>CM060944.1:378634479-383634479 GCA_030765085.1 Allium cepa | reverse complement strand
GGAAAGATAAAGAAAAGAAGAATACTCGAAGGAAAAAGCTGAAAGAAGTTACTTGTCTCAACTGTTTGGAGAAAGGTCACTACTTGGATAAATGCAAGAATCCTTGGAAGCCAAGATTGAGAGAGCCATTTATGAGGCCAGATCAAGAATCTACGGATGCTATCACTGCCGCAAGCCAGGACATAGGATCAACGACTGTCCAGCAAAGAAGGAAGCTCTAGTAGCAAAGAGATACGTAGTCAGGGGTGATTCTTCAACCTCAAGGGCTGATAAAGGAAAGGAAATTTTATAAGGTAACCTTCTCATTTACGATTAAATTTTCAAATTTGTTCGAAATGAGAACTACCCATAGTTTTATTTCTCAACAAGTCGTGAATAAGTTGAATGTTGAATCCTAGATCATAGTCGAATCTATTTTTGTCTGTTTCGTTAGGTTTCGATATATTCTACGAGCGGTTAGTTATCCCTTTGAACTAACCAATACCCCTGTATACTTCATAGATCAGATAACCCAATTATTTCGTAATTGAATGAGTTGATTCTCATATTTGTTGATATTTTGATTTGGTAAACCGAATGCAGAATAAATATTTCGATCTGATCTGATCAATTGTTTCATTATCTATCATCTATTCTTTCTCGTCTCCCTAGCAAATTTCGGGGACGAAATTTTTTTTAGGGGGGAATCTGTAACATTCCTAAAAATTAATTACGTTTAATTTGGCAATTAATTTAATTTTGAAAATAAATTGTGAATTTATTTGAAAATTTCTAGGATAAATAAAATGATTTTAGATTATAAAGTAGAATTTGGTTAAAATTCAAGGATAAGTAATTTTATAGATAAAATCGGATTTAAAAATAAATGTTGATTTAAAGATAAATAGCCATTTGATTTGAAGTATAAGAATAATTACTTTATCAACAAATATTGAATTTAAAAATAGATGTATTAAAATAAAATATACTTAAAAGCTTTAAATTAATAAAAAGTTTGGTTTCTAAATCTTTAAAAATATTGATATTTGAATGTTGTAATTTAAAAGAATTAATGTAATAATTTTCAAATATTATTTTTAAGATTTAATTCACCTATATAAATAAAATTAATCAATTGCTAATATGTAATCAAAGATTTTAAATCACTCTTTTTTTAAAGTTGCACAATAAAATAAATAATAAAAGAAATGCATGAATATAAAATGTATGAATTTGTTGTATATGGATAATGTGAGTTAAATTAAAAATAAATTGAATGTGAAAAGAACAATAGAAATTTTTATTTGTGTAAAATATAAATATAAAAGAGGATATAAACAAATGAAAATACAAACATAAACAATTTTAAAAAATTAAGGCATATGTATACATGAAATTGCAATTACATGAAGGATTAAACTAAAATTTACAAGACAATTTGAGTCAAGTGATTTAAACACAATTTTTCATACAAACTACAAGTGTTCAACATTCAAAAAAGAAAATGGACAAGTGGCCTTGAACTTTTGAATTTAATTTTAAAAAAAGGAAAAAAACTATAGCAGGCCATTTAGCTTCCCAAAGGAATCTAAAAACAGTAATGAAATTAAAGTAAGAAAACAGAAAAACAAGAAACCATCTTCAAAACTCAAATCCGAAATTCCTTCTCTCTTCAAAAATCTAAAACCTAAACAATAATCTGTTAAAGTGACAAAGAGCTTCTGTTTATAACTGAAACAAGGAGGCAAACCTAAGAAGCAAAAGTTAGATTCAGATTCAAGATCAAAGTCTGGAATCAGAAACAAGTGCAAGTTTTTAAAAATCTGTAAACCATCTCAAGATAAAAGCCTGAGAAGAAGGTTTGGAAAGAAGCAAAAGAAGCTGAAACAAACTTCAACTTGGAGATGAAAACCAGAACAAAGTCTTCAACGCGGGAAAAGTAAATGCAACTTCAACCTGGAGATTCAAATTAAAAAAAATAAAAAGTAGTGCAAAAGCAAATCTGAAGCTAACAATTCAAGTTTCAAAACCTGATGCAAAGTAATAAAAATAAAAAATAAAAATAAAAAAAGAGATGAACTTTCAGAACAACAAAGTAGAAAATCAAAAAGCAACAAAATTCAACAATTTTTCTTCTCTGTTAAAAGTTTCAGATGAGCAACTATAACTCTTAAACCCGTTCTTTTGATCCTTTAGGTCTGTGATGATAATGATTTAAAATGTTGTGCGGATGTGTACATAATAGCAAGTGTATATGCATGTATATGGGTGAATCATGACTGTTCTCACTTCTCAGGCAAGACATGCCTCTGTAATATGACAGGGTTGATTCCAATTGTTTGAAAATAATTTTTATCACCCAAACAAATCAAATTTAGGTTCTGATTCCTAAAAGAAAAATGTTTGTAACAAGTTAACATTGTTTTTAAAAATGAATTAAAAGGGTTTCATAAAGCAGTTAATTCAAAAAATTAAATTTACAGTAAAAAAATCTGATATGAGTCAAATTTCGAATAAATGATTTTCAATATCTAATGTTAGGAGCAGATTAGTAATTAGGAATGATGAATTTTAATAAAGGTTTCATGATTTTTAATTTTGAGAATGTTGCAAATTCTCGAGTTGAACAAATTTGGGCATTTTGTAAAACACTGGCGATCTCGAGTGAATTGAGGCTTGGAATTTGTTTTTAGGGATGCAGGAACAAGGTTGAATTCGAGAAAAATGCTATATAATTTTATAATTCATCATGAGTGGATATTTGGATTGATTTAGGGTTTAACTTTGTACTTTGTAAATTTAATTCGCGAGGCATTCTCATGTTCGTCGCAGCATTCTAGGTCATCAGACCTTAGGGGATGGTTGCGTTACTGAATGGTGAAGTGGCGTTCGAAACGGCGAAGCCTCTAGTGAACGTGGTCGGTGAGGCGAGTTGTTTTTTTCTGACCGAAGTAGTTCCAGTTTGAGCTAGAAAGCTCGATGTCGAGTTCACGCTTGCATCGATGAATTGGTGGTCGGAATGGGTTGCGAGGGTGGTTGTCGACGCTAGTGGTGATGATCGAAAGTCGTCGGAGCTCGTGTGCATATGCACACGTATCAAAGTGTATCAGGTGAATTACGTGTTTGGGAAGAAGAAGAAGTACTCGGGAAATTGCTCGGGTAGATGATGGTTCAACTCGGATTGATGCTCGGGTTCGTTTTAGTGGTTACCAGTATGACAGTTTTTAGAATTTCTAAGTTTTAAAACAAAGGAAAAAAAAGAAAACACACAGGATAACTCGAAGTAAGTAATGATTTTTCTGGGATTTCATGGTTCCTCCTCGGGTCTGGGAAATTGATATAAAATCAGTTTTAAACTTTAAAAACAAAATCAGGTTTTACTTAATACAATTTTGTTTAAACTACTTCTTTCGTGAATAATGAAGGTTTACCTAAGTTTTAAATTAGTTAAAGGTTTTCAAATAAAAATTGTTTCAAATTGATTAAGTTTAAAGTGTTTAATCTATATCACTTTTATTTTAAAAGTTTATTTTTAAATGAACTTAATGTTATAATTAATTAGAGATGAAATGCTTTTTTTATATAAAACATTAATTTAATTAATGTAAGTAATTAAAGTAAATAATTAATAATTTAAGTTAATTTATCAAGTAATCAATGAATGATTTAATAAAATAGTAATTACTTAATAAAAGAAATTAAGAATAATTAATTAAAGGTTAATTAACTTAAAATGATTAAGAAATCATTATTTATTAAGGAGTAATTAATTATTGTAATCAATTAAGGTTAATCAATTATAATTAAGATTTGATTAATAATTAGGGGTTGATTAATCAAAGTAATTAATTAAGGAATAAATTAATTAATAAAAGTAATTAAGATTTAGTTAATTACAATTAAGGTTAATTAATTTAGATAATTAATTTAGAAATGATTAATTAATGAAGGTGATTAAGACTTAATCAATTGAAATTAATAATACTAAATCATTGAGTAAAAATTACTAATGGAAGTAATTATGTAGGTAATAAATTTAAAAGCCACCCAAATTATTCATCTTAATTGTAGATGTTTGATTTCTATTGGATGCTATGTGATGGATTGATATATCTGATATGTGATGCTATGTAATGCTTGTACTAAGCTGTTATATCTGTGATGAATGTATTGTTATATGAATATGCAAACCCCTTTGACCCGTAAACCGACATTTGAATTTCGATGCGACAGGGAGTCGGATTCCAGTTAGTTATCCGAAATCCACATCGAATCATATTAGTGAATTTTTGTGATTGATAAATTTACTTTATCTATGAATCTATGAATGAAGATAAGCGTTATGGGTTATACCACTTATCGATATATCTGTGATGATTGATGTGTGCACTATTGTGTAAAACCCCTTGGACTACACTATACACACACAAATATGGATTGCACGTGGAAATCGGTTAAGTCACGGATTTTTAAAATAGTTTTAAAAATTGAATTTTTGGATCTAAATGTTTTGGAAATAGATCGGATTTAAAGTGAAAAGTTTTTTTTAAAGGAGATTTCAGAGACAAAAGTTATTTTTAAATAACTTAATTTAGTTTTGAAATTTGATTTAAATTTGAATTTAATATTTGAAATTGAATTCTACATTAAGAATTTATGAAGTAAAAGGTCATACAAGTTATATGGATTTTTAAACCATTTTTAAAGTGTTGTTTTGGGAATTAAATTTAACCCAAGTTTGAAAAACTTTAACTTGCAAAATTGAAATAGGATTTTTCCAAAATCAAAACTGTTTGATTCAAATGATAAAAGCTTTCATATAAGAAATGAATTTCCAACTTGTACTATAGGAATTTCAAGTTTGAATTGAAAAAACGGTTTTCCAAGTTATGAATGAATCTTAGGAAACGTTTTGAAAGCTATAAGTTAAATCTTTGATTTAAAGATTAAATGGATAAATCCACTAGAAATGGAAATTTGTTTTGAAATCCACGAATGGATCTTTGTGAAATTGGCTAAACTTTGTGAAATAAATCTTTTTGTTTAAAGATTTGAAATGGTAATTGGTTTAAACCATTTGAAATAGTTTTTGAATTTTAAAGTTGTGACTTAACTGAAATCCCATATCGATATGTTTTTAAACTTTACGCTCATTATTCGGTTTAGCCGAGAGAGGACCTTGTGTCATATAAACCATTCCGAATAATGATACGACGTTATGGATAGCATTTGAAGACCAGTGGTGAAGACCGGGTATTTGCGAGAACGATAGGATAACCTATCGATTGTCTCTGCACTGATTAGCTACGGTGTAGAGATTTCCTAAGTGATGGGAAGTCCGATCGGGAGTGTGGATACCCGGATTGCAAGGGCTTCTTCGGAAGTGCCTTCGGTTCTGTTCAAACCCAGAACAGACTTGTATGGATGTGTGTTTGACACTACACTTTGAGATATAAAGCCGATTTCTTTCAAATACATTTCTGCTTGGTGGCGGAGAATTTATTCTCTTAGCTTAACACCCTTCTCTGAGACGTACGAGCTCAGAGGTTATGTAGTTGAAGTTTATCAGCGATATACTCCCAATTTGGTAGTGTGGCATGCTAAGTGCTGCTGTGTGTTGATGGTCATTTGTTGATCATTTGTGATCAAAGTATGGCTTTCGTGTTAATCGTAGCTTTGTGGACGAAATCTCATCGAGCCTCACAAACCAGTAATGGTCGAAACAGGAAAGACGCGGCAAGGTTTCAGGGGTAGCTCCCCTAGGGTGTGACTATTCCTTCTGGAAAAGGGTAGTATCATGGTATAGAGCCCAGATACTTACTCATGTGGGCACTGTAGTATATATCTATTACTGTGTGATGTTATTGGTGTAGAGGATCCTCGGTTAAAGGTCCCAAAGGACCGGGGGTGGCATATCTTAGGTTTTATTCCCCGGGAAGGGGGTAGGAGGCCTTGTTTGGCAGAGAGTCGGGTAGGTTCTCAGGGCGTCCCGCCAGAGGCGTTCCCATGTGGCAATAGAAAGTTCCTTAGCCTGACCATTTGTTGGAAATCCATTCATCCAATACGAGCCTTGTACGGTTTTAGTTCTAGAACCTGCCATTTAAAATGGCAGCTATAGTAGGCATAATATAATGGTACTTATGCTGGCTAGGATTTATATTCTACTTTCGAAAGGTTTTCCACTATGCACTAGTAATAATAATATCAAAGAATTTTGTGTAGTAAGCATCTTTGACTATCATAAGGAGAAATCTCCCCCATGTGTGCGTTTGCATTGTGTGTGTGCCGGGAGGCCTTATGATAGTTTCATTTTCCAAAAGCATTGCGGATTTCAAAATCTAAATCCTTTTGTTTGTTTTAAAGACCAAACCATTTTTTTCTTTGCGCATACCAGTCCCACGACTGACTTGGAGTTTATTGTTCCCTTCCTAAACTCTGGATGTCCACAATTTTCCACATGGGCAATCTAGAGTTTGGTTTTCAGATAGTCAGGTAGTAGATATCGTTTGGTAGCTTTCAGCTTTCCGTTTGATGCATTTTGGAGTCTTTGGAGTCTACGACCAGACTTGCTTATCTTGGTGCAACCTTGATGGTGGATCGAGCTTGGAGTTTTGGAGCTTTGTCTTTGGAGCTTTTGAATCAAAGTTGCAGTATTGGATTCTGTGAAGACTTATCTTTTATTGTATCATGTTCCGCTGTATTTTGTGTTGTATATTCTCTGATGTTGATGATTATCATTGTATCAAATTGATGTATTGGATATTGTATTCATGTTGTATCGGTGATATCATCTTTTATTTCCGCTGTGTTATTTATCATCTAATGTTGTTGCAAGCTTTGGCGATATGAATTTGATGTTGTTTATCGGACATCGAGTTCGGGTCGTCATAGGGTAGCGAAACATTCTAAGGAAGTAATGTCGAAACTTCATATATATATACTTGATATTCCAATAGTACGTGATAAATATGTATTTATGTATGAGACTTGATGTATTGGATATTATATTCAGGACTCCGTGCAATGGAGTTGATATATTCTGACTTTCTGAATTGATATTCACTTATCAATTATTTCTGCCAGCGCGGTCTCATATAGATATTGTTATCCTGTTATGTTCATGCATATATAGTATATTATATATTTTTATTCTGCTATGAGATTCTATCGATATGCCTTAGCATAAGTTTGTTTTAAATTTCCTTTTCCTGATAATTTGTCTTTTGTGGTATTCAAAAGTTAAATGTTTTAGTTCGGTGCTAATTTTAGGTATTACGATGGGCAGCTTATTACAAGAAGTGACATCTTGAAAGCTTAGACTTTCATTGATGCTTTCTCAACATCTCAAGCACCACACACAAGTGTGTCTTGTGATCCTCTTCTATTGTAGACCAAAATATCATCGATAAACATTAGTATAAAATTATTAAGCTGGTATCTGAAAACACGATTCATAAGATTAATAAAGTATGTCGGTACATTGGTTAGTCCAAATGACATAACCAACCACTCATAAAATTCTGATGGTGCAAAGGAATGCAGTAGTCAGCGCACTATCCCTTTCCACTCTCAGCTTGTGAAAACCCATCGTCAAATCTAATTGAGAAAACACATTCGCACCATGGAGCTGGTCGTACAAATAATTATGTGTGGAAATGGATACTTATTTTTTCTTGTGACCTTATTCAACTCATTTTTATCTACATAAAGTCTCAAAGAGCCATTTTCTCTCTTCTCTTGCTTCCTCTAGCTCTAAGTTCATGTCTCTAAGCTAATTTTCACCGATCTAGGTGGTTCGAAATCTATCCATATCGATCGACATCGATCCATATACTTAGAGAAATTTTCTCTATGTTCTCGTTCTAATTCCTAGCAATTAATCCTTCTATCATCATGGTATTACGATCCGTGTTCATCCTCGTATTACAATAATTAGCTCTAAATTGTTGAAAACCAATCCATCGAAGTATTTTATGATCTGAACTCCTTTACTTGTGTATTCATTGAAGACTCAATCATAATTAGCCTTCTCCTTACACACGAGAGTTCTTCATCCATAGAATCATCATATCATCATCCCTAAATCACTCAAATGCATGTTTTAATCCTTTCAAACATACATGCAATAACAACATATAACAAACAACATTACATCAAGCATTACAAGTCATTCAAGCATTTCAACATATACATATCCTACACATATAAGTTCATATCATTTAAAAACATGACTGAAACCATTGAAATACATTTTAAAGCTTTCTTTTAGATCATGTCGAAAATTAAAAATATGTATTTAGGTTGAAAATTGGATTCTAAACATTTCTAAAACATATATTATAACTTATATTAGCAAGTGGTTATAAACCACTCACCAAATGATGATTAAATCACTAAATTAACCCCAAATCAATGAAAATTAGTAATGAATAGCAAATGTAATGAATTTCACCTCTCAAATGATGGTGATGATGATGTCTCTAAGCTTAGCCCTCTAAATCTCTTAATTTGTTGGAATGAAAAGTTTTTAGATTGATTTTAAGTAGAGAGGTGTTAATTGAGGTATATTGATGTTTTTAGATCTGAAAGTAAGTGATATGGCATCTTCTCTAACAATAATTGTCTGTAGAAAATAAAGTTAACAAGGCAAAATATAGGCTTTTAGGTCTATTACAAAATTTATCTAATCATCTTGAAAATTAAAACAGTCATCTCTCAAACATCTAGGCCAATTGCTATTGTGATCACTCAAAGGAACTAGGATATATCAAATATTTCATATGAAACAATGATCAAATCTAAATTCTGCACTTATAAAAGTTATTCTTTTTGTATTATTTTTTCAATATTGAAAATGTATACAATTATTATAAATTGCAAAAATGTCAAATTACACTATTCCCTAAAGTTTTAACTCATTTTAAGGTCGTTTGGTTATGTAAATAATATTTTACCTCTGTAAAAGTGTGGCTCGTTACAAAGTCTTCTCATTGTCTTGCATCAATTCTCTCTAAAAATGTCGGATGACATTCAAAGCATGCTAGTATGACTAAATCTTGATTTAAACTAGCATTTGACTTAAAATGTGTCATAAGATGCTAATGCTTTCAAAGCTTTCCATCCTATAGACATATCCAACACTGCATTTCGCAAATTCAAGCTAAGAGCATCAATAGGTGTATTCTCTTTCCTTAGTGTATAATCAATTGAAATTGTAAGCCATTTAGAATCTCAACCATCTTTGTTGTCTCATATTTAGCTCAGGTAATTTAAGAGACTTATGATCTATAAATAGCTCGAACCTTTCTCCCAGTAAGTAATGTCTTCAAATATTCGATGCAAAATCATAACTGCTAATTCTAGGTCATGAGCCACATAATGAACTTTATGTGGTCTCAACTATAGATGCAAAAGTTAACATAGCCTCTTTACATTCTACTCCTAATTCAATTCCACGAACATTGATGCAACAACTAAATCCTAATTCCGTTCAAGTACAACTAAAATAAGAGCATTCATCAACAAACCTTTTAACTCTAGGAATAACTCTTGACACTTATCAATCCATATAAAGTTCTCATTTTTCATGGTTAGCTTAGTCGTAGGAGCTGATATTCACAAGAAATTCTTATGAATCTCTGATGGTAGCTAACCAATCGCAAGAAAGTTCTAATCTTTGTAATGGTCTTGGGCTTTCTCTAATTGTTTATCGTTTCGATATTCGTTGCATCCACTGCTAATCCATTTCTTAAAACTACATTACCTAAGAATTCAACTTCCTTTTTTCCAAAAATGACATTTTGAAAACTTACCTTTTAACTTATCTTATCTTAAGGTCTCTAACACAACTCCAAGTTGAATCTTATGATCTCGTTTATTATTCAAGTATGTCAGTGTATCATTGATAAAAATCATCATGAATCTATTTGATTAATCATGAAAGATTTGGTTTATAAGAGAAAAGAAAAAATGTTGGTGCATTGATCAACTCAAAAGGCATGACTAACCACTCGTACAAACAATATCAAGTTTAGAATGCATTCAACAAAATAATATCCTCAAATAAACATTGTTGCTAAAACCCTATCATTAAACTAGTTCTCAGAATACTCTGACTCCACTAATTTATCAAACAAATTGTCGATCCTTGGTAATGGGTAGTGATTATTTACCGTAAGCTTGTTTAACGTTCTGTAATCAATGCATGTATTTATCCATCTTACTTTTTAATAAATATCACTATAGCTCCCATGGTGAACTTCTCGATGTAGTGAAACTTTTCATTTCTGGTTACACTAACCACGTCTTAAGTTCCTCCATCTCTTTAGGTGGTATTTTTCTAGGTAGTTATAGTTGTGCTTAATGGTAAGATCAATTCAAATTCGATAACTCATATAGGTGATAATCCAGTCATGGGTTCAAAAACATTATCAAATTTTCGAACCACTAATACCTCATCGAATTTATCGACTTTGGCTTCAGAAAAAAATAAGGAACCTCCAGTTCCTTTCAGTAGTACCTCAAGTACAACTATTATCCTCTCATCACTATTTGTGTGTCATAGTGTACCTATTCAATTGGCACAGCAAAATCTCACATCATGGTTCTCGAACTAGCCAATCCTCAAATAACCTCATGACCAACAAAGTCAAACAAATATGGATTGTAAGAAAATGTATGCCTGGATAAATAAATCCAACATCATCACATTTTAACCCAAGAGTAGCATACCCACTGATAATGTTGCTCAGACACAAGGATGTAACTAAACATATAATGTCTAAGCTAAGTCTATCAAATAAATATTTTTAAATGAAAAATTATATAGCACCAGTGTCAAACATAACTTAATTGAAATCATAAATTTTCTTCAATGGTTTCGATTTTTTCTTTCTCAACCACATTTAGGCCAAGGGCTAGTTCTACCAAAGAATAAACCTTCGCCTGCCCAAAGTTATGGCATTCATTCTTTTTATATTAATTTTTTGATATAGTTAAAGCATTTGAATTTACTAATCGGCTTTGTGCACCAAGCAATATAATGCCCCTTTTGTCTGCAATAACAAGTGATATTAGCAACATCAACTTGAAGGCCCCTCCTCCTAACGACTTTCCCTTCTTCTACTATTTCTTCTTACCTTTATTATAGGGGTTAAACCTCTTCTTTCAACCAGCCTTCGGTCTTGTTCTTTCTTTCTTTCTTCTTGGTACATATTATTGTACCTTCTTGCAACTTATACTACGAACTTAAAGGGTACCAACATGTGTGCTATAATTTCGTGGTTCAATTCCTTTCTCAACCCTTCAATAAATTTCTCATTTTTCCTTTTATTGATATGCTCCTACCCATAATTTGACTGATGTTAAACCGTTGGATATACTCTGCTAAGGTCATGTCACCCTACTTCAAGTCAATAAACTCTCTACACAAAGCACTCTTATGTGATTTAGGTATGAACCAAGCTTCAAATATCTCACTATATAGTTTCAAGTAATCTCTTCTTCTGGAATTTCTACAGATATTGCTTCCCACCTATCTACAGTATCACCTTCAAGCTAGCGGTATGCCAACCTCCTAGGATGTGCATTATCACATTCTGTTTCTCTAAAAATATATTTATGAACCTTTAACCAATTCAATAGTTTCATAGCAAGCTCCATCCAATGAATGCCTTCCTACAAAATTTTCAGTAATATTGGTTCATCTTTGAGAAATCCATTACCGCCATTGGTCATAGCGTAGCTACGAAAAGGTTCACATATATTAGAAATTTATATATGGTGACATTAGTTTTGCCAAATCCATATTTCACATCCATTCCAAGCTCACATTTGGTGATAGTCTCATTCACATTT
Source organism: Allium cepa (assembly GCA_030765085.1). NCBI lineage: Eukaryota > Viridiplantae > Streptophyta > Magnoliopsida > Asparagales > Amaryllidaceae > Allium > Allium cepa. The sequence goes on along the minus strand of CM060944.1, from coordinate 383,622,644 downwards.
GATATTTCTGGTCATCCTTAACCATATGGTTATGTACTATCTATTCCTCTAGCATGTTCGCTCCACTCTTACTAACACTAATCATTCGCTCCTACATCCATTCTTGCTTTTTACATAAGCAAGTCTTCGTAAGAAACGAAAGAAAAGAAAGTGAAAGAAATGTAGAGAGATGGATATATTCACTTATATATCTATTTTTCTAATCAAAATAACAAGCACTTCATATACTCATGTATATCCTTTACCCAAGGTGGTAGTTTCTTCTATTTGGATTCAACATCGACTTTGTTATTCTAGCTCTGTTTTTCTTAGGTGTCCAGTAACCGAAGCTTTGATACCAAATTATAACATCTCACATTTTGTGACTTAAAAATGGATACCACAGAAGTTGTAGTCATCGCTAGAACTATTTCAAGCAAAAGAACGAGATCCATTTCCCCTTCCAAATTTGAGACCATTTTCCTTCTCCTTTGTATTAATGAAGAGCTATGAGGAAATGAGAGGGAGGTTGTGATTTTTTACATAAGTATAAGTCTAACTACTCCATGTATGTAATTGACTCCCTCTTTTATTATATGAGCATTTATCTCTTACACTCAGCAACTTTATATTGATAAAATATAACTATAATTTTTCTCTTTATTTGTTTTCGTACCATTTCATTAATTACCCAGTCACATTGCTAAATTCTTCTAAGTGCCTAACTACACGTAATAAATAACTAAATTTTATTTAAGTAATTTTCCATATTTAATCAAATTATTTATTAGTAAATTAATTTTAGCATTCATTATTCCCATTATTAATCGTCCAAAAAATGAGTTGTTACAATATCGTCCTTTTATTATCCTTTTATTTTACTACGTTCTCTATAAAATACAAATATGCATATCTATATATATATGCATATTTATACATATGCATGTATATAGGAAACAATAGGCTGATGTTGAAGCAATTGCGCATGCAAAGGAGGATGTGTGCATATGTGTTCATCCATTCACATAAATGGAAAAGTAAAAGGTGGGTGTCTATTACAAGCAAGCATGAGTTGGATAATCTATATGAGTTATCCATTTAAATCTAATATGATGGTTTATAGTACTTATTAATTGGAAAAATTATCATAATAAATGCCTCGTGAAAATCTTACTAGGATAACATGCGGGATAAAATCTAGATGAAAACACAATAGATATTATACCATAAATTAAATATTGGTTAGTTATTAATGTAGGATCGATTTCACCCTGGGGGGGGGGGGGGTGGATAGGGTGATACTATTAAATATAAAAATTATTACGGAAGCTTATAAAAATTATTTCGACACAGATATATCAAAATAATAGCAGCACGGATAATAGCAGAATAATAATTGCAGAAATAGAACGACACAGAATTTACCCAGCTTCGGCAAAACCCTGCCTACGTGCTGCCCCCAAGGTTTCTACTAGAAATTAAGTAGTCACACGCTTACACACGTAAACTCGCGGCACCTGCTACTGACTAACCTAACTCTATGCTCAAAACCCTGCCACAACTCAGCCATTGAGTTGCGAATTCTCAAACTATGCCACATAGTTTGTCCCCTAGTCACACGACTAGTAATAACACAATTTTCAAAAAAATACAATTTAAAAAACAATTAAAAACAAAAACCCTAACAAACCCTAATTAAATCTTAATTAAAAAAGAACAAGGACGACCCAATTTAAGAAACAAACGCGGCCTTCTTTATTTCTTTTATCAATGTCGGCCGTTCCTTTTACTCTTTGTTCTGCATAATGGCGGCTCGTTCCTTTGTTCCTTTTCTTGCTAATTAGGGCTTGAGAAAATCAATGAAGCCGATGCGTAGATGGTCGATTACAATTGGTATTTCTCTGTCTTGCTTCGGCAATCGACTCCTTCTTCAATTTGAATATGGCTTCTCGATTTGATCAAGTTCGACTTTGACTCTGGTATGTAATTTATGCCTTTTTGTTCTCCTATTCGAATGCTTGAACTCGATTCAATTTTAAAGCCGATGATGATTGGGTTTTTATATAGGGTTCGCAACCCTTGATTTTCGTTCGTATACATTTATTTGAATTTGTCAATTTATTCATCTCGGCCATTTGATTTTGTTTTGATGCTGATGATGATTTTTGACTTGTTTATATCGAGTAATTTGGTTTACTTGATTGACACGGTTTTGATTTTGACTTCGCCTGATTCCTTGATTACCACGGCTTCGTTTCTAAACTGTTCGATGTTGATTTCGATCTTTGTTTCCTTTGACTCCGGTCAGTTGCTCATGGCTTCAACTTGATTTTTTGATATTACCAGACTTTGATGCTTCGGCATTAACTTGTTTATGTGATGATTTCTGACCTTCGTGGTTGAACTTGTTACTGCGGGTTTCTGACTTAGTTCGATGTTGACTTCGACACTGATTAAATTCATTGCTGTAGCATACTTGACTTGTTTTGTTGTTTGTGCTTGTTAACTACTGCTTCTCTGTCTTTTTCAACTTGATGTTGCTTGATGTTGTGCTGTTGAGCTTTGTTCGAACTTGTATCCCTTGAATCTGCACTTTCATTATCCAGTTTCACAGTTGCATACTTGTATATGCACTCGAGTCTGATACTGGTGCATATGCTTGCTTATTTCTTGCCAGACCTGTAGCCTCTATGCATTGTTCATGTCATTAACTTGTACTGTCTAGTTGAGTTCGAGTTGCCTTTGAGTTTCAGACCTGAATGTGCAGTCTTTGGTTGTGAATTGTGTTTGAAATGCTGGTATTGTAGCATTGAAACTGTAACTTGATTTAGTTCCAATTGTCAAGTCTAGTACTTGCTGTTGGACTTCATGTAGTTTGTCTGATCTTTGTAAAAACACCGTCTTTGTTCGAAACTGCTACGTAAAGATGTTTGGCTTTAAACTGCTTGCATATGAGCTGATATGTGTTTGTGTACGATGAATTCAACATTAAATGATGACGAACAACCCAAGTAACCGAGGCAAATATTATTTTCAAAATCCACATTTTATTTTATACTGCAAAAATATTTTATTTTCAATTTTACCGCGTCAATGTATATTTTTGCAGATTACTCAGATGCTGGATTTACATTGAAATGAAGTTGAAGATTAGTACGAGTTGAGTGAACGAGTGATATGTAGTGAGGTGCAATGTAAATGTGAATTGTAATTTAATCAAATTTGTATTGTAATTGAAATTGTATATAGTGAGAGTTTGAAATTTGTACTATATCTGTTTGAATAAAATTTCTGTTTGAATACAAATTCTGTGTTATTTATTTTATTCAGCAAATATTTATTTAATCTATGAAAAATAAAATAGTACATTAACAAATACATTTAAATGAATATATATATGTTTATTATCATCAAACAAAAATCATAGCAATTGCATATTCAACAATTAACTCTTCGCATGCTAATACCATAAACCATATTCTTGATGTTTGGCATCAATAATGCATTTATGAATAATTTGGCATGATTACCATCCAATTTTTTTTTTTAATTTTTAGTTACATTATTCTTTTGCAGTTCGTGATTTAGAAGAATTTTGTGATATATGTTGTGGTATAAGTTTTGTTCTATCCTCCTTGATGTATCGCTATTTTACCTTAGCAATACACACAATATTGTCGTCAAATAATATGGTTGGGGTTATTCGTAGGAAATTTAAAATATTTTCTTATGTGGTTGATAATTGATTTTAACCAATATATTGTAATGACCCGTAAAGTTTCGAAAATCAAATTTTTTAATTTAATAAGATTTCATGGTTTAATGTGGGAAGAATTAAAAATTTGTAATTTATTTATGATAATAATAACTAGAATGAATTGCAACAAATTTTATCTAAGTTAATTATTTATGAATTGAATGAAATCCCAAATCAATTGAAATAATATATAGTCAATGGTAATGGAATGAAGTTGTATTATATAGGAAATTGTGACACTTGTTGTTAAATAATAAACTTATAAGTGTGATTTAAAAGTTAATGGTGATAATTATTTAAGTTACATATTCATTTAGTTAGTCGAATTGAATTTGGGAACCAATTGCAATTGAAATGAAATTTTATATATTAGTTGAGTGCATTATCTCTAACTGAAGTTAAATAATATGTGGAATTCATTTGATGTAGTAAAGTAATCGACTGATAACAAAAATTTATTTAAAATCCAATATTGAAATCTGTCAAATATTGAACAATTAAATTGTTTAAATTTAATATTTGGAATTTATTGAGTAATTGAATAACGGGAATCGAATAACTATTTAATGGAAATGGTTGTTCTATGATTTGAATTTGTTTCAAAAGTTAATTTGATAAGTTCGTTTTGAATATTTCAAAAGATAGTGATTTAAGAATAAATCAAATTTGTTTAAATTTAATATTACAAATGTTTGAATAATTAAATTCAGAATTTGATATGATTAATTTGATATTGAAATTTTAATGTATGAAGATAGAGTGAATAACCGAAATTTGATTTAATATGATTCAAATTAGTTTCCAAAGTGAATATAAGTTATATTTGGATTATAATAGAGTTAATAAGATTTTAAAATTGGAATCTTAAGAAATTCTGTAAATTTTGAAAAGTCATCGATTTAACCAACGAGTTAAAAATAGCCTTCCAAGACGCAGTCTCGGAATTCGACGAAACCAGTTCTATTAGATCCGTAATAGTTTATTTTTGTCGGGTTTAAATTTCCATAGCAATCGGAGTTGTCGTTTGACCGTGGTAACTCAAAACGCTTAGAAATTAATTTAATCGATTTAATTTAAAATTGGTCGTTTATTTCCGTAACTCGCACATACGATCGAATTAGGCCCTGAAACATGTTCCATTGTGTTCGGAATGTGGGTAAAACATTATAAACGCTTAGCGGCACGCCTCGATAGGGTTTCAAGATTTTGAGTTACGTAATCAAGACGGTTTGAAAATTTAATTAATATATATATATATATATATATATATATATTTGATTTGACCATACCCTTCACATCTGTTTGTTTCTTCTTATCAGGCGACACCCTAGTACCTATTTCCTATTTCCTGTTCATACACGCATACTCTCCTTCTTCTTTATTTGCATGCAAGCTTCAGGCAGTAAGAAAATAATAAATCAAAACTTCATAAATTTCTTTCTCTTTAAATACTCGATTAAAAATCTCGAAACCTTCTCTAAAAATCCTATTTCATCGTTTGCTTCGATCCTGTATGCTTTTGGCCTGGTGCGACTTGGGGTGTGGGAGTGCAACAGTGAAGACGTGAGAGATTTTGAAGCTAGGGTTAAGCTTCACTTCGTTTTCATTCATCGATTCGAGAAATAAAGCTCGTATTTGGATTCTCCTCGTCGAATGGCATCTAGACATGCGTTTTGGTGAAGCTCGGTGGCGTTTTGGGTCGTGCGACCTGGCCTTGGCCGATGAGGAGTGGTTCGCACACGATTTGATTGGTAGGTGCGAGCTTCGATGTGAGGGGTCCGGGAGATGGAGATCGAGATGAGAAGCTTGGCGGCGCGATCGGTTTCGATTTTCATCGCCTGTAGCTCCGTATCACTAGGGATTAGTGCATGGCTTGGTGGGTTCATCCTCGTGCAAATTGAAGCTTTAAGGTAGAAAGCTTTTATTTTGGACCGGGCCTGGAATGTTAGGTATTGGGTTGTTATAATAATTAAATCGTTTTACAAATTTAAATATCGGCGAACTTATATAATGTATATCTCATTCATCCGATGTCAGAATTGAACGAAACTTTTTGCGTTGCGATCGTGATGACAAGATCTTTGCAATGAAATTGGTTTGGATGGATTTGGAGATGGTTGAAATTTGGGCTAAAACTGGGCGTCGTTCGGTTTAAATTCCAAACCGGAACGTCGCGGTGACAACTGAAAACTCAAGGTGAGTGTTTTCTAACGCTCACCACGTACTAGAATACCTTTATGCTAGTTAAATTTGACAGCATGAAGTGATACAATTTTACTTGTTGTTGTTTGATAAACTAAAATCGTCATCTAGATTTGTCATCGAATTTAATGCTAGAAAATTAAAATTGACAGTCAAATTGAAATTAAAAATTTAATTGCGATTAAATTAGCTGATATCGATAATTATGAAATTGCCATGAATTGTATTGTCTATTGGATGATGTATTTCGATGGATGCTATTGGTTGATATTTAAATGTTTGGATGTTCATTTGCTTATATATATATATATCATGTTTTGTATACACATGGCACTGTGATTTGATTTAAATGATATTCATCCCTGACATTTAATTGAAATAACTAATCATTTGGCCATAGGATAGAAAATTATATACGGACACTGGTTTGGTTAAATTAATAATTTTTAAAATCGTTGATTTGAAATTTATTTAAATGTTTTGATTTAAAAGTTATAAATAAAATCAATTTATAGAAATCGAATTTATCGTAAAAATTGAGTTTGGAATGTTGAAATGATTTTTGGTTAAAAGAAATCGAATTTATCGTAAAAATTGGTTTTGAAGCTGTTTCATTTTGTTTTCCAAATTACTCTGTTATATAACCATTTTTAAATACTTAAACTATTTTAACCTACATTAACTATATTAAATTATTTTAACCTATCTTAAACCATGTTAACTTATTTTAATCTATTTTAGATCTACTTAACCCAATTTAATTTATTCTAAACTAATTAACCTATTTTAATTTATTTTAATTATATTTAATCTGATTTAAAACTATTTACCTGTTTAATTATATTTAATCTATCTTAAATCCATTTAACTATATTAAATTAATTTATCTATTTGAAATCCATTTAAATATTTTAAGTATTTTAACTATTTTAATTATTTAAACTACTTTTAAACTACTTAGAACTATTTTCTAAAATTTCAAGCTGGTCAATAGGGTGAAATATTTATATTTAAATATTGAATTTAAATACGAATTGGGTTAAATGAAGTTGCAACCTAAATTGAAATTCGAAATGATTTCGAAATCGAAATGAGATATTGAGGCGAAAGAGAAATGATTTTCGAAACGGAACCTTACATTTTGAATTGATATGATGATATTTGAAATGGATTTGATTTTTGAAGCGAATATGATATTTTGATATCAATTATGGATTGATTTGAAATGTAAAAGAGCCCATTGGTGTAATAATACGTAGTTATTAAAGAGACCGGGATCGGATATGGACATACCCACTGTCGATACCGAAAACCACTTTAATAACTAGTATAAGTGGAGTGTTGATCCATAATGAAGTGGATGGTTTGGTGAACGCGTTGACTGAAGAAAGAGAACGATATTGGATGACCCCTGACATGACTAAAACAGGAGCCGCGCCGGGCCATTGAGGTTCGCCATCTCTAGCGGACACACTTCTTCGATACCATATCTATTACTTTTGTGATTCGATTTGGGTGCATCCCTCGATTTGGGAGTGTTGTTTCGCGGTGTTGAGGTAGCTGCTGGCTATGCTTAACATCAGTCCGGATCACGCAACTACTAGTATCCTAGTTGGTAACGCCTCATGTACCTTGTCATACTGATTGTTCTATTCGCGACCACTACGTTTTGTTTTGTGTTATACGTATGGGGTACCCTCTGATAACCACTAGTTTACTGTGGGATTTACGGTGCTGTATAGACTATGGCATTATAAAATGTGTTAAGGGGAATTTGGTAACGCCTTAACGCTATTTTAACACTTTTACTTTACTGTAGACATGTTATAATAGCGTATTGTACTACATAGTATATAGTTTAACGGATCCTTGAGAGATGGAAAATCCCGTAACATCTCTTAAGTTATTACACTCACGTTGACACTGGATAGGAGATGTCAAACCCCGTAAACATCTCTGACGCCGTTACAATCATATTTATTTACGATTGATTTAACTTATATGAGGATATTTTAGTCCTGACTCGAGTGTTTTGTCTTTTCATTACGCTCGGGTCAGGCCTGAGTTTTTCAGCGTATTGAAGATCTATTCTGGAGGACGAAGTCGAAGATTTGGTATACTATTACTATTATTATCTTCGCATCATGTTGTCTGCTGCATTATTTTATTTGTTCAGGTGTATATGTATAACTCTGATAAATGTTATATGAATAATGATCAAAGTATAGTAAACAGCTTCATGAACTGTTTATTTGACTATTATATTTTATCCTTCCGCTGCAAGATTTTGTGTTGTTTCATTTTCTTTATTTCCCTTTCTTTTCTTTTCTTATTTGCCCCCAATAACCATCTGCCCTTTTGAATGGTTTGGAATCGGCATGTGTATTTGATCGTCAGTTTAAACTGTCCAAAAAGGTGGGTCGTTACATATATTCATGCCAACTTCGTGTTATGCTAGTATCTCAAAATGGTTAGATGATACAACAAATAATGTTCGTTTTGTGATCTTCAGGAAATAGCTGCATTTCCACATATAAATAGATAACCCGTTTGTATTAAAATTGGGCACAACACTCTTTAAATGTGTTTTAAGAGATAAAATGAAGAATTTAAATGGAAAAAGAAGAATATTTAATGAACACACCAATTAATAAATAAGTAGATGCATAGAAACACACAGATTTAGAGTGGTTCGGCGAATGGCCTACGTCTACTATGAAATGGTTGACTTTCATTAACTTTTGCTTGCTGATTACAACGAGTTACAACAGTAGAATTCGATATAATAGTGATTTCGGCAGAGACTGGATGTAGAAGAGCAACCTTTTTTAGTAGGTCCTGGGCTGCTATTTATAGGCGTAGGCAGCAAATATCTCGCTCAGATCTTGGAGGACCTTTTCTCTCACATGGATGGACCCACATGACCGATCCCTGACCGTTTAGAGTTGATCCGTGTTCGATACGAATGCAATTTGTATCGTTCAGGATTTAGTCCAATCGAATCGGGATCGATCACGAACATTCCTAAAGATGTATGCAAGCTTCTGTGAAAATTTGGTGGCATTTGGACTTGTAGATTTTGAGTTATGATTGATGAAAGTTTGGATTTTTTGAAGGCTATTGTATTCGCATCGTTTCCTGTTCGTATCGATCTATTTGCATCGCTTTTGGACACGTGATGTCTGACGACGTGGCGCTAGCTTTTTGGATCGATCCACTTTTTATGCCGAGTGACCGAGTCTTCATTGAATGTGTTTTCTTCGTATCGATCTTGTGCATTTCACTTCATATCACTTTTTTTGCACTCCACTTTGTATCGATGTCCTATGCTCCACTTCGTGTCGGTCGTCAAGTATTTGGTTTCGTATCGATGGGAGGTGTTGATTTTGTATCGATCTATGGCCGATCGATACGAAGCATGCTTGAAACTGGATCGATACGAAATGGACTACCATGCCACCGCTGATGGATACGAAATGGGTGGTTGTGAATAGATACGCAGTGGGTCAATTCCAATGGATACAAACCCCGCTATTGATGGATTCGAACGAAGACGATGCAAATAGGATTGACCAATGGATACGAATGAGTTTATTTTCTTGGCTTGCATCGATCATATCTTGAGCATATGAATTCGGATTGACTTAAAATTTGGAATGTTGGCTTCTGTGACTTTGCTTGTCATGTCATACCAATTGTAGCTTAATTTGGACTCGGGCAAAATTTACCGATATCCATATCGAACCTATGTATAACCGTTTTCCGGGATGAACTGCCTTTGGTTTCTAGTTAATATCTTGGTGTCACGGCCTTGCCAAAAGGCGAGAAAACATTTGCCCCCCAAAGTATGTCTTGTGAAGACATGATGTTCTTTAAAAAGTTGTAATCTTCAGTCTGAAAAATTCTATTTGACTTGTTGAACGGTTGGTGTCTTTTCATCGAAAGATTTAACCTTTGACTGACCTTCAGTAACATAGCTAATGAATTGTTGACTGCCAATTGTTGTATTGCACACTGTTGTAACTAAGTATTGAACGATAGCAAAATGTTGTTTGTTGTTGTTATTGTTATCGTTATTGTTACCAGATGAGCATTCACTTCCTGTGAATTTTAAAGTTGAATGTTAGTCGGTCATACATGTATGTATGTTAGACCGACTCTCGTTAACGTTTGCACGTTCGCGAGTCGTTGTCAGTTTTCTTGCATCGAATTTCGTATCGATCCTCTCTTGAATCGATGTGAAATTCGAGTTGTAACAACGCTTGACGATTGTTTTGGAGTTTCTCTTTGCATCGATCCTCTCTTGGATCGAGTTTATATGTTTGAATGCATGCTTCATAACGATGGCCACCAATGCGAACATGATGGTTTCTTTGGGATGCTTTGTGTCAATGGATACAAAGCTTTTATGTTTCTTGAACAGGTGGATATGAAAATGACACTTCCTATCGAGGGAGCTGAGCGGTGTAAATGAGACTCTTTTATGTGTTTCGTATCGACGAAATTCGCACTGATGGATACGAAGTGAACATTTTGTATCAATGGAGCCACGTGGTTCCAGTGCAACCTTGCCACTCCTTTCGTATCGATGCACCTTCATTGGTTCGAATAGTTCACATAAGCTCTTTCTTTGTTGCTTGTTATATGGATTCGAATTGCTTCATCTCGGATCGGTTGTGAATGGATACGATGATAGCTACCGAGTCGATGGACAATGGATATGAACAGGTCGGTTCGTATCGGTTATGGTGTACACCTCTTCATTTAGTTTGTTCATACTGGGAGACGAATCGACATCTACCCTCCATATACATACACTCGCAATTTTATACTTAGAAAAAGTTTACTTGCTCATACTTCCTTCAGCCTTCTTACGATATAGAGACCGAGAAAAAGAACCGTACGTCTCCAAATTGAAAAACCCATTAATTCCTCAAACCGACCGCTTAAGCTAGGTAATTAACTAATCAAAACCACTCTAAAATAATGAGACTCAAGATCTTGTTCCATTCCTCCTGCACTCATGGACAATTCTTGTTGTGAAGAGGACGGAGGTGGGATAGAGCATGTAACGATCTCGAATTTTAATTTATTTTAAATTGATAATTAATTTAATTTTTGATTTAAAATTGTGAAATTAATTGGTTAATCGATTTGAGCTTTTCCAAATTCAAATAAAATATGTTATTTATTAATAAAGAGATAGTTTCTTTTATAAATTGTTTTAATTTAATAATGAGTTGTTTTTAAACAATGTTTATAATGTAATGTCTTTACAAATGATTTTTTTATATAAACAGAAATTTTTATATAGATATTTTGGAAGAAACTATGATTTGTAAGTTTGAAAATAAAATCTTTCGAAAATATTTAAAATAAATCTTATAAACTATGATTTGTAAGTATAAAAATAAATACATTAGAAAATTTAGTATTTGATAGTTTGGGTTAAAAATAAAAGTGAAAATAAAAATAAGCACTTGTGTTAAAAATAGAAATTTATTTATATTATAAAGTAACAAGATAACCAAAAAAATGAAGATAAGTATGTAAGTATGAAACAAGTAGACATATATATGAAAGTATATATCATCTCGGCCATCAAAACATTTATAAATGCAGCATCAACCTGGAACAACAAGGCAAAGACAAAAATAAGATAAAACAAGAAAGGACTTAAGCATTTAATGCAAGTATCTCTAGCCCATGACTAAAATATCTCAAGCCACCAAAGTAAGATTTCGGCCACCAAAGAAAAATCTGCATAGTTAATAAATAAAGAGAAGAAAAACTTTGAACTTGTTGTACAAACAAATAAATATACATCACCTGTGTACAAAATAATATCCCCTGTAAAATCTTCCTTCTTATATATCAATCTTCATCAGTTCGATTAGTTGAAAGCTGGGAAAAATCTGAAGTAACACCATTTAAAAACTTAAACAAAACTTCAACTTATACAAAATCAAATCAATTCAACCAGAGATAAACCAGAGGAGCATCAGTTAGCAAACTCAAACTTAATTCTTCAGCAACTCTATTTTCTTCCTCTGGAAACGACGCAGTGAGTAAATAAGTTATCCTTCATACTCAAAGATAATTTATCAATGACCAAGTTATTTTGAGTTGTTGCGATGATTAAACCATTCAGTTAAACATTTTGAAGCTCTGTAAACAAGTTTCCTCTCCTGTTCTTGGAGTTCAGTATGAAACAAATAGAACAAAATTCGATTCCACATGTTTTGATCACTATCAAGCTCGGGTATCAAAACAAAAGATGTGTATTTGAGCAAGAATTATATTATAAAAATAGTTCAAGAAGAAAAACAATAATATACAGTATGAAATTTCAAAATTTTATAGGAAAACTTATCAAAATGAAAATTTCGAACATGCTGAATTGTCATTTCAAATATATCACATGAATACTTATTCGAAAATAGGATTTTTAAAACTATATTGATGATTTTTAATGTTGGGGTTAGGAACCAGTTGTCAGTTGAACAAAAACTAGATTTTAGTCAATTCACAGAGATCAAAGGAATTTCGATCGCTGAAACTTTGCATGAAGTAAGTCTGGAAATCGATTAGAATGGGAAAATTGTTAAATAATTTTTCTATTGAAAGGATTGAAGGAACGAGTGAGGTTTAGGGTTTAAGTCGTGGGTTTATTGGGGTCTGGAAACGAGGTGATTACTTCACCTCTATCTGACTGAGCTACGCGAATCTCTAGGAATGAGTAGTGAAGGGGGTTGGCGAGGTGTGGTCAAAGTGGTGGTGCCTCACGTGGACGACGTGGAGGGGGTGAGGTGATTTATCTAAGGAGAGTCGAGTCCAGTATTTCGAACGATGGGTCAAGTTTCGCTCTGGAAGTTTGCGCGTTGAATTGATCTTGGATTTCGAATATTTTGATCAATTGCGACTTGTTGGGTGAGGTGAGGTTCGCCAGAGCTCCGACGCCGCTGTGTGCACATGCATGAGTACTGGAGTGGTTAGCAGGGTATTTGTTGCCTGGGGAGGGTTGATTTGTTTCTCGCGTTATACTCGAGTAAATCGAGTAGTTTACTCGAAGCTGGAATAGGAAGTTCTCGAGTCAAATTTTGTCCCAGGCTTTTCAGCTTGAACCCGTTTCTGTTTCCTAAAATTTGAAAACTAAATTCAAATTTATAAAGCAAGGTGTTAAACTAATGGTTTAAATCAAAATACAAATAAAAATTCATTTTTGGATTGGAATTCAGTTTAGGCACAAATAAAATTTTAAATCCAAATTGTTTAATAACTTAAAAGTAGTTAAGGGTATTGAAAGTAATTTGAAATTTAAAATGAAATTGAAAGGTGTAAAAAAAGATTTAAAACAAGTTAAATTAAAAACTTGAAGCTAGACCTGAATTTAAATTGAATTCTAGACTTTGAAATATAAACTAAGTTTTATTGATTTATATTTTTAAATAAGTAAAATGTTCAAGTATACTTAATTTAATTTTTACTCTTTTATAATTTCTTTATAATAAAAATATTACTTCAAGTTAAAGGATTCAAAAAAATTAGTTTTTAACTTTATTGAGATAAATAAGGTTCACTTTAAATCTTGGATTTCAAATGGAATTTGAAAGACAAGTTTGAAAATAAAAGTTTCAAACATATTGGTAAATGATATCTAGATCATTTATAAGAATGAGTTTATTTTAAAAGTTAATTCATGATTAAGGATTAACTATTTAAGAAATCAATTATGGATTAATAATTGATTAAATAAGTAATTAGGGATAATTACTTATTATGATAAATTAAGGATAATTCACCAAATGGTAATTAATTAAGAATTAATTAATAAATGTGATTAATTAAATGATCAAGAGGTAAAGATTTATTAAGTAAGGAATAATTAATTTATAAATTAAGGATTATTAATTAGATATTAATTAATAATTAAAGTTAATTAATCAAGTGATTAAGATATAATTACATTCAATGTAATTAAATGTTGATTTATTTATAAAGGTACTTAATTACTTAAAGATAATGATTTAATGAAATTAATTAAGGTTAAATGATTATGTAATTAACTTAAGGTTAATTTAATAAATGTGATTAATTGAGAATCAATTAATAAATTAAGGTAATTGGTAAATTAGTTTATATCAAATGACTTGGAATTAATAAATCAGAATTGGATAACAAATTCATAAGTAAATAAATTTGATTGGAAATAAATTGAATTAATTAGGATTAAACCATTAATTTATCCTACTTATAAATGACTATTGAATACTAGACCTTACTTATGAATGATTGTATTGTATGCGATGCCTTGAATTGATTGTCCTACCTGATCTGTGATATTTTGTTCTGTGATTTGAGCTGTGTCGAATTTATTCATTTATCTGTGATACATTTGTTTATTATCTGTGAATCTGTGAATGAACGATAAGCGTTATAGTTTATGTCACTTATAAACTATATTTCTGTGTTTTAATCTATGATGATTGAAATGATGTTGCACTATTGTGTTAAACCCTTGGACCACACTTATACACACACAAATATGAATTTCACGAGGAAATCGATTAAGTCACAGATTTTTGAAAATAATTTTTAATTTGAATTTTTAAATTCAAATGGTTTGAAATGGCATCTGGTTAAATGTGAAAAGTTTTTGAAATGGAATTTCAAGATAAAATTTATTTTTGAATAGCTTGATTACCCCTTGAAATTTAAATAATTTGATTTAATTTTTAATTCAAAATTTGAATTTGAATCCTATGATTTGAAACTAGGGAATAAAGATGTTATACCAGTTTATATGGGTTAAACCATTTTTAAATGTATTGATTTAGGAATTTGAATTTAATTCAAGGACTTTAACTCGTGCAGATAAAATTGGATTTTTCTGAAACGAAAACTATTTGTTTTCAAATAATAAAAGCTGCCACATAAGTAATGAACTTCCGATTTGTGTTGAAAGATTTCAAATTTAAAATGAAATGGAAATGTTTTGAAAAGCTATGGATGAATCTTTGGAAACGAGTTTGAAAGTTATAAATTAAATCTTTGATTTAAAGATTTAACGAGTTAATCCAATTGAAATGGAAATTGTTTTGAAATCCATGAATGAATCTTTATGTAACGGGGAGAACTTTGTGAAATGAATCTTTTTGTTTAAAAGATTGAGAATGGTAATTTATTTAAAACCATTTGAATGAAAAGTTTTGGGTAATAAGTTGTGACTTAATTGAAACCCCAATATCCATATGTTTCTTGTAAATATTGCGCCCACTATTCGGTTTCGTCGGGAAAGGACCTTTGTGTCATATAGCCCATTCCGAAAATGTGATACGATGATATGGATAGCATTTGAAGACCGGCGGTGAAGACCGGATATTTTCGAAAGCGAAAGGACAACTCGACAAATGTCTTTGCATCTACCGGTCCCCGATATAGAGACTCCATATGTGATGGGAAGTTCGGACGTTAGGGATTATCCGGATTTGCAAGGGCTTCTTCGGAAGTGCCTTCGATTCTGTTCGAACCCAGAACAGACTTGTATGGTATTGTATGTCTAACATTACATTTTGAGATATAAAGCAGATTTTTTTCAAATACATTTCTGTTGGTGGCGGAGAATTTATTCTCTTAGCTTAACACCCTGCTCTGAGATGTACGAGCTGAGAGGTTATGCAGTTGAAGGTTATCAGCGATATGTTCCCAATTTGGTAATGTGGCATGCTGAGTGCTGCTGATCATTTGTTGATCAAAGCGTGGCTTTTGTGAAAAGCGTTGCTTTGTGGACGAAACTTCATCGAACCTCACAACCCGGTAATGGTCAAAACAGGAAGGAAGCAGCAAGGTTATTTGGGGATCGCGCCCCTGAGGGTATGTTCATTTCCTTCTGGATAGAGGTGGTATCATGGTATGGAGCCTAGATATTTAACCTATGTGGTTACTGCGAATTTATTACTTTGTGTTTTTGGTTATCCTGATCCCGGGAAAGGTCGGTTACGACCGAGGAATGACATACTCGTGTCAGTAGTTACCCAGTTAGGGGTAACCCGGCCTTGTGTTGGCAGAGATCCGGTTAGGTTCTCGGGGAATCCTTCCAGAGGCGTACCCATGTGGCAATGGAAAGTTCCTTGGCCTGACCATTTGTTGGAATCCAAAGAAATAATACGAGCCATGTACGGTTTTAGTTGTAGAACCTGCCATTTAAAATGGTAGCTATAGCAGGCATAATGTAATGGTACCTATGCTGGCGAAGATTTATATTATACTTTCGAAATGGTTTTCCACACTTTACACTTATAATAATAATATCAAGAAATTCTCTCGTATCAAGCATGTTTGACTATCATAAGAAGTAACCTCCTCCAAGTCTGCATTTGCATTGTGTGTGTGGCAGGAGGTCTTATGGTAGTTACATTTTCTAAAAGCATTGCGGATCTATTTTAAAATATTTCTTTGTTTGTTTTTAAAGATAAACTGTTTTTGTTACTCACACCAGTCCCATGACTGATCCGGAGTTTATTGTTTCTTTCCTAAACTCTGGGTGCTCAAATTTTTTCCACATGGGCAGTCTAGAGTTGGGTTTTTTTTCCAGATGGCTAGGTTTAGTAGATTATCTGGAGCTAGTTCAATCTTTGGATGTGGACGAGACTTGCTTGTCTTAGTGCATCGGGATGTTGGATCGAGCTGCTGCTGGAGTTCTCTCTGGAGGACTATCTTAGAATTATGTTTTCCGCTGCTGGTGTTATCTATTTTTCTTTTCCGCTGCTATTTTATTGTATCATATCTCTGATGTATATTGATATCTATTGTATCATCTGTTGTATCAGATATTGTATCAATGTTGTATATCAATGTATTATTAATTTTTCTTCCGCTGTGTTGTTATACTTAATTGTGTTATAAGCTCCGACGACTCGGATTTGAACGGTCGAATCTACGGCATTCGAGTACGATGTAAAGTAAGGATGTCGATTTTCGAAGGCGAAAAATTCCGTATCGTCACATTTGGTATCAGAGGTAAGGTTAAACTTTAGCTCTGGAGTATAACACGTTAAGTAACTCATTAGAGATAGGGTGAAGTATGCCGTAGAATGAGTGTATCCCTAAGATATCCGTTTGAACGCCTCGGGAAATTCTCTTACTATCCATTGATAGTGAGTATGAGTGCAAGAAAAGGACGAGATAGGAGGTAGAGGAATACGACTATAAATGGTCAATACCCTGCGACAGTGGAAACAATCTTTCTCTTCTCAATATTCTTTGATTCGTTTCCAAATTCTTTTGATTGCTGCATATCAGCTCCAGTAGAAGTTCCGGTGTGATGATGGCCCTACGGATCGTTATAGAACATCCTTACTTCGTATTTCACCGGTTTCTTATCAGTTTTTGATTTAAACCTTAATAAATATGAATTGGAAATTTGGGATTAAAATTTTAAATAAATTGGAAATTTGGAATTGAAAATTTTAAATAAATTGGAAATTATAAATTG
This sequence comes from Allium cepa, assembly GCA_030765085.1. Classification (NCBI taxonomy): domain Eukaryota; kingdom Viridiplantae; phylum Streptophyta; class Magnoliopsida; order Asparagales; family Amaryllidaceae; genus Allium; species Allium cepa. Next base: position 383,605,212 of record CM060944.1, on the reverse strand, counting down.
AGTTAAATTGGTTAATAGAATATGAAGATAAATTTGAATTGTATCGATAAAACGATTTCGTTTAAAACCAAATTTGAAATTCTATTGTAATTTCTTGGGTTGATCGAAGTTCGAAGAGGGACAAATATGTATATATTTGGAGATATTCCGACTTGAGTTTGGAATCCATATCTAGTGTTTGAGAATTGTGGAAAATCAAATCCATTTATCTATTGTTTGGGTCTCGATATATTCTATGGACGGTTAGTTATCCATCGGACTAACTAGTGCCTTGCATATTTCATAGATCTGGATAACCCGAGTATCTTGTGAAGTGTCAAATAGATTCATTCTTGTATCTATTGATGATATTCTGATTTGGTAAGCTAAATACAGAATAGATATCCAGTTTGATCTGGAAAACTGTTTCTCAGTTTTTGTGTATCTATCTTTGTTGTTTTCGTGCCTGCAAATTTCAGGGACGAAATTTCTTAAGGATGGGAATCTGTAACGATCCCGAATTTATTTTAAATTGATAATTAATTTAATTTTGATTTAAAATTGTGAAATTAATTGGTTAATCGATTTGAGTTTTTCCAAATTCAAATGAAATATGTTATTTATTAATAAAGAGATAGTTTCTTTTATAAATTGTTTTAATTTAAAACAAGTTATTTTTAAACAATGTTTATAATGTAATGTCTTTACAAATAGATTTCTTTTATATAAACAGAAATTGTTATATAGATATTTTGGAAGAAACTATGATTTGTAAGTTTGAAAATAAAATCTTTCGAAATATTTAAAATAAATCTTATAAACTATGATTTGTAAGTATAAAAATAAATACATTAGAAAATTTAATATTTGATAGTTTGGGTTAAAAATAAAAGTGAAAATAAAAATAAGCACTTGTGTTAAAAATAGAAATTTATTCATATTATAAAGTAACAAGACAACCAAAAATGAAGATATGTATGTAAGTATGAAACGAGTAGACATATATATATATATATATATATATATATATGAAAGTATATATCATCTCAGCCATCAAAACATTTATAAATGCATCATCAACCTGGAACAGCAAGGCAAAGATAGAAATAAAATAAAACAAGAAAGGACTTAAGCATTTAATGCAAGTATCTCTAGCCCATGACTAAAATATCACAAGTCACCAAAGTAAGATTTCGGCCACCAAAGGAAAATATGCATAGTTAATAAATAAAGAGAAGAAAATCTTTGAACTTGTTGTACAAACAAATAAATATACATCACCTGTGTACAAAATAATATCCCCTGTAAAATCTTCCTTCTTATATATCAATCTTCATAAGTTCGATCAGTTGAAAGCTGAGAAAAATCTGAAGTAACACCATTTAAAAACTTAAACAAAACTTCAACTTATGCAAACTCAAATCAATTCAACCAGAGATAAACCAGAGGATCATCAGTTAGCAAACTCAAGCTTATTTCTTCAGTAACTCTATTTTCTTCCTTTAGAAACAACACAGTGAGTAAATAAGTTATCCTTCATACTCAAAGATAATTTACCAATGACCAAGTTAGTTTGAATTGTTGCGATGATTAAACCATTCGGTTAAACATTTTGAAGCTCTGTAAATGGGTTTCCTCTCCTGTTCTTGGAGTTCAGTATGAAACAAATAGAACAAAATTCGATTCCACATGTTTTGATCACTATCAAGCTCGGGTTTCAAAACAAAAGATGTGTATTTGAGCAAGAATTATATTATAAAAATAGTTCAAGAAGAAAAACAATAATATACAGTATGAAATTTCAAAATTTTACAGGAAAACTTATCAAGATGAAAATTTCGAATATGCTGAATTGTCATTTCAAATATATCACATGAATACTTATTCGAAAATAGGATTTTTAAAACTATATTGATGATTTTTAATGTTGGGGTTAGGAACCAGTTGTTAGTTGAACAAAAATTGGATTTTAGTCAATTCCCAGAGATCCAAGGAATTACGATCGCTGAAACTTTGCATGAAGTAAGTTTGGAAATCGATTAGAATGGGAAAATTGTTAAATAATTTTTCTATTGAAAGGATTGAAGGAACGAGTGAGGTTTAGGGTTTAAGTCGTCGGTTTGTTGGGGTATGGAAACGAGGTGATTACTTCACCTCTGTCTGACCGAGCTGCGCGAATCTCTGGGAATGAGTAGTGAAGGGGGTTGGCGAGGTGTGGTCGAAGTGGTGGCGCCTCTGGTGGGCGACGTGGAGGGGGTGAGGGGATTTATCTGAGGAGAGTCGAGTCCAGTATTTCGAACGATGGGTCAAGTTTCGCTCTGGAAGTTTGCGCGTCGAATTGATCTTGGATTTCAAATATTTTGATCAATTGCGACTTGTTGGGTGAGGCGAGGTTCGCTAGAGCTCCGACGCCGCCATGTGCACGTGCGCGAGCACTGGAGTGGTTAACAGGGCATTTGTTGCTTAGGGAGGGTTGATTTGTTTCTCGCGTTATACTCAAGTAAATCGAGTAGTTTACTCGAAGCTGGAATAGGAAGTGCTCGAGTCAAATTTTGTCCCAGGCTTTTCAGCTTGAACCCGTTTCTGTTTCCTGAAATTTGAAAACTGAATTCAAATTTATAAAGCAAGGTGTTAAACTAATGGTTTAAATCAAAATACAAATAAAAATTCAAGTTTGGATTGGAATTCAGTTTAGGCACAAATAAAATTTTAAATCCAAATTGTTTAATAACTTAAAAGTAGTTAAGGGGATTGAAAGTAATTTGAAATTTAAAATGAAATTGAAAGGTGTAAAAGAAAGATTTAAAACAAGTTAAATTAAAAACTTGAAACTAGACCTGAAGTTAAATTGAATTCCAGACTTTGAAATATAAACTAAGTTTTATAGATTTATATTTTTAAATAAGTAAAATGTTCAAGTATACTTAATTTGATTTTTACTCTTTTAAAATTTCTTTACAATAAAAATATTACTTCAACAAGTAAGTTAAAGGATTCAAAAAAATTAGTTTTTAACTTTATTAAAGATAAATAAGGTTCACTTTAAATCTTGGATTTCAAATGGAATTTAAGAGACAAGTTTGAAAATAAAAGTTTCAAACATATTGGTAAATGATATTTAAATCATTTATAAGAATGAGTTTATTTTAAAAGTTAATTCATAATTAAGGATTAACTATTTAAGAAATTAATAATGGATTAATAATTGATTAAATAAGTAATTAGGGATAATTACTTATTATGATAAATTAAGGATTATCAATCAAATGGTAATTAATTAAGAATTAATTAATAAATATGATTATTTAAGATTAATTAAATGATCAAGAGGTAAAGATTTATTAAGTAAGGAATAACTAATTTATAAATTAAGGATCATTAGTTAGATATTAATTAATAATTAAAGTTAATTAATCAAGTGATTAAGATATAATTACATTTAATGTAATTAAATGTTGATTTATTTATAAAGGTAATTAATTACTAAAAGATAATTATTTAATGAAATTAATTAAGGTTAAATGATTATGTAATTAACTTAAGGTTAATTTAATAAATGTGATTAATTAAGAATCAATTAATAAATTAAGGTAATTGGTAAATTAGTTTATATCAAATGACTTGGAATTAATAAATCAGAATTGGATAATAAATTCATAAGTAAATAAATTTGATTGGAAATAAATTGAATTAATTAGGATTAAACCATTAATTTATCCTACTTATAAATGACTATTGAATACTAGACCTTACTTATGAATGATTGTATTGTATGCGATGCCATGAATTGATTGTCCTACCTGATCTGTGATATTTTGTTCTATGATTTGAGCTGTGTGTAATTTATTCATTTATTTGTGATACATTTGTTTATTATCTATGAATCTGTGAATGAACAATAAGCGTTATAGTTTATATCGCTTATCAACTATATTTCTGCGTTTTAATATGTGATGATTGAAATGATATTGCACTATTGTGTTAAACCCTTGGACCACACTTATACACACACAAATATGGATTTCATGAGGAAATCGATTAAGTCACAGATTTTGGAAAGTAGTTTTTAATTTGAATTTTTAAATTCAAATGGTTTGAAATGGAATCAGGTTAAATGTGAAAAGTTTTTGAAATGAAATTTCAATATAAAATTTATTTTTGAATAGCTTGATTACGCCCTGAAATTTAAATAATTTGATTTAATTTTGAATTCAAAATTTGAATTTGAATTCTCTGATTTGAAACTAGGGAATAAAGATGTTATACCAGTTTATATGGGTTAAACCACTTTTAGATGCATTGATTTAGGAATTTGAATTTAATTCAAGGACTTTAACTCGTGCAAATAAAATTGGATTTTTGTGAAACGAAAACTATTTGTTTTCAAATAATAAAAGCTGCCATATAAGTAATGAACTTCCTATTTGTGTTGAAAGATTTCAAATTTAAAATGAAATGGAAACGTTTTGAAAAGCTATGGATGAACCTTTGGAAACGAGTTTGAAAGTTATAAATTAAACCTTTGATTTAAAGATTTAACGAGTTAATCCAATTGAAATGGAAATTGTTTTGAAATCTATGAATGAATCTTTATGAAACGGGGAGAACTTTATGAAATGAATCTTTTTGTTTAAAAGATTGGGAATGGTAATTTATTTAAAACCATTTGAAAGAAAAGTTTTGGTTAATAAGTTGTGACTTAATTGAAACCCCAATATCCATATGTTTCTTGTAAATATTGCACCCACTATTCGGTTTAGCCGGAAAAGGACCTTTGTGTCATATAGCCCATTCCGAAAATGTGATACGATGATAAGGATAGCATTTGAAGACCGGTGGTGAAGACCGGATATTTTCGAAAGCGAAAGGACAACTCGTCGAATGTCTTTGCATCGACTGGTCCCTGATATAGAGACTCCATATGTGATGGGAAGTTCGGACGTGATTAGGGATTATCCAGATTTGCAAGGGCTTCTTCGGAAGTGCCTTCGGTTCTGTTCAAACCCAGAACATACTTGTATGGATTGTATGTATGACATTACATTTTGAGATATAAAGCAGATTTCTTTCAAATACATTTCTGTTGGTGGTGGAGAATTTATTCTCTTAGCTTAACACCCTTCTCTGAGACGTACAGCTCAGAGGTTATGTAGTTGAAGGTTATCAGCAATATATTCCTAATTTGGAAATGTGGCATGCTGAGTGCTGCTGATCATTTGTTGATCAAAGCGTGGCTTTTGTGAAAAGCGTAGCTTTGTGTACGAAACTTCGTTGAACCTCACAACCCGGTAGTGGTCAAAACAGGAAGAATGAAGCAAGGTTATTTGGGGATCCCGCCCCCGAGGGTATGTTCAGTTCCTTCTGGATAGAGGTGGTATCATGGTATGTAGCCCAGATATTTAACCTATGTGGTTACTGCGAATTTATTACTTTTTGATTTTTGGTTATCGGGATCCGGGGAAAGGTCGGTTACGACCGGGAGATGACATGTAGTTACCCAGTTAGGGGTAACCCGGCCTTGTGTTGGCAGAGATCTGGTTAGGTTCTCGGGGCATCCTTCCAGAGGCGTACCCATGTGGCAATGGGAAGTTCCTTGACCTGACCATTTGTTGGAAATCTAAAGAAACAATACGAGCCATGTACGGTTGTAGTTGTAGAACCTGCCATTTAAAATGGTAGCTATAGCAGGCATAATGTAATGGTACCTATGCTGGCTAAGATTTATATTATACTTTCGAAATGATTTTCCACACTTTACACTTATAATAATAATATCAAGAAATTCTCTCGTATCAAGCATGTTTGACTATCATAAGAAGAAACCTCCTCCAAGTCTGCGTTTGCGTTGTGTGTGTGGCGGGAGGTCTTATGGTAGTTACATTTTCTAAAAGCATTGCGGATCTATTTTAAAATATTTCTTTGTTTGTTTTTAAAGATAAACTGTTTTTGTTACTTACACCAGTCCCATGACTGATCCGGAGTTTATTGTTTCTTTCCTAAATTCTGGGTGCTCAAAATTTTTCCACACGGGCAGTCTAGAGTTGGGTTTTTTTCCAGATGGCTAGGTTTAGTAGATTATCTGGAGCTAGTTCAATCTTTGGATGTGGACGAGACTTGCTTGTCTTAGTGCATCGGGATGTTGGATCGAGCTGCTGCTGGAGTTCTCTCTGGAGGACTATCTTAGAATTATGTTTTCCGCTGCTGGTGTTATCTATTTTTCTTTTCCGCTGCTATTTTATTGTATCATATCTCTGATGTATATTGATATCTATTGTATCATCTGTTGTATCAGATATTGTATCAATGTTGTATATCAATGTATTATTAATTTTTCTTCCGCTGTGTTGTTATACTTAATTGTGTTATAAGCTCCGACGACTCGGATTTGAACGGTCGAATCTACGGCATTCTGTGTTATACCCTGCGATAGTGGAAACAATCTTTCTCTTCTCAATATTCTTTGATTCGTTTCCAAATTCTTTTATTGCTTCATATCAGCTCTGTTGAATATGCGCTTATATGATTTTTATTTGATGATAATAAACATATATACATTCATTTAAATGTATTTGCTAATGTACTATTTTATTTTCACAGGTTAAATAAATATTTGCTGAATAAAATTAAATAACACAGAATTTGAATTCAAACAGAAATTTTATTCAAACAAATATTAATTACAATTTTGAATAGTACAAATTCAAGCTCTCACTATACACTATACAACTTTGATACAAATTCAATTACATCACAATTTCACATTTACAAATGTCCTTACTACATATCACTCACACTCATATTTATCTTCAACTTCATTCCAGTTAGAATCCAACATCTGTGCAATCTGCAAAAATATTCACTAACGCAGTAAAATTGAAAAAGAAATATTTTTGCAATATAAAATAAAATGTGAATTTTTGAAAATAATATTTGCCTCAGTTATTTGGGTTGTTCGTCATCATTTAAATTTGAATTTATCATACACGAACAGCTTGTGACATACACAGTGTATCACTGTATATGCCACAAGGCCGTGCACACCGAAATATACACTTGATCGTTTTACAGGGACAAGTGAGCACAGGTCAAACCCAAATACAGGATTCAACTCAAGTGCAATAAAACAATGTCATTCAGCACAAGGTCAAATCCAAGACGGATTCAACTCAGGTGAAAATTAGAAAAATAAACAAAATGCAAAGGTCAAGTCACTACTCAACTCAGTGCATCAACCAAAGTTAAGGCGATGTGAAGTCAGCAAACTGCAAGTACAATGCTCAATGCATAGTAATGCAATGCCACATCAAACAATGGTTCAAAACAACCAGACTTCAAGCCATGCACAGCAGCGACCGAAGACAAAGCATAATCAATGTGAACACATGAACTACGATCTACAAATGCAATGAACAGACACACATACTTCAATGATCAGTCCAAGTCAGACCAACTGCAAATGAAATACAACTCCAATGATATCAAGGTCAGAAGCTCAACAGTGCACTGAACAACTCATAACAATGCTCAAAGACTCGGCACTCAAATGAACACAGTGAATGCAGACCTGAATGTACAGTAACTCGAACAGTAACAAATCGATCATGCAGTATCATTAAGTAGACCAAGCTTGTAAGCATCTCAAAGAAATACAACTGAAGTCAATATGATCGAGTGCAACAGTGAACAGTGCAGCATCAAGAAGGAATGTCAAAGAACAGAATTACTCACATATATGCAACCATAATGACCAAAAGCAATGTCAAACAAGACAAAGTTTGAGACCAGTAATACTCAAGACCACATAAGTCGACAATGTTACTAATGGAAACCAGACGAATAAAACAAGTGACTTGATGAATTTAACACAGCAAAGACCACATGCCAAAGCTCAGTGAAACACAAGCAAGTGCACAACCAAACCAACATGATGACAACACAGCAAGGACGTGAATGCAGTGCATAGTGCAAGCGACAACTCCAAAAGACACTGAAGTCACAAATCAAGTACATGAAGATGGCATCCCACAATATCCACAACAAACAACTACAAAACCATCAAGCAAAACATCACAACATCAGTAACAACATAAAGCAGTGCAACTACATGCGCAGTAAAGATGGCCAGAGACAAAGCTCACAGGGGCCAGAGGATCAAAATCAATGCCGTGGTAATCAAGGTGTCAAGCCAAGTCAAGATGATCAACGACCAGTTCAAAATCAGAAGCCGTAGTCAAATATCATCACAAAAGTAATCAACATCGAAGTATTTTAAGACAAGGTCAAAGCCGGTGGAAATCAAAACATCTCAAAATTCTAGCCGAGAATTACGAATCAAGTTGACCGAGCATTTCAAGTATATACGATTGTGAACTAGTCAGAATAAATCACAATCATCCAACAATAATCGAATGGCCAAAGCAACAAATTTTGAAGAAATCAGACGAACGGAAAATAAGGGGATCGAACCCTATAAATTGAAATCATCATCGGCAATTTTTCTGGATCGAATTCAAGCATACAAACAGAAAAGCAAAAGGAGTACATACCGAAGCTTGTCAAATTCGACCAATTCGAAGCCGTCGTAGCGCACAAAGGAAACCAGCGATTGACAAAAGAACGCCGAGTCAATAATTCAATCACAGTCGCAAGCTTCGAATTTCAAAAAACCTAGTTTGGATCGAAGAGAACAAAGCCCTAAATTTGCAAGAGTAACGGCCGCCATTATTCACGAAAAGGAACAGATCAACTAAATGTCGAACGGGCCAGAATAGAATAAGGAGAACGGGCCGGTTTTGTTTTTAAAAAGGGTTTTTTATTTTTAATTAGGGTTTTTGTGTATTTGTTTTTTAATTTTCCTTTTAAATTTTCTTTTAAATTTTAAACCGTTATATTTACTAGTCGTGTGACTAGGGGACAAGCTACGTGGCATAGCTTGAGAATTCGCAACTCAGTGGCTGAGTTGTGGCAGGGTTTTGAGCATAGAGTTAGATTTAGTCGATAGCAGGTGTCGCGAATTTACGTGTGTAAGCGAAGGACTATCTAATTTCTAGTAGAAACCTTGGGGGCAGCACGTAGGCAGGGTTTTGCCGAAGCTGGGTAAATTCTGTGTCGTTCTATTTCTGCATTTATTATTCTGCTATTATTTGTGCTGCTATTGTTCTGTGATCTGAGTTGAAATTATTTTATAAGCTTCCGCAATTAATTTTATAATTTATACCATCACCCTATTCACCCCCCCTCTAGGGTGAAATCGATCCTACAAGTGGTATCAGAGCTAGGAATATAAGTCAATTAGTGTTTTAAAAATTCGTGTTTCAAAATTCGTTTTTTTGTTTTAAAAATTTGAATTTTTAAAAATGGCTTCTTTTAATAATACTTTTGTTGAGGGTCGTTCCAATATTATTCTTTCTATTTTCGATGGAACGGATTTTTTGAATTGGAAATTGAAAATGGAATTTTATTTAAAATCTGTTAATATTAAATGTTGGGATATTATTGAAAACGGGTGTGATATAACATATAAGAAAATTATCTCGATTAATGCTCTTGCTATGCATATATTATATTCTCATATTAATCAAGATAATTTTAATTTCATCTCTCGTTGTGAAAATGCACAGGAAATCTGGAATACTTTAATTACAACATATGGTGCAACAGTCAACAGCAATGGGAAGTCCTCCACAACCGACTCAGTTGAAGAAATGTGCTTAACAGGATTTGTAAAAGGCAGTTGTGATGAGGATGATGATGGAGCAGCTGAGCTGGCGTTAATAATGAAGAAATTCAAAAGATGGAACCACAAATATGGAAATCCAGCTCTAAATCAAGAATTAAAAAGCAGAATAATCAAAGCACTATACAACTCGGAAGAACACGGGATCATTTGCAACAAACCCTGTGATATCAAGCCCAATTATCCCCAATTTCAACGCGATTTTGAAAAGAAATCAAAACGGGGAAATGCTAGAGCCACGTGGAATACAAGTGATAAAGATAATCAAAGTTCTAGCAGTAAGAGTGAGAAAGCAGATATGTGTCTTCATGGAAATATAACTGATAGCGACGATAACGAGCCAAGTGAGGTATCAAAACTTACTCACTCTGAATTACTTGTTTATTTCCACGAAGTAAATGGCTATTTTGAACGACTTAGGTAAAAATATGCTAAACTTGGATCACAAAAAGTTACTTTGATAGAATTAAATGAACAACTTGATCAATTAGTTAAAACCTATCAAAGTAGGATCCCTAAGTGTGATAAGTGCCCAACATTCGAAGATGAAAGTAAAAAATCAGAAATTAAAATGAAATCGCTTGAAAATGAAATTCTGATTTTAAAAGAAAGAGAAAATACTAGGAGAGAGAATTCTATCAAAAGGTGCACACAACTTTTAAGCGAAAATGAATCTCTCAAAATACAAGTCCAACAATTGTCAACGACTTTAGATAAATTTTCAAAAAGTGAAAAATCGTTGAATATGCTATTAGGAAAGCAAACGTTAATACGGTTAGAAAAGGACTTGGATATAATCAATCTAAAATTGTTGAAAACAAGATTAATCAAGAAAATTCAATGTGCACAATTTGTAGAAAATATGGACACAGTCACAATAATTGTTGGTATAGACCCAAACATGCGAAAACTATACCTATTTGGGTTCCTAAAGGCACAAATATAAAATCTCTCGAAGTTAAACAAATTTGGGTGCCGAAGGGAACAATTATAAATAGTTTTGGATCTTTACAAAATTGTTTTTCAAAATTTTTTGCCACTAACAACCATGGACCTATAAAAACAAATAGGTCACATAAATCTTTCATCGTGTAGGTGTGGTGGCAGGCTAAGGAACAACAATAGTGTTCTCTGGATTTTTGGTTGTTCCAGAAACACAACGGACGACAAAGCAAAGTTCCTTAGCCTAGTTCAAAGGTGACAGAATCACAATAGACAACCATGAAAAATATCGTAAAGGTAAAACAGGTAAAGGTATATTAATTTGAGAGATATATTAAATGTGATAATCTGCACCATATTCTGAATTAAAATCAGCCAATATTGAGATGATGAAAAGATGACGATTTTGACTCTGACTTATTCAACATAGTTGGCCAATTATATTCTTATGCCAAAAACACTATAATAATCTCTAGATTCTTTGAATTACTTCATATATATCATTTTGGATTAAAAATAGTGTTTTGTTGGATAATAATACATTTGGTTATAATTCGACTAACTCTATATTCACGGTTTTTGATTATTTACATGACTTCATTTCAAATTCAAGAGAATGTCATTTAAATTGCTGTTAAAATTGAGTTTGAAATTTTTGATGCACACTTCATGGTTTGGTCGATCAAATTCAATTAATGATAACTTTTGAGTGAAAAAGAAATTCAGATGTAGATTACACTGGTAATCTAGTTGATAGAAAAATTACTAGTTGAACGTGATTTTTGAGACATTTAGTAACTGCATCGTTTTTCAAAGAAAATATCTGCATATTTTTCATTTCAAATAATTTTCAAATAGCAGAAATTTTCTTATAAAACCCCTCGAGAAAATCATTTTTGACCATATTTTCAGATTACTCATCTTGAAAAATTGGTTTCATAATTATGTTTGAATTGATTTTAAATGACTATTTTGACTAATCTGACTCCCTAATGATTATCAAAAAGAAAAATAGTGATTGAAAAGTGATGAGTGTTGATATTGATCATATATTATGACTCGAGATGGTATAATTAGTAAATTTCTTTAGAAATTTAAACAAGAGTTATAAAAAAATTTGTTGGTAAAAATTCCATGACCATCTCTATATCTATCATATTTCTAACGACCATCACTCATCAAAATTCTATATAGTTTGTCGATATGTGGTACTTTAAGCTGGAATCGTTCATTTTTCATTTTACATTCTTTTTCTTAAAAAAAAGAAAAAGAGGTTATAATAATAATAATAAATAAATAAATACCAAAGTATTCACTCTCATTTAAAAGTCCTCACGGTTATGCATGGGTGAATTACTTGGAATTTGTTATGTGCTTCCATGCTCATTTAAAAGTCCTCGCAGTTATGCATGTATGGAACGCATATCAAAAGTTGATTTTTAAAATAAACAAGTTGATTCTAATCCCATTTAAAAGTCCTCACGGTTATGCGTGGTTAGAAGATACTTGAATTCATCTTTTGTAAAATAAAATTGGAATACTACTAATCTCATTTAAAAGTCCTAACAGTTATGCACGGTTAGTAGATATTCAAATTCCTGATATAAATATATCACAAATAGACAGAACTGAATGGTTTTATATGATGACATCATTCCTATCATTCTAAAAGTGGAATATGCGCCTAACAAAATATTTTTGATTTTTGTTTGATTTTTTATTGAAATTTAATATTTATATTCAATTGAGTTTTAATGTTGAATTAATATCGTCACTTTATCTCTATTTTCTCTAACACTATTATTGTTTTGCTGATAACAAAAGGGGGAGAGAAAAGTTAAGATTTTGTCAAATAAAATCAAGCAAAGGTCAAATAATTTTTTATTTGCATCTAGGCTCATTTGCATATTATTTAATTATATGCATATTTATAAAGGGGGCTTTGTGTAGAGAGGAAGCATTTAAATAGGGGGAGTAATTAGAGCATATCAATGATCAAATACATTTAACATATTCAAAATCTTAAATATATGTTTGTTATCATCAAAAGGGGGAGATTGTTGAATATGCGCTTATATGATTTTTGTTTGATGATAATAAACATATATACATTCGTTTAAATGTATTTGCTAATGTACTATTTATTTTCACAGGTTAAATAAATATTTGCTGAACAAAATTAAATAACACAGAATTTGAATTCAAACAGAAATTTTATTCAAACAAATATTTATTACAATTTTGAATAGTACAAATTCAAGCTCTCACTATACACTATACAACTTTGATACAAATTCAATTACATCACAATTTCACATTTACAAATGTCCTCACTACATATCACTCACACTCATATTTATCTTCAACTTCATTCCAGTTAGAATCCAGCATCTGTGCAATCTGCAAAAATATCCACTAACGCAGTAAAATTGAAAAAGAAATATTTTTGCAATATAAAATAAAATGTGAATTTTTGAAAATAATATTTGCCTCGGTTATTTGGGTTGTTCGTCATCATTTAAATTTTAATTTATCATACACGAACAGCTTGTGACATACACAGTGTATCACTGTATATGCCACAAGGCCGTGCACACCGAAATATACACTTGATCGATTTACAGGGACAAGTGAGCACATGTAAAACCCAAATACAGGATTCAACTCAAGTGCAATAAAACAATGTCATTCAGAACAAGGTCAAATCCAAGCCGGATTCAACTCAGGTGAAAATTAGAAAAATAAACAAAATGCAAAGGTCAAGTCACTACTCAACTCAGTGCATCAACCAAAGTTAAGGCGACGTGAAGTCAGCAAACTGCAAGTACAATGCTCAATGCACAGTAATGCAATGCCACATCAAACAATGGTTCAAAACAACATATCAAACAACCAGACTTCAAGCCATGCACAGCAGCGACCGAAGACAAAGCATAATCAATGTGAACACATGAACTACAATCTACAAATGCAACGAACAGACACACATACTTCAATGATCAGTCCAAGTCAGACCAACCGCAAATGAAATACAACTCACATGATATCAAGGTCAGAAGCTCAACAGTGCACTGAACAACTCACAACAATGCTCAAAGACTCGGCACTCAAATGAACACAGTGAATGCAGACATGAATGTATAGTAACTCGAACAGTAACAAATCGATCATGCAGTATCATTAAGTAGACCAAGCTTGTAAGCATCTCAAAGAAATACAACTGAAGTCAATATGATCGAGTGCAACATTGAACAGTGCAGCATCAAGAAGGAATGTCAAAGAACAGAATTACTCACATATATGCAACCATAATGACCAAAAGCAATGTCGAACAAGACAAAGTTTGAGACCAGCAATACTCAAGACCACATAAGTCGACAATGTTACCAATGGAAACTAGACGAATAAAACAAGTGACTTGATGAATTTAACACAGAAAAGACCACATGCCAAAGCTCAGTGAAACACAAGCAAGTGCACAACCAAACCAACATGATGACAACACAGCAAGGACGTGAATGCAGTGCACAGTGCAAGCTACAACTCCAAAAGGAACTGAAGTCACAAATCAAGTACAAGAAGATCGCATCCCACAATATCCACAACAAACAACTACAAAACCTTCAAGCAAAATATCACAACATCAGTAACAACATAAAGCAGTGCAACTACATGCGCAGTAAAGATGGCCAGAGACAAAGCTCACAGGGGCCAGAGGATCAAAATCAATGCCGTGGTAATCAAGGTGCCAAGCCAAGTCAAGATGATCAACGACCAGTTCAAAATCAGAAGCTGCAGTCAAATATTATCACAAAAGTAATCAACATCGAAGTATTCTAAGACCAGGTCAAAGTCGGTGGAAATCAAAACATCTCAAAATTCAAGCCGAGAATTACAAATCAAGTTGACCGAGCATTTCAAGTATATAATGTGAACTAGTCAGAATAAATCACAATCATCCAACAATAATCGAACGACCAAAGCAACAAATTTTGAAGCAATCAAACGAACGGAAAATAAAGGGATCGAACCCTATAAATTGAAATCATCATCGGAAATTTTTCTGGATCGAATTCAAGTATACAAATAGAAAAGCAAAAAGAGTACATACCGAAGCTTGTCAAATTCGATCAATTCGAAGCAGTCGTAGTGCACAAAGGAAACCAGCGATTGACAAAAGAACGACGAGTCAATAATTCAATCACAGTCGCAAGCTTCAAATTTCAAAAACCCAAGTTTGGATCGAAGAGAACGAAGCCCTAAATTTGCAAGAGGAACGGCCGCCATTATTCACGAAAAGGAACAGATCAACTAAATGTCGAACGGGCCAGAATAGAATAAGGAGAACGGGCCCGTTTTGTTTTTAAAAAGGGTTTTTTTATTTTTAATTAGGGTTTTTGTGTATTTGTTTTTTAATTTTCTTTTTTAATTTACTTTTAAATTTTAAACCGTTATATTTAATAGTCATGTGTCTAGGGGACAAGCTACGTGGCGTAGCTTGAGAATTCGCAACTCAGTGGTTGAGTTGCGAATGGGTTTTGAGCGTAGAGTTAGATTTAGTCGATAGCGGGTGTCGCTAGTTTACGTGTGTAAGCGAGGGACTATCTAATTTCTAGTAGAAACCTTGGGGGCAGCACGTAGGCAGGGTTTTGCCGAAGCTGGGTAAATTCTTTGTCGTTCTATTTCTGCATTTGTTATTCTGCTATTATTTGTGCTGCTATTGTTCTGTGATCTGAGTTGAAATTATTTTATAAGCTTCCGCAATTAATTTTATAATTTATACCATCACCCTATTCACCCCCCCTCTAGGGTGAAATCGATCCTACAAGTGGTATCAGAGCTAGGAATATAAGTCAATTAGTGTTTTAAAAATTCGTGTTTCAAAATTCGTTTTTTTGTTTTAAAAATTTGAATTTTTAAAAATGGCTTCTTTTAATAATACTTTTGTTGAGGGTCGTTCCAATATTATTCCTTCTATTTTCGATGGAATAGATTTTTCGAATTGGAAATTGAAAATGGAATTTTATTTAAAATCTGCTAATATTAAATGTTGGGATATTATTGAAAACGGGTGTGATATAACATATAAAAAATTATCTCAATTAATGCTCTTTCTATGCATATATTATATTCTCATATTAATCAAGATAATTTTAATTTCATCTCTCATTGTGAAAATGCACAGGAAATCTGGAATACTTTAATTGCAATATATGGTGCAACAATCAACAGCAATGAGAAGTCCTCCACAACCGACTCAGTTGAAGAAATGTGCTTAACAGGATTTGTAAAAGGCAGTTGTGATGAGGATGATGATGATGGAGCAGCTGAGCTGGCGTTAATAATGAAGAAATTCAAAAGATGGAACCACAAATATGGAAATCCATCTCTAAATCAAGAATTAAAAAGCAGAATAATTAAAGCACTAGACAACTCGGAAGAACACGGGATCATTTGCAACAAACCCTGTGATATCAAGCCCAATTATCCCCGATTTCAACACGATTTTGAAAAGAAATCAAAACGGGGAAATGCTACAGCCACATGGAATACAAGTGATAAAGATAATCAAAGTTCTAGCAGTAAGAGTGAGAAAGCAGATATGTGCCTTCATGGAAATATAACTGATAGCAACGATAACGAGCCAAGTGAGGTATCAAAACTTACTCACTCTGAATTACTTGTTTGTTTCCACGAAGTAAATGCCTGTTTTGAACGACTTAGGGAAAAATATGTTAAACTTGAATCACAAAAAGTTACTTTGATAGAATTAAATGAACAACTTGATCAATTAGTTAAAACCTATTAAAGTAGGATCCCTAAGTGTGATAAGTGCCCAACATTCGAAGATGAAAGTAAAAAGTCAGAAATTAAAATGAAATCGCTTGGAAATGAAATTCTGATTTTAAAAGAAAGAGAAAATACTAGGAGAGAGAATTCTATCAAAAGGTGCACACAACTGTTAAGCAATAATGAATCTCTCAAAATACAAGTCCAACAATTGTCAACGACTTTAGATAAATTTTCAAAAAGTGAAAAATCGTTGAATATGCTATTAGGAAAGCAAACTGTTAATACGGTTAGAAAAGGACTGGGATATAATCAATCTAAAATAGTTGAAAACAAGATTAATCAAGAAAATTCAATGTGCACAATTTGTAGAAAATATGGACACAGTCATAATAATTGTTGGTATAGACCCAAACATGTGAAAACTATACCTATTTGGGTTCCTAAAGGCACAAATATAAAATCTCTCAAAGTTAAACAAATTTGGGTGCCGAAGGGAACAATTATAAATAGTTTTGGGTCTTTACAAATTGTTTTTCAAAATTTTCTGCCACTAACAACCATGGACCTATAAAAACAAATAGGTCACATAAATCTTTCATCGTGTAGGTGTGGTGGCAGGCTAAGAAACAACAATAGTGTTCTCTGGATTTTTGGCTGTTCCAGAAACACAACGGACGACAAAGCAAAGTTCCTTAGCCTAGTTCAAAGGTGACAGAATCACAATAGACAACCATGAAAAATATCGTAAAGGTAAAACAGGTAAAGGTATATTAATTTGAGCGATATATTAAATGTGATAATCTGCACCATATTCTGAATTAAAATCAGCCAATATTGAGATGATGAAAAGATGATGATTTTGACTCTGACTTATTCAACATAGTTGGCCAATTATATTCTTACGCCAAAAACACTATAATAATCTCTAGATCCTTTGAATTACTTCATATATATCATTTTGGATTAAAAATAGTGTTTTGTTGGATAATAATACATTTGGTTATAATTCGGCTAACTCTATATTCACGGTTTTTTTATTATTTACACGGCTTCATTTCAAATTCAAGAGAATGTCATTTAAATTGCTGTTAAAATTGAGTTTGAAATTTTTGATGCACACTTCATGGTTTGGTCGATCAAATTCAATTAATGATAACTTTTGAGTGAAAAAGAAATTCAGATGCAGATTACACTGGTAATCTAGTTGATAGAAAAATTACTAGTTGAACGTGATTTTTGAGACATTTAGTAACTGCATCATTTTTCAAAGAAAATATCTGCATATTTTTCATTTCAAATAATTTTCAATAGCAGAAATTTTCTTATAAAACCCCTTAAGAAAATCATTTTTGACCATATTTTCAGATTAGTCATCTTGAAAAATTGGTTTCATAATTATGTTTGAATTTGATTTTAAATGACTATTTTGACTAATCTGACTCCCTAATGATTATCGAAAAGAAAAATAGTGATTGAAAAAGTGATGAGTGTTGATATTGATCATATATTATGACTCGAGACGGTATAATTAGTAAATTTCTTTAGAAATTTAAACAAGAGTTATAAAATTTTTTGTTGGTAAAAATTCCATGACCAACTCTATCTCTATCATATTTCTAACGACCATCACTCATCAAAATTCAATATAGTTTGTCGATATGTGGTACTTTAAGCAGGAATCGTTCGTTTTTCATTTTACATTTTTTTTCTTAAAAAAAAGAAAAAGAGGTTATAATAATAATAATAAATAAATAAATACTAAAGTATTCACTCTCATTTAAAAGTCCTCACGGTTATGCATGGGTGAATTACTTGGAATTTGTTATGTGCTTCCATGCTCATTTAAAAGTCCTCGCGGTTATGCATGTATGGAACGCATATCAAAAGTTGATTTTTAAAATAAACAAGTTGATTCTAATCCCATTTAAAAGTCCTCACGGTTATGCGTGGTTAGAAGATAATTGAATTCATCTTTTTTTAAATAAAATTGGAATACTACTAATCTCATTTAAAAGTCCTAACGGTTATGCATGGTTAGTAGATATTCAAATTCCTGATATAAATATATCACAAATAGACACAACTGAATGGTTTTATATGATGACATCATTCCTATCATTCTAAAAGTGGAATAGGCGCCTAACAAAATATTTATGATTTTTGTTTGATTTTTTATTGAAATTTAATATTTATATTCAATTGAGTTTTAATGTTGAATTAATATCGATCACTTTATCTCTATTTTCTCTAACACTATTATTCTTTTGCTGATAACAAAAGGGGGAGAGAAAAGTTAAGATTTTGTCAAATAAAATCAAGCAAAGGTCAAATAATTTTCTATTTGCATCTAGGCTCATTTGCATTTTATTTAATTGTATGCATATTTATAGGGGGAGCTTTGTGTAGAGTGGAAGCATTTAAATAGGGGGAGCAATTAGTGCATATCAATGATCAAATACATTTAACATATTCAAAATCTTAAATATATGTTTGTTATCATCAAAAGGGGGAGATTGTTGAATATGCGCTTATATGATTTTTGTTTGATGATAATAAACATATATACATTCGTTTAAATGTATTTTCTAATGTACTATTTTATTTTCACAGGTTAAATAAATATTTGCTGAACAAAATTAAATAACACAGAATTTGAATTCAAACAGAAATTTTATTCAAACAAATATTTATTACAATTTTGAATAGTACAAATTCAAGCTCTCACTATACGCTATACAACTTTGATACAAATTCAATTACATCACAATTTCACATTTACAAATGTCCTCACTACATATCACTCACACTCATATTTATCTTCAACTTCATTACAGTTAGAATCCAGTATCTGTGCAATCTGCAAAAATATTCACTAACGCAGTAAAATTGAAAAAGAAATATTTTTGCAATATAAAATAAAATGTGAATTTTTGAAAATAATATTTGCCTCAGTTATTTGGGTTGTTCGTCATCATTTATATTTGAATTTATCATACACGAACAGCTTGTGACATACACAGTGTATCACTGTATATGCCACAAGGCCGTGCACACCGAAATATATACTTGATCGATTTACAGGGACAAGTGAGCACAGGTCAAACCCAAATACAGGATTCAACTCAAGTGCAATAAAACAATGTCATTCAGCACAAGGTCAAATCCAAGCCAGATTCAACTCAGGTGAAAATTAGAAAAATAAACAAAATGCGAAGGTCAAGCCACTAATCAACTCAGTGCATCAACCAAAGTTAAGGCGACGTGAAGTCAGCAAACTGCAAGTACAATGCTCAATGCACAGTAATGTAATGCCACAGCAAACAATGGTTCAAAACAACATATCAAACAACCAAACTTCAAGCCATGCACAACAGCGACCGAAGACAAAGCACAATCAATGTGAACACATGAACTACAATCTACAAATGCAACGAAAAAACACACATACTTCAATGATCAGTCCAAGTCAGACCAACCGCAAATGAAATACAACTCACATGATATCAAGGTCAGAAGCTCAACAGTGCACTGAACAACTCACAACAATGCTCAAAGACTCGGCACTCAAATGAACACAGTGAATGCAGACCTGAATGTACAGTAACTCGAACAGTAATAAATCGATCATGCAGTATCATTAAGTAGACCAAGATTGTAAGCATCTCAAAGAAATACAACTGAAGTCAATATGATCGAGTGCAACAGTGAACAGTGCAACATCAAGAAGGAATGTCAAAGAACAGAATTACTCACATATATGCAACTATAATGACCAAAAGCAATGTCGAACAAGACAAAGTTTGAGACCAGCAATACTCAAGACCACATAAGTCGACAATGTTACCAATGGAAACCAGACGAATAAAACAAGTGACTTGATGAATTTAACACAGCAAAGACCACATGCCAAAGCTCAGTGAAACACAAGCAAGTGCACAACCAAACCAACATGATGACAACACAGCAAGGACGTGAATGCAGTGCACAGTGCAAGCTACAACTCCAAAAGGAACTGAAGTCACAAATCAAGTACAAGAAGATGGCATCCTACAATATCCACAACAAACAACTACAAAACCTTCAAGCAAAATATCACAACATCAGTAACAACATAAAGCAGTGCAACTACATGCGCAGTAAAGATGGCCAGAGACAAAGCTCACAGGGGCCAGAGGATCAAAATCAATGCCGTGGTAATCAAGGTGTCAAGCCAAGTCAAGATGATCAACGACCAGTTCAAAATCAGAAGCTGCAGTCAAATATTATCACAAAAGTAATCAACATCGAAGTATTCTAAGACCAGGTCAAAGTCGGTGGAAATCAAAACATCTCAAAATTCAAGCCGAGAATTACAAATCAAGTTGACCGAGCATTTCAAGTATATAATGTGAACTAGTCAGAATAAATCACAATCATCCAACAATAATCGAACGGCCAAAGCAACAAATTTTGAAGCAATCAGACGAACGAAAAATAAGGGGATCGAACCCTATAAATTGAAATCATCATCGGCAATTTTTCTGGATCGAATTCAAGCATACAAATAGAAAAGCAAAAAGAGTACATACCGAAGCTTGTCAAATTCGATCAATTCGAAGCAGTCGTAGTGCACAAAGGAAACCAGAGATTGACAAAAGAACGCCGAGTCAATAATTCAATCACAGTCGCAAGCTTCGAATTTCAAAAACCCTAGTTTGGATCGAAGAGAACGAAGCCCTAAATTTGCAAGAGGAACGGCCGCCATTATTCACGAAAAGGAACAGATCAACTAAATGTCGAACGGGCCAGAATAGAATAAGGAGAACGGGCCGGTTCTGTTTTTAAAAAGGGTTTTTTATTTTTAATTAGGGTTTTTGTGTATTTTTTTTAATTTGCTTTTTAAATTTTACTTTACGTTTTAAACCGTTATATTTACTAGTCGTGTGACTAGGGGACAAGCTACGTGGCGTAGCTTGAGAATTCGCAACTCAGTGGCTGAGTTGTGACAGGGTTTTGAGCGTAGAGTTAGATTTAGTCGATAGCGGGTGTCGCGAGTTTACGTGTGTAAGCGAGGGACTATCTAATTTCTAGTAGAAACCTTGGGAGCAGCACGTAGGCAGGGTTTTGCCGAAGCTGAGTAAATTCTGTGTCGTTCTATTTCTGCATTTATTATTCTGCTATTATTTGTGCTGCTATTGTTCTGTGATCTGAGTTGAATTTATTTTATAAGCTTCCGCAATTAATTTTATAATTTATACCATCACCCTATTCACCCCCCTCTAGGGTGAAATCGATCCTACAAGCTCCATAAGAAGTTCCGGTGTGATGATGGCCCTACGGATCGTTATAGAAAATCCTTGCTTCGTATTTCACCGGTTTCTTATCAGTTTTTGATTTAAACCTTAATAAATATGAATTGGAAATTTGGGATTAAAAATTTAAATAAATTGGAAATTTGGAGTTGAAAATTTTAAGCAAATTGGAAATTATAAATTGAGTTAAATTGGTTAATAGAATATGAAGATAAATTTGAATTGTATCGATAAAACGATTTCGTTTAAAACCAAATTTGAAATTCTATTGTAATTTCTTGGGTTGATCGAAGTCCGAAGAGGGACAAATTGGTATATATTTGGAGATATTCTGACTTGAGTTTGGAATCCATATCTAGTGTTTGAGAATTGTGGAAAATCAAATCCATTTATCTATTGTTTGAGTCTCGATATATTCTACGGACGGTTAGTTATCCATCGGACTAACCAGTGCCTTGCATATTTCGTAGATCTGGATAACCCAAGTATCTTGTGAAGTGTTAAATAGATTCGTTCTTGTATCTATTGATGATATTCTGATTTGGTAAGCTAAATACAGAATAGATATCCAGTTTGATCTAGAAAACTGTTTCTCAGTTTTTGTGTATCTATCTTTGTTGTTTTCGTGCCTGCAAATTTCGGGGACGAAATTTCTTAAGAAGGGGAATCTGTAACGATCCCGAATTTATTTTAAATTGATAATTAATTTAATTTTTGATTTAAAATTGTGAAATTAATTGGTTAATCGATTTGATTTTCTCCAAATTCAAATAAAATATGTTATTTATTAATAAAGAGATAGTTTCTTTTATAAATTGTTTTAATTTAAAATGAGTTACTTTTAAACAATGTTTATAATGTAATGTCTTTACAAATAGATTTTTTTTATATAAACAGAAATTGTTATATAGATATTTTGGAAGAAACTACGATTTGTAAGTTTGAAAATAAAATCTTTCGAAAATATTTAAAATAAATCTTATAAACTATGATTTGTAAGTATAAAAATAAATACATTAGAAAATTTAGTATTTGTAGTTTGGGTTAAAAATAAAAGTGAAAATAAAAATAAGCACTTGTGTTAAAAATAGAAATTTATTTATATTCTAAAGTAACAAGACAACCAAAAATGAAGATAAGTATGTAAGTATGAAACAAGTAGACATATATATAAAAGTATATATCATCTCAGCCATCAAAACATTTATAAATGCAGCATCAACCTAGAACAGCAAGGCAAAGACAAAAATAAAATAAAACAAGAAAGGACTTAAGCATTTAATGCAAGTATCTCTAGCCCATGACTAAAATATCTCAAGCCACCAAAGTAAGATTTCGGCCACCGAAGAAAAACCTGCATAGTTAATAAATAAAGAGAAGAAATTTTTTGAACTTGGTGTACAAACAAATAAATATACATCACCCGTGTACAAAATAACATCCCCTGTAAAATCTTCCTTCTTACATATCAATCTTCATCAGTTCGATCAGTTGAAAGCTGAGAAAAATCTGAAGTAACACCATTTAAAAACTTAAACAAAACTTCAACTTATACAAACTCAAATCAATTCAACCAGAGATAAACCAGAGGAGCATCAGTTAGCAAACTCAAGCTTATTTCTTCAGCAACTCTGTTTTCTTCCTATGGAAACAACACAGTGAGTAAATAAGTTATCCTTCATACTCAAAGATAATTTATCAATGACCAAGTTAGTTTGAATTGTTGCAATGATTAAACCATTCGGTTAAACATTTTGAAGCTCTGTAAATAGGTTTCCTCTCCTGTTGTTGGAGTTCAGTATGAAACAAATAGAACAAAATTCGATTCCACATGTTTTGATCACTATCAAGCTCGGGTTTCAAAACAAAAGATGTGTATTTGAGAAAGAATTATATTATAAAAATAGTTCAAGAAGAAAAACAATAATATACAGTATGAAATTTCAAAATTTTACAGGAAAACTTATCAAGATGAAAATTACGAACATGCTGAATTGTCATTTCAAATATATCACATGAATACTTATTCGAAAATAGGATTTTTAACTATATTGATGATTTTTAATGTTGGGGTTAGGAAGCAGTTGTTAGTTGAAAAAAAAATGGATTTTAGTCAATTCCCAGAGGCCAAAGGAATTTCGATCGCTGAAACTTCGCGTGAAGTAAGTTTGGAAATCGATTAGAATGGGAAAATTGTTAAATAATTTTTCTATTGAAAGGATTGAAGGAACGAGTGAGGTTTAGGTTTTAATTCATGGGTTTGTTGGGGTCTGGAAACGAGGTGATTACTTCACCTCTGTCTGACCGAGCTGCGCGAATCTCTGGGAATGAGTAGTGAAGGGGGTTGGTGAGGTGTGGTCGAAGTGGTGGTGCCTCACGTGGACGACGTGGAGGGGGTGAGGTGATTTATCTGAGGAGAGTCGAGTCCAGTATTTCGAACGATGGGTCAAGTTTCGCTCTGGAAGTTTACGCGTCGAATTGATCTTGGATTTCGAATATTTTGATCAATTGCGACTTGTTGGGTGAGGCGAGGTTCGCCAGAGCACCGACGCCGCCGTGACGTGCACGAGCACTGGAGTGGTTAGCAGGGTATTTGTTTCCTGGGAAGGGTTGATTTGTTTCTCGCGTTATACTCGAGTAAATCGAGTAGTTTACTCAAAGCTGGAATAGGAAGTGCTCGAGTCAAATTTTGTCCCAGGCTTTTCAGCTTGAACCTGTTTCTGTGACCTGAAATGTGAAAACTAAATTCGAATTTATAAAGCAAGGTGTTAAACTAATGGTTTAATCAGAATACAAATAAAAATTCAAGTTTGGATTGGAATTCAATTTAGGCACAAATAAAATTTTAAATCCAAATTGTTTAATAACTTAAAAGTAGTTAAGGGTATTGAAAGTAATTTGAAATTTAAAATGAAATTAAAAGGTGTAAAAGAAAGATTTAAAACAAGTTAAATTAAAAACTTGAAACTGGACCTGAATTGAAATTGAATTCTAGACTTTGAAATATATACTAAGTTTTATAGATATATATTTTTAAATAAGTAAAATGTTCAAGTATAATTAGTTTGAATTTTACTCTTTTAAAATTTCTTTATAATAAAAATATTACTTCAACAAGTAAGTTAAAGGATTCAAAAAATTATTTTTAACTTTATTAAAGATAAATAAGGTTCACTTCAAATCTTGGATTTCAAATGGAATTTAAAAGACAAGTTTGAAAATAAAAGTTTCAAACATATTGGTAAATGATATTTAAATCATTTATAAGAATGAGTTTATTTTAAAAGTTAATTCATGATTAAGGATTAACTATTTAAGAAATTAATTATGGATTAATAATTGATTAAATAAGTAATTAGTGATAATTACTTATTATGATAAATTAAGGATAATTAATCAAATGGTAATTATTTAAGAATTAATAAATAAATGTGATTAATTAAGATTAATCAAATGATCAAGAGGTAAAGATTTATTAAGTAAGGAATAATTAATTTATAAATTAAGGATTATTAATTAGATATTAATTAATAATTAAAGTTAATTAATCAAGTGATTAAGATATAATTACATTTAATGTAATTAAATGTTGATTTATTTATAAAGGTAATTAATTACTTAAAGATAATTATTTAATGAAAAGGTTAAATGATTATGTAATTAACTTAAGGTTAATTTAATAAATGTGATTAGTTAAGAATCAATTAATAAATTAAGGTAATTGGTAAATTAGTTTATATCAAATGACTTGGAATTAATAAATCAGAATTGGATAATAAATTCATAAGTAAATAAATTTGATCGGAAATAAATTGAATTAATTAGGATTAAACCATTAATTTATCCTCCTTATAAATGACTATACTTATGAATGATTGTATTGTATGCGATGCCTTGAATTGATTGTCCTATCTGATTTATGATATTTTGTTCTATGATTTGAGCTGTGTGTAATTTATTCATTTATTTGTGATACATTTGTTTATTATCTGTGAATCTGTGAATGAACGATAAGCGTTATAGTTTATATCGCTTATCAACTACATTTCTGTGTTTTAATCTGTGATGATTGAAATGATGTTGCACTATTATGTTAAACCTCTGGACCACACTTATACACACACAAATATGGATTTCACGAGGAAATCGATTAAGTCACAGATTTTTGAAAATAATTTTTAAATTCAAATGGTTTGAAATGGCATCTGGTTAAATGTGAAAAGTTTTTGAAATGGAATTTCAAGATAAAATTTATTTTTGAATAGCTTGTTTACGCCTTGAAAATTAAGTAATTTGATTTAATTTTGAATTCAAAATTTGAATTTGAATTCTATGATTTGAAACTAGGGAATAAAGATGTTATACCAGTTTATATGGGTTAAACCATTTTTTAATGTATTGATTTAGGAATTTGAATTCAAGGACTTTAACTCGTGCAATTAAAATTGGATTTTTCCAAAACGAAAACTATTTGTTTTCAAATAATAAAAGCTGCCACTTAAGTAATGAACTTCCAATTTTTGTTGAAAGATTTCGAATTTAAAATGAAATGGAAACGTTTTGAAAAGCTATGGATGAATCTTTGGAAACAAGTTTGAAAGTTATAAATTAAATCTTTGATTTAAAGATTTAACGAGTTAATCCAATTGAAATGGAAATTGTTTTGAAATCTATGAATGAATCTTTATGAAACGGGGAGAACTTTGTGAAATGAATCTTTTTGTTTAAAAGATTGGGAATGGTAATTTGTTTAAAACCATTTGAAAGAAAAGTTTTGGGTAATAAGTTGTGACTTAATTGAAATCCCAATATCCATATGTTTCTTGTAAATATTGCGCCCACTTTCGGTTTAGCCGGGAAAGGACTTTTGTGTCATATAGCCCATTCCAAAAATGTGATACGACGATATGGATAGCATTTGAAGACCGGTGGTGAAGACCGAATATTTTCGAAAGCGAAAGGACAACTCGTCGAATGTCTTTGCATCGACCGGTCCCCGATATAGAGACTCCATATGTGATGGGAAGTTCGGACGTGATTAAGGATTATCCGGATTTGCAAGGGCTTCTTCGGAAGTGCCTTCAATTCTGTTCGAACCTAGAACAGACTTGTATGGATTGTATGTCTGACATTACATTTTGAGATATAAAGCAGATTTCTTTCAAATACATTCTGTTGGTGGCTGAGAATTTATTCTCTTAGCTTAACACCCTTCTCTAAGACGTACGAGCTCAAAGGTTATGTAGTTGAAGGTTATCAGCGATATATTCCCAATTTGGTAATGTGGCATGCTGAGTGCTGCTGATCATTTGTTGATCAAAGCGTGGCTTTTGTGAAAAGCGTTGCTTTGTGGACGAAACTTCGTCGAACCTCACAACCCGGTAATGGTCAAAACATGAGGAATGCAGCAAGGTTATTTGGGGATCGCGCCCCCTGAGGGTATGTTCATTTCCTTCTGGATAGAGGTGGTATCATGGTATGGAGCCCAGATATTTAACCTATGTGGTTAGTGCGAATTTATTACTTTGTGGTTGTTGGTTATCGGGATCCCAGGAAAGGTCGGTTACGACCGGGGGATGGCATACTCGTGTCAGTAGTTACCCAGTTGGGAGTAACCTGGTCTTGTGTTGGCAGATATCCGGTTAGGTTCTCGTGGCGTCCTTCCAGAGGCGTACGCATGTGGCAATGGGAAGTTCCTTGGCCCGACCATTTGTTGCAAATCCAAAGAAACAATACGAGCCATGTACGGTTTTAGTTGTAGAACCTGCCATTTAAAATGGTAGCTATAGCAGGCATAATATAGTGGTACCTATGCTGGCTAAGATTTATATTATACTTTCGAAATGGTTTTCCACACTTTGCCCTTATAATAATAATATCAAGAAATTCTCTCGTATCAAGCATGTTTGACTATCATAAGAAGAAATCTCCTCTAAGTATGAGTTTGCATTGTGTGTGTGGCGGGAGGTCTTATGGTAGTTACATTTTCTAAAAGCATCGCGGATCTATTTTAAAATATTTCTTTGTTTGTTTTTAAAGGTAAACTATTTTTGTTACTCACACCAGTCTCATGACAGATCCGGAGTTTATTATTTCTTTCCTAAACTCTGGGTGCTCAAAATTTTTCCACACAGGCAGTCTAGAGTTGGGTTTTTTTCCAGATAGCTAGGTTTAGTATATTATCTGGAGCTAGTTCAATCTTTGGATGTGGACGAGACTTTCTTGTCTTAGTGCATCGGGATGTTGGATCGAGTTGCTGCTGGAGTTCTCTCTGGAGGAATATCTTAGAGTTATGTTTTCCGCTACTGGTGTTATCTATTTTTCTTTTCCGCTGCTATTTTATTGTATCATATCTCTGATGTATATTGATATCTATTGTATCATCTGTTGTATCAGATATTGTATCAATGTTGTATATCAATGTATTATTAATTTTTCTTCCGCTGTGTTGTTATACTTAATTGTGTTATAAGCTCCGACGACTCAGATTTGAACGGTCGAATCTATGGCATTCGAGTATGATGTAAATTATGGATGTCGATTTTCGAACGCGAAAAATTCTGTATCGTCAAAGAGCAAGGTCGAGGAAGGAGGAGATGGAATTCGGGTCGATTGGAGAAGAAGAAGTATGGGAGCGATCGTATTGACGATGGATGAAGGACGAGTTCGTATTAATCCAAATGTAACACGACTTCATATCGGTTGACAGTGTTGCTTCGTATCAATGGAAAGTGAGTACTCACATTGATCGATTGATGATCGATACTCGTATGGATCTAGAGCGATCGATACATAGTTTTGGGTTGGCGATCGATACCAAAATGTCGTTGCCGATCGATACGAAAGGGAGAATATTGCATTGATACGAAATAACTTTTGGGTGATCGATACGAAGGGGCATACTATGATCGATACAAATTTCCGTTTTCATGATACGAATGGAGCCTCTGATGATCGATCCAAGTCTTGATCTTGATGGATACAATTTTTTTGAATAATTGAACACTTAACTCTGATGAGCTTTAGCCTTGCATATTTGAACTTAACCGTTTCATTGCACGTTCGGCTGCCTTTTGAAGCTCGTCGATGGAACTGTAACTTGGCTGAATTTAACAAAATTTAACTTGGATCGGTCTCTAAAGTCTGGATGGCATGGTTGTGACGGTCAGTGATGATGGTCACTCCAGTTGAATTTTGAAGTCTTGTCGTTTGAATATTCTCAAATTCTGTAGAATCTTTTAAGTCTTATGTAGCACTGTACTGCACAACACATTCATCCACTTCACACTAGAGAACAAACGGGCTTATTATCATCTAATGATGGTTTTTGATGAGTTGATTAGTTATGGAATCTACAAGTCCACAACAATAGGAATCTTAAAGTTCGTTTTCTCCGATAGTAGAGATGCGGGCCATTGCAGCCGAAGTAATAGGTCTAGCTCTGGACGAGTTTCAAGGAGACCCTTTTATCGTGAATCCTCAAGAATCTATGCCATCCAATATTTCCAAAGATATGTTGGGGCGAATATGCTTAAGAAACGATTAACCATTAGACGACGTACTGCTACCCGGCCCGAATGACCGGCCACACGCTCCTCCAGAAGGATTCACATCTTTTAATCGACATTCGTGCGTAGCGAGAACACTTCCTCCATTCAACCAGTATATTCGAGAAGTGCTAGATTTCTTTAGAATCGGTCCATCGTAATTACATCCAAATGGATATGCACCGTTGGATAGTCAATTCATCGTTTTCATGGAAATCTCTTTCGACCCCCGACTTCAAAAAAGTCAGATACTTGTTTAATGTCAAGAGTCGGGGAGACAATCCTTCATTCACATTTCTAGAGGCAGTTAGAAATTACCAAGTGGTGGTGGAATCTTGGATTAGATTTAGTTACTTTAAGACGGAGTGGTTCTATGTCCGATGCCTTCCAGGGTTTGCCAGTCGGTGGTTAGTCGACATAAGTGATGCAACTTTTCCAGTAGCTAATGAGATAGTCGTAACTGACATTGAAACTAATATCTTCTTTCCTTTACAACCGAATTCCACGACCCGAAGGTTCCCACTTCAAAGAAATAGTATGGATTCTTCACGAAGTGCCAGGCGAGATGAGAGACATGGACTCGATGCTCGCATATAGAAAATTGAGGATTGTTGGGCTAATCAATCGAAACCAAAGCATAAGACTTGAGGGATCACTTAGGGCAGCCCAACGAGATGGGCTAAACTTAGAGCGCCTAGGATCGTAACAACCGAGACGGGCGATGAAGAAAATATGCCCACTGACGACGAACCCATAGGCTGGCCTCCTGACAGTTTTCAGGATTTAGAGGGAAGGAGGAAATGCAAGGTAGCAGCACATAAGCATCATAAGTCTTTGAGATGGAAATCTGTGATTGTGTCCCTGCCAGTCTTCGGTGTAAGAATTTTGAAGGCTCCTCCCTCGCAAATGGAAAATCCATTTAAAAGGCTTGCCGACATTCCAATTTCGGACTATGGGTCGCTCCAACACGACACTAGATTAGAAGGGATTCAAAGTGCCTTAGATTTAAGTGAATCACTTCCTATAAGTGTGGCTGACATATCTAGTTGGTCGGGGGTTTAACACATGCATACATACACTTCACGGCACTACATGATTTCCAATCATAAGTTATTCATTTTTGGAGATTACTGATTCTGCTTTTCTTTCTATTTTATAGATACGATGACTAGGCGAGAATCTATGTTAGGAAGCCTTCGCTCTGCACGCTAGTCATCTAGTTCATACTATGAGTCCCGTAGGAGGGAAGCTGATGGAGAGCGCAATCACGATTATTCTAGTCAAGAACATTATAAGAGGGAGAGGGATAGAGATAGAGAATACAGGCGTCGATCCTGATCACGTTCTCCACCTCCTCGAGCTTTAACACTTCCCTCCAGTTATAGAAAACAACCCTTAGAGCCTCTAAATCAAAAACCGTCTTCTCAAGCTCCCAGACCTAATTCACAATGCCGTAGAACTGAGGATGAAACTCTTACTATTATTGAACAAGCCATTACGGAGCCCACCGGGGAAGGAGCGATCAAAATAGCCAATAGAAAAAAGACTTCCCAAACATTTGTTTCGACAGCTTCATCTTTCCTCCGCATTTAAAGAGAATCCCACTAGAGGCAGAACAAACTGTACATGATTATATTCATGATGTCTACAATTAATATAGGGAGTGGATGAAGACTGCGGATAAGGCGTCAGCAGTGGCCTTTGAGCGGGCAAAAACAATTGAAAAGTTAGAAACCGATATCGCTCAAAAGGACCGTATAATTGAAGTGCTTAATAATGAGGCCGAATCCTCCAAGTAGTCGAAAATAGAGTCCACTAAGAAAATTGATAAGGAAAATCAATCCGTAGAAAGGATGCGACAGATGCATTTTTCCTTGGTTGAGGAGATGGGCCACCGAAACACCACTATTACAGCTGAAAGGGATTCTACGCTGAAGGAACTTAATGGGCTTAAAGAGAAACTCTCCGAAATCATCAAAGAAAAGGATGATGCAAACAAAGCAGCCCAAGAGGCGTGCAGACAAGCTATGGACCTTCGAGGTGAAAGGGATGCAGCAACACTTAAAATTCGGGAGGCTGAGGCCAGGGTTGAGGATGAAGTAAAGATGGCAGAGGCCAGGTGAGAGTCTAATATTGAACACATACAATGCTAATGTTCTGAAGCACAAAAATCTAACCTGGCTCGATAATTATCCAACACATCCATATAACGCTTGGGGCCGATTAGTGGAAGATGAGAAGGCTGAACGACAAGGGGAATTAGTCGATGAGTTCGAACTTGAAAACCGGGTGCTGAGCAAGGATGAAAGAAAAGTTCTCCATGACATCATGATTGCATATGAAAAGAAGAAACTTAGCACCCAACACTCGTAGGCTGGAGAAGGTTCTGATGATGAGCATCATGATGTAAGTTCTGAAACTCTTACGCCGGCTCAGCCTGAATCTACATCCATGGTTGTTCCTCAGTCTATTCCTACTTATACTCCTGATCAACCACGGTTATCTCCAGTTCGCGAGCACATCTCTGAAGCTACTTCACCACTCGCGAGCCAAAATGAGGAAGGTATTCTAAATATTCCTTGTGCTCACCCACAGCTGGAAATGTTGATTGAATTAATCTCTAACCCATTTTATTCGTCTCTACTCAGTGATAGGAGCTTCATCTGCCATGCCTCCTGCAACCCAAGAGTTACATCATGAGAATGAGCTATCATAACAGAAGCGACCACGACATCGGCTACTGCACCTACGAATGAGGTACAAGGGAGCACACTTACTTTCGATGAACATATGATGGAGGAACTTCTCGGCCATCACAGTGACCCCTTTGTCGATCTGCCATTTTTCATGAGTGGACGCGCACCTATGACTAGCTCTTCGGGCCCAACTGCTAGCATTCTCGGCGAGGCCCAAATAATTCATGAGGAGGAGATAATAGCCAAAATTAATGCCGAGATGGAAGCAGCTGTGTAGTCCAGTAGCTTTAGAGGTGGAATGGCGAGTCCTGGCCCAGATGCTTTGTGGATGATCTCCCGGGGAGGAACGGTCGTTGATACAAGTGTGCCTTCTCCTCCTTCTAACACTGATTCTATCCCTCCGACTCCTCCTTCAGGAAGCATTGCTATCCACGTGAGTTCGGAGGAGGAAGTTAACACAATGCCCTCGATTGGAGATCAATCGCCAAAAGGCAAGGGCTCGAAGAGGAAGCCAAGCGGCGAATCCAGCGGGTCAACGCCGAAGAAGAAGCCAAGAAAAAAGAAAGAATGGACATATCTTTTTGGCTCATTTTTGGTAGATAGATAGGGATCTACTTTTGCTTTCTGTAAGCCATGTATAGATGTGGGTTCGGCCCCCGCTAGTAGGATTTTTTGTATGGCTTTGTATCCATCCTTTTTCTTCCAAAGAATAGTTGAAATAAAATTTCATTTTGTCTCTAGTTTAATTTGTGTTCATTTGTTAAAGTGCTTCGACGCTCAAACTTCCGTTCAATACACTTATGGAGTTTTTGTATTTAAATCGGATCCGGGTTTAGTTGCTAAGTTTCGGAGTCATGGTTTTGGGTCACGATCGAGCGCTAAGTGAATTCTGATATTGCACTGTCTCAATCAGTGGTTGGTACATAAGCTCTGCCCCCGGTTCCAGGGATAAGTCGAAAAGATTGTTACCAATCGTCGACTGCCATTAATACATCAAGCTTAACTTTGCTGAAGCAGAATTGATACAAAACAAGTTCAGGTGGTCATATCACACTTGTTTATCTATTGGCGATCGCATCCACACTCTGGGGATTGCACTTATATATCAGTGGTCTGTCACACTTGCACAAGGTTTTGAGATACGTTCGTGCTTTGGGGACAATTTATAGTATGGGCTGTCAATCATGCCCATTTGATATTCAGAACTTCGTCCGTATTCTGGGGACTTAAATTGATTCATGGGTGGTCAGTCTCTCCCAGTTTGTGTTTATACTCCAATTCACACTCTAGGGATGTAGAATTAGTCGATGTTTATACTCCAGTTCACACTCTGGGAATTCAGAGTTAGTTGCTGTTTATATTATGGTTCGTACTCTGGGAATCCAAAGTTAATTAATATTTATACTTCGGTTCGTACTTTGGAAATCTGGAGTTAGTTGATGGGTGGTCCATCTCACCAATTTTGTATTTATACTTATACTCCATTTCACACTCCGAAAATCTAGAGTTGGCCGATAGATGGTTTGTCACATCTGTTTAGGCTTTAGGATTTCGTTCGCACTCCGGGGACGACGGATCTATCAGGATCATGGACGGTCGACTCACATCCACCTTGAGTTAACAAGTGAGGTCGTTAGATGGACTGGTCCATCCTCCTCAAACTTAGTTTGAATACAGACGAAGTCATTAGGTGTACGGATCCACCCTCTTCGAAACCGCATTTATAGGTTTATACTCCAGTTCGCACTTTAGGAACCTGGAGTTAGTTAAAGGATTGTCGTGTATCAATCGTCTTTTGGCTTCAGTGTGATGGCTTTTCCCCAAGCTCGGGTTTCACTTAGTGAGTGACCTGTCATATCAAAGTCACTCCCTATTTGAATAAATCCCACCATATGGTGGAACTTAGCTCTCCGTGCATAGTAATGGTCGTATGACGCATTTCAATAGATCACACCATTGGCTCGAAGAGAATGCATTTATTGTTGAAATAAGAAAATACGGCAAAATCAGTTGCCTTATTACAAATTCAAATTTTGAAATGCATAAACAAATTGCAAATGAAAAGTAGACCAAATAAATAAACAGAGCCTGTTACGTGTAATAGCAATGAAGACTCTCGCTGTTCTAAGATCTCGGTAAAGTAAGACCGTCAATAGTCGATAACTTGAATGTGACATTTCCGAGCTTTTGTTCGATAACATAAGGCCCTTCCCACATTGGTTTCATATGTGAAGGAATTAGGTAAATTCTCTTAAGGTTGAGATCATCGAGTTCGAATGTTTGGGGTCAGACCTTGGCATTGTACAATCGGACGAATCGACTTCGATATGCGGCTGCTCTCAAATCAGCCTCTTCTCGCTTCTCATCCAATAAATCCGTAGATTCGGCAAGTAATATAGCATTCGTTTTTGGATCATAATAAGTCACAAGATGAGAAGGTACTTCCATATCGACTGGAATATCGACTTCCGAACTGTAAGAAAGAGAGAATGGAGTGTGGCCGGTCGTAGATTGTGGGTTGTCCGATAAGCCCATAAAACCATAGGAAGTTCATCGACCCATTTACCCACGGCCTTTTTCAGTCGTTTCTTCAGAATAGACATTATAACTTTATTAATAGCTTCAACCTGTCCATTCGCTTGAGGGTGTGCAACTGCGGAGAACTTCTTCTGGATGTGGAACCGTTGACAGAAATTCTTAAGCTCAACACTGTCAAATTAGGCTCTATTGTCTGTGACGATGGCATGTGGGAGACCAAATCGTCAAATAATGTTGTGCACTACAAAGTTGATCACTTTCTTTGTCGTGATTGTAGCAAGGGGTTCAGCTTCTGCCCATTTGGTAAAGTAATCAACTATGACGATGGCGTACTTCGCACCATCTTTGGCTAGAGGTAGAGAACTAATAATATCAATACCCCATACTGCAAATGACCATGGACTGACCATCTGATTTATTTGTAGGTGGGGCTCTATGAATCCGAGCGTGTTTTTGACGTCTGACACATTTTCTGGCATAGTTCGATGCATTTTGGTTACAGTCGACCAATAGTATCCATATCAGAGCACTTTCTTGGCAAGAGCTTGCCACCCGGTGTGATCGCCGCATTCTACTTCGTGCACATTATGGAATACTCGTTTGATTTCATTGTGAGCGATACATCGGAGTAAAGGAACAGAGTACCCTCTTCTATACATGACTCCATTCTAGATAGTGAACCACGAAGCTTTTCAAAGAACTTGTCTTTTTTCACTCCTATGCTCCAGTAGGGTCACATTCTTGAGATAGTTTCTGAACGGAGTCATCCATGACTCCTTATCGGGTATAACCTCAAGTACCGAATTTGTTTCCATCTGATCGATGCTCGAGGAAGATAATGTTTCCACGGCGGCGATTCCCATTTGCTGTGCTTCACCTATATTGGCTAACTTCGCTAACCAATTAGCTTTCTGATTGTGCTCTCGGGGTACGCAATAGAATGCATAATAATCTAACCGATTCAATATCTCCTGAACCCAAGTAAGGAAGCAGTCAGCCTTCGGTCTTTGGCCTAGTACTCCCCCCGAACCTGATACACAACCAACTACGAATCACAATAAATCTCCATAGCAATAATTCTTAAATCTCTGACCAGTCTCAGTCCAGCCAGTAGGGCTTCGTATTCGACTTCGTTGTTGGTCGCATGAAAATCAAACTTTAGAGCATAACATATAGATCAGCCTTCAGGAGTTTCCTGTACAACTCCGGCGCTTGAGCAACGGTCATTTGATGCACCATCAGTATGGAGCTTCCAGATATACTTGGGAGATTCATTGGTTTTGAGCAAGTCCTCCGGGATAGTGAATTCAATGATGAAGTCTGCCAGGACTTGTCCTTGGATGGCTCGCCTTGGAGTGTAAGTAATATCAAACTGACTTAGCTCAATATTCCACTTAAGTAACCTACCGGATGTCCTAGACCGCGTAAGGACTGGTCGTAACGGCTGGTCAATGTAAACGATGATGGAATGAGCCTGGAAATACGGATGGAGCTTCCTTGAGGCAATAACAAGACAATATGCTAACTTTTCCAGCTTCAGATAATTTCTCTTTGCTCCAGTCAGCCGCTTGCTAATGTGATAGACCGACCATTTTATCCAGTCTTCTTCTTGAGTTAGGGCAGCACTGATTGCATTCTTTGACACTGTCAAGTAAATGTACAGTCTCTCATAATCAATGGGCTTCGATAGAATAGGTGGTGTGGAGAGGTGTTGTATTAGTGCTCGCAATGCACCCTCACATTCCGTAGTCCATTCAAAGTTTCGTTTCCCTTTTTTGATTAGGTCGAAGAAGGGAATACATTTGTCAGTGGATTTTGAAATAAACCTGCTCAGTATTGCTACTTTCCCATTGAGGCTTTGGACTTGCCTTATAGTTCTTAGAGTCTTAAGATTTCTGATGCTCAAATCTTTTCGGGATTAGCTTCGATCCCTCGAGCATTGATAACTCTAAGGAATTTTTCGGATGTGACCCCAAAGCGACATTTCAATGGGTTGAGTTTCATTTTATATTCTCGGCGGATATTGAACATCGATTCCAGGTCTCTGATATGATCTGTGGAGAATCGTGACTTCATGAGCATGTTGTCCACATATACCTCCATGGTTTTTCCAATCTGGTTAGTGAACATTCGATTAACTAACCGTTCGTAAGTTGACCCAACGTTGTTGAGTCCGAATGGCATGAATTTGTAGCAGTAAAGTCCCACATCGATCAGAAAGCTGGCATGCTCCTAGTCAGGCAAGTGGATGGGTATTTGATTGTAGCCAGAGTACGCATCCATGAAGGATAAGAGCTCATATGTAGCTACTGAATCTACAAGCTAATCAATTCGAAGGAGTGGAAAACTGTCTTTAGGGTAAACCTTATTCAAGTTGAGTAACCAATGCACGTTCTCCATTTTCCATTTGGCTTTCGGACAAGTACAGGATTTGACACCCATTCCGGATATAATGCATCTCGGATATACCCGTTCGATTTGTGTTTCTTTACCTCTTCCTTAAGGGCGTAAGTATTTGTATAAAAATTGGGCACAACGCTCTTCAGATGTGTTTGAAGAGATAAAATGAAGAATTTAAATGGAAAAGGAGGAGGTTCTAACAAACACGCCAATTAATAAACAAGTAAACACATAGAAACACGCAGATTTAGAATGGTTCGGCGATGGCCTACATCCACTATGAAATGGTTGGCTTTCATTAACTTTTGCTTGCTGGTTACAACAAGTTACAACAGTAGAATTTGAGTACAACAGTGATTTTGGTAAAGTCTGGACGTAAAAGAGCAAAAAGCCCTTTTTCAGTAGGTCTTAGGCTGCTATTTATAGGCGTGGGCAGCAAATATCTCGCATAAATCTCAAAAGACCTTTTCTATCACGTGGATGGTCCCAATGATCGATCCCTGACTGTTTGGAGTCGATCCATGATCGATATGAATGCCATCCGTATCGATCAGGATTTAGTGCAATCGAGTTGGGATCGATCATGAACATTCCTAAAGATGTAAGCAAGCTTCTGTGAAAATTTGGTGCCATTTGGACTTGTAGATTTTGAGTTATGATTGATGCAAGTTTGGATTTTTTGAAGGCTGTTGAATTCGCATTGCTTCCTGTTCGTATCGATCTATTCGCATCGCTTCTGGACACGTGATGTCTGATGATGTGGTGATAAATTTTTGGATCGATCCACTTTAATGTGTTATCTTCATTTCGATCTTGTGCATTTCGATTCATATCACTTCTATTGTATTCCACTTCGTATCGATCATCAAGTATTTGGTTTCGTATCAATGGGAGTTGTTGATTTCATATCGATCTGTGGTTGATCGATACGAAGCATGCTTGAAACTGGATCGATACGAAATGGACTATCGTGCCATTACTGATGGATATGAACTGGGCTGTTGTGAATGGATACGAAGTGGGTCAATTCTGATGGATACGAACGAAGCCGCTATTGATGGATTCAAAAGAAACCGATGCGAATAGGATTGATCCATGGGTACGAACGAGTTTATTTTCTTGGCTTGCATCGATCATATCTTGAGCATATAAACTTAGATGGACTTGAAATTTGGAATGTTAGCTTTCGTGACTTTGCTTGTCATGTCATATCAATTATAGCTTGATCCAGAATCGGGCAAAATTTACCGGTATACATAGAGGACCTGTGTATAATCGTTCCAGGATGAACTGTCTTTAATTTCCAGTTAATTTTTGGTGTCACGGCCTTGCTAAAAGGTGGGATAACATAACCCATTTGAAGTCGAATTCTATGAGGATTAGAAAGGTATGCAACATCTACATAGCCTCTTAATTGTGATGAATAAATCATTCGAGTCGAGTAATCATATGTTGGTTATACCATAAAGATATCATATATATTGTTGATTCTGTGCGATTACCTTTTAATTGATTATGAACTAAAGATTGGTAATAAACTAACTAAAAATACAATGTACACTTTACGCCAAACCACCTTAAATGATCGAATAACCACAGGACAACTAACTAAATGGCAATTATCTATATTAAAGCACTTTGGGAATTTTTCAACATATGTTGTTTAGTGAATAAGAGTTCCACGTGAACTATGACCGAACTATAGATAAAGATAATATTTTGATTTCCAAAGATATTTCAATATGAATTGCCTTTTTAAATAATCATTATTCATTTTTAACCTTTTTGGAGTATAAATTAGACTAACATCATCAATATATATTGTAATGATAACGTATCTTTATTCATTTTCCACCTTGAATACACATGGACGTAACAGATGTTAATGTAACCTTCTTTCATTAAGTATTCACTTAACCTATTATATTACAAGATTTTAGATTGTTTCAGTCCTTAAAATGATAGCTTAAATATAATCAAGTACAAGTTGTGCAGTTTTTTGTTTAGGAAAACTAAGTCTTTGGGGACCTTTTTTATAAATGTCTTTATTTACTATTCCATATAGATACAAAGTTACCATGTCTAGTAAATGCATGTCAGGTCCTTATGAGAATGGTAAACTAATTATATTCAAAATGTAATTTAATCCATCACTAGTTTGATGACTTGAATTTTTTTGCGTTGTTTTTTTGGTAGTTATATATGTTTTATGGATATACATGCACCGGTAGTCACAAGAGGATTTTAACGAATAGTTTATTTCTTTGAAAGAAAAAATCATACATGTCACATAGTAAAGAATTTCTATGATCAGACATTTTAATAGCTTGTACGAATTAAAAAGGCAAGAAAATGTCCTCTTAGGGCATAGTCTCGAATGTTGATATATTTTATATCAACAAAAAAAGTAAAATACAGTGAGTTGCACCATTAAAGAATCGTCATGATCTGATGTTCACACAAGTTATATGACTATAAAATGTACATGTGAATTATTAATGAAAATAAATAAACAAAGAAAAAAGCTAGCATAACCATATAAATATGCATCATTATCTCCCTTATATGTTCTCTCTCTTTCACTATATACCCAAAAACCCTCCATCAATCTCCTCTTTTCTATCAGTGGAGAAGCCATATTGGTAAATTTGAGGAAATAGTTTTCTCTATTGTCCTAAGAAGAATGCATCCATGGTCTTGGCTTAGCCTATCTCCACCCATGGTAGCTATGAAATGCAAATCCGGCGAAAGGAGTGATTTTGAAGGCAAATAGAAATGAATTTAGAGAGCTTAGTTGTGTCCATGGTAGTGAAAAGTGATGAATGGCATTGGTTTAATGGTCTTTGCTGGCTTTTAGTGGAGATGGTAAGAGACTTCGACAATGGATGGTCGAACTTTTCAAGCATGTTGTATGGAGGGGAATTGATTTAATTAGGTTTGCTCATTTTCATAAAAGGAACATGGTGGTATAGATGGATGGTTGTAGAAAGAAAAGTAGGTGGACATTGGGTTAGCGGATCCAGAGAATAACACCATTAGAGTTAGGTGATAGTTATGGCATTGTTGGGTTGTGGAAGTGAAGAGGCCTTAGTCACACTTGTTTGGAAAAGTTCAGTGGCCTGAGGTGATGTGTACGACAATGGCGCTAGGGATGGGTATTACTCCATCCAGGTTCTCTTTTATGAAAAGAATTTTTTTAGAAAACCTTCAACCACCAGTTTATTTTTAGAAAGGTGTACATATATGTATGTATGTGTATAGTTTCCATTCATCCCTCGTATCTTATATCGTTTATATCTTTTGCATATGAGGTCTGATTTGGACATGGTTTCTTACATTACACTCATATATGGATTCCCCATGGATTGCAATGAGAATGGGGCATTTTCTAAAGTAAGTGGGAACCAAAAACATATATTGTAATTTGTGAAATATATCATATATATATATATATAGGTACATGGTTTGTCATACGATGTCTGTCGTATGTTTTTATATCTTTGGTTGTATGATGTAAGTTGAATATTACAATTTTTTTGGTTACACAATGTGATTAATATAATGATATATGTTTTATTATACATTGTAAGTTGTAGTAATGTATATTCTACAAAAATGGCTTATAAAATATGGTTAAGGATTTAACTTGCTATGTTTGACCTTTCAAAAACTCAATTAAATATAGATAAATAGTGACATGGTTTACATATGCCTATAAACTCATAGATTTACTAAGTTTGTAATTTGAATTTAAAAAATATTCCTATAAATATATAATTTTTATATGTTGGTAAACTTGACATTTAACAGTTGAATCAAATATAGATAAATGACTTTACCATTCATTTTATTTAAAACCGAGCAAGTTAGAAAATAAAACCCTATATTTGGACTCCTAGATTTTATATGGTCAAGTTTGGCATTTTAAATTATATTTGGATAGGATAATGGGTCATGGAGAGATTTTGGACCTTGTAAATAGTATGAAAATTCAATAAATCATAATGACATTAACTATAGTATTGGTAATGGCTTTCATGACTAAGCATACCTTAGTTCCCATTTAACATGTATGTTTGTGAAATATTGTTGAAATATATGTTCGAATTATTTGGAATAGCTATATTACTATATAATATTTTATTAATTTAGAACTGTTTGAAATTAACTAATAGGATTTTAGTATTGTGTAAACTTTGTAATCCTATGAATTCTTTGTTTAACTCTGTTGTCAATGTAGGCTGAACTACTGCTTATGATTCGTTCTATGCTACGTATCATTAAGCTTTAGCCAAATTTGAATGACTTTGGTTATATGCCTTCAAAGACCTAATGGACTTTTTACATGTATAGGAACATGTGTATTTGCATGAATAAGGTCACCTATGTGTTTGCACAAGAATATATCCATAGGTCGGCACATGGAGGCATGAAGTATGACTAACTATCCTTTAGGAGTAGGATCAACATTTCACTTGGATGTGGGTTACGACATGTTATAGTTTATGGCTTCAATCATGATACTCTATAGCTATCGAAGGTAAAGTCAAGGTTACTATCCTATGGTCTATACTAGTAAAAAGATAATATTAAAGTTAAAATGTATCTCAGAGTTCGAA
This sequence comes from Allium cepa, assembly GCA_030765085.1. Lineage (NCBI taxonomy): Eukaryota > Viridiplantae > Streptophyta > Magnoliopsida > Asparagales > Amaryllidaceae > Allium > Allium cepa. The sequence goes on along the minus strand of CM060944.1, from coordinate 383,563,671 downwards.
TTTCGGTTTTATCATGGTTATGGCGGCCGAAGCTTCATATATGCTTTAAGGCATGCCTATATGCAGTAGTGGATTGGGTGGGGATTCCTGTCTCTAGAGGGTGGCGACAAAAGTGAGTTCGAATGTTGGCCCAAAAACTGCTTTAAGAGTGCCCATGGTTGTATTGCAAGAAATATGGACTCCAAGACAATGTTTTGATGAATATAAACCCTTGATCATATGTTATTTATTTGAAGAGAATAGGTGATTGGATTTCATACATTTTTAGGGTAGGGCATACCTATGTGGTATATGAGTTATTAAAATATCACAAGACACCATTGACCTAGGTTGTTATATCACTGTTTGCTCGTTTATGATAACTAATGCTAATTATTTAATGATATGGGTAGATTGGTGTAGGATGTGCACTTGTTGTCATCAATTATATGTACTTTGGTTACTTGATACACATAAGACCCTACAGTGTAGGTTCCATATACTTATGTTAGTCGATAGTTATAGTGCAAAGCAGTACCCTATTAGACATTGTAATAGTATATGTATTGCATTATGTTATGGTAATTTAGTTGTTAATAGTGATATATCGTTATGCTTACTCTTTTTTAGTCGGAGAGAAAAAGGTTAAGGTATGGTGTAGTCTTATTATTACGATATATGTATGTATTTTAGCTAAGTTTCTTATCACACCACACTTTATATTTGATGCATATTTTGTCTTTCTATTTCTCTTTGCAATTTCTTTTGTGATTTCTCTTGATTACTTTCTCTCATTGGTATAATAAAAGCTATGTTTTAAGGAGCATAAACTTAGCAGATTAAGATTTTATATGGCAGCTAATATACACTCTAGGACCTTGGAGTCATGAATTCTTAGTTATTACCTACTATCTAGCGACCACTAGCAAATAAATGTTGCCCCCTCGTATGAAATTATATATAGATTAATGATGGTTGGCATTGAGATTAGGGTTTTAAAATTTTAATCTTGAGTGTCCTTAATCTCACGTGCTCATCCTTTGTGACATCCTTCATTTTGAGATCCGAAAATGAACAATAGAATGTTGTAGTCATTCCGGTCATATTTTCAAGAGACAAAATGAGATCTTTTTAATCTACAGCCCACAAAAAATATTTTCCTTACGGAATTTACCCTATCGATCATTTAGATAGAGTATAATATGTAAATATAGTACCATATGATCAACATATGACGATGTCACAATGTATTATCTGAGTCATGATACAAAAGGAGAACCTATAGTCGCATAATCATACATACCGAATAGATGATAGCTAATATTCTACCTCCTGCAACATCTCAAAAAGTAATATGGCTCAAACGAAATCTTGTGCCCATCAACTCTCAAACTACTCTAAAGAATACTTGAGATTTTAAGAGGAAAGCCAAAAGATTTGAGCCAGACATAAGTCTGATATGAGTAATATTAACCAACAACTAGTATATATAATACATAACGACCACGCCTAGAATGAAACGGGCTTTCCCCTCATTGGTATTCTACCAAATCAATGTAAGAAAGTCATACCAAACATATAACCTATAATCACGCTAATTAAAACACATAACATGCTTATATTATGGTTTACATGAATATAAGCATTTCACTAAAATATATCTTATACATTCACTAAGGCTAACTGATTTAACCCTTGTATCATTTTCTAACACTTTATCAGCATGATGCAATCTTAGGTCTTAGCTTTTATCGATGCATTTCGTTTAGTATTCATATCAGCGCTTCATAAATAAATGTATGTTCGGTTACCCTTGCTATATATTATTCTTTAGTATTTGAGTCATCGAAACAGTACTCTAAGGAAACCTACCATTACAATTACACCAATATAAGATATCCTTTTATTTTTTCATTATTTCTTTATTTCATTCTTTTTTTATTTCATTCTTAGGCACTACTGACCCGTTCCTAATTCACTTGGTCCATCCCATGCACTCATTATGAACCTGTTATAAGGTATGGCCTATGCATATATACTATTAACTTTTCTACTTCGAAGAATAAAAGCAATGGCTATAACACCACATAATTTTTACAGCAACTAATTTAAAGAAAGTTAACTAATAAATAATAACTTCAAAATATAGGATTTTACAAATGTCATAATTTGGCTATCAAACTTACACCATTCTGTTCGTGATGATCATCTAATCAATTTTCATACATAAAGTTTTACACTCCGGATTCAAAAAAAGAAGCTGTTAACATTTAAAAGTTTTGAATTAAAATAAATAAATATGTAATTGTGGAAATTAAGACAATTGATTAACGTTAATTGTAATGTTAAAGAAAGCTTAGACGTCAAGTATGATTAACGTTAACAAAATCGTGTAATATATATTAAAAGTGAAAATCCATGCACACTAGGGTGCGAGTTGTTACAAGAACCTAATTAGTTACCTAGGTATCAATCAATCCACGATTTCGATCTTTTCATTAGGTTTAAAGTATCATCAAGTCACTTATTTCAACAAAAAAATTATTCACTATTATTCATACTTTATCATTAATGAGTTATTCTTTCAACAAATTTGCAATTCGTATTTCATAATTATTTATATCCAATCTAATAAATCTTCTAAGTTACTTATCAATCTTATCCTCTTTAAAGCGTTACAAAAGATCCATGTTACATTGACCAACATTTTTTAGACGGGATCCATGTAATCCCAAAAATTTTAAGTCAACAACCCTTTTTATGGTAAATATACCATGACATCTTTGTGTCTTTGAACCATAATCATAAGCCTACATGGTCACATTAAACAATGCCATATGTCATTGTAATATGAAATAACGTAAATGACTATTCCTCATTTATGTGTACATTTTGTACACTCGATGTTATATTACCATAATATTCAAACTCAACAAAATAAAGACTCTGACTTTTCTAATTCAGTTAAGACAATATTTAGCAATACAGTTCATATTATGACATTTTCTTTGCTTTACCGCTATCTTTAAATGTTGTGTATAAAGCTGCTGTGAAGGTTAGACCACAAAAGTGAAGTAGTTCATATTCAAGCAAACTTTTGGAGTTATAAATAAAGGAATTAGCATATATGTGGATATTCGATTTTGGCTATACATTTTGGTTTTAAGTATTGATATTTAAAAATATAATATTTAAATACATATACTAGTATATATGATCTGTTGGGGTTTGATGTACAAGTCGTATAATCTGTGTTATATACAGGTGTGAGTTTATATAACTATGTATGCTATGAATGATCTGATCTGTTATAGGGTTTTCAGATATATGTATATATATAAGTTTTGGTTTTAAGATAAGCAAGGATTTTAGTTGATTTTTATTATATATATATGTGTCAATGTGTGTTACTAAATATACATATACATAGTATAGGTTTAAAAAGTGTACATAGGTTTGAATGTGTGGTTATAGATTTTTATGATTTAATATATTGTGATTATATATATATTTGAGGATTTCGAAAGGGAATTATATGTATGTTTAATGAATATCTATTTTCAATATGATATGAAGGTGTTTTATTTTGATATGTGTTTAAAGTTGGATATTGATTTTTAAATATGATTTAAATAGATATATGTCTCATACAAATATATAGATTGTTTGAAAAAATATAACTTGTATGTATGTTTATATACACTAGTTTATATGTAAGTATACGTGAATTTGGTTTTAAATTATATATAGATATTGAGTGTGTTGGGATTAAATATTGATTTGAATATATATATATATATATATATATATATATATATATATATATATATTTCATTTTAACTATATGTTTTATATTGATTTTTGTAAATTTATATATATGCAATATATCTTGTTTCATCGATCTCGTGCCATCTTGACTTACATTTCTATATCCAATTTGTCGCAACAATTCCTAGCTTGTCGCTGTTCCATATGTGTATCTGTGTCTGTGTCATCTTCTTGTTTCTCTAGCCCCGGAAGATGAGCAATCACTCACGATTAACATTCTTATATTTATTATATTTGATTACATTTGAACTGCTAAATTGAACTGTTAATTAGATAATTGTTATATATGATATGCCATTATCTGTGACAACCCGAAAATCCGTAACCTTTGAGTCGACAATAATCCACACATGTTCGATCCAAAAAGCACCGACTGACGGAAAGTCAAGAGAAAGAAAAGAAGAGAGAAAAAGAGAAGAGAAGAAAGAGAGAAGATAGAATTAAATAGAACAATACAGAATCTCACATCGCAGCAGAAAAATATATAATACCATATCAATGATCTTTACAAAACAGAAGCTGTATATATATACTCATCAATCAGAGTTCAACAATCAATCAATAATTATCAGCCTGAACAGTTATAATAACCTGTCCTTACAATGCCGATAATTTAAAACAACTAAGCAATGCAGCGGATAATTAAGCAAATACGGATGTAAAAAAATGAAGATCTCCATCTCTCCTGCTGAAGATCCAAAAGCATCAAATCAAAACCTATAAATATACTCGGTCTGACCCAAGCATTGAAAGGGAAGAACGCCAGGATCAGTCTGGTAAATCAGTATGAGAAACACACTCAACTGAATTTATTAAATTAACAAATTTTTCCTTTATCAAAACAAAAGTATCTCGTAAGACAAGTCCACACATAAACACGTACATGTTTTTACCTTACGATAACTAAAACATTTCTTTCATATCAAATCCTCTTATATTATACTAGTATCTAGTATATATAAATAATATTAATCATAGTCCAAATGGTTACCCATATAGCATTTCGAGACTATTCATTACGCCTTTACAAATAAAATCACAGCTCGTAGTGTGTTTTGGATTTCCATACAAATGACCATGTGAAGGGACTACCTTCCGACAGTACATCTCTAGAAGAATGCATCGAGGATCATCACAAAGGATCCTCTACCAACACAAGACCGACCTACCTCTATAACTAGTTGTTACCGTATATATCATACTCCGGTCGTTATCGACCTTTTCCGAGGGCCCTCTAGCATACAAACCACAATAATCAGATACATGACGTCATAGCGTGCAAAGATATATGTAGAAGAGGATGATCATACCCTAATGGGAGCGACCCACATAGTCCTGATGCATCTAACCCTGTTTTGGTCATTTCCAGTTGATGAGGCCTGATGAGGTAACGATTACCTTTCACAATCACATATCACATCACTTTGAATGCCACACGTCCATTTCCTTTTGACTACTAATTGCCTTTCACAAAAATACAACCCTTAAGCTCATACGTCTCAAGGAGGGTGTTAAGCTAAGAGAAGTTGCCTTCTCCGCCATCACTGATGTACGTTTGTAAAAACCAATATACGTAATCTATAGAAATGCGATGTCAGACAAACATCCATACAAGTTGTCCAGGAACAGGATAAACCGAAGGTACTTTCCTACCACATCCTGTCGAGAAATCCTTAAGATTAGTCGCGAATAGTCCTTGCATTGGATATTTCGTAATGAAGTGACCACTGCTACTGGATGTATACTGGGATTTTAACCCCAAACGATCAACAAGCAGTCCCCCACTATGAAAATCCGGAATATTAATATCATCACAAGAAACCTGTACAATTTGTTTCATATACGTTGGTCCGAAGTGGTTTTCAAATAAATCCGATCCCGGTCTCTTCGCACCAACAACGCAAATGCGTTTCTCAACCTCACACAAACTAAGTCTCGTAGACTTATCACGTCTCCATCTTCCAACTTGCTATCCTTCGATCCAAGAAGGAAGCTTGAGAGATTGGAGTAATACTCCGCACTATGCGAATCGTCATCCTCAACACAAATGATAATCAAGCCTACACAGAAGGCAACGTACTAAATGTATGACTAAATAGTTCCCACATCAAATTGAGGAACTGAAATTTTGGCCAAGTTTGATAGTCGGTTATTTAATTATCAAAACAAACAAACAAATATTCTGCACCATATACAATCATTGAGCCCTTTTAATTAATCTTTTATTAACTAAACTATTTGCCAAATATTCACCTCAAATTATCTTTAAAAAGATATATCTTCAAAACCATTTCAACTTCTACATTTGAAAACATTTCCATATACTTATTTAATAATAAGTAATTCACAAATCAATTTATTTTCAGCACTTAGAAAATATTGCACATACTTTAATCACGATTGAGTATATATTTTATTCTTTAAAGAAAAGATTCTTTTAAACATCTTTATTTTGGGTCAAAACGAATGTTGTGTAAAACATCGTTATGACAACCCAAAATAAACAATATGGGGATTCGAAAATAAAATAGATATATAAATCCCAAATACTATACAAAAAATTTCCTTTCGGAAATCATTTACTATAAGAATGGAGTTATAGTCCATCATTTCCTTATTTCTTGGAAACGTCTATTTCAACAATGAATGTTGATATCTATGGTTTTGATACTTAACACATTTTAAAACACCTTCAAATCATTTTATTCCATTTAAAATATCGCTTCCCAAAACATCCATTTTATTTAATATATTATTCACTGTCCAAAATCATGAATATAATGTCTTTACCAAATTCATTGTTTCTATATATTCATTAAAGGATTATCCACCGTCCAAAATCGTGGATATATCTCCTTTAATAAACTTCTATATTTAACTTATCCAATTCAATTGTATAAAACAATGTTTATAAATCACATATATATTTATAAAAACTTCAAGTTATAAAATTCCTTTATTAACCAATTCTATATATATTTCAATTGCATGAAAAAAATCCAATTTATAAGTTAATTGCTTATAAATTCATTTATTTACAAATTCATTCCTTTATAACTTCGTCAATTATAAATCTGTAAATCTCATTTACCAATAAGACCCATTTATAACTTCATTTTAACATTTATAAAATCTCCTTTAAAATTCCATCACTTGGTTTATAAAATACAAATTTATAAATCTTATATATAAACCATTTATAATAATTCAAAATTATCAATTTAAATAAAATTATTCTTTTAATAATTTACAAATCATAGTTAAAACTTATATAACTCCAAAAATCATACTTAAAGTATATTTCACAAAAATCATAATTTTTATAACATAAAAACTATAACTTTTATTTATTAAAATCAATCCCTTTGCTTAACAATTCAAAATTCAATAAACGTATATTTTCAAAATCACTTTAAAATCCTTTTTAAATTCAAAATCATCACTTAAATATTTTTAAAATTCCAAAAATAGGCCAATGCTGCAACAGCAAAAAATACAACAATTACGGCATCTAAAACATCATATATCATATGTTAACATAATATATAACAACATCTGTAAATAAATCAATACTGGTGAGGAATCCAGTTGGATCCCTCCAACCGGTCACCTACAACAAATAGACATATTAGAATATGTATACAATGTCCGCTTCAAGGCAGACGCGCATACAAAGGGTCATCCGCTTATACACGGAAACGTATAGGGTCATTGCTCCAATAGGCGGGTATATATCCAAATACCAATCAATATATCATATATCATCCAAACAACTATCAATCATCATAAAATAAATTATTTCTAACTTATATAAAAATATTAGTGAGTTAGAAACAGTGAGTTGTACTCATATTGCTTGTAGTCGTCGCAATAACGATTTATTCCGATTAAAATTAAACAAGCGTTTAATTTCAACCAAAATTTTCACTAGCTCAAATAAATCCTAATCCAGCAATATAATATAGTGCTCGTCAATACGAATCCAACGCAATTTGTTTCGTCAATTTTCGACTTTGTATGAAGTTATAGCGTTTAGAAGTTTATACGAATTTAAATAATATAATTTCAATTTCAATTTATATTTTTAACCTAACTTCAATCTGGACCGTGTGTTTCATACCCTAGATCTCGGCCGAGAATTCTATCTTCTCCCCCCACCTACGTTCGAACGCAACAAACCCAAAAGTCGCTGCCACTCCTTTGAATTATACTCCCCATCCTTCGATCGATACGACAATCGACCATCGCCGTTCGATAGCTCATCTCATGCTCCACCTATGGCCGAAGTATCAAGAAGCTCGGCTATGCCCTGGCCTCGAAATTTGCACACAAACGTGTGACTTCCCAAGCCATTTTCTCCTCAATCATGCATCGTATACGATTGTAGCTGTATAGATTTACTCGTCTCAACGAGTACTACAATTTTCTAGTTGAGGCCGTAGCTTAATATTGTGTGGATTGGAAGAAAATAAGGGAGAAAGAATCGAACATTATCGGCCATAGAAAATAAACTGGCGGCTAGCCCTAGTTTCAATTAGGGTTTTGCAAAATGAAGATATTCACATTCTTTTATAGAAAATTGCAAAACACTATACATCTCGAAAATTTTCGAACTCGAAATGAAACGTGCCGCCTGGCGTTTATAATGTTTTACCCCTATTCCGAACGTAATGGAATATATATCGGCAGCCAATTCGATCGTATTTGGAAGATAGGTTTTCGAATCGACTATTTAAATTTAAAATTCACTTAAACCGATTTCTACGCGTTTTAGCTTGCCCTTGACAAACCGTAAATTCGACTGACATGAATTTGAAATCTTACAATAACATAACATTACGGATCCAATGAAACTGGTTTCGTCCAAATTCGAAACTGTATGAAAAATTACTATTTTTACACATAAATTAAAAATTAAAATATTCAATTTCTAGAATTTAACTTTTAATTCGATTTTAAAAGTTCTTTAACATCGTTCTAATTCAAATATAATTAAATTCAATTTTATAAATCATTTTAATTCACATTAAATTCAAATTCCATTTATTTCTCAAATTTCAAATATTAAATTAACAATTTAGTTATCCAATTAAATCGAGATATTCAAAATATAATTTATTCAGTTTATAAAATTTACTTGTGAATATTTAAAATCAATTAAATATACGAATTTCAAATGACTGAAATTTTGGGTCGTTACATTCTCCCCTACTTAAAAGAATTTCATCCTCGAAATTACCAAATAAGAAAAAGCTACAAAATCTATTAACTATTCAAAATAATTTGTTCAAACTAGATTACTAACGGTTTAAACCTTTTAACTTTTTCCAAAATCATTAGTTAAACTTCTTATAAATTTTTTACTAAGTTTTCAAATCCATACTTAGTTATTTACTAATACCATCCCACAAATCAATTAATATCATTTCAAATTATAACTCAAAATCAAAATTTTAATTGTCAAAAATATTTTTCCAAAAATCTTCGAACGCTTTAAATTTACAAAAAAATTCGCCAGCATCTCCTTTGCATGGTTCGATCATAGTAGTATCACAAAATATATATATATATATATATCACAAATATACATCTCATCATCGAAGATGAGGCATCCCGCAGGGAAAAAAGTTTAGAAGTATGATATATAATCCGAGATATGTACCTTATATATTATTAGAGAGCATGTACGGCTAATATAGCGCGAAAGCGAGCTCCAAAAGCGAAGAAAGCGCTATACAGACCTACTAAACACTCAACAAACCATGAGAAACATGTATATATGAAAGTAATATCAATATACAACATATATCAATACAACAACTATATACACCAATATAGCAAATGCAATTACCACAACAAATCCAACCATCAACCAACTATCATCCAACTAACATCCATAACCAAATCAATACACTTTCACTTCTCATTAATATTTACGGAATTGATTTTCAATTTAATCAAATTTGATTCATGAACATTGGATTCACTAACATTCATTCATTCATATTCAATTAGTTTACATTCACTAATTCATATTCCAATTTGTTCACTTCTAAATCAAATCAAATGAATTATATTTAAATTCACTTAACTTCCCATTTGAATTCAATTATTTAACTTTCAATTCTATTAATTCAATTTCATATGAATTTTTTATACAATCAACTAACAACCGTCCACCAACCAATGCATAACCAACATTACCAAATTAATTCACTTTACTTTGTTTACATTCAATTTGGTTTAACACATTTAATTCCAATAGCTTTAATATTCAATTGAGTTTCATTTAATTAATCAATTTCATTAGCTTTTAATAAATTAACATCTACATCCACTATTCCATATCAATTCATTTACATTCAATGATTAACATTCAATTCATATTTCATTATTTCAATTGCTAATTCAATTTACAAATAAAGTTGAATTTCTTTATATAACTCAAATTCTTATTCATTAAATGACTTTATTTCATTAATTCACTTTATTAACGTACTTCGATACCAAAATCAACTTCATTCAACATTACTTAAGTTATGTTTAATTTAATCTCTAACGTCGTTTTATTTTACGAAAGTCAAAATCATATCACCATTCAAATTCAAATTTTGTTTTTCCTAACCAAAAGGGTTTAACCATTTTAACAATTAGTTTTACTTACATTTCCTCACCTTATAAGTTATAAATATTATTCATTCAAACTTGCAAATTCATGTTATATAATCACTTATCTTTTTAGTTTAATTTCCATTTCAATAACTTATCAAATCCAATTAAAATCTAATTCCTTTTATTTAACTTTCCTTCAGTTATATTTCAAATTATATATTTTATTATGCTACTCGCATTTATTTCAACTTTACCAAGTTAAATTTTTCATTTCATATTATAAGTCATAATTCATCTTACTTATATTTATCAGTTTCAACTTGGATTTTAAATTCAAATTTTTTTATCACAACAAAACTTCAATTTTAATTTACTATCGGTAGCAAATCAATCACATAGAAACTCGAAAATGATACTGGTGCTGCTGCAGTCATCACCCTTATTATTTTCCAGCAACAGTAGTGAACTCGATGCTTTATATTCTTTTAAAAAAATTCCTTTTATTTATAAATCATATTTATAAACTCTTTTACTTATATAATTTATCCTTTTACAGTTGTTTTTTATTTAAATTATTCAAACGATTTTTATTAACTTATATATATTTATATTTTTAAACAACCAAATAATCAATTTATATACACTTTAATAATTCTGAAAAATTATTTACTTATATATAAAATATAATCGAGGTAAAATTATTTCATTTACCCAATTTAAAACAATACTATGTCGGCTTGCCTCGTTTAAGTGTTTGGAAATCCCTATCGATAACATGGCATCCCACATAGCGACGAGAATTCACAGATAACTCAACAGATAAGCAAACACAATATAAAATATTTTATATCCACTAACGAATACGCGTTCATATATATAATACACTCAAACTCAATCTAGGGTGCTACTGTCCCTATCTATACTGAGTACACATCAAAGCTTAGGAATATACAAAATCTATGCTTTGATACCAAATATGATGACCCGAAAATCCATACCCTTTGAATTGAAAATAATCCACACATATCCGATCCAAAAAGCACCGACTGACGGAAAGTCAAGAGAAAGAAAAGAAGAGAGAAAAATAGAAGAGAAGAAAGAGAGAGGATAGAACTAAACAGAACAAAACAGAATCTCACATCGCATCGGAAAAATATATAACATCATATCAATGATCTTTACAAAACAAAAACTGTATATATATACTCATCAATCAGAGTTCAACAATCAATCAATAGTTATCAGCCTGAATAGTTATAATAACCTGTCCTTACAAATGCCGATAATTTTAAACAACAAAGCAATGCAGCAGATAATCAAGCAAATACAGATGCACAAAAATGAAGATCTCCAGCTCTCCTGCTGAAGCTCCAAAAGCATCAAATCTAGACCTGTAAATATACTCGATCTGACTCAAGCAATGAAAGGGAAGAACGCACGGATCAGTCTAGTAAACCAGCGTGAGAAACACACTTAACTGAATTTATTAAATTACCAAACCTTTCCTTTATCAAAATAAATGTATCTCATAACACAAGTCCACACATAAACACGGACATGTTTTTACCTTACGATAACAAAAATATTTCTTCCATATCAAATCCTCTTATATTATACTAGTGTCTAGTATATACAAATAATATTACTCTAAGTCGAAATGGTTACCCATATAGCATTTCGAGGCTATTCATTACGCCTTTACAAACAAAATCACAGCTTGTAGTGGGTTTTGGATTTCCATACAAATGAACAGGTGAAGGGACTACCTTCCGACGGTACATCTCTAGAAGAATGCACCGAGGACAATCACAAAGGATCCTCTACCAACACAAGACCGGCCCACCCCTATAACTAGATGGTAGCGAATATATCATCCTTCGGTCATTACCGACTTTTACCGAGGGCCCTCTAGCATACAAACCACAATAATCTGATACATGACGTCATAGCGTGCAAAGATATATCTAGAAGAGGATGATCATACCCTAATGGAAGCGACCCACATAGCCCTGCTGCATCTAACCTTGTTTTGGTCATTTCCGGTTGATGAGGCATGATGAAGTAACAATTACCTTTCACAATCACATATCACATCACTTTGAATGTCACACGGCCATTTCCTTCTGATTACTAATTGCCTTCCACAAAAATAAAACCCTTAAGCTCATACGTCTCAAGGAGGGTGTTAAGCTAAGAAAAGCTGCCTTCTCCGCCACCACTGATGTACATTCGTAAAAACCAATGTACCTAATCTATAGAAATGCAATGTCAGACAAACATCCATACAAGTTGTCCAGGAATAGGACAAACCGAAGGTGCTTTCCTACCATATCCTATCGGGAAATCCTTAGGATTAGTAGCGAATAGTCCTTGCATTAGATATTTCATAATGAAGTGAGCACTACTACGGGATGTATATTGAGATTTTATCCTCAAACAATCAACAAGCAGTCCCCCACTATGAAAATCCAGAATATCAATATCATCACAAGCAACCTGTACAATTCGTCGCATATACGTTGGTCCAAAGTGGTTTTTAGATAAATCTGATCCCGGTCTCTTCGCACCAACAATGCAAATGCGTTTCTCAACCTCACATAGAAACTAAGTCTCATAGACTTATCACGTCTCCATCTTTCAACTTGCTATCCGTCGGGCCAAGAAGGAAGCTCGATAGATTGGAATAATACTCCACACTATGCAAATCATCATCCTCAATACAAATGATAATTAAGCCTACATGGAAGGCAACGTTCTAAGTGTACGACTAAATAGTTCCCACATTAAATCGGGGAACTAAAATTTTAGCCAAGTTTTATAATCGGTTATTTAATTATCAAAACAAAAAAAACAAATATTTAGAACCATATACAATCACTGGGCCCATTTAGTTAATCTTTTATTAATTAAACCATTTGCCAAATATTTACCTCAATTTATCATTAAAAATATATGTCTTCAAAACCATTTCAAATTCTATATTGGAAAACATTTCCATATACTTATTTAATAATAAGTAATTGACAAATCAATTTATTTTCAACACTTATAAAATATTGCATATACTTAAATCACGATTGAGTATATGTTTTATTCTTTAAGGAAAAGATTCTTTTAAAATCTTTATTTTGGGTCAAAATGAATGTTGCGTAAAACATCGTTGCGACAACCCAAAATCAGTAGTATAGGGATTCGAAAATAAAATAGATATATAAATCCCAAATACTATACAAAAACATTTCCTTTCGGAAATCATTCACAATAACAACGGAGTTATAATCCATCATTTCCTTATTTCTCAGAAACGTCTATTTCAACAATGAATGTTGAAATCTATGGTTTCGATAATTAACACATTTTAAAACACCTTCAAATCATTTTATTCCATTTAAAATATTACTTCCCAAAACATCCATTTTATTTAATATATTATTCACTGTCCAAATACATGAATATAACGTCTTTACCAAATTCATTGCTTCTATATATTCATTAAAGGATTATCCATTGTCCAAAATTGTGGATGCATCTCCTTTAATAAACTTTTATATATAACTTATCCAATTCAATTGATTTCGGATTTATAAATCAATGTTTTGTAAATCACATATATATTTTATAAAAACTTCAAGTCATAAAATTACTTTATTAACCAATTCTATATATATTTCAATTGCATGCAAAAATCCAATTTATAAGTTAAGTGCTTATAAATTCATTTATTTACAAATTCATTCCTTTATAACTTCATCAATTATAAATCTGTAAATCTCGTGTACCAATAAGACCCATTTATAACTTCATTTTAACATTTATAAAAACTCCTTTAAAATTCCATCAATTTTGGTTTATAAAATACCAATTTATAAATCTTATATATAAACCATTTATAATAATTCAAAATTCTCAATTTAAATAAACTTATTCTTTTAATAATTTAAAAATCATGGTTAAAACTTATATAACTCCAAAAATCATACTTAAAGTATATTTCACAAAAATCATAAAAACTGTAATTTTTATTTATTAAAATCAATCCCTTTCCTTAACAATTCAAAATTCAATAAATGTATATTTTCAAAATCACTTTAAAATCCTTTTTAAATTTGAAATCATCACTTAGATATTTTTAAAATTCTAAAAATACGACCAATGCTGCAATAGCACTAAATACAACAATCACGGCATCCAAAACATCACATATCATATGATAACAGAATATATAACAATATATGTAAATAAATCAATATTGGTGAGGAATCCAGTTGGATCCCTCCAACATGTCACCTGCAATAAATATACATATTAGAATATGTGTAGAATGTCCGCTTCAAGCCAGATGCGCGTACAAAGGGTCATCCGCTCATACACGGGAACGTATAGGGTCATTTGCTCCAATAGGCAAGTATATATCCAAATATCAATCATTATATCATATAACATCCAAACAATCATCAATCGTCATAAAATAAATTATTTCTCACTTATATAAAAATATTAGTGAGTCAGAAAGAGTGAGTTGTACTCATATTGCTTGTAGTCATCGCGATAGCGATTTATTACGATTAACCAAAATTTTCACTAGCTCAAATAAATCCCAATCTAGCTCCATAATGTAGTGCTCGTCAGTACGAATCCAACGCAATTCATTTCGTCAATTTTCAACCTCGTATGAAGAAGTTACAACGTTTAGAAGTTTATACGAATTTAAATAATATAATTTCAATTTCAATTATATATTTTTAACCTAACTTCAATCTGGACTGTGCGTTTCAATACCCTAGATCTCGACCATGAATTCTTTCTTCTCCCCCCAGCTACATTCGAACGCAAGAAACCCAAAAGCCGCCACCACTCCTTTGAATTATACTCCCCATCCTTCGATCGATACAACGATCGACCACTGTCGTTCGATAGCTCATCTCGTGCTCCTCCTATGGCCGAAGTATCAAGAAGCTCGGCTATGCCCTGGACTCGAAATTTGTGCATGAATGTGTGACTTCCCAAGCCGTTTTCTCCTCGATCGTTGCATCGTATACGATCGTAGCCATATTGATTAACTCTTCTCAACGAGTACTATAATTTTCTTGTTGAGGCCGTAGCTTAATATTGTGTGGATTGGAAGAAGATAAGGGAGAAAGAATCGAACATTATCGGCCATAGAAAATAAACTGGCAGCTAGCCCTAGTTTCAATTAGGGTTTTGCAAAATGAAGATATTCAAGTCCTTTTATAGAAAATTGCAAAACACTATTCATCTCGAAAAATTTCGAACTCGAAACGAAACGTGCGGCCTGGCATTTATAATGTTTTACCCTATTTCGAACGCAATGGAATATATATCGGGAGCTAATTTGTTCGTATTTGGAAGATAGGTTTTCGAATCAAAAATTTAAATTTAAAATTCACTTAAACCGATTTCTACGCGTTTTAACTTACCCTGGACAAACTGTAAATCCGAATGACACGAAATTTTTAAATCTTACAATAACATAACATTACGTATCCGATTAAATTGGTTTCGTCGAAATCCAAGACTGTATGAAAAATGGCTATGTTTACACATAAATTAAATAATAAAATATTCAATTTCTAGAATTCAACTTTTAATTTGATTTTAAAAGTTCTTTAACATTGTCCTAATTCAAATATAATTAAATTCAAATTTTCATTTTAATTCACATTAAATTCAAATTCCTATTATTTTGAAATTTCAAATATTAAATTTGTAGCATTTTGGGTCCTTTGTAGAAATTTATCTATTAATTCCGATGTATTTTATAAGATTTATCTACCAACACTTGTGAGGATAGGCAGTTCCTCGGCTGGAATAATACTTACTAGTATTCCGATGAAATTTAAAGTAATTGCATGTACTACTCAAACGTATAGTACGATGTGAGATTCTATTTTCTGTATTCTACCTTTATTTTCATTTAACCCATGATAGTCTGCCTCTCTGGCACTTGGATTTGCATTACATGAATACCGAAGATGTATTAGTGTCAATTTCTGAGTGTCGAGGAGGTGGGTCGTCAAAGTTGGTATTAAAGCTTATGGTTGAGCAAATGCCTAAGCTTATATTTGAAATTTTATCTGAATAAGTATATTTGAGTTTTATAACCATTTCCTAAGATAGTTTTGTCTATAATTCTAAAGATGGTTCCTTACTATATGTAGATGGTAGGAGGTAAGTATTAAAAGAGGATAAAGGGGAGGTAGCAACACTACGGCCACTAATGGTCGATCAAATGCTATAGTAATTGAGGAAGTGGTAATCCCTATGCAACGTAAAATTAACTTTGCCAGTCCATGCAAGAATTACACCATCTTGGAGTGGAAACCATTCAAAGGAACGAAGTCCATTATTGAAGTATAGGCTTAGCTTCTATGATGTGAAAGGATCTTTAAAGTATTGAATAACAAGGATGAGTAGAAAAGGTTCTTAGCTTCTTGACAGTTACAAAAATGGGCTCTAGCTTGGTGTGAGTCCATAACTTTGAATGATTCGGAGGATAATTTCTCATTGGAAAGGTATAAGGAAGTATTTGATGAGCAATACATATTAGAAGCCAGAAGATCCCATCTCTATAGGAATTTCATGGACTTGAAGCAAGAAGAATTATCTATGGAGGAATATTCCCACAAGTTCAATGAACTATCTCGCTTTGGGCCTGGTTTGATAGACACGTCCCTAAAAAATAATGAGATGTTTATTGTAGGAGTAAAGGAACAATATCAGGACATGATGACTGCTCACGTAAAAAGAACCTTTGCGAACATACTGGATATAGGATTCCAATAGGAAGCCTTAAATAAGAATAACTCAATACCTGCTCAATGAAATAGCAACAATCAGAACAAAAGAAAGAAGTCATGGTAAGGAAAGACTGATGGGGAATCACAGGAGAATCATTTTAAGGATGTGACTTGTTATAATTACCAAAAGAAAGGCCGCCTTTCCACAAATTGTAGATATCCCAAGGTTCAAAGGCATCAACAAGGAACCATCTCTCAAATGATGCAGAAAAGTCTCTTCCATAACTGCCACTAACCCAATCATCGGAAAAAAGTGCCCATTAATGAAGAAAGGAGAGCAAGTTAACGTTTATGCTATTTAAGACGAGCCTTCAACCTCTAAAGATGCAAAAGACAAGGGAGTTCTAGAAGATAACATCTATGTTAATAATGATTTAGTTAGAGTATTATTCGGTATAGGAGCTTCCTATAGTTTTATTGCAAAGGGATTAGTAGATAAATTAAAACTAACCACAAAAATAATAGATACTCTATCTGTGTGACCAACCCCATAGGCGGTGCGACTAATCTTTGTATGGTTTGCATAGCTATCCAAATCACTTACCCTCCCCATCATTTTTCATGTGAGCTATTTATCCTTGACTTCATTGGGTTTGAAGTTTTACTTGGTATGGACTAGTTATCCCTGAATAAAGCTATTCTAGATTGTGTTAAGAGAATGGTACCTTTATGGACCAACTTCGAAAATGTTATAGAAATATTTTGTATGGATCCCAGTCTAGTAAGGGAAGTTTCTAGTATGCACTTGGCTCATCTCAAAAGTTTTGGAGCAATATAATTGTCAAGGAATTTCAGGATGTTTTCAAAGAAGTTAAAAGTTTGCCCCTACATCAAAAATCGAGTTCCGTGTTGACTTAATTCCTGGTGCAAGACTCATTATTCAACCTATTCAAAGGATGTCCCCAAAGGAAAATATTGAGTTGGCAAACCTAACAGATGAGTTGTTAAAGAAAGGATTAATTAGACCAAGTCGCTCGAGTTGGGGCGCGGCGGTGGTTTTTGTTGCAAAGTCCAATAGCTCCCTAAGATTTTGTGTAGACTATCGAGGCCTAAACAAGCAAACAATCAGAATAAGTATCCTCTATCCCATACTGATGATTTGTTTGATCAACTTCATGGTGCCCGAGTATTCTCGCAAATGTATTTAGCTAGCCACAAGATTCCACTAACTAAGAATAGCTGAGGATGGCATTCCATTAATTACATTCAGAGGTCCGGATTGCTTTTATGAATGGTTAGTTATGCCTTTTGGCTTGACCAATGTGCCCACTTATTTTGTACTCCTTATAAATAAAGTATTCAGAGATGTTCTAAACAAATTCGTACTGGTTTTTATTGATGATATTCTTATCTATTCCAAAACCAAGGAAGAATACGAAAGGCACTGGAGATTATGTTGGAAATGATGAGAAGAAATGTACTTAAAGATAAATTCTCGAAATGTCTCTTTTGGAGAAAGAAGTAAGATTTCTTGGGAATATTATTTTAGGAATAATGATCTCATTAGATCCAGAAAAGATTTCAGCTATACGAGATTGGAAGTAACCACCAACTCCGAAGGACATCTGCAGCTTCTTAGGATTGGAAGGATATTACTGAAGATTCATTCAAAACTTCTCCAATATTTCCTCCCATCTAACAAAGCCGACTATGAAGGATGTTAATTTGACTAGACACAAAAATATGAAGAAGCATTCCAAGAACTCAAGAAAGGGTTAACTACCGCTCCGGTCCTAGATATTGCCGATGAAAGCGACGGTTTAACTGTATATACTGATGCTTGTGGAGAAGGAGTAGATGCAATGCTGATGCAGCATGAAAAAGTTATTGCTTATGCAAGTAGACAACTGAAGACTCATGAGAAGAATTATGCAACACACGATTTAGAATTATTAGCTATTATGTTCGCATTAAAAATGTGGAGTTATTATCTACTGGGTAAGAATTTCTCATAATTCATTTTGATAAACATAGATTGACCTTGATAAATAATATTCCTTCTTTAAATAGGTAAAATGTTTGAATTCTTCATAGACCACAAATCTTTGAATTATCTTTTCACTCAAAGGGACTTGAATATGTGACAGTAGCATTGGCAAGAATTTCTTACGTCATATAATTTAGATATCCTATACACGCCTGAGAAAGCCAATGTAGTAGTGAATGCGCTAAGCAGAGGGCATGCCATTATAGCTTATTTAGTGGCACACTTTGGTTAACCATATAAAACAGAACCAACTCAGATATCTATTTATTCCAAAGATGGTCAAAGCAGTGGAGAAAAACACAATACCAGGAAGATGGAGGGTTTAAGGTGGATGATTAAGGAATACAAGGATGAATAGAAGTGTATGTGTCCCAAATGTCGAATGGGATAAGGCAAGAAGTTTTAACATAATGTCATAATTCTTGACTTTCAGCACATCCCGAAGTTACCAAAATGTATCAAGATATGAAGAAGCCTTTTTCGTGGGATGGTATGAAAAGGGATATCTCTAGTCTTAGAAGTGCAAATTATCAACAGATCAAAAGCGATCGGCAAAAGGCTGCTGGATTACTTCAACTTCTTGAAATCCTAACTTGGAAATGGGACTAGTTATCGATGGATTTCATAGACGGCTTGCCTCGAACAAGGAAAGGAAATGAAGGCATTTGAGTTAACATAGACTAATTATCCAAGAGCGCACGCTTTATTCCAGTAAAGCCAACAAGGACCACTTCAAGTCTGGTAGAAATACACAAGAAGTAAATTGCAAGATGACATAAAGTTCCAAGCAGTATAGTGAGTGATCGGGACTCGAGTTTTACAAGTTAGTTTTGGGAGGCGGTACAGATAGGTTTAGGAATAAAGCCGAGTATAAGCACCACATATGATCCCCAAACTGATATGTAAACTAAAAGGGTAAATTGAGTATTGGAAGATCTTCTGAGAGCTTGTATCTTAAATGTTGTAGGTTTATGGAAAAATTATCTTCATCTTGTGAAATTCTCTTATAATAACAACTATTAGGAAAATATTGGCATGGCATTGTACAAAGTTTCATATGGTCGTCCATGTAGATCCCCAGCATGTTGGATCAAAACTGAAGATTGGTTAGTACTTGGTCCTGATGTGATTCGAGAAGCTTCAGAAAAGGTAGACTTGATTAAAAAGAAGATGGAAGAAGCCCAGAGCAGGAAAAAAAGTTATGCTGATTAAAGGCGTAGGAATTTGAAATTCTCAATTGGAAATTTTGTATTTTTGAAAGTATTTCCGATGACAGGAGTAGTAAGATTTGGGTGAGAAAGGAAGTTAGCACCTCAATTTATTGGACCTTTTCCCATTCTTGAGCGTATTGGCCGATTAGCTTATCATGTGGAGTTGCCCAAAAGGTTGTCTGGTGTGCACAGCATCTTTCACATATCCCATCTATAGAAATCAGTGCATGATCCAAACAGATTGCAGAAACAACTACCCAGGAAGATTTAGAAGTAAAACCAAATTTGATAGTTATCAAACGACTAGTTCGAATCGTAGATCATGATGAGAAGCGATTGAGAAGGAAGGTTGTAAGGTAGGTTAAAGTTCAATGGAGGGGTGATGCCGAAGACTGGACATGGGAAACTAAAGATAGAATGAGGAAACTTATCCTGATTTTAAGATTGATATTTAGTAGTGAATATGGTATCGAGATAGTGTATTCACCGCCTGTGGCATGGTCACTTATCATATCTTCTATATATTTTCCCTTATCAAATATATATATTCCTTTTCAAGTCATTTTCTTCTTATCCTTGATTTCGAGGATGAAATTCTTTTAAGGAAAAGTATGATAGTAAATTCATCACTTTAGAATTTTTTTTAAAATATTCAAATATTTTTTAACATAAATGATAACGTTTTGAATATAAATAATATTGGTAATCTTATTTTTTATTCACAAAAATATACTTTGGAAGATATATCGATGAAATAACCGAAAACCATTTTATCAATAAACAGCTCTTAGACCATTCGAAATTTGTGCACGGAGCTGGATACATACACTCCTTTATATATGTGAGTAAGGATATGTAATAAAATTATTTATTTTAATTTTGAAATTTAAATCTCTTTATGACATCATCAATGTATCACTATTTGGAATAAATTATATTTGAATTTAAAATTGAGTTTAAATGATTTAAAAATTATTTTAATTATTAAATAAGCCCTTTTAATTATTATACAATGATAGAAATATTATCATCAAGCCTTGTTTACAAATACATACATACATACATACATACATACATACATATATATATATATTAAATAAGAAGTGAAAAAATAACCAGGAATCGAAATCGAAATGTGTAACGATTCAACATAGAAAAGTTGTGCAACGTTGTGAATCATTTGAGATATACATCCACACATACAATACATATACATGAAGATATTCACATGCACGTGAACACATATAAACTTACAAATATACTTGTACATTTATATATATATATATATATTACAAAATATCTAAGATATTTTCCTAAAACTTCGTTCTTAAGTAAATCAAAAGTTAAACTTTTACTCCCTAAGTATAAACACATGGCTACATAGGTGGAGGGGATGCTCGACCGAACATGATGTGGGTGGGGGGATGGGGTGGGGGTTGAGGTGGGTGATGATAAAACGGTGGTGTGTTTGTGTGGATGAAGGGACATGTTAGGTATGATTCTTCATATCATATGTTCCTACGTACGAGCAGGAAGCTAGCTCTTTCTTATGTATCTATATTTGGAGCCATTATCACTTATATTTCATTGTGTGGTTCTATGGAGCTACATGGAACTTTATTATATTTAGAGATAGTTGTATTTAGAATTTATTTGATTCATATGTATAACCCCGATTTTTATGCTTTGTATAAGCGGATGAACCTACTGCACTCTAATACTTTGTTTATCTTTGGTTCATTTGACTATGTTGCTGTCTTGCCTGTTTTACATCTTTTTTAATTATAGTTTGTCTATGTAACGTGAGATGTTCTAAAGGTTCATATGAGATTGATATGATATTTACCTTTACTCCTTCTCTTCATCGATCTGGTACCGATGCAGCATATTCCTTTGGCATTAGAAAATGGTTGTTTGGGTATTAGAGTTGAAGGAAGGTCATCACAAAGCCCGTGGCTAAGTCTAACTGTAAGAAAATCTTGGCTCCACATATTTGGTCAAATAAGTCATCAATTTTTGGTATAGGATATTAATTCTTTATAGTTTTTTCATTCAACTTTTGTAACCAATGCATAGTCTGAGAGATAATTCAGATTTCTTCATGAATATTATAGAAGATTCCTATGCTAAACTACTTGATTTAGTGAAACCTTTATCTTCTATCTCTTCCAGTTGGAACTTTAATTCTTTTATCTGGTTTAGTTGCATTGTAATAGTTTTTCTACTCATCGGTTATATTCCTATTACAAGGTCTATTCAAAAATCAACTGCTCTTTTTAGTGGTAATCCAATTATAGGCTCAAAGACATCCGATTACACTCTTATCAGGAAGATCTAATCCATCCTTTTATTCACGTCATTAATAACATATGAAGATGTACACAAGTCCAAGTTTGATTCCTCAAGAAAAACAAGGATTCGCTCATTATAGTCAGGGTATTTTAAGAAAATCATCCTTTCTTTACAAAATAGTCTAGCACTATACTTACTTAACCAATCCATACCTAAAATCCCCCAAAATCCAACAGAGTCCAATACAAGTAAATCATAAGTGAACTAAGACTATGTAGATCAAGATTTACTTAGTTACATTTCAAAGAAAGAGTTGCATATCCTTCAATAGGTTTTGTCATCTGTAAGGAAGTAATGAGGTATGTAGGTTCAAGGTTTAGTTTATTTTTTAAGTTGTCGGATATGAGTGAGTGGGAATCTCCAATGTTAAGTAATTTTCTAGTAAGAATATTATGTATCATAAATACACCTTGCATAAGAGTCTTCCCATTTTCGTCTTTAGATGGTTTTGACCCCTCTAACTCTAAGACATAGGCTTCAACTTGTTCCCTTTGGCCAAATCTGGACGGTTACGCTTATAATGCCCAAACTTATCACAAGTAAATCATTTTTACCTTTTTCTATAGAGATCTTTTAGTTACAGTCCTTGTGCACTCGATTAAATAGTGACCCTTCTTTTGGCACGTAAAGTGGGTAATATGGGACATATTAGACTTTGGTACTCTACCCTTTGCTGGGCCTTTCTTCCCTTTCTGGTTAAAGAATCTCTTCCTCTTGTTTCAGTGGAGAGGATGCTTGTGCTCTTCTGCAGCAAAGATATCCTTCCTAGCATTCACGCTTTCATGTCTTCGTACATTCAATCCATGATTCCATGTCATCTATCTCATCAAATGGGTGACTTACATATGCCTTAACCTTATCATGTAAACTATAGTATATAAGCTAAGCTATGACGGAGATCGATAAAAGTTCAATAGAGGTGAATATATCAAAAATTCCCAAATGAATTAATAGGAGATCTACAATGGAGAAAAAGCATTCAAAGACATATAATGGAGTTAATAAACCTACTAGAACACAACATTAATGAAATACTTGAAAACCAACAAGCGAGAACAAAAATCCAGTATTATAATTTTCAAGTCATGTTATTCTAAATTTGTTAAAACCCAACATAAGATATTCAAATCGCTCTAATTTTTGACACGTCTTTATAGGCATCATAAAATATTCATTAGAAGTTTTTGGATTTTTTGAGTGTTAAAAACGTCAAAGGAAAATCCAAAGAAAAATAAAATAAAAAGGAATGTGCACACACATGTCGACCTTACCGGTCGAACCTCGTAAGTGTACATGTTGACCATCAAGAATGTATAGACTAACATGTACGCTTTCTTGGGCAAATCTTCAAGTTTTTGGTTACATTACTTCCTATTGTTTCTCTTCTTCATATTGAAGTCACTTCTCTTAAGTTAAATAGAAGCAACCATTCAAAATCATCCCTACACAATCTATATAAGATATCATAGCAATAATTTCCATTTTGCTATTTCCTTTTGTTTTCTAATTTTTTCATTGTATATTCACTATTTTTTAAATTTTCCAAAGAAATCATTCTTTGACCATACTTTTACGTGTCTACAATATTCAAAACACTTCTACAACTCTTGTTTCATTCACTTTGGAGATTTACTATGTGGATTATAGAAGTTTATACAAAAAAAGACAAACATATAGCAAGATACAAAAGATATACGAATGCATTTTAATATTGAAGTTGAATTCTTATCACACTTATTGGGCGGTGTGTGTGTGAAATCCTATTCAGTAGCATAACAAAGTCAATATACAACCTTTCCTCCAAGTTAACTTAGGGTTAAGTTAATGAGGTTCCAAAAGGACGTTTTAAGGCCAGATGTAGGAAGGGAGTCCGAAGAAACATAAAAATATCGTTGTGGTCATTTTATTTACTTTTTTATTTTACTTAGCATTGCTTAGTTTATTTCAACTAGTTAACTTATTAACTCTGATAATTTTTATAGCTTATGTAGTTAAAAAGTTATCCATACACATCGATCCCTAGACTTTCTGTCTAAAGATATTGCTCCATCTTCTACTCCTCCACATATCTCTCTGGTTTCTTCTACTCCGGAGGCTCTATTTGACTTGAATGTCATGTACAAAGTTCACGAGGCTGCAAATGTTGCTAGCTGGTTATGCCATATTGTATTCCATATGTAAGAGTACATTGTCAAGTTAAAAAAGGCAAGGCAAGCGAGGCTTCGAAAGGATCTCAAAGCAGCATACTCCTACATAAATCCCAGGACAAGAAGATTAGAGAGTTAAGGAGGTAATTCGACGCATTGACAATGATATAATACCTTGGTGAAGTCTAATTCTGATATAGAGAAAGAAATAGATAGATCTCTTGCAAATCTTAAGAGAAAAGATGTTACATTTGGGAAGCAATGAGCCACTGCAATTGTTGCTAATAAGAAAATATGCATTGAAAAAGAGACCAAGGAACTCTTGGTCTCTAGAGAGTAGGACTAGTTTGAGGTTTAGTCCCTTAACAAATGAGGATCTCATCAAGTCTCACGATGATGAGAAATTTTTAGCCACCCTGGAAAATATATATGAGGGTGACAACTCATTGGATAGGACCTTCTACTACTTTTACAAGGAGAGGAATTGGGATTATCTTAGTGAAATTATTCCTTAAGTTATTAGGAGGTGTAGGGAAATGGATGACGATACTTCATCAGCCTCGTTTTATCCCTCTACTATAAAAGCATCTACCCCTCCTACTCATTTACCAACATGATGATGGATACTTCTTTAATGCTCCCATTTACTCATCCAACATTGTTTTTTAGGAGTTGATATTTCTCTTTCTAGTTTAGATGATGTCAAGTTGGATGTCGAGGTTGTTAGGGCATCGGAAAGAGTATGTGTCCTGCAAAGGATTAATGGTAGCCATGTTTTTCGTTCTCTTTAGGATGAAATGATTCCAATTTTTCCTTGTACATTGTAACTTTGGCTCGAGATTCTTTTCTTGACATAATTTTTGTTCCGACATATTGGCTTCTCTTATATATGACTGCTTGTTTTTATGCATGCTTTCGTGTGTATTATACTATTCTTTGCACTACTACTTTGTTAGGAGATTTCTCAAATTGTAATGCGGCTCTGCTAAGACAATATGCAATAAGCATATATGAATGATGTGTCATTTTCACCTTATTATGTGTCTTTTTCACCTCTTATACCTTCACTTAATTTATTCCAATATATTAGGGAGTGTATGAGTGCAGTCACTCCTTTTGCTCCTCATATCCCTTCTATTAGTTTTGATATGTTGGGGAATGTATGCATGTTTGACTTACAATGATTGGATATTGAATTCCCTCCATTAACATTCAATCAATAGACCTAAGCTTTAGCTGGTCTTTGAGTTCTTCAAGTATGGAACTTTTGTTTTCTTGCTTCTTTATATTTGGTGTCTTTGTTTGTGAAGGCCTTCTTAGTATGATACTATGCATGATTTTATAAATCCGTGAAAAGGGGACGATGGCGCACTACTTTTAAATGGTATTTATGACAGCCTAAAAAGAGGCCAACAACATCCTTGAAGAGGGTGCTTTATTTTATTACGACCCTCTAAAAGTGGGCCAACGATACCCCTAAAGAAGGTGCTTTTCTATTAGGATGCCCCTAAAAGGGATTGACATCATTATGAAGAGGATGCTTGATTTAGTACGCCCTGAAAAAGGGTCATGAAAGTCCCTGAAGAGGGGCTTGGTTTTGTTATGACGCCATGAAAAGTGGTTGATAAAGTCACTAAATAGGGTTCTAACAACTCAATTTTTAAGGGTAATTAATAAAAAAATATGTTATTAATTAAAATGGATTTTTGGAATTTAAAATGAATAAATTGAATTTATTTAGAATATCAGAATTTTATAATAAGATAATTAGTGAGGAAATTAAATGGTTTGAGAATAAATGGTTTTAGGAATTGTGAAATTTATTAATTTGGAAGTTGTTTAATATTGGGTTTAAAATGAGAATGTTGAATATTTAAATTTAAACAAATTAAGATATAGGAAAATAAACTCTAGAAATTTCATAGCGATGAGTAAATAATTGAGTATTGTAAATATAAATTTTGTTCAGAAATTTGTTGTAATTTTTTTAAATAGAAAATAGTTTATAAAAAGAATTTAGATAATAAAATAAAAGTATACACGCATATTTTTCTAACTTAAAACGCAGATCCAATATTCTATAATCCAAGCCTAAACTAATGTTTTATAATATCTTCGTCATCGGACTTTTCTTTTTATGGAGTCTTCACCCTTGTCTATAAATAAAACCCTTCATGTTTATTTTCTTAGTTTTAAGAAAATCATACATACCACCCATACTCTACCACTTTATAAATCAAAATAAAATTCTAATAAGTATTGTAGATTCCCAAATTTTGATTATGTATATCTTGACACCGATATACACTTGTGCATGAAAAGAATTTGGGTTTAATTGAGGTGATGGGTTTTAGGTGCGCGTGTTGAGGCAGGAGGAGGAAGAAGGGGAGCAGGTGAGTATACACACTCACGAATTCATGTCTATATTGCTTTAATCTTTGCATATGATGTGTTGGGTTATTGATTTCTTGAATATGTTGTTTGTGCATCAAATTGGAGATGTTACAATTGATGGTGAGGGAGACGATTGCCTGAATTGGTGATTATTCACACAATTTTGCATACGTCCGGTCAAACATCTAGGCTTACCGGTTGACTGCTTGCAGTTCACCGGTGATAGCGACTGGTCATTACAAGTTTTGTGCATGCCTGTATGTTTTTTATTTAATTTATTATATAAATATATATTAATATTTTTAAAATAAAAACTTACTAAATAAAAGATGTTTTATAAATATATACATATACGCTTTTGATTAGAGAAAAGTTTTATATAATATTAATTATGTAATTTATATATTGATTATTTAATAATAATTTAGTTACTAACTTTTAGTAAATCTATGTAAATCATGAATATACTCCTAGAAATATATAAAATTGTTTCTTACTGATATTTAAGAATTTCCAAGGTATGATTTATGCAATTTTGAATATAATTAATTTTCGATAATTTTTTTTATTATGAATATATTAAATTGAATTGAATGTTTTAAAATTATTCAAAAATATTATTTATTTATAGAAAATTATGGAGTAATTGTTAAGTGTAATATTTAGCTTTACAAACTATTTTGGAGTTTCAAAGGAAAGAAAAGAGTTTTCTAATGTTATTAGTGAGTATTAAATTATTATTTAATTTTATAAAAGATTGTGGAATTAGTTATTTATTGTATAAAGAATATATTATATTTTGGTTTAGATATTTATCAGCTAACATTGTAATATGTATATTTATTGTCCACTTCTAAGTGTTTATTTTGTATTTAAGATTATATATTGTGATTGATTTATTATCGTATGTTAATTGATTTGTTATATGTGTGTGTGTGTGTGTGTGTGTGTGTGTGTGCGCGCGCGTGTGTACAAAGGGGTGTGTGTGTGTATTTTCAATTAATTTGTTTTGTCTTAGATTTTTGATTTGAATTGGATCAAATGTGATTCACTATTGATATTGATTTGTTGCGTGATTTGGTATGATACAAAGATGACATTTTTCTATGTGATTTTGTGATGATTTTTATTCCATGTAGCGAGAAATCTGAATAAACAAAGTTATAATATCGTCTAGTATGGGACTTTCGGTAATATTTCTCCAATTAATATTTGGACTCATTATATAGAATATTGAAGGTGCAAGTGTGATGTATGAACATTGAATAAACGGATTAGTAACACATGGTGGGATGAGACGTCGTTGTGTTGTATATTCGGTTATCCTTTGCTTGTGGATGACACTCATACGAGGTATAACGACCTGTAAATTCTCGATAATTTTTATTTGTTCTATTAATATATTTAATTGAAATTTTGAAAAATTGTAAATGATAAAATTTTGAAATAAAAATTTGATATTTGGAATGCGTCTATTTTAACATAGCAACTGATAAATTTACATTAGAAAATATGGAAGTTTATTTTTGTGTGTAATTCTATTTTAATTCCAATCAGTTAAAAATCGATGGTAATAAAATGTTGTCCAAGCCTAAATATTTTTCTATAGAAAAATTATAAATCATCTTCTGAGCAAGACGACATATTTCGTTTCTATGAATATTGACTGTTATTGCTCCGTCGATCTTATTTTCGGTGAAATAGCAGCATTTTCGTACCGATATCGATTTTTGATTAGATGATCGTACCACTAACATCAGTATATCGTTTTGATCGTCTCGCTATGCTGAGCACCCCTGTATATTTATTTTTGTTTTTTGGGACCCTACGGAAATGCATACCGTATCGGTATCCGTTTTGAGTATCTATAATGTTATGTGTCCATTCATTTCTCAAACTACTGAAAACGAATCACTAGTTGTTTTAAATTCTCGAAAAATTAAATTGGGACTTTTACCATTCCTATGGCTCCATTTTTTGGGTTCATTTCTCTAGTTCCAAGTACAAAATACACTCTGCCAGCTCACGTTGCGTGTTCATAAACTTTTCCTCTTCCTTTTTTCTTAAATATACTACATGCCTCCACTTTCTTTCTGTGTCAAGCTGAAGCCAACCTTCCTCTTCGTTTTTTTCCACCTCATCTCCCTTTCACCCGAGCAGTGCTCCGACTTGCCGACTCAACACCATCTCCGCCCCTTCCGCTTCGCCTACATCAACCACCACGCAAGCCCGACCTAGCTTCTTTTCCCACCACCTCATCCTAACCGTACGTCTCTCCTCCCCAAAGCCCGTCTCACCCTTCACTACCCTCCCTAACGGCATTCGAGCCGCTACCTAAACCGCGCATGTATCTGCAACCCACACCGCCTTTGTAGGCGTCTGGATCGACGCGGGCAGCCGGCACGAGGCCCGAGTACTAACGGTACCGCCTCCTTCTCTCTCCAATAATATGGAGTAGCGATATTGCTTTAGTTTGCATATATATGTATTTCGATCTGTATGATTTATTTTGTTATACAATTGTTTATATAAAGTGTAAAATGTTAATATATTTAAAGTGTTAACATTTAAGCGGTTACATATGTATATAGTTTAAGTACTATATTGACCTGGGTTGCTTAATTAAGTTGAATACCATTATACATAGTTTCTGATTTTATATATGTATACATAATATGAAATATTATGGACTAGTTTTATACAAATATATCTTATATGCTATAATAAAAAGGTTGTTTTAAATGTCTTTACAGTATAGTATATTTTGTGTCAGTGTAAATGGTTGTTTATATAGATTTCGAAATATGGATTTTTTTTATAAGTTAGCATATATATATTAGTATATGTTAATTAATATATGTGTCATGTATATATAATTCATTGCTATCTATATAAAATTTTATAAGTAATATGTAGTTGTTTTGTGTGTAAATTTATACTTGTTTGAAATATGCCAGAGCTTCCATTTATAAGGCAAGTTACACTAGGTTATTTCGGTTATATATATTTAACTTCTGTAAAGTATAAAGGTTCTATGCGTAGTCTGCTTTTGAGTAAATTTATGTGGCTTAAATTACAGATAGTACTAGTTATAGTGAAAAGTTGTTTTTAAACTGGTTATATATATAACAGTTTTGATACTTTTGTCAGTTGATTTTGAATACATATGTACATTATAGAAATACTGATTTTTAAGTAAAATAATGTATGTGTTGTAAGCATTTGTCGTCTATGTTATATATACTATATGTTTAAAGGTTCATTTACAATATTTATTATTATGTTGAAATAGATTTTATGATGTGTTTGTATATCTCTATAAGAATGTATCTCAAATATATTATTTAAAACAAAGATTTTAATTTTATATATGTTATTTTAAATTTAATATTGAATTCATGGAAATAATAATAATAATATATTTATATCATTTCTGTTTCTATCAAGATTCTGACTTGTTCTCATCAATTATCCATTATCAGCCTTCTTCGTCATGCCTGTTTTCTTCATCGAATCATGTCCATCTGGCTTCGCTTTGGAATTCATGCTTGGATCTGTAACCTACTTCACTGTCTATATCAATGTCCTCGAAAGGTGAGTAATCACTCACTATTTACGTTCTTATATATATTAAACTTGATTTCAATTGAGATGACAATTGAAATATGCTACTGTTATATATATGCTATTACATATATCTGTTCACCTGTGACATCTAACACCATTATCTGTTATTTATATTGATGATACATGTCTGTTACATTGTTATTATATATGTTATCACTCTGCAAGTTCCCTGTAGTATAGAATTCCCTATGGGTTGAAATAATACATACCCGAACGATCTGTAGAATAGGAGAAAATCGTTATGGGTTGAAATGATAAACCCAAGCGGTTTTCATTGAATTGAATTTGGGATTGCGGGTTGAAATGATATATATACCTGTATATATTTAAATTGTGGATTGAAATGATAAATATCTGTATCACTTGACCATAGGATAGAAAATTATATACAGACACCATTGGTCTATATATAAATAATTTGAAATGATTACTATGATTTTGGAAGGAAATATATGGTTATATAAATATTGATTTTAGATATTATATAAATGTTATTTTATGTATAGTTAAATTCTTGATTTTAAGCTATGCATAAGCTTGTTTTAATATAAAATAAGCTGAATAATAAAGTTTGATTTTATTAAAATATAATATGGTTAAATATTTAATTAAATTATATTTTAATATAGAGTTTATAATGATTTAACAAATTAAGTTTGAGAAGATAGATTTGAAATTGATTTGAAATTTTATTTAACTAAGAGATATATTTAATTAGAAATCGATTTGGAACTTACTGAAATTGAGATTTTTAAAGGATATAATTTTATAACTTGTTGTTAAGGTGATTTAAATGAATATTTCAAGTTTAAATAAGTTGAAGGAAATATTTGGTTTATTTGTAATTTGGGGTTTTATTTATTGGATTTATTAAGTGACTATTTCAAAACTAAATAATAATAAAGTTAAATTAAGATATATATGGAATTATCCAATTTAATTTTGAGATTGTGAAATATTTAAAGCTTTGGAATATATCGAAATTTAAATGGTTTATTTGGTGTTCAAATCTGTATTTGAAATCGATATAATGGATTATTGAGAACTGAGTTGAATTGAAATTGATGATTTGTGATTTGAATAAATTTGAAATTTTGGGATTAGTATTGATTTGGAATTGATTTGTGAAATTTGAGGAACTTATTTTATTATATAAAGTATTTTTAAATTATATTTGAAACTATTTATATATGTCACTTTATAAATTTATTTCATATAAACAATTTAATATAAATTATTTTTAATATAAACTATTTTAAATTATAACTATTTTTATATAAATTATTTGAAATTGTAAACTATTTTATTATATATACTATTATTTATATTTAAACAGTTGAGTGGGAATTATTATGATTCCAATGCATTATGATTTCTATATTTTGATTTCCAATGTATTATGATTTCCAAAGTGTTTGATTTAGAAAGTGTTATAACTTTGAAGTACTATTTTGTAAATGGATATATTTGAGATGGATATATATTTAAAATGGAAATGATATCGTATTCGGTTTTGAAATGGAAGTGATATCGTATTGATATGGTTTTGAAATGGCAATGATGTTTTGGTTTTGAAATATAAACTATTTTGAAAGTTTATTAAATGACAAATCGGTGTAATAATAATGTAGTTATTGAAGAGTACGAGATCGGTTAGGGGCATAATCTCGGTCTAAACCAAAAACCACTTTAATAACTATTATACGCGGAGTGTGATCCAAAAAGAAGTGGTTGGAATGATGACGTTGCTAGATTTGAAGAAAGAGAACGACAATGGACAGCCTTGACACTTGTGTCAAATTTGAAATGACTTAAACAGGAGCCGTGCCGGGCCAAATGAGGTTAGCTACCTCGAACACACTTCTTCGTAAACTACTCATTACTTATTTTTGATTGGTGCACACCCTTGAATTGGGAGTGTTGTTTCACGGTGTTGCGATCGTTGCAGCGATGCGTTCTCACTAGTCTGGATCAGACAAACGGTAGTTTCACTACCTTGGGTATTGCCTCATGTGCCTAGTCATACTCGTATCCCTATACATGACCACTACGATTTGTTTTGTGTTATACCTATGGAGTACTCACTGATATCCCACTAGTTTACGGTGGAGTTTACAGTGCTGTATAGACTATGATGCTTATATAAAATGTGTTAAGGGGGATAATGGTAACGCCTTAATGCTATTTTTAAATATATTATACTTTACTTTAGACATTGTTATAGTATATTACTACATAGTAGATAGTTTAACAGATCCTTAGAGGATGGTTATCCCAAACATCCTTTGAGTTACTTGTATTTCAGTTGTTATTTCACTTGAGTTGGATTTATTGATAGAAGAATGTTAATCCTGACTCGATGTTTTACGCTCGGGTCAGACCGAGTGTACCAGTATTCAAGACTCATCTTTGGAGTTGGAGCTTCGCTTGGAGATCCAGCTATCTATCCAGCTTTCAAATATTCAGTTGATTCTAGTGATGTATTCTGATCTTGTATTTGATTATTGTATTTGAAACTTCTATTGTATCTTATTTAACTCTGATATATATATATAGTAGTTCATGAACTATTATTCATTTGTTTCCATGCATATTATTATATTACTCTGTATCTGTGATTCTGTGATTATTCATTTACTGTACGTGCTGAGTTTTGCCAAATATAAACTTACAATATGGTATTTTGAGCAATTCAATTTCGGCATGTTTGGATGCAAATGGTTGAAAATATCAGGTCGTTACATTTGGTATCAGAGCTTTGGCTCTGGGCAAAACTTAGCATATATAGTAAATTTTGTTATGGAATCACTTTCATTGAAGCTTGAATTTCTTCTTTTGACTTGGCCTTCTTTGAATTTTGGAACGTTTCCCTCGATTCCAAAATCCATAAGTCCGTTCTTGTCCCTTCCAATTCGTATTCTTTTGACTCTGGAGTATCACATAACTCCACTTTGAATGATCTTTATAATGAACCGGCGGTCTCGCCAATCTCCAAATGATTTGTAAAGGGTGAAACTCCTTTACAATTTGCATCGATTCATCGAAGATTTCTATGTCCTTGGTATAGATGTTAATATCGTTTGTTATGCCGAATTCTATTTCTTGCGATGAAATGTCGATTTACCTCGGAATTTTGCATCGATCTTATTTTTGAAGTCACGGTCGACCGGTTAAGTTTGCCCGTGATTTATATAAACTTATCCATCTTCCTATTTTGTTATTTAATCATCTTATCTTTGTTTCGAACCTATCTTCGAATCAAAATTCTCTTAGATTTGAGTCCATCAAATTTGAATCTCTATCCTTGCTTTGAAATCCATTCTTGTATCGTCGAGCAAGGAAGTGTCTTTGTGGATTAATATTAAAATGTTATATGCGTGTATATATATATATATATATATATATATATATTGTGTTGTTTGAGTTGTTGATTTTGATTGGGTTTTCGATCGATTCGTCTGATCAACGCTATTGATAGGATTTCGAAAGTACTTGAGCAGAGCAAACTGACACAATATTGTTTCCAGATTTGGTAAATAAAATAAATTTTGTGTGATTATATTATATATAAGTAAATTTTCTAAATTGTTAAATGAATGGGTTAGCAAATGGTAATATTTGATTTTTATTTATTGTTTTGGAAACCATTGACTATTCCAACATGATAAATAAATGAAATTATAGAACATAGTTTAAAATTTAATTAGGAATTGAAATGGATTTAAATTAGAATTTGAGAATTTAATTTCCAGTGATTTCAAACTTTGGCTTTAAAAATTTAAAGGATATATTATTTAAATTATTTTAAAATAAGAATGGTTTCAAAGAATTATAAAATGTTAAATTTTTGATGTTCTCTTTTGTCGCTGGAAAATAATTTCGCTGATGGTGGCCGTATCATCGACATTCGTTTTCGAGTTTCAAAGTGGAGAGACCATTATGTAGCTTTGCTACAGTTTTGTTTTGGAAATTAATTTGATTTAAATTTCTTAAGTATGATTTGATTTATATATATATGGGTATATTATTTTAAATTTAATTTGATTTGATATATAGTATATATTTTTCTCTAAACGATTTGAGGTTAATCGGAAATTTAATTCTTAAATTTTTGTTAAAAGATGATTTTAATTATAAATTGAAGCCAAAATTCTGAATAAGTATTTAAACTTGAATAATTGAATTGGGAAATTTACTTGTATAGTACTCAATTACGTTCCAACATAGCTTACCTAAATCATTCAGAAGTTAAATATGTAATTGAATAATTTACAATGTAAAATGATGATTAATAATCTTATAAATAAAATTTGAGTGGTTATGACAAATGTCATACGCTTAGACTTTAATTATAAAAATGTTAATAGAGATAAGTAGAATAATAAGTTGATTGGACAATAAATAAGACAAATTAAAGAAAATTCTGTTTTAAAAGAAACTTTTATGGTATCAAATATTAACAATTTGAAATTAAACCAACTTATTGAAATACTTTGAATTTAAAATCAAATGTTAAATATTAATTAATTAAATTGAAATTTATATGGTTTTAAATTAATTTTTTTATTTTTTTTTTCGATATATTTTTCTTCTGGTTGTTCTATTCTCCTACCTCCTTCCTTCTCGGAGACGAAAAGTTTTGAGTGGGGGAGAGTGTAACGACCCGTAAATTTTCGATAATTTTTATTTGTTCTATTAATATATTTAATTGAAATTTTGAAAAATTTTAAACGACAAAATTTTGAAATAAAAATTTAATATTTGGAATGCGTCTATTTTAACATAGCAATTGGTAAATTTACATCATGAAATATGGAACTTTATTTTCGTAAGTAATTCAATTTTTATTCCAATCAGTTTAAAGTCGATGGTAATAAAATGATTTCCAAGCTTGAATATTTTTCTATAGAAAAATTGTAAATCATCTTCTGAACAAGGCGTCATATTTCGTTTCTCTAAATTTTGACTGTTATTGCTTCTTCGATCTTATTTTCGACGAAATAGCAGCATTTTCGTACCGAATCGATTTTTGATTGGATGATCGTAACACTAACATCTGTATATCGTTTTGATCGTCTCGCCGTGCTGAGCACCCCAGTATATTTCTATATTTTGGGACCCAATACGCAACGGAAATGCATACCGTATCGGTATCCGTTTTGAGTAACTACAATGTTCCGTGTCCATTCATTTCTCAAACTGCTGAAAACGAATCACCAATTGTTTTAAAATTCTCAGAAATTTAATTTTACCATTCCTATGGCTCCATTTTTTTGGTTCATTTCTCTAGTTCCAAGTACAAAATACACTCTGCCAGCTCACGTTGCATGTTCATAAACTTTTCCTCTTCCCTTTTTCTGAAATATACTACATGCCTCCACTTTCTTTCTGTGTCAAGATGAAGCCAATCCTCCTCTCCGTTTGTTTTCCACCTCATCTCCCCTTCACCCGGCAGTGTTCCGACTTGCCGACTCAACACAATCTCCGCCCCTTCCTCTCCGCCTGCATCAACCACCATGCAAGCCCGACCGAGCTTCTTTTCCCACCACCTCATCCTAGCCGCACGTCTCTCCTCCCCAAAGCCCGTCTCACCCTTCACTACCCTCGCTAACGGCATCTGAGTCGCTACCTAAACCGCGCCTGTATCTGCAACCCACACCGCCTCTGTTGGCATCTGGATCGACGCACGCAGCCGGTACGAGGACCGAATACAAACGGTACTGCCTCCTTCTCTCGCCAATAATATGTGGTAGCGATATTGCTTTGGTTTGCATATATATGTATTTCAATCTATACATGATTTATTTTGTTATATAATTGTTTATATAAAGTATAAAATGATAATATGTTTAAAGTGTTAACATTTAAGCAGTTACATATGTATATATTTAAGCACTATGTTGACCTGGGTTACTTAAGTAAGTTGAATACCATTTTATGTATTATATATGTATACATAATATGAAAGATTATGGACTAGTTATATATAAATATATCTTATATGCTATAATAAAAAGTTTGTTTTAGATGTCTTTATAGTATAGTATATTTTGTGTCAGAGTAAATGGTAGTTTACATAGACTTCGAAATATGAATTTTTTAATAAGTTTATATATATATATTAGTATATGTTAATTTATATATATGTCATGTATATATAATCAATTGCTATTTATATAAAATTCTATAAGTAATATGTAGCTGTTTTGTGCGTAAATTTATACTTGTTTGAAATATGCCAGAGCTTCCATTTATAAGGCAAGTTATACTAGGTTATTTCGGTTATATATATTTAACTTCTGTAAAGTATAAAGGTTCTGTGCATGGTCTGCTTTTGAGAAGAATTTATGTGGCTTAAATTACAGATAGTATTAGTTATAGTGTAAAGTTGTTTTTGTTTATAATTGGTTGTATATAACAGTTTTGATACTTTTGTCAGTTGATTTTGAATACATATGTACATTATAGAAATATCGATTTATAAGTAAAATAATGTACGTGTTCTAAGCATTTATCGTGTATGTTATATATACTATGTGTTTAAAGGTTCATTTACAATATTTATTATTATGTTAAAATAGATTTTGTGATGTGTTTGTATATCTCTATAAGCATGTATCTCAAACATATTATTTAAAACAAAGATTTTAATTTTATATATGTTATTTTAAATTTAATATTGAATTCATGGAAACAATAATAATAATAATAATATATTTATATCATTGTTGTTTCTATCAAAACTAATTCTGACTTGTTCTCATCAATTATCCATTATCATCCTTGTCCGTCGTGCCTGTTTTCTTCATCGAATCATGTCCATCTAGCTTTGCTTTAGAATTCGTGCTTGGATCCGTAACCTACTTCACTGTCTATATCTCTAGCCTCGAAAGGTGAGCAATCACTCAAGATTTACGTTCTTATATATATCAAATTTGATTTCAATTGAAATGACAATTGAAATATGCTACTGTTAGTTATTTACACTGTTATATATATGATGTTACCTGTATATGTTCACCTGTGACATCTGACACCATTATCTATTATTTATATTGATGATACATGTCTGTTACATTGTTATTATATATGTTATCACTCTGCAAGTTCCCTGTAGTATAGAATTCCCTATGGGTTGAAATGATACATACCCGAACGATCTGTAGAATAGGAGAAAATCGTTATGGGTTGAAATGATAAACCCAAGCGATTTTCATTGAATTGAATTTGGGATTGTGGGTTGAAATGATATATATATTCGTATATATTTAAATTGCGGATTGAAATGATAAATCTCTGTATCACTTGACCATAGTATAGAAAATTATATACAGACACCGTTGATCTATATATAAATAATTTGAAATGATTACTATGGTTTTGGAAGGAAATATATGGTTATATAAATATTGATTTTATATATTATATAAATGTTATTTTATATATTGTTAAATTCTTGATTTTAAGCTATGCATAAACTTGTTTTAATATAAAATAAGCTAAATAATAAAGTTTGATTTTATTAAAATATAATATGGTTAAGTATTTACTTAAATTATATTTTAATATAGAGTTTATAATGATTTAACAAATTAAGTTTGAGAAGATAGATTTGAAATTGATTTGAAATTTTATTTAACTAAGAGATATATTTAATTAGAAATTGATTTGGAACTTACTGAAATTGAGATTTTTAAAGGATATAATTTTATAACTTGTTGTTAAGGTGATTTAAATGAATATTTCAAGTTTAAATAAGTTGAAGGAAATATTTACTTTATTTGTAATTTGGGGTTTTATTTAAATAATATTGGATTTATTAAGTGAATATTTCAAAACTAAATAATAATATAGTTAAATTAAGATATATATAGAATTATCAAATTTAGTTTTGAGATTGTGAAATATTTAAAGCTTTGGAATATATCGAAATTTAAATGGTTTATATGTGGTTCATATCTGTATTTGAAATCGATATAATGGTTTATTGAGAACTGAATTTAATTGAAATTGATGATTTGAGATTTGACAAAATTTGAAATTTTGGGATTAGTGTTGATTTGGAATTGATTTGTGAAATTTGGGGAAGTTATTTTATTAAATAAAGTATTTTTAAATTATATTTGAAAATATTTATATATGTCACTTTATAAATTTATTTCATATAAACTATTTAATATAAATTATTTTTAATATAAACAATTTTTATATAAACTATTTTAAATTATAAACTATTTTATTATACATACTATTATTTATATTTAAACAGTTAAGTGGGAAGTGTTATGATTCCAAAGCATTATGATTTTTAAATTTTGATTTCCAAAGTATTATGATTTCCAAAGTGTTTGATTTAGAAAGTGTTATAACTTAAAGTACTAGATTTTGTAAATGGATATATTTGAGATGGATATATATTTAAAATGGAAATGATATTATATTCGGTTTTGAAATGGAAGTGATATCGTATTGATATGGTTTTGAAATGGCAATGATGTTTTGGTTTTGAAATATAAACTATTTTGAAAGTTTATTAAATGACCAATAGGTGTAATAATTATGTAGTTATTGAAGAGTCCGGGATCGGTTAGGGGCATACTCTCTATCTAAATCGAAAACCACTTTAATAGCTATTATACGCGGAATGTGATCCAAAATAAAGTGGTTGAAACGATGACGTTGCTGAATTTGAAGAAAGAGAACGATAATGGATAGCCTTGACACTTGTGTCAAATTTGAAATGACTTAAACAGAAGTCATGCCAAGCCAAATGAGGTTAGCTACCTCTAGCGAATACACTTCTTCGTAAAGTACTCATTACTTGTTTTTAATTGGTACACACCCTTGAATTGGGAGTGTTGTTTCGCGGTGTTGCGATCGTTGCGGCGATGCTTTCTCACCAGTCCGGATCAGGCAAATGGTAGTTTCACTACCTTGGGTATTGCCTCATGT
The DNA here is from genome assembly GCA_030765085.1 of Allium cepa. Classification (NCBI taxonomy): domain Eukaryota; kingdom Viridiplantae; phylum Streptophyta; class Magnoliopsida; order Asparagales; family Amaryllidaceae; genus Allium; species Allium cepa. The sequence continues at coordinate 383,523,764 of CM060944.1, read as the reverse complement.
GCCTTGTCATACTCGTATCCCTATAAGCAACCACTATGATTTGTTGTGTTATACCTATGGAGTACTCCTTGATAGCCCTTTAGTTTATGGTGGAGTTTACAGTGCTGTATAGACTATGACGCTTATATAAAATGTGTCAAGGGGGATAATGGTAATGCCTTAACGCTATTTTCAAATATATTATACTTTACTTTATACACTATTATAATAGCATATATTACTACATAATAGATAGTTTAATGGATCCTTGGAGGATGTGTCACGACCCGCCCTTCTCGACCCTCGAAAATCGACACAAAATACACCACAGAATAATATGTCGACGCTCGAGTGCCGGAAAGGACAGATTGTTGAGGGAAAAGAAAGAAGATAGAAGAAAGAAGGAACTAAACAATAACAGAATCTCACAATCGCAGCAGAACAAAATATAATACATAGTATCAGATCTTTACACAAAATGGAAACTATATCTGTTTTATATATTACATCATCAGAGTATCACAAACAAACAACAATTACCAACCTGACAATTTGAAACAATAACAGCAGCGGATATAAACAAATACGGTAACAGTCTCGGACTTCATCTCCTCTCCTGAGCTTCACAACATCCTATCCTAAACATATAGTACTCGGTCTGACCCGAGCATTATAATAAAATAACACCCGAATTAGTCTGGAATACCAGCTGATAAAAATACACCCAAATTGATTATTAAAGTTACAAAATCCTTTGAAATCAAAGCATCTCGTAAGACCACGCTATAAATAAACATGTCGGGTTTTTACCTTACGATAGCTAAAATATTTATTATAAAATCCTTTGATATTATAATAGTGCCTATATACAAATACTTATTCAAGTAGATGAAATTGTTGCATTAATTAAATTCCAGCTACTAGCCACAATCATGGGTAATACAAACAAAAATCGTAATAGGCGTAGGGAGAATGGATTTCCAACTAATGACTAGGCACTGGGGTACCACCTGTCACAGTACGTGGCCTAGATCACCGTACCGAGGACTACTCCCGATCCCTTGCAACACAAGACCGGGACTACCCCTTACTGGATAATCCCGAGTAAGATCACCCCATGGTTGGGATCAACAACCGCACCACTAAGCCGAATAAAAAAGGACATCTAGACAGGGACGACCTCACCCTAATGGGTGCTACCCATATAGCCTTGCTGCATAACCCCTGATTTTCAGTCATTCTCGGTTGATGAGGCTTGAGGCTAAGCATTACCTTTTTAGATCACATCTCTTAGAATGCTCATCGCCCACCTGATGATGTTCTGAAAGCATTCATCCATACAAGTCTGTCCCGGGTTCGAACGGAACCAAAGGCACTACTCCTACTACATCCATTTTGGAAACACCCTCAGGATTAGTAGCGACTAGCCCTTGCACTTCACTGCTCCATCTTCGACTCCGAACTCGTCTTCCCATGAAAACATACAAACCGGATCGAAGTGGTTTTCGAGAATTTAATCCCCATCCCGGTCTCTTCGAAACGATCAACGCATTGGCCAATATTGATAGTCGGTGATTTAACTATCAATTAACATTCACAAACAACCATCAAACAATAAATAATTTCCCCAAATTATTTATTAACCTCAAAAATATATTCACAAGATATATTTCCACTTTTCAAACCTTTTGAAAACAGTTTTCAAACCATCTTCCTTTTTATGGAATAAATTTCCCAAACATTTTCTATTTCCACTGAAAATAACCAAGTCCAAATACTTTAGATTCTAAAACATTAGATCACTTTATTCTAAATATAACTTTATTTAAAAATATTTAAAGCAAAACTACTTTAACAAATATAAGTTAATTTTAAAATAAAAGTTCAATTAAACTAAATTTTACAAGAAGGGTTACAAAATCCTATACAATTTTCAAATAAAACTTTAACAAATTATCTCTAAAATAAATCCATTTTATAAAATATTAATATTAATAATATTCTTTTCAATCATAATACTAATTACCCCTTTAAAATAATTATTAGTATAACTAATTTAGTACATATTTACCTTTAAGATTCTTACAACTTAAATAAGAATCTTCTTAAAAACATTCTTTTAAAATCAAATTTAAAACTTTTAACTTTTACTTAAAAATCTGCTTTAAAACATACTTGGTTTTTCAGGGAAATACACTTCCACTTTTAGAATAAACCAAATAATCTTTTTATAAATCCTACACGATTTACCTTAATTCAAATTTACGTTTAAATCCCGTAAATTTCTTCCCACACTTTAAAAATAAACTCCTTTTGTTTTCAAACACATTTCTATTTCCTGGAAATCACTCTCAAAGTATACTTAAAATATTTAAATTATGATTACTAAATTCTTTATCCAAATTATACTTTTGAAACCTATAAAAGTTTCTTGAGTAACTTAAATCAAAAATTTCTTTTTTATATGGAGTTATTATATCAGATATTTATATTAAAATTTCCTTTTGAAAACTTAATACTACTTTACCTTTAAGATAATTAAATACCATAATTACTTAAATAAATGTTTACTTACACTTTAAACAATTAAAATAATATTTTTTTTCTAAAATATTCTAAAACACATTTTAAACTGCCCATTTATATTTTGGAAGCTTTTCTTTAAAACATACTAAATTTCCAGGAAAAGGTACACTTCCCATCCTTTAAAAACTATCTTACGATTATTTTTAAGCAATTTGCACCTCTTATAGAAATTCCCACCGGAAACCTATACTTTTAATATTTATCCCCAATAAATATCCCACTTCATTTATAAACCCAGTTTATAAATTTTCATTTCACAATTCCTTCTAAATCAAAATTTCAAAAATAATTTAACAAACTCCAAACCAATTTTCAAATTTAATTCCTTTAAATTTTTTAATTAAAATTTTCCTTTATTTCCTTTTAAACCAATTTATTTTATTTATATTTTAAATTCCTAGATTGTATTCATCCAATTATAGCACGGCATAATTTAATTTTCAAATTAATCTATCACAATATATAAATGAAATACATCATCAATTATGAAAATAATTTCTATACTGTGAGGAATCCAGTTAGATCCCTCCAACCTGTTTCCCTGCATCCACAGACGTTAGCATAAAAGATAAAATATCAAATCCAGACTGATAATACTATTCACATTCAACCAATTAATCATTCATTTAAATTTTAACTATTTAAATTAACTGGAAATTCCAGATGTGAGTGAGATTAACTCACCTTGAATTTCGACGAGCGTTTAAATTCCTATATTAAACCGACCATGATCGATTTAACCCAGAAATTTTGCTGGCTCCGATTATCTCCAAATCTGTACTGCAGCGTAGATCGAGTCGCTGCGATTCCGGTGCTACCAAATTCGTCGGAATCAGATAATGTATGCAAAACTTATGGGATTAAGAAGTTTGAATATAGTTTTAAAACAATTTTTTTTTATACCATCGATCATTAGATCTGGAATACGAAATCAAGGCCATAGCCTATCTTCCATACGCAAACTCTAGGCCAAAACCAAAAAACAAAACCCATCGTTCCTCGATTAGGGTTGCGAACTGCACCTCCTACCATCGCCGAGAACAAGATCCAATACCACCATGTTGCGCGCCCGCCTTAGCTCCATCCACAGCCCAAATTTCACGACACTCGGCTGCGCCTACTCCTCACAATTCGTGCTCGAAACGACGACGAATATAGCCTCATAACTCCTCCAATCGACGATAATACCCATGATCTACCATTGGATAAGTAGATGTCGAGGTGTTCTCCAACTTTCTAGTTGGAAGAATTCGATATTACGTGATGGATTGATCGCAAATTAGTGATGAATGTCGATGCGTTTCGGCCATTGAAAATGCCTCTAGTGGCGGTCGAAATATGGACTAGGGTTACTGTGAAAAACGTGAATATATAAACATTTGTTAATATTATTTTAATATTAAATCCACCTTTAAACAATATTTTCAAACGAACTCCGAATCAGACATGCCGCCAGTCGATTATAAGGTTTTACCCATATTTCAAACACAACGGAACATGTTTCGGAGGCTAATTCAATCATATGTGGAAGATAGGTTTTTGAACCAAGTTTAAATATTAAATTATCGATTTTAATTTCAACGCGTTTCTCACCCGTACAGACAAACGGTAACTCCAGACGCTACGAAATTTGGAATCCGATAATAACTAATTATTACGGATCCAATGGAAATAGTTTCATCAAACTCCGAGACTGTGCCCCGGAAGGCTATTTTAACTCGTCGATTAATTCGAGCGATTTCCAAAGTCGTCGAAATCTTTTAAAACTTCACTTTTAAAACTTTTATAAATCGTATAGAATTTATATTCACATTAGAAACCATTCTGATTCATTCCGAATCAAAATCTGTTTATTTACACTACTATATTATTAAATTAATAGAAAATTCCAAATTCAATTTATCGACTTTTAATTCCATCTAAAAATTCAATATCATTATTGAAATCCAAATAGACTTAAAATAAAATTTAGAAATCATTTTCATAACCATTTATATCCAGATTCACCAATTATCCCTATTTCAAATATTTAATTATTATTATTCAAATCCAATTGAATTACCATATTTGAAATTTTACTAATCTTATTAGTTTAACCAAAATCTTCTTATTCAAAATCAAATTATAATTCACATTCAACATTTAAAATGAATTAAATATTCAAAATCTAACGACCAAAATTCTAGGTCGTTACAGGATGGTTATCCCAAACATCCTTTGAGTTACTTGTATTTCAGTTGCTATTTCACTTGAGTTGGATTTATTGATATAAGAATGTTAATCCTGACTCGAGTGTTTTGTGTTTTGCTTTACGCTCGGTTCAGACCGAGTGTACCAGTATTCGAGACTCACGTGGAGTTGGAGCTTCGCTTGGAGAACCAGCTATCTATCCAGCTTTCAAATATTCAGTTGATTCTAATGATGTATTCTGATCTTGTATATGATTATTGTATTTGAAACTTCTATTGTATCTTATTTAACTCTGATATATATATATATATATATATATATATATATATATGGTAGCTTCATGAACTACTATTCATTTGTTTTTGCTGCATATTATTATATTACTCTGTATCTGTGATTCTGTGATTATTCATTTACTGTATGTGCTGAGTTTTGCCAAATATAAACTTACAATATGGTATTTTGAGAAATTCAATTCCGGCATGTTTGGATGCGAATGGTTGAAAATATCAGGTCGTTACACGGGGATTTGTTATGTGATGGAACTCGCTGCGGTGAATCATGGATTTAGCCGTGTCGGCAGTTGTATTGAGTTGTATGTTGGTAAGATGCAGAGTCGTGTATCGGCATATGTATCGTGCTGTGAATTGGTACCGTTATGTAGCTGTGTATCAGCTATTATATATTTAGTATTTTTCTATCACTGTCCGACTTCCTTTATGGTGTTGAAGTTGAACTAGATTGGCCAGTATCCACCCTGACAGTCTCGTCATGGTTGTCGCATCCTAGATCTATGACACCCTTTCCTCATAGCTGTGTGTCGGCAATGTTTATAACCATGTTTAAACAATGTATAGAGTCGTGTGTTGGCAATGTATGGCCCCTTTGAGACAGCTAGGCTATTGGTCAATTACCTATAGAAAATTGTGTTGGGTTGTGGTTAATGCATATCATAGTCTTGCAGCTTATTTTGAACATGTAGTGGATATTATCATAGTATCGAGGAGAGGTAACCGATGACTGTAGAACCATGTCAGATGGACATTTGTGAGTCTCCTAGAGCAGGTGTGTGTGCAATTGGTCTCCTTTCTGGTTCTAGTGTGTATGATAAGGATGTGTTTTCTGAGTATGATCAATCCCGTATCCTTCTTAGGCGTGTGTCGTCGAATATTTTTCTCATTGGTGTATGTCACCATCTGCTATTCGTTAGCATATGTTACCAATTACATTTCTTAGGCATGTGTTATGGATTATTCTTTATAGGCATGTGTCACCAAATATACTTTAATAGGCATGCGTCGCCAATTATATCTTTTATTGGCACGTGTCGTCATTACTATATTTTGGTTTGTGGATGATTAATTAAATTAATATTATGGATATTTTATTTATTACTTATGTTTGGGCTAACTTTCCTGTTTTCCTAATTATACAATGTTATATCTCTTTGTATATGTTTTCTAGATTTGGATGATGATTTTTTGATATAGATGATTCACCCATTTAATGTTGATTCTATGATTTTTTAGTTGATGTGTTTTCTATATAGGTGATGACTTTTATGTATGGTTTTTGATTTTTCATTCAATATATTTTTACAAGAGTGATGATGTCTTTATGCCTGGTCATATTTTATATTTTGTGATGTTTTAGATTATCTTTAATATTTCAATTATAACCCAAGCATACGTTGCTGTATATTTATTGATATTATGGACATAGTCATATGATTATATGTTGAATGTATCGAGTTACTTATGTAGATTGACCCTATGATTTAGACATAGTCAGACCCTTGTGTTATTTATGTAATACTCGGGTCAATTCAAAACTTTTCAGGCACTAGTATAATATATTGTTATATATTATCTGAGTATTACATAACTTCATGTATGTATATTGGACATACCTTGTATATTCAGTATTATATATGATTGCTGCGATTCTGACTCTGTGTTCTCCGTTATTTAAAGTATATTCTACATTGTTTTATCCTAGAGGCACACTTGTTTATTATTTTGTGTCAATACCGTGTACATATAGTGTTGAATATGTAAGTATATGATTTTTGTTTGATGATAATAAACACATATATATATATATATTCATTTAAATGTATTTATTAATGTACTATTTTATTTTCACAAATTAAATAAATATTTGCTGAATAAAATAAATAACACGGGGTTTAAATTCAAATAGATATTTTACTCAAACAAATATTTATTACAATTTTGAATAGTACAAATTTGAGCTCTCACTATATATATACAAATTGTAATTACAATACAAATTCGATTACATCACAAATTTTCATTTACAAATGTCCTCACTACATATCGCTCGTTCACTCATAATTTATCTTCAACTTCATTCTAGATTGAATCCAACATCTGAACAATCTGCAAAAATATACATTGACGCAGTAAAATTGAAAATAAAATATTTTTACAATATAAAATAAAATGTAATTTTGAAAATATTATTTGCCTCAGTTATTTGGGTTGTTCGTCATCATTTAAATTTGAATTCATCATACACGAACGACTTGTGACATGCACAATGTATCACTGTACATGCCACAAGGCCGTGCACACAAATGCACACCGATATGAGATATTTTAAATTATCGTGGTAATATCGAATAATATCGATAAAATATGGGACATGTGTGGAACATGTTATAAACGATATTATATTATGTTATAATGCCATATTCATCTTACGTTTTCAAATATTTAGAAAAACAATGTCAAATTACTATCAAAGACTAGTTGCATGTAGTTACCGACTAAAATGTGTTTACTAAGATATTTTATTAAATACAAATCATAATATAGGCTCATAAACCGAGAAATTCGTATACTTTACATATTTATTATTCTCTTTATTTTCATATTATATTCATTATTTTTTAAGTCATCTTATCATCTATATTGTTGTCCCAAAATTTTCATATTTATAATTTCGTCAATTTCATTTTCACTTAATTTGTTGAATTAATAATGTTGATTTGATATCAATTACTACTTTATCTCGTTTCTTATCAATATCTCAAATATATAACTTTACTGCTATTCAACTTTTAGTTCTTGGGACATGATAACAACTATTAAAATGAATTTTTATAAGCTAATATACCAATTAGAAATGATGAACAACAAAACAATTAAAATATGAAGTAGCTCTATCATGATCTTGTTTTTAGTGGTAAGTCTTCAAAGAAAATAAAACATACAAAATAATGGAATAAGTAGAGTTTTTTTTTATTGAAAGACTAATGAACAAGACTAAAATTGTATGGTTAAAACTAAAAAATTAGTGCATTAGGATTTTTAATATGATCCAGATGTTGTAATTCACCACACATAAAAAAATATTGAGGATGTGAAGATACTTATTTGTAAATACGTTTTCTCCAACATATACAATAATAAACGCTATTCTTAAAAAAATTTGGTATTTTCCATAAAATATTAGAGCGATATATGGGCAAATATCGGATGATATATCAGTAACGACATTATAAGCGATATTTCGAAAAAGTATCGACTTAGGAGCGATAGTGATATATTGATAATACATCAATGATATTTTCTGATACTAACTACGTAGAATTAGCCATGATCAAGTATCTAACGTCTAGCGCCAATCACGATATCATCATCAAAGATCAAATATATGTGATAATTACACAACAAATAATCGCACATTCTACACCCATCAAAATAATATATTTGCAACCATTATTCTATTAATTATAAAACCATTTCATTATTATTATTTTCAATTCACTTTTATTTGTTCATCCTGAAATAATAGTAATTCTTCCAAAAGAGCAATACACTTCAAAATTCCTTTATTATACTTCTACTCCTTCAAATATCTCAAAATAACATAAATCAAAATGGTAATTTACATCAATTTACTTTTCAAAGTAATAATATTATTATTTTACATCAGAACAATAGTATATACTAAAATCACTTTAATCATTTCCAAAATTAATCTTTACTATCTATCTAAATAATAGTAATAATAATATTTCATTCCTTTTTTTAATTCATCTCAAAATAATAATAATTTAACCTAAAACACTTTTGCAAACATAGATTTTAATAATACTATTATTACTTTGAAAATTCCTTTTATTTATTACTCAAACAACAACAACAACAAAATAATAATAATACTTCCTACTATAAAACAATATAATCTTTGTAGAAGCCATATTATTATTTATGAAACCTTTGTTTATTTTATAAATAATAATAAATTTCCCAAATCTTTATTAAAAATGGACTTTTTTTATTATTATTTATGAATTTCACTAGAAATTCATAAATAACAACCTTTTGAAATTCCTTACTTTAATTCCAATTTAATTCATTAAACTATCGTTATTCACAAGTATCATCCAAAATCTGTAAATAACCTTATTTATCATTTATTTATGTAATTTTCCCTTTATTACTCTTTTTCATCCATTTATTGCAATTAACTATTTTCCTATCCAAATCAAAAAATTATTATAATTAAACATCCAAAAATACTGAAATACATAATAAACTATCCAATCAAGGCATAATACATTTGAATATCGTAATAACCAAACATTAATCCATAGAACATAACACATACTAATAAAAATAATTTTCATTAATGGATATGAATTTAATATTATTAAAGCTTAATTAATTAAAATAAGTAAATCCTACCAACGCGCTTTTGCAAACAGCCTCAATAACTAAGCAACTCAAGAGCTAAATCATTTGAACCATGAGTATAGTGGAATAAATCTCGCATGAAGCATAACTCATATGTACGAGATATAATGGTCAAAAGGTTTGTAATTTAATTGCAATATTAAATCCCAAAGGAGTTTACTTGCAAGAATGCATTTCGTCTTCCTACTTGACCTATAACACACAACTTCATTTGTATGCGCCGCCTAGCGCAACACCTACGCATCGCTACAACTAGATACCAGCCACCGCTATCCTCCCCGTGCTCTGACATGACTATCACTGCCTTCAAGATCCCCTCTCTCCGACGTCGTAAAACACCTCAGCCGCCACCCATACATGCAGACCTTAATGTAATTTTCACCACCGCTATAGTGACCATCTCTCCAATAGGAGATGATAGATCGCCTCCACTCAGCCCGCTCTATAACCCGGTATCCTCCAATCGTCATATAGTCTTCATTTCATCATTGATCAAGAAGCCTTAGAATGAATGACCGAAACTTTTCCCCCAATTTCCGACCACCTCGGACCCCATCTCCAAAATTAAACATTTGACACCATCTCCACTCATTGAGAGCTTCGAACCCATATATTATAAGTTAGGATTCAAGCACTTTAAATTTGAGTGATTTTAATTAATTTTTTAATTCGCCGTTGTGAGTGCTTAGACAAATTTCAAGAATAGAAGAGAAGAACTATGGTGACAACCGCTCTCTGGGTTTTAACCATCATTTTTGTAGACTATGATGCATGTTTAGCTATATATAACCATTTGATCCAAAAGTGGTTGCACATCCTACTTAAGCACTATAATGCCTCTATTTCGCAAGCTGTAACCCAAATCCATCAATAACAAACCGATCAGCTCAAAGAGACAAATGGAACGGTTATAAATACAATACCTAATTACCATTTAATTAAAATTTCATTTTTAATTCATTTAATATTAACGGCGTCAAATTTGCGAATTGTAATAGTTAGTCCTTAAACAAAGTCTTTGGTTCAATGGTAACATTTATTATTAACTGTACAACTATAGCCAAATATTTTGACTTTGAGTTGACAATAGTTAAACTTGACATTAACCTCATACAACTAACGAGAGATTTCTCTATTGGATGGTGTTTCATCTAATGCTTTAACTCAAGTCTAATTATAGTCGTTTAATAGATGTCATGCCATGATTTAACCATAATTAAAGTATAGTGTCTACATTGAAGTTCAATAGCATTCTCAAGTCGAGAGAACTGTGTAATACGTTACTACAAAAAAAATTGTACCTGTGAATGGCTTTCCACCAAATCTAGAAAAGCTTCGATATAAATCAGCTAGATTTGATGGAGATTGAATAGGAATATCTGTCGTTGTAGGGCCTTGACCAGTTGAAGTGGTACTTGCCTGTCCCCAATCTTGTCCTCTTCTTCCACTCATTCTCACTATCTGTGAATAGTAAGAAAACCGATTTAGGCATTCGGATGAAATATCTTAGAGAATAACAACAGATAAAGGGAATAGATTGAGAAATTTGGATTTTGGTTTCACTAGTTACACTCATTCTAGGGTATACTTCACCCTATCTCTAATGAGCCATCTAATGTGTTACACTCCGTAGCTAAAGTTCTTACTCAACCTTTAGCTCTGATACCAACCTGTGAATGGCTTTCCACCAAGTCTAGAAAAGCTTCGATATAAATCAGCTAGATTTGATGGAGATTGAATAGGAATATCTGTCGTTGCAGGGCCTTAACCAGTTGAAGTGGTACTTGCCTGTCCCCAATCTCGTCCTCTTCTTCCACTCATGCTCACTATCTGTGAATAGTAAGAAAACCGATTTAGGCATTCGGATGAAATATCTTAGAGAATAACAACAGATAAAGGGAATAGATTGAGAAACCTTAGTTATTATTAACCAATAGGAAACTCGCGGGCGAGTTATTCCACATTTTTCCAATAATTATAAGTACGTAATAATTGGTATGCCACAATAGCCAAGAGTAATATACTACCTAACATTTGGGGAGCATTACATACTCTGGTCTCAGTGGATGTATCGATACCTTTTTTCGAAACATCTTGATCAGGAGTATTTAAAATAAACTCTTACTTTGTATTATGATTAATTACTCATGATTGCAACTATTTGCAACTACGATAGCATAACATTTCATTTAAGTATTTCCTTATTTATATAAATTAATTACTTAAATTAATTATATCCTATATAACAAAAAATATGATAGAATACAAATACTTTATTATGAACAATATTGGTCACATAGTAAGATATAAAAAATTATATAATTTCTCTCAGGCCGTACCCCTAACTCTATTAGTGATGTAGTAAAAGAAATTGTTGTTGATTGAGGAGTAACGTCTCGATAATCAAAAGAAGGGTATGATAGGTCCATTGTTCGAGTTTGTAGAGGCAAATTGTTTTTTACTTTGCTTTTGTTGCCTGCATATTTTTTACTAGATGATGTCACTGTTTTACATTAGAATAAATTAAGTAGTGGAAGAAAAATGTTATTGAAGAACTTTTTTATGGTAGATGAAAGAGCGGTGTTAGATGATATAAAGTGTTGGTATACGTTAGCCGTTTTGTGACTGTTGGGAAAGTGGAAGTAAACAACAGAGACTTTATGTGTTAAATATAAAAGGAAAATTATTTGGCATTTTATTAAAATTAGGGCTGTTACGGTTGAATCATCAACCGCTCAACCATACCAACCATTCACGCGGTTACTAACGATAACGGTTGAAGAATTCGATAACTGCTGTGACGACCGTCCATGACTCCCGCACCAAAACAAGGAAATAATGCGCTGAAAGTGTGCCAGGCAGCCATGGACGATAGTCAAGGGTAGAATAAACATCGCAGACTCTATCGTAAAACTCACAGCGCATGGATAAAAATACAATAGAGAAATATAATATAGTGAAGCTCCCATAGAACAGAATATCATCATCTAATCATAATAGCTTTATACATGGTCTGAATCATGAATACAAGAAGCCTCACTACATAGCACTCAGAGTAATCAACAAACAGCGGAAGATCCAGTACATAGAATATGAAAATAATATGCAAAGCCTCCTGCTCGTCTTCGTCATCATCAGCGTGAGCCACTAAGATCAGCACCTGTCACCTGTCACCTAGTCTGCCCATCCCAAACATGGATGAACAGCCCAAGGTAATAAGAGGAGACATAAAACCTTGAGTCAGACAAAATCTTAGTGAGCAGTAAATCAACTATCAAACATACCAAAAGAGCATAAGGGATAAAAGGAATAGGAACCCAAATCATCCCACTCCACCTCTTTCTACAGTGATAGCCCCCAGACACACACTAAGGAGAAGCAAGCATAGCAAAACAGATAATTAAAGTAAAGCAATAATCACTCGAGTCAAGGTCGATGTTTTCCAAATACAAACCCCCAAGGCCTAAACCAAGATCAGATAAGCATCCAGAAAACACCGCTCTTGAGACCGAATGATGGTACAACCAAACATCCATGACCCTGGCTATCACTGTTATCATTGCCTTGATTTTATCGTTAATTGAATGACCAACTCATCTTTCAACCATCCGTCAAGGGCTAATGGCAACCCCGGTTCTAGACATAACTCCGCACGTCCTCGTGACCCGTGCCTAGGTATAACGAATCTACCCAGAGTACTAGCACGTCATCATGACCCGCGCCTGGGTATAACGGATCTACCCAACGTACTCTTGCTTTGAGCTTGCTAGAACCTTCAATAACGATAAGATCTCAGCCTTCTAGTCATCCTCCTCGACGACTATTCCCATTATAGCTCAAGCACCTCTCGAGCCACCATTATCCACCAACTCGAACCGCATTATCGAGTAATCAACATGCTTGGGATGATCCCGTCTGGATTAAACCAAGGCTTCCACATCATGCTTTGCTCCAACGCATCTTAGCAAAGTCCATCTCATCATCATACTTTGCTTCCTCTAACTATAGCAAAGTCCTCGAACCCATCCATATGAGCTTCATTATCCGCTTCATATGCCACAGCAGCTTTCACCATTCAAGAGCCTTTCTACTTAGCTTTTGAATCATCTTCAACCATCTTGTCCCAAATCAACTACAAGCTAACTCGAGACAATCAAATAAGTCATACATCCAAACAATCAAGCATCCAAACAAGATCTAATCAAGTAATATCAACTATAATGGCAATTTCGTAAATAAATGAGCATAAGTCTAACATATATGAAATCATGGATTTTAGCATAGATCTATCAAATATAAAATATGGGTTTTGTCTCTATAACTTGTTAATTGAACTTGCATAGGTAAACATCTTCAAAAGTAATGAATCTAGTCTTGGAACTAAGAAAAATGCATGAAATCTCTAACTTTAACACTCAAACAAGCCATCAATCCAATATACTCCTTTGGGTCCGCGTGAGAGATAACTACCACTCACCGAATCACCCAAACACTTCAAAAGAAACCCACTTCAGATCTGGACAGCAAATACCCAAGCTTGATCCGGCAAAATCTCGCTTCAATCGATGAAATCTCACTCGAACGGATGAAGATCTTCAACTTTGGCCCTTGAATCTTCGATCTTGATCTTCGATCTTGGATGGATGTTAGCACTTGATTAAAGTGGAGGAAAGAAGTGAAGAAATGTTGTAGTCGAGCTCTCAAAATGGCAGCACTTCGTCGCTTCAAAAACCGGTGCCAAAAAGTGAGCCAAACCCCTCTATTTATAAGCTGAAAACTCCATGAGTCGTTCGTCCATAAGTCGTCCACGAGTCATCCCTGAGTCGTTCACGACTCATCATATTCCACGACTCAGAGAATCCCAACAGCATACGACCTAACAAGCTACGACTCATCCAAGCGTACGACCTAACCCACACGCGACATAACGACCTAAGCCCTCAACGACTCATCTACTATACGACTCATCCCCTTAACCCGGTCACGACTCAACCTATCCCGTTAACTCGTAACCTGGCAATGTTCTAACTCTATAAGCCGTTAACCACCATGAGTCGTCCCAACGAGTTAACTCATAACTCTTAACTCGTTAGCTCTTTATCCCCGGAGTCGGTCAAAACCTTAAGTCATTCACGACTCATACATGAGTCGTTCACTACCTTGACTCGTTAACTCGTGCACACTCATCTCTTAACTCGAACACGACTCATCACTTAACTCACGAGTTAACTTCCTAAACGACTCAGGCTAGAGACAACATAAACAACACTAACGACCTGTAAATTCTACGATATATCGACACGTAAAATACGGGTCGTTACATTCTCTCCCCCTTAGGAATTTCGCCCCCGAAATTCCAAGCAAACCACAACAACCAAAGATATTCCGCATGCCTACCATCCATAGCAATCAACAAACCATACATCCAATTCTAGCCTAGCATGCAGAATTCTAAGATAGAACAAGGTACAAATTCATGAGATGTCACGACACCTTAGGGCCATACCTCGAAGAGTTCTGGATGAGCTGCCTTCATCCTCTCTTCCTCCTCCCACGTACAGTCGTTAACATCATCACTCCATTGTATCTTGAGCAACGTAACCGTCTTCCTCCTAAGCTGTTTCGTGTCGGTTTCAACAACACGAAGCGGTTTACGAGGTCTTCTAACAACTGGATCAACTTCTAAATCTTCACAGCTATCAGCAGAAACCACCGTATTCGAGTCGTGCACATACTTCCGTAGATAAGATACATGAAAAACATTGTGCACACCCGCCATCTTTTCCGGTAACTCCAATCTATAAGCGAGCTTTCCAATTCGCTCGATAATCGGAATGGTCCAACAAATCTCGGAGTTAACTTTCCTTTCTTTCCGAATCTAATAACATTCTTCAGAGGAGAAATCTTCACAAAAACCATATCACCTACGTCGAATTCCAAATCCTTACGACGATTATCGGCATAACTTTTCTGACGATCCTGGGCTGCCTTCATTCGTTGCCGAATGATCCCTATACAATCCGAAGTCTGTCGAATCATCTCTGGCCCAAGTATCAGTGTTTCTCCAGTTTCCAACCAACATGTCGGAGAGTTACACGGTCTTCCATACAATGCCTCATATGGTGCCATACCAATACTCGACTGATAACTGTTATTATACGCAAATTCCACCAAATGAAGATGATCTTCCCATGATCCTCCGAAATCCAAAACACATGCCCTCAGAAGATCTTCCAA
Organism: Allium cepa; assembly: GCA_030765085.1. Lineage (NCBI taxonomy): Eukaryota > Viridiplantae > Streptophyta > Magnoliopsida > Asparagales > Amaryllidaceae > Allium > Allium cepa. Next base: position 383,508,045 of record CM060944.1, on the reverse strand, counting down.
AACTCGGTTGACTCTCTCAGTCTGACCATCTGTTTGAGGGTGATAAGCTGTACTCAAACACAACTCAGTTCCCAAAACCTCCTGGAAGCTCTTCCAAAATCCACTAGTGAACAAAGGATCTCGGTCGCTCACTATACTCTTCGGAACACCATGGAATCGAACTATCCACTTAACATAAAGCTCAGCCAACTTCGATGCAGTCCTAGTTGATCGAACAGGAATGAACCTTGCACTCTTGGTCAACCGATCTACTATGACCCAAATCCCTTCATTTCCTGCCTTGGTTCTAGGTAGGCCATCGATAAAATCCATCGACACTTGATCCCACTTCCATGTAGGAACCTCTAATGGCTGAAGTAATCCACTTGGCTTCTTCTGCTCTGCTTTAACCAACTGGCAATTCATACACTTGGAAATAAAATTTCCAACATCCTTCTTCATGCCTTCCCAGTAATAGGTTCTCTTCATATCCCGATACATCTTATTTCCTCCTGGATGAATTGTCAACTTCGAGTGATGACTTTCTCTAAGAACTTCATCTCTCAATCCATCTACATCGGGAACAACTAGTCGTCCTTGCTTCCGAAGCCAACCCTCTCGATCAACTTCGAATCCTTTATCCTTCTCTGGTTCCAATCCAGATTCCAAATCACGGATAATCTTGACAAGCTTATCGTCTCGCTTTTGGCTCTTGCCAATTCTTTCCACAAGAGTAGGCCTTATCGATAAGTTTGCCAACATCTCAGGTTCCAATTCACATCTAGGCCTGAAGTCAAATCCAGCTAAATACTCGAGACTCTTCCATTCCGAAAACATGGCTCCCAATCCTGCATGTCTTCGACTTAACGCATCTGCCACTGCGTTGCCTTTTCCCGAAGTATAGGCTATATCAAAATCGTACGATGCTAAAAACTCTAGCTATCGTTGCTGCCGAAGATTCAAATCCTTTTGGGAGAAAAGATACTTTAACGACTTATGATCTGTAAACAATTCGAATCGAACTCCCAATAGATAATGTCTCCACATCTTCAGAGCAAAAACAATTGCCGCTAACTCCAAATCATGAGTCGGGTAATTCCTTTCATGCGGCTTTAGTTGTCGACTTGCATACGCAACAACTCTATCCTTTTGCATTAGCACTGCTCCAAGTCCAGTACCACATGCATCGGTGTAAACCACCATCTCATCATTCCCACTTGGAATAGTCAAAACAGGAGCACTTGTCAATCGCTTTTTCAGGATTACGAAAGCTTGCTCACACTTAGCGTCCCAACTGAACACTTGGTTCTTCTTCGTCAATCCTGTCAATGGTGCAGCTATCTTGGAAAAGTCTTTGATAAACCGACGATAATATCCTGCTAATCCAAGAAAACTTCTCACATCGGATGCATTCTTAGGTCTAACCCAATCCTGGATTGCTGCCACCTTAGCGGGATCAACCGCTATTCCATTTCCAGAGATAACATGGCCTAAGAATCTCACTTCACTCTTCCAGAAGTGACACTTCGAAAACTTAGCCTTCAGCCGATGTTTCTGCAAGATTTCCAAAACAATACGCAAGTGCGTCTTGTGCTCTTCCTCAGTTCTGGAATAAATCAGAATATCATCCACGAACACAAGCACGAACTTATTCAACTGATCTCTGAACACTCTATTCATAAGATCCACAAAATATGCTGGTGCGTTAGTCAATCCAAACGGCATTACCAGCCACTCATAAAAACCGGATGGTATCCTGAAAGCAGTCTTCGGCACACTATCCTTAGCCACTCTCAACTGGTGAAATCCCGTTGCCAAATCCATCTGAGAGAACACCTTAGCCTCGTGAAGCTGATCAAACAAGTCATCTATCCTCGGCAATGGATACTTGTTCTTCTTAGTCACCTTATTCAGCTCACGATAATCCACACACAACCTCAACGATCCATCCGCTTTGGTTGCGAACACAACTGGTGCACCCCATTCGGACACACTACGCCGAATGAATCCTTTCCGTAAAAGGTCATCAACTTGCACCTTCAACTCTTGTTGTTCCTTAGGCGCCATCCGCCTAAGAGGCATCACAACGGGTCTGGCTCCCTCAACTAGATCAATACGAAACTCGATCTCTCTATGCGGCGGTAACCCTTTGACTTCGTCAAAGACATCCTCAAATCCATTCACAATAGGCACCGATGACAGTCCATCCCGTGGAACAACCAGCGAATACATGAAGCTCATGAAGACGCCTTCCTCATGCTTACATCGTATCACAACCTTTCGCCCTTCCACATTCCCGACTGTCACCTCCAGCCTCTCACAATCAATCCTTGCCGCATACTTCCTAAGCCAGTCCATACCCAAAATAATTCCGAACCCCGCAAAGTTCAGAACAAAGCAATCACAAACAAACGAGCAATCATGACTCGACACAACTAGACCATGGCACATCATATACAGACATGACGAACCCCCAACTGGATTTGTCACAACCAGTGGCCTATCAACAATATCCGGTTTCAAACCTAACCGGCCTACCAAATCATCACAAACAAAAGAATGCGACGCTCCAGTATCAAACAACACTCTAACTGGAACACCACAAATGGAAAGAGTACCTTGAACCACCACACTCTTCCCCTTCTCTTCAGCAGTAGGAGCTTTCGAAGATGACGGAACAGCTCCCAAAGCATAAGCTTGCACAACCTGCCTGTCCTTTATCGGTTCCGGACAGTTCTTCTTAATGTGCCCCAGCTTGTCACAGTTGTAGCACTTCAACAACACCTTCGGATTCTTGCAATCCTTGGAGAGATGGCCCTTCTGCCGACAATTATAGCAGGTCTTCTCCCCCTTCAGCTTCTTCTGACCATCCTTACCCTTCTGCTGTTGCTGCTTCCTCTTCTTGTTTCCAACCTGCTGTGGTTTAGACTCCTCCTTGGTCACAGCAACAACAGATACTTCCTTAGGAAACAAACTCTCGTGCCTGAGAGCTTTCTCCACCAGCTTCTCAAATGGATCGTCCAGATGATCCACCAACTGCCTTCCAAGATAACTGTCCAAGCCTGTCACAAACTTCTCATTCTTCTGATAAGAAGATTCAATATACGACCGAGCATACTTGGACAAGGCCTCAAACTTAGAAACGTACTCAAGAACCGATCTCCCACCTTGCTTGAGCTCAACAAACTTTTTAAACAAAACAGACTTCTGAGCTATGGAGATAAACTTGGCTTCAAATCTAACTTGGAATTGCTCCCAAGTAATCTCTTCTTCTGGAGTGTCTATGGTGATAGAATTCCACCAATCAGCAGCTCTCCCTTGAAGCTGTCTCGATGCAAGCTTCCTCTTAGTTGCATCCTCAATTCCTAAATCTCCAAAGATCCTCCTACAAGCATCCATCCATCTCTGCACTTCAATGGTCGATTCCGTTCCCAAGAAAACCTTCCCTCCAAGAGCAGTATAATCCTTACAAAGCTTAGCAAAATCCACCGGTCTTGGAGTTTGAACTTGAACTCCAACATCCACTGATGGCCCTGAAGCTGGTATCCTTCTCATGATCGAAGTCATCATAGCTTCAAACATAGCTCCATAATTAGCAACTCCTTCAGCGGCACGGCCTTCCCTTGCAGCTGGTCTCCCTCTTCGACTCATCCTTAATATCTACAAAAAGGAATGACTTAGAACACCTTGAGAAACAACTGCATAAGGAGTTCAAATCCTTCTAAACTACTATATTATATATAGTAATCATTCATCAAAATACAATTACGTCTCTCATACGTAGTCACGTCAGCGAGCGTTGGCTAAAATCGATTAACCAAAGCTCTGATACCAAATGTGACGACCGTCCATGACTCCCGCACCAAAACAAGGAAACAATGCGCTGAAAGTGTGCCAGGCAGCCATGGACGATGGTCAAGGGTAGAATAAACATCGCAGACTCTATCGTAAAACTCACAGCGCATGGATAAAAATACAATAGAGAAATATAATATAGTGAAGCTCCCATAGAACAGAATATCATCATCTAATCATAATAGCTTTATACATGGTCTGAATCATGAATACAAGAAGCCTCACTACATAGCACTCAGAGTAATCAACAAACAGCGGAAGATCCAGTACATAGAATATGAAAATAATATGCAAAGCCTCATGCTCGTCTTCGTCATCATCAGCGTGAGCCACTAAGATCAGCACCTGTCACCTAGTCTGCCCATCCCAAACATGGATGAACAGCCCAAGGTAATAAGAGGAGACGTAAAACCTTGAGTCAGACAAAATCTTAGTGAGCAGTAAATCAACTATCAAACATACCAAAAGAGCATAAGGGATAAAAGGAATAGGAACCCAAATCATCCCACTCCACCTCTTTCTACAGTGATAGCCCCCAGACACACACTAAGGAGAAGCAAGCATAGCAAAACAGATAATTAAAGTAAAGCAATAATCACTCGAGTCAAGGTCGATGTTTTCCAAATACAAACCCCCAAGGCCTAAACCAAGATCAGATAAGCATCCAGAAAACACCGCTCTTGAGACCGAATGATGGTACAACCAAACATCCATGACCCTGGCTATCACTGTTATCATTGCCTTGATTTTATCGTTAATTGAATGACCAACTCATCTTTCAACCATCCGTCAAGGGCTAATGGCAACCCCGGTTCTAGACATAACTCTGCACGTCCTCGTGACCCGTGCCTAGGTATAACGAATCTACCCAGAGTACTAGCACGTCATCATGACCCGCGCCTGGGTATAACGGATCTACCCAACGTACTCTTGCTTTGAGCTTGCTAGAACCTTCAATAACGATAAGATCTCAGCCTTCTAATCATCCTCCTCGACGACTATTCCCATTATAGCTCAAGCACCTCTCGAGCCACCATTATCCACCAACTCGAACCGCATCATCGAGTAATCAACATGCTTGGGATGATCCCGTTTGGATTAAACCAAGGCTTCCACATCATGCTTTGCTCCAACGCATCTTAGCAAAGTCCATCTCATCATCATACTTTGCTTCCTCTAACTATAGCAAAGTCCTCGAACCCATCCATATGAGCTTCATTATCCGCTTCATATGCCACAGCAGCTTTCACCATTCAAGAGCCTTTCTACTTAGCTTTTGAATCATCTTCAACCATCTTGTCCCAAATCAACTACAAGCTAACTCGAGACAATCAAATAAATCATACATCCAAACAATCAAGCATCCAAACAAGATCTAATCAAGTAATATCAACTATAATGGCAATTTCGTAAATAAATGAGCATAAGTCTAACATATATGAAATCATGGATTTTAGCATAGATCTATCAAATATAAAATATGGGTTTTGTCTCTATAACTTGTTAATTGAACTTGCATAGGTAAACATCTTCAAAAGTAATGAATCTAGTCTTGGAACTAAGAAAAATGCATGAAATCTCTAACTTTAACACTCAAACAAGCCACCAATCCAATATACTCCTTTGGGTCCGCGTGAGAGATAACTACCACTCACCGAATCACCCAAACACTTCAAAAGAAACCCACTTCAGATCTGGACAGCAAATACCCAAGCTTGATCCGGCAAAATCTCGCTTCAATCGATGAAATCTCACTCGAACGGATGAAGATCTTCAACTTTGGCCCTTGAATCTTCGATCTTGATCTTCGATCTTGGATGGATGTTAGCACTCGATTAAAGTGGAGGAAAGAATTGAAGAAATGTTGTAGTCGAGCTCTCAAAATGGCAGCACTTCGTCGCTTCAAAAACCGGTGCCAAAAAGTGAGCCAAACCCCTCTATTTATAAGCTGAAAACTCCATGAGTCGTTCGTCCATAAGTCGTCCACGAGTCATCCCTGAGTCGTTCACGACTCATCATATTCCACGACTCAGAGAATCCCAACAGCATACGACCTAACAAGCTACGACTCATCCAAGCGCACGACCTAACCCACACGCGACATAACGACCTAAGCCCTCAACGACTCGTCTACTATACGACTCATCCCCTTAACCCGGTCACGACTCAACCTATCCCGTTAACTCGTAACCTGGCAATGTTCTAACTCTATAAGCCGTTAACCACCATGAGTCATCCCAACGAGTTAACTCATAACTCTTAACTCGTTAGCTCCTTATCCCCGGAGTCGGTCAAAACCTTAAGTCATTCACGACTCATACATGAGTCGTTCACTACCTTGACTCGTTAACTCGTGCACACTCATCTCTTAACTCGAACACGACTCATCACTTAACTCACGAGTTAACTTCCTAAACGACTCAGGCTAGAGACAACATAAACAACACTAACGACCTGTAAATTCTACGATATATCGACACGTAAAATACGGGTCGTTACATTCTCTCCCCCTTAGGAATTTCGCCCCCGAAATTCCAAGCAAACCACAACAACCAAAGATATTCCGCATGCCTACCATCCATAGCAATCAACAAACCATACATCCAATTCTAGCCTAGCATGCAGAATTCTAAGATAGAACAAGGTACAAATTCATGAGATGTCACGACACCTTAGGGCCATACCTCGAAGAGTTCTGGATGAGCTGCCTTCATCCTCTCTTCCTCCTCCCACGTACAGTCGTTACAATCATCACTCCATTGTATCTTGAGCAACGTAACCGTCTTCCTCCTAAGCTGTTTCGTGTCGGTTTCAACAACACGAAGCGGTTTACGAGGTCTTCTAACAACTGGATCAACTTCTAAATCTTCACAGCTATCAGCAGAAACCACTGTATTCGAGTCGTGCACATACTTCCGTAGATAAGATACATGAAAAACATTGTGCACACCCGCCATCTTTTCCGGTAACTCCAATCTATAAGCGAGCTTTCCAATTCGCTCGATAATCGGAATGGTCCAACAAATCTCGGAGTTAACTTTCCTTTCTTTCCGAATCTAATAACATTCTTCAGAGGAGAAATCTTCACAAAAACCATATCACCTACATCGAATTCCAAATCCTTACGACGATTATCGGCATAACTTTTCTGACGATCCTGGGCTGCCTTCATTCGTTGCCGAATGATCCCTATACAATCCGAAGTCTGTCGAATCATCTCTGGCCCAAGTATCAGTGTTTCTCCAGTTTCCAACCAACATGTCGGAGAATTACACGGTCTTCCATACAATGCCTCATATGGTGCCATACCAATACTCGACTGATAACTGTTATTATACGCAAATTCCACCAAATGAAGATGATCTTCCCATGATCCTCTGAAATCCAGAACACATGCCCTCAGAAGATCTTCCAAAACTCGGTTGACTCTCTCAGTCTGACCATCTATTTGAGGGTGATAAGCTGTACTCAAACACAACTCAGTTCCCAAAACCTCCTGGAAGCTCTTCCAAAATCCACTAGTGAACAAAGGATCTCGGTCGCTCACTATACTCTTCGGAACACCATGGAATCGAACTATCCACTTAACATAAAGCTCAGCCAACTTCGATGCAGTCCTAGTTGATCGAACAGGAATGAACCTTGCACTCTTGGTCAACCGATCTACTATGACCCAAATCCCTTCATTTCCTGCCTTGGTTCTAGGTAGGCCATCGATAAAATCCATCGACACTTGATCCCACTTCCATGTAGGAACCTCTAATGGCTGAAGTAATCCACTTGGCTTCTTCTGCTCTGCTTTAACCAACTGGCAATTCATACACTTGGAAATAAAATTTCCAACATCCTTCTTCATGCCTTCCCAGTAATAGGTTCTCTTCATATCCCGATACATCTTATTTCCTCCTGGATGAATTGTCAACTTCGAGTGATGACTTTCTCTAAGAACTTCATCTCTCAATCCATCTACATCGGGAACAACTAGTCGTCCTTGCTTCCGAAGCCAACCCTCTCGATCGACTTCGAATCCTTTATCCTTCTCTGGTTCCAATCCAGATTCCAAATCACGGATAATCTTGACAAGCTTATCGTCTCGCTTTTGGCTCTTGCCAATTCTTTCCACAAGAGTAGGCCTTATCGATAAGTTTGCCAACATCTCAGGTTCCAATTCACATCTAGGCCTGAAGTCAAATCCAGCTAAATACTCGAGACTCTTCCATTCCGAAAACATGGCTCCCAATCCTGCATGTCTTCGACTTAACGCATCTGCCACTGCGTTGCCTTTTCCCGAAGTATAGGCTATATCAAAATCGTACGATGCTAAAAACTCTAGCCATCGTTGCTGCCGAAGATTCAAATCCTTTTGGGAGAAAAGATACTTTAACGACTTATGATCTGTAAACAATTCGAATCGAACTCCCAATAGATAATGTCTCCACATCTTCAGAGCAAAAACAATTGCCGCTAACTCCAAATCATGAGTCGGGTAATTCCTTTCATGCGGCTTTAGTTGTCGACTTGCATACGCAACAACTCTATCCTTTTGCATTAGCACTGCTCCAAGTCCAGTACCACATGCATCGGTGTAAACCACCATCTCATCATTCCCACTTGGAATAGTCAAAACAGGAGCACTTGTCAGTCGCTTTTTCAGGATTACGAAAGCTTGCTCACACTTAGCGTCCCAACTGAACACTTGGTTCTTCTTTGTCAATCCTGTCAATGGTGCAGCTATCTTGGAAAAGTCTTTGATAAACCGACGATAATATCCTGCTAATCCAAGAAAACTTCTCACATCGGATGCATTCTTAGGTCTAACCCAATCCTGGATTGCTGCCACCTTAGCGGGATCAACCGCTATTCCATTTCCAGAGATAACATGGCCTAAGAATCTCACTTCACTCTTCCAGAAGTGACACTTCGAAAACTTAGCCTTCAGCCGATGTTTCTGCAAGATTTCCAAAACAATACGCAAGTGCGTCTTGTGCTCTTCCTCAGTTCTGGAATAAATCAGAATATCATCCACGAACACAAGCACGAACTTATTCAACTGATCTCTGAACACTCTATTCATAAGATCCACAAAATATGCTGGTGCGTTAGTCAATCCAAACGGCATTACCAGCCACTCATAAAAACCGGATGGTATCCTGAAAGCAGTCTTCGGCACACTATCCTTAGCCACTCTCAACTGGTGAAATCCCGTTGCCAAATCCATCTGAGAGAACACCTTAGCCTCGTGAAGCTGATCAAACAAGTCATCTATCCTCGGCAATGGATACTTGTTCTTCTTAGTCACCTTATTCAGCTCACGATAATCCACACACAACCTCAACGATCCATCCGCTTTGGTTGCGAACACAACTGGTGCACCCCATTCGGACACACTACGCCGAATGAATCCTTTCCGTAAAAGGTCATCAACTTGCACCTTCAACTCTTGCTGTTCCCTAGGCGCCATCCGCCTAAGAGGCATCACAACGGGTCTGGCTCCCTCAACTAGATCAATACGAAACTCGATCTCTCTTTGCGGCGGTAACCCTTTGACTTCGTCAAAGACATCCTCAAATCCATTCACAATAGGCACCGATGACAGTCCATCCCGTGGAACAACCAGCGAATACATGAAGCTCATGAAGACGCCTTCCTCATGCTTACATCGTATCACAACCTTTCGCCCTTCCACATTCCCGACTGTCACCTCCAGCCTCTCACAATCAATCCTTGCCGCATACTTCCTAAGCCAGTCCATACCCAAAATAATTCCGAACCCCGCAAAGTTCAGAACAAAGCAATCACAAACAAACGAGCAATCATGACTCGACACAACTAGACCATGGCACATCATATACAGACATGACGAACCCCCAACTGGATTTGTCACAACCAGTGGCCTATCAACAATATCCGGTTTCAAACCTAACCGGCCTACCAAATCATCACAAACAAAAGAATGCGACGCTCCAGTATCAAACAACACTCTAACTGGAACACCACAAATGGAAAGAGTACCTTGAACCACCACACTCTTCCCCTTCTCTTCAGTAGTAGGAGCTTTCGAAGATGACGGAACAGCTCCCAAAGCATAAGCTTGCACAACCTGCCTGTCCTTTATCGGTTCCGAACAGTTCTTCTTAATGTGCCCCAGCTTGTCACAGTTGTAGCACTTCAACAACACCTTCGGATTCTTGCAATCCTTGGAGAGATGGCCCTTCTGCCGATAATTATAGCAGGTCTTCTCCCCCTTCAGCTTCTTCTGACCATCCTTACCCTTCTGCTGTTGCTGCTTCCTCTTCTTGTTTCCAACCTGCTGTGGTTTAGACTCCTCCTTGGTCACAGCAACAACAGATACTTCCTTAGGAAACAAACTCTCGTGCCTGAGAGCTTTCTCCACCAGCTTCTCAAATGGATCGTCCAGATGATCCACCAACTGCCTTCCAAGATAACTGTCCAAGCCTGTCACAAACTTCTCATTCTTCTGATAAGAAGATTCAATATACGACCGAGCATACTTGGACAAGGCCTCAAACTTAGAAACGTACTCAAGAACCGATCTCCCACCTTGCTTGAGCTCAACAAACTTTTTAAACAAAACAGACTTCTGAGCTATGGAGATAAACTTGGCTTCAAATCTAACTTGGAATTGCTCCCAAGTAATCTCTTCTTCTGGAGTGTCTATGGTGATAGAATTCCACCAATCAGCAGCTCTCCCTTGAAGCTGTCTCGATGCAAGCTTCCTCTTAGTTGCATCCTCAATTCCTAAATCTCCAAAGATCCTCCTACAAGCATCCATCCATCTCTGCACTTCAATGGTCGATTCCGTTCCCAAGAAAACCTTCCCTCCAAGAGCAGTATAATCCTTACAAAGCTTAGCAAAATCCACCGGTCTTGGAGTTTGAACTTGAACTCCAACATCCACTGATGGCCCTGAAGCTGGTATCCTTCTCATGATCGAAGTCATCATAGCTTCAAACATAGCTCCATAATTAGCAACTCCTTCAGCGGCACGGCCTTCCCTTGCAGCTGGTCTCCCTCTTCGACTCATCCTTAATATCTACAAAAAGGAATGACTTAGAACACCTTGAGAAACAACTGCATAAGGAGTTCAAATCCTTCTAAACTACTATATTATATATAGTAATCATTCATCAAAATACAATTACGTCTCTCATACGTAGTCACGTCAGCGAGCGTTGGCTAAAATCGATTAACCAAAGCTCTGATACCAAATGTGACGACCGTCCATGACTCCCGCACCAAAACAAGGAAATAATGCGCTGAAAGTGTGCCAGGCAGCCATGGACGATGGTCAAGGGTAGAATAAACATCGCAGACTCTATCGTAAAACTCACAGCGCATGGATAAAAATACAATAGAGAAATATAATATAGTGAAGCTCCCATAGAACAGAATATCATCATCTAATCATAATAGCTTTATACATGGTCTGAATCATGAATACAAGAAGCCTCACTACATAGCACTCAGAGTAATCAACAAACAGCGGAAGATCCAGTACATAGAATATGAAAATAATATGCAAAGCCTCCTGCTCGTCTTCGTCATCATCAGCGTGAGCCACTAAGATCAGCACCTGTCACCTGTCACCTAGTCTGCCCATCCCAAATATGGATGAACAGCCCAAGGTAATAAGAGGAGACATAAAACCTTGAGTCAGACAAAATCTTAGTGAGCAGTAAATCAACTATCAAACATACCAAAAGAGCATAAGGGATAAAAGGAATAGGAACCCAAATCATCCCACTCCACCTCTTTCTACAGTGATAGCCCCCAGACACACACTAAGGAGAAGCAAGCATAGCAAAACAGATAATTAAAGTAAAGCAATAATCACTCGAGTCAAGGTCGATGTTTTCCAAATACAAACCCCCAAGGCCTAAACCAAGATCAGATAAGCATCCAGAAAACACCGCTCTTGAGACCGAATGATGGTACAACCAAACATCCATGACCCTGGCTATCACTGTTATCATTGCCTTGATTTTATCGTTAATTGAATGACCAACTCATCTTTCAACCATCCGTCAAGGGCTAATGGCAACCCCGGTTCTAGACATAACTCCGCACGTCCTCGTGACCCGTGCCTAGGTATAACGAATCTACCCAGAGTACTAGCACGTCATCATGACCCGCGCCTGGGTATAACGGATCTACCCAACGTACTCTTGCTTTGAGCTTGCTAGAACCTTCAATAACGATAAGATCTCAGCCTTCTAGTCATCCTCCTCGACGACTATTCCCATTATAGCTCAAGCACCTCTCGAGCCACCATTATCCACCAACTCGAACCGCATCATCGAGTAATCAACATGCTTGGGATGATCCCGTCTGGATTAAACCAAGGCTTCCACATCATGCTTTGCTCCAACGCATCTTAGCAAAGTCCATCTCATCATCATACTTTGCTTCCTCTAACTATAGCAAAGTCCTCGAACCCATCCATATGAGCTTCATTATCCGCTTCATGTGCCACAGCAGCTTTCACCATTCAAGAGCCTTTCTACTTAGCTTTTGAATCATCTTCAACCATCTTGTCCCAAATCAACTACAAGCTAACTCGAGACAATCAAATAAATCATACATCCAAACAATCAAGCATCCAAACAAGATCTAATCAAGTAATATCAACTATAATGGCAATTTCGTAAATAAATGAGCATAAGTCTAACATATATGAAATCATGGATTTTAGCATAGATCTATCAAATATAAAATATGGGTTTTGTCTCTATAACTTATTAATTGAACTTGCATAGGTAAACATCTTCAAAAGTAATGAAACTAGTCTTGGAACTAAGAAAAATGCATGAAATCTCTAACTTTAACACTCAAACAAGCCACCAATCCAATATACTCCTTTGGGTCCGCGTGAGAGATAACTACCACTCACCGAATCACCCAAACACTTCAAAAGAAACCCACTTCAGATCTGGACAGCAAATACCCAAGCTTGATCCGGCAAAATCTCGCTTCAATCGATGAAATCTCACTCGAACGGATGAAGATCTTCAACTTTGGCCCTTGAATCTTCGATCTTGATCTTCGATCTTGGATGGATGTTAGCACTCGATTAAAGTGGAGGAAAGAAGTGAAGAAATGTTGTAGTCGAGCTCTCAAAATGGCAGCACTTCGTCGCTTCGAAAACCGGTGCCAAAAAGTGAGCCAAACCCCTCTATTTATAAGCTGAAAACTCCATGAGTCGTTCGTCCATAAGTCGTCCACGAGTCATCCCTGAGTCGTTCACGACTCATCATATTCCACGACTCAGAGAATCCCAACAGCATACGACCTAACAAGCTACGACTCATCCAAGCGCACGACCTAACCCACACGCGACATAACGACCTAAGCCCTCAACGACTCGTCTACTATACGACTCATCCCCTTAACCCGGTCACGACTCAACCTATCCCGTTAACTCGTAACCTGGCAATGTTCTAACTCTATAAGCCGTTAACCACCATGAGTCGTCCCAACGAGTTAACTCATAACTCTTAACTCGTTAGCTCCTTATCCCCGGAGTCGGTCAAAACCTTAAGTCATTCACGACTCATACATGAGTCGTTCACTACCTTGACTCGTTAACTCGTGCACACTCATCTCTTAACTCGAACACGACTCATCACTTAACTCACGAGTTAACTTCCTAAACGACTCAGGCTAGAGACAACATAAACAACACTAACGACCTGTAAATTCTACGATATATCGACACGTAAAATACGGGTCGTTACATTCTCTCCCCCTTAGGAATTTCGCCCCCGAAATTCCAAGCAAACCACAACAACCAAAGATATTCCGCATGCCTACCATCCATAGCAATCAACAAACCATACATCCAATTCTAGCCTAGCATGCAGAATTCTAAGATAGAACAAGGTACAAATTCATGAGATGTCACGACACCTTAGGGCCATACCTCGAAGAGTTCTGGATGAGCTGCCTTCATCCTCTCTTCCTCCTCCCACGTACAGTCGTTAACATCATCACTCCATTGTATCTTGAGCAACGTAACCGTCTTCCTCCTAAGCTGTTTCGTGTCGGTTTCAACAACACGAAGCGGTTTACGAGGTCTTCTAACAACTGGATCAACTTCTAAATCTTCACAGCTATCAGCAGAAACCACCGTATTAGAGTCGTGCACATACTTCCGTAGATAAGATACATGAAAAACATTGTGCACACCCGCCATCTTTTCCGGTAACTCCAATCTATAAGCGAGCTTTCCAATTCGCTCGATAATCGGAATGGTCCAACAAATCTCGGAGTTAACTTTCCTTTCTTTCCGAATCTAATAACATTCTTCAGAGGAGAAATCTTCACAAAAACCATATCACCTACGTCGAATTCCAAATCCTTACGACGATTATCGGCATAACTTTTCTGACGATCCTGGGCTGCCTTCATTCGTTGCCGAATGATCCCTATACAATCCGAAGTCTGTCGAATCATCTCTGGCCCAAGTATCAGTGTTTCTCCAGTTTCCAACCAACATGTCGGAGAGTTACACGGTCTTCCATACAATGCCTCATATGGTGCCATACCAATACTCGACTGATAACTGTTATTATACGCAAATTCCACCAAATGAAGATGATCTTCCCATGATCCTCCGAAATCCAAAACACATGCCCTCAGAAGATCTTCCAAAACTCGGTTGACTCTCTCAGTCTGACCATCTGTTTGAGGGTGATAAGCTGTACTCAAACACAACTCAGTTCCCAAAACCTCCTGGAAGCTCTTCCAAAATCCACTAGTGAACAAAGGATCTCGGTCGCTCACTATACTCTTCGGAACACCATGGAATCGAACTATCCACTTAACATAAAGCTCAGCCAACTTCGATGCAGTCCTAGTTGATCGAACAGGAATGAACCTTGCACTCTTGGTCAACCGATCTACTATGACCCAAATCCCTTCATTTCCTGCCTTGGTTCTAGGTAGGCCATCGATAAAATCCATCGACACTTGATCCCACTTCCATGTAGGAACCTCTAATGGCTGAAGTAATCCACTTGGCTTCTTCTGCTCTGCTTTAACCAACTGGCAATTCATACACTTGGAAATAAAATTTCCAACATCCTTCTTCATGCCTTCCCAGTAATAGGTTCTCTTCATATCCCGATACATCTTATTTCCTCCTGGATGAATTGTCAACTTCGAGTGATGACTTTCTCTAAGAACTTCATCTCTCAATCCATCTACATCGGGAACAACTAGTCGTCCTTGCTTCCGAAGCCAACCCTCTCGATCAACTTCGAATCCTTTATCCTTCTCTGGTTCCAATCCAGATTCCAAATCACGGATAATCTTGACAAGCTTATCGTCTCGCTTTTGGCTCTTGCCAATTCTTTCCACAAGAGTAGGCCTTATCGATAAGTTTGCCAACATCTCAGGTTCCAATTCACATCTAGGCCTGAAGTCAAATCCAGCTAAATACTCGAGACTCTTCCATTCCGAAAACATGGCTCCCAATCCTGCATGTCTTCGACTTAACGCATCTGCCACTGCGTTGCCTTTTCCCGAAGTATAGGCTATATCAAAATCGTACGATGCTAAAAACTCTAGCTATCGTTGCTGCCGAAGATTCAAATCCTTTTGGGAGAAAAGATACTTTAACGACTTATGATCTGTAAACAATTCGAATCGAACTCCCAATAGATAATGTCTCCACATCTTCAGAGCAAAAACAATTGCCGCTAACTCCAAATCATGAGTCGGGTAATTCCTTTCATGCGGCTTTAGTTGTCGACTTGCATACGCAACAACTCTATCCTTTTGCATTAGCACTGCTCCAAGTCCAGTACCACATGCATCGGTGTAAACCACCATCTCATCATTCCCACTTGGAATAGTCAAAACAGGAGCACTTGTCAATCGCTTTTTCAGGATTACGAAAGCTTGCTCACACTTAGCGTCCCAACTGAACACTTGGTTCTTCTTCGTCAATCCTGTCAATGGTGCAGCTATCTTGGAAAAGTCTTTGATAAACCGACGATAATATCCTGCTAATCCAAGAAAACTTCTCACATCGGATGCATTCTTAGGTCTAACCCAATCCTGGATTGCTGCCACCTTAGCGGGATCAACCGCTATTCCATTTCCAGAGATAACATGGCCTAAGAATCTCACTTCACTCTTCCAGAAGTGACACTTCGAAAACTTAGCCTTCAGCCGATGTTTCTGCAAGATTTCCAAAACAATACGCAAGTGCGTCTTGTGCTCTTCCTCAGTTCTGGAATAAATCAGAATATCATCCACGAACACAAGCACGAACTTATTCAACTGATCTCTGAACACTCTATTCATAAGATCCACAAAATATGCTGGTGCGTTAGTCAATCCAAACGGCATTACCAGCCACTCATAAAAACCGGATGGTATCCTGAAAGCAGTCTTCGGCACACTATCCTTAGCCACTCTCAACTGGTGAAATCCCGTTGCCAAATCCATCTGAGAGAACACCTTAGCCTCGTGAAGCTGATCAAACAAGTCATCTATCCTCGGCAATGGATACTTGTTCTTCTTAGTCACCTTATTCAGCTCACGATAATCCACACACAACCTCAACGATCCATCCGCTTTGGTTGCGAACACAACTGGTGCACCCCATTCGGACACACTACGCCGAATGAATCCTTTCCGTAAAAGGTCATCAACTTGCACCTTCAACTCTTGTTGTTCCTTAGGCGCCATCCGCCTAAGAGGCATCACAACGGGTCTGGCTCCCTCAACTAGATCAATACGAAACTCGATCTCTCTATGCGGCGGTAACCCTTTGACTTCGTCAAAGACATCCTCAAATCCATTCACAATAGGCACCGATGACAGTCCATCCCGTGGAACAACCAGCGAATACATGAAGCTCATGAAGACGCCTTCCTCATGCTTACATCGTATCACAACCTTTCGCCCTTCCACATTCCCGACTGTCACCTCCAGCCTCTCACAATCAATCCTTGCCGCATACTTCCTAAGCCAGTCCATACCCAAAATAATTCCGAACCCCGCAAAGTTCAGAACAAAGCAATCACAAACAAACGAGCAATCATGACTCGACACAACTAGACCATGGCACATCATATACAGACATGACGAACCCCCAACTGGATTTGTCACAACCAGTGGCCTATCAACAATATCCGGTTTCAAACCTAACCGGCCTACCAAATCATCACAAACAAAAGAATGCGACGCTCCAGTATCAAACAACACTCTAACTGGAACACCACAAATGGAAAGAGTACCTTGAACCACCACACTCTTCCCCTTCTCTTCAGCAGTAGGAGCTTTCGAAGATGACGGAACAGCTCCCAAAGCATAAGCTTGCACAACCTGCCTGTCCTTTATCGGTTCCGGACAGTTCTTCTTAATGTGCCCCAGCTTGTCACAGTTGTAGCACTTCAACAACACCTTCGGATTCTTGCAATCCTTGGAGAGATGGCCCTTCTGCCGACAATTATAGCAGGTCTTCTCCCCCTTCAGCTTCTTCTGACCATCCTTACCCTTCTGCTGTTGCTGCTTCCTCTTCTTGTTTCCAACCTGCTGTGGTTTAGACTCCTCCTTGGTCACAGCAACAACAGATACTTCCTTAGGAAACAAACTCTCGTGCCTGAGAGCTTTCTCCACCAGCTTCTCAAATGGATCGTCCAGATGATCCACCAACTGCCTTCCAAGATAACTGTCCAAGCCTGTCACAAACTTCTCATTCTTCTGATAAGAAGATTCAATATACGACCGAGCATACTTGGACAAGGCCTCAAACTTAGAAACGTACTCAAGAACCGATCTCCCACCTTGCTTGAGCTCAACAAACTTTTTAAACAAAACAGACTTCTGAGCTATGGAGATAAACTTGGCTTCAAATCTAACTTGGAATTGCTCCCAAGTAATCTCTTCTTCTGGAGTGTCTATGGTGATAGAATTCCACCAATCAGCAGCTCTCCCTTGAAGCTGTCTCGATGCAAGCTTCCTCTTAGTTGCATCCTCAATTCCTAAATCTCCAAAGATCCTCCTACAAGCATCCATCCATCTCTGCACTTCAATGGTCGATTCCGTTCCCAAGAAAACCTTCCCTCCAAGAGCAGTATAATCCTTACAAAGCTTAGCAAAATCCACCGGTCTTGGAGTTTGAACTTGAACTCCAACATCCACTGATGGCCCTGAAGCTGGTATCCTTCTCATGATCGAAGTCATCATAGCTTCAAACATAGCTCCATAATTAGCAACTCCTTCAGCGGCACGGCCTTCCCTTGCAGCTGGTCTCCCTCTTCGACTCATCCTTAATATCTACAAAAAGGAATGACTTAGAACACCTTGAGAAACAACTGCATAAGGAGTTCAAATCCTTCTAAACTACTATATTATATATAGTAATCATTCATCAAAATACAATTACGTCTCTCATACGTAGTCACGTCAGCGAGCGTTGGCTAAAATCGATTAACCAAAGCTCTGATACCAAATGTGACGACCGTCCATGACTCCCGCACCAAAACAAGGAAATAATGCGCTGAAAGTGTGCCAGGCAGCCATGGACGATGGTCAAGGGTAGAATAAACATCGCAGACTCTATCGTAAAACTCACAGCGCATGGATAAAAATACAATAGAGAAATATAATATAGTGAAGCTCCCATAGAACAGAATATCATCATCTAATCATAATAGCTTTATACATGGTCTGAATCATGAATACAAGAAGCCTCACTACATAGCACTCAGAGTAATCAACAAACAGCGGAAGATCCAGTACATAGAATATGAAAATAATATGCAAAGCCTCCTGCTCGTCTTCGTCATCATCAGCGTGAGCCACTAAGATCAGCACCTGTCACCTGTCACCTAGTCTGCCCATCCCAAACATGGATGAACAGCCCAAGGTAATAAGAGGAGACATAAAACCTTGAGTCAGACAAAATCTTAGTGAGCAGTAAATCAACTATCAAACATACCAAAAGAGCATAAGGGATAAAAGGAATAGGAACCCAAATCATCCCACTCCACCTCTTTCTACAGTGATAGCCCCCAGACACACACTAAGGAGAAGCAAGCATAGCAAAACAGATAATTAAAGTAAAGCAATAATCACTCGAGTCAAGGTCAATGTTTTCCAAATACAAACCCCCAAGGCCTAAACCAAGATCAGATAAGCATCCAGAAAACACCGCTCTTGAGACCGAATGATGGTACAACCAAACATCCATGACCCTGGCTATCACTGTTATCATTGCCTTGATTTTATCGTTAATTGAATGACCAACTCATCTTTCAACCATCCATCAAGGGCTAATGGCAACCCCGGTTCTAGACATAACTCCGCACGTCCTCGTGACCCGTGCCTAGGTATAACGAATCTACCCAGAGTACTAGCACGTCATCATGACCCGCGCCTGGGTATAACGGATCTACCCAACGTACTCTTGCTTTGAGCTTGCTAGAACCTTCAATAACGATAAGATCTCAGCCTTCTAGTCATCCTCCTCGACGACTATTCCCATTATAGCTCAAGCACCTCTCGAGCCACCATTATCCACCAACTCGAACCGCATCATCGAGTAATCAACATGCTTGGGATGATCCCGTCTGGATTAAACCAAGGCTTCCACATCATGCTTTGCTCCAACGCATCTTAGCAAAGTCCATCTCATCATCATACTTTGCTTCCTCTAACTATAGCAAAGTCCTCGAACCCATCCATATGAGCTTCATTATCCGCTTCATATGCCACAGCAGCTTTCACCATTCAAGAGCCTTTCTACTTAGCTTTTGAATCATCTTCAACCATCTTGTCCCAAATCAACTACAAGCTAACTCGAGACAATCAAATAAATCATACATCCAAACAATCAAGCATCCAAACAAGATCTAATCAAGTAATATCAACTATAATGGCAATTTCGTAAATAAATGAGCATAAGTCTAACATATATGAAATCATGGATTTTAGCATAGATCTATCAAATATAAAATATGGGTTTTGTCTCTATAACTTGTTAATTGAACTTGCATAGGTAAACATCTTCAAAAGTAATGAATCTAGTCTTGGAACTAAGAAAAATGCATGAAATCTCTAACTTTAACACTCAAACAAGCCACCAATCCAATATACTCCTTTGGGTCCGCGTGAGAGATAACTACCACTCACCGAATCACCCAAACACTTCAAAAGAAACCCACTTCAGATCTGGACAGCAAATACCCAAGCTTGATCCGGCAAAATCTCGCTTCAATCGATGAAATCTCACTCGAACGGATGAAGATCTTCAACTTTGGCCCTTGAATCTTCGATCTTGATCTTCGATCTTGGATGGATGTTAGCACTCGATTAAAGTGGAGGAAAGAAGTGAAGAAATGTTGTAGTCGAGCTCTCAAAATGGCAGCACTTCGTCGCTTCAAAAACCGGTGCCAAAAAGTGAGCCAAACCCCTCTATTTATAAGCTGAAAACTCCATGAGTCGTTCGTCCATAAGTCGTCCACGAGTCATCCCTGAGTCGTTCACGACTCATCATATTCCACGACTCAGAGAATCCCAACAGCATACGACCTAACAAGCTACGACTCATCCAAGCGCGCGACCTAACCCACACGCGACATAACGACCTAAGCCCTCAACGACTCATCTACTATACGACTCATCCCCTTAACCCGGTCACGACTCAACCTATCCCGTTAACTCGTAACCTGGCAATGTTCTAACTCTATAAGCCGTTAACCACCATGAGTCGTCCCAACGAGTTAACTCATAACTCTTAACTCGTTAGCTCCTTATCCCCGGAGTCGGTCAAAACCTTAAGTCATTCACGACTCATACATGAGTCGTTCACTACCTTGACTCGTTAACTCGTGCACACTCATCTCTTAACTCGAACACGACTCATCACTTAACTCACGAGTTAACTTCCTAAACGACTCAGGCTAGAGACAACATAAATAACACTAACGACTTGTAAATTCTACGATATATCGACACGTAAAATACGGGTCGTTACAACTGCAGTTAACCATACCAACCATACATGACTGTTTTGTATAATATTTAACATTAAAGTATAAAAATTAGTAATTTAAGTTAAAGAAATAACTTGTACATTAATAATATGCGCCTTCTTGAACTAATAACACATGCATGCTTACTGCACTACTAGAAAATGGTTAAAAAGCGACAGGGGAGGGGACGGCTTCTGAGGGCAATATTCCGACAGCTTCCAACAGGACGTCGGCAGCCGTCGGAAGCCGTCGGAAAATTGCGAATTACAGCCTCCAGCCGAGCCTTTCTTCCTCGTTTTAGCAAAACCTAAATCCTATTTACAAAATCCCAAATTCACTCCCCAAGCCTCCAACCACTAATTTCGTATTTTTGCATCCTTTCCGGCTATGAATTCAACCTCTCTTGCTTCCTAGCTCAGGTATAATATCTGATTTTCATGAAAAATTCAATTTTTACCCTATTTCTACATTTGCATAAGTTGATAAATTAAGGCTAATTGGTGATTTAAATTGTTTCCAATAATGTTATAATAGTTTCTAGCATTCCATGGTATACCTATTTCATCTTTTATCGTGAAATTGTGAAAACCATGTATAATTTGTGGTTGTTTATGTATATGTAAATCGCTGTGTATGTCTTGATTCTACGATTGTATATGTGTGTAGCGCTGCTATCATTGTATTGTGTTAGTTGGAATAAGATAAAATGAATACACGAGCTAGGAGTATTATATTGTGCACGTATTGACTAATGCAACAAAAAAATGCATGAGTCTAAATTATAATTATGTGTATTTAAAAATGACAAAAATGTTACACCAGCCTTAAGTTGATGTAATACGTCGAATAAATGTGTTAAATTAAAATATATTTTTGTGAACGTGAATAGTTAGTAAAACTGTATTTTTTTGTAAAATGTGCACATTTAATTAAATAATGTCCCTTAGATAATTTTGGCCCCATCTGAGAGTGTTGTACGTGATCGTTATATAAATAGTCGTTTTTTTTAAAAATGACCATTTATATTCATCTGATACAATGTTTGTCGGATATGTCTCTGTATTGAACAAGTTATGAACACAGTAAGCATTTACATTTTGTATACTACTTCGTCTCAAATGGTTCATAAAATTTCGGCCTAACTTTTATTTTTTGTTTTCTCCGTACATGCATTTGTGTACAATGCAGGGAACAAAAGAGAAATGTTGTCGAAATTTTGTTGAATCGTTTGAGACGAAGTAATATACGAAATGTAAATGCTTATAATGGGAAGTAGGATGCCTTACCATGGAAAAAAATATCTTTTTGTATAAAATTTTGTATCGATACGTAAAAAAATAAAATGTATCATATTTGAAAATATTTTTTAATTTGTGAAATAGTTCTTTAAATTCAATATTATACGACCATGAAAATAATCTTTTTCGAATTTGTATTCTTGAAAATAAATATTAAAATTTGAACTGGTGACTCATTTTCTCAAATAGGAAAAATGATTGATTATTTTGTTTATCAAAGGAGATGGATATACCAAAGAAAAGGACTGAGAGGCTCAATATCAGAAGATTTTTATAATGATATAAGCATATTTGTTGAATTCGCTTTAAGTAATAACGGAAACGATCCAGAAATTCGTTGTTCGTGTAGTAGGTGTAGACATTTGAAGTATTTGTTATCAGATATTATGAAAGTTCATTTGTGCCAAAACGGTTTAGTACCCGAGTATTATGTTTGGGATCGGCATGAAGAAGTTGTAGCAAATATTTCTGTAGAGCCTGAAAGTGTCGTTAACGAAGTAGTTACGACAACCCGTATAGAAAATATGGTTGAAGATGCAGGACGATCAATGTTTCATATGGTTGAAGTTGACGATGATGATGGAAATGTTGAAAAACCAAATATTAAAGCAAAAAATTTATGATTTACTAGATGCTGCTAAGAAACCTATTTGGGATGGTTGTAAAAGCGGCACTCAGCTGTCAGTAATCGCAGAATACATTGCGACGAAGTCAAAATATAACATCACTGAAGCTAGGTTTACGGATGTTGTATAAGTTGCAAAAAGACATATGCCGTCCGATAATCTAATGTGTGAAAATCACTATGAAGTTAAAAAATTTATGTCGGCTTTTGGTTTACCTTATTAGAAAATAGATACATGTTTGAAAGGTTGCATGCTGTTTTGGAAAGAGACGCAAACCTTAGAAATTGTAAAATTTGTAATCAGGAGAGATACAAACCTAGAAAAAAGAAGGGGAAGGAAGTTCCGTACAAACATATGCATTACTTACCCATCACTTCAAGGCTTCAAAGATTATATGCATCTTCTGTAACTGCATCTAATATGAGATGGCATAGTATGAGAACGGAGGAAGAGGGTAAGTGGACACATCCGACCGATGGAGAAGCATGGAAGCATTTCGATAAAACGTATCCAAATTTTGCAGCGGGGAGTCGAAATGTTAGATTAGGATTATGTACGGATGGTTTTTCGCCATTTTCTCAATTTGGTTCTAAATATTCATCCTGCCCCATTATCGTTACACCGTATAATTTACCTACATAGATGTGTATAAAAACGCAATATATGTTTCTTACCGTTGTCGTTCCTGGCCCCGACGATTCGACATAAGGAATCGATATATATATTTACAACCGTTGATTGAGGAGTTAAAAATACTATGGAACAAAGGAGTAGAAACATACGATGTGTCCAAGAAGAAAAACTTTCGTATGTTTGCTTCTTTGTTGTGGACTATAAATGATTTTTCTGCCTATGCAATGCTTTCAGGACGGAGTACTGTCAGTCGTCTAGCATGTTCATATTGCATGAATGAAACACGAGCGTTTTCTTTGCCTCATGATAAGAAAATTTCATGATTTGACTGACATCGATATTTTCTCCATGTAAATCATCCCTTCAGAGGAGACAAGAAAAACTTTTTAGCTAATAGAGTAGAAACCAGACAACCACCAACGATGTAACGGCCCGTAAATTTTCGATAATTAAAATAGCTAATTTAATAAGATTTCGTGATTTAGTGTTAGAAAAAAATTTGTAAGTCGTTTGGAATAATAATAAATGTTGAATTCATTGGGTATAATAAAGTAATTGATTGATAAGTAAAATCTATTCAAATCAAATATCGAATATTGAACAAGTAAATTGTTTAAATTAAATATTTAAAACTTATTGAATAATTGAATAACTGTAAAATGAAAATAGTGTTCTAAGTGTGGATTGGTTTTAAAAGTTGAATCTTAAAAGTTCAATTTCAATATTTCAAAAGATAATGAATTATTGGATAATCGAAATTGTTTAAATTTAATATTTAGAATTTATTGAATAATTTAATAATGGGAATTGAATAACCGTATAATGGAAATGGTTGTTCTATAATTTTAATTCGTTTCAAAAGTTAAATTTTTAAGTTCTTTTTTGAATATCTCAAAAGATAGTGATTCAAGAATAATAAAAATTGTTTAAATTTAATATTACAAATGTTTGAATAATTAAATTCCGAATTTGATATGATTAATTTGATGTTGAAATTTAATATATGAAAATAGAGTGGATAATTGAAATTTGATTTAATATGATTCAAATTGGTTTCCAAAGTGAATGTAAGTTATATCGGGATTATAATAGAGTTAATAAGATTTTAAAAATTGGAATTTATTGGATAATTGAATAACGGGTTTAATATGATTAAAAATGATTTGTAAAATTTTATTTTATCATATTAAAGTTAGAATGAGGTTGTAGAACCTTTAAAATCGAATTAAAAGTAAATTTGTGAAAATTGAATATTTTAATATTTAACTGACGAGTTAAAATAGCCATTTTTCAAACAGTCTCGGATTTTGACGAAACCAGTTTCATCGGATCTGTAACATGAGATTATTGTAAGATTTCAAATTTTGTGTCAATCGGATTTACCGTTTGTCCGGGGCGAGCCAAAACGCATAGAAATTCGTTTAATCGATTTAATTTAAATTTGATCGTTTATTTCCGTAACTCGCACATATGATCGAATTAGCTTTCGAAACCTGTTCCATTGTGTCTGGAACGTGGGATAAATCTTAGAAACGCCAAACACCGCACGTAAATCGGAGTTCGGAAAACCCGGGATGAATAGTGTTCGTCGTTTTCTATAAAAGCACTTCATTGTTTTCTTTTTTCAAAATAAAACCCCAACCCTAGAAATAAATGGCCGGCCACCACTTATCTTCCAATGGCCGAAATTGTGCCATGTTCTTCTTCATTTTTCTTCCAATCCACAAGTTAATTCCAAAAACTTTCAACTGGAAATTTGTAGAGCACATCACGAACTACGAGATCAACGGTTGTGGTCGGATTTGGAGCAGCGGGGTGGTTGCTAGGGTTGCGCGTTCATCGCCGTTTCATGCACGGAAGTCGAGACAGGGGGGAGGCCGAGCTCTTCCATGCTTAGGCCGATGATGGAGTAGGAGATGCTCTTCGATATGGTGTATCCCGATCGTCCTGGAAGTCGATGTATGGGTTGCGAAAATTGGCAAAAGGGAGGCAGCCGTGGGTTCTTGTGTGCGTTCGAGACCTGTATTCACGTTGAGGAAGAAAGGGGGGGTACGGCCCTGATCTGCAAATTCGAAATGTACGGCCCTGATAGTATCAGGGTTAGAAAATTGAAATAAATATTTTTTGTAAATTTAATTATTTTATAATTTGTGTAAACTTCTAAAATGCATAACTCTTTCATACGAGGTCGGATTGTGACGAAACGAATTGCGATGGGTTCGTTTTTTCGAGCACTACGCAATGGAGATGGATTGGAATTGTTTGGAGCTGGTGAAAATCTCAGATAAAATTAAACGCTCGTTTAATTTTATTCATAATAAAACGCTGGAACTACATTGAAATCAAAATGAGTGTTTTATAACGCTCACAACGTACTGAATATCTTTATGATAGTTAAATCTGACATTATGAAGTGTTATGATTTTTATTTGTCGTTGTTTGATAAAATTTAATTGTCATATAGATTGTCATTTGAATTAATCGTTGAAAATTAAATTGACAGTTAAATTGAAATTAAAATTGAATTGCGATTAAATTACCTAACATTGATAACTATGAAATTGCCATGAATTGTATTGTCTATTGGATGATGTCTTTCGATGGATGCTATTGGTTGATATTTAAATATTTGGATGTTTGTTTGCTTATATATATCCTGTTATGCATACATATGACACTGTGATTTGATTTAAGTGATATATATTCATCTCTGATATTTAATTGAAATAAATAATCACTTGGCCATAGGATAGAAAATTATATACAGACACCGGATTGGCTAAATTAATAATTTTTAAAATCGTCGATTTGAAATTTATTTCAATGTTTTGATTTAAAGGTTATAAATAGAAATCAATTTATAGAAATAGAATTTATCGCAAATTTGAGTTTGGAAGGTTGAAATAAATTTTGGGTCAAAAGAAATTGTTAAATAATTAAAGTGGAGACTTTGGAATTTAAAAATCGAGATATGATTGAATTTCGAAAATTAATTTGTTTAAAGATTGAACCTTAATTCGAGCTTTGAATATTACTAAGTAAAAGTGATATAAAAATGATATTTTGAAATCGAGCTTGGAATTGAATCATATTTGAAATTTGGATTTAAATTTGAATATTGAAGGATAATTTTGTTAAGTGTTATAAATTGGTATTTTGAACATCAAGCTCCAAATCGATATAAATTGAAATTGAATAAATTGAAGGTGAATGTAAAATTGAATTAATTTGAAGTCAAAGTTGACATTAATTTGAATTGAAATCGAAATTGAATCGGTAAAATGGAAATTGAAATTGATTTGAATTAGAAAGTTATAATTGAAATGGATTGGTTTTGAAGCCGTTTTATTTTGTTTTCCAAATTACTCTGTTATATAAACCATTTTGAATACTTAAACTATTTTAATCTATTTTTAATCTACTTAACCCAATTTAAATTATTTTAAACTAATTTATCTATTTTAAAACCATTTTAAAGATTTTAAGTATTTTTAACTATTTTAATTATTTAAACTATTTTTAAACTACTTAAAACTATTTTCTAAAATTTCAAATAGGTCAATAAGGTGAAATGCTTATGTTTGAATCTTGAATGTAAATACGAATTGGTTTAAATGAAGTTGCAACCTAAATTGAAATTCGAAATGATCTTGAAATCGAAATGAGATATTGAGGCGAAAAATGATTTTTGAAACGGAACCTTACATTTTGAATAGCTATGATGATATTTGAAATGGACTTGATTTTTGAAGCGAATATGATATTTTGATATCAATTATGAATCGATTTAAATGTAAAAGAGCCACGGTGTAATAATACGTAGTTATTAAAGAGACTGGGATCAGATATGGACATACTCTGTCGATACCGAAAACCACTTTAATAACTATTATACGCAGAGTGTTGATCCAGAATGAAGTGGATGGTTTGGTGAACGTGTTGATTGAAGAAAGAGAACGATATTGGATGACCCCTGACATGACTAAAACAGGAGCCGTGCCGGGCCATTGAGGTTCGCCGTCTCTAGCGGACACACTTCTTCGATACCATATCTATTACATTTGTGATTCGATTTGGGTGCACCCCTTGATTTGGGAGTGTTGTTTCGCGGTGTTGGGGTAGCTGCTGGCTATGCTCAACATCAGTCCGGATCACGCAACTACTAGTATCCTAGTTGGTATCGCCTCATGTACCTTGTCATATTGATTATCCTATTCGCGACTGCTACCTTTTGTTTTGTGTTATACCTATGGGGTACCCTCTGATAACCACCACTTTACGGTGGGGCTTACGGTGCTATATAGACTATGGCATTATAAAAATGTGTTAAGGGGGATTATGGTAACGCCTTAACGCTATTTTGATACTTTATATTACTGATAGGCATTATCTACTTAGCATACATTACTACATAGTGGATAGTTTAACAGATCCTTAAGAGTTGGAAAATTCCATGACATCTCTTGAGTTATTGCACGCACATTGACACTGGATATGAGATGTCAAACCCCGTAAACATCTCTGACGCCGTTAGACTCATATTTATTTACGATTGATTTAACTTTCATAAGGATATTTTAGTCCGGACTCGATTGTTTTGTCTTTTCATTACGCTCGGGTCAGTCCTGGGTTTTTCAGATTTTTGAAGATCTATTCTGGAGGATGAAGACAAAGATTTGGTATACTATTACTATTATTACCCTTGCATCATGCTATCTGCTGCATTATTTTACTTGTTCTGTTGTATATGTATAACTCTGATAAATGTTGTATAAATAATTGTCAAAGTATAGTAAACGGCTTCATGAACTGTTTATTTGACTATTATATTTTATCGTTCCGCTGCGAGATTCTGTGTTGTTTCATTTCCTTTATTTCCTTTTCTTTTCTTTTCTTATTTACCCCAATAACCATCTGCCCTTTTGAATGGTTTGGAATCGGCATGTGTATTTGATCGTCGGTTTAAACTGTCCAAAAAGGAGGGTCTTTACAGTTGGTATCAGAGCTTTGGTTTAGCGATAACCTTAGCTTTGTGGGGTCTGACTCTTTATAAATAGGGTAGTAATACCCTATGATGAGTCGCTGAGTGTATATATATGAGAGAGCGTATTTGTTAGTGATATAAAATGTTTTATATTGTGTCAGTTGATTTGTTGAGTGGTTTATGGATTCTGGTCAATACGAGTAATTAACGTCATTGAAAGGGATCTCTAAACACTTAAACAGAACAATTCAACATGGTATTGTTTTGAAATTTGGTAAATGAAATAATTTTGCTCTAATTATAGTTTGAATATAAAGAAAAAATTTCAGAAATTATTGTAACTTATCTTGCTTACCTGGTTGTTAGGAATGAAAATAGTAGTTATTATCATTAATTTGATATTGTAATTTAATAACTAAGGTGAATTACAAAATGAACAATGATAAAACAACAGGTGGAATATTTCAAGAAAGAAAATCCTATAAGAATATTCTATAAAGGTGACTTATAAATTAAAACAGATTTAAATTTGAAAATGTTGAATTTAAGACCCGGAGATTTTGAAAAATGGTTTTCAAAGCTTGGTAGAAAATATGTTGTGATATTAGTTGGAAAATATTTATGAGAAAGGATTTTAAGAAGGAATGAATTCGGTACTCCTCTCTTCTGTCGCTGGAAAATAATTTCGGTGATGACTGCGCAGCATCATCGACGTTCATTTTCGAGTCTCAAAGTGAGGAAGACTTCTAAGAAGCTTTGCTTTTCTTCTAAATTATTTTGGGTAAATGGGTTTTGGTTTAAAATCCAAAGGTGTGATTTGATATATAAAGATATAAGTGTATATGTTTATTTCAAATGATTTGAAAAGAATCGGGCATTTAAATTTCTAAGTTCTGTTAATTAATAATTTTCAAATTATTTGAATGAAATGTGAATAGCCAGAATTTATAAAATAAGAGGATTAAGATATCTAAGCTTATGTTTGGGAAAACTTTAGAGTTGTAGTGTACCTTTAAAGTTGAAAGGTAAAGAGGATTTAAATAAATTAAATTTGTGAACATTCTAATTAAGTAAAATGAAATTCTATAAATTGTATAATACCAAAATTGCGTTCTGATAACATATAATATGACTTACCAAATATTAAGAAGTTGAAATGATGTTTTGGATATGTAATGAGATGTTGTACAAATAAATAGAACCTGAAAATAATTGAAGTATACAAGTAAGGAAAACTCAAAAGGAATTAAAATGTATAGAAATGAAAATTTTGGTTGGGATAAAAATGTTATATACTTAAATATAGCATGAAATGATGAATGGATAAATGGAACAAGTAAGTGAACTTAATAAAGAAGATAAATGAATCGTATTATCTCTTTGTAAATTGGTTATAGAAAATAAATATAAATTGCAAAGGGACTGGAAATTTTTTTTTGAATTTGTAACCTTTAAGATAACTGTAAACTAAGAAAAGTCATTTATGAGAGGTTAGACTTTTATAGGATGATTAATAAACTAAAGTGTCGGTTAATAAAATGTTCCACAAATGAATTCGTTATTAACTGAAATTATGAAAATGCAATAAATGTAAACAAAGGAATTTCTTATAGCTAAGAATCGACTGGGAAAAGAAATTGAGTTTAATTAAATTATATAGAATGTTTAAAATGAACTTGAGTAAGCAAATTCTTCGATATGATGTTTAAGAAAAGATAATGTTAAAGAATATGCTATGTAAAGAAATGAATATACTAACTGAATAATGGATTGTGAGTAATTAAGTGAAAAAAATAGAAGTCGATAAAATAATTTAGTATAGATGAATTGGATAGAAATCCATTGGAAGGTAATACGTGAGATTGTACGTATATTATTTTATTCGCATAACGATTTGATCCAAATTCAAGCACAAATTTCGAGATGATTTATATCGATCCAAGTTAGGATTTTCCACTCGATTCTCGACGGCGAACCCTGGATATGGATTTTTGGTTTGATTCTAGAATTCTCTATCATGGTATATGGCTATGCAAGGAGAGTAGCAGTTTCCAATCAAGGAACCAAATCCGAGTCCGCACTAGAGAGCCGGGTGAACGATACTAGTTGGAAGTGAAATTGTGTGATCGAATAAGCGATTAGATTGATATTGCTCACGGATGATATATGTATGGCTTACGGACTTAATTAAAAGTTAATATTGGAAATTTAAGATGCCAGATACATGAAGATAAATTTGCAACTTTTGAGATAACTATAAACTAAGAAAAGCCGTATATAAGAAGTTAGACTTTTATGGAATGACTATAAATTAAAGTGATGATTAATAAAATGTTCTGCATTAATAAAATGTTCCGCAAATAAATTGGTTATTAACTGAAGCTGAATATGAAGTAAATGTAAACAAAAGAATTTGGTATGGCTAAGAATCAATTAGAATTGAAAGAGATAAACCAAATTGAATGTAAAATTAATAATTTGGTTATGTTGGGTATGATTTGGTTGTTATATGATTGTTAGTTGATTGTATATAATTCAGTAGAAAGCTATAAATCATTGAAATCAAATTGGAAGTTAAATGAATTTAAATAGAATTTAATTTGATTCAAATTGGAAGTGAACTAATGTAAATATAAATTAGTGAATGTTAACTGATTAAATTGAGAATGAATGTTAGTAAAATCTAACGTTAATGAATCAACAGTGGTTAAAATTGAAAACCAAGTCAATAAATATTAATGAGAAGTGAATTTATATTGATTGGTTATGGATTTGTTGGATGATAGTTGGATGATAATTGATTTGGTGGATGCATTTGTTGTTTTGTTGCATTTGCTATTTTGGCACATGTAGTTGTTATGTTGCTATATGATGTATATTGATATTATTTTCATATATGCATGTTTCTCATGGTTTGTTGAGTGTTTAGTAGGTGCGGATTGTGCTTACTTCGCATTTGGAGCTCGCTTTCGCGCTATATTAGCCGTATATGCTCGCTAATAATATATAAGGTACATATCTCGGATTACATACCGTACTTTTACACTTTTCCCCTGCGGGATGCCTCATCACTTGATGAGATGTATATTTGTGATATATATACTGTCATTTTTTTTCCGATCAAGCCGCGCAAAGGAGACTCTGCCGAAATTTTTCGTAAATCCGGGTGTTAGAAATTTTTTCAAGTTTTAAAAAGTTTTATAACTTGTTTTGATAACTAACTTTTAAAGTTAGAAGCCGTTCGGAGTAACTTAGTGGAAGCGTAGTTATGACTTTATAAATGGAATTTCATTGTTTTATAAGTGGATAATTTTGAATAAAATATATCAAATGTTGAATTCTTTACTTAGTTCCTTTTCCCTTCTTTTTCCTTTTCGGGGACGAAAAGTTTTGAGTGGGGAAGAGTGTAATGACCCGTAAATTTTCGATAATTAAAATAGGTAATTTAATAAGATTTCATGATTTAGTGTTAGAAAAAAATTTGTAAGTTGTTTGGAATAATAATAAATGTTGAATTCATTGGGTATAATAGAGTAATTGATTGATAAGTAAAATCTATTCAAATCAAATATCGAATATTGAACAGGTAAATTGTTTAAATTAAATATTTAAAACTTATTGAATAATTGAATAACTGTAAAATGAAAATAGTGTTCTAAGTGTGGATTGGTTTTAAAAGTTGAATCTTAAAAGTTCAATTTCAATATTTCAAAAGATAATGAATTATTGGATAATCGAAATTGTTTAAATTTAATATTTGGAATTTACTGAATAATAATTTAATAATGGGAATTGAATAACCGTATAATGGAAATGGTTGTTCTATAATTTTAATTCGTTTCAAAAGTTAAATTTTTAAGTTCGTTTTTGAATATCTCAAAAGATAGTGATTCAAGAATAATAAAAATTGTTTAAATTTAATATTACAAATGTTTGAATAATTAAATTCCGAATTTGATACGATTAATTTGATGTTGAAATTTAATATATGAAAATAGAGTGAATAATTGAAATTTGATTTAATATGATTCAAATTGGTTTCCAAAGTGAATGTAAGTTATATCGGGATTATAATAGAGTTAATAAGATTTTAAAATTTGGAATTTATTGGATAATTGAATAACGGGTATAATATGATTAAAAATGATTTGTAAAATTTTATTTTATCATATTAAAGTTAGAATGAGGTTGTAGAACCTTTAAAATCGAATTAAAAGTAAATTTATGAAAATTGAATATTTTAATATTTAATTGACGAGTTAAAATAGCCATTTTTCAAACAGTCTCGGATTTCGACGAAAAAAGTTTCATCAGATCCGTAACGTGAGATTATTGTAAGATTTCAAATTTCGTGTCAATCGGATTTACCGTTTGTCCAGGGCGAGCCAAAACGCATAGAAATTCGTTTAATCGGTTTAATTTAAATTTGATCGTCTATTTCCGTAACTCGCACATATGATCGAATTAGCTTTTGAAACCTGTTCCAATGTGTCCGGAACGCGGGATAAACCCTAGAAACGCCGGTCACCGCGCGTAAATCGGAGTTCGAAAAACCCGAGATGAATAGTGTTCGTCGTTTTCTATAAAAGCACTTCATTGTTTTCTTTTTTCAAAATAAAACCCTAACCCTAGAAATAAATGGTCGGCCGCCACTTATCTTTCAATGGCCGAAATTGTGCCATGTTTTTCTTCATTTTTCTTCCAATCCACAAGTTAATTCCAAAAACTTTCAACTGGAAATTTGTAGAGCACATCACGAACTACGAGATCAACGGTTGTGATCGGATTTGGAGCAGCGGGGTGGTTGCTAGGGTTGCGCGTTCATCGCCGTTTCATGCACGGAAGTCGAGACAGGGGGGAGGCCGAGCTCTTCCATGCTTAGGCCGATGATGGAGTAGGAGATGCTCTTCGATATGGTGTATCCCGATCGTCCTGGAAGTCGATGTATGGGTTGCGAAAATTGGCAAAGGGGAGGCGGCCGTGGGTTCTTGTGTGCGTTCAAGACCTGTATTCACGTTGAGGAAGAAAGGGGGGAACGGCCCTGATCTGCAAAGTGAAAATTTCGGGTAAAATTAAACGCTCGTTTAATTTTATTCGAAATAAAACGCCGGAACTACACTGAAATCAAAGTGAGTGTTTTATAACGCTCACAACGTACTGAATACCTTTATGATAGTTAAATCTGACATTATGAAGTGTTATGATTTTTATTTGCCGTTGTTTGATAAAATTTAATTGTCATATAGATTGTCATTTGAATTAATCGTTGAAAATTAAATTGACAGTTAAATTGAAATTAAAATTGAATTGCGATTAAATTACCTGACATTGATAACTATGAAATTGTCATGAATTGTATTGTCTATTGGATGATGTATTTCGATGGATGCTATTGGTTGATATTTAAATGTTTGGATGTTTATTTGCTTATATATATCATGTTATGCATACATATGAAACTTTGATTTGATTTAAGTGATATATATTCATCTCTGACATTTAATTGAAATAAATAATCACTTGGCCATAGGATAGAAAATTATATACGGACACCGGATTGGCTAAATTAATAATTTTTAAAATCATCGATTTGAAAATTTTTTCAATGTTTTGATTTAAAGATTATAAATAGAAATCAATTTATAGAAATCGAATTTATCGCAAATTTGAGTTTGGAAGGTTGAAATAAATTTTGGGTTAAAAGAAATTGTTAAATAATTAAAGTGGAGACTTTGGAATTTAAAAATCGGGATATGATTGAATTTCGAAAATTGATTTGTTTAAAGATTGAAACTTAATTCGAGCTTTGAATATTACTAAGTAAAAGTGATACAAAAATGATATTTTGAAATCGAGCTTGGAATTGAATCATATTTGAAATTTGGATTTAAATTTGAATATTGAAGGATAATTTTGTTAAGTGTTATAAATTGGTATTTTGAACATCAAGTCCAAATCGATATAAATTGAAATTGAATAAATTGAAGGTGAATGTAAAATTGAATTAATTTGAAGTCAAAGTTGACATTGATTTGAATTGAAATCGAAATTGAATCGGTAAAATGGAAATTGAAATTGATTTGAATTGGGAAGTTATAATTGAAATGGATTGGTTTTGAAGCTGTTTTATTTTGTTTTCCAAATTACTCTGTTATATAAACCATTTTGAATACTTAAACTATTTTAATCTATTTTTAATCTACTTAACCCAATTTAAATTATTTTAAACTAATTTATCTATTTTAAAACCATTTTAAAGATTTTAAGTATTTTTAACTATTTTAATTATTTAAACTATTTTTAAACTACTTAAAACTATTTTCTAAAATTTCAAATAGATAAGGTGAAATGCTTATGTTTAAATCTTGAATGTAAATACGAATTGGTTTAAATGAAGTTGCAACCTGAATTGAAATTCGAAATGATCTTGAAATCGAAATGAGATATTGAGGCGAAAAATGATTTTTGAAACGGAACCTTACATTTTGAATAGCTATGATGATATTTGAAATGGACTGATTTTTGAAGCGAATATGATATTTTGATATCAATTATGAATCGATTTAAATGTAAAAGAGCCACCGGTGTAATAATACGTAGTTATTAAAGAGACCGGGATCGAATATGGACATACTCTCTGTCGATACCGAAAACCACTTTAATAACTATTATACGCGGAGTGTTGATCCAAAATGAAGTGGATGGTTTGGTGAACGTGTTGATTGAAGAAAGAGAACGATATTGGATGACCCCTGACATGACTAAAACAGGAGCCGCGCCGGGCCATTGAGGTTCGCCATCTCTAGCGGACACACTTCTTCGATACGATATCTATTACATTTGTGATTCGATTTGGGTGCACCCCTTGATTTGGGAGTGTTGTTTCGCGGTGTTGGGGTAGCTGCTGGCTATGCACGACATCAGTCCAGATCACGCAACTACTAGTATCCTAGTTGGTATCGCCTCATGTACCTTGTCATACTGATTATCGTATTCGCGACCCCTACCTTCTGTTTTGTGTTATACCTATGGGGTACCCTCTGATAACCACCAGTTTACGGTGGGGCTTACGGTGCTGTATAGACTATGGCATTATAAAAATGTGTTAAGGGGGATTATGGTAACGCCTTAACGCTATTTTGATACTTTATATTACTGATAGGCATTTTCTACTTAGCGTACATTACTACATAGTAGATAGTTTAACGGATCCTTAAGAGATGGAAAATCCCGTAACATCTCTTGAGTTATTGCACGCACGTTGACACTGGATATGAGATGTCAAACCCCGTAAACATCTCTGACGCCGTTACACTTATATTTATTTACGATTGATTTAACTTTCATAAGGATATTTAAGTCCTGACTCGAGCGTTTTGTCTTTTCATTACGCTCGGGTCAGTCCTGGGTTTTTCAGATTTTTGAAGATCTATTCTGGAGTACGAAGACGAAGATTTGGTATACTATTACTATTATTTCCCTTGCATCATGCTATCTGCTGCATTATTTTAATTGTTCTGTTGTATATGTGTAACTCTGATAAATGTTGTATAAATAATTGTCAAAGTATAGTAAACGGCTTCATGAACTGTTTATTTGACTATTATATTTTATCGTTCCGCTGCGAGATTCTGTGTTGTTTCATTTCCTTTATTTCTATTTCTTTTCTTTTCTTATTTACCCCAATAACCATCTGCCCTTTTGAATGGTTTGGAATCGGCATGTGTATTTGATCGTCGATTTAAACTGTCCAAAAAGGCTGGTCTTTACAAACGATATTGTCAAGCGAAGACATATATGAACTCATTAGGAGCTATCCAAAGATATATGAAACTGGAGTGTAAACAGAAATTGATGGCAAATCGATTGTTCATAACTGGTACGAACTAACTATTTTTTGGGAGTTGCCGTATTGGACACATCTTCTGCTTTGTCATAATATAGACGTGATGCGCACTGAGAAAAATGTATTTGATAACGTTTTTAACACAATTTTGAATGTGAAAGGGAAGATGAAGGATGATTTGAAATCAAGACGCAATATAGAAGAATTATGCAAACGTCCTGAGTTTCATATGAAACCAAATGATAGTAAAAAACCAAAGCGTATTACGAATTAGATAATAATCAAGTTAAAGTTGTGTTAAAATGGATGGAAGGGTTAAGATTTCCTGATGGGATATCATCAAATCTTCGTAGATGTGTTGACTTTAAAAATGGTAGATTAAGTGGAATGAAAAGCCACGACTGTCACATAATGATGAAAAATTTATTACCCGTTATGTTCAAAAAACTACTGCCGTTAAAAGTTTGAAAAGTAGTAACGGAGCTTAATATGTTTTACAAAGAGCTTTGTTCGACTACTTTAAAAGTGCAACGTTTACGTAAGCTTGAAGTAGATATTCCTATATTGCTCTGCAAATTAGAGAAAATATTTCCGCCAGGTTTTTTTAATGTAATGGAACATTTACTTTTTCATCTCCCATCTGAAGCACGACTTCAAGGTCATGTTCAATATGGATGGATGTATCCATTTGAGAGGTATGTAATATGTTATCACGTAATTTAATTGTATTTGAAAGATGAAGTTAATGTAAATTAATTTTGTATAGATATCTAAATCATCTGAAGAAAAAAGTAAGGCAAAAAGCACGAGCTGAAGGTTCGATATGTAAATCTTACATCAAAGAAGAAGCTTCATTCTTTTTCTCTCACTATTTCAATGACCATGTGAATATATCATTTGAAAGTGTTCCTCATAGTGAGAAGGCGACGAACAAGAGTCCTCTCAAGCAATGTTATCTATTTTTAGACAACATGGTCAACCTTTTGGAAAATGTGTAGAAATATGGTTAGACGATGGAGATCTTCATATAGCACACACTTATATTCTTCTAAATTGTGCTGAGGTTGCACCGTTTGTTAGGTAATCTGAAATATAATTTTTGTTTTATTCTTTTCTATAATGCATGCGTGTGTATAACCTAATGTAATGATTTTTGTATATATACAGCTTTTATGAACGTAAACATTCGAACGGAGATCTCAGTAAAGAATTTTCTGATTGGTTTTCAAATTACGTTTATAAGCCGAGAAATTGTGTTGTTGACGAAGGGTTGAAACATCTTGCGATGAGACCAAAAAGAGTGGTCAAGACATATCCAATACATTTCGTCAATGGATATAAATTTAACACCAAAGAATACGATACAGAAAAATTAACGAATAATACTGATGTATTCGTTAAAGGTAGCAACGATCCAGAAAATCACATAAATGATTTTATGGCATTCTAACATAAATTTTGCAAATGACGTATTTCTCACGACCCACGGAGAAGGTGTTTCTATTTAAATGCAATTGGTTTTGCAATGTTTCAGGTTCTGAAATTAATGTGCACAAGGATTTTAATCTTATCGAAATAAAGCATACATCGCACTATCACAAGTACAATCCTTTTGTATTAGTCAAACAAGCATTGCAAGTGTATTACGCTCCTTATCCGTCTTTGAAAAGAGATAAAGCAAATTGGTCTACAGTTTTTAAAATAAAGGCCAGATTTATATTCGATGGGAAGAATATTCCAGACGAACAAGCTTATCAGGCAGATCTTGAGGAAAATAACGAAATAATAATTACAGACGATCATACAAATTTTGGTCCTTTCATCGATGAATCAAATGTTTTGGTAGAAGCGTTTGATAGTGCAGAGGAAAATATCGTAGAAAATGAGACCGAATCTGAATCAGAAGACGATGATGATTGATAAAAATCCGAATCTGATTTTTTCGCAGTTGATGTAGCAATGTTTAATTCTTGATGTATTATGAAATTGATGTAACTATGAAACCAAATCTGTACGTTTACCATTATTTACATGTTTTATGTCATTTCCATTTATCATTTATTTAGCAATTTTTATTAAAAATGCAATGTAATCTGCTTATCGTCGGAACATGAGACCCATTATGAATCATCTATAACACACTTCCATTTCTATTTTCATTTCATTCATTAATTTAACAATTTATATCGTTGATGTACTCATTTACGTATGAAATATATTTCATTATCATGTTATTATTCTCTTTTGAAATGATGTGTATATGTATCACAGGTTTATCATAATGTCGTCTAGAGGCAGGAGCTCTTCCCGATCTTCAGGAACCGATGGCAGTGGTCAATCACAAGCATCACAGCGTCCTGTCGTTTCTTTAGTACCTAGAGCAGAGGGATAAGAATCAAATTTTATTCAGCATCTTTTTTTTGATATACGTACGCACTTATCTGTATCATATTTAAAAACAGGGGGTTCGACCTACTTTCCTCGAAGGTTGTGTTGGATGCTTCTAGAGCTTCTTACCGGAGTAGGATGAGTGCTTGTTGGCCGAAGTGGGATAACATCCCTCCCCACATATTAGAATGTATTTGGCAGGATGTCTAGTAAGTATATTTTCTGTTTTCCATTTTTAATTCGTTTTTGTCATTTTTTACCATTTATCATTTACAATTTAATATTCCTTTTCGTTTTTATCGTGAAATACAGACTGAGATAGTCATTCAGATAGACGATATGCAGTTGACACGAGAATATTGGATGAAGAAGATGCATAAAAACTATAGAGACTCGATATCTGAAATCAAGAAATTAGGTAAGAAACCACGTTGGATGGGGGAGAGCCTATGACAAGCATGGTTGGGATACTGGGAAACTAACAAAGCGAAGGCAAGTATACTAATTTTTTTTAAATTATTTGACTGGTAGTAAATATCAAAAAATGCATGATTGATAATAATGTATCAAATTTTGAATGTACAAGCAGAGTCGGAAAGAAATCTACAAACAGAAATAAAAATCCCATCACTCATCGCGGAGGGTCGAAGTTATTTCAACAGTATCGGCATGAGTTAGTAAATTTACTGAATGCAAATTGTAAATAGTTTTTGCTATATAATTTTAAATGTATAATAATTTTATGTAAAAATCAATTCCAGGAAGCTGAAGCGCATGTCCCCATAGGCTATATGGACGTGTTTACTCGTACACATGCTGTCGAGCAAGTAAATCCAAACGAAACAGTTTCATATACATGGCACGACGATAAATCCAGCAAGAGCTATGTAAGCATATTTCATTTTATGCAGTATTTGTAATTGTTCTACTTATTAAAATATAATGAAATAAGATATGATGATTTAATGTATTAATGCAGGAAAAGTTTATGGAACAGCATCAGAAACCCCTTGCTGATACGGGTCGAGATTAACTGACGACGGATGAGGAAGATGCTATTTTTGAATCAGTTATGGATCCATCGGAGCATGGCAGATGATACGATTTATAAATCAAATGGTAAGTAAATAATATATTGGCAATCAAGGAGTAATTTCAAATTTATTGCTCTCATCATTCCCTATAGTTACTTTACTTATGCTAAAAAAATTCAAATTTATAATAATTCAAAATATAAATCAACAATCTTGTCACTATAGTTACTTGGTGTTGCCACAATCTAAGATGTTATCAACATGCACATACACTTACATAAACATCATAAACTAAACTAAATAACATTATCACGCTTCTAATCATTCACATACCTGCACATACACTTACAGAGATTACAAAGCTAAATTAAATATTTATTACAGCCCAGCAGTCAGAGATGGGGTATGCAGACTAGAGCTCAGATTGATCTAGCAGAGATCAAAGATTTGCGGGCTAGAGTGGCGCAGCTGGAGGAGCAGAACCGTCGGCATGCCATAGAGACTACATAGTTGCTAGATCAGTGTATCATCGAGTACATGCAGCAGTATGGTGGTCGCTTCCCTTTCTCTGTTGGCTCAGGGTTTGGAGAAGATTGATTGATTGCTTTGATCGGTAAGTTTTTTTCTGTTTTGTACGATTTGACAGATGGTAGAGGTACTTGTTGGTTTATGTACTATGTTATGATACACTTACCTGTTTTGGTGTATAATCATGTGGATGTTGGGGATGTTGTGCATGCATGTATTGATAGAACATTTGGTGTTGTGTATATTATTATGTATTGTACATTTGTTTGGGTGATGAGTATGTGTTTTGACTTAATTTTATGTATTTTTTTGTTTGATGATTTGTGTATAGTTTGATTTTTGATATTTGGTTGGAATATTATATATTGGATTTTGCAATATTGTTGAAATAGTGTTTGTATGAGAAATGTGAAAGAAAAGCTGATTGCAGCAGAAAAACAAAAAAAATTCAACAGATTTTCGAGGGCTTCCGACGGCTTTTAGGTCATTTTTTCCAACCGATTACGACAACCGTCGGAAGCCGTCGGAAACCGTTGAAAATACGAACGGCGAGATTCGTCGAAAGCCGTCGAAAACACTGCTCCCTGACGCCCTATTTTTCGACGGCTATTCCGGACGGATTTCGACGGACGCCGACGATTTTTTGCCGTCGGAAAATGTCTTTTCCTTTGTAGGGTTGGTCATTTTATAAACAAATAAATAAATTTGCAAAAACCAGTTAGAGCTATATGAATTTATCATCAATAATGCATATAATTGAAACTATATATACAAAATGCTTCAAAATTGAAAATATGATGGTTAACCATCATCATAGACGGTTGCGGTAAACGTTATAAGAATTTACAACCATCAATGGCGGTTATGGTTTATGATAATAAAGACAGTTACCGGAACTATAACACTAACTAAAATGACAAAGACTTTGTCGTTATATTTTAAAACACCAAATTGTTATGACATTTTAACATTATTTCATCTTATTAACAGCAAATATAGTATTAAAGAGAAGAAGAGAAGAACAATGAAAAGAAGATAAATTTTCATCCATCCTCTAGATTTCATTCACTGTCACTATATTTATAGCAAGAATTTTCTTGTATAACAAGTTGTGTTCATAGGCCAATTGGCCATAATAGAAATTTGTAATTTTTGAAATCCGATGATGCTAACAAACTCTCTTGTTCCTAGCACAATATTATTTATCACATGTTGAAGCTTTACTTCAATATTATTTATCACATTTATAACGTGCTGAAGTTTTAGTGCAATATTATTTATCACAAGTTGAATCTTTTGGACTACTCAGATCTTTATATTTAGCAGGTACTTTAATGTCGCATCTAGGTCTCCCATGCATAGCTGAAGGAGAAATGTGTTGCACCGTATCATTGTCAACTCCTCGAAATGGAACTTGTTCTCAAGGTAGGAAATGCTTCTATTCCAAACGGTCCACCGGATCAAGAATGTAAATTTCTCTTTCACATTTTTGCTTGTTAATAGCAAAAGCGTTCACTGATTTTTTTATTTTTATTTATTTATTCAAATTTGAAGTTGTGAACTGCCTAAGTTTGTTCCAGTACAACAAACCATTGCGGAGTCGATAATGTTGAAGATCATTAGCTGAGTTACGGGCATCAATATTTATAAGGGCCTCCACATTAGTGGTTGTGGCAGTGCAATGGGAGTTGAGGGGCTCAAAATTGAGTCTAGAGATAGCCAGCCAACTACAGCCCGATAGAGGTCCAACCAGACAAAGTGCCGAAGAGGAGGAAGAAACCAAAAGGGGTGGGTCAGGTTGGGAGGTAACTGAGTGAATGGGATGAACATGTTGATTGTTACCTCTTGGTCACATGTGGGCGCGTGGGGACGAGTTTTTGAAAGGAAGAGGGAGTTGTTTCCGAAGAGATTACCTCATTATCGATGTTGTCGGAGGTTATGATGATGAAAGTGCCGATATTGTTAGAGGGTGATTTTGGAGGGGATGGAGATGTCGGGGGACAGTGAGGGTTGTTTTTAGGTTATGTTGGTAATAGATATTTGGGGAGGTGTCAATGATTGTGTGATGGTGGAGAGATGGAGGAAATTTGATATAGATTAAAGTTTGAGTGACGTAGCGTAAGGCTGAGCTTTGAGAATTAGGAGTCGTTCGCATTTTGGCAAGTTGAGCTTGCTGGGTTTGGAGCATAGCTTCTACTGTGGCTAAGGTGGTTTGGATAGTTTCAATTGTAGTTTTTTGATGGTTGAAGGTTCCATCAATGAGGCGGTAGCGGGTTATGGATGTTTATATTATGGTATCCGAAGTGGAGGTGAAAACAAAAGGAGACTACTACAAAGAAGAAGAGAGGAGATGAGAGAAGAGAAGAGAGTGCTTGTGGAAGAAGAGAGAATACAACAGTTTCCTAGCCTGCTAAATCTTTCATTACATATAAAGAAGTACAATGATTGTTCAACCGACAAAAATTGGACAAGTGGCTTTCTAGAATATGTAATCTTTTGTATACATGATTTTATCCATTCATTTGAAAGAAGAAAATTCTTATTGCTAATAAAAGAAAATTTGTTATGACCATATTAGGAATTGTCGCTTTCGTTGTTTTTCCATGTGTAAGTGGAATTGTTGTGCATATCAAACCATATATTTGGATGGTATCTTGATAGCACGTGATGTCTAGTAGCATGGTCTTAACGGCGCTTTGTCGTTACCACCCCTCAAAATCGACCTTGTCATCAAAATAGAAAATATCTTTCTACATTGAATATATCGCTTGGAACGAAGATTAAAAAAAATTGTTTTCGCTTGACACTTTTATGTTTGGTGAGGTACCATGTTAATTAAACGCATCCCCACATTCCAAATGTATATATGCACCAAAAAGCTTGGATATGTGCACCAACAAGCCCAAGAGGGTGCGGTCGGGTTGGTCAACAACGGAGGTAAATGAGACGAGTGTGTTGATGCTGTGACCAAAGAGAACCGTATTGCCAACAGTGACGAGGACGACTTTGGTATTAAGGACGAGCGATAACGATTTTGGCATTAAGAACAAAAGATTAGATGTTGGTGGTAAACCACGGGAGGGTGGTTTTAGGGTTGGTTATGGATGGAATGAAGGCGTTGGTGATGTCGATGACAAACTCAATGTGGAAGTCGAAGAAGGATTTTAAGTATTTGGGGAATGCAGTCTTATTGCTTAATGGGGGTGGAATGAGCATTTGTGGTTGATGAAGCTGGTAAGTTTGGATGATGATGATTTGAGAATGAAGAAAGATTGAGGGGAAGAGCAATATGGCAAGGTAGGCGGAGGTGCAAGGGACTTAGGCAAGGGAGGAGTTGGTGTAGTAGAACCCACAGCTATGGTAGATAGTGGAGTTGATGGAGCCGAAAAGAGAGGAGAGGTGGTGGTAATGTGGTTTAGGGGTCGATTTTTGTGATGGGTCGAAAAGGAGTAGATGATACTGTTAATGGAGTTTTGGACGGCGATGATGGTGATTTTCAGTTGACGATGTGTTAGAACGTCAGTAACGATTTGATGGTAGGTAAGGGTGACTTGAATGGTGTGAATGCAGTTTTGATGGTGGTTGAGTTAGACGGTGAGTTCGTCTAAGTGGGTCATGGTATGGATCAAAGGGAGGTGAGGATAATGGTGAAAGCATCAATTGATACGGTACTCGATATTGTTTCAACTTGTTAGCAACAAATATGACATTAAGGAGAAGAAGAGAGGAAAATGAAAAGGAATAGTAAAAGAAGACAAATTTTTATCCAACCTTCTAGATTTATTCATCGCCACTATATTTATAGCAGCAATTTTCTTGTACAACAAGTCGAATTCATAGGCCAGCTGGCCATAACATAAATCTTCAATTTCTAGAATCTTAAAATGCTAGCAAACTTCCTTGTTTCTAGTGCAATATTATTTATTACATGTTGAGGCTTTAGCGAAGTATTATTTATTACATGTTAAAGCTTTTGGGCTAATCTTTATATTTGGTTAGTACCAAGGTTCGAAGTTCCGGTTTCATTTCCGTTCCGATCAGCTATAAAATTCGAAATTTTGGTCCCGTTTTGAGATTTTCGGAGATTCTGTTTTAAGTCCGGTTTGTGAATTCCGGTACATTTGTGTTATAAATACGCAAATAAATATGCAATACTGATAGTCAATTATAATAAATTATTCAAGTGGCATAGAAATTACAAAACATACAACATAAAAATTTAATACCTAAAAGCTACATAAGCATCATATAAAAAATTTATAACATTTTTTATATTTTAATAAACACAACACTTTTGTATTTAAAGTAAACAAAAAATCCCCATGCTTTAGAATATTTAACTTTTGTCTTCTCCTTCTACAAATACAAACTCAGTTGGATCTTTAC
The DNA here is from genome assembly GCA_030765085.1 of Allium cepa. Lineage (NCBI taxonomy): Eukaryota > Viridiplantae > Streptophyta > Magnoliopsida > Asparagales > Amaryllidaceae > Allium > Allium cepa. The sequence goes on along the minus strand of CM060944.1, from coordinate 383,463,479 downwards.
GAAAAAATCTGAAGCCCAAACCATTTTCTTGGCTCATACTATTTTCTCCTAAAGCCCTACAAGTCGTCTTCAACAAATCAAATAGCCGCTATTTCTTCCTACATGTAGCCGCCCTCAACCATTGAAGCAGTAGCACAAACTCATCTTCCTACAAGAAGCCACCGCAAACCCTAGAAGAAGCCGCACAAACTCTTCAACAAAATCAAATTGGAACGAGTACTCTTACCCTACAAGCCGCCGCTATCTTCAAAATCATGACATTGTTTGTTTCTTTCCTCACATGCTCTATCTCACAATATTAGATGGTTTGGTTGTATTTTTTGTACATTTAAGCCTAAAAGCAAAATTTTGGATGAATTCCGATCCGCCTATCGTCGGAACCGGACCGAGATGGATGGAATTCCAGCATGCCGTCCGAAACTTCGAACATGGTTAGTACGGTTAGTACTTTAATGTTGCGTCCAGGCCTCTTGTGCACGGCTGAAGGAGAAATGTGTTGCGCCATCACAAATTTTTTGCCCTTTTTATTTCAATTCACCAAGCAAGTGAACAAGTCATACTCGATTGCATTGTGACTGGTTCGGTTCAAATTTTTCATCAAACAACCCATTTTTGGTTATTCTCTATGAGTTTTCTAATGATTTTATTCGTGTTACCCTAAAATCACTAGATACATATGAACATCATGCGTTAATGCCCTTGTCACCTTCAGCCTACCCTTGGAGAGGTCTATCTTAAGGGTTCACCAATAAAGTGACATTCATAATAAAGGACATCAAATCAAAATTAAACAAATCTTGGCTTGATATGCCTGTGTAAACCGTAGACATGAACCGAACGGCACAGTTATAAAATGCTATAAAAACTGAGATACCTTAGTAAGGCATAAACGATTGAAATACATTGAGCCAAGACCATGCTTGCTGAGAAGATTCTCAATAACAGGGCTGCAACTCATACTCAAGTTATATCACAATACAACCGAAACACAAAATTCACAATGCTTTTGCAAAATAGTACAACTGTAAACCTCAACCCAAAATTAATCTCTGTATATCCGCTACATATACATACCGAAAAGAGCATCACTAACCGAAAACAAGAATGAGCTCCAGTTTCAATAAACATATCAAAAATCAGCGAGTAGGAAATGTTGCACTCCAATAAACTTGTATCATTACCCTTTCTTTGCTTACTTCCACAAACTGTTAACGATATTACAATGAGCGAGCTGCTGCTTTCATAGATTCAAGCCTGAGGGTAACCGCTCGTTTATGTGCCTCTAAACCTTCGACTTCTGCCATTTTGGCAACATATGGTCCTAGTTTTCTTAATCCTTCTTCAGTTAGAGACTGCACGGTTATGTACTTGAGGAAAGAATCCAATGAAACACCGCTGTACATTTTAGCATACCCATAAGTCGGGAGCACGTGGTTTGTTCCACTAGCATAGTCACCTACACTCTCTGGACTCCATTGCCCTAAAAACACAGATCCTGCATTTTCAATGAGAGACTCCCATTTCTCGGCATCCTTCACGTTCATGATTAAATGCTCCGGAGCATACATGTTTGAGAATGAGACAGCCTGAAAAACAATGTAATGAAATCGTCTGTAAACATAAAGCAGAAAAGAATGTCTCTAATGTTAAACCTTTTTTTATTTTTTTACTTAAGCTTTCTGCCGTATTTTGAAATGTCACTGATTATCCGTATTTGTTGTCTGCATGGGGTGTATATGTTATCCGTAACATAAAGCAGAAATGATTGAATTGTTCTGTCTTTGGTGATGGCATCTTATCAAATTTTAAGGATTGGAAGATTTTCAATGGCCTCGTTTATTAAATGACGTGGACGCATGGCTATCTTATAAAAGCTAGCCTCTTTTTCCCCCATTTTGCTTTTAGTTTCAAACAACTAGTTCAGCATATAACTAGTAGATTGTTTCTTATCAGTCTAACTCTTCATAATGTTAGTGGAATATTTACTACTATATTTTCACGCTTTAACCAAATAAGTTGATGGAACTATTTGAACTCAAATGATGAAGCTTCTTATGTTTAAAATATAACTAAGTTTTCAGTAAGAATGCAAGAAAGGATATCTACTTAAATCAGTATGCATGTATTTGATATAACAATAAGTATTCAACATTTCCTTGTTTTTGATTTGCACTAAAAATTTATACATGCAATTGATCTTATTATTATCAACCAAAGTAGTTATAAATTTTTAATTCATCATTTAGCTATTCTAAGTTTCATTGTATATTTGACCAACTAATTGAAAATTCCGAGCACAAAAGTGTCAAGTATAAGATTAAAAATACGCCAAGCTTAACTGGATAAGCTAAATTATTAGCTGAACTAAGGATTAACATGTAAAATGACTTATCATTTTCATTTTTCACTCTTCTTGTAATTATGTGACCTGAATCGCAAAAAAGGGGAGGATATTTATTTGAAAAGTTTTAGTTTCTAACCTCAAACATGTCTCTAGCAAACACAGTATAGCTGTGGTCAAGTGCTTTAGAAGCAAATTCCCCTCTTGGAAGGCTTGCACATTGTTTGCTGATTTCACTCTCAATTGCATCAATATCAACGCCATCTCCAGCAACAACAAGAACTACTTGACTATCTGGACCATGTTCTGCCTGAAACATGGATAAATCATTCATCATCGCACAAATTAAAGAGAAAAGGGGTTTTAATGATGCAGCTATAAGACATTTTGAAACTCGGCCTGATAATATTTACAGCCGATACCTGAGAGAGCAAGTCGGCAGCTACATGGACAGGGTTAGCATGTTCATCCGCAATCACTAAGACCTCTGAGGGGCCTGCAGGCATGTCTATTGAAACCATTGCTTCACTATTCTGTGGAAAAGACACGAATAATACGTTCAAAATAACATAAAATAAAAAATATTAAACTCACTGATCAAGTCATGCTTTTAACATTCAAATAACATACTTGAAGAATCATTTTTGCAGCTGTTACATACTGATTTCCAGGTCCAAATATCTTTTCCACCTGCAAGTAAGCACAAAAGAGATACTCATTAACTAACAGGTACAACTATAGAATACTTATAAATGGACGCAAGTATCATTGACTATGCACACTTGTAGAAAACATTGTAGTATCTAACATGTTGAACCAATGGGCTATGGTTCCCCAAGAGGAGACCCACTTGGTGTGGATAGTAGAATTTTGTTGGAACTTCCCCCTCTAGGACCTCTACCCAACATCTTTAAGAAATGTTATAATTCTAAGAAATAGCATATAAAATACAAATATAAATCTCTCCTTCGTTGTAATAGGAAAACTGAGTAAAATTAATTTACTTTCCTAGAGATCACAAAAGGATTGGACAACAAAGAAATGCTTCACCATGGACTACGATTGGCATGACATAGAATCCTATGTTGAGTTGCTAGTAGTAAAATTGATTGATTAATGAATTTAGGATGCATTGTTCTTTGATACATGATCGGAGGCAGGTACTTCTATGTTGTTCTCGAACAGTTGTTGAGTTGTCTAACAAAGTTCTTACCCTAAAGTGGGAGGATTATATGTAACAAGTTATCGTGGACTCGATGGATGTTAAATAATACTTCATAATGATGGCACAACCAATTTCAGCAACTGTAATGATAAAAAATATACCTATATTTCTAACACTGCAAGTCTACAACAAACCGGCATTAACCAAAGAAAGAAGTAAAACGTTATTTGGCATGGTTTGGATACAACAATTTTCTGTATATTATTGTGGCCACGCCTAATTCAAAATGGTATGCGTTAATAGTGAAGCAAGCAGATGAAAGCATTATTGAAAGGCGGTCTCGAAATGTGATTATTGGATGACAATTTCTAACAAAAGTGAAGTCGTCAATGATTTTCAATTTACAGAGAAGAGGATCTTAATAATCGAGTGTTCAAGTGATACGCTGAAGCTGAATTTATCACAGCTGGGGAAATTTTGACCATGAAAGTTCTCGTGAAATTCTTGTAAAACTTTAGAAATTTTCTATGATGTATTCTAGCCCAATCAGCAGTTGTAGTTGGTGAGAACTAATAGAAAATCTCATTAATAAAAGTAAAGGCAAAGCTTTTGTTGTAGAATTCAGATGACGAAGAGCCTAAAATAATAAATGCGGCTCTTCAAGAGTTCAAGGTTCTAACTCTGGACAATGAACTAAACCAACGGGTATGATAATGAATATAGTTCTCAGTATACAACTACTATCAGCATCGAGGAGTTCAATACCACCAGCGGTCTTTTTTTTTTCCCAACGGGAAAATGGTCCATCTATCTATACAAATTAAGACAACATGTACAAATTACTATTGACGGACAGCCATTGGCTGTTGCTAATATAAAATATATCAATTTGAATAAATGTTGCGGTGTCATAACAATAATAACGAAATCACCTTTGGACAAGATATAGTCCCCCAAGCCATAGCAGCGATTGCCTGTAGATCAAAATGAGTGAGCAAAAGAAAAAAGAACAAAATTAAAGCCAGCTCCCACTACACAAAGCACAAAAATACCTGTGCTCCTCCGGCTTTTAATATGTGAGTAACACCAGCTTTTTTTGCACAGTACAGTACTTCCTGCAGTAAACATTTTTTGGTACATGTTATTATTACTGCTAGTGCCGAATATTCCTATGTTATAAGAAAATACCTTGCATATACTTCCATCGCTGCTTGGAGGAGTAGCAAGAACAACAGTTTTGCAACCAGCAATTTGGGCAGGCTACAGTAAGAATGCAACTATCTTAGCATTTTGGATTTGTTAAAAAAGAAAAGGAAGAGAAAGGTATAATTAATAACTTAAAATCATAGATTAACTAGAAATACAGACCACAGAGAGCATCAAAGCAGTTGATGGTAAAACAGCAGTTCCTCCTGGTACGTATAAACCAACGGCAGAAATTCCCCTTGCTATTCTTTTGCATCTAACACCCTATAAATTGATACTTTCCGGATTTAAAAGATGATTAAAAGAAACGTGCTGCTAATGAAAATGGTGCAATACAAATTAAACAATGCTAGTTAAAAAGTACCCTCATGTTCTCAATATTATTTTCAGGAACCTTTTGTGCGAAATGAAAAGCATATATATTTTCATATGCAACATCAAATGCTTCCTTCACAGCTGGATCTAACTGCAATCATGTAACATGAGGTGGTATTTATTAATATAATAGCAGTAATATCTAAGACGACATGTTACATATTTAACATGAAATTGTTATACGTTTATTTGGTAAGATGTCATGCAAAGAATAAAATATTGGTTTAAGTGCAATTGTGCAATAATTCTATCACGGAAAAAACAAAAATTAAACAGTAGCTCTACCATGTCTGATTTACCCCTGTCAAGATGGTAACTCTTTACCACGCCTATCCTTCCTACGTTTAATTAACCAAGTAACATTTAAGGAACCATTTCTCAATTTAATCATGCAACAGATTATTGACAATCACAATGTTTAAGTGTAGTTTTTAGTTTTACCCCGAAAGAAATGTCTTTGCTAATTTATGACGCTTTAAACTACATTAAAAAATCAAAGAAAATAATATTATGTTCTCTTGTACCAAATTGTAATATACACAACAACCAAGTTCAATTTTCTTAATCTCATCATGTATGCTAAATAGTGTCATTATATTTACACTACCATGGAATAAAATTATGACGCAAGTCACAACAATGGAATATCAATAAAATTAATACAATAATATAGTAGACATAATAGCAAAAAGGATGTTCACTCATCAAATATGGTATTAGAAGGATATAAGTACTTAATTTCAATATATATTGTTTAAGTACTATCAGAAAACTGGGAATATTGTAATTTTTGTACATCGTTAATACACAGTATAATTACTATATCCTAACAAATAAACATATCTTCATTTAACTTTTTAGTATTGACGTATATATATTTGGATGAACTTGACATACCTCTGGCTCTGGAAGATCGGCAACAGCCTCAACCACCTTACTTAATACAACTTTATCAAATTTCGAAGTATATCTGTAATTTAATAACCATATAGTCAATAAACCAATGTATCAGAAAACTTGAAGTTACCAGAATTAAAACAATAATAATTAAACAGGACTCCATGTATAAGGACCAACTCTACAACAGCAGAATCTCCTCTATTTTGCACATCGTCAACGATAGGTTGCACCTGTTGTTGGTTGAATCATAAAAATTACAACAGATTACTTCAATTGTGAATATTGACTTTTTAAACAAATTTTTTTTTAAAACTGACCACATTGAAAATTGAAGTGAAATCGATACGAGGTCGAGCTTTCAAGCCATCAATTTCAGCGCTTTTCAGCTCAGATAACTTGTAAGATTTCATTGCACACTTAATTTTCAATTTTTGAACCGTAGAACCTACAGTAATCAATCAAATTCACATGAAAAAAAACTAAAAAATTCACCTTTTAAACTTCAATCATACGAAATAAGCAAATAACATTATACCTGCAAAAATTTTAGGGCTGCCAAATATTGGGGATTTCTGAGAACCAGTTACGGAGATTTGGTTAGTCCCGTACAAAGATAAAATTTTAGTGTCCATCCACCGGTTCGGACAGACGTATAAAATATGCAGTATTCTTTTTTGAAAATGATGATCCTGATGTTCAAAGAACTAAAAGCATGGCTTTGTAGTGGCGGCTAACACAACTGAATTTGTAGATTAGGGTGCGTTTGCAGACAGTAGGCTTATTGGAAATTTGGCTTGGCCCGTTTAAACCAATTAAATAATTGGTTAATGGGCCTGGCCCGCGTAACCAATTAACCCAGCATATAAAGTTTGAGTTGTGTACAGCAATGACTACAATTTACTCATTATTTATTTTATCCGGTCTAGTTAAAATGAATGCTAAATATAACTTTTACTTTATTTTGTTGTACTCAAACCGATGGTGCATGATGGATTAATGAACGTAAGTCATGGCATACAACCGTCTTTCGGTTTAATTGGACCGTTTAACAAAAAATCAGCTTGAAATCGACCTGCAGACGACTGCCAATCGGCAAACACTACCGAATGACTATAGGTAATATGAAGTACAGATTTCATTTTTTTTTCTTCTACGGTAAACTGTAGTCGGTGTTGGGTTGTATATAGCACGACTCTGAAGTTTAGGGATTACTACTTGAAATGTATGGTTTCTTCTGAACGTTTTTTGAGGTATGGATTTTCTCATGATTTGTACCAAAGATTAGATTACTACTTGAATTTGAGTTGTGAATTTATGTTCGAATTTGGATTTGAAATCAGGTTTAAAACACTAGCCACCATGAATTTATCCGGAACTGTACGGTCTTTTTTGCAAGCAATTATTTTTTGGACTTCAAATAATCATACGAATAACAGAAAGTTGCTGAGAATGCTTGCATTTCCTGGGTACTCGCATCCCAGTACTATGCATCTACCGTCATTAAAAACTCTAGCTTGTAATATTTAACTACTGTATACTAACTTTGTGGTTCTATGCAAGTGCTTATCTAATTACAATGTAATAAGTAGTTTTAGTCAATGCTAGGATTAATCACCATCAGTTCACAGTGGAATGCATTTTATTTTTTAATTATATGCGGGCCTTATCTGATTCCAAGCGAAAGGATTTCTTTGTTTGTAAATAAGAGGGATCTACTGCCAATGGTTATAAATGAAATGCAAGCTGAATTTAGTAACAGATAGCGTGTTCAAGTGTGATAGCTCCTTTCACATAACATAATCTTTGTTTGTCAAGAATCTTACGATTATTGATTATTATTAAACCTGACAAAAAAAAGCGTGTAAACCGGATTCAATTATAAAATTCTTGTGCTCAGTCTGCACAGCTATTTTACAAGGAAGTGTATACATTTCTAGTAATTACAATTGTCGTCGGGCACTATACTATGTGAAATGGTACTTTCTTTCTGTTTATACTTTATAGTATCAAAGGTGAGTTTGATATATTTAGATCATTAAATGCTATGTCAGTATACAGATATAGTAAGCTTTCTCCATATATGCATGCACAAGGCCCTTTCCTTTTTCGAAATATAGTCATTTCATTGAATACTTTGCTTCTTTTTTATTTTATCTACTTTTATTTTTCATAATTGTTATGATCGACTTGCAAAGGGTCTTCTATGGACCTGTATTTGTGGCATCACATATGATATGGAATGGGCAAACATCTTAAAATATAATATTGTCATCACTACATGAAATTGAACTGGTCTACTTGATTAAAATTATTAACGTGTCAATTAATTAGTCTGAGCTACCATATTTGACATGCTAGCTTTTAGTAGCTTTTGGATTGCATTATTATGCTAACGATGACGAGCTGTATGCTTGGCTAATATTAAATTATATAAGTTATACAAATCTCAAGCATGTCACAACATGATTATGTCTAATGGCTCCGTATTATTGTTTATTTGTTGCTTACACACAATTTGGTATTCTCTATCTTGAAAATAGCAGATTTTCCAAAAATGTGTTTGAAAGCCTATGTTTGAGACAAAAACTTCATAAGCATTATTAATGATATGCTGATTTTTGTTTTATGTTTTGTTATTGGTTTTTATGACAAGGATCCATATACACTGAAAGCTCAGTATTTGAAGGCTGAATTTCAAAAGGAATACTTGTCCAAGGAAGGTAAACTAATCTTGTTTCTCTTTTTCATTGAAAATTTTATGTTTCACCAGACCTTGATGAAATGGTTGTATCTAAAATATTACTATGCAGTACAAATCTTACTTCACATAAAAGCATTTATATTTCTCCAGATTTAGATACAAACCATAAAGGATAAACTTCATATGATCTCATTTGATAACATTTAAAGGACTGTTTTTAATTTGATTTAGTAAAATATTGTATTGGATAATATTTAGTAAAATGCAGTAAATCTAAGAGCTTAATCCTTTGAAGGCCATCTTCAAATTTAGCAGCTATTTCTGATGAAATGTTTCCCCCGCTTCATGCTTGTGTATCTCAAATTTATAATGCCAATATCACAAAATCTCATAATGTTGTTCTAGAAAAAGAACAAAATCTCATAAAGCTAGTATCAAGAAAACTGAGTAAACATTTTCAATATATTACTATCATCAAATGCAAATTATCCAAACTTACTATTCCTTGTAAACTAGGTTAAACTAGTATAACCGCACAACGGTGGAGAAACCGACCGTTCGATTGTATAATTTTGATAAGAAATATACATTTAAATTTTTTGTTAATATTACTTAAACATTAAGTGATAATATGTTGGAAAAGAATAAATTGAGATTTGAATCTGAAAATATGAATTTCAAATTTAAATATTAATCAAAGCATTCAAAATTGTCGATTTGAAATTGAAATTTTAGAATTTGAAAATCATAATAGATTTGAATTTGGAATATTTGATGCTCGAAATAAAAGAAGTAAGCTTAGGGAAACCGCGATAAGACAGGATCCATTTTTTTTTTTGCTTCAGAAAAATTGATTTTGACCAGTGACAGTAAGCAAACCTCCCTAACGGTCGGTTTGATTACAATAAGGAAACAGCAAAGAATAGCCATGCTTTCTTTTAATCTAATTTCTTGTTTACTTGTATTTTGACTTCTCTAATATTCTTTGGTGGCAGAAAAAGATTGCACTTGGATGCCATCCCCGCAATTTCTTTCCGTGATTTGCAAGCTATGCTTGTGCTTCTATTCTATTCTATGTATGGAAAGCCGTTATATTTGTCATGTTGTATTAAATATTGCAGTTTTTGGAAGATATATTTAGTCCATTTTATGCAGTTTTCTGACATATTTTGCACCCTTTTATGTAGTTTTTTTTGATATAGTTTGCAGTTTTTCGTTGTAGTTTTGATTGTCTGCTGCAGTTTTCTGAGCTATTTTGCAGTTTTAGCTGCCGTTATTATTTTGAGCAAACATATTTTTGCACACTTGCATGCATGTTTTATGTCCGACCAGGTTTTTACATATTTGTAGTTTTTTACATAATTTTTAAAAGAATGACCAAATGGGTTTGGTTAATATTACCGTTAAACTAACTCGTCCGGTTGGGTCGACTCATTTAATAAATAGGTCGAGCCTCTTTTTTTTTAAATGAGTCGGATTAGTTTCTATACGGTCCATTTACAATCCAATTCAACTCGTTTTATAGGTCTACGTACGTCCCAGTTCGAAATTTTGAAGGCTTCAGATCGAAAGTCATGAATGGACATTTTGCCCAGCTAATGAAAGATGGGACTATTTGTTATCCACGCATTGGATGGAGCTGATGTCTTTCGACGCGTCGACAACAAAAATAGTCAAGTATTCTCCCATCGGCTATTTTTCAAATTTTTCTATAAACTCACAGCTCTTACCTAGCTTCTTCCACACCAGTCTCAATTTCTTTGTAACTTCTTCTCAAAAGTGCCATAAAATAACAATGCAGAAGTCCAAAAATCTGATTTGTTGTTGCTACTTCATATTTTCTATGATGCATTGCGTATGCATATGTTACCGTCGAAAACAACAAGAAGCAGCATAAAAAATTGTTGTAGTGTCCAATAGTGTCCAATAAAGTTTTGCAACAGTGTCCTTAGGAACAGCTGGTGACTGACGAGCATGTTCGATACAAATACGAAGCATTAAAAAACAGTGGATGATCTGGGTAAGTTGGTGCAATAAAACTGAATAGGACATGAATTCTATTGAGAAACCTGTAATTGATACCTAGGAATGGTAGGTTGATCATGTTAAAGAGTTTGGTACTTCTATCCAAATGAAGAAGCGCATCAGTCTCTCCCGCAACTCATATTATCTAACCATCTACCATCAAACCTGGGCAATTGATACAATATACAACAATCTAGAAGATGTTCAAGTACAACATACCTAGTTTTTTTAGTGTATCTCTTACAACAGGGGTGGATCTTGGATCGTTTTAAGAAACCAAAATCGGACAGGAAGAGATCAAAATCGATATAATACCTAAGAAAAGATGAATAATCTTATCGATGTGATCTACGAATGCCAAATGAAGATCTCATTTGGAAACCTAAAACCCAAACACTATTAGAAGCTCAAATCCAACAATCAATACAAACGATGCAGATTATATTGGATCGTCTTCATCATACATTGCTCTTACTACTCGTATGAAGACGTTTGGAGAAATTAATGTTGATGAACTGTTGTTCGATTTTCTCGCAAATAATCAAGCAGCTCGGTCCCTCGCATGCATAAGTAGAGTAATTTGGTCCATTAGAGGTATCAATACCTCATCACTTGTTAGGTCGGGACAATGGTCCGCTAAGGTATCATCTGGAAGCCTGAGAAACTCACACGCAATCCTCATCTGGCTCATTATGTGGTCGGTTCACACATGAGAGCCTCGTATCTCGCCTTTCCAAGCCTCCTGGCTTTTCTTTCCATGTCTCTCCATAAGTCGTGCAGACTGCTTCGCACGTTGTACTTTGTCTTGACCCCACAAGCATTAGATAAAAGTATTTGATTGTCTTTACATAAAGAAACGATGACTTTGTACCCTTTATTTGGAAAGATCAGCATAAAATGACATTGTTCATTTGAAAAAAGCTTTACTATGTAACGAACACCCCTTGTCCTTCATAGTCCACATGACGACGATGTCATTAACGACAACTCTTTATCTGTGACAAAAGCGTGCCTCGGTACGGTTTGCCAGCTAGCAATCATCCAAGTCATTCTCTACATCTGGCATCCTAGCCGGTATGCATCAAATTCATACAACTTCATCGACGACCACGAGGGTTCCCAATGTTAGGCCCTTCAATCTAAGCACTTCAATCCAAATTTTAGTTGTTATAAAAATAACGTTACATGCAATGTACAAGGATCGAATTCTTGTTTCTTATATATGATATTTTTGTGATCAAACTTTTGTAACCAAATATAAGCAATAAAATCAGTAGCTATAGCAGTCGTAGATCGTCATCTAGATTGAACCACTCTAATTCATATGTCATTTACTTTATTAGCATTATAGCTCATATCTCTTCAATTTTCGTTTCTTTAAGTACGATGTTAGTTACATTTGCTAATATTTATTTCAAATCATAATTCCGAGGTTGATTAGAAATTTAGTCAATATTTTGATTCTAAAAGGTGGCCCTTCCCGAAAATGCTCTTAACTTCATCACTTTTCTTCTCCATAAATTTCTAGTCTACTCAAAAAGATTCATCATGCAAACTAACAGTGAAAATGAGGCTGACAATTCAAATCGTCACGACACCAATGAGAGCACTAGAACCAACGATGTTAGTCCTACTTTAGGCTTAAGCAATGATATATGGCTTGGCCTGGTTAACGGCTCATTAGCATTGGGTAAATTGCTCGAGATTTGATCGAACTCAAGACTAGGGTGGACGCCTAAGAAACTATCAACTATGGTCTAGAAGTCCCAATTATAATGCATTGACTCTAATCTAACCCACTGTCCCCAGCACTTTTAACATCAAGCACGGCGTCAGTGAGAGGCTCATGTTAGAGACTCATATTGGTGCCACTGTAGCCCATATTATGGATGTGCATGTCGCGCATGATCAAGTCTTTATCCATGATATTCTTATACTAGAACCTGCGCCGCATCAAGGAGTCCAGCGTGACTGTTGCTTTCTCTATGTAGAAAGGCACACTACCTTCAACCACCTTCGTACCATGATGGAAGGGCATGATATGCATTTGATCGTCTAAGTAGCGATGGACGAGCCAGAAATGCAAGCATCGGTAATTTTCAGTCCATTCCCAACTCTAAAGAGAACTCCCTAGATCTTTTCACTTTGATCCCTTGAGAGGCGAGGCCAGTATACTATTTCATCTTCTATAAACATGAATAGGATATCGCCTACCTCTGCGCGTCATCATCGTTCACCATCACTGTATCAACACCATCGATCCACTTTCCTAGTAAGGCACTAGAGAAGTCCTTCCTCGACTAGGGCTCTGCACCGTCTGCAACATGCAGAGCGAACCTTTGGGAAGAAATGGAATCACTTCGACATCAAATGTAAGAATCCAGACCATAAATGATGATGGTGAGGGATTGTACGATGATGAGAATGAGGAGTTTTTTCTGAAGAAATTTTGCGGACTTACATTCACTAGAGGTGTGCCTTGACACCCATTGGGAAGTACAACGGAAATGCTAACCTGTCTGACCATATCATGACTTTAACCCTATTACCTGAGCCAGCTAGCTCTCCAATAACACGAAGTTCCCTTTATTTCCCTCCACCTCGATTGGACTGGCCTCCCTTTAGTTTTTGCATCTACAGGCCAGTAGTATTCACACTTGGGCTTAGTTGTGTATGCATTTCAACAAAAATTTTCCATCATGGGCCAAAGTTAACGATGGCTAACGAACTATGCAACATACGACATAGGTAGAATGAGTCGCTCCACTCTTTCGTCAACCACTCCAACAAAGAATCAATGTAACGACCCAGAATTTCCGTCATTCGAAATTCAGATATTTAATTGATTTTTAAATATCAACAAGTAAAATTTATAAGTCGAAAAATTTATTTTTCGAATATTTAGATTTAATTAGATAATTAAATCGATAATTTAATATTTGAAATAGCGTAAAAATTTGAAAATTGGGTTTAATGTGATTAAAAATGATTTATAAAGTTATATTAAATCATATTGGAGTTAGAACAATGTTTGTGAACTTTTAAAATTGAATTAAAGTTAATTTGTGAAAATTGAATATTTTAATATTTAATTGACGAGTTAAAATAGACATTTTTAAAACTGTCTTGGATTTCGACAAAACCAGTTTCATAGGATCCATAATATTATATTATTGTAAGATTTCAAATTTCGTGTCAATCGAATTTACGGTTTGTCCGGGGTAAGCCAAAACGCATAAAAATTTGGCTAACCGATTTAATTTAATTTTGATCGTTTATTTCCGTAACTCACACATATGATGGAATTAGCCTCCGAAACATGTTCCGTTGTGTTCGAAACGCGGGGTAAACCCTAGAAACGCCAGTCGGCACGCTTCATTTGGAGCTCGGAAATTTTTGAATGAATAGTGTTTGGCCAATTTTCTATAAAAGCCCACGTTTATTCACAATTTTCAACAAAAGCAAACCCTAGGGTTTCAAGAGCTTCAACCGCCAGTGTAGAAATCAATGGCCAAAATCTTCTCCTCTTTCTCCCTCATTTTCTTCAAATCCACCAATTATTATCAAAAACCCTTAATTACAAAAGTGTAGATCATCGAGAGATCTCTCCATCCAACGGCTATGATTGGATATCGTAGCGTGGATAGTCGGCAATTTACGTTCAAAGAGGAGGCGCTTGTTCACGTTTTTCTAAGCCCAGGGTTGACCGAGCTCGTGCGGTCTTTGGCCATAGGTTGTGCTCGCGTGGGGTTTCATGATGGAAGTTGCTGATGGAGTTGAAGATGCTCGTAGTGGTGGCGAAAAATTCGAGCAAGAGGCGGCTATTGGGTTAGGGCTCGCGTTCGGATACTGGGGGAGAAGATGGGATTATCGGCCACGATTTAATCAAAGGAAATGGATGGCAGAGATGTACAGTGGGGTTTTAAATTAAAAGGAAATTAGTAAACTTTATATATATTAAATCGTATGATCTTTAAAACTGTATAACTTTTTCATACAAGGTCGAAAACGCACGAAACGAATTGCGTTGGGTTCGTATGGACGAGCACTACGCAATGGAGCTGGTTTGGAGTCGTTTGGAGCTAGTGAAAATTTCGGGTAAAATTAAACGCACGTTTAATTTTACCCGAAATCAAACGCTACAACTGTTATTGGAAACTCAAGGTGAGAACTTCTCACTCAATCGAATTGTTTCGATTAAAATTTTAAATAGTTAGATTTAAAATTGCTTGATTGTGTGATTGGATGATAATTATTATCTATTGTATTGAAATAGACCTATACGCCGTATATTAAGCGGATGTTATTTATTAAAAACATATGCCGCGATAATTCCAACTTGTATGGAATTGGTATTATATATATACTTGAAGTTGATTTCCCGCATTATATAGCGGATGAGACCCTATTGCGCCGTATAATAGCGGATAATATTTTATAAATCCCATATACCGCGATATTCTGTCTCGAAGCGGAATTGGTATTCTGCTAACATCTTTGAATGCAGGGAAACAGGTTGGAGGGATCCAACTGGATTCCTCAAATGATTGAATTGGTTTCAATGTTGTGTGTTGATCTATTTATAATCTGCGTGATTATCTTCGTGATTGAAATCGTTAAATGCTAAATTTTAGCCAACTATATTTTTGGTATCGTTTAATGCCGAAAATAAATAAAATTTGATTTTTGAAAATTAAGTTGAGAATTCATAATAAAATTTAATTTTGGAATTGATTCATTTTAAATGAATAAACGGTGAAATTTTTATGTTATAAAAATTATGATTTTTGTGAAATATAACCGAAATGTGATTTTTGAAATAAGTAGTTGATTAATTTATAAAATGGTTTAAATTGGGATTTTTGAATTATTATAAATGATTTATATAAAAGATTTATAAAATTTGATATTTATAAATTAAAGTACTGGAATTATAAAACGAGTTTTTATAAGTGTTAAAATGAAATATAAATGGATTTCATAAGTGGATGAAATCTATAGATTTATAAATTGTGAAGTTATAAAATGAATGGATTTTTGTAAAATAAAAGATTTATAAGTAATTAACTTATAAACTGGATTTTGGCGTGTAAATGGAATATGGACAGAATTTGTAAATAAAGTGATTTTATAAGTTGAAGTTGTTATAAAGTATAAATGGAATTTATAAACGTTGTTTTATAAATCCGAAATTGACTTATTTTAATAAGTTTAATTATTATAGCTTATTAAAGGGAATATATCCACGATTTTAGGACAGTGGATAATTCTTTAAATAAGATATGTAGAAATTGAATTTAGTTAATGAAGTATATTCACGATTTTGGACGGTGAATAATATATTAAAGAAATATTTTGGGAAAGTGATATTTTAAATAGAATTAAAACGATTTAAAGCTATTTTAAAATGTATTAAGTATCGAAACCATAGATTTCAACATTCATTGTTGAAATAGACGTTTTCGAGAAATAGAAGGAAGTAGTGGACTATAACACTGTTGTTATAGTAAATGATTTTCGAGAGGAAAAGTTTTGTATAGTATTGGGGTTTATATATCTATCTTAATTTTGGATCCCTATACTAGTGATTTTGAGTTGTCGTAACGATGTTTTGCGCAACATTCGTTTTGACTCAAACAAATGTGTGTAAGAGAATGTTTTCCTTAAAGAATAAAATATATACTTAATTTGGATTTAAGTATATTGAATATTTTCCAAATATTGAAAATAAATAGATTGGTGAATTACTTATTATTAAATAAGTATGGAAATGTTTTCCAATATGAAGTGAATGTTTGAGATTATATCTTTTAAAGATAAATTGAAAGTGAATAATTGAAATCGATTTGTAAAATCGTATAAAAAGTGAATATTTGGAAATGTAAATTCACAACGGAAATTTATAAGGGAAATTTGCTTTAAAAATAAACATTGATTTATTTTTAAAAAGTGTGGAATAAATTTAAGGATTTGGAACGTAAATTTAATAAATCGGTAAGGATTTATTTGATTGGTTTAAATGAACCATTTTGAAATGAAAGTTGTAAGGGTGTAAATTGATTTGAAATTGGTTTTCAAATGGTTGAAGTGTGGAAAATATATATCTTATAAAGATATTTTTAAAAATAAATAATTTGGGGAAATTATTTGAAATCGGGTGATGTTGTGAATATTGATTGATAGTTAAATAACCGACTATCAATATTGACCCTTGAGTGGCTATTTGTTGTGAATTGGTTGAAATTGAATGCTACACTTATTTTTAAATTATTGCGCTAGTTATTCGGATTACCCATTCCAAATAGTGATACGACGTAATGGATAGCATTGAAGACCGGTGGTGAAGACCGGGTATTTGTGAAAACGATAGGATGACCTATCGATTGTCTCTGCACCGTTAGCTACAGTATGAAGATTTCCTTTGTGATGGGAAATTTGATCGGGATTGTGAATACCCGGATTGCAAGGGCTTCTTTGGAGGTGCATTCGGTTCTGTTCGAACCCGGAACAGACTTGTATGCTTACGTGTCTGACATTACATTTTGAGATATAAAGCAGATTTCTTTCAAATACATTTCGGTTGGTGGTAGAGAATTTATTCTCTTAGCTTAACACCCTTCTATGAGACGTACGAGCTCAGAGGTTTTGTAGTTGATGGTTATCAGCGATATATTCCCAATTTGGTAATGTGGCATGCTCAGTGTTGTTGTGTGATGATTATTTATTGATCATTTGTTGATCAAAGCGTGGCTTTGTGAAAAAGCGTAGCTTTGTGGACGAGACTTCGTCAGACCTCACACCCCGAAAATGGTTAAAACAGGAATATGCGGTAAGGTTATGAGGGTCGCTCCCTTTAGGATATGTCATTTCCTTCTGGAAAAGGGTGGTGTCAGGTATGGAGCCCTGATGCTTAACCTATGTGGTTGCTCCAATCTCATTCTTCTGTGTGGTTATTGTTTGGAGATAGAGGGCCCTCGGATAAAGGTCCCAAAGGACCGGGGAGTAGCATACTCGAGTAGTAGTTACCTAGTTACAGAGGTAAACCGGCCTTGTGTTGGCAGAGATCCGGTTAGGTTCTCGGGACGTCCTGCCAGAGGCGATCCCATGTGGCAGTAGGAAGTTTCTTAGCCTGACCATTTGTTGGAAAATCCAAAGAAACAATACGAGCCTTGTACGGTTTTAGTTGTATTACCTGCCATTCACTTATGGTGGCGCCCCACTGTTTGGATGGTAGTTATAGTAGGCATAGTTCGGAATGTCTATGCTGGCTAAGATTTATATTTTATTTTCGAAATGCTTTCTACACAATGCACTAATAATAATATCAAAGATGATTTGTTTTGCGTAGTAAGCATCTTTGACTATCATAAGGAGAAATCTCCTCCAATTCTGCGTTTGCATTGTGTGTGTGCGGGGAGGCCTTATGGTAGTTTCATTTTCCAAAAGCATTGCGGATATTTTTCACTTCCCTTGTTGTTGTGTTGTTTTAAAATATAAATAACTGTTTTGAGTTCTCACACCAGTCCCATGACTGACCTGGAGTTTATTGTTCTCTTCCTAAACTCTGGGTGCCCATAATTTTCCACACGGGCAGTCTAGAGTCAGGTTATCAGGTCATTCTGGATTCAGGAGTGCTATGGAGCTCAAGTAGCGAGCTGGATGGCGAAGCGTATTACTCATATATGATATTATCTTTCCGCTGTAAATTCACTTGTAAGGACACGTTTATATAACTGTCCATTTTTGTATTGTGTTGTATATTTTTGTTGTACACTCTGATGATGTAATGTATAAAATGTATAGTTGTTTGTTTTAAAGATTATTCATTCATCTATTATATGTTGTTCCGCTGCGACTGTGAGATTCTGATATTGTTTCTGTTCTGTTTCCTTACTTCTTCTCTCTTTCTTCTACCTCTTCTTTTAACCATAACAGTTCGGTTTTCTGGCATTCGATTATGCGACATTTGATACAGTGGACGTAAGAATGCCGACTTTCGGATCCCGACAAAATCTCTTACTGTTACAATCAACACATGCAAGAGGAATGGAAAAAAACAAGTTGATGGTTGTCGTATGTTCTAGGATGAGGCATCAGTCAAAGATGTGGAAGGAACTACAAAATGCAGTCCGACTTATCTTTAACTGTAACATCCTGTGAAATGTATAAGTAATTAATTAAAAAGAAGTGATAAAGCTCATAAAAAGGAATTTGAGAAAGTATCTGAATTTTACCACGATACTTACATTATTACATTCGTGTTGATATTCTGAGCAATTTTTATATGTAAAGTTTTGCGATCGAAGTTGAAACTAAGAAGTTATTAGTGTATGAAGTTTTCGGATAAAAAATAATTAAAAAGGAATTAAGGAAATAAATAATAATTAATGCTTGTGCCCCACCGGTTGACCCCTTCCAGGGGACGGTCGAGCGTTAGCGGTCGATCACCTATAAGGAGCGGTCGACCTGTTCAAGTGCCAGCGGTTGGGTTGAACCTCGACCTAATAGTTTGGATTTAATAAATATTAATCTAACAGATAACTATAAATAAAGGAATTGTTCCTTATTTTTCTTCTCGTATTTTCTAAACAGAGTAGTGGAGCTCTACCATTTTCGCTTTTCCACTATTTTTGAAAATTATAAGGCTACTACAATTTATTTCTTTTTTATTCCTTTTTAATTATTTTTGATACGAAAACTCCAAACGTTGAGAACTTCTTTGTTGTAACTTCGATCGTAAAACTTCAAATATGAAAGTTGCTCAGAAAATCACCCTGAATTCAATGATACTAGTTTAATGGTCAAAATCCGACGTTTGCTCAAATTCTATTTTTGAGCCTTAATACTTATTAATTACTGCTTTTTCTACGGGTGTTACATTCTCTCCTCTTAAAAGAATTTCATTCCTGAAATTCCCCAAGAATTAAATCATGTAATATATTGCTCAACCATTCTAAACTATCCAACCAATTAGTGTGCAGCCAATTTTGCATTCAATCATGTACAAGTGAGTTGTGTATCACAACACATATGATATGTATGCAGAATAATACTAAATCGATGCCTTCTATATGAACACATTCTTTTAAAAAAATGAAACATGATGCAAACAACTTATATATGCTGGCAATTCTATATGTATGCAAGTTTTCAAAAACGAAAATTTTGAAATTAACACAACAAATTCCACGAGTCTATAAATAGGGGTATGGTTCAACCAATTTTGCATCCAATCCCTATCATCCACTACCTAGCACACAATTTTAAACATCCAAAATTTTGAAAATCCAATTTTCTATACCCCAATGTTGGAAAAGGAATTTAGATGGATAATTTTATATTTCCACCCTTCTTTTGGATACATATTTCATTCCACCTTAGAAACTTCTCTTTTGCTCCCAAATCTTTTCCAACCGTTCTAGGTACAATTTGCTTGTGAGGTTTACTTTTGGATGTTAAAACAAAATTGCTTTAAATGCAAGTTTTTTTCATTACCAACAAGGTATGGAAATAGAAATTCCAAAGCCAAAACAGTTTTTCCTTTATTATTCTCTATGTTTTGTATACTATCACCACTTGCCGGACAGTGGAACTCATATTCACTAACATATCGACTATCGCTATTCCAAGCACGTGGCATTTGAAAATCAGAAATTTTCTCATTTTCCATTAAGAACCTTTTTTCTATTTTCAATCCAACTTGCAAAATAGTTTGAAAATTAAATTTTCTAAAAGCATCTAAACAGAATATTTTAAAAACATCTGAACCTACTTTTTCAAAAGCATTTGAACCTACTTTTTCAAAAGCATTTGTCTTTCCATCCTTAAAACAAATCAAACCACATCTTAACGAAATCGAAATTCAGTCAGTGGGTTAATGCATATGGTTGAACATAGCATTGGACAGTTAATCCTAGATTTTGAGGATCTTCCCTCTTATTTCAAAACAACAATAACACATAAGCATATTTATAAATTTTAGCTTTTAAGGCACAGGGATAATTACTAGTGGTTTTGCAACAACCTTTCCCTATACTCCACTTGTTATATTTTTTTCAAAATTCTAAAGCTTTTGGGATTCAAGCGTTCTTTATTTCTAGCTACTAATTTAGTTTCCTAATTTATTTTATAAACTTTTATCCTTAATTACATTAACCGTTGGTTAAGTATCCTTATGAGATTTCCTTATTTGCACCATTTTCCAATATATGTCTCAGTCAAAGCTCATGCATATAATCAACACAGTAACAAAATAGGAACATATTTCATATTATATTGTATGCTTTTTCAATACTTGAAAAGTGACAACCAGCGATTACTATCCAAATATCTTAAAAGAAATAATTGTTGGAAGCTTTCCTTCAACATCAACACATAGTAATGTTGTTGTAGCCCATGACTTCTTACTCAACTAAGATAGACAATTCTATTATGTCATTCTATAACTCACATGTCTTAACTCAAATTTTTGGCTTCTAATAAATAAGTGTTGGAAAATGGGTTATTTGTAACATAATGTGGAATGGAATATAAAGCTATTTATGCACTAGAGGGAATGAAAAGTGCATTTCAACTATTTAAAATTTACTTATGAATTTGTCTACTCAAATTGTAAATAGAAACAAATAATCATAGAATAAGTAAGTAATAAAGTAAGATGTAGTAAAATAAATAGCACCAGGAATTTTTATACTGGTTCGGATATCCAATCCTACGTCCAATCTTGCACTACACTATACAGAATTCCATTATCACCACTTGCTTTACACAGGTGTCAAAAACACCTTTATAATCTTGATTTCACACGGGCTATAAGATGCACCATCTTGATTTACTAGGCTACAAGATCACCCTCTTGATCTTACAAGCTATAAGAACACCTTCTTCGCTTTACAACCAATAGTAATTCTGGCAAGTAGTTGTATTTTCAATATAGATTCTTTCAAATTCGGTACAATTATACAGTAGACCTCAAATAGCAACATATCTTTGAACTCTTTGAGGAATATATAAAATCAGAGAAAGAATGATATGAATTCAAGTGTAAATTCTATAATCTTATGTGGTTTGCAAATCCTTGAAGAATTGGAGTGAAAGAGTATGGATTTGCAAAGAGAGTTGAAGAATACGTAATGGATCTTTCACATAAAATTATGGAAATTGTTATGGGAAATTTCTCCCATCAGGATAGGACATGAATATGGTTGGACAAAGGCTAAGACGCAGTAGAATGAAGCAAGAAGAGAAAGCAAAGACAAACCCTGTCCTTCTATTAGGTATCCAAGGTACTGAATAGGAAATCATGTTCGGTACCCTTTGGGTACCATATAGGAAATCTTGTTCAGTGCCCAAGGTACCTAACAAGTTTACTTGATTGGTTAAGAGGGAAGGCATTGTCTAGAGATCAGACCAAGGCAGGGCATAAAGAACTGGACCAAGGATGGATGTGCACCCTGAACCACACCAACAGATGCTCACCGAACTGTGCACGTAGGAATCCACCGAACCATGAAGACAAGAACTTTTCCAACAATATGTCCAGGTACATTAATGCCGAAGAAACCTACCCCGAACAAGTTCCCAATTGAACCAAGCAAGCCACATATGGAATGAAATCTACGTATATTTGAAAATTATCAAGCATATTCACGATGCTCAAGAATATTCCATCTGGGTGATATATACATGGAAATTTCCCAACTTTTCGATCTAATAACACCACTTCTTCAATGCTATAAATATCCAAGCATTTGGCATATATAAGGACAGGTTTATGGGAGCTACAAGCCTCCGAGCCACAACGTCAATTGAACAGTGCTTCTAGATCCTCTTATTCTAATTATAAATCATTATATCCCATGTAATACTCTTGTAATAGCTGGATTATAAGAAAAGAAATGAATATAGGCATGAGAAGTGCATATATGCCCATTATGGACGAACCACTATAAACCTGTGTGTATACTTTACTTTTTCTGCATCTATTTTTCACTACATCTTCTGTGGTTGTTTCGATTGGAGGTTTTTGTCCATTTTTGTGTAAATATTTTTGGTGTTTTCACAGAGAGTCTATTCTTGACATGCCTCCTAAATTTAAGAGCAATACGGGCGGGTACCAGTAGGCATGCCAACTGTCACATGGTAGAATAGGATAACCATTCTTCCAGTACTCCAACTTCGGACACCATTACTAGAGGCGACTTAGAAATAGTTGTGGTAGATCTTAATACTCGCTTCGCTACCCAGCAGCAAGCCATTATGGATCAAATCATGACATGCTTAGGGTAGACGCAGCCAACTGCGCACAACACTGAAACGAGAGGGAGGACCCAGTCCCGAGGATGAAGGAGGTCATACTCTAGTGGCGAATCAGATCAAAAACATTGAGGAGTTGGATGACCCAATGCCAAGAAAGAAGGTCGAACGGGATTTTAATTACACGTCGCACTCGAGGACCGGTTCGGCCCCGAACCGAACATGGGAGGCAACAAACCAGGGGTGGACACGGTTGGACCTCCTCGGCTAAGGCAACGCTCTCCAATCTTGGCAGAAGTAAACATTGATGAAAGGCGAGTTCATCGCTGTGAACGATCCCTTAGTAGGGAACGTAGCCAGGATCACAGATCAAGCCATCATAGAAGGCATGAGAGAATTCTCTCGCCTTGATGGGAAAGGTCGATCCAACTCCGCTCATTCCTTGAACCAGAAGATTGCATGGTGCGGCTTAATAGGGCGTGCATTCATCGTGAACAGATAGAGCGTGGAATCAGTGCAAAAGTTGGCAGCCCATTTCTACGGAGAAAGAGACTGCCGGAATCCAAGGAGCTTTTGGATGCCTACTATGTGTAATGATTTGCCTTTTCGATCCTCAAATGTCGACACTAATACATCCACGTTATTCATGTGTTGAACACTAAAGTTCTGAAAAGATGAACTGTTAGGGTGAAATAAAAAGTAATGGAAATTGAAAGAGGAAGAGGAGAACACAACATCAGAATCTCAAATGGAAAAAAGACAGTATAAAATGTCATTCTAAGATATATTGCATGTCAAAGTTACAATAATAATTACCATCATCAGCTTGGACAGTTATAACAAGATGTCCTCATAAATGCTGATATATACAATATAGTGATGTAGCGGAAATAAATACTATGGCAGGTCATCATCCAACACATTTCCACAAGATTCAAAACATCCACAGCTAAATCTAGAAATATACACGAGGTTGACTCTAACATTATAAGAAAATAACTCTTGGATCAGTCTAGTACACCAATGTGAGAAACTCAAGAAATATGTGTGGTATATAATTGCACCTTTTGAGATCTCATGGAATACCATAACGATTATTCCCTCAAACAAGCCAACCATATATTAAGTACGTATCTCAATATAATAGATAATGTCTAGGGTGTATAACATAAGTTATAAAATAATTGCTATGTGAAAGCCACAACAATAATAAGTATACAATCAATACTGCTAAGGCGCGTTCATGTGTAGTTTTTTCCATGGAGATGTCTTTGGCCTAACCGAATCCGAACTCCATGATAAGGATTAAAAACTTCCTTTCGAGCATCATATATCACTAGATAGAATATACTATATGGTAAACACAACTGGCCCAATGATGAATTGCGTGGCACCAAGTATCAACAACTCCTATGCACGGCAATATCGATAAGCATATTCTTGGAGTTGATATACCCTCATGGTTAAGCCAAACCTGAGATTATGCATCCTACTTTGGTTTTAGTCATTTACGATGTCGAGGCTACGTTTGGCAACTTTTATACGAGTCTTCAACAAAGAAGCATCACATGAATCTTCAAATGGATTCCATTACATCGAATAGAAAACGAACCACTACATGGATTCGAGCATCTCGAATAGATCTTGAACCTCTACATAGATTCCTTGCATAAGTCTTTTGACAAATGCTAACGTTGTCCTCTCTCTATTGGAATACTCCTCAAGATAGACAGTTCCACACGGTAGCACCGTTCGAAATGTTAACGCTGACCTCTCCATTAGACTTAACATTAGGATGGAAAACTCAACTCTATAACATTCCATTTCACAACCGCTTTCAAAACATAGATCGCGTATATGGTTTCAAGGTCAACTTAAGTAAGTACACTATGGTAGGTAATCATCCAGCTCATCTCCATAAGCTCCAAAGCATCTACAATTAAATCTGAAAATATACACCGGGCTAACCCAAGCATTATAAGAAAATAACAAGCATTATAAGAAAATAACACCCAGATCAGTGTGGTACACCAGCGTGAGAAACTCAAGAAATAAGTATGGCATATAACTGCACCTTTTGAGATCCCATGGAATACCATAATGGTTATTCTCTTAAACGAGCCAACCATCTATTAAGTACGCAATATAATAGATAATGTCTAGGATGTAGAACATAAATGATAAAATAGCTATTGAGTGAATGCAAAATAATAATAGATATATAATCAATACCACTAAGGCGCATCTGTGTGTGGATTTTTCCATGGAGATCTCTTTGTTCTAGCCAAATCTGAACTCCATGACAAGGATTAAAAACTTCTTTCCAAGCATCATATATCTCTAGATAGGATATACTATAAGACAAACACAATTGGCCCAACGATGAACTACGTGGCACCAAGTACCAACAACTCCCGTGTGCAATAATATCGATAAGCATACTCTATATCTAGAGTTAATATACCCTCATGAGTAAGCTAAACCCAAGATTGTGCATCATACTCTGGTTTTAGTCATAGATGTCAAGGCTACATTCGACATCTTCCACATGATTTTCATCACTTAAGAAGCACATGAATCCTCAAATGGATTCCATTATCACGAACAGGTCACGAACCACTACATGGATTTGAGCATCTCGAACCTCTACATAGATTCCTTGCATAAGTCTTTTGATGAATACTAACACTTTCCTCTCTCTTAGAATACTCCTCGTGATAGACAGTTCCACACGATAGCATTGTTCGAAATATTAACGTCGACCATCCTCCTGGACTCAACCTTCGAGTAAACAGTTCAACTCTATAACATTCCACTTTACAACTGCTTCTAGAACATAGATTGTGTATATGGTTTTGAAGTGGTTAGTTTTTAGGACATCTCATATAAGTACACTCTCCTGCTTACCGTGTGGTCCAAAACTAATTGATGAATTTTAGTTAACTTAGCCCTAGTTCTTTTAGAAATAAATAGACAGTACATAAGGGTGAACATAATCTCTTATCCGGACGGATTCCCTTATCATTTGTCCTAAAAGAACAGGATGAGTTTGTACATACAATATAGCATCTCCGAAGATATATGTACCATATTGACCTTGTGTTTCTTCTAGATATTTCCTAATTTATTTTGGTCGGTTTCGATAGTCGACTAATCGACTATCGAGTATAAGATAAATTATCATCATTGGAAACAAAGTCACATATACTTATCACAAATTAATAACAAACAAAGCACGTCAAGTCACACAAACTAACTATAATCCCCTTTTTATTAAATTAATACTTTTTATTAATTGAAACCTCTTTTATTAGTAAAACTACCTTTTATTTAATGAGACACTGTAAGAAATGCGGAATATGGATCTTAAGGCTATGATTAACACTAGAGGGGGGTGGATAGTGTTTAAAGAAATTACTAAATCTTTTTGAGTTTTTGTTAATTTGAACACAGATGTATGCAATATTCAGACACAGATATGATCACAGAATCAAACATAGATGCAAATATAAAGTAAAAGCAGTAAAGGAAAGAACATACCGGATTTTATACTGGTTCGGAGTTACCCTACATCCAGTCCCGCACACAAGTATGGATTTCTTTCAAAAACAATCTTTACAATTGCACCCTCGATTTCAAGGCCACGAGGTACGCCCTCCAGATTCACAATTCTCTAGGTAGAGATACTTGATTTCCCAGGCAACAAGTTCACCCAATTGATTTACAAGGCTACAATCACACCTTTTCTCGCTTGATTGATTTCCAAGGCCACAATCACACCTTTTCTCGTTTAATTGATTATAAAGAAGCCTATAACTCTAAATAGCATTGAGGATCTTGTTGAGATAGTGATAGAGAATCAAACCAGAGATAATCTGGTTAGATTCAATGTTGATTTCGGCAGAGTAATGTTAAGAATGTGTATAAAGAAATGTGGAAGAAGAAGAGAAATGAAAAGCAGAAAATATGATTAAAAATTCGTTGAAAACATCCCCTATTTATATAAGAACAACAACCATGTCTATTCGTGAAGAGATATGACAAATAGACACTTCTTTTGAAATTTAAATTTTGAACCCAACTGCCACTATGTCGATATGGGTATATTGAGCATGTCGACATCCCAAAGGAATTTTTGGTGGTTTGTTTTTCTTTAGAAATAACTTTTATCTTAAATTAAAACTATTTTAAACTTTATAAATATACTTGACTATAGTTAAAATACATAAGTAAATATAGAGAATAATATGTATATATAATTTTATATTTAAATCTAAGTATAGATATTACAAGTTAAATATATTATTATTAAAGATAGTTTTGAAGCTAAGAATAATTTGATTTTGAAATTAAAGATTATTTTGAGGCTAAAAGTATTTGAAATCAGGATAGATGATTTTGATTCTTTTAAAAGGAAGGTTTTGAAAACATTTCGAAAACAAGATATAATTATGTAAAATCATTTTGAATAAAAATTAGCTGATACAAAACAATGTTCTACTAGATTTTTCGTAGGTTCCATCCTACTTAGGGTTCCATCCCTTTAACATGCTCGAAGTGGATCCCATTCCACGAATAAATTGGATTTTAAGATGCCAGTGCTTTTCTAGGAGTTTTAACAAAATTCCTAGTTAAAAAATATATTACTTGAAATCTTGAACTCTTGATAATCTTGATATTCTTGATACTCATGAGTCGTCATTCTTGACATCTTGAATCTCTATACTATACCGTCTTCATTTTTGGTACTTGCATGGTTAAATCCTGCGTATACATATATTTCTAAACTATAATGTTAGTATTTATATTTTATAATCTTATTCTAAGGTTGTTGTCATCAAAACCATCATCTCACGGACTAACAATCTCCCCCTTTTTGATGATGACAACCTCTGTTTATAAATTATTATTTCTATCCTAATAACCCCCCCTTAATCTATGCCAACTATCCTATTTTATACTTCTCTCCCTTGTCATCAACAAAAACTAACTCCAAACTTAACTCCCTCTTAATCTAATACTCTATGATATACTCTATGATATGTGATTCTAATGATAGTGTTATCGTAAATAATCAACACTTATCTCTAAAACTTAAAACTTAGTCCTAAACTACTAACTATCCTAAGTATATAATAATACTTTTGATAGAACATACATAAGAACACAACTTATTTATTAATCATATAGTTATATTTACATTTTCGTGGGAAACGTAAGAAAGAACATACAACAATAAGAAAAAGAGAAAAGAAACTAATGAGTGTCTTTGAAAATGGGAGATCTATGAACCGAACAATTTGGAAAGTGGAAACAGAAAATTCCACGTTGTTCGACAAGATTTCCATCTTTGTCAAAGCACACTTCACCAATGAAAACGACTTTGTTGTCATCTTCTACATGCACTTCTTCCATGGGGACTTCTTCTTCTTCTTCTTCTACCTCGCTGGCCTCTTGAGTTGATCTCCTGAAGAGTCTTCATCAATCAAGATCGGGTTAATGTGATTGCCCATTAGAAATTTTTGTAAATTCCTAATGATTTTGCCTTGCCTCTCTTGTTCTTTGGCCATTCGAAGTTGCATCACTTGGATTTTAGTCATTAACTGAAGTGCATCCTTTAGAGAATTCTCCATTTTCACACGAGCGGGCGTTGTTTGTTGAAACGGTCCAGAAGTAGGAGAAGGGAACGAAAAGGTTGAATTTTTGTTTGATTTGGAAGAGGAGG
Source organism: Allium cepa (assembly GCA_030765085.1). Classification (NCBI taxonomy): domain Eukaryota; kingdom Viridiplantae; phylum Streptophyta; class Magnoliopsida; order Asparagales; family Amaryllidaceae; genus Allium; species Allium cepa. Next base: position 383,434,786 of record CM060944.1, on the reverse strand, counting down.
CCATTGATTATTTAATTTCAGAAGATAGAACGGAGAAATAACAGAAAGAATGAATAGAATTTCGAAAATAGGAAGAATATATAACCAATTATTTGAATTTTGGAGGGAAAAAATTCAAAAATGAAAAAACGTTTTATGTCGACATGGGGTACAAGGGGATGTCGACATGGTGCTTGATTTTTTGCTTTTTAATTTATTTTGATTTAATTTTTAATTAAACTTTGTTATTAATATTTTATATTTCAGTTATTAAACAAATACCTAATTCTCTTCTTAATTTAGTAAATATAAATTCATTTAAGGGTTTTTTTAATATATCAGCAATTTGATTCTCGGAATTAATATAATCAGGAGTATTTACTTTCTTGTTTATATTATCTCTGAGAAAATGATGTCTTATATCAATATGTTTAGTTCGAGCATGTTGAGTATTTTTGGATAAATTTATCGCACTAGTATTATCACAATAAATTGGTGATTTTGAGATATTTAAACCATAATCTTTTAAATTTTGTTGCATGTATATTACTTGAGAACAAGCCAAAGCAATAGAAATATATTTTTCTTCAGTTAAGAAACTGTTCTTTTGCTTTTTATTAAACCAGGAAATCAGAGAATGCCCCAAAAAGTGACAAGTTCCACTTGTACGTTTTCGGTCTGATTTACAACCAGCATAATCAGCATCACAGTAAGATATTAAGTCAAAAGAATCATTTTTAGGGTAAAATAAGCCATAATCAGAAGTGTGTTTAACATATCTTATGATACGTTTTACGGCTTTTAAGTGGGTCTCTTTAAGTTGGGATTGATATCTTGCATAGAGATAAACACTATGCATGATATCAAGTCTACTAGCAGTGATATAGAGTAGTGATCCAATCATTCCTCTATATAATTTTCGATCTACATCTTTCAAGAGATCTTCTTTATTAAGGTACTCATTGGTTGCTATGGGAGTGGGTTTTCCACTCACAGTAGTCAAACCAAATTTATTAATTAGGTTTTAGCATATTTTTCTTGACTAATAAAGATACCGTTATCTAATTGTTTTATTTGTAATCCTAAAAAGAATTTTAATTCACCCATATGACTCATCTCAAACTCTTTTGTCATTATTTCAGATAATTCTTTATTCATTTCAAAATTAGTTGATCCAAAATGATATCATCTACGTAGATTTGTACAAGTTGAATATCATTTTTATTTCTTTTAATAAAAAGAGTATTGTCTACTTTACCAATTTCAAAATTTGATTGTAATAAGTAAGATCTTAGTCTATCATACCAGGCTCTAAGAGCTTGTTTTAGACCATATAAAGCTTTCTTAAGTTTGTAAACATGATTTGGTAATTTTTCATTTTCAAAAAGTAGTGGTTGTTCAACATATACTTCCTCTTTTACAAATCCATTTAAAGAAGAACTTTTAACATCCATTTGAAATAATTTAAAATTATTATTATTTGCGAAAGCAAGTAGAATCCTAATGGCTTCTAATCTTGCTATGGGAGCAAAGTTTTCTACAAAATCTATTCCATCTTCTTGACAATAACCTTGAGCGACTAATCGGGCTTCATTTCTAACAACCTCTCCTTGTTCATTCATTTTATTTTTATAAACTCATTTAGTTCTAATTATAGTTTTATTTTCAGGTCTAGGAACAGGTTCCCAAACATCCTTTCCAGTAAATTGATTTAGTTCTTCTTGCATGGTCAAAATCCATGAATCATCAGTTGATGCTTCTTTTGGATTCTTGGGTTCAATAGTTGATATAAAAGCTACATTACTCATTTGACTTAGTTGATTTCTAGTTTTAACAACAAATTGCATACCTCCTAGTATATTTTCAATAGGGTGATCTTTTAAAAGTTTAATCCTTTTATTAAGATGATTAATTTCATTATGAGTTTCAGTTAACTCTTGATTTTGAGTGATTAAATCCTCTTCATCATTTGTATCTTCAAAAATTTTGTGATTTTCATTAAACGAAACATGCATTGTTTCTTCGATGGTGTTAGTTCTTAAATTAAATACTCTGGTGCTTTACTTCTATTAGAATATTCAATAAAGATACCTTTGTCAGATTTATGATCAAATTTATCTAAGTTATCTTTAGTATTTAAAATAAAACATTTACATCCAAAAAAATCTAAAATAAGATACTTTAGGTTTCTTTGAGTGAAGAAGTTCATAAGAAGTCTTATCAGTTAAAGGTCTAATTAAGATTCTATTTAAAATATAATAGACGGTGGCAACTGCTTCTGCCCAAAAATTCTTTGGTAATTTACTATCTGAAAGCACAGTCTCGCACACTCTTGAATCGTCCTATTTTTACGTTCTACTACTCCGTTTTGTTATGGATTTCTTGAAAATGAAAAATTGTGAGTTATTCCCTTTTTATTACAGAATTCTTTAAACTTTTCATTTTCAAATTCACCACCGTGATCACTACGGATGGTTATAATTTTTAGAGAAAGTTGATTTTGAATCCTTTTTGTAAAGTTCTTAAAACATTCAAAAGTATCACTTTTATGTTTCAAAAATATTGTCCATATAAATCTAGAATAATCGTCTACAATTACAAAAACATATTTACAATGATTTATTGACAGAATTTGAGATGGGACCAAATAAATTAAGGTGAAGTAATTTAAGAGGTTTTGAGGTTGAAACCATATCTTTTAGTTTAAAAGAACTTTTTCTAAGTTTTCCTAATTGACATGCATCACATAGACTATCTACTTTAAAATTCATTTTAGGGAGACCTCTTACTAGATCATGTTTTGACAGTCTAGATAAGAGTTTGAAATTCAAATTCCAAATCTCTTATGCCAAATCCAAGGGTCGCTTGTATTTGCCAAAAGACATAAGTTATCATTTGAAACTTTCATACTAAGAATATAAATATTCTTTTTCCTAATTCCCTCAAATATTATGATTGAATTATTATCTTCAACGTGACACTTATCTTTCTCAAATTTAATTTTATATCCTTTATCGCAGAGTTGACTTATACTTGACAGGTTATGTTTCAAATTCTTAACTAGCAAAACATTAGTAATAATAGGAGTTTCAGAGTTACCGACTTTGCAGATGCCAATCACATATCCTTTTGAATTGTCTCCAAAGTTAACCAGTCCTTCGTTTTTGTATATTATATCATTCAGCATATTTGAATTGCCAGTCATGTGTCTAGAACATACACTATTGAGTATCCATTTATCTTTTTAATCTGCATAATTTTTCCGTTGTGGATTGATTCCTCAACCCCCATAAAGCATGTTTCCTGCACATCAAACAATCTTTGTAGACAACTTGTATTTGAATATTGATTATATGCAGACTCAAGAGATAATGATGATCTGAATATTTCTAAACTAATATTAACAAACATAGCTATTTTAAAAACTTTTTCAAAAATCAGATTATGAAACTTTGAAAACCTTGCTCTGATACCAAATGTGAGAAATGCGGAATATGGATCTTAAGGCTAGGATTAACACTAGAGGGGGGTTGAATAGTGTTTAAAGAAATTACTAAATCTTTTTGAGGTTTTTGTTAATTTGAACACAGATGTATGCAATATTCAGACACAGATATGATCACAGAATCAGACGTAGATGCAAATATAAAGTAAAAGCAGTAAAGGAAAGAACACACCAGATTTTATACTGGTTTGGAGTTACCCTACATCCGGTCCCACACATAAGTACAGATTCCTTTCAAAAACAATCTTTACAATTACACACTTGATTTCAAGGCCACGAGATACACCTTCCAGATTCACAATCCTCTAGGTATAGATACTTGATTTCCAAGGCAACAAGTTCACCCAATTGATTTCACAGGCTACAATCACACATTTTCTCGCTTGATTGATTTCCAAGGCCACAATCACACCTTTCTCGTTTAATTGATTACAAAGAAGCCTATAATTCTGATTAGCACTGAGGATCTTGTTGAGATAGTGATAGAGAATCAAACCAAAGATAATCTAGTTAGATTTAATGTTGATTTCGGCAGATTTATGATAAGAATGTGTATAAAGAAATGTGGAAGAAGAAGAGAAATGAAAACCAGAAAATATGATTAAAAATTCGTTGAAAACGACCCCTATTTATAGAAGAACAAAAGCCATGTCTATTTGTGAAGAGATATGACAAATAGACACTTATTTTGAAATTTAAATTTTGAAGCCAACTGCCACTACGTCGACATGGGTATATTGAGCATGTCGACATCCCAAAGAAATTTTTGGTGGTTTGTTTTTCTTTGAAAATAACTTCTATCTTATATTAAAACTATTTTAAACTTTATAAATATACTGGACTATAGTTAAAATACATAAGTAAATACAGAGAATAATATATATATAATTTTATATTTAAATCTGAGTATAAATATTAAAAGTTAAATAATTATTATTAAAGATAGTTTTAAAGCTAAGAATAATTTGATTTTGAAATTAAAGATTATTTTGAGGCTAAAAGTATTTGAAATCAGGATAGATGATTTTGATTCTTTTAAAAGGAAGGTTTTGAAAATATTTTGAAAACAAGATATAATTATGTAAAAACATTTTGAATAAAAATTAGCGGATACAAAATAATGTTCCATTAGATTTTTCGTAGGTTCCATCCTACTTAGGGTTCCATCCCTTTAACAGGCTCGAAGTGGATTCCATTCCACGAATAAATTGGATTTTAAGATGCCAGTGCTTTTCTAGGAGTTTTAACAAAATTCCTAATTAAAAAATATACTACTTGAAATCTTGAACTCTTGATAATCTTGATATTCTTGATACTCAATAGTCTTCATTCTTGATATCTTGAATTTCTATACTGTACAGTCTTCATTTTTGGTACTGTATAGTTAAATCCTACGTATACAAATATTTCTAAACTATAATGTTAGTATTTATATTTATAATATTATTCTAAGGTTGTTGTCATCAAAACCATCATTTACGGACTAACAAACATCATTTATCAATCAATATTATTCATTTGTACTCTTTTAATACTTCAAAAAGTATTCATATACGTATCTCAATTAGTATAAGTATATTCACAAATCATTAACAAGATTTCTTACTTTAAACCTTTAATTTTCTTATCTTTTTCCAAAAGATTCCTTACTTATAATTTCCTTTTGAATATCCATTTTAAGGATCTAAGTACTTGCACAGATCCATTCAAAGATTTAAGACTTATGTTACTTCAAAAATGTCACTACAAATCCAAAACTATTTAATACTTATATTATATTTAAAACATTTATTTAAAATCTAATTTAATATTGACTAAGTTGGATAGTTGACTAATCGATTATCTAGTTAAAAACGATTGCATATAGAATCGTATGCCTAACACGTTTCCGACATTCCAACTTATTTTATCCCTCGTTCAAGAGTAAAACCAAGTAAGTTAGAGCATTGGTTGCATATTAAACCCTTTCTTAGAAACTTCATTACCGAATCTCCTAGATAGAAAAGTCTACCTTATCGCCTTTTAGTGTTAAGTATAGTGATAATAATTTTCATAAACTAGGAAGAAATCAACATGATTAACACGTTTTCGACATTTTCGACTTAACTATTCCTCCGTCAAGAGGGAAGCCAGTAGGTTAGAGCTCTTTTACTTCTATCCCTGCTCTAACATTAATCTTAGCTCTCACAAATAGATAAGCCTACTTCGTCGTCTTTTATTGTTAAGCATAGTTAATTACTTTTTCAAATAAATAATTAAACAAAACACGATTTAGCCAATTAAGAAATTCATAACCCCTTTCTAAATCCTTTGTTTATAATTTAAAACCCTTTAGAAATTATATAAATAAGCATTGGGATTCATTTGCAAAACTAGATATTTAATAAAACAATTCAAAGAATATTTTTCACTTAAGATATTTGTACTTTGATAAAATAGTCAACACATTTTCCAAAAACTATATATACTTAAAAATAATTATAAATTACTTTAAAATACTTATAATAGGTTTTAAAACATTTACTCGAAATATTACATTAAAATAACAACTTTATGATTTACTTAAAACTTGGAAAAACATGTTTTTTATATTTATAAGTAAAAATTCTTCTTTAAAAATTCACAACGAATTCCTAAAAATTCATAAAAATCTCAAACCACTTTTAAGTATTCTAGTAAGAGTAAGTAAAAACTTGTAAAAAGAATGAAACAAATACTTAAGTTAAAAAGTCCTTTTCAAACATCTAAAGTTTAGAAACAAAGGGTAAACATGGCAGTTTTGCATAAGTGTAAGTTGTAGCACCTTTTGAAATGTTACTTAACGTTTTATTATCCAAACTTTTTATGGAAGTAAGCATACATATAATCATAATAAATATGGTGAGAAACCCATAAGGATCTCTCTATAAAATTCGTAGAAATTGCCGAATACAGGATGATTCCTAAATGCATCCATAGCAACTATCGCTCTAAGAGCACTTTCATATCCATGTCCAATCTAAATCAAAGTCCATCTACAACATATGTTCTTTGTTTCAAGACCTTTTTACAAGTCCATTCAAGTTCATTCCAAGTCCATAGATAAGGATCACATATGCTACTTACTTTCAAAGCAAGAATTAAAACCAATATTTTGTCAACACCAATTCGAAAAACATATAAGAAATCAATAACAAACACATATACCCAATATTTTCATTCAAGATGGTGAGTTAACTCACCTTTAACCACTCACCTTTAACCAAACAAATAAGCAAGATCCAAGAACCCAAGTTCAACCTCACCTTTCAATCACATTCCTACTTCCTTCTTTTCTTTACTTTCACATGCCTCTATCCCAAAACACCCATAAAAGCTCATAGCCTTCCTTGATGTGAGAGGATGGATTCACTTATTTAAGATTTAACGTGGTAGAATATACTGTGACTATTAATAAGGCTTGTGGCAGAGTTTGAGTTAATTTGGAGTTGATTTGAAATTATTTTCTTTAGAAATTTTGAGAAGAAGAAGACATGAAGAGAGCTTGTATTTGCTTTGCAAATTTATGATTTATTATCAAGGGTATGCCTCTCCTTATATAGGCTTTAAGATGGTGCTCCTTAGTTTTGTTCTCACCCTCCTTTCATGTCATGGAAGGTGTTAACGAATTTCTTTGTTAACCCCAAAAAGGTCAAGGGAGTGAATTTTGGACAATGACAGAAATTGGAGAGCTAAGATTTAACCTTAATGAGGGTTGAACAAAGCAACACTTGGTTGATTTATGGCTTAGGAGGAGTGAGCAAGCAGTGTTAGATCCATGAAGAAGTCACATGCTTAATCATGTGAGGTCATATGTACTTGAAGTCGATCTACATAAACAATTATATGCAAAAATAAATGTCAAGAATATGAGTACTTTGGAAATTCAAAGCTAGCTATGATCAAGAAATCACAAATGCTTTGGAATTCGAAAGTAATCCATAACAAGACATCTTATTCCTATTCTATATAATGTTGAATGTACAAAGTCCTGTGTGCAATAGCCCTCTTGGCACTTAAATATCCAAATTAATTAATGGTTACAAAGTTTAAAATGTAAGAAGTGAGAAAAGAATGATCCACCACTTTTCCATGCCCTTATGTCTGCATTTATAGGGTGTAGGGTTCGGCACAGCTACTCAATGCCACATTCGGCATGCCTATCCTTCATCATGCATAATTCTCGGCAGCCTCATTGGCACCAGGCTTCATTCCATACTTCAGATGACTTTCAGCATTCTTTATTGATAATAAGCGACATCAACATGCAACCAACTCAGGATGAGTGGCATTGACATGAAGTAACATTATCTTGTATGATATTGGCCATGATAACTCCTATGAATGTTGATGACTTTCGGCCTTGGCATTACATATATAGATGTGTGGTGTCCTCAAAGTGTTGATGAAATGCGCATCATCGAGGTACAATATTGGCTATCAATAATCATCAGTAATGGGAAGTATCAATGAACATAGTATCTGTAACAATCCTAAATTTTGGTCATTGAATTTGAATATTTAATTAATTTTAAATATTTAAATAATTAGATTTGGGAATTTAATAACTTGAATTCAAATATAGTGATTATTTAAATATTTTAATTGTGAATTAAATATTAATTAAATGGATTTAACAATCTTATTTAACTTCTTTTAATTAATAAATGATATTAATGAATCCAATTTGTAAATTTATTTACAATAATAAATAGATCAGATAAATATCTATAATTGGATCAAAATATAAAATGATGTGTAAATTTATGAAATTAGCATTCTGGAGCAGTCTCTCAGGTTGTGACGAAACTAGTGCATTTGGATCCAAAATAATGAATTATTGTAAGATGACGAGTTACGTGACGATCGAACATATTGTGTGATCGTGTAAGCTAGAAATTTGTAGCGATTAATTTTAGAGAATTAAATTAATGTAATTTGATTTTAAAATCTAAATTTGTATATTTTGGAAGTAGGTCCCAAAAATATTTCCATTGAGTTAAAAATAGGGGTATTTAGCCAGGAACACTAGTGAGCGTGTCTCGATTGGAGTTCATCAATTTTTGGGTGCGAATAGTACCGGTTAGAGAATCTTATATAAGGACCTATACCCTTCATTCTTTTTCCCAACCTATAATATAAACCTAGCCTCCGTTTGCAAATCTCTTCATCCAACAGATCAAGCAAATCGGAGCCATTCGGGGTAATTTCAGGCTTAGTTCTCAACTGCAAAGTTGTTCGTGAGGGTGAGTAAAGCAAGGAGGTCGGTTGGATTATGGTGCGATCGCTAGAAAAGGGGATCGATGATGTTCGTTTTATTTGGGATTTTCTTGGTGGCCAGACATCGATTGGAGGAAAATGGGTGTCATTGAGTTTGTCTCGATGTGGCTGTCTCAGGTGATGTTGCGGCGGTGGATGGTGGCTGCCGACGGCAGCGGCGATTGGAGATTGGTCGACGTCGAGCTTTGTTTTTGGTAGCTTGGATGCTTTAAATAAGATTAGGGTTCTAATTGTTATTTGTAAGGGTAATTAATTTGCTAAATGATGTAATTAGAGAATAAATATATTATTTAATTCTGTAATCTTCATTAACTTGTATCTTGATCATATAAGGTCCAAATCGAATGCGGTCAATCATATTGGATTTGTAACGACGATAACTACGTTAAAGAACTAAATTGATAAGGTTTGGAGCTGATAGAATTTCAAGCTAAAATCGAACGACGGAATTGGAATGTGGAAGGGTAACTAGAATTTTGATGAGTTAAACTCACCTTTTTGGTTATTCAGTATATTAATATAGGTAAAAAAAATTATTTATTGCGTGCTTGGTTGTTACTTTATATTGCTGTTTGATTGATTGTTTGGATTAAATTCCCATTTTGTAAATTCATATAACTATACATATTATTGTTTGTTACCTCCTAGTAGTGGATGACATAAATAACCATTTTGTTGCAAGGGACAAAATGAAGAAGTCGGAATGTTATCGTAGCGAACAGGTCGCTGCAGAATACTTCAAAAAATACACATACATATATATGATTTATAGGGAACATTTGTAGAGATACCCAAAGGGGCTTTCTCACCATTATTTATTTACTGTTATTTGCTTATATTTATATTTAGTTAACATTATTTGTGACCGTTTATTAAATTGTTTAAGTGTCGTTATAGCGATTTTATGCTATATCATCACTTATTGAATATCATCTCCTTAAATCTTTGTGTGTTGAACTTGAGCTTGTATTTTCACATAATAGATATTTAAAATCCAATAGTCATTTTGATTAATAATTTTTGAATTTAATCAATCATTTTAATTTAAGATGTTTGAATTTAGAAAATCATTTTATTTAATGATATTTAAAATTAATTAATCATTTTAATTAATGGGATTTGAATTTAATTAGTCATTTTAATTCATGATGTTTTAAATTTAGTTAATCATTAGTTAATCGTTTTAGTTAATGATGTTTTAAATTTTGTTAGTTAATGATGATTGAATCTAATTAATCAATTTCAATTAATTATATTTGGATTTAATTACTAATTTTAATTGGTGACGTTTGAATGTAATTAATCCATTTAGTTAATAATGTTTGGATTTAATTAATGATTTTAATTAATGGTATTTTTAAAAAAATTAATTAACTAATTTAATAAAAGAGTTTAGATTAAATCAATTGATTAAATAAAAGTGTTTTAAAGTTACTTAAATGACTTAATAAAAATGTTTTAAAGTTAACTAATTAATTTGACAAAAGTGTTTAAAGATAGCCGATTAATTTATTAAAAAGATTATAAAGTTGTATATAAATTATCCTTTGGGACAAATTAACATTGTTTTAAATTTATAAAGGTATTAAAATTGATTTTTTTATCCCTTTAGAAAATAAATATTGTTTTAAATTTATAAATGCTAGTTTATAAATGAGAAAATCTTTTAATAGATTTTTTTAAATAAAGCTAAGTGTAGTTTGTTTTATATTTATAGTAAACAATGTTTTAAGGACATTTCATTTTGACCCTTCTTTTAATGTATTTAGTATTATAGCCCCCTTAAAATAATATTTCAAAGAGTATTTTAAAAGTGTTTCAAAATATTTGAAATGTGAAAATCAAGCCCAAATGTGGATTGAATGTTTTAAAAGTTTGATTCATTTATTAGTGGAAGAGTATGTGATTTAACTTCCATAAGAAAATTGCTTTTTTTATTATCGATAGTTGATTTATCGACTCTCGATGTTGATTCTACTATCTTCTTTGTATTTCATCATTCTAAGATGATATGTTGCTCTTTTTAACTTTTGATATCCTTTATCAAAAATGACTAAAACCAAAGCGCATGTAAAAAGGGACACACCCTTCTAATCATTGTTGTGCTTCGTCATTCTAAGATGATTTGTCGCTTATTTTGAGCATTGGTATCCAACACTGAAAAAACTAAAACCAAAGCACAAGTGGGAGCGAAGCCATATGGGTCAACCACTAGGATTTATTCACATTCATCTAGAGAAGTTGATAACATGCATGAATTGATGTGAGTATATTTGGATCCCCATAGATTTAATAAAGTCCAGCTTGGAAGTTCCGAGAGTGACGCATGTGCTCTCAAGTGTATTTTATCTAGAGGTATACTTTTGTTGAAGGGAAGCACCCTCCTATTTATGCTGGATAAATTCATTTTCCTTGTTTCTAACTCGAACCTTGGAATTGATTTGTTCTTCTTTTGTTTTTGTCAATTCAAGACGATTTATTGCTTATTTGAGTGTTGCTATCCTTCATCGAAAATTACTAAAAGCAAAGCGTAAGTGGGCTAAGTTATATGGTATTTTTCCCATTAGGGTATCTTCACATATACTCTAGATTGGATTCAGTGGTATGCATTTAAAGATGTGAAATACTCGGATTCTTGGTAACCATTGGCGGGGTCCGGTTTGGTATTGTCCGAGAGCCATCATAGCTCTCAAGCATATTTCTAGAGGTATACTTTCGGTAAGGGGGATGCACCTTGCTCGAAATTTGTTGGAAAATTTCTCTTTCCTTATTTAATTCAAATCTTTGAACTATGTTTTGTAATTTGCATCGAGAAGCATCTGAAGCTCTTCTCGATGTCTAACCATAATTTTCCATTCTATAAGTTAGGAATTTGTTGTTATATATGCATACGCTTTCATGTTTGGATTATCGTTCTGATTGTTTCTCATTTCTTAATGTATGGAGTTTTTCTTATGAGGTGTAAACACATTCCTCATTTAGCAGCGTGGTCTGACAGAATTATTAAATGTTAGTCATATTACTTGAGTTTTCTCACAAAGGTTTTCCCAGACTGATCCGGGTGTTATTGTATTATAATGCTCATGTCAGACGGAGTATTTTTCCATATTGTCGTTGGTGAGACGTGGAGCTCATAGAGGAGAGCTGGATGTTCACTTGCCATAGCAATTTACTTTCCACTGCATTATATATACCTATCAGCAATTGTAACGATATGATTTTATAACTGTCCAACTAATAAGGTTTGTTTTTTAACTCTAATGTACTCCATATTTTGGAGTGTTACTGTCATTGTTATATTATATGTTGACGATTCCACTATGAGATTCTGATTTCCCTATACTCTATTCTTTTATTTTTATTTTACCTAACAATCTGTCTTTTCTACGATTGGATGTTCGACATTTGAATACCATGGATGTACTCGATGTCAACTTTCGATGGTCGAAAAATGGGTCATTACTGTATCATCTGAAAGACGACATTAAAGAATGGCGGCATAAAATAGTCGCGTTATCAATAATGGTGTTATTTACTCTGGGATGTATCAATGGAGTGGTATCGACAATAAGCTGTCTTCGACAACAATAGTGTACAACATCAACATATAGCAGCATTAGTAATAGACAGTATTAATGCAACGACCCACCTTTTTGGATGGTTTAAATTGACAATAAATCTCACATGTCAAACTCAAACCATTCAAAAGAGAGGATTGTTATGGGATTGTTACGGGGTAAATAAGAAAAAGTAGAGAAACAAAGAAAAACAAAATACAGAATCTCACAGCGAAATGACAAAATATAATAATCAAATAAACAGTTTATGAAGCTGTTTTACAAATAATATTTGATTACACTTTTACAATACAGATCAAAGTACATATAGTAGGAATAAATAAATAAATGCAGCAGAATAAAATTATGCAGTGGGTAAATGTAATAAATAATATAGTATACAAATCTCCGTCTTTGTCCTCCAGAAAAGCAGTCTTCGATACATTGAAAAGCTCAGACTGACCCAAGCGAATTGAAAGAACAAACACTAGAGTCGGAACTAAAAGATCTTATGTAAGTTAAAGAAATAGTAAATAAATATGAGTGTAACGACATCGGAGATGTTTACGAAGTTTGACATCTTCTATCTTGTGTCAACGTGAGCGCAATAACTTAAGAGATGCTCGGGATTTCTATCTCTTAAGGATCCGTTAAACTATCTACATACATAGTACAATACGCTATTATAAAGTCAAGTAAAGTATCAATATAGCATTAAGGCATTACCCATATCCTCCTGAACACATTTTATACATTCCTGTAGTATATACAGTACCATAAGCTCCACCAAACCGGTGGTTTACCCAGAGGGCACTCTATAGGTACGATACAAAACAAACTCGTAGAAGATGCGATAAGGCATGTGACAAGGCACGCGAGGCAATGCCCAAGGTAGGATACTACTATTTTGCGGATTTGAACTAGTGGTAACGCCTAGCAGCTACTACCGCCCACCTTAGAACACACTCCCAAAATCAAATCGAGGGGTGGCCACCAAATCAATCATAAAGTAATAATATGGTATCGAAGAAATATGCCCGATAGAGGGAGCGACCTCACTTGGCCTGGCATGGCTTCTGTTTTAGTCACATCAAGCTGACTCACGGGAGTCTGGGCTACAATAGTACCTCATACAGAATCGTTCGTCAAACCATCCTACTTCATTCTGGAATCTTTACTACATACACAGTTGTTAAAGTGGTTTTCGGTATTGGCAGAGATTATGATAATATCAGATTCCGGTCTCTTTAACAACCAAATGCTTATTTCACACCAGATGGTTCTTTTACATTTCCAAAACCCATTTTTACAATTGATATCGAAATATCATATTCAGTTCAAACCATATCACTTTTGAAATCATATTCACTTTTGGAATTATATCGATAAGATAGGTTAATTAAATCCTCATGTCAAATTCATTATATTTACTCAAAAATGTCATTTCATTAGTAGCTATAATTTCAAATCCCAACTTAGGTTACATCATCATTTAATCATTAAATCAATGATTTAAATAAATAGTTCAACATTGCACTATGAGAAATTTAGAAATATAGTTTAAATGGTCATAAATAGTTTAAAAATAGTTAAATCAGTTTAAATACTTTAAAATAGTTTAAGCAGTTTAAAATAGATTAAAATACTTTAAAATAGTTTAAATGGTTTAAAATATATTAAAATACTTTAAAATGGTTTAAATGGTTTAAAATAGAATAAAATACTTTAAAATAGTTTAAATGGTTTAAAATAGATTAACTTTAAAATACTTTAAATGGTTTAAAATAGATTAAAATAGATTAAAATACTTTAAAATAGTTTAAATGGTTTAAAATAGATTAAAATAATAAAATACTTCAAATAGTTTAATTATTTAAAATAAATTAAAATTGTTTAAAAGTGAATAAAAATAGTTAATATAGTTTAAATAGTTTTAAATAGATTAGAATAGAGTAAAATAGTTTAAATTAGATTAAAATAGTTTAATGGTTGTAAAACAGGTTAAAATAGTTTTATATAGTTTAATAGTTTAAAAATCTTAATAGTCAGGATTTAAATAATATATTTAAACAGTTTATATTAAAATAATTATTTCGAACTTAATAGCAAAATAACCCATTTCATTAATTTTAAGACATCTGGACTATGTCCAGCTTTCAATTCGACTAACTAAAATTGGTCTTTCAATTCAGATTCTTCTTTAAAACATTTAATCAATTATCGATTTCAAATCCATGTTTATATTATCAATTTAAACCATTTCAAATTAAATAGATTTCAAATTTATAGTCGACATTTTCAATAACTCAATTTCGATAAAATACATTTATATTTGACAATTCGACTTTGAGATTTCAATTTAAATCCTTTAAACAATTTATTAAGACCAATTCCAATTTCACATTTTAAGCTTGGATTTCTGAAAATAGTCCGATTTATATAAATCCAATTTATGTCAAAATATCCTTTAACCGAATTTAAAAATTTAAGAATTTAAAAATCATTTAACTCAATCAATCAGGTGACTATATATAATTTTCTGCCCTATAGTCAAGTGATACAGATATTTTATCATTTCAATCTGCAAATATTTTAATTTTTACAGGTATATGTTATTTCAACCCGCAATCTCAAATTTTATATCAAATCCATGAAATCGCTCGATTCTATCATTTCAACCCATAATGATTTCTCCCTAATTTATCAGATCGTTCGTGTATGTATCATTCAACCCTTAGAGAACTTGTAGTATTATAACAATATAAAAATATAACATCCAGTCATCCAAATTCAACAATCAAACATCCATCACAATCATCATTCAAACCGATTAATAAACAATAACAAGTGACTGATTTTCAATAACGGGCATTAACAAGAAATTTAGAATTTAATATTAAATTAAATGGCAATTATATTCAGTAAATTCAGATTTAACTAGAATGACAATTTAAATATATCAAATTGCAGTGAATTAATTTCAAATCATATCGTAAATTCAATTTAACCAACATAAAATAATCTCGTAGTTGTGAGTGGGTCAAAACACTCATCATTGATTTCAAATCGATTTGAAATCCAAAATAAGGCCCAAATTTCAACAGTCTTAGAATTCGTCCAAACTAGTTCCATAATGTTCGAAATTTCGATACGATCCCAATGAAACAAAGCGCCCCCAAATCCGAGTTCATATGCAAAAGATATAAAGATTAGAAGATTATACATTTGTATTAAAATTAAATAAAATAAAGCAAACGAACCAATAGAATTACGCCATGCTGTCCCATACACGTAAGCCCTAGCCCGACTATCTATGAGCAAAACGCGTACGAGCCACCAGAACCTACCATTGACTACGAACGCACGCCTCCACCAAACGCCTGACCCTCGATAAGGATTCGCCATCGTCTCTGCCAGCCGCGGCCGCGCCCCTGCTTGGCGTTGCATAATCTCCGACCACCAATTGGTCGTACGCCGCTGCTCCGTTCAACTCCAAATCATGGCGATCTCAAATGTCGATGACCTTATGTAACCGTGCCAAGAACACTACACGACGTCCTCCACATGCTGCCACTCCCCGATCGTCCTAAGATCGACGATCCACCATCCAATCCAACCACCACATATGAATGACCGAGGTTAAATCACTGATTTATGGACAAGTCATGATTCTAATCGAGAAACGAATTACACCAGTGAATTATGCTCGTCGAGAGCTTCGAATCGGTATATAATATGATAGGGTTCCGAGAAGTTTGATTTTGAAATTGATTTTGATTTTGAAATTGAATTACGATTTAGGGTTTCATATTTTATCGTTTGAGAAGGAGGAACTGGTAGAAGTAATAGTACATACAGAAATAAGAAATGAGAAATGATTAAGATTTACAACAGCCTATATATAGGCAGAGCTGAAATAGAAAGGATGGACCAGATCGATTGATCGAAACGACTACACGACCCAAAAGCCCGTTCTGACCCGGAAACGAAAATAGGTCATCTCATATATCAAAATAGATGTTTTTTATATTTTTAGACTCAATGAAAAAGATCTCAAGTCCTAATTTCATCGTATAAAGAAGTTATCTTTAAAATCAACTTATTTCAAATTGAACTTAATTGACTTGATTTCTACATGTTTCGAGTCTGTAATCAAACGACAAGTCCGATCGCTACTGAATTTGAAATCCTAGAATAATTCACCGTTACGAATCCGATGAAATTGTTTTCTTCGAAATCCGAGACAGTAGCCAAAATGATTATTTTCACATAAATCAAATAAATTATTATTAAATTATAATTAACAAATTTTACTATTTCTAATTACAAGAAATTAAAAATCATTTTAAAACAAATTTCCCA
Organism: Allium cepa; assembly: GCA_030765085.1. Classification (NCBI taxonomy): domain Eukaryota; kingdom Viridiplantae; phylum Streptophyta; class Magnoliopsida; order Asparagales; family Amaryllidaceae; genus Allium; species Allium cepa. The sequence continues at coordinate 383,418,085 of CM060944.1, read as the reverse complement.
TGTCAAATTCAATATTAATTATTGCACTAATTACAGCGTTCAATTTCAATTGCAATATTTTCATTAATTATAATTTAAAACCCAATAATTTAATTTGATTTGATTTCAATCTTTTTATTCAATCAGTCATTACTTTGTTGACATAGTTAACATTGGTTTACATCTTATTGCATTATTATTCTACAATTATCACCTTAATCCATATTAACGTAATATTTGATTACACTTATTGCAATTTATTTCCAATTGATTTTCAATTAATTAAATAGCGAATTTATTCAATTAATTAAATAGCGAATTTATTCAATTAATTAAATAGTGAATAGCAAAAGCTACTTGCTTGAAGAATGTTTCTTAGTATCTCATTTTCATTCATAGTATTTTTAGCCTCTTGAGCTTAACTTTTTTTATAACTGTTGCACAGATATATATAGTTCCTTATGGTGGCCTATGAACAATCTTATTAATTATAAGGAAGATGCATGTTTTTTGTGAATACAATTAATTATATAGAAGTGGATGATTAGTCATGTAAGCTTTAAAGTCATGTTTATAACGAAAAAAGAAAATTTCTTAAGGTATTTCATGCTCATCACGTGACATTGAAAGATCATTTACTGATGCATGCCTTATTAATAGTAGCTCCAATATGAAGACATGCCTCGACACTGTACACGCATATAATACATGCTTCAGCTAATATAAAACAATAAGGATACTATTGTTTATATATACGTACCCTTTCTTTTTTACAGAACATTAAAATTTAAAATATAACAATATACGATAAAATATATACAAATGTGTGTGTGTGTGTGTGTGTGTGTGTGTATATATATATATATATATATATATATATATATATATATATAATACATTAACTAATGGAGAACATGGCCCAGGTTGGGGGCTTGGTGAATGGCCAGTCAAGTGGGTAGGGGTGAAGCGGTTGAGAGGCGATGAACGCAGGCTGCTGCATGCGGTGGTGGGTCGGCTATCGATGTAGGGCGATAGGCGGCAGTTTGGCGGATGGGTTGATGGGCGCAGCAGCTCGTGGGGGCATTGACGCGTACGGGCTGCACGGGGTTGTCGTGTTGCGGTGGCATGGGCTGCGGTGATTGGTGGTGGAGATGCGGCCGTGGGGTTGTATGGATCTGGAGATGATATGAGGCGGGAGATGGTTCATGTGGAGAGGGTTTCGGTTTCTAGTGGGAAGGCAAGCAGTTGCAAAACCTTATACGAAAGTTATGTTTCACTTTTTTTTATAACTCAAACGAACAGAGAGCGGCCATGACTGAAGGAGAGGTAGCAGCTTTGAAGATGTAGGAGAAGTATGGATGTGAATAAAAGGTATAAATTTTATGTTATAAATCTTTTAGAACCAAAATAGAAATCTGAAGAGACTAAAAATGAACCGGAAATAAATAGAAAATTAAATTAAAAAGTTGGAAATAGCAAAAGGTGATGCATTCAAGAATGTTTAATTTAAATGGCTGCTCGTTATGTACAAGGTCGGGAAGCAAAAAAGGCTTGAAAGCGGAACCGGTATCGTAGGCGTTTCGTAGATTGCACCACACACCGGACGCCGAAACAAAGGGATAAATATACCACAGAGATAAGCACGATGAGACGATTAAAACGGTATAAAGATACCAGTGGTACGATCGATTTATAAAAATTCGAATTTTTATACTAGCGGAAAATGCATGAAAAACACAGAAAAATAAGATCGACGGAGCTAAAGATGTCCGAATTTTGAAAAACGAAAAATGTTGTTTGCTCAGAAGATGTTTTAGAATTTTTCTATGCAAAAATATTTAGGTTCCGAAAACATTTTATTTTCATCGCTTTTTAACTGATTAAATTGAAGTAAATTTACGCACGAAATAAACTTTCATATTTTCGGACGAAAATTTACCAGTTGCTATGTTTAACTAGACGCATTCTAAATCTCAAATTTATATTTCAAAATTTTATCGTTTAAAATTCCACAAAATTTCAGTTAAATACGTTACTAAAACCGGTTAAATCTGCAGTTTGTTACACTCTCCCTCACTCAAAACTTTTCGTCCTCGAAAAGAGAGGAAGTAGGAGAATAGAGACAAAAAAAATAAAAATAAACTTGAATTACATTATAAACAATTAATTTAAATCATATAAATTCTAATTTAAATAAATCTATATTCAACAATTTTGTTTTTAAATTCCAGGTTTTCATTAAATTGATTTGATTTCACATTTATTAATGTTAGGTACAAAAGGTTTCTTTCAAATGAAATTCAATTAATTTAAGATACCTCATTAAGTTGATCTAATTTCAATTTATTAACTTTCAAAACAAAAAATTTCTTCTATTAATCACACCTATTATTTATCCAAATTATTATTCTATGTATCTCCATAAACATTTTATAATTTTAAATTTAAGTGAATAACATTTATTATACGCACTCACATTTTATTTATGAAGACAAATTATATTGTATATTATCCAATTTTCTTAAATTAACAATTCCAAAATCATAAATTTGAATAGTCATTTATTATAATCATATTTTATTCGGCAAATTTAATTCTTCTTTTTCCCAAATTATTATTAAATTTATTCCACTTAATATATCTTATCACATATATTAAGTATATTTACACTTATTATAACTACTCGAATTTATTTAAAAATTCCTTTGATATCATTTATATTGTATAATATTCAATTACATAAATAACCTTTGAAAATTTAAGCAAGTTATATTAAATGCAATTGAGTATTATCCAAATAAACTTTTACCATTTACTTATTTCAAGTTAAGTATTTATATAAAAAGAATTTGGTTTCATTTATAATTGAAAATCATCCTTTTACAAATTTAAGAGTTAACTTCCAATTAGCTTCAAACAACCTAGATATAAAATAAATATATATATACATAATATATCAAGTCAAATTTAAAATCTTCAATATATATTACAAATCAAGTCATGATAAGAAATTCGAATAATTTATTTTTCAAAACAAACCGTAGCAAAGCTACAGAATAGTCTCTCCACTTAGAAACTCGAAAATAAATGTCGATGATGCGGCCGTCATCATCGAAATTATTTTCCGGCGACAAAGAGAAGAGCACTGATTTTTTTGGCAAGGCCAGCCGGTTTTATAGTGGACCGTCCACTTATTATTACGAATGTAATAAAAATTGAAGTACAGGAGAAAGGCAAAGCGCCTTAACTACTAAATAGGAAAAATAAAGCACAGGAGTGTGACCGACATGTCACCGTTATATAATAAACCAAGACTAAGGTTCCTCCAAAGAGGTAGAATCTCCATCTTCCACCAACTCCAACGAAGAGTCGTATGGGACTTTCCCAAGAATACCAGCGAATGGGCGGAAGAGACTCGCTAAACAAGGATCATATGCAACAGAAGCAGGCGAGTAAACAAATGAACGATCCCAAGAAGAATCAGCTAACATGGCAGCATTAGAAGTCGCATATAGACCATCCAAGTCAAGGACTAAGGAATCACCAGAAGGAACGTAATGAAGGCATCTAAGGTCCAAAATATCATCAGAAACAAACCTAAAAAAGGAATCAGCAATGGGATTAAATCTCACATCGGACTTCAGATCAACCCAACATCTCTCAGACCCGTCCCAAACAATAGGCGCTCGTGGCGAAGGTGGATCCGGAGTAGCCAAAGGAATCACAGAGTCAACACAGGGGACCACAAGAGCAGAAAGAGAGGTAGGCGAATCAACTGGACAAGGAGGCGAACCCGGGACAGATAAAGTAACTACAGGAGGATGGGCAGAGGCAGAAACCTTAGGGACCAAATCCGGAGTGGGGGGCGAGGCAAAGGAATCTTTGGAGCAGCCGTGGAGACAACAGAGTGTATGCAGGAAATTTCCAGGCGGCCAAAGGAGTGACAGGTAGTGCAGATATCCAGAACCCAACCGTAGCGAACGCGGATCTCCGCAACATGCCCAATAGCTAGTTGGACTAGAATAGAGGAAGGAAGAGGCTTATCTGGGGAAATTTCAATTAGAGCTTTAGCATACACCAATTTTTCTCGAGCAACAGTATTAGAGTCAAAACACCTCAGTTTACCAATGTTACAGGCTAGCCAATTCAAACCAAGAAAAGATTGAAGAGCAGAGGGAATATGCATAAAATAGACCCAAACGGGAATGGAACGAACTTGCTCACGAGCTCTAGCAACAGTTGGCGACCACGAAGTTATAATGAATGGTTGCCCATCGAAAAAGGAAGGCTCAGCATCAAGAATAAGACGACGCTCCTCAGCGGAGGAAAACTTAATGAAATACAAGGAATCAACCAGCTTAATACATAATTCACCACGAAGTTTCCACGCCCGACGACAAACAGAAGACGCATTATGCAGACGATGATTAGGGTCCAGAAAAAAGCCAACTAGATGATCAGACCAAAAGTCCAAGCCAGCTTGAATGACAATAGGAGGAGGAATCATCACTCCATTCTCCGCAACAATATCAAAGTCAATCGGCATATAATCGCCCGCATTACGGGGAAGAGTTGAGAAAAGGGAAGACCACGATTTGGAGCAAGCCTGGACAGGAGCAGTAGGAGTAAATAGTTTAGGAGGAGTAGGAATAGGGGCCACCACAGAGAAAAGATTATCCACTGGGCAACTAAACCAGAAGAGACCACTTGACTAGGCAAAGTATCGGTGCGACTATCAACAGAGGCAGAACCAACTTCCACAGAGGGATTTAAAAAAACACTAGATGTGCATAGGGCATTGCCAGAAGAAACAGCAGAGGTAGGACCATTATCACTGCTAGCCAAACCAACCATCGCACTAACAACATCTAAAACATGTTCGCGAACAATAGGCGATACGCTCCCGCCAACAACTGGCGAAACGCGCACTGTAGACGCACCAATTTCAACCACACGAACAACAGACGATTGACATAAACCAGTCTCGGCCCTAATTAAATCCGATTGACATTTCGATTCTACATCAGAAATAAACACTCCACCACTAGCTAGAGGCGACAAGGACATACCAGACATGAACGAAGGCGCAGCTCCAATCACAGTTTGACTATGAGCTCGACCATGCTCAGAAGATGCATGGATGGCAGGAACCGAAGCATGGAGGGGAGGGAACTCAGAGGTGGAAAGGAGTTGAGGCATAAGTCGTTCTGGGACAGATGGGGGGACGCTGAATACACGGCCAGATCTGGTAGAAGATGGGGAAGGGGGAAGCGAAAAGGAGGAGGGCTGTGGAGGGGAGACGGGCATGGGAGGAGAAGGGAGAGGCGAAGGGAACGAGATGGAGGACGAAGGACAACGAGCAGGAAGCGAAAACTACAGAGGCAGGAAGCTGGATGCCATTGAAGCTCACTTTAATATTTTAGAATTAAATAAAATTGAAGTTGAGAAGAGCACTGATTTAATCATTTAAATTCTTTGAAAACCATTTCTATTCGAAAATATTTTAATTACTATACACTTTAAAAATTTCAAATCAAAGTTTGAAATCACCGGATATTAAATTCTCAAATTCTAATTTAAATACATTCCAAATTCCAAATTAAATTATAACCAAATTTTATAAATTCATTTATTTGTTTTATGAAATAGTCAATGATTTAAAAACAATAAATGAAACTCAAATATTATTATTTCAGGCAACAAATTCATTAACAAATTTAATTTCAGAAAATTTATACTTATATATAATATAATCATACAAACTTTATTTTATTTACTAATTTGAAAACAATATTGTGTCAGTTTGTTCTGTTCAAGTGTTTTGGAAATCCTATCGATAGCGTTGATCAGACGAATCGATCGAAAACCCAAATCAACATCAACAACTCAAACAACACAATATATAAAACATTTTAATATTAATGTTCAAACACACTTCCTCGCCCGACGATACAAGGATGGATTTCAAAATAAGTATAGAGATTTAAATTTGATGGAAATCAAATCAAAGAGAATTTTGATTCGATAATAAGTTCGAAACAGAAGATAAGATAATTCAATTAACAGAATCGGGAGATGGATAAGTTTATTTAATCCACGAGCAACCTTAACCGAATCGACCGTGACTTAATAATTAGATTGACGTAGAATTTCGAGGCAAATCTACATTCGATCGTAAGGGAAAGAATTCAGGTATAACAGGAGATAGATTGCATCGTAAACCGAGGATACAGAAATCTTTGGTAAATAGATGTCTATTATAAAGGAATTTCACCCATTTACAAATAATTCGAGGGTTGGCGAGATCGCCGATTCATTTTAGGGGTCATTCTAAGTGGAGTTATGGGATACTCCAGAATTGAAAGAAGACGAATAGTGAGGGACAAGAATGAATTTCGAAACCGAGGGAACGCTCCAAAATTCAAGGGAATCGAGTCAAAAGGAAGAGATTGAAACTCGAATGAGAGTGATTCTGTAAATACATTTACCCTATATGCTAAGTTTTGCCTAGAGCTACCAAAGCTCTGATACCAACTGTAACGACCCGCTATTTTGGACTATTCGCATCCGCACATGTCAGACTTGAATAATTCAAAATATCGAATTTTTAATTTAAATTTGGCAAAACTGAACATATACAGTAAATAAATAATCACAGAATCACAGACACAAAGTAATAATATGCAGCGAAAGTACAAGAGATAGTAGTTCATGAAGCTACTATATAAATATATATAAGATACATCAGAGTTAAAGCAGATACAACAGAAGAGTAACACGATACATCAATTACAAATCAGAATACATCACTGGGATCATCGAATACTGAAAGCAGAATAGATGGCTGGATCTTCAAGCAAAGCTCCAACTCCAAAGGTGAGTCTTGAATACTGGTACACTCAGTCTGACCCGAGCGCAAGCAAAACACAAAACACTCGAGTCAGGATTAACATTCTTATATCAATAAATCCAACTCAAATGAAATAACAATTAAAATACAATAACTCAAAGGACGTTGGAATAACCATCCTTTAAGGATCCGTGAAACTATCTACTATGTAATAGTGTACGCTAAATAGATAATGCCTATCAGTAATATAAAATATCAAAATAGTGTTAAGGCGTTACCATTATCCCTCTTTAACACATTTTTATAAGCATTATAGTCTATACAACACTGTAAACTCCACCGTAAACTAGTGGGATATCAGGGAGTACTCCATAGGTATAACACAAAACAAATTCGTAGTGGTCGCGTATATAAGGATACAAGTATGACAAGGCACATGAGGCAATACCCAAGGTAGTGAAACTCCCGTTCGCCTGATCCGGACTGGTGAAAACGTATCGCCGCAGCGATCGCAACACCGCGAAACAACACTCCCAAAAGTACGAGGGTGCACCAATCAATCACAAGTATGAATAGTAGTTACGAAGAAGTGTGTCCGCTCGAGGTGGCTAACCCCATTTGGCCCGGCACGGCTCCTGTTTTAGTCATTTTCAATTTGACACAAGTGTCAAGGCTATCCGTTATCGTTCTCTTTCTTCAGTCATCCCGTACATCATTCCAACCAATTCATTCTGGATCACACTCCGCGTATCGTTATTAAAGTTTTTTCGGTTTAGACAGAGAGTATGTCCATACCGATTCCGGTCTCTTTAATAACTTTCGTAATTATTACACCGATTGGTCGTTTATAAATATTTCAAAAACAAATTAATTTCAATTTCAATTAGAATTCGTAAATTGACATTTCGTTTGTCTTTCTAAATCAATTTCCAAAATTTTCGTTTCAAAACTTCCAAATTACCATTTCAAAATCTTATAATTCGGTTTCAACTTTTATTTAAACAATTCAAATATGGATTCAAGTTCGTATATAAGTTTCATTCCAAAATCATTTATAATTGTTTAATTTTCATTCAAATTAATTTAAATTCATTTATCACTCTCATTCGATATTCTTTAAGTTAAATTATCATTCAAAATGATTTCTATTAGATTTTCAATTCATTAAATCAATCACTTAAGTTCAACTTCATTATATCAAACTTCAAATTCAATTAGATTAAATTCGCCAAATCAAATTCTTAAATTCAAGTCTTATATTTATTTCAGTAAAACGCATTTTTATTTCTTGTTAAGAAATTCAATCCCATTTATTTATTTGCTTACGAATTTCAAAACTCAAATAAATAAAGAAACTCAATTTCACTTATTCAAGAAGTTCAATTTCACTTATTAACTTACTTAAATGTTTTTCCAAAACTTAATAAATAAAGAAACCCAATTTCATTTATTAACGAAGTTCAAATTCACTTATTCACAAGTTCAATTTCTCTTATCAAAAAAAATTTCAAATTTTATTCAATTATCAAATACTTAAATCTTATTCAATTATTAAATGGTTACATCTTAATTATTAAATAAATTCAACTTAAAAATCTCAGATTTGATTATAAACTCAAGCTTAATTATTAAATCATTTCCACTTAATTATGAATTCAAACTTAATTATCAAATCATTTCAACTTAATTATAAATTTAACTTAACAATTTCAAACTTCATTATAATTTCAAACTTAATTATAATTTAAAATTTAATTATTAAATGATTTCAAACTTAATAATTTCAAAACTTTATTATTATTAATTCCAAATTATTTATTAATAATTCCAAATTTAATTATTAAATAATTAAATTTCAAACAACGTTCTTTCATCAATTTCTACGTTAATATTTATTTCAGATTTCAATATTTACATTTTCCTTCCATAAAAATTCAAATTCCAACTTCATTTCAAAACTGATTCTTTATTCGAATAAAATCATTATTTTATTTTTAAATCAAATTATTGACCAATCGGATTTTTATTTAATTCTCTATCCTAAGTCAAGTTCATTTGGGTATTTATCATTTCAACCCGATTCCATTTCAATTCAAAAATCAAAGCATAGCAAAGGGAACTTGCAGTGTGATAACTGGGATGGTGTCAAAGTAAATAAACAAACAATAACAAACATTAATAACAATACAAAAATTAATTCAAATAATCCCGAAATAATCGTATTAATTCAAATTGTTGTTTGTGCGAATTAATATAATTATTTCTAGAATCTATACTATCATTTCATGTAGATTAAAAATTATCACACCATTATTTTATGCGGTTTTACACTTGACATTTTATTATTCGATTTCATACAACATAGATTTAAACAACAAACATTTAAATGGTTCGAGGTATATTTTTACCAAATTTCTATGTGTCAATTTATTCAACATTAAAGGGTTAGATTATGCAAATGCCATCTAATCAAATTTAATTTATATCAAGTCTAACTATCCTACGTCAATTTCAATTTTAAATTATTTATCACTTACAACGTTAACAGTTTAACGTCCAATATCTACATCAAACAATCAAACATTTATCAACAAACTGGATTATTATTGCATACATAACAGATAATGGTGTCAGATGTTACATGTGAACTGATACAGGTAATGACATATGTAACAGTGTAAATAACTAATAGCGGCATATTTCAATTTGTCATTTCAATTGAAATTAAATTTAATAAATAAAAGAATGTTAATCGTGAGTGATTGCTCATCTTTCGAGGCTAGAGAAATAAACGATGAAATTGAGTTACGATCCAGGCACGAATCCCGAAGCAAACTAGATTAGCACGAATTGTATGAACAAGGCTGATAATCAAGAATTGGTGAACTAAATTAGAATCAGATTGATGCAATCTATGAATATATATTGTATTATATATATGCTTTCCTACGTAAAATATAAACACTATACAATTAATAACCTTATATATTATAGACATACAATCGAACAGGTTGTATGCAACTAGCAAAAACTGAATAACATATAAAGCATAACCTATATATAGCTGTAAACAGTTGATAGTACATCAACCCATTTAATATACATGCAGCCTGCTTATAGAATAAATATATGTAATACTTCATTGTACTTTCTTGTTTTATATACATTTAAGATTCAAAAAAATATATAGACCATATAATAACAATATATAAGAATGAGACTATATATATGCATGCATACATGCCGGCTACTCCCACTTATATGCAGACATCGGACGCAGGTTATATATATATATATATATATATATATATATATATATATATATATCGCTATCGTAGACAAACGTATGCAGTTTACACATATTCACAAAATATTTTATACAACCGTACATATATATTAAACGAATATAAAGCTACTCCATATTTTCAACATAAATTTGCAAGATAAATAAAATTATATATGTTCAAGCTTATATGTATCTGCAAAAGCAACAGCCAAACATCTTACAAATATTTCTTTTTTTTTCTTTTTTTTTTGATCGATTTTTCTATTTCATGCATGAGAAATTATATATATAAGTTTGACAACAAATTCAACACGCACTATATTATCCTAAGTAAAGTAAAATACGATAGTATTTGCATAAAATGTTAGCCTCAACAAGCAAAAAAAAATAACATGAGTTGCTTGTGTAAGAGTAAACTGAAAGGATTTAGAAATGGAAAACATGGAGCTTAAAAGTAGTTTGTCTTCTTTGAAAATTTAATGCTTGACAAACCTTTTAAATACCACCGTTTATAGGTAAGGGTCTGGCTGGTAGAAGATCAAACACATAGATCGTATAATAGGATTCTCAAATTAAAATCATATCTCATTTGTTAGAAAAAATATGTTACCTTTTCTTATTGTTACTGCAAAAGCTACATGCTAGAATAATGTTTCTTAGCATCTCATTTTCATTCATAGTATTTTTAGCTTCTTGAGCTTAATTTTTTTTATAACTGTTGCACAGATATATATAGTTCCTTATGGTGGCCTATGAACAATCTTAATAATTATAAGGAAGATGCATGTTTTTTGTGAATGCAATTAATTATATAGAAGTGGATGATTAGTCACGTAAGCTTTAAAGTCATGTTTATAAAAAAAAAAAAAAATTCTTAAGGTATTTCATGCTCATCACGTGACATTGAAAGATCATTTACTGATGCATGCATTAGTAATATTAGCTCTAATATGAAGACATGCCTCGACACTGTACACACATATAATACATGCTTCAGCTAATATAAAACAATAAGGATAATGTTGTTTATATATACGTACCCTTTCTTTATTACAGAACATTAAAATTTAAAATATAACAATATACGATAAAATATATACAAATGTGTGTGTGTGTGTGTATATATATATAATACCTTAACTAATAGAGAACACGGCCCAGGTTGGGGGCTTGGTGAATGGCCAGTCAAGTGGGTAGGGGTGAAGCGGTTAAGAGGCGATGAACGCAGGCTGCTGCATGCGGTGGTGGGTCGGCTATCGATGTAGGGCGGTAGGCGGCGGTTTGGCGGATGGGTTGATGGGCGCAGCAGCTCGTGGTGGCATTGACGCGTATGGGCTGCACGGGGTTGTCGTGTTGCGGCGGCATGGGCTGCGGTGATTGGTGGTGGAGATGCGGCCGGTGGGGTTGTATGGATCTGGAGATGATATGAGGCGGGTGATGGTTCATGTGGAGAGGGTTTCGGTTTCTAGTGGGAACGCAAGCAGTTGCAAAACCTTATACGGAAGTTATGTTTCGCTTTTTTTTATAACTCAAACGAACAGAGAGCAACCATGCCTGAAGGAGAGGTAGCAGCTTTGAAGATGTAGGAGAAGTATGGATGTGAATAAAAGGTATAAATTTTATAATATAAATCTTTTAGAACCAAAATAGAAATCTGAAGAGACTAAAAATGAACCGAAAATAAATAGAAAATTAAATTAAAAAGTTGGAAATAGCAAAAGGTGATGCATTCAAGAATGTTTAATTTAAATGGTTGCTCGTTATGTACAAGGTCCGAAAGCCAAAAAGGTCTGAAAGCGGAACCGGTATCGTAGGCGTTTCGTAGATTGCACCACACACCGGACGCCGAAACAAAGGGATAAATATACCACAGAGATAAGCATGACGAGACGATTAAAACGGTATAAAGATATCAGTGGTACGATCGATTTATAAAAATTCGAATTTTTATACTAGTGGAAAATGCATGAAAAACACAAAAAAATAAGATCGACGGAGCTAAAAATGTCCGAATTTTGAAAAACGAAAAATGTTTTTTGCTCAGAAGATGTTTTAGAATTTTTCTATGCAAAAATATTTAGGTTCCGAAAACATTTTATTTTCATCGCTTTTTAACTGATTAAATTGAAGTAAATTTACGCACGAAATAAACTTTCATATTTTCGGACGAAAATTTAACAGTTGCTATGTTTAACCAGACGCATTCTAAATCTCAAATTTATATTTCAAAATTTTATCGCTTAAAATTCCATAAAATTTCAGTTAAATACGTTACTAAAACCGTTAAATATGCGGGTTGTTACACTCTCCTCCACTCAAAACTTTTCGTCCTCGTAAAGGGAAGAAGTAGGAGAATAGAAACAACCAAAAGAAGAAAAACAACATACTAAGCACATCAACTTGTTGAAGTTTCTACATTTATATTAAACTAACATTAAGTGGTAAAATCTTGCCCTGTTGTAGTCCAAACAATCTTTAACAGGTTCTTCAGGCTAGTGTTTTAACAAGTATAAATGATGTCTTGCTAACTATTTGCAACCCACACCTAGCAGGTAAAATCAGCAGGTAATAGTTGATATATGTAACGGGATATATGACTGTTCGGTTATCAAGTCTAATGATCGTTTTGTTACCCATACTTAACAAGAAAAATATGTTAAGTACTAATATGTAACTATGTTACCAAATACTATAGGTAAATAGTTGATATATGTTATCAAAACACATTTGAATCTAAATGCAATGCTTAAGAACATTAGCATTCTGGGCCTTTGTTTTTTTGGTCAAGATCCAAATTGCTTAAGACAGCATGTGATACAAAAGAATTTTGAAATTTATATTAATGATAATTATTATTTTTAGTCATAAAGTTGGTAAAATGAAAACTGTTGGCGATACAATGTAAAATTTACAGAGAAACATGTACAGGAAGAAAAGTTAATAAATATACTTAAGGTACCAATGCACAGAGTTGAGATGGAATGACCTATAGCAAGCAAGTTATAGGAACAGAGGTAGAAGAACTGTTTATTACCACATAGTATATTCTCTTAAATACTGATATCATTTATAAATCATTCCGTAAAACCATCGCTTTGTTAGTTCATTTCATTAGCTCATATTCACATTAATAATGTTACTTAAGTAAATTTTACTTTATAAGATGATCCACTTTATTAGTTTATTTTTTTAATTATTAATTTAGATCGTTAACCTTACTTAAGTAATTTTTTTTATAACTCGAATTCACATTAATAAATTTTATTTTAATCACAATCAATTTATTCAACTTCTCTTAAGTTAATTTTCATCTTTCAATTCATTTCATTAACTTATTTCGTATTCAATTAGCTATCATTCAATTTATTTAAACTCACTCCATTTGCATTTAATTTATTTACATCAAATTCAAATTGCATTCAATTATCCATATTAATTTTACATACACTCGTTTATTTTATTTAATTTCTTTCACATTTAGATTACATTCAATTATTAAAATTCAAGTTCGTATTCGTTTGGTTAATTCATTTTTATAGCTTAAGTGGAATTAATTTACTTTACTAACTTATCTAGTTTCACTCAAATCCAATTCAGTTTATTTAATATTAAGTTAAACATCATTTCATTTTAATCCATTGCTCGGTTTATTCAACATTATTTAAGTTTTTCTTTTACTTTCTTATCATCCACATTCAACAAATTTAAAGTTTGTTATTAGCTTAATGTTCTTAAATCTATAAATTATTCAAATTAATTCACTTAAAATTTCATTTTATAAATTTATCTAATTCATTTCAAATACAATTTACTTCCATTCAAGCTTTCTTGAGTTAAACTTCATTTTATTTTCTTCAATTTACTAACTCAATTTATTTAACATTCTTAAGTTAATTATTTTATTTTATTTCTCAAATTCAAATTTTCTTTGTTTGCTTAACCAAAATGTTTAACTATTTTAAATTTTGGTTTTACTTTCCTATTCTAATTTATAAGTTAAAAACTTACTTTTTTTCCATACTATTTTCAACTTAAAAGTTCAAACTATTTTATATATCCATTAAATCACACTTAGAATATATTTTATTTATAATCAAAACTTGTTTTAATCGAAAATAAATTTCTTTTGGTAGCAATTCTCACTCAAAAATGAATACTAACGATGCTACAGTCATCCCTAGAATTATTTCCTAGCAATTAGAGCGAGTTCAATGCTTTTATTTCTTTTAAAAATCCTTTCAAATAATATATTTCTAGTCAAAAAACTTTCAAATAATATTATTATTAATTTTAAAGGTTTCGAAACAATTTTTGAAAACAACAGGTTTTAAATTCAAAATTTGTCGACTTTTTAAATCCTTTCTATTTATAAGCCATATTATAAATATATTTATATAATTTCCATACCATTACCAAAATATTTCATCAATTTACAAATTTATTATTTTAAAAAATTCTAATTGTAATTAAATTTTAATTGAATTTAATTATCGAACGCTTTGTAAAATAAATTCACAAAGTATTTGTTTATTTTAATTCAACCAATAATCGTTGATAACTAAATATTATCATCTCCTAACAACAATTTCATTTATGATCATTATATATATATATATATATATATATATATATATATATAATATTTTAGGTAAAATTATTTCATTTACCCTATTTTAAAACAATATTATGTCGACTTTCCTCGTATAAGTGTTTAGAAACCCCTATCGATAACATGATGTCCCCACGCACCGACCAGAATTCATAAACAATTCAACGGATAAGTAAACACAATATAAAACATTTTATAATACTAGCAAGTACACTCTCTCATATATATACACTCAAAATTACTCATTCTAGGGTATTACTACCCTATTTTTAATGAGTCAAACCCTACAAAGTTATGATTATCGCTAAACCTAGCTCTGATATCAACTGTGATAATTTATGTTACAGATTATTTAAGTCGGACATGTGTGGATTATTGTCAATTTAAACCTTTCGAAATATGGGTCGTCGTATCCCCATACAGTCCTGTTTCTATGAAATTTTTAAATAAAGTTATCAAGCTAAAGCGGGACTTCAAGGAGAAGTCTCTAATTCTCAGAACTTCTCAGTTAGAAAATCCTTATTTTCTTATAGATTTATAGGAAGTTTACACATGATTTTCTTATCTTCGTTTTGACTTGTTAGGCGACGAGAAACATATGTTTCTTAGTGAAATTCAGACTTACCATGCCAAATTGCGATGACGACACACTAGCCATCCGGTCTGGAAATGGGACTATCATCGATTCCCTCCTGTTAATACCTCAAAAGGGATTAAGACTTCTTTTGATTCCACTTTAACCTTATCGGTTGGGCAATTTCAAAGGCAAAAACTACTATTTCAAAAATTTAAGAATCAATTGAATGTTTGAAAATAGAACTGTGATGTAATTTAAATTTGCTTATCGTTTGTAAATATTTGTTGTCACTAATAATTTTTTTTTTCATGTATCAATCCCTATTTCACTTTTTTTGAACAGGAAACCCTATTAATGTTTGCATCTGACCCCTCAAATATTCTTTCTCAATTGCATGACATCAAAGATAAATTGTTAGCTGATATTGAAAAGAGAAGGTCTTAGGAAGATGCCTCAGTTTTGCAGTTTTTAAATAATCCAAAAGCATGGGTGTGGCATAGGAAGTGTTATGAATTAAATTCAACATTTAGTAAATATAAAGAAATGACTACTAGCTTGGCGGCGAATCAAATCAACGAGAAGAACCAAGAATTTCAAAAATTGAAAGAAAAGATTGACATAACTTTAGGATCTAAACCTTCAATTGAGGTTAATGAGAAGATAGCTAGATTACATCACTGGATAAACGATCTTGAAGTGGATCTAAGTAAGAGCCAAGCATCATGCCAATCCCTGGACCTCACTGCAAGTGAAGGCAATTCCAACCTTCTCATTCCTACTTTTAGTAAAACGATTATATCTCGATCTTTAACAAGTCAGGAATTTCCTACTTTGTTAAATCCACCTCCGAGTCCAAGTAACAAAGAAATATCCAAATGGAGTAAATAAGTTAAATCTAAGAATACATAATTTTTCAGTATGAAATGGAATGAGAAAGTGTCTCAATGACTATTGAAAAGCTTGGGCATAAGAAGTATATCCTTAAGCAAGAGATTAAAGAACTAAAGAGCATGGTTCAAACTTTAAGAGCCAATAAGACTCTCCAGCATGCTTTGTAAATTCAAATTAATTCAGTTGATGATTTTGATTCTTTTTAGAGAAAGGAAAAGAAATCTAAAGAACTTCTGGATGTGGTCATTCGCCACATTACCGATCATTTAATTGCTTAGGATTTGGACAAGATAGCATGGAGCCTTAAGCTTTAGCAAAGAATTGCTTTAAACATATTCTTCTTTTGTCTAGTTTTTGTACCTGGAACTATGTGCATAATGTATTAGATGTAAATAAATCTGTAGTTGAATGTATGTTACCTTGAATGTATCATATATGCTTTTCCTTTTGAGCTTGCTGAATGAGAGGTATCGTCTGCTTTCCAGTGTTTTGGGTCTTTACCGTTCAAGACAATAATTTTCTTGATAAAAGAACCGAAAGTCCAGCTGATTAAGCATACAGCATTTCAGTACACCATAAATTTTTATCATGATATAAGATTTTGTCTTTCATTAATAGATGTTCCACAACTTATTTGGCAATGGAGATTCCTATTTAATAAGAAAGTTAAACTCCAATCTTAATTCAAAAGATTAAGTGCCAATTTAATGAAGCCCCGCTGTCGGAATAATAACTCCTTTCATTAATAACTTGAATAGAAGTCCAGAGAACCATTTTAGTTTTAAAAGAAATAGAAGACCAGAAAATCGTCTTGCAGTAGTAATAGAAGACCAGAAAACTCGACTGACAATGATAATAGAAGACCAAAAAACTCCTCTGGCAATAGATAGAAGAACAGAAACTCATCTGCCAATTTATAATTACCTTTTGCTTTTGAGTATAAATTGTTCATATTTGACAGATCTTCCCATAGAAGATTGCAACGACCCATAAATTTTGATAATTAAATTTGTTAGCTTAATAGGGTTTTGGAAATTTAATATTGAAAGAAATAGAAATTGAATTGGAATCAAGTGCAAAAATCTAAGTAAAATATTACGTCAATGTTAATTAAGGTAATATTTGAAAATAATGTTAATGTTATTCATAATAGGACAATTTGTTGAATTAAAGGAATGGAAAATAAAGATTTATTAATTTAAAACCTAATAAATGGATAAATTGTAATTAAATGAAATTTAATATTTAATATTACATTAATAGGAATTTAGATGAAATTAGAGAATATTAATGTAATGGATCATGAACTAATTGCAAATTTCATCCATTTGATAATAATTTATTAAATACAGAACTTAAAATCAAATAATGATTTATGGGAAATTCAATTGATAATTAATGAATCTATAAAAATTGAAATTTAATTACAGTAATGGGTAAATCAATTAAATTTGAATTGATATCTAAGTTTGTTTAAATTATTTTAATCGTTTAAGAAATCAAAAATGATAAGACTTGTTAATTATGGAATCGAAATTGAAAAAGTGATTTATTTAATTAATTATTAATTTATTTAATTAATTATTAATTTATTTAATTAATTATTAATTTATTTAATTAATTATTGATTTATTTGATTTACTGAAAAATAACCATTTTTGCCACTGACTCAGATTTCGACGAAACTAGTTTCACTGGATCCATAACGGTGAATTATTGTAGGATTTCAAGTTTCGTAGCGATCGGACTTGTCGTTTGATCGTACGGGATCGAAACGCCTAGAAATCAATGAAATAACTTGATTTTAGCATAACTTCTTCATCCGGTGGAATTTGGACTTGAAAGCTGTTCTATTACATTTAAAATATTTAAAAACATCTATTTTAATATATGGGTTGACCCAATTTCGTTCCGGAGTCGAAACGAGCTTTTTGGGTCGTTATCGTTCATTTTCCAAACCAAATCAAACCCATTTGTTTCTTGTGTGTTCCGCCAATATATATCCGATTATAAACCCTAGAAGCCTTCTTATTTCTCATTTCTATACGTACAGAAATTTTGATTGCTCCTCTTCCTCAATGGCAAGCAAACCCTAAATTTCACAGTCCAATTCCAATATAAAATTCAAATCAAAATTTCAAACTCCACAAACTATGTCAAATTTTATATGGATTCGAAGCTCTCGATGAACGCATCTCAGAACTGTAGTTCGTTTTTCGTTTTGGTTCATCGTTTGATAAATAATCATCGGAGAATTCTTGGCCGTTCGTTGGTGGTTGATGATCATCGACTGATTGACAAATCAGGGTTACCGGCGTGTAGAGATGGTCGCGCAGTTCATCGACGTGGGTAGCTGGTTGATTCAACAATCTGATTTTTTGCTAAAATTTGATTAGGGTTGAGCTATTGGTGGCGGCCGGCTGTTTTGGTGCCCCATCGGTGGTCGCGAGGTAGACGTGGAGGAGGCATGTGTCAGGGGAGGTAGTCGCGGTGGCCGCGGCAGGCCAGGCGGTGGTGTTCGGCGTCGTTGAGGGGAGGGGGGTTACATGCATGGTCCTGGTTCGGTCGAGGGTCTGTTTTCGCGTGCGAATCATCACCTGGAGGAAGAGCAGTGACGTGGTATAAGCTATTTCATTGTTATTTTATTTTAATTACATTATTTTTTCCAATCGTTCAAATACCCATAACTCTTGCATACGAGGTTCGTTTCACGCGCTGGTTTTTGCGTTAGGATCGTATTAAAATTCCGGACATTTTGGCGCTGGTTTGGACGGATCCTGAGACTGCTTGAATTTTGGATTTAAATTGAATTTAAATCCAAAAGGTGAGTGTTTTAACCCACTCATAACTTCAAAATTTTCTTATGCATGTTAAATTAATTTTTGATGTGATTAGAAATTTATTTATGACTGTTTGGCATATTTTTAATCATCATCTCGATTAGATTGAATTTATTGAATTAAACTGTTATTTAATTTGTTATTGCATATAAACTGTCAGTTAAATTTTTTATTTAATTTATTATTGAATATAACTACCAGTAACTACCTATTATTTATTATCTGTTCTACATTGATGTTATTGTTTGAATCAGATGATGATTGTGATAAATGGTTGATGATTGATATTGGATGAATGGGTGTTGTATTTTATATTGTTGTAAAATGCAAGTTGTTATGGATTTTATTTCATTCGGGATTGCGATTTGAAATGATATGCAACCGTATTTTATTTTAAATTGCGGATTGAAATGATAAATATCCGTTTCACTTGACCATAGGATAGAAACTTTTGTACAGGCACTGTTGGTCTAAATTAAAGAGGATTTAAAAATTGATTTGGAAATGTATTTAATTAATAATTGTTTTAGATATATGGATTTGAAACTTATTGATTTTAAGATTTAAGGACATGATTTTTATAACTTGATTTTGGTTTAAGGTGAATTAAATGAATATTTCAATTATAAATAAATTGAAGGAAATATTTAGTTAATTGTAATTTGAATTTTACTTAAATAATAATGGATTTATTACGTAAATATTTCAAAACTAAATAATGGAAACTAAATTTCTGAATCGTAATTACCGAACTTAGTTTTGAAATCGTTGAATACTTAAAGTTTGAAATATATTGAATTTGAAAAGGTTTATTCTACGGATCAAATCTGGTTTGAAATCGATAAATTTAGGATAATTTATTTGAAAACTAAATTGAATTGAAATTTATGATTTGAGATTTGGTTAAATATAAAATTTAGAAATTCGAGTTGTGTTGGATTTGAGTTGTGAAAATTTAAGAAGCTATTTTATTATATAAAGTATTTTAAATATTCAAACCATTTAAGTGGTGGAAGTTATGTTCAAAGTTATGGGTTTCAAGGTACTATAGTTTGAAAGTGTTATATTCAAGTGTTCTGATTTCGAAATGTTATAACTTTGAAAGTGTTATGGTTTTAGAAATGATATATTTGAAGTAAAATGATATCGTATTGATTTGGGTTTTGAAAAAGGCAATGATATTTTGGATTTAAAGTATAAACTATTTTGAAAATGACTGCGGTGTTATAATAACGTTTGGTTGTTAAAGTGACCGGGATCGGATGTTGTCATACTCTCTGCCAACTCCGAAAACCACTTTAACAACCGTGTACGCGATGGAGATTCTAAAATGAAGTAGGATGGTGGCGACGTTCTATTAAGGTATATATATGGACCCGACTCCCTTGAGTTGGCATAAGGTGGCTAAAATAGGAGCGATTGACGGGCTATTAAGGTAGCACCTTTGATCGAACACATCCCTTCGATATTATACTTTGACTTTTGGATTGATTCGGTGGCCAGTTTTGATTTTTTTTTGATTTGGGGGTGTGGCTCGAGGTGGACGGTAGCTGCGGCTATGCGTTACCACTGGCCCGGAAGCGTAATTGGTATATCTACCCTGGCATCACCTAGTTGTGCCGTGTCACCTACCCTAGCGCGCCTTGTACGAGTTTGATTTATGTCGTACCTATGGAGTATCCTTTGGTAGCCTCCCGATCAGCAGGTATTACGGTACTGTATAGACTATTGGCACTATTACGTGTTAAGGGCTATATGGGTAATCCCTTAACACTATTTGAAAGTAAGTTTATTTTACTATTAGACACTATAATAGTAAAATATTACTACATAGTAAATAGTTTAACGGATACTTAGGAGGTGTGAATCCCGAGCATCTCTTAAGTTACTGCATCTACATTAGACATTGGATAGGAGATGTCAAATCCCATAAACATCTCTGATGCCGTTCCACTCATACTATGTACCATTGATTTAACTTACATAAGATCTTTTAGTTCTGACTCGAGTGTTTTGTTTTTTCAATTCACTCGGGTCAGTCCGATCATTTCAGGATTTGGAGACCTTATTTCTAGAGGACGAAGACGAAGATTTGTATTATTACTATTATTTACTATATTGTTCTGCTGCATCACATTGTTCCGCTACATTATTTATTATTCTTTGGCATGTGTAACTCTGATTCTATGTTGTATAAGTATAATCAAATGTCTTGTAAAACAGCTTCATGAACTGTTATTTGATTATTATATTTTGTCATTCCGCTGTGAGATTCAGTTTTGTTTTATTTCTTTCTCTTCTTCTTTCTTATTCACCACAATAACGATCCACCCTTCTGTATGGTTTGAGTCTGATGTGTGTGGTTTATCGTCGATTTAAAGCGTACAAAAGGGCGGATGTTACATCTGGTATCAGAGCTTTGGTTTAGCGATAAACCTTAGCTTTGTCGGGGCTGACTCTTTGTTAATAGGGTAGTAATACCCTATGACGAGTCGCTGAGCGTATATATACGAGAGAGCATATTTGTTAGTGTTATAAAAAGGTTTTGATATTGTGTTAATTTGTTCTATTTTGTATTTATAAATTCTGCTTGGTGCATAGGACGCTATGACAGCAATAGGGATTTCTAAACACTTAATAGGACAGACCGACACAATATTTGTTTTGAAATATAGGTAAATGAAATAATTTTGCCTACTATATTTTCTGTATATATGAAGAAATAAATTTTATAAAAGTTATATTTGGCTGTAATATATTGGTTTTTAGGTAGTAAAATTCATATATATTGATTGAAAACAAAATTTGAAGAAAATAAAATAAATGAAATATGAAAACTTTAGAACTTAAGTTCTGGGATTTTGAGAATTTCTTTCAAAAGATTTAGAATATAATAATATTGTTTACAAGTATTTTCTGATATGAATATTTCAATATAATTTGAAATAATTTCTTCAAAGAAACTTTGGAAAGAAATATTCTGTACTCCTCTCTCTATCGTTGGAAAATAATTTCGGCGCTGAGTGCACGCATCATCAACATTCATTTTCAAATTTCGAAGTGGGAAGGTCACTGTAGTAGTTTTACTGTAGATTTATTTTGATAAACAAATATAATTTTTAAATATAATTGGATATATAAGTTGCAAGTATATATTTACCTATTATTTTAAAATGATTTGAAATTTAACTCGGCATTTTAGTTCTTAAATTTCCGTTAATCAATAGTTTCGATTATTGTAGTGAAAGGGAATGTAACTGATTAATAATTGGAGCCTTTAATTAAAATAAGAGACTAAATGCTAGGTTATAAATGAAATTTGAAGAAAGTTGAAATTGTAATCTATAAAACAAATGATATGATTATTGAACATTTAATTAATTTAAAAGAAATGAGATAAACTTGTATAATTTTCAATTGCATTCTTTAACATATATATAACTTATCGACTATAAAAAGTTAAAAGAAAATGTAATGGAAAATTTTACAAGTAAAATTTGAAGTAATGAAAAGTATTCAATGAAATTCCTTAATAAATAAGAATTTGATGTTGTCGTTGTTTTAAACTTATGTTATAATTGAAATATTACTATAACAAATTGTTATAGAAAGTAAGCATTATAAGAAAGTAATTAAAACCTTAAGTAAATGAAATTGATATGCCAAGCAACTGAATTGAATATGAATACTGTGAATAAATGAATGTAATACAATAAGAAGAAAATTTACATGGTATGAATAAATAAAATATAAAAAAAATGAATTTATGTAAGAAATAAATGAAAATGAATGAAATAAACACTGAATGAATGAAGGGAAATAAAAATTTGTAAGAAGTAAATATAAATTAAAAGATGAATCATTATGTGAATGAAAAGGAGTTTAAAAAATAAATGGTACTATAAGTAAATGTAATAGAAGGTAAGTATTATAAATAAATGATTATGAACTTAAGCAAATGAATTGAAATGCTAAGAAATTTAATGGAACATGAATAATATGGATAAACGAATGAAAATAAATAAAAATTTTCAAGAAATAAGTGTAAATTAAAAAGAGAAATCATTATATGAATGAAAAGGGAATCAAACAACAAATGTATGAAATGAAATTAATAAGAATGAACTTGATCTATTATTTGAAATTGTTGTTGGTTTATGGTTGTATGGGCAAGAATACTCTAAAATTGTTTGGATGTATGAATAATCTACCGAGTTTCATCTAAGACTGCTGAGTAAATGGTGCACTTAGTAGTTATTTTCCATTATGTATAATTTAAAGTTTTTGAACCCAAACAAATATTTGTTTTGTTCGATATGGATGGATAATTGATTTGTATTGATTTTGTATGATAATTGTATGTTGTGGTTACTAGTGATTGTTGTTTATATTGATTTGTTTGTTAATGGTTGAAACAACTTTAATATTTCATTTTTATAATTATTAACTCTTCTGGATTATATAAGTGAAATATAGGTTATGGAAGCAATTGCTACTGATTTTGGTTTCATAAAATTAAGCGTTTGTTTGCCCGACAAATAGGTACGTTCTCGGATTACGGTTTTATACGCTATTATATTGTTTTTCTCATGTTGGGATATTGTGCTGACCCGGAATTTCTAACAATTTAAATTTGAATAGTTAATTGAATTTAAAATATTTAAAAGTTAATTTTAACTTGAATTCAAGATATCAATATTTACTTGATAATTAAATCATTGAATTGTATAGTTTAAATATTGAATTTAATAATTGAAAATTGGGTAAATTGTTTAATCTGAAATTTCTAAGCCTGTTAAAATAATTTGAAGGCTTATAAAATTTATAATGATAATACTAGAGATAATAGTATGGTTGAAATTTAATTTAAAGGTGATTTGTTCAGTTTTGAAATTATATCGTTTAAATTGGAATTTAAAAATAGCCTTCCGAGGCACAGTCTCGGAATTCGACGAAACCAGTTCTATTGGATCCGTAATATTGTATTATTGTCGGATTCAATTTTTGTAATGTTTGGAGTTGTCGTGTTATCGTACGATATGTAAACGAGTTGATAGGAGTTTGAGATATTTTGAAAAAATAATAATATATAAAAGTAAAATCAGATATACAGTAATCTTCTCCAATACGCTTCCCCAATTTTATATCGCATCTACTCTCTTCCACCCCTTCAGTTAAACTCACGAAAACATATTCAGGAGCGGCGGCATGAAGATGTGGAAGGGTTGTTCGCGATGGATCTGGAGATGGCGCGGGGTTGCAGCACGTTGCTCAGAGGTTTGAAGGCGACAATGGAGGACTGGCGAGGCATGGCGACAGGTTTGGGCTCGCGATCGCTGGAGGCTTGCTCAAACGCAAGTTCGATGAGGCGCGGCGTTAGTGAAGTGGAGGGTTTTGGCTGTGCTCGTTGCAGTGGAGGGAAGGAGCGTTGATCGCGATTGGGTAGCGACGTTGTCTGGTGAGTTGTTTAGGGTTTATGGATTATCTGTTTCTCTTTGATTTTGAAATTTTTAACAGTAAGAAAAAAAATTGCAGTAAAGGAAATTTAGTTCAAATTTCATAATCAATTGAAAATAATGTATAAATCAGAAATTAATTGTTTCCGTTGGTTCGAATATTAATAAATTATAAAATTTGTTTGGTACAAAGTATAAAATTGAGAAATAAGCCGGTTGAGGATGAATTGTAGACAACAAAGGCAAGAGTGAGTAAACCTCACTCTATGGATTTCTATTCAAAATTTTAAATGGTTAAATTTTAATAATTGGTTGGATGAATAAATTGATTGGATGTACTGTTGAAGATGATGTGACTTTGTTTTGATTTGATCTCGAGTCAATTTGGGTTGACTCGAAGTATTCGGGTTTTTAAATTGTTTTAGATTTAATGTTATAAACAAGAGAATGTTGTTGAGGGCTTAATGAATTCTGGTTTATAAATTTGAAGCGTAATTAAAATAAATAATTAATTAGTTCAATTAATTAATAACTTGGGTTAATTAATTTAGTAATTAAAAGTTTGGAATTAATTAATTATGGTTTAAGTTAATTAATGAAGTTTAATTAATTCAAAATAGTCATTGGATGGTTTGATGAATAATTACTTAATTAAAATAAAATATAATTACTTTGTGTAATTTATTAAGAGATTAATTAAGACGATTAATTAAGAGGAAATTGATTTGTTTAAAGGAGTAAATAAATAGATAGTTAATTTAAAGGTTGAGATAATTCAAGAATGATTAATATTTGTGGCGTAATTAATGATTAATTGTGGAATGAAATTAATTTAGATTAGGATTAATTAAAGTATACTTGGAAATCATTAATTTATAAAATCAATGACATAAATAAAGATTGACTAATTAAGATTGATTAATCATTAATGAGTGACTTATGTGAAGTTAATATAAGTAATTAAAAATTAATGTAACTAAAGTAATTAAGTAATTAAAGATTCCCGTCTGCCCTGCTCCCAATTTCAAGGCGCGGAGGTGGGTCCCCGTTAACCCAAACAAAATGGTTGGGGGCATCAAATCTCTGTGCTGGGCTAGCTAAAAGGGGGGTCACTGTGGCGGACAGCTGTATTCCCTAGCTCTACTCTTCAGAGTAGGGTTTTTTTTTAAAAAAATAAAAAATAAAAAAAAATAGTTAATTTGTTCATGAAGTAATCAAGATTACTTATCGTTTGGTTAAGGATAAGAAATATGGTGTAGTTACTTAAAGATAGTTGTTTAAATGAAATTGAAGGATAATTAATCCAGGTTGATTAATGCTGATGAATGATGAAGGGATAATTGAATTATTAGATTTGAAATTAATTAATTATCAAGTAAAGAAAACTAAGTGATTGAGGATTGAAATTCAATTAGAATCAATTGAATTAATTTGGAAGGGATCAAATTTGATTATGGATGATTGAATGTCATTGGATGATTTGAATGGGTTAATATTTTTGATAAGAAATGTTGTGTATTTCATTTGAATAACTTGGGTTTAGATAGCATGGGTTTCGAAGAGACTGGGTCGGGTATTAGGAAATATCCGAAACCCCTTCGATTTTTACAAATTAATTTGTGAAACCTATAGGAAGGAATGAAATGATTTAAGTAAATTGGATTATTTTATCTAAGTTTGATACTTAGAAATTTATATGTGAAATAAGGGTCGTCTATAGCAAGATGTGAATTGGTTAAATTAATATATATTACCCGGGTTTATAAAAGTTGATTTCTTTGGTATTCCATGTTAGTTGGGTTTACTCACGCTGGTTTCCAGCCTGACCCGGGTGTTACTTTGGTGTAATGCTCGGGTCAGACCGAGTATTACAAATTTTCAGGTTAGAACGTTCTGGAGCTCCGGAGGCGAGCTGGATGGCAATATCGTATGAAGTATTTTCGCTGTATCTATATTATTGTTAATCTGAGATAGAATAATTGTAAATATTCAGTGACTGTATATAATGTGAAACTCTGATGTATATTTAATGTAATCGACAGATATAGTATTCTTTCATAAGCTATTATTATTTATTATTATATTTTATCCGCTGCGAATGTGAGATGTTTGGTGTTTTCTGTTCTTCTTCTTCTATCTCTTTCTTCTTTTTCATAACTATCTGGAATTTTCGGATTAGAAAATTTCGGGTCGTTACAGATATATTATTTTGGAAATTATAAGTGATATTTTTTTATATTTGATGTTCTATTTTCTTCTGGGCCTCACTGTACAAAGGAGACTCTGCAAAAAAAAAATCGTAAATTTTGGACTTAGAAAATTTTTGAAAATGTTTTCCAAACTTTATTAATTTAAGTGTAAAAGATTTGATGGTTATAAAATGGTATATTTTATTTAAGTTAATAAGTTTTGTAAAATTATTTGTTTATAAAGTTAATATTTTGAATAAGATATATTGACACTTAACTCCTTCTTTTTCCCTCTTTTTTCCTTTTTAGGGATGAAAAGTTTTGAGTGGGGAAGAGTGTAACGACCGGTAAATTTTGATAATTAAATTTGTTAGCTTAACTGGGTTTTGGTAATTAAATATTGAAAGAAATAGAAATTGAATTGGAATCAAGTGCAATAAATCTAAGTAAAATATTACGTTAATGTTAATTAAGGTAATATTAGAAAATAATGTTAATGTTATTCATAATATGACAATTTGTTGAATTAAAGGAATGGAAAATAAAGATTTATTAATTTCAAACTTATTAAATGGATAAATTGTAATTAAATGAAATTTAATATTTAATTATTACGTTAATAGGAATCTAGATGAAATCGAAGAATATTAATGTAATCAATCATGAACCAATTGCAAATTTCATCCATTTGATAATAATTTGTTGAATACAGAATTTAAAATCAAATAAATGATTTATTGGAACTTCAGTTGATAATTAATGAATCTATAAAAATTGAAATTTAGTTATGGTAATGGGTAAATCAATTAACTTTGAATTGATATCTAAGTTTCTTTAAATTATTGTAATCGTTTAAGAAATCAAAAATGATAAGATTTATTAATTATGGAATCGAAATTGAAAAAGCGATTTAATTAATTAATTATTAATTTATTTAATTAGTTAAAAAATAGTCATTTTTTCCAATGACTCAAATTTCGATGAAACCAATTTCATCGGATCTGTAACGGTGAATTATTGTAAGATTTCAAGTTTCATAGCGATCAGACTTGTCGTTTGATCGTATGGGCCCGAAACGCTTAGAAATCAATGAAATTGAAATCAATTTGAAATAACTTGATTTTAGCATAACTTCTTCATACGATGGAATTTGGATTGAAACCTATTCCATTGCATTTAAAATATTTAGAAACATCTATTTTGATATATGGGTTGACCCAATTTCGTTCCGGAGTCGAAACGGGCTTTTTGGGTCGTTATCGTTCATTTTCCAAACCAAATCAAGCCCATTTGTTTCTTGTGCGTTCTGCATATATATATATATATATATATATATATATATATATATATATATCCGGTTATAAACCTTAGAAGCCTTCCTATTTCTCATTTCTATATGTACAGAAACTTCGGTTGCCCCTCTTCCTCAATGGTAGACAAATCCTAAATTTCACAGTCCAACTCCAATATCAAATTCAAATCAAAATTTCAAACTCCACAAACTATATCAAATTTTATATGGATTCGAAGCTCTCGATGAATGCATCTCAGAACTGCAGTTCGTTTTTCGTTTTGGTTCATCGTTTAATCAGTAATCATCGAAGAATTCTCGGCTGTTCGTTGGTGGTTGATGGTCATCGATTGATTGACGAATCATGGTTACCGGCGTGTAGAGATGGTCGCACGTAGTTCATCGGCGTGGGTAGTTGGTCGATTCAACGGTCGGATTTTTCGCTAAAATTCGATTAGGGTTGAGCTATTGGTGGCGGCCGGCTGTTTTGGTGCTGCATCGGTGGTCGCAAGGTATACATGTAGGAGGCGCGTGTTAGGGGAGGTAGTCACGGTGGCCGCGGCAGGCCAGGTGGTGGCGTCCGGCGTCATTGAGGGGGGGAGCTACGTGCGTAGTCCTGGTTCGATCAAGCGTCTGTTTTCGCATGCGAATCATCACTTGGAGGAAGAGCAGTGATGTGGAATAAGCTATTTCATTTTTATTTTATTTTAATTACATTATTTTTTCCAATCGTTCTAATACCATAACTCTTGCATACGAGATCCGTTTCATGCGCGGGTTTTTGCGTTGGGATCGTATTAAAATTTCGAGCATTTTGGCAAGGTTTGGACGAATTCTGAGACTTTTTGATTCTTTGGTTTAAATTGGATTTAAATTCAATTTAAATTCAAAATGTGAGTGTTTTAACCCACTCACAAGTACAAAAATTTCTTATGTGTGTTAAATTAATTTTTGATGTGATTAGAAATTTATTTATGACTGTTTGGCATATTTTTAATCATCATCTCAGTTAAATTAAATTTATTGAACTAAATTGTTATTTAATTTATTATTGCATATAAACTGCCAGTTAAATTGTTATTTAATTTATTATTGAATATAACTGCCAGTAACTACCTGTTATTTATTATTTGTTCTATATTGATGTTTTTGTTTGAATAAGATGATGATTGTGATAAATGGTTGATGATTGATATTGGATGAACGGGTGTTGTATTTTATATTGTTATAAATTGCAAGTTGTTATGGATTTTATTTCATTCGGGATTGCAGTTTGAAATGATATACAACCGTATTTTTATTTTAAATTGCGGATTGAAATGATAAATATCTGTATCACTTGAACATAGGATAGAAAATTTTATACAGGCACCGTTGGTCTATATATATATATATATTTGGAAAAAGATTTCTATGGTTTTGACAAGACATGCATATGGTTTTATTGGATATTGAAATTATTCTATAAATAAGTTCTAAATTAAACAGGATTTAAAAATTGATTTGGAAATGTATTTAATTAAGAATTGTTTTAGATATATTGATTTGAAACTTATTGGTTTTAAGATTAAGGACATGATTTTTATAACTTGATTTTGGGTTAAGGTGAATTAAATGAATATTTCAAGTATAAATAAATTGAGGAAATATTTAGTTAATTATAGTTTGAGTTAATTGTAATTTGAGTTTTACTTAAATAATAATGGATTTATTATGTAAATATTTTAAAACTAAATAATACAAACTGAATTGCTGAATCGTAATTACCGAACTTAGTTTTGAAATTATTGAATACTTAAAGTTTGAAATATATTGAATTTGAAATGGTTTATTCTACGGATCAAATCTGATTTGAAATCCGTAAATTTGGGATAATTTATTTGGAAACTAAATTGAATTGAAATTTATGATTTGGGATTTGGTTAAATATAAAATGTAGAAATTCGAGTTGTGTTGGATTTGAGTTGTGAAAATTTAAGAAGCTATTTTATTATATAAAGTATTTTAAATATTCAAATCATTTAAGTGGTGGAAGTTAAGTTAAAACTTATAGGTTTCAAGGTACTATAATTTGAAAGTGTTATATTCAAGTGTTCTGATTTCGAAATGTTATAACTTTGAAAGTGTTATGGTTTTAGAAAGGATATATTTGAAATAAAATGATATCGTATTGATTTGGGTTTTGAAAAATCCAATGATATTGTGGTTTTAAAGTATAAACTATTTTGAAAATGACCGCGGTGCTATAATAACGTTTGGTTGTTAAAGAGACCGGGATCGGAAGTAGTCATACTCTTTGCCAACTCCGAAAACCACTTTAACAACCGTGTATGCAGTGGAGATTCCAGAATGAAGTAAGATGGTGGCGACGTTCTATTAAGGTATATACATGGACCCGACTCTCGTGAGTTGGCATAAGGTGGCTAAAACAAGAGCGATTGACGGGCTAATGAGGTAGCATCTTTGATCGGACACATCCCTTCGATATTATACTTTGACTTTTGGATTGATTCGGTGGCCACTTTTGATTTTTTTTTTATTTGGGGGCGTGGCTCGAGGTGGGCGGTAGCTACGGCTACGCGTTACCACTGACCTGGAAGTGTAATTGGTATATCTACCCTAGCATCGCCTAGTTGTGCCGTGTCACCTACCGTAGCACGCCTTGTACGGGTTTGATTTGTGTCGTACCTATGGAGTATCCTCTGGCAGCTTCCCGATCAGGAGGTATTACGGTACTATATAGACTATTGGCACTATTACGTGTTAAGGGCTATATGGGTAACCCCTTAACGCTATTTAAAAGTAAGTTTATTTTACTATTAGACACTATTATAATAGCGACATATTACTACATAGTAAATAGTTTAACGGATTCTTAGGAGGTGTGAATCCCAAGCATCTTTTAAGTTACTGCACTCACATTAGACACTCAATAGGAGATGTCAAATCTCACAAACATCTCTGATGCCGTTCCACTCATACTATGTACCATTGATTAAACTTAAATAAGATCTTTTAGTTCTGAATCGAGTGTTTTGTCTTTTTAATTCGCTCGGGTCAGTCTGAGCATTTCAGGATTCGAAAACCTTATTTCTGGAGGACGAAGATGAAGATTTGTATTATTACTATTATTTACTATATTGTTCCGCTGCATTATTTATTATTCTTTGGCATGTGTAACTCTGATCCTATGTTGTATAAGTATAATCAAATGTCTTGTAAAACACCTTTGTGAACTGTTATTTTATTATAATATTTTGTCATTCCGTTGTGAGATTATGTTTTTTTTATTTCTTTCTCTGTTTTTTTCTTATTCACCCCAATAACAATCCGCCATTCTGTATGGTTTGAGTCTGACGTGTGTGGTTTATTGTCGATTTAAAGCATACAAAAAGGCGGATGTTACAAAGATTGGCTGATTTTTCTTTGGAGCATCATTGTATTGTTTTCGATAAATCTTTCTCTAGAAGATTGTTTTTGATCCATTCTTTAAGATAGAGTTAGATTGACCTTTGAATTTGACCGGCACCATTTTAGGCGACGATCTCAACTTGGATCGAACCCCTTATCACCATCTTAGGTGAAGATTTAGGTCTGTTGTCCAATGCTTTGGTTAGCTGTCTTAAGAATAACCGAAGATTTACCCGACCTCCCTTTAGAAGGCGCTTTAGTAAGGTCTTGGAGATGATACTAAAGGCTTGTCCAGTGCAGTTGGTTTTCTATCTTAAGCGGAACCAAAGATTTACCCGACCTCCCTCTAAGAGGCACTTTAGTGAGGCCTTTGATGATGGCATTAAAGGCCGGTTAAGTGCTTTGGTCAGGACGTCTTAGGTGGTACCAAAGGCTTATTCCATCCTTCCTCTAGGAAGCACCTTGGTCAGGTCACGTAGGCAAGACGAAGAGCTTGCAGAAACTTTGGACATGCCATTTTCAGGCGGGACCAAACGATTACTCTATCCTCCCTCTAAGAGGCACCTTAATTAAGCAATAGAGGCAGGAATAAGGGCTTATGCTCCGGCCAGGCCATGTAGGGGGATCGAGGCTTAGTCGGTGCTTTGGCCAGGCCATCTTAGGTGAGACCAAAGGCTTACTCCATCCTCCCTCTAGGAGGCACTTTGACCAAGCCATCTTGGCGGGATCAAATGCTTTTTCCTTATTTTAAGAGTTTGTTTTTCTCTTTAACCATGTAGATACTCTTATTTCTATGAAGAAAATGTTTAACATCTTTTTACAAATTCATTGAGCTTTCCTTGCTCGGAAATTGTTGATCAATCCCTCCAAACTTCGACGTTATTTTGTGTCATGCCCATCAGAGCGATGATAATGATAGTATAATCCTTCGAGGTTCCATTCATTCTTTGGATGCTTCTTTTAGGAAGGCTAATAGTTATAATCGTCCTTGGTCAAGAGGTGGATATTCTCGTAGGAAGTAATAAGGGAGTGATTTTTAGGAAGCCTTAATCTTTTGGAAGACGATTCTTTCTTGGCTCTTTTATTTATATCTGATTGGCTCCTTAACTTCTATAACAAACTTTCTCTTCAAAGAGCTTTGAGCTTTCTCTAATATATTGGAACAACTAAGCACATTCTCTCATATCTTAGTGAATTGATCGAAGTCTTTTGTTATCTCTCTTTCAAAACTTGTTTCCTTGCTTGGAGTTGGATTCTTTTTCTAATTTTAATGAAGATATTATCCCTCTTATCTTCATTTTCCAAAGAAAAAATTAGGGTAGGCCCTACGTGAAATGGGTTTAAACTCCATTTGTTTGGATTATAAGAATTTTTTCTCGTGTCTTTCATAATTTGTAGGCCATGATTCTTAGCATTTGCTCCACATAAAGTTGAGGGTCATTAGTTATTTTATAGGTTGGAGCAATCATTTGAGCTTGGAGGATACTTGTTCAGAAACTCTAATATGTTTGATTGGCATGACTAAGAAAGCTTAGTTGATGAGATTAAATGGTGTTAAAAATCAATGGTAGGCTAGTTTGGAATGGGACATGCTTAGTAGGGACAAGTCCTTTGAGCCCTATATATGTACGTTAGGGTACTCCTACTTAGAATTTTAATGGAGGCATAGGTTCAAGCCCTCCTTCTAGTGACAAAATGTTAATGAATTTCTTCATTAACCCTAAAAAGTGCAAGGGAGTGAACCATAGTTAACAATAGAAATAGGAGAGCTAAGATTTAACCTCAACGAGTGTAACATCCCCTACTTGGAGGCCCAAATTTACAGCTACGGATGCTGCACTCATCCGTAGTTATTAATTCTTGGCAACCAAATACGGTAATGTTAGATACATTGATGCACAAAAAAACATTAATATGGAAAAAAAATTAAACATAAAAAAAAATTCCACATTCCATTTCAAAATATTTCAAGTTCATTACATAATCCCAGCACGCAGACCACATTCAGATAACATATGATTAATGCCAGATACGCCAAAAGCGACATATAAAGATGCCCCCTTGGTTTATCAGAGTATATAATAAGGCAATAAAACAAATTTTCCTTTACAACCAAAACAATAAAAGAACTCTTATTAACTAGCTTGCCTCTTGCATGTCTCCAGAAGCTTTATTCATCTAAAAAGAGAAACTAAAATCCTTAACCCTCAAACTCTCAAAATCAATTGAGCACCCAAGAGTTTAAGGGGAAAACAAAAACTTCGAGTCATACATGAAGCCCGGTATGAATAATAATCTGCCATCTTAAAAGATTTAGATATCCAGTGAGAACACGCCGCTTAGCGATAAGGGTTTTTACCCTCACTAGTATCCTAAAACCTTTTATAAAACTATATACTATGCTCTTGCAACCATAGTGGTTAAAACACTTCAAAATAATATGATGATATACAAACAAGTAAATTAATTCTGGATTATCCATCCCCGTTCATTCTGACTATCTGCCTTATTTATAGTTTCTTGAGTCACTATTAACCTATGAATTTTCATGGGCTTACTGATAACCTTTTGAATGCTTATTGATTCGCTGTCCGATTTCATTATTTTCATGGGATCACCAAGAACCTATTAGCCTTGCCAATATCTTTATTGTTTCATACGTTCTCCTTAAGGCTATTGGTAACTCTAATATTTTTCCCTCTTATCCTAGTTTTTTCATGGGTCGACTAGGATCCTATTGACTTCTATCAATATCTTAATTCGGATATAGTTTTCATGAGTTCATTGCGAACCTATTGGCTCCTGCCAATATCAAATCATAGTTTTCATGGATTTACAGTGTACGTATGTCCCTGACATCTTTGTTTACACATAGTTTTCATGGGCTTACTATGAACCTATTGGCCCCTGCCAATATCTTTTCCTATGCACAGTTTTCATAGGCTTACGATGAACCTATTGGCCCTTGCCAATATCTTTAATTAATTTAATTTATATTTACTACCGGTTCAACCTAGCTGGTTATTCTACCCTTCCTCAAATTACCATAATAGGTTCATTACTATATGAATAAATATATGAAGAAGCAGTCATAACAACATAATAATAATAACGCCTGTTGTTTAATATCCCTGAAATCACTTTATATAAATTGGTTAATCCCTTTAACCTATTAATCAAGGAAAAATTCTTTAAAACTCCATTTTGAAACTCTTTGTTTATGCCATGGTTTTTCCTTTAAAATGAGGCTGGGTTATTTGTTTTGATACCTTAAAACATCACCTTCGAAACCTCTGGATAACCTCCTTCGAAAACATAGATAACTTTTTTTTAAACACTAAGTATATACCTTTTGAATCTCTTTAATCATCTCTTTCGAAACCAAAATATGCCTTTCAAAAGTACTAAATCTTACTTAAAAATCCTTAGACACATAGCTTCGAAGCCAATGAGAGTAACTCTTCCGAAACCATTGGGTTTTTCTTTAAAATTTCTTTTGGGTCAAAGTGAATTTATATACGAAATTATCTCTTGCGAAACCTTTTATCTTTGCATAAATGTTTAGGGTAAACTTGATGGCGTCGGAACCATTCATTCGAAAGCTTTAAACCAATTAAGTAGAACTTTGAAGGATAGCATCGAAACCCCTTTCGAAGCCATTGCCTTCGAAACCCTTGAACCCTTTCGAAAGCATTTAGGAAGCGTCTTAGCATAAGTTTAAAACAAAGTCAACCCTTTGAAAGCATTGATGGTTTCGATATACTTGAAAGGGAAAAGAACAACTGTTGGGTTTTGACTAAGTTGGAACCTCTACTTTCAAAAGAATCATTTTATAAATAAAGGAACCCATTTGAAAGCCTATACTTTTAAAGCATAAATGGCAATCCCTTGAATGCTATTTATAAAACCCCTTTCGAAAGCATATATTTTGACTCCTTCGAAAGCTTTTAATAAAACAAGGTAGACGCCTTTTCATTTGAAAATAAAACTAAGGTTTTGACCGCATTGGAAGTTATGCTTTCAACACTTTGCCTTCCACCTTCCTTCAATTCATTACGTACCATCTAAGTAATACCTTGTGTATTGGTTTAACTAGGTGGGTTAAGGCATGGTAGGTTTCGACTGAGTGGAAGTGGGGGGCATAAGGTCGAAAGGTGCTTCTAAAGTAGGCGGAACCAACTTTTCTAGAAAAGGCTGATTTAATTCTAATTTTAGTAATTGCGATATAACTAACCTTCCTATTTGTAAACACCTGATCGGGTGCCTTAAACTTTTCAAATTCTTTACTTCTATAACTGTCACATAATCAAAGATCCAAATCAAGGAAATTTTAACATTTATTCCCTTCCATTAAACAAAACCAATCATGCAATTAAATCCTTCTTTCTAAAACAATTTAATTTCCATGGTAAATCACTTAGGAAAAATCCCCAAAAATTATAGAAATTCACTTTCATCGTGTTATCTAACATACAAAAATTCCAGATCCAAATTCAAAATAAAATAATCAAAATTAATTATAAACCCAATTCTATCATATTTTCCTTTGGAAATTTATGATAAATTTTCCATAGCTTGGAAAATTACAACAGTTGAAACCAATCTCAAAATCATATTTTACACAACATATAATTTTTCCATAGCATTCAATAATCATTTGCATTCGGTTTTGCCCTAAAACCATATAAATCAATATTTAAATGATTTGATTTAAACTAGACATATTATAATTCGAGCATATCATCATCCAAAATATCATTAAAACCAATTTAATCCTAAATCCGAAAACATACGATGATAAAACAAAAATAGAGATGGTATAAATCATTATTCACCTTGATTCAGATAAGAAGATTGGATTGAGATTAATATTTTTTCCCTTTGCTTTAATTCTTAGTTTGATTTGAATTTTCTCTTCTCCAAGCAATGACCGGCTCTAAGCTCTTCTTTTCTTATGTTTCTAAGTTTTATGAAAATGAGAAATGACCGTGAATGGATGACATGTCGTGAATATATAAGGATTATGGTAATAAATTGCAACTATTTGCCAATATGCCCTTGTGCAAATTAATTTGCGTATAAACCATTCTTAAGCACATTTATTTAATTAAGCTCGGCTTCTAAGTATTTATTCAAATCTCAATCCCCTTATCACTTAATATTTACATTATTCTATTTAACTTATCTAGTTAAATCTCCTGAATAATGTTATTAAAAATTAGGGGTGTTATAGGCTTTCCTCCTTAAAGAATTTCAACAAGGACTAAATACAAACATAGCAATAATTTGTAACCACTCCTAACAACCATACCACCCTACCTGACTAGCAACTGTATATATATAATTAATATATATGTACCTTAAAGCAGATCAGGATAAGTATCTCGAATCATGTCTTTTGTCTCCTAAGTATATTCCTTCTCGTTGTCACTCCACTGAAATTTCACCAACTTGACTGTCTTGTTCCTCAATCTTTTCTGATCTCTCGCTAAAACTCGAATAGGTTGTCTAACAAAAGTCAAATTAGGCTTTACTATCAAATCTTCCAACCTTTTCGGAGGAATATTAGTCTCTGGATCATGCACATACTTGTGAAGATCAGACACATGAAATACATTATGGATACCTGCCATACTTCTCGGCAACT
Source organism: Allium cepa (assembly GCA_030765085.1). Classification (NCBI taxonomy): domain Eukaryota; kingdom Viridiplantae; phylum Streptophyta; class Magnoliopsida; order Asparagales; family Amaryllidaceae; genus Allium; species Allium cepa. The sequence continues at coordinate 383,381,059 of CM060944.1, read as the reverse complement.
CTACTCTATATGCGAGCTCTCTAATCCTCTCTGTAATCTGGAACGGACCAGTATATCTCGGTGCCAGCTTCCCTGACTATCCAAATCTTACCATACCATTCATCGGTGATACTTTAATGAAAACCTTATCTCCAACTAAGAATTCAAGGTCGTTACGCCTCTTATCTGCATAACTTTTCTCCCTGGACTGAGCTTCCTTCATCCTTTCTCGGATTAACTCAATCTTCGCTGACGCCTCTCTAACCAAATCCAGACCTAAGACTAATCTGTCTCCAACCAACATGTTGGTGATTTGCATGGTCTTACATACAAAGCTTCAAAAGGCACCATTCCTATAATAGTCTAACAACTATTATTATAGGAAAACTCAACCAAATATAAATGATCTTCCCAAGATCCACCGAAGTCCAACACCTAACCTTTTAGTAAATCCTCGAGTACTTTATTGACTCTCTATGTTTGCCATCCGTCTATGGGTGATATGCATTACTCATACTAAGCTTAGTACCTAACACTTATTGTAGACTCTTTAGAATTCGCTAGTAAACAAAGCATCTCGGTCGCTGACTATACTAGGAGGAACTCCATGTAGTTTAACTATGTTCTTCACGAACAACTTAGCTAAAAAACTGTCGTCCTAGTTGACTTTATTGGAAGGAAATGGGCACTCTTGGTTAACCTGTTCACTGTGACCCATATACTTTCATTTCCCTTATTTGACGTTGGCACCCCATCTATAAAATCTATGGATATCTAATCCCATTTCCCAACTGGAATCTCTAAATGATGAAGCAACTCAATCAACTTCTGATGTTTGGCTTTTACTTATTGACAGTTTGCACACTGCCTAACCCACAAGCCAATATCCCTCTCATACCTTCCCAATAGAAGCTCCTCATCATATCTTGATACATCTTCGTCCCTTTAGGATGAATCGTAAACTTGGATCGATGGCATTCTCCTAGAACTTCTTTCCTTAAGTCCTCGACATTCGAAACACACAACCGTATCTTCTTTCTCAACCATCCGCTTTGGTCAAGACTAAAATCTTTAGATAATTGATCTCAGTTCTAACCTCTAGCCTTTTGAATTTCTCGGCTAATACCTAATCCTCATTCTGCTTAGTAGCTGACCTTTCGATCAGTACTGGTCGAACTTTCAAACAAAACAACATGACAATCTTTTGACTAGAACTAGTAGTCGACCTTAACTGCACAGTACAAGTAGTCAAAGCCTCTAAATCCTTCCATTTTGCTGACATAGCTAACATCACATTCTGTGTCTTCTGCTAAGAGCATCCGCCATTTTATTTCCTTTCGCAGGGGTATACTCTATACCAAAATCATAAGCTGCTAAAAACTCCAGCCACCTCTGCTATCTCATATTTATCTCCTTCTGAGAGAATAAGCAAATTAAAGACATATGATCTGTGTATAGCTCAAATACCCCCCTGAAAGATAATGTCTTCAAATCTTCAATGCGAAGATCACCGCCGCCAACTCCAAATCATGAGTAGGATATCTCACTTCATGCGGTCTAAGCTATTGTGAAGCATACGCAATAACTTTACCCTTCTACATCAGTACAGCTCCTAATCCAGTCCCATAGGCATCAATATACACCACCAACCCTTGGTTTCCGTCTGGAACTACTAACACAGGTGCATTGGTCAGCAAATGCTTTAACTTAAGAATTCTTCCTCACATTTATCGGACCATACAAACTTCACCTTCTTTCTGGTTAGCTTAGTTAAAGGTGCCGCTATCCATGTGAAATCCTTGTTGAATCTCCGGTAATAGCTAATAAGCCCAAGAAAACTTCTAATCTCAGTCGCCGTCTCTGGCCTCTTCCAATTATTAACAGCTTCGATCTTATCTGGGTTGATGACAACCCTTTCTTTGAAACCATTGACCAGGAAGCTTAACATCTTTCTTCCAAAAAATGACACTTTGAAAACTTCCCTTTTAGCCGATGTTGCCCCAGCGTCTTAAGCACTACTCTAAGATGATCCTCAAGCTCCCTTTCATTCTTATAGTATACCAAAATGTCATCTATAAATACCACCACAAACCTATCCAAGTACTCTCGAGAAAACTTGGTTTATCAATTCCATGAAAAAAGTAGGTGCATTCGCCAACCCGAATGGCATTACTAACCACTCGTACGAACCATATCTAGTCTGAAATGCTGTTAATGCAATGCCATCCTCTGCCACCCTTAAATGATGGAACCCTGTCACAAAATCCAAGTAGGAAAACACTCTGGCTCCACACAACTGATCAAATAGATCATCAATTCTTGGAAAAGGATACTTATTCTTAATCGTCCCTTCATACAACTTACGATAGTTGATACACATCCTCAACGACCCATCTGGTTTCTTCACGAACAATGTGGTCGCTCCTCAAGGCGAACTGCTTGATCTAATAAAATTCTTTTGTTATAGATCCACTAGTTGCACCTTTAATTCCTTTGTCTCGGTCGGTGTCATCCTGCTATGTGGTCTACTTATAGGTTCAGCTACTGGCATAAGATCTATTGGAAACACAACAGCTCATTTTGGTGGTAGTTCTGTGATCGACTCAAAGACAACTGCAAGCTCTCTTGCTACTCAAACCTGACTTAACTCTTCTTCCACTTCCATAGCACTTAACCAAGCACAACTACTCTGGTCATAATTCTTCCTTGAGAATATGGTTCGGTTATGACTGTCTATGTGTCTCAGTGATATCTTCCCATCCTGGCAAAATATCCCAGCTTCATATTTATCCAACCAATCCATACCCAAGATGATTCTGAAATCTACAAAATCAAGGACATACTGCAAGAAAACTTGTAACCTAACAAATCAAGTTCTAACTAGTTACATCTCATCCCCAGAGTTGCATAATCTCTTATTGGATTCGCAGCCCTTAAGGAAGTAATAAGGTATGTGGTTTCTAAGCATAACCTATCAACCAAATTCTGAGATATAAATGAATGTGATGCATCAATATCAAATATTATCCTAACTAGTATACTCTGAATCAAAAACGTACCTTCCATCATAGTTTTTCCTTTTTTAGCTGCAGTTGGCTTAGCAGATGATGGTCCAACATCAAAAACATTCCCTTGTCCGCCCTAACCGGCACTGGACACCGATTCTTATAATGCCCAACTTGGTCACAGTTGAAGCACTTCACATTCTTCTTATCTACAACCTTCTTCCCCTTTCCTGGCTGGCACTCATGAGCATAATGACCCATCTTGTCATACTTAAAGCAAACTAAATCAGCCTTTGCCTTATTGGCAGCCTCCCCCTTTTGGGATCTCTTCTTCTTAAAGTACTTTCTTTTCTTTCCCTAAGAACCTTGGGTATCAATTGGCTTTTCTCTGGCACAAACAGCAAACATCCCTTCATGGCGGATTGCCGTCTCCACCACTACATTACTAGGATCATAGATACGGGTCAAGTTCGCCCTACCAAGCTCAGGTCTCAATCTCCAAATGAATCTCTCATTTCTCCTGATGACGATGTCTATAGTATTATATCCATAATGGGACAACTCATCAAACTTAGCAGCATACACAAAACAGACATAAACCTCTGCTCAAATCTCCTTCGGAAATCAGCCTAAGTCAATTCCTCCTTCGAAATTCCGACAATAACATTGTTCTACCAATAAAGTGTTAACCCTTGCAGCTGCCTAGAGGCTAATCTCCTCTTCTGTTCATCATCTAAACCTAGATCAACAAATATTCTCTCATAGTGCAACAGCCAATTCTCTACCTCTATGGCATTCTCCATCCCCATAAATGGCTTTCCACCAAGACTGGTGTAATCTCTGCTCATCTTAGCATAATTATTCGCAATTGGAGCCATAGGATTAGCTCCTCCAACATTTTCCACAACTCCAGTAGCAACTCATGCTTGCATCATATTGACAAACAACCGATACATTGCCCCTATATCCACTGGTGGATTTCAAGCACCCACATTGACATCAACATTTTGGTTAGCATTAGCCTGTCGACTGGGTTCCTCCTAGTGAGTCAAGCATTTTCATTAGTTGTGGTGCTTCCTCCATCGCGATTTCGTCTTCCATTTCCTTCTTTCATATATTATTTCTCATAAATCTACATACAAACCTTAGTAAGATACAGAAGAACAGTCTAAGAGAGAGAGGACCGCACACTTATATATATTTAGATCAAGTACAAGTACGTTAGTATAGCGTTATCCCAAACCATGATCCTATTTTCTGATTTATTGGATTATGTTAGAAAATATTTTAGATTTAAATTTCTTTTAAGTCTCATAAACCTATGCTCTGATACCAACTTGTAACATCCCCCACTTGAAGGCCCAAAACTAACGGCTACGGATGCTGCAGTTATCCATAGTTATTAATCCTCAGTGACCATATCGTAACGTTAGATACGTTGATACATAGAAACACATGAATATGGAAAAAAAATCTAAACAACAAACAAATTCCTCATTCCATTTCAAAATATGTCAAGTTCATTACATAATTCTAGCATGCAGACCACATTCTGAAAACATATGCTTAATACGAAATATGCCAAGAGCGATATATGAAGATGCCCCCTTGGTTGATCAGAGTATATAATAAGGCAATAAAACAAATTTGCCGTTACAACTAAAATGCACAGCGTAATAAAAGAACTCTTATTAACTAGCTTACCTCCTGCATGTCTTTGGAGGGTTCATTCGTCTAAAAAGAGATTTTGAAAACCTTAACCCTCAAACTACTCAAAATCTATTGAGCATCCGAGAGTTTAAGGGGAAAACAAAAACTTTGAGTCGGACTAAAGCCTGGTATGAATAATAATTTACCATCTCAAACCACTTAGATATCTAACGAGACGACGCCGCTTAGCGGAATGGGTTTTCCCCTCACTAGTATCCTAAAACCTTTTATATAACCATATATTGTGCTCCTGCAACCACGATGGTTAAAAAAATTCAAAATAATATGATGATATATAAATAAGTAAATTTTTTCTGGATTACCCATCCCCATTCATTCAGGCTATCTGTCTTATTTATAGTTTCTAGAGTCACTACTAACTTATTAGTTTCCATGGGCTTACTAATAACCTTTTTAATGTTTATGGATTCCATGTTCAATTTTGTAGTTTTCTTGGGATCACCAAGAACCTATTGGCCCTTACAATATCTTTACTATTTCATGGATTCTCCTTGAACCTTTTGGTAACTCCAAATCCTTCCCTCTTATCCTAGTTTTCATGGGTTAACTGGGAACCTATTGCTATCTGTCAATATCTTAATCCAGATATAGTTTTCATGGGTTCCTTACAAACCTATTCTCCCTACCAATACCAAATCATAGCTTTCATGGGTTTACTATGAACCTGTCTTTTTGACATCTTTGTTTATACATAATTTTCATGGGCTTACTATGAACCTATTGGTCCATGCCAATATCCTTTCATATGCACAGTTTTCATGGGCTTACTATGAATCTATTGGACCTTGCCAATATCTTTAATTAATTTAATTTATATTCACTACCGGGTCAACCTAGATGGTTATTCTGCCCTTCCCCGTTACCATTATGGGTTCATTACAATGTGAATAAATATATGAAGAAGCAGTTATAACAACATAATAATACCAATGCCTATGGTTTAATATCCTTGAAATCACTTTATATAAACTTGGTTAATCCCTTTAACCTGCTAATCAAGGAAAACTTCTTTAAAAACTCCATTTTAAAACTATTTGTTTATGCCATTGTTTTTCCTTTGAAAGGAGATTGGGTTATTTGTTTTGAAACCTTAAAAACATCACTTTCAAAACCCCTGGATTACCTCCTTCAAAAGCATAAAAATCTTCTTTTTGAAAACACTAAATATATACCTTTTGAAGCTCTTTAATCATCTCTTTTGAAACCAAAATATACCTTTCAAAATCACTACATAATAATCCTTAGAAACATAGCTTCAAAGCCAATCAGAGTAACTCTTTCGAAACCACTGGGTTTTCCTTTAAATCTTCTTTTGGATCAAAGTGAATATACATACGAAAGTATCTCTTTCGAAATCTTTTGTCTTTGCACAAATGTTTGGGGAAAACTTGATGGCATCGGAACCATTTGTTCGAAAGCTTTTAACCAATTAAGTAGAATTTTGTAGGATAGCATCGAAACCCCCTTTCTGAAGCCATTACCTTTGAAACCCTTGAACCCTTTCGAAAGCATTTAGGAAGTGTCTTAGCATAAGTTTAAAACAAAGACAACCCTTTGAAAGCATTAATTGGTTCAATACACTCGAAAGGCAAAAGAACAACAGCTAGGTTTCGACTAAGTCGGAACCACTACTTTCGAAAGCATCATTTACAAGTAAAGGAACCCATTCGAAAACTTATGCTTTAAAAACATAAAATGGCAACTCCTTCGAAAGCTACTTAGAATACCCCATTCAAAAGCATATATTTCGACTCCTTAGAAAGCTTTGATAAAACCAGGCAGATGCTTTTTCATTTAAAAGTAAAACTATGTTTTCGACCCCATTGGAAGCTATGCTTTCGACACAATGCCTTCTGCCTTTCTCCAATCCACTAAGTACCATCTAAGTGATATCTTGTGTATTGGTTTTGACTAGGTGGGTTTCGACATGGTAGGTTTCGACTGAGTCGAAGCGGGGGCATAAGGTCGAAAGGTGCTTTTGAAGCAGGCGGAACCCACTTTTCTGGAAAACGCCGATTTAATGCTAATTTTAGTAATTGCATCATAACTAACCTGTTTATTTGTAAACATTTGATTTATTACCTTAAACTTTTCAAATTCTTTACTATTGTAACTGTCGCATAATTACAAATCCAAATCAAGGAAAACTTAACATTTAAGCCCTTCCATTAAGCAAAACCAATTATGCAATTAAAACCAATTATGCAATTAAATACTTCTTTCTAAAACAATTTAATTTCCATGATAAATCACTTAGGAAAAATCTCCAAAAATTAAGAAATCCACTATCATAATGTTATCCAACATATAAAAATTCAAGAGCCAAATTCTAAATAAAATAATTGAAATTTAATATAAACCCAATTCTATCATATTTTCCTTTGAAAATTTATGATAAATGTTCCATAGCTTGGAAAATTACCAAAATTAAAACCCATCTCCAAAATCATATTTTACATGACATATAATTTTTTTCATGGCATTCAAAAATCATTTGCATTCAATTTTTCCCTAAAACCATATAAAACAATATTTAAATGTTTTGATTTAAACTAAACATATTATAATTCGAGCATATCATCATTCAAAATATCATAAAAACGAATTTAATACTAAATCCGAAAACATATAATCATAAAATAAAAATAGTGATGGTACAAAATTTTATTCATCTTGATTAAGATAAGGAGATAGGATTGAGATTAATATTTATTCCCCTTGCTTTAATTCTTAGCTTGATTTGAATTTTCTCTTCTCATAGCAATGGTCAGCTCTAAGCTCTTCTTTTCTTATGTTTTTAAGTTTTGTGAAAATGAGAAATGAACATCAATAGATGGCAACCCATGAGTATATATAAGGATTATGGTAATAAGGTGCAGCTATTTCCCAATATGCCCTTGTGCAAATTAATTTGCATATAAACCATTCTTAAGACCATTTAACTAATTAAGCTCGGCCCCTAAGTGTTTATTCAAATCTCAATCCCCTTATCACTTAATATTTACGTTATTCCATTTAATATATCTAATTAAATCTCTTGAATAATGTTATTAAAAATTAGGGGTGTTACAACGAGTGTTGGCACAAAGCGACAGTTGGTTGAGTTAAGGCTTAAGAGGAGTGAGCGAGCAAGCTTAGGTCCATGAAGAAGTCTAATGCTTAATCATGTAAGGTTATATGTACATTAAGTCGATCTATATAGACAATTGTGTGCAAAAATAGAAGTCAAGAATATCAGTACTTTTGGAATTCGAAGCAAGCTATGATCAAGAATCACAAATGCTTTGGAATTCAAAAGTAAGTCATAATTCAAGAAATTTTATTCTTATTTCATATAATATTGAATGTATAAAGTCCTATGTGCAATAGCCCTTTTGGCACTAAAATCCCTAAATCGATTTAGGGTTACGAAGTTTAAAATGTAAGAAGTGAGAAAAGAATGCTCTATCACTATTCATGCCCCTAGGTCCGTATTTATAGGGGCATGGGGTTCGACACAACTGCTCAATGTCACATTCGGCATGCTCATTCTTTTTCACACATAACTCTCGGCAACGTCAATGGTGCCAGGCTTCATTCCTTACTTTAGATGACTTTCGGTGTTCTTTATTGAAAATAAGCCATATTAACATGCATGCACGTCAGGATGAGGTGATGTTGACATGAAGTGGGATCGTCTTGTATGATATCGGCCTTGATAACTCCTATGAATGTTAATGACTTTAGGAATCATCACCTATATAGATGTGCAACATCCTCTAAATTTTAATGAAATGCGCCATTAGTAAGGTATGATATTGCCTATCAACAATCACTAGTAATGGGCAGTATCAATGAACACAGTATCACCCGAAAGACGATAGTAAAGAGTGGCAGCATGAAATAATGGAAATATCAATAACGGTGTCATTGATTCTAGGCTGTATCGGTGGAGCATTATCAGCAATAAGCTGGCTTTGGTAACAATAGTATATGACATCAATATATAGTGGCATTAGTAATAGGCGGTATTAGTGATGAGTGACATTGATAAAGTGATTGCAACATCCGTTCCATCTTTATAAGTGAAAGTAGAGTCGATAGGACAAGGTATCAATAGGAGGCGACATTGACGGCTTACGATATTGATCGCATTTGACATCACTGCTTCCTTGATGATTTTCGCTATTGATTCCATTCGGCAATGCTAAACAACATAAAAGACTTGGTATTGACCATCTCACATTATAGATTATATGCATCATCATTAGCATCTGGTATCCATACTTTACTAATGACATGCGACGTTGCAGATGACCTTTCATTAACAGGATGCGGCATCGTCGTCCTTCATACTGTCGGTGTTGGTTCATTCTCATTCCTTTGGCATTGGTCATTGGTGCGACATCGTAGTTATATTGCATGCCGCATATCTTTGAGAATAATAATAGCAGTAATAGAAGGCTCACCCTTACTTGCCTCATCACTTCTGCTTTACATTACTTTAACATACCCTTAACATTTAAAATATCTCTTATCCACTTAGAATATTCTAGAAACTTCCATTTGCTTTATGAAGAGAAGTGTTAATTAGTTGTCAATGTGTTTATTTAAACATTATACAAGTGTATAAGAATTCAAACAACTTATATCGATAAAAAAGTTGTTTATTGATAAACCGATTTTCGGTCACATTGTTGATTGTTCTTTGAAGAATATATTTTGTAAACAAACTTCAAAATTAAGTTTTCCATCATTATTTATTATTTGAAAGGGATTAACAAGCTTATTAAATCAATTTAATAACATTTAATCCAAGATTCAAATATTTGAATTATAATATTTATATAATTCAAATATTTAAATATGAAGTGTTCGAATTTCCGAGTTGTTACATTCTCACCCACTTAGAATATTTTATCCTCAAAAATTCCAACATGAGAAACCAAATAAACAATCACACATAAATACTTAACGATATTATAATTGCTAACAAACAAAGCTCACAGTTTGCTCAGGTTCAAACCCTCTCATTGAACGAGGATGATTAACAATCTACAAAGCATATCTTACACTCAACAGCCTCGGGTTATTGCTTAAATGATTATTCATGCCACCATAGAACAAATAAAAGAGTCTCCATAAGCCAAAAATATAATATACAAACATACTAAAGGTCATATGATGCACATAAACCATCCGCATGCAATATCCGATCTTATCACTTACTCGATCACATAAATTTCACTTCCAAACTAGTACAGTTAGTTGATTTCTCTGGTGCAGACTCTGCAGTAGTTTTGTGATTAGAAACCTCTGCCTTCCTTACTAGCTATATAATATGATAGAAAATGCCAAGATCATATCACGAATCCATATCAAGTGTCCGCCATCAAGAATTGAGTTAAAAGTCCTTGTTCGGACCGGTGTAAACCACCACAAAAACATGTACTCAAATACTGGATCAAGAACAGTCATGCAATAAAATAGTCTATGTACAACTTACATAGTTATCTTATTGGTTTGTTAACTATACCAATACCTTTTAAATCACACTCTTCTACACAAATAATGTATCAATCCAAACTAAATCATTTATGAATCATTTCATAAAATATTAATTCCAAATTTATAAATATCTTATAGTGGGAATTAGCCACAAGAGCCTCTTTAGCAAGTGAAATTAATTTCTAGGACACACAAGTAAAATAATTACTTTTAAGGACAATACGTAAAATTATTAGTTTCTAGGGCCTAAAAACCTATGATATTATGTCCTTGAAAGTAATTGGACAGGTGACTTTGTCCTTGAAAGTAATTATTCTACTGACTTTGGCCTTGGAAGTAATTATTTCAGATGTGTGTCCTAGAAATTAATTGGACTTCAAAGTTTGTCCTTCTGGTGAAATGCACTTAAGTTCATACTTGTATATTATAGTACTATACATTCTAATTGCAAAACATCAAATCTGTTTCACTTAACAAGGGTGTTCAATAAATTTAAAACTTGTTTTAGCTTACTATCTTCTCAATTCAAGTGTTATATAAACTCAACTTTTATATTTTCAAGGACACTCAATTATAAGTTCTATATCAATTCGGAAGTTTTTGACTGTCCAAAATCATTGAAAATCTTATTTCATTTTAACAATGAAAACTACCAACAACATATCATGTCATGATGCACATCCATACTTTTATAATGCATAGGCCACATGTGTCTATGAAGTAACTCAACAAGAAAACTTCAGAACTAAACACTGGTTTTCATTTCAAATCATTTAAAATAATTATACATACTTATAACCTTTGTTTATTAAATCATAGCTTATAAGATTAAACCAAAATCATTTTCGAACCCATTTTCTAAAATATTTTCTTTAAAATCCATAGAAAATGTACATAAAATCGAGTAATAACAAAATGATACAAAAAACCGAGACCTACCAATAGTATCATATACCCCTTTTCCTAAGAAGGGAAATAGTCAAGAGAGGTGCTTACCATCCGAACACATCTCTCGTCCATTTTTAGTCACTTTCGAGCCACTCAAACTAGATAATCAAAAAATATTTTATCCCCAAACCGACTTGCCAATTACGAGATCAACCTCAAATTCAAACAAATCTTAAAATTCTTTTAAGAAATTATTCTTAAAATACTTCAAAATAATTCTATTATTATTTATAAAAACACCAGAATTTTAGTTTATAAATTCTTAATTTAAATCCTCTTTAGTTTTTAAATCATGTTTATATAAATTTATTTCATTATCTAAATCATTTCATAAACGTATATTTTTTTTAGATTATAAGAAACAACTTTTATTAAATTTCAAATTTAACTCTATATTATCATCGAACGCCTTGTAGTCAACTTTGAAACTTAATTCGCAAGGTGTTCATATTTAATGTTCCTATAAATTACTATCTACCAGACCCATGTTGTAAAAAGGTAAACACTTATCAACAAACTATAGTGAATACTTATAGACTAGCCAAGCACAACTAACTAAAAAATAAATGATAATAATTGAATATTATCATTTCCTAACAAATAAACACATCATAAATAACTATATCAACTTTTGAAAATTATATTATTATATAATCCTAGGTAAAATTATTTCATTTACCTTTTCAAAAACAATACCATGTTGATTTACCTTTTTTAAGTATTTAGAAATCCAAATCAGTACCATAGCATCCCATGTACCAACCAGAATTCATAAACCACTCAACAAACGAATCAACACAATATAAAATATTTTTCTAGCACTAGAAAATAGGCTCTCATATGTATAATACACTCAAATCATGTTAGGGCACTCCATTACCCCATCTCTTAATGAGTCATATCCAACCAAAGTCAAGGATCTTGCTTAACCTTTGAATCTGATACCAAGTGTAATGACTCTAATTTGTGACCTCCAAATGTCGACAATAATAAATCTATGATATTCATATGCTGAACACTCAAGTGCCAGAAAGATGATTTTTAAGGTGAAATAAAAGAAAAGGAAGAAGAACGAGGAAGAGAAGAACACAACATCAGAATCTCGTAAACGTATAATATCAAAAGATAGTATAAACTATCATTCTAAGATACAAAGAATTTTAGAACTACAACAATAATTGCCATCATCGGCTTGGATAGTTAGAACAACATGTCCTCACAAATGCTGATATATACAATATAGTAACACAGCGGAAATAAATACTATGGTAGGTAATCATCCAGCTCATCTCCATAAGCTCCAAAGCATCCTTAACTAAATCTAGAAATATACACGGGACAGACTTGAGCATTATAATAAAATAACATCCGGATCAGTATGGTAAACCAATGTGAGAAACACAAGAAATATGCATGGTATATAACCACACCTTTTGAGATCGCATGGAATATCATAATGGTTATTCTCTCAAATGAGCCAACCATCTATTAAGTGTGTATCTCGATATAATAGACAATGTGTAGGATATAGAACATAAATGATAGAATAGCTGTTGGGTGAATGCCATAATAATAGGTATATAATCAATACTGCTAAGGCATGTTCATGTATGGATTTTTCCATGGAGATCTCTTCGGTCTAGCCAAATCCGAACTCCATAACAAGGACTAGAAACTTCATTCCAAGCATCGTGTATCTCCAGACATAATATATTATAAGGTAAACATAATTGGCCCAACGATGAACTTCATGGCACCAAGTATTAACAATTCCCGCGCACAACAATATCGATAAGCATACTCCAGATCTGGAGTTGATATATCCTAACGAGTAAGCTAAACCCGAGAATGTGCATCCTACTTTGGTTTTAGTCATAGATGTCGAGGCTACATCACATTCTTCACATAAGTTTTCATCACTTAAGCAGCACACGAATCCTCAAATGGATTCCATCATCTCGAACAGGTCATGAATCATTACATGGGTTCGAGCATCTTGAACCTCCATATAGATTCACTGCATAAGTCTTTCGATGAAGGCTAATGTTGTCCTCTCTCTTAGAATACTTGTCAAGATAGACAGTTCCATGCGATAGCATCATTCGAAATGTTAACCTTTCCCCTTGACTTTACCTTAGGATAGACAGTTCAAGTTTATAACATTCCACTTCACAACTGCTTCCAGAACATAGATCGTGTATATTGTTTTGAAGTGGTTACGGTTTCAAGTCATCTCATATAAGTACACTCCCCTGCTTACCGTGTGCACCAAACTAATTGATGAATTTTCGGTTAACTTAACCTCGGTTTTTTCAGAAATATATGGACAACACATAAGGGTGGAGATAATCTCCTATACAAACAGATTCCCTTATTATTTGTCCTAGAAGATCAAGATGAGTTTATACTTACAATATAGCACCTCCGAAAATAACTGCACCATATATACCTCATGTTTCTTTTAGATATTTCTTAAGTTATTTGGTCAATTTCGATAGTTGACTAATCGACTATCCGATATAAGATAAATGATCATCATTGGAAACCAAGTCACATATACTTATCACAAACGAATAACGAACAAAGAACGATCAAGTCATACAAGCAAAATCTAAGCCCCTTTTTATTTAATTAACATTTTTATTAATTAAATCCTCTTCTATTAGTGAAACTTCCTTTTATCTGATAAAACTTTATTTAACAATCACTACTATTCATTGTACTCTTTTAATACTTCAAAAAGTATTATATATTTACATGTGTGCTCTCTTCTATTCTAGAGGATCACACATATCTTTCAAAAAAACTTCAAAAAGTATTCATTTACTCATCTTAATTTGTATAAATATATTCACAAATCATTAACAAGATGTAGTACTTTAAACCTTTAATTTTTCTATCTTTTCTAAGAGATTTCATATTTATAATTTTCTTTTAAAATATCCATTTTTAGGATCTAAGTACTAGCAAAAATCCATTCAAAGGTTTAAGAGTTATGTTACTTAAACATTGTCACTATAGACCCAAAAGCATTTATACTTATATTATCTTTAAAACATTCTTTTAAAGATCAGTCTTAATATTTGATTAAGTTCGATAGTCGACTAATTGACTGTTCGGTTAAAAATGATGGCTTACCGAAATCATGATTCGAATACTTAACTCATTTATGACATTCCAACTATTATATCCCTCGTTCAAGAGTGAAGCAAAGTAAATTAAGGCATTGATTGCATATCAAAGCTTTTACTAGATACTTCATTTTTGAATCTCATAGATAGAAAAGTCTACCTCGTCGCTTTTAGTGTTAAGTATAGTATTAATGATTTTCATATACTAGTAAGAAATCAACACGATTATCACGTTTTCAGCATTCCCGACTTGACTATTCATCGATCAAGTGGGAAGCCGGTAGGTTTGAGCTCTATTGCTTCTATCTCTACTCAAACATCAATCTTAACTCTTACAAATAGATAAGCCTACTTTATCTGCTTTTAGTGTTAAGCATAGTTAATTACTTTTCAAATAAATAATAAAAAAACATGATTTAGCTGCTTAAGAAATTCATAACCCCTTTCTAAATATTTTGTTTATAATTTAAAACCCTTTAGAAATGATATATATCTATATAAGTATAACAATTCATTTACAAAACAAGATATTTAATAAAATAATTCAAAAGATATTTTTTTACTTAGATTTTTATACTTTGGTAAAATAGTCAGCACATTATCCAAAAACTATATATACTTTAAAATATGTCTAAATTACTTTAAAATACTTATAATAGATTTTAAAACAATTACTCAGAATCACTTGAAAATAACAACTTTATGATTTACTTAAAAACTTGGAATTTTTTTTTTTTACAAGTAAAACCTCTTCTTTAAAAATTGACAACTAACTCTTAAAAATTCATAAAAATCTCAAACCACTTTTAAAATACTCTAATAAGAGTTAGTAAACACTTGTAAAAATAATGAAATAAAATATTTAAACTAAAAGTCTTTTTCAAACATTTAAAGTTCAAAAACAAAGGTTAAACGAGGAAGTTTTGCACAAGTGTAAGTTTTTGCTACTTTTTGAAATGTTACTAAACTTTTTACTATCCAAATTTTTTATGGAAGCAAGCATACATACAAAACATAATATGGCAAGAAACCCCTAAGGATATCTCTACAAAATTCTATAGAAATTGTCGAATACATGACAATTCCTATGTGCTTCTATAGCGACTATCGCTATAAGAGCACTTTCAAATCCAAGTCCATTCTTAACCAAAGTCCATCTACAACCTATGTGATTACTTTCAAGACCTTGCTAAAAGTCATACAAGTCCATTCAAGTTCATTACAATCCATAAATATGGACCACATATGCTACTTACTTCCAAAGCAAGATTTAAAAACAATATTTCAACATCAATTCAAACAACATAAAAGAAATCAATAACAAACGCAGATACCCAATACTTTCATTCAAAGTGGTGAGTCAACTCACCTTTAACTAAACAAACAAGCGAGATCCAAGCACCACAGTCCAACCTCACCTTGCATCCACCTTCCTTCTTTCCATTGCTTTCACTTGCCTTTAGCCCAAAACACTGTTAAAAGCTCACGATCTTTCCTGATGGAGGGAGGATGGTTTCACTTTTTCATGTTGTGATGTTGTAGTAAGGCTTTTGGCAAAGTTTGAGTTGATTTGGAGTTGATTTGAAATTATTTTATTTAGAAATTTTGAGAAGAAGAAGACATGAAAAGAGCTTGTATTTGCTTTGTGAATTTTGTGATTTATTAACAAGCGTATGCCTCTTCTTATATAGGCTTCAAGATGGTGATTTTTAGCCTTGTTCTCACCCTCCTTTCATGTCGTGGAAGGCTTACCTCCATTGCCCCCATCACTTCCTTTAGAAAAATACTCTTATACACTTAACATTTAAAATATCTTTGTCCACTTAGAACATTCTAGAACCTCCAACTTCTACAAGAGAAGTGTTAGTTAGTTATTAATGTGTTCATTTGATCATTAGATAAGTACACAAGAGTTTGAACAACTTATATCCATCAAAAGTTATTTATCAATAAATCATTTGGTCACATTATTGATTTTTCTTCGAAGAATATTGATAAAAATCAGTGCTTCAAATTCTAAATCATGCATAGGCTCAATTACAATTTGAATGGGATTGATCTTCTATAATTGACTTCTAGATGACATGACTTCGACATAAGCTTGGGCGTAGCTTCAACATGAACAATTATGGCAACATTATGGACTTGAACATACTAATCCTATTTACCTAAGCCCTTTCTCAATGAAATGTCATTTTGCCAACACTCATTAAGGTCCATAGGGGCATTCCAAGCTTTCATTTAACCAAATTCCTCTTTCCTTACACTTTTTGGATGCTAGCGAAGAAATTTGTTAATAAATTTTTGTAAACAAACTTCAGAATCAAGTTTACCCTTATTAATTATTATTCAAACAGGGGTTAACAAGGTATTAAATCTCTTTAATAATATTTAATCCAAGTTTCAAATATTTAAGTAATTAGATATTTAAATACGAATTGTTTGAAATTTTGGGTTTTTACAATATGGATCCTTACCAAGGCATGACTGATCCAATAGTACATCTACAACGATATATTAGCATATGTTAATGAGTGGAGCAACGTAGGAAGGTATGTTTAAGTGTTTTCCCCTCTTCTTGTTAGATTTGGAGACTATGTGGATCTATCGTCTTCCTTTTGGCACGATTCACTCATGGAAAATGCTGAAGTAAATTTACCAGTCAATTCTAGGTCCACATATAACAATCCAATCCAAGGACATGTATTCTTTTTTGGATGTAAAATAGCAGGAGGATGAGACTCTATGACAATATTTGACACACTTTAACAATGAAACTGTCAGTGTTTAGAATGCTAATGAACGATTAACTCTAGTGGCATTGTGTGGAGGTGTGCATCTCGACATAAAGATGGCTTAGAGATTAACTAAGGATAAAACAACAACATTTTAGGATTTCTTCTATGAAGCTGCGAAGTACTTGCTGTCGGAAAAAGCTACATTGGGGCAGCAGACTAATACCATCACCAAACCATCAGAAGTTTCTTGCAGTGTGCATGCTGTGGTAAAGAATGGTGAAGGCGGCAGTGCAGAGAAAAAGAAAAACAATAACCCATGTAATTCTAGTAGGAAGAAAACAGAGAAAAGGAGGTTTAAGCTTGGAAATAGGTTTGACACCGACATAGAGTTGAATGATACTATAGAGAATAATAACTTAGCCATGCAGGAGAAGCTCAAGCACAACATGCCCGCTCTGAAGAAAGAGACTGAAGCTGAATGAATATTGAAAAGTATTGCAGATTTCATGAATCTCATGGGTATAATACCAACGAATGTCGCCATTTATGGCACATAATTGAAGAACATATCAGAAGAACGAAGCTGGAGTGGTATGTCAAGTGACTAGAGGCTCTTCCTACTCCTAACAATTAAGCCCTAAGATAACCCCCACTAGGGAATGGAGGTGAAGGGTCCAATGCCAACTGTGGGAAAGATGAGATAATGGTGATCTATACCATAACAGAAGGACTATATGTAGTAGACAAGAGTTGGGCTGAAATGGAAAGGTACGCAAAGTCTTTAAAGAATAGAGAGGCATAGGTATGTACTATAGGTAAGGGACATAGAGCTAATACTCCACATCAGGAAGTGGGGACGATAGCCTTTTGAGATATTGACTTGGGAGGAAACTAATACCCACATACAGATCCAATGGTGATTACAACCATGCTTGGTCCGATAGAGCTACATTGAATTTTGGAGACAATGGAAGTTCAGTGAATATTCTATTCAAGGATGTGTTTGAAAATATGTGACTGTGCATGGAAGATGTCGCACCCTGCAACCAGTGGCTACAAGGTTGGATTTATTTGTTGAGATAGGAGCACGTCCCCAATCAGCTATATGAAAGCAAACTTTTGTATTGGTGGATGGATTTTCGGCTTACAACACCTTCCTAGGACGTCCAGCCTTATGTGACTTTCACACAGTAGTAGCTCCGTTATGCTTAACCATGAAGTTCCCAACAACCAATGGGACAGGAACAGTTGAAGGAAACCCGGACACAGCTATGGAATGCTATGTTGCAGTGCTTCGAGAAAACAAACAGAAGGAAAAAGGTAAGGGCGCATAGATCACTTATGTGCCAAGATCTCCCTCGCATAGCAAGTAAAGGAGGGACCACCTTTTGGGTTCACAAGTGATCCTCATAACGAGCTAGACCTGGGAGATAGAGGGGAAGGAGCCGCAGTCGAGCGGCGATGGAGTTTGTGGAAGTTGATGGCAATGATCCTATAAAACTTCTGAAAATTGGATCTGGTTTGGAACGGGATCTTAAGATATAGCTGATTGGGTTTCTACGGGATAACCACGACATGTTCGCCATGTCACACATGGACATGTGCAGAATCTCTCCTTCGATTGCTCTTCATGATTTGAATGTTGATCCAAGGAAGCCTCCAGTGAAACAAAAGAAAAGGAGTATAGGCCCGGAGTGGTCTCTAATGCAAAAAGAAGAAGTGAAAACCTTGCTAGCAAATAGGTTCATCTGAGTCCCAGAGTGGATTACAAACCCAGTTCTCATTAAGTAGTCAATAGAAAATGGCGAACCTGCATCGACTTCTCTAACTTGAATAATGCATGTCCAAAAGATGGTTTCCAACTTCCAAGATTTGACCAGTTAGTAAAAGGAACTGTCGGGCAAGAGATTTTATCCTTTATGTATGCTTAATCCAGGATAACCAAATCATAATGCCCATCCCTGAGGTAGAGCACACTTGTTTCATCAATAGCCTAGGTCTCTACTGCTACAAAGTCATAACATGTGGATTTAAAAATGTAAAAGAAACATACCAACGTTTGTTAAACAAGATGATCGTCGAACAAATTGGAAAAACCATGGAGGTATATTCGACGACATGCTAGTGAAATCAAAAAGGGCTGACGAGCACATATTGCACTTGGAGGAAATGTTTCAAATTTTATGGAGATACAGGATTTCAACCCATTGAAATGTTCTTTTGGGAGAGCTTCTAGAAAATTCTTAGGATTTATCGTGTACGCTAGGGGAGCATAGCGTTGGTTAGGGAGCAAGATCGAGTGCAACGTCAAGTGTATAACGTAAGCAGATGCATTACCGGGCCAAAGTTTAGATATCATAAGTTAAAAAGATGGCATACTGTCTATTGTTTGTATCTCGGTAACTAAGGAATTACTTCCAATCGCATCTTATCCGAGTACTAACAGATCAGCCCCTGAGGTTGGGCCTGCATAGGTCATACACTTCAGGAAGACTTACTAAATGGAGCATTGAGCTAAGCCTATATGAAGTAACCTATCACCCACGAAATGCGATCATAGGGAATGCACTAGCAAACTTTATTGCTGAATTTATTATTCGAGATGACAAAGTATATCCCCAGGAGGAGGAAGCCCTCAGATGGAAAGTGTCTGTTGATGTAGCATCTAATGATCATGACTTTAGTATGTGGGAGTATTGCTGACACTCATAGGAAGGAAGTGAATCTATGAAGTCGACTTGGATCCAAAGCAACAAACAATGAGGCAGAATATGAGGCTTTGATAGTAGGGTTGTAGATAGCAAATGAGCCAGGAATAGATCAATAAGGTGCATGGTGATTCATAGTTAGTTGTGAACCAATAACTTAGAGAATTCCAGGCCAAAGTAGAATGCCATGAAATCTTACCTAGAGAAGGTGAAGGTCTTACTTGATGGAATGGACCACTATGTGATAAAACACATGCCTTGGGAGAGAATTAGGATGTAGATGAGCTGGCAAAGTTGGCAAGTTCTAAAGATGGGCCTTTCTTGGGATCGATACCTATTGTGACCCTGTATAGTCCTATCTTCGAGGAGATGAATGCGGTTGTAGCTATCAGAGATAAGGAAACCTAGATGACATCGTTGGTGAGGTACCTAAGTGAAGGATTACTATCTAGCAGTAGGAACGAAGCTCAAAAGGTTCTACAGAAGGCGCCCTATTTTTTCATCCAAGATGGGATACTATATCGACAATGATTTTCTAACCAGCTGCTAAGGTGTATCGCCGGAAGGGAAGTTGAAGAGGTGTTGGAGGACGTACATCAAGGAAGCTGTAGAGATCATATAAAGGGAAGACTTTAGCGAAAAAGGTGTTGTGGTATGGATACTTCTGGCCAATATTGAACTATGATGCAAAGGAGTACACAAAGAGATATGACATCTGCGAATGGTTCACCAAATTCCTAGGTTTCCCCCAACCGAATTAACTCACATGGTCAGTCCTTAGCACTTTACGATCCGGAGGATGGATTTGATTGGCGTCCTTCCATGGCGTTAGGTTAAGCTAGGTATGCCATTGTGGCGGTTGACTACTTTACTAAGTGGTTTGATTTAGATCCCCTTACTAAAGTATCAATGACCAAGGTCATAAGCCTTTTAGTCAAGAATGTGATATGCAGATATGGAGTCCCCCTTCAGATTATCTCAGATAATGGCTTACAGTGAGGAGTTCGCTGACTTTTGCTAGCAACATGGAATAAAGAAGAGTTTTTGAGAAATTTAGTACCCATAAGCTAATAGGAAGGTGGAGGAAGTAAATAAGGTTTTGAAAAATCTCATAAAGAAGCGATTGAAAAAGGCTAAGGGAGCATGGGTAGACGAGCTTCCTCTGGCATTGTTGGCTTATCGCACTTCCTCGAAGATATTAACATGACATGTTCCTTTCTCGTTGGCTTATGGGTTAGAGGCGATGTTGCCGGTAGAGACAACAATACCATCACACTAGAGGATTTACTATGATTGAACAAAAATAAGGAGCCATTGAACGTATCACTGGACTTGATTGATGAAAGACACGAAAAGGCTACTTTGAAAGCTGAAGCATAGAAGCATAGAAGCATAGCTCCTCAATACAACTCTAAAGTCAAACAACGCCCGCTAAAGTAAGGGGGCCTGGTGCTGAAATAGATATTACCCCAACCTAGGGCACTTGATCTAATGTAGGAAGGGTCGTATGTCATTCACAAAGACTTGGAAATGGAGCTTTCATCCTTAACACGGTAGATAGAGCTATATTCAGAAGGCTTAGGACGCACAACATCTTCATCATTATTTTACTTGAACTTTTGTTATATTGCTAGTATTGCAATTTTGTAACTAAAACAATTATGAAACGAATTCTAATAATGATTTCCTTAATATTTTGTCATATTAGGCAACTAATGGGAAATGTAACCTAGTATCAACACTTGAATGTGTCAAAATAAAAATAATGTTGTAAGAGAACATTGCCCATGTCATAAGAATCGGCTCGAGGGCAAGGCTACACTAGGATGGCACCACCCCTTAAACTTCTTGATAAAAGTGGAGGACTAGAGGGATCCCTATTCAGGTGTCCACAATCGACGATTGGCTCAAACTTCTTGCCAGAAGTGGTGGACCAGAGTGATCCCTATTCGAGTGTCCATAAATGATGATCGGCTCAAACTTCTTGTCGGTAGTGGTAGACCGGAGTGATCCCTATTTAGGTGTCCATGCCAAGATCGGCTCAAACTTCTTGCCCTCAATAGTGGACCAGAGTGATCCCTATTTGGGTTTCAATAGTTGACGATCAGCCGGTGGACCAGAGTGATCTCTATTCAGGTATCCATTGCTAACGGTTGGCTCAAACTTCTTATCGGCAACGCCGGACCAGTGTGATCCCTATTTTGGTGTCCACAGCCACGATCAACTCAAACATCTTTTCGATGGTAGTTGACCAAAGTAATCCCTATTGGGTGTCCACGGATGATGATCGGCTCAAACTTCTTACCGACAGTGGTGAACTAGTGCGATCCCCAGTGGAATGTCCACCGCTGGCAAACGACCTAGAATTTCCCTATCGACCATAGTAAGTTGGAGTGATCCTACCTAGGCGTTCGCTATTTTTAATAGCTTTGAACATACTATGAGTTAGGAAGAACCCAACTTACCAGCAGTCAAGTCATAATAGCCACTAGTTGGCTTTTCATGAATAGACAAGTATGCCTGGCGATGACAGTCATCGATTATCAGTGCAAACTTGCCTAAGACGTGCACGAATTGCTTAATAACCAAAAAACAGAAGGAAAACATACAATGTCCTTGGAAATAATGGAAAATGTGAATTATGCATACAAGTCAGGAATTTCAGACATCTAGATGTTTACAAGCCAAAAATCACAAGTGTTAAGGAATGATATATGCCCACCTCACTGGTACATCAAAATTGGTCAGACGCAAGTGGCAATGTTCAATACAAACAATGAACAGAAATTATATATACAACAAATCCACCTCTAGCAAGGGAAAACATAAGTGGACTACGAGCGCAATCATCACTATTAACTCAAGAAATGGATCAACACCTTGGTTTAAGTGTGAAAGCATCAACCCTATCACAGAGCAATAATATTGATAGTAGATAAAATAGCAGTAAGAGAAAGAAGTCAAGAAGATTTTATAGTGGTTCGGCTATTAACAACGTCTACGTCCACATATAGTTTTTATTATAGACTGACTGTTGTTATAAGAAGTGTTTGATTACAAAAATCTTGATGTCCTTAACTAGATTGAATCTCCGAAGTTAGAATCCACTTGAGAATCATAGTGGTCCTCTGAAGACTGTTATGAGGGAGGTAAAGAGTGAAGAAAGCTTCCAACAGAGTTTCAGCAACAAGCCTGGAGGATCCCAGTTATGTTGCAGATGGGATGGTATTTATAGAGATTGTAGAGTTATTGGGCCAAGCTTGTTTTCCACTTAGTTGTAGACGGACATAGGAAGATGCAGTGGAGCTTAGCTCGTGACCCAAGCCAAAAGCATGGATCGCTAGCGATCCATGGTCCATGGAACGCTAGCGATCCATAGCATTATCTCTAGTGCGAGCTAATTACTTAGCCTATTTCTTTGCTTCAATTTGTTTGGGTCGCACTTATACCATGATTACGTATGGGTCATTGGCGATCTATAAAGTATGGATCGCTAGCGATCCATATACTTAGCATATTTTTGGACTTTGGCTTTTGAACTTTCTTTGTTGTTCTGTGTCGACGCTGTTCATGTAGTCTTGTTGCACATTGCCTTATTTTAATGACAATTTACTTGCTAGTTGTATTCAACCGCTGATTGAACTAGATGGATGCTTGTCTTTTGGTTTAACTAACTTGAAACCTCCTCAAACTTAGTCACTACTTCAATAATATAGATTGGATCATGACGCAAGAGGTTCAGTTGAATACTGAACTATCCCCATGGATCACTAGCGATCCATAGGCCATGGATCGCTAGCGATTCATGTCCTTAGTTGTTTTTTCATTCTTTTATCTTGGCTCTCTTTTAGCTTGTTACACTAACTCTTTTGGTTGACTTTAGATCTATTATGACTCCATCAAGTTGTTCCGTCTTCTCTTGGCTCCTGATACGGATACCATTTGCACCCAGAGTATGTCTTTGTTGAAAACAAGGCGTGCTTTAGAAATAACCGCTTTTAGTCTCTACTTGTTGAATTTCAAGTAATCGTGTTAGAGTTTCATAAATGTGAACTAGGTTATACTGCTGCTTACATAGTTTTGATCTCGACCGCCATTGCTTGTCATGACAGATCAAAATTATCTCTACAGCTTCTTGATATGTCTTGAAGTAGTGTAGGAATGTTGCTAGGTAAAAGGGAGAAAAATTGCATGCAACCACATGGATCGCTAGCGACCTGATGACTTAGAAGTTTTTTCGGCATTTTTATTTTCCTATTTAAGTTCCTTCGACCCAACCCATTCATTTATTCAAGTCGAGCCTACTTTGTGATCCGAGCTTCCCAGCTATTTAACCCAAGCTTTCCACCTGCAATTCGACCCATGCTTTGATCGATTCAATCCATCACTTTTGGGAATTCGACCATGTTTAAGCCTCTAGTGCTTCTTTCTCGTTGCCAACTCTGAAGCCTCGTCGCTGCTCTTCTAGGTCGGCTTTAGTTGAAACCATAGCTCGCATGCTACCATAGATCGCTATCGATTCATCGTTAGATTGCCGCTGATGTATCTTAGTTTGTCGAATCTAAAGCCTTGACCAAACTCGCGTTCAAATTGTTAATCCGAGGTGGGTTCGCTGATTACAATATTCGTTTAATGATTTGGTGGCGAAGTTGCATTCGTGATGTTTGTCGTGAGGAGTCCGAGTCAATTGCGGCTTCATATAGGAAGATAGTAAATTGAGTCTTAAGCTCCTCCTAGAATGACATTTGGGCCTTGCCCTGGTGCTTGACATGTTTTGTTATCTTCGTCCATTGAGCCAGAATTGACTTGTGCCAAGTCCCATAGCTAATATCGCACGACACATTGTGAATTGGTGTCGTCCTTTCGAAGAATTCAGATTGATTTTACTTTCTTTTGCACATACAGTGTACCTGTACTGGAAGGGAACTTTCGTGTCATTTCGGACAACGAATCCGCTGTCGACTGTTGATCTATAATGGTTAAGTGTAGGAGAAGTAACTTCAAAAATAAAATGATGTGGGAAGTCCTTTTACCTTTCGGCTACGAACGTACTATCTACATGGGGTAGAGCGTTTGTAGTATTTGGGACATTAAGTCCACCATCGATAGATAACACATCACACTTGCCCCGATACATACTTGAAGCCCGGCATATCAGTGCGAGTCGATGTTCTTTCCGGAATTCAAGTGTGGTACCGGGAGTTCTTATTTTAATTTTGAATTACCTGACCATTTCAGATGTAAGTTCTATTATTTAGAACAAAGCACCCACCCTCTCGTCGTAAATTGGGAAGAGGAAGTCATGCGTTGTCAAAGGCCAAGTCGTCGTCCGTTACCCCTCCTGCTTCTGCTTCACAAGCCGAGTATGGACAGTTAATTCCGATTGGTCCGATCAGGGACTGGACTCCTCCAAATTTCAGAGTCCTTCTAAATCCACTGGAGCGAGCGTCCTCCGTAGTCTCTACCAAAGTCTTGCATAACATCTACTTACAACATGGCATCTCGAAGGAAGATGTGCGCCTCCCAGAGAAGGATGAGTTCGCTCATATGCCGCCCTCAGGATATACCGCTTGTCATCGGTATATGTGCTTGAACGGAGTCGTACCTCCTTTTAACAATTTCTTGAGAGAGAGCCTCTCAAACTTAGGAATCACTCAATTTCAGTTCACCCCAATGGATACGTCATTTTAATTTGTCTGCATATCCTTTTTATGCGAACGTTTAACCGTGCTCCGACCTTTGATGAGTTGAGAAACTTTCTTTCATTTTGAAAAAGAGGTGAATGTCCTTCCTTGGTCATAATCGAGGCTAAGAGGAATCGTTAACTTGTATTATGACTGCAAAGTAACCTATCCCAACTCAAGACACAACACTTCTTTATCAGATGTCCTAAGGGGCTCAATCTTCTTTGGACAATAGAGGGTAATTTCCCTTCTTTACTCATTGAGCTCCGATGAATAACTACAAATTTTATAAAACGTTTAATAATTCTTACATTTATTCTAAGGCCAAACAGGAACTTATCTCTCGATGGAAATTTCCAAGCTATGAAGGTTATCAATGCCGAGGAGAGATCTGTTAAAGTCTTGTTGACTGACGAAAACTTGCTTCGACACGAACTGTTGCATCCGGGGAGGTCTGCAGTTTCACTTGAGATCCCATCCCCTTCTTGATCTAGGGTATGCATGCGATTCACCTCCTCATTTTACGGTTCCGATGAGGGCTCTTTTCAAAAATGGTAAGGCCCATCCAGTGAGTTGGCTGAGGAGACACGCGAGGAAAAGGATGCTGCCATGATCGGAGTAAGTTTCCCGATCAAAACGCCTTCGATAATGGAAGAAGAGGAAGAGGAGTTCAATTAGAGGGAAGGCAAAGCCACAATGGACTTATAAAAAATGGATAGCAGATTGGGAGTAGTAGCATGAGTCCTCCATCGGTGACAATTGTGACTTGATGTAGATTCGGATGGTGGAGACTCTAAATCACGCGATGAGACCCCAAGGATGAGCCATGTCATCCCGACCCCTCCTCCTTCGAAGATAGTCAAAAAAGAAGGTGCTCCTGAAGCCAGATAGCATCAAGATTCCCCAATCAAAAGCGTCGATGTAAATTTCGAAGACTTGAGTGACGTTTACGTCAATTTCGACGCGCTCATGAGGGAAGATTTCAAATTTGAGGAGGTGCTTTCTCATTCGGGCCATTTTGCACCCGAAGTTAGTCCGATTCCTTCTACGGCGCCTGCCCAATCTGGTTTGTGATGCCGTTTTAGGCTTTCCTTCCAAACACATCACATGTTTCACTAGGGTTACCCTCACTTATACACATGCTTGTCATGTTTACTTTCCATTTCTAAAACCATTTACCTTTTCTTTATGTTAGGTATGATGAGTGGACACAGCTTTTATGATGATCTTGAGGAGTTTACCGAATCTCAGCATTTGTCGAAGTGATCTTCCAGCCGTCACCAACCGCATGAGATGGAGGAGGAGTATCAAAGAAGAAAAGATTTAGAATTCGAAGCTCATCGTCGAGACGAGAGGGAATGGAGCGGAATATACAAAGGTGGGTATGAAAAAGGAAGACTTTCGACGATAGAGAGGAGCTATCGAAAAGGTTTAAATTTGATCGCGGTTTCCATTCATTAGAACAGCAAGCTTTCGCTCCGACACTCTCTTCAACAGGTCAGGAAATTCCAGTTACTACCGCCCCCATTTCATCTACAACTCAAATTCCATCATCTTCTGTTGCTCTTGCTCCTATTGCTTCATGCCCCCACCAGAGATCCACGTATATTCATCCATATAGTCCTCCCAGGATTGAAGCGGCGCTCCTCGGGTGGTTCTTAAAGGGGTTAGTTTGATCGTGATCTCCACTCGGCTCATAGAGATTCATATATGCCACATCTTCAAGCTATTCAAAATGATTTGGAGCAGGCCGAAGGGTGGAAGAAATCATGCAAGTAGCTCGCGGACACAAACGACAATAGTTATCAATAAATTCTCTCCTTTGCATCGGAGAAGGATGATTTTGAGAGAGTGTTGCCGGAACGCGACACCAAGGTCAAACAAATGGAAGAGGAAAAGGGAGCGGTGCAACGAGAAAGCCAAAAGAGCGTTTGCTTTATAAAGGAATTAAAAGAGGCCTACGAGATAATAAAGGTCATCTACAGGGACAAAATTAAGAAGGCTCATGTAGAACAGGTCAAATTAAAAGAGGAGGTGGCAGCTTGTAGCATGAAAATAGAGGCTTAAAAGAAAACCATCTCCGATCAATAGCGTCATAGACGGGCATAATAAGACCTTCTCCAACTAGGCCGAGACAATCTCCAAACTATAGGATCAAGTTACACAGCTTAGTGCTGACAAGTTTCATGTCAAAGTTGAAAAGGCCATCATTACGGTGGATTATCTAGAGCTTCAAAATGCTTTTGAAAAGAAGATGGAGAAAATGAATGAGAACATCTTCAATTTTTATGTCAATGCTCTGCTACATCAGGGGAGCCTTGGTTACTTAGGCCCTAAATTCCCATGCACTCTCGCTCAGTGAAGAATCAAAGAATGCGTTGCTAGAGAGCCAAGAGATTTTACGGATCAGGAGAGAAAGAAGTTATTGCTGTTGCCATGACTGCGGCTGCCGAAGTACTTACGGAGCCTTCCATTTCTGGTCCCGACGAACCATCGGGACAGCCCCACAATCCATCAACAAGTTTGGGGCTTGAGGATTCCCTCGGATTGTCGAGCCGTCGAAGGAGGGCGAAGGTGGTGAGTACAAAGTTGACATTATTGGTCATTCTTTCGACGTTGATAATCTTCTTGTTTTCCCCGAGTTCAGGAGCTTTCAGCTTACGCTGCATGAGCAGGAAGAATTTAATGCTTTCGTTTTTTGACCTTATAGGTCCATCCTCCTTATTTGCTAATCTTCCTATTTCAAGATGCCTGGACATGCTGCTATCTCTACTGCTCCCATGCTCGTTTTCGTACCTGCTCCAGTCACCGTGTCCGCATCTGGCTCATAGCCAGGGCCTATTTAGAGAAGATCGTTGCACTTTATGCTTGGATGACCCTTCCGTATCTTTGGAAGGTGACATAACGGCGAACGAAGTTTGGGAGAAGGAAGTTCAAACTGGGTAGCTACACAAGACTCAACAAGAACTAGTCGTTATCAAGAAAGAGAAAGTTGAAGCAATCAAAGTCTCAAAGAACTCTCGAAGATCACGGAAGCGTAAAACAAAAGGCGAGTCTTTTGAGAAGGTTGTGCGGCAGGAGGAAGATGTCAGCACTGAGGAAATAGTTGAGATTACTAGCAGCGATACCACTCTCAAGGCGAAGCAAAAACTCCAAACATATGGCAGGAAAAGGAGTGGTGGAAATAGGTTCTGAAGGATTTGGACAGCAGCTGTTCTGCTTTTGATTCATTTTGAGATATTTTGTTCAAGTGCAGAGTCTGTACTTAGTGTCTTAGTTGTGGTGTCTGTATTTTTCTTTTGTTGGCCGGCATTGTGTGGGTATAGCTCCTATGTTTTAACCATGTATAAAAGAAAGTTATAAGTGATACATTATTGATACTTTGACTATACTTTTACTAATCGGTTCATATGTGTTTTATGCACTTATGTTTGTTTTGTTTACACTTATTTGCTTATGTGTGCTCTTTGCACTAACGTTCACTCTATATACTTTCACTTCACTTTATCTAGTCCTATGATTACTGCCAAATTCTTTGTTTGGATAACAGAACTTGTGAAATTATTGTTTTTAAGTATTTTCATTTAATTACTGATGTATGCCCCCAGTTCACAGGGATGCTTACTTCAAACAGTTGACAGATGACCGGTAACTTACGTTTTAAATAGTTTGCACACTAAAAATTGAAATTTAACTAAGTCACAACTTGATTTTTCTTCTTATGGAAGTTTGTAACTTTAGCATGTAGTCCAAGTCTTTATGCAACTCTGGAAAATATGCAACATATGCGAGTAAAAGCATGCACATTGTCAAGTCAAACATAGGCAGTCATACATTATTCACGTCAGCTGCTATAGTCATCATTGTGTCTCAGCGGTTGAAGTTTTCCATTGATTTGTAGCACTCCGATTTTGTTGGAGTTGTGCCAGTTACTTCTGATAATGGGAGTGGGTTAATTCCTATTAATCCTATGGCGGATAAGTTTCCTGGTATTGCCAGGGCAACTCTGGTATTTAAAAGTGTGCGTGACTTATGGAATGCGCGTCCTTTAGGATCAATGTAACTCGTCGATTCGAAACCGCTTTGGCACTTCTCGATGTTGCCTATCTTTGGGCAACATATGAAATTTGTGTTTTTAAGTTAGTGCATGGCTTAATAAATGCGTGGCTTTTAATACTTCTCTATGTTGCCTATCTTCGGAGAACGCGAGGAGTGCGTGTTTTTGAGTTAGTGTGTGGCATATGGAATGCACGGCTTTTAATACTTCTCTATGTTGCCTATCTTCGAGCAACACGAGGAGTTCATGTTTTTTAGTTAGTGCACGGCTTATGAAATGCACGGCTTTGGTGCTCCTCGATGTTGCCTATCTTTAAGCAACGTAAGGAGTTTACATTTTAAGAGGTAGTACGTGGCTTATAAAATGTGCAGATTTTAGTACTCCTCGTTGTTGCCTATCTTCGGGTAACGTGAGCAGTTTATGTTTGAGCCTTCTCGATGTTGTCGGGGCAACACTGGTTCTTAGAAGGCTGGGATCGGGTTCCACCAATCCATCGGTTTAAGTCAATTTGCTTCCGTCGTCCCAGTGAGTAGTTATTATAACAAGTTTTGTTGGTTCAAAAACCAAATCAATTTTATTAAGGAAAGAAAGGCAGACTTTTACCTATTTACAATGCCCTCAGCATCCCAGGGTGGCTTATTTGCTGAAAAGTTTTCAGAAAAAGTAACGGCGGAGCGATTCGCTATTCCATGCCTTGGGAATTTGGATTCCTCGACAGTTGTTAGCTTGAAAGTGTCGTCCTTAGCTTTTGATCGATGACATATGGCTCTTCCCAGTTTTGTCCGAAGGCCCCCGGAATGGGGTAGACTTGCTTGGGTACGAGATCTCGCACTTCGAAGGTTTGGTTGTGAACTTTGGAGTTGAAGTATCGTGCAACCCTTTTTTGGTGGGCAGCGGTTCTAAACTTGGCTTCTTCCCTTCTTTCATCAATTATATCTAATGATTCGAGTAGGAGCTACTCGTTTTTTTTATTAAAAATTTTCCTTCAGTGCAATGGGATTTCTAACTCAACAGGAACCATTGCTTTTGAGCCATATTCTAGAGCGAACGAAGTGTGGCCGATTGCCGCTTTGTGGGTAGTTTTGTAAGTCCATAATGCGAGTGGAAGTTCATCAACCAACTATTATTTTGCTTTAGTTAGCCACTTTTCGATAGTGGACTTGATGATCTTGTTTATCGCTTCCACTTACCCACTTACTTGTGGATGAGCTACCGTGGAAAATCTCTTCTCAATTCAAAAGCGTTTGTAGAAGTGTTTGAACTTGGTGCTTTCGATTGAGTTCCATTGTCAGTGATGATTTTCTATGGCACACCAAACCAGCAAATAATGTATTTAGTAACAAAATTAATGACTTTCTTTGTGGTTATGGTGGCCTGTGATTCTGCTTTGGCCCATTTCATGATATAATCAATGACAACCATAGCATATTTTTCCTCTCCTTTTGCTATTGGTAGGACGCCAATCAAGTCGATTCCCCGTATTGCAAATGGCCAAGGGCCGACCATCTACATTAGGTCTGTTGAAGGAGTTCTTTTAATTTTACAGAATCTTTAGCAACGATCACATCTTTTAGCGTATTCTGCACATCGTGGTTAATCATTGGCTGGAAGTATCCATACCAAAGGACTTTTTTCGCAAGGATCTGCCCCTAGTATGGTCTCCGCATTTTCCTTCATGCACTTCCTTTAGGATTCGTCGGGCTTCATCATCGGATACACATCTAAGAAGGAGGGTTGAGAATCCCCATCGTTAGAGTATTCCATTTTGTATCATGAATCATGGTGTCTTTCAAAGAAACTTTTTCCATTGATTTCGATCTGTTGGAAGGGTCCCCGCAAGTAAATAGTCCTTTATCGGCGTTATCCATGCCTCTGGTTTGACGGTGATCTTGAGGATCCGGTCGACATCCATTTCGTCTATGCTCAGGATGGTTAGAGTTTCAACTGGGATTAGTCCCAATGATTGAGCTTCTTAGGAGCTTGCTAGTTTAGCTAAATGGTCCACTTTGGTGTTTTACTCCCATGGAATATGGGTTATGGTGTAACGTTCAATGTTGCTTAGCAACTCTTGCACTTTAGATAGATACGGTGCAAGGTTCTCCCCTTGAGTTTGGTATTCTCCTTTTACTTGGCAGACGACTAGCTTGGAGGCTGTAGATGTGAATAGATTTTATCTTGAGCTCTTTCACAACTTTTTGTCCTGCTACTAATGCTTCGTATTCCACTTTGTTATTTCTAGCAAGGAATTCCAACATAAAGCGTAGCAAATGACTCGTCCTTCAAAGGTTTCAAGCATTACTCCTGCCCCTAAACAGAGGTTGTTAGATGCGCCATCAACAAAGAATTTCCATGGCACTTCCACTTCCAGTAGTGTTCCTTCCTTGTCATCCTGTATAGTAAATTTGGCGATGAAATCTGCTAATGCTTGCCAATTGATGGCCCTCCTTAGAGGGTATGTGATATCCTATTGACTCATTTTGATGTTCCACTTGAGAAGTCGTCCGAAAGTCTCTGGTCGATAAAACACTTGCTTAGGTGCTGATCGGTCAATACATTGATTGGATATGCCTCAAAGTATGGTCATAACTTTCTGGATGTGATCAAGAGGCAATACGCTAGCTTTTCTAGCTTCAAGTAATTTTTATCAGCTCTGGTGAACCACTTGCTAATGTAATACACGGGTCGTTGGATTTTTGCTTCTTCACGAACAAGGGCGATACTCAATGCATGAGGCGAGATTGCTAAGTAAATGAATAGGCCTTCTCCATGCACAGGCTTTGATATGATTGGCAGAGTTTCCATGTGCCGTAGCTATTCTTTGAATGCTGTTTGACAAACTTTACTCCATTTGAAGTTTTTCTTTTCTTTCTTCAACGCATCGAAGAATGGTATGCACTTGTTGGTGGCTTTCGAGACAAATCGACTTAGTGCTGCGACCTTTCAATTCAGGCATTGCAATTCTTTTTTATTCTTTGGAGCTTGGACTTCTCATAGTGCCGTTATTTGTTCTGGATTCACTTTGATGCCTCTCGCACTTACTATGAACCCTAAGAATTTTTCAAGGGCCACTTCAAAGTGACATTTGATTGGGTTGAGTTTCATTCCATACTTTCGGAGTATTTCGAACATTTCAGTGAGGTTTTCTAGATGATTGATAGCTACTCACGATTTGGCCAAAATTTCATCCATGTAAACTTCCATAGTCTTCCCAATTTTGTGTTTGAACATGGTATTTGCTAATCTTTGATACATTGCCCCAGCATTCTTCAAACCGAAGGGCATTATCCTGTAGCAGCACAGTCCTAAATCGGTGATGAAACTGGTTTTCTCTTGATTAGGCTCGTGCATCAGGATCTACTTGTAGCCCGAGTATGCATCCATGAATTACAGCAATTCATGTCTTGTCATCCCATCCACAAGCTGACGATCCTGGGTAGGGGGAAGCTATCTTTCGGGCAAGTTTGTTTAGGTCCAAGTAGTCAAAACAAGTTCGCCATTTTCCATTGGACTTTTTGACTAAGATCAGGTTAGATACCTATTCAGGGTAGGTTGCATGGCAGAAAAAACTATTGGCCATTAGTTTGTCCACCTCTTCTCTCAATGCCTTGGACCATTAAGAGGCCAGGCTGCGCCTCTTCAGCTATACTAGTGTGAATTTAGGGTGAATATTGAGCACATTGCAAGAGATTTCGGTTGATACTTTACACTTATCGAAGTGTGTCCAAGCGAACACATCAAGTGGGCACGAAGAAACTTAGTAAGTTCTAACCGCTTCTTGTTTCCAAGGTGCGATCCAATTTTTAAGGCCCTCTTTGGGTGGTCCATGTCGATTGGGACAGACATCATCGATTCCGCCAGTGCTGCCGGATCCTCCGCTGAATCTTCTTTCTAGGGTCCAAAGCCTTATCGTATCAGATGTGGTCCCGAAGCAAGGGGCAGCTATGTAGTTGTTATTTAGTGGGTTCACGAATGTGGAGAGTTCTACCCACATCCTTCCCTTTTCCTTTCTTTTAGATTCACGTAATTCTGCAGCGTAGCATTCTCTAGCAGTGCACTGATCTCCTTTCACCACTCTGATTCCTTTTGTAGTAGGGAACTTCATGGTTAGGCACAATTTGGCCAGTGCTACTTTGAAATATGCTAGTTTAGGTCGTCCCAAGAAGGCATTATATGCAGACATTTCATCCACGATTACAAAAGTCTAAATGAGGGCGACTCTTCGATCGCCCTCTCCAAGTTCCACTAGCAGGTCGATCATCCCTACAGGTTGCTTGGGTTCGCCAGTGAACTGTCAGATCTTTGTTTGGCATGTAGAGATGCTTTTCATGACGATCTTCATTTGATCAAAAACTCATTTGAAAAGTATATTAAATGAATTGAAAAAAATGGAACTGATTCCCACCGTTATGACCATTGAAACGAGAGTCAGAGCTTCAATCCCTTCGATGTCCCAATTTCAGAACACTATATCCTCACTTAAAACTTTTTGCAGCTTGGCTGGAGTTTCATCTTCTATTGTGAGACATGATTCTTTTGGAGCACGCTTCAACGAACTTGCATACCACTCCATCTCTTCCTAACTTCTTTGCACGAGGTATGGTCCCCCAGATATTGTTCCAATAATAATCCTTTGGTCAGTTCATTTTGACCCCTCTTCACTAGTTCCGATCTGGTTCCTTCTATCTCTAGGAGCCTGAGGAGCCTGGGTTGATCAGGATTTTAGGATTTTCTTATGTACTGCTGAAGCATGTTTTCCCGAATCTACTCTTCAATGAGATTTTTTAGATGGCGGCATTCGTTTGTATTATGACCATGTGTCTCATGGAAGTGGTAGAACTTTCTTGAGCGCTTTTGTTGCTCAGTTGCATCCTTCTTAGGGGGTTTCTTTTATTCCTCGGTCCCATGTGTCGCTAGATAAATATTTTCTGAAGTGTCATTTAGAGGGATGCAGTCTTCGGGCCTAAACCCTTTAAGCCTTTTATTGTTGCCGTACCATTTCTTTTATTGTAGTTTTGATTATTTTTCTCTTTTGATTTCCATCTTTCCCTGTGATTCCTTCAGCAGTTCTAGAAGCGTGCACATTTTGATTCGTTGCTACGTTTCTCTGTCTAATGTTCATCGGTTGCACACCAGTAGACTTCCTCTCCAGCTCCTATGCTTCCTTCAACCTTAAGTATTGACTTTTTTACGATTGAAGTCTTTCCTTATGGTTGGTTGCTTCATCTTAATCCACTTTTCGAATTCAGTCTTCGGTGAATGGCATGGACTAACGCCAAAAAAACCATGTCCTCATTGGGGTTGCTTGCTTCCATCACTGCGGTATTGAACCAGTTCATGAAATATTTCAGTGATTCGTTGTGTCCCTGGAACAATCCAGACAAGGATTTGACATGTTTTGGTTGCACGGTATGGAGCCTGAAATGATCAAGGAATCTTGTTGCTAATTGGTCAAAACTAGAGATAGATATTGGCAGAAGCTTAAAGAACTGCATAGATGCAATTCCTTCTAGAAAGATAGCAAAACACGTGCACCAAACAGCTTCAGAGGCATTAGCTCATCCATGTTCCAACGGTACTTGTACAAATGGAGCTTTGGGTTCTTTGTCCTATTATAGGACGAAATAGTTGGCATTGTGAATTTTTCTACATACTTCTCATTCAAGATTTCATCAATAAAGGGAGTCCAACTTGGTGCAGATCCCCATTTATCATCTCTTCTATTTTTACTCTCATCCGTCAATCGTTTGACCATGTCTGCTATGTATGCCTCTGATGTACGGTAATCCTGGAGGCGGCGGTTAGTAACTACAACAAGTGTTTGGTTTTGCAAATGGTCTCAGCGATGGGTTGAATATTCGGCTCTCCTGTCTTTAAGAGAGCCACTCCTATGGGACCCCACTAGCTTGTATTTGGCCTGATTGGGGGCAGCTTGGACATTCCTAGCATCATCAAATGATTGGCATTTCTTCCAACTAGATGTCTTTCTCTTCATCTTCTGAGTTGGAGATATTTATAGCTATATCTTCTTGCGGAGTCTTTCCCCCTTGTTCTAAGTTTAGAATTGGTTGCCTTGCGGTGAGTGAGGTACTTGTATTTCGTTCCATGTTGAGTCCCATAGTTCCTATTGTCAACTTTTTTTGCAGCTATTTTCCGTTTCTTCTATTTAGACCGAAAACAGAAGATTTTCTTATTCTATAACAACCACGGGTTCAAGCATAGTTCTTGGAGTAGGATTTGACTGTAAGGTTAAGAGAATGTTAATCCATCGGAGCCTTTTGGCTACTTTCCATTTTTTAGTTGATCTCATGAACCATCTTATTCAACTCATCCCTAGTAACGACTTCGTACTGACTGGAGGATGTTGGCACCTGATTTTCTAAGTTAGCACCATTTACTTCAGTTTGTTGAAGATTAACCACTTCTCCAGCTACCATTACCCCTATGGACCTTCCAAAGGCAGCTCTCCTTCTTCCAAGAGCCATTGATTCCAAGCAGTAGATTTTTCAAGTAAAGATCGAGGATCTAACTTCTGGACCTATCTGATCTAAAGTAGATAGTTAGGTCTGAACCTTGAGTTGAATTCTCAGTAAAAGTACCAAAATGTTAACCCAAAAAATAGACCAACTCCCTGGTTTGAATGTGAAAGCACCAGCCCTGCTCTCACAGGGCAATAATATAGAGAGTAGATATCGAAAAAAGGTAAGAAAAAGAAGACATGAAGATTTTACAGTGCTTCGGCTGTTGATGAAGCTTGTCCACTTATAGTATTTATTATAGACCGGTTGTTGTTACAAGGAGTGTTTGATTACAAAGATCTTGATTGTCCTTAGCTAGATTGAATCTTCAACGTTAGAATCCACTATAGAATCAAAGTGGACTCCTTTGAAGATCATTGTGAGGGAGGTGAAGAGTAAAGAAAGCTTCCAGCAGATTCAGCAACCAGTCCAGAGGATTATATTATGTTGTAGATGAGATGGTATTTATTGAGATTAGAGAGTTATTGGGTTAAGCTTGTTCACCAGTTGCTTGTAGATGGACACACGAAGATACAATGGAGCTTAGCTCGTGACCCGAGCCGAAAACATGGATCACTAGCGATCCATGGCCTATGGATCGCTAGCGATCCATAGCAGTAGCTCGAGTGAGAGCTAACTACTTAGCCTCTTTCTCTGCTAAATCTGTTTAGGTCGCACTTATATTATGATTACGTATGGATCGATGGCGATTCATAGAGTATGGATCGCCAACGATTCATAGATTACGGATCGCTAACGATCCATATACTTAGCATATTTCTAGACTTTGGCTTTTGAACTTTCTTTGTTGTCCTGTGTCAACGTTGTTCGTGTAGTCTCATTGCACGTTTCCTTATTTTAATGAGGATTTACTAGCTAGTTGTATTCAGCTGCTGATTGGATTGGATGGATGCTTATCTCTTAGTTTAACTAACTCGAAACCTCCTCAAACTTAGTCACCATTTTCGTAATATGGATTGGATCACGACGCAAGAGATTCAGTTGAAGTCTAAACTATCCCCATGGATCACTTGTGATTCATGTCCTTAGTGCATGGAATGCAGATTACAAATCTTAAGGCTGGATTAACACTAGAGAGTGGGTGACTAAACTATCCCCATGGACCACTTCCGTGGCTTATCGCCTTTTATTACCGGCTTAATTTTCTACTATTCATGCGTATTCCACGTCTCTCAACTACGGAAATGCCTTAAGGATTCCGGTTCTATTCTTGAGCCCAGTGTTACTGAAGAAATTGAAGTTTCGCCTAATTTGGCTTATGAGCAACATCTTATTCGCATCATTAATACAGAGGTTAAACGCCTTCAAAATAAAGATGTTCTGCTTGTAAAGGTTCAATGCTCATCAATCCTAAGGATTGTTCTTGGAAATCCAGAGAATTCATCGAGCGAACACAACCGGACTTACACTCTGTGCTCTTTAAAGGTGAACTTCTAATTTCAAATTTTCTTTTGTGTTGATATGCTTTCATGGTTGTTACTCTTTATTTTCTACTTAAAATTGCGAGGACGCAATTTCTTTAAGGAGGGTAGTCTGTAACAACCCATATATTATACGATTGTATATTTAAATATTTTATTTAAATATTGCATCATTAGTCGGATTAAAGTCTGAAATGCTACTTTTTGCATACAGTCCAATTAGGACTCAAGACCGCTTCCATCGAGTCCAAACGGCGTTTGCGACCTTTTTGAGTACAAACAACGATATGTTGGGAGTTGAGTAGAATTTTTTTATTTTTCTATTAGGCTTTGGGTTTGGGTTTCAGCCCTTAAACTCATCTAATGCCTTAACTCTTCATCCAACTCCTCTTCACTCATTCTATTATTTCCTAACACTCATGCTAAAAGAAAAATGGGGGAAGAGATAGGAAATTAGAAATTTCTAAACCCTAGTTTCGCTAGGAAATTCAAGTTCTTGCTCTAAAATCAAAGAGAAGCTTGGGTAAGCATCCTCTTCATCTTCTCCATCTCAATCTCTCTTCAATTTTCATAAATTCCTATAACCTAACTTAGGAAAAACTCCACCTTTGATAATAGAATGAAGATTCTAAAGGTGTATTGAAGAGGAATTGGTCTTGTTTTGTTTAAAGCTTCTCATTTGTTGATTTTGAGTTCAAAGGTGAGCTTTTGAACTCACATCTACGTCTATAGCTTTCATTGTTGTTATGTATGAATTCCTAACATCTACTCATGTTCAATTGCTTTTGATTTGAATTGGTTTGGCGAATTTTCCTATTTTGGTGTTTTGAAGTCAAAATCTTTAAAGATCCTATCTTGGATGTTGGGACATGTTTTTACTGGTGTATCGAAGAGCTTAGAGGGTTGGGTTGTCGATTGGCATAATTCCCCTAGCACCCATCGCTCGTTCGATCGCATTTCAGTTTGGATTTGCCATTTTTGGGCTAGGCTGTTTTTTTGCCTAGTCGAAAAATTCAGATGTCTGAAATAAAATTCAGACATCTGAAATCAAATTCAGACGTCTTATTGAAAATTCCAGACGTCTAAAATGGTTTTGGAAATAGAAAAAAAAGGACAGAGGCAAAATCCATACGTCTGAAACAAAATTCAAACGTCTGAAACCAAATTCACACGTCCGGTTGGAAATTGCAAATATCTGAAATGGATCTGGAATTAAAAAGAGAAAGGAGAAAAATACATTTACTTCCAAAACCTAGGGCCAGACGACTGGAAATACCTACCAGACGTCTGGAACTGTTAAGTTTGCCTATTTTGGTTGTTTTTAAGTGAATTTCCAATTTTAATCGATTTTTGTTGATTCGGTTAGTTATTGTCATTTATTATCGACTTTGATGATTTCTTTTTTGGATTTTTTTGGGACTGTCCATTTGATGAATTTGATATTGATTTTTATGGATTTAATACACGTCGTCGAATGTGAATTTTTGGTTGATTGATTGTTTTTACAATCATTTTTGTGATTTATCACTTAAAATACAAAGATTTCTATACTAGTAGTAAATAATAAAACTCTTTCATCAAAATGATTTCAACGTTTACTTTCAATATAAAGCTCGCTTTTAAAACCGTTTTCCAATCTATTAGGATATGCAAACCTTTACCTCATTCATATGAGAAATCTTATTAAAGGACTTGGCAAAACAAGTGGTATGAAACGCTTGCATTTACTTCGCTGGTTAATTCTTACACTTGTTCAATTGAAACCTTATGAAAATTTTCAAGTGGAAATCTACACTTTGTTTATAAATATTTAAGTTAATCTAGTGGTTATGGGACATGAAGCTAAACTCATTTATTTACTAGCTTAGTGTAATTTACACTTATCTATCAATGATGATCATGTTGTGATTTAGGCTAGCGATGTACGATGTCTTTTTGTTTGTGTAGGGGGACAAAACCCCGTTTATGGATTTTCGGCTCAAAATTGGTGGGGCAGCGACCCTAGTCTTTAGGCCGTTTATGGAGCTTCGGCTCAAAATTTGATGGTTAGCGACCAGGGAATAGCGTTCCGTTTGTGATGCGCGTGTTGGTGAGTTTTCATGCTCCCTTTTGTAATAGGCCTCCCTCTTTGTGTTTTCTGCATTTCTAATTGATGATTTCTAGAATTTATGTTTCACCAATTTTTGTGATTTACATTGATAAGTTTTATTAATATTTGTGGTTTGGTGAATATGTTAAAGAATATGACACTTTTTTGGTGTTTGAGAATATTCGAGATATTGTATGATTTTTGTTGTTATCTAATGCATACTTGTCATAGTATGGCATTATTGTCATCGTACTTTTTGTCATATCTCTTATTCTATCTCATTTTATATGATATTTATAGCTAGACTGATCTGTTTATTATTTTCTTCTTAAATAATACTCGGGTCAGACCGAGGTGTTACAAGTGCTTCCACTTGACTTCTTAGCTGGGACTAGCTTTTAACTTTTGGCTAACTACTTAGTTTAGTAGTTTTTGTTTTATACATTCGGGATAGAGACTTCTTGATTATACATATTCTTTTATCTAGCACTTGTATCTATTCCTTCATGATGTAGTGGATCTTATATGACCACTACTTTAATGTACACTTTTATTTGTTGTATTCATATCTATTTCCGCCTTAGTGATATGAATATCTGTGACTGATTTTATGTTTTGCTTATTTTATATTTATTTCCGAAGGCCACATAGCCATTGTGTAGTAGCTTTGAGTTTGCATTTGATATGTTGGATTTCCTCTTGAAATGAAATGCATGATATACTATCTGACATATTGGTACTCACACAAAGCAATTGCACGGATGAGCGCTCCTCAACAACCTTATTCTTTGTGCTAGTCGTCGGTATTACCCCATAGTGTCTTGGCTAGTGTGAGTATAGAGGAGGGGCGTCACAGCTTGGTATCAGAGCCAAAATTTGAAACCATGTAGAATATTATAGCAAGAATCATTGTCCTAAGTCTCTCTTAGGAATCAAGCCTTAGGATTTAATTCGAATCATTGGACCTGTTCTATCCTGTTTTCTTTTATGATGCCTTGTTTTATCAATCACGATTGTTTGATATTCATTCTGAGAATAAACTTTTTCTTCTTGTTTCTTTCTTTCTTAAAGAAGAGAAATGGTTAGACCAGGCCATCCTAGTGCCGGTCAATCTAGTACTACTCCTGGGGATGGAGTATTCATGTCTGCCCAGCAGCTTTTAGATCTCGTAAAGAATGCTCAAGCCGTCGAACCCATTCCAGAGCCTACCTAACCTAAATCCGAGTTTGCACGCTTGTGCAGTGATTACACCAATTTGGGTGGAAAGCCATTCAAGGGTTCCGAAAGCATTGTAGAAGTTCAAGCTTGGCTTAGAACATGCGATCGCATCTTTTCTCGCATGAATCTTGTTGATCTCCATCGAGTCCAAGTGGCTTCTAGCATGCTCTAAGAAAGAGCATTAGATTGGTATAAGCTTTTGGTTTCTGAGATTGTCGAAGAAGATCTTACTTGGGAGCAATTCGGAGAAAGATTCGAGTTAAAGTTTGTGCCAGAAGCTGAAAAAGTAA
The DNA here is from genome assembly GCA_030765085.1 of Allium cepa. Taxonomy (NCBI): domain Eukaryota; kingdom Viridiplantae; phylum Streptophyta; class Magnoliopsida; order Asparagales; family Amaryllidaceae; genus Allium; species Allium cepa. The sequence goes on along the minus strand of CM060944.1, from coordinate 383,340,037 downwards.
CTTTGGCCCGACGCTTTATTGACCTTGTTCAAGGTGAATCTTTTATGATAGATTATGTCGCATCATTTGAATATCTTTCTAAATATGGGGTCGAGTATATTAATACCCCATTGAAGAAAAATCAGAGTTTTGTCTATGGATTGAATAAGAACCTCAAAAAGCCATTACTTCTGAAACTAGAGGTTTCTTTCGAACAGCTTGTTGATATCGCTCTTCGACTTGAAGATGCCGATAAAGAAAGTGATGTTGAAGTTATAGGTGCCAAACAAAACTTTAACAACAATAAGAAAAGGCCTATGAAGTTCAAGCCTAATCCCAACAAGAAAGGGAGGCAAGCAGCTTCGGTAGCAAAGACTCGTACGTCTAGTCGTGGAGAATGCTACAATTGTGGTTCTAAGGACCATTATGCAAATAAGTGTCCAAAGCCCCATACTTGTCGCTATTGCAAAAGTTCAGGTCATACTATATCTTCATGTCCAAAACTTCATAGCAAGAAGCAAAATATTGTACAATCCCCTAGTAACACTTCTCATGTTCAAGGTATTTCTCATTCTATCCTTGATGACATTATTATGTTTCGTGATCTCCCTATTCGAGTTCTTTTTGACACGGGTGCATCCCACTCTTTTATATCAAAATAACTTGTTGATACCTTTCCTTTAAATATTATGGGCTTGATGACTTCTCGAAGAATTGCGAATCCGATTGGTGGATCCGCCACACTCAGTTTACTTTGTAAAGATGTCGAGATTATTTTATGTGATTATTCTTTCTGAGCCAATTTGCATGTTATGCGCTACTTAGGCTTCAGAATGATTTTGGGAATGGATTGGCTTAACCGTTATGAAGCCCACATCCTATGTCCTGAGAGGACTATACATTTTCGACATCCTCAATCTGTTAAGCAAATTTCTATTGTTCTTAAAGATTCATATTCCAATTCGGTGGCATCCTTATATTCTCTAAATCCACATGATGACGATAATGATGATGAGGAAGATATTATTTCCTTCATTCACGTTGTTCGTGAATTTCCTGATATATTTGAGCATGTTTTAGGATTACCACCTAAGCGAGCAATCGAGTTCAAAATTAATCTAATTCCTAGAGCTCTACCTATCACTCATCCTCCTTATCATATGTCCAATAAGGAAAATGAGAAAATGCGTAAACAATTATCCGAATTGGAAGCGAAGCAATTTATTCATTCTATTTCCTACCCTTGGGGAGCTTCAGCAATTTTTGTGAAGAAATTCGATGGTACATGTTTGCACCAAAATTGGTCACAAACCCAAATACCGTGAAAGCATCAGTGTATGAACACAAACCAGTGATATTCAAGCACAAATATCAGATCTCAGCAAATATCAAACAGCAATTCAGAACTAATGAACAAAGACGCAAGATTTATAGTGGTTCGGCTATCTCCGGCCTACGTCCACTCCAAATTTTTATCCTTTTATTGATTATCCTTGCTGGTTACAGATGATTACAGCAGTTGTAATGAAGAATTTCGAATATAGTTGTTATATTGAAGTGTAGAAATGAATCCGACAGAATCTGGACGTCTAATGGCCAAAAGATCCTTTTTCTGTAGGCTCTGGGGCTCTATTTATAGGCGTAGGATGCTGATATTTCGCTGAAAATTCGGGAGACCACTTCTGGCACGTGAGGGGGCCTACATGCCCGGCCTCAGGAAATTTGGGCCCACTTTGGGACCGATTCGAACTCCATTCGAATCGATCAGAAAATCATCCAATCGAGGTGAAATTTGGTGTGGACATTCTTTAACATGTATGCAAGCTTCTGTGAAAATTTCATTGCATTTGGATCAACGGTGTAGGAGATATGATCGAGTCGAATTCGGATTGTCCGTTGGCAGTTGTGTTCAAATCCATTGTTTCGAATCCATCACCTTCGACTCGATCCAAAGCGCGTGCGCATCGATGACATGGCGCTACTTCCTAGGCCAGATCCTGAATTCGTGCCGAGTTGAAGGCTTCTTCCTTCGAACCATGCTTATCCTTAGCTGTTTTGAATGATTCTTTGCTTGATTCACGTTCTCATCCATGTTTTATGCTTCGTCCATACCCATAACTTCACAACGGCATGCTCGCATCCTTCAACTCGTGCTTCTCTTCGCATCGATTCCAGGAGTTCATCCCGCATCGATTCCATGTGCCGATCGATTCGAAATGAACATGGGGGCATCGATACGAAGTGGTCGTGAAGGATGGATACGAACGAGACCTCACCTAATGGATACGAACGAGGCTCTTACTTGATGGATACGAAGGAGACCTGTAAAGTTGATGGAGTCGAACTGCACCACCTGTCCCGTGCTGATCGATACGAAACGTATCGATTCGAAGTTCACCACTATGCCTTGCCTTTGATCGATACGAACCCGATTCGAAACGTCATCTTCCTGATCGATGCAAAATGCATCGATACGAACCTATCCCCGATCGATGCGAAATGCATCGATGCGAACACCATCCTGATCGATGCGAAATGCATCGATACGCACCGTTCCTTGCACACTGTAATCCATCCATATCTCCTTCATACGAACTCCGATTAATCTGAAATTTGAAACATAGCCTCTCCTAGTCCTCATCGTTATCTCCAACCAATTTCGTCCCGATCGGAGCCCAACCAAAATTTGACTCCATCGATTACAGTCTTGATTACAACCGATCTTTAACCTGATATCCATCGTTCCTTGCCAATTTGTTGATATTCCAGCTATGACCAAAAAGTGGGATAACAGTACACTTACGCTTTGCGTTAACTACCGCAAGCTTAATGATCTCACCACCAAGAATAAATATCCTTTACCTCGGATTGATGATCTACTCGATCAATGTAGCAGTGCTAGAGTCTTTTCACAGTTAGACTTAGCAATTGATTTTCATCAGCTTCGTATTGCAAAGGATAGCATTCCTTTGACATCATTCCGTACTCGTTATGGATCTTATGAGTGGCTTGTTATGGCATTTGGTTTAACAAATGCTCCAGCTTATTTTGTTGACCTTATGAATCGAGTTTTCAAAGACTTCCTCGATCGATTTGTTCTCATCTTTATAGATGATATTCTTGTTTATTCTAAAACCGAGGAAAAGCATGAAAAACATCTTCGGATTATAATGGAAACTCTTAGGTGAAATCAATTGAAAGCAAAATTTTCTATGTGCCACCTTTGGCAATCCCATGTGAAATTTTTAGGATATATCATTTCTGAATCCGAAATTTCTGTGGATCCTTCAAAGATTGAAGCGATTTAAAATTAGAAGAGACTAGAGAGTGTGATGGAAATTCGTAGCTTTCTTGGATTGGCGGGCTATTACCGTCGTTTCATAAAGGACTTTTCTAAAATTTCCGAACCTCTTACTAGTTTGACAAAGAAGGGAGTTAAGTACATTTGGTCAGACAAATGTGAAGCTTCTTTTTAGAAATTAAAAGAACTCCTTTCCGATGCTCCTATTCTTGTGATTTCCGAAGGGAGCCAAAACTTTATTGTTCATACTGATGCTAGTCGTGTTGGTTTGGGAGCCATTCTTATGCAAAGAGAACGTGTTATTGCTTATGCTTCTAGGCAACTAAATCCTGCCGAGACTAGATATGCCACTCATTATTTAGAGCACACGGCTATTGTTTTCGCCCTTAGAATTTGGTGTCATTATATTTTGGGAGAGAAATTTGTTCTATACATCGATCATAAATCTTTGAAGTATTTATTTTCTCAAAAGAAACTTAATTTGCAGCCAACGTTGGCTCGAATTCCTTGCATCTTATGATCTGGATATTCTTTATTACCCTCGGAAAGGGGAATCATGTCGCCGATGCCCTTAGTCGTAAGCAACAAGCAGTTGTTTCTATGATGATATCCGAATAGAATGATCTCGAGATTTTATCCACTTGTGAAATTTGAGATCGTGAATCCGAATCATGTTCATCACTTGTTTTATGTAGCCTTAAGCTCATCCTTCTCTTTTCGACCGCATTCTTGATGCTCAAAAGCATGATCCCGAATTGGCTCATCTTAGCCAATGTTGTCGGGATAGTAATATTGATGGTTTGAAAGACTTTGAAATCGATGCTTGTAGCGGCATTCGAAAATTTCTAAATTTACCATTCATCCCGATAGTAGTAAAATGTATGCGGATATGAAGCGACTTTATTATTGGGATGGAATGAAATCTGATATGTTGACTTTGTTAAGTGTTGCATGACTTGCCAACTCATAAAGGCCGATCATCAAAGGCCCGGTGGGTTATTGCAACCTTTAGATATTCCTATTTGGAAGTAGGATCAAGTCTCCATGTACTTTATTGACGGTCTTCCCCATTCTCGTTCGGGTCATGACAGTTTGTGGATGATTATTGATAGACTTACAAAATCCATCCATTTTATTCCCGTTCGGTCTAATCGGACCGTACCTCTCTTAGCCAAACTTTTGTTAAAAAGATCGTTAAATTGCATGGAGTCCCTACTTCTATTGTTAGCGATCGTGATCCATTGTTTATTAGTGGATTTTGGAAGAGTCTTCAAAAAGCTTTAGGAACGAAGCTTAATTTTAGCACCGCTTATCATCCTCAGTCCGATGGACAAATAGAGCGTGTGAATCAAACTCTTGAAGATCTCATTCATGCTTGTGTTCTTGATTTTGGTGGAAGTTGGGAAGATCATATTTCCTTTGTTGAGTTTTCTTTTAATAATAGCTTCCAATCTAGTAATGGTATGTCTCCTTTTAAGGGACTCTACGGAAGGCCATGCCAATCTCCTTCTTGCTCGCTTGAGGCCGGTGAGAAGCTGGTTTTAGGTCCAAATTTTATTCGTGATTCCACAGAAAAGATTGACCTTATTCATCATAGGATGAAAGAAGCTCAAAGTAGGTAAAAACCCTATGCCGATAACCAAAGAAGGAAATTAGAATTTTCTATGGAAGACATAGTGTTTATCCGCATTTCACCTATGAAGGGTGTTATGCGTTTCAGTCGATCGGGAAAATTAGCACCTCGATATATTGGCCCATTTTCCATCACCGAAGGCATTGGTTCCGTGTCTTATCGCCTTTTATTACCAGATCAATTTTGTGCTATTCATGACATATTGCACGTTTCTCAACTACGGAAATGCCTCAGGGATTTCGATTATATTCTTAAGCCCGGTGTTACTGAAAAAATTGAAGTTTCGTCTAATTTGACTTATGAGCAACATCCTATTCGCATCATTGCTATAGAGGTTAAACGCCTATGAAATAAAGATGTTCCGCTTAAGAAGGTTAAATGGTCCTAAAATCCTAAGGATTGTTCTTGGGAATCCAGAGAATTCATCGAGCAAACACATCCGGACTTACTCTCTTATGCTCTTTAAAGGTGAACTTCTTATTTCAAATTTTCCTTTGTGTTGATATGCTTTTATGGTTGTTACTCTTTATTTTCTTCTTAAGTTTGCGAGGATGTAATTTCTTTAAGGAGGAGAGTCTATAACAACCCCCAACTATATGATTGTGTATTTAAATATTTTATTTAATATAACATCGTTAGTCAGATTAAAGTTTGAAATGTTACTTTTTGCAAACAGTCGAATTAGGACTCAAGACCACTTCCATTGAGTCCAAAATGGCGTTTGCGACCTTTTTGAGTATAAACATCGATATGTTTGGAGTTGAGTAGAATTTTGCTATTTTTCTATTGGACTTTGGGTTTGGGTTTCAGCCCTTAAACTCATCTAATGCCCTAACTCTTCATCCAACTCCTCTTCACTCATTCTATTATTTCCTAACACTCAAGCTAAAAGAAAAATGGGGGAAGAGATATGAAATTAGAAATTCCTAAACCTTAGTTTTGCTAGGAAATTCAAGTTCTTGCTCTAAAATCAAAGAGAAGCTTAGGTAAGCATCCTCTTCATCTTCTTCATCTCAATCTTTCTTCAATTTTCGAAAATTCCTATAACCTAACTTAGGAAAAAACTCCACCTTTGATAATAGATTAAAAATTCTAGAGGTGTATTGAAGAGGAGTTGGCCTTGCTTTGTTTTAAAGTTTCTCATTCGTTGTTTTGAGTTTAAAGGTGAGTTTTTGAACTTACATCTACGTCTATAGCTTTCATTGTTGTTAGATATGAATTCCTAACATCTATTCATGTTCAATTGCTTTTGATTTGAATTGGTTTGGTGAATTTTCCAATTTTGGTGTTTTGAAGTCAAAATCTTTAAAGATCCTATCTTGGATGTTTGGACATGTTTTTAGTGGTGTATCAAAGAGCTTAGAGGCTGGGTTGTCGATTGGCATAAATCCCTAGCATCCATCACTCGTTCAATCGCATTTCGGTTTGGATTTCTCATTTTTGGGCTAGGCTGTTTTTTTGCCTAGCAGAAAAATTCAGACGTCTGAAACAAAATTCAGATGTCTGAAACCAAATTCAGACGCCTGGTTGAAAATTCCGGACGTTTGAAATGGTTCTAGAAATAGAAAAAAGGACAGAGACAAAATTCAAACATCTGAAACAAAATTCAGACTTCTGAAATCAAATTCAGACGTCTAGTTGAATATTTCAAACGTCTCAAATGGATCTGGAATTAAAAAGAGAAAGGAGAAAAACACATTTACTTCTAGAACTTAGGGCCAGACGTCTGGAAATACGTACTAGACGTCTGGAACTGTTAATTTTGCCTATTTTGGCTGTTTTTAAGTGAATTTTCAGTTTTAATCGATTTTTTTTATTCGGTTAGTTATTGTCATTTATTATCGACTTTGATGACTTCTTTTCTAGATTTTTTTAGGAGTATCCATTTGATGGATTTGATATCGATTTTTATGGATTTAATTCACGTCGTCGAATGGGAATTTTTGGTTGATTGATTGTTTTTATAATCATTTTTGTGATTTGTCACTTTAAAATATAAAGGTTTCTATACTAGTAGTAAATACTAAAACTCTTTCACCAAAACGATTTCAACGTTTACTTTTAATAAAAAGCTCGCTTTTGAAACCATTTTCCAATCTATTAGTATATCCAAACCTTTACCTCATTCATATGAGAAATCTTATTAAACGACTTGGCAAAATAAGTGGTACGAAACGCTTGCGTTTACTTCATCGGTTAATTTTTAGACTTGTTCGATTGAAATCTTGTAACAATTTTCGAGTGGAAATCTACAATTTGTTCGTAAATATTTAAGTTAAGCTAGTGGTTATGGAACATGAAGCTAAACTCATTTATTTACCAGCTTAGTGTAATTTACACTTATCGATCAATGATGATCATTTTGTGAATTGGACTAGCGATGTACGATGTCTCTTTATTTGTGTACGAGGACAAAACCCTGTTTGTGGAGTTTCGGCTAAAAATTGGTGGGGTAGCGACCCATGGTCTTTGGGCCGTTTGTGGAGCTTCAGCCCAAAATTTGATGGTTAGCGACCAGGGAATAGCGTTCCGTTTGTGATGCATATGGTAGTGAGTTTTCATTCTCCTGTTTGTTATAGGCCTCCCTCTTTGTGTTTCTGGATTTCTAATTGATGATTTCTAGAATTTGTGTTTCACCAATTTTTGTGATTTACATTGATAAGTTTTATCAATATTTGTAATTTGGTGAATATGTTAAAAAATATGACATTCTTTTTGGTGTTTGAGAATATTCGAGATATTGTATGATTTTTGTTGTTATCTAATGTATACTTGTCACAGTATGGCATTATCGTTATCATACGTTTTTGTCTCATTTTATATGATATTTATAGCTAGACTGATCCGTTTATTATTTTCTTCTTAAATAATACTCGGGTCAGACCGAGGTGTTAGAGGTGCTTCCACTTGACTTCTTAGCTGGGACTAGCTTTGACTTTTGGCTAACTATTTAGTTTAGTAGCTTTTGTTTTATACATTCGAGATAGAGACTCCTTGATGTATACATATTATTTTGTCTAGCACTTGTATCTATTCTTTTGTGATGTAGTGGATTTTATATGACCACTACTTTAATGTACATTTTTATGTGTTGTATTCATATCTGTTTCCGCCTTAGTGATATGAATATCTGCGACTGATTTTGTGTTATTCGTATTTCATATTTGTTTCCGAAGACCACATAGCTAATGTGTAGTAGATTTGAGTTTGTATTTGATATGTCGGATTTCCTCTTGAAATGAAATGCACGATATATTATCTGATATATCGATACTCGCACAAAGCAATTACACAGATGGTTGCTCCTCAACAGCCTTATTCTTCGTGCTATTCGATGGCATTCCCCCGTAGTGTCCTTGGCCAGCGTGAGTATCGAGGTGGGACGTCACATTGCTCCTCCTCCCCTTCTTATTCAATATCCATCTATCCCCTTCTTCTTCCTCCTCTTCTTCTTCTTCTTCCGTCTTTTCAAATGCCAACCATTCATTTTTTTCCACAAGTGTTTCTTATGGTTGAAACACAAATGGAGTTTTCATAAGAGAGATATTTTCATGGTTAAACACTTTTCAAGAGACAAACTCCTCTCTCTTATAATCAACTTCAAAACAATTAAACATCCGAGTAAGATAGATTCCATGATACGAAATGTTTTCTCCAAAGGTTAAATTTTTAGGACGAAGTTCATCCAAAATTACTTGCACCCAATTGATATCATAATGCCAAAGAATAGCAAAAGGAGCTTTGCAAACTTTTAAGGTCGGGTGATTGAAATTTCCCAATCTTGGAGTAATGATATATTGCAAAAGAAGATTAACAATTCTTGCTTTAGAATGGAAATTTCTATTCATAAATCAAAAATTATCATCCCCTTCAAAAATATGATGAAATATCTCACGATCATGTTCATCGATTTGAAAATCCGAAAGATTCATTCTCGTATACTTACAACCCAAAATATTTCACAAAATCTCACTATTCAAAACAATTAGTGTTCCTTTAACGCCACTCCAAACTTATCCTTCATTTCCATTATAAAATCCCCAATTCAAATTCGTATAAACATTTTAACAAGATTAGGATAAAAAATGAAATCATTTTGAGAATCATCAATTAAACTAAACTAATAGAATATTGATTTCATAAGAAGGAATATCATTAAAAATTGCAAATTTGCCCGTATGGACTTTTCAAAAGTTTACATAACTTATGTAAGCTTTGATAGCTTCCGAGTCATTATAGATGTATTCTTTGATGGATTTAGACAACCTAATGGTGGAGGGAGTGCTTGAGGAAGCCATTGTTAAAGAGAGTAGAGTGCTTGAGAGTTTGAATTTTGAAATGAAAGTGAAAAGATAGGAGAGAGATAAGAAGATAAATAGATATTCAATAGTCATGTTTTTTGGTCAAGAGACACCTTTTCAGAGCCTTGGAGTTGGTGAAAAGGTGGAAGGAAATTCAAATTTGAATTTCGAAATTCTATGGGGGATGTCGGCATGGGGGGTAGGACCATGTCGACACGGGTCCGGTAATACACATAAGTATTTTTTATTTAGATTAATATATATATATATCCTATTATCTAATTTATATTTTATCTAAAATAATATTAAATATAATAACACTTTATTATTAATATTTTAATAATTAAAATAATATTATTTTGAAAATCAAAATTTTAAATTCAAACAGTAAGCAATTTCAAAACATATGATCAATTAAACATTCAAACTTTCAGACATTCAAGCAAGTGATTTCAACTAATATAATTTAAATGCGTACCTATTTTTAATTCCATGTTTCTGAGATCATCAGATTCGTGAATAGCTGTAAAGCACATATTTAAATTTTTCGTCTTTCGATCTTCATCACTGGAGGATGATTCTAAATCGTCTAGTGTAGCAGTAAACGCTCTCTTCCTTTTCTTTGAATCATTACTTGGAGGAAATTTATATTTATCTGGATGCGGACAATCTCTTTTCAAGTGGCCTGGCTCATCATAATTGTAGCATCTGACATTGTTGAGAGTCCCATTATTATTTCCAGAATTCTTGTCATCATTTCTCTTGTAGTTGTTCATCTTTCTGTGTTTCGGAAACTTGCTAAAATTTCTTGTCATCAAAGCTATTTCTTCATCGTTGTCACTGTTTGAGTCTGAACCATCTGTTATTGCATTGAATGCTATTGACTTCTTTTCAGAGGCCTTGCTTTCTCTTCTCCCTTGCATTTGTACTTCAAACAACATCAAATTCCTGATTAATTCTTAAATTTTCAGCGTACTGATATCAATAGCCACTTCAGCTGCTAGTGTCTTCTGTTTCCATTCCAAAGTGAGTGAATTTAGAATTTTTCTAACTCGATCTTCTTTAAAGAAGTTCTTTCTGAATGCAATTAGTGAGTTCACAATGTCTTGAAACCGACTGTACACTTCTGAAATGGACACATTTGCATTCATCTTAAATAATTGAAACAGACTGGTCAAGATGGATATTTTGGTCTGTTTAACATTGCTTGTTCCTTCATCGGTAACTTGCATGGTTTTCTAGATTTCATATGCATACTTATAAAGACTTATAGACAAATACTCTATTAAAATCATTCCTATCAAGTGAACAGAATAGAATATTCATGGCTTTGGAATTGTTCTGTGCAATAGTCTTTTGCTCAGCATTCCACTCTGCAAAATCAGTTGTAGGTTCAAAGTACTCGGTTAGTGTGATATTCCAAGTATCTAACCCTATTGATTGTAAATATATTTTGATCCTACATGCCCAATATGCGTAGTTGCTGCCATTAAAAAATGGTGGTCTGGTAGTAGACTAACCTTCTACAAATGAACTAGCTACAGTGTTGACATTACCAATGTCGGCAGCCATATGAAAACTTTTTCAAAAATCAGATTATGAAATCTTTGAAAACCAATGCTCTGATACCAAATGTAGGAAATGCGGATTATGAATCTTAAGCCTAGATTAACACTAGAGTGGGGGGAGGGGTTGAATAGTGTCTAATGAATTTTATGGAATTATTGAAATCTTTTGAAATTAAACACATACAGATGCAATTCACATACACAGAGACAATCACAGAATCAGACATAGATGCAAATAGTAAATAAAAAGCAGTAAAAGGAAAGAACACACCGGAATTTAATACCGGTTAGGAGTTACCTTAGATCCAGTCCCATACAATTTCTTGTGTAGATTTCTTTTCAAAAATAATGTCAATATTACAACCTCGATTTCAAGGCTACAAGATACACCCTCCTATCTTCAAGTCCAAGAAAAATCCCTTGATTTAACCAGGCTATGAGATCACCTAATTGATTTATGGGCTACAATCATAACCAATTAATTTACAGGCCACAATCATACCACTTCCAATATCACTTTGATAGATAAAGAGACTCGACATACTTCTTTGATTACAAATGCTCCTATAATTCCGAATAGCACCAAGATCTTTGAGAGAGAGTGGCAGAGAATCAAACAAAAGATAATCTAGTTTGATTCATTTAGGATTTCGATAGAGTTTTGTTAAGAATATTTGAAAATAAGAATGGAAGAGAAAGAGGATAGAAAACGAAGAAAACTTGAGTAAAAATCCATTCAAAACCTTAGGTATTTATAGAAGAACAATAGTCGTGTCCATTCACAAAAGGTTACAATGAATAAAAACTTCTTTTGAAAATTTAAATTTTGAAATAAACGGCCACCATGTCAACATAGGAGAATAGGGTATGTCGACATGCCCATGTGTATTTTGAAAATTGATTTTGTTTTTAAAATGATTTCTATTATAAAAATTATCAAAATAATTTCTAAACTCTATAAACCATTTTGAATATGGTTTAAACTTGTAAAAGAGATTTAGAAAATAATCTTAAAAATATATAATCTATAATATAAATATAATATTAACAAATAAGTATTAGATATATTTTTGAGATTTAAAGGCTATAATATTAAAACTAGGAGATAGTTTAAAAACAAGAGATGATTTTGAAATCAAAATATAAATGATAATAAAAATAATTTAAGGCTAAAATATTTAAACCAAGAGAAATGACTTTTAAAAAGCTTTTGGAAAAATATTTAAAATAAATCATTTTGAAAATTTCATGGATTCCATTCCACCAGAGAAGATTGTGGTTCCAACCCACTAAAGAGGTCGTGGGTTCCATCCCACTATTAAAGCGAGAAGGTGAATTCCATTCCATAATTAAAACCTAATGAAGTTTTTAGTCCTGTTATGAAGTTTTAATATAAGTCTAGACTCTAATACTTATCTTGATATCTTGAACTCTTAAACTCTTGAAATCTTGAATTCTTGAAATCTTGAATTCTTGAAATCATGATCTCTTGATACTCATGAGTCTTCAGTCTTGATTTCTTCAATCTTGAATTCATTAGCCTTGAATCTCTATACTATACAATGTTCATTCTTCAGTACCTACATATATATCCTACATATACATATATATCTGGACAAGAATATTAGTATTTATATTTGGGGCATTTCACCAGAAGGAAAAATATTGCAATTCAATTAGTTTCTAGGACACACATCGACAGATATTAATTTCAAGGCCAAAATCAGCAGAATAATTACTTTCAAGGACAAATTTAGCAGTCCAATTACTTTCAAGGACATAAATTCATAGGTTTTTAGGCATTAGAAACTAATTATTTTGCATCTTGTCCTTAAAAGTAATTATTTCAGTTGTGTGTCCTAAAAACTAATTGCACTTGCTAAAGAGGCCCTTGTGGCTAATTTCCACTTTATATTTTATAATAAGTCCTAAGGTTGTTGTCATCAAAACCATCATCTCAGATCCTAACACTTAGTTGGTTTTTCATTTTTTATCTTGGCTCTCTTTTAGCTTGTTACCCTAACTCTTTTGATTGACTTTTGAGCTATTCTTACCCTATCAAGTTGTTCCGTCTTCTCTTGGATCCTGCTGGGTTAAAAACACAGATAACAATCAATTTGACCTGGACTTGGAGATGGCCTTCTTGCGGTGACACCTTGAACCCTTGTGCTCAGTCTTTCCTCTCCTCCCATTTCTTGGCGGTGATGGCTCATCAAGCTCTACTTGCTTCTTGTGCATAAGCTTCAAATCCTACATAGATTCAAGCTTAACTTTGGCCATATACGTAGGGAAGTTCCCCAAAACTTGCTACTTTAGGACCTCATCCCTATCAAAGTCCTTTGTAGTATCAGACGCACTAGTAATTTTGATGTTAGCATCGTCGTGGAGAGCAGCAATCATTTTCATCATGGCTCATCGGCTAGAGGGTCATATGGGTCTAGGGGCATAGTGGCTGATGGAGGAATGTCAAAGGAAGTCATAGCCTCAACAAGGTTTGTTACAAATCCATCACCTACATGGAAATGAGGAGAACCGTAAGATACTACCAGCTAAAGTAAGCTCGAATAATAGGCTGTAAAGATAGATCCTACCTCCATTAGGGGAACTCAAAACATACCTAGAGGGTTGGATATGAGATAAGGAGGAGATACTTCCAAAGGTTGGCTTTTGGTGGAAGAATCTAAAGTAATGTGAAAAATAGTTAGTGGAGCATTGCACATAGGGGCATAAACGAGCAATTTTGGAGCCTAACCTTACATAGCTGTCTCGGTGGTCTAGCCACCATTCTTCCCTTTCTCCGTTTCTTCCTTTTAGGTCTTCTTGTCTTTAGTCGGCTTAATTTAACCTAATGGATAGCTTCCATCTCGACCACTGAGAAGCGAGAATCGACGGCTCCAAGGTTGAAGGGCAGGCCTTCTTATTCGCCAGTAATTGTTGCTTCCTTAATCAATTGCTTGTGGATGGCAGCCATAACTTCCTAATAATCGTTTATCCAAGATAGGCTTTTCTATGTAAACATTTTGTAATAGATCTCATCCAGAATTCCCTTCACCTGATCCAAATAACTATTCATCTCATCACTCGTTCAGTAGCTTATCAGCACTATTAGTTTTAGCAACTTTGCCTGATGTAGTGAAGGCCTTAATTTTTAACTAGAGAGAGACTTTCACAGCTCTTCACTCCGCTGATTTTGTTTTTAAGTCGGCGATGTTGTGCTCCAACTTCTTCGGTACCGCTTGATTCTCGTCCAACGTCTTGTTGCATTTAGCCTTCATGTTCTTGTAGTTGTCAAAGAACCGACCGACCTTATCATTGTATTCCTGTTTAGTAGCTTTGATATTAGTCGCGCGTCCTATTTTAATTACTCTGATTCTTCAGCATGGGAAACCTTGAGTTTTCGGATCTCTTCTGTCTGAGATCTCTCTAAGGCATCCACTACTTGTTTGTGATCTAGGTCCTTTTAATGCAGCTACTTCCAAAGGTCGTGACATTCTTCTCTACGTTCTACTTACTGATCTCCTCCCTTGCGTTAAGGATTTTGGAGTGAAAGTCTAACAGGAATTTTACTCCAGCCAAACCATCTATGAGGAGTTCAATCGTCCCCACGAAAGAAAGAGGAGGTGCGTCGACAAGCAGGCGGGCCAAGGGATCTCTCAGTTAATAAGGCTGTTGGAACTTGTTAAAATTTAGATCTATAGGGTCTGTAATGATAACAGTGCTCTTCCCCTCTTTCCTCTTATTTTTTCTCCTAGGGGAAGGAATTATAGCTCCTCCCTTATCCAGTTTCTCCTGCTATTAAGAAGCTTCTAAATCAGATAACAAGAAAAGCGAGAGCCAAGGAGACTTCAAAGGACATATTGGAGTTTGAGATTTTGATTCGCTACTCGAGGAGTGGGATCTCTTCCGTGAGTCATTCTTAGGATCTTGATCGCCCTTTTCCATGGCTGGGTGGTAATGAACAGTCTCCCCTATTTTAAGTGCCTTGGGTGCCTGCCTAATTTTTTTACTTAGCCCAAATTCGAACATGGCCTTCTTCACAACCCTGGAAGGTGCTAATTGTTTCATCTTAGAGAATAGTTTCTCTCTCCTAGAGCTCATGCTTCCTGAAATGGCAAAAGAAAATAGCGGTGTAGAATACAGTGATCTCTCAAGAGGGTGCACGATTGTAGTGTAAATATGCAAGAGTGAGTGTGTATATTCACTCGCGCTAGAATGTTTGCCACCCAAACTAACCCTTAGGATCCTCATGAGTCTCCAACCGCTGTTGGATCTCATCTATTGATTCTAAATCCCCATAGCCGATTCCAAGCTCAAGGTAAGATAATCTGAAACATTAGTGTCTACAAGATAGAAAGTTCCTTTTTCTTCAAATGAAAAACATGATGTACGGCCTCATCCACCTTTGAGTTAGGCAGGATAGCTAAACCAGTATTTCCGAAGGAATGCTCTTCATCGTGGTTTGAAGCAGTACGATCATTATTATGAGAATGAGAGCTCGCATCTCCCGTTATCTTGTATGGATGATGTCATCCTCCCACTCCTTTAAAGTCTTGAGCCTATCGCTTTTTAGAGGATCGATCTTGGAGGGACATAAATTGGCCTCCTCCAAGCCCATAGGAACAGTATTGGCACTTTAGATGGAACTGATGCTAAGATGGTGCCAGAAACACAGGGCTTAGAGGATTGGACATCACTTGTTTAACCGATCGCCAAGCCTTTTCCTTTCTTTTTGTTGACTGAATTCTGGTAGAAGGTTGCTTGCCTCTTTCGATTAAGCGATCGACTGCTATCAGTACAACCTGCCTCAAATTATCATTGGTAATAAGACGAGGAACCTTACGGAGCTTCTTTGGGATTTGCTAGAGTCTATGCAACATCTCTTCTAGGTCATCTCTAGCCACTGCTCTCACTTACCTGAAGGAAATCCAAAGGAAGAAAAGTTAGCCACTAATATAAAATTTTGTAGAACTATGAAAGGAGATGAATGTGAGGAAGAAACTTACATTCCGAGTACCATTGACGGAAACACGAGGAGTTATTATAGATGAAGAAGTATTCCCGTTTAAACATACTGTACTTGTAATACAGATTCTCAGCCGGTTCAAATTTGTTTCTTGCCTCAAGATAATTAAAGGGAGATCCCTCAATCTTACTTTTTATAACATACAAAAACCTAATATAGTGATGAGTAGAGGGCACCTGAAATTCTCTTGTGAAGATGGCTTACAAGTCGGTAAGAATAGCATATCCATTAGGGTGCAGGTGGAACAGGGCAATTTTTAAATACATCAGGAAACCAGTAATCCACTGAGAAAGAGGGGTGGAGTTCCCAACTGCATAGTGATAGTAAGAGTAAACCATATATGTAGGATCTAGATTAACCCTAGGGCGGGGGGTGAATAGGGTTATAGCAAATTTTCTTAATTTAAACAAAAATAAACTGCAGAAATAAATATACTGAAAAGTAAATCACACACAAAATTTACCCAGCTTCGGCAACCCCTGCCTACTGCTGCATTCCCAGATTTCTATTAGAATTAAACAGTATCACGCTTACAAACACTCTAACAGACTTGCAAACCCTGCTACCGCCTATAGAGTTTTGCAAACTCGCAACCCCTGCTTACTGAACTAACTCTAAATAGACAATCAGACACAACCTAAAACCTAGGTGGTGATTTACCTAAATTCTTTGACTCGTAAAATAAAAACAATAATTAAGAACAATAGAAAATAACCCTAAAACTAATTAACAATATTA
Source organism: Allium cepa (assembly GCA_030765085.1). Taxonomy (NCBI): domain Eukaryota; kingdom Viridiplantae; phylum Streptophyta; class Magnoliopsida; order Asparagales; family Amaryllidaceae; genus Allium; species Allium cepa. Next base: position 383,323,494 of record CM060944.1, on the reverse strand, counting down.
ATAAAGCCTAAAATTAAATAGAAACAAAAACCCCCTTTTATTTTTAAGACCGGCCCACTTCCTTATTTCACCCGATTCTCTTTTGTCTCGTTCGTGAGAAATAATGGCGGCTTCGTTCTGATTAGGGCTTCGTTCCCTTTTGTTCCAGTTAGGGCTTCGGCTCTTTGTTCCAATTAGGGCTTCGGTTTCTTCAATTGATCAGGGATTTGTTGCCCTAGCTCGCTGCTTCTCTGATGGTTGACTATTGCTCGTTTTGCAGTTGCTCGATCGAGTTTGTTGCTTGTGAATTCGGTATGTACTGTCTCCTTTTGCTTTTTTAAATTGATACTTGAACTCGATGATTTTATTTGCCGATGATGATTAGGGTTTTAATAGGATTTGATTTCCTATTTTTGCGTTCGACTGATTGCTTCAAAAATTCTTACTTTGCCGTTCGATTACACTTTGATGCTGAGGATTGATCTGACTTTGTCAATTTCGTATTTCAAGTAGCTTGATTCACACGGCATTGATTTGATTTCGTGATTTGTGATATTTGACTTTGTCACACGCATATCTTCGACTGTTGATTGCTTAATGGTGTCACTGTGTTTGACATGGTCTTTGTAGTTCTTAAGATTGGTTCCTGTTGCATTTTTGTATACTATTGACAATCATGTTAGGTAGCTTCATCAAGGCTTGTTGTTGGCTACTGGTCGTCTGCACCTCTGCATCCATTGTAGTGTATCCTCAGTGCTGGTTGATGCTTGAACTTTTACTTGAACCTGCTTTTGAGGATGATGCATCCTGTCTTGGTTTTGGGTTTGTATAACTTTTGCATGCTATTCACTTTCTCTGGTATCATTTTTGGTTTGCATTGTTTATGTTACTTTGACATGTTGTATCTACATTCACCATAGTTTGTACCTGCATTTGCCATACTGAGTTTGCATTTGATTTTGTAGTTTGGTGTCATGTTTGCTTTGAGTCTGCAACTTGGAGTCTGCAACTAGTAGCTGGACTTGATTTGTGCCTTGTCCATTCTCATGTGTTCATCCCTGTTGTTATTCATCTGAGTTTGAGTATTTGCATATTTGAAGCCTTGTATCATGATGCAGTCTTCATTATGTTCTGGTGACATGTGCATTGCTTCATGTTGCCTATGTATCACTGCAGTTGCACATTGCTTGTACTTGTGTTCTTTATTCATATGTTCTTCAAATCAGTGGTGCACTGTGCCATTTGATCTGTTGCACTTTTGTTGTTGTGTCACTGATTTTGGGGCTGCTGTATTACTTTGGTTCATTTTCATGTTTGTTGTTTGGACATTGTTTGAATTTGCAGTGCTGCATTGTTTTTGCATTCCATGTTGCATGCAGTGGTCTTGGCCTGTACTGTGACTCGAGTTTTCACTGTGTTCTGACTTGATGCTGCATACATGTTTCATTTTGAGTTGCAGTGTTGGTCTGGCTTGCTTGAGTTTCACTGTGATAAGTCGTGCATGTGTGTTGCAGTTGTTTGTATGCACTTCATCACTTCAGCATTGCATTGTTTTCACCTCTGACCTGTTGGTTCATTGTGATGTTCATTTGCATTGTTGCCTTGTTGACTGTGTTGTTGCATTGTATTCTGGTCAGTGGTGCTTTGAGTCTGCACTGCTTGTTGATGTTGCTTGTGGCACTTGTACAGTGTTGTACTTGTTGTCTTTGACCTGAGCATGTTTATATTGAACTACCTCCTGTACTTGTATTCTGGTTCTTCATGTAGCCTTTTGGTCTGACTGTTGCATTTGTATACTTGGTCGAGTCCATTTGCATTCTGCAGGCTTGTACTGGAACTGTTTGTAGTCAATTGCTCTGTCTATTTGCCTTGAGTTGAACCTATCTTGGGTTTGACCTTGTTTTTGATTTCTGTGCTTTTGTTTGATTTTTTGCACACAAGTTGGCGAGGCAGTGCACACGTATACGAATGTACACGTGTGTACTGTAGCCACTTATAGTTACCTGTCCCTGATAAAAATACTGATATGCACAGATATTGCACAGTCAAAAATGATGACGAACAACCCAAATAACTGAGGCAAACAATGTTTTCAAAATCATCGTTTCTTTCAAATTTCAAAAATATTTCTCTTTCAATTTTACTGCGTTTGAAAATATTTTTGCAGATTACTCAGATGCTGGATTCAAACTGGATTACAGTTGAAGACAAAAATATGAGTGTGAGTGATATGTAGTAAGGTTGTGATGTAAATGTGAAATGTCATGTATTGTAGTCAAAATTGTATATGTATAGTGAGAGCTTGAAATTGTACTATCAAAGTTGTAATAAATATTTGTTTGAATAAAAATTTCTGTTTGAATTCAAAATCTGTTTAACTTGTTCTGTTTGAATTCAAATTCGAATTCTGTGTAATTTATTTTATTCAACAAATATTTATTTATTCTATGAAAGATAGTACATTAACAAATACATTTAAATGAATGTATATATGTTTATTATCATCAAACAAAAATCATATAGCGCAAAGCGCATATTCAACAATCTCCCCCTTTTGATGATAACAAACATATATTTAAGATTTTGAATATATTAAATGTATTTGATAATTTCATTTGCTCCCCCTATTTGAATGCTTCCTTTTTATGTGATACTCCCCCTACATATATGCCTCCCTCTACATATATGCATACAAATAAAAATATGTAAATGAGCCTATATGCAAATTGAAAGTTATTTTATCTTTGCTTGATTCTATTTGACAAAATCTTAACTTTTCTCTCCCCCTTTTGTTATCAGCAAAAGAATAACAGTGTTATAAAAATAGGGATGAAGTGATATACATGAATCAAACATTTAACTCAATTAAATATCTAATTTCAATAAAACTCAAACAAAAATCATAATTCCCCTTGTCAAGCGCATATTCCACTTTCAGAAGTGATGGAGATAGAATCATCAAAAATTCATATAGATATGTCTATTTGTGGTATATTTATTTCTGGAAATTTGAATATCTACTAACCATGCATAACCGTTAGGACTTTTAAATGAGATTAGTAGTATTCCAATTTAATTTAAAAAAATGAAATCAAGTATCTTCTAACCACGCATGACCGTGAGGACTTTTAAATGGGATTAGAATCAACTTGTCTATTAAATCCAAGTAATTCACCCATGCATAACCGTGAGGACTTTTAAATGAGAGTGAATACTTTGGATATTTATTTTTAATTGCTGAATATAATAAGTTGAAGCACAAATAATTTCCTTCACAGATTTAAAGATATTGAAGAACAAATGATTTCCTTTGTAAACTACCACAAATTTACATACTAAATATGATCTTGAAGAGTGATGGTTGATAGAAAGATGATAGAAATAGAAATGGTCATGGAATTATTACCCAACAAAAAGTTTTTATAACTCTTGTTATGAAATTCTAAAGAAATTTTCTAATTATACTTTCTCGAGTTATAATATATGATAAATATCAAAACTCATCACTTTTTCAACTATTCATCTTTTCGATAATCATTAGGGAGTTAGATTAGTTAAAAAAAATTTGTCATTTAGAATCAAATTCAAAAATCAAATTTAAAAAAAAATGATTAGTCAACCTCTATAATTCCCAAATCTAAACGTAATTTGGAAAATCTGTCTTCGGGGAGAGGTTTTGTGAAAATATCAGCAAGTTGAGTTTCTGTTGAAATATATTCAATGCAAATGTCTTCTTTAGCAATGTGATCTCGAAGAAAGTGGTGTCTCACATCAATGTGTTTTGTGCGAGAATGATGGACAGGATTATTTGACAAATCTATAGCACTCTTACTATCACATTTTAATGGAACTTGTTTATAGACTAAGCCAAAATCAGAAAGAGTTTGCATCATCCATAGAATTTGAGCACAACAACTTCCCAAAGCAATATATTCTGCTTCAGTGGTGGATAATGCAACACAATTCTGTTTCCGACTTGACCATGAGACTAATGAATGTCCTAGCATGAAACATGTCCCACTAGTGCTTTTTCTGTCAACTAATGAACCAGCATAATCAGCATCGGAATAACCTACTAAATCAAAATTTTCACAAGAAGGGTACCATAGTCCAAATTTGTGTGTGTGTGAAAGATATCTCAAAATTCGTTTAGTAGCTTTTAAATGAGATTCTTTGGGATTTGCTTGAAAACGTGCACACAAGCACACAGAAAACATAATATCAGGTCTAGAAGCAGTAAGATAGAGAAGTGAACCGATTATCCCTCGATATTTCTTTTGATCAATTGCAATTCCTTTCTCATCTTTGTCCAACTTTGTTGATGGGCTCATAGGAGTTCTCAATGGTTTGGAATTTTCGACTCCAAATTTCTTCAATAGCTCCAACACATATTTGGATTGTGAAATGAAAATACCATCACTGCTTTGCTTAATTTGAAATCCAAGAAAGTATTTCAATTCACCAACCAAACTCATCTCAAATTTAGCCTGCATGACTTGTTCAAAATTCTCACACAAGAGCTCATTAGTAGCACCATAGATAATATCATCCACATAAATCTGAACAATCAAAAAATCACTTTCTTTATGTAATAGAAACAGAGTCGTGTCAGCACTTCCCTTTTTAAAACCATTTTCCAAAAGATATGTACAGAGGCAGTCATACCAAGCTCTTGGTGCTTGCTTAAGACCATATAATGCTTTTTCTAGCTTATACACATGATTTGGAAATTCATGATTTTCAAAATCGGGTGGTTGTTCAACAAAAACTTCTTCTTTTAAATCACCATTCAAAAAGGCACTTTTTACATCCATTTGTTTAAGTTTCAAACCCTTGTAACATGCAAAACTTAGCAAGATTCTAATGGCTTCTAACCTAGCAACTGGAGCAAATGTTTCATCAAAGTCTATGCCTTCTATTTGGTTATAACCTTTTGCAACCAACCTAGCCTTGTTTCTAATTACATTTCTTGATTCATCAAATTTATTTTCAAACACCCATTTAGTCCCTACAATTGGATAGTCATTAGGCCTAGGAACTAAATTCCAAACTTTGTTTCTCTCAAATTGATTAAGTTCATTTTGCATTGCTAAAATCCAATTTTCATCATTAAGAGCCATTTCAACAGAATCAGGTTCAATCTCAGAAATAAAACCACTATGACAACAAAACGCACACAAATTTTCATCAAATGAAGAACGAGTACGTATACCTTCCGTAGGATCACCAATAATTAATTCAGGAGGATGATTAGGTTTGAACCTTAATTTGTCAGCATCAATAGTCCTTCTTTCAGTTTTCTCACTAAATGTCCCTTCTTCAGTGCCTTCAGGATCTACTCCATCGTCAACCATCTTTTCAGTCGTTTTTTCCAGATCAGATTCATCAAATTTCACATTGATTGACTCAACAATTGTCTTTGTTCGTTTGTTATATATCTTGTAAGCCTTACTCCTTGTTGAATAGCCCATGAAAATTCCATCATCAGCCTTTGATTCAAATTTTCCAAGTTGATCACCTGTGTTAAGAATGAAACAAGGACACCCAAATATACGAAAATAAGAAATGTTAGGTTTCCTTTCATGCCACAATTCATAAGACGTTTTGCCAAGTATTGGTCTAATCATTACTCTATTCATTACATAGCACGAAGTATTCACTGCCTCTGCCCAAAAGATTAGAGGTAGCTTATACTCACTTAACATGGATCTAGCCAATTCCTGTAATGTACGATTTTTCCTTTCAACCACCCCATTTTGTTGAGGTGTTCGTGGAGTAGAAAATTCATGTTTTAAACCATTTTCTTCACAAAAATTTTCAAATTCAAAATTTTCAAATTCGCCTCCATGATCACTTCTCAAGGTTTTAATTGTAACTCCTTTTTCATTTTGAACAAGTTTTGCAAATTTTGAAAAATATTCGAAAGATTCAGACTTTTTGGCTAAAAAGTAAACTCATGTAAATCTAGAATAATCATCAACCAATACATAACAATAACGTTTTCCATTCAAGCTTGAAATTTCATTTGGTCCAAATAAATCCATGTGAACTAGTTCAAGGACCCTTGATGTGCTAACAATGCTTTTAGGACGAAATGATGATCGACTAAGCTTGCCCAAGGAACATGCTTTACACACTTTATTATTTTTAAATTTCTGATGTGGTAACCCTCTGACTAATTCTTTTGATTCAAGTTTTTCTAAGAGACTCATGCTAGCATGTCCAAGTCTCCTATGCCATAAATATGCCTCTTCGTCAGTGGCTACCAAACATCTAGAAAGATTTAGATTATCAAATGAAAGTGAGTAAACATTCTCTTTTCTTTTGCCCATAAAAACAATGTTATTAGAAGATTTATCAATGATTTTGCAAGTATCACTATCAAAAATCACGTTCATACCTTTGTCACATAGTTGGCTAATAGAAATGAGATTGTGATGCAGATTTTCAACGTATAAAACATTAGTCAAGGAAAAAATACCGTTACCAACTTCACCTTTGCCAATAATTTTACACTTGCTATTGTCTCCCATGATCACATTTCCACCTTTAAAATTCTCTAAGCTAAGGAACTTCGATTTGTCACCTGTCATATGTCTAGAACAACCTGAATCTAGAAACCATTCTTGTTGTTCCTTAGCCCGCCAACAGACCTACATAAGAAGAGAGGAAGATGACCTAGAGAAACTCTTAGGTCCAATGTTATTAGTGATAGAAGCATTGTGAATAAACAATCCCTTTGGAATCCATACTTGTTTAGTCCTTTTATTTTTATTCCAATAAACATGAAATTTGTTTGTAGAATTCTTAGGAACCCAAACTTGTATAAATTTTGTGTTCTTGTTCCTATGACTATAATTTTCAGCACGACATCTAAATATTTCACATCTGTCAAAGACATTCTTATATTTTGCATTATCATCAACTTGTGTTTTCCCAAAACCTAGTCCTTTTCCGTTGTTAGCAAAAATTTGATTTCCCAATAGCATGTTGAAAGATTTTTCGCCTCTTGAAAAGTTATTCAAAGATTTCTCAAGATTTTGGACTTTGGTTTTTAACGTTGAGTTTTCAGTAACAAGTGAGGTGCATCGATTAATAAAATCCTTTCTCCTAGTGTCGATGGTTTCCTTAAGATTCAAGTTTTCATTTTCAAGACTTTCAAAGTTATTCCTCAGTTTTGATAATTCTGAATCTAAAATCTTACATTTTTTACATTCTAGGTTTTGAATATTTTCAATTTCAGTTTCTAACCTAGAATTTTCATGGACAAGTTCTCTCCTATCAGATTTTAGTTTTTCAATTTTAGATTCAAGAGTATCAATCATTTTAGTAAAATCACAACACATTGAAACAAGTTCTTTATAAGAATAGTTACTTACCTCACTAGATTCCTCTAAGCTTGCTTCTGAATCCGATTTTGACATAAGACACAAGTTAGCCTCCTCTGAGCTATTATTCGAAACTTCCTCTCCTTCTTCATCATCCCAAGTTGCTGCAAGGGCCTTCTTTTTCTTTTTCTTTCCTTTGTTGTTTTTGAGAAGTGGACATTTTTGTTTGAAGTCGCCAGACTTCTTGCAGTTATAGCATGTCAATTCATTATCGGAATCGTCAGAATTCTTTGACTTATTACCACTTATTTTCTTCTTTTGTGACTTGAATCTTGACCATTTTTTAAGATTATTGACAGCCATTGCAAGCTCTTCAATTGGATCTTCTTCTTCTTCATCGCTTTCTTCTTTGCTCTTTAAGGCAATCGTCTTCTTCTTTGGTTCGGAGTTGTTGCGTTCTTCCTTTGCTTTTAGCTCAAGCTCATATGTCATCAAGTTGCCAATCAACTCCTCCATGCTTAGTTTGCTCAGATCTTTCGATTCTTGAATTGCTGTGACTTTTGCCTCAAAGTTCATTGGTAAAACTCGTAGTATCTTCCGCACAAGCTCTACCTCAGTGAATACCTTCCCAAGTGCTCTAGCGTTGTATGCCAAGGTTGAAAAGCATCCAAACATATCCTTTATGCTTTCGCCTTTGTCCATCATAAAGTTTACGTATTCATTGCTGAATAGGGCTAGACGAGACTCCTTGACTTGAGAAGTTCCTTCGTGTGTCACCTCCAAAGTGTGCCAAATTTCCTGTGCTGTTGTACAATGAGAAATTCTATTAAATTCATTTTTATCAAGAGCACATATCAAAGCATTCATGGCTTTAGCATTTGTTGTTTTCAATTTCTTATCGTTAGCATCCCACCTATCCTTAGTTTTAGGAATCTCAGTATCACCAACGATTATAGTGGGGGGTTTATAGCCAGTTTCAATAATATCCCAAACTTCATAATCAACAGAACTGAGATAGATACCCATCCTAACTTTCCAATAAGCATAATCGTTCTCGTTAAACATGGGTGGCCTAGCAATAGATTGCCCCTCAGAAAAAGCATTATTTTGTAGACTCATGACTCTAGAGTTAAAAAATAAAATATACCGGGCTCTGATACCACTTGTAGGATCTAGATTAACCCTAGAGGGGGGGTGAATAGGGTTATAGCAAATTTTCTTAATTTAAACAAAAATAAACTGCAGAAATAAATATACTGAAAAGTAAATCACACACAAAATTTACCCAGCTTCGGCAACCCCTGCCTACTGCTGCATTCCCAGATTTCTATTAGAATTAAACAGTATCACGCTTACAAACACTCTAACAGACTTGCAAACCCTGCTACCGCCTATAGAGTTTTGCAAACTCGCAACCCCTGCTTACTGAACTAACTCTAAATAGACAATCAGACACAACCTAAAACCTAGGTGGTGATTTACCTAAATTCTTTGACTCGTAAAATAAAAACAATAATTAAGAACAATAGAAAATAACCCTAAAACTAATTAACAATATTAATAAAGCCTAAAATTAAATAGAAACAAAAACCCCCTTTTATTTTTAAGACCGGCCCACTTCCTTATTTCACCCGATTCTCTTTTGTCTCGTTCGTGAGAAATAATGGCGGCTTCGTTCTGATTAGGGCTTCGTTCCCTTTTGGTTCCAGTTAGGGCTTCGGCTCTTTGTTCCAATTAGGGCTTCGGTTTCTTCAATTGATCAGGGATTTGTTGCCCTAGCTCGCTGCTTCTCTGATGGTTGACTATTGCTCGTTTTGCAGTTGCTCGATCGAGTTTGTTGCTTGTGAATTCGGTATGTACTGTCTCCTTTTGCTTTTTTAAATTGATACTTGAACTCGATGATTTTATTTGCCGATGATGATTAGGGTTTTAATAGGATTTGATTTCCTATTTTTGCGTTCGACTGATTGCTTCAAAAATTCTTACTTTGCCGTTCGATTACACTTTGATGCTGAGGATTGATCTGACTTTGTCAATTTCGTATTTCAAGTAGCTTGATTCACACGGCATTGATTTGATTTCGTGATTTGTGATATTTGACTTTGTCACACGCATATCTTCGACTGTTGATTGCTTAATGGTGTCACTGTGTTTGACATGGTCTTTGTAGTTCTTAAGATTGGTTCCTGTTGCATTTTTGTATACTATTGACAATCATGTTAGGTAGCTTCATCAAGGCTTGTTGTTGGCTACTGGTCGTCTGCACCTCTGCATCCATTGTAGTGTATCCTCAGTGCTGGTTGATGCTTGAACTTTTACTTGAACCTGCTTTTGAGGATGATGCATCCTGTCTTGGTTTTGGGTTTGTATAACTTTTGCATGCTATTCACTTTCTCTGGTATCATTTTTGGTTTGCATTGTTTATGTTACTTTGACATGTTGTATCTACATTCACCATAGTTTGTACCTGCATTTGCCATACTGAGTTTGCATTTGATTTTGTAGTTTGGTGTCATGTTTGCTTTGAGTCTGCAACTTGGAGTCTGCAACTAGTAGCTGGACTTGATTTGTGCCTTGTCCATTCTCATGTGTTCATCCCTGTTGTTGTTCATCTGAGTTTGAGTATTTGCATATTTGAAGCCTTGTATCATGATGCAGTCTTCATTATGTTCTGGTGACATGTGCATTGCTTCATGTTGCCTATGTATCACTGCAGTTGCACATTGCTTGTACTTGTGTTCTTTATTCATATGTTCTTCAAATCAGTGGTGCACTGTGCCATTTGATCTGTTGCACTTTTGTTGTTGTGTCACTGATTTTGGGGCTGCTGTATTACTTTGGTTCATTTTCATGTTTGTTGTTTGGACATTGTTTGAATTTGCAGTGCTGCATTGTTTTTGCATTCCATGTTGCATGCAGTGGTCTTGGCCTGTACTGTGACTCGAGTTTTCACTGTGTTCTGACTTGATGCTGCATACATGTTTCATTTTGAGTTGCAGTGTTGGTCTGGCTTGCTTGAGTTTCACTGTGATAAGTCGTGCATGTGTGTTGCAGTTGTTTGTATGCACTTCATCACTTCAGCATTGCATTGTTTTCACCTCTGACCTGTTGGTTCATTGTGATGTTCATTTGCATTGTTGCCTTGTTGACTGTGTTGTTGCATTGTATTCTGGTCAGTGGTGCTTTGAGTCTGCACTGCTTGTTGATGTTGCTTGTGGCACTTGTACAGTGTTGTACTTGTTGTCTTTGACCTGAGCATGTTTATATTGAACTACCTCCTGTACTTGTATTCTGGTTCTTCATGTAGCCTTTTGGTCTGACTGTTGCATTTGTATACTTGGTCGAGTCCATTTGCATTCTGCAGGCTTGTACTGGAACTGTTTGTAGTCAATTGCTCTGTCTATTTGCCTTGAGTTGAACCTATCTTGGGTTTGACCTTGTTTTTGATTTCTGTGCTTTTGTTTGATTTTTTGCACACAAGTTGGCGAGGCAGTGCACACGTATACGAATGTACACGTGTGTACTGTAGCCACTTATAGTTACCTGTCCCTGATAAAAATACTGATATGCACAGATATTGCACAGTCAAAAATGATGACGAACAACCCAAATAACTGAGGCAAACAATGTTTTCAAAATCATCGTTTCTTTCAAATTTCAAAAATATTTCTCTTTCAATTTTACTGCGTTTGAAAATATTTTTGCAGATTACTCAGATGCTGGATTCAAACTGGATTACAGTTGAAGACAAAAATATGAGTGTGAGTGATATGTAGTAAGGTTGTGATGTAAATGTGAAATGTCATGTATTGTAGTCAAAATTGTATATGTATAGTGAGAGCTTGAAATTGTACTATCAAAGTTGTAATAAATATTTGTTTGAATAAAAATTTCTGTTTGAATTCAAAATCTGTTTAACTTGTTCTGTTTGAATTCAAATTCGAATTCTGTGTAATTTATTTTATTCAACAAATATTTATTTATTCTATGAAAGATAGTACATTAACAAATACATTTAAATGAATGTATATATGTTTATTATCATCAAACAAAAATCATATAGCGCAAAGCGCATATTCAACAATATACCCTTCGGGTAGAGCGTGTTCTCATTGTTGCGGAGTAGGAAAAATAATACTCTCCCTAGGTATACGTAGGTGGCGATGATGAGATCAAGATCTTTGGCCATTAAGTTCGAGGACTTAGAGTACACATGGTTGAGTAGTAGTTTAGATGGTCCACATCCATGCACAAGATAATGAGTAGAGCTGGGCTGACTAAAGCGATGCCTCGACTGCAGAAGACCTGAAGGTGCAAAAGAAGAACCCAAATCTCTAAAAGCAGTAAGAGAACGAGTCAAACGACAGTCCAGCATACCTATCTAACATGATAGATTATCTCATGCATTATCGCAAAAGGCGAAAGTGTTCACGTGTGTGTGCACGTGCATATGCATGTTTAAAAAAAAATTCCAACACTTATGTTTAGCTGGTAGCCAGACAGCTCTAAACCCTGCTGTTGAACCAACTTATGACCTAAGCCAACTTAGAAAAGCCTGGATTGTAGCCATAAATTAAAAGTATGATGCAAAAGAGAGCAGAGATACTTACTAGATCGTGTGATGGTTATGGATGGAAGCTACATCGTGCTAAAGGCGAGAGAAACAGAGGTTGGAAATGGCTACCAAGGGGAGTCGAATGGCCCCGAAAAGCTTTGGGGTTCAAAATGAGTGACATAATGTGTTCGGTAGGGAGAGCTACAGGAGATTATATATGGGTGCAGCTTGTCCGACACCAAACTAATGCACACCAAACCAGAGAACACCAAACTGATAACCCATCAAGCTAGCCTTGGCCATCGAATAAGGGCTAATTTCCAAAAAAATAGAAAAGCCAAACCAAATTAGATAAGGAGATAAAGACATAATTTTGTTGATGGATTCACGAAGAGATTCAATAAAGCCCACCTTGTAATTTACGATCTAAGCTTTAGGGAGTATGTATTGTGACAATTTCACCCACTAGGATGATAAATGAACATGGTTGGACAAAGGCCAAGGCAAAGTATAAGGAAGCAAGAAGAGAAAGCAAAGGCAAGTCCCTTCCCTCTGTTTGGTATCCAAGGTACCGAACAACATCACTTGCTCGGTTAAGTGGGGTGGCATTGCTTAGAGACAGGACTAAGGCAAGGCATGAAGAACCAGATTAAAGAGAGATGTTCACACCGAACCACACCTCTAGAAGCTCACCAAATCACGCATATAGGAATCCACCTAACCAAAAAGATGAGAACTTCCCCAGCAGTATGTCTAAGTACATTAACAAAGAACCAACCTGCCCTGAACTGAGCTCTCGGTCGAACCAAGCAGGCCACATATGGAATGAAATCTACATATATTGGAAATTATCAAGCATATTCTTAATGCCGGAGAATATTCCATCTAGGTGAGACATAAAGGGAATTTCCTAACTTTATGAATTAACGACGCCACCTCTCCACCCCTATAAATATCCAAGTATTTTGTATTTACAAGGACATGTTTTTGGGATCTACGACTCCGAGCTACAACATCATTTGAATGGAGCTTTCAGATCCTCCTTTTCTAATTATAAATCATTATATCCCATGTAAAACTCTCGTAATAGCTAGATTATAAGAAAAGAAATGGATATAGACATGAACAGTGGATCTAGGCCCATTATGGCTAAACCACTATAAACCCATGCAAATACTTTACTTTTTTGCATCTATTTTTGACTACATCTGTTGTGGTTATTTCAATTGGAGGTGTTTGTCCTTTTTTTATGCAAGAAGAAATGAAAGAGCAAGAGAAAATGTGACGACACGCAAATCCATAACTGTGAATCGACAATAATTTACGCATGTCCGACCCTAAATGCACCGACTGACGGAAAGTCAAGAGAAAGAAAAGAAGAGGGAAGAAAAGAAGAGAAGAAAGAGAGAAGATAGAACCAAACAGAACACTACAGAATCTCACATCGCAGCGGAAAACATATAATATCATATCAATGATCTTTACAAAAAAGAAACTGTATATACATATATCAATCAAGCTCAATAATCAATCACAAATTATCAGCTTGGACAGTTATAATAACACGTCCTCACAATTGCCGATAATAAACAACAACTAAGCACAGCGGATAATCAATAATCAAAACAGATACATGTATATGAAATGAAGATCTCCATCTCTCCTGTTGAAGCTCCAAAAGCACTAAATCTAAACTTGTAAATATACTCGGTCGGACCCGAGCATTAAAAGGGAAGAACTCTCGGATCAATCTGGTACCAGCGTGAGAAACACACTCAACTACATAAAGGGTGTTAAGCTAAGAGAATAAATTCTCCGCCACCATCGGAAATATATTTGATAGAAATCAGCTTTACATCTCAAATTGTTACGTCAGACACATCCATACAAGTCCGTTCCAGGCTCGAACAGAACCGAAGGCACTTCCAAAGAAGTCCATGCAATCCGGATATTCACTAATCACGACCGGACTTCCCATCACAAAGGGTAATAAATTTCTATATCGAGGATCAGCCGATGCAGAAACATTCGACGGTAATCCTTCCATTTTCACAAATATCCGGTCTTCAACACCGGTCATCAAATGCAATTCATAACGACGTATCATATATTTGGAATGGGTTATACGACCCCAAGGTCCTTTCCCGGCTAACCCGAATATTGAGCGCTTATTTTTAAAATAAGTGTGGCATTCAAATTCAAGCAATCACAACAAATACCTATTTAAAGGTAAATATTGATAGTCGGTTATTTAACTATCAATAGAGATGCGCAACATCATCAGATTCCAAATAATTTTTCAAATTATTTATTTTCCCAAAAATATCTTTACAAGATATATAATTTTCCACACTTAACCATTTGAAACAACTTCCAAATATTCACTTTTCAATTTATCTTTAAAAGATAAAATTTCAAACCTTTCATTTCATATTGGAAAACATTTCCATACTTATTTAATAATAAGTATTTCACAAATCTATTTATTTTCATCACTTGGAAAATATTCAATATACTTAAACCATAATTAAGTATATATTTCATTCTTTAAGAAATCATTTTCTTAAACACATTTATTTGGGTCAAAACGCCTGTTGCGTAAAACATCGTTACGAGAACCCAAAATCACTAGTATAGGGATTCGAAATTAAGATAGATATATAAATCCCAATACTATATAAAACATTTCCTTTCGAAAATCATTTACTATAACAACAGTGTTATAGTCCACCATTTCCTTATATTTCTCGAAAACGTCTATTTCAACAATGTGTTGAAATCTATGGTTTCGATACTTAACACATTTTAAAACATCTTCAAATCGTTTTAATTCTATTTAAAACATCACTTTCCCAAAACATTTCCATTTTATTTCATAATATATCCACGGTCCAAAAATCATGAATATACTTTATTTACCCAATTCAACGTTTCTACACATTTATTAAAAGATTATCCACTGTCCAAAATCGTGGATAAAATTCCTAACTGACTTTTATTATCACAACATTTAACTTAAAGGAAAATTCGCTATCCAAAATCACGAATATATCTCCTTTAATAACTTCCACATTTAATTTATCAAATTCAATTGATTTTGAATTTATAAACAATGTTTATAAATTCCATTCCTATTTATAAAGATTCGATTTATAAATCTCCTTTATTAATCCAATTCAATTTATATAACTCAATTATATACCAAAAGTCCATATTATAAGTTAAATACTTATATTTCATTTATTTACAAAACCGTTCTTTAAAAACTTCACACATTATAATCTTATTACTTTTAAGATTCTATTATATTTTATAACAACTTCAACTTATAAAATCCCTTTATTAACAATTTCTATTTATATCTCATTTAACTGCTAAAGTCCGATTTATAAGTTAGTTACTTATAAATCTTTTATTTTACAACATCTATTCATTTTATAACTTCACAATTTATACAACTGTGAATTTATTCACTTATGAAATCCTTCAATACTTCATTTAAACATTTATAAAACTCATTTTATTATTCCAATATTTTAAACTTATAAAATATCAAATTTTATAAATCTATTATATACATCGTTTTTAATAATTCAAAAATCCCAAGTTAAACCATTTTATAAATTACTTAACTATTTATTTCAAAAATCACACTTTGGTTATATTCCACAAAAATCTTAATTTTTTATAACATAAAAATTTATAACGTTTTAATTATTTAAAATGAATCAATTCGAAATTTTAATAAAACATATACTTTAAAAAGAATTATTTTAGAAATCCCTTTAAAATAAAAATCATTATTTTCAAACTTCAAAAATGGATCCGATGATGCAACAGCACCAACTATCAATCGCGACAACAAACATTAACAAATATCACAATATTTGTAATCAAATAAATACTGGTGAGGAATCCAGTTGGATCCCTCCAACCTGTTTCCCTGCATCCATAGACATTAGCATAATACCAATTCCGTTCCAGTATGGAATTATCGCGGTATATGGGATTTATAAAACATTATCCGCTTAATAGGCAGCGCAATAGGGTCTCATCCGCTATATAATGCGGGAAATCAACTCCAAGTACATAAATAATACCAATTTAACTTTTCAGTGAAATTATCGCGGTATATGTTTTTAATAAATAACATCCGCTTACTAACGGCGTATAATGTCTATTTTAACAATCAATAGATAATAATTTATCATTCAATCATATAATCAAGCAATTTTAAATCTAACTATTTAAAATTTAAATCGAAACAATTCGATTGAGTGAGAAGTTCTCACCTTGAATTTCCGATAGCAATTTGTAGCGTTTTATTTCGAATAAAATTAAACGTGCGTTTAATTTTACCCAAAATTTTCACTAGCTCCAAACGACTCCAATCCAGTTCCATAGCGTAGTGCTCGTCAATACGAACCCGTCGCAATTTGTTTGTCCAAAACGGACCTCGTATGAAGAAGTTATGCATTTTTAAAGTTAACACAATTTTTAATATACATAAATTTCAATTTTTATATTTTAAATTGCAAACCCTACATCTGGACCGTCAATTTCTTTCAACAGATCGTGGCCACGCTTTGCTTCTCCCTCTCCCATTCGAAACCCAGCACAAAATCGCGAAACAAAACCCATCGCCGCCTATACAACATGAATTTTCGCACCCACCACAACGCGTAGAACTCGATCAACGACCACCACGAGATGCGCCTTGCTCCCCTATGCCAACGCCCAGATCCGACCCCACTCGATTGCGCAAGAATCGAGATAACCGCGTTCGAACATCACGCGTTCAAGGCTAAAATTCATACGATCTGCTACGCCAAACTAGATCATAGCCGTTCAAAGGGTAGAGCTCAACAAGCTCTACAATCTTATAGTTGAAGGTTTTCAGAATTATTGAGTGGATGGGGAGATAAAAGAGGGAGAAGGCGATAGTTTTTCGGCCATTGATAGATGGTGGCGGCCTGTAACGTTTTTGAAACCCTAGGGCTTTAGAAATTTTGCAAAAGTGAAAATAAGGGGGCTTTTATAGAAAAAACGACGAAACACTATTCACCCCGAATTTTCCAAACTCCAAATCTCACGCGGTGACCAGCGTTTCTAGGGTTTATCCTGCGTTCCGGACACAATGGAATAGGTTTCAGAAGCTAATTCGATCATCAGTGCAAGTTACGGCAATAAATGATCGATTTCAAATTAAATCGATTTAAACTAATTTCTATGCGTTTTGGTTTGTCCCGGACAAACCGTAAATCTGATTGACATGTAATTTGAAATCTTACAATAATATCGCATTACGGATCCGATGAAATTGGTTTCGTCGAAATCCGAGACTGTTTGAAAAATGACTATTTTAACTCGCCAAATTAATATTAAACAATTTCGATGCGTTTCGAGCTGCCACGGTCGAACGAAAACTCCGATTGCTATGAAAATTGAGATTCGATAATAATAAACTATTACGGATCCAACGGAACTAGTTTCGTCCAATTTTTAGACTGTTCGAAAAATGGCTAATTTCACTAGTCGATTAAATATTAAAATATTCAATTTTTCACAATTTAACTTTTAATTCGATTTTAAAAGTTCTGTATCATTGTTATAACTCCAATATGATAAAATAAAATTTTACAAATCATTTTCAATTATATTAAACCCAATTCTCAATTATTTCTGCAATTTTAAATACTAAATTATCGATTTAATTATCCAATTAAATCTAACATTCGAAAAATAAATTATTCGACTTATAAATTCCACTTATTAATATTTAAGATTAATTAAATATTCGAATTTCAATTAATAAAAATTATGGGTCGTTATAGTGTATGTGTATCATACACACATATGTCAGTTTGTGCACTTGCAACATAATAATATGTGCATGGTTTAACATGCCATGTATAAGTGTTGGAATGTACACTGCAACCGACATGTTAGCACCTCTTATATTCGATTCATGGTATAAATATGTGTGTGTGTGTCTATATTATATATATGTGTGTGTGCATCAAAATACTATATAATTACATGTATATGAATATATACAGGTAAATATATGTGTGTCCATTTCTACTAAAGTTAAAATAATAAATGTGAACGATTTTGTAAACATTTGTAAACTATGTTTATCTTATATATAAAGCAAATACTTCCCAAGTGAAGCTTTTTTTGGATTGCCAAATTTGCTCATCTTTTTTGTTCTTCCAAAAAGGCACGTCAAAATGTTTCTCAGAGGGTATATTTGTCTTTCCTAGCAACATGATTTTTCATCCTCCACGTTTGTCCCCCATTTGTCTCCTATGTCGTTTTCTGAACCCCAGTTCTTCCTCGCCTTCCTCTCATCACTTTCCCAATCTCAGAAAAAGAAATACGATCTGTGAATCGAATCTGACTTATCAAACCACAAAAAAGCAAATCATATCAATCCTCTACAATAGCACAAAATTTTGCGTCGATCTTAAGTTTCCCAAATCATTCAGTGGTGCTGACATTCAAAACGTTTGAAAACTTTGAGAAACAAAGCATCATTAGAAGGTACGTAGCTAATCGGAAATGGTTCAATTAGATTAAAATATAAAGTTTTGAATGACACTTTGAATTTTATTTGATTTTTTAGATATTAGATCCAATTGTCATAGCAAAAGGAATGGACAGAACTACTTTATGGTTTGAATTGATAATGATAAATTGGTTGGAGAACTTATCAGAGTATGGGTGGCTTAGCAATCATTCAAGGTAAAATAATTCGATTTCCAATATGAATTTCTAAATTGCTTTTCCAGAAATATATGTTTGTTTTTTATATTCAGACATCGCGGAATATATACACGTAATATCAAAAATTAAATAAGCACACTATTTATATGATTTTAATAGTAATGCAGGTACACTAGCTACTACTCTTGCTCGCCATAGGATGAAGCCAAGAACTTACATCAGATGCATGAAATCCCGTCCAGTTCTTTCTAACAGGTAACTAAAATTTTCTAACCCGATGTTTTGTTAAGCATAAAAGTTGACGTTGTAATATACAGCTTAAAGTCATGTACTTTACTGTCAGCTTTTCTTGCAGTCTACTTTTCATTGTTTTAGACTGGGAAGCTAGAATAGACATGCGTGATTAGAACGTGGTCAAAATGAATGACTAAAATGCTCATGAATTCCCTTTATTTTTGGATAATAAATGTGTAGTCGACTTAGTTATTTCAAAAGCTTCATATTGGTGTTTAACTATTATAACACATACACACATGAAATTTTATTGGAACCCAAATTGTGGATTCAATTTATGACACATCAAATCTTCCCATGACTTCAACCTCTTTTGTAAACACAATGAGATCCAACGGTTACTATAAATGTATGGTGTGTATGTTCGTCCACACACATACATAAATGTGTGTGTAATTGAAAGAGATATCAAGTGTCGATTGAATTTTCCAACTTCTTCTTCATCTGTTTATCAAAGTTATCTTGACTAGCTGATTTATGAGTGCAAAGCAAACAAGCATATCATAATTTTTTCATTTTGAGCTTCTAAACTCTAAAACATCATATAGTTGTCTTTAGAATTTCTAATAGATGGAGATGTAATATTTAGAATATTTGCTTTGCTTGCTCTTTAGTTATGCTTTCACTGTTCACTTATTCTATTGACGTAATAACTTAAATGAAGTGTCATAAATGTGTGGAAACATCAAGCAAACAACCGGTTTCAAGATTTCTTCAGTAAAATTCTTCTGTTTTCTGATAAATTGTTAAGGTCTTGAAAATTCAACAACATGAATGGGAACTGTGTCCATCCCTTGAAGCATGTTTAGAAATTGCTTCTTGAGAAAAGTTTGTTGGTCAAGCCAATATTATGCTGCAAATAATACAAAGTTCAAACTGTTCATGGAAAAGTGTTTGAGATAGAGATATCTTTCTTGCGTCTATTTCCAATTCTCTGGAGTTGCACACATGCATACACGGAACAAGCGACACATGCACACACATATTGTCATTTCCTCATCATCCAAAATGCACTTGGATATTTGAGAAGGACGATGTGAAAGGAAGTAGTTGGGAGAGCAAGCTCACCTAACCTTTTGGCTTTATATCATAGTGAATCAATATTTATCTAGCAACCGTTTGACGTAGAAACTGAAATTAATTAATTATAAAATTTAATTATTCAATATTATTATTTTGGAATAGTTTATGTGCACGCACCCTCATGTGTCTGTGTGTACTATCGAGAGATGACCCAGATTAGCTGCATAAATCTTCCTGATATGTCCAAAAAAATTAATAACAAGGAACTATATGTTGTCTGATTGTACGATATATGATTGAGGAGCTATAACTTTTGAAATATTACTTAGAAATTAGTGTGATAAGTAAATACGAATAACATACATGTAAAACCCCTAAAAATGATTCTGTAAGTACAGTATGCAAATGACATAATGTAAAAAAGCTAATAGAAGGCTTGATTATAAGAACTAATTTTAGAAAACTCAAACTAAGCTTTTGGTAATTTTTATATTATTCTGCTTTAGTAACCCAAAGAAAAGAGAAACATGTTTGCATCCTACCTAGAAAAATAAGAAAAACAAATTGTTGATTAATATATTCAATTTAAATTGGGTTCTTATTTGATTTATTCATTATTGAAGTTTAATTTTTTTATCTACTTTTTTTACAAATTATTCTTTTAGATATTTGGTTTTTTCCCTACCTGGATTATATAAACTAAGTACTGCCCTAATTCACTACATACAAATCTTTGTCAAAGTAGTCAAATAACAACACTAAAATACCCCATGCATAGAAGTTTCTTCTATTATTTAGATTTTATAATTGCATTTTTGAACAAGGATGAAACCCACTGAAGCACAAACATCAATTTTTTTTTGGAGTGCCGTTGAAATGAGTTGTAGTGCATAAGATACATACTTCTGTTATGTGTATGTTTCATTTCACTTTTTCTAAAAGTCCAACCTCTGTCTAATATATGTTGTTCAGCTATGTTAAGCAAGTGGCCTGATTACATATTATCCTCTGTTCAGGACAAAAAAATTAGATTTAGCTATTGAGAATACGCCGAGGGGCACAACAACATTTCTGCACAATCCGTTCTTCCAATGTCGGTAAGGACTATAAATTTTGCTGGAATTTACTGAAAACTTTGTTGTCCATTTACAAAGTCCATGCCTGTTTGATGTATGAAACTTATTTTGAATGTTTTGTCTTTTGTATTGATGTTTGGGTGTTGTTTCGCATTAGAGCAATTAATGATCATGTTTCAATGTTGCTTTGTCAAATTTTCCAGTATCGGTTACCTCACTATTAAAAGCATCATTCTTTGAATACCTGAAATATAACTTTCTATGATTCATTTCCCAACCCTTTCATTTCAGATAAAGTTATTGGGGATAAACATACTTGATACTATATAAATGTTTGTTTCTGTTCCGTGAAAAAAGTTGAACTATATATACATGTTCTGTCTTTTGTATTGATGTTTGGGTGCTGTTTCGCATTAATGATCAAGTTTTAATGTTGTTTTGTCAATTTTTCCTGTTTCAGTTATAAAACTTACCTCACTATTTAGAGCAGCAGCAGCAGTGCCACGTTCATCTAGATCGATTGATAGTAAAGTTTCAATGAGTTGAATGGAACATGGAGGGAATTCTTTAGAAGTTCCGTCGATGCAGCGCATGTATAGAACATGGAACATGGAGTTGAATGGAACATGCTGGGGCTTGAACATGGTTGCATGAGGCAACTTTGATTTCTTCCAGTACTTCTCTGAGGGAGACCCACAGAGCTTTCTGTAAATGGTCTGGTTCCGTTTTAGTTATCATTAATATTACATGTTCGTGCTGGGGCTTCAACATGGTTGCACGTGCCATGTGCATGCTGGAACTAAAGCTTGGCCCTGTTGTAATAGTTTCTTCGCTCATTTGTAACTAAAATGGAAAAAGTTAGTCCAGACTATTGTTAAAGCGATAAGAAATGAGTTAAACAAAATTAGTCCAAGCTATTATAGATGTGGTTTCATGTGTGGGTTATATAAGTAACATGGGGCTCTCATTTAAGAACGTGGAACATGCAACTACTTTCAATGTAAACCTATACCGTAAACATAAAGTATAAAAATTGTTTATCACTTACACTTTGTCATTTTGTGTGCTATTCATCAAATAGTTTGTGAATTATTATATGTCATTTTGTTCCCTTTTCATTGCAAAATGCTACCATGTCTATTTCAGATTAACTATTATATCTAATGAAGAAAATCTTCTCTTTTTGTAAGGAATCAAGGTTGTTGTCTTGAATATGCATGAACACGCAAGAATAATTCATAATTCCATAGGTTTATTAGCATTCTTTTTGGCTATGTAAGGTCGGTCTAATTTTAAGCTTATTTCTATATTTGTAACCATTAGGTTGACAATATATACCAATTTGCATATTCTAGCCTGTGTTCTTTGTATTTGTAGGTTGGTTAATTTATTAATTTCCGTCGAAAGATTATTTTGACTGTTTTATTTGGTTTTCATGATTTGATTTGTTTTGGGATTTGGTTTGTTGCTTACTGAAAATGTAACTCAAACCATTTTCAAACGCATTAGTCATATGTCTGTGTCTTGGTCTTTGTGTTTTCATTGTTTCAAACAACAAATCTATATCTATGTATATGATAATAGAATATGATAACTTCCCTACTGTGGTATTCAACTTATTGAAGTTTGATTTTTTATCAACGTTAGTATACCATTCAGACAACGCTATATGGCTCTGATATGATCCTATTAGTTTCGCATTATTTATTATGGGAACCATGTGTCCATAAAAACCTATAAAATTTTAAGGACCAATCCTAATGTATAGTCAAATATAGTTTTATATGCTACTGGGAGTTGGATTATTCTCATCCCGCAATGTCTTACTACCATCCAACAATTAGTTTTATCGAATTTTTTTTATAACACGAGCGATACTTTATTTGAGTGGAGCACGTTTTTTGATGTCTCATAAGTACAAATTCATGATCTTTAGATCTTATGTCTAAAACATCATACCATTAACCACCTGAGATAGAGGTTTTTGACATAATTAGTTCTATGCTTAATAACATTAAGCTAAAATAACTATAGCAATCGATCATCTGATTGATATAACATTGCAAGTTTTCTAGTTTCAAACTACTGAAAGAGCTAATTTTAATATTTGTTACATTTCTCTATATATTGACGTAATAGTTGATTACATTCTTTACATTTTAATTATTTTCTAAAATGCGTAGTCTCATTCAAGTTTTGATAAACGATTGATCTGTGCATGTACACGCATAAAAAATGCAGCATTACGTACACGTCAAAGTCATTTTGTAAGGTTCTAAAAATGTTACAAACGGTGTTTTTTATTACCAGTCCCTATAGACACATAAAACCATATTGTAAATTTTAAGTATTAGGTTAAAGAGAAGAATGAATGAAAATCAAACAACAATCACTTAAATAAAGGAGCAACTAATTATAGACATTAATATGCGATTAATACCAATTAACATAGCTTTTTCATCTCAATGTAATTAATATAGCTTTTTCATTTAGAATTAATTCTTCTCTTTATCATACATGTGTATATGTATATTTAAATTACCATACACACACACACGTATATATGTATGTATAAATGTAAATAATAATGGTAAAATTTATATTTAAATATTTACGTATGCTCACTGTTTGGAATGAAGTTCTATTAGAAATGAAAGCTTTGAGTCGTATTAAAGAAGAAGAATTAATTAGTAATTAATTGTGTCATTAATCTCTTTTAATACAACCGTTTCACTTCAAAATTCTAAAGCAAAAACCACTTAATTTGCTTCTTTAAAGTCCAGAAATTGATAACTTAATTTTCATAAACTTTATACAAATTTATTATTGTGCATATATTCATATGTTTATTTATATAATCAATTAAAGTTAAATAATCAATTATATGTTAATATAATAAATGTGTATATACATATATATTAAATAAAATAAAATAAATTTTGCATGTATGATTTACATACATAAATTTATGAATTTTAAAACATGTAATATATTATTTATAACGCTTAAAAACAATTACTAATTTACCAAAATCAGTAATAATAATGTGTTAATATAAAATACAAAAAATAAATTTGTTGGTCATGAGTATTAACATAAAAAACAATTATAAAATGAAATTATTTATTTATTTATATTCCTTTTATAGACGCAACTGTATGCACAACTAACCAATTTTGTGTCGGCGTTTCGATATACAAGCTTCATGATATAATCTAACATCCTATAATATAACATATAAATATGAAATAATAAAACTAAAACATAGATTTGACTTTAACCAAAGCATTTGCGTAAACGTTGAAACGTTGAACCGATCTTCTAGATTCAGCTCACAAATCAAAAGGTGCTAGCTCCAGAATAGCTGACCACCGACTGTCGAGTAGTGTTGAAATTGATGTAGTACGAATTTGGAAATATTTTGTATTGTTTGTAGGAAGCCATGACCAAAAAAAATTTATGGTATAGAAATGTGGATTTGAGTTAAATGGATCTAAAGAAATGAAATGGCTAAGTTTTTATTAAAGAAAAGAAAGTTAATGTTGTCATTAATCTCCTTTAACACTTGCCTTTTCATTTCAGATTCAAAAACTAAATTCCCCTTTTTTCTTATGTTATGATCGATCACACTAAGCTAATTAATGGTTTATTATGTGTGCTTGCTTATGGACTTTAAACACATTTAAGTCCGTACAAAAAATTCCCTCATTTAAATCCATTTAAACACGCATTGATATTGTATATCGTTCAGTTTATTTACAACTATTATAAACATACCATTTGATCATGTTCAATACACTAAAATATTATTAATAATATTTCATTAATATCAATTATTTTAATTAATTTATATAATTATAAGCTAATTAAATTAGGTATTCAAAAAAATATTCAACATTTTTATTGTGCGACTCTAAAGTGTAAATTTGGTCAGTGGTTAATATCGAATAATTTGAATATTAACGTTCATGCATCACTTAGCAGGTGGTGATATTTTGACTAAATTCAATTTTACTTTATTAAGTATTATTTGGTAGTGATGATTATTTATATCAGTTCTCTTCGTCAAAACTATACCACATTGGACTTATGGAATTTGGTAATGGTGAAAATTCTAGTATCACTCATAATCAACTTTATATTTCAAACACAAAGTCCTTGGTTTAATAATAACAGTTATTATTAACCGAACTATTTTGACCAGATATTTTGAATTTAGTTGACCATGATACCAACCCATATAACTAAGGAGACAAATCCTCTCTTTAATAATGTTTTCCTTCGAATACTTCCACTCGATCTAACTATGGTCATTCGACAGACGTCGTGCCATGATTTAACTATAATTAAAATGAAGCTTTCATATTGAAGATCAATAGTATGCTCAAGTCAATAGAATCATGTAAATTAGTCACTTCAATAGTTTCTGTTTGACCTTAGTTATACTAACTAATAGAAAACTATTGAGTGAGTCATTCCATAGTTATCCAATAACTGTCAGTATGTAACTGCTCGGTGCTTCTAGTAGCCATGAGTCATACACTACCCAACATTTGGAGAGCGTTGCATACTCTAGTCTTAACGGATACATTGATGTCATGTCTCGATATATCTTGACTGAGATTATTCAAAATGATGTGCTTATCATATTGTGATATAATACTCATGTTACAACTATTTTCAACACAAACTTATCATTTATGGACTTTCTGACATATATACTGAAATTAACTAACTAATTAGTTATAACATTTTATAATAATTATATAATAAGAAGGGAACACCTCTTATTTGAAACAAGATTTGTTATCGAGTTATATTTATGTAACAAATTACATAATTTCCCCTAGGGGCATACCCCTAAATCTATCAGATACATGTACATATATAATTTTTATATACGCGTCTAATTAATTACTGATGGCACCCAAAAATTACCAACAATACCTAGCACTTCAAATAAAAAATAATTATTATTAATAAATATTAATTAATTTAAATAATTAATAACAATTTATAAATCAATTAAATCGTGTCATATTTCAGAGAATTCACTAATATGGTTGTGCAACTCATATATGTAAATCCAGTCAATGATTAGTGCCGATTAAGTCAAATATTAACGTTCACATGTCACATTTGCTAGTTGCATGACGATTTAGCTGAATTTGTCGCTAATACATCTTTATTGGTAAAATTCAATTTTACTACTTAATCGATACCTTTTAGTAACGAGTATTTATGCACATTCTCTTTGCTAATAGCATATCACTTTAGGATGTATGGAATTTGGTTATGGTCAAAATTCCAATATTATTCATATTCAATTCTTTTAGTCCATAAACAAAGTCTTTGCTATGGTGATGACATTTATCATCAACTTTATTACTCTGGCCAGAGACTTTCACTTTATGTTAGCTATAGTTGACCATGATACTAACCTCATACAACTAAGTAGAAAAATTCTCTATTGAATTGTGTATCACTTCTAATGCTTCAACTTAGACCCCAACAATAGTCGCTCAATGGCCACCATGTCACGTTTAACTATAATCAAAGTAGAATATCCACGTTGAAGCTCAATAGTATTCTCAAGTCTGGAGAACTATATAATTTCATTACTTCAAGATTTCCTATTTGACCTACTTGTTATTAAATAAATAGAAACTCTCAGGTGAGCCATTCCATAGTTATCCAATAATTATCAGTACGTAAACCTTAGTGTCCACAGTAGCCAGCCCAATATTTGGAGAGTGGTACGTACTATGGTTTGCAATGGATGTATTGATACCCTTTCTTGAAACATCTTGATCAAAAGTATTTGAAATGACATGTTAATTTTATTGTGATAATTTTATCATTGATTACAACTCCTTGTAACCATTATCACATAACATATCTTTTAAAAAATTATATTAATGTACTTAAACTAATTACTTAATTATATATCATAATATAACAAGTATATAATATAATATAAATACATTTATTATAAACAAGATTAGTTATAGAGTCGGATATATATAAAAGATTACATAATTTTCCTAAGGACATACCACTAACTCTTCCAATTATTTTCATTTAGTTTTTCCTTATTCCCTAAGAAATATTGTTTGATAGAATCCACGAACAATGATCAAGAATCAACTAAGGTAAATGTCACATCAAAAAACGACACAACACCTTGATATAAAATGAAAGCGCCAAAAATGTGTAAATCTATCAGAATATTCAAAAGAAATAAGAACACACAAGAACTTTTATAATGGTTTGGCAAATACTCCAACCTATGTTCACTTTAATCTTATTATTTGATTGATCATCTATGGGAAATAATGATTACAACTCAAATTTGACTATAATTTAGTAGATCTTGGATTTAGGAGTGTTTGCGAAAGAAGATAGAAAAGAATCAAAGTTTCAAAAAATCCATCTGTAGTTGCAAGTAGCTTCATATTTATGGGAAAAATCCATTATAGATCTCGCTATTCAAGATAAAAGATGTCATAGCTCCAAGATTCGAATATACAGGTATGAAGACCGAGTCAAATTCCACGCTTCCCAAGGTAAAATCAAATCAGTTCGATTTGTTTCTTCGAATATGTTCCTACATCTTTCTTCATGTTCGAGTTCTTCTCTTCTTAAGTTTTGCTAAATCATTTCAAAAATCATCTCCGTGCCAACCTATTCATATTGGTACCAATATGATTCATGTTTCCCAAATTCGTTCAATCTCCTTATGCACATTCCTTCATTGTTCCTGATGTTTTTCCAAATCTCTAGAGTCATTCCTTCATCATTCTGAAGTTTGATTCATTCATTTGAGTCTACTGTGGGATTGTGAAAAATTTGGTCCTAACACTTGCCGTCCAAGTATGCATTATGAATGTAAGGGGTGTTTTGCTTAAGAACAAGTTTCGAAAGTAGTCAATTTCTGGCGGTTGAGCTCTTTGGCTGTCTATTAATTCCAATTGCGGTGAGTCATCTGATTCCTTTGGATTCACCTATATATCAAAGGCTATTCGAGTACACTGTAGCTAAGGACTCTAGTCCTTGCTTAAGTGTTTGTCGTAAATCGTAATCGCTCCATGTTCGTCTAGAGTTAACACATTAGGTATATCAAGCCATCCCGTGTTCACCGAGGATTAAGTTATCTTATTCCAATGTTGTCCCATCTTCGCCCAAGAATTATCTATTTTAGATTAATCAAAACTCATTCAAACCCTTAAGTCAAGTCAATTTCCATTCTAGGGCTCGATCTCTCTGCATTGTTAACATCCAATCTGGGATTCGATCTCTCCGGATCGTCTAACATCCAATCTAGGGTTCGATCTCGTAGATCCTTGTTGAGTCCAATCCACTTGCTCTTCGACGAGAGGACTCAACATCTAAGTAAGTCCATTCACTCATTCTCTGGTGAAGGGACTAACTTTCTTAGCTAACCCATCCACTCACTTCCTAGTGAGGGGGCTAGCTATATGTACAAGTCCAATCCACTGGCTCTCTGACAAGGGGATTGTACCTTACGATCATCGTCCCGTCTCTCTGGATAGGACTATCATGTTCAAAAATACTAGTCACCACGTTGTAGTGGTTTTCAAAATCAAATATTTACTTGTAAAGTTACTCATCTTTACTATTCCCAAATATTATGTAGACAGGGGTTAAAGGCTTTCCCGATGCTTTAGTGAGGCCTTTAATGGCGGCACTAAAGGCATACCCTGACTTCCCTCTAGGAGGCGCTTCAGTAAGACCTTTGATGATGGCATTGAAGGCTTAGGGCCTTTGATGGCCAGAGACCTCTTGCGGTCATGATCCTTTGATGGTTGGGGCCTCTAATGGTCAGGGACCTCTTGCGAACATGAGCTTTTGATGGTCGTGGACCTTTGCAGTCATGAGATTTTGATGGCTATGCTCCTTATCTTAGAAGAATCATACTCCTTAACCATGTAGATTCTCTTATTCGAAGAACCTTTTATTATTGTAAACTTGTTTAATATCTCTTTACAAATTCATTAAGTTTTCCTTGCCCTAGAAAATTAATAATCACTTCTTCCAAGCTTCTGCGCTGGTTGGTGTCATGGCCATTTGTAAGATGATAATGACAATATGACCTTCCATAATTCCATTCGAACTTGGGTTTCCTCTTTTGTGGAGGCCGATAGTCAAACTCATCATTAGTCAAGATATAGATGTTTTACATAGAAGTAGTGTAGGTGCAATCTTTTGGAAGTCGCGATTTAGAAGCTAGCCATTTTAGCTTATGCTTATTTCTTCTGTTGCTTACACTAAGCCCTTTTGATTCCACAACAAGCTTCATTTTCAAAGAATCTCGAGTTTCATTTTGTCCTTGGGAGTGGCTAAGAACACCTTTCCACTTTCTAATGAATCGTTCGAAATCTTTTGTTACTTTCTCTTTTAAAAATGGTCCCCTTGGCTTTAAGTTGAATCTCTTTTCTTATTCTTGAGAAGACATTATCTCTCTTGCACTGTTTTCCTACAGCAAAAAATTAGTGATGGCTTTAGATTAAATGGATTCAAGCTCCATTTATCTGGGTTATAAAATGCTGCTTCGCTTCTCCTATTTTCCATGATTTGCAATGCCTTAATTTTTAACACTGTTCTTCGTAAAGCTGGGGATCATTAGGAATTGGGAAAGTGGGCCTAGTTGTTTGAGGCTCGGAAGACCCTTGTTCACACATCTTAACTCCGTTAATTGGCATGACTTAGTTGATGTAATCAAAGGTATGTCGGTTTGGATTATGCTTGGTTTAGTAAGTTCTTTAAGCCCTAAATATGCAGGCTAAGGTAACACCATTTGGGATAGTAACGAATTTGGAGGTTCGAGCCCTTCTTCATATTTTAATGTGAATCAATGTTCGAAGTCAAATAATCATTCAAGCCACAATTCGAATCAACCTAATATGCTATGCTATGCAATTGTTTGATTTTCAATTCCTTATGTGTACAAGGCTCAGATGATACAATAGGCTCTAAAAATCTCAAACCAATTTAGAGTTTACAAAGTTGAGAAGGTAAGAAATGAGATGAGAGAATCCATCACTAAAATGGCACCCCTAGGTCTATATTTATAGGGGTGAGTGGCTCCACTCCGCCTTACACTTTCAGTGGAGGTATGCAATAACTACAAACTATGGCATTGGCGGCTTCCATCACGAAGGTCAACATCCTTTAAGGATGGATGATGATATCAGCTTTAGTCGACGTGAATATGAAGCACAAAATCATATTTGTAGATATTGATAGCAATCACTATCAATACCGCTTGTATGGATGTGCGACGTCTTTGGTATATTGTATAAAGATGTAATGACCCTAATTTTGGTTAACATTATTTAAAACATTTAATTAGGTAAATTGGATTAAATAATGTAGAAGGTTAAAAGGTTGAGATTTGATAACTAAACTTGAGCCATGTCTTATGAATGAACTAATATAGTAATTAAAACTTAAGATAAGGATGAGGAACGTTAGAAGGGAAAAATAGGAAGAGCCTTATTTTTATACCCTAAAACCCTCTCATTCTCCACTCATTTATTCATTTGCATCTACAAACTAAACTAAAACCTAAGGAGTTCGGCTGGCCATTAAAGAGAAGGGAACCAAAGGTTAAAATTAGGAGATTCAGGATCAAGAGCTTAGGAAATCAACCTTAATACAAATCTCAACATTCTTAATCGAATCAACGTGAATGACTAGTTTACATCTCATGTTTTGATGATGATTTCAGTTTTAAAGGATAAACCTGTTTTCTTTTGCAAATTATATGCCACCATGTTATAGTGATTAAATGATTATATGCTTTAAGTTTATGATTTATAGAAATTTAATAAGAATTTTATGATATGTTTAGGTTAGAAAACCTATCATATGACATTCAAATGAGTTGTGTTTTGATATATGGTCAAAAATATTATTTTAGAAGTGGGTTTCAAGTTTCAAAATTTTCTACGTATGGATTTATCATGAATTTTCTATAAGAGAAAATAGTTAGTTTCAGGTCCAAATCATTTAAGGTAATTAAATAACGTTTTCGGGTTTGAAATTTATATATGTTAGAAAACATATTTAATGTGAATTATTGTGATTTTTGAGACTTTTTCTAAGTGTTTTACTAAGGCAAATAAATTACTTAAGCTAGAGGGGCTTAATTGTTCTTTAAGATTTTTAGACTATTTTGTTAAGTATAAATGTTTCAAATATTTGAAATTAATGTGTGCAGCATTTTTTTAGAAGAATATGTGATAAAAATTTCATAGCTAATGAAATTTTGACAAATATTGATGATTAGGTAAAAAAGAATTACTTTAAAGGCAAAAAAATACAGTTTTCAATTTTATTACAGCTTCGCCACTTACCCGGGCAAGCTTTCATCACCATATTTCTGCCCATAACCCCTTCTACATCCATTCAAAAACCAATATACATGGCATCAAGCCATTAGTACATAGTGTATTCAAGCTAGGTGGAAGGAAGTGGTGGTGTCAAAGGCATGCATTCGAAAGAGGTGAATTTGTCTTTCAAAGCTATTGAACCTATAGACCTGCCTTTGTTTAAAAGAGTGTTTCGAAAGGGTTGCCACTTTGAATCCATTTAATACCCTAGATGCCACATCAGTACTTTCACCTTAGTTAGAGGGCACTTTTTACAACCTTTAAGCATTGCATGCGAAAGGGGAGACTTTCGTCTTTGTACCTTCCGCTAACATTGAAGCTGCCTTTCCCAATGTTTTTGAAAGGATTGAGTTAGCCGCTTTTACTTATAGTTTCATAGGCATAGGTGTTGAAAGGATAGCTTTCGAATGTGCCTCCTTTTATATTTTGTAGTTTGTTTTGTTTTCAAACTATGATTTCGAAAGAAATACTTTTAATTGGTTTTATAGCTATGCTTCTATAACTTTTTACTCGAATCTAATGCTTTTGAAAGATATGTTTAATGGTTTAGAAAGGGGATGTTTAAGATCTTAAGTAATGATTTTGAAGGGCCTATTAAAATGCTTTCAAAAGTGACGCTTTCGTCCCTGTTCCCTTAGACCTTATATTTTTATTAAATGTTGAGCTCAATGGTTTCGAAAGGGATGCTTTCAATGGTTTCGAAATGGATTGTTTAAGGTTTTAGACAACGGTTTAGAAGGTATTGTTTTGGCTACATAGCCTAATGTTTTCTAAGTTAAAAAGGGCTTTAATTTATTCTAAAGGGATAGATAACCCTATTGATTTTAGGTTTTCATCAACATTTTTTTGTAAAGCATATATCATGGCATAAGTATTTTGAGGAAAGCACAGAGTATTATTTCCTTATTTTAAAAGATATGATTTCTAAGGGTAAATCATTTTTTTCAAGATTGTTTTCGAGGAAATGAAATTTGAATAGGGTGGTCAGCATAGAAATTTGCTAAGTATATGACTCAGCCATTAGAAGAGAAAATGCGACTGGTGCGGTGTCATGCCCTATACTTTAGCTACCAGCCCTTATCTAATATATGTCCAAAATTCCATTGTGTAAGGCTTTGTCATAGGTAAGAATAAAATGATGTTACATACAAAAAGCAATACACGGAGTAGAGATAGGTTATTGGTGAGTTCGGAAAACTATTAGGATCAGTTGACCCTACGAGAAGTAAGTTAAGGATAGACTGTCCAGTATTGTGTCTAACAGAAGTTAGAATATTTATTATGTTTGGTACGCCTGAGTTAGCTAGTGGTTAATAGTCAGCCTGATAAAAATATAATGTTCGGAATGGATAGTCCATTGATTACCTGATTTATATGCATATATATTATTGCTATTATTGTTATAATCATTTTGATTGTAGGATTTTGATTTGCAAAAGATATGATTTGTTAGTGAGGGAAAATCCTTTTCGCTAAGTGGCGTGGTCTCACTTAATATCAGTAAATCGAGATGTGGTAGAATTATTCACCTCAGGCTTTATGTCTGACTCGAAGTTTATGTTTTCCCCGTAAACTCTCGGGTGCTAAAAAAATAATTTGAATAGACTAGGATTTAAGGTATTTCAGGTTTTAGTAGGTGATGAATAAAGTTTTCGAAGACGTGTAGGAGGCAAGGATTGGGTATTTAGGAGTCTATCCATTATTGTTTCGATGTGATGTATTTTATCGACTGATATATCTATTTAGCACTCTAATCATCCTAGAGGGCATCTTTGTATCTTGTTCTTCGCATAATTTGTAATAGTTATATTTGATCAAAGCCTGAGAATCGTTTTAGGATTATGTAATTGATTATGAATATTGATTTGAAATGTAATTAGAAAAGTTTTTTTTAAATCTGTATTGATTTTATTCCATATTTATGTGTTTCTGATATTATGGATACCACTAACATTACCGTACTTTTTCACTGGAAGTTAATATTATAGATGACTGTAGCTTCTGTAGCATTTAGCTTCGGGAATCAAAATAGAGGATGTTACAACTTGGTATCAGAGCATAGGTTTATGAAAACTTAAAATAAATTTAAACTTAAAATGATTTTTGAAAACATAACCTTAAGGAATTACAGAAAAGATTGGGGTATGGGATAACACTATAGTAATGTACTTGACTTTATCCCTATTCTCACATCTCTCTTAGGTTGTTCTTCTGTATCTTACAAAGGTTCGATGCAAATTTAAAGGAAGCAAGATATGGATGCTAAGAATGGAAGAGTTAACCTTGGTGGAGGGAGCACCACAACTATTGGAAACGCCGGACTGAATACTCGAAGGAATCCAGGTCGGGCACAAGCTACTTATGTAGGCGCTAGAGCACTATAAGTTGATATAGGAGCTATGTATCAGTTCTTCATCAATATGATGCAAGCAGGAGCTGCTGCGAGATTAATTGGAGGAAATATTGGAGAAGGAAATCAGGAAGCTCCAGTGGTCAATAACTATGTAATATTGAGTAGAGATCATGCTAGGCTTGGAGGGAAGTTTTTTATCGGGACTGAGGATACAATTGAAGTGGAGAATTGGTTGTCTCATTGCGAAATTATTTTTCCTGATTTAGACTTAATGATAGGTAGAAAAGGAGATTGACATTCAGATAGTGTAAGGAGCAGCACTGTACTAGTGGAACAGTGTTGCAGTGGGAGCAGCTGCAGAGATTTAGGCGGAATTCAAAAGGAGGTTTGAGGAAAGATTCGTATCGGAGATCGCCAAGTCAACTCTGCTTAGAAAGTTTGCTGAGTTGGTGCAGAGAGACATGATAGTGCTTGAGTACGCTACCAGATTTGAGGAATTATTGAGATACGAGTATGCTACCGTTGATACAATCAAAAGGAATGAGACGTTCATCCAAGGATTGAGACCCGAACTTGCTAAAGCAACCTTACCATATATTAGGGCTTTGTGCGATGTAGTTGTTGAGATGGCTTTAACGAATGAGGAGATGCTTGCTTTCTTTAATGATAACAAAGCAATGGAAACTTAAGGTGGGTAGAACTAGAAGAGAATGTTTTTCCACAAGATAGGAGCTCAAATGAGTAGAGCTGCTAAGAAAGGAAAGACAAGTTATCTGCTACAAGTGTGATAAGAAAGAGTATTTTGCTAAAGAATGTCGCTAAGGGGATGGAAAGAAGTTGATCGAGAAGAAGAATATCAAACCTTCAACTATGATCGGATTGGATATTATAAGAACTAGTTCAAGGAACCAGCCAAGGATGGAAAGAGTAAGGTGTTTGCATTGGAACTAGCTACCTCAAACCAATAGCATGAGAGAAGGAAAAGACTGTGTTGGGAGGTATGCTTTTGATTCATGGTATGTTGGTTAGAGTTCTATTTAATACTGGTGCATCACAATCATTAATATCTCATTGTCTTGTAGATAATCTTAACCTAGAACCCTTATACTTAGTTACATATTTAAGAGTTGCAAATCTAATAGAAGGGTATACGACTATTGGGATGATATGTGACCACTTAGAGCTTGAATTTTTAGGTAATATATTTGCTTGCAGTTTGCATGTGTTTGATGTCGTAAGTTTCGGAATTATTTTGGGCATGGATTGGTTAAGTAAGTACGATGCTAGGATATTTTTCCATGATAGTAAAATATCACTTCGACACCCTAGTTGTAGTGATCAGATTATATACACCATAGAAAACCCAAATTCAAATTCTTGCACTCTGTTGGGAGTTATGGATGAAGAAAATGAGTTGAATGGAGTTTTGTTGTTAGAGAATTCACAAGATGCCTTTGAACCCGTGATAGGACTACCGTCGAAACGAGCCATTGAGTTTCGGATGGATTTAGTACCAGGAGTTGAACCTATGAGCAGACCGCCAAGTAGAATGACACTGACCGAGATGAATGAGCTAAATGTGCAATTGGTGGATTTGGAAGCTAAGAATTTTATCAAACCAAGCAGTTCACCTTGGGAAGAAATCGTAGTGTTTGTAAGGAAGCTGAACGGATCATTAAGGTTGTGTATCGATTACCCTAAGCTGAATAAGAAAGCGTTAAAGAACCGATGTCCGTTAACTAAGACTGACGATTTGTTTGACTAGTTGAGTTGAGCTAAGGCATTCTCTTAATCGAATTTGGCTACAAGGTTTCATCAACTTAGAGTAACAAAGGACAGTATTCTTTTGATGGCATTTAGAACCAGATAAGGATCATACGAATGGTTGTGATGTCGTTTGGACTAAATAATGCTGGACTTAATGAACAGAATCTTCCGAGAGCATCTGGACAGATTTGTATCAATATTTATCAACGACATATTGACATATTCTAAGAATGAAAGAGATCATAAAGTTCATCTTAGGATAGTGCTTGAGACATTGAAGCAGCATCAGTTGAAGGCAAAGTTTTCAAAGTCTCACTTTTAGAAGAAGGAAGTGAACTTTCTTGATCATGTAGTCTTAGAAAAAGGGTTCTCAGTGGATCTGGCTAAGATCGACGCAGTGAATAGTTGGAAGATACCCGAGACGGTGACTGAAATAAAGATTTTTCTTGGATTTGCCGGCTACTACAGGAGATTCATTAAGGATGTCGATGACTAAGCTAACTAGTAAAGCGGTGAAGTATGTTTGGACCAGTAAATGTGAGGAAGAATTCTAGAAGTTGAAACAATAATTGACTAATGCACTTGTGTTAGTTGTTCCAAAGGGGAATCGAGACTTAGTGGTATACACGGATGTAAGTGGAACAGGGTTAGGAGCTGTGCTAATGTAGAGGGGCAAAATGATCGCCTATGCTTCTCGATAGTTCAGGCCATATGAAGTTAGATATTCGGCTCATAATTTGGAATTTGCAGTTGTAATTTTCGCATTGAAGGTGTGTAGACATTACCTTTTGGGAAAAAGATTCGAGTTGTTTATGGATCATAAGTCATTAAGATATGTATTCTCACAAACGACGTTGAATATGAGACAGTAGAGATGGTCAGAGTACATAGCTGCATACGACTTCGGTATTGAGTACACACTGAGAAAAAAAATAAGGTTGCGGATGCACTTAGTAGAAATTATTAGAATGCAGCATTGGCAATGATAGCTAAGTGAAAAGATCTAGAAGCATTGACTACATGCATACAATGGAGATCTTAGGCTAGTTCTAGTTGAGAAACCATCATGTTATCATGTTTAGAAGTTCGACCGATGATGATCAAAACGATTGCTTCTAAACAAGGGGAAGATCATTATTAGCCGAGCAGATCAGAAAGGTTAAGGACTGGAACAAAGAGCGATGACTTAAAAGATTTCAGTATTAACCAAAATGGATGATTGAGGAAGAAAGGACGACAATGTGTTCCGAGGGTGGGAAACATTAGGAAGAAAGTTCTTATAGAATGCCATCATTTGAAGTTCACTATTCATCCAGAAGGAACTAAGATGTATTAAGATATGAAAAAGAGTTTCTTCTGGGAAGGTATGAAGAGAGATGTAGGCATATGGATGAAGCAGTGTGCGAACTGTCAACAAGTGAAGGCCGAGCATAAGAAGCCGAGTGGGTTGCTTCAACCTTTGAAGATACCAGTTTGGAAATAGGATTCTATCTCAATGGATTTAATAGACGGATTGCCAAGGCTGAATAAAGGAAATGACAGTATATGGGTTATAGTGGAAAGATTGAGTAAAAATGCACACTTTATACCCGTTAACTCGACCAGGACAGCACCAGATTTAGCTAAGTTATTCATGAGGAATATAGTTAGACTACATGGAATTTCTAGTAGTACAGTAAGTGATAGAGATTCCTTATTCACTAGGGTGTTCTGGTAGAGTCTGTAGGATACTTTAGGTACCAATCTCAGTATGAGTACCGCTTACCATAACAGATAGATGGGAAAACGGAGAGAGTTAACAAAGTCTTAGAGGACTTGTTAAGAGCTTATGTGCCAGATTTTAAAGGATCATGGGAAGACCACCTACATTTAGTCGAGTTTTTATATAACAACATTTATCAGACTGGTATAGGAATGGAACCATTTAAAGCTTTGTAGGGAAGGCCATGTAAATCTCCAGTTTGTTGGTTAGAGACCAGGGATGAATTAGTTCTTGGTCCGGATTTGGTTAAAGAAGCTGTAGAAAGTATGGAGTTAATTCGGGCTAGAATAAAGGAAGTTCGGTCTAGGTAGAAGAGTTATGCTGATAAGAGACAGAAAGACATAGAGTTCTTAGTTGGAAATCATGTTTCATTAAAGTGTCAACGATGAAGGGTGTGATCAGATTCGGTAGATCAAGGAAGTTGGCATCATGATTCATTGGACCATTTCCTATTATAGAAAGGATCGGGAAACTTGCGTATAGGGTAGAGTTATCAATTAGTTTGGTAGGAGTCCGAGTCCACAATGTTTTCCATATTTCTCACTAAGGAAGTGTATTCAAGATCCAGAGACTACTATTACACGACCGTGTTAGAAAATCTAGTAGTGGAACCAGATATGACTATAGTTAGAAAACCAGTTCGTATAGTTGCGAGAGATGAAAAGAGACTAAGGAACAAGACAGTCAGATTAGTCAAGGTCCAGAGGAGTGACATGAGAGAGACTGTAGTTGAAAAACCGAGAGCAGCATTATGGACACTTATCATGATTGTTTCATGGTATGTTTTACCTTATGTCTGATTGTTATGGGTACCTTATCGAACTTTTGAGGACAAAATTAACTTTATTTAGAACATTTGATTGGGTAAATTAAATTAAATAATGAAAAAAGTTAAGAGATTGAGATTTGATAATTAAACTTGAGTCGTGACTTATGAATGAACTAATATAAGCAATTAAACTTAGGATAAGGAGGGGGAAATTAGAAGGGAAAAATAGGAAAAACCTTATTTTTATACCCAAAACCCTCTCATTCTCCACTCATTCATTCATTTGCATCTACAAACTAAACTAAAACCTAAGGAGTTTGGTCGGTCATTAAAGAGACGGGAAACCAAAGATTAAATTTAGGAGATTTAGGATCATGAGCTTAGGAAATGAACCTTAATCCAAATCTCAACATTCATAATCAATAAGGTGAATAATTAGTTTACATCTCATGTTTTGATGATGATTTCGGTTTTAAAGGATAAACTCGTTTTCTTTTGCAAGTTATATGCCATGTTATAGTGATTAAATGATCATATGCTTTAAATTGATGATTTATAGAGATTAAATAAGAATTCTATTATATGTTTAGATTAGAAAACCTATCATATGACATCCAAATGAGTTTAATTTTTGATATATGGTCAAAAATATTATTTTAGAAGTGGGTTTCAAGTTAATTTTCTAAGTAATTATGGAACTATTATGAACTTTCTGTAAGAGAAAATAGTAAGTTTCAAGTCTAAATTATTTAAGAAAATTAAATAATGTTTTCTAGTCTAAAATTTAAATACGTTAAAAACATATTTAATGTGAATTATTGTGATTTTTAGGAATTTTCCGAAGTGTTTTACAAAGGCACATAGATTAATTAAGCTAGAGGGGTTTAATTGTTGTTAAGGATTTCTAGGTTATTTTATTAAATATAAAATGTTTTAAGTATTTAATTTAATGTGTGCAACGGTTTTTCAGAAGAGTATGTGATAAAGATTTCATAGCTAATGAAATTTTGACAAATATTGATGGTTAGGTAAAAAGGAATTGCTTTAAAGGCAAAAAAATATACAGTTTTTAATTTAATTACAGCTTCGCAACTTACCCAGGCAAGCTTTCATCACCATACTTCCGCCCATAACCTCTTCCGCATCCATTCAAAACCAATATACATGGTATCAAGCCATTGGTACGTAGTGTATTGGAGCTAGGCGGAAGGAAGTGGTGGTGTCGAAGGCATGCACTCGAAAGAGGTGAAGTTGTCTTTCAAAGCTTTCGTGTGAGAAATGGGGAATACGGATCTTAAGGCTAGGATTAAGACTAGAGGGAGGGTGAATAGTGTTTTAAGGAATTACTAAATCTTTTTGAGTTTTTGTTAATTTGAACACAAATGTATGCAATATTCAGACACGGATATGATCACAGAAACAAACACAGATGAAGAAATAAAGTAAAAGCAATAAAGGAAAGAACATATTGGATTTTATATTAGTTCGGAGTTACCCTACATCCAATCCCGCACACAAGTACGGATTTCCTTTCAAAAGCAATTGTACAGTTACACCCTCGATTTCAAGGCCACGAGGTACACCACTCTAGATTCACAATCCTCTGAGTAGAGATACTTGATTTCATGGGCAACAAGTTCACCCAATTGATTTCCAAGGCTACAATCGCAACTTTTCTCACTTGATTGATTTCATAGGCTACAATCACACCTTTTCTTGCTTAGTTTATAACAAAGAAGCCTATAGCTCTGAATAGCACTGAGATCTTGTTGAGGTAGTGATAGAGAATCAAACCAGAGACGACCTAGTTAGATTCAATGTTGATTTCGGCAGAGTAATGGTAAATATATATATAAAGAAATATGGAAGAAGAAGAGGAGGGAAATTAGAGAAAATATGAATATAAATTCGTTCAAAACTACCCCTATTTGTAGTAGAACAACAGCCATGTCCATTCATGAAAGGATATGACGAATAGGCACTTCCTTTGAAATTCAAAATTTTGAAATAAACTGCTTCCATGTCGACATGGGGCACTTGAGGGTGTCGACATGCCTAAGATATTTCTGGTAATTTGCTTTTCTTTGAAAATAACTTCTATCTTGTACTAAAACTATTTTAAACTTTATAAATATACTTAACTATAGTTAAAATACATGAGTAAATATAGAGAATAATATTTTGATATATATATATATATATATATAATTTTAATATAATTTAAATCTAAGTAAAAATATTAAAAGTTAAATATATTATTATTAAAAGGTAGTTCAAAACCAAGGATAATTCGATTTTGAAAATAAAGATTATTTTGAGGCTAAAAATATATAAAACCAGGATAGATGTTTTTGATTCTTTTAAAAGGAAAGTTTTGAAATTATTTTGAAAACAAGATATAATTTTGTAAAAACATTTGAACAAAAGGTTAGCGGATGCAAAACAATGTTCCACTAGATTTTCGTAGGTTCCATCCTACGTAGGGTTCCATCTCATTAACAGGATCAAAGTGGATTCCATTGCACGAATAAATTGGATTTTAAGACGCCAATGCTTTTCTGGGAGTTTTAACAAAATTTCTAGTTAAATTACTTATTATTGAAATCTTGAACTCCTGATAATCTTGATACTCATGAGTCTTCAATCTTGATGTCTTGAATCTCTATATTGTACAGTGTTCATTCTTGATACATGCATGGTTAAATCCTGCATATACATATATATCTAAACTATAATGTTAGTATTTATATTTTATAATCTTATTCTAAGGTTGTTGTCATCAAAACCATCATCTTAAGGACTAACAATCTCCCCCTTTTTGATGATGATAACCTTTGTTTATAAAATATTACTTCAATCCTAATAACTCCCCTAATAACTCCCCCTTAATCGGTGCCTTAACTCCCCCTTAATCTATGCCTTAACTTCCCCTTAATCTATGTCTAACTATCCTATTTTATACTTTCCCCCTTTGTCATCAACAAAAACTAACTCCAAACTATATAACTCCCCCTTAATCTAATACTCTATGACATGTGATTATAATGATAGTGTTATCATAAATAATCAACACTTGATTCTAAAACTAAAACTTAATCCTAAATTACTAACTATCCTAACTAAGATTCCATATACGATAATACTTATAATAGTGAGAAATCAAATATAAGAAAACAAATTATTTATTAATTATATAATGTTTTATTTACATTTTCGTAAAGAACTTAAGAAAGAACATACAACAATGGAAAGAAAGAAAATAAACTAATGTGTGTCTTAAAAAATGGAAGATCTATGAACCAAACAATTTCGGTAGTGGAAATAAAAATTTCCACGTTGTTCGACTAGATTTCCATCCTTGTCAAAGCACACTTCGCTAACGCAAATGACATTGTCGTCATCTACAGAGTGCTCTTCTTCCATGAATGCTTCTTCTTCTTCCTCCTCACTGTCCTCTTGCACTTGATCTTCTGAAGACTTCATCAATCAAGATCGGATTAGCATGATTGTCCATTAAAAACTTTTGCAAATTTCTAAGGATTTTGCCTTGCCGTTCTTATTCTTTGGCCATTCTATGTTGCACCACTTGGATTTCAGTCATAAGTTGTAATGCATCCTTCAAAGAATCCTCCATTTTCATCACTCGCGCGAGCGTAGTTCGTTGAAATGGTCCAGTAGAAGGAGAAGGAAACGAAAAGGTTGAATTTTTGTTTGATTTGGAAGAGGAGGTCATCGTTTAAATTTTTTCAGAAGCAGAGAAAGACAAGAGAGAATAATCAAAATTTCGAAATAAGAAGAATATATAACCACTTATTTGAATTTCGGTGGAAAAAATTTCAAAAATAAAAAATCGTTATATGTCGACATGGGTAGATGGGGGATGTCGACATGGGTAGATGGGTGATGTCGACATGGTGCTTGATATTTTTACTATTTGATTTATTTTGATTTAATTTTTAATTATACTTTGTTATTTATATTTTATATTTCAGTTATTGAAAAATACCTAATTCTCTTCTTAATTTAGTAAAT
This sequence comes from Allium cepa, assembly GCA_030765085.1. Lineage (NCBI taxonomy): Eukaryota > Viridiplantae > Streptophyta > Magnoliopsida > Asparagales > Amaryllidaceae > Allium > Allium cepa. The sequence goes on along the minus strand of CM060944.1, from coordinate 383,281,412 downwards.
ATAGATTCAATTAAGGGTTTTGTTAAGATATCAGCAATTTGATTCTTAGAATTGATATAATCGAGAGTAATTACTTCCTTACTTATATTATCTCTCAGAAAATGATGTCTGATATCAATATGTTTAGTTCGAGCATGATGAGTAATATTTTTGGATAAATTTATCGCACTGGTATTATCATAATAAATTGGTGATTTTGAGATATTTAAACCAAAATCTTTTAAAATTTGATGCATATATATTACTTGAGAACAAGCCAAAGCAGCAGAAATATACCCTGCTTCAGTTGTTGATAAAGAAACTGTGTTTTGCTTTTTACTAAACCAAGAAATCAGAGAATGCCCCAAAAAGTGACAAGTTCCACTTGTACATTTTCGGTCTGATTTACAACCAACAAAATCAGCATCACAGTACGATATTAAGTCAAAAGAATCATTTTTAGGATTAAATAAACCATAATCAAATGTGTGTTTAACATATCTTGTGATACGTTTTACGGCTTTTAAGTGGGTCTCTTTAGGTTGGGATTAATATCTTACACAAAGACAAACATTATGCATCACATCAGGTCTACTAGAAGCGATATAGAGTAGTGATCCAATCATTCCTCTATATAATTTTTGAACTACGTCTTTCGAGAGATCTTCTTTACTTAGGTACTCATTGGTTGCCATGGGAGTGGGTTTTCCACTTGCAGTGGTCAAACCAAATTTAATAACTAGGTCTTTAACATATTTTTCTTGATTAATAAAGATACCATTATCTAATTGTTTTATTTGTAATCCTAGAAAGAAGTTTAATCCACCCATATGACTCATCCCAAACTCTTTTATCATTATCTCAGAAAATTCTTTATTCATTTCAAAATTATTTGATCCAAAAATGATATCATCTACGTAGACTTGTACTAGTTGAATGTCATTTTTATTTCTTTTAATAAAAAGAATATTATCTACTTTACCAATTTCAAAGTTTGATTGTAATAAGTAAGATCTTAGTCTATCATACTAGGCTCTAGGAGCTTGTTTTAGACCATATAGAGCTTTCTTAAGTTTGTAAGCATGATTTGGTAATTTTTCATTTTCAAAAAGTGGTGGTTGTTCAACATATACTTCCTCTTTTACAGATCCATTTAAAAAGGCACTTTTAACATCCATTTGATATAATTTGAAATTACTATGATTTGCAAAAGTAAGTAGAATACTAATGGATTCTAATCTCGCTATGGGAGCAAAGGTTTCATCAAAAACTATTCCATCTTCTTGACAATAACCTTGAGCGACTAAACGGGATTTATTTCTAACAACCTCTCCTTGTTCATTCATTTTATTTTTATAAAACCATTTAGTTTCAATTATAGTTTTATTTTCAGGTCTAGAAACAAGTTCCCAAACATCATTTCTAGTAAATTGATTTAATTCTTCTTGCATAGCCAAAATTCATGAATCATCAGTTGATGCTTGTTTTGGATTTTTGGGTTCAATAGTTGATATAAAGGCTATATTGCTCATTTTACTAAATTGATTTCTAGTTGTAACAACAGATTGCATATCTCCTAGTATATTTTCTATAGGATAATCTTTTAAAAGTTTAATTCTTTTATTAGGATGATTAATTTCATTATTAGTTTCAGTTGACTCTTGATTTTGAGTTATCGAATCCTCTTCATTGTATGTATCTTCAAAAATTTTGAGATTTTCGTCGAATGAAACATGCATTGTTTCTTCGATGGTGTTAGTTCTTAAATTAAACACTATGTATGCTTTACTTTTATTAGAATATCCGATAAAGATACCTTTGTCGGATTTAGGATCAAATTTATCTAAGTTATCTTTTGTATTTAAAATAAAACATTTACTTCCAAAAATTCTAAAATAAGATACCTTAGGTTTCTTTCTGTGAAGAAGTTCATAAGATGTCTTATCAGTTAAAGGTCTAATTAAAATTCTATTTAAAATATAACAGGCGGTAGCAACTGCTTCAGCCCAAAAATATTTTGGTAATTTACTATCTGAAAGCATAGTTCTCGCACACTCTTGAATCGTCCTATTTTTACGTCCTACTACCCCGTTTTGTTGTGGAGTTCTTGAAAATGAAAAATTGTGAGTTATTCCCTTTTTATTGCAAAATTCCTCAAACTTTTCATCTTCAAATTCACCACCTTGATCAGTACGGATGGTTATAATTTTTATAGAAAGTTGATTTTGAATCCTTTTTGTGAAGTTCTTAAAACATTCAAAAGTATCACTTTTATGCTTCAAAAATATTGTCCATGTAAATGTAGAACAATCATCTACAATCACAAAAACATATTTACTATGATTTATTGACAGAATTTGAAATGGACCAAATAAATCAAGATGAAGTAATTCAAGAGGTTTTGAGGTTGAAACCATATTTTTAATTTAAAGGAACTTTTTATAAGTTTTCCTAATTGACGTGCATCACATAAACTATCTACTTTAAAATTCATTTTAGGGAGAACTCTTACTAGATCATGTTTTGACAGTCTAGATAAGAGTTTGAAATTCAAATGTCCAAATCTCTTATGCCTAATCCAAGGGTCACTTATATTTTCCAAAAGACACAGGTTATCATTTAAAACATTCATACTAAGAATATAAATATTCTTTTTCCTATTTCCCTCAAATATTATGGTTGAATTATTATCTTCAATGTGACACTTATCTTTTTCAAATTTAATTTTATATCTTTTATCGCAAAGTTGACTAATACTTAGCAGATTATGTTTCAGATTCTTAACTAGCAAAACATTAGTAATAATAAAAGTTTCAGAGTTACCAACTTTTCTGATGCCAATCATATGTCCTTTTGAATTGTCTCCAAAGTTAACCAATCCTCCATCTTTTTATATTATATCTTTCTGCATTATTGGATTGCCAGTCATGTGTCTAGAGCATCCACTATCGAGTATCCATTTGTGACAACCCATATTTCAATACCCAGAAAGACGTATCATCAGTAAGAAAAGAAAGAGATAGAAATAGAAAAGATAGAAAAAAAAGAACAACAATCATCAGAATCTCACAGCGGAAACGAAACAAAATATAAGATTACACATATCGATTACATAGTTCTACATATCAGAGTACAAAAAATAATACGACTTCATTACATCTGACATTTATAAGAGTTTGCCAATCCATACAACCCAAAAACACAACTTCAAAATGTCACTACAGAGGATAGAGATAGATAAGTACGTCTGGACTCCAGCTCCAGCTTCCAAAACATTTTCCAATCCCAACCCAATCACCTGGCTACTCATAAAAATTTGAGTACCCAAGAGTTTATGAAAAACAAAAGAAACTTCGGGTCGGACATGGGTCTGGTGTGAGTAAACAGGTTAAAGTTGTTTAACTTTAAAATTATTTGAAAACAAAAGGTATCACTAAGACACCCCACAAATAAATATGGGTAAGTTTTTACCTTACGCTAACCAAAGCATTTGATAGGAAATCCAGTGATATTATAATAGGGTCTAGGGTTTTCAAGTAAATAGAAAATAGCCGAAATTGTTACATGATTAAATTCCAGCTCAAGCCACAAAACTGGTAATACAATCAAAACTGTTGGGTCTCGTAGGGAAAATGGGTTTCCATCAATAGCAGGGCAACTGGGGTACCGCCCGTCACAGTACAAGGCCTAGATCACCGTACCGAGGACCACTCCCGATCCCCTGCAACACAAGACCGGAACCATCCCTTACTGGACAGCTCCGAACAAGACAACCCCGCAGTTGTGGCCAACAACCGCCCACACAGCCGAAATAATAAGGGACTTCTAGACAGAGGAAAATCTCGTCCTACTTGGACATAACCCACTTAGCTTTGCTGCACCTCCCCTGTTTTAGCCATTTCCGGTTGATGAGGCTTGAGGCTACGATTACCTTTATAAGACACATTTTCCTAGAATGCCCATCATCCACCTGACGATGTGCTGAAAGCATTCAATCCATACAAGTTCATTTCGGGTTCAAACGAAACCGAATGCATTATTTCGTTACACTCATTTTGGAATCACCCTCGGAGTCAACGACAATAACCCTTGCACTCTAAAACTCCATCTCGATCTTCACTTTGAGATGTCACGACCTAACGTTTGATTTGGATCGATGTGGTTTTCGAAAAATCAAATTTGATTCCCGATCCCGGTCTCATCGAAATCTAAACGCCATCTTAAAGGTCAAGTTGTTTAAAGATTTAAAAAATTAAATTCAATTTTAAACATTGAATCCACACAGCATTATCCATAGATAATAACCAACATCTACCATAGATATATACAATATCTCATCACAGAATTTCTCAGATTATCATTCAATAGATATCAACCAAATCCAGATATTCAATTCAAAACAATCATCCATAAGCAAGCACATCTCTAATTCATATTATAATTAATTCAATTAATTCAAATTAAATTAATTACTTAAGAATTAATCACTTTACCTTGCTTAACCAATCATTACTTAATTAATCACTTCTTAATTATCCTCATTATTAATTAATTAATCTTTAATTAATTAACAGTCCTTTAATTATTAATTAATAACTCCAATTATTCATTATTAAAACTTGATTAAAAATTAATCATTCCTTAATTGATTATTAATTAACCCTTTATTTACAATTAAGTAATCTTAATTAATTGCTTAATTAATTACAAATTACAGATTAGTTAATCTTCATTGCTTAATTAATTATAAATTAATTAACCTTAGTCATTCGATTAATTAAGTCTTAACCACTAATTAATTAATTATTAATTATAAATCAATTATGGTTTAATTACTTAATTAATTAACCCTAATTATTAAATTAAATATTTCTTAACTATTAATTAATTAATCACTAATCACTTAATTAATTAATTACTAATCATTTATTAATTAATTACTAATCATTTCTTTTTAATTAAATAATTAATTATCGATTAATTATAATTATATAATCTTTAACTACTTAATTAAGGTAATTCTAATTATAAATTAATTAATCCATAATTAATTAAACCTTAATAAATAAATTAATCTAAAATTTAGTAATTAATTTAACTTTAATTACTTTATTAATTAAAGTAATCTTAACCATAAAACTTAATTAATTTTTAAACAAAGCAATTTTATTAATTACTTAAAATTATTACATATTTAAACATTCCAATTTGTTAAAAACTTAATTACTTTTTTTTAAAAGTTAAATTTAAATGAATATAAAATCAACTCAAAATTTAATTATCAAAATATAAAATACTTTAGATTAAATAGTTTAACATTTTCACAAAGTAGTTTAAATAAATTTTAAAACTTAAAACAAATTTGAAAACATTTTTAAAACATTTCTTGTTTGAGTTCGACCGACCCAAACTCGAACACTCGAGTCCATCTTCTTCTCCCCTTCCTATTTCTTTAGCTAAGTTACAACTTAAATTCAACTTCAAAAAAAAAGAACAGGAAGGAGGCAACACATTTGAACCCAGGCACGAGCAGTATTACCCCGAGCCCTACACGAGCCAAAACCCATTTCTACTCGATCGTCACTTCGAGTCACCATATCACCAACCTTCACTGACACGAACACTGAAACGTGTCCCAACACCGCCGCCACCACTATAACATCGCACGCAAGCTCCACGTCGACCCCAGATGCGACTCCCACCGTTGATCAGCCAACATGTGACCCAAATCAAAATCGAAGATGATCGCACCATTCCTGGAACAGCCCCCTTCATCAGAAAATCCACCGTAACCATCAACCTCGACCATCGTTCGCTACGCAACCTCGGTCACATCACCGCAAGGCCTCGACGCAGCTATTCCCAAAAACACTCGCAACTCGATCCACCAAAGAATCTCCAGTCACGAAATTCAAATGCTACTTAAAACACTAAGCTTAAACCCTAATTCCCCCCAATTTCTAATTCCCTGATGATTGACTTCCTATTCTACTTTTTTTCACAGATTCACCGATCACTACACATGCTCCAATCAAAGCCACGACCCTCGATTCCATCCAGTCACCAGTTTTTGATCAAAAGATCATTTCTGGTCATCCTAGAAATGTGCCAAAAACCCACACCTAAAATTCTTGATTTTGTTAAGTTTTTCCATGTTGATTCAAGTCGCAAACTCGAATCAAGAAATCAAAGTACTTGGTTTTATCGTATTTTAAAGATTCTTATTGTCTTTTTCTTTATTCCAGAGAAATTTCATATTAAAAATTCTTAAACAAGATTTAAGTTTTAGATTATGATCCTATAATCATTTTTGCTATGAATCATTAAATCCAGTAGTAACTGGATTGGCATATTTGTATATTTATATTTTTATATTTTTTTAATTTCAGGACTCTGTAAATTACAAAACAGAGAACAATCTTCATTCAATATACTGAATCAACACACACATATATATAAAAGCTTTAAACATAAAACATGCAAGCAAATTTAAAATAAATATACTTAGTCCAACAACATGCAACAAATTTATCATCAAGCTTCTAATAATGCAACCAAATTTTAGTAAAAACAGGTTAGTGCTTACTCACTGCTTATTTTTGAACAGAGATAGGTTCCTGCTTGTTTCTAAGAATTTGATTTTTGATCTTGAGCTAAATTTGTTGATTGTGCTTTTCAAATCTGAGAAGACTCCTTGACGATGCCTAACAGTGAAAAGTTTCTACAGATTTGATGATGCTTGTATTTCTTGAATAAAGCTTCCTGCTGTAACTTAGTTTATATAGATTCTTTTTTCTTTTTTTTTTGTTTGCATGTTTAGGAATTTTGAAATGAGATTTGAATGCTTGATTAAATTTTGGTTGAAAGAGTAAAAATGTATGAATTTCAGATTTGTAGTTGAGGAGTGATTTTTCTTGCTTTTTAGAGAATGATAACGAGAAAAGTTTAAATATAGAAGATGAAATAGCCTTTTATAGAAATAATTTGGTTTTATAAAAATTAAAGAAAATAAATTAAAAATTATGACACTTGTCATTACAAAATGTTGTCCTCTTAACACATGTTATTAGAGTGCTTTAAATTTTAACAAATGTAATCTTCATGCAAAAAGGATTTTTAAATGTTTTTATAATTAATTTTCTGAATTTGAAATACATTTTTAATTTATATAAATAAATTCTTCTTAAAATAAATAAATATAAATCAAATTTTATATTTTAAATAAAATCATAGGAATACACATTTAAAATCAAAGTATAATTTAAAATATAAATAACCCTATTTTGAAATTTCAATTTAACAATTCAAATTCAAATTAAATTTCAAATTCAATTTCAAAAAATCAAATTTGATATGTATGCAATTGTAACAAATCCATTTCCATGTGTATATATTAATTTTAATTAAAATCAATATACATTTACAACCCATTTATTATTATTGTTTAAAATAACAAATTTATCAATTTAAATTAATTTCTTAAAAAGATTATCATATTTAAATTGGGTTTGAAATTTCGGAATATCACATTCCTCCCCCTTAAAAGAATTTCGTCCCTGAAATTTGAACAAAGGATAATCCAAAAAAATTCATTTTATTTCAACAATTCAAGCATACATATCATCCATACATAAGAAATCAACGAACAAAACATCCAAACAATAATATATCCAATACAAACATCACTTGTTATCCGGACACATATCCGGATAAGCCTTTCTAAAACTATCCAGAGTCTCCCAGGTACAATCTCTGGGATCCTCATTCCATTGGACTTTAACGAGCTTCACTATCTTGCTTCTGAGTTGCCTCTCGTCTTGATCAACAATCTGAACAGGATGTCTGACCACTGATAAGTCCGGCTCAACCTCTAAGTCTTCCTGCACAGCTGGCTCCACAGTAAGAGATGGATCGTGCACGTATTTCCGCAGATGAGATACGTGGAAAACATTGTGAATTCCAGCCATCCGTACTGGCAATTCAATCCTGTATGCTACAACACCAACCTCTCGAGTACTCGGAACGGACCAATATACCTTGGAGCGAGTTTCCCTGTCTTCCCAAATCTTACTTCTCCTTTAATAGGGGAAACTTTGACAAAGACTAAATCACCAATCTCGAACTCCAATTGTCTTCGTCTTTTATTTGCATTTTTTTTGACGATCCTGAGCAGCTCTCATCTTTTTTTTGATAAGCTCAACTTTAGCAGATGCTTCACGGATCAGATCTGGTCCAAGCACAAGATGGTCTTTTGACTCTATCCAATAGGCTGGGAATCTACATGGCCTTCCACACAGAGCTTCATAGGGAGCCATCTTAATACTTGCTTGGTAACTGTTATTATAAGAGAATTCCACTAGATGTAGATGGTCTTCCCACGATCCACCAAAATCCAATACACAGGCTCTCAGCATATCTTCTGGAATTCGATTTAGCCTCTCCGTCTGCCCATCTGTCTGGGGATGATATGCTATACTCAATCTCAAACTTGTTCCCATAGCCGATTGCAAAGCCTCCCAAAATTTGCTGGTGAAGATAGGATCTCGATCACTTACAATACTGACTGGAACACCATGCAATCTGACTATCTCTCTCAAGAAAATTTCTGCCAGTGAAGCTGCGGTACGGGTTGCCTTAACTGGTATAAAATGAGCGCTTTTAGTTAGACGATCAACGATCACCCATACTCCTTCATTTTCCTTCTTAGTTCTAGGAAAACCGTCGATGAAATCCATCGAAATCATCTCCCACTTCCACATCGGGATCTCCAAAGGTTGTAACAAACCAGCTGGCTTCTGCTGATCTCCTTTAACTTGCTGGCAGATAGCACAACAATTAACGAATCTAGCTACATCCTTCTTCATACCCGGCCACCAGAAAATCCTTCTCATATCCTTATACATCTTTGAGATTCCTGGATGGATATTTAATCTGGAGCGATGGCTTTCAGATAAGACCTCCTGCTTTAATTCCTTGAAATTTGGAACACAGATCCTTCCGTTGATCCTTAGTGTCCCTTGGTCATCAATCTTAAAGCTGAAACACTGACCCTTCTTAACTCTCCCGATGATTCTTCTTAATTTACTATCAGATTCTTGCTTGCTCGAAATTCTTTCCAGAAGAGATGGAACCACCTCCAAAAGAGATAGAACTGCATTCTGCTAAGAGCATCTACCACAACGTTCGCTTTCCCCGGGGTATACAGAATATCCAAATCATACGATGCCAAGAACTCGACCCATCACTGCAGTCTTAGATTAAGATCTTTTTGAGAGAAAAGATATTTCAACGGTTTGTGATCCGTAAATAACTCGAACTTTTCTCCTAAAAGATAGTGCCTCTATATCTTTAAAGCAAAAACAATGGCCAACAGCTCTAGATCGTGTGTAGCATAGTTTCTTTCATGTGGCTTCAATTGTCGATTCGCATACGAAATTACCCTACCATTTTGCATTAGTACTGCTCCCAATCCAACAATACAGGCATCGGTATAAACTTCAAACTTGCTCTTCCCATCTGGAATAGCCAATACAAGAGCACTTGTCAACCTTGCCTTCATATTCTGAAAAGCCTCCTCACAATTCCAGTGTCCACTTGAATTTATCTCCCTTCCTTATCAGCTTTGTTAGGTGTGAAGAGATTTTGGAATAATCCCTAATAAACTTCCTGTACTGACCGGCCAATCTCAGAAAACTGCGAACTTCAGTTGGTGTTCGAGGCTGCTTCCACTCCAAAATAGTCTCAACTTTAGCTGTATCTACAGAGATTCCCTCACCAGAAACAATGTGCCCTAAAAAAATTACTTTTGATTTCCAAATATGACACTTAGAGAACCTCGCCTTCAGAACGTGTCTTCTCAGGGTTTCTAATACTATTCTCAAGTGTTGCTTATGCTCTTCTTCCGACTTAGAGTAGACCAAGATATCATCAATGAACACCAAAACGAACTTATTCAAAACATCTCTAAAGACTCAGTTCATCAGGTCGACAAAGTATGCAGGAGTGTTGGTTAACCCGAAAGGCATAACCAACCACTCATAGAAACAATTAGGTCCACTAAATGCAGTTAAGAGAATACTGTCGTCAGCTACCCTTAACTGATGGAAACCTGATGCTAAATCCAACTTTGAAAAGACTGAAGCTCCATGAAGTTGGTCGAAGAGATCATCAATACGAGGAAGAGGATACTTATTCTGAATGGTCACTTTGTTCAACTCAAAGATAGTCTACACAGAACCTTAGCGACCCATCTGACTTGGTGACAAATACTGTAGCAAAACCCCAGCAAGAAAAACTGGGTCTAATCAAACCATTCTCCAACAGATCTTGAGTTTTCTTCACTAGTTCCTCCTTCTCCTTAGGAGCCATCCTCCTACTAGGTTGAATTATGGGTACTGCTCCAGGAACCAAATCTATACGTAACTCTATTTCTCGGTGCGGAGGCAAACACTTAACTTCCTCGAATACGTCTAAGAAATCCTAGACTACTTCAATATATTCAACAACCCCTCTTGAGAAGTCTCAACTCCATGTAAAAGACTACTTAAGTGTATTCCAGAGTAATCACATATTACTCTGGCAATCCTACCCAGATCAGTTTCCAACTAAACTGTTCTCTCATCACAATTTAAAACAGCCTTATATTTGTCAAGCCAATCCATTCCCAATATAAGGTCAAAACCCTTAAAATCCAATACATAAGGGTCACAGGAAAAACTATGGGATAGATAGGAGATTCTCAAATCCTTACAGATCCTATCTAATTTGGTTACCCCTCCTATAGGATTAGAAACAAAGATGGGATTGTCTACGGTACTAAGGGTAAGAAAGAAATTCTCTACAGATTCCAAAGAAATAAAACTCAAAGAAGCACCAGAATCAAACAAAACTTTAATATATTTGCCATCTAAAAGTAAGGTACCTTCCAAAACTCCTTTGCCCTTAGATGAGGTTGATGGTGCACCTTCCAAAGCAAATACTTTATTCTGCTGGACTTTATGAAGGAGCGGGCAATCTTTAATCATATGTCTCGGTTGATGGCAGTTGAAGCAAAGAGACTTCTGAACTAAACTGAACCTGGTCTACTATAATGATGCCGCTGTTGCTGTTGTTGTTGCTGAGACCCTCTTCTGGGACACTTATTCGTCAGGTGATCTTCTTGCTGACAAATATAGCATTTGCGTGGTCCATTGTTGTTTCCAGACTTCTTCTTGTTTTGCCTCTTCCAATTAGGATTGAATTTTCTCTTATTAGGGTTAGAAGAATTTCCTCCTGATGCAGCAACTCGTGCCACTGATCTTTTATTCATCAAGTCCTCATATCTTAACGCCATATCAATTAGCTCCACAAAAGACCCTTTCAAGTGTGCTATCATCCTTTCATGAAACTCTGGCCTCAACCCTTGTACAAACATCTCGTTCTTTTTAAGCGGGGTGTCTATAAGTCCTGGACCATAGCAAGATAACTCGTTGAATTTAGTCTCATACTCAGTTATAGTAATGTTTCCTTGTTTTAGATTCTGAAAAATCCTGATAAAGACGAGTTCTCCCTGCAGAAGGCATGAACTTCTCCTCAAACAACTCCTTAAACTCTTTCCAAGACATATCGTCCTCCGAGACATTCGTAGTCACTGCATCCCACCAGGCTGCAGCACCACCTTGTAATTACCACGAAGCCATTACCCTCTTCTGCTCATCCGATAATTTCATGCTCTTAAAGATTTTATCACATGAGCGAAGCCATGCTTGGACCTCTATTATAGTTTCTGACCCTTGAAATGGTCTTCCTCCAAGATTAACGAAGTCCTTGCATAATGCAGTAAAACTGATTGGAGACAGTACTGGATTAACAGCCTCATTATCAGTCAGTTCTCTCCTATTACTGGTTGATGTACTTCCTACAACCCTTCCCCTTCTGCCTTTTGAACTCATTATGGCTACCTGGACAGGTAACCCAACCAATTTTAGATAAGGATATAATTATATAAGAAAATTACAAATACGCAATCTCAGGATAGATACTACTCCAAAGCCTAGGTGTTTCTCAACCTATGCTCTGATACCAACTGTGATGACCCGTCTTTCAATACCCAGAAAGACGTATCATCAATAAGAAAAGAAAGAGATAGAAAGAAAAGAACAACAATCATCAGAATCTCACAGCGGAAACGAAACAAAAAATAATATTACGCATATCGATTATATAGTTTTACATATCAGAGTACACAAAATAATACGACTTCATTACATCTGACATTTATAAGAGTTTGCCAATCCATACAACCCAAAAACACAACTTCAAAATGTCACTACAGCGGATAGAGATAGATAAGTACGTCTGGACTCCAGCTCCAACATCCAAAACATTTTCCAATCCTAACCTAATCACTTGTCTACTCATAAAAATTTAAGTACCCAAGAGTTTATGAAAAACAAAAGAAACTCCGGGTTGGACATGGGTCTGGTGTGAGTAAACAGGTTAAAGTTGTTTAACTTTAAAATTATTTGAAAACAAAAGGTATCACGTACGACTCCCCATAAATAAATACGGGTAAGTTTTTACCTTACGCTAACCAAAGCATTTGATAGGAAATCCAGTGATATTATAATAGGGTCTAGGGTTTTCAAGTAAATAGAAAATAGCCGAAATTGTTACATGATTAAATTCCAGCTACAAGCCACAAAACTGGGTAATACAATCAAAATCGTTGGGTCTCGTAGGGAAAATGGGTTTCCATCAATAGCAGGGCAACTGGGGTACCGCCCGTCACAGTACGGGGCCTAGATCACCGTACCGAGGACCACTCCCGATCCCCTGCAACACAAGACCAGAACCATCCCTTACTGGATAGCTCCGAACAAGACAACCCCGCAGTTGTGTCCAACAACCGCCCACACAGCCGAAATAATAAGGGACTTCTAGACAGAGGAAAATCTCGTCCTACTTGGACATCACCCACTTAGCTTTGCTGCACCTCCCATGTTTTAGCCATTTCCGATTGATGAGGCTTGAGGCTACGATTACCTTTATAAGACACATTTTCTTAGAATGCCCATCATCCACCTGACGATGTGCTGAAAGCATTCAATCCATACAAGTTCATTTCGGGTTCGAACGAAACCGAATGCATTATTTCGTTACACTCATTTTGGAATGACCCTCAGAGTCAACGACAATAACCCTTGCACTCTAAAACTCCATCTCGATCTTCACTTTGAGATGTCACGACCTAACGTTTGATTTGGATCGATGTGGTTTTCGAAAAATCAAATTTGATTCCCGATCCCGGTCTCATCGAAATCCAAACGCCATCTTAAAGGTCAAGTTGTTTAAAGATTTAAAAAATTAAATTCAATTTTAAACATTGAATCCACACAGCATTATCCACAGATAATAACCAACATCTACCATAGATATATACAATATCTCATCACAGAATTTCTCAGATTATCATTCAACAGATATCAACCAAATCCAGATATTCAATTCAAAACAATCATCCATAAGCAAGCACATCTCTAATTCATATTATAATTAATTCAATTAATTCAAATTAAATTAATTACTTAAGAATTAATCACTTTACCTTGCTTAACCAATCATTACTTAATTAATCACTTCTTAATTATCCTCATTATTAATTAATTAATCTTTAATTAATTAACAGTCCTTTAATTATTAATTAATAACTCCAATTATTCATTATTAAAACTTGATTAAAAATTAATCATTCCTTAATTGATTATTAATTAACCCTTTATTTACAATTAAGTAATCTTAATTAATTGCTTAATTAATTACAAATTACAGATTAGTTAATCTTCATTGCTTAATTAATTATAAATTAATTAACCTTAGTCATTCAATTAATTAAGTCTTAACCACTAATTAATTAATTATTAATTATAAATCAATTATGGTTTAATTACTTAATTAATTAACCCTAATTATTAAATTAAATATTTCTTAACTATTAATTAATTAATCACCAATCACTTGATTAATTTATTACTAATCATTTCTTTTTAATTAAATAATTAATTATCAATTAATTATAATTATATAATCTTTAACTACTTAATTAAGGTAATTCTAATTATCAATTAATTAATCCATAATTAATTAAACCTTAATAAATTAACTAATATAAAATTTAGTACTTAATTTAACTTTAATTACTTTATTAATTAAACTAATCATAACCATAAAACTTAATTAATTTTTAAACAAAGCAATTTCATAATTACTTAAAATTATTAAATATTTAAACATTCCAATTTGTTTAAAACTTAATTACTTTTTTTTAAAGTTAAATTTAAATGAATATAAAATCAACTCAAAATTTAATTATCAAAGTATAAAATACTTTAGATTAAATAGTTTAACATTTCACAAAGTAGTTTAAATAAATTTTAAATTTTAAAACTTAAAACAAATTTGAAAACCTTTTTAAAACATTTCTTGTTTGAGTTCGACCGACCCAAACTCGAACACTCGAGTCCATCTTCTTCTCCACTTCCTATTTCTTTAGCTAAGTTACAACTTAAATTCAACTTCAAAAACGAAGAACAGGAAGGAGGCAACACACTTGAACCTAGGCACGAGCAGTATTACCCCGAGCCCTACACGAGCCAAAACCCATTTCTACTCGATCGTCGCTTCGAGTCACCACATCACCAACCTTCACTGACACGAACACTGACACGTGCACGTGCACGTCGCGCCAACACCGCCGCCACCACCAGCGACATCGCACGCAAGCTCCACGTCGACCCCAGATGCGACTCCCACCGTTGATCAGCCAACACGTGACCCAAATCAAAATCGAAGATGATCGCACCATTCCTGGAACAGCCCCCTTCATCAGAAAATCCACCGTAACCATCAACCTCGACCATCGTTCACTACGCAACCTCGGTCACATCACCGCAAGGCCTCGACGCTGCTATTCCCAAAAACACTCGCAACTCGATCCACCAAAGAATCTCCCATCACAAAATTCGAATGCTACCCAAAACACTAAGCTTAAACCCTAATTCCCCCCAATTTCTAATTCCCTGATGATTGATTTCCTATTCTACTATTTTTCACAGATTCACCGATCACTACACATGCTCCAATCCAAGCCACGACCCTCGATTCCATCCAGTCACCAGTTTTTGATCAAAAGATCATTTCTGGTCATCCCAGAAATGTGCCAAAATCCCACATCTAAAATTCTTGATTTTGTTATTTAAAATCAAGTTTTTCCATGTTGATTCAAGTCGCAAACTCGAATCAAGAAATCAAAGTACTTGGTTTTATCATATTTTAAAGATTCTTGCTGTTTTTTTCTTTATTCCAGAGAAATTTCATATTAAAAATTCTTAAACAAGATTTAAGTTTTAGATTATGATCCTATAATCATTTTTGCTATGAATCATTAAATCCAGTAGTAATTGGATTGGCATATTTTTATTTTTATATTTTTATTTTTTTTTTAATTTTTGGACTCTGTAAATTACAAAACAGAGATCAATCTTCATTCAATATACTGAATCAACACACACACATATATATATAGAAGCTTTAAACATAAAACATGCAAGCAAAATTAAAATAAATATACTTAGTCCAACAACATGCAACAAATTTATCATCAAGCTTTTAATCATGCAACCAAATTTTAGTTAAAAACTGGTTAGTGTTTACTCACTGCTTATTTTTGAACAGAGATAGGTTCCTTCTTGTTTCCCAGAATTTGATTTTTGATCTTGAGCTAAATTTGTTGATTTTGCTTTTCAAATCTGAGAAGACTCCTTGATGATGCCTAACAGTGAAAAGTTTCTACAGATTTGATGATGCTTGTATTTCTTGAATAAAGCTTCCTGCTGTAACTTAGTTTATACAGATTTTTTTTTTGTTTTTTTTGTTTGCAGGTTTAGGAATTTTGAAATGAGATTTGAATTCTTGATTAAATTTTGGTTGAAAGAGTAAAAATGTATGAATTTCAGATTTGTAGTTGAGGAGTGATTTTTCTTGCTTTTTAGAGAATGAGAATGAGAAAATTTTAGATACAGAAGATGAAATAGCCTTTTATAGAAATAATTTGGTTTTATAAAAATTAAAGAAAATAAATTAAAAATTATGACACTTGTCATTAAAAAATGTTATCCTCTTAACACATGTTATTAGAGTGCTTTAAATCTTAACAAATGTAATCTTCATGCAAAAAGGATTTTTAAATGTTTTTATAATTAATTTTCTAAATTTGAAATACATTTTTAATTTATATAAATCAATTCTTCTTAAAAGAAATAAATATAAATCAAATTTTATATTTTAAATAAAATCATAGGGATACACTTTTAAAATCAAAGTATAATTTAAAATATAAATAACCCTATTTTGAAATTTCAATTTAACAATTCAAATTCAAATTAAATTTCAAATTCAATTTAAAAAAAAATCAAATTTTATATGTATACAATTTTAACAAATCCATTTCCGAGTGTATATATTAATTTTAATTAAAATCAATATACATTTACAACCCACTTATTATTATTGTTTAAAATAACAAATTTCTGGTGTGCCTTTGCTGGATATTCGCCCCTCCCTGTTGCATGTGGGCTAAATGTGAGTATCCCTGACTCTGTGATTAGTGATGTGGGCAAGACTATGTCGATTGATGAGTATGAAGCTAGTGGGGTTGTTGGTGTGTCTGAACAAATGCTGGGGTGTGTTTCGTTGGGAATTTCGAGTTGTGGTCAGGGCACTTCAGGTGTTTGTGTTAATGCCCTAATGGATTTTGCTCCTATTGTCGGCGTTACTTGCTCTGGTGCTTCCATACCATCTGCCCCTATGGAACCCTTCGTTGTTGAGTGCCCTGTTACTGTTGCTCCTCCGAAGCCTATCTCCAAACCGTGGTCTTCTCTATTCTCGTCCTTTCCCCGTAATGCGGGCGCCTACATCCCGATTGAATCTGATTTGGTTGAGGAAAATGGAGTGATGATTCCTTCCCCTAGTGTTTTGCAAGCTGGAGTGGAATTTTGGTCTGACTATTTGGTTGGATTCTTTCTGGAACCAAAACACCGTCTTATTAATGTGACCACGGTTCTTCGGAGGGCTTGGAAGCTACGTGGTAATTTGCATGTGAAGCTGCTCGATTCAATGTATTATCTAAAGTTTTCCTCTTTTGAGGATCGTCGGCTAGTTCTGGACGTTGATCCCTCTTTTTTTAATGGAAGGCCGTTTATTGTTACCCCCTGGTCTCCGGCTGTGGCGTGTGCTCGTGAACAAGTACTGTCTATCCCTGTTTGGGTTTATTTTTCACAAATTTCCTCTGCTCTTCAGCCTCTTATTGGTTTGAATTGGTTAGCCTGTAATGTTGGAAAATTGAAATGTTTTGATTCTAACACTGTTGCGCGCGACAAGATGATGTATGCTAAGGCTCTTATTAAGATTTCCTCCAATAAGCCTCTCCCTACTTTTATTCCTATACAGCTTGCTGTTGGACATGTTGTGGAGGTCCGAGTTCGCTATGGTTGGGTTCCGGATATTTGTACCTCATGTCACTCTTTTGTCCATCAGGCTATCGCCTGCTTTCATACTGAAGCCTCCGCAGCTGCTCCGAAGATCCTTTTGCCGCGCCCTCAACGCAGTTCTGTTGTCAGACCTGAGGTTACCTCCTTTGCCATTAGCTACGCCTAATTCATCTCCTACTTCTGAGGATCCTATTGTTGCTCGTGACATTCCTTTATCTGTTCCAGCCCCTGACTTGCAGCTGCCTCCTGTTGCTTGGGATGAGGCCGAGGGGTGTTGGATTGACCCCATTTCGGATATGATATTTAACCCGGTAAACGAATCCTTCTTCTATTTTGTCTCTGATGATCAGCTGGACCTTAGATGCCTTCGCTACAAACCATCTGGTGATTCGTTAGTTCTTGATTTGGATGGTCTGGATGCGAGTTCGAATTCTGTCATGCTTGCTGATTCATCCTGGGATCGTTCTTTTATCTACTCGTCTGATGCTATGGATTATGATCCTTGTCTTTCTCTACGTTTCCGCCCTTTTGCTGGTCTGTGTGGATCTGTCCCATTGGTTTATTCTCTGGTGTCTGGAGATGTTGGCGATTCTTCCTCTCCGGAGGAGTGCTAGTTTTTGTGCTATTTATAGTTACTGTGACATTGCTGTCACGTACCTGTGCTGTATTTTCTGTTTTTTAAGTAGTTAAGGTGCTTTTACCTTGCTCATGTACTTCAATTTTTATTACTTTCGTAATAAAAGTGGACGATCCACTTTAAAACCGGCTGGCCTTACCAATTTTTTTTTTTATCAATTTAATTTAATTTATTAAAAAGATTATCATATTTAAAATGGGTTTGCAATTCCGGAATATCACACCATTTATTCTTTTTGATCTGCACAATTTGTCCATTGTGAATTGATTCCTCAACACCCATAAAGCATGTTTCCTGTACATCATACAATTTTGGTAGACAACTTGAATTTGAATATTGATTATATGCAGACTTAAGAGACAATGATGATCTGAATATTTCTAAACTAGTATTAACAAGTTTATTAAATGTAGCCATTTTAAAAACTTTTTCAAAAATCATATTATGAAACTTTGAAAACCTTGCTCCGATACCAAATATGAGAAATGCGGAATACGAATATTAAGGCTAGGATTAACACTAGAGGGGGGTGAATAGTTTTTTAAGGAATTACTATATCTTTTTGAGTTTTTGTTAATTTGAACACAAATGTATGCAATATTCAGACACAGATATGATCACAGAAACAAACACAGTTGCAGAAATAAAGTAAAAGCAATAAAGGAAATAACGCACCGGATTTTATACTGGTTTGGAGTTACCCTACATTCAGTCCCGCACACAAGTACGGATTTCCTTTCAAAAGCAATTGTACAATTACACCCTCGATTTCAAGGCCACGAGGTACATCACTTCAGATTCACAATCCTCTGGGTAGAGATACTTGATTTCACGGGCAACAAGTTCACCCAATTGATTTTCAAGGCTACAATCACTCCTTTTCTCACTTGATTGATTTCACAGGCTACAATCACACCTTTTCTCGCTTAGTTTATTACAAAGAAGCCTATAACTCTGAATAGCACTGAGATCTTGTTGACATAGTGATAAAGAATCAAACCAGAGATGATCTAGTTAGATTCAATGTTGATTTTGGTAGAGTAATGGTAAAAATGTGTATAAAGAAATGTGGAAGAAGAAGAGGAGTGAAACCAGAGAAAATATGAATATAAATTCGTTCAAAACTATCATTATTTATAGTAGAACAACAGCCATGTCCATTCGTGAAAGAATATGACGAATAGACACTTCCTTTGAAATTTAAAATTTTGAAATAAACTGCTACCATGTCGATAAGGGGTACTTGAGGGTGTCGACATGCCTAAGGTATTTTTGGTAATTTGCTTTTCTTTCAAAATAACTTCTATCTTGTATTAAAACTATTTTAAACTTTATAAATATACTTAACTATAGTTAAAATACATAAGTAAATACAGAGAATAATATTTTGATATATATATATAAAATTTTACTATAATTTAAATCTAAGTAAAAATATTAAAAGTTAAATATATTATTATTAAAAGATAGTTTAAAACCAAGGATAATTTGATTTTGAAAATAAAGATTATTTTGAGGCTAAAAATATTTAAAACTAGGATAGATGTTTTTGATTCTTTGAAAAGGAAGGTTTTGAAATCATTATGAAAACAAGATATAATTTTGAAAAAACATTTGAATAAAAGGTTAGCGAATACAAAACAATGTTCCACTAGATTTTTCGTAGGTTCCATCCCTTTAACAGGCTCGAAGTGGATTTCATTCCACGAATAAATTGGATTTTAAGATGCCAATGCTTTTCTAGGAGTTTTAACAAAATTCCTAATTATCTTGAACTCTTGATAATCTTGATACTCATGAGTCTTCAATCTTGAACTCTTGAACTCTATACTGTACAGTCTTTATTCTTGGTACCTACATGATTAAATCATGCATATACATATATATCTAAACTATAATGTTAGTATTTATATTTTATAATCTTATTCTAAGGTTGTTGTCATCAAAACCATCATCTTAAGGACTAACATTTCGAACCTATAGACCTGCTTTTTTTAAAAGAGTGTTTCGAAAGGGTTGCTGTAACAGCCTGCAAATTCGTATCCCTTTGAGCCAACCATATTCTCTATCAGTTCAACTCAAAGTGGATGGAAATACAAACCATTAGGGTTAAAGAAGAAAGAGGTAGAAGAAGAGAAAACAAAACAACATCAAAATCTCACAATCGCAGCGGAACAATATATAATAGATAATTGACTTATCTTTATACAAAAAATACTATATCTTTTTTATACATCACATCATCGGAGCGTATACAACAATATCCAAATACTGGACAGTTGTAACAACTTGTCCTCACCAAAAGCAGACTATACAGCTTACACTGCACAACGGAATATACATCAAGTACGTGTGATACGTCTCGCCATCCTACTCGTCTCCTGAGCTCCATAGCATCATATCCTGTATTGTATAATACTCGGTCTGACCCGAGCATTATAGTGAAATAACACCCGAGTCAGTCTGGAAAACTAGCATGAGGAAATACACTCAATTGAATTATTAAAGTTTTCGAAAATCCTTTGAAATCAAAGGTATCTCGTAAGACCACACAACAAATAAACATGTTGGGATTTTACCTTACAATAACCAAAACATTTCTTATAAAATCCAATGATATTATGATAGTGTCTAAATACAAATACTTATTCAAATAGCCGAAATTGTTGCATTCATTAAATTCCAGCATACTAGGCTCTACAATCAAAACCGTAAAGAGCACGTAGGGAGAATGAATTTTCAACTAATGACAGGCACTGGGGTACCACCTATCACGGTACCTGGTCTAGATCAGCACATCGAGGACCCCTTCCGATCCTCTGCAACACAAGACTAGAGCTACCCCTTACTGGATAGTCCAAATAAGATCACCCCCGCGGTTGGGATCAGCAACCGTCCTACACAACAGAATAAAAAGGGACATCTAGACAGGGATGACCTTACCTTAATTGGGTGTTACCCACTTAGTCTTGCTGCATATCCCCTGATTTTCAGTCATTCCTGATTGATGAGGCTCGAGGCTAAGCGTTACCTTTTTAGAACACGTCTCACTTAGAATGCTCGTCATCCTCGTGACGATGTTCTGAAAGCATTCATCCATACAAGTCCGTTCGGTTGCGAACGGAACCGAAGGCACTACTCCTACTACATTCATTTTGGAATCACCCTCGGGATTAGTAGCGATTAGCCCTTGCACTTCACTGCTCCATCATCGACTCCAAGCTCTTGTCTTCATCATGAAAACGTACTCGTAGGATCGAAGTGCTTTCGGGTCACAAATCCGATCCCGGTCTCTTCGAAACAACGTTCGCTATTTTCCGTTAAACTCAACCCCGGTTTTTTAAGAAATACACAGACGAGAATAAGATCGGAGATCACGTCCTACCCGTTTAGTGGATGGATTTCCTTATAAACGTCCTAGAAGATCGAACGAGTTTATACATACAGTATGGCACCTCGAACAGTAACTGTACCATATAATTCTCATACCTCTCCTAGATATTTCCAAAGCTATATTTTGGGTCCAGATTTGGTAGTCGGTAATTTGACTATCAAATAAACAATCAATTCAACCAATTATTTTATTTTCACTGAAAAACTCCAAGTCTTATTAAAAATTAGATTTTAATAATTTAAATCATTTTCCCCAAAAGCATACACTCGAAACCTTTGAAATGAAACTACTTAAATCACTTTACTTAAAATAATAGTTATGAAAATCTATAATAATTTTCCAAGTAAAATTTTAGCCACAAACTATTTTTAAATAAAATTATTGTATAAAGTATAAATATTTAATAATTGTCCTTAAATCATAATACTAATTAAACCTTCTAAAATAATTACTACTATAATTAATTTTAAATAAAAATTTACTTTAAAATTCTAAATAATTTAAAATAAATAAATTTCTCTGAAAACACTTTTTAAAACAGCTTTAAATCCTTTAAGTTATACTTAGAAATCTTCCTTCGAAAATATACTTAGCTTTTCAGGAAATACACCTTCCATTCCAACATATCCCGTCTAACCATTTATAAATCATTCTCGAATTATTTTGGTTTAATTTACATTCCAAACCCGTAAATTTCTTTTCCACACTTTTTAAAAATAAACCACCATTTATTTTTAAAACAAATCACCCTTTCCTTATAATTTCCCACCGTGAATTTATACTTCCAAATTATCCACTGATAAATATTTCACTTTATTTATAAACCCTCTTTATAAATTTCACAATCTCCTTCTCCTTTTAATCACAGTTCCAACACTTAGTCGGTTTTCAAATCGATTTCCAAACCAACTCCATTTTAAAAAAAATCCTTTACTTATCCAAATTTATTTCAAAACCCATTAATTCCATATTCACTCCTTTATTAAGATTTAAAATCTTATTTAAATATGAAATATTAATTTCATACTTAATTTTCAAAATTCTTCCTTTATTTCTCCAAACCATTTTAAATCCTGAATTTAAAGATTTAAAATAAATTCTTCAATTTTTAAACAACATAACTTAAGTTCTCAAAATTCATTTATCCCCATTTATTCAAAAATCTTTTTCCCATACTCGGAATTTATTCAGTAGGATTTTTAAAAATCAACTTTTTATTCTTTTCCAAATTCACTCTTTTAATTTATCCAATTCCTTAAAATTATTTTAAAATTCACTCTTTTATTTTCCTTCAAAAATCCAATCTTTATATTTTTGATATCTCAATATTCAGCAAACCATGCAATCAATAACTTCAATTTTCAATATAATCTATCATGGATTATCAAATAAATTATATCACTGAATATGAAAAAAAATTCCAATATTTTGAAGAATCCAGTTGGATCCCTTCAACCTGTTTCCCTGCATCCACGGATGTTAGCACAATATAAAAATACCAATCCCACTTCAATGGGGATATCGCGGTATAAAGGGTCATCCGCTATTATGCGGGACACATTGGGTCTCATCCGATGTATAATACGGGAATATCAATCACTGCAATATATATACACACACACTACCATATATATTATCACATCCAGACTGATAATAATAATCTACCCAAGCAATCAACCAATAATTTAAATTTTAACTATTTAAATTAACCGATAATCCAGATGTGAGTGAGATTAACTCACCTTTGATTTTTGTTTGCAATCCACTTCAAACTGGCTTGCCTCTCCACTACTTTTGACCTTGTACAGACATTAGATGATTTTATTAATATTCGAACAAATCGAACAACTAAATTTCCATTTGATAAATTTAATTAACCAATGATTTTATTTTAAACTAAGCAAATAAATCTCCATGATATATTATTTTAAAATTTGAACTAGTAAGTGAAAATATGTATATATATGTATATTCATTTTATTTTGTTTCTTTTAAAACAAAACTTTAGCTCACTGTTAAATTCTTAAAACAGATTCCTCTTTTAAAACTTTACTGCAAATAAATTTTCTATCTGCATAGAAATTGATTCTATCACTATATGAGAATGACTTGATTAATCATAGAAATTAAATCAACAATGTTATACCTCACGATTCCATCACCCGCTTCACCGACGAACCCTCCACCTTGCGACAGTGAACTCGTCGACCACCACATTGCTTCCGCATTCACGAAAAAATCGCCACCCAACGCCAACCCTCCACTAAGGCTCCCAGCATCGCGTCTCCTTGCCTCAACGCGACATGCCGCGCCCCTAAACCCTTGAACAAAGTCATGGCCAAGCCCTCATCGATCGAACGCCATCCTTCTGCCAAAGTCGACGACGACAGCCAACCAAGCTCGCCCATCACGCGCGCGAACCACCGGTAGCGCCTCCCCTCCTGCTCCAGGTGACGCCTCGAAGTTGAAATCGAATTCTCTCTCTCTATTTCAGCCGAGAGGATTTAGATTTGAGGAACTAATAAATTGAGCTCGATTTGATTTTTTTTAAAAGCTGAACAAAACACTTTTAAATTCACTTTCACATTTTTATTATCTTCAGTGCATCATTATAAATTTCATAGGCCTCTGAAATATTTTTAACAAGCTTTAAATTCCAGATTCAATGCTTTACCCAATTTCCACTTATTAAATTTAATAATTTAATTATCCAATAAATGAAGATATTTGAAATTTAATTTAAAATTAACCTTTTAAATATTTAAAATCAATTAAATATTCCAATTTCAAATATCCAAAAATTTCTGAGTTGTCATAGTTGCCACTTTGAACCCCTTCGATACCCTAGATGCTGCATCAATACTTTCGCCTTAGTTAGATGCCACCTTTTACAACCTTTAAGCAATGCATGCGAAAGGGGAGACTTTCGTCTTCATACCTTCCGCTAACTATGAAGTTGCCCTTCCCATTGTTTTCAAAAGGATTGATTTGGCCGCTTTTATTAATAGTTTCGGAGGCAATGGTTTCGAAAGAATAACTTTCGAATGTGTCCCTTTTTATATTTTGTAGTTTGTTTTGTTTTTAAACTATGGTTTCGAAAGAAATACTTTTAATTAGTTTCAAAGCTATGCTTCTATAACTTTTTACTTGAACCCAATGCTTATGAAAGATATGTTTAGTGGTTTAGAAAGTGGTGTTTAAAATCTTAAGTAATGATTTCAAAGGGCCCATTTCCAGTGCTTTCAAAAGTGACGCTTTCGCCCTTGTTGCCTTAGACCCAATATTTTTATTAAATGTTGAACTCAATGATTTCGAAAGGGATGCTTTCAATGGTTTCGAAATAGATTGTTTAAGATTTTATACAATGTTTTCGAAGGTATTGTTTTGGCTTCATAACCTAATGTTTTCTAAGTTAGAAAGGGCTTTAACTTATTCTAAAGGGATAGATAACCCTATTGATTTTAGGTTTTCATCAACATTATTTTGTAAAGCATATATCATGGCATAAGTATTTGAGTAAAGCAAAGAGTATAATTTCCTTGTTTCAAAAAGATATGATTTCAAGGGTAGATCATTTGTAAAGATTGTTTTCAAGGAAATGAAATTTGAACAGGATGGCCTGCCTAGATATTTGGTAAGCATATGACTCAGATATTAGAGGACCAGATGAGACTGATATGGGGTCATGCCATACACTTTAGTAGCCCATTGCTAATATAAGTCCAAAATTCCACTGTCTAGGGCTTTGTCACAGGTAAAACTAAAATGATGTTACATACAGAAAAGAATACACGAAGTAGAGATAGGTTATTGGTGATCTCGCAAAGCCATTAGGATCAGTTGACCTTAGAAGAAGTAAGTTAAGGACAGACTATCCAGTATTGTGTCTAACAAAAGTTAGAATATTTATCATGTCCGGTAGGCCTGGGTCAGCTGGTGGTTAATAGTCAGCCTGATAAAAATATAATGTTCGGACGGATAGTCCATTGATTATCTGATTTATACGCATATATGTTATTACTACTGTTATAATTAGTTTGATTGCAGGATTTTGGTTTGCAAAAGATATGATTTGTTAGCGAGAGAAAACTCATTCCGCTAGGCGACGTGGTCTCACTTAATATCAGTAAACGGAGATGTGGTAGAATTATTGACACTAGGCTTCATGTCTGACTCGAAGTTTATATTTTTCCCCTTAGACTCTCCAGTGCTCAAAATATAATTTGAGTAGATATAAGATATTTCAGGTTTTAGTAGGTGATGAATAAAGCTTCCGAAGACGTGTAGGAGGTCAAGATTAGGTATTTAGGATTCTATCTATTATTGTTCCGTCGTGATGTATTTATTGACTGATGTGTCTGTTTAATACTCTGATCATCCAAGTGGACATCTTCATATATTGCTCTTGGCGTGATTTGTAGTAATTATATATGGGATTATGTAATTGAATATAAAATGTTGATTTGAAATGTAATTAGAAAAGCTGTTTTGAAATTTGTGTTGATTTTATTTCATATTCATGTGCTTCTGATATTATGAATACCATTAACATTACCGTATTTTATCATCGAAGTTAATACTATATATGACTGTAACATCTGTAGCATTTAGCTTTGGTCCTCAAAATCAGGGATGTTACAAAAGATGATGTGCAAGCGGTGTAACCCTGTAACCCTCTGACATTATCGTAGAGCGATACTCTCGAAGTGCTTGTGGAATGCAGTGTCGCTGTAATATTGATAGCTTCCGTGGCTGTCGACGACGAGCCTCTTCGACACCAATCTATCCTCATGTTCTTGGTTCATGTTGTTGATTGTTGGCGTCAATAATACTCATGTCACTTCGCAAATCTTTGACTTCATCCATCATATTTCTTATATTAGTATTGTCCTGCTTATTGAAGCGACGTCGATGCTAAGCAGCAGATCGAACTCCTATGTCGACAATCACGGTAGTTACAATTTCTTTTATTTAGCATTCAGAACTCAGCATTCAACATTTCAAGTAAACAGAGCCTTATGTTTCATGAGGATAACCCATAACCAGACTTCGTTGGGAATTTTAAAGGATAACACATAGCCTTTTATATATGTTGTTGCGAGTTTTAAAGGATAATCCATAACCCTTTATAATGCTCTATTGTGAGTGTTAAAGAGTTTCAAAGGACCCTTTATAATGCTCTGATATGAATTTTAAAGGACAAACTCTAACCTTCTAGAATACTTTATGTGAATTTTAAAGGATAACCCCTAATCTTTTACCATTTATTAAAATAGTTTGCACCCTAAATTACAGTAGAAGCCTGTCACTAGTATATTAGGTGCAATTCTACTCGCATAAGAGTTTCGTTCAGATTTAGTACTCCATCAGTAACATCCAATTAACCTTTTTAACCCTGATGTTTCATAACGTCCATTTCAAAGGTTACAGTTCAATCATATCAAGAGCACTAACATTTCAATTCATAAGATGGCAAAACACATTAAAACAAGAGTCTAACAAATCATGCAAATATCGTAATTAATTCGGACAGGCAAATTTAATTTCTCGTTAGTTCCATGCACGACTTTAAGGATATCAGTCGAGTTGTTTCGGGTTTTATCGTACTTGTTCTGTTCAATTAGTTTATGAAGTTTATCCTACTTGTTTAATCTTCATACTCGCTAAACAGGCAGCATAAAGCATGTAATCTAATATGGCTCTTCGCCGATAACCCATTTGTTCGTCTACCATGTAACATGAGAATAGTACACAACACAAGCATTTTCCATATTATTACAAATTAACATGATGTCTATCACTTGAAGATGTCTCTTTTTTTGGTAATTTTGTATCAGTATCGTCTCATTTCCTTTCGAGGCGTCACCCAAAAAAGAAAAAATAAATCACACGAGAAAAAATAAATCACACCAGAACTCGCGGTATCCATATAAAAGATGTTTAATATGATATGATCGATAATAATGTACTCAATAAACTCAATGGTATGGTTAAAACATATAAAAGAATAACAATTATTTGAATACCTATCCAAATGGAATAGGAATTGCGTCGAGCTAACATAATCAATAAACCACTCTATATGATACAATCCAGGCAAATATACTGTTCAACCATCCTACAAATTGATCGTTCTCAATTTATTATCGGATTTCTCGTGCTTTGCTAAAGGATCCATTCCAATGTTATAGACGTAAAAATGAAGATTTTTTACCCATTATTCCGGGATTAGAGTGAAATGGTCCTTTCACATCTGCAAAACTTCCTCCAAGTCACCTTCTCCCAGATTGCTAATAAGGTGTACAACAATTATCTTGTGCACTGGTAGATTATGACAAAACTCAAACAACCAAATTAAACATGCAACCATACCCAAATCACATATCTAAGGTTATTCAGAGGACGTTATATTACGCCCAAATTCATTATTAAGTTCATAACCATTTTTATTTGAAATAAATCCGATTAGAATGTCCTATTATCAACTGATGATATGATTCAATACTTAGCATTTCATACTAGCAACATGAATAACAAAGATAGCTGGTGTTCTTTATGTCAAATACTGAAATACTAGCATATCTTGCAATGACGATAGCACTTGGCAGATTTTTTTGCATCTGATATAGTACTTATCGCATCTTAATGAATTTCAGTATGTTTTCATGCTAAAACCACGGAACTGAAAATAAGAGCCAAACCAGATGTTTCATGATGCTAATAAACATAACGAAGAAAATCATTCAAGTAATTGTGCATAAATAACTGTCCAACTATTTATACTACAGACTAAACGAACTAAACAAAACATCGGTAATAATGTGCAATTAGCATATGGGTAAAAGAATGAAATCACATAAATTGGCTATATATTGTTGCATTATAGAGTAAAAAAATGGAGATCTTCTGAATTAGTTACAGCAATTGGTCCCTCTCTGCATACCCTGATTCTCACAGTAAAAATGAAATGAGAAGATTTACATATAACTGTCAAAGGAAATCTGTAAAAGTGGTAAAGGTGTAAAAATTAGAAGTAATGTGTAAATTATTTTAAAGGCTTTGATTTGTATCAGTACTACCAACTACTCAGATAAACAAGTATGACAACGTTGAAACGGTTTTAGCAAGTTGCACGAAGAAATATTGAAAAGGTTCAGCACAAGAGGGGAAGATCAGACAAACGTTTATAAAATGGTCCTACGTGATGACTGGATGGTAAGCCTCGCCTAACACCAAGGTGTGGCCAAAACAGACGTCTATAAAAAAAAATTAACAAAGATGTTCATATAGATGTTTGCGATCTTTCCAAGTTTTCTTCGTTATGTGAAGCTAGAATGCTAGATATTGTCACATTTGTTGATGATATCTCGTGCAATGCGTGGGTCTAATTCATGAAAATAAAAGATGAGATTTTTAAGAAGTTCCATATATGTACGTCTCTGATGGAAACGCAACCAAGAAATTTAAGTTTCTCAAACCAAACAATGGTGGTGAATTTACTTCACAATAATTCATTTATTCTGCATCCAAAGACATTGTTGGACATGTTTGCCACTTTACGTGATCCACAATCTAATAAAGTGTGCTAAGAGGATAAAAAAGACATAAATAAAGAACACTCGTTATTTGAGATTGACTGGACATTTGAAGATATTTTAGGCCAAAACATTATTAACAACCATGTTTTTCATCAATTGCACATTTTTCATTGTCAAGGACATGAAGATCCCATGTGTAATGTATTTCATTCCGTTCATCTCACACTTGCATACACACCTCATCATAGTTCTATACATGATCATTCATCTCCTTGATTTATCATTTATCATTAACTTCTTTATTATGTATATGCTTCTTTGTTTGACATGTTTTGTAGGGCTTTGCTTCTCGTTCGCACATTAATGTAGACTATAATATAAGGGCATTATGGATTTATTTATTTTCTTTACTCAAATCTCTTTCTTTACGCTGGAGTTTTAAGAGTGCTTGTTTTTTCTTTTCTTTTTGTTGATTTTCAGTTGTAAACCACTGAAAGTGTTTTTCCTTCTTTTTGTTTTTATAATAAAGTTTTGATTGTACCCCTTCCTCCTAGTCAGGTTACCCATCTGGGACTAGCAAGGTGTTTGAGGAGAAGAACATCTTTTGTTAAAATATAAAATCCCTGGAAAGTACAAAATGAGCTTGTAAAGTATAAGGTGTTTGATCCTTCAGCTTAAGCGCATTAAAGGTTTGATAGGTTTGACCCTATAGCAGGTAAGCATGCTATTCTAGGTCAATAGAAAAGAGTGAAGGACTATATGATGTGTGTCCTATTACCATGAAGATTGTAACCAGTAGCATTTGATTGTCGATGAGAATGATATATTAAAGATGAAGCCTTGATTGAAAGATAAATAAATGAGAACAAAAACTGAATACTGAAATTTGAATCTCCTTGATCTTGCTTGAGATCTTCCCAACATCCAATTGTTATGCTTGGGTGAGGCGAAATTCACACGCAATTTTTAATGTGTTTGACAAACCATCTCAACAAGATGTTAAGATCCCAGCCAGAGATATGGATCAAGATATCCATCCAAATTGCATCTGTAATCCAAGATTTTTGAGAGAGGCACCAAATTTCATCCACAAATAAAGAAATAATTGAGTTTTTTATGACATCATGGTTGATAAGAAAAAACATAGATGTTAGATTTATGGATGAGCAGCATGTGTTAACAACAATGTTTTAAAAACCATGCGCGAGGCGTAGGCAATAACGCGCCGAGGCGCACTGCAAAAAACGTTTTACTCCAAAGGCGTGCGCCTCAGGTGGTTGAGGCGCAAAAAACGTAAAAAACACATGCCTCAACTAAAAAATGCACCGAGGCTTAAGCCTCTGAAGTAAAATTTTTGGGCTGCTCTAATTCAAAACCCGCGCTATTCCTTCTAATATTTTCATTCGACCTTCACTTGTTTCTTCCAAGAAAAAGGAAAAAAAGGTGATTTTTTTTATAATCGATTCCCTAACTGAAATCGAGTTTCTAGTAAGTGGAACTTGCTGGACCAACTCGATTCCAGCATCTGGAATCGAACAGATGCTGGAAACCATTATGGAGCTTTTTTCTTTTCTTTTTTTTTTAAAAAAATGTTTATTTGTTTGCAGCAATAGCAGCTCGAATGTTTTATGTTTCTTGTTTAATATTTGACATTAATGTTATTTTATTTCATATTTCATTATATGTTTTGCGTTTTTCTTTTACTCGAAAAGCTTACGCCTCAACGTTTTGAGGCTTACGCATCGCCTCATGGACCTGAAAATGCCTTGCGTGCACTTTCGCCTTTTAAAACCTTGGTTAACAATGACAAAAGCAAGCAATGAACACTTGATCATGTTCATGTCTTCATACGCAAATGTAAGGAAGCCTTCATGGACTATAAACAGCAAAAGATAAGAAAATTTATGTTAATGGTTGCAAGATGACTCATGACATTAGTTCAGTTAAGCTTAATATGTTTGATAGAAATTTGGTAAAAAGTCACCGGGTTGGACATGTTTCTGAAATTAAGAAGAATCTTATTTAGTATGGCAAATGGAAGAAAAGGAATGTAATTTCATAAATCGAGGTGGAGGTACAAGAGTATGGAAATGTAATAGAGAATTTCTACGAGCAAAAAATGACAAAATAATGCATATAAGGTGATATGAAAGGCACTGGAGGACATATGGAGTTCTTAAACTCGAATTGGAGAGACAAATTCACTTGAATCAAGGTGGAGCAAGCAAAAGACAAAAGCACAAAATATATGAATGTGTTTGTGGTGCTACAAGTAATTTTAAATGGATTGTAAATGCATGTTTGACGGTTAGATGCGCATAATTAGGTGGTTTGGTTAAGGTAAAGTTTGAATATTGAAGTGATGTGATTTGACATCAGCGTGAAGTGTTGTAATTTGTGATGCATAATCGCATTTAGGAAAATATATATAAAAAGAAGGAAAAAATATGTCTGGAATTGCCCAAATCAATATTGCATATATGGATATGCATATATATATATATATATATATATATATATATATATATATATATATATAAAAGGAATATTTCCCTCTTCTAATTAGAAGCAGCAATTCAACTTTTGTCGTATAAATAGTGAATTCAACACCAAATGATTGACTATTATAAACAGAGCTATCAATTTTCTTTTAGAGATAAAAGGAAAATATTGGGACATAGGGTTTGGAACTAAGTTTTGGTACTCAAATTGTATATGGGGTTTCTAGATTTCTTTTAAGAATTAATAAAATAATGTTTGAAGGAATTGTTCCGTGAGCTTTTGTTCTTCACTTTCTCCTTTAAAATCTAATCACGTATGGATCATTAGGTAACCCTAACCAATCACACATGGGCTAGTGCTCTTCCTAGAGATAAGCGAAGGATCGATTGCAAGTGAACTTTAGATACAAGGAACAATTGGTGGTTAACGGGCAAACAATATGCAAAGATGAGAAGTTTCATGACAGCTATGAGACACATTTTTGTTCACATATTGTGGGAATTGGTTGCTCAATATGGCAAATTAAAGCAATTTGATATCGAAACTACATTCTTGCATGATAATCTTTCGGAGCAAATATATAAAAATTAGCCAGAGGGTGAGTACACATGTGTAAAGCATGCTATATTTGTAAATTTAACAAAATCTTGTAAGATTGAAATAATTTCAAAATAGTTATACAAGCATTTTGACAAAATTCACGCCTTGGATTCTTCGAAAGCTTCAAAGATCTTCTATAAAAGATGCAATTCACTTGGTGCGATCGTAATAGAAACAAAGTTCGAAGTTTGTTTGGAGATTAATTTGAAAAAGAATCCATTCGAAATTATTTGTTCGGTGCAATAGTAATTAGAACATATAGTTTGAAGTTCTTTCGAGATTAATTTGGAGAATACGACCATTCGAGAATATTTGTTTGGTGCAATGGTGGTAATTAGACACGTCGGGTCGAATGTAGACCCGACCCGACGTGCATCAATTCTAATCGAGTTGGGTTTTGCCGAGTCCAGCTTGTATATTTTAAAACTTGACCAAACCCAAGGTTCAATTCTGATCGGATCAATTCAGGTCTAATTGTATAATAACATTAAAATGTGTATATTTTCTTCTTTTTTGGTCCAATCTTCCGGGTCAAATAGTTTTTCATGTTATTTTCATCAACAAGACATGATCCGCGACTCATCGGTCGGGCTCGGATCGTTTGATTCGGATTTGCGGACCTTGGTTCTAATTGCACATTGTAGTTCAATGTGGCAATTGTAACAATCCGGAATTTCGCATCAGTCAATTATCGTCATTAAGCGATTAAATTGCTGGTTGTTTGTTATTTAGAGTTTTTAATCGGGTTGGAATTCATTTAAAAATTCATTAAAGTTATACGGGTTTTAAAAGTGTAGATTTGGCTCAAGTCTCTTTTATTTGGGGCCGTGATACTTACAAGGCAAAGACCCGTTCCCCCTCTCGATTTTCATTTCACTTAGCAACCCTAAACAAACATACGAAAAGAAAAATTTAAAAATGGTGGCTCGTTCGTTCCCCTTTCTTCAAAATCTAGGGTTTCTAATAAAAATTGAGGCTGCCGACAATGGTTGCTCGATCGATTTGCTTTGTCGATCGTTTAAAGTTGCTCACGGCCGCTTCCACTTGGGTCGAGCTCGTAAACAAGGTGAGTGATCTTCACTCACATCTTAATTCAAGTTACTGTTTTTGTAAAATTTGAATTGCTACTTTTGTGTTCGACCGAGAGTTGATTGATTTCGTCTCGGCCATTTGATCTTGTTTCGATGATTGATGTTTTCGCTGACTTGACTGTGACGATTTCTTTCTTTGTGTTTGTTGGCTTGATACTCTGCCGTTACCATCATTGTTAGTTTGAAAGCTACTTTGATGGCCATGGCTTCGATTTCCGACCTGTTCAGCTTTGGTGAAACTGGATCTTGTGAAATTGCTAATTCCTTATTATCCACGACTTGATGATTTTCAATTGATTCTCTGACAGTTTTAAAATTTTACTTTGGTATAAAAAGAAATTGTCTTTAACTTTGCAATTGCTTTAAATATTTGACTTCGACCTGGATATGTTCCATAACTTCGGTCAGTAGCCCATGGCTTCAACTTATTTTGATATTCGTTTGCTACAACATTTTTGAGCAAACATCACCATGAAATTTCACTGCTATTAGGTGTATTTATTGTTGCATTTCATGTATATGCTTTGAGTCAGGGTAGCAGTGATTTGAACGGTTAGCTTTTGGTTAGTAATGTCTGATTCATTGTAATATGATTTGGGGTGTACTGTTTTGAATTTTGTACACGTACCAGTAGTTTGCCTTTGTGACTGTTTGGCTTGTTGGATTCATAGTTACTGATATGATTTGTAGCCTTACCTCATTTGCATTGCTAAGTTTGTTTCTTTGTGTTTGTTGCACATATGAACTTGGTTCATATGTATGCCAAGCTTTGCTTCTCAGTGACCATTGCTTATATCCTTCAATGTTTTAAATTGTACATTTAAGTTCACTGTGCATGTAGTAGTGCATATTACTACACTGCTTCGAGTCAGGTTGCATACTCTATGTGTATTCCTGAAAATGTAATGGAGTTTTGATATTTTGAAGCTTGCACTGTCCAGTTTCACTGTTACACACATGTTGCATCTTTTGGAGCTCAAGTTGTCTGACCATTTCCTTTGCGTACTGTTTAGTTCCATTGATGATGCTATGCATCTGCACATACATGTGTCATTTCTTTAATCGCATTCTGCTGTCTTCATACTGTTAGTACCACTTCCTGTGTGCACTTGGTCACTCGAGCCTTTGTGCTTGTAATTGAGTTGAGTTGCCTTTCAGTAATTGAATACTTGTGTTCTCTTGAGTTCCCTGTGTACATGTTCATATTGGGTTTGCATATAAGTTTGGTCCATATTGCCTTGCTTTATCATTGATTGTGGCATGTGCATCACTTGTGTAAATTATTTGGTTTGCGTACAGTCTTCACTGTGACCTTTCAGTTGAGACTGTCTGTAGCTGTTTGACCACTTGATTACATTCGGATTTGTTTTTCGAATTCACTTGAGGTTAATCCGTTATTTTGGGTTTGACCTTGTGCTCGTCGTGAATTTCCATCGAGCTTTTGGGTACATTATTACTGTAGTGGAAAGGCAGTGCACGCAAGCGTGAACTGCAGCCACACGGTATGGCTTTTATGATATTCTATTTTGTGTTGATTATTGATCTTTTGGTATTCCGTATGTTGTAGTGGCGAGGCAGTACACGCGTGCGTGTACTGCAGCCCTACTCGAATTGACATTCGTCACCGTAGTGGCGAGGCAGTGCATGCAAGCGTGCACTGCAGCCCTATCGGGTTCGAAGTTTTTAATTGATATTTCAATAGTTTGAATGATGTTTTGATTTGGTTTAATTTAAACATTTTGTTGTTGTCTAATTATCTATTGGATAATTAGATTATGAGTTTCTAATTATTTATTTAATAATTAGATTTTGTTGTTAATTGCCGATTAGGCAATTCAGATGTTTTTTTCTAAATTATTTTCATTGAAATTCTTTTAATTTATCTTCGTCAATAATTTGAATTTGTTGATTTGTTGTTTAACACCGTTATGTGTTATATTTACCGTTATCCGATTTCTTTATTTAAGAATCGGATAGGTAAATTTATTGTGACTGTCGTCTATTTGATTATTTAATTATTATTGCTTCTGCGCATTAATAACTGAGTTTGAATTAGACTGACCCGTGTATTATTTTCTTTTGAATGTAATACTCGGCTCAGACCCGAGTTATTTCAGGTTGTAGATATCTTGCTTTGGGTTGCTGCTTGAGCTATGAAGCCTCTTCATATCTTTTGAAGTAGTCGTTATCATAGTATAGCAAGATATGTATTCTTGTATATTATATACGATAATGTACATGTATATGTAACTTGCAGAGTCGACAGTTGTAGTTGTATCATATGTACTGTATCACATGTATTGTAACTGATATCAGTTATTATATATATAAGACTTTTTGTTTTACCTGTGTTCCGCATTTATATTATCTGTGTTAGTATTATATATATATATTGTCCTAAACTATTATGAACCATCGTAGTTCGTTTTATACTGGAATTTGGTATGTCGATGGGGGTAAATAAATATGAGATGAAAAATTAAAAATATATACCACTCCTATCGAGCTAACCAATACTAGTGTAAGGCCTAACTACGGATGGCCGCTCCTATCCAGCTTTATTCTTCATAATAACAGACAGTATTTCCTTTAATACTCTTTGTTATTGTGAGCATAGAGGTGGGGCGTTACAGCAATAATATGAATAACTAGTTAAAAGTTTGTTGAAGATTAGTTGAAATTGTAATCGTGTCATTGTATAAAATAATATATAATACATTCAACCATTGTTGGATATTAGTTTTGATTTTGAAAAAAAAATGATAAACAATAAAATAACAAAAAGACGCATCATTTTTGAACCACGCGTCATTTATGCCGTAAGCGCCATTTGCGCCATTACTTGTACATTTCCATATGTGTCGCACTATACGGAAGAAAGACACAAAAGTTGTGTCGCACCTTGCGTCATTGCCACGTCGTAACGCGTCTTTCATAACTGTCTTCCATAACTATGGACAAGTCTCACACATCGAATGATAAAAAATTATAATGAATATTTCAATATTGTTGTTCGCAAGTTTGGTGCTTACAGCGGTGCGTACATAACTAGATTTACCTTATCCGATTGAAGTCGTTAGTAGGAATGTCTAATTCGGATAAGAACGCTGCTAAGCACTTAAGTATATTTTAGATACCTGAGATGCACTTTAGATGTTGACTTGTTGTATGGGGAAGTTGATAGCAACATTATACTTAGAAGTTATTGTGATACAGATTATGCTAAAAATATGGACAGTCTGAAGTCCATTTGGAGCTAAATTTATACACTTGGCATATGCATGATTTCTTGGAGACCTAAGCTGCACCTAATGGTTGTTTTATTGACTATAAGCCGAGTTGATCGCAACGGTAAAACCGACGAAGGGGAGGTTGCATTCGATGCAACTATTGGAGGATTGATTTTAAATCTCGAACAATTGTGTTCCATGTTGAAGATTTTGAAGATCTGATCTCGTACCAAGAAAAATCTCAAATGAGATGAGTCATTTGGGACATTCCTTTTGGATTTACATCTCAAGTCCAAAAGTTCATCTCAGGACTATCACAATGTGTATGTTATGTTTTAAAATTGATTTGCATTTACAATAATATCAGTTAATATCACCTTAAAAATGATTTTAGCTTGATTTTCTCTTTCACAATTTCAACTTTGAATCATCCGTTTCCTCTTCTAATTGCTCCTAATTGATTTAATCATCCCATGATCCAAAATCAAAATAAATATATAAATTGAATTTCCATTACAAAATTTAATCAAATTACATAACAATCAAAATTTCCTAATTCTAACAAAACTATAATCAACATGAAATCGCAGTCAAATTTCCTCCTAATTGAATTTAGTCATCTCCCAACCAAATCAAATCATCTTCTATTTTCAAAATTAATCAAATGCTAATAAAATTCATGTTTCCAAAATTTAATAGGACAATAACATCACGGATGACGGGAACTAAGTGCGAGATTTACTCACTGATTTTATTTAACTGGTATAAGATTCAAATTCTCTTTTAATTCTTTTTCTCTATATATAATTTTCCCTAATTATCTATAGTTCTCTTTTCAAATGAAAAAAAGAAAATGAGATAGAAATGAAGACATTGAGGTATTTAAAGGCTCGTGAAATTTTGACTTCAAATTTGAATCTTTTTTTCTTACCAAAAAAAATTCAGTCTCTCCGTATATTTTTAGAGACTCTACTTACATTTGATTCTCAATGAACAAATTTGAGCACAATTACCAAAATTATTTCTATTGATGTTGAAATCATTCATTTCAACTGGTTGTATGCATGTGAATTTCTGCTTTACTATTTATCATACAATTTTAACTGGTTAAAATTTAGGTACTCATAAAAAATTCATCTCGGTTGAGATATCATAATTCAGTCTCAATCGAGATACCGATCCAGATATCAATATCTCAACTGATATATAAAAAATGAGATTTACATCGAAATTTGATGTTTTATTTCAATGAGGCTCTGTACCAAGATCTTGATCGAGACATTGACCGAGATGGTCGAAATTTGAAACAGCGGTCAAATCATAATTTATTTGTTAAATAGTTCTCACATGAAACATATTAATGTGCATGGATTCTTTCTCCTACTAGATCAATTTGACAAATATGCACAATAAACTTGATTAGTTTGGTGAAAAATTAATGTCGTCAAGGGATATAGATCCAATAATCAAATATTATTAAGAGCAAAGATGAGAGTGGTTAGAGGATATAGTGATATATAAGACAAGGTGAACGGTTGTACTTATATAACCCCGATATGTTGAAGAATTACTGACAACGTTGCACAAAGAAGTAGTGGAAAAGCAAAGCGCAAAAGGAGATCATAGCAAAAGAGCAACAACTCTGAAGCTGCAACAAATGACTAATCGACCAGACGTAACTAGCAATTGATTGAACCCCTTAAGCAACTAGTGAAAAAGAATAAATCAACCGCTTTCTATATTAATGTTAAGGTTATATATTCCCTAATCTCCATCAAAACAAAGAAGAGAATCTGGATTCTAACTAAATTCATAAAAATAAAGGTTTGTGGATTGCATGTAATTTCTTCTCGAATTAGATTTCTACTACAACAAGATTATTGGTAACTATTTCATGTAGACATATTAATTCAAATGCTATTAAGAGCGCAAGAATTTTTTCCTTGAAATTTGGTTCAATTCCCAGAATGATATGTAGTTAACAATGATTGAACCATCGACCATACATGTGAACGCCACGTGTCTTAACAAACTACACTACTCTTGTGGACTTCTTTGTAACACATTTTACATAAAATCCACTAAAATTCTCCATTATACTTTATAATACAAATAATAACCTATGCTACCAATGCTTATATCGTTTAATAATAAAAAATGTATCTACTTCAAGTATCATGTATCAGACGGTACCTCGAAATTTCGATGATACCATACCGGTACGGACAGTAACCGAACTGAAACTAGAGGAAAAAAGGGGTTTCGGTTAGGGTTTTAGAAAAAAAAAATCGAAATAAAAATAACATCTAAATTAACATACTCGACCTTGATTCTTCCGTGTCATAGCGTCATCGATTCGATTTTATTCCTTGCCCTAGTATCCTCGACTCGACTTAAGTTCTTGTTATATTAAGTATAATTTATTATTAAATTGAATCTACTGTTAATTTTAATTTGAATAGAATTTAGTAAAATTTAATTTCTTTTTATTTATAAAGATTTTTGTTACATTTTCATTAACAAACTATTGAAATCGAAATTGTGACCGTGACCAAAATTAAAACTTTCAAAATTTCCGAAATCGAGTTCTCGAACCTTGATTTACACCTCAAATGAAAATTTGAACCATCTTCAAATCCTGATTCATCCAAAAATTTCTCAAATTCATCAAATATTCAATCTACCCACCAAATAACTCAACCATTGATGAGGAACTTAACTCAGCTAAGTCGGTATTATGCCGGTGGTGATTTGAACTTTTGAAGATTGTTTTTTGAGTCAGCATGTGTTTTCTTATAAAATCAAAATTTGTCAAGCATGGTACTATGCCAAACGAGGGTACAATACTTCAGCTGTCACTGAAACTTATTGTTGGATTTCTAATTGGCTTGATTATGTTTTGACCGAGTAATAAAAAATAATTATAGTACCAGTATGAGTAAAATTTTATTAGATTTTTATTAACTCAAATAGTACTAGGAAGAGAAGAAAAAGCGATGGCACACTTGATTCAATGGTCTTATAAAAACCATACCTTTTGTAAATCTCTCAGTTATAAAAATTGTTGATCCATAAACATAAATGGTTTGTGATCGAACCACGATAAATTTATGTTATTGTTATTTTGTACCATTTATCGCTGGTGATTGAGTTGTTTGGTTGCTTGGTGATTTTACGATATACCATTGAATTGTTGTCGGTTTTCAAGCGATGAATCGAGATCCTATACCGTGTTGAATGAATTGCATTAATTGAAATCTACTTGTATCAACTACAGATCTAAGTATACATGTTTTCAAGATAATTTTAGGATAAGTCGTCCAACATGATCTAGCACAGACGATGGGATGGTAGATGAGTTTGGCATCACAGATCAACATAGATTCAGTGAAGAATTAACATATTCAGATCCAATAATACACATAGAATTGACATGTTCAGATGTTCTAGAATATTTTTTGAGACTAATAGGTCTTTGATTATGATCCTACTATTCATATGAGTTTTATTCATTAACAAGCATATCATCAGATGTGTAATTATTGTTTTCCAAATAAAGGTGCTAGGAGTTTTTATCATTATCTGAATAATGACTTTATGAGTTGCAAATATCAACTACCGTCGTTTGTGCTAGTTTTCTGATATCTTCAACTAGATATTAAGCCATTCATGCCTAGGATTACATTAAAAAAAGAAAAACACTTATGGAAGTACGCATACCTTATGATAAGATAACAAGGCCAAGATACACAGATGCACATAGAAATGTAAATGATATCAAACCCCTGCCATACAAAAAATATGATGCTAACTGAGTGTGAAGCAAACTGAAGGAACTGCTACATCAGAAGTTAAACATGAAAACGATTGTATAATACAAAGATTTCTCTATGCTATCGACCAAAAATGACCATGCCGCTTCTCGATTGAGTCCGATTTTCACCCTATTATGGACACTGTGGATATTCCCATTTTTACCCTATTTTGAGCACTTTGGACATTTTAGTGCAATAAAACATAGAAAACTTGATTATAACACAGGTTAAGTTTTCCCTGAATTAAAAGTTGATGCTTTAAAATTGAAATAAAAACAAAAACAAGCACTTCTAAGGCCACCTTTACTTACAGAACTTACCAAATTACCCCCCACGCAACACCATTGCATGGGCAAGGGCATACCTCTGCAAATTTCTCAGCATCGCTGGAATTAACTCTTCGTGATATCAGATCATCATATATATCTATAGAAGATAAAATATAAACAAATAAACAAATTGACAAAGAATTATAGTAAAAATTAGGGCTACAAATAATGACAAGCATTAACAGTCATACCATATACCGAAAATAAACTGTTCATTACACCTGAAATTTGTATTCAAATAAAATTTGATTACCTTCTAGTTGAACAAACAGCATAAATCAATCAAATTTTAATGGGCAGATAGGACTTTCACCTATAAACAAAATGGAGTATCGAAGTATGTGGACTTTTGTAAATTCTTGTAGAAGCCACATAGCAGCTAAGAAAATTATAAAACCTGGAACGATATAAGCACATTAGATGATTAAGATATTAGCTCACCAGTTTAACATACAGTGTGATAGTGATTTACCAATGCAAAGTCCTCTAAGCAACCACTGCAATTCCAAAAAGGATTAAAAAAAAAAGATCATTCTTCCTAGAACACTATATATAGGCAAACAAGTTTAAAGTATACTTACATTTTTAGCAACAAAAAGCACAACAAATAAAGCAGCGATAAAACAGCCCGCAGCAATTCTTGAAGTAAGCAGATTTGTGGACGCTAATATGAATACCATTCCCCAAAATGACGAACCTAGATCTAGAAGAGAATAAAGATATTAGCACGGACACATTTTTCAAGAAGATCACAACTCAAATTGAAAACTTGCTGCAGGTTTTTATTTATGATAACTACACATTGGATCCTCTTTAAAACATGTTTACATTTTTCAGAGAGAGGAGTACTTCATTGTCTGATATCATGTTGTTTACTTCTTATATTTGATGATGTGACATAAAATGAATTTGAATTCAAATTGTTGACACCACATTTTTCTTCTATTTATATGAGTGACAGCTGACAAAATTTCAAGGTTAAGAGGTAAAAGTGGTTTTCCCGCTTATAAAGTAATATGATGCATTGGATCATTTGAAATGCACTTAAATTATGTATGAGATTATCAAGTAAAATAAAAGGAGAATCAAATTACATCCAGCTGGCAAAATGATCCAGTAGATACCACCACGGGTTTGTGTGACACCGCCTTCATTTGCATGCACTTGAATGCCTTCTACCTGTACGATGTTCAGTACTAAATTTAAAATGAGCTCAACTGTGTTACTATGTCCACTGACAGAAATTTGAGCTAAGAACTTATAATTGGGCAAAATCCATCTATAGCTTAATAGTCAACTTTGAAGGCCCTCTGTAAAACGCGCTAACTATGTAGACTACGTTGGCTTAGATGAAAAGTGAAAACTAGTATTTTGCATGTGTTGATAGCTATTTTCATGTTGAATATAATACAATTAGCAATTATACAAAAATATAAATATTATAAGAGCAAGCCACGGTATCAAAAAAGAGAGCTTCACTAGAGTAAAAGTATGTTGGTTCTAGTTCACAACGTCATGTTTAGATGCGTACTGAGATTTTCCATATAGGCAATGCAATATTTAGGTCAATAATGTATCAATTATAGCTTATAAACAAACTTTATATAAATTTGATAACAAGTAATCTAATGGCACATGTGTATGGTCAATGGAGTGAAA
This sequence comes from Allium cepa, assembly GCA_030765085.1. Taxonomy (NCBI): domain Eukaryota; kingdom Viridiplantae; phylum Streptophyta; class Magnoliopsida; order Asparagales; family Amaryllidaceae; genus Allium; species Allium cepa. The sequence continues at coordinate 383,239,113 of CM060944.1, read as the reverse complement.
GCATGTTGCTTTCAACCTCTAGTGGCAAAGGAAATATAAAAAATACACATTATTTTATAAAGCAAGAACTATGAACATTCAAGCACATTGCTTTATGGTTTTTAGTACCATTGTGCCTGACTGTGCATGCATCATGGTTTTGCTTCATTAAATACAATGATTCAATTCAATAACAAGTATTCTTGCCTTTCAAATAAAATCATTGCACCCATGTATGTTAGGAATCAAATCATTCTTTCGCTTCATTTTTTTCTTCAATATAATCTTCAGGCTGAATAAAACAACTGAGAATGACATATTAACTGATGGTGCCTAGGATAAAATTTTGGGTGTAGATAGTAAACTGATAAGAGGATTTAATCTCTTTCTGCAAATTACAAGATTCTTTTATTAAGAAAAAAGGCTTCAACTGAATTTAATTAGGAGAAAATGTTTATTTACTAGCTTAAGTTACCGTTTCCTTTTCTGTTGTATTAACAGTGAACAATTACATAACGGTCAAATTTGTACAAAATCAATTAACATAAACAACACATAATCCAATTCAGTTTTTCCCAAAAGATATTAGATACGAGATAAGAAACTTTTGGTTATGAAGATACACACATATTCTAAGAATCAACTGATTGAGTGATACTGCTTTAGTGATGCTAGACAAGGAATATTGTCATTTTCTAATCGGCAAGCTGATCTTGATTGCATAGGAAACCTACATATAACTGCTTGGTGGCAATCTCATCATGGATGAAGTGATAGTAAATCTCAATATGTTTAGTATAAGCATGGAAGACAGGATTGACAGTAATATATGTAGTTCAAATATTATCTCAAAATAGAGTAGGTGGCTTGAGTTAGTGGAATATCAATATCTCAAAAGATTGTATGTAGCCTAATAAGTTCTGTAGTAGCATTGGCGACTGCACGATATTTTGCTTCCGTACTGGATCACAAGAAAGTGGGTTGTTTGTGTTAGGACCAAAAGATGAGGTTGTCATCGAGAAGAACTCGATGTATAATTGTAGATCTATGATCATCAGGGACCTCAACCAAATCAACATCTGAATAGGCATGAATATACAGTCGAACTGTATGGAGTAAGTAGCACATAATGAAAACGATACTTGAGGTAACATAAGATGTGGCTACTTAGACGGTATGAAAAGATAAAAAAAGGAGACAGAAAAATGCACCGATGAGGAGAGGTGGTAATTATCTATATAGAAGGAAAAAGACAAGGAAAACCTAGTCAACATAGAAAGAAAATATTGAAAATGATTTAAAATACTAAATTTAACTAACGATGTCACTTAAGATAGAAAACTATGGAAAATCAAAATTCACATAGCCAACCTCAATCATTTGAAATTAAGACAATGATGATGCTGACGCATAGTCGAATTGCATCAAATAAGTAGCCAATAGTGAATAGGGTGTTTGAGGTAGCATAAGATGTGTTTAATAGTTCAATGAGGACGTAGCGAACAATGAAGATGCATACCATACTGACTGTGCAGTAAATGTTCGAACGTATAAGGAAAGATATTGAAGGTCCTCAACTATACTTGGAACTAAGCAACATCTTCAAATTCAGGACCATCAAATCGGTTAATCTTCCAACTAGACATAGAACAACATACTTATCATTGGCCATATTTGTAAGTTGTAAGATATCATATACAGAATGTTGTTGACTAAGAAGCAGACCTCGAAAAAAGAAGCAGCGTTGATACCTAAAAAGTGACTGAGTGGCCTTAGAGGACGCATATCTTAGAACTTTGTTGTAATTTATGTTTATTACAAAGTCGTGGAACAGGCTAACATGTGGAATCAAAGATACATAGAAATCCAAAGTCAGGTTGCTGTTGAAACATCATGGTGAAAATTTACCTATTATCAGATTTATACAAAATAAATCAATAGACAACAAACCGTTCGATTCAGGTTTGTCCAAAGACATTGGATATATGATAGAAGTTCATGTTATGAAGATATATGCACAGATTTTAATAATCAATCAACTCAATTGAGTAATGATGCTTTAATGATGTTAAAAATGAATACTGTCGATTATGTGTCAGAATACGTTTCCCAATAAAATGAAGCTACAAGTCCATAAATTTTAGATGTAGATTACTGAAACCATCCTTTTCATGGAGAAAACATGATGCCACTTGTTATATTGCAACCAAGAAATCATCCCCTTTTATCTGGATAGAGAAAAAGTACTTAGCAAGTTCTTAACAATATCCAATTTGTTTATTTTCTATTTTTTTGAAGATCTAGAGAACCAAGCTTTGTTTGTAAACCCTAAGGAAGTATACACCGAACTCATAACACATACTTCAGATAATTCACAAGGATAAATATCCAATTTATTTAGCACAAAAAACATAGTAATCCATCTTGTTCTACATCCTTCAGTAAAATAAAAATAGCGTAAAGGATCTAATTGACTTGTACGGCAGGGTAAATTATTAGTTATAACATTTGTTCTCTATGAAAGTTCGACATGTAGCGCACAACACAACTTGAATCAGCAAATGTTGGGGATGTGAATTTTGCAACATCATGATTCGATTGTTATACGTTAGGTAAAACGAATAGTTGAAATGGAAAATTTGTTTCTATTAGAGATGATACCTAGAATTCATGAAGAAAATGAGGCCATTGGAAATATTCGAGAAGCAGACGAAGCCCTAGTAGCAGAAGCTGAAGTCACGTTACGAAGAGAAAGTGCGGATGTGAAATGCTAGGGTTTGGATTGGTAAAATCACCGAACGAGAATTCTCGTTCGGTTGGATGAGTGTTGCGGAGAAGCTTGGAGGCCAAACCAAAAGTCTGGTTCGGTGAAGGAATTACCGGACCAAAGATTTGGTCCGATGATAGTGTATCGATAGGGAGTGAAGGCAAGAAGGAAATTATCTCGTCCGGTGGTGAAGGTATGTCGGTCCAGACTTGCCGTTCCGGTTACTTCATTTGGTGGCCAGTGCAATGAAAGGGATAATGCCGAACGAAATATTTTGATCGGCGGCATGTCAAACCAGATGGATGTCGAACGAAATATCTCGTTCGGTATACGGCATGCCAAACCAGATGGATGCCGAACGAAATATCTCGTTCGGTATCTGAGAATGCCGGTCCAGACTTGAAGTTGAGATGTCGAACCAGATTGATATGTGCTTTGCCGAACCAAATGCCATTGTGCTACTTGCCGAACCAAATGTTCCGAACCAAACCGCAGAGCTGCTATATAACAGTTACCCTTCCTCATATCTACATCCTATAAACAGTGGAGCTTCAGAACAACAATGACAGCCATCCTAGAAAGCTGAAACTCTGCAGAATTTTGTCTGTATTATAAATTCTTCTTATGTACAGCTTCCAAAAGTGAATCAATCTTATAACTTAAATCTTTCAGTGATAAATAAAATCTCCTCTCTTCAAGTGGACGTACACTGTCTCGCGGTAGTGCAACCACTATAAATACTGATATTGTTTATTTTTCTGCATTGCGTTGATCTGTGACTGTCGGTTTTGGTATTTATCTCTGTTTGTATCGTCTCACTACAATCACGATCCAGTTGTTTTCCACTGCGTTAGACTAATCATCTGAAGGGATTTTCCCCAACGGTATAGTATCAGAGCTGCAAGGTTGATTGAGGAGTGTTAGACGCTATAGCAGAAGATGACGCAACTCCAGTTGTTACAAGTCCCTATACTAGAGGGATGTATATCGCGTCAGGATCACAGTTGGCAATTGAGAAATGGAATGTGGATAAAGACTTCGAGAAGTGACAATGGAGGATGAAAGTTATTCTGATGAGGAATGAAGTCCATCTAGTAGTGTTTGCCTCTGAGGAGTTGACGGCTGACATCTTAGTCGCGGAAAAGAAGAAGATAGAGAAATGAGTGTTTACTACTTTACAACTAGCTATGGGAAAGAATGTTATCTCAGAGATTAGCAGTGAGAACACTGTTAGGGGCATTTGAATCAAGCTAGAAAATCTCTACTTAAAGAAATCTCTGACTAACCGTCTGATATTGATGAAGACATTTTTCACAATGCTGATGAGAGAGGGTACATCAATGAAGGAACATCTTAATTTTTTTGATGATCTCGTGATGAAGATGAAGACTGTTGACTTGAAGATGGATGAGGAGCAAATGACAACGATTCTTTTATGTTCTCTTCCGGAATGTTACACAGGTTTCGCTAACAGCCTTGTCTTCGCTAGAGACACATTGATAGTGGAAGATGTGAAGTCAGGCCTTCTATCTGAGGGCTTGAGAGATCAGATGAAGGAGATCGGTGAAGAAAGTAGAGGGGGAAGTAGTAGCCACGGCATGTTTGTTGAAAAAGGTAGAGAAGATAAGAAGAATTGACACTCCAGAGGGCATTCCAAGTCCAGGAAGCCCGGTAATGGCAGGAGAGTAAAGTCTAAGGACGGAAAGTGCTTTATCTGTAAGAAACGTGGTCTTTGGAAAAATGATTGTCCAGATTTGAAAAAGAAGGAAGAAGACGGATCTTCATCATTTGCGGTGGAGAAGTCTTTATCTGACGATGTGTTATCTGCAGTAGTATCAAATGTCTAAGACCATTGAGTGTTGGACTCGGTGGCGTCTTTCCATATGACGCCTAATAAAGGTTACTTCAGTTTTTTCGTTGGACGAGGAAGAAGCTCTATTCTTATGGCTAATGATGCTAGCTGTAGAGCAGTATGTGAAGGTACAGTGAGGATCGAGATGTTTGACGGGGTGATACGCACTTTGACAGGTGTTCGATATATTCCAGGTCTTTGGATGTCCTTAATTTCTTTAGGACAATTGGCATCTTTGGAATGCAAGATAACTATCGAGAAGGATAGTCTGAAGGTTCCGAGAGGTGCACTAGTTCTTATGAAATGGGATGTGTTTCGAAATCTATATTTGCTGAAAAGAACCACAGTTCTTAGAGAGTCGTGTATTGGAGTAGATAGTTCTCGTGCTTTGGATGCCACAAAACTTTGGCATCTCAGGTTGGGTCATATTTCAGAGAATGACTTAGAGTTACTTCGGAGACGGGAGATGGTCAAAGAGAAGGCTTCGACAACATGGACTTTTGTCAGAAGTGTGTGTTAGACAAGCAAACTAAAGTACCTTTTGGAGTTGGACTCCATAGATCAAGGCGAGTACTTGAGTGCGTGCATACAGATGTTTGGGGACCGGTTTCTACTCATTCTCTTGGAGAAGCAAAGTATTTTATCTCTTTCATTGATGACTTTTCTCATAAAGTATGGGTGTATGCGATGAAGGTCAAAGTAGAGAGTTTTGAAAAGTTCAAAGACTGAAAAGCGCTTGTTGAGAATCAATCTGATTCTAGGTTGAAGGTGCCGGAATCTGATAATAATGGCAAATTTGTCTCTAGAGAGGTCCTCGACTTCTGTAGACAGCATGGCATTCAAAGACATTTTACTACATCAAGAGATCAGCAATCCAATGGGGTTGCAGAAAGGATTGGTGGAGGAATTGCCGGACCAAAAATTTGGTCCGATGATAGTGCATCGATCGGTATTGAAGGCAAGAAAGAAGTTATCTCGTTCGGTAGTGAAAGGATGTCGGTCCAGGCTTGCTGCTCTAGTTACTTCGTCTGGTGGTCAGTGCAACGTAGGGAATAATGCCGAACGAAATATTTCGATCGGCGGCATGTCAAACTAGATGGACGTCGAACGAAATATCCCGTTCGATATGCGGCATGCCAAACCAGATGATTGCCGAACGAAATATCTCGTTCGGTATTTGGGAATGTCGATCCAGACTTGAAGTGGAAATGCCGAACCAGATTGATATGGGCTTTGCCGAACCAAATGTCATTCTGCTCCTTGCCGAACCAGATGTGCTGAATCAAACCTCAGAACTACTATATAGCAGCTACCCCTCCTCATATCTTCACTCTATAAATAGTGGAGCTTCTGGACAACAATGGCAGCCATCCTAAAGAGTTGAAACTCTACAGAATTTTATCTGTATTGTAAATTTTTCTTATGTATAGCCTTCAAAAGTGAATCAATCTTGTAATTCTAATCTTTCAGTGATTAATAAAATCTCCTCTCCCCAAGTGGACGTACATTGCCTCGCGGTAGTGAAACCACTATAAATACTGGTGTTATTTAGTTTTCTACATTGTATTGATCTGTGACTATCGGTTTTGGTGTTTATCTCTGTTTGTATCGTCTCACTACAATCGCGATCCAGTTGTTTTCCGCTCCGTTGGGTTTTTTATTCCCTTAGACTAATCATCTGAAGGGATTTTCCACAATCGTTTCATCAAAATGACATCACATGCTATATACATATGAACCGTTGTAGGATCTAGGTAATGGAGACTTGGTGCGGGAGACCACAGCCATGGAGGAGGTGTGTCTTGGACCTTTGGTGTAATTTGTGTTTATTATTAGGTTAAGGAATAAGCCAACAAGATGGACCAAAAACAAGTAAAAACCCATAACCAAGTTTGTTTTCAAAATATTTAAAGCTTATATTTGACCAATAGATATTAGTCATATGATATAAAAATCACATTAAGGAGATGTGGACATATTCTAAGAATCAGTCAAGTGATATTACTTTAATGATGCTAGAAAAAAAATATTGCTATTTTCCTTCTAATTTAGATTATGTGTTTGATAAAGTTTCCCAGTAAGAAGAGATTACAAGTACAGGGTGAGATTCCCTGATTTATTTATTTTTATTTAAAAATAAAAAAAACAAAAAAAACATGATGTCAGATTTTTCCACTTGTTATAATACAGTTAGAAAACCATCTTCTTTTTTTCTTTGATAGAAAAGGTATTTCTAGTAAGCCTTAAGCCTTAACAAAATCTAATTTGTTTAACAGAAACATAAAAATCCATTTTGTTCTAGCATCCTCCAATAGAATCAAAACTGTGCAAATGGTCTATATGTCTTAAAAGGTTTAAAATCACGTTCATCTCGAACGAAATCTCGTTTAGCGTATAGGCAATTTGAAACGTGCGATTTAGCGTAAATCTTGTTCAAAACCGAACCTAGGTCGGGAATTGTAAATCTCATCCAAGATCTCAGTCGAAATCAGTTCATGATTTTATAACAAAAGCTGATGTTTTCAAAAGAAAATTTGTAGCTACGCCACTCAAGCCATACTTGATAAAACAAATTTCATGTTTAACCTAACCTAAAACAAGTTTCAAAATACCCCATCATACCTAAATCACGTTACTAATACGAAAAACTACTTGCTATTCTATTTTCATTTTTCTGGTCAGTCAATTTCAATGTCAATAATTCTATGTGTGGTTAACTGAATCCAAGTTCATAAGTTCAATCTGAAGGATTCTAGATTACTTTTTTTTTTTTTGAGAAATTTATGAACTAATTCTGTTTTGAAGTTAACTAGGATGTTTGGTATTATGTACAGATAAACTAAGAGTACTCTTTTTTTTTTTGCATAATTTAAATGTTAACTCGAAATTTGGTACAAATAAATGACCCTACCTTGGCACCTACATGAATGGATGGTAAATGAGTGGATTGGTACTTCAACATCAACGATAGGATTTATATTATAAAAATGAAGAAGTGTTACTTGGAGGGCCATTTTCATGGGTTTGTCGATCTAAAAAGGAAAAGAGCATACAGCTGAGAAGAATGAGAAAATAATGTTGCCGTATGAAGTATTTTGGTCGCAAATCATGATTTTTGTGTGTTTTGTGGTTGAAGTTTCATTGGTATATTTATTTATGATTTTTAGTTTCATATATTTTGTTGTCACCATAAAACATATGATGCACCTCAATATGCAAATCCTTTTCATATATAAAACATACTCCGAGACGAGTCTATGATGGACTTTTGACCTTGTGATGTGAATCTAAGATTCATACTTGAAAATCCTTAGATTCACACTTGAAAATCCACATCTCATCCAAGATCTCATTCAACATGAGATCTCATCTATTAAAATTTTCAGACGAGATGTGATCAAAATTCGTCATTTAAAACCTTAATGTTTTGAATGCCAAAGTAGATTATTAGGTATGACATTTGTTTTCAATCTTATTTGAACCTGTAGCACATAACACCTTATATCTAAAATATTATGATGTTGCACAATTTATAATAGCGACATGGGATAGTTCAAATTGTAAGAATTTTAACAAAAGCTTGATTTTGTTTGACTGCATGTTACTACTCCTACTCAATGAGTATTAATTAATTTGGCAACAAGGATGCATATACAATATTCAATTTAACCGTATTTGCCACAAGGGCCACATCAAAGTGTATTTTTGTTCCACAAAATTATTAAACATTGTATGGCAAAATGTTTTACTATTTGTATATATCATGCATAGTGTTCAATCTGGCAATATGGGACTTAAATTACAATTATAGAGCAATTAATACATTTTCATTTTGAATCAATTGAATATTAATTAAAATAAAGTCAGCAATAACATAGTATCTGTAGGTGTTTACCATGCAAAGATTTAAATGCTCATAAATCTCAAACTCAAGTGCTTTTCCCTCTTTTAATTTGGAGCTATTATAGATACCTATAACCCTAATTTACATTTTAAAATTGCATCGATCCTATTTCAAAATTACATGTCATATCATCGCATCTGCACATTGCTATGCTGCAAATAGATATATCAGGATTTATTAACTTTGTAATGAAGTTGAAGTAAACATATCAACTGTAGTTATACGTAAAAAAAATAAAGGAGGCACTGCACAAATCTCATATATCAAACTCATCCATACCCACCAATCAGATCCAACCGACATAAACCTGATCCGATTAAACCTTTTAAGTCGAATATGAATCATAATTTGTAACACGTACTATTGATGGATCGGGCGAAGTATTCCGTTCAACCAAACTCACATTAATTCAAGGCAACTTTGAATAAAAGCATTTATAGTCAAAAATTCAAGATAATACCCGTTTATATTTTACACAGAGACTTGTAACTATATTTTAAATTTAAACACGTTTTTTGATAAAATACTTTATTCAAGCATATCGCTCATTATGATGCCTCGGGGAATCAAACTCATGATCTCTAAAACCTTTGTCTAAAACATCACTCTTCTAACCACTTAAACTAGAGGTCCTTGGCATTTTAAATTTAAACTCGTATAATGATAAATAATTCAGTGTGATGTAGTACTATAATGAAAGATGTAATTTGGACAGATTCTAAGGGTATAGCAAGGAATATGCCTAGAGTAACACCCTAAAAAAGGCAACTCCATGAGTAGTACTAAAATACTACTGGAAAAAATTCACCAGAAAATATTTAAAGCTTTTTTTATTTTCACAACCTTAATTTTTAACAGCAGTGATTGTACATGTTTCTGCTCTCTTTTTTAGTAGTGTTGCGTTCAGTGACATAATTATACCCTAAATAAGGCCATAATAACATTTTACTGTGTAATGTGTTCTACTGATCAACATTTGTATAAAGAAAAGAACATTGGCATAGACACTTCTGCTTAAAAAATTGACCAATAGTGAAAGGCAAAACTAAAATGAAGTGAAAACTAATTTTCCCATCTCTAAAATACAAAGTACGAAAAAAACAACTAATGTTAGTGTCATGGAACCATAAGCCACGGAGACTATATTCATATCTAGACTCTACGATACCAGAAACTACACTCAACATTCAAAACGCTTATATTTCACACTAATGTACTACAAATTCATGTATATTTATTGTTTATAAAGAAAAAATCAATGAAGGATAATAAAAATGGAGATCAGTTTACGTAACCCAATTTGTGGTCGGACCTCCATGTGATGTGGTATTATAGCTAGTAAATTGTGCAATAATCCACGTGATGTAATTTATGATGAATTATGTTATGTATTTTGCACAAAGTGATGCTAGATTTTGAATTTTTGAAATAAATATTGTGGTAGCATATTCTAAATTTTAAGCAATTTCCAATTTTTGCATTGAATTTTTACAATCCGAAAACCTTCTTTTAACCTGACCTAATGCTACCTCTAATCCGACCCAATTCAAATCGGTCTTGTATAAGGTTGGGTATGGGTCAATCTTCCTCCAACCTGAATCTATATGGATGGGGTGATTTACTAAATCAAACTCAATCTAATTTGACGTTTATGCATCCTTATTTATTCCTCCAATCTACAGAGAGGTAAAAACAGGTGGCAAATCGTCCAACTATATAGAGTTTATAATGGAAAAGATAAAAATAACAAGCGTAAATAACAACCAATCGGTATTATCCTAAGTTTCTTCACTATCATAGATTCATATTTAGATGGGTAACTATAATTCCTTAAATTCCAATATTTTGATGGTAGCATCATACTTTCTTCATAATTAACGTGGTTTATGCAGGAAAAACTCCAGACATATACTTCCTTGGTATAATACCAATTCATTAAAAAGTTTACATGTGCATTGTGTCACAAATGCACAAATGCTATTTATTACGTAGTATGGTAAAAACATTCATATTGATGTTCATCTCATATATAATGTTGTCACAAATCCATTGTATCCTACTCTTTAGCAAACTCAGTTTACTCGGATTAAAGCAGAGGTGGAAACCATTTAGGAAAATAATTTTAGGTAAGTACTTTGTTGAGTTCCGATTGCAAGTGGCGTGTGCATATGAGTTGGCACATAATATTGTAACAAAAGAAATCTTCAATGTTCCGTGTCTACTAATTCATATTTATAAACCACATGTCCAAGTTATTTAGCGATATGAGACTAGTCCAATTCCAAATCGTCGTTTCAATTTGCAACATGCGAAACAACCCCATGCTTAAAAGTGGTTTTGAGTTGAATATTTTAATTTGTTTCAAATGGATAGTGAAAAGCAGAAGAGTTTGAATATATAAGTTGGAACCTTGGTAATTTTTTGTTGTAAATGATGAAATAAATTGTACGCAGGTATTTATTGCTTAGGACTTATAACTTTTAAGTAACTTACTACTTCTTTGTTATTAAATATAATTATGAAGATCTAATAATGCCTCTTTGACTCTAGTTATGGTAGTTATCACAATTGCTCGGTATGAAAAAAATAAAATAACAAAATTTCACAATTTTGGAGTATTCGTTTATAAATATTCTAGCTCGAATGGTCATCACTAACATTCCATAAATAAGCTCAAGGTTACAACCTTCTTATTTAATAAGACCATTTAGCATCTAGGCGACTTATTTCCTTTATGTTGCAAAATATGAACATAAAAATACAAATATGTAACTTAAGTTGCTTTTAATACTACCGTATAGTTTCCCAACATACTCTTGGTATGATAACATAGAATAGCAAAAATTTCATGATTTTCAATCATCAACTTAGAAATTTCCTAGGTCGTGTAGTTTTCTTGAACCCACCAAATATAAATTCAAGTGAACCATGCGTACAGAAATTTGACATATTTACAACCATTTAACTTTATATGAAAGCTTAACCTCCAACCTGCCATGAACTAACCATAACACAAGTAAACAACTAATCAAGTAATGTAAATACCAAACAGAATAAAATATCTAAGAGCAACCATCGATATATCTACAAAAAAAAAAAAGTAAGCCGATCTACTAACCTGACCACAAGTAAGTTTACAAGCAATAGCATGACTTGCTTCATGAAGAAACACAGTAATTAACTTAAAGGGAGTCAAGAGCACTGTTCTCCACAACTGCATCCAAAATTAATTCAAACCTAAAAAATCACACTCGGTTCAAATTTCAATCTTTCAAGATACCATAAATGGAAAGAAACAGCTTACAGCAAGGATAACTACAGTGAAAATCCCAACCATTGCTATAAACACCTTCTGATCGTGCCTGCAGCAATGCCTCAACTCCCAGTTCACCATTGCTCCGATTATATTTACTTGATTTTGAACTGATAAATGGAACTTGAGAGATCTCGCTTAGTATCTCTCTCTCTCTCTATGATGAAGAGAGAGAAGGCGAAAAGGTTAAAGAAAATATGTAATCTGGAATTAATTGGGTTATGAGAGAGAAGTCAAAAGAAGAAGAGCAGGTAGACTAACCACAAGACCAATCATAGTTCAGGTTAGTTTAAAAAGATTTTAATTTTGACGCGGTTGCTTGGGTATAGCTTGGATTTCTAGAACTGACTTGGTCTGTTCGACGAAATAGAGGAAGGATTTAGTGGAAGAAGCGGACCGTCGAATCAGAAATTCAACGGGTAGAGTAAAACAATAAAACTTATATATTTCTAGCCTAAAGAGACAACTTCAATATTTTTATACAAGGATAAACATTCTCCTTCAAGCTAAAATTATTCATAAGCACAAAAATTCTTTCAAAATTAGTTATAAGAACAAACATTCTTTCAAAACTGCTACCGACCTAAAAACTGATACCAACAACTGCTACCGATAACTAAAACTGATACATAAAAACTGATATGAATAACTAAAAATTGATACCCAAAGAAAATTGTCCTTCAAGCTAAAATACTGAAACTCTGTCCTTGAGGCTAAAACGCTGAGAAATATTGTCCTTGACAGTAATTTCCTGAATAATAATATACAAATTTATGTTACTTTTCTTAACATGGTTGATTGTGTTAATAAATTTAAATCATAAGATTCTATCTTTTCTTTATTAATAGTTAGAATAGAAGCACAATTTTCTGCTCGGACCGTGAACTTTTCAAAATACCCTCTATTCATATATTCATATATAATTTAATTATTATTTATTATTCCACCTACAAGTACCTAAAAAGAATTGGTAAAATCCTAATCAAATGCATATGTTATTCCTATTATTTTTAACCTATTATTTCTAGGCTAGACTAGAACTATTCAAACTGTGTTAAAACATGAATGTTTCAATGAACATATTTCTAGACTTGCGTGTTTATTGAAATGAGAGTAGGTCAAATACTACTATTGCATCAGATAATAAAAGAGACTTCTACATAATTCAATATATTTTTAACAATAGTTGTAATACTTTTGGAGTCACGCATTTTTTGTATCAGCATGAACTACCAAAAATGTCTCTCTATACATATTAACAAATCTTAGTATTCTTAAAAATAGCAGGAAAATATTGTCAAGGATAATTTTATAGGTTTTTTATTACTTAGGACAACCCATCAATATTTTATTCTTAAAGACCAAAAGTTAAAATAGTTTAAAAAGCCCTAACCGCCGCGCTTTCTCTTTTCTTCTCCGATCTCGAATTCAGATTAGAAAAAAAACAACAAAAAATGAAACAAGGGCAGATGCGAATCAAATTCAAATTCAAATTAAAAAAAAATGAAGTAGCTTGAATCGATTTCTATCGAGTCGGATTTGTTGGAGTTACAGCTCATGTCATGGGTTTTAGATCCTGTTTGTGTTAGGCAACGGAAGGTTGCTTAGTCGGTTTGGATGATGGAGGTTTGGTGCAATAGTTGAATGTGTGCAATTTTGGGCGAATTTGGATTGTGATTCGGGATGTTGAAGTTTGAGGAGATGTGTTAGTTGTGTTGAAGAAGATTGTGATTTCTGATTGCTTGGTGATGGGAAACATGGGATCGCTGATGGTGCTAAGATTGGGGTGTTGAAGGCTCACTATAGGATGCAGGTTAGTGGTGTGTCTGTTATCTTTCTTATCTTGTGGTTCATTGTTGGCTTATTAATTTCAATATCAGATTTTAGGTATTAGTTTTACAGCTTATAGGTATCATTTTTGAGAAAAATAGTTACCTTTTCATTTCTGATTGTTGTGTCTACAAAAAATGAAGTTGTTATAGATTAAACATGATGAGAAATGAGTTGAATTAGTGTTTTATTACTATCAAACATTTATTGAAGTTTGTTAGTATCAAACAATTGAATTAGTGTTTTATTACTATCAAACATTTATTGAAGTTTGTTAGTATCAAACATTCAATTAACTTTGTTTGAGTATTGCTTTTCTTATTAATTTCAGTATTAGATTTTAGGTATGTTTTGCAGTCTGTAGGTCATTTTTGAATGAAATCGTTACATTTTTGTTTTTGATTTTTGTTGTATAAAGAAAATTATCGTACTATAACAAAATGACAATGCAAAGCAAACATTTTTGATTGATGGTTTTCTTGCATTCATATCAGTTTAATTGAAATTGTATTGTTGTGTTGAGTTTGGTGAAGATCAGTTTTTATTTATCATTTTTGTTTTTACGTATCATTGTTATTAGTATCATTTTTGAAAATTATCATTTTATGTTAGTAACATTTTTTTCAATTTCAATAATTGTTATTTTGAGTTTGTGTTAGTATCATTTTTTTTGGTATCATTTTCTATTACTATCATAATGTACAACGGTGCTGATACTGAAAATAAGATATGATATTAAAATTTTTAGTTTAATATCAGTTTAGGAGTAACATATGCGTTGCATGATATCAAAAAATATTAGAATTTGATATTAAGACTTTTTTTGTTTAGTATCAGTTTTGGAGTAACATATGTGATGCGTGCTATCAAAAAGTATTCGAATTTGATATTAAGATTTTTACTTTGCTATCGGTTTTGGAGTAACATATGTGGTTGTGTGGTATAAGAAAGTATTAGAAATTGATATTAAGATTTGAAAAAAGTGATATTTTGTAGTATTGTAGATTTTTCCATTGGTGTGCATTGGATTGGTGCTTATTATCAGTTTTTAGGTATAAAATTTTTAAAATGTTTTGCTACATAATATCAGTTTTTAGTTATCGGTAGCAGTTTATAGGTATCAGTTTTGAGTTAACATTTGATTAATTTTTTTAATTTTTTATTATTATTATTATTTGCACGTTTTTTCCGCTTCGGCTATGGGTATGATTTCTCTTGCAAAGTGGATAATTGAAAATGGTTTTTGAATAAACTAAAACAAATGCTTCAAGAAGATCACAATTTTTTTTATGTTGGATTGTCATCAAGATGTGATTTTTAGGTGTTGGTTAAGTTTTTCCTCCAGCCTTTCGTAGTCACTGCTATCTTCATATGGAATAGAATCTACTTTTAGCTGTAAGGCGAAGAATGCAAATATGTTTATGTTGATTTATTCAGGATGTGTTTCACGGCTTCTAATTTGCTAAACCTATAAATCCTATTCATTATTTCGCTAAGCACATTGTTGATGCAAGTGTTGAACATATTATTAAGCCACCTAAGGTGAAACGTGGTGCCGGTAGGCCTGCTATTAAATGGAAAGGAGGATTTGCATATATTTCAAAATAGGAAAATTAGATGTGGTGTATGCAAGCGATATGATCACAATAAGCGTAATTGTTAAACTTTTAAGAAGATATGATTTGACTTTTATGTTTTTATGAATTTGTTGAGAATTATACTTGGTTGTATGTCTTTTTGGCAATTTTATGTAATTGAACTTGGTCATATAAGTATATTTTTTGCATATGTTAAAATGTACATTGATTTGCTCTTTGTATATTGGTTTAGCACATTTTAAATTTGTCATTGATTTGCTCTTTGTAATTGAACTTGATTATATAGTATCATTTATAGTTTCATTTACAACATCTGTTTTGTAGTATAAGCAGTATCAGTTTTATTATTTATTTGTTTTAGGTATATAGTAACATTTCAAGTTTCATTTTAAATATCAGTTTAATTTGCAGTAATATCATTATCAGCTTTATTATTTGTTTGTAGGTTATGTGGTGATGCAGGTTCGTTTATTCAATAATAATTGTTAAGTATCAGTTTCTAATACTATTGGTATCAGTTTCTAATACTATTGGTATCAGTTTCAAGCATGTAAAAATGTGGTATTAGTTTTTGCATGCTGCTAGTATCAGTTTTAGGTAGTACAAAATATACAATCAGTTTTTGCAAGCTATTAGTTTCAGCTTTAGGTATAAAATAACACGATATTGGTTTTTTATTATATTAGTATCAGTATCAGTTTCAGGTACAATAGAACATGTTAGTTTTGAGTTTGTGATTTTAGTTATATAACAAAATTATTATACCGTAATAAATTCACATTTTGAAGCAAATAGTTTTTAATTGATGTTTTGTTATTTTGCATTCATATTGGTTTAATTGATATGTATTGTTGTGTTGAGTTTAATGATGATCAATTTTTAGGTATCATTTTTGTTTTTTTTAGTATCATTTTTTGCAATATGCAGTGCAGATTTTTTTTACTGTTTTGTTTGTTTGAGCATATAAAAAAATGAAGTTGTTACAGAGTAAATATGATTATCATTGAGTTGAATTAGTGTTTCATTGTTATCAAATATTTAATGAATTTTGTTTGAGTATCGGTTTTATTATTAATTTGATAATTAATTTTTAAGTATTAGTTTTATCGACGGTATGTATCATTCTTGTAAAAACTGTTTTATTTTTGATTTTTTGTTTTATAAAGGTAATTACTGTACTAGAATAAAATGACAATCTGAACAAAACATTTTTTTGCGTCGATGTTCTCTTCTTATTCCAACGTTGACATGAACTTGGCTAAATTTTAGTAGCGATCATTGTCCACTAATGTGTCATCCACAATTCTTGCTCTTGTTTGCAACATTTATTAGGTTTTATTTTGACCGGTATTTGGTTTTTGTTTAACTATATGATCAATATCATTATTTTGTAGTATCCTTTTGTTAGTATCATTTTTAGTTCAGTTTTTGTTATTTTTAATTCCAGTAACCGATATATTGTAAAGTTGTAGTTTTGGCTTTGGTGTGTATTAGATTAGTGCTTATTATCAGTTTTAGGTATCATAATTTTAAAATGTTTCAATGTATAGTTCTAGAATTTAGTTATCGGCGGCATTTTTAGTATCAGTTTTTAGTTATGGTAGCAGTTTTTAGGTATCGGTTCTTAAGTTAATAGTTGACTGAATTTTGATGTAAATCATAGTATCAGTAGCATCTCTTATATATATATATTTTTTTTTTTTTTGATTGAGTTTCATCTTCTAATTGTTATTGATGTCTTTTCTTAGTTCTTTTCTCTACTCTATATCGAGGCAGCAATACTACGACGGTGTTAGTAGCGGCTCTCAGTTTTAGGCAATAGCGACGTGACTTTCCAAGTCGACACGTATAGGAAAAAACTAACGTTGCATAACTTTGAGCATGGAGGTGAGTGAGAGAAGAGGAGGAAAGTGGTGGAGATATAGAGATGGAGAAGAGGAGGAAAGCATAGGGATACTTGGAGGAGGAAAGCAAGGTAGAAGTTGAGGAGTGAAAATCGATCGATGGATGGATTTGAGAAGTTGAGCACTTGAAAGATGGGCTTTGAGCCTGTCCTTATAGCAAAAAAAGCAGACAGTGTTATAAACTAAAAAGAGATGAGAAGCCATTAGAAAAGAGGAGAGAGTAGAAAATGTTATTCATTATGATATCAATTACATAAAGGATTGATTCATTCAATTACATTACATATGCTCCTTTATATATATACCTTGGAGCATGAGATGGAACATATCCCATGATGTGGGACTAAATAGAAAAACACAAAAAAACATATTCACTTTTATATGTACGTATATTATAATACTCTCCCTTGAATATGCGTCTTCAAAATCTTGGATGCTCATATGGTAGCTATAAATTGTTCCTTTTGAAGCATCCATGAAATTGCTCCCCCTCGTTATTATCTTGCTTTCATACATCCATTCAGTCGTTGTGAATATTGTCTGCTGCCTCATTAAAAACCTATGCTAGGAAAACCTAATGGAAAAACCTTAAACGAGGAAAAGAGTGCAACTTGAAATCATTGATATCATACAATGATATTTCTTTTAAAGAGTTTGATACTTCGAGATCAATAATGCCGCACTAAAACCTTACTAAGAAAAACCCAACGGGAAAAATCGTAGTGAAGGAAAAAAAGTACAATGACATATTTTATTTTTTTATTTCTTTAAATGAAGTTTGATACTTCTGGATCAAACTAATGCCTCGTTAAAACCTTACTAAGAAAAACCCTATGGGAAAATCTTAGTTAAGGATAAAAATACAATTTAACTTAAATAATATATTTGAGATGTTATTTCTTGAAAAGACGTTTGATTTTTTAGATCAAAATAATATCCCATTAAAACATTAATAAGCAAAACCCAGTGGGAAAAATCTTAAATAAGGAAAAAGAGTACATTATAACTTATTTTCAAATGTTACTGGGGAGTTGATACTTCTAGATCAAGATAATGCCTCATTAAAACCTTACTAATAAAAACCCAGTGAGAAAAATTTTAGTTAAGGAAAAAGAGTGCATTATAGAACAATTATGGATGCTCCCCCTGATTTAAAATTTTCCTCTAAATTCATATTCTTCTTTCGATAACTCAAATTGGTTATAGATGCTTCTATATCCATAAATATGAATTTCATTAATAATGCAATTTATTAATAGTTTCCTTCGATACAATCAAATTTTCTAAGATTGTTTCTTCCAAATATGATTCGCATTTTATACATTTTGTATGATACTTTTATGAAAAACAGTTCATGTACTTTCATTTTTTTGTGCTTCAAATCAGTTTTGCGTATTGCAACTATACATCTTTCATGAATATTAAAAAAATTCATTACAACATTACTAGAAAGCAGGAAGTAATCTACTCATCTTGAGGTATATCAAGATTTTCATTACAACAATACTTAGAAGATGGTTGTAATATATACTTCATGTCTTTTGCATTCTTTATAACTACAAAAGTTATATGTGTTCTTCAGGAATTTGTACACTTTAATAAGTATTTGGATATCGCAACTACCACTTCAATGGATATTAAAAGTTTCGTTACAACAATACTTAAAAATAGGAAGTAATCTACTCATCATGAATTATGTCAAGATTTTCATTACAACAATGCTTGAAAGAAGTTGTAATCTACGCTTCTTATTTATATTTTTCAGGAATTATGTACTTTCATTGTTTCTTATGATTTAAACAATATTTATATCTTCAGGGTATTTTAAGTGTTTCAAACACTTTCACTGCTTCAATCAATTCAATTATCTCTAAAAATAGCAAGCCCAGGCACTTAACATGCTGTTGACACTATATGTGTTTTAATAATTTTAGTGTGCTTTTTCCACTTTATATACATGTTTCTAATTTTATTTTGTGGACTACAGGCCCACATTTCTTATTTAGGAGAATTTCATGATGGCCAGTCATGTTTTTCTCTAATCCAGGATCTTTAATCCATTAATAAACATAAGCGCTTTATTATTTATAAATTTATAATCAATGATTATTTATTATCAGTTTTAGACATGATTATTGAGATCTCTTTATTTATCATATTTTAGATACCTAAACCATTTAGGGTTATTTGACAATCATGTCATGGATCTCTTTTAGAGCACCCTTAAGTGTTTCTTTAAGAACACTCATCTTTTTTATTTGGCATCTTTATTACTTACTACAAAAATATTTTGAACTGACTTTTGAACCACATTTCAGATGTGGTTTACACATTTTGATTCTTCAGGGATTCAAATCTATATTGGAGAAAGTCTACTAGGGATATTATTGATAATTTATGCAAGTTACTTAATGTTTTGCATCATTGTATATTGTAACAAATATTTAACACTGATGATCAAAATGAGCATGTATCCCTTTATCCTCCCCCTCAATGTTGACAAACATTGTCACATTAAATAATAATCATCTTTGGATTCTCATTTTGATCCATTATTATATTACTACTAGCAAATACATCATACATATTAACAATAGGAGGATAATTCTTTTATCAGTTGATAAAATGCATTCATCGATATTTTTTATTAGAGTTTGTTCTGATCCATTGATCTAGCCAATTAGAGGAATTTGCTTATTGTGTAGATCATTTGAATACATACATGACTTCAGGTCATTCAACATTTATGTTGATTCAATTTTAAATCACTAAATAATATCTATGCATAATCAATAATATGAGTTTATAACAAACTTCAGGTTGTTAGCTGAATATTTACATATATGGATATATACGTGCGTCCATATATCACACATATATTATAAATTTTCATATTCTTTCTCATTTGAATTAGTGATTTTTTTAGAGCAAACCATTACAAGGATCCAAACTATTAATTTCTATTTATAAATCAATGTCAACATGAATCTGTCAAACCACATGATAACGTTCAAAACATTTGGTTCGGAACCATCTCGAACTTCTGGTTCGAACAAAATATACACACAACTTCAAGTTGTTAAGTTTTATTTCCCAATTATATCTCAAATATCAGTTTTGAACATTAATTATGATTACTTATCAAAGAATAATTTATAATTGCATATAGACATTTCTACACTCTTTTGAGAGTTCTGCCAAAAAAAAAATTACAGCAAAAATAATAATAAGAGAACATATCTCCTAAAGACCATATATATAGCTTACATGAAATATAGACTATCCTTTAGGAGAATATTTAAAGATATTTCTTCAAGAAATGATTATGCGTGTAATATTGTTTATGAAATAATAACTAGGAACATAACCTTTATGATATAATTAGACATACGAACATAGAACAATATATTCTATAGATAATTTAATTTCTTACCTATTTGGGAGGTTTAATATAGTTATAATGAAATATATGACACACGTTACATAGCCCTCAAACTTTTAGGATCTAGTCTAAACTAAATTAGGATCCTTCATAATCAAATTTCTATGCATTTATTTGGTCTAATAAAATTACCAAATATATAAACAAATCTCTTCTAGAGATATGTTATCATTTCCTAATTTATTAGTCTCTTTTAAGGATATTTTATTATCACCACTTCTGGAGTGAATTTATCTCTTCTAGAGATATATATGCACTATTGGAATGACATTCCAATGTACAATATTTCTTTTGTAGAAATTACATAATTACTACCTTTACAATAATATAAAACATCCATACTGGAGATTTTTGTTGTAACTATCTTTGAAATGACATATCAAACTTTAAATACAGTAACAAAATTAGATGCACCAATGAAAGTAAGATGCAAAGATAAAACCACTACTTCTGAAGTGTAATATAGGTATACAATTCCCTTTTTTTAGGGATAAATTATTGTTATTACTTCGAAACTTTTATATGATATTCCTTTCGGGAATATTGTGTTTCCTTTTTAAGAAATTGCAATGTAACAAAAATAAAATTCCTATAACATCTCTTCTGCGATGTTGGATTTTGCAATATAAATATAAATAAATATCTAAAACATCTCTTTAGGAGATTATTATACACACACATCCGTGTATATAAATAGTATGGCATATAAATTATCTATTCTAGAGAATTTTAAAATGTATTTCTATAACTAAATAGCTTGCCATATGTATATAGAAGTAATTTGTCAAAAGATCAAGATTATTTTTTTCATGATTAGAAAAAACCAGATCTACTAATTATTTTATAGTATTTATCAAACTTCAAGTTTGAGTTATCATAGATGTATCAATGAGAAAGCAACAAAGAGAATAATTAAATTACAGTTACTCATTGAAATGAAATTAGACTTTGCATTGCGCAAAATCTGGTAATTGATCATGTATACTTTTCCATAATTGGAAGAAATAATTTAAACTGACTACAACATATAAATTTAAATGTTACTTGAATTCATACCAAATAATAAACATCCCTTTCCAAGACTAATTTAATAGTTACTTTGTCAATCCAGTTATGTTTGAAATGTCATATAACATAATATCTTCAGGATATTTGGTTAATATAATGTAAATGGGAAGATATAAGGTAAGGTACAACTCATTTGGAGATTTTTGTAATCTCTTGAATACAGCATCATTATCTCATATGATGATTTATTAATTTCCTCTAACTTCTTCAAGAAGTACAACCTTATCATTTTACACAATTTCAATAGAGCTTAGGGCTTCTAATTCATGAACTTCAAGTTCATTAATTTGTTATCAACTTTAGGTTCTCAAATTTTGTGTAAACTTCTCCCTTTTTTTGGAAGCTTGTACATTCTGACTAATTAAAAAAATACTGATAAGAATTCGAACTTGTAAACTTTATCAGAAAGTCTTTTCGTAATTCAAGACTTTAGATCTTGAACTTTGAGTTATACAACTTCTATTAAAAGAATTTCTTTGCACAACTTCAGGTTGTAGTCAAAACCTATTTTTGTTTGACGATTAAATTTTTTGATCCTCTTTTTTTAGTTAGAACTTCTGTTTCTTTATTTTGAGGAAACTTGTAGTTCATTGATTTATGGAAACTCAAGCTTTTATCATTATAGAAACCGCAGGTTCTCAAATTTTATTTCCTTTTCCCTTTTTTATGAAAGAAAATATCAGAAGATATTAAGCTTATCATGTAAGCTTTATATTAATGTTTCTATTCACTTCAGATGTGCAAAATCAAAATCAATGTTAGATCTAAACTTAGATCTTCTAGATACATATTATCTTTATATTTGTTTCTCTAAAAATATATTTCTTCTGGAAATATAAATCATATATCAAAATAATTTTCAAATCCTTCAATCAAATCTAAATCAAATCAAAATGTTTTCAAAATGAAAACTTCATTTACCAACCATGATTTATTTCTCAAATCCATATCCAAACTAAATACAATCAAATTCAATAAATTTGCTTGAATCAACAATATCAAATTTTGTCAAGTTCAAACTTGCATTCCAAAATAAATGAACTCTAAAACATAAAAATAAGCATGATATTGAGATCTATAATATAATAAGATTATAAAAATTGCAACAATAAACAAATTAGATCTAAAATATAATAAAAAACAAAGTAAGAATGAGATCTCAAAGTTTAGATCTATATAAGATATAAAATTATAAGACTAGTATAATAAAATCTAAAAAATAAGACAGTAGATTCAGATCTGAAGAAGTAGATCTAGAATGGAATGAGATATATAAAAATAATAATTTGGAAGATTAGATCAATCAGATTAGAAAAATAACTTACCATTTTGAGATTTATAATTATATTTGGAAAAGAATAGATCTGATTTCATAAATTATCACAATTATAGATCTGTAAAAAAAATTCTTTTATAGAGATCGTGCTGATAACGTGTTATAAACTAAAAAGAGATGAGAAGCCATTAGAAAAGAGGAGAGAGTAGAAAGTGTTTATTCACTATGATATCAATTAGATTGATTCACTCAATTACATTACATAGGCTCCTTTATATATAGACCTTGGAGCATGAGATGGAACATATCCCATGATGTGGGACTAAATAGAAAAACACAAAAAACATATTCACTTTTATGTGTATGTATATTATAACAGGCAATTGTCCTTGTTCTTAAATTATTAGGATAATTTGTCCTTTAAAATATTTTCCCCTAAATATAGCATATAACGGTTAAATTTCTTTAGAAATTCAAAATGTCCCTCTGCACTTAAAAATAGGATCTAACGAATAAATATCATTTACTAATTCGTTGTTTATTAATTAATGATATAAATAAAATTCAAACTAACAAAAAAATTAAATGTTGCGACTTACAAATAAAAATTTAATCTTTTTACGCATGATTTCAACGTAATAACATGACTAAATATTTTTGCAAATCATTTTCACTTGAATATGTTAATCATATATAAATTTTAAAAGAAAAATTCACACTCGAAGCAAATGCCATCATTACGTGCGAAGTGCGTGCCATGATGCTCATATAAATAACCGAAGTAAAATAAAATTTCTGATGTAGACTTCGTTTTTTATATGTTACAATTGTTGATAAAGGTGAAACATTTGCTAGCCATCGAGCTATGTTTGCTTGTGTTGATGGATAGAGTTACATCGTGACTTTCGGCTCCATAATAGCTGAAGTTAACATTTGGTTTCCACAAAAAGAATACTAAAAATTTTAATTGACTGTTTTATGTTTGTTATGTTGTAGTTTACATTAATCTAATTATTTATTTATTTATTCACCTAGGTTAGGTTTATAATATAGGATAATTATCAATTGTCCTTTGATTTTAACTAAGCTTCTTAGAATTTCCAATTGGTAAAAAGAACCATGTTGTACTTGGTTTTTCATACATGCTCTGGATATCTCCATGAGATTTAGTTTGATTAGAGAATCAAGACCGGTTCTAGGTCATTTTGGATCAGGGACAAAACTTAAGATTTGACCATTTCGTATAATTGCAAATAACACTCAAAACCATATATAACTAATATCAAACAATGATATGTATTTTTTCAAAAGCTAATTAATTTGTTCATTACATTCCAAAATTATCAGACTTACAGCTTCTTAATCATTAAAGAGATAACTAATAAATCCAGTAATAATATCAATTAAAATATTGCTTAATGCATTTTTTGAAGTAAAATTGTCGATTATATCGTCTTTTCTAATATTTTCCAGCATATCTATTTCGATGCATAGAATTGCTAGCTCATTCAACCTATATTGAGACATTGAAGTTCAGAAATATGATTTTAACAATTTCAATTTAGAATAGCTTCGTTCGGCAAATGTCACGATCACAAGGATGGTTAATAAAATTCTATAAGCAATCACCACATTCGAAAACATATCTGTTTCTCTCTCAAACTCCATCATTCTTATCGGAGTGGATGGCATGTCTATTTCATATGATTCATCTAGCAACATTACTTATATCCATAGTTCAAAACATAAATTTTTTCCCAATCGCATCAGAAATGTCACCATGTTTTTATGCATTTTCAAAATTCACACAAGCAATTAGTAGTTTCTGATCATCCAAATTCGTTAATTTTTTAGTATCAAATAAGAAACCAACTATAGACTTAAAGAATTTCGTTTGTTCTATTCTGGTCCTTAATTGGGAGAGAGCGATGTCAACTATGTGAATAAAATAGTCAATTCTAAATGATTCTTGTGCAAACAATTGTTCTATATCATTATCGAGTATTTCACAAAATGTTTTTTCTTTGAATTCATTGTTTTGTAGGATACGTTGGCCCAATTCTCATATATGTAGCTATTTCTTTCGCTTCTTCAATTGCTAAACTAAATTCATTTTCTTTATACTTTAAAAAAAAGAAACAAGCCCGTCCACTTGTTTAACTTCAATATCAAGACACATATCATCTAATTGTGACTTTTTACTTACTACGTTTATCTTGTTTAAAACATCGTGTCAAATTATTACCATAGATAATATTAATTCAATACTTGAAAGCTCACACGTAGCTAAAGTTTGAGCATCTCTACTGAGCTTTGCATCTTCTGTAATTTCTACTAATTTGAAAAAAGCTTCTCTAAATTCATAAAGTTGTGATTTTGTTGCTTCAATACTTTCAATATGACTCCCCAATGGTGTGCTTGACAATGGTTTTAAAATTAAACCTTTTATATGAACACGTAAAACATGTCCCCATTTTGTTAAGTTAGAAACCACTAAATATATGCATTAGCATGCTCTAAAAATGACTTAGCTTTATGAGGAACAATTTGTCGTTTTACATAAATACTAAACTAAGATAGCGAGAACCACATGACATGTAAATGCTCTTGGATTTATTTCAAGCAATCTTATTTGTACACCTTGATGTCGCCCACTCATATTAGATTCATCATTGTATTTTTGCCTCCTCGTATCTTTTATGTTAAGTCCATTTTTTTAGTGCAATTTGTAGTTCATAGAAAAGAGCTAGTCCAGTCGTATCTACAACATTTATAAAATCTGAAAACCTTTTATTTTTATTGGAGAATATGACACATCAATACATCTTATTATTAAAGTCATTTGTTCTTTATGACTTGATTCAGGAGTACCGTAACAACTCTGGTCGAGATTAAAATAAATATATTGAAATGAATCCTAAGAATTTAATTTAGATTTTTGAAATCATTTGGGAATAAAATGCACAAAGAGATTCAAAATTCACTTTAGCATTTCAATTGCGTTTTTAGACCCAAAATTCATTAAAATCCATATTAGTGAAACTAATGACATTTGTGAATTTTTGGATTGTTCCGAGAAATAAATGATAAATGTTAGAAGTGTGAATAATTTTAATACCATTGGAATAGTTGAGAAATTAAACCTATTTCATAGTTATATGATGAATAACTAAATAAAAATAAATAAGCACTGAATTACATAAATTATTCAAATATCAAAATATATTTTACAAAATGAAGTGTAGATCGATTTAAATTAGATTAAAATATATTTGCAAAGAAATAAACAATAGAGATTGATATTTAAATTTAAATACAAAAGAGAAATTGATTAAGAACTAAGTTAACTTGGAATTAAACTTAAAGCAACATACCAAATAAGCCCAAGCAACATAAAAATCTGTTAATACTATTCTCCCCTAATGAAACCCGTACTTCAACTTTCTATCTCGGAGGAAATCAAACCTAATCCCCCTATGCCATACTTCCCAAATTCTAATTCATGCAACTAAAAAAAAATACACGGCTGTGAATTTGTTGATCGAGTCACTAGCTTGACATGATGAGGGATGCGACGAATTGGGAGTAGCGAACAACATGGGTGACTGCGGGTGACGCTTGCGACCCGAGATGCTGCGATGTAGGGTGAGCTGGAGATGACGTGCGATCATGGGAAGGCATGCGAACGTGAAGACGGTGACGTCCTGGGCTTGAACTTGGGCTTAGCATGGTTGTTGGATGCAGGGGTCGAGGCACGCCTTAGGTGCCTGGCAATGTGATTATGGTGTTTGGTAGAGGCGCGAACCAGCAACGGTGGATGGTGGATTACTTTGCAACGTAAAGGTGAGTTGTTTACAACTCACATCTATGTCCAATTTGAATGCATGCCTTGCCTTCAAAATAAATTATAGTTGCCCGTAATTGTGAATCATTGAGTGGGTGAATGCTTGCATGCTATAGTTTCAATTCGTTGATGCTTAAATGGGTAAAATAGAATGTTTGGGATATTAAATTTAATTCGATAATGAATTATGAAATTGCGCGTGCACGCACACACACTGTGCTTTTAGTTGCATGCAAACCTATTTAGATTGAAAATGTCCTACTTCTTTCCATGGCCTAATTTCGCTAGTTCACTTGCCTTGTTATTCCTTGGTTGTTTACATTCCTTGGGTCGATTTGTCGCTTCGAATTGCTTCTTGGTTTTTCATGGTTGTGCTTCCTCCCTTTTCTTATCTTGAGATGATATATTCTCGAGGTGATATAGAATTGAACTTTATAGATTGATCATTTGCATGGATGTTTGTGTTGATTTAACATTTGAACCAATGAATCCTTTCTTCTGATTTCGATTTGTATTATTATTACATTGAGATGCCATGGATTTACATTAAGATGCCATGGATTTATATCGTATGGTAATATTCATACGTGTGTGTGTGTGTATATATATATAAATACTAGATTTTAAATATGTTTAAAAGGTAAATTTCTTGAAAATAATTTACATAAGAGAATAGTTTTCAAAAATTAATTTGTGAAGTAAATTTATGTACAAAGTGATTTCAAACCATTTCCTAAATTAGAGTTTTAATTATATAAATAAAATAATATTTCCAATAAACTAATTTGGTCACTAAACCAGTATTTCAATCATTTTCAAAGAACTAGTTTTTAATAAATAACCATTATTCATTCGAATGAGAAATTTTATTAAATGATTTAGTAAAATGAATGGTATGGAATGTTCGAGTTTACTTTATCGGTTAATTTCTAGACTCGTCCGACTGAATATTTTATTATTATCACTGTTATTATTATTGTTGTTCTCTCACTTTTGTAGTGGGATTTAAAATCATTTAGTAAACGCTTGAATTTCACTGGGTGGTATGGGACACTTTGGCCAAGTCCATTTGGTTACTATTTGGAAGTATATTACAATCGTCTATTGGGCGTAACCTTCTGGTTCATTTAGTGATCGGCGTAGCCTTCATGCTCATCTAGTGTTCAGCGCAACCTTCAGGTTCGTCTAGTAGTCAATAAGGGGACAATACCTCGTTAGTGTTCGGCACAGCCATTGTGCTCGTCTAGTGATCGGCATAGCCTTCGTGCTCGTCTAGTGTTCGGCGTAATCTTCGGGTTTGTCCAATGGTCTATGAGGGGACGATAACTCAATTACATGCATAATCAGCGGGTTTGAGATTGTCTATCATGTGGCGCCATTTTTGATATATTTTGTGAATTAAATCTTATATTTTGATTTGTGCTTTATGATTCATCATATTTTGGATATTCGCCCATGTAAGGTGAAAACTTGGGTTGTTGACATGGTGATTTTGTGATAACAAGGCCATTTCCTTTATTAGTGACTTATTTCGGATTTGTTCTTATGTTATTTTGGTTTTGTCAATTTAACTATATTTCCATTTTCATTGTCCATAGTTTATTCCTGGATTTGGAATATTTAATCTTCATCTTATTCACTGTGTTCGATAATGCAATTTAGTAAAGCCATTAGATTTATTTATGGTTAGTGATTTCACCCTTATGAGATGCCATTTCCTTGAGTTTGATTTAATGCAAGGTATCAGGCTTGATAATGTGCTTATAATCCATATATCATGCTCACTACTATTTCACACTATGATTTCTATTATGGTATCTAAAGTTGTTTAGTTCAATACACTATATGGACTTCTATACCTTTGATGTTTATGCATGCTTATTATTATCTCACCATTTTGGATATTTAGAGACAGTCTGACCCGTTTATTATTTTTATAATACTCGGATTAGACTAAGACTTGACAGGTACAGGGACTTAATGAATTTGTATGTGAGCTACTGGAGTAGATATATGAAGTATTATCTATGTGATAGAGTTCCATTTAAGATGTTACTCTTATATGTATATTTGCTGTATATTTGGTTGTTGTGTTTACTTAAGTTGTCATGTATATTCTTCTATATATGTATATGTTGTAAATGTGAGCCAAGTATTTTCCTTTTTGTAGATTCACACTATAGAGAGAAATTTATGTTTACATTTCAGTTATGATGCATGATTCTATGTTGTATATTATATGACATATTGTTCTAAATTATGTTAAGCCACTGTATTGTTATTTTGCACCTGAATATTATACGTCGAATTCCTTCTTATAAGAGAAAGGAAAAAATATAGTCACATAATTCGACATATCAATGTACGTCCAATGCAATATTACGGATAGTCGCTATTATCCAGCACTCTAGCCCGGCTATATTGAACCGATTGCACGAGCTAGGTTCGACTACTACCAAGGATGACGATTCCAAAGTGATGATTGTAGGGCCCGGAAGTCAAGTATAGATGGTAATATGAAGTCAAGATTGAATGAAATTGATAGATGCATAATGTAAAATGTTCGAAGTGTGGAATATGGTTTAATGCATAGGAGGGATGAACATAGTTTGACTCCAACAAGAGGGATTGACGTACTTCACAGCATAAGAGTATTCTTGCAGAAAATAATGAATGTCTCAAGATCTACATGTCCAATCCTTATGAAATTTAAGGAGCAAGATACAATGACCCTAGAGAACCAATCCTAGGGATCGCTCTTCAAAAGGACTTAGTTGGAGGGATCGACATACACTCTTGGAAAAAGGTCGGCAGAAAGCAGCATGTAAGCTATGTTGAAGCAAAGATCAAACAATAACTCAAGCTTCATTGATCCAAATGGCATGAAAAGTGGAGGCTAAACATACTTTCACATAAGGATGCCACCATAGGGATTTCTCCCCAAAATTCGACTAAATAAGGGATCGGTACCGATCCTTTCTCTTTGGGAATTGGGCCCAGTGATCCTTTTAGTGGGCCCATATGTTTTACAAGGTCCTTCTATCGAGATTTTAGAGTGAATTTTGATCGTCTTTATTTATAAATACTAACTTGATGGGTCATTCTGGGGATCTTTTACGCTGCATATTACCTTAGACCCTATTGTAATCAAGTACTTGCTATTTTCTACTGTTGTAATCTGATTTATAAGTGATTAATAAAGGATAATCTTCAAACCGGACAAAGGCATACAATGTCGAACCACTATAAATTTCTACGTCTTTGATTATAGTTTATTCTTTTTTTCTTACTAATTCATCTACTTAATTTGATTTTTTTTTTCTTTACTTACTTCTCTACAGAAACTACTCTTGGGTGTTTGTGACCAATTTAGTTGTAAATATTTTGGTGCTTTTATTGAGAATCTTGATTCTCAGTTTATTAGGATCCATTTGTTCTACTGAATTGGATAAATCAGCCACAGGAGATCTACTGTTATCTTCAAGAAGTTGTTTATACTACTCAGATTTGCAGAAATCTAAGCAAAGTTATACTAAGGAATACTAGATCTACTTCTCAAAACGTGGAAGGTAATGAGAACACTAACATCAACAAGAAAATCTAAGCAATTAATTGATGGATGTGAATGTTGAACCAGTTGAAGTTCAGAATCCCACTGACTTTATTACAAGAGCTAAACTTCATAATCTAATGAGAGAGCTGATGGAGAGTCATCAACAATTAAACCAACAGATTTAGACCAATATCTACTTGATGAACCAACTTAATCAACAACAATGAGGGAAAGCTAGGAGGGACCCCACTTCTTACTCGACACCAAAGAGTTCTAGCTCATATGATACTCACATGCATAGGCATCGCAGAACAGACGAATATCATGCAAAAACTTTGGGGTGTCAACCAGTAGACCATCGTAGTCTGCCAAGATTGATAGTGCCGATCCGTCCATAGGGGTCGGTACTGATCCCTTCACCCCAATGGGAATCCACCCATGCATTGTGGCAATCAAGTTGGAGCTGCTTCAGTTGGTTTGGATGTTGGAGTTCAATTAAATGTTGACCAAGTCCTTCCTCGAAATGGCAATGAAGTGAATTTATAAAACGCACATCGGGAAGATGGTGAACCAAGAAGGCGTGAAACGACCTATAGACATTGATCGGACCATTGACGCGAGGTGGAATGCGACCATCGCTTGGCACCAACCATCCAAACACCGAATTTATCACCAATGGTCAAACAGTTAGTGAGAGAGAGCCAGGGTTTGACTAACGATGACGGTGGAATCTCGAGTATCCGTACCCCGTTCACTGATAATGTTCTACATGCGGAGTATCCAAGGAGGTTCAACATGCCATCATGCTCGCCTACAAGGAAAAACCGACCCCAGATAGCATATCGTGAGATATGAATGGTTGATGGATTCTGCACGAACGGATGATGCAACTAAGGTAGATTCTTTCCCATAACTCTCCCTGGATTAGCAACGATGTGGTTCACAGGATGACCACCATTCTTTCCTATAACTCTCCCTGGAATAGTAACTGTCAGAGTTTCGGAGGAGGAATTGACTTAGGCTGATTTTCGAAGGAGATTTGAACAGAGTTTATGTCTGAGGTTGCTAAATCAGCGCTTCTAAGGAAGTTTTTGGATCTTGAGCATGGATTGATGTTTATTGTTGAGTATGCCACTAAGTTTGATGTGTTGTCTCGTTATGGATATAATACTACAGACATCGACATCAAGAGGAATGAGAGGTTCATTAAGGGACCGAGGCCTGAGCTTGCTAGGGCGACCCTAACACATATCTGTTATCCTTGTAATATGGTTGTGGAGATGGCAATCTGCCATGAAGACATGCTTGTTTTTTATGCTAGAGATAAGCTAGTTGAAACCCAAGGTTCTCAGGGAAAGAAGAGAAAGTTCTTTAAGAAGAGGGAACCCAATAAGGGGGAGGCAGCCATGAAGGCAAAGGTTGATTTAGTTTGCTTCAAGTGTGATAAGAAGGGGTCATTATGCTCATGAATGTCGGTCAGGTAAGGGAAAGAAGGCTGCAGATAAGAAGAATGTGAAGTGCTTTAACTATGACCAAGTTGGGCATTATAAGAATCAGTGTCCAAAACTAGTTAGGACGGACAAGAGAAAGGTATTTGTTGTTGGCCCATCATCCACTAGGCCAATTGCAGCTGAAAAAGGGAATACTGTGATGGAAGGCACATTTTTGATTCAGAGTATACCAGTTAGATACTATTTGATACCGGTGCATCATATTCATTTATATCCTAGTGTTTGGTTGACATGTTATGCTTAAAACCAACATACCTTGTTACTTCCTTAAGGGTTGTGAATCCAATAGGAGGTTATGCAACTCTAGGAACGAGATGTGACCATTTAGAACTTAACTTGTTAGCTCATAGTTTGCATGCAGACTATATATTTTCAATTTTGTATATTTCAAAATCATTTTGGGTATGGATTGATTGAATAAGTATGAGGCTAGGATTTTTTTGATGGGGAGATATCACTAAGACATCCTGATAGTCATAACCGAATCATATTCTGAATGGGGAATTCTGACCGGAGTAGTTATGCTTTATTAAGTGCAATAGAAGTGGGAGAAGAATTAAGTCAGGTTCGAGTAGCAAGGGATTTTGCAGATGTCTTTGAGCCGGTCACAGGACTACCATCGAAACGAGCTGTCGTGTTTCGAATAGATTTTATGCTAGGAGCTAAACCTGTAAGTAGACTACCTAGTAGGATGACACCAACTGAAATAAAGGAATTGAAGGTGTGGCTAGTGGATCTAAAAGGAAGAAATTTTATTAGACCAAGCAGTTCACCTTGGGGAGCGGCCATGGTGTTCATGAAGAAACCAGATGGGTCATTGAGGATATGTATCGACTATCATAGGTTGAATGAGAGGATGATTAAGAATAAGTACCTTTTGCCAAAAATTGACGATCTATCTGATCAGTTGTGTAGAGCTAGTGTGTTTTCTCAATTGGATTTGGTGATAGGTTTCCATCGGTTAAAAGGGGCGGAGGATAGTATTCCATCAACAACATTTCAGACTAGGTATGGTTTGTACGAGTGGTTAGTAATGCCATTCCAGTTAACGAATGCACCTGCTTTCTTCAGGGACCTGATGAACCGAGTTTTCCGAGAGTATTTGGATTAGTCCGTCTTGGTATTTATGGATAACATTTTAGTATACTCTAAGGATGAAAGTGAGCATGAGGATCATCTTAGAGTAGTGCTTGAAACATCGAGGCAGCATCAACTAAAAGCGAAGTTTTCTGAGTCTCATTTTTAAAAGAAAGAGGTTAAGTTTCTTGGTCACATGGTTTCATAGAATGACTTGTTTGTCAATCCAGATAAGATCGAAGCTGTTAATAATTGGAAGAGACTATAGACGGTGATCGAGATTAGGAGTTTTCTTGGACTTGATGGCTATTACCGAAGATACATCAAGGATTTCTCACGGATAGCAGCACCTTTGACTAAGCTAACTAGAAAGGATGTGAAGTATGTTTGGTCCGGTAAATGTGAGGAAGCATTCCTTAATTTAAAGTGTTTGTTAACCAATGCACTTGTGTTAGTAGTTCCAGACGGAAACTAAGGGTCAGTGGTGTATACCGACGCATGTGGAACTGGATTGGAAGCTATGTTGATGTAGAAGAATAAAGTGATTGCTTATGCTTCACGACAGCTTAGACCGCATTAAATGAGATATCCTACTCATGATTTGAGTTGGTTGCGGTGATCTTTGCATTGAAGATTTGGAGGCATTATCTCTTAGTGCAGAGATTTGAACTATACACAGATCATAAGTCTTTAAGGTACTTATTCTCTCGGAAGGAGTTGAATATGAGACATCAGAGGTGGCTGGAGTTTTTGGCTGCTTATGATTTTAGTATAGAGTATACTCCTGAGGAAGAAAATAAATAGCAGATGTTTTTAGCAGAAGACATCAAAATATGGTGTTAGCTATGTTGGTATAATGAAAGGATTTAGAAGCTTTGACTACTTGTGGCATGCGGTTAAGATCGGCTGCTAGTTCTAGTCAAAGTACTACCATGTTGTCATGTTTGGAAGTTTGACTAGTTTTGATTCAGTGGATTGCTTCCAAGCAAAAAGAGGATCCAGCGCTAGCTAAGAGGATTAGAAGGCTTGAGGTTGGAATCGAGATCGATGAGCTGAAAGATTTCAGTCTTGACCATATGAGATGGTTGAGAAAGAAGGGACATTTGTGTGTTTCGAATGTTGAGGACTTAAGGAAAGAAGTTCTTGGAAAATGTCATCATCCAAATTTACGATTCATCATAGAGGAACCAAGATGTATCAAGATATGAAGAGGAGATTCTATTGGGAAGGCATGAAGTAGGATGTTGGCATGTGGGTTAGGCAGTACACAAACCGTCAACAAGTGAAAGCCGAACATCAGAAGCTGAGTGGGTTGCTTCAAACTTTAGAGATTTTAGTTTGGAAATGGGATATCCATGGATTTTATAGACGGGTTGCCAAGGTCAAATAGAGGAAATGAAAGTATATGGGTTATAGTGGACAGGTTGACCAAAAATTCCCATTTCATTCCAGTTAAGACAACTAGAATGACACCTGTTTTAGCTAAATTGTTCATGAAGAACATAGTTAGACTACATGAGATTCCTAGTAGTATAGTCAGCGACAGAGATGCTTTGTTTACTAGCAAATTCTGGAAGAGTCTATAAGATGTGTTAGGCACTAAGCTCAAGATAAGTACTGCATATCACGCTCAGATGGATGGGTAGACAGAGAGAGTCAATAAGGTACTCAAGGATTTACTAAGAAATTCTGTATTGGACTTTGGTGGATCTTGGGAAGATCATCTACATCTGGTTGAGTTTTCCTATAATAATAGTTATCACACTAGTATATGTAACCTTTTAAAGCTTTGTATGGAAGGCCATTGAAATCACCAACATGTTGGTTGGAGACTGGAGACAGGTTAGTCTTGGGTCCAAATCTGTTTAGAGAGGTGACAGAGAAGATTGAGTTGATTTGAGAAATGATGAAGGAAGCTCAGTCCAGATAGAAAAGTTACGTAGATAAGAGGCGTATAGACCTAGAATTCTCGGTTGGGGATAAAGTTTTCATTAAAGTGTCACCGATGAAGGGTGTGGTACGATTTGGAAAATCAAGAAAACTGGCACCGAGATATGTTTGTCTATTCCAGATTATAGAGAGGATTGGAAAGCTCTCATACAGAGTAGATTGCCGAGTGGTATAACAGGTTTCTAAAATTAATTTCATGTGTCTCATCTTCGCAAGTATGTGCATGACCCAAAGACTACCATTCCTTCAATAGGGTTGGAAGATTTGATAGTAGAGCCTAATTTGACTTTTGTTAGACATCAGTTCGGGTTCTAGCGAGAGATGAGAAAAGATAAAGGAACAAGACAGTCAAGTTGGTGAAAGTTCAATGGAACGACAACGAGAAGGACTATACTTGGGAGATAAAAGACAGGATCAGAGATACTTATCATGATCTGCTTTGAGGGTATGTCTATATTAGCTTTATATAGATAGTTATTAGTCAGGTAGGCTGGTATGGTTGTTAGGAGTTGTTAGAGATGATTGCTATGTTTTAGTATTTAGTCCTTACTGAATTTTGAGGACGACATTCTATAAGGTGGGGAGCCTGAACACCCCTAATTTTTAATTACATTATTCAGAGATTTAATTAGATAAATTGAATAGAATAATGTAAACATTAGAGTGATAAGAGGATTGAGGTTTGAATAAATAATTAAAAGCCGTGCTTAATCATTTAAATGAGCTTAAGAATGACTTATAGGCTAATTAATTTACACAAGGGCATATTAGGAAATAGCCGCACCTTATTACCATAACCCTTGTATATTCTCGTTCCTTATACCATTCACGTTCATTTTCTCATTTTCCCAAAACATAAAACATAAACATAAAAGAAGAATAGTTGGCTATTGCTAAGGAAGAAAAAAGGAGAAATTATATCTAAAGCTAAGGAATTCAAGCTAGGGGAAATTAATCTCAATCTAGTCTCCTTACCCTAATCAAGGCCAATAATAATCTATATCATCTCTATTTTGTTTTTATGATCATTTGTTTTCGGATTTAAGATTAAATCCACTTTAATGATTATTTGGATGATGATATGCTTGGATCATAACATGTTTGATTTGAAAAAGAATTGTTTAAATATGATTTTATAAGGTTTTAAGGGTAAAATCAATTATAATTGATTTTGAACTCCATGAGGAATTTAATGTTATGTAAAACATGACTTTGGAGTTGGGTTTTAATTTCCATAATTTTTCAAGTTATGGTGAATTTTTTATTTATTTTCAAAGGAAAATTTTGTTAATTGGGTTGAGAAATTTATTTCGAAAATTAGGGTCTAAAATTTAGATATGTTAGTTAACATATTAATATTGAATTTATGTGATTTTGAGGATTTTGCCTAAGTGATTTACTATGAGAATTAAATTATTTGAAAGGAGAATCTAAATGATTTAATTATTTTTCTTAATAAAAGGGTTTATTTGTTAAATTAATCTTGGTTTGTATCTAAAATTATGCGGCCATTATTTTTGTAAAGAATTTGTAAAGTTGAGGAAACCAGTCGCATGTTTACAACTAGGCATGTTAGAGAGTATTTGCTTTAATTGACATTAATCAGCTTTTACCCAGAAAAGTGGGTTCCACCTCTATTAGAAGCACCTTTAGACTCATAGCTTTCGCCTTCAATCAAGTCGAAACCCCACAAAGTCGAAACCAATATACAAGGTATCAACGTTGGTACGTAGTGGATTGGAGAAAGACAGAAGGCATGGTGTCCTTTGCTTCCGGTGGGGTTGAAACTTTTGCTTTATTTAAAATATTAAGTGCCTGCTTTGTTTTACTAAAGCTTTCGAAGGAGTCGAAACATATGCTATCGAAAGTGGTTTTCTAAATAGCTTTCAAAGAATGTTGACATCTTTTATTTTTAAGTATGAACTTTCGAATGAGTCCCTTATTTATAAAACAATGCTTTTGAAAAT
Organism: Allium cepa; assembly: GCA_030765085.1. Classification (NCBI taxonomy): domain Eukaryota; kingdom Viridiplantae; phylum Streptophyta; class Magnoliopsida; order Asparagales; family Amaryllidaceae; genus Allium; species Allium cepa. The sequence continues at coordinate 383,202,278 of CM060944.1, read as the reverse complement.
GGTGGTTCAGACCTAGTCGAAGCCCTGCTGCCGCTCTTTGGTCTTTCGAGTGTATTGAAGTCATCAATGCTTTCGAAGGGTGGCTTTTGTTTTAAACTTATACTAAGCCACTCCCTAAATGCTTTCGAAAAGATTTAAGGGTTCCGAAGGTAATGGCTTTGAAAGAGGGTTTCGAAGCTATCCTTCAAAGTTTATCTTAAATGTTTTGAAGCTTTCGAAAGGATGGTGCCGACGCCATCAAACTTTCCCCAAACAATTTTATATGAAGATTAAAGGTTTTGAAAGGGATACTTTCGTGTATATTCACTTTGACCCAAAGATGTTTTTGAGTAAACCCAATGATTTCGAAAGAGTTACTTTCATTGGTTTGCGAAGCTATGTTTCTAAAGATTATTAAGTAATGCTTTGGTACTTTCGAAAGGTACATTTTGGTTTCAAAAGAGATGGTTTATCGAGCTTCAAAAGGTATATATCTTGTGTTTTGAAAAGAAGCTTTCTATGCTTTTGTAGAAGGTTATCTAGGGGTTTCGAAAGTAATGTTATATGGTTTCGAAGGCCTTAGTTGTCAAAACAAATAACCCAATCTCATTTTAAAGGAAAACCATAGCATAAATAAAGAGTTTGAAATGATTTTAACTATGGAGTTTTGAAGAAGTTTACCTTGATTAATAGGTTAAAAGGATTAGCCAAATTTTTTTTTTAAATTAATTTTGAGGATATTAAACCACGGGTGTTTGTATTATTATGTTATTATGTTTACTCTTTATATGTATATTTACATTGTAATGGACCCATAACTGTATTTTAAGGATAAAAGGAAGAATTACCAGCTAGGTTAACATAGTAGTGAATATAATTTGAATTAACTCTTGAATGAGTAGAATTACAACCAGGAGGTCAGATAGACTAGAATGTAGGATGTAACGACCCGTAAATTTCGATAATTAAAATAGCTAATTTAATAAGTTTTCGTGATTTAATGTTAGAAAAAAATTTGTAATTCGTTTGAAATAATAATAACTGGAATGAATCGCAAAAATAACTATCCAAGTGATGAAAAATAAAAGCTATTTAGTGAATGCCTTTGCAATCAATAGTTGAATAGGATAATAAATGTTGAATTCATTTGGTATAATAGAGTAATTGATTGATAAGAAAATCTATTTAAAATCAAATATTGAATATTGAACAGGTAAATTGTTTAAATTAAATATTTAAAACTTATTGAATAATTGAATAACCGAAAAATGAAATTAGTGTTCTAAATTGTGAATTGGTTTTAAGGGTTGGATCTTATAAGTTCGATTTCAATATTTCAAAAGATAATGAATTATTGGATAAGCGGAATTGTTTAAATTAAATACTTGGGAATTATTGAATAATTTAATAACGGGAAATGAATAACCGTATGATGGAAATAGTTGTTTTATAATTCTAATTCGTTTCAAAAGTTAAAAATTTTAAGTTCGTTTTGAATATTTCAAAGGATGGTGATTTAAGTATAATCAAATTTGTTAAATTTAATATTACAAATGTTTGAATAATTAAATTCCGAAGTTGATATGATTAATATGATATTGAAATTTAATATATGAAAATAGAGTGAATAATTTAAATTTGATTTAATATGATTCAAATTGGTTTCCAAAGTGAATGTAAGTTATATCGGGATTATAATGGAGTTAATAAGATTTTAAAAAATTGGAATTTATCGGATAATTGAATAACGGGTTTAATATGATTAAAAATGATTTGTAAAATTTTATTTTATCATATTGGAGTTATAGTGATGTTACAGAACTTTTAAAACTGAATTTAAAATTTATTTGTGAAAATTGAATATTTTAATATTTAATTATCGACTGAAAAATAGCCAATTTTTGAACAGTCTCAAAATTGGACGAAACCAATTCCATTGGATCCGTAATAGTTAGTTATTACCGGATTTCAATTTTCGTAGCAATCGAAGTTGTCGTTTGACCGTGTCAGCTCGAAACGCATCGAAATTGTTTTAATATTAATTTAACGAGTTAAAATAGTCATTTTTCAAACGGTCTCGGATTTTGACGAAACCAGTTTCATCGGATCCGTAATGTGATATTATTGTAAGGTTTCAAATTTCGTGTCAATTGGATTTATCGTTTGTCCGGGGCAAGCCAAAACGCCTAGAAAATCATTTAATCGGTTTAATGTAAATTTGATCATTTAATTCCGTAACTCACACAGATGGCCGAGTTAGCTTCCAAAACCTGTTCCATTGTGTCCGAAACGCGGGATAAACCTTAGAAACGTCAGTCACCGTGCGTAAATCGGAGTCCGGAAACCCCGGAATGGATAGTGTTCGTCGTTTCTTTAAATACCCCTTTACTCACAAAAAATAAAATAAAATAAAAAGAGGGTTAGGGTTGAGCTTCAGGCCGCCACTACCATCAATGGCCGATACACTCCCTCCTTCCTCCCCATTTTTCTTCGCATCTGTTGATCGTTAGCGAAAATCATCAACTGGAGAGTCGAAGTACTCATCGAGCACTACCTATCCAACGGCTGAGATCGTCATCGGAGCAACGTGGGGGAGTAGGGGAGGCCGCGACCTGCTGCCGTACACACGCGTTTCTAGGCCTTTAGGGGTGGCCGAGTTCAACGTGGCTCTGGCCGTGGGTAGCTTTCGGCGTTGGCTTCGAAATGGTGATGGCCGATCGTCATCAAATCGACTGTGGTGGGTGCAAATTTTAAACCCTAGATGATGTATTGGGTTCGGTTTCAACGGCCTGGGGCAAGCTCGCGCGTGGGAAGAAGATGGGGGCAACGGCTCAGATCTAAAAATTCAAAATCATGCGGCCAGGATTGGATTAGGTGTAAAGATTAAATTAAAGCTGAAATTAATTTATATATAAATACAGGTTAACTTTAAACTATCATATCTTGTTCATGCGAGGTCGGAATCGTACGAAACGAATTGCGTTGCAATCATTTTGTCGAGCACTACGCAATGGAGCTGGATTGGAATCATTTGGAGCTCGAGAAAATTTTGAGTTAAATCGAACGTCGTTCGATTTGATTTAAAATCGTAAAAATCAAGGTGAGTGTTTCATAACGCTCACAATGTACTAAATATCTTTATGCTAGTTAATTTGACATTACATAGTGTTATGATTTTATTTGTCGTTGTTTGATAAATTTAATTGCCATATGGATTGTCATTTGAATTAACCGTTGAAATTAAATTGACAGTTAAATTGAAATTGAAATTGAAATTGAATTGATATTGAATTACCTGACATCGATAACTATGAAATTGCCATGAATTGTATTGCCTATTGGATGATGTATTGCGATGGATGCTATTGGTTGATATTTGAATGTTTGGATGTTTATTTGCTTATATATATCCTGTTATGCATACATATGATACCGTGATTTAATTTAAGTGAGATATATTCATCCCTGACATTTAATTGAAATAAATAATTACTTGGCCATAGGATAGAAAATTATATACGGACACCGAATTGGCTAAATTAATAATTTTTAAAAATTGTCAATTTGAAATTTATTTAAATGCTTTGATTTAAAAGTTATAAATAGAAATCAATTTATAGAAATCGAATCTATCGAAAAATTGATTTTGGAATGTTGAAATAGATTTTGGTTAAAAGAAATTGTTAAATGATTTAAGTGAGACTTTGAAATTTAAAATTGGGTAATGATTGACTTTCGAAAATTTATTCGTTTTAAAAGATCGAACCTTAATTCGAGCTTTGAATATTACTAAGTAAAGGTGATATAAAAATGATATTTTGAAATCGAGCTTGGAATTGAACCATATTTGAAATTTGGATTTAAACTTGAATATTGATGGAAAATTTGTTAAGTGTTATAAATGGATATTTTGAAAACCAAGCTCTAAATCGATATAAATTGAAATTGAATTAATTGAAAGTGAATATAAAATTGAATAAATTTGAAGTCAAAGTTGACATTGAGTTGAATTGAAATCGAAATTGAATCGGTAGAAGGGAAATTGAAATTGTTTTGAATTGAGAAGTCATAATCGAAATGGTTTGGTTTTGAAGCTGTTTATTTTGTTTCCAAATTTCTCAGTTATATAAACCATTTTTGAATACATAAACTATTTTAATCTATTTTAAATCTACTTAACCCAATTTAAATTATTTAAACTAAATTTATCTATTTCAAATCCATTTTAAAGATTTTAAGTATTTTTAACTATTTCAATTATTTAAAACTACTTTTAAACTACTTAAAACTATTTTTCTAAAATCCTAAGCTGGTCAATAAGGTGAAATGTGTGTATTTAAATCTTGAATTTAAATACGAATTGAGTTAAATGAAGTTGCAACCTAAATTGAAATTCGAAATGATTTTGAAATCGAAATGAGATATTGATGCGAATTTTTTTTTTTGAACGAAATCTTACATTTGAAAAGAAACGATGATATTTGAAATGGATTTGATTTTTGAAGCGAATATGATATTTTGATATCAATTATGAATCGATTTGAAATATAAAAGAGCCAACGGTGAAATAATACGTAGTTATTAAAGAGACCGGGATCGGATATGGACATACTCTCTGTCGATGCCGAAAACCGCTTTAATAACTATTATACGCGGAGTGTTGATCCAGAATGAAGTGGATGGTTTGGTGAACGCGTTGACTGAAGAAAGAGAACAATATTGGATGGCCCCTGACATGACTAAAACAGGAGCCGCGCCGGGCCATTGAGGTTCGCCACCTCTAGCGGACACGCTTCTTCGATACCATTTCTATTACATTTGTGATGCGATTTGGGTGCACCCCTTGATTTCGGAGTGTTGTTTCGCGGTGTTGGGGTAGCTGCTGGCTATGCCCAACATCAGTCCGGATCACGCAACTACTAGTATCCTAGTTGGTATCGCCTCATGTACCTTGTCATGCTGATTATCCTATTCGCGACCACTACGTTTTGATTTGTACCTTGAGTATATGGATTGCCCTCTGGTGACTTCCGGTTTTGGAGAAACTACGGTCTTGTATATGCTTTTGGGAATATAAAATGTGTTAAGGGGGATTATGGTGACGCCTTAACGCTATTTTGATACTTTATATTACTGATAGGCATTATCTACTTAGCGTATATTACTACATAGTAGATAGTTTAACGGATCCTTGAGAGATGGAAAATTCCGTAACATCTCTTAAGTTATTGCACGCTTGTTGACACTGGATAGGAGATGTCAAACCCCGTAAACACCTCCGACGCCGTTGCACTCATATTTATTTACGATTGATTTAACTTTCATAAGGGTATTTAGTCCTGACTCGAGTGTTTTGTCTTTTCATTACGCTCGGGTCAGACCTGAGTTTTTCAGATTTTTGAAGATCTATTCTGGAGGACGAAGACGAAGATTTGGTACACTATTACTATTATTATCTGTGCATCATGCTATCTGCTGCATTATTTAAATTGTTCTGTTGTATATGTATAACTCTGATAAATGTTGTATAAATAATTGTCAAAGTACAGTAGACAGCTTCATGAACTGTTTATTTGACTATTATATTTTATCGTTCCGCTGCGAGATTTTGTGTTGTTTCATTTCCTTTATTTCTTTTCTTTTTTTTTCTTATTTACCCCAATAACTATCTGCCCTTTTGAATGGTTTGGAATCGACATGTGTATTTGATCGTCGGTTTAAACTGTCAAAAAGGCGGGTCGTTACAGTTGGTATCAGAGCTTTGGTTTAGCGATAAACCTTGGCTCTAGTGGGGAATAACTCATTGAAATAGAGGTAAACTATATGAATGAGTTGTGTGTATATGAGAGAGCGTATTTGTTAGTGATATAAAATGTTTTATATTGTGTCGGTTGATTTGTTGAGTGGCTTATGGATTTTGGTCAATACGAGTAATTAACGTCATTGATAGGGATCTCTAAACACTCGAACAGAACAATTCGACATAGTATTGTTTTAAAATGGGGTAAATATAATAATTTTTCCCTAATTATATTTTGTATATAAAGGATTAATTTTCAGAAATTTTGTGACTTACCTAGCTTACCTGGTTGTTAGGAATGAAAATATTGGATTATCATTAATTAGATATTGTAATTTAATAAATAAGATGAATTACAGAATGAACAGTAATAACACAACTTGTAGAATGTTTTAAGAAAAAAAATCCTATAAGATATTTTATAAAGGTGACTTATAAATTTAAAATAGATTTAAATTGGAAAGTATTGAATTTAAGACCCGGAGGTTTTGAAAAATGATTCTCAAGGTTTTGAAGAAATAAATAGTGATATTAATTGGAAATTGTTTATGGAAATATTTTGAAAGGATTTTTAAAGAAAGGAATAAATTTAATACTCCTCTCTTATGTCGCTGGAAAATAATTTCGTTGATGACTGCGCAGCATCATCGACGTTCATTTTCGAGTCTCAAAGTGGGGAAGACTTCTAAGAAGCTTTGCTTTTCTTCGAAATTATTTTTGGGTAAATGGGTTTTGGTTTAAACTCCAAAGGTATGATTTGATATATAAAAAAAATTACCAAATATAAGTATATATGTTTATTTCAAACGATTTGAAAAGAACCGGGCATTTAAAATTCTAAGTTATGTTAATTAGAAATTTTCAAATTATTTGAATGAAACATGAATAACCAAAATTTATAAAATAAGAGGATTAAGATATTTGAGCTATTGTTTGGGAACTTTAAAGTTGGAAGGTAAAGAGGATTTAAACTAATTAAATTTGTGAACATTCTAATTAAGTAAAATGAAATTCTATAAATTTTTATAATACCAAATTTGCATTCTGATAACATATAATATGACTTACCAAATATTAAGAAGTTGAAATGATGTTTTGGATATGTAATGAGTTGTTGTACAAATAAACAGAACTTGAAAATAATTGAAGTATACAAATAAGGAAAACTCAAACAGAATTAAAATGTATATAAATAAAAATTTGGTTGTGATAAAAATTATATATACTTAAATATAACGTGAATGATGAATGGATAAATGGAACAAGTAAGTGAACTTAAGAAATGAATCGTATTATACCTTTGTAAATTGGTTATAGAAAAAAAATATAAATTGCAAAGGGATTGAACAAAATAATTGAATTCGTAACCTTTAAGATAACTGCAAACTAAGAAAAGTCGTATATATGAGAAGTTAGACTTTTATGGAATGACTATAAACTAAAGTGTTGATTAATAAAATATTCCACAAATGAATTCGTTATTAACTGAAATTATGAAAATGAAATAAAAGTAAACAAAGGAATTTCTTATAGCTAAGAATCAATTGGAAAATGAAATTGAATTTAATTAAATTACATAGAATGATTAAAATGAACTTGAGTAAGTAAATTCTATGATATAATGTTTGAGAAAAGATGATGTTAAGGAATATGCTATGTAAAGAAATGAATATACTAACTGAATAATGGACTGTGAGTAATTAAGTGGAAAAAAAAGAAGTCAATAAAATAATTTAGTATAGATAAATTGGATAGAAAATCCATTGGAAGGAAATACGTAAGATTGTACGTATATTATTTTATTCGCATAACGATTTGATCCAAATTCGAGCACAAAATTTCAAGATGATTTATATCGATCCAAGTTAGGATTTTTCACTCGATTTTCGACGGCAAACTCTGGATATGGATTTTTAATTTGATTCTGGAATACTCTATCATAGTATATGGCTATGCAAGGAGAGTAACAGTTTTCGATCAAGGAACCAAATCTGAGTCCGCACTAGAGAGTCGTGTGAACGATACTAGTTTGGAAGTGAAATTGTGTGATCGAATAAGCGATTAGATGGATATTGCTCACGGATGATATATGTACGACTTACGGACTTAATTAAAGTTAATATTGGAAATTTAAGATGCCAAATATAAAATGATTCTTTTAAAATTATATAACATGATATATATATAAAAGAGATAAACCAAATTGAATATAAAATTAATAATTTGGTTATGTTGGGTATGATTTGGTTGTTATATGATTGTTAGTTGATTTTTATATAATTAAGTGTTAATGAAATTGGAAGCTATAAATCACTGAAATCAAATTGGAAGTTAAATGAATTTAAATAGAATTTAGTTTGATTCAAATTGGAAGTGAACTAATGTAAATATAAATTTGTGAATGTTAACCAATTGAATTGAGAATGAATGTTAGTAAAATCCAACGTTAATGAATCAACTATGATTAAAATTGAAATCCAAGTCAATAAATATTAATGAGAAGTGAATTTATATTGATTGGTTATGGATTTGTTGGATGATAATTGGATGATAGTTGATTGATGGTTGCATTTGTTGTTTTGTTGCACTTGCTATGTTGGCACATGTAGTTGTTATGTTGTTATATGATGTATATTGATATTATTTTCATATATGCATGTTTCTCATAGTTTGTTGAGTGTTTAGTAGGTGCGGATTGCGCTTGCTTAGCATTTGGAGCTCGCTTTTGCGCTATATTATTCGTATATGCTCGCTAAAAAAAATATATAAGGTACATGTTTATTTTATCATTGGATTTGGTGATTTTTGATGAGCCACTTGGCTTTTGGATTTTCTTTTGTTGGTTTGGGGCCCGTAGAGGCATTTTGTAGTTGTACCGATCGAGCCGCGCAAAGGAGACTCTGCCGAAATTTTCCGTAAAATCCGGGTGTTAGAAAATTTTTCAAGTTTTAAAATTTTTATAACTTGTTTTGATAACTAACTTTTAAAAGTTAGAAAGCCGTTTGGAATAACTTAGTGAAAGTGTAGTAAAGACTTTATAAATGGAATTTCATTGTTTATAAGTTGGTAACTTTGAGATAAATATACCTAAGGTTGAATTCTATACTTAGTTCCTTTTCCCTTCTTTTTTTCCTTTTCGGGGACGAAAAGTTTTGAGTGGGGGATAGTGTAACGACCCGTAAATTTCGATAATTAAAATAGCTAATTTAATAAGTTTTCGTGATTTAATGTTAGAAAAAAATTTGTAATTCGTTTGAAATAATAATAACTGGAATGAATCGCAAAAATAACTATCCAAGTGATGAAAAATAAAAGCTATTTAGTGAATGCCTTTGCAATCAATAGTTGAATAGGATAATAAATGTTGAATTCATTTGGTATAATAGAGTAATTGATTGATAAGAAAATCTATTTAAAATCAAATATTGAATATTGAACAGGTAAATTGTTTAAATTAAATATTTAAAACTTATTGAATAATTGAATAACCGAAAAATGAAATTAGTGTTCTAAATTGTGAATTGGTTTTAAGGGTTGGATCTTATAAGTTCGATTTCAATATTTCAAAAGATAATGAATTATTGGATAAGCGGAATTGTTTAAATTAAATACTTGGGAATTATTGAATAATTTAATAACGGGAAATGAATAACCGTATGATGGAAATAGTTGTTTTATAATTCTAATTCGTTTCAAAAGTTAAAAATTTTAAGTTCGTTTTGAATATTTCAAAGGATGGTGATTTAAGTATAATCAAATTTGTTAAATTTAATATTACAAATGTTTGAATAATTAAATTCCGAAGTTGATATGATTAATATGATATTGAAATTTAATATATGAAAATAGAGTGAATAATTTAAATTTGATTTAATATGATTCAAATTGGTTTCCAAAGTGAATGTAAGTTATATCGGGATTATAATGGAGTTAATAAGATTTTAAAAAATTGGAATTTATCGGATAATTGAATAACGGGTTTAATATGATTAAAAATGATTTGTAAAATTTTATTTTATCATATTGGAGTTATAGTGATGTTACAGAACTTTTAAAACTGAATTTAAAATTTATTTGTGAAAATTGAATATTTTAATATTTAATTATCGACTGAAAAATAGCCAATTTTTGAACAGTCTCAAAATTGGACGAAACCAATTCCATTGGATCCGTAATAGTTAGTTATTACCGGATTTCAATTTTCGTAGCAATCGAAGTTGTCGTTTGACCGTGTCAGCTCGAAACGCATCGAAATTGTTTTAATATTAATTTAACGAGTTAAAATAGTCATTTTTCAAACGGTCTCGGATTTTGACGAAACCAGTTTCATCGGATCCGTAATGTGATATTATTGTAAGGTTTCAAATTTCGTGTCAATTGGATTTATCGTTTGTCCGGGGCAAGCCAAAACGCCTAGAAAATCATTTAATCGGTTTAATGTAAATTTGATCGTTTAATTCCGTAACTCACACAGATGGCCGAGTTAGCTTCCAAAACCTGTTCCATTGTGTCCGAAACGCGGGATAAACCTTAGAAACGTCAGTCACCGTGCGTAAATCGGAGTCCGGAAACCCCGGAATGGATAGTGTTCGTCGTTTCTTTAAATACCCCTTTACTCACAAAAAATAAAATAAAATAAAAAGAGGGTTAGGGTTGAGCTTCAGGCCGCCACTACCATCAATGGCCGATACACTCCCTCCTTCCTCCCCATTTTTCTTCGCATCTGTTGATCGTTAGCGAAAATCATCAACTGGAGAGTCGAAGTACTCATCGAGCACTACCTATCCAACGGCTGAGATCGTCATCGGAGCAACGTGGGGGAGTAGGGGAGGCCGCGACCTGCTGCCGTACACACGCGTTTCTAGGCCTTTAGGGGTGGCCGAGTTCAACGTGGCTCTGGCCGTGGGTAGCTTTCGGCGTTGGCTTCGAAATGGTGATGGCCGATCGTCATCAAATCGACTGTGGTGGGTGCAAATTTTAAACCCTAGATGATGTATTGGGTTCGGTTTCAACGGCCTGGGGCAAGCTCGCGCGTGGGAAGAAGATGGGGGCAACGGCTCAGATCTAAAAATTCAAAATCATGCGGCCAGGATTGGATTAGGTGTAAAGATTAAATTAAAGCTGAAATTAATTTATATATAAATACGGGTTAACTTTAAACTATCATATCTTGTTCATGCGAGGTCGGAATCGTACGAAACGAATTGCGTTGCAATCGTTTTGTCGAGCACTACGCAATGGAGCTGGATTGGAATCATTTGGAGCTCGAGAAAATTTTGAGTTAAATCGAACGTCGTTCGATTTGATTTAAAATCGTAAAAATCAAGGTGAGTGTTTCATAACGCTCACAATGTACTAAATATCTTTATGCTAGTTAATTTGACATTACATAGTGTTATGATTTTATTTGTCGTTGTTTGATAAATTTAATTGTCATATGGATTGTCATTTGAATTAACCGTTGAAATTAAATTGACAGTTAAATTGAAATTGAAATTGAAATTGAATTGATATTGAATTACCTGACATCGATAACTATGAAATTGCCATGAATTGTATTGCCTATTGGATGATGTATTGCGATGGATGCTATTGGTTGATATTTGAATGTTTGGATGTTTATTTGCTTATATATATCCTGTTATGCATACATATGATACCGTGATTTAATTTAAGTGAGATATATTCATCCCTGACATTTAATTGAAATAAATAATTACTTGGCCATAGGATAGAAAATTATATACGGACACCGAATTGGCTAAATTAATAATTTTTAAAAATTGTCAATTTGAAATTTATTTAAATGCTTTGATTTAAAAGTTATAAATAGAAATCAATTTATAGAAATCGAATCTATCGAAAAATTGATTTTGGAATGTTGAAATAGATTTTGGTTAAAAGAAATTGTTAAATGATTTAAGTGAGACTTTGAAATTTAAAATTGGGTAATGATTGACTTTCGAAAATTTATTCGTTTTAAAAGATCGAACCTTAATTCGAGCTTTGAATATTACTAAGTAAAGGTGATATAAAAATGATATTTTGAAATCGAGCTTGGAATTGAACCATATTTGAAATTTGGATTTAAACTTGAATATTGATGGAAAATTTGTTAAGTGTTATAAATGGATATTTTGAAAACCAAGCTCTAAATCGATATAAATTGAAATTGAATTAATTGAAAGTGAATATAAAACTGAATAAATTTGAAGTCAAAGTTGACATTGAGTTGAATTGAAATCGAAATTGAATCGGTAGAAGGGAAATTGAAATTGTTTTGAATTGAGAAGTTATAATTGAAATGGTTTGGTTTTGAAGCTGTTTATTTTGTTTCCAAATTTCTCAGTTATATAAACCATTTTTGAATACATAAACTATTTTAATCTATTTTAAATCTACTTAACCCAATTTAAATTATTTAAACTAAATTTATCTATTTCAAATCCATTTTAAAGATTTTAAGTATTTTTAACTATTTCAATTATTTAAAACTACTTAAACTATTTTTCTAAAATCCTAAGCTGGTCAATAAGGTGAAATGTGTATATTTAAATCTTGAATTTAAATACGAATTGAGTTAAATGAAGTTGCAACCTAAATTGAAATTCGAAATGATTTGAAATCGAAATGAGATATTGATGCGAAATTTTCTTTTTCTTTTTTGAACGAAATCTTACATTTGAAAAGATATGATGATATTTGAAATGGATTTGATTTTTGAAGCGAATATGATATTTTGATATCAATTATGAATCGATTTGAAATATAAAAGAGCCAACGGTGAAATAATACGTAGTTATTAAAGAGACCGGGATCGGATATGGACATACTCTCTGTCGATACCGAAAACCACTTTAATAACTATTATACGCGGAGTGTTGATCCAGAATGAAGTGGATGGTTTGGTGAACGCGTTGACTGAAGAAAGAGAACGATATTGGATGACCCCTGACATGACTAAAACAGAAGCCGCGCCGGGCCATTGAGGTTCGCCACCTCTAGCGGACACGCTTCTTCGATACCATTTCTATTACATTTGTGATGCGATTTGGGTGCACCCCTTGATTTCGGAGTGTTGTTTCGCAGTGTTGGGGTAGCTGCTGGCTATGCCCAACATCAGTCCGAATCACGCAACTACTAGTATCCAAGTTGGTATCGTCTCATGTACCTTGTCGTACTGATTATCCTATTCGCCACCACTACGTTTTGATTCGTACCTTGAGTATATGGATTGCCCTCTGGTGACTTCCGGTTTTGGGGAAACTACGGTCTTGTATATGCTTTTGGGAATATAAAATGTGTTAAGGGGGATTATGGTGACGCCTTAACGCTATTTTGATACTTTATATTACTGATAGGCATTATCTACTTAGCGTATATTACTACATAGTAGAGAGTTTAACGGATCCTTGAGAGATGGAAAATCCCGTTACATCTCTTAAGTTATTGCACGCATGTTGACACTGGATAGGAGATGTCAAACCCCGTAAACACCTCCGACGCCGTTGCACTCATATTTATCTACGATTGATTTAACTTTCATAAGGGTATTTAGTCCTGACTCGAGTGTTTTGTCTTTTCATTACGCTCGGGTCAGACCTGAGTTTTTCAGATTTTTGAAGATCTATTCTGGAGGACGAAGACGAAGATTTGGTACACTATTACTATTATTATCTGTGCATCATGCTATCTGCTGCATTATTTAAATTGTTCTGTTGTATATGCATAACTCTGATAAATGTTGTATAAATAATTGTCAAAGTACAGTAGACAGCTTCATGAACTGTTTATTTGACTATTATATTTTATCGTTCCGCTGCGAGATTTTGTGTTGTTTCATTTCCTTTATTTCTTTTCTTTTTTTTTCTTATTTACCCCAATAACTATCTGCCCTTTTGAATGGTTTGGAATCGACATGTGTATTTGATCGTCGGTTTAAACTGTCAAAAAGGCGGGTCGTTACATAGGATGCCTAAATATTGAAGTTGTTAGATACATAGTTTTCATAGTAAACCTATGAAAACTATGTTTATGAAAAGTTATTGCCATATTACAATAGGTTCATAGCAAACACATGAAAAACTATGATTAGATTGAGTTATTGGCAGGGGCCAACAGGTTTGTAATGAACCCATGAAATCTATATCAAGATTAAGTTATTGACGAAAGTCAATATGTTCCTAGTCAACCCATGAAAAACAAAGATAAGAAAAAAGTTATTGGAGTTACCAATAGGTTCATGAAGAACCTATGAAACGATGATGTTATTGGCAGGGACTAATAGGTTCTTAGTGATCCCATGAAAACTATGACATAGGACAGCGAGTCCATAAATTTAAGCATGTTAATAGTAAGCCCATAAAAACTGTGAAACTTGACAAGGAGTCTATAAACCATAAACAGGTTATTAGTCATCCCATGAAAACTAATAAGTTAACAGTGACCCTAGAAACTATAACTGAGGTAGATATTCGGAATGAATGGCGATTGGTAATCTAGAATAGATTTACTTGTTTGCATATCATCATATTATTTTGAAATGTTATATTTTAACTATTGTGGATGTAGGAGCATAGTATATGGTTTTATAAAGTTTTTAGGATACTAGTGAGGGGAAAACCCGTTCTGCTAAGCGACATGGTCTCACTGGATATTTAAATGGTTTGAGATGGTAGATTATTATTCATACTAGGCTTTATGTCTGACTCAAAGTTTATGTTTTCTCCTTAAATTCTCGGGTACTTAATTGATTTTGAGTAGTTAAGGTTTTCAGGTACTTCTTGTAACAGCCCATAATTTTGTAAATATTTTTGAATTAAATTTTATTTGAAAACTTAGGTTTTAATTATTTAAAAATATGAAATTTTGGAATTTTCCACTGAAATTTTGGATTTTGTTTATAAATTATTTTCCAAATACAATAAAACAAACATTTTCAGAAAAATTTATATTTTGATCAACTGAAAGTCAAAGTTTGACCAAAGTTGAGAATTTAAAATTTAAAATTCTAATCTTTTTATTTGAAGCTGGATATAATTCTGATATCCTTACTGCTTTTCGTTTCGCTAAATTCTGATTTATACTTTTTAAATTAAATAAATACAACGTTTGCATGCAATTATTTTTAGTATTTTATTTTTTATTTTCCCTATGTTCATCTCTCTATTTTCTTTTTCTATATTATTTTGTTTAGATTATGATTTCATTTATTAAATTTTTATTGGATTTTATTTTGATAAATGGCTTAGACATTTGAAGAGACTTATGTTACTTGTTTTATTTGTACCCTTTTGTTTTCCTAGCCTTTTATTTTCTAGCCTATCCACATCTATAGCCGTTCAAATCTTTGGAAACCCTAGCCGCCTCCTCCTTTTATAAATCACGTACAAAATTGTTCCCATCTCCTCATCTCATTTGCGTTTGAAAAAAAATACAGCAAGCTTAAGTTATTTTCCATGGCTTCTCCTTACCTTTTTCTTCCATTTTTCTTTTGTTTTTCTCTTTTATCTTCATGCTAGCTCGGCCTCGCCCCTATAGTCGACCTCGCCACCACTTTACCACCACCATGCCGACCACGTCACCTCTCCATCACCACCTAGTCCCATGCCGTGACCATTGATGCAAAAAACATCACCAAACTTGATTGAAACCTATCCTAGATCACCATTTTTCACCACCACCTCTCCTATTAGCCTCGACCACAAACAAAACCCCACCCACCAAGACATGCCGTGACTAAAACTACTCCTTGCCGTACCTTTATGATGCCTTGACCAGATCTGAACACATGGGCGAGCCATGCTTTGCCATAGGCCGAACTAGTAGGACCCAAAACCCTTGACCTTTTGCCTTCGCAACTCCTACCTTTTCACCTACCTTTGCTTTGCCTTCCATTAACCTGACCATAGTCGTGGATTTCATGCTAGATCTGATTATGGCCGAACCATTGGTGGTGATGGTTGAGCCCTATATGATGTAGCCGAGCCTATGGCCTTGGTCAAGCAAGTTTAGGTCATCTTGATTCATATTTGCTTTATTTTTAATTCATCTTTGTTTGTATTGAATTATATACTGATGTATACTTGTATGTGTTGTTTACAAGATTTGGATTTGACTCTTCATTCACTCAAAAATATGGTCCTGCCTTGTCGTGCATTTTGTGGTTGTCGTGTATCTCTAGTTTGTCAAATTCTAGCTTTAAAAAGGCGAGTTATCACTCTAGACTTACGTACTTATATAATTGTGAAATGATGACAAGTGAATCTGTATAAATTGATATGTTATTCATATATGCCTATGATGTGATAATATGATGTTTATATATTTGTTACATCATCCGATAAGCAACGTTATATTATACTGTTCGTTTTATTTACTGTATCACACCGCAAGTTCCCGATGGGTTGAAATGATACATACCCGAACGGACATTAGAATAAGGAAAAATCATTATGAGCTGAAATGATAGGCTCGAGTGATTTTTATGGTATTACTTGGGATTGCAGGTTTGAAATGATAGAACCCGGATTTTCTTTTTAATTTACGGATTGAAATGATAAATATCTGTATCACTTGATCTAGGTTATAAAATATTATACAGGCCTATGGTTAATATTTTAAAGTAATATTTTCCTAAAAATCTATTAAGTATTTTGAATTTTTAGAATATATGAAAATTTTAATTTGAAATTTGATTTAAAGATTTGAAATATAAAGAGATATTGGTTTTCTATAAGTTATTTTATAAGTTGATAATTGGTTTTAAATTGTAATTTAAAAATCCTTATTTGCTTTTAAATTATAATTTAATGATCTTTGTTTATGATAAATAACTTAATAATTATATTTGATTTAATATGGAATTTTGAATCTAACTTAGTGATTTTATTTAAGGTTATTTTCTTGAAATGGATATGTTGTACAATGAATAATGTATTTTTAATCGATAAAATGAATACAATTTTAATTGGGCATTTTATAATAAAATTTATTTAACTTGGAATCATAGTTAATTTATGTTTAAATGAATAGATTTATAAAGAGAATTGGATTATTATATTAACTATGATAAAATATTTTATTCATGGTTATGTTTTGTAAAATATAAATGATTATGATTTAAATGGAAAAATGGAACTTAAAGATGACTTAACTTGATAAGTGAAAATTTAGTTAAGTAAATTTAGTGATAGAAATATTTTATTTATGGGATGGATATTTTAAAATAAGTGTAAAGTTATTGTTAAAAATAAAAGTTAAGTAAAATAATGTAAATTTGACTTATAGATGAATTATAGTTAATTTGAATATTTTAGTTATAAATTTTATTTTATTTAATCATAAGATAAATGATATCCAAATGAATATTTTGAAGTATGAAATATGATTTTTATAAGTTAAAATGGCTAAAAATTGAAATTTTAATGTGGTTGGAATGTTAGTGTAAAATCTAAAATTTTATAGCACTTTAGAAATGTTGTGATTTAGGATAGCATTTGCTAAGTGCTATCAATTCTGAAACATAACTAGGTTCTGAAATAACTAAATACCTATTACAGCACTTTAGAAGTGCTGTTGTTTCTGAATTTGAACTGTTTCTGAAAATAACTAAATAACTACTACAACACTTTATAAATGCTGTTGTTTCTGAACTGAACTGTTTTGAATAATTAAACACCTATTACAGCACTTTGTAAGTGCTGTTGTTGCTGAAAATAAATTTTTTTAAAATATTAACTAAATACCTACCGTAGCACTTTACAAGTGATGATGTTTTTGAATTTGACAATGTTTTTGAAATATTACTATATCTACCGTAACTTTTAATGAGTGCCGTTGTAGCTAAAATTTACAATGTTTTGGAAATTCTATAACTGAATGAACGAACTTAAAAATGTTATAACTCTGAAAGTACTATGGTTTGTAGATAAAATTTCTTGAAATTGTATTTAAGTAGGAATTGTCTTTAATTATATTAATTTAAAACTTATTGAAATTGAATATTTAAAAATATGAGTTTATAAAGTGGTTTGGGTTATGATGATTTAAAGGAATATTTCAAGTTTAATAAATTGAAGAAAATATCCAGTGATTTGGAAATGTGGGTTTTATTTAAATGATATATTGGTTTGGTTTTGAAATGAAATAATATAGTATTTAGTTTTGAAATGGATATTATTTTGGAAAGTAATGATATTTGATTTTAAATGGTTTTGGAATAGAAATGTTTTGAAACAAATATCCATGGGTTATAATAACACTTGGCTGTTAAAGAGACCGGGATCGGAAGTTGTTATACTCTCTTCCAACTTCAAAAACCACTTTAATAACCGCGTATGCGGTGGAGATTCCAAAATGAAGTAGGATGGTGGCGACGTCCTATTAAGGTATGAACGTGGAACCGACTCCCGTGAGTTGGCATAAAATGGCTAAATAAGAGCGATTCCGGGCCAATGAGGTGGCTCCTTTGATCGGACATACTCCTTCGATATTATATTCTGACTTTGAGATTGATTTGATGGCCACTTTTGATTTTGATTTGAAGGTGTGGCTCGACGTGGGCGGTAGTTGCTGCTATGCGTTAACACTAGTCCGGATTGTAATTGGTATATCTACCTTGGCATTGCCTAGTTGTGCCGTGTCACCTATCCTAGCAAGCCTTGTACGAGTTTGGTTGTCTCCCGCAGCCCGTGGAGTATCCTCTGGTGGCTTTCTGACCAGAAGGGACTATGATATTGGATAGACTACTGTGACTATTACGTGTTAAGGTGGAAAATGTAAAGCCTTGATGCAATTTAAAAGTAAGTTTATTTTACTATAGACATTATTATAATAGCGAAATGCTACTACATAGTAAATAGTTTAACGGATCCTTAGAGGACGCACTACACCAAAAAGTACTTTTGGAAGCGCATAAAAAACGCAAGCATAACTTATGGTGGCGTTTTAGAGAACGCCGCCATACGACATGCTACTAAAAAACTAATATTTTTTGTTGCGTTATGTAAACGCCGTTATAATGTGCCTTATTGCGGCGGCAACAAAACGCCACCGTAAATCTTTTTTTGTAGCGTGTTGAAACGCAACCAAAAGTGATGTTTGGGTTACAAGTTGAACCCAAACTTTATAGCTGCGTTTATTATATGCCACAATATATATTTCGCTGCAACAATATTTTTTTTCGTTGCGTTTTTTCTGCCACCATATTTTTTGGCAGCGATTTTTTCAAAATATTTTTTCCGTAACGTTTTCTAAACGCCACTAAATAGACGCTGTTATAGATTGAACATTTAAAGGCTGTATATTTCACCGCAGTAATATTTTTTTGTTGCATTTTTTTCCGCCGTTATATTTTTTCCACAGCGTTTGATAAACGCCACTAAATATTTTTCTTTTCTATGTCTATTTCTCACATTCTGCTAGCTCGTTCACTCTCCAATTCACCTTATTCATAATTTATATTAAACAGTAATAATAAATAGTACAATGATAAACAAAAAATACATGAACAAATGAACTACCATAAACACAAGTAGTACATTACCGTACATTGATATAGAAGTAGTACATAACCGTACATAGTCATACAACTGGTACATAAATATAGTAGTTTCAAGACAAAAGTTAACATAAAATCCATACGTAGAGAAGTTTATACAACTAAATTACCAGAAACAAAATGAAATAAACAACTGAACTACCGTAAAATCCATACGTAGATGACTAGCTAAGAAAATACCATAAGCAACTGATAATTTCTTCGGAGAAGTTCATCCACCTGTAGACAAATAATAATCAACAATAAGGATCTAAAACTTGAATATTGGAATAAACAAGGTATAACCATAATTCTAGTGTTCTTAGCTACCTTATTAGAAATGTACAACCACTGCAAAAAGGACCAGACTTAACTATGTGCGAGTCCAAAGATTCATCGGCAAAATTCAATAAAATATATTTAAAGCAGGCAAGAAACATGCTGCTTAAGGTATACACTCAGAGTATCGGGAATATTTTTGTAAAGGGACTTGTGCACATATGGTAAATATATGTCTTCGGTTCAGCAATGTTATCAGCGACAAAATTTATTCTTGCAATGTTAACTGTTGTGTATGTAAAAGTCTTTAACAAATGCACCTCTAGCTCTGTGTAATTTATTTTGTAAATAACATTCCATCTATGTATTACATATATACCAAAATATAATTTACAACACTTTTCTAGCATCAATAACCATACAAATGGTTTCCCAGGTGCATTCATTTTTCATTCCTATTGTAAACTCTACATCTACCTTCTACTTTGTTTTGATTGATAAACTTCAGTAGTTAATTAAATTCAAGCTCACATATGTCCTCGCCAGATCAAATATTTAGTGCAATGAAATATGACAGCAATATCAACCCAAAGTTAATAACTTTTGTAATCAGTTATAAACTTCAACATTACAGATATATTAGATAATTATACGAAACTTGAAATATTTCAATCAAAACAACTTCAAATATGTGTATAATATCAACTCCACAATCAATTTCATATATGTCATAATGTCAAGACTGGCCTGCCTTTGTTAAACTATGAGTTAAAGAAATTTCCAATATCAGGATATAGTCCATGTGTTATAGGGTCTTCAAACTTAAAAATACACACACCAGAACATTCATTTTGTACACACACCTGAAGACACGCACATACTATTTACTTACACAGGCACATGGCTGTCATATGTTTCAGTATTTATAAAACACGGCAACCATATATGTTAGGATTTATAAACACAACAGCTATATATCAAAATTTATAAACACGGAAACTATATGTTTTAGGATGACTAAATTTTGAAACAACACTGCAATCAATTTCTATTTCAAGTAACCAAATCATATTTCAGGCTATTAAATTATGTTTCAGATCATCCTGAAAAAGTACAAACATCAAACACACGTGAATTTGTCCCAGTTGAAGATGCTGAAACTGATTCAGAATGCCCTAATTCTTCACCAGAAAATTTAACAACTGAAAATCAGAGTTTCATCAATCAAATGGCAACAAAAATTCAAGATACTAAAATTTTCCCAAGATTTACTAAAATTTCTGCCTGAAATCACAGTTCACTTTTCAAAAAAATTAACAAAATACCACTTGTATCATCAATATATGCAATTATTAAAAAATATTGATATGGAAAAGTTAAACTCCCTATATTCAATTGTTCTAACGATGGATGGCTCCAAATATAAAAGCATGTGTGCTAATTTTGTTTTTGTCTATTGTCCAAATTTTAGATTAGTCTTTTCAAATGTTTATTTTCTTCATTAATAATTTACTAAATTACTGTTTCATCTTGGTATTTAGAACATCATATATCTTAAGGTTATTATTACGTAGTAAAGACTATAACTATAATTCTGATATTTCACCAATATAATTTGAATTTTCCCTGTATTGCAGATATCTTATATCAGTACTTGCTCGATAAGTATCCAATAATGATATTAACAACATCGTTGTACATTATCTTCAATATTTTTACTTTTTATTCCTAGTAAAGAAAATAATTTTTTGTTCAATTTATTATCATTATGTGTGTTATTGAAATTACTAAAAAATTGCAATGAATATGTTTTTTTTCTTTTCTATGGTTGAACTTTGAAACAACCACCTGACAGAGCATCAAACAGTCAGGCAGATATTATCAATCAAATATATGATATTCAATAGAGTTCATGGATGAAACATACGATAACTTATTCCTGGATTTGTACTATTTTATATATACGACACTACTGAGCAATCAACTCACTCATGAATATTTTTCCAACATAAATATATTAGAAATCACACCTTTTATAGATCAACAACTTTGCAAAAAGTAGGAGGCTAACTATTAAAATAATAACTTTTCATATATAATAGAAATCACACCTTTTATTCTGTTTCCCTAACGACTTTTGCGATCGGCCAAGCTATGGTGGTACCAAAAGCATCTTCCATGCATGTCAACTCTGATGTAGGTCTCCACAGCACTGCATTTGAAACTCTTACGAAGTCTACCCAAACTTTTACAACATCACATCGCAATGGATGACAATGGACCATCGATATTGGATCAGTTGAAGCGATAGTTCCTTCAGCCACCACTTCGCTTGTTTCACCCACATCAATTATTTTGCATTTATTATTTATTATCAACTTTGTAATTGGCTGGCAAAAAATGAGGTTATTATGCAGAATACACACATATATAAAAATATTTCAAAATATATACTTACATATTGGTGTGGTTTCTTCTAGATTATGGGTCCGAGTCCAGAAGAAGAAGTCGCAACATTTCCTTTTTCAGCTTCAACTTTTGATTTTGGCCATGCTACTTTCCCACTAACTGCATCTCTAGTACGCAACATATCAGTTGTGGGCCGCCATAAGTAAGCATCTCCTTTTTTTACATTGTCGACCAAAACCACAATAGCGAATGGACCAAGCGGAATACCATTCACAGTATGTCCTGAATCACCGCAGCAGATTCTTCCTTTCGCAACTATTACATCACCCTCATCCCAATCATAAATCTTGCATCTACTATCTTAGACGCTATTGTTGCTCTAAAAAGGAAAAATATAAGCATATAATATGCATAGAAAAGTTAATTATTTCATGTCTTATTGAAAAATGTTGACTGAAATGAATAAAAAAAGTCAAGCTACAATTGTCGGTTGATAGTATGCACAGAAAATTTACCATACTAACTTCATTCAAGTGTCCTTGCAGCATCATCTTAATGCAAGTAGCTAGCCATGCTACCACCTTAATCTCAACGTTTCCTAATACTGACATATGAGGGGTAGGTCTCCATAAATAAGCATCTGGTTTATCCATGTAATCTATAACAACGCTCATAACATTTGGTCCAATACGAATGCCACCAACAACCTCATTTGTGTCAGTAGACATCACTCTCCCTTCGGCAACAACTTCAGTTGTTCCATCCCAATTCAATAGCTCACATACGTTGGCGTTGCCCTACAATTATTCCATTAAAAATTATATTAATTACTGGATCAAAAACTAAAATCCAAGTGTTGTTTCTTCAATAATATATTTATTTTTTACCAATTCATGTGTACTCCCTTTTTTTAAAGTTTGTTTATCCTGTGCCAAAGCATTTAGAAAACCTTCGTATATAAAAACGCATACATCTTTGTATATTTTACAAGCTAATACTAATGTGTACTGAGCTGAGTAGTATGCTTGTTAACATCTTTCAATAAAAGTTTACCTTCTTGTCCATCAGCATTTTTAACATACTCTGCAATTCTGCTATTTGTTGTTGACACTGAGATACTTGTTTATCTCTAGACTGTGACAAAGTTAGCTTGGCTAAGGTGCAACCCCTTCCCATTGCCCTTAACCATCCTGGTTTATCTTGCCCCAGTACTTGTGCAATAACATCTTCTTTGACATTATATGACGAATTGGACCGTGATAGGTTATCTAATTTTTTAAACTCCTCCTACATGAATTGAATACATACAAATAATGTACTATGGTAAAATTATCATAGTTTCAGACAATTTTTACTACCGATAAAATAAAAAAATTCTTACAATAGTATTTGCAACATCCATGCTCGCTGGTTCACCATTCTTTCTAATGTGAGATTTAATCCAAACATCAACTCTAGTTATGGACAATGGATCTGAACTCTGCTCTTTCTAAATTTAGAATAACATTAAATAAATAAATTGATAGGTATTAAATACCTAAGCAAATAATTCTATAATTAATTAATTAACTAGGTCCTCGGTCAATCTAGCCATTCCTGTAGGACCAGATGTATGTGGAAGTTGTTTATTCCTAAGGGTCGTATATTTCTCACTTCGTTTCTGGAAATATTAGAAGGTGTTAGAACTTAGTAACTAGTATAAAAAACATATTGAATAACAATAAAAGAAAGAACTGAAATATTGGAAGGTGTTAGAACTTAGTAACTAGTATAAAAAACATATTGAATAACATATAAAAGAAATAATGTAATTATACTTGTTTTCCTTTATATTACCTTAAACTCCATACTTGTTTTTGCCTTTACAAACTTTCTCCATTCTATCGTGCTTTTGATGTTGGCCGATTTCAGATTAAATCTTTCCTCTTCTGTCTCTGCTTTATTAATTTTTTGCACCAATTTTCTTTTCGAGGATCTCCAAAGTATTCCCATTTGCTGAAATACAGCTCTTTTTGCCAATTCTCTTCCAATTTAAATCTAGCCTGTAATAATACATGAAAATATTTGAATTTATCCAAAATATTCCCATTTCGAGGTTGTTGCTGTATGTTGCATCATGTAAATGTATATATAGTTTTAAGTTTAATGCTAAAGACCACAATTAACCTCGTAGTCGGAGTATTCACACACAAATGTATAGGAGAGATTGAAATTGTACAGGACAATTATGAATTATATATGGATTATATAGTTTGTGTACACATCAAATTAATTATATATGAATGATATATGAATTATATATGGACATTTATGAATTATATATGGATTACTTCCTGTCTAAAACTTGTTAATAATAGCAACATCGTCGAAAGGAAGAACGTCATCTAGAGCAACATGCATAAAAGAATAAATAATCGACCACTCCTCTATCAATATAAAAGTATCAACAACCTTACTGTATTTCAATTTATTTTATGATTTTGACACATTAATATTTATTTAAAAATCGAGGATCAAACACAATGCTGCTAGAACACCTATATATAAGGGACTTTAATGCATAAGGACCATGGACATTAAGCCTTATCATGCTGATGATGATTCTTGATCATCAAAGTATTTATAATAATTTTTATTTGGAAACAGAATTTTAAGACATGGACAAAAAAACTTATTGTTCATGTTCAACAACAGAATAAATCTTCCATCTTTAATGGTATTAATTAAATGACCACCAGAGTAAATATTCCAACTTTAATGGTATTAACAAAATGTAATTAGTAACAAAAATATAGAAATAAGGGAGAAGCTGATGGAATACCATGTCCAGCAAGCTCCAAGTAGGTTCCAAATGCATTTTACAACAATTAGCAGTAAACAAACAAAAGGAGATGACCATGATGAAAAATCATCACTCTATTGTTATGCATATAGTTTGTAATGTAATTGTTACCTCTAAGAACTTGTAGTAGAATAATCTGAGAGTAATATAGAGAGCAAAAGGTATATCAATGAATCGTTCTTCAGTAAAGGCTAAAACCAAAGAACTGGCTAAGGGTAATAGCTAGAAAAGCAACCCAAGTAAGTTTTTTTGGTTATTCTAGGAATTCTATCTTTTAAAGCCCGACTACATAAAGCTATAAAAACAATAAACCTCCCCTTAGTAAATCACAGTCCCAAGAAGAAACATACTTAAGAAGGCAACTACTTCTTTCCATTAAGGAAGGGAAAGTGCTGGCAAAATCATCATGAGTGCATTTGGCTGAAGTCCATGCATGATTCCTGCTGGAAAAGTAGCAAATTTGATCTTTTTCTTAGGTTCACTTATATTGACATTACCATTGAGAAACATAATGCAATGGAATTTCGGATGTTTCCTTAATACCCATTGCTCCAATAACAAGTAAAAGTAAACTAACAATTCTAATGCCCCATACGTCTAAATTATTTTGATATGTAACTGATCCTTAAGGAGCAAAATACAAGTACAAAGATAAATTTTCCCACATCATGGTTACAACCCGTCATATCAGATTAATTGAAATTCAAATCAAATGAAGATACAACCTTTGAAATTTTAATTAATCGAAGTCCCTTTATATCTTAAACCATTTGCACTAAACACTTCGTATTTGCAGTTAAAGTACTATGTGCTCAAAGCCTTTATTCTTTGAAATCTTATAAAACCAAACATACAACACTCACATTTATAATACCTGGTGCGCACGCACACATTTGACTAGTGCAGTTATTTAACTAGTGCCTAGATGAAACTGCAAAACAACTTTTAACTAGTGCTATTATTTACTTTCCATACCTAAATCGATTCCCATAAAACAATTTTCAACTCATCACTTAGAAGCCTCCAATCATCAAGCGTGTATGGAACGTGCTCCCGCACAAGCAGCCTAAGAAAAGAAGATAAATATATCGACCCTGGTCCTATGGGTACGCCTATATCATTGAACTCAACTTCAATTCTACTTTGATAGGTTAACGGGAGTCTTTTTGCTTTTGTTGGACCTCTACCAAATCTTCTCCGAGATGTATTTGCAATTTCAGCTTCACTTGGTCTTTCAAATTCCATCTCAGCATCAGCATTTAGGTCAGAAGGCCTTTCATTTTCTGAGCAGAGTCTTTCTTGGTCTACATTGAAATCATCGATTGATTGGTCTTGGTCTACATCGAAATCATCGATTGCTTATTCTTTGCCTTCATTGCAAGCACCAACTGGCTTGTTAGCATTGACTACTTGTTCTTGGCCTTTATTGCAATCATTTCTCTGCTTCTTAGCATTGGCTGTTTGTTCTTGCCATTCCTTGCAAACATCGGTTGGCTTCTTAAATTTGACATTTGAATTATACTTCCGTTTTGAATTATACTTTTGGGATTCCTCTTCGGTCTTTCTCTGGTTGCGTGTACGTACAGAGCTTGGAAACATCTCTTTTCTGCAAATGAAATATAATACAATATTGTTTAGATGTACATCATGTAAAAGAAGTAAACTGCATGCAGTTGCTAGAATATTATGGTGCATCCTACACAACTAATGCACAAATTTTGAAAAATTAAATGATGTTTATATAATACAGTGTTGTGCATCTCAGAGGACCACAAATACAGTCATAAACAAAGGGAGTTAAATTACTGCAAAACGCTGAAAAATAAAAGCCCAAAATCACTGCAGCCATCAACTCAAGCAAGTACAGTGCTACCATATGAATAATCCAAAAATAAGAAGATTTTCTCAGGAAAGAACCACACAAATTGAAGTTTGCCATGAGTATGAACAAATTTCCAAAGCTTATTAATTACAGATCAAAATACTTCTGTATCGTTCCCTGCATATTGGTGGTTATAGCAGTTATACAACTATAGTTGATTAAATTATCTGAACAAAGAATATCATTAAAGGAAATACAGTGTTCTAGTTTATATTTCATAGACACACTACTTTTGCCATTATGAATCAAATAGACTTCACAGCTAATTTGTAAATTTCAAACAGAGACTAATATAAGTTAAAAACAAAAAAAAACCAGTCAATATTCCTTTAAGCTCATATGCTTCATTTTTAACTTACAAAAGACACATCCTACCAGGCCAAACAATCATTGGAATTCCCAAATTTTGAATATCACAAACTCTATTCATTCCACACAAAATTAGAAATAAAATAATGGTGCACATCCATTTATCCCAAATTCACATAGCATCATTTTGAAAAATTAAAAGAAGTAAACTGCATGACTGTAATTAAATGAGCAAGTTCCACATATTCCAAAATAACAACCTCAAGTATCATATTTAGGTCTTAAAACAAAACAAAAACATGACATAAAAAAACACATAAACCAAACTTCTTCCTTGTAAAAACTAATTTAACGTATAATCTACTCAAGTATGCCTTCGAAATCCTCCCTAACATAGCTAATATCTTCATCATCCATTTCAGTTATTTAGCAATCTTCCTCGATTTGGATGTCTTCTTCGACGTAATCATTTGTCTCTAGATCATAAAAACTTCTTGATGGTGCTTTCATTACAACATACCAATTTGAAATATCATTTTCTCGTGAATAAATTACTTGTCTTGCTTGAGATGCAAGTATGTATGGATCTCTTGAAAATGATGCTTGATTTTGATGTAAATTAACAAGAGTGACCCATCTTCATCAACTTTTACTCCATTTCCTTTATGTTCCCAACAACACATAAAAACTGGAATATAAAACACATGATAATCTAATAAAATTAAATCAGTCAATATTCCATAATAAGTGACCACATCAACCACTTGGGACATATCTTTTGCACTTGCTCTACGCATAGTAGTCGCATAAAAGTCACCCCATTATTTTAAGTTTCTCTCGCTACATCTTTTATATGAAAACGTTGCCCATTGATGATATATCCTTTGTAAGACAATGCATCATTCTTCGGACCAAAAGCAATCCATTTTAACATTTCGTTGTGATCCTTGGAGTTAATAGGTATATACAACAAATTCCACTTAACATGAATGTTTTAGAGTAATATTATTAGTCAAATGAAAATATATTTAAAATCCAACTAACCTTCCTTTTAATCCAACCAGCAAATTTTTTGTATGTATTTCCTAAAGTATGGTCGCATTTTTTTCTCATGCGCTCGTCTGAATTTTCTAATTCCTCCAAAAGAAAATTAGCACAGAACAAGTGATTATAAGTTATATTTAGCATTACAATCACATTAAAATAATGTAACATAAACTTGCTCTATAAATGGTTCCACCACAACCATATTCATTAACACGGCTAAATGAGCAATTTCTTTCTCATTGACTGACAATGTAACCGTCTTGGACATTGAAATCGGACGTCCCTCGAGTATTACATTGCTTTCATAATCTTCATTCTGAGCTTCTTTCTCCTTAATTTGTCTTGATTTTTTCAAAAATTCATCGTAAAACCTCATGCATTCTTCTGTAAGATAGGATTCTGCAATGCATCCTTCTAGTCATGCATAGTTTCTTATATAATCTTTAAGTGTCTTCATATATCTTTCGAATGGGTACATCCAACGAAATTGAACTGGTCCACACATTAGTGCTTCTTTTCCAAGATGAATCGACAAATGTACCATTATATCAAAAAAAGATGGTGGGAAAAAAAATTTCAAGCTCACATACAACTTCAATAATCTTAATATTGATTTGTTCCAACTTCTCTCTATCAAGAACACGTTGACATAATTTGTTGAAAAAAGAACATAAGTAAATTATTGCTTTACTCGCCTTCTTTGTTATTAATCCTCTTGATGCTTATAAGCGTTCCATTAATACATTGTAATCATGTGACTTCAATCCATTAATTTTGCAATCCTGCAACGAACTCCGATTCTTCAAATTTAAACAATAGCCATCAGGCCCTTTGAAATCGTACAATCTTTTACAGAATAAATTTTTCTCAGAATTTGACAATAGATATGGAGCCGGTGGAAGATATGTTTTATTCCCATGAGGTTGTCCATGCAGCTCATTTCGAATTCCCCAATCCTTTAAATCCTTTCTAGAGTTGATTCCATCTTTTGATTTATTACCATACAACATCGTGCCCAATATGCTTTCACCAATATTTTTCTCTAAATTGTGACGTAAGGGAAGTTCCTACGAAAATCAAAACTATAACGCGTTAATATATTTTTATTCATATTAAAATAATGAAAAGCAAATAAATTTACCACTAACCTCCCAATATGGAAAATCAAAGAAAATTGATCTTTTTTCCATCTTGATAACTCCGTTTTTGTAGGATTGTTTGCCATATCATATTCATCTTCTGTATCATGAGCACACTTCCTCTTCTTACTTTTCTTTTCCCTCTCTTTCTTTTCCTTTCCTTTTTCGAAATCATTTGGAAAATCCTTCAACAATGCATAAATGTTTCTCCCAGTTAGAATTCTAGGAGCACTACCTTTCTCTATGGTGTTATCAAACCAAGCTTTTTGTTTCCTCCGTGAATCTGTAATAGGTAGAAATCTTCTATGGCCTATGTAGATGTTCTTTAGACTTTGATTCAACCAACGACTTTGGGTATTGACACCATATAATGGGCCAGCTTTTTCCCCATTCACACGACATCCAGCAAGATTTCCATACTTCGGAAAATCATTAATCGTTCATAGCAAAATTGCATTCAGTTTAAATAATGTTTTACTAAATGCATCATAAGCATCAACTCCATTACACCACCAACGATGCAAATCTTCCACCAAAGGCGTCAAATATACATCAATATCATTCTCGGGTTGCTTTGGGCCCGGAATAAGTAAAGTTAACATAATATTTTCCTTCTTCATACACAACATAAGCGAGAAATTGTATGTCACAAGCATTATTGGCCAGCAACTATATTTTGAACTCAACATGGAAAATGGATTAAATCCATCTGTAACAAGACTAAGTCTAAGATTGCATGGATCGGATTAAAAAGCTTTCCACCTTTCATCCACCATTTTCCATGCCATGGAATCCACGAGATGGCGAATTTTTCCATCACTGCTTCTATTATTAAAATGTCATCTTAAATCTTCTACCATCTTTTGAGATCTGTACATTCTTTTAAATCTTGGTATTATTGGAAAATATCTCAACACTTTAACTGGAATACCATGTATGATCTCTTTGGTGTCTTGATTTTTCTTCCATCTTGAAGAACCACATTTTGGACAAGTATCTAAATCTTTGTATTCTTCTCTAAAAAGGCAACAGTCATTCTCACAAGCATGTATCTTTTCAAAACCCATATCAAATGCTTTAAGAAATTTCTTTACGTCGTATGAAGTTTTGGGAAGCACATTATCCTTCGGAAAAAAAATAAATGTTGCACGGTTAAAAGCTTATCAAACTCACTATCGGACAAGCCAGTCTCACATTTAAGATTATACAGGACGGTGATTGCAGATAATTTTGTGTGATCTGTGCAACCAGGATACAATGGAGTTTCTGCATCTTTTAAATTCTTAAGTAACTCATCCTCCCTTCTCTGAAAATCATCATTATCTTTATCATCATCAAAAAATTCACGATTCGAAAAATCTTCATCTTCATAGTGAATCATCTTAAATAGGTCATATACGTCAAACGACTTTGCTTTCTTCTCTTCATTTATCTCTTCGCCATGGTTATACCATATACTGCTCTTGTATCTAGGATCCATTCCTTTCATAATTAAATGTTCAACGATGATGTGGTTATCATGACGGCTAAGATTCCGACAATTTGTGCAAGGACATATTTTTTTTTATACATTTCTTATCTTCCTCTTTGCAGCATGCACAAAATTCAATGCTCCTTGTTGGTACTCTATACTAGTTCTATGAAAAAAAATAAAAACAAAAATGTTTGAGTTTTAATATTAGAATACGTGTTTGATTCTCAAAATACATATTAAGTTAATAACTGTATTGTCACCTGTTTCAAAAAAATCAATCCTTTTCCATCGTCGATATAAGAAGGCAAATAAGTTTCCAAACTTTGACGTGGAAATTGATTAGCTGTTATAATCAAACAAAGAACTATTGAAAAACCAAATAGTTACACCCAATCTAATATTACAAACTACAAAAACTAAGATGAAGTATTCATCTTTACTTGTATGATTCAATGTGGAGTTTGATTTGCATGCATGCTTTATACTTCAAGTTTCTAAGTCTCTAACTACTTGTTTCAGAACAATGCAGATAGTGGGAATGTAGGATCACCTAATATTATTAAAATGATATCTACCTATTGAGAGCCCAAAAACTAAAACTTAATTCATTGGCAACATTCTTAACAAATTAGTCTTATTTCCTTTCAAGTTTTGGTTCATTGCCTTATGTTCAAGATTTGTGCAACTAGAAGAAAAGGAGAAGTGGTTGATTAATACACTCCAATACTTATAATATTAATAGTATTTTAGTAGTAAAACATTATTATAAGGACACATTAAGCAATCAACAACTAGTGATAGCATAATGAATACATTAAACAACCAGTTAACAAATGTAAAGGTTTTCCTAATCTCTCCAAGTGACAGTGAGTACTCAAATCTGACTCATTTCATCAATGTCGTAGAAAACTATTTGGTCCAAAGCAGTTGGACACCAGCTTGCAAACCATTAAAAATTGCCTAGATGAAACCTTGGCTGCTGTGAAAGTAAATGGTAGCATCTAGCACTATCATTTAATTTCACAAAAGCAGTAATGGGATGGTATTGTGAAATTAAAAGAAGAAGAAAACACCAAAAAAGGCAAAAACTGCCATATGGTTGTTTATTTATAGGTATCTTTTTTTTCTTACTGTAGAGGGTTCAATAAATTAATGAACAATTCTTTAAAAAAAGTAGGGTGAAAAATTAATAACTAATAAATAAAACATCACAAAGAATACATTACTATTTAACATAAGTCTTCCACGTCTCAGTTTTGTTTATCGATTCTTACTGGAACATCGTTACCAGAAAATAAGTGTACATATTTATATAAATATGTACGACATATTCCAAACCAGAAGGAGTGGCTGGAAAATAAGTCAACTTTGGTGCAACTTGCAAAATGGTAGTGCAAACTAAATTATTATAGAATTGAAGTTAAAAAGGAGATATCGTCTACCGTTGGAATGGATTGACAAATTTTCAAACATAAAAATTCATGAAATTTGTCTCAAGACTCCCCAGTTCCTTAACAAAACTTGTGGTAAAGGTGTGGGAAAGAAACTAAGCTTAATACCTAAATATTTTAAAAGCATTACAACAAAAACCAAAAAATAATGTAATATGTCCACTGTAAACATCAGTAAATAAATCAGATCGTTAGCCGTGAGTGCATAGCTGCAGCACATTACAACCCAATTTTGAATCATCCCAACAATAAATGAAATCACAAATACAAAGCACTGTTCGCCATCAAACTATCGTTGAAATTTAAACTCCAAAAACAAATTCAACTTTAAAATCAGTTAACAAACTATTTGGTTCAATTTTTTTTAGCTATAGCATTGAAATTAATACATATATGAGTATGGACCGCAGGTTCTGCCTGTCAGGTGAATTACAAAAGTATACACTGAAAATGCAAAACACAAAACATGTTTTTAAATCAAATGCTACCTAAGTATTTTATCAATGCAAACATAACAAATAAAAAAATATTATATATTTATGTATATGTGTGTGTGCTTACAAGAATTAGTAGTCACCAACAAACTATAAAATATAAATATTAGATCACAAGAAGTCGGCAGTTGTTCTTAAAATGAATATACAGTTGATCATAGAGCTCTGCTTAAGTGTTGTTATACTATATAAAAAAAGGTCTACATAAAATAAAAATAAAAGATAATCTACAAACATTTTTTCTAAGGAATTTATTCAAAATAACTGTACAAAACAGATAGAATACCATCAGTCCATAGTTCTCTAGATAACAATAACACGGTATTAGATTTAACAATAACACAAAACAGATAAATAAGATTACAAATATTTATAAGGAAGATATTTGCTGCTGGTTTGATAAGAAAACATTAGCGGGCAGCTTAGAGAAAATGACTTCTTAGCTACCCCTGTTATCGATTGAAGGGAAATAAGCTTAAGAAACAACAAGCACTCAACATCAGTTGCAAATAAAGTTGTTACAAGTTGTAAATAGCTGAAAAATAAGGAGAATGCAACATCACAATCCTTAATGACACATGCATTTGCTTGAATATGTAAATATCAGGTGTAATCAGTTGTTTCTTGGAAAAGGTTATACTCAAGCAATCAATAAAGGAAGGTTAATAGGCAGCAAGGTAGGCAATTAGCTTCTTTTCTTTGTTATGAAAATTTCAAATTGTTGAAAGTTAACCTTTATCCACTCTTTGGCAACAAGAAAACTCTTATTATTGGACTAGAGATCTCTTATTCCAGAAATGTGAGCAACCACAACGGTTAAAGCATCCTTAACTAAATCAGCAATTCAAGAAACTCAACTAAATCAACTTAATTTGGGTAAATGACAAATCAAAATAACCTATTTAATAATGCAGTAGGAAACAGCTCAGAAACAAATCAACTTAATTTGGGTTAAAGTATCCCTAATCATTCCAGTTAGGTTTTATTCCTATTAAGCGTAAATAAACTATTTCAATTGGGATTTATGCAGAAATTCGAATAGAATACGCATATAGAATCATATAAAACCCATATAGAATCACAAAATCGGTTTATAAAATTCATACCTAAATATACCCTGATAAGGGTACCGAGAGGAGAACACGTTGACTGATGGGCTACGCAATGATGTTGAGCGGAGTAGAATGAAGGAGGGCTCCCACGACGATGATAATGAAGTGAGGTGGATTCTGCTGGAGGGCGAGATGGATTTTGTTGGAGCGAAAAGGAAAACGGAAGAACAAAATTTTTGAAGTAGCGAAGAGGAAGGGAAACGTGACAATAAAAATGAAAAGTTTCCTGACATTTTTTTAGTTAGGCAGGATGGGCGGCAACTTTTGTTGCGTTAATAATGTAGGGTAAAGTATTTTTAGTTGCATTTAGGTGTCACACGCCACTAAGTAATGCAACCAAAAGCTAATTTTCTTGTAGTGATGGGCGGTCCCAGACATCCTTTAAGTTACTTGCACGTTTTATTGCAGTTCACTTGAGTTGGTTTACATTGTATAAGTATGTATGTCCTGACTCGAATGTTTTGTGTTTTGCTTTACGCTCGGGTCAGACTGAGTCATACAGCATCTAAGGCTCACCTTCGGAGTTGGAGCTTTGCTTGAAGATCCAGCTATCTTTTTTGCTTTCAGTTGTTCAATTGATTCCAGGGATGTATTCAGCTTTGTACTTGATTATCATATTGATACTTTAGTTGTATCTTGTTTAACTCTGATGTATATTTATATAGTAGCTTCATAAACCACTATTTCTTTGCTTCCGCTGCATTATATTACTCTGTGTCTGTGATCTGTGATTTATTTACCATAAATTCTGAGTTTTTGCCAAATTTATATTCACAATTTGGTATTTTGAATTATTCAAGTCAGACATGTATGGATTTATTGTCGATTGAATGGTCCAAAATAGCGTGTCGTTACAGTTGGTATCAGAGCTTTAGCTCTAGGCAAACTTAGCATATATGGTAAATTTATTTATAGAATCACTTTCGTTCGAGCTTGAATCTCTTTCTCTTTGACCCTATTTCCTTTGAATTTTGGAACGTTTCCTCGGTTCCGAAATTCATTTGATTCTGGAGTATCCCATAACTCCACTTTGAATGAGCTTTATAGTGAGTCGGCGTGCTCGCCAATCTATAATGGATTTATAAAGGGGGAAACTCCTTTACAATAGGCATCGATTCACCGGAGATTTATATATCCTCGGTCAAGATGCTTATATCTCTTGTTGCCTCGAATTATACCTCTTGAGATCGAATGTATATTTGCCTTAGAATTCCGCATCAATCTAATTCTTGAAGTCGCGGTTGACCCGGTTAAGGTTGCCCGCGATTATAAAGCTTATCCATTTCCTTATTTTGTTAGTTAATCGTCTTATCTTTTGTTCCAACTTATCCTCAAATCAAATTTTTTTTGATTCGAGTTAATCAAATTTGAATCTCTATCCTTACTTTAAAAATCAATTCCTGTATACTGTATTTGTAAATCTATATTTAAAATGTTTTATATATTGTGTTGTTTGAGTTGTTGATGTTGATTTGGGTTTTCAATCGATTCGTCTGATCAACACTATCAATAGGATCTCTAAAACACTTGAACAGGGCAAACCGACACAATATAATTTTCAAATTTAGTGAATGAAATAAATTTTGTATAACTATATATTTTTTATATATATATAATTTTCTGAATTTTGATAGTTAATTGAATTTGATGTTGAGAAATAACATTTGACATTGTATATAGCTTGTAACCATTGGCTTTTGTTTCATATGTAAATAGTTGAACTATAAAACATGGCTATAAATTAATCTGGAAATTTAAATGAATTTAAAACAAGGAACAAGGAATTTAATTTCCGATGGTTTCAATTGCATTTAAAGTTTTAAAGGGTATAATATTTAAAGTATTTCAAGTAGAAACTATTTCAAAGAATTTCTAAGTTTAAATCAGTGCTCTTCTCTTTGTCGCTGGAAAATAATTTCCGTGATGCCTGCAGCATCATCGACGTTCATTTTCGAATTTTAAAGTGAAGAGACCATTCTGTAGTTTTGCTACATTCTTTTTTTTATAGCGAAGCTAGCCGGCTTTATTGTGGGCCATGCCACTGAATATATAATAGGAAAACAGGTGCTCTGCACATGCACAGAGCAACTAAAAGGGAAAAATTTGAAAGCACGGGAGCTAGACAAAAGATCCTAAACTACTATAATAGCATGACTAATCTTCCTCGGAAGAGGAAGAATAATCACGGCCAACAACCGAAGAAGGCCCAATGACATGAGAAAACCCTGAGAAGAGGGCAGCCAGTCGAGGATCATAACCATCAGAGCCAGGAGAGTAAAGAAATTTCCTATCCCATGTGACATCAAAAAACTTACTTTTGTTATCCTCACCAATCTCACCATCCCTGCTTTAGAGAATTAAATTGATTTGAATTTCTAAAATATGGCTTGATTTATAATATATGTAATATATGATTTAATGTTTGATTTGATATATATTGTGTATATTTATTTATCTCAAAATTGTTTGAAGTAATCAAAAATCTGATTCTTAAACTTTATCTTAAAGGATAATTTCAAAAGGAAGTCAAATTTATGAATAAATATGTAAGCTTAGATAATTTAATTGGGAAAATTTTATTTATATAATATTCAATTGCATTCCAATATAACTTACCTTAATTATTAGAAGCAAACAATGTAATTGGATAATATACAATATAAAAAGGATTTTTAAAATAAAATTTGGGTGTCCATAATGAATGTTATGCACTTAAAATTTTATTATAAAAGATTAATAAAGGTAAATAGAATAAGAGTTAATTGAATCATTTACAATATAAAATGATGTTAAGGGAATTTATAAATAAATTAGAATAGTTATAATAAAATGTAAATACACTTAATGTATGTGATTAGATATATTAAGTGGAATAAATTTAATAACAAATTGGGATAAAGAAGAATTAAATTTATTGAATAAATTATGAGTATAATAAATGATTTTCAAATTCCTGATTTTAAGCATTGTTAATTTAAGATGATTGGATGATAAGATACTGAAATTAGAAAAAGTTCAGATTTATTTAACTTAGGAGAAATCAAATAATTAATTTAAGTTGAAATTTTCATGGTTTTAAATTTATCATCTTATCTTGTTTTCCAATCTCTTTTCTTTCGGGATGTTCCTATTCTCCTGCATCCTAAAGCGGGAAATTGAATTCCGAATTGTTCTTATCCCTGAAATTCGACCTGTAGTTCTTCCTCCCAAAAGAACTTATCTTCACCTATCAGTTTTGGAAACTTTTCAAGAATCTTTGGTACCCATTTGAATCTGAGCACTGCTTACCATCCACAGACCGATGGTCAAACGGAAAGAGTGAATCAGATTCTAGGGGATCTTCTTCGTGACTTGTGTTCTTGATTTTAGAGGATCTTGGGAAGATCATCTCCATCTTATAGAATTTACCTATAACAACAGTTATCAGGTATAGTTTCAATCTTCTTTTCATCGCATCTTAATCATATCTCATTCTATCCTATTTTCCTTGTTTTCCCTGTCTCGTTCCTTTCCGGGGACGAAAAGTTTTGAGTGGAGGAGAGTGTAACAGCTCGTAATTTTGTAAATATTTTTAAATTAAATTCTATTTGAAAATTTAGGTTTTAGTTATTTATAAATTTGAAATTTTCCAATGAAATTTTGGATTTTGTTTATAAATTATTTTCCAAATGCAATAAAATAAACAATTTCAGAAAATTTTATATTTTGATCAACTGAAAATCAAAGTTTGACCACAGTTAAAAATTTAAATTTCAAATTCTAATCTTTTTATTTGAAGCTGGATATAATTCTGATATCCGTACTGCTTTACGTTTCGTTAAATTCTGATTTATACCTTTTAAATTAGATAAAATACAGCGTTTACACGTAATTATTTCTGTATTTTATTTTCTATTTTTCCTATGTTCATCTCTCTATTTTATTTTTCTATTTTATTTTGTTTAGAATTTTATTTCATTTATTGAATTTTGATTGGATTTTATTTTGATAAATGGCTTAGAAATTAGAAGAGACTTATGTGTTTTATTTTACCCTTTTGTTTTCCTAGCCTTTTATTTTCTAGCCTATCCACATCTATAGCCGTTGAAATCTTTGGAAACCCTAGCCGCCTCCTCCTTTTCTAAATCACGTACAAAATTGTTCTCATCTCCTCATCTCATTTGCGTCTGGAAAAAAATACAATAAGCTCAAGTTATTTTCCATGGGTTCTCCTTACCTTTTACTTCCATTTTTCTTTTGTTTTTGTCTTTTGTCTTCATGCTAGCTCGTCCACGCCACTATAGCCGACCTCACCACCACTCCACCACCACCATGCCGACCATATTACCTCTCCATCACCACCTAGCCCCATGCCGTGACCATTGATGCAAAGAACATCACCAAACTTGATTGAAACCTAGCCTAGATCACCATTTTTCACCACCACCTCTACTATTAGCCTCGGCCACAAACAAAACCCCACCCACCAAGACATGCCATGACCAAAACTACTCCTTTCCGTACCTTTATGATGCCTTGACCACATCTGAACACATGGCCGAGCTATGCTTTGCCATAGGCCAAACCAATAGGACCCAAAACCCTTGACCTTTTGCCTTTACAACTCCTACCTTTTCACCTACCATTACTTTGCCTTCCATTAACCTGACCATAGCCGTGGATTTCATGCTAGATCTGATCATGACCAAACCATTGGTGGTGATGGATGAGCCCTATATGATGCAGCCGAGCCTATGGCCTTGCTCAAGCAAGTTTAGGACATCTTGATTCATATTTTCTTTGCCTTTAATTCATCTTTGTTTGTGCTGAATTATATACTGATGTATATTTGTATGTGTTGTTTACAAGATTTGGATCTGACTCTTCATTCACTCAAAAATATGGTCATGCCTTGTCGTGTCGAGGTTTGTTGTGTATCTCTAGTTTGTCAAATTCTAGCTTTAAAAAGGTGAGTTATCACGCTAGACTTACGTACTTATATAACTGTGAAATGATGACAAGTGAATCTGTATAAACTGATATGTTATTCATATATGCCTTTGATGTGATAATATGATGTTAAATGCTCTTTATATATTTGTCACATCATCTGATAAGCTATGTTATGTTATACTGTTCGTTTTATTTACTGTATCACGCTGCAAGTTCCCTATTACCATGGGACTAAATGAAACATACCCGAACGGACATTGGAATAAGGAAAAATCATTATAAGCTGAAATGATAGGTTCGAGTGATTTTTAAGGCATTTATTTTACTTGGGAGCGGTTTGAAATGATAGGACTCGGATTTTCTTTTTAAGTTACGAATTGAAACGATAAATATCCAAATCGCTTAACCTAGGTTAGAAAATATTATACAGGCCAATGGTTAATATTTTAAAGTAATATTTTCCTAAAATTTTATTAAGTATTTTGAAAATTTTAGAATATATGAAAATTTTAATTTGAAATTTGATTTAAAGGTTTGAAATATAAAGAGATATTGGTTTTCCATAAGTTACTTTATAAGTTGATAATTGGTTTTAAATTGTAATTTAAAAATCCTTATTTAGTTTTAAATTGTAATTTAAAGATATTTGTTTATGATAAATAACTTAATAATTATATTTTATTTAATATGGAATCTTGAATCTAACTTAATGATTTTATTTGAGGTTATTTTCCTGAAATGGATATGTTGTATAGTGAATAATGTATTTTGAATTGAGAAAATGAATACAGTTTTAATTAGGCATTTTGTAATAAAATTTGTTTTACTTGGAATTATAGTTAATTTATGTCTAAATGAATAGATTTATAAAGAGAATTGGATTGTTATAATAACTACGATAAAATATTTTATTCATCGTTATGTTTTGTAAAATATAAATGATTATGATTTAAATGGAAAAATGTAACTTAAAGATGTTTTAACTTGATAAGTGAAAATTTAGCTAAGTAAATTTAGTGATAGAAATATTTTATTTATGGGATGGATATTTTAAAATAACTGTAAAGTTATTGTTAAAAATAAAAGTTAAATAAAATAGTGTAAATTTGACTTATAAATGAATTATAGTTAATTTGAATATTTTAGTTATAAGTTTTATTTTATTTAATCATAAGATAAATGATATCCAAATGAATATTTTCTGAAGCGCGAAATATGATTTTTATAAGTTAAAATGTCTAAAAATTGAAATTTTAATGTGGCTGGAATGTTGCTATAAAATTTGGAATTTTATTGGTAGCACTTCAGAAATGCTGTAGTTTAGGATAGCATTTGCTAAGTGCTATCAGTTCTGAAACTTAACTAGGTTCTAAAATAACTAAATACCTATTACAGTACTTTAGAAGTGCTGCTGTTTCTGAATTTGAACTATTTCTAAAAATAACTACATAACTACTACAACACTTTATAAATGCTGTTGTTTCTGAACTGAACTATTTTGAATAACTAAACACCTATTACAACACTTTGTAAGTGTTGTTGTTGCTAAAAGTAAACTGTTTTGAAATAATAACTAAATACCCACCGTAGAACTTTATAAGTGCTGCTATTTTTGAATTTGACAATGTTTTTGAAATATTACTATATTTACCGTAACTTTTAATAAGTGCCGTTGTAGTTGAAATCTACAATGTTTTGGAAATTCTATAACTGAATGAACAAACTTAAAAATGTTATAACTTTGAAAGTACTATGGTTTGGAGATAAAATTTCTTGAAATTGTATTTAAGTAGGAATTATCTTTAATTATATTAATTTGAAACATATTGAAATTGAAGATTTAAAAATATGACTTTATAAAGTGGTTTGGGTTAAGATGATTTAAAGGAATATTTCAAGTTTAATAAGTTGAAGAAAATATCCAGTGATTTGGAAATGTGGGTTTTATTTAAATGATATATTGGTTTGGTTTTGAAATGAAATAATATAGTATTTAGTTTTGAAATGGGTATTACTTTGGAAAGTAATGGTATTTGATTTTAAATGGTTTTGGAAAGAAATGTTTTGAAACAAATATCCATGGGTTATAATAACAGTTGGTTGTTAAAGAGACCGGGATTGGAAGTTGTCATACTCTCCGCCAACTCCGAAAACCACTTTAATAACCGTGTACGCGGTGGAGATTCCAGAATGAAGTAGGATAGCGGCGGCGTCCTATTGAGGTATGAACGTGGACCCGACTCCCGTGAGTTGGCATAAGGTGGCTAAAACAGGAGCGATTCCGGGCCAATGAGGTAGCTTCTCAGATCGGACACGCTCCTTCGGTATAATATTCTGACTTTGAGATTGATTTGGTGGCCACTTTTGATTTTTGATTTGGGGATGTGGCTTGAGATGGACAGTATTGGCTGCTACGCATTACCATCAGTCCGGATAGTAATTGGTATATCTACTTTAGCATTGCCTAGTTGTGTCGTGTCACCTACCCTAGCGAGCCTTGTACGAGTTTGGTTTTCTCCCGTAGCCCGTGGAGTATCCTCTAGCGGCTTCCCGGTCAGGAGGGACTATGATATTGGATGGACTACATGAAACAACCCGGAATTTTTGACAGCATATTTCAATAAATATTTAATCTAATTTAAATTAAATACAGGTCTCTCAAATTATAAACTGATAAGATCTTAATTATTTACGAGTATATATGTGACGTAAAGAAATTTCGGATTTGAAAATTTAAAATGTAATCTTTCAAAATTATTTATAACAGAATCTCTCTTATTCAATAAAAATCAAAGACTCTATATTTTTTTCTTTGATAATATACATATGAATACAATTGTAGTTTTTTAAAATGATAAAGCTTAAAAATAAACAAACATAGTAATATTAAACATAAAAATGGAAATCTAAAACATAAGTATAAAACAATATGAGTGGTTATAAACATAAACATACAAATATAAATTTTAACTTGAAATATAAAAATACAATTATATGTTATGAATCAATGTTTGATAATTAAACTACATATAGGATAAATTTAGAAACCATAATCATAATAATCATACATGAACAACAATAAATAAAATAAAATTGATATACTAACAATGACTATGTTAAGTTTACTCAATATATATAGAGTAGGTTAGCCTAAAACATTAACTTGTGAAACCATTTATATAATACATAATTGCTGTAGAAACAAGTGTGCAAAAGAGTCAAGTATACAAATTAAATATATTTATGCATAATATGTTACATACATATATCTTTGTCCAGAACAGTAAAATAAACACAAAACTTATGTGCTGTTATAAAGTTTATAGGCATAAGAAACAAAAGTTATTCACTTCAATAAAATAAAACAGATCTTTGTCTTGTATAAAAATAGCAAAAATCAGTAAACATTAATTACATGTTATCATAAATGAAGCATAAGCATTAAATTAGCACAACTTCTTGTTTAAACAAGTACTGCAGCCGAATTTTCTGTGATAATTTCCTTCTGTGGTATATAATTCTTAGCCAATTAAAAAGCATGGCATTATAAATAGAAACTGTCTAGATACAACCTGCTGTTCAGTTATTTCTATATATATCCATCATATTTTTATGTTCTTTCATAAAAACTTAACTAAACCTAAAAGCAAACCTGAGAACATTGTTGCTTTGTAAACTTAAATAGAATTCAAAAACAAAAAAAACTAAAGAAGGCTTCAGGAAAGTTTCTTCTGCAGTTCTTCAATATATCACTTTCTGTTTAAAGTTTACCTGGTGAGTAAACTTATTATTCCCAATTTAAAATTGTATATTTAACTTACAAAGATATGTGCTTTGATGTCTGTTTTAAACAAGTTGTCTTGAGTACTTCCTGTTGCTCTGGTAGTTCATATAGCTGTCCTTCAGAATTTTGAATATCTGAACAAAGCAAAGAAAAGAAATTTGTAAACACTTCTTCATATAAATGTTTTGAACTTTAGTATTGTTGCTAATTCAAGTTGATTATCTTAAATCATAGGCCTGCAATCTTGTTTGAAGTTTTACAGTATTTTATACATACTGTTATTTCAAGTTACAGGTAAAAGAAATCAAAGGTCAAAATTCGAATGTTTCAATTTGTGAATTCAATAACATATTTAGATTTCATACACATAGTTAGGATTTTTAACATAAAAATTATGATTTTTAAGCAAAGAAAATGAGAGCAGTTTTAAAAGGAAGCCGAATTGGATTTTTGTCAATTTTGGATGATTGGGTTAATTTTAATTGTTGTAATTTGATATGAAGCAAGTTCGTAGACAATTTAACACAAGAAAAATGCTGAAAAATTTATTCAATGGGAGTTTGAATCAAAGGTAGGGTTTAGTTCTTACATTTTCAATGCTCTGTAAAAAAAATTGTTTCGGCTCCATTCGGTAACCGAGTTGAACGCGACTCCAGGAGGGGTGAGGGGTGAGTGTGGTCGAAGTTTAGGTGAAGTACCATCGCCTCAGGTGGTCGCCGTTGATGGACCGAGGCATTTTGTTCCGGTGTGTTTGTTTGGACAATTCATGCTTCAGTTTTTTTTTTATTTCGATAATTTCATGCTGAGTTGGATTTCGATTTCGATTCTAGGGATGAATCATGGTTTGTGCGGTATAGTATGGGTCGCCGGAGGTGAGCCGAACCACCGTGCATGTGCACGGTGGTGATC
The DNA here is from genome assembly GCA_030765085.1 of Allium cepa. Lineage (NCBI taxonomy): Eukaryota > Viridiplantae > Streptophyta > Magnoliopsida > Asparagales > Amaryllidaceae > Allium > Allium cepa. Next base: position 383,158,896 of record CM060944.1, on the reverse strand, counting down.
GGTGCCAGTGAAGTTTTTTTTTGGTTATCGCGTGCGTTATGCTCGAGACTCTTGGGAAATGCTTCGAGTTCTTTACTTGGGACGCGTAAGTGTGTCGTTGTGTACTGTTGTTTTTTTCTTTAACTTAAACTAAAAAAAATTATGAGAAGAAGAAAGGAAACAGGAGAAAGAAGAGGATGAGAAGAAGAGGGAGATGCAGGGAAGCACGGGGGGAAACTCGAGACTGTCTCGAGTAGAAAAGGGTGCTAGCTTGGGTTCATCCCTAAATGGACGTGCATAATTTTGTTTGAGTATTTGTTATAACTAAGTTAATTAAGCAATTAGTTAGTTTAGGTTAATATTTGATTGAAAAGTTTATTAAGGAAAGTCTGTAAAGATAAGTGATTAAAATAAGTAATTAGAATGTAAATTAATTTATACATGAAATTAAATTAATAACTATAATTAAATTTGTAATTAGAGATTAATCTTGTGTTTAATCAATTAACTTAAGAAATTTAATTAATTACTTAAAGCTAATTCATTAATACGTAAATGGTAATTAAGTTAAGTGATTAATTAAGGATTATATAATTAATTAAATTGATAATAATTGATTAATTAAAGTAATTTGTGATAATTAAATAAGTAATTTAATTTTTAATAAGAAAGTTATGAATTAATAATTAAGAATCAATAAATTAACTGGGTAATTAAGTAATAGTAAATGAATAAAAGTTAATTAATTAAATAATTAATTGAAGATTAGATGATTAAAAAATTAATAATTAATGATTAATTAAGTAATTAATTGATGATTAACAAGTTAATTAATCAATAATTAATTAAGCAGAATAAAGTAGTTTATTCTTAAGCAATTAATTAAGTTAAGTAAACCGAACTGTGTTGGTATGAATTGGTAATTCTGTTTGATTGATTTTGATATCTGTTTGATGATATTCAATGATATGTTGTGATATATTCTGGATATATCTATGATAACTGTATATGATTTATCTGTTATATCTGTTATGTGAATTATAGTATTAAATTAAACTGTTAAGCTAAATAGACAACTTGGCCTTTAAAATGGCGTTTGGATTCCGATGAGACCGGGATTGGAAGAATCAATTTTGATTCTCCGAAAACCACATCGATCCAAATTAAACGATAGGTCGTGACTTATCATTTGGTGATCGAGATGGTGTTTCAGAATGCAAGGGTTATCGTTATTAACTCTGAGGGTGATTCCAAAATGAGTGTAATGAGATAATTCCTTCGGTTTCGTTCGAACCCGGAACGAACTTGTATGGATTGAATGCTTTCAGCACATCGTCAGGCGGACGATGAGCATTCTAAGAATAATGTTCAATAAAAGTAATCGCAACCTCAAGCCTCATCAACCGGAAATGGCTAAAACAGGGGAGATGCAGGAAGGTTAGGTGGGTCATACCCAAGCAGGACGAGGTATACCCCTGTCTAGATGTCCCTTTTTATTTCGGCTGTGTGAGCAGTTATTGGCCACAACTACGGGGTTATCTTGTTCGGGACTGTTCAGTAGGGAATGGTTCCGGACTTGTGTTGTAGGGGGTCGGGAGTGATCCTCGGTACGGTGATCTAGGCCCCGTACTGTGACGGACGGTACCCCAGTAGCACTGCCACTGTTGGAAACCCATTTTCCCTACGAGACCCTACGGTTTTGATTTGTATTACCCACTTTCGTGGCTAGTAGCTGGAATTTAATGAATGTAATAATTTCGGCTATTTTCTATTTACTTGAAAACCCTGGACACTATTATAATATCACTGAAGTTCGTATAAAATGTTTTGGTTAGCGTAAGGTAAAAACTTACCCGTATTTATTTGTGGGGAGTCTTACGTGATACCTTTATTTCAAATGATTTTCAAAGTTAAGAAATTTTAACCTGTTTACTCATACCAGACCCATGTCTGACCCGGAGTTTATATTTTGTGTTTTCATAAACTCTTGGGTACTCAAATTTTTTATGAGTAGCCAAGTGATAGGTATTTGGGAGTGTTGATTTTCTGGAGAAGCTTTTGGGAAGAAGACCAGACGTATGTATCTATATATGTAGTTCCGCTGTGTAGTTAGTGTATGTTGTATTTTGGATGTATATATGGACATATATGTATATGACAGTTCTGTTATATGATATTGTATAACTCTGATGTATGTATAACTATGTAACAGTTATGTGATGTATTATATTTTGTTCTATTCCGCTGTGAGGTTCTGATGTTGTTATTCTTTCTTTCTATTCTTTTCTATTTCTACCCCTTTCTTTCTTAATGATGAAACGTCTTTCTGGGGTTGGAAAAGCGGGTCGTCACAGTTGGTATTAGAGTACTAGGTCGAGCGAGTACCTAGGCTCTTGTATTATATTTATCTTGAGAGTGCGTATTTGTATTTTCACATAATTATATATGTATCTATCTAAATTTGTTGAGTTACCTGTTCAGGTGACCGACGTGAGTTCCGAAAGAACAGGGAGAGTTAGGGCCAGTACTTCAACAGATGATGGACGGAGTCAAAATGCTAGTGAGGCTGTCAATCTAGTACCGCCTCAAGTTAGTTTTGCAGCTTTATGCAAAGATTTCAAAAATCTCGGAGGCCAACCATTCAAAAGTTCAGAGTCAATAATTGAAGTTCAAGCCTGGCTACGCTCTTGTGAGCGTATTTTCAAGAGCATGAAATTGTCTGATGAGCGTAAGAGGCAAATGACATCGTGGCAACTGCAGGGTGGTGCAGCAGCATGGTGGGATTCAACCATTGCAAATGTTTCTAAGGATGACATTTCATGGGACAGATTTAAAGAGTTGTTTGAAGAAAAGTTTATGCCAACGGCAGGAAGAACCCAATTGTATCAGGATTTTCTGTATTTGAAGCGAGGTAGTATGTCTATTTCGGAGTATGAAACCAGATTCAATGAACTCTCTTGTTATGGTCCAGGACTCATCGATACTCCTCTTAAAAAGAATGAGAAATTTGTGCAAGGATTGAGGCTTGAACTCCATGGAAAATTGACGGTGCTTCTGAAAGGATCTTTTATTGATTTGATTGATGTGGCATTGAGGTATGAAAGTTTGATGAGTAAGAAACCGGTGGCTCCAGTTGCAGCTTCAAGTGGGAATTTCACTAATCCGAATAAGCAAAAGTTCAATCCCAAATGGAGAAAGCCGAACTAGAAGAAACCTGGGAGTAACAACGGACCTCACAAGTGCTACATTTGTCAACAGGAAGGACATTTGGCAAATAAGTGTCCCAGAAAAGGATTCCAGCAGCAGCAACAACAACCGCATCAGAGTGGCCCAGGATCAGCTATGGTACAGAGATCATTGTGCTTTAATTGTCATCATCCAGGACACATGATCAAGAATTGTCCACTTCTGCAGAGGGCGCCTCAGAATAAAGTTTTTGCTTTGGAAGCCGGACCATCTTCTTCTTCGATGGGTAAAGGAGTTTTAGAAGGTACTTTACTTTAGATGGGAAATATATTAAAGTTTTGTTTGATTCGGGTGCTTCCTTGAGTTTTATTTCTTTGGACTCTGTTGAAAAGTTCTCTCTTACCCCTAGTTCTGTAGACAGCCCTATCTTGGTATCTAATCCTACAGGAGGGGTGACCAAATTAGACACTATCTGTAAGACCTTGAAGATCTCTTATCTATCCCACAGTTTTTCTTGTGACCCGTATGTGTTGAATTTTAAGGGATTTGATCCTATTTTGGGAATGGATTGGCTGGATAAGTATAAAGCCATTTTGAATTGTGATGAAAGAAAAGTTTCGTTGGAAACTGATCTAGGTAGAATTGCCAGAGTGTCGTGTGATAATCCTGGAATTCACTTGAGCAGTCTTTTGCATGGAATTGAGACTTCTGAAGAGAGGATTGAAGACATCGATGTGGTACAAGATTTTCCTGATGTATTTGAAGAAGTTAAGTGTCTGCCACCACATCGAAAAATAGAGTTATGAATTGATTTGATTCCAGGAGTTGTGCCGGTGATTCAGCCCAGTAGGAGAATGGCTCCTAGGGAAAGAGAAGTGTTGATTAAGCAGATGCAAGATCTTTTAGAGAAGGGGTTGATTAGACCCAGTTTTTCTTGTTGGGTTTCGGTGGCAGTGTTTGTGACCAAATCGGATGGATCATTGAGGTTTTGTGTGGATTATAGAGAATTGAACAAAGTGACTATCCGTAATAAATATCCTCTTCCTCGCATCGATGATCTTTTTGACCAGTTGCATGGTGCTTCTATCTTTTCTCAACTAGATCTAGCTTCAGGTTTCCATCAATTGAGGGTAGCTGAAGACAGTATTCCCTTGACTGCATTTAGGGGACCGAATTATTTCTATGAGTGGATGGTTATGCCTTTTGGGCTAACCAACGCTCCTGCCTACTTCATTGACCTCATAGACCGAGTCTTTAGGGATGTGTTGAATAAGTTCGTGCTGGTATTCATTGATGATATCTTGGTCTACTCCAAATTTGAAGAAGAGCACAGGGAGCATTTGAGGATTGTATTGGAGACTCTGAGGAAGCATGTGTTGAAGGCGAAGTTTTCGAAGTGCCATTTCTAGAAATCGGAAGTTAAATTTTTAGGGCACATTGTTTCTGGTGAAGGCATTTCTGTAGACCCAGCGAAAGTTGAAACTATTCTGGAATGGAAACAGCCGGAGACACCGATGGAAGTTCGCAGTTTTCTTGGATTAGCTGGCTACTACAGGAAATTTATCAGGGATTATTCCAAGATTTCTTCACATCTGACTAAGCTAACTAGAAAAGGAGCGAAATTCAAATGGACACCCCAATGTGAGGAAGCCTTTCAGGAATTAAAGACAAGGTTAACTAGTGTACCAGTGCTTGCTATTCCGAATGGGAAGAGTAAATTCGAGGTTTACACTGATGCTTGTATGGTGGGTTTGGGAGCAGTTCTGATGCAGAACGGAAGGGTTATTGCGTATGCTAGTCGACATTTGAAGCCTCACGAGAAGAACTACGCTACGCACGATCTTGAACTGCTAGCCATTGTTTTTGCCTTGAAAATTTGGAGACATTATCTTTGGGAGAGAAATTCGAATTGTTCACGGATCACAAACCGTTGAAATATCTATTCTCTCAAAAAGATCTTAATCTGAGACAACAGCGGTGGGTTGAATTTCTTGCATCCTATGATTTGGACATTTTGTACACTCCAGGAAAAGCGAATGTCGTAGCTGATGCTCTCAGTAGGAACGCAGTTCTATCTCTTCTGGAAGTGGTTCCATCTCTTATTGAAAGGATCTCAAGCAAGCAAGAATCTGATAAGATGTTGAGGAGGATCATTAAAAGAGTCAGGGAGGGTCAGTGTCCCAGTTTTGAAATTGATGGCCAAGGAACACTAAGGATTAACGGAAGAATCTGTGTTCCGAATGATAGGGATCTAAGGCAGGAAGTATTGTCTGAAAGTCACCGCTCCAAATTGAATATTCATCTAGGAATTTTGAAGATGTACAAAGATATGAGGAGAGTCTTTTGGTGGAAGGGCATGAAGGAAGATGTAGCTGCTTTTGTGAACAGTTGTGCCATCTACCAACAAGTTAAAGGTGATCAATAGAAATCTGCCGGGTTATTGCAGCCTCTGGAAATTCCGAATTGGAAATGGGAGATGATCTCGATGGATTTTATCGATGGTTTGCCTAGAACCAGGAAAGGTAATGATGGTATATGGGTTATTGTGGATCGTTTAACTAAGAGTGCCCATTTTATACCAGTTAAGGCAACCCGTACTGCAGTTTCTCGGGCGGAAATTTTCTTGAAGGAGATAGTTAGATTGCATGGTGTTCCCGTCAGCATAGTAAGTGACCGTGATCCTATTTTCACTAGCAAATTCTGGGAAGCTCTGCAATCGGCAATGGGAACAAATTTGAGATTGAGTACAGCCTATCATCCTCAAACGAACGGACAGACGGAGAGACTTAATCGTATTCTTGAGGATATGCTGCGGGCTTGTGTTTTAGATTTTGGAGGATCTTGGGAGGACCATCTTCATCTAGTGGAATTTTCTTATAATAACAGTTATCAAGAAAGTATTAAGATGGCTCCTTATGAAGCTTTATACAGAAGACCGTGTAGATCCCCATCTTGTTGGATTGAGTCGAAGGATCGACTTGTGCTCGGACCCGATCTTATTCGAGAAGCTTCTACGAAGGTTGAGCTTATCAAGAAAAGGATGAAAGCTGCTCAAGATCGTCAGAAGAAATATGCTGATAGAAGACGAAGACCATTGGAATTTGAGATCGGAGACTTGGTTTTTGTTAAAGTTTCCCCAATTAAAGGTGCTATAAGATTCGGAAGGACGGGAAAACTTGCTCCGAGATACATTGGACCATTTCGAATGTTAGAGAGAATTGGAGCTGTAGCCTATAGAATTGAATTACCAGAACGGATGTCTGGGATTCATAATGTGTTTCATGTATCGCATTTGAGGAAATTTGTTCACGATCCATCACTGGTTGTAGAACCAGTAGTTCAAGAAGATTTGGAAGTTGAACCCAATTTAACTGTGGTCAGAAATCCAGTTTGGATTGTGGATCGAGACGAGAAGCAACTCAGAAACAAAGTGGTGAAACTCGTCAAGGTGCAGTGGAGTGAGGATCCCAGAGATTGTACATGGGAAACTCTCGATAGTTTAAGGAATGCTTATCTGGAATTATGTTCGGATAACTAGTGAGTTGTTAGGATAGACTGTTTGACTGTTTGCTATTATATGAATGATATGTATGTTTGGATTGTTAATATAAAAAGCTTTTGAATTAACTGTTGTTTTAAATTTCGGGGACGCAATTCTTTTTAGGGGAGAGGAATGTAACAACCCGGAATTTTTGACAGCATATTTCAATAAATGTTTAATCTAATTTAAATTAAATACAGGTTTCTTAAATTATAAATTGATAAGATCTTAATTATTTACCAGTATATATATATGACTGTAAAGAAATTTCGGATTTGAAAATTTAAAATGTAATCTTTTAAAATTATTTATAACAGAATCTCTCTTATTCAATAAAAATCAAAGACTCTATATTTTTATTCTTTGATAATATACATATGAATACAATTGTAGTTTTGTAAAATGATAAAGCTTAAAAATAAACAAACATAGTAATATTAAACATAAACATGGAAATCTAAAACATAAGTATAAAACATTATGAGTGGTTATAAACATAAACATACAAATATAAATTTTAACTTGAAATATAAAAATACAATTATATGTTATGAATCAATGTTTGATAATTAAACTACATATAGGATAAATTTAGAAACCATAATCATAATAATCATACATGAACAACAATAAATAAAATAAAATTGATATACTAACAATGACTATGTTAAGTTTACTCAATATATATAGAGTAGGTTAGCCTAAAACATTAACTTGTGAAACCATTTATATAATACATAATTGCTGTAGAAACAAGTGTGCAAAAGAGTCAAGTATACAAATTAAATATATTTATGCATAATATGTTACATACATATATCTTTGTCCAGAAAAGTAAAATAAACACAAAACTTATGTGCTGTTATAAAGTTTATAGGCATAAGAAACAAAAGTTATTCACTTCAATAAAATAAAACAGATCTTTGTCTTGTATAAAAATAGCAAAAATCAGTAAACATTAATTACATGTTATCATAAATGAAGCATAAGCATTAAATTAGCACAACTTCTTGTTTAAACAAGTACTGCAGCCGAATTTTCTGTGATAATTTCCTTCTGTAGTATATAATTCTTAGCCAATTAAAAAGCATGGCATTATAAATAGAAACTGTCTAGATACAACCTGCTGTTCAGTTATTTCTATATATATCCATCATATTTTTATGTTCTTTCATAAAAACTTAACTAAACCTAAAATCAAACCTGAGAACATTGTTGCTTTGTAAACTTAAATAGAATTCAAAAACAAAAAAAACTAAAGAAGGCTTCAGGAAAGTTTCTTCTGCAGTTCTTCAATATATCACTTTCTGTTTAAAGTTTACCTGGTGAGTAAACTTATTATTCCCAATTTAAAATTGTATATTTAACTTACAAAGATATGTGCTTTGATGTCTGTTTTAAACAAGTTGTCTTGAGTACTTCCTGTTGCTCTGGTAGTTCATATAGCTGTCCATCAGAATTTTGAATATCTGAACAAAGAAAAGCAAAGAAATTTGTAAACACTTCTTCATATAAATGTTTTGAACTTTGGTATTGTTGCTAATTCAAGTTGATTATCTTAAATCATTGGCCTGCAACCTTGTTTGAAGTTTTACAGTATTTTATAAATACTGTTATTTCAAGTTACAGGTAAAAGAAATCAAAGGTCAAAATTCGAATGTTTCAATTTGTGAATTCAATAACATATTTAGATTTCATACACATAGTTAGGATTTTTAACATAAAAATTATGATTTTTAAGAAAGAAAATGAAAGCAGTTTAAAAAGGAAGCCGAATTGGATTTTTGTCAATTTTGGATGATTGGGTTAATTTTAATTGTTGTAATTTGATATGAAGCATGCTTGTAGACAATTTAACACAAGAAAAATGCTGAAAAATTTATTCAATGAAGGAATTTTGAGTTTGAATCAAAGGTAGGGTTTAGTTCTTACATTTTCAATGCTCTGTAAAAAAAATTGTTTCGGCTCCATTCGGTAACCGAGTTGAACGCGACTCCAGGAGGGGTGAGGGGTGAGTGTGGTCGAAGTTTAGGTGAAGCACCATCGCCTTAGGTGGTCCCCGTTGATGGGCCAAGGCGTTTTATTCCGGTGTGTTCGTTTGGACAGTTCGTGCTTCAGTCTTTTTTTTTATTTCGATAATTTCGTGCTGAGTTGGATTTCGATTTCGATTCTAGGGACAAATCATGGTTTGTGGGGATAGTATGGGTCGTCGGAGGTGAGCCGAACCACCGTGCATGTGCACGGTGGTGATCAGTGCTAGTGGAGTTTTTTTTGGTTATCGCGTGCGTTTTGCTCTTGACTCTTGGGAAATGCTACGAGTTCTTTACTTGGGACGCGCGTGTGTGTCGTTGTGTACTGTTGTTTTTTTTCTTTAACTTAAACTAAAAAAAATTTATGAGAAGAAGAAAGGAAACAGGAGAAAGAAGAGGATGAGAAGAAGAGGGAGATGCAGGGATGCAAGGGGGAAAACTTGAGACTGTCTCGAGTAGAAAAGGGTGCTGGCTCGGGTTCATCCCTAAATGGACGTGCATAATTTTGATTAAGTATTTGTTATAACTAATTTAATTAAGCAATTAGTTAGTTTAGGTTAATATTTGATTCAAAAGTTTATTAAGGAAAGTCTGTAAAGATAGGTGATTAAAATAAGTAATTAGAATGTAAATTAATTTATACATGAAATTAAATTAATAACTATAATTAAATTTGTAATTAGAGATTAATCTTGCGTTTAATCAGTTAACTTAAGAAATTTAATTAATTACTTAAAGCTAATTAATTAATACGTAAATGGTAATTAACTTAAGTGATTAATTAAGGATTATATAATTAATTAAATTAATAATAATTGATTAATTAAAGTAATTTGTGATAATTAAATAAGTAATTAATTTTTAATAAGAAAGTTATGAATTAATAATTAAGAATCAATAAATTAAATGGGTAATTAAGTAATAATATATGAATAAAAGTTAATTAATTAAATAATTAATTGAAGATTAGATTATTAATAAATTAATAATTAATGATTAAATAAGTAATTAATTGATCATTAATAAGTTAATTAATCAGTAATTAATTAAGCCGAATAAAGTAGTTTATTCTTAAGCAATTAATTAAGTTAAGTAAACCGAACTGTGTTGGTATGAATTGGTAATTCTGTTTGATTGATTTTGACATCTGTTTGATGATATTCTGTGATATGTTGTGATATATTCTGGATATATCTATGATAATTGTATATGATTTATCTGTTATATCTGTTATGTGAATTCTAATATTAAATTAAACTGTTAAGCTAAATAGACAACTTGGCCTTTAAATGGCGTTTGGATTCCGATTAGACCGGGATCGGAAGAATCAATTTTGATTCTCCGAAAACCACATCGATCCAAATTAAACGATAGGTCATGGCTTATCATTTGGTGATCGAGATGGTGTTTCAGAATGCAAGGGTTATCGTCGTTTACTCTGAGGGTGATTTCAAAATGAGTGTAACGAGATAATGCCTTCGGTTTCGTTCGAACCCGGAACGAACTTGTATGTATCGAATGCTTTCAGCACATCGTCAGGCGGACGATGAGCATTCTAAGAATAATATTCAATAAAGGTAATCGCAGCCTCAAGCCTCATCAACCGAAAATGGCTAAAACAGGGGAGATGCAGTAAGGTTAGGTGGGTCATGCCCAAGCAGGACGAGGTATACCCCTATCTAGATGTCCCTTTTTATTTTGGCTGTGTGAGCAGTCTTTGGCCACAACTGCGGGGTTATCTTGTTCGGGACTGTTCAGTAAGGAATGGTTCTGGCCTTGTGTTGTAGGGGGTCGGGAATGATCCTCGGTACGGTGATCTAGGCCCCGTACTGTGGCGGGCGGTACCCCAGTAGCCCTGCCATTGTTGGAAACCCATTTTCCCTACGAGACCCTACGATTTTGATTTGTATTACCCACTTTCGTGGCTAGTAGCTGGAATTAGTGAATGTAACAATTTCGGCTATTTTCTATTTACTTGAAAACCCTAGACATTATTATAATATCACTGAAGTTCCTATAAAATGTTTTGGTTAGCGTAAGGTAAAAACTTACCCGTATTTATTTGTGGGGAGTCTTATGTGATACCTTTATTTCAAATGATTTTCAAAGTTAAGAAATTTTAACCTGTTTACTCATACCAGACCCATGTCTAACCCGGAGTTTATATTTTGTGTTTTCATAAACTCTTGGGTACTCAAATTTTTTATAAGTAGCCAAGTGATAGGTATTTGGGAGTGTTGATTTTCTCGAGAAGCTTTTGGGAAGAAGACCAGACGTATGTATCTATATTTGTAGTTCCGCTGTGTAGTTAGTGTATGCTGTATTTGGATGTATGTATGGACATATATGTATATGACAGTCCTGTTATATGATATTGTATAACTCTGATGTATGTATAACTATGTAACAGTTATGCGATGTATTATATTTTGTTCCATTCCGCTGTGAGATTATGATGTTGTTATTCTTTCTTTCTATTCTTTTCTATTTCTACCCCTTTCTTTCTTAATGATGAAACGTCTTTCTAGGGTTGGAAAGGCGGGTCGTCACAACTGGGACTATTACATGTTAAGGTGGAAAATGTAAAGCCTTAATGCTATTTAAAAGTAAGTTTATTTTACTATAGACATTATTGTAATAGCGAAATATTACTACATAGTAAATAGTTTAACGGATCCTTCGAGGATGGGCGGTCCTTGGCATCCTTTAAGTTACTTGCACATTTTATTACAGTTCACTTGAGTTGGTTTATATTGTATAAGTATGTATGTCATGACTCGAGTGCTTTTTTTTTGCTTTACCTTGGGTCAAACTGAGTGATACAGCATCTGAGGCCCACCTCCGGAGTTGGAGCTTTGCTTGAAGATCCAGCTATCTTTTTCACTTTAAATTATTTAGTTGATTCCAGGGATGTATTCATCTTTGTACTTGATTATCATATTGAGACTTCTGTTGTATCTTGTTTAACTCTGATGTATATTTATATAATAGCTTCATGAACTACTATTTCTTTGCTTCTGCTGCATTATATTACTCTGTGTCTGTGATCTGTGATTTATTTACTGTACATTCTGAGTTTTTACCAAATTTATATTTACAATTCGGTATTTTGAATTATTCAAGTAAGACATGTGTGGATTTAGTGTCGATTTGAATGGTCCAAAATAGCGGTTCGTTACACTTCTTTAGACGAACAAGCTTCTGGAGATGTGCAAGAGACATGATAGCTATCTAGAGTTCTTTTTGGTTTTGATTCCACCGTGTTGTTTTATTGTAAAGGCAAAGTTTTTTAATTGCCTATATATACTCTAATCATCCAAGAAGGCATCTTCATATGTCGCTCCTGGCATATGTTATAATAAATATATTTTCTATAAACATGGTTCTCGTATTGGGATTATGCAATGAATTTGAAATGTTTTTGAAATGGAATGAGAAAGTTGTTTATTGATAGGCCTATCAAAGGTCAATAAACCCATTTAACCTTAGCCTTTTAACCTTAATTTAGACGGGCCTGGATCTTCACCAAATTATTTTCTTAACAACCCGTTCAACCTATTTACTCTTAATCCAACCCGTTTAACCTTATCGCCGACTCCACTCCAGTTACATTCCAAACCTTAAATCAATGGCTATTGCTCATTATTTGGTTGATTCAAACTATTCTTTTATCGGGTCAAGTTGATTTGTTCTTCTTCACACCTACGACTCTTCCTCGCGTCGATTTTGATCCCAGTTCACATCGAACAAGGTCGTAAGCAAGGAAGAGTTCGGAGAAAAAGGAGGCATAAAGATATTTCATCGATTCAACTTTTTCCTGTTATTTGATTTGCTTACGATTTATTGCTTTGTATTATTTCTTAATTTACAGTTTTAATTGTTTTAATTTTTTTTAGTTTTTATTTATTGGCCAATATGTGATAAAAAATTTAACTGCTAATGATTCTTGAGTGATGTTTTGTTGTAGTACTACTGAATGTTTGATTGAGTATGCCGTTTATGTCGAAGTTTGTTTATGGTGTTAACTGCAGTCTTCTTTGATTTTCTCCCATAATTTTTTTTAACACATGCAGCAGGAAAAGTGATGTCCACTTCTTTCAGTCGACTAAATCATCGTGATTTAAATTAACTTTAGAGACTTGATGAAATGTATAATCTTCAACTATGATGTCGCATTTTAATAACATGTCTTTCATAGTTGGCTACATTGGTAGAGCTCATTGAAGAATTAAGATGTGTTTTTATTATCAACCTTTAAACGTTAACATAGACTTTCTCATTTTATGTTACTTAGTATAAAGGAAGCTTGTACATTGTTACTCAATTCTGTTTAGAGAAAAATTAGGCACTTGACAAATTTGCATCCAAAATTGAATGATTGGATAAATGACTGATTTTATTAACTCTAGTCTACCATAGATATAAAGATATTTGCTGCTCCAAAAATCAAATTTCTTGTTAATTTTATTAAGCAATTCCCCAAAGTCAATAGACTTTAGTTTGTTAGCTGATAGAGGTATGTCTAAATATTTGATGGGTAAACCTATTCTTTGTATTTTAAGCTCCTAAAGCAATCTATTTTTGTCTGACATACCCCTGCCAAAAAGAACCCTTGTTTTGTTTGACAAATTTACATTTGATTCAAGCAATCTGAAAACTTTATTAATAGAAACCCTTTGGAAAAAAATCAACAAATCATCAATATAGATCGAGGTATTTAACACTGGGTTTATTCTGTGCATGGGTATGATATTTTCTTGCAGATGCTCACTCTCCATTTTGATCGACAAGAATTCCATAACAATTTTAAATAAGTAAGAGGGGAGCGGGTCACATTGTCTAATGCCCCTATTACTATAGATTAACCCTTAAGGAGTGCCGCTAATGATGAAAGAGAAAGTAGGGTTGAAATGCACCAATTAATAAGGGAAATAAATGAGGTGGAAAGCCCATGTTGTCCATGACATAAATAATGAACTCTATGTTCATTTTGTCATATGCTTTCTGGAGATTTACTAATGCCCTTATTGTTTTTCCTATTGAAACTTGTTGTCATTTCCTGTTGAACCCATTAGGCCCTGGACTGCTTGAATCGTCTATCTAAAATGTTGAGCTTCTCAATTCTTCAAATTCAATTAGTTGAATCAGTTTTCTTTTTTGCATTTTTAGACATTACTTTTTTACAGATTGTGTTTTGGAAATAATTAACAGTACTATCTGAATTATACAAAGTAGAAAAGTAGTTTTATGGTCTCCTCATTCAATTTGACTACATTTGAAGTATGCTGACCATTTCATCAATTAAGCTTTGAATGTGTAAGTTATTCCTTCTAATAGTCATCCTACCACAAAAAAATCTCGTTGGATGGTCCCCTTGGGTTAGCCGTCTTATTTTTTGATTTTGCTAATTTTCCTTATCTTCAGCATGAGTTACTGTTTGAAGTTAATACAGGCTTTGTATATATTCCTGAGTTATCTCTTTATTGTATAGTTGTCTATTAGTAAAGCATATTAGAAGTTATTGTGTTCTTGGATGTTTTCACACTATTACCATATATAGTAATTTTGTTTTTTATTATGGAGAAGTGCATAAAATATGCCAGCCTTGCATGCTTTATAGCATGTATATCTAGCAATCAATTTTTGTTCTAATTGCCTATTGCTCTGCAACATGTCGGTATTGTATAATGTTACTCCATTCTACTGCTTTTATACACAATCTTTGTTAAGTTGTATATGTTAGATTATGCTATGCAAAAACTTCTATTCTAGTAGCATAATTTTGCAATGTGTTCAGAACTACACCAGAGTAGAAGAACAAAAGCAAGAGATGGACAATAATGCAGTAGAAGATCCCTATTTTACCTTGTTCAAGAGATTGGTTGTATGCTATAATGTCAACAATCGAATATCATATGGAAGATGTTACCGTTCTTGATAATGAACAAGCTACTTAATTTTTAACTCCTCTTTTATTTGATTGATGCATTGTTAGAGGTGCACTACTTGATTTATAGTTATCTTTCATTTTATGTCTTTTGGTAAATTGAAATTGTTTTGTTGCTGCTGCTATAAATTTCGTCAACTATTTTATATGCAGGTATGGAGAAGAACATGCTAGTGAATTGTGAAGAAATAATCTTTGGTTTGGAGTATGCTCAAATCTTCAGAAGTACTTTGTTTTTGATAAGTTTAGGACCTGTTTTGGTTCAAGAACATGTTTTAGAACTTGCTTATTGGTTATATGTTTATTGATGATATGGTTTAGATAGACTATTATATTTGAGGACTACGTTTGGAACATGGTTCAGGAACTTCATTCTTGTTGTGTCTGTTGAACTTTTTTGCTCATTATAAGTCTTTGGGTTTTGGATAATGTGATGTTTGTTGTTGTTCCTTTGATGTAATAATAATGCATGTCTGATTGTTGTAATGATAACCTGCAAGTTATCTCAAAAGTCTGCTTTGGATAATGTCCGCCTTCAATTTTTATCTGTATTCCTTCAATTCATTAACTAACTTCATTGGTTTTATCTGTATTCCTTTAATTTAAAGTCTGCTTTGGTTTTTTCTTATTATTAATTGACAAAATTTTTATATATGGGTCATAAGGGTTAACCCACATTAAAAAAAGGTTAAAAGGGTTGGATTAAAAATTATGTCAAAAGAGTTGGATCAATTTCTATGCAACCCTTATGCAACCCAGTTCCACCCTTTTGACACACCTATTTGCTGATGTATAAAATCTTCCATGTCCATGTGTTTTTTTATATCAATGTATCTAACATTATCATATTCGGTCGTTGATAATTAATAACTATAGACGACTGCAACATCCGTACCTGTTAGTTTCGGGCCTCCAAGCGGGGAATGTTACAAACAGGGGACATCCAACCCCAACCGAGGACAAATACCGTGCAGGGATGAGGAGCATGCACGAACTGATGGAAGATTGGTGATAAATGCGATAGTCGGAGGACCGCACCCAACTTTTAAGAGTTGGCAAGAGATGGCGCGTTACGCTAGCGCGATTAGGCATGTAGATTTTTACTATTATTCGAATGCAGAAGATGGAGCTCCAAAAAATAGCAATGTACAATGACAGATAATATCGTGTTTAGAAACTAAGACGTAGACAAGGTGAAAGCTCCGACAATCAACCCAATGGTCATTTCAGCCATAGTGGGCCCCACATTGGTGAGAAGGATATTGATTGATTGTGGAAGTTCGGTAAATATAATTTTCAAAAAACTTATGATCATATAAAAATGGAAGCCAAGGACTTAAATCCGTCTAAAGTCCGCATACAGCGTTTTAACGATGTTGCAACTAAAGCCATTGGTTATGTTGAATTAGTTGTAGAGTTGGGAGAAGGTGACTATATAAGAGTGTGAATCTTGCCATTTTTTTTGGGTGTCGACTCTCCTTACAACGTTTTTCTAGGTTGACTGGCCCTATCCGAATTCCGAGTAGCCCTTGCCCCATGGTGTTTGACTTTGAAGTTTCCAATAGATGTTGGAGTTGTTCATGGTGATTAGGAAAATGGACGTGCTCGTTATGTAACTGAGTTGAGGAATGCTCAACGCAAAGAGAAAGGTAAGGGTGTGGATGAGACTTTCTGCATCCAAGTTACCGAAGATTGACAGCTAGCGCCTGAGCCTTGGTTTTGGCGCCATAGTTGGTTCTATCGAGATATAGATCCGAGAGAAGATGAGGAGGAGCACGAAGAGATCAAGCCTGCATTGGCTGAGCTGACGATTGACATCACAATGAGCCACGACGACCCATCACGGGTCCAAAAGATCAGATCAAAGCTCAACCCTTCGATGATGAAAGAACTTGCTGGATTTCTCAGAGCGAATCTAGACGTGTTTTCTTAGACTCGCTCTGATATGTGTGGAATCTCACCTACCATTACGAGCCATTCATTGAACATCGACCAAAGACATGTCATGGTGAAGCAAAAAAGACGCGGCACGGATCTGGAGAGATCTGCTACTCTCAAAGAGGTGGACAGATTCAAAGACAATGGGTGTATCCACGATGCCCTCTACCCTAAGTGGGTATCTAATCCTGTACTTGTGAAAAAGGAAAATGTGAAATAGAGAACATGCATTGATTACTCAAACTTGAACAAGGCATGTCCAAAAGATACTCTTCCCCTTCCGAGGATCAACCAGTTGGTGGACTCAACCACATGACACGAATTGTTGTCTTTCATGGATGCGTATTCGGGATATAACCAAATTATGATGCACATTCCCAATCAAAAGCGCACTGGTTTCATTATTGACGTTGGATTATATTGCTATGTGGTGATGCGGTTTGGACTAAAGAATGCAGGAGCTATGCACCAGCGCCTAGTCAACAAGATGTTTAAAGATCGGATTGGAAAAACAATGAAAGTATATGTGGATGATATGCTCGTGAAGTCACGATGGTCAAATAACCACATTAGAGATGTGGCAGGAATGTTTGGCATCCTTCGACGTTACAAGATGAAAATTAATCCTTTGAAGTGTTCTTTTGGTGTAGTATTAGGGAAATTCTTAGGATTTATTGTTAAAGTCAGTGGAATTAAACCTAATCCCAAGAAGATTCATGCTATTTGTGATATCCAAGTGGCAAAGACTATCAAACAAATACATAGTCTGAATGGGAAAGTTTCAGCGCCAAAGGCTATCAAACAAAGATAGAGTCCGAATGGAAAAGTTGCTGCCTTAAGTCAATTCATTTCCGGAGCTACCGACAAATGCATTCCTTGACTTGATTTGGAAAGGGAAAAGAAACTTCAAATGGACACAGGATTATAAAGACGAATTTCAAGCTTTGGTGAATCATTTGGAGAGAGACCTTCATCTTGTCAAAGTCGGTGGATCATGAAGATTTATACATTCATTTGGTCGTGTCGGTACATGTTATAAGTGTCGCATTACTTCGTGAGGAGAATCGAATTCAGAGACTGGTTTACTACGTCAACAAGCGATTGATGGGAACTGAAAGGAACTATCCGAAAATAGAAAAAAATGGCATACTGCTTGCTATGTGCCTCACGAAAGCTCTGCCTGTACTTCCATGCTCATCCGATCAACGTTTACAACGGCCAGCCATTACAACAGGTCCTGCAGTGGCCTAAGACGTTTGGAAGATTAATCAAGTGGAATATCAACCTTGGTCGATTCCATATCACTTATCTCCTTCGGAGGACTATCCACGTTTAGGCATTGGTATATTTTATAGAAAAATTCACTGTGCAGGATGAGTCCCCAGAAAGCAGTGAAATCCTTACCATATGGTGGAAATTGTATATTGATGGAGCATCCAATGATCATTGTTCTGGCTTGTACTCCCCAAAGATCAGTCGATATGTTATGCTTTAAAGCTTGATTTCCCAATGACAAACAATGAAGATGAGTACGAAGCTCTAATTGCTGGACCCAAACTCGGTAAAGAGCTGAGAACAAAGTCTCTGGAAATATTCTACGATCCACAGTTCGTAGTACACCAAGTTAAGGAAGATTATAAAGCTAAAAGGCAACGGCTTGCCTCATACCTTACACGAGTCCAAGAGTTGTTGGCTGAATCTGAATACTATGACATTACGGATATTCCATGGGATCAAAACAGAGAGGCTGATTCATTAGCAAAGTTTTCTAGCCCCGGCGATGCACAATAGATGGGCTTGGTTACAGTTGAAGTATCAAATTCCCTGAGTATAAACTGATAGAAATCGAGCGGGTACTAGAGGTGGAGCTTGAGAGGGAATCATGGATGACTCCGATCAAAGACTATTTTCTACATGGAGTCCAACTAAATCAAAGGAATGAAAAGCGGCAAGTCCTTTATAAAGCTTCGCGATATGTCATGCAAGGAGAAATTATGTACAGAAAGGGTTTCTCTATTCCCCTACTCCGTAGCATCGCTCATGATGAAATAAAACGTGTCCTAAAAGAAGTTCACAAAGGGAATGTGGCGATCACACTGGGGGCCAAACTCTAACAAATAAAATACTCTGTTATGGGTATTATTGGCCAAATTTCAATCGAGATGTGGCTACTATGTAAGACGATGTGACAAGTGCTATATATATGCAAAAGTTCCAAGAGCTCCATTGAAAATATCACACAAATGACCAACCCATGGCCGTTTGCCATGCGGGATATGTATATTATGGTTCCTTACCGATCTCTAAAGGTAGTCCAAAGTACGCTATCGTCGCAGTTGATAACTTCACCAAATGGGCCAAAGCAGAACTTTTAGCCATGATCACAACCAAAAAAGTAATCAACTTCATTGTTGGAAACATCATCTGTTATTTTGGTCTCCTATGAATCATTGTAACATATAACAAGACTCAATTTGATAGTGCTGAATTTAAAGACTTCTGTCGGGGGTATCATATTGAAAAGAGGTTTGCAGGAATTGCTGACCTACAAGCGAATGAACAAGTTGAAGATGTAAACAAAATATTAAGTCCATTCTGAATAAGTATATGGAAAAGGCTAAAGGCAAGTGGGTACATGAACTTCCAGCGGCGTTGTTGGCTCGAGGTTCCTGCTGAAGCCATCATTCCTGCTGAGCTCGAGGTTCCTTCTCATCGAGTAACTTACTACGACCCCAAAACGAATAAAGATCTCATCTTGGAATCTCTCTTTATAAATGAAAAGTGAGAGGAAGCCGATGTGAGGGCAGCTATGCATCGACACCAAATCACCTGATATTACAACATTAAAGTCCAACCTAGAAGCTCTGAAATTGGCGATCTTGTCTTGAAATGGGTTTTCCTACCCCGTCGCACTTGAATCCAATCTTGGAAGGACAGTATGTCATTGAACAGAGGCTTGGAGAGGGAACTTTCATGCTAGTGATTGTTGATGGCATCACACTCCCAAAGGCGTGGAATTGCGAGCATTTATGATGCTATTTCACGTAATTTATTTCTTTTTCATTTAGTTATATTTGCTCTTAGAATTTTTTTAGCATTTGATTTTCCAAACATGTAATAAGACATATTATGCCATTCCTTTCCATTTAGCAAATAAAGTTTTGAACTTCCTTTATATTCATGTCTGTTGTAGCATTATGAATTATTAACATTACAAAACTGATTCATGTCAATATGTTCGAACAGATTCCCAGAGTTTGGAATTAATCAATTACGCTAGCTCCCAATGGAACAAAACAAGATGAGCATGGTCCGACCGTTCATTTGATAACTCTCCTTCATAAACCAATGACAGGATACATAATGAGGAATGGACGTGACTCAACTATCTGATGATCAGATAAATCCCGCCAGACGATGGGACTAAGATAAAACAAGGGAGATCGTGACATGAATGATCGCTCACTAAATCAAACTTCGAACTTTGGAGGGCCAATCAATCAATTAAGGAAAGTACGATCTGACTGCTCTATGAAATAACTCAAAGTCCCCAGAGTGCAAACTGGAGTGTAAACGTGCATTGAGTGTGAACCGACCCATCACGAAATAACTCTAAGTCACCAGAGTGCAGATTAGCTATAAACATAAATTGGGGTGGTTCGACTGCCCATTAACTAACTCTTATCCCCAGTCGCTCACTAAATCAAACTTCGAACTTTGGAGGGCCAATCAATCAATTAAGGAAAGTACGATCTGACTGCTCTATGAAATAACTCAAAGTCCCCAGAGTGCAAACTGGAGTGTAAACGTACATCGAGTGTGAACCGACCCCTCACGAAATGACTCTAAGTCACCAGAGTGCAGATTAGCTATAAACATAAATTGGGGTGGTTCGACCGCCCATTAACTAACTCTTATCCCCAGAGCATGGATATGAGTATATATAGATAGATGAGTGTGACTCGACCATTCACTATTCCACGAACTCTGGCCTGAAACCGTCAGAAGGAGTATAAATTCACTAAGGATGGAGTTCGACCATCCAATGTCTAACCCACCAACCCTAGACCGGGGGCATGAGTATAATTACCCAAACTAATGAATTCGACAGTGTAACGCTAAGGCTCGAGCCTAGCATCTGATGTGACTCAAGACCACGATCACATGGAGGCCTTGGGATAGAGCTAGTGGATTATTATCAGAATTAACGAACGACGAATTGCGAGTATATTGAATGAAAAGTAATAGTTCAACTACTTGAATAACAGTTCACACGAGAGCTCAACAGAAAAAAAAACTTTTATTCACATGATAAATGTCAAAATTGTAGAACAAGTAATTTCAAAAAATTGAAGGTCATACCCGTACAACCACGACTAATAAAAGAAAACGACGAACAAATAGCTATGAAAACTGTGTACACACCAAGCTTAAATGACAACTATTTCTTTGATCTTCTCTCCTTTTTGGATTTTTCGAGAGTGGCGAAGTTTGAACTTTCATTTGTTCTCTTTCTTGAGCCCATACCGCTTTTGGCGGCGGAGCATTTGAAGCTTGGAGGGAGTTCTCTAGGAATCGACCCACCAGGTGGAATAACTTGTAGTGGGATAAAGTGTAGATCATCAATGTCCATCTTGGTGGGCTTAGCCTTGGCCTTTCTCTTCAGCGACTGCTCATTCTCAATGCGCTCCTTTAGGCAGATCTCATCAATGTGTTCAGAGGTGCCGGTAATCACAACATCATCAGATTTATCCACCCGCAGCAAACCTTTAGCCTTATCATCATCAAGTTCTCTGATGACTTGAGCATCCAGCCTAGGAATATCGGTGGCCATCGGAATCTCTATTGATTTCTCCTACTCCTCCATAGCAGCATCACTTTTAGGAGTTTGGCCAGGACCCGTAAGACTTGTAGATTTTTCAAAATAAGGAGATAAGCCAAAAACCATTAGGCACGAAGAAAAAACCTCCCTCTCGTGGAGCGGAGAGTAAAGTAGAATACCAGCATCCGGCTAGCTTTGGGTTGTCGCTGGAGTGCCCCCTTATAGAATTGGAGTTAGCACTTTGGATTGGTAAACGGGTTTATTTGGATCGTAGCTCAAGTCTTGTCCCAGGCCAAAAGAAACTGATGCTCCAGCCACATGGAAATAAGAATGACCCTTAGGATCAGATTCCTAGGATTTAGAAATATTTTTCCCCTTACCAGAAGGCGCTAAAATGTCAAAATATCATAGTCTCGCAGCGGTAATGTCTGGGGGTTCATTTCCACGGAGGATCTCCCGCACCAATTTCTCTTCATCGAACTCAGCTTCGCCCAAATCCCTCTTTTTCATCTCGACGATATACTCCCAGATTTTGGTGAGTGACCAAGATAACCTTCGCCAAGAAAACGCAAGTCAAGGGGGATGAGGAATTTAGCATTGTATTCAATGATTAGTGGATCAAACATGCCCTTAATTTCATTCTGACCGAACTCTTTGGCATCTTCCACTCAAGTTTCAATTTGTTCCATCATCTCCTTGCAGCCTTCCTCTCATGCCTCTTCTTCATGGGCTTCTATTCAGGAAAATTGCTCGTCAAGTTTGATTTTCATGCTCCTGGCTTCAACAGCCTCTTTGCAATACTTTGTGATTCTTCCTAAGCCTTAATTTTCTCTTTCCATTCTTTCCTATGAATCTCTTCAAGTTCCTCAATGCGGTGGGCCAAGATATATTTCTCCATTTGCAAGGAATCCTTTCCAGAGCAAGTGTGCCGCTGCGATTGAGGGCAGCATCGAGTTCTTTCTTATGAGAAGCTTCTAAACACTCACTACCTCTAAAGTTTCCTTAGCACTCTTTTTTTCCTTTGAAGTTTCCTAAGCACTCTTTCCTACCTTAGCAAGTTTTGTTGTCAACTCTAATAGCTCATTATCTTAGCGCTTGATTATGTCTTTATCGTGGATTGCCTCTAGCTTAAGGCGATCTATTTCATATTATCACTTGATTGACACTTCGAAGATTTTTTCCGCTAAGCGCTGGAACAACTCATGCTACGCGAAAACATCATTAACACATACGAGAGAGCCTGCTTTGGCATGTCCCAGGATCATATGAATTGTGAAAAGGAATATAAGCTCGTCATAACAGATTTTTGGGAAAATGGCCTTAAGTTTGGCTAATTTCTTAGTTGTAGAAGCGTTAGGAGCAGCGGTTGGCAAAGATGGATCATAAGAGGCAATTGGGTGCTTGCTTGATCCGCAGTCGCGAGATTACCTAGAGCTATAAGAACTAGAGTGTTGCTTGTATGATATGGCAATTTGAGGTCCACGAAAGGAAGTCTGATCTCTACTATAAACAGGAAGATTAGGCTGGTCTCCCTGGTGGGATGACTGAGACTGGGACTTACGCTTGGAAGAAGTCAATTCTTTTGAACGATAGCTTTTTTCCCATCTATCGTCTCTTTCCATATGCCTGCCATATTCTTAGCCACAACTAGATTCATAATGCATCGAAGAGCCCCTTTGGCGATCAAAAGGCCGAAATTGAGCTATTGCACTTGCAAAGATCAAATGAGAACATGTAAGTAACCATTATGCAAAATATTGATGAAGAATGTGGGATTGTGAGTGTCCTAGTGTTTTCCCCCGACAGACCAGTAGTTGTAGCCTTGCTTATAGGTGTTTTCTCTCTTTCATCGGTAGGAAGAATGCCTTCATCACTCCTACTAAGAGAATAGATCCCCTCGATATTGATGTTTGGGAAGTCATAGGTCATAATGTCATCGGGAAACTGAAGATTTGAAAATCCTTTCAGTGAACTTTTTAAGTGTCGAGAAGATGATTCTTCATTAACAAAAGTGATGATAAATTTTGGATATATAGCAATATTTCTTCTACGAAGTTTATATGCCAGCTTCTTACTTCTCTTGGTTGGCGTTTGGGATTACACGCCTTGTGACGGTTCGACCATAGGCACCTTTCCTGGGCCTGCATCGGCATCGCTAGGCTCATTGGTCTGGGCATCCCTAATCTCAACTTCTTCAATGTCATCCTATGTCCCCTCGACTGGGTGCACGACAGGATTGTTGACATCCCTTTCTTTCTCTACGACATTTCTCGGCAATGCTGCACTTTCGGGAAGCCCAATGTTACGGTCCTCTTCCAGCAGTTCGAATAGAGATAGTAAGTCGTCAGTTACGAGAAGTCTAATGTCTCTGCCTTCGACAGGAGTAGCATGAATAACAGAGGTCGCTCTGGAAAAAATAATTCCCTCAAGACGTAGGCAAACACCTGTAGGTATTTAGGATGTTGGTTGATTCAAAATTTTGACTTGGATTAATGGACTTGAGAATGAAATGAAGACAACATTTACGTCCTTCCAACCATCGCCTTGCGTAGCTAGACGGGCACCGACATAGAACCACTTGTGTCTGAAAATTGAAAGTTTATTCCAAGCACCCGTTAAGACTTAGCAGTCGGGTGAAGGTTTAAGGAAAACATAGAAAGGACTTCCTGACAGTTATTTAAAGTTATAAATGAACCTTATGTCCTTAGGAGTTGGTGGGCAAAACCGAACACTCATGAATGGTAGAAAAGTTCCATGGAGGAAGGCTTGGCTATTCGGATGAAATTGAGTTGGAGCTATTCCAAGATATCTTAGCATTTATCGAATATACTAATTGAAGGGCGGCATGGATCCGTCCCAACACATGAATTTGTTGCACGTTGTGTACCCCTTCGGGGGCAAGTGAGGCTTGTCATTTATTGAAGGAACTAGGACGTCTTTGAATGGAATCTCGTACATGGAACATAGCTTGCGAAGGGCGGCCTCACTAATCCGAGAGGCTTGAGAATCTACCAGTTTATCTCAAAGAATGGAGCCTCCTACTGCATTGGGCGCATGATTTACATCTTCCATCGGGAGGATGGGAACATCAGAAAAAAGATTGATTGATGGGCTAGAAACTTCCATTTATTCGGCCTGATGACTAGGAGAAAGCATGATGGATATAATTGCGGAGCTCGATTTTGCTTTAGGATTGCTATGCTGGTGGGACGGCTTAGAAGACGTTGTAGATAAATGCTTTGAACATCCGAATTCCATATTAACTATACTCACTAGGCAATCGAGATTAGAAAAAATTACGTGTTCGCTCTATGCTAACTGTGAGCTAGTGCAGTGCAGTGTAGTGTATAACAAAGATAAACAACTTCAAATAAGAGAATGAAGTTAAATGACAAGACTTTGGATTCCAACTAGTGTAACATCATTGCTGGACGTCTCAACTGGCAAGGAAATTGATCGGCTATGAAAGTTTTAGGATCGACTATCAATATATCAAATTGCAAAATCTATC
Organism: Allium cepa; assembly: GCA_030765085.1. Lineage (NCBI taxonomy): Eukaryota > Viridiplantae > Streptophyta > Magnoliopsida > Asparagales > Amaryllidaceae > Allium > Allium cepa. Next base: position 383,133,942 of record CM060944.1, on the reverse strand, counting down.
ATTCAAGTTATATGCAAAGTTTAAGTTCATGTTAAAAGTTCCAGGGATTTGGTTTTTCAATTTCAAATTCGATAGTGAGTATTCAAGTTTTATTGTTCATCGTCATCATATGTTTAAGTTTACTGAGGTGAATTGGTAGTAATTGTTCAAACTAGTAAGTTTGGATTAGGTTTCAAGTTTGAAGAGCATGTGTACCGAACCCTAAATACCGATCCCCAAACACCGTCACCTAAATGTCGATCCAAATTTTTTGACCCCTATCCCATAACCACGTGACCGATCCCCCTCTCTAAATAAAGCCCATCGATCCCTATCCTAAAGCTACATGACTGATCCCTCTACTTCACACGTTACTTATTGAAGCCTCTACGCCGAGCGCTCGGTACAGATCCAAAACTCCAACACCGATCCCCTTTCTATTTTATCTTCTTCATCTTTGCTCCTCCTTTGCTATGCCAAACCCCTCCATATCCAAAGTTTCATCTCTTCCAAACAAGTTCGACCGTTGTTCCATCATTGCACTAAGCTCCGGAATCCCTATCTCATTGTAACATCCCCCTACTTGAAGGCTCGAAACTAACGGCTACGAATGTTGCAGTCGTCCATAGTTATTCATCCTTGGTGACCAAATACAGCGATATTTGATTCAATGATACACAGAAACACAAGAATATAGAAAAAAAATTAAATAGCAAAAAAATTCCATATTCCATTTCAAAATATTTCAAATTTATTACATAATCCCATTTCGCAAACCATGTTCAGATAACATATAATTATTTCCAAATACTCCAAGAGCGACATATGAAGATGCCCTCTTAGTTGATCAAAGTATATAAATAAGTAAGAAAACAAATTTTCCTTTACAAACAAAACACAAACAACAGAAATAAAAGAACTCTAATAATAAGGTTGTCTCTTACACGTCCTCGGAAGCTTTATTCGTCTAAAAGAACACATGGAAACCTTAACTTTTAACCTACTCAAAATCAGTTAAGTACTCAAAAGTTTAAGGGGAAACAAAAACTTTGAGTCAGACATAAAGCCTAGTGTGAATAATAATTTACCATCTCAAACCATTCAGATGTCTAGTGAGACCATGCCGCTTAGCAGATCAGGTTTTCCCCTCACTAGTATCCTAAAACATTTACAAAACCATATACTGTGCTCCTGCATCCACAATGGTTAAAACATAGTATTTCAAAAGCATTATGATGATGTGCAAATAAATCAAATCAGAATTACCCAGCCCCATTCATTATGATTCATGTTTATGGACCATCTATCCAATATCATTGTTTTTGTAGGATCACTAAGAACCTATTGGTAACTCTAATATCTTACCTCTTATCCTAGTTTTCGTGGGCTAACTAGGAACTAGTTGACTGACTGTCAATATCTTAATCCAGATATAGTTTTTATGCGCTAACTACAAACCCATTGGCCTCTGCCAGTATCAAATCATTATTTTTATGGGCTGACTATGAACCTATTGGCCCCTGCCAATATCTTTTCTTATACACAGTTTTCATGGGCTTACTACGAACCTGTTGGCCCCTGTCAATATCGTTAATTAAGATTTTAACATTTCTTAAGTTATATTCACTACTGGATCAACCTAACTGGTTATTCTGCCCTTCCTCAAAGTACTGCAATGAATTAATTACAACGTGAATAAGAATTAAAGAAGTAATACTTCTAAAATCTTTACTTATGCGATGGTATTTCCTTTTTAAAAGTGAGAGTGGATTATTTGTTTTGAAACTTTGAAACATCACCTTCGAAGCCTCTGGATAACCTCCTTCGAAAGCATAAACTTCTTTTCAAAACATAATAAACATACATTTCGAAGCCCTTGTTAAATATTAACTTTCGAAACCAATGGTACCTTTCTATGGTATCAAAATATTCTTTAAAATGTAACTTCAAAACAAATAAAAGTACCCTGTTGAAAGCATCAGGTTTACTCTTTAAAAACATTCTTTAGGTCAAAATGATTATATACGAAAGTATCCCTTTTGAAACCAATTATAAATTTTTTTAGGGAAAAAGTTGATGGTGACAGAACCATCTAGTCGAAAACAACAACCATATTAAAACATTGAAGGATAGAGTCGAAACCCCTTTTCGACTCTGTTTCCTTCGAAACGCCCAACCCCTTCAAAAGCATTTAGGAAAAGGTTTAGTTTAAGTTAAAAAAAAGGTAACCCTTCGACAGTATAGATGGCTTCAATATAGTAAAAAGGAGAGATTAGCGGATGGGTTTCAACTTGGTCGGAACCAATCCTTTCGAAAGCTAACACCTTTACATAGTACAACAACCTTCTTCGAAGGCTATTTATAAAAACCCCTTTTTGAAAGCATATGTTTCGACCATGTCGAAAACTTCAAGTAAAACGAGGATGGATTTCAGTTTTAGAAAACAAACTAAGGTTTCGACTCTAAAGGGTATCGACTCAGTCGAAAGCCGTTCAATAACTAGGCAGGCACTTATCTTTCAAAAGTGAACCTTGGTTTCGACCCTAACGAAAACATTACTTTCAACACCCTACCTTCCGCTGCTCACCAATTCACTTCTTACTAATTCCATTGATACCATGTGCATTGGTTCCGACTCTAATGGTTTTGACCGAATTGATGCGGAGGTAAAGGAGTCAAAAGGTGCCTCCGAAATAGGTGGAACAACCCTTTTTCTGAAACACTAATTTATAGCTAAATATAGCAATTACTTTATAACTAACCTGCCTATTGTAATTTCTTGATTGGTTACTTTAAAACTTTTCGAATACTTCACAATCAGAAACTACCGCATTAGTTTAGACCCAAATCAAAGAAATATAACACTTAAACCCTTCCATATAACAAAACCAACATCTGCAGAAAAGTCCCTCTTTAACAATAATTTATTTTCCCTAATAAATCAACTAGGAAAAATCTCCAAAAATCACAGAAAATCAATTTTATCATACAATCAAAAATATTCAAATTTCAGACCCAATTTCTTCCTGAGATACTTGAAATAGATTTTAAACCCAGTTAAATCATATTTTCCTATAGAAATTCATAATTAATTTTCTATACTCAAAAAATTCTAAAAATTAAAATCCATCTCTAAAATTATGTTTTACTTAACGTAAAAAATTTCCATGGCAGTCTAAAATCATAAACTCTTGGTTTTACCCTAAACCGTGCTAATTCATATGCAATTGAAATTAAATAAATCAAACATAATATAGTTCAAGCATATCATCATCTATAGCATCATAAAACGAATTTAACCATAAATTCGAAAACATATAATCATAGAATAAAATAGAGATGGTATGAAATTATTATTCACCATAGATTTTGATAAGGAATTTGAGATTTGTTGTTGCTTACCTCTCCCTACTTTTGATACTTAGTTTTAGATTGTAATCTTCCTCCTTGTTAACGGCCGGCTCTTAAGGTTTCTCAAAAATAAAAGCAAAATATGACACTTGTTAATTTTATTGGTAAAACCCATTACACTTGTAAATCTACATTCTTAAAACTTTAACACTTGTTAATTGACATGTTACGAACCTTACATGTGTCCTTTGCATGAGAAAAATGATTTATATATATATTTTTAAATTGTTATTCCTATTTTATAAATACATTTCTCTCTTATTTAAAAATAAATAATTTAAAGGAAAATGCTTTAAACCAATTATATATTAAATAAATTACCTATATACATTATTTAAAATCCAAATTATTTTACTAAAGCTTTTATTTAAATCTTAAAGTAAAGTTCAAATTCAAATTCAAATTCAAACTAAAATTAAAATCTAAATTCAAATCTACCGATATATATACACATATATTTTTAAAATTCAAATAATTTTGAAATATTCATTAGTTTTAATTTTTAAATTTTAATGCAAATGCCCTCTTATTTATATATACATATATAATTTAATACTTAATTAATTTGTTTTGAAATTTTCAAATTAATTCCCAAATTAAATTTCAAAAATTTAAATCAATTACTAATTTTAAATTGATAAAATTTGGGATGTTACAGTTTCCCCCTTGAGAAAATTTCGTCCTCGAAATTTGAAAGAGAGAGATAACAAAGAACATAAGAATACAGAAAAAGATAGAGAACGGCTTACCAGATTAAGCCGAAATATCCACTCTACAATTGGGATAGGACTTCTGCATGCTATCCTCTGTTTCCCAAGTAAAGTTGTTTAGATCACCACTCCATTGCACTTTAACTAATTTCACAACTTTATTCCTCAATTGCTTTTCGTCACGATCAATTATTTTAAGTGGCTCTCTTTTAACTGCCAGATTTGGCGTAATTTCCAAATCGTGCTGAGCTACCTCTTTGATAATATTGTCTGGATCATGCACATATTTTCGGAGGTGAGAAATATGAAAAGCATTGTGCACGCCAGATAACCAGTTAGATAGTTGCGCTCGATATGCCATAGGACCGATCCTTTCCAGTATAGGAAAAGGACCAATATATCGCGGTGCCAGTTTACCAGTTTTTCAAATCTTAGCACTCCCCGTATTGGAGAAACTTTAAGGAAAACAGAATCTCCAACCTGGAATTCTAAATCTCTTCTTCTGAGATCAGCATAACTCTTTTTACGACTTTGAGCAATTCTCAACTTTTTTCGAATAAAATCAACTTTTATGGTAGCTTCTTTAATCATATCTGTTCCAAGGATGAGTTTATCACCAGACTCAATCCAACATGCTGGTGATCGACACGAACGACCATATAAATCCTCAAAAGAGCCATCTCGATACTAGCCTGATAGCTATTATTATACGAGAACTCAACTAGATGTAAATGGTCCTCCCAAGAACCACCAAAGTCAAGTATACAAGCACGCAACAGGTCTTCTAAGATTTGGTTTATCCTTTCAGTCTTCCCATCAGACTGCAGGTGATAAGTAGTGCTGAAGTTCAGTTTGGTTCCCAATGCAGCTTGAAATGCCTTCCAAAATCTACTAGTAAAGATCGGGTCACGATCACTCACTATACTGCTCGGTATACCGTGGAAACGAACAATCTCTTTTATATACAACTCTGCTAAGCTTGCTGCTGTCCGGGTGGATTTCACTAGGATGAAGTCGGTTGTTTTAGTCAGATAGTCCACAGTAACCCAAATTGCTTCATTCCCCTTTCGAGTACGTGGCAATCCGTCTATGAAATCCATAGACACTTGATCCCATTTCCACTTAGGCACCTCCAATAGTTGGAGTAAACCTGCCATTTTCTTTTGATCACTTTTAATTTGTTGACAGGTAGAACAACGACTGACATAGATAGATATGTCCATCTTCATTGTCTTCCACCAAAAGTTCAATTGATATCTCGATACATCTTATTTACTTCTGGACGGATACAAAGTTTAGACTTATAGCACTCGTCCAAAACTTCACATTTTAGATTCGGGATGTCTGGGACACACATCCTGCCTTTCAATCTTACAACTCCACAATTATCGATTCTGAAACTGTAATCTTCACCTCGACGAATCCTTCCATAAATTTCTTGAAGAAATTTGTCTTCTTTCTGCTTGTTAGCGAATTTCTCAAGAAGAGTAAGAGTGATAACAAGATGACCAAGAATAGCATGTTTCGTACTCAAAGCATCGGTAACTACATTGGCTTTTCCAGGCGTATACAGAAAATCCAGGTCATAAGATGCTGGAAATTCTAACCATCGTTGCTGCCTTAAGTTTAAATCATTCAAGGTGAAGAGATATTTCAGAGACTTGTGGTCGGTGAATAATTCGAATTTTTCACCTAAAACAAGAAGGATTCATTAAGTATATACCTTAAGTTAAGTTTAATTTTTATTTTTTTGTAAAGTTGAAAGAGATTCTTACCCTGAAGATAATGTTGCCAGATTTTCAAAGCGAAAATAACAGCTGGAAGCTCAAGATCGTGGGTTGGATAATTTTTCTCATGCAGACGTAATTGTCTACTCACGTAAGCAATTACTCTACCATTCTGCATTAGCACTACACCACACCATCATCACAAGCATCTGCATAAATAGATAAGTCTTGGTTTCTGTTGACAATAGCGAGAACAGGAGCAGTAGTTAATCTCATCTTTAATTCTTGGAACGCTTCATCACATTTCGAAGTCCAATCAAACTTAGCATTCTTCATTGTTAGCTTAGTTAATGGACTAGCTATCTTAGAAAAATCTCGAATAAACTTCCGGTAATAACGTGCTACACCCAGAAAATCCCAAACTTCTTTTGGAGTATTGGGTTTCCTCCAGTCAAGAATAGCGGAAATCTTGCCCGGGTCAACAGAGGTTCCTTCTTCGTTGACAACGTGACCGAGAAATCTAACTTCTTTGATCCAAAAATGACGCTTAGAAAATTTGGAAAACAAAATATTCTTCCTCAATATCTCCAAAACAATTCTCAAGTGCTCAGCATGCTCCTCTTTGGTTTTGGAATAGACCAGAATATCGTCAATTAACCCAAGCACAAATTTATTCAACACTTCTTGGAATACACGGGTCATTAAGTCTATGAAGTATGCGGGAGCATTGGTTAGTCCGAAAGGCATGACCAAACATTCGTAGAATGTGTCAGGACCCATGAAAGCTGTTAAATGAATACAGTCTTCGACAATTCGTAGCTGATGGAATCCCTGAGCTAGATCCATCTTTGAAAAGAATCGAGTGTCGTGCAGCTGATCAAACATATCGTCGATGCTAGGTAAATAAAACTTATTCTTCGGAGTTAAATTATTGAGATCGCGGTAGTCCACGCACAATCTTAAAGATCCATCCGATTTGGCTACGAAGACAACAGCTGAACCCCAATCGGCAACACTGGGATGTATTAGTCCTTTCTCTAGCAAATCTCGGGTTTGCTTGACTAATTCTATACTTTCCCTGGGTGCCATCCTGCGATTTGCATGAACGATAGGACGAGCATTGGGTACTAAGTCAATTCTAAATTCAATTTCTCCGTGTGGGGGTAAGGATTTTACTCCTTCGAACACGTCTAGAAATTCCCGGACAATGGGTATAGATTCCAGACTAGGTTCGGGATATCCCAATGTATATATCAACTCATCTCTTTTAGGACTTGGATCCTTACAAGAAATCTCGATGAAATCCCCAAATTTGGTTTTGATCGAAATCATTCGATTGTTACAATCTAATTTGGCTTCGTATTTCGTTAGCCAATCCATTCCGAGTAAGATTTCAAATTCATTAAAATCAAGGACAAAGAGAATGATAGGAAATTGATAACAAGAATATGAGATAGGAACGTCTCTACATCATAGAAAAAGGTTCACAAGGCCACCAACTAGATTCTTTATGCAAATGGGCTCGCCGACAAATTCAGGTTCAAGTTTTAATTCATTTACAATTTGTTGGAAGATAAAACTATGTGTAGCGCCCGTGTGAAACAAAACTCTAACAACTCTATCATAAATAGTAAGGTTACCTTGTAAAATTCCTTTTCCTTTATTCGCTTTAGTAGTTGAAGGTTTATCTTCGATTGCATACACCTTTGCTACTTGAGCTTTCTTCATTTCTGGGCAATCTTTAACCTCGTGTCTTGGTTTCTGACAGTAATAGCATTTCCTGGGTCTTGTTTGTACAGATTGATCCCTCTTTGGTTTCTTACAACTGTTCGAATAATGGCCTTTCTCTAAAAAATTAAAACACGTAACACCCTTGGCCTGGCTGTCTTGATTATTCTTCTTATCCTTGCCCTGCCACGGTTTCTTTCCTCCGAACTTTCTTTTCTTCCAATTCGGATTGCTTGTCTTCCCTTTTTCCCCCGGGACTTCCTACATATCCTGGGTAGCATATCGATAACCCATATCGATCAAATCAGAAAATGATTCTTTAACGTGGGCAGTCATCCTTTCATGGAATTTCTTATTCATCCCACGAATGAATCTTTCATTTTTCTTTAAAGGTGTGTTTACCAACTCCGGACCGAAATGAGATAATTCATTGAATTTATTTAAGTACTACTCAAATGATAAACTCCCTTGCTTCAAGTCCATAAATTTTTGGCACATTCGGGAGATACCAGCCGACCGCATATAGTTTTTCTCAAACACTTCTTTAAATCGTTCCCACGAGAATTCATCTTCTGGCTCATCCACTGTAACTGTTTCCCCTAAGCAAGAGCTTCCTCTTGGAGTTGCCAAGAAGCTATTAACTGCATTTGATCGTCTTCTAACTTTAGCCCTTTAAAAATTCTTTCACATGATCTGATCCAGGCTTGGGCTTCGACAACAGATTCCTTGCTAGTGAATGGCTTACCATCAAGTCTCGAGAAACTTTATATAGATCAGCCAGATTCGGCTGAGTTTGAGTAGATAAAGCTGCTTTTGCTATTGCGGGGACTTGACCAGTTGAAGTGGTATTTCCCCGTCCCTAGCTCGTCCTCTTCTCCCGCTCATTCTCACTATTTGTAAATAGTAAGAAAACTTGATTTAGGTATACGGACAAGATATCTTAGGGAATATCAATATTTTAAAGGAATAGACCAAGAAATTTTAGAGTTTGGGTCCCTCGGGTTATACTCATTCTAGGGTATACTTTACCCTATCTCTAATGAGCCACCTAATGTACTCCGTAGCTAAAGTTCTTACTCAACCTTTAGCTCTGATACCACTTATCAAGACCCGAAATCTAGCGTTCAAAAATCGATATCAAATACCTCACTTATATTCGACTGTCGGAGATTCAAACGTCGAACTCCAGTTTGGATGGAGCTTATAACAACATTAGATGAATATGAACAGCGGAAAACAAAATGAACTGATATTAATCAACATCACATAAACAGCATTCATCATAATATTTGGTTACAACATTTATCATCAACATTAGAGTACTACACATAAGATACAACAACAAAATGATAACTCTATAGCGGAATAACAGAGTTATCACAGCTTCAAGAAAGTCTTCAAAAGAAAGAGAGCGATAGCCAGATTCCAAATTAAACACCTTTAGATCCAAAAAGCTTCCAGAAGATCTCCAAGTCGAAAACTTTCAAAATCCGATAGCTTCCAAACCAAAAGACTTCAAAATCCAAGCTGGATCTAATACACGGATAACCTGCTTTTAGGATGTCTGTGTGGAAATTATGGGCATCCAGAGTTTAGGAAGGAAACACTAAACTCCGGGTCAGATTTGAGACTGGTATGAGTAAACAAAAACAGTTGTTTGTATAAAACAATTTATAAAAGAAATCCGTTCATGCTTTTGGAAAATTAAACTACCATAAGACCTCCCACCACACACATAATGCAATCGCGGAATTGGAAGAAATTTCTTCTTATGATAGTCAAACATACTCGATACGAGAAAATTCTTTGATATTATTATTAGTGCATAATGTAGAAAATATTTTCGAAAGTATGATATTAATCTTAGCCAGCATACGTACCATTATAGTATGCCTACTATAGCTACCATGTTAAATGGCACGTTCTACAAATAAAACTGTACTGGACGCGTATTGATGATTGGATTTCCAACAAATGGTCAGGCCAAGGAACTTCCTATTGCCACATGGGTACGCCTCTGGAGGGACGTCCCGAGAACTTAACCAGCTCACTGCCAACACAAGGCTGGGTTACCTCTGTAACTAGATAACTACTACACGAGTATGCTATTCCTCGGACGTTAGCGACCTTTATTCGAGGGCCCTAACCGCAAAGTTATAAATTTGCAGCAACCACATAGGTTAAATATCTGAGCTCCATACCATGATACCACCTTTTTTCCAGAAGGAAATGGACATACCCTAAAGGGCACGACCCTCATAACTGTGACGACCCACCTTTCTGACCCTTGAGAACGACACTTAATACATCCATGGTATTCATGTGCCGTTGCCCAAGTATCTAAAAGACGAGTTGCCATGGGGTAAAATATAAGAACGGAATAATAATCTCACAACGGAACGGTTAAATATAACATAAAAATAAGACAGTACATAAGGTTACTCCCCAACATGGAGTTATCAGAGTTACAACAAAAGTACTACTACCAGTCTAGGCAGTTATAACAATCTGCCTTTAAATATACATACATAGGGCCATCTCATAATAGCGGAAATGAATAGCTAGATAGATAAGGAGCCTCCTGCTCGTCCACCATCTTCAAAAGAGCCCAAAGAAACCTATCATTTCTGGACTACTCAAATATAAATGAGTACCCGAACATTTAGGGAAAACAACAATTCGGGTCAGACAATAAGTCTGGTATGAGTAAACTCCAAAAATAGAACACACAAAGTAACTAGTGAGACCACATCGCAAAAACGCAGAATGGGTTTTTCCCTCACAAGGACAACATTCAAGTATAAAAGAATGGATACAGATAATTAAACATCGCGAAGAGTGCAAGACGCTTCCCGATGAAATTAAGAAAGAATCAATCCAAAGATTTGAATCAAAAATAAGGAAAAGGAATTTTTTCCAACAATGACTAGGAGGGTGCGCCCCCTTATCGAAAGTATACCTCTAGAAAATATACTTGAGAACTACGATGGCTCTCGGAAACCTCCAAGCCGGACCCCGCCATCCTTACCGAGTATCCGAGTATTTCACATCTCCGTGCGCATATAACCGGAACCAATCTAGAGTAGATGTGAAAATACCCTAATGGGAGCAACCCCACATAGCTTGGCCCCCACTCGCTCTTTATTTAGTCATTTCCGATAACGGATATCAATGCTCTAATTGAGCAACAAATCGTCTTAGATTGACGAAACAAAAATAAAAGAAAGAAGGGTATCGAAATTGATAGTCAAGATATCGACTATCGGGGATAACAAAATGATCGTATATGGAAATTAAATCTTATACTCTTTCAATACTTGGAAAATATCCATATACTTATCCCTTCGGTATAAGCATATTCTCAAAACAATTAAGAGGATTTCATATTTCAAAAAGCATACTTAGATGGGTCAAAAACAATTGTCTATAAGAAATGCAAACGTTTTCCATTATAATTATAAAGATCATTTATGGAAATCAAATCTCCTACACTTGTCACGTTTCCGATATTCTCGACTTACTCTATCCCTCGCCCAGAAACAAAGCCAGGTAAGTCAGGGCACTGGTTGCTCCTAGCCTTGCCTGGACACTTCGGTTCCAGATCTCACAGATAGAGAATCAATCTACTCATCGGCTTTTAGTGTCAAGTATAGGACTACTTACTTTCCATAAATAACTCATTTAAATTATTATATAAATTTTGAAGCTCCTTTAAAATACTTTAAACAAAGATTTAAAACTTCCATTCAAATCATAACTTAAACCCATCATCTTTAAAGGAGATTACAACCAAAAGGGGGTGAAGCTTCCTCTTAATCAAATGAGATAGCTAAAAGGGGTGTTGTTTCCTTTTAACCAAAAAGTCACTAAATATCATTCCTAAGTTAAAAGGTGGTGTAAGTTCCCTTTAACTAAACATCAAAGTTATTGCTCATAAACTGGCCGAGCACAAATCAAACAACCAAACAAGAATAATAACAAGAATAATAACAGACTCCTTATTATTAACAATTTACAATCAATAGTTAACATAACATTTGTTAAAATATGAATGAGTAAAAGGAAAGAGATTAAGATTACACTGACTGTAAAATAATTAAATTATACTCACATAATAAGTTATACCCACTAAACTATGAAAACAAAAAATATACTCACAGAATAAGTTACAACCACTAAACTATGAAAGCAAGGAATGTACTCGCAGAATAAGTTATACCCACTAAACTATGAAAACATGAAATATACTCACATCCTATTTGCTTTGATGGAGACTTGGAATACTTCACCTTTTAAAATGAATTTTAGTTCTTTTCTTTAGTTTGTGAATGAAATAAAATGATATATGGACTTGGCTATTTATAGGTGAAGAGAAGGGTACTTTAGTAATTTCCTATAGCCTAACCTGATTCAACCAGATTTTGGTCCAATAGAAGCTAGCCATATGGCATAATTTGATTCGACCATATTTTGGTCCAATAGAAATCCTCCTTATCAACTATGACATAACCTGATTTGACTAGATGTTGGCAACCATCCGCATGGCATAACCTGGTTCGACCAGATTTTGATCCAATGACAACCATCCGCATGGAATATAATAATCATTATGCTATTTTATTTTATTAGGCAAGTAATTATACTATTTTGTTTTATTAGGCTATGTTAATAATTCTTTCTTGTTTTATTAGGCAGATAATTATACTATTTTGTTTTATTAGGCTAGGTTAATACTTCTAGATATAAAATCCATTATTTAATCATTTAAAAACATATTAACTATTCATGTTCAAAGTGATTAAATTATGAGTCGTTACAATAACCTTGCTGCATCTTTCCTATTTTGACCATTTCCGGTTTGTGAGGTCCGATGAGGTCTCGTCCACAAAGCTACCCTTTACACAAAATCCATGCTTTGATCAACAATTGATCAACAACACACAACAGCACTCAGCATACGACACTACCAAATTGGGAGTATATCACTGATAATTATCAACTACATAACCTTTGAGCTCGTACGTCTTAGAGAAGGGTGTTAAGCTAAGGGAATAAATTCTCCGCTACCAAACAGAAATGTATTTGATAGAGATCAGATTTACATCTCAAAGTCTAATGTCAGACATACAACCATACAAGTCTGTTCCGAGTTTGAACAGAACCGAAGGCACTTCACCCAATAAAGGAAGAAGCCTTTGCAATCCGGGTGCCCACAATCCTGAACGGACTCCCCATCATATATGGTGATCTCTATACCGGAGCAACTCAGTGCAGAGTCATTCGATAGATTATCCTATCGTTCTCGAAGACACCTGGTCTTCACCACCATCTTAAAATGCTATTCATTTCGTCGTATCACTATTCGGAATGGGTTATATGACACAAAGTGCTCTCCTGGCTAAACCGAATAGTGAGCGTTTAGTTTAAAAATACGTGGATATATCATTCACAAAGATTCACTTTTAGGGTTCGATGCGGGTTTCGGATAACCAATTGGAATCCGACTCCTTGTCGCATCGAAATTCAAATGCCGTTTCACATGCCAATGGGTTTTCACATTCACACAGAAATAAATCACAGATATCACATCTCAGCACAAAATAATTCATATCACATAGATCATAATCACTATTGGAGACATTCATCAATGCAAAGCATTCAACAATAATCAATCATCTGAAATTAAGATGGACTGATCGTGTGATTATAATTAATTAATCACATAATTATTTCCATTAATTATCCTTAATTGATGATTAATTATTCTTAATTTTAAATTAATTAATCCTTAATTATTTTTAATTCATTCTTAATTATTTATTAATTAATTCTTATTTATTTATTAATTAATTCTTAATTTTAGTTAATTAAATCCTTAATTATTAATCAATTAATCCTTAATTATCTTCATAAATTAATTATTCCTTAATTAATTAATACTTGATTGTAAATCAATTACCTTAGTTATTAATTTAATTAATCTTAATTACTAAGTAATTAATTAGGTGATCCTTCTTTAATTAATTAAATTGATAAATCGTTAATTACTTAAATGAATTTAAAGATAAACCATTATATCTTTATTAACTACTTTAATTACCATTTAAACCTTGTTTAATAAATTATCATTATCACACTAATTATCTTAAGACTTTAAAGTTTGATTAGTGTTTAGAAAAACATTTCATTTTTCATACCTATTTTCTTAATTTCAAAATTTTAGTTTATTTAAAATAAACATTTAAAACTAAGGTTATATATTATTAAACACTTTACTTAATTAAATTATAAAAACCTTTACTAATTCAAATTTAACTTGAAAATAATTATTTGGAAAACATGGATTGAGAATATTTTAGATTTTTGAATTTATTTTAAAATTTGAAAACTGTTTTCAATCGATTCCGAGGGTTACCCGAGTTCTCCCCGAGTCAAATACCTATGTGCTTCGAGTCTTCCCCATATGCTTACCATTTTTTTTTTAAAACTTGGTTTAAATCTAAACTTTTATGTTATAACACTCTCGGACACGTGACAATACCCGAGTCCATCCTCATCCTACCCGAGCGTCAACCCGAGTAAAAAAAGAAAAATTCCCATCCAAAACTCGTGTGCACAGATCATCTGGTGCACATGCACATGCCGCCGGTGACACTCCAGTGCTCTCGACCCCTATCGCCAAGTCAACTACAATGCCCACAATCCATTAAACCACTCAGCAACCCTGATCGAACACCAAATTCAAAATCGAACCATCAGAGCTCCCTGGACCTAAACTCGACGACCAAACCTCGCATCGACACGTCGATTCCGATCACCTGGAAACACGATCCTCCGCCATTAACTTTGTCACGATCTCAGCTTCAATTCCTCACCCACTGGATCCACTCAATTCACCCATGATGGCGCTTAACTCATATTTCCGACCTTGACTAGAAAACCCACTTAAACCCTAGTTCCACCTCGTCCGGCCACCACAGGCAACTGACATCCATTCGACTATTTTTGCCACCATCTCCAATCACCTAGCTAGCTTCAGCCGAGACCCCGACCCCACTAATGCCGTAAATCACCAGAAAAAGCATGAAACCCAAATTCCGTTCATCCATCAATATCTCTCGAATTACCCGATTAAAAATCGTGATTTTAATTTTAAAAGTCAACATTTTCTAAGTTGTTTTAGGTTATAAAATCAAATAATTAAAGAAATCAAAATTTTATCATGAGATGAGTTTATAGCATTTCCTTGTTCCAGACAACATACACTTGATTTTTGTTTTTAAAAGTATTTTTAAAATTAAGTTTTAATAAATTTGAACACCTTTTATTTTAACATTTCAATCTAACAATAACTAAAAGCAGAGATTTTGGGAATTTTGACAGGCTTCTAGAAACCTGGAACTAGAAATAGGGATGAATATCCCTGTATATCAACATGCACAGAGGGTATAAACACATATACACATTTTTCTTGTACACATTCAAACAAATTTTCAATTTTACTCAAGCACTAATTCAAACAACAGATCAATTTCCAAAGTTTTAAAAAAAAGTTACTCACCTGTTAGCCTGAAAACAAAAGGCAGAGCAAGGCAGGCAGTATTTTTGAATTTGGAATCTGAAAACTTGCTTTTGTTTTGATATGGAATGCTTTGTTTGAAACCTTGTTTTATAATTCTGATCTGTTTCTGCCTGATCTTAAGGCTTGCTTTTTTTTGTTGAGTTGAAGATCTTTGAGGTTGTAGTTGATTTTTTTTGAAGAGTTTGCCTTATTTTGATTTTTTTCCTGGTTTGTTTGATTTGTTTTAAAGTTTGTTTTGATAAATTTTTCTGATTTGTTTTCTCAGGTTTGTTAGATTCTTGAAAGTGATAAAAGAAATGAGAAAGAAGAGATGAAATGGTTTATAAAATCTCATTTTCTATTTTTATGAATTTTCTCAAAAATAAAAGCAAAATATGACATTTGTTAATTTTAATGGTGAAACCCATTACACTTGTAAATTTACATTCTTAAAACTTTAACACTTGTTAATTGATATGTTACTAACCTTACATGTGTCCTTTGCATTAGAAAAATGATTTATATATATTTTAAAATTGTTTTTCCTATTTTATAAATACATTTCAATCTTATTTAAAAATATATAATTTAAAGGAAAATGTTTTAAACCACTTATATATTACATAAATTACCTATATATCTTATTTAAAATCCAAATTATTTTACTAAAGCTTTTATTTAAATTTTAAATTCAAGTTCAAATTCTAATTCTAATTCAAACTCAAATTAAAACCTAAATTCAAATCTACCCATATATATACATATATTTTTAAAATTCAAATAATTTTGAAATATTCATTTGTTTGAATTTTTAAATTTTAATGCAAATGCCCTCTTATTTATATATACATATATAATTTAATACTTAATTAATTTATTCTGAAATTTTCAAATTAATTTTCAATTTAATTCCCAAATTAAATTTTAAAAATTTAAATCAACTACTAATTTTAAATTGATAAAATTTGGGATGTTACAGTAAGCATAATAAGCCATATTTGGGCAATTTTCCCTATTCCAAATAGTTTTGTACCAATCCACTTCTACTTCAGCACCTTTAATGTATTTCCATGTATGTTTAAAAGAAAATTTTCCTTTTGAAGAAAATTTCCAACACCATTTGTCTTTATTTATGCTTTGATCTATTTCAGTTTCCTAATGGCTTCTCTAAAAATATGAGCAGCTGGATACAAACTGATATTCCATATGTTATTTTTGAACAATGCTTTCAACTTTTAAATTTGTTCCTTCAATTTACAATAAGTTAGAAGCCTAGTAGATTTACCAAAGAATTGCCTTTAATCCAAGGATCAAACCAAAGGCTGGTTGATTTTCCATCATTGAATTTCCTTTCAATTATTTTTGTTCCTATTTCTCTGCAGTTCAAAATATTTTTCCATATGTTTGAATTATGCTTTTCCACTGGCGTGGTCTAGAAGTTTTTATTTTTCACATACTTTTCTTTCATCCATTTTGGCCAAAGAGATTCGACTTCTAAAAATTTCCAAAATAATTTGAGGTGACACACTAAGCTAGGATCTTTAAGATTTCTTAAACCCAACCCTCCATCTTCTCTTGATTTTCACATAGTTTCCTATGAAATTTTATGGTATTTTCCTTTCCAAATGAAAATTGCACACATTTTTTTCAATTTTATGAATTTTTTGGCTAGAATATTGTGTGGTTGCAGCCAGTATATGATTATAGTTGTGATGATAGTGTAAGTTAATTCTAATCTTCCTGCTAGAGAAAGTAGTTTACTTGACTGGCTCTCTAATATGTTTTGTAGTATATCATAAAGCCTTGCGCAATCTTTGTCATTTATTTGATTAGTACTAACTGAAAGCCCAAGATATTTTACTGGCAGTACTCCTTCTTGAAATTTGATAATATTCAACATTTCTGATTCTCTAGGACATATTTTACTAAAATAAATCTTTCTTTTACCTTCATTAATTTCCAAACCAGCAAGTTCTTTCGGTTTTCTAAAAATACTGACCATAATACTTGCACTCTTCTCATCTACATTTATATACAATAAATAAGTTATAGATGGATTTACTCTATTTATGGTTTTGATATTTTCTTTTAGTTGTACCACCTCCATTTGTATAAATAGTTATTCCATAGGAACGGTGAATAAGGAGAAAGTGGATCTCCTTGCCTTATTCCCTATTTCTCTAAATAAACCACAAGTAGAGACATTTAAAAGTAATGAATTAGTGACATTACTAATATGCTCCCTTATCAAATTATAGAATTTTCATTAAATCCTAACCATTTCATTATATGCAATTTAAAATGCCTATATGTTTTATCAAAAGCTTTGTGCAAATCAATTTTAACGCATATTTTATTTTTACATCCTTGGTTGAAATTTATGATCATCTCATTAGTAAGTAAAGAATTTTCAGCTATTAATCTACCAGGAATAAAGGCACTTTGGTTTTCAGAAATAATAAATTTCAAAACTACTTTAATTCTACTATAGAGATCTAAAGCTATATGAAGTTACAACATGTTATTGGCCTATAGTCACCTAAATCTTTAGAGATTTTAACTTATGGAACTAATGTGATTAGAGTATGGTCAAAGTTATTTAAATTTATACCATTTTCAAAGAATTCATTGACTACGGCCAATATTTTATATTTGATATCCTCCCAATGAGTTTTATAAAACTTAGCCCTAAAATCATCAGGACCTGAACTTTTATCATTGTTTGCATTAAAATTATGCCCTTGATTTCTTTTGTACTAACTAAAGCCCGTAAAATCTCTTGACTATCTAGATGAAGCAAATATTTAGCCTCTATAGAGGGAAATTTTTAAAGTATGAGTCTGAGTTGTATAAAGAGTTAAAATAATTAATAGTTTCAGACTCGATTTTATAGGCCTCATTGATAACTATACCATTGTTATCTAACAATTTCCCTACGTTATTTTTATGTTTTATATTAAGCATTTTGGTGTAGAAAAAATTACATTTATCACCATTTGTAAGCCAATCTACCTTAGTTTTCTGTCTCATATTTAAATTCTGAATATCAAGAACCTTAACTAAGTTGCTCTAAGATAGAAAAAACTTATTAACAATGAGAGGGTATGAGCTATCATTACCATTAATCTGCAAACACTCACAATCAGCTCTTATTTGATTTTTTTTCAAACTCTTGTTTATTTTACTTTCGATTTTTCAATTTACTTTGATATTTTTGAGAGTTTTGTTGAAGTAGAACTGGCCAGTGCCTTAAAATGATCAGCAAAACAATTTGTAACAACCTTTTTATATGAATTTTCGTGAGTCCAACCATTGACAAATATGAATGAAGATTTATTTTATGTTTGTATTATTATTGGAAAGAAGAATTTGTAAAGGAGTATGATCACTTGATGATTGAGGAAGAGTGCTACATGAGAAATTTGAAAAAACATTAGAAATTTTGATTTAAAAGTACTCTGTCTAATTTACAATGTATGTTTTCGCATTCACTTGATTCCAAATGAATTTATTACCATAAATTGTAGGTTTAACTAAACCAGTTTTTAATATAAAATTGCTAATCACTTCTAATTTCTAAAAGGGATAGGGGTACCTTCCCTCTTCTCAAATGCATGTAATACTATATCAAAATCACCTAATAGTATCCATGCGTTATTAATATTATCATTTAAATTGCTTAGGTGGTTCCAGAAAATGTTTCTTTCATTTTCACTATTTGGTGCACAAATGAAGGTGATTTATAATATTAGACCACCTCTAGTGAATTAATTAAATATTTATTTGATACTATTTTATAGTCTATATATCTGGATCTCATAAAATCAATACTCTATCATTTCCTCCCATGGCATTGTTATTTAAAATTTTCCAATTATTAAAGAGACTATTTCTGTATAAATTAATTTTAGTGTCATCAAATTTATGTTCTAGTAATCCTAAAATACTAGGACTGTATATTTTCAAAAAATGAATGAAACAATTTTTCCTTTAAGGGGAATTTAAACCGCTAATATTACAAGCAACAATCGACATTTATAAAATATTTAAAGGATATAATTGTAACGTTTTGCCTTCTCGATCTTTAGACGTCGACATTAATACATCCACGGTATTTATGTGCCAAGCACCCAAGTGCCAGGAAAACCGAAAGTTAGGGTTAAAAGAAAATAGAAATGGAACAAGAAAGAACACAATATCAGAATCTCACGCGTAGAACGATCATATATAATACCAGAAGTATAGTACAAAGAGTTACTCCAACATCTATGACATCGGAGTTAAAAAAGTGACTAAGTACTACTATCGACCTGGACAATTATAACTGCCTATCCCCACAATAATGAAAACATACATAATAGTGAATGAAAATGAAAATAGGTAGATAGATAGATAGGTGGAAGCATCCAGCTTGTCTCCATAAGCTTGAAAACATCCAACCCTAAAACATGCTTAACTCAACCTACTCGAAAGAGTACACGAAGAGTTCTGGAAAAAGAAAGCACCACGTGTCAGACATAAGTCTGGTATGAGAAACTTAGAAATGCGTATAACATATAACCATACTTCCAAGACCATTCGAATTACTTGATTGATTTCCCCTTGAAAGAACAAACTCATTTGATATTTATATTAGGTGATATTATAGATAATGTCTAAGGTGTGTAATATATATATCATAATTGAAATAGTTATATTAATTACATTTTACAGCATATTTAGATGTACAAACAAAAACTGCTAAGGGACGTTCGTATAAATGGATTTTTCCGTTGGAGCATCCTCGAGGCAAATCTCCTTAAAAGGGTCAGAAAGTACCTTTGCGAGCAACGTGTATCTATGATAAAATATATCAAATAAGAAAGTTATAGCTGGTTCACGCAGAAAACATGTCCCTAATATGATCAACTCTTGCTAAAAAAATCGATGAGCATACTTTAGATAATAAAATTGATCAGTACCCTTTAAGGTTAGCTAAACCCCTTGGTTATGGACCTACTCTGTTTTTAGACATTTCCGATGTTGAGGTCACATTCGGCATCTTCACATCAGTTTTCAAAAAAACTTGATCACATAATGAATCCCACATGGATTCCATCATCTAAACAGATTTTGAAACCATATATGGTTTACATCATTCACTTCCAAATCATAGAACCCATATAATAGTTTTGGAGTGGTATTTGGCAAGTAAAACACTTACCGATCTCAGGCTCCCCAAAACCAATCGATGACTTTCTGGTTAACTCAATTTAGGTTCTTTTAGAAGTAAAAGAAATGTATAGGTGTTTCGTACCAATACTCCTCCCCGGGGGTTCTTATTGGTATAAATCCATGAAGCATTTCATATACTTCTTAAGTTAAGTTTTATCGAGATCAGTAGTCGACTAATCGACTATAGAGTCTCAAGCACTTGCTTATGAGAATCAAGGTTCGTATACTTAATTTGGTTCTAACATTTCTGCTTAACTATTCCTCAGCCTAGAAGAATGCCGATAGGTTAGAGCTCTATTGCTCCATCCCTACCTAAACATTAATCTTGACTCTCACAAATATAGAAGCTTACTCGTACGGCTTTTAATGTTCAGTATGGTAATACTAACATCCCACACACAATCAAACTAAGGTCATTACATAGTCATTTCTTATCGTTCAAGTATAATCAAGTTACATAGACAACTTTTAATCCCTTTTATCATTAATTTATCCTTTATTAAATAAAACTCTTCTTTAACAACTTCCTTTATTAGATTTATAAAATATTTAATTTCATATTTACAATTTATAGAATTATCTTTAAAAATACTTATTAATATGTTAAAACACTTTTAAAACAATTTAAAATATATGTTAATTATTTATATCGAACTTTATGTAAGAATAGGAAATTTTGAAATAGAAAAACAAGTTTTATTTTAAGAGCTATCAAGTTTAGAAATTCATAATTAATTGTTAAAAGTATATTTAAACTCGAAACTAACTTCAACACACTCTATTTTAAGTTATAAAAAAAATCCTAAAAAGATTAGAGAAAATACATAATTTAAATACCATTTTTAAACAATTTATAGTTCAAAATAGAAAAGGGTTTATAAAAATGCTATCTAAAGTTTTATTACCATTGTCAATATTGTTTTGCTGCTATTTTGAGCCTAGATTTCAATACCTAAACAAATGATTTTTGATTTACTCTTTTTACATTAGTTAATATACTTTGGATGCTTGGAAACATGAAGAAAAATCCCAAAGAATAAATTCCAATTATTTTAGAAAATTTTTCAAAAATAGGGTATTTTACCGAACTGCACTTATAGTGACTATTTCGCTATAACTTTTCGCATTTTTCGTTCAACTAGCTATTAAATGAATTAGGCTTCAAAAAATTTTCCAATAAGAATAATATATTATTTACTCCTTAAACATGAAAAGAAACCTCTAAAGAAGTTTGAAGAAAAATATAGTTATTTCGCCAAATAAGAAGTGTCGTTATAGCGACCTTTTTACTTCAATATTTTATTACTTTGGTTTACTTCTTCTATAACTTCCCAAAACATATTCTTTACTTTTGTAAACACTCAAAGAAGTATAAATGATAACCGATAAGTTATCATTAAGATATGTCATTAAATTTCCATTTTTGTAAGTTATAGTTCAAGGGATTCAAAGTGCGCTTATAGCGACTATCACTTTACGGACAATTCCGTATTCAATTCAATATCTTGTGTCGTTCTCCTTTATACTCATATATGATTCTAGATTCAAACCATATCACTACTAAATATGTTTCAACATACAAAGAAGTTAACATGTCTATTTTAAGCGTTCGAATGCACTTATTATAAACTATACTTTTGAATGATTTAAAGGCAAATACTTTAGCAATTTATATATTATTTAAATTATATTTTCAAGATTTTAACTTTAGTTAGTATCTAATAATACTAACATATATCAAGCAACATTTCACACATATAGTATCATATATGTCATGTTTTTATGGATTTAGTTAATGAGTGAGATATCTCACCTTAACTTAAATCGAATTCCACTATCTTCCTACCAAGATTCAAACAGATCCAATTATACTTCCTTCCTACTACTCAGAAAAAAAGAATCAAGCAAATCAAGAGAGAATGGAGGTTAGAAAGTGGCTCGGCCAAGGCAAAACCTTGCCTTATGCTCACGGTCTTGAAGGGTTTTTGGAGAATGGTTGTACTTCTTTACGTTTTGAAGTTATATGGTATATTAGGATGATGGCATGAGTTTGGAGAAGTTTGAAAAGTATTTGATTGAGTTTCTCTTTATTTAGAGAAGTTAGAGAAGAGAAGAGAGTGATATGAAGTAATGCCTTTCAAATGAGTTTGTATGAACATAAGGAGGCTAAGGCTGCATATTTATAAGCTTTAGGAAGTGAATAAATGACCTCTCTTATCCTCAAATGGGCTGTCAAAGAATGATGGACAACCCTACTCTTTTAACACCTTACTTCCCTTAAATCACTCCTTTCAAATCTTCATAAATCAATGGTCCCACTACACCAAAAAAGACTTTTGGTAGCGTTGAAAAAACGCTACCATAACTTATGGTAGCGTTTTAGAGAACGCTGTTATACGACATGCAACTAAAAGTCTAAAACTTTTTGTTGAGTTGTAGTAAACGCTACCAAAAGTCACTTTTAAATGCAACTATAGGTATTTTCTGTAGGATTTAAAAAACGCTACCAAAGTCACTTTTAAATGCAGCTATAGGTTTTTTCTGTAGGGTTAAAAAAAACGCTACCATAAATCTTCATTTTTTGGTTGCATTTTTTGTTTATATGCTTTTTTTGATTTTCAGTAGCGTTTTTACAATGCAACTGTATAATTTTTATATTAGTTTACATTTTTTCTGTAGTGTTTCTGAAACGCTACTAAAAGTTATTGGTTGTTTGGTAGCATATTTTAAATGCTACTATTTACGGTTGATGGTTTATACCATTTCCAGCAATCGCTTATATACTATTCATATTAAGAAGAACGATCAATCGCATAATTTTCATATATTCAAACAAACAATTAAATCACATAATTAGCATATACAAACAATCAATCATATGATCATCATATTCAAATAATTGCAAAAACATGCTAATCTCACAATCAAATATAATATCCATACTCAATTCGATAGTAGTTTTTCAACAAAATAAGTCACACACTGCAAGCATTCATAGACAAGTTTCCACAAATGGTACTAACAAAATGCGACAACATATATAACAATTAAATTCATGTTCGTTGCTTGATTACCAATAGTTCTTTGTTGTCGACAGTCTTCACTTCGAAATAGCTAATTACCTGCAAACGAGTTTAACAATCAACAATATATATATACATGTATATATATATATATATATGTATATATATATATGTATATGTATATATATGTATGTGTGTGTGTGTGTGTATGTATATGTATGTGTGTATGTGTGTGTGTGTATGTATATGTATGTGTGTATGTGTGTGTGTGTATGTATATGTATGTGTGTATGTGTGTGTGTGTATGTATGAAAATCATGTAATCTATAACTCGATATTCTATATTAACACATATTAACAAAAATTGTTCTATTTTTATATGCATCCTATATAGTTCCCCAACGAATACACAATTTTCAATTTACACAGATATTCAGATCAAAACTGGGTTAGAAGTCTGACTAGATTTCATTCTATGTGCAGATTGTGTCTTCAGTACTATGGTCAAGTTAAATCTTATAAAATACGAAAAAGTGTCTAGAACGTCCGTAATCCATCGATGATGCATCCATCCACTAATTGAAATGTACAATTTTCTTTACCCTTGTCGTTTTCTATCAATTGGGTTCTCTAAAACAAAAATATTCCCTAAATTCACATTGCCGTAACTGTATTAGGCAACAACTGTAGTGTCAGTTACTTCCATTTATTTGTGTTAGCCCTCTTGTATAACTACATTTGTGTAATACATGTGCAATGACATAACGATTAATCTGAGTAGACAGTTTTAGAAAAAATCGTTTATTTAAGTTTTAGTTTCAAGTGTATCAATTGTTATGGCTCAAATGTCACTCAATTGGATTTTTATTTAAATTTAAATGGTTAAATTAAAATGATTGATTGAATGGTTGAATTGATGTGCTATATTATATATCAGCGTACATAACATCAACAGAAAAAGTACAAGATCTAAAGAATGTCAGAGCTTTGACGCTTGGAATCAGATTTCCCTTGGGAAATACTATTGTGCTCTGGGTACTTTCTATCGACCCACTATCTGATTCAGCAGCAGATCCCTTCCATGATAGAGCAATTGAAAATGGAAAGCTTTCTTGTGTGCTACAAATTCAAATATGGAATTAGTTTAAGTTAGACAATGTTAGATGCAAACACACACACACACAGAGACTTTTATTACAGCTCATGTTCTATATAATGTGGTAGATGTTACTGTTAGTACTAATAACAACCTTTACCTATGCAATAAACATTTAGTATTAATCATATCTCTGATTCCACATCCACCCATAACATGATTCATTAAGAATATATGACCGGAAGCTAATCAAACAAAACAGTAGTATTTCCATAACAAATTGGTAGATATGTCAGTGGTATTAGAGAAATAACACAGTAAAATGTTTCTCAAATTATAATTAAGAATCATTATGATTCAGCGTAGGATTGAAATTTGGACTTCAAAGACCGTCTAACCTAGGGTTGCGGAAGAACGACACATGATCGATTCTGAAGTACTCAAGTATAGGAGGAGCAAAATACAAACTATAGCTATAAGGCATGTACTGTGACAAATCAGTATGTCACACACATATCATGTACAAAAGGTACCCTAAGGCATACAAAAAACATCAGCACATTTATTATTTAACAATGCTGATGCCAACAGAAACACTATGTCACTTGTCAAACATCATGAGCGTGGTTCAAATTCCTATTACATACATGTCACTGATCGTCCATAATATAATACCATTGGAGAATATATGGTAAAATTTAACTTAAAGTGGTTCAACAATACGTGACAACAATACTAGAAAACATTAGCAGTAGCATAAAGAAAGCAACAGTTTACCTGAAACTCATGCACTTTGAAAGTAGGACTAAGAAAGGCACACTGAAGCACACACCCACGTGCAACACATTCACTAGCATTAGTAGTCCTTCTCGTCCCCTACCCAAAGAACTCAGAAAGAATCCCAATAATTGTTGGCACTCTATATCCAGGCCCAGCAATCTCAACAGAATGAATATTCTCCACCGTCAAACCTACATTTTTCAATGCCTTTTCTAAAGGTCCTTTAACCCTCTCAAGTATGGGTGCAAATTACTCTCACAGTTAACCTCAGAAAAATTAACAAATTAATGGAACGCTTTTTCGGGATTATTATCTACTCCAATAATCATAGATGCTCCTCTATGCTTGGCAGCTTGTGCAGCCTATACATGTAATAATACATATTAAGTTGATTTGAAAGAATGGATAAAAGCATTAAAATAAGTATTAAGTAATGCTTAATTTGATGACTTGGGCAACATTGAATAAAAATATAAAAATAAGTTATTCTATACTTCATTATGTGCATGATTTCATTATCATCGTAATAAAAAAAAAAATTCAACCAAAAATTACTAGAAACTCACTATAAAAACAAGGTTTTGTACAGGATGACCTGCTTTGGGGAGCAGCATGGTTAATGAGAGCTTCATGAAAAGTAGATAGTTTTAAAAAAACATGAAGAAACAAAATTAGAAAATTCAAAACAAACCAGAAATTAGAATTACTTTACCTGCATAGCTTCGACATCCCTATCGGTTATAGTAACAATATATACCCAATTCTGATGCCGCATCTCTATCGGGTCACGTCTACTCGAAGTTTGTATGTATATGTATATCAGTACTTGCAGTGTCCGTACGGAATATATTAGTAGGTGCAAAAGTATATCATGAGCCAGATGGTCAGAATATGCATGGTACGGGTTAAAATATGAATTTTCAAGGATCTAACTAACCAAATTGCTATATTTGTATACTTATTCTTATCAAATGAATGTATCCTATATTGTCTAATGCTAGTTATAATTAACTACATTTTTGAACAATGCATGAAACTGATAAGTTTTAGCTAGTTTAATTCATATTTTTATGCACCAAAAAGAGAGTATAGCATCAATTCATGTAATATTAGTTTAATTTTTACATTATCTGTGTTGTATAAATAATATAACATTATATCTCCATTTAATGTTAGTTTAGTTTTTCGTTTTCTATTTTTCTATTATTTTTAGTTTTCTTTTCTTTTCCTTTTTTAGGATTGTGGTGAGCTAACATGGCATGGTGGTCTGGTACGATGATCAAATCAGAAGTTGTAGCGTAGCTGTGCACCGATTTACGATTGAGGAAGGCAATTGTAGAGTTGGTTGTGATGACAATGAAGGCGGTTTTGATGATGTATGCAGGGAGGCCAGGGTTTTGACTTGTTTTGTGAATGAGCTGGACATAATTATGAAAACGATGGGAAGATATGCCTTTTACCTAACTTGTAGCATAGGTCCAATTTCTTTTATTAAGTTTGTCTATCTACCTAATTCCTTTCTCAATTTTTTTAATAACCGACGGTCTTATAATGTCATTACAGTTTATACACTACTTTTAGGCATCATATATAAGGGAAGTTTAAGGAAGCACTTCTGTTACTAACTGAATCATTCGCCTATGAAAAGCATATTTTAGTGTATACATAAACAGTGTAGAATTAACAACAACTCATTATTAGTTTTTGCTAGGTACCGTGAATATTATGACTTTTTGAATGTAACTATGTTGAGAATAAAACATTTCAAATCTTGTACTATAAAGTAACTGTGTTGTATGCAAAGTTGTTAATACCTTTTAAGCTAATATAGAATCTTCTAGTCTCTCATCATCTAACCATACAGATTCTTCTATTTAAATGGTAATAAAGCTTCATCTTGTTTTCGGTTTAAGACAATAAAAACTAAGTCAAACAACTTTGTAACTCCAAGTTTCAAAATTAGTATATTGATAAAAATGAACTTCAATTCCAGGAGGAAAATGATTAAATACTTAGGTGTTAATCATAAAGGGTGTACTTATTTCTAAATGCACCAACCCACACCCATTTCTTCTTTAGAACTGTCACTTCAGGTTCACTGTTGTTATAGGTTAATGCAAATGCAAGTTACTTTCTCAAATTGTAATTCAAATAGTAGCGAACATCATAATTTAAAAAATTAGGTACTGTATTTTACTTATTATAAAATATGTGGTTATAGGAAATACCATTCGTTACTGTATTATCTCCTGATCGCCAGCTAAATCATCAAATACGATTTACCTATATGCACAAAAAATATGGCTTCATATGCACCTTATAGCTTGTATCTCGTTTGAATCATTGAAGGGTGATCTCACATTTCAATTGAATGGTTTCCGACCCTAAGCCCAGCATATTACACCCCCATGTTGTCTCGCTTCATCAAGCTACCACCCTGCTTTCACTTCAGCATCCACACAGTAGGCCTCAGCTTGCAGCAACCTTTGTTTGCTACAGTCTTGCCCTAGTCTTACTGTTACCATGTCTGCATAGATGAGATTTTCAGTGGACATGCAGTTCTCAAATTAATCCAACAAGAACAACGACTTGCTCACCTAATGGGCCACCTGAATTGCATCATCTTCAAGCGTAGCTGCCCTTGCATCCTACACATGACCTCCCTACATCTCCATCTTGTAGTAAGGTTCTTGTTCAAGCATTTTTTATTTAAACGCATTTATCTATTCTTCTAGTTATTACTATTAATAATGGTTGGATGTTATTATCAACTAACATATTTGTAATCATGACAACTTGCTCTCTTTTCAATTGTTCTATTAATCGATCATCATTCTACCATAATTATAATAAATTATACCCTATAAACATTTGTACAAACTTTGGTTTTTACTTAAAAGAATATCAGTGCAACTAGTCATTGTAATGAAATAATATTACTCTATTGTTGTATGATCATAGTACAAATTTCCCATATAATAACTTTCCAAGCACATGAATTTTTTTAATAAAGCAGCATATAAAAGAACTAGTTATATTAGGAGTTCATAAGACCAACTAACCTTTTCCCAAACTTGTGAATGATAATCATTCAACCAATTGATCTTGGATAAAGACGTTACGAATAAATCAAAATTAGTTTTGCCTGCAAAAGAGTGTAAACAAGATAAGAATCTTGTGAATAAGAAATGCTAATAGATTATGTCCATTGCTCGAAAGAAATGATAATATCTAGGTGCCAGCTAATAAATGCAATGTTAGTTATATTAATATAAAATAGAGAATAACATTTTGCAGTAGCTAGCTTAGCATTCAAATATTTATAACAACCAGCTATTACAATCTCCAAAGTCGAATCACAGCTCATATTCTCTTTTTGTAGAATTAAAAGTCTCTACTTTGATTAACTCAACTTCAATTCTATCTTTTGAAAAATTCTCACCAAAATCTAAACCAAATTCTAATATAGCAGTCTCAGTTAGAGTTCTAAATATCTCATTTCTTCCATTTTGGTTTACTACAAGCCTATATATCACCTCTAATGTTATTAAAAATAGACTATAAAAGAATTTTAACCATAATCTCTGGCAACTCTATACAGATTCTACATCAAATTTTGACCTAGTAAGAAATCGACTCTTCTAATATTGATGTCTACTTAATTCATGCCAAGTGCTAAATATTAGTAATAATAGCTAAAATGGTACAAGTTACTGGATTCTATGTCACGTGATACTTGCCAAGGTAAACATATATATACAGATCAACACATAGTAATATAGTATTCTTGTTTGCAATAACTCTAATGCTATCCACCCAATAATGTCGGCAATCTCAAAAGAAAATACACACAAAACCCTACATCACTTTAACATAATCCATGTGTTAATTAAAAGAGTTTAGGTTGTGATTCTAATTTAAACATTACACTTCTCATTTGAAGTCTCACTTTAGACCTTTCTTTCATGCATGAACTATTGGTTTATAGAACTTGCATTTGATGTATGATTTAAGTTTCCCCTATGTAACAATCAGTAGTAGAACCATTATCCCTCAATGTACCTACAATATAAACATTAAATTAGTTATATTAATCATTTCATCAATTAGTCTTGTATATTACTGATCTAGTCATCAAGAACATACAAAGCACAATCTAGAATCTTATTTCCAAATACCATGATCTTTTTATATGTGTGTGTATTTGAGAATTTTATTCAAGGGACCATTCCATTTTCGAGAACCAATAATTTCAGTAATTTAATCCACACTATAAGAATTCCATTCCAAGGAGTCTCTAAATTATTTATAGCAGATAATACCTGGATGAATTAACAAGATTTAACACGAAAAAGAAAAGGAAAAAAATGAACATTTACCTTAAATAATATGGAAAATATTCAAAAGTGATGCAACTATCCTTCCCATCCACAACCTGATGCAATAACTCTAGTTCATGCATTTCTACAATCTGTCCTCTGCCGCCTCTACTTCCTGCCATCCATCTCTTGACGTCGACCTGATCACTGCTCTGATTCCAGCTCCAAACGCTGACACGGTTCCATTACAAATTGAAAAAATGTTTTTAGAACCTGGTAACATGCGGAAAAGAAACGAGTGTTTTAAGAACGACACAAATTGTACTTTCTCTAATACCTGAACATCTTCAGTTGATGAACTAATACCAAGGAAGAGCCTCTCTCTTGATTCTATTAGGTATTGAGATTGAGAGAAGCCCAACCATCAGTTCTGGTACTAGTTTTAAGCGATAGCAGATAGTCGGTAACTAGTGGGTCATGAATGAATTGGAACAACCGACGAATTTGGATTTAGGAACATCAAATGATTTAGGGTTACTTATTTTAAGGAGAAAGTAAATAATTTTTAAGCGGTAAATGAAAATAAAAGAGGGAAGAAGAGCTTTTGTGCGCGGCCACAAAAAAATTAAGTCTTGCCTTTTTGCTTGCAGTTGATAATAAACGCTACTATTAAATGCCACTAAAAATGCTTTTTCTTGTAGTGTCCACTTGTCCTTCTTCTAGAAGCCTTTAGCTAATTAATTACCATTAGTTTTAAGTGTACTTCATGCCCTAGTTAATGTGTTCATATGATAGCCTATTGTGGACAATTATTTCAACAACTTTTATTTAACAAATATTGATTTTTTCGAAAACGTTTTTTCGGTCATATGTTCAGTATTTTTTGAAAGAATATATTTTTGTAAACACATTTCAAAAATATGTTTTCTAACTTTGGTTATTAATTATAAAATGTTTAACAACGTTATAAAATCGTATTTTCAATATTTATTTAATTTCCAAAAGTTAATATTTTTAAAGATTAAATTGTCCTATTTCCTGGTCGTTACGGTAATAAAGGATATTTCTATTTTTCCAAGGAGATTCTGTAGTAATCCTCCTTCACCGGCCTTTTTCCCTTCTCTTGCATGAAGTTTTGTCTTGCATATTAGGTTGTTGCCCCATTTTGAATTTTTCATAATGTATTTGCTTTTGAATTCTCCCTTTTCGGTTATATCATCTTTGCTTAGGGATTTGGTGTCCTCTTCTTTGCTGAAAATTATGTCGTTGACATTTTTTGCTCTGCTTTCTTCCTTTTCCCTGTTTTTGCTTGAAGATAAGAGGAAGAAATTTTTTTTGGCGACATCAATCAAAAGTTGATCTGATCAACTCCATTCCTTACCAAAAGTGCTGCCACTTTGTTGACTTTTTCCTGAATTGAATTGTCAACTGTTACTTTGCTTATGCCGCTTTCAAATTCCATATCTTTATTAAGAGTTGTGCTATTATCTTTCTGAAAAATAGCAAGATCTATGGATTGTTTCAAAGCTGCCTCAACTACATGTATTTGAACATTTGCTTCTTGTATATTTCCATTCAGTATCATTGAGCATAAAAGTATCTTGTAAAGTCATTTCTTGATCAACTATCCCATTAAACATTTCAGTGTTCTGATATGTGACTTTGTTTTGAGCATCATCTTTCTCTGTGACACTGAAATTATTACCTGGTCTTTCTGGCTTGTTCACAAGAATTTCCAAACTGCTTTCCATAATGTTAGAAGAGTTGTTAAAATTTTCCTTTGATGTCGCATTTTTATCCACCTGCATAGTAACTCCATCTTCAAATGTATCTTCTCGCATTAGATTAACTTCAGTTGAGTTCTTTTCTTTCCACGCCTTTTTAGTAACATAGTTTTCAACAGAATGACCAAAACAATTACATGTTTTGCAACGTGGAGGAACCCATTCATATTATATTTTCTGTGTTAGATGTGCTCCATCATACATAGAGATATATGCCTCATTTGGCAATTATGCATCTTCCCTAACTTTTGCCAGAATTCTTGAATATGAAAGTCTGGTCTCGTTTGCAGTTGGTTCATCTAACTTCAATGGATTTCCACCTACGCTAGCTATAGCACTGAATACATTCTTATCCCACGGCCTCAGGTTAACCTCTGGCAGTCTAATTCAAATTGGCATGGTTGTATGCTAGGGCTGTTATGATAACGGTAAATTTACCATTACCATACCATTACCAGTCAATCGGTTACCATTTTAAAGTAAAATCGGTATATCAGTATAATCGGTATGGTAATCGTAAATTTAACATTTTCTACAGTAAAACATCAGTAATATTTTTTCAAAATCAACGGTAACAGTAATTTACCAGTCCGTTCATAATACATTGATATTCATGAAAGATGTTGTATTACAGACATTTAAAAACAAGAAAATAGTTCAATTATTTCAGTAATTCAACTCAAATGATAATAAATATACTTCTTTTCTATGTCCTTTATTAAGTGACCCAATGAGATATATAATGAAACATCGTTCAGTGTAGAAATATATTAACTTATTATTTTTCTAGACAATTGCTAATTTACCATTACCAATGTAACGGTTACCAGTTTATCGGTATACCAGTCATCGGTATAACAGTCAATCAGTAACGGTAACGGTAATGATAAACAATTCTGGTTTACCAGTAAAAATGGTACGGTAGCGGTATTTAAAAAAATGATACGGTAACGGTAACCATTAGCATAACAGCCATGTTGTAAGCTCTCTATTAAGTTTGAGTTTCTTATTCCATCTTTTCAACATAATAAGTTACCATTTAAGAAATAAGGGCTTTCAATAAAAAAAAAATTTCACAATTCAAAATATTTGGAAAAACTAATAATAAAGAAACCATTATTTCGAGTATAGATGTCGAATTTACTGGTTGATTTTCAAGTTCTTGTGATAAAAGCATTGAAATGATAATATGCAGGTCTATAGCCAAATACATAGGCAATAATCAAGTAACTTCATTTATTCTCTGTTCTCTTGCTGGTATCTTCATTCACAACAACAATCCTTTTCTTATTGATGGAGAGTGGAGCAACATACTTGAGATCAAAATGTAAGTTTAATTCTCCTTTCTTGATCATCTCAGCCCAAAAGGAGGCTTTTGGTGGAAGGTAAGAGCAGTTTTTGAACTGTTATGTAAGAACAGACTGAAAATTAGTTTCTCTGGAAACTTGAATACATTCATTCATCAAAATACATCATATTTATATGATTACAAAACACCAATTCAAAGCTTATTTATTGTTATGGAAACTTAAAAATCAAAAGACATTTGCATGCATTAATAACAGAGAAGGTAAATATGCAGTTCCAACATATTCTAGCTTATACTTCCAACAGCTTTATCCAGGTTTGTTCTGAAGCATGCTTCTGAATTCACACTTGTTTGATTGTTTCTTAAAGTATTTCTTACATCTCTGAAGTGTGTTTCTGAATTCACATTTGTTTGTTTGTTTCTTAATGTGTTTCTTGCATCCGGAACAGGTTTGTAACTCTGATAACCTGGAAAGAAGCCTTTTTCAATCGATTGTCTGTGCCGGGTTGCATTTCTACGATTCAGATTACTCTTATTTGAGCCAATTCCAGTTGGTTGATTAACCTGAGTTGCAGATCTTTGATTCAAATGCTTAAATCCACGGTTCCGAACAGTCTGAAAATTCTCTTCGTCGTCTGTTGTGAATGGAGATTGAGACTTGGTAAAGGGGGAGAATTAGATAGAGAAGAAGAAGAAGATTCGACTTCTGATCTTGGCTAACAAAGATGGGATTGTCAACAAATTTCATGGTGACAAAAGATGACTGCATGCGAGCTTTCTGTTTTTTGTTTCTCTTCATTGTTTGTAGGCACCATTGAAATAAATATTATGGCTTAGGCTGCGTTTGTTTTCCAAACAAAAGTGCTGAACGCTTAAACTTTTCAGCGAAGAGGAAAAATTTACACGTTTGTTTTGAAAAAGTAAGCAGCTCCTAACCCTGTTATTAAGCGATATTATTCAGCGGCAATAACGCGCTGGATTCAATTCAGCATATTACCTCAATATAATTCCAGTCGTTCTTTTCATTTTTCATCACCAATTTTTTTCTACTTTATCAACTTTGACAGCTGCTGCAGAAGATTGTCTCTCTACACCCAATTTCAGTAAGTTTTTTAGCATAGTGTTTTTCTTTCTACTTTGTATTCTGTTTTATGAGCTGTATCTTTACTTTAATGCTGCTTTTACTCATTTTTTTTACTGCTCGGTGCAACTTGCAGACATTTACCTGTCTGTACATCAATATATGGCTGTGGTCATTAAATAAATGTTCATATATTAGTACATGCGCATGTCCCTCTTCTTTTGTGTACTTCCTTTCCCATTCCAAATTATGCTAGCCTAGCTTTGAAAATGTCAAAAACAGCGGGTAGGATGTTATAATCAACAAGTGGGTAGGATGTTATAATCAGCTCAAGAGTTGTAGTATTGTAATGAAGATAACTGTTTAACTCTCATTGGACGATTGTTGAACATCAATAACATACATACTAATAATTTGATTGCACAATGACAACTCATATATCATTACTGATTACAGGAAACATAACAAAGTGGGTCATATGGTTAACTGGCACAATGCAGGTTGAAAAATTGTTCATTTGGTGTGAAAATTTTAGTCCTAGAATCTGACCAGTGAATAAGAGAATATATCAACCGTATTCACCTTTCTGTACAACAATATATGGCTATGTGGCCATTAAATAAATGTGTATATATTAGTACATGCACATGTCCTTCTTCTTTTGTATACTTTCTTTCCCGTACCAAATTATGCTAGTCTAGCTTTGAAAATGTTAAAAAGAGCGGCTGCACTGTTTCATCTTTTTCACATTTGATAAAAAGTTAAACATGAAATTTGATACAATCTTAGTTGGAAAACACAAAAACATTGTATTTGAAAACCGACTGCGTACGAAACTGACATGAAATGAAGAAACTTTGAACTTAGAAAGATTATAGTTAAACTTGCATATACGATAATAAACTAAAATAGGGCAGCATATATATTGTGAATTCTGGTATATCTTTTCCTTCTTCACTATATCCTCCTAACACTAAGTTGCCAACAATTATTCACGATGTTAAATAATATGTCTTGAAATAAGCCGAACTACCAAAATTATTCGATTCTTTAATCCAGATATTGCAAGCGCTTCATTTAATAATCTCAACTTTTATATCTGTATAATATTCGTGTTCATTCGGCTTATCATATATACTGTGTCCGTGATTTTGACGAAAAATTTAGCTACTAAAATGATATTTTCCTTTGCGAAGAACATTTTTTTCGATAAAGTTGTGGTTTCAACTACTTTTCGTTTGTTGTCAAATTGTAATGAAATTAAATATCACTTAAACATATCGGAATTGTTCTTTGTATGTAGTAGTTAACAGTTATGGCATCAAAGAGAAAAACAAATTCAAAAAGCTATGACAGCCATGAAGATAATGAGAATTGCGAAGATAGAGCTGCTTTCACAAAGGATCCTGAAATGGAAAAAGACTTCCTTGAGTTGTGTTTTAGGGAAGTTGAGCGTCAAGGGTATAGAGGAATGTCTCTTACGAAAGATTCGTGGACAAGATTAGAGGCAGAGTTTAATGAAAAGTGGAAAGTGAATTTTGCGCACAAAATATTTAGAAATCGCTATGACTATTTGCGAAGAGATTATGATGCTTGGGTGAAAATTATTGGGCTCTCTGGACATGGTTTTTGTGCTGCCACCAACTCCGTACACTTGCCACCCGAAAAGTGGAAAGACGTTATTCAGGCAAGCTAATCAACTGTACTATTCTAATCCAATAATTTGAAGTATAAAAAGTAATGTTGATCTAATTGCATTATTATTATAATCATAAATGTTTAATGAACAGCAAAATCCAAGAGCGGCGAAGTTTCGAAACAGTTCACTCAAATATCCTGAACTAATGAAAGGTGTGTTTGAAAAAACGTTAGCGAAAGGTTCATATGCTTGGTCGTCTTCATCGTCAATCCCACGTCCTACAACTGATACTGAAAATGAGGATGATAATTTTGAGAACGAAGAGGATGTAAATGCAGAAAATGTTGAGCTGAATGGTAGTATGAATGATGACTACTTTGAGGGAATAAGAGTTACTGCTGATATTGGAAGTAACACCTGTGAAGTTGATATGAATCGCACTAGACAGTCGAAGGCAACACCCCGTCGATCAAGTAAAAAACATCAAAAAGGTTCACCTGGTGAAACATTAGAAAATCAACTAGAGGGATTAGTTGGCATCTTGAAGCAGCAAATTGATGAAGAGAAGGCTAGTAGAGGACCTTCTTACACCGATATTATGGTTTCCCTAAGAGAAATGAAAAGTTTGGGTATGATATCACCGGATGAATATAGACAAGCAAAAGTGCTGTTTTGTGACAAGCCAGAACTGAAAATTGCGTTCATGGATGAACGTACCATTGAAGAGAAAGGAGAGTTTTTAAATTATATTCTATATCAGTAGTTGTTTGGTGTTTGTTTTCAGTAATAAACTGTATGTCGAGTCAATAATTTATTGTACTTGTATCCTTATTAGTTTGGTACATTTATTTCAATTTACAGTTACATGTACGCATGATTATGATGGATTGTTTTTTTCAGCATGACAAAGAAGCTTTGGTTATTGGTTAGATGGATAACTCTCTTAATATTACTGAAAATAAAAAACCATGGAACAAAGCGGCAAAAAGTTTTGATCTCGTCTCTTTCTGGAAAACAGTATGTGAAAGAGTTGTTGGACGGTCCTTCCACCGTCATATATGATGAATTTCGAATGGATAAGCAATCTTTTAAAAATCTATGTCGTTACTTTCGACAGCAGAGTTGGCTTTCCAATAGCAAACACCTTGAAGTCGAAGAAAAAATGGCAATGTTTTTATCCACCATAAGTCATAACAACCGAAACCGTATAATAAGGTATAGGTTTCAACACTCTGGGCAAACGGTTCATAAATACTTTCATGAAGTATTGAACGCGATGATGAATTTTGCTCGAGAAATGATTGTTCCTCCAGATTTTACCAAACCTACTGAAAATATTCGATCTCATGTTGATCTAAGAGAAGGCGCGTTTAAGGGTGCGGTTGGAGCATTAGACGGTACGTTAATAGATGCGAACATTCCAATTGATGAGCAAGTACCATTCAGAGGAAGAGGTCAGGGAAATTGCTATCAAAATGTATTGGCCATATGCGACTTTGACATGAAATTTATTTATGTGATGGCTGGCTGGGAAGGAATAGCGCATGACTCAAGGGTCCTTAGTGAAACGTTGCATGATCCTGCAAATAATTTTCCTCTACCACCACCGAGTAAGTATTTTATGATAATTAACTAACATCGTGAATGAAAACTATTATTTATATTTCGTTATGCTACTGTAGGTATGTATTACCTCTGTGATGCGGCATATATTAACACAAGAGGCTTCTTATCTCCATATCGCAACACTCGATATTGGCTGAAAGCTTATAGAGGTAATAGTGCTACAACTAGAAAGGAACGATTTAACCATGCTCATGCAAAACTAAGAAATGTTATTGAGAGAAGCTTTGGTGTCTTAAAAAAGAGATTTCCCATTCTAGATAAAATGCCTCCTTATAAGTTTTGTGTGCAAAGAGATATAGTAATTGCATGTATGGCTATACATAATTTTTTACGTCGTGTTGCTCTTCATGATGAGTTATTTGAGCAAGCTGAACAAGGTGAGAAGGATGGGAACGATAATAATGAAATAAATAACATGGCCAATGATACAGAACCACCACAAGTTTCATTACGTCACAGTGATATATTTTCAACGCAATCACAAGTATTTATGGATAACATGCGTGATCAAATTTCTTATTGCTTGTAATCAGTTAATAATGGAAAATTTTTGTTATGTACGCTTTATTTTGGAGTTTTATGGATGTATATTTCTATGTTTTTCGTTGGTAGTTTATCGTGTGTTGTGTTTGACTTGATACGATTTTTTTATATCACAAGTGCTTAATGAAAATGTTACAGAAGAAAAAACAAACAGCATTCCAACATCCAGCACTCAGCACTCAGCATTCAGCATTCAGCACTCAGCACTCAGCACTCAGCACAAAAAAACAAACGCACCCTTAGTTCTCTCTTAAATAAAAATTTTCTTTCACCAAATAGTTGTCTAGATTAATTCTCGTTGCAACAGTAGCATTCAAAGAACCAAAAAAAAGATAAAATTGTAAGTTGGGTAAGTTATAAAAACCAATTAAAAATTCAGGAAATTATTGTTAAAGACAAAATTTCACAGCTTTTTAGCCTCAAGGACAGACCTTCGATATTTTATCCTAAAGGACAACTTTCTGTAGGTATCAGTTTTTAGTTATTGATAGCAGTTTTTAGTTATTGATAGCAGTTTTTAGGTATCAGTTTGTAGTTATCGGTAGCAGTTTTTAGGTATCAGTTTTTAGCTCGGTATCAGTTTTGTTGTCCTTATGAATAATTTTGAAAAATGTTTGTCCTTGTGAATAATTTTTAGAAGAATGTTTGTCCTTGTGGTAAAAATATTGAGGTCGTGTCCTTGAGGCAAAAAATATAGAAATTTTTGTCCTTTAAATTAATTTCCCCGTAAAAATTTTAGATCAGTTTTATAACTTATTACAAAAGTAGACCACTTTTTGCCACATCAGCGCCACGTGTACTGACGGCATTTCAAATGCCACCAGTTTATTTTTTTTCTTCTTTAAATATTCACGGCATTTCAGATGACGCGACCTATTTTAAAAAAAATAACAACTCTGGACGGCATTTTACATCTGAGATGCCTCTAGTACTTGTGGCGCTGATGTGGCCAAAATGATCTATTTTTGTAATAAGTTATTAAAATCGTCTAAATTTGTAATTATTTTTTAAAACTAGCCCAAATAAAAAACTTATCCAAAAAATAAGGATTTGTCTTTCATACAAAATTGTAAAAGCATCAACTAAATTATGTTTAAAGGGTTGAAAATACAAACTCGGCTCTAGCAACTAGTCTGGTAGATGACGTAACCAACAACCCTAAAGACCAAGAACAATGCTACTTCCGTAGTTAAAGCTATTGTCTACAGAAGAAAAACTGTGAATCTTGAGGAGAAAGGAAAAAATAAATAAAATAATATAAACACTTTTATTACTTCTTTCAAATCATGTATTATTTTATTCATGTAGATCCTTTTACATAAATCCTTTACAAATTACAACTAAGTTGGCATACTACATGAACATCTCCATGTATTTTATTTATACAGATCCTTTTGCATCAATCATTCAAAGATCACAAACCAATTGACTTACTTTTAAAACATACCATGAACAACTTATATATGCAACACAGGTGAACACAAAGAGCAATTTATTCAACTTATTTATCAGTTTTGTTGGCTGTGGCAGAGAAGTATGTGTTTAGCGCAGGCATGACTTCAGGGCGCCGCTGTCGTAGAAATTTCCGAAGTCTATGCTGACTGTAAATTTCCCCTTCTTCTGAATTCTCCAAGACAGCAGTCGCACGATGCTCTTTGTTAATCCTAACAATGTTTAAGATTAAAAGAAGAAGATGAATTGCAGATAAAAGAAGAAGATGAAGAAATAAACCTGACATCAGGATTCAGAAAAACATTCCTGGTCAGCTGGAAAATGCATAAACTCGACACGAAGGTCATAGCAGCAATTAGCGGGTAAACTTCCGGTTTTATCCAACGACCCATTTATCCTATATATACACGTCTTGTATGTGTATGTATATGTATATATATCTTTTGTATGTTGAAG
Organism: Allium cepa; assembly: GCA_030765085.1. Lineage (NCBI taxonomy): Eukaryota > Viridiplantae > Streptophyta > Magnoliopsida > Asparagales > Amaryllidaceae > Allium > Allium cepa. The sequence continues at coordinate 383,094,504 of CM060944.1, read as the reverse complement.
AAATGGTTTAGAGGCATGTATTAGTATTCAGAATTTTAAATAGCCCAACCAAAAGATGTCAAAAAAGGATAACTGGACGTTTCCCTTAGTTCTGTGGGCAAAATTCATTAGTTTTAACCTTTGTCAAAAGATTAGAAACAAACTAGGTGCTAAGGTAGCAAAGCTACCTGTTTTAGCTTGATTTATTCTTAAAATACATCGACGTAGTTGAACTTGTATGTTTTGTTACACATTATTATTACGTTGTGTGTGTGTAATGTAATTTTTTATACCCACTTGTCTTAGTCTTCCATGCATTATATTTCTTCCACGATTTTTATTTTTCCTTATATTATCAACTCAACTAGATTGCTGCTTTATCAATGAGATCACTGATATTCATCTATGGAATTATATTAATTGATCATCTATGTATGTAATAATTAAGCCCCACAGCTCTTTAGCGGTGGGATTCTTATGATCATGCTTGTAATTATACTGAAAGTAGAATGCCATATTAAACACGATATGTTTGTCCATTGTTCAAAGAAAAAAGGAAGAAAAAAACATAGTTCTATTCATTTAACCTGATTTGATGTGTAAAATGAGTTCTCAGGTTGAACTCTTTATACAGGAAACTTCCTAATCAAGGATTTTACTGAACAGATCATGAACATGCTCAGTTCATCTTAGATAATATATTTACACAGGTCATATTCCTAAGATTTTTTTTGTTTTTTTTAATCAAGACAAACTTACACAGGTAACTCTTTTCTTGAGCATTCTTATATTATTATATCCTCAAATTAATTCGTTTACTCCATTATTTCCTGGTTCAAACACGAAATGCCTTGATCAGTATACAAACAAATAGGAGATGAACTAATTGACACAACTTCTGCTTCTACTTCAAACCCCACAATATTTCTGTCAATAATAAAGAGAGAGTATGTTATATAAGGCAGTACAAATAAAGGATTTAAGAACTTTAACAAGCAAGAGAAATAAAAGAAAATTAAACTCTTTAACATTACATAAGATACCAAAAATTAATATGATACATATTACAGTGTTCTACTATATATTTTCATTCCTCAGTATTAACTAAGCCTTATAAATAAAAATAGAAATAAAAGACTGCAGCTTGAATGCCCACAAGGCTCAAATTTGATTTATAAGCAGTAAAAACAACCATTTATGTCATGAGTTCATCTGCAACACCTATTTCAACTATTCAAGACACAGTGCAGGTCTAAGTCCACACATTTATCTGGCTTTTTACATGTTAAGTACAACAAATTTACATCACTGCAAACAAGAGAGCTTCAATTCTAATAATGCACGACAGACAAAAGCTTCACCTTTTGACCCTTCCCACCACTTGGCAATTGCTTGAACCATTAACATGATTTTTACACAAGAGAATCCACAAATAATCTAATATTTTTAACGTCTTCTTCTCCAACAGGATGGCATGGTGGCTTAAACATCTTCCATAAACCAGAAGGATGACGAGATCTAACTTCTTTTTCTCTAACAGTTGCATTAAATATTTCTTCACATTCAGGGTATGGTTTCACATACAAATTATAAAATTTCATCCTAGAAAGTCTTACGAAATGCTTCAGTTCCACCTCAAAACAAAGCCCCCCAATCGATTTCAAATGCTCGATAACGTTGAAACGTGGTATCATGTGTTTTTCCAAACTCACACCCAGATAGTCCGGAAATAGCACTAAATGGTCGACTGTAAACCCCATTTTCTGTACCAAGAAATCAATTTTCTTCTTGATATCCTCCAGCTTCTGAATTATGATTCTAGGCTCTACGTATAGAACCTTGAACGCGTCTCTTCGAATTAAGCCATACTTGCATAAGAAATCAATTCTATTCTTTACATGAATTCCACCTTTGAAATAGCCATATGCAAGAATTTTCTCCTTGATCGAAACTCTACATTTTAAACTTTTTATCAACTGCATGCATTTAGAGATTTCACCTACTTCCATGCTTAAAACCATATTTGGGTCTTCAACTATGTTCTTTTTAACCTCATTTTGCGTAAATCCCAAATCTCTAAATTCGTTAAACAAAGGTTTTAATCTACCATCAACTCCTACTGCTAAGAATTCAGGATATCTACAGCAAATTGTATCAATATCATCCTTGCTTATTCCTAATTCAGTTAACATTTTTATTCTTCTACCAACATCAATAGGCCCCTTCATGATTGCAGTGGGTAATACTTCACAAACTCGAATTACTGTTTTATCGGAAAGACCAAAATTTTCCTTCATTATTTCCACATTTCCAGAAAAATAATTCGGTTCAATATGGAACTTTGCAGCATGTTCAATAACCGTTATAATTACGGATGTGCTACAGCATTCAAGTTTTGAGAAAGCCATTTTCCATTCGTTCAGAAATTCAAGTTCTAAAACTTTAGGGCAACTAATTAGCAACAAAGCCAAATCATTTTGTGGAATACTAAACTGTAACAAAGAGTTGATGCAACTGTCAATAGTAGCAGATGATGTAGCCATTAAAAATTGATTATTTTCGATAAATTCGTGGGTTTGAAATTGGGGGAAGCCATACCTTTGTAACGTACTCGCAATTGATACTTGGGTACTGGATTCACCGGTTTCTAGTGTTTGGGATGAAAGTTTTGCCATATGATTTGGAGTTGTTGAGAGAGATTGGATTTTCAGCAAGGATTTAAGTGTAATTTGGAGAAAATGGCGTCCATGTAAGACTCTAATCGCCATTGTAGAATATCAGGCTGAGCTGAGGTATGTTTGTTTCTGTTTGCCAACAAGTTTCGATCTAACCCACTTTATTCACAAATAAAAATAAGTGCTCCACACTTTATTACTACTGATCAGAGCATTCCCAACAGGAGTGTGTCACTGGGTGAGAGAGACAGTTGGGCTCACGGTTAACTGTCAAGGTCGCTTCAGCAATTTTGATCCGATAGTGATTTACTCGGCATGGTTAATACCATGCAAATCAAGACAACAATAATATATTGTCTATTTATCTGGCATTAACAATGACGGATAAGGCACTAGTATTTATTACCGTTGCATTCTATCTATAAATCTGTTTAATTTTTTTTTTTAAATTACAAACTTTTATCTCATTTCCTCTTTTTTCTTTCTTAAATCACTAGTCTTACGATTAGTCGTAAAAAAAGTCAAGCATTTAAAGAGAAAAAAACCAGATGTCCTCATTTCAACAATTTCAAGATATAATCCAAATTCTAAAGTTTACAACAATTCGTGACCAAATCGATAGAGCAATCAGAATTATCAACATAATTCTCGGTACGCATCCCAATTTCGTCCGAACAACAATCGCAGCATACGGGTCATGATTTCAACGATCAGTTCAGCAACCACTGCTCAAATATTAGTCCATAATATCGTTCACAAAATTTTAGAGGTCGTTTGCGAGGTAATTTCACACGTAATAACAACTCTAGCGGAAATTTACGTAGTGTTTGGTTTAAAAACGAATTTTGTGTTCTCGGCTTTCAATATGTATGCCAAATATGAGAAGAATGGAGGGATGACGAAGGGGATAAAAAAAGACGGACGAGATGATGAAGGGAATAGAGGGATGACGGATGAATGAGTTGTTACACGTGATTGTGTTATTTCCCAAAACACGAAAAAAGAAAAAGTTTTTTCTATTTTGTATGTTAACTTCGTTTTCTAAATTAGTCGTTTTCGGCAATATACATGCGTCACTTGTATTTTTGCATGGACGAAAATGCAAAACTAAAAACAACAAACCAAACGCTACCTTAACTTCTCGTTTTTGAGCAATTGACAACGGTTTAAATCAAAATCAAAATGAATATGGAAACCATATGGAAGATGAAATTTTATGGGATGAAAATAAATATTTAAGTCAACAACCCCAACTGACTCAAAGAAGGCTGAACCCAGGAGGAATCAACATAAATGAGTCCCAATTCCTGAAGTAAATGAAATTCCATTAAAAATTTCTGCTTCTACTCAATGGAAATGGTCAAAAGACGAACAAGATGATTATGTTATTTGTTGGCTAAAATGTTCTGTTTGTTGGCCAGAGTGTTCAATTGATGATAAGAAAGTTACGTTGCAAACAGAGTTTGCTTTTTGAACGTCTATTTCAAACATTTTTCATGCTCGTCTACCCAATAATATGGTCAAAACTGTTGATACTTCAAAATTTTAATTGAGACGTATGAACGCCGATTGCCGGAAATGGAATGAGATCATGACACTAATGGAGACGTGAAAACATAGTGGGGCTACAGATGTTAACTTAGCAGGTTTTGTCTATCAACCATCTTTGTAGTAAATTACTTATTATTACAATCTCCTAATGTTTTATTTAAATTTTCAGCCCGAACATGCTATTGAAGCCTATGTACAACAAAATAAGGGAGCTGCTTTTTAATCTTTTGCACATTTACAATCTCCTTAAGGTTGAAGACAAATGTAGCACAATATGAAAGAAACGCGCTAGATTTCATTTTGCACTAAAAAGAATGAATCATAATTCCAATACGGGAGATCTCGATGTCTCGAAGGTGGTTGAAGAGCAAGAAACCCCTCTATTTCATAGTAACAGGGAGGGCGGTAGGAAAACACAAATTTGAATAAAATTGATTACAATGCCCACTACGGTAGAATAGTTGAATGTATGTCTTCAGAACATAAAGACAGAAGACTATTGAAGGAAGAAAAGGACTAGATATTTCCTTTAGCTTGTCCGTCCCACTCGGATATTATTGGAGTGTAAAAATATTTATTATACCTTGTCCTATCCACTTAGATGATTATTTAAGTTTGAAGTATATGGTCAGATATTTATATGGTAATGGTGTAACATCAGTCAAAGGAAAATGACAAAATATAATCCGAAACATATACACATGAAATATCAAGCAGAATGCAAAATGAATAACATAGGATATAATCCAAAACAAGTACACAACATAGTCCAATAGGATACAACATAGTCCAAAAAAATACATAGCAATATAGTCCAATGCATGGAACAAAGAAATAATCCTCAAATATAAATGAGTAAATGAAACAAACTAACAAACCAAAGAAATCAACTAATCATCATCCTCGTAATCATTTGCATCGTCGTCGTCATTGACATAATATGGATCTCGCTATCAGGTTCAACCCTACTAACTCTAGCATGCATAAAATCAGAAGCACCAACCAAATCAACTGCCGTATCTTGGCGAGGAATGTGTCCAGGTCTATAACATCCCCTATATAGAGGCCCAAATCTAAGTGCTAAGGATGCTGCAGTCATCCATAGTATTAACTTTCGGCGACTGAATACGGCTATGTTAATGGTATCCATAATATCAGATGTGTATGATCGTTTTCACCCTAGAGGGAGGGTGAATAAGGTGATGCTAATAATAATAAAAATTAATGCAGAAATAAAAATATAAAACAGAAAATAAAGCAGTAGAGATCACACACATATATACTCAGCTTCAGCAATAACCTACCTACGTGTTGCCTCCAAGATTTCTATTAGAAATTAAGTAGTCTAATGCTTGCAAATACTCATAAACTTGCGACACCCGCTAACTTGACTAACCTAACTCTAAGCTCAAAATCTTGCCATAACTCAGCCACTGGGTTGTGAATTCTCCGAACTATGCCACGTAGTTCGTAATCTAGTTAAACAACTAGAAGTTTACAAATTTATAAAAGGAATTTACAAATAAAACAAAAGTAACATCCTAATTAAAAAAATAAGCCCAATACAAAATAACAAAGTCGGCCCAAAAAAACATATTACTTGTGAAAAATATTTCCCTTTTCTTTGTTATGCGGCCGTCTTGTTTCTCTTTCAATCTAGTATTATGGTTTTATAATTGAAGTTGCCACCTTGATATCAATCGATTTAAGTGATGATACTTTTTCAATCGATCTTGACTTTGATTGGCTTGCGGCTGCTCTAATTTTGTCAAGCACGAATGATAAAAATGGTATGCGATTTTTCCCCTTGCGGTTTTGATTACACTCGACTTCGATTCAAGTTTTGGATTATATTTGTGATTTGTTCTAAGTATTTGCTCTGAATTTTTGTCTCGAACTTGAATCATGTCTTTTTCGATGATGATATTGGGTTTAAATAGGGAACAAAACCCTATTGATTTGTTCGTATGTTTTAGTTTGAATTTGTCAATGACTTTGCTTGGCCATTCGTTTCTTACTTCAATGATTGAGATGATTCTGACTTGTTCATTACTTGATATATTTAAATTTGCTTTGCATTCTTTTCCCTATGACTTTGGCATTTGAAATTGAGATTGACTTGTTCATTGGTTCCATTGCAATTTTCTATTTCTTTGAACAATTCAATGATGTTTCTTCCGTTTCTTTCTGTTATGACTTGTTCATTGTGTGATTTATTGTTCCATTCTTTACTGGCAATTGAATTAAAGAAATCTTGACCTGTTACACTTTTGACTTGTTCATGACCCATGGCTTTGAATTTATTCATTTTTATATGCTTATATACATGTATACATACATACATGTATATGCATATTTATGTATATGTGTCTGGTGTACTTCAGTTTTTGGAACTGCTACTGTTTTTGCATATTGTGTGCCACTCCATGATTCTGCACTTGGTTGTTGCTTCTTTGTACTCTGCTGTGTTGACACACTTCGTTGAACATATTCAAGTGTTGTTCAAGCCTGAGTTTATTCATGTTGAACTGCTTTCATGTGTGTTGGTTTGTATTTGTTGCATTCATAGATGGTCGAAGTCTGGTCTGTATGTTTCACTTGAAAGATCTGGCTGGTGTCTACCACTGCTCTGGTCTCATGTGTACATGTTACTGCTGCATACTCATGTTCATATGAATTGACCACTAACCTGCTTGACATGTCTGACACTTCTTGAAGTCTGGTCAGGTCTGGTCGTCTTGTTCATGTTGTCTTGACCCATTGGCTTATTATTCAAGTGATTTCATGTTGTCATTTTGAAGTCAGGTTCTTGCCTTTGTGTTTGTTTGAGCAATTTCACTTGAGTTGAATCCAGCTTTTGCTCGGGTTTGACCTTGTGCTACCCTGTCCTTGCAGTTTTAACAAGCAAGTGTATATTGGCGTGCACGACTTTGTGGTATATACAGTGATACACAGTGCATGTCACAAGTTGTTCCCGTAAGATGAATTAACAAAAATGATGACGAACAACCCAAATAAGTGAGGCAAACAATATTTTCAAAAACACATTTCATTGTACACTGCAAAAAATTTCTTTATCAATTTTACAGCATCAGTGTTTAATTTGCAGATAGTTCAGATGCTGAATACAGGCTGGAACAGAGTTGAAGATCAAATACGAGTGAGAGTGAATATGTAGTGAGGTGAAAAATTGTAAACTGAAAGTTGTATTGTAATTGAAATTGTATAAATGTATTGAGAGCTTAAATTTATACTATTTGAATTTGTAATAAAATATCTGTTTGAATAATACATTTGTTTAGATATAAATTCTTAGTTATTTATTTTATTCAACAAATATTTATTATGTGGAAAAATAAAATAGTACAACAAAAAGTATATTTAAACAAATATATATATATATATATATGTGTGTGTGTGTGTTTATTATCATCAAACAAAAATTATACACTAGCATACTCTATAAGAAGCACTTGAATTTGAAACAAAATCACAGTTCAAAAACAATATTTTAATGATCGCATTTCAAAACACATGTTTCACATTCATATTATATATAATCTTATAATCGTTTCCCAGGTTCTGATAAAATATAATTATTACATAAATATGCTAAGAGCTACATATGATGATGCCCCCTAGATTGGCCAGAGTACTATATAGTCATAACTGACTTAATACAACATAGTAGAATAAACAAAGTAAGACATCAACTCCTAAAAGATATCCGTCAGCCACTTGCTCATCTCTGAAAGCTTTATTCGTCAACCTACTAAAACTTGTAAAACCTCAACCTCAGACTAACCAAATCAATTTGAGCACCTGAGAGTATAAGGGAAAAACATAAACTTCGAGTCAGATATAAAGCATGGGGTGAATAATTCTATACATCTCAGTTATTTGATATTAAGTGAGACCATGTCGCTTAGCGGAATGGGTTTTCCCTCACCAATACCCTTTTAAAACATATCTTTTGCAAACCTTATTTCTGCAACCAAAACTAGTTAAAACTGTAAAGTATTATTATGTAAACATACACATCAGGTGATAAATGAATTATCTATCCAAATACTTTATTTTTGTTTGGCTAATTACTAACCTTTGGCTAACTCGGGCCCACCAACAATATAATTAAAATAATCTAACACCTGATAGACAGTCCTTTTCTGGACGGTATGTCCCTAGCTATCTGCTAAATACTCCTCTTTTGGATGGTCTATCCCTAACTTAACATCTCCTAGGGTCACCTAATCCTAATGGTTTTGCGGGCTTACCAATAACCTATCTGTATACAAACATATATTCTCTTCTGTGTATAATGATAATTTTAGTCTTACCTGTGACAAAGTCCTACACACTGGAATTTTAGACTAAATTAGTCGGGGCTAATAGCTAATGTATAGAGGGCGACCATATACCAGTCTCATCTGGTATTCTAATATCTGACTCATTTTACTTAGGTAATCTTCCCTTAAATTTTCCTTGAAAACCTTTTCATCTCAAATTGGTTTAAAACTTTAAACCAAACTTAAACAAAAAAATATACTCTATGCTTTACTCAAAATCACTTTGTCATGTTATATATATTGTACTCAAATCTTTGTTGATGAAAACATTTAAAACTTTGAAAGTACCCCTTTCGAATCCATTGAAGGTACCCCTTTCGAAGCCAACTAAAACCCTTCTTTTACCTAGGATGAAAGGCTAAAACATTTCTTTCAAAACCATTCATATAAACCTTTCAAAACCGTTGAAAACCATTCCCTCAGAAGCTTTAAAACCTTAGACATCTTATCTTTAAAACCTTTAAACATTGCCTTATGAAAAACATTAGAAAAACCTTTCCTTTCAAACCTTTCGAAACCTTCGTTTTAAACCTTTCGAAACCATTAGGGAACCACCCCTTCGAAACAATTCTTTAAAACCTTTCGAAAGCATAAAACATTAATCCTTTCAAAAGCCTTTAGGTACAAGTAAAACATGTGGAAATACCTTTTGAAACCATAAAAATTTAACTGCTTCGAAGCCATTTGGGTTCTACCTTCAACAGAGCAAAAGGGTCATAAAACATTTAAGTCAAAGGCACTCTTTCGAAAGTATTTCCTAAGCAAAGAAGTGATGGTGTCGAAACCAACCTTTCGAAAGCATTGGAGAAGCGTCAAGTTTTAAAAACAAAGTATACCTTTTGAAACCATTGGCTTCGAAAGGTGGGAAAATGGCAGCTAAGGGGCTTCGACCCCGGCGAAAGCATTTACTTAAAACAAAAGGCAAAACCCATTCAAAACCATTCCTTTAAAATATTTGACTCGACCAAAAGCCAACCAATTTGAAAGCATACCCTTCGAAAGCAAAGCATGCACGTTTTCAATTTAAAAAAAAGGCACGCTTTGACCCCTTCGGAACCATATGGTCTCGACCTAGTGCCTTCCGCCTTAGTCCAATTCACTCTGTACCAAGTTATCGATACTATGTGCATTGGTTTCGATAGCATGGAGGAGGCGGTACTTGGTCGGAACCCTTGTGCCAAAAGTGGCGAAATATGTTAAAAGCATGTGAAAATTGATTTTTACTTTAAAAAGAATTTGTTTTCAACTAACCTGCCTTGTTTGTCAAAATATTATTGGTTGCTAATATTCTTTTCTAAAAGTGCTGCCAATATTTCAGAAATAAGCAATTTAATTTATTTATAAAATACCCCTTATTCTTTTATAAATATATAAAACATTTAAATCTTATACCTTAAATAATTTTATATATCTATTAAAATACTTAGAAAAATTGTACAAAAATTCTAGAAATTCATTTTTAATATCTTTTCTAATATATATTAATTTCAGATCCGTCATATTAATTATTTATCCGTAAATAATTTAAAGCCCAAACAATCATTTTCTATAATAGAAAATTAATATAAAATCTACATTTATTCAGAAAATTATGAAAATTGAAACTCATCTCTAAAATATTATTTTTGATCTATACCTAAAATTATAAGGCATTTAGATGTCATTAAATAGAGTTTTCACATTGAAACATATCATAAAACCTATGTGATTAAGCATAAATCATCGACAAGAGTATATAAACAATTAATCATTCAAAAACATGGCATAATCATGAAAAATACTTCGAATTCATCTTAAAATCGAAAACAATTAGAACATGAGATGAAGTCATTATTCACCTTAGCATTTGAGATTAAGGATTTGAGATTTAATCTTGACTAAGTTGCTCAAGCTTTTCCTTTAGAAGTCTTCTCTTTGCTTTTCCTAATGTGCCCGGCCTTAGATCATATTTTATTTGTGAATTATGAATGAACATGAGAATGAGGGCTTAAGGCGTTTAGGGTATAAGAATGTATCTATTCCTATATTTCCCCTTTTATATTTTCCTTAACATTTTAATTCTTTAGTTCATTGTTTACATGGCATGACTACCCCTATTAATCACAAATCTCAATCCCTCGATCATCACATTATTTTATTTTATTTATCTAATTAAATATCCTAAATAATGTTACTAAAAATATATGGTGTTACAATCTAACCTTCTTAAAGAATTTCGTCCTCGAAATTACGATAAGATACACAACAAATCACGCATAAAGGTAAACATACCATCAAACAAATCAGGATAAGCGTCTCTAATCCTGCTTTCAGTCTCCTAAGTACAGTCTCTTTCATTGTCACTCCACTAGAATTTCACTAATCTAACCGTCTTGATCCTTAGCCTCTTCTCATATCTCGTGACTATCGTATCGGCTTTCTAACTATAGTCAAAACCGGTTCTACTACTAAGTCATCTAACATAGTCGGTGTTATAGTAGACTCTGGATCTCTAACACACTTCCCTAGATGAGAAACATGAAACACATCGTGAACTCCTACCAAACTGCTCGGTAACTCTACCCTATACGCGAGATTCCCAATCCTCTCTATAATAGGAAATGGTCCTGTAAATTTTGGTGCCAACCTCCCTGATTTCCCAAATCTAATCACACCCTTCATCGGTGATACCTTAATAAAAACATGATCTCCAACAGAGAACTCCAAGTCTTTCCTTCTTCTATCTGCAAAACTCTTCTGTCTAAATTGAGCTTCCTTCATCCTAGCTCGAACCAATCAACCTTCTTTGTAGCTTCTCTAAGCAAATCTGGATCAAGAACCAACCTTTCCCCGGTCTCTAACCAACAAACTGGTGATTTGTGTGTCCTTCCATACAAAGCTTTAAACGATGTCATCCTTATACTAGTCTGATAACTATTGTTATACGAAAACTCGACTAAGTGTAGATGGTCTTCCCATGATCCTCAAAAATCTAACACACAAGCTCTTAACAAATCCTACAAGACTTTGTTAGCTCTTTCCGTTGTGGATGGTAAGCGGTACTCATCTTGAGCTTGGTTCCTAAAATCTCCTGTAGTCTCTTTAAGAACTCACTAGTGAACAAGAAATCTCTATCACTTACTATACTAATAGGAATCCCATGAAGTCTAAGTATATTCTTCATAAATAACTTTGCTACAACAGGTTTCGTCCTAGTTGACTTAATTCGAATGAGATGGGCACTCTTTGTCTGTCTATCCACTATAACCCATATACTTTCATTTCCTCTACTAGATTTAAGCAACCCGTCAATAAAATCCATAGAAATAGAATCCCACTTCCACACCATAATATCTAACGGTCATAGCAACCTACATGGCTTCTAATGTTCGACTTTAACTTATTGACAGTTTAAACATTGTTTAGCCGTAAGCCTGCATCCCTCTTCGTACCTTCCCAGGAGAAACTTCGCTTCATATCCTGATACATCTTAGTTCCTCCTAGAAGAATAGTGAACTAGGAACGATGGCATTCCTCCAAAACTTCCTTCCTAACGTCTCCTACATTCAGAACACACAACCTTCATTTCTTTCTCAACCACCCTTCTGGTCAAGACTAAAATCCTTCAAGTCATCGCTTTTTGTTCCTTCATTCAACTTCTTGATCTATTCAGCCAACAATAGATCCTCCTACAATTTAGAAGCAATCCTTTCAATCATTACTAGTCGGACTTCTAAACAAGATAACACAGCAAATCCTTCACTAGATCCGGCCGTAGATCTCCATGAATTCCACAAGTCAACAACACTACCAAATCTTTCCACTTTGTTGTCGCTGCATTCTAATGCTTTCTTCTAAGTATGTCTGCAACTTTGTTGCCCTTTCCTGGTGTGTATTCAATTCCGAAATCAAAAACGGCTAAAAATTCTAACCATCTCTGTTATCTCATATTTAGCTCCTTTTGAAAGAATAAATACTTCGATGACTTAGGATCCGTATGAAGATCAAAACACTCTCTCAAAAGGTAATATCTCCACACCTTTAATGCAAAAATCACCACAGCCAACTCCAAGTCATGCATTGAATATCTAACCTCATGTGGTCTAAGCTGTCAAGAAGCATAGGAAATCACTTTACCTCTCTGCATCAACATTGCTCCATGTCCAGTTCCACAAGTATTCATATATACTACTAAGTCATGATTCTCCTCTGGAACAACCAATACAAGTGCATGGGTCAATAAGTGTTTCAAGCTCTGGAATATTTCCTCACGCTTATCGGTCCACACAAACTTCACATCCTTTCGCGTTAGCTTGGTCATGGGTGCTGATATCCATGAAAAATCCTTAATGAACCTCCGATAATATCCAGCCAAACCAAGAAAAAACTTTATCTCGATCACTATCTTGGGTCGCTTCCAATTAGTCACTGCTTCAATCTTAGTTGGATCTATAGACAACCCTTTCTCTAAGACTATATGACCAAGAAACTTCACTTCCTTCTTCCAGAAATGACACTTCGAAAACTTCGCCTTCAGCTGATTCTGCCTCACTGTCTCAACCACAACTCTATGATGAACTTCATGCTCCCTTTCATCTTTAGAGTATATCAAAATATCATCTATGAACACCAACATGAACCAATCCAAGTGCTCTCGTAAAATCCAATTCATCAAATACCCAAAGAATGTCAATGTGTTAGTTAGTCCGAACGACATCACTAACCATTCGTACGATCCATATCTTGTCATAAACGTCGTCAAAGGAATACTATCCTCTGCTACTCTAAGCTGATGAAAACCTGTTGCTAAATCCAACTGAGAAAATACCTTGGCTCCACCCAATTAATCGAACAAATCGTCAATTCTAGGAAACAGATATCAATTCTTTATCGTCTTCTCATTCAACTTATGATAATCGATACATAACCTCAATGACCCGTCCGGCTTCTTACCAAACACTACGGCTGCTCCCCAAGGTGAACTACTAGGTCTAAAAAAACTCTTGCTTTTACCAACTGCACCTTCAACTCCCTCATCTGCGTAGGTGTCATCCTGTTTGGTGGCCTACTCATCGGTTTTTCTCCAAGCACCAAATCTATCCAAAACTCAATGGCTCATTTCAGTGATAATCCTACTACAGGCTCGAAGATATCCACGAATCCTCTAACCATAAAAAATCGATTCAACTCATCATCCATCTCCACAACTCCCAATAACGCATCCACCTCACAATTAGGGTTTTCTACAGTATAAACTATCTAATCACTACAGTCACGGTGCCTAGGCGATAATTTCTATCATGGAAAAATGTCCTAACATCATACTTATATAACCAATCCATACCCAGTATAATTCTGAACCCTACAAAGTCAAACATATGCAAACTGCCAACAAAGTTATGATCTAGCAAATCAAACTCAAGATGGTCACACTTTATCCCAAGTGTCGCATAGCCTCCGATCAGATTTGCAACCCTTAAGAAAGTAACTAGGTATGAGGGTTCTAGGTTAAGATTATCTACCAAAAATGAGATATAAAAGAATGCGATACACCAGTATCAAACAGAACGCTAACAGACATACCATGAATTTAAAGCGTACCTCCAACACTGTCTTTCCTTTCTCCTGTGCTATTTGCTTCGAAGTAGCAAGCTCTAATACATACACCTTGCCTCTTCTATCCTTGGTGGGCTCTTTGCATTGATTCTTATAGTGGCCTATCTGATCCTAGTTAAAACATCTGATGTTCTTCTTCCCAATCACTTCCTTCGCCCTTCCAATACGACACTCATTAGCGAAATACCCCTTCTTGTCGCACTTGAAGCACACAACCTCAGAGTTTCCTTCTTTGCTGCTTCACATTTTTAAGCACCCTTCTTATGAAAGTACTTCCTTTTCTAGCCTTGCCCAACCTGGACCTCCTTCGCCTTACTCTTCTCTAGACAAGCAAGCATCTCCTCGCATCTCAAAGCCATCTCTACAACCACATTACAAGGGTCTATGACGTGAGGTAATGTAGCCCTTGCCAACTAAGGCTTCAACCCCTTATGAATTTCTCATTCCTCTTCAACATAGTATCCACAGTGGCATACCCACACCTAGCCAACTCCTTAAATCTTCTAGCATACTCCAAAACAGACATCTTCCCTTGATCCAACTCGGCAAACATCCTGAGCAAAGAAGACTGCGCCATCACAGACATGAACCTCTCTTGAAATCTTCTCCTAAACTCAGCCCATGTTATCTCCTCTTCGTTTACTCCAGCCGTCACAATATTCCACCAGAATAAAGCTGCTCCCTGAAGCTGTCTTGAAGTAAGCCTTCTCTTCTGCTCATCATTGAGCCTCATGTCTATAAAGACCCTCTCAAAATTCAATAACTAGTTCTCCACTTCTATAGCATTCTCAGTTCCAATAAAAGGCCTCCCTCCAAGCCTAACATAATATATGCTCAAGATAGCATAATGGTTGACCACCGGAGCTTCCTAAACTTCTACTCCAGCATTTCCTCCAACCATTCCAACAACAACACCCGCTTGCATCATATTCACAAATAATTGATACATAGCTCTCATATCAACTTGTGGGACTCCAGCACCAACATTCCCTACTTATGCTTGACCTTGATTTCTTTTGGTATTTAGTCTGGTATTTCCATTAGTGGTGGTGCTTCCTTAAAGGTTCACTCTTCCACTTCTAGCGTCCATATCTGTATTCAAGCCTCATGAGATACAGAAGAATAGCTTAAGAGAGATAGGAAACTAAAAATATAGCGTATACTTATATATAGCAAAAACAAGGACGTTGCTATAGCGTTATCCCATACCCCAATCTTATTCTAATTACTTAGGATTATGTTTTCAAAAATCATTTTCAGTACAAATTTTCATGCTCTGATACAAAGTTGTAACATCCCCTATCTAGAGGCCCAAAGCTAAGCGCTACGGATGCTGCAGTCATCCATAGTATTAACTTTCGACGACTAAATACGGTAACATTAATGGTATCCATAATACCAGAAGTACTTGAATAAGAAAAAATCACAGATTTCAAAAACAGCATTTTACTAATTACATTTCAAAACACATGTTTCAAATTCAAATTACATAATCCTGTAATCGTTTCCCCGATTCCGATAAAATATAATTATTACATAAATATG
This sequence comes from Allium cepa, assembly GCA_030765085.1. Classification (NCBI taxonomy): domain Eukaryota; kingdom Viridiplantae; phylum Streptophyta; class Magnoliopsida; order Asparagales; family Amaryllidaceae; genus Allium; species Allium cepa. Next base: position 383,078,813 of record CM060944.1, on the reverse strand, counting down.
TCAAGAGCGACATATGATGATGCCACCGTGGTTGACCAAAATACTATATAGTCATAATTGACTTAGTACAACAGAGTGGGATAAACAAAGTAAAACAACAACTCCTAATAGCTATCCGTCAGCCACCTACTCGCCTCTGGAAGCTTTATTCGTCAACCTGTTAAAACTGTAAACCACCATCCTCAGCCTACTCAAATCAATTTTGAGCACCCGAGAGTTTAAAGGGAAAACATAAACTTCGAGTTAGACATAAAACCTACTATGAATAATTCTATACAACTCGGTTATTTGATATTAAATGAGACCACGCGCTTAGCGGCACGGGTTTCCCCTCATTAATATCCTTTTAAAAATACCTTTTGCAAACCTTTTTCCTACAACCAAAACTTGTTAAAACTGTAAAGCATTATTATGTAAACATACGTATAAGGTAACAAATGAACTATCTTTCCGAACACTATAGTTTTTTGGATAACTACTAACATTTGGCCAACTCGGGCCTACTGGACAACATAATCAAAATAATCTAATACCTGTTAGACACTCCTCTTCTGGAAGTTCTGTCACTAACTATCTGTTAAATATTCCTCTTCTGGACGTTCTGTCCCTAACTTAACATCTGCTAAAGGTCACGTGATCCTAATGGTTTTGCGGGTTTACCAATGACCTATTTCTATACAAACATATATTCCCTTCTGTGTGCAATCATAATTTTAGTCTTACCTGTGACAAAGCCCTACACATTGGAATTTTTGACTAAATTAGCTGGGGCTAATAGCTAATGTATAGGGCGCGACCCTGTAACAGTTCCATATGGTATTCTAATATATGACTCGTTTAATTTATTTACAAAATATCCCTTCTCCTTTTATGAATATATAAAACATTTAAGTCCCATACCTTAAATAATATTATATGTCTATCAAAAAACTTAGGAAAATTCTACAAAAATTCCAAAAAACCAGTTTTACTATGTTTTCTAATATATATTAATTTCAGACCCAAATTATTAATTATTTAGCTCTAAATAATTTAAAACCCAAATAATCATTTTCTATACTAGAAAATTAATATAAAATCCACATTAATTCAGAAAATTATTCAATCTCTAAAATATCATTTCTGATCTATATCTAAAATCATAAGGCATTTAGATGTCATTAAATAGGTTTTCATATTAAAACATATCATAAAACCTATATAATTAAGCACAAATCATCAACAAACATATATAGACAATTAATCATTCCAAAACATGGCATAATCATGCAAAATACTTCGAATTCATCTTAATATGTAGTCATTACTCACCTTAACTTTTGAGATTAAGGATTTGAGATTTGACTTGACTAAGTTACACAAGCTTTTCCTCTTGAAGTCATCTCTTTGCTTTTAATAATGGTGGTCGGCCTTAGTTTATATTTTGTTTGTGTATTAGGAATGAATGTGAGAATTAGGGCTTAAGGGTTCTAGGGTATAAGAATGTATCTATTCCTATATTGCCTCTTATCTATTTTCCTTAACATTTTAATTCTTTATTTCATTGTTTTCATGACATGGCTACCCTTATTAATCACAAATCTCAATCCTCAAATCATCACATTATTTTATTTTATTTAGCTAATTAAATATCCTAAATAATGTTACTAGGGGTGTTACAATCTCCCCTCCTAATACAATTTCGTCCTCTAAATTGCGATAAGGTACACAACAAATCAAACATAAAGGTAAAACATACCACCAAACAAATCAGGATAAGCATCTTTAATCCTGCTCTCGGTCTCCCAAGTATAGTCTCTTTCATCATCGCTCCACTGGACTTTCACTAATCTGAATGTCTTGTTCCTTAGCCTCTTCTCATACTTCGCGACTATACGAATCGGCTTTCTAACTATAGTCAAGTCTGGTTCTACTACTAAGTCATCTAACCCGGTCGGTGCTATAGTAGACCCTAGATTCTAACACACTTCTTTAAATGAGAAACATGAAACACATCGTGAACTCTTGCCAAACTGCTCGGTAACTCTACTCTATACGCGAGTTTCTCGATCCTCTTTACAATAGGAAATGGTCCTACGAATCTGAGTTCCAACTTCCCTGATTTTCCAAATCTAATCACACCCTTCATCGGTGATACCTTAATAAAAACATGATATCCAACAGAGAACTCCAAGTCTTTCCTTCTTCTATCTCCATAACTCTTCTATCTGGATTAAGCTTCCTTCATCCTAGCTCAAATCAACTCAACCTTCTTTGCAGCTTCTTTAACCAAATCTGGACCAAGAACCAACCTTTCACCGGTCTGTAACCAACAAACTGGTGATTTGCATACCCTTCGATACAAAGCTTCAAACGATGCCATCCTTATACTAGTCAGATAACTATTATTATATGAAAACTCGACTAAGTGTAGATGGTCTTCCTATGATCCTCCAAAATCTAATACACAAGTTCTTAACAAATCCTCTAAGATTTTGTCAACTCTTTTCATTTTCTCATCATTCTGTGGATGGTAAGAGGTACTCATCTTAAGTTTGGTTCCTAAAATCTCATGTAGACTCTTCTAGAACTCATTAGTCAACAAGGAATCTCTATCACTTACTATACTACTAGGAATTCCTCTTGTTTAGAAGCAATCCTTTCAATCATTATTGGTTGGATTTATAAACAAGATAACACAACAAATCCTTTACTAGATCTGACCTCAGATCTCCACTGAATTTTACAAGTCGACAATGCTTCCAAATTTTCCACTATGCTATCACTGCTAACACTACATTATGATGCTTTCTTCTAAGTGTGTCTGCAACTTTATTGCCCTTTTCTAGTGTGTATTCAATTCTGAAATCATAAACGAATAAAAACTCTAACCACCTCTGTTGTCTCATATTCATCTCCTTCTTAGAGAATAAGTACTTTAAAGACTTATGATCCGTATAAAGCTCAAACCTCTCTCTAAAAAGGTAACGTCTCGACACCCTCAATGTAAAAATCAATGCAGCCAACTCCAAATTATGCGTTGGATATCTAACCCCATGCGGTCTAAGCCGTCGAGAAGCATATGCAATCACTTTACCTCTCTACATCAACACAAATCCTTATCTAGTTCCACATACATCCGAATATACTACGAAGTCCTAATTCCCCTCTGGAACAACTAATGCAGGTGCATGGGTCAATAAGTGTTTCAAGCTCTGGAATGCTTCCTCACACTTTTTGGTCCACACAAACTTCACATCTTTCACATTAGCTTTGTCATCGGTGCTGCTATCCACGAAAAATCATTAACGAACCTCCGATAATATCCAACCAATCCAAGAAAATTCTTTATCTTGGTCACTGTCTCGAGTCTCTTCTAATTATTCACCACTTCAATCTTAGCCAGATCTATAGAACTCTTTCTCTGAGACTGCATGACCAAGATATTTCACTTCCTTCTTCCAAAAATGACACTTCGGAAACTTCACCTTCAGATGATTTTGCCTCAGCGTCTCAAGCACAACTCTAAGATGAACTTTATGCTCCCTTTCATCTTTAGAGTATGTCAAAATATCATTTATAAACGCCAACACGAACCTATCCAAGTGCTCTCAGAAAATCCAATTCATCAAAGCCACAAAGAATATCGGCGCGTTAGTTAGTCCGAACGGTATCACTAACCATTCGTATGATCCATATCTTATCCTAAACACCGTCAAAGGAATACCATCCCCTGCTACTGTAAGCTGATGAAAACTTGTTGCCAAATCCAACTGAGAAAATACCTTGGCTCCACTCAACTTTTCAAAAAAATCGTCAATTCTAGGCAACGAATATCGATTCTTTATAGTCTTCTCATTCAACTTACGATAATTGACACATTACCTCAACGATCTATCCGGCTTCTTAGCAAACACTGCGGCTGGTCCCTAAGGTGAACTACTAGGCCTATAAAACTCTTCCTTTCCAAATCTACCAATTTCACCTTCAACTCCATCATCTCTGTAGGTGTCATCCTACTTGGCGGCCTACTCACCAGTTCTGCTCCAAGCACCAAATCTATTCGAAACTCAATGGCTCGTCTCGGTGGCAATCCTACTATAGGCTCGAAGACATCCTTGAATTCTCTAACCATAAAAACTCGATTCAACTCGTCTTCCATCTCCACAACTCTCAATAAAGCATTTAACTCACAACTAGGGTTTTCTACGGTATAAACAATCTGATCACTACAGTCTGGGTGCCTAAGCGATACTTTCCTATCCGTATAATGATGTCCCATGACTAGTAACCATGCACCTTATATCCAATGACCTATACAAGTAGGCCATCATAGTCATTCCCTCATCCTAAAGAACAAGGGAAAAAAGATCCAAGTCCATAACTGCCGCAACATGTCCTAATGGCAGTGTATTAGACGAACTTAAAAAAAAGGTTTCCTATCATGTACAAGACAAATAGCCTATCTCTAAGTCATTGAAAGAGTTGTACTGTCAAAGCAGTTTCTGAATAGTTTCCTTGAGGAAACTTATTCTAATCTGAGTACCCCCGATAAGCATGACGAAATCGAAATTCTAGATAAAACATATAGCGGGTTACGATGTCTTTGGTACTTTACATCGTAAGATAAAGGAAGATGTAACCCATCAGAAATAAAGCATGAAAAAATCTATTTATTTATTCTCATCTCCCCAAAAGAAAAGTGAAATGTGTGGGTAGTCTTCCATCAAAAAGAAGCTAATGCACAACATAATTATGCATCGGAATTTAAGGTCAACTGAATACTTATAATAAGGAATATGTAGGATTAAGCAAAATTCAATGTAGTTTTACATGTAAATATTTATTAACAAAACAACATATCAAAGAAATCCTGAAGGCCAATGTCACCCAAAAATCCGATAATACATCAAAAAAAGATCGACTGCTGCTATCTCCTTATTGGATCTGGGTTAGCCCACGTCGGAATTAATGGGTAAATTTCCAATTTTTTTACCATTTTGGATCTTTATTGGGCATATGAAGTCTAATTTATTTAGAATATTTCAAAATTTCTTTTAAATTAAATATTTATATTATTTGAATATATAAAATGATTTTATATAGTTATTTAATGTTATATTTTATATTATTTATTTTAATGTTATAGTTTATGTATGCTTGTATCATATACACATATATGTTTATGCACTTGTAATATATCAATCCTGTAAGATTTAACATGTCGTGTATAAATATTGGGATTACACTGCAATAGGCACATTAGCTCATCCAATATACAAATATATTGTTCAAATGTATGTTTATATACTTATATATATAGTGTTACAAATACATATGTATATCGACACATATACTAAAAAAATATTTAAATAATTTTAAATATACGCGCATATATATAAACATAAGCATGAAATATTAACATTGCATATATTTATAATTATATGAATATGTTTAAATCACTTATAAATTATATTAAATTATATATATGTATATAATATAGCTGAAAAAAGTATACGTATAAATAAATAATATATATATATATATATATATATTAAATGCTTATACATATGTATAAATGTATAATGACATAATAATGAATATAGATTAATACTTATAAAATACAAACAAAAATTATAATAATTATGTATTTAACTGGTTATGCACATGGCTCAAATAATATTTATTTTTGTTTTTTATTTTACTTTAAAATTTAAAATATGTTTTATTGAAAATATCAGCAAGTATGCTTTAAAATATTAATAAAAAAAATATTTTCTAAAATTATTTTGGATTGTAAAATTTTAGTAAATTCTAAATGATGTTTTTGTATTTTGGATATTTATTACATAATTTTATAATTTAAAACAATTTTAAAATCTATTTTTAATTCTTGGTTTATATTTAAGTATTTTAAATTATAGAAAATGTTTTCTAACTTTTGTTGAGATTATGTTGTATATTAATTTAATTTTATAGAATGTAAAATATAATTAATAATATATATATATATATATATATATTAATATACTTAATTTAAATATTTTAAAAAAAAAATATATAAAACATTCCGTCGAATATATTGTACTTATTAAATTTAATATATAAAATTTTAAAACCATGCTTTGTATAAAGCATGGTATGATATTTAATTTATATACTGTGTATGTATAAATATTATATATTAAATCGTTTAAAATTAAAAATAATTGAGCTAAGGTGCACGTTAGTTAAAAAAATTATAAATATAAAAACATATGCATACATATAACCAATCTAATCATGACAATATATTTATATTGGAATCGTCATCTAACTGACAATACAATATATATCATTTAGGCATTATATGTAAGTATTAGTATTCACAAATTAGCTAGGAATGTACCTTATAATCAATTCCTGTAAGTAAACCTTGAAATGATGTGATTTGCTAAGTGAACTGGTTTCCAATCTAAAAGATTTCTAGTCCCTAAACCCATGACCACCAGCTATCGAATAAAACCTAATTTGATTTTAATGAACTTGAATTAATGGAGGATGGAGAAGGTAGGGTCCGACTGAAATAAACATGTTTAAAAGGCTTAAAATGTCCTTCAAAAATTATGGGTAGAGATGCCTTCATGGGGAATAGAGACAAGTTAGGATCTAGGCGTTTACCCATTCTCCTTCCTTTTCTATTCAAATCCATCCCACCAAGTAGCCATCAAAATGGCCAACCCTTGCATAGCCGAATTATAGTACCTTAGGTATTGGTTTTGATGACAACAACCATATGACATCATATAAAATATAGATACAAATGTTTTATCAAGTTATATATAGTGTATTGTGCAGGATATTAAACAGGTGTTGACTAAGAAGAATGTACGGTATCAAGAGCTCATTCTCTAGCGACAAAATATGGCTCCTATGATAAGCAACCTCGATTTTCTTTTGTTGATTCTGGCGCTTTAATTCTATAAGCTTGGTCAAATTCTCCACTTGCTTCTTAGCCTCAGCCAACGACGCATTAAGCTTTTCAACTTCCTTATTGAGAGGTGGAGATGATGCATTTGTCTTGCTCTTTTTCTAGTTTAATTCCATTGAGCTCCACTTTTCTTTTGTGAGCACCTTCAGAAATAACCTCGGCCAACTGTCTTCATTTGAAACACTAATCGTACACATCATTGACATAAACCACGGTGTTGGTTCTGACATGCTTAGGGATGTCCTTCAGATTGGGGATGAACATGATGTCGTTAATTTTTTTGGGAAATTACACTTCAAAGCGTCATATGAGGACTAGAAACGGTCTCCTTCTCTGTTTGAACTAGTCTCTTACCTGTCCTCAAACAAGGAGCATCATATGTAATCAACCCTGACGGCTGCTTGGAGGGTCATGTCATATGAGAAGATACCATCAGTTGTGTCGATAAAGGAACGAAAGCAAGAGCATATGATACATTGATTGACAGGGTATAATGAAATCTTGAAGAATGCCTATCCATGCTGTGTTGCAAGGGTGAGTAAGACCTATACTGCTAGGATGAATCATGAGATGTATAAACCATGTCTTGGCTTCTATGGTCTCGGCCCGAGTGCCTTCTTGGATCGGAATCATAAGAAAAGCTATGAGGAAAACCATATGATCCGTGTTTCCTATGCTTACTCCCTTGGCTTTTGATAGTGTCGTACATGCCCCTACGTCCATTGAATCTGCGAATGAAACACAAACAAGTTAACACCAACATAATGGAAAAGAAGTGAAAACAGAATAGGGGTTTAACATCGTGCAAGTGTGGATGTGTCTTAGTGTCTCCCCATGGACCATGGACTTGGAAATGGCTAACATGGGTTATTTCCCTTGCATGAGTGGTTGCCATCTCATCAGACAGATAGGTGGAAGATCCAATATCCCAATGCTGATATTGCTAAGGCCAAAGAAGCCGAACTCATTCAATATATTTCCAAAAGACCTGTAGATATTCCTAAAGTGTAGAATGAGGGTCTCCTCTATCAAGGTAGCTGGTAGAGGCTGTATGGATGTCCGAGATGAGATGATCTTTATCTTTGGTCGGCGAGCTACAAGAAATTTTTGATTATCATTACCTCCATCACTAGAAGACTCATGACCCATATCGACATCATTATTGTATCTCCTGTCACTTCCTCTCTCTTCGGCATGTTTACCCCTTGCTTCTTTATTGTCTCCGACCCTTTGACTTGCTTTGGGATCAACAACATGGCTCGAAACCGAAGGCACCTCATGACCTTCACCAGCATCTATGGCGACATTGCATTTTTATGAGGAGTCATCATCGTCTTTATAACAACTCACACTTCTCGACACATCGATCAAAAGCCTTGTGTGACTTTCGAACTCACATTAGCCAAGAAATACGAGTTGTTGGGAGTTTATAACATTATAGAGCATAATTATAAGGTTAAGTTCTAAGACATTCCACATTGTCAGATCTCACAGTGGAAGGAATTAAAATATAAGTATCGAGAAATAGAAAATTAGAAAAACAGTCTCCAAAATACTTTATTTTCCATATACATTGTTTCAAAGTTCAACTTAGTTTTACCACTTCTAAAGCAGTAAATAACTACATGATGGACAACAAAAATATGAGAAATCCTACGTGAAGTTCCTTCTCCACGTACTATGCCCAGTCAATTGCTAACCTGTCATCCTATGGTAGAGAAAAATGGAAAGGAGGGAATGGGTCAGACAAAAATCCAGAAAATGAGTACAAGTTTAATGTGTGATGATTATATGCAGTTACTTCAAAATTACTCTAGATGATAAATGGTGTGATACAAGTGTCCATGAATTTCTATGGTTTATTGCCTAAGGGTTCTTGTTGAATACATTTCTACACTACAATTTGTGTAGGCTAATACAAGGAATCGAACCAAGGACTGAATCTTATATCTAACGATCGACTACTACTCTTAAAGCTACTCCATGTATGCTATTGGGATTAAAACATGTAAACACCGTTCAAACACTATTAAACATGGAATCATCGCCGTTTGTCTACTAATCATGAAACACCACCATTAGGTTATTGTAGGCCTGTATTCTCACTACTATCACTGCCACTAGGCTATTGGGAAACGATTCCTCATTTCACTAAGCTTGGAGAGGAAGAACCTGAGATGCTGACTTACCACGATGTCTCATCATCTACAATCGCTTCTACCTCTCGATCATAGCATTGGTCTCTTATTGCATGCTCCAAGTCCTCCTTTAGAATTGTATCATGTGTCGAAAATCGTGTACGAGGACCTCCCGTTGTGTTAGGCCGACTCCATCAGGCATCCGTGCCAACTGCACGCCCTCCTTTGGAACATTCTATGAGTGCCATTTGTGAAAATACATCAGTTCGTGTTGACTACTTCATTTTAAATTGGGTAAACAATATTTATCCAATACCATCCTAACTTAACGTTTTCTCTTTAAGGAAATAGCGTCCCTACACATCCTGACATTCCTCTAATAATTGTCCTTAAATAGTCCCCAATAATTCATCATTATTTATATATTCTTCAAATTTAATTATATAAATTTTATTATAAACAGGGTCTTAGGCCGAGGCTTAGGTTCTGCAATTTTCATTCTAAAGGGTTGACCGCTGGACCAGAACGGTCGACTGCTATTAGTCGGCTATGTGGGGTTCTAGGTCGACCGTTCGCTTTATGAATTTGAGGTTTCTATAGGTTTCTAATGTCGATTGTTTGTATATTTTAATCCAAGTCGTAATAGTAAATTAGAGATCCTAAATTCCAATTTTAAACATCAATTTACAATTCAATTAAGGGTTTGTTGATATATGGTTTTCAAATATAATTGTAAAAGAGATATAGATGTAAATTCCAAGTTAACATGTTACTATAATTCCAATTCTATGGTTTTAGATTCAAATCTAGGATTTCAACATATTCAGATTAAAATTAACATATCCAATTTATAACACCCTAAACTGATTAAAATAGATAAAATTAACAATAATTATCATCTTACTGAAATTATTTCCACTCACTTCAAGCCAAAGCTCTTCCTATTTGCTTTACTTAAGAACCACCTCATCATATGCTAGTTTCACCTACTTTCTAGATCCAATTACTTGTATTCTTTTATATTGATTTTATTTTAATTTTTGAAGAAGATTTGGGCTAAAGAAGAGGTTGGATTTTTGCAGCATTTCATTATAATAAAGTGTTATGAGGTAATTAAGGTTAGATTAGAGTCGAATTTATTAGTTTTGCAAATTCATTTAAAGCATTAGATTTAGGTTAGCATATATTTTCCAATCATCACGTTCATCCATTAAGCCTTGGCCGCTAAGCAATAGATTTGAACCATTTGAACGCATCATAGGAAATCGAAAACGCCCAATTTTACACTGCTCATGGTCGACCGCACTATTCCCAAATTCGACCAGTACCGTTCGACCTTCGACCCTCATGGGTCGATCGCACTATTCATGTGAATATTTATTTTTAATTCTTCTAATATTCGTAGCTTCTCCATTCGAACTCCAATTTTAAATTGTTACATATGAAAATCGTCTAAAGAATCACTATGAACGCAATGGCGTAGGTTTCATAGCTAAATTCAGACATCTATGGAGATTTTTTAGTCTTTGTTTAAATTAAATTTACCGTCCTTGTTAAATTTCCATTTAAATTCTTATCAAACCTTTCTGAATTTCCAAGGTGTCACATTCTCCCCCACTTAAAAGAATTTCGTCCTCGAAATCTTAAGGGATGGAAAAATGTAACTTATACATATAATAATCAATAGTTACAACCAACTACTCATCGATCATCCACGACAATCATTGTCTTTAGAAATTTTATAACACGATATGTACATATATATGCAATGTTTAATGCACATGAACCTATGATAATGCAAAAGTAGGTGTTCTTTCGATTCAGTCGACCTCACATCATTCAAATGCTCATGTCAAGCATCTAAATGTATGCAACCTCCTAGATAATATACTTGCATTTCTACATGTATGCGCAACCATTCCGTCCATATGCCACATCTATATGCACGTAAACAACAATCAAGCATCCGTATGTATCATATAAAACAAGTCAAACAATAATAAGGGATAATGTGAATGTATGTGTACTACCTAGATGATATACTATCCCTAACGTGTATAACAAGCAATCCAAATAACACATCCAAATACATCTATTAGCATTCATCATCCATAACATGACATATTGATATGTTTACAACCATTCCTGTCATCTAATGGCCTCTACTTAAGCTAGAATCTATTTGCAAAAATAGTCTTTTCTAACTAAATGAAAACGTGCTAGAAAAGAGTTCGGGCTGGGTAGCTCAGACTTTCTTCTCAAGCTCCTATGTACTCTTAATTGGATCATCTCCATGTTGGACGCTAATCAATTTAATTACCTCTTTACAGAGTCAACTGTCCCATGCCCAAAAACACAGGTAGGTGCATGGCAAACAAGGGACTCGCCTATTCTTTTTAATTTCCTTAACCAACTTTTCCCACTGGCCAAAAATTTCCAATTCAATTATACATGCATCGGTTACCTTCAAAAATCCTTACTACTAACTCAAATGTTATCGTCTTACGCCATGCTAAATAACGTTAGCATAAATACGCTCTCATTAACTGTAGCTCCATAAAATCTCAATGCACAACATACCATCTTAAAACTTCCAGTGGTATGCCTAATCACCCAATTCCTAGAGACCAAGTGAGATAACTCAAATGCAGATATTGTCTCTTTCTACTTAGCTCTTTGGTATATTTTGGTTTTCCTTATGTATATCCAAACCGGTGATTTCTAAAGTATCAAAGATAACATAACTTATTTTTTTATTCGTCCCAACTTAAGTCATTTCTCTTTATTTTTGGACTGTTTCCCAACCTTCCAAAAAGCATGGCACCTATGTATCATGTTTACGATCTACATGGATCTATCCCAAATTCTACAAGTGAAAATTTGGTCTTTCTTCCCATTTAATTTAATTATCAAAGTCCTAAAATTAATTGGAGTTATAATATGAAATTATCCTAACCAAAATTATAACCACTTAAGGAATACTTCATTCGTGTGCCATTACTATGCATACGACTGTGTATTCTAAGTTAATCATTCATAAATTTCATCAAGAAAATAATCTTCCTCCAATCAGAGTGATTTTTTAGAAAAATCCTTTTATTCCCTTCTTCAAATATTACCAAAAGTTTCTTGATTTTCTTTTTCTATGAAAATCTCCTTCACATTCTCAATGTGTGCAAATAATCGTATCTCTGTCTTGATAGAGACCCAAATTCTTGAATTAACCACCCCTTACACAATCTTAACCAAAATCTTGTCTATGATACTTTTTGTGGTTTGGCTTCCAAAACTTTTACCATTTCTTAATGTAGTTCCATAGATAAGACCATTTTACTAAACGTAGCCTTTTATCGCTTTATTCCAATCATCTCATTATTGGAACTCAATATGAAATAATGTTATACCAATTTAATCCAATAAACATGATGACCAATATTTTGGTTTATACTATGAGATTTTTATATTTTAATGCATTGGAACCACATTCGTTCTGAAAGAAAGATTGACAACATAAATTTCTATGATCTAAAAGGAGAATTAGTGTCATGTTTACAAGGAATTATCTTTTTCTTAATTATTGAAATAGTCAGTATAAAATATGGTAACCATCCTCATTTTATACATCTCTTTCATTTGGGTATATCCCTTGTCATTTCAAACGATACACTTTTATTTATACATCTTAACTTGATAATTCATAGGAATTTGCATTGCAGCCCTCTACACTCCAATGTATTAAAATATTAATTAAATCGCGCTTTCAATCTATTATTATTTTTAGTTATATCTACTACCATATTTATTATTCAACAAAATTTAGGATTACCTAAACCCCAACCAATTACCAAGATTACTTAATTTGCATTTTACTTGCACATGTCACTCAAATCTACAAATCTGGAACTATCACATGATCTACAAGTTTAGGGATTACTACCACTCATCATTTTCCAGGTTCAAATACATCCAAATTCCTAGCCAAATAATTCCAAAATTTACATAGGCATACTTGGAACACATCTATAATGATAGAACCAATGGGGTAACATTGTCCGTAAGCGACTATGGGAACCAGTTTCCATTAATACCGTCGCATAATGCTATTATGGGGATTGCTCTACCACCGATACGACTTCCCGCTCATATCAACCTAGTCCGCCTATAGCCTTTAGTGAAACAACATAATACTAGACCGTCCATAGCCTACTTGCATCCTATCTTTATCTATGTGGTACCGACCAATAATCGGACCCCCCCGTTGTCACTTAACTTAATATACAAGATTTAAAGCAGACCCTACTTGGCCCTTTTTACACTTCAAACCTCCCCGAATATATATCATCCTTTGACAGAAAAATACATCTCATTTACTCTTTCTTTATTCGAAAATATGTCTTATCCAAATCATACTCCCAAATTTCTTCGCACAAAGATTCTATGATTCAAATCATATTTGGGGAAAAAGCACAAGTTGGTGCTCACCCTTCACTACTACAGGAAGTTTAACCTAGTATGATGTCCTTTCAAATCAACCGTTGATTGAAAAGGTCACTGAATTTCCATATTTATTTTATATCTCAGCCCTTACCCTTTCAAGCTTCCAAATTCCATAGTCAAAATAGTCCTAGTGGCCTACTTAATCCTATCTGTCTATCTCCAATGTATTTTTTTTCTTTTAAGTTTAAGTGATAGTCAAAATATTTTAACTTTACCTTTATATTAGAACCTTGATTTTTAACATTATTTCCATAAAACTAGTAAGCATTAAAATTATAAAATTCTCTTTTCCTTTTTAGCAACCATTTCCTTCTTATGAAGATCATTGCATTTTCTTTAATTAAATTATCAAAATGTTTAAACTTAATTTAACAAAATGTACTTAAAACACACAGTTTTAACTTTTTTTCATAGATTAGAATTTTCGAAAAAACTTATTTTCAAAGAAAATATGGTATTTTTAACTTATTACTATTATTACTTTAGAGTTTGAAAAAAACACTGGTGAATAACATTTCAAATTCTAACCATTTCTTATTTATAAAATGAGTTCAATAGTTGATCTTACCTACTTCTCAATTTTTTCTTCCAAATATATTATTAAAGACAAAGTACACACTGAGGTTAAGCATAACAATACGCCTAAAAGACAAAACAAAGCTTAAAAACAATTATTAATAAAATCACTTTTTGTCAAATTCTAAAATTTTACTTTTTACATAAATTCTATAAATTTTGTCTAACTATTTCATACAAAATCATAAATCAACTTCCTTTTTATTTAAAATATCAAACATCTACTATTTCAAATTTTTTGAAAATATTTTCAGGGTTATCACTTAAATCGGAGTAAATAATAGCAACCTAATTACCTAAGCCCACTTATCCCTATCACTACTTCGTGCATAAGGTTTCCGTCCTTCTTTTCAAAGATTGTTAACTCAAGTTTATTTTTCAATACAGTGTCCAAATACACTTTGGAAGTATTCTAGTCATACCTTAAATAAATAAGAGTCCTTGCGACTACCACCAATATGCAAATAAGGTTCCTACTCTAATTGGGAAATCAGCTTTTAATTTGCAATGTTCTCTTTCACATTACCAATATCATATTCCTTTTATACGGATCTCATGGTACCAATCTTCCTTACTCACCCTTAAGTTCATAATTTACTTGCCACTGCTAGTTGGTACATAAAACCTCTACTGGCCTTTTTCAATGGGGTAAACTCAAATAAATGGGAAAGGTTCATTTTCCATTTTAACTGTTATAACTTCAACATTCACTTAAACCCCTAATGTCTACTTATATAAGGGATATACCAAGAACTACCTTATGTACTCTTATATATAGAGTGTTGTGTAATGATGCACATATCATAAAATCATAATTATATCTCTCAGTAAGATTTGGCTCATCTTATCACCTAAAACTTGTACTCATTCTCACTGCCTATGATTGAGAATTATTTTCAGCTTTTCCCAAAGACAGTACTTTCCAAGAGTACTTGATATCATTCTTTCTTGTTATATTTGTGTGTGCGTGTATAACCTTTGAAAACTTTTATCTATACATATATATACACACCATTCAAAGGTCCATTTTTGAAAACTTTTTTGGAAACATTTTGGAAAACCTTTTAAAAAACTATTTTATTTCAAAAAAAATTCAAGTATTGTTCGCTCAATACATGCCTAAGTCATAGGGAATCTTAAACCTAAGTCTGACACTAAATGTAATAACCCACGCTTCCTAATACACCAACCCGAAGCCCAATCTGACTTTCAAACTCACATCATGCCAAGAAATATAAGTTGTTGGGTTTTTATAACATTATAGTGCATAATTATAAAGGTAGATTCTAAGATATTGTATATTTTCAAATATCACAGCAGAAGGAATAAATATAAGTACCGAGAAATAGACAATTCAAAAAAATAATGTAACGAAACAGATTTTGCCCGCTCGAAAATCGACATCCATACTTCAAATCGTATTCGAATGCCATAGATTCGACCGTTCAAATCCGATTCGCCGGAGCTTATAACAACATTAAGTAAACAACACATCGGAATAAAAGAATAATACATTGATATACAGCTTTGATACAATATCTGATACAACAGATGATCCAATAGATATCAATATACATCAGAGATATGATACAATAAATAGCAGCGGAAAAGAAAATAGATGACAACTAGCAGCGGAACAATATAACTCTAAGATAGTCTTCAAAAGAGAACTCCGAGAACTGCAACTCCATCTCCAAGAATCAATCCAGCAATAGCTCGAACTCCCAATAACGATGCACAAAGCTGAGCAAGTGCGGTGTGATCCAAAGACTGAACTAGCTCCAGATAACCTACTAATCTGACTATCTGAAAAACCCAACTCTAGACTGCTCGTGTAGAAAATAATGAGCACCCAGAGTTTAGGAAAGAAGCAATAAACTCTGGATCAGTCGTGGGACTGGTATGAGCAACAAAAACAGTTTATCTTTTAAAACATTCAAAGAAATATTTTAAAGTTAATTCGCAATGCTTTTTGAAATGAGACTACCATAAGACCTCCCGCCACACACACAATGCAAACGCAGACTTGGAGGAGATTTCTTCTTGTGATAGTCAAAGATGCTTGATACGCATTAAAAAGAAACATTTGATATTATTACTAGTGCATAGTGTAGAACAAATCATTTCGAAAGTAGAATATAAATCTTAGCCAGCATAGGTACCATTATATTATGCCTGCTATAGCTACCTCCTGAGGAAGCAGGTCCTACAACTAAAACCGTACAAGATCGTATTGTTTCTTTGGATTTCCAACGAATGATCAGGCCAAGGAACTTCCCATTGCCACATGAGAACGCCTCTGGATGGACGTCCCCGAGAACCAAACCGGATCTCTACCATCACAAGGCTGGGTTACCCCTAACTGGGTAACAACTGACACGAGTATGCCATCCCCCGGTCCTTTGGGACCTTTAACCGAGCGCTCGTCACCATCATCACACAATCATAACAAAGTGTTTTCAACATGAGTAAGTATCTGGGCTCCATACCATGATACCACCCTTTTCCAGAAGGAAATGCACATACCCTAAAGGGAGCTACCCCTCATAACCTTGCCGCATCTTTCCTGTTTTGACCATTCCGAGGTGTGAGGCTCGACGAAGTCACGTCCACAAAGACACAATTTATACAAAAGCCGTGCTTTGGGTCAACAAATGATCATAGAAATGATCACCAGGATAGACGATCAAATAAATGATCCTATCACAAATAATCAACACAATGATCATTTCACAGCAACACTCAGCATGTCACATTACCAAATTGGGAATATATCGCTGATAACATTCAACTACATAACCTCTGAGCTCGTACGTCTCAGAGAAGGGTGTTAAGCTAAGAGAATAAATTCTCCGCCACCAACAGAAATATATTTGAAAGAAATTGGCTTTATATCTCAATTTGTAATGTCAGACATACAATCCATACAAGTCTGTTCCGGGCTCGAACAGAACCGAAGGCACTTACAAAGAAGTCCTTGCAATCCGGATATTCACTAATCACGTTCGGACTTCCCATCACATATGGAGTCTCTATACCGGGGACCATTCGATGCAAAGACATTCGACGAGTTGCCCTTACGTTTTCGAAAATATCCAGTCTTCACCACCGGTCTTCAAATGCTATCCATAACGACATATCACATATTCGGAATGGGATATATGACACAAAGGTCCTCTCCCGGCTAAACCGAACAGTGAGCGCAATATTTACAAGAAATATATGGATATTGGGATTTCAATTAAGTCACAACTTAAAACCCAAAACTTTCTTTCAAACGGTTTAAATCAATTACCATTTCTAATCTTTTAAACAAAAGATTTATTTCACAAAGTTCCATTTACGGATTTCAAAACAATTTCTATTCCATTTGGATTAACTCGTTAAATCTTTATATCAAAGATTTAACTCATAGCTTTCAAAATTCGATTAACTTGTTGAATTTTTAAATCCAGATTCAACTTATAGCTTTCAAATCGTTTTCATAACTTGGAAATTATCTTCATTCTCAAATTTGAAATTCTTTTGAACACAAATTGGACATTCATTTCTTATGTGAAAGCTTTTATTATTTGAAAACAAACAGTTTTCGTTTCAGAAAAATCCAATTATATTTACACGAGTTAAAGCCCTTGAATTCTATTCACATCCCCAAATCAATACTTTTAAAATAGTTTAACCCATATATATAACTGGTATAACATTTTTAATCCCTAGTTTTAAATCATAGAATTCAATTTCAAATCTTGAATTTAAGTTCAAATCAAATTATTCAACTTCATATTTTATCGAGTTATTCAACATAAATTTCATTTATGAAATTACATTTCAAAAGCTTTTCACTTTAAACCCAATCCATTTCCAAAACATTTGAATTCAAATATTCAAATTTAAAACTATTTCAAAAATCCGTGACTTAATCGATTTCCTCGTGAAATCCATATTGTGTGTGTATGGTGTGGTCCAGGGGTTTAACACACTAGTGCAACATCATTTCAATCATCACAGATTAAAACATAGAAATATAGTTGATAAGCGATATAAAACTATAACGCTCATCGTCCATTCACAGATTCACAGATAGTATACAAATGTAAATAAATATACACAGCTCAAACTACAGAACAAAATATCACAAATCAGATAGGATAATCAATTAAAAGCATCTCATACAATACAATCATTCATAAGCATTCAATAAACATTTGTAAGCAGGAATAATTAACTGTTTAATCCTAATTAATTCAATTCATTTCCAATTTAATTAATTACTTATGAATTTATTATTAATTTAGATTTATTAATTCCAAATCATTTGATATGAATTAATATATCAAACACTTTAATTAATTAAAATTTTCTTAATTAATCATATTAATTAAATTAACCTCCGAACCCATTTACATAATAAATTAACCCCTTGAGTAATTATCTTAAGAAATTAAACTTTTAATTACTGATCATAAAGTAATTATCTCATAACAAGAAATCATTAATTTCCAATTTAATCTAATGATTTTCTTAAACTAAATTAATTAACTTTAATAAATTAAAGTATCCAAAATTAATTACAATGAGTGATTAATCCTTCATTACTTTCATTAAGTAATTACATTTAACAATTTATAATTGATAAATCTAATACAAATTGTAAATTATTCATCCTAATTAACTCAATAATTAATGGATTAGAAATCATCAAATCTACATTAACTCAAGTTTAAACTTATTCTTATTTATGATTTAATCATCACTCACAATACGTTTTAAAAACATTTATTTTCCCAATTTCTTTCTAATTTTCATTTTAAAACTTGATACTTAAAATAATTTCCAATTTATCCTAAATAAAGTTTTAAAACTAATTTTTTTTCAAAACCCCTTTTTAAATTTACATATTTAAAAGCATACCTTAACACTTAAAACTTATTTACGATTTAAAATAAAAACTGAACTTAACTTCAGTATTTAAATTTCCATTAAATTATACATTTCAGCTTTTGAAAAGATTAAAATTTTAGAATTGTCAAGTAAAACGAAAACTGAAACCCATCTTTTAAATATTCTTTTTCTTAGACCCTTAGTTTATTTCAAATTTAAATCAAAGATAAAAATAAAATAAAACTTGAATTTAAATTTAAAATCTATTATAAGCTTCGTTTAGATTTGGTTCAGTTTAAATTTTACTAAAATCTGTTAAACAGATTGTTCCCAGGCTTCAAGCCTTGAACCATTTCACCGAGCCAATCAGCGAAAAACTTCGAGACGCCTCCCCCTTTTCTTCGAGTTCAACACGTCTTCCCCTTTCTTCCTCCCCAGTGCACACACATGCACCGTGCACCTACCCACGCTCCTCCGGCCACCGATGAGCACCGCGTCCATCCCACACACCCACTCGAACACGCGAGACCCCAAAGCACCAACCAGATCGAAGAAATTTCGATCAGATCAAAATCGACCCATTTGAACCCACTGACCCAAAAACCCATCCACGAAAATCGCTTCGCTCCTCCTCCCCTGACCATCAGAGGTCGCGTGCTTCTGGTCAAAGCATCTTCCATGCTCCTCCTTCCATCTCCCAGAGACTCGCGACGCTCGATCAATCCAAGATGGCGAACTAAACGAACAAACTGCCTCACTAAAATTAGGTTAAAAATATTCAAAACCCCACCGCCGCTTCCACGTCGAACTGGAGCAACTCCAGATATTTTTCCCAACTCCTCCGAAGGCTCCTTCACCCCCACGCGAAACGCCGAGGATTCCGGTCCACTCGATCACCCAAAAATCGACCATAACCCATTTTTGTTCAACTCAAAATTTCTCATTCAATACTTAACAAAAAAATGTGAATTTAGTTTTAAAAATCCTAATTTCAGATGAGAATTCAAGTTATAAACCTGAATTCATATTTTTAAGATGTTCGAAATCATCACTTATTTTCAACCCTTAACTGTTCTTAAGTTTTAGAGCAGACTCTAATTCATTTAACTTAAAATTCAAGTTTAAAATTTTACTTTATAATCAAACAAACATAACTTGTTAAGATACTAAGTCCTAATTTCCAATGGATCAAGCAGAAAAGGTTTTCTTTGAGTAAATCCTGAGCTTGAAATTGAAACAGAGGTGTTCTACAGGCCTTGTTTTCAGCATGCATTCAATCATACAGGTATCTCTTCCATATATATATATATATACTCATATCAAACATAAATCAAGCAATCAGTTATATATATAAAAAAAAGCTTAAGCTTTTTAACATGAAGTTACTCACAGTACTTAGTTTAAACAGAGAAGATGTTTCATTTTCAAACCTGCATACATCATTTTTATGTATACGTATACACGCAAGCAAACATTTACATTCAAAATAAGTTCATACTTTGAGTTTTAAAAAGAATGTTACTCACTTGGCTGATGAAGCAGAAATAAAAACTTGATAGGTTGGAAACTGGAAATTGAACAGAGAAGCAATCCAGTTTGTGTTTTTAGCTGCCTGAAGCTTTAAATAGTTTGAATTTTGTTTAAGTGTGAATATGATATTTGCTTCATCCATTTTTTTCTCAGTTTTGATGGACGAAAAAAAATGAGGATTGATGTATAAAAAGAAACTTACAAGTGATATTACAGTTTGTACAATAAGACATGGCTGAGGATGCTTTCATTATGCTGTTTTACAGAGAAGTTACTCTTTGCTTGTACTTGTTTATGCATATTTATGTATTTGTTTACTTGTTTCATTCCATGCTTATATTTGTACTTGTTTTCCTTAGTTACAGCCTACATTTTATTCTTGCTTTACCAGGTTTGTTTTTACTCCTATATGTACATAACATAACTTGCTTGATTTAATTTACAAGCTCTTGTATTTGATTTGTTACTTTTTCTTTTGTTTTTTTTATCTTTTGTTTTGTACTTGAATATACATGTTAATGTATTTGTTTACTTCAGCCTTACTTCGGCTGAGATGAAAAATGTGTGCTAGGATATTTTTATGTACTTGCTTGTTTTCATATTTAAATGTTGTTTCTTTTCTTTTCTTTATTTTCTTTCACAAGCTTTTGCATCTATGTTTGTTTAAGTGTTCATAAAAACATATTTTTGTTTTAGTCCTTTGTATTTTATTTGTTTGTTTTATTTTCGTCTACATTCTTTTCATATTTAAATGTATTTTATTTTCTTTAAATCTTCTTGTTTTGTAATATAAATAAGTTTCTATTTTATTATGTTGTTAGAATTTAGCAAATGTTCTACTTCCTATTTTTATTAAAATTTATCTCATATTATTTTTCTATTTCTAGTTTAAATATTTATTGTTATCTTACTTTAATATTTATTGTCTTATATTATTTTATAAACCCAAACCATTAATTTTACAATTTTAATTCAAAAATTCGATAAATCATCAATTTAAATTAAATTAAAATCTGGGGTCGTTACAGACTTCCCCCCTTAAAAGAATTTCGTCCTCGAAATTCGCAGGCACGAAAACAACACAAAGATAGACAGATTCATCTCCTATAATTCCTCAAACTTTAGATATGAATTCCAAACTCAAGTCGGAATATCTCAAAATATATACCAATTTGTCCCTCTTCGGACTTCAACCAACCCAAAAAATTACAATACAATTTCAAATTTGGTTTTAAACAAAATCATTTTATCGATACTATTCAAATTATCTTCATATTCTATTAACCAATTTTAACTCAATTTAAAATTTCCAATTTATTTAAAATTTCCAATTTCAATTTTCAAATTCATATTCATTAAGGTTTAAATCCAAAACTGATAAGAAACCGATGAAATACGAAGTAAGAATCTTCTACAACGATTCGTAGAGCATCAACGCACCGAACTTCTTTCTGTAGCTGTCACGAAGTAATCAAAAGAATTTTGGAAACGAATCAAAAAGAGATTGATAGAGAAAGATTATTTCCACTGTTACAGGGTATTGATCATTTATAGTCATACTTCCCTGTCCCTTATCGCGTTCTCTTCTTGCACTCATACTTACTATCGGTGAATAGCAAGAGAATTTACTGAGACATTCGAACAGATATCTTAGGGATATACTCATTCTAGGATATACTTCATCCCATCTCTAATGAGCTACTTAATGTGTTACACTCCTGAGCTAAAGTTCAACTTTAGCTCTGATACCAAATGTAACGAGACGGATTTTGCCCGCTCGAAAATCGACATCCATACTTCAAATCATATTCGAATGCCATAGATTCGACCGTTCAAATCCGATTCGCCGGAGCTTATAACTACATTAAGTAAACAACACAGCGGAATAAAAGAATAATACATTGATATACAGCTTTGATACAATATCTGATACAACAGATGATCCAATAGATATCAATATACATCAGAGATATGATACAATAAATAGCAGCGGAAAAGAAAATAGATGACAACTAGCAGCGGAACAATATAACTCTAAGATAGTCTTCAAAAGAGAACTCCGAGAACTGCAACTCCATCTCCAAGAATCAATCCAGCAATAGCTCGAACTCCCAATAACGATGCACAAAGCTGAGCAAGTGCGGTGTGATCCAAAGACTGAACTAGCTCCAGATAACCTACTAATCTGACTATCTGAAAAACCCAACTCTAGACTGCTCGTGTAGAAAATAATGAGCACCCAGAGTTTAGGAAAGAAACAATAAACTCTGGATCAGTCGTGGGACTGGTATGAGCAACAAAAACAGTTTATCTTTTAAAACATTCAAAGAAATATTTTAAATTTAATTCGCAATGCTTTTTGAAATGAGACTACCATAAGACCTCCCGCCACACACACAATGCAAACGCAGACTTGGAGGAGATTTCTTCTTGTGATAGTCAAAGATGCTTGATACGCATTAAAAAGAAACATTTGATATTATTACTAGTGCATAGTGTAGAACAAATCATTTCGAAAGTAGAATATAAATCTTAGCCAGCATAGGTACCATTATATTATGCCTGCTATAGCTACCTCCTGAGGAAGCAGGTCCTACAACTAAAACCGTACAAGATCGTATTGTTTCTTTGGATTTCCAACGAATGATCAGGCCAAGTAACTTCCCATTGCCACATGAGAACGCCTCTGGATGGACGTCCCCGAGAACCAAACCGGATCTCTACCAACACAAGGCCGGGTTACCCCTAACTGGGTAACAACTGACACGAGTATGCCATCCCCCGGTCCTTTGGGACCTTTAACCGAGCGCTCGTCACCATCATCACACAATCATAACAAAGTGTTTTCAACATGAGTAAGTATCTGGGCTCCATACCATGATACCACCCTTTTCCAGAAGGAAATGCACATACCCTAAAGGGAGCTACCCCTCATAACCTTGCCGCATCTTTCCTGTTTTGACCATTCCGAGGTGTGAGGCTTGACGAAGTCACGTCCACAAAGACACAATTTATACAAAAGCCGTGCTTTGGGTCAACAAATGATCATAGAAATGATCACTAGGATAGACGATCAAATAAATGATCCTATCACAAATAATCAACACAATGATCATTTCACAGCAACACTCAGCATGTCACATTACCAAATTGGGAATATATCGCTGATAACATTCAACTACATAACCTCTGAGCTCGTACGTCTCAGAGAAGGGTGTTAAGCTAAGAGAATAAATTCTCCGCCACCAACATAAATATATTTGAAAGAAATCGGCTTTATATCTCAATTTGTAATGTCAGACATACAATCCATACAAGTCTGTTCCGGGCTCGAACAGAACCGAAGGCACTTACAAAGAAGTCCTTGCAATCCGGATATTCACTAATCACGTTCGGACTTCCCACACATATGGAGTCTCTATACCGGGGACCATTCGATGTAAAGACATTCGACGAGTTGTCCTTACGTTTTCGAAAATATCCGGTCTTCACCACCGGTCTTCAAATGCTATCCATAACGACATATCACATATTCGGAATGGGATATATGACACAAAGGTCCTCTCCCGGCTAAACCGAACAGTGAGCGCAATATTTACAAGAAATATATGGATATTGGGATTTCAATTAAGTCACAACTTAAAACCCAAAACTTTCTTTCAAACGGTTTAAATCAATTACCATTTCTAATCTTTTAAACAAAAGATTTATTTCACAAAGTTCCATTTACGGATTTCAAAACAATTTCTATTCCATTTGGATTAACTCGTTAAATCTTTATATCAAAGATTTAACTCATAGCTTTCAAAATTCGATTAACTTGTTGAATTTTTAAATCCAGATTCAACTTATAGCTTTCAAATCGTTTTCATAACTTGGAAATTATCTTCATTCTCAAATTTGAAATTCTTTTGAACACAAATTGGACATTCATTTCTTATGTGAAAGCTTTTATTATTTGAAAACAAACAGTTTTCGTTTCAGAAAAATCCAATTATATTTACACGAGTTAAAGCCCTTGAATTCTATTCACATCCCCAAATCAATACTTTTAAAATAGTTTAACCCATATATATAACTGGTATAACATTTTTAATCCCTAGTTTTAAATCATAGAATTCAATTTCAAATCTTGAATTTAAGTTCAAATCAAATTATTCAACTTCATATTTTATTGAGTTATTCAACATAAATTTCATTTATGAAATTACATTTCAAAAGCTTTTCACTTTAAACCCAATCCATTTCCAAAACATTTGAATTCAAATATTCAAATTTAAAACTATTTCAAAAATCCGTGACTTAATCGATTTCCTCGTGAAATCCATATTGTGTGTGTATGGTGTGGTCCAGGGGTTTAACACACTAGTGCAACATCATTTCAATCATCACAGATTAAAACATAGAAATATAGTTGATAAGCGATATAAAACTATAATGCTCATCGTCCATTCACAGATTCACAGATAGTATACAAATGTAAATAAATATACACAGCTCAAACTACAGAACAAAATATCACAAATCAGATAGGATAATCAATTAAAAGCATCTCATACAATACAATCATTCATAAGCATTCAATAAACATTTGTAAGCAGGAATAATTAACTGTTTAATCCTAATTAATTCAATTCATTTCCAATTTAATTAATTACTTATGAATTTATTATTAATTTAGATTTATTAATTCCAAATCATTTGATATGAATTAATACATCAAACACTTTAATTAATTAAAATTTTCTTAATTAATCATATTAATTAAATTAACCTCCGAACCCATTTACATAATAAATTAACCCCTTGAGTAATTATCTTAAGAAATTAAACTTTTAATTACTGATCATAAAGTAATTATCTCATAACAAGAAATCATTAATTTCCAATTTAATCTAATGATTTTCTTAAACTAAATTAATTAACTTTAATAAATTAAAGTATCCAAAATTAATTACAATGAGTGATTAATCCTTCATTACTTTCATTAAGTAATTACATTTAACAATTTATAATTGATAAATCTAATACAAATTGTAAATTATTCATCCTAATTAACTCAATAATTAATGGATTAGAAATCATCAAATCTACATTAACTCAAGTTTAAACTTATTCTTATTTATGATTTAATCATCACTCACAATACGTTTTAAAAACATTTATTTTCCCAATTTCTTTCTAATTTTCATTTTAAAACTTGATACTTAAAATAATTTCCAATTTATCCTAAATAAAGTTTTAAAACTAATTTTTTTTCAAAACCCCTTTTTAAATTTACATATTTAAAAGCATACCTTAACACTTAAAACTTATTTACGATTTAAAATAAAAACTGAACTTAACTTCAGTATTTAAATTTCCATTAAATTATACATTTCAGCTTTTGAAAAGATTAAAATTTTAGAATTGTCAAGTAAAACGAAAACTGAAACCCATCTTTTAAATCTTCTTTTTCTTAGACCCTTAGTTTATTTCAAATTTAAATCAAAAATAAAAATAAAATAAAACTTGAATTTAAATTTAAAATCTATTATAAGCTTCGTTTAGATTTGGTTCAGTTTAAATTTTACTAAAATCTGTTAAACAGATTGTTCCCAGGCTTCAAGCCTTGAACCATTTCACCGAGCCAATCAGCGAAAAACTTCGAGACGCCTCCCCCTTTTCTTCGAGTTCAACACGTCTTCCCCTTTCTTCCTCCCCAGTGCACACACATGCACCGTGCACCTACCCACGCTCCTCCGGCCACCGATGAGCACCGCGTCCATCCCACACACCCACTCGAACACGCGAGACCCCAAAGCACCAACCGGATCGAAGAAATTTCGATCAGATCAAAATCGACCCATTTGAACCCACTGACCCAAAAAACCATCCACGGAAATCGCTTCGCTCCTCCTCCCCCGACCATCAGAGGTCGCGTGCTTCTGGTCAAAGCATCTTCCATGCTCCTCCTTCCATCTCCCAGAGACTCGCGACGCTCGATCAATCCAAGATGGCGAACTAAACGAACAAACCGGCCTCACTAAAATTAGGTTAAAAATATTCAAAACCCCACCGCCGCTTCCACGTCGAACTGGAGCAACTCCAGATATTTTTCCCAACTCCTCCGAAGGCTCCTTCACCCCCACGCGAAACGCCGAGGATTCCGGTCCACTCGATCACCCAAAAATCGACCATAACCCATTTTTGTTCAACTCAAAATTTCTCATTTAATACTTAACAAAAAAATGTGAATTTAGTTTTAAAAATCCTAATTCCAGATGAGAATTCAAGTTATAAACCTGAATTCATATTTTTAAGATGTTCGAAATCATCACTTATTTTCAACCCTTAACTGTTCTTAAGTTTTAGAGCAGACTCTAATTCATTTAACTTAAAATTCAAGTTTAAAATTTTACTTTATAATCAAACAAACATAACTTGTTAAGATACTAAGTCCTAATTTCCAATGGATCAAGCAGAAAAGGTTTTCTTTGAGTAAATCCTGAGCTTGAAATTGAAACAGAGGTGTTCTACAGGCCTTGTTTTCAGCATGCATTCAATCATACAGGTATCTCTTCCATATATATATATATATACTCATATCAAACATAAATCAAGCAATCAGTTATATATATAAAAAAAAGCTTAAGCTTTTTAACACGAAGTTACTCACAGTACTTAGTTTAAACAGGGAAGATGTTTCATTTTCAAACCTGCATACATCATTTTTATGTATACGTATACACGCAAGCAAACATTTACATTCAAAATAAGTTCATACTTTGAGTTTTAAAAAGAATGTTACTCACTTGGCTGATGAAGCAGAAATAAAAACTTGATAGGTTGGAAACTGGAAATTGAACAGAGAAGCAATCCAGTTTGTGTTTTTAGCTGCCTGAAGCTTTAAATAGTTTGAATTTTGTTTAAGTGTGAATATGATATTTGCTTCATCCATTTTTTTCTCAGTTTTGATGGACGAAACAAAATGAGGATTGATGTATAAAAAGAAACTTACAAGTGATATTACATTTTGTACAACAAGACATGGCTGAGGATGCTTTCATTATGCTGTTTTACAGAGAAGTTACTCTTTGCTTGTACTTGTTTATGCATATTTATGTATTTGTTTACTTGTTTCATTCCATGCTTATATTTGTACTTGTTTTCCTTAGTTACAGCCTACATTTTATTCTTGCTTTACCAGGTTTGTTTTTACTCCTATATGTACATAACATAACTTGCTTGATTTAATTTACAAGCTCTTGTATTTGATTTGTTACTTTTTCTTTTGTTTTTTTTATCTTTTGTTTTGTACTTGAATATACATGTTAATGTATTTGTTTACTTCAGCCTTACTTCGGCTGA
This sequence comes from Allium cepa, assembly GCA_030765085.1. NCBI lineage: Eukaryota > Viridiplantae > Streptophyta > Magnoliopsida > Asparagales > Amaryllidaceae > Allium > Allium cepa. Next base: position 383,050,892 of record CM060944.1, on the reverse strand, counting down.
GATGAAAAATGTGTGCTAGGATATTTTTATGTACTTGCTTGTTTTCATATTTAAATGTTGTTTCTTTTCTTTTCTTTATTTTCTTTCACAAGCTTTTGCATCTATGTTTGTTTAAGTGTTCATAAAAACATATTTTTGTTTTAGTCCTTTGTATTTTATTTGTTTGTTTTATTTTCGTCTACATTCTTTTCATATTTAAATGTATTTTATTTTCTTTAAATCTTCTTGTTTTGTAATGTAATAAATTTCTATTTTATTATGTTGTTAGAATTTAGCAAATGTTCTACTTCCTATTTTTATTAAAATTTATCTCATATTATTTTTCTATTTCTAGTTTAAATATTTATTGTTATCTTACTTTAATATTTATTGTCTTATATTATTTTATAAACCCAAACCATTAATTTTACAATTTTAATTCAAAAATTCAATAAATCATCAATTTAAATTAAATTAAAATCTGGGGTCGTTACAGACTTCCCCCCTTAAAAGAATTTCGTCCTCGAAATTCGCAGGCACGAAAACAACACAAAGATAGACAGATTCGATCTCCTATAATTCCTCAAACTTTAGATATGAATTCCAAACTCAAGTCGGAATATCTCAAAATATATACCAATTTGTCCCTCTTCGGACTTCAACCAACCCAAGAAATTACAATAGAATTTCAAATTTGGTTTTAAACAAAATCATTTTATCGATACTATTCAAATTATCTTCATATTCTATTAACCAATTTTAACTCAATTTAAAATTTCCAATTTATTTAAAATTTCCAATTTCAATTTTCAAATTCATATTCATTAAGGTTTAAATCCAAAACTGATAAGAAACCGATGAAATACGAAGTAAGAATCTTCTACAACGATTCGTAGAGCATCAACGCACCGAACTTCTTTCTGTAGCTGTCACGAAGTAATCAAAAGAATTTTGGAAACGAATCAAAAAGAGATTGATAGAGAAAGATTATTTCCACTGTTACAGGGTATTCATCATTTATAGTCATACTTCCCTGTCCCTTATCACGTTCTCTTCTTGCACTCATACTTACTATCGGTGAATAGCAAGAGAATTTACTGAGACATTCGAACAGATATCTTAGGGATATACTCATTCTAGGATATACTTCATCCCATCTCTAATGAGCTACTTAATGTGTTACACTCCTGAGCTAAAGTTCAACTTTAGCTCTGATACCAAATGTAACGAGACGGATTTTGCCCGCTCGAAAATCGACATCCATACTTCAAATCATATTCGAATGCCATAGATTCGACCGTTCAAATCCGATTCGCCGGAGCTTATAACTACATTAAGTAAACAACACAGCGGAATAAAAGAATAATACATTGATATACAGCTTTGATACAATATCTGATACAACAGATGATCCAATAGATATCAATATACATCAGAGATATGATACAATAAATAGCAGCGGAAAAGAAAATAGATGACAACTAGCAGCGGAACAATATAACTCTAAGATAGTCTTCAAAAGAGAACTCCGAGAACTGCAACTCCATCTCCAAGAATCAATCCAGCAATAGCTCGAACTCCCAATAACGATGCACAAAGCTGAGCAAGTGCGGTGTGATCCAAAGACTGAACTAGCTCCAGATAACCTACTAATCTGACTATCTGAAAAACCCAACTCTAGACTGCTCGTGTAGAAAATAATGAGCACCCAGAGTTTAGGAAAGAAACAATAAACTCTGGATCAGTCGTGGGACTGGTATGAGCAACAAAAACAGTTTATCTTTTAAAACATTCAAAGAAATATTTTAAAGTTAATTCGCAATGCTTTTTGAAATGAGACTACCATAAGACCTTCCGCCACACACACAATGCAAACGCAGACTTGGAGGAGATTTCTTCTTATGATAGTCAAAGATGCTTGATACGCATTAAAAAGAAACATTTGATATTATTACTAGTGCATAGTGTAGAACAAATCATTTCGAAAGTAGAATATAAATCTTAGCCAGCATAGGTACCATTATATTATGCCTGCTATAGCTACCTCCTGAGGAAGCAGGTCCTACAACTAAAACCGTACAAGATCGTATTGTTTCTTTGGATTTCCAACGAATGATCAGGCCAAGGAACTTCCCATTGCCACATGAGAACGCCTCTGGATGGACGTCCCCGAGAACCAAACCGGATCTCTACCAACACAAGGCCGGGTTACCCCTAACTGGGTAACAACTGACACGAGTATGCCATCCCCCGGTCCTTTGGGACCTTTAACCGAGCGCTCGTCACCATCATCACACAATCATAACAAAGTGTTTTCAACATGAGTAAGTATCTGGGCTCCATACCATGATACCACCCTTTTCCAGAAGGAAATGCACATACCCTAAAGGGAGCTACCCCTCATAACCTTGCCGCATCTTTCCTGTTTTGACCATTCCGAGGTGTGAGGCTCGACGAAGTCACGTCCACAGAGACACACTTTATACAAAAGCCATGCTTTGGGTCAACAAATGATCATAGAAATGATCACCAAGATAGACGATCAAATAAATGATCCTATCACAAATAATCAACACAATGATCATTTCACAGCAACACTCAGCATGTCACATTACCAAATTGGGAATATATCGCTGATAACATTCAACTACATAACCTCTGAGCTCGTACGTCTCAGAGAAGGGTGTTAAGCTAAGAGAATAAATTCTCCGCCACCAACAGAAATATATTTGAAAGAAATCGGCTTTATATCTCAATTTGTAATGTCAGACATACAATCCATACAAGTCTGTTCCGGGCTCGAACAGAACCGAAGGCACTTACAAAGAAGTCATTGCAATCCGGATATTCACTAATCACGTTCGGACTTCCCATCACATATGGAGTCTCTATACCGGGGACCATTCGATGCAAAGACATTCGACGAGTTGTCCTTACGTTTTCGAAAATATCCGGTCTTCACCACCGGTCTTCAAATGCTATCCATAACGACATATCACATATTCGGAATGGGATATATGACACAAAGGTCCTCTCCCGGCTAAACCGAACAGTGAGCGCAATATTTACAAGAAATATATGGATATTGAGGTTTCAATTAAGTCACAACTTAAAACCCAAAACTTTCTTTCAAACGGTTTAAATCAATTACCATTTCTAATCTTTTAAACAAAAGATTTATTTCACAAAGTTCCATTTACGGATTTCAAAACAATTTCTATTCCATTTGGATTAACTCGTTAAATCTTTATATCAAAGATTTAACTCATAGCTTTCAAAATTCGATTAACTTGTTGAATTTTTAAATCCAGATTCAACTTATAGCTTTCAAATCGTTTTCATAACTTGGAAATTATCTTCATTCTCAAATTTGAAATTCTTTTGAACACAAATTGGACGTTCATTTCTTATGTGAAAGCTTTTATTATTTGAAAACAAACAGTTTTCGTTTCAGAAAAATCCAATTATATTTACACGAGTTAAAGCCCTTGAATTCTATTCACATCCCCAAATCAATACTTTTAAAATAGTTTAACCCATATATATAACTGGTATAACATTTTTAATCCCTAGTTTTAAATCATAGAATTCAATTTCAAATCTTGAATTTAAGTTCAAATCAAATTATTCAACTTCATATTTTATCGAGTTATTCAACATAAATTTCATTTATGAAATTACATTTCAAAAGCTTTTCACTTTAAACCCAATCCATTTCCAAAACATTTGAATTCAAATATTCAAATTTAAAACTATTTCAAAAATCTGTGACTTAATCGATTTCCTCGTGAAATCCATATTGTGTGTGTATGGTGTGGTCCAGGGGTTTAACACACTAGTGCAACATCATTTCAATCATCACAGATTAAAACATAGAAATATAGTTGATAAGCGATATAAAACTATTACGCTCATCGTCCATTCACAGATTCACAGATAGCATACAAATGTAAATAAATATACACAGCTCAAACTACAGAACAAAATATCACAAATCAGATAGGATAATCAATTAAAAGCATCTCATACAATACAATCATTCATAAGCATTCAATAAACATTTGTAAGCAGGAATAATTAACTGTTTAATCCTAATTAATTCAATTCATTTCCAATTTAATTAATTACTTATGAATTTATTATTAATTCAGATTTATTAATTCCAAATCATTTGATATGAATTAATATATCAAACACTTTAATTAATTAAAATTTTCTTAATTAATCATACTAATTAAATTAACCTCCGAACCCATTTACATAATAAATTAACCCCTTGAGTAATTATCTTAAGAAATTAAACTTTTAATTACTGATCATAAAGTAATTATCTCATAACAAGAAATCATTAATTTCCAATTTAATCTAATGATTTTCTTAAACTAAATTAATTAACTTTAATAAATTAAAGTATCCAAAATTAATTACAACGAGTGATTAATCCTTAATTACTTTCATTAAGTAATTACATTTAACAATTTATAATTGATAAATCTAATACAAATTGTAAATTATTCATCCTAATTAACTCAATAATTAATGGATTAGAAATCATCAAATCTTCATTAACTCTAGTTTAAACTTATTCTTATTTATGATTTAATCATCACTCACAATACGTTTTAAAAACATTTATTTTCCCAATTTCTTTCTAATTTTCATTTTAAAACTTGATACTTAAAATAATTTCCAATTTATCCTAAATAAAGTTTTAAAACTAGTTTTTTTTCAAAACCCCTTTTTAAATTTACATATTTAAAAGCATACCTAACACTTAAAACTTATTTACGATTTAAAATAAAAACTGAACTTAACTTCAGTATTTAAATTTCCATTAAATTATACATTTCAGCTTTTGAAAAGATTAAAATTTTAGAATTGTCAAGTAAAACGAAAACTGAAACCCATCTTTTAAATCTTCTTTTTCTTAGACCCTTATTTTATTTCAAATTTAAATCAAAGATAAAAATAAAATAAAACTTGAATTTAAATTTAAAATCTATTATAAGCTTCGTTTAGATTTGGTTCAGTTTAAATTTTACTAAAATCTGTTAAACAGATTGTTCCCAGGCTTCAAGCCTTGAACCATTTCACCGAGCCAATCAGCGAAAAACTTCGAGACGCCTCCCCCTTTTCTTCGAGTTCAACACGTCTTCCCCTTTCTTCCTCCCCAGTGCACACACATGCACCTACCCACGCTCCTCCGGCCACCGATGAGCACCGCGTCCATCTCACACACCCACTCGAACACGCGAGACCCCAAAGCACCAACCAGATCGAAGAAATTTCGATCAGATCAAAATCGACCCATTTGAACCCACTGACCCAAAAACCCATCCACGAAAATCGCTTCGCTCCTCCTCCCCCGACCATCAGAGGTCGCGTGCTTCTGGTCAAAGCATCTTCCATGCTCTTCCTTCCATCTCCCAGAGACTCGCGACGCTCGATCAATCCAAGATGGCGAACGAAACGAACAAACCGGCCTCACTAAAATTAGGTTAAAAATATTCAAAACCCCACCGCCGCTTCCACGTCGAACTGGAGCAACTCCAGATATTTTTCCCAACTCCTCCGAAGGCTCCTTCACCCCCACGCGAAACGCCGAGGATTCCGGTCCACTCGATCACCCAAAAATCGACCATAACCCATTTTTGTTCAACTCAAAATTTCTCATTCAATACGTAGCAAAAAAAATGTGAATTTAGTTTTAAAAATCCTAATTTCAGAGGAGAATTCAAGTTATAAACCTGAATTCATATTTTTAAGATGTTCGAAATCATCACTTATTTTCAACCCTTAACTGTTCTTAAGTTTTAGAGCAGACTCTAATTCATTTAACTTAAAATTCAAGTTTAAAATTTTACTTTATAATCAAACAAACATAACTTGTTAAGATACTAAGTCCTAATTTCCAATGGATCAAGCAGAAAAGGTTTTCTTTGAGTAAATCCTGAGCTTGAAATTGAAACAGAGGTGTTCTACAGGCCTTGTTTTCAGCATGCATTCAATCATACAGGTATCTCTTCCATATATATATACTCATATCAAACATAAATCAAGCAATCAGTTATATATATAAAAAAAAAACTTAAGCTTTTTAACATGAAGTTACTCACAGTACTTAGTTTAAACAGAGAAGATGTTTCATTTTCAAACCTGCATACATCATTTTTATGTATACGTATACACGCAAGCAAACATTTACATTCAAAATAAGTTCATACTTTGAGTTTTAAAAAGAATGTTACTCACTTGGCTGATGAAGCAGAAATAAAAACTTGATAGGTTGGAAACTGGAAATTGAACAGAGAAGCAATCCAATTTGTGTTTTTAGCTGCCTGAAGCTTTAAATAGTTTGAATTTTGTTTAAGTGTGAATATGATATTTGCTTCATCCATTTTTTTCTCAGTTTTGATGGACGAAACAAAATGAGGATTGATGTATAAAAAGAAACTTACAAGTGATATTACATTTTGTACAACAAGACATGGCTGAGGATGCTTTCATTATGCTGTTTTACAGAGAAGTTACTCTTTGCTTGTACTTGTTTATGCATATTTATGTATTTGTTTACTTGTTTCATTCCATGCTTATATTTGTACTTGTTTTCCTTAGTTACAGCCTACATTTTATTCTTGCTTTACCAGGTTTGTTTTTACTCCTATATGTACATAACATAACTTGCTTGATTTAATGTACAAGCTCTTGTATTTGATTTGTTCCTTTTTTTTTTGTTTTTTTTATCTTTTGTTTTGTACTTGAATATACATGTTAATGTATTTGTTTACTTCAGCCTTACTTCGGCTGAGATGAAAAATGTGTGCTAGGATATTTTTATGTACTTGCTTGTTTTCATATTTAAATGTTGTTTCTTTTCTTTTCTTTATTTTCTTTCACAAGCTTTTGCATCTATGTTTGTTTAAGTGTTCATAAAAACATAATTTTGTTTTAGTCCTTTGTATTTTATTTGTTTGTTTTATTTTCGTCTACATTCTTTTCATATTTAAATGTATTTTATTTTCTTTAAATCTTATTGTTTTGTAATATAAATAAATTTCTATTTTATTATGTTGTTAGAATTTAGCAAATGTTCTACTTCCTATTTTTATTAAAATTTATCTCATATTATTTTTCTATTTCTAGTTTAAATATTTATTGTTATCTTACTTTAATATTTATTGTCTTATATTATTTTATAAACTCAAACCATTAATTTTACAATTTTAATTCAAAAATTCAATAAATCATCAATTTAAATTAAATTAAAATCTGGGGTCGTTACAAATAATCTCCAAAATACTATGTACTTTATTTTCAATATACACTATTTCAAAGTACAATTTATGTTTTATAGACTTTTAATATAGTAAATAACTACATGATGAACAATAAGAATACGCTAACTCCAACGTGAAGTTCCTTTCTCCATGTACCATGCCCAATCAGCTGCTAACTTGTCATCCTATGGTGGAGAAAATTGGAAAAGAGCAAGCGAGTCAGTAAAAAGTCAAGTGAATGAGTACAAGTTTAACATGTGATGATTATATGAAGTTACTTCAGTACTACTTTAGATGATAAAGGGTGTGGTACACATGCCCATGAATTCCTAAGGTCTATTACCTAAGGGTTCTTGTCTAATACGTTCATGCACTCCAATTATGTAGCTAATACAGGGGATCGAACAAAGAATCGAATCTCATATCTAATGATCGACCACCGCTCCTAGAGCTACTCCATGTAAACTATGATACCAGGCTACTAAAACATGTGAACACCGCCACAATGCCATTAAACATGGAAACACAGTCCCCTTGGTTACTATCATAAAACATCGCCACTAGGCTACTATGAGCTAAACTTCCCACTACTATCATCGTCACTAGCCTACTGGGAAATGACTCTCCTTTTTACTATGCCCGAAGAGGAAGAACCTGAGATATTGACTTACCGCAATGCCTCATCGTTTACATTTGCTTCCACCTCTCGATCGTAGCATTTATCTCTTATTGCGCACTCTGTGTCCTCCTTTTGAATTGTATATGTGTGTCAAAAATCAGGTACTAGGACCTCCCATTATGCCGAACTCAGTCCATCAGGCATCCACGCCAGCTGCACGCCCATCGTTGGAACCTCTTGTGAGTTCCATTTGCAAAAATACATTGCCTTGTGTCGACTACTTCGTTTTGAATTGGGTAAACGATACTAATCCAATATCGTCATAACCTAACGTTCACTCTTTAAGGAACTAGCTTCCCTACACATCCTAACATTCCTCTAATAGTTGCCTTTAAATAGGCCCAATAATTCATTATTTCCATAATCTTTCAATTTAATTATATAAATTTTATTATAAACCCGGGGCTTAGGCCAAGGTTCAAATTCTGCAATTTTTGTTCTGAACGATCGACCACTAGACTTGAACGGTCGACCATTACTGGTCAACCACTGGGAATTCCTGGTCGGCCATTTGCATTCTGAATTTGGGGTTTCTGCAGGTTTTTAACGTTGATTGTTTGTATATTTTAATCAACTCTTAACAGAAAATTCGAGATCCTAAATTCCAATTTTAAACATCAATGTACGATTCAATTAAGAGTTTGTTAGTCTAAGGGTTTCAAATCTAACTGTAAAAGAGATACATATAAAAAAATCCAAGTTAATAGATTATTGTAATTCCAATTTTAGGGTTTTAGGTTCAAATCCTGGATTTAAGCATATTCAAAGTAAATTTAACATATTCAATTTCTAACACCCTCAACCAATTAAAAAAGATTAAGCTAACTATAAAAATCATCTTACTAAAAGTTTGTCCACTCACCTCAAGCCTAAGCTCTTCCTATATGCTTTGCTTGAGAATCACCTCTCTGTATGCTAGCTTCGCCCGCTTCATCTACTTCGATTAGATCCAATTACTTGTGTTCTTCTAGGTTGAATTTATTTTGATTTTTTAAGAAGATTTGGAGTTAGAGGAGATGTCATATTTTTGCAGTATTTCATTATGGTAATGTGTTATGACGAAATTAAGGATAGATTAGAGTAGAATTAATATGGTTCGCAAATTCATTTAGAGCGTTAGATTTAGGTTAATATATTGTTTCTAGTCATCACATTCATCCATCAAGCCTTGGCCGCTAAGAAATCGATCCGAACCATTTGAACACGTCATAGGAAATCCAAAATGGCTAATTTCACAAAGCTCACGGTCGACCGCACTATTTCATGGTCGACCAACCGATACTGGTCGACCTTCGACCCTCATGGGTCGACCACACTAATCACATAAATATTTATTTTTAATTCTTATAACACCCGTAACTTCTCTATATGAACTTTGATTTCAAATTGTTATACATGAAAATCATCCAAAAATCGCTATAAATGCAATGGCGCACGTTTGTACCCAAGTTCGAACGTCTATGGAAATTTTCTTTTTAGTCCTTGTTTTAATTAAATTTACTTTCCTTATTAAATTTTCATTTAAATTCCTATTAACCTTTTTTCAAATTTTCGGGGTGCTACAGTCTTCATCAACATTTTCCATAACTTCTAGAATGTGGTCGACACTATGACCATCTTCTAACAAGTCATAAGTGCATAGATTCTCATTCGTGAGATGTGTTCTCATTTCCCTCTCTTTGAGAGGAACTCGATGGAGATCAGCAATAGTGCTTGCGAAGCTAGCACTGCCAGACCTTCTTGAATTATCTGCAAAGACAAGGAACGATGGTCTAAATGACTAAAGCTGTAAAATCCATATCAAAAAAGAAAGATAAAATAAGACTTATGGATAGCCACCTTTAAGGAAAGCCTATTGGGCAGTGAATAAAGAAAAAAATCATCCTTGTAATAGCTTAGTTTGTTCCAAAGGCCCATCTCTATGCGACAACCCTTGGAAGGTTTCAGGTAGGTAAGCAAAGGAGATCCTTTTTGATGTTTGAAGCTATACAGATAATGAATCTCCCTTATGCTGGGATCATAGTTCATATGACGTACGAAGATAATATACATGCTATTTAGTAAGGCGTAGCTATTGGGATGTAGGTGGGCTGGAGCTACTTTTATGAATTGTAGAATTGTGTGAACGAAGCAGTTGAATGGTGGAACACAATCGACCATGCACATATATTGATTGCAAGTTGTATACCCTACTAGTGGGAGATGCGCTCATTGATGGCATGATGGAACCAACACATCCTCATAAGGGATACCCTATCTCTCACATATCCTCCTTGGGACACTTTCAAAGCTAGGAAATCCTAAGGATCATCCAAAATGATGGCATCACTCATATCAACATCTAGGGCAGCCCCAAGTGTAGGCACTTCGGCCCCGCACAATAGGGATTATTTCTAGAGGCTTACTGCTTGGTGATCGATTGACTAATGAGTATGTCATGCCACAAGTATTGTAGTAAAACTGGATTCCGTAGTGTACACTGATGTCAACAAACCTGTTGCCATAGTGGAGACGTGTTTGGAGCGCATGCAATCCATAACCATCAAAGCTTCACATATAAGTGATACGGGGAATATTACAAGCTATATTCTTCGTAATGGATGGAGAGCTCTGTATAGTCGATGTACTATACCTGATGGATACTGATGTATGTAGATCGTTCGAATCTCGTACATCGATGGGGCACAACCGTGTCCACTAGAAATTATATGCATTGTATGCATCTAAAACCATGCATTGTTCATTTCTAACGTCATGCAATTCAGATTTATCATTCGATAAAAGACTTGAAAATGTTTAGTTTAAGCGCCAATTTAATATTCAAGGTGACCATCATTGAAACCGTCTCAACGAACCGTAATTTGTCGACTACGTGTCGATCAAGCTTGTCATGGAACCCCACCTGAATACTTGAGAATGTTGGATCAAATTCACACTAAAAATTCAGAGTTACTTTCCAAAAATATTCTCCTCGTGGGTATGACTTGATCCAACTCAAACCAGATTTCATAGGAAATAAACATGAGTCATACCCACAGAATTTGCAATTTGCTTCACGTGAATTAATCAATTCTTTCTAACACCAACAAAACCCAATTTATAGTGCAAAAAAATGCCCATGTCCGGGTTTGTACCTATCCCTGAAGGTACAGCCATGGATTCTCATTATTTTTCAAGCTTGGCCGAAGCTCAGATCGACGGTAATCCTCCTCAAGTTGCTCCACCCACCTGAGATAGTTCGTGTTAGTTGAGCTCGAGTTATTTAGGTTTGATTCATAAATGGTTGAGGAGGTTTGGCCTTTGAGGATCAGTATGGGAGTTGTGACGACAGCGTTGGCATTTGAGAAGGACAGAGTGGCACAACAATACAAAAGTGGAAGTTAATTTGATGGTTCTAAGGTTGGCAACGGTACTTGTACGAGATAAGAGCTCGAAATAGAAGTAAAGTTAGAAAGTGAAGTGCGGGTTCACAACATTATAAGGCCCGATCCAAAAATTTAGGCATACGAATAGTCTTTATTCAAGGCACCATGGATTGGTTTCGATCCATGGAATTAAAAAAATGTACATATGTGTACATATACATACATATATACATACATATATATATATATATATATGTATATGTATGTATGTATGTATATGCTAATAGATATATGTGTGTATACATGTGTATGCATGCATCACAACAGAGATTTAGAATTTCAAAGGACGAAAGTCGTACCTGATTGATTCGAAGAAGAAGACCATTGAAAGTTTTCTAAACTTGGAAATGACAAATCCGAAAAAACATACTTTGGTTTTTATACGACATGGAAGTTACAAGTTCAAAACTGCTTGGAGCAATCAAAAATTAATAAAAGCTGCTACACTTTAGGAAATCAGTTCAAAAGAAAGGTAACGTCTATTCGAAGTAAAGCTTGAAATCAATGATGTAGAATTATCATTTTGTTTCATTCCAAAACATATCTTGTTAAAACAAGATATACTTTTGTGAGTAAATGTTATCCAACCTTGTGAGCAGGCCATATGCGAACGAATCAGATTGGTCAAAATGAAAAATTATCAAGTTGGAATCCAAAGCTACAGCTCCCGAGCTCTGATGTCAAGCGAAACCAAGGAATGAAGTCCACAGATATTAGGAAACCTTCAAGTACAGCCCACACAACATCTCGCTTCAAGTACAGGGTCTAAAGCCAAAAGGGACAAGTGAATTGTGGATCGGTACCGATCCTTATCCATGGATCTGTAACGATACCTAACCTGTCGTCAAATTGTTCACGTACCTTATTCTACATCAAGATGGAGCAATTACAACCGTGTCATTTAGAACGGTTCACATACTATTCTTGACTAAAACTATTGGTGGATCCAAGTGCTTCTGCCCAACCTCCGAATTAAAGAATTCACTTAAGTTCAAGACCGTAGCAATGCAATCAAAACGTCGAATTGGAAGATGCAAGTCAACCAAACATGCACAAGAGGGAATCAAGACCCAGAGAACAAAGTAAATGGTTGGTACTGATCCCTAAGCATGGATTGGTTCTGATCCATGAACTTTGATGACCTGGCCACGGTCTATTCAGTTTTACCTCTTCTAGACAAGGGGAATGTGTGCTAGAATATGGTGGAGATAATTTCGTCAACCTACAGTTATAAACAGAGGAGGGGCATTGTTTGAGGGATCTTTTTGCTTGTTTACAAATTCTTGTGTTCCTTCTATAATTCCAGTGATCATCAGTAACCCATAAGAACTTCTTTGTAAAATCTAATCAGAAAATTAACAAAGTTCAAGTGGACGTAGGCCTTTGATTAGCCGAATACCATAACCATTGTGTGTTCTTATTTTCCTGGTTTTTTAAGTTATTTTCTTCATTTTGTTCTCTACTTTTAATGTCCAGGTGTTTGTGCCTATTTTTGGCATAAATATTATACTACAATTTCAACCTATCATCAGTCAAAACTATGCATAACAAATATTTGACATTCTCAGAATTTATACTAAAAAATTTGCAATATATGTAGCAATTACTAACAAAAATTGTTTATGATAAATATTTGCCATCCTCATCTTATCATCTGATTGTATACTACAATTAGAACCTATAGTCAATTAAATTATGCACAACAAATATTAGACACTCTCAATTATTTGCAATGAAAGTTTTCTAATATATTTGCAATTACTAACGTAAATTGTTTATGACAAATATTTTCCTATTTTAGTATTTCATGTAAATATGTATAACAATTTCAACTTATTATCAACCAATACCGTGTATGGAATCTTTTCGACGTTATTAGTATTTATAGTAAAATTTTTGTAATATTTCAAGCAATTATTGACAAAAATTACCCATGAAAATTATCAGCCATTCTTAACTATTCATTTATTGCATACTTATGACATAAACTATTTCACTCTATTACCAATCAAAATTATGCATGTCAAATATTTGCTATTACCAATTTTTACAATAAAATTTCGCTTATATATCAAACATTCATTGACTAAAACAATGCATGTCAAATATTTATCCAACTTTATGTGTAAATTGTAGTATTATTTCAATCAAAATTATACAAATATTTTCCATTATCTATATATATACGGTAATAGGTTTATGTTACATTTTCTTCTTTTTTTTCAGGATTTTCTTTACGTATAGTTATAAGTAGGAGCCGTTGGTTGCCATCTTTAAACATCGAACATCGCCTTCTACAAATTTGCAAGTATCTTTTTTTTGGGAATTCGGTTCTTTTGGTTCTTTGTGTAGATTTGTTATTCGATTATGAATTGTTTTCGAATGGCAATTTCCTAGACTTGCTATTTGGGGATTAGGTTTGCAAATTAGGGTTTCTTCGAAGACAGTTTCTTCGTCAGTGATTTATGAGAGGTTTTCTAGTGTTTTTGTCTTGAAATTATAAAATCATGTAATGATGTAGATTTGAAAATCTTTGTGGAGAATATAGAAGGTTAAGCGGTAATATGGTAATTTTTGTTAAATAGTTTTAAAAATAGGTGTGTATTTTGTAAGTTTTTATTGGATTACCTTATACTTATTTTTAACCATAAAGAAGTGCATAAAACAAACACTATTAACCAAGGCAAATTCTTTTCCAACCCATTTATTCACTTAGTAGCCCCCCTTAAAAAAATAATTATTCGAAGACAAAAATTCCCTTACCAAACTTTTTTCTCAATTCTTCCGCCTTGCGTAATTTTTCACGTTCTTATAGCATCGAAATTTCAAAACCCTAATTTCCAAATCATAGAAAAACAAAATTCGTTTCGAAACTAACAGATGATGGATTTTAAAGAGGATGGTGAATCTCTATTGCAATCATAGTAGGTTATTGGACAAATATTTTTGGATAAGTTTGTTAACTTTTGCAGGTATAGTCGAATTCACTCGATGGGTGGGTTTTGCGACAATCCACGTATAGGCAATACTAGGATTTTGACCAAACCTAGAAGAAGAGTGCGTGATTACTCAGAAACCACACACAATTATCACGTTGTAGTGAAACAAACAACGCACTACCTTACCGTGTTTTGACAACTACCACGCAGCGTACCTGCGTGGTAGTTCACAATTTTTTTTTGTTCACCTTTTTAGTGTTCAATACTTATGACACTTGTTTGTTCCAGATTGTACTATTTTCAAGTGATGAAGAAACGTGCAACGAAATAGCGTTGGATTATTCAAATGAGTTTACGACTTATGATGTAAGTTTACGTTGATTAACGTTCGAATAAATCTATACTAGGAAAAAGTTCTATACCTGTTCTAATATTGCTTACAATTTGTAAACACTTTTAATGCAGATATTTTCTTCTAGAAAAAATTTGATTGAATGGGTTCGTGATACAGAAAAACGTCTTGGTTTTGTTATCATAATTATGAAATCAATATTGGTGCTTCAACCAAAAAACCAAAAATTATGTTTTCTTGTGAACAAACGGTGTGTACAAGAAGCGAAAAGGCAAAAATCGAAGAACCTTCGAATGACCGGTACAAAAAAATGCAACTGCCCGTTTAGATTTAAAGGTGAGAAACTTCCCACTTTAGATGATTGGCGATTTCATGTTGTTAATGGTGTTCACAATCATTCAGAATTAAAAAATACCGAAGGACATTCGTATATTGGTCGACTAACTGAAGATGAGACCAAGTTAGTTATTGAGATGCATAAGAACATAGTAAAAGCAAAAGAAATTTTACACATGCTTAAAAGAAATGATCCTACAAATTGTACCACCATCAAAATAGTTTACAATGTTATACGAGCACAAAATGCAATTGAGCGAGTATGGTGGTCTCAAGTTCAATATTTGCTTAGTAAATTGAAAGAGTTTGGTTATTTTGAATGGCATCATAAAACGTTAAATGGAACAGATATTATGAAAGATATTTTTTAGGCGCATCCTACCAGCTTGGAATTTCTACATACATTTTCTCGAGTTGTCATACTAGATTGCACATACAAAACCAATAGGTATAGATGCCTTTACTTGAGGTTGTTGGCGTTACTTGCACAGATCTTATATTCTGTATCACGATTGCGTACTTAGTTGCTGAAACTAGGGGTGGGCATTTAACCGACTTAACCGACTAAACCGACTTAACCGACATCAACCGAACCGACTTAACCGATAAATTCGGTTAACCGACGTAATGGTTAACCGACCGACCATAACCGAACATTTTTGGTTCGGTTAACGGTTAATGAAATTTGCTCAATCGGTTAACCATGGTTAATCGACCGACCGTATATTGGACTGAATTACTAATGTAATGAATTACTAAATTATCTATTTGTTGAAATTGGACTGAATTACTAATGTAATGTAGTAATTATGAATATTTAATGATGCTTGTAAGTTGTAACGTATAAACTAAGGACTAAAGTATGAACTAAGGACTGAAGTATGAAGTATGAATTGTAATCTTGTAATGTACGAACTAATGATGCTTGTAATGTATTGCATCAGGTATTAATGCATGCATAGAAGTATTAAGTATTACTAACGTATGAACTGAATTATTGAAGTTTGAAACTACGTTTATTAGTGTGTGTATATGTTGTAGTTTTATAACCATTTAACATAAACGGTTAACCGTTCATGTTAATCGGTTAACCGATTAAATAAATCGGTTAACCGTGGTTAATTTTGATCGGTTCGGTCGGTTAACCATTGCCATAATTAACCGAAGACCGGTTAACCGAACCGCCATAATTTTTTGGTTAACCGAAAAAATTAACCGATTGAATCGGTTAACCGACCGTGCCCACCCCTAGCTGAAACTGAGAAAAATTATATATGGGCCTGAGAACGGTTGAAATCTATTTTGGTTGATTGTGAAGTTGAATTGCCATCGGTCTTCATTTATGATTGGGAAACAACACTAGTTAATGCAATTGGATTTGTTTTTCCAAACTTCACATATATGTTATGCACATGGCACATTAAAAATAATGTTCTTACATATATGCAAAAAAAAAATGAAAGGAATGAAAGTTGAAGAGAAGAAGTCATTTTTATTTAATTGGAATGAACTTGTTTGTTCAAAAAAATTAGTTGTACATAATGAGAATGTACAAGTGTTGCATGAAAAGTACGCAAAACATACTTTCCTCTTGAAGTATATTCACGAGACATGGTTGGGTGCATACAAAGATCGATTTGTTCAAGCATGGACAGATGATTACAAGCATTTTGGAAATTATATTTCTAATTGGAATTTTTTAATAACCATATTAATATATATTCCACTAGTAATTATTGTTTTAGTAATCATATGTTTGTGTCATATACAGGGCTGAGTCCGCTCGTTCAAAATTAAAGAAACATTTAGCTAGCTGTCAATGTAATTTTGAACAAGCTTGGATGAAGATGCATTCGCTGTTGGAGCTCTCATTTATCGAACTTGAAGCATCCTTCGTGCAAAGTTTAACAAAAGTAAAGCACATATTTCATATACGAAATTTTAAAAATTTACGAGGATTTGTTTCTATCAAGGCAGTTGACTTAATTCACTTAGAATTACAGAGAATAAAAGAAGTTGGTGAGGAAGAATTGTTATGTGGATGTGTCGTTCGTAGAACACACGGACTGCCTTGTGTGCATGAGTTAGCTCGTCTTGGACCTGGTACCGCAATATCGCTTGATATGATTGATGTTCATTGGACAAGACTTCGTCTTGTTGAAATAAGTGGAATGAAAGATGTGGGAGTAGTAGAAAAAATGAAAGTGCTATTAAACAATGTGAAAAGGATGGATACTCCTTACCAAATGCAAATTTATAAGAAGGTGTTGGAAATTGTTGAACCATGTACGTCAACTCTCGCATCTCCAAAAAGAAAAAGAAAAATATATGGAGGAGAAAGCAAAAAAAGTACTAATAATTCAACTAAAAGAATGCCTTCATCATTTGAGCTCGTCGAAAGTGTGTACTCTCAAAGTTCGTTTACCTAAAAAAAGGCTCGTATCGATAAACTTCATATTTGTAAACCAAAAAAGGTATGTACACTAAATATTATTTTTGTACATATATAAATACTGTATTAACTTGCTATATCATACTTTTTTCCACTTGGAAGAACTAACTATTTGCCCAAGAACTTGTTTGCATCAAATACCATTGGAGTTGAAGACATTTGTTATCGATATTATTGACGTTCGATCAGATGGTAACTATGGATATCAGTGTGTGACGGATTTGCTTGGTTTGGGATAATCAAGCTGGAGTCAAATTAGGAGGGAGTCATATGAAAATCGAAGTTTATACGATCGCATTCTCATAGAGCATGATAGAAGTGCTTGTCTTCTCGAAAGCCTTATGCATGAAGATGAAGGTTTTGCGCCAAGGGAAAAGTGGATGTAAATGCCCGATGTTGGTTATATTATTGCAACTAGATATAATGTTGTATTATTCAACATTAGTGAAAGACTTCTGTTGACAATACCTCCATTGAAAGGAAAAGTGTCTCCACCGATACAGTGCACTGAAATTGCAATAGCTTTTGTTAACCAAAATTATTTCGTTCAGGTACGCAACTTACAGATTATTCAACCTAACAAGTATTTCAATTACTCTCATTCACACTTGAATTACATATTGCCAATCGCAGGTAAAACTAAAGCCTAAACATCCAGTACCACCAATATATTCAAAATGGTTCACAGCTCGAGATACAGATGCAAGTAAATGGGAGTACATTTACACCGATCGAAGACAAGCTTGGAATGAAAGAACTGAGTATGTTGAATGGAATTAGTCGTGGCACTATTTTATAGTTGGATTACAAACTTGAGTGATGTTTGCAAGTTGTTGTTGCTTCGTAACTACAAATATCTTTCTTATCAACTAGTTGGATTACAATATGTGTAACTGTTTTAAATTTTCTTGAATGAAATGTTGATTAAAACAACGTTAATCTTTAAGTTTAAACTATGTTTGTTTGCGGTGATGAACAAATAGTATTTTTTTTTTTTTACTGTGTTGGAAGTACCACGTAGTGCAACTATGTGAATATTGTTCCAGTATGGGCTAGTCGAACGTGAATAATAACATAACAACATTTAAGCCCTACATGGCTAAATGAAAAACCATGCACTATGTAACGACCCGCTTTCTCCACGCTTTAAATCGACACACGTGCCAATTCAAACCATACGGAAGGGCGGATTGTTACGGGTAAATAAGAAAAACAAGAAAGAAATAAAACAAAACAGAATCTCACAGCGGAAGGATAAAATATAATAATCAAATATACAGTTCATGAAGCTGTTTACAAAATATTAAAATTTTACTTATACAATATATCAGAGTTTCACATACCAACGAATAAAAATCGATGTAGCGGAATACAGTGTAGTGGAACAATATAATATAATAATAATGAAATCTTCGTCTTCGTCCTTCAGAAATAAAGTCTTCGATCCTGAAATGCTCGGACTGCCCCGAGCGAATAGAAAAGACAAAACACTCGAGTCAGAACTAAAAGATCTTATGTAAGTTAAATCAACTGAAATAAATATGAGTGCAGTAACTTAAAAGATGCTCGGGATTCACATCTCTTAAGGATCCGTTAAACTATTTACTATGTAGTATATTTCGCTATTATAATAGTGTCTATTTGTAAAATAAATTTACTTTTAAATAGCGTTAAGAGGTTACCCATATAGCCCTTAACACAAAATATATTCCCATAGTCTATACAGTACTGTAATCTCCCCCGTACTGGGCGTCGTCAGAGGGCACTCCATAGGTATGGTATAAAACAAAATCGTATAAGGTGCGCTAGGGTAGGTGATACGGCACAACTAGGCAATGCCAGGGTAGATATACCAATTGCTATCCAGGCTGGTGGTAATGCATAGCTGCTGCTATCACCCACCTCGAACAACACCCCCAAATCAAAAATAAAAAGTGGCCACCAAATCAATACAAAAGTTAGAGTATAATATCGAAGAGGAGTATCCGATAAAGGGCGCTAACCCCCTTGGCCCGAGAATCGCTCCTGTTTTAGCCACCTTATGCCAACTCACGGGAGTCGGGTCCACGTATTTATCTCAAAGGAAACGCCGCCACCATCCTACTTCATTCTAGAATCTCCACCACGTACACCGTTGTTAAAGTGGTTTTTGGAGTTGGCAGGGAGTATGCCAACTTCCGATCCCGGTCTCTTCAACAACCAATCGTTATTATAACACCGTGCTCTTTAAAAATAGTTTATACTTTAAAACCAGAATATAACTATCCATTTCAAACCCGTAAATACGATATCATTTCCATTTTCAAAACAACTCATTTTGATATTATTTTTATAAAACCTAAATCAATAATATCATTTTTATTTCAAATATATTTCTTTTCCAAAATCATACTGCTTTAAAATTTAGAATATCTGGAAACCAACATTTGAATTATAACTTTCAAAACATAATACTTCGAAATTCATAGCTTTAAAACCATAACTTCTAAAACTTGAATGGTTTGGATATTCAATAATATATAGAATAAAATAGTTTGGATTTAAAATTGCTTTAAAAATAATTTCCGTGACTTCACAATTTTTATTCATTTAAAATTTTAGGTCTAAACCCATAAATGTAGATTCACTTTTGGTTTCAATAAAACACTTCGATTTCAATATATTCAACTTTGAGTATTTAACAATTTCAAAACTAAGGTTGGACCTTCTATTCAACAATTTATTGTCCTATTATTTAGTTTTGAAATATTCACAAAATAAATCCATAGAATAAAACTCAAATTTCTATGAATTAAATATTTCCTTCAATTTATTTATACTAGAACTACTCATTTAATTTATTTTGAATAAAAATCCAGTTATAAATATCATGCCTTTAAAATTTCCAAGTTTAATAAATTTACACCAACTTGTGGAGTTAAATTTTTAAATAAGCTCGATTCCAAGTAAATTTCCAATTTATTTTCCAATCATAATTGATTTGAACCATTTAAAATTCTATATATGTACAATATCTTTAAACATGTACTTAATCATATAATATAAATTATCAAACTCCATTATTCATCTTATTTATTTTTATTTAATAGATTTAGACATAGCTTAACTTCAAATTTTAACTATATATGTATATATAAAATAATATTTATATAATATAAAAATTTAATATTTATTAAACTGTATCCTATCCAAACCATAGAAATCATTTTCAAAATAATTATATATAGACCGACGGTGTCTGTATAGAATTTTCTATCCTATGGTCAAGTGATACAGATATTTATCATTTCAATCCGCAATCTAAAAATAAAAAATGCGATTATATATCACTTCAAACCGCAATCCCGAATGAAATGAAATGCATGATAACTTGCAGATTATATAATATAGAACACATCATCCATTCACCAAACATCATCCATCAACCATTTATTACAATCATCATCCAATTTGAACAAACATCAATAAATAGAATATAAAATATAACAGGTATCAACGAATAGTTTATATTGACTAATAAATTAATAACTGTTTAATTGAAAGTTTATATGCAAAAATAAATAGATTTACTGTCAATTTATATGCAGTAATAAAATTAAATACCAATTTAATTTAAATAAAATGCAATCTAACTGATATGATGAATATAATATGTCAAACAGTCATAAATGAATTTCGACTCATATCATAAATCAATTTAACAAACATAAGAAATTTTAGAAGTTGTGAGTGGGTTAAAACACTCACCTTTTGAATTTAAATTGAATTCAAATTCAATTTAAACCCAAAAATTTGACCTTCTCACAATTCGTCCAAACCAGCGTCATCAAGTCCGGAATTTTTTCACGATCCGAACAAAAAAAATCGCGCGTGAAACGGAGTTCGTATGTAAGAGTTATAGCGATTATTGCGCTTCAAATTCAATATTAAAAAAAAACAGTTACACCACATACTTTCCACGTCACACAGAAGATGTCCTCCTTCCAGAACCCTACTGCACGCACGCAAACCACAGGCCGTCGCTCCTTCTTACGTTAGCAACGTTGCCTATGGCAACTTCAACGCCCAACGACCTCTAGTCTCCCCCTCCGACCTTACGCGCTTGAAAACGCACTCAACCCAGGCCACAAGAACAAAGCTGCGACACCTATCGGCAAAACATCTCCAGCCGTCGCCTTATAACCTTTAACCCTAATCGAATTATGCACAAAATCCAACCGTCTATTTGCGAAATAAACTCCATGGATGAAGTCCCCTCGGTCCTCTCTTCAAAACCCAGAAAGGGTTCGCCGATCCGACGACTTTGATTTCGACGATGATGAACGACCGAAACTTCTCTAATTTTTACCGGTCAAACGACAAACTGAATCGAAAAATAAACACCACCAGTGAATTACTCTAGTCGAGAGCTTCAACATATATTTTTTCTGAATTTTTTTGAGGACTTTGAATTTTTGACTTTGATTTTGGATTGTAATTGGATCTAGGGTTTGCATCCATTGAAGAAGAAAAATAGCTGATGAAATTTACACGCAGATAAATGAGAATAGGTGGAGGCTAGGGTTTAGCAGGGTATTTATAGGAAAATTGAAAAATATATGGATCGGGTTGATAGATATACGTGCTACCGCTAACGTGGCCCAAAAGCCCGTTCTGACTCCGGATCGAAATTGGGTAAACCCATATATCAAAATAGGTGTTTTAAAATATTATGAACGCAATGGAAAAGGTTTCACGTCCAAATTTCATCGTAGGAAGAAGTTATGCTAAATTCAAAATTTTCAAATTGATTTCAATCGATTTCAGTTGCATAAATTTCAAGGCGTTTCGAATCCGTACGATCAAACGACACGTCCGATCGCTACGAAACTTGAAACACTATTATAATTCACCGTTACGGATCCGATGAAACTAGTTTCGTCGAAATTCGAGTCAGTGGTCAAAATGGATATTTTTCTATTAATTAAAAAATTTAATAATTAAATAAATAAAATCCAATTCTTAGTTCCAATTCTAAAATTGACAAATTTTATTACCTTTATATTTCCCAAACATTTACAATGCTTTAAACAAATTTATATGTCGCTTAAATGTTGATTCAATCATAAATTTTAGCGTTAAATTCCAATTTCGTTAAATTTAGAAATTATAAATTAAAATTTTAATAATTCCTTTGAATTAAATTTTCATTCATATTATTCAGATTCATTATTACAAACAGATGAAATAAATATTGAAATCAAAATCCATTATCTTAACATTCTCAATTTTCATCTAAATCCTCACTTATGTAATATTTAAATATATATTCCGCTTAATTTCAATAAATCCACTTATTAGATTTCAAATTATAAATAAATTAATAATCTGGTTTTCACTCCTTAAATCAACCAGTCCTCATATTATAAATAAAACTAACATTTATTACATCTTATAGAATTAACCATATTTAATGCCAAATCAAATCTACCCTAGCTGCACAATTAGGGCAATTAATTGCAATTGATTTCCCATTAAACTACATAAATTATCAAATTGAAACCTAAATAAAACGTTTATTTATTTAAAATCTTGCTGTTTAAATGAATTGACCCTTCACGGGTATAATTAACATTGATTTCCAATTATTACTTAAATTTACACCCACAAACGTTAAACTTAGATTTATTACAAATTTTTACCATTTAGTCTATCGAAGCCTGAGATTACATCTTTACTATTCATTTATTCGACTCAATTTAGCATTACTTACCTTGCATTAACATTGTTACTTTAAAACTCTATCCAATTGCAATTAATCTGGAAACCAACATTTGAATTATAACTTTCAAAACATAATATTTCGAAATTCATACCTTTAAAACCAGAACTTCTAAAACTTGAATGGTTTGGATATTCAACAGTATATAGAATAAAATAGTTTGGATTTAAAATTACTTTAAAAATAATTTCCGTGACTTCACAATTTTTATTCATTTAAAATTTTAGGTCTAAACCCATAAATCTAGATTCACTTTTGGTTTCAATAAAACACTTCGATTTTAATATATTCAACTTTGAGTATTTAACAATTTCAAAACTAAGGTTGGACCTTCTATTCAACAATTTATTATCCTATTATTTAGTTTTGGAATATTCACAAAATAAATCCATAGAATAAAACTCAAATTTCTATCAATTAAATATTACCTTCAATTTATTTATACTAGAAATATTCATTTAATTTATTTTGAATAAAAATCCAGTTATAAATATCATGCCTTTAAAATTTCCAAGTTTAATAAATTTACACCAACTTGTGGAGTTAAATTTTTGAATAAGCTCGATTCCAAGTAAATTTCCAATTTATTTTCCAATCTTAATTGATTTGAACCATTTAAAATTCTATATATATACAATATCTTTAAACCTGTACTTAATCATATAATATAAATTATCAAACTCCATTATTCATCTTGCTTATTTTTATTTAACAGATTTATACATAGCTTAACTTCAAATTTTAACTATATATGTATATATAAAATAATATTTATATAATATAAAAATTTAATATTTATTAAACCGTATCCTATCCAAACCATAGAAATCATTTTCAAAATAATTATATATAGACCGACGGTGTCTGTATAGAATTTCTATCCTATGGTCAAGTGATACAGATATTTATCATTTCAATCCGCAATTTAAAAATAAAAAATGCGATTGTATATCATTTCAAACCGCAATCCCTAATTAAATGAAATGCATGATAACTTGCAGATTATAGAATATAGATCACATCATCCATTCACCAAACATCATCCATCAACCATTTATTACAATCATCATCCAATTTGAACAAACATCAATAAATAGCATATAAAATATAACAGGTATCAATGAACAGTTTATATTCACTACTAAATTAGTAACTGTTTAATTCGAAGTTTATATGCAAAAATAAATAAATTTACTGTCAATTTATATGCAGTAATAAAATTAAATACCAATTTAATTTAAATAAAATGCAATCTAACTGATATGATGAATAAAATATGTCAAACAGTCATAAATGAATTTCTACTCATATCATAAATCAATTTAAAAAACATAAGAAATTTTAGAAGTTGTGAGTGGGTTAAAGCACTCACCTTTTGAATTTAAATTGAATTCAAATTCAATTTAAACCCAAAAATTTGACCGTCTCACAATTCGTCCAAACCAGCGTCATCAAGTCCGGAATTTTTTTACGATCCTAACAACGGAGTTCGTATGTAAGAGTTATAGCGATTATTGCGCTTCAAATTCAATATTAAAAAAAAAGAGCACTTACACCACATACTTGCCACGTCACACAGGAGATGTCCTCCTTCCAGAACCCTACTGCACGCACACGAACCAAAGGCCGCCGCTCCTTCTTACGTTAGCACCGTTGCCTATGGCAACTTCAACGCCCAACGACCTCTAGATCTCCCCTCCGACCTTACGCGCTTGAAAACGCACTCGACCTAGGCCACGAGAACAAAGCTGCGACACCTATCAGCAAAACATCTCCAGCCGCCGGCTTATAACCTTAAACCCTAATCGAATTATGCGCAAAATCCAACCGTCGATTTGCGAAATAAAATGCATGGATGAAGTCCCCTCGGTCCTCTCTTCAAAACCCAGAAAGGGTTCGCCGATCCGACGACTTTGATTTCGACGATGATGAACGGCCGAAACTTCTTTGATTTTTAGCGGTCAAACGGCAAACTGAATCGAAAAACGAACACCACCAGTGAATTATTCTAGTCGAGAGCTTCAACGTATATCTTTTCTGAATTTTTCCGAGGACTTTGAATTTTTGACTTTGATTTTGGATTTGTAATTGGATCTAGGGTTTGCATCCATTGAAGAAGAAGATGAGCTGATGAAATTTTACGCACGGATAAATGAGAATAAGCGGAGGCTAGGGTTTAGTAGGGTATTTATAGGCAAATTAAAAAATAGATGAATCGGGTTGATAGATGTACGTGCTACCGCTAACGTGGCCCAAAAGCTCGTTCTGACTCCGGAACGAAATTGGGTAAATTCATATATCAAAATATGTGTTTTAAAATATTCTAAATGCAATGAAAAAGGTTTCACGTCCAAATTCGATCGTACGAAGAAGTTATGCTAAATTCAAATTTTCCAAATTGATTTCAATTAATTTCAATTGCATAAATTTCAAGGCGTTGCGAATTCGTACGATCAAACGACACGTCCGATCGCTACGAAACTTGAAACACTATTATAATTCACCGCTACGAATCCGATGAAACTAGTTTCGTCGAAATCCGAGTCAATGGCCAAAATGGCTATTTTTCTATTAATTAAAAAATTTAATAATTAAATAAATAAAATCCAATTCTTAGTTCCAATTCTAGAATTGACAAATTTTATTACCTTTATATTTCCCAAACATTTCAATGCTTTAAACAAATTTATATGTCGCTTAAATGTTGACTCAATCATAAATTTTAGCGTTAAATTCCAATTTCGTTAATTTTAGAAATTATAAATTAAAATTTTAATAATTCATTTGAATTAAATTTTCATTCATATTATTCGGATTCATTATTACAAACAGATGAAATAAATATTGGAATCAAAATCCATTATCTTAACATTCTCAATTTTCATCTAAATCCTCACTTATGTAATATTTAAATATTATATTCCACTTAATTTCAATAAATCTACTTATTAGATTTCAAATTATAAATAAATTAATAATCTTGATTTTCACTCCTTAAATCAACCAGTCCTCATATTATAAATAAAACTAACATTTATTACATCTTATAGAATTAACCATATTTAATGCCAAATCAAATCTACTCTAGCTGCACAATTAGGGCAATTAATTGCAATTGATTTCCCATTAAACTACATAAATTATCAAATTGAAACCTAAATAAAACGTTTATTTATTTAAAATCTTGCTGTTTAAATGAATTGACCCTTCATGGGTATAATTAACATTGATTTTCAATTATTACTTAAATTTACACCCACAAACGTTAAACTTAGATTTATTACAAATTTTTACCATTCCGTCTATCGAAGCCTCGAATTACATCTTTACTATTCATTTATTCGACTTAATTTAGCATTACTTACCTTGCATTAACATTGTTACTTTAAAACTCTATCCAATTGCAATTAATACTCTAAATAAATACATTTACTCTTTTCGTTATTCTATTAATTTTCATTAACGTAATATAAAATAAAAATTATTGTAACTGATTTTCAAATGTTAAATTGACAAGCTACCTCAATAGGCAACATACATTACTATTTAATTGGGTAATTTAAAATAGTCGCGAATCTACTCTTAAATTTATTTCCAAATACCGCACTACCTGATTACCTAAATTTACGATCAAATACCGTTACAGTGGTTATCGCATTAATCAATTAAAGCCTTCCTTTATTTCAATTAATTGGGTTTGAGCAAATTAAATTTTCATTAACTTACATTTACATAATTTCATTTGTAAATTAAATGCTTACCTTTATAAGCTTTCATTCCAAATAATATTTCAATTTCTACTTGACATTGATTTAATTGCATTTACTATTTAATGTTATTAATGCATTAACTAAATTCACTACTTACCTTTGTTCTCTTATATGCAATTCTTAGCCTAGTATAAAAATTTACATCACTTCAATTTATTCGTCATTTTGTTTCAACTGTAAATACTTAGCCTTAAATTCCTATGATTTCATTTCATTTTCAGCATTTGCTTCATTATAACTTCTAAGATTTTTATTTCTTCCTAAATTTAATTGCAAATTTAAATTAAACCAACAAATTTATAAATCAAAATTTACGGGTCGTTACACACTAGCCTTACGTGGTTAGGTAAATGACCACGTCTTGTCAGTGCGTGGTGAAAATAGAAACTCAAAAAAAATTATAAAGCGGGGCTTCCTTGAATTAGCTCCATGTGGTTATGTACATATCCACGGTTTGCCAGTGTGTGGTGACTATAAAGAATCAAAAAAATATGCAAAATTCAAATAAGCAAACCTGACACTAGCAAACAAAATACCATTAACATATAATGTTGATATACATACTGTAACGACCCGTATTTTTACGGATCGAAACATTGTTTAACTATATGCTTAAAATCGTTTTGTTGTTAAGTCGTTTAAAGTTTGAGTCGACCATAGTTTAAGTCGTATGGAAGCTAACTTGTGTGGTCCTTAAGTCGTGGGAAGCTTAGGTCGTATGGGGCGACTTAAGGTAGGTGGCCGACCCATAGGGTTAGCGGCTTATAAGGTTTGGCCGACTCATAGGCTTAGGCGACTTAAGGTTACCGGGTTAAGGTATTGAACGACCTATAGATGTTAGCCGACTCATAGAAGACCGACCTATAGATTCGAGCGACTCATAGGTAGTGACCGACTTAAGGGCTAACGGTTTATGGATGGCCGACTCATGGATTAACCGACCTAGGGAAACTAAGTGGGGTTAAGGAGATAACCGACTTAATTGAATCGGCGACTTAAGGGTAGGTCGTAAGTCGGCTAGGGGCTAGGTCGGCAATAAGGATAAGTCGTTAGGTCGCATATAGGGTTAAGTTGTGTGACCTTGTGTCTGTGTTGAGTCGCACATTGGTTAAGTCGTGCGCATGTTAGATCGGCTTAGAGTTAGGTCGGCATGCTAGTAAGTCGTCATACGACTTAGGACTTAGGAACTGTGCGGCCTTGAGGTTGAGTCGTGAGCTGTGTGTGTTGAGTCGTGTATGGGTTGTGCTGTGTTGAGGTGAGTCGGTAGGTCGTATGCTGGCTTGAGTCGTGAATCGTGGACGACTCATAGGGGGGACGACTCATGGGTTAAGTCGTGACCGACTTATGGGCGGACGAGACAAGGATTCAGCCTATAAATAGAGGGCTTTGGCTCACTTTTTGGCACCGGATTTTGAAGCGACGAAGTGCTGCCATTTTGAGAGCTCGACTACAACATTTCTTCACTTCTTTTCTCCTCTCTAATCTAGTGCTAACATCCATCCAAGATTGAAGATCAAATCAAAGATCCAAGAGCCAAAGTTGAAGATCTTCATCCAACAAAGAGAGATTCCATCGATTGAAGCGAGATTTTACCGGATCGAGCTTGATTCCTTGTTGTCCAGATCTGGAGTTGATTGCTTTTGAGTTGTTTAGGTGATTCGGTGAGTGATAGTTATCTCTCATACGGACCCAAGGGAGTATATTGGATTGGTGGCTTGTCTACGCGTTAAAGATAGTGATTCCTTGCATTTTCCTAAAGTCTGCATGTAGATCTATCATCTATGAAGTTTTGACACCTATTTTGCTATATGATTACTTGTATAAGTTCATTCATCAAGTTATAGAGGCATTTGCCTATGATTCATACTTGTTAGATTTGGACACTTTAATTACCAAATTGCCATTATTGTTGTAATTGCTTATTAGATCTTGTTGAATGTTTGATTGCTTAGATTAATGATTGGTTTATGATTGATTTGATTATTTCAAATTAGCTAGTAGTTGATTTGGACAAGTTGATCGAAGATAATTCAAAAGTTAAGTGGAAAGGCTTTTGGATGGTGAAAGCTGCTTGTGGCATATGAAGCGGATGTGGAAGCTCATATGGATAGATTTGATGATGATGGACTTTGCCATGATGCGATTAGGCAAACCATGATGTTGAGATGGGACTTTGCTATGATGCGATGAAGCGAAGTATGATGTGATGTAGTCTTGGCGTAATCCAGGCAGGGATCATTCCAAGCATGTTGATAACCCGAGGGATGGTTCGAGTTGGTTGATAATGGATTGCTCGAGAAGAGCTTGGGCTAGTATGGGAATAGTCGTCGAGGAGGATGACTAGGAGGCTTGGATCTCATCGTTGTTGAAGGTTCTAGTAAACTCAGAGCAAGGGTACATGGGATGCCCAAACGACTACAGGTAGGTGGTCGGGACACCCAAAAGACTACAGGTAGGTGGTCGAGTACTCTGGGCAGAGTAGGTAAGTCCTAGGCACGGGTCACGATGACGTGCAGAGTTTATCTAGAACCGGGGTTACCATTAGCCCTTGACTGGAGGTCATTCAACTAACGATGATATCGAGGCAATGATAACAGTGATAGCCAGAGTCATGGATGTTTGATTGTACCATCATCCGATCTCAAGAGCGGTGTTTTCTGGGTGCTTATCTGATCTTGGTTTAGGCCTTGGGGGTTTATGCTTGGAAAACATCGACCTTGACTCGAGTGATAATTACTTTACTTAAATTGTCTGCTTTGCTATGCTTGTTTGTGCTTAGTGGGACTGGGGGCTATCACTGTAGAATGAGGTGGAGTGGGATGGTTGAGTTCCTATTCCTTTTATCCTTTATGCTCTTTTGGTATGTTTGATAGTTAATTTACTGCTCACTAAGACTGTTGTCTGACTCAAGGTTTTATGTTCAACTCTTATTACCTTGGGCTGTTCATCCATGATGGGATGAGCAGACTAGGTAGCAGGTGACAGGTGTTGTTCTTGGCCACCAACGCTGTTGATGACGAGGACGAGCTGGAGGCTAGCATATTAGTTTTCTTACTATATGTACTGGATGATCCGCTGCTTGTATGTTTTGAGTGTTATGTAGTGAGGCTTGATGTATTGATTGTTCAGATGCTTGTATCAAACCTTTATGAAGTCTATATGATGATATTCTGTTATGAACTTCATTATATACATATATTTCTCTATTGTATTTTGTCCATGCGCTGTGAGTTGTACGATAGAGCTTTTGTTTTATCTTATCCTGACTATCGTCCATGGCTGCCTGGCACGCCTTTCAGCGCACCATTCTCTTGTTTTAGTGCGGGAGTCATGGGCGGTCGTCACACATACAACATAGCCGTCCTTTCACCCATTAGAACAACGAATTCAACTGTCAAACCCACATAACATATGACATCATATATGAAATCAAACATTCTCCAAAATACAACCAGTCCATATTACATATGTCAACATACGTGAAGTCATACATGCACCAAAATACAACCATACAACATAGTAAAGTTGACGAAGTATGTAGCGTGACTAGCTACTCGGGCACTAGCAACATGAGGGTTAGCTTCATCCAAAAAACCATGCACATCATGTAGAGTCTGGAGAAAAAATTAGTATTAAAGTTAAAGTTTTTAATTTTACTAATGCTCAATATTACAGTTTAATGCTTAATATTACAATGAACTTTTAAATGTAAAATGTAACATGTAACATACCGAGT
This sequence comes from Allium cepa, assembly GCA_030765085.1. Classification (NCBI taxonomy): domain Eukaryota; kingdom Viridiplantae; phylum Streptophyta; class Magnoliopsida; order Asparagales; family Amaryllidaceae; genus Allium; species Allium cepa. Next base: position 383,020,186 of record CM060944.1, on the reverse strand, counting down.
ACAGTTGGTCATAGGTAGGTTGAAAATGTGATGCTCCAATCAATACATTACCAAGTAATCGTACGAGATTGTGAACCCGTAAAACACCATGATCCCTGTACCACTCCATATAATTATCCATGCAACTCAGAAAAGACACCTGTAGTGGTATTGATCTACGTCCTTCTGCAATTACATGATGGTACCAATTCTTCTATATACTTTCCAAAAACTAATAACGCACCTGAGTGTATGTAGTTGAAGTTGTACCTCTACGTGCATTTATTGCTATTGGAGGAATATGAGCCATAGTAATGTTCTGAACTCTGCCAAGCTGCCTAAGTACTCTATCAGGATGAACGGTTCCACAACGTTAAGGTAGAGAATGCAACCACCGTACCAAGATATAGCATGAAATGGATGATAGTGCCGTGCAAAGATGTATGGATCAAAAATAACATGTTCAAAGATGAAATGGATCAAAATTAGTGGTAGTAAATTGACTGATTACTCAAGGAATCCAACTCATCGTAATATTATTGATATTACATAATAAACGAAGATAATTACTTGTTCAATTTGAATGGTATCAAGGAATATACGTAGATCGATGACTGATGCACCACTGTCTGAAGATGGATTCCATCGAGCAGCATGGGGTAAATTATCGTAATACTGATTTGTGGAAGGATGAAAGCATGAGAAATGCTCAAATATCCATGACTCCAGTAAGCAAAGAAATCTTGCAATCTGTTTCACACCCATACAGGTCACTAACCCAAGGTGCCTGTAGAGAAATGCAAGTGCTGCTGAATCCCAAGAATAAGTGTTGACAATATCCAAAATTTTTAACGGATCCAGCAGCGATATGTGGACATGAGACTTGCTTTTTTTGGCAAACAATGTATTGCCAAGAAGGAATAAAAAATAAGCTCTAGCGGCGCGCCTAATTGCCTGATCAATCCAATCATCGCTCACGTCTTTAACTTTATCAACTAACATAGACAAACTTAGTTTATATCCAACCCTCTCATTCGTTTCTATCCTAGCTTCTGCTTTAGTAAGGCCGAGATACTTTGAAACAATACTTACTGCTTGTTCCATTTTGTATGACATACTATGTACAGGTTTACCTTCGACTGGAATGTGTAATAAAGAAGCTACATTATCAAGAGTAATAGTCATCTCACCGAATGGTAAATGGAAAGTATGAGTCTCAGGATACCATCGTTCTACAAAAGTTGGTATCAAATTCTTGTTAACGCTCTTGTAGCAAGTGCTAACAATGGAAAACAAGCCAGAAGAGTCAATAATGGCTTTGAATCTGATAGCATTATCTGGAATCCTCCACTCCGATACCTTCTGTGTATGGTTGACACATGTAAGAGGTGATCGTTCCTATACAAATAAAATTTACATTGAATAAACAAAGTAATTCCAAATATATTATTAAGAATAATGATGGCTGCATACCTGACCAATCCATATCATAGAAGCAACAATAGTATCAAACTCTCTAATCACATCACTGATTCTCGGTCCACCTTTCTCGTTTACATCTTCTTCGGCTTCACCTTCTTCCTCGGGCTCATCATTTGACCCATCGTCAGCATCCGTCTCCGAATCATCCTCTGTGCCATCTCCATCTTCTCCTGATGAGTCTGAACCATCTCTATGTTCCCCATCTCCCCCATCTACTTCCTCATGTTGCTCCTCATCTTGCCTTACAACAATATGAAAGTTAGTTGCGTCTGTCTCGTGCTCCTCGTTCACGTCCGCACTAGTACCTTCGGCTGCTTTCTCCATTCTCTACTTTCTTTCAGAAGCCGTCATTCGAGTTCGACCCATTTGAAAATAATGAGACAAAAATCCAGTTAGCACCACAATACACATAAGACAACAAATAATGAAGCAAAAAAAGTTGTTGCTGTTGCTGTTTTCAGCAACAATTACTTATAACCAGCGTGGATAACATTTTTTCCACGCGGTTGTCTGCGTGGAAAAAATGGTTACCACGCAGCAAGACTGCGGGGAAAAAATACCATCCAGCAGTGCTCTTGCGTGAAAAAAGATGTTTCCACGCATGACCTATGCGTGGATGGCATTTTTCCCACGTTGAGCCTCTTCGTGGATGTTATTTTTTCCACACAGTTTCGGTGCGTAGTACGCTGAAGCAAAAAAAAAATCGATTGCAATATCGTTTTCCTATAGTCGACTTTCAACACCTAATTTCGACCCTAAATCCAACACTATACAACTACACACGATTTGCGAACAAACTATAACTCAATTCAAGAAGAAATTCACGCGATTTAAAAATAAATCCTAAATTCACTGACGTTTAAGCTTACCTTTATTGCTCCGATCGGGTTGAAGCCGCGTGTGATGAGGAGGAGACGTTGAAGCCGCGCGTGATGAGGAGGGTTTAAAGATGATTACAACGTTGAAAATCGCGTGAGGAAGCTATGCGAGAAGACGAAAATCGCTCGAGGAATAACTGCGTGAGTAATATACATGTGATAAGGCAGAGACAATTTTAAAAGAGGCGTGGATATCAAGTAAGTTTGGGGTTTTCCAATCCATTATACATTTAAAATTAGCCATTAAACAATTGCTCGCTTCGCAACCCTCCTAAAGTTTAAACCCTCCATCCAAGGAATTAAGAAGAAGATCAAGAGCAGGAAGGGAAGCAAAAAAGCAAAAATAAACAAAAGATAAAAGAAAAGGAATGGGGCGCAGGATATTGAACGAAGCATTGCGAAAAATAGTGAATGCTGAAAAAAGAGGGAAGGCGACAACTGATCTTCAACCAATTTCTGGAGTTATGACTGCTTTTCTCGGGATAATGAAAAATAGAGGTATTCCTCTCCTTCTCCCCTCTGTTGTTGTTTTTCGCTGTTTTGGAGCTCAAGTTTGATTGATGTGATAAGTTTCAAATTAGGGTTTTAACCCTAAAATGCAAGTTTTTGATCTGAAGCACTAATCCGATTTGAGAGATTTGAATAAACTTACAATAGCAGGATAGTGAAATAGATTGCATCCTCCATTTTTATTTTCTGATCAAAGCTTAATAATTTCAAATTACTACATGTTTTTCTTGAAACTATACTAATTTACTTATTAACCTATGTTTAAAACTTCATTTTTCTTCATAAGATTTAGACGTAATTTCAGAAAGAGTGCTGCTATGTGCACCATAACATCCGGTCTAGAAACTCCCATTGGAAAATTTGCATTGAGTTAATTTGCTCTGTTCAGACCCAAATCACAGGTTGTACAAAACTGAGAGTTTGAAAAACTTGCTCTGTTTTTTCAGCAGAATATTTTCACTCACAGTGCTCTAAATCAAGTGATATCTTGCAAATGACTATAAGTCATTTGATTTTTCCTGACCGAGCTACTTATCTTTCGTTGTGTATTATTACCGACATCTAAATTTGAAAAGAAATGAATCATCCAAAAGGGGGTATATAGACTGTTTAATCAATGCTTTCTAAAATTAAACTAAGCGGAAGCCATGCTGAATTTTTTTTGTTGAAGTATGCAATGAGCTTAATCTTCTTATTTCCAGTACTACCATTGAAGGCTTGGTATGTTAACTGCATTATGTATTTTGGATCCTAGTTAAAACCAAAGTAGATTCTTATTCTTCAATGGTTATTATTGCTTATGCTACCGGTCTTAGAGAATGACATGGTTTAGGTTGTTGCCACTATTTTATTCAGGGCTTCATAATATCTCACACCTCGTCTTTTGTGAACCTTCAAAAAGTTCACAGTTGTTTTGCATTCAGACCGATGTACAGTATGCACTTGTTTGGTATTTTACGTTTTGGATGAGCTGGCTTTCTTTAATTGCATGTAAATAGGACTGGCTCCCAATGTTTTTGATATTTCCAGTAGCCGATAATACTAGTTGAATAACAAACTAGAACAATAATAATTACAGATCAGAACTGACATGTAGAAAAGAAGGTTATAAATTAGGGTAGCTCTATTAGCACCCCAAATTTTGCCTTCCACCTCGGGCATGAAAAAACCGAACACCCCATTATTTTCCTTTTAACCCCCCCCCCCCTTTCCCAACCCCCACCCACAAACCCCAAAAAAACACAATTTCATTCCATAAGCATCCTTCTTTTGTCAATGTACGACATGACAACACTTTCTATAGTACAAACCACCCTCTGGTTGAACACTGTTTTGTATAAAACTATACTCAGCCCGAGTGAGGTTTTGTATGAAAGCTCGCTCAGGCCAAGTGTTATTTTGTATGAAAGCTCGCTTAGGCCGAGCGATGTTTTGAATGAAACCACGCTCGGGTTGAGCGATATTTTATATGAAACCAAGAATGCATAGAGCATGGTTTCATTGGCTGAAAATCCATGTTAACTACGTTTCAAGTGAGTGTGGTCTATTCATGGTTTTAGATCTCCTATATATCGCCCGAGATTTCCTCCGAAAACCCATTTTCACACTTAAACGAGACGAGACATCAAATCTCCCCCATATCTCCCTCGACACTCATCTCGTCCGAGATATTCAAATCTCATCCGAATTATGGATCAAAATCTTAATTCGAGATCTCACCCGAAATTATACAATTTTCTTATTTTGCATAATATTTTTTATTTTCATATTGATTCAAAAGAAACTACTCAATCCAATTATAATACACCAACCTCTTGAACATATTCTTTACTTTTATCTTAATGAGTCATAGCGAAAGGTTTCACTTCTTTATTATGTTCAAATAAAATGATATTATTCAATCATTACCAAATCAATTAAGCTAATCAAGCTACTACTCCTCTAAAAATATTCTTTTTTTTCATGTAAATCAACCATGTTACCATTTTTATTTTTACTAAGAAAGTTATAACCGTTAAATAAATTTTTGACACATAAGTACATCCGAGATATTCCCGAGATGCATTATAAGACCGGAGATGTCAAGCCGAGATGTACATCTGATATGTACTCATCTCTTCCGAGATCTCCCCCGATATGAGATAACTTGTGTAAAAATTCCGAGACGAAACGTGACCGAAATCTGATATTTAAATCCTTGGGTCTATTAGGTTTCCTCACCCGCTCCAAACTTTGTTTTTTATGTTTCCTCACTCGCTCCAAGTTTGGTTTCCTATATTTCCCCATTCACTCCAAGCTTGATTTCTAATTGATTCACGTGAGTGTGGTTTTATACATTTTCACTTCTCATGAGCATGATTTCGTTTTAAATGATACGTGACCACTAACATTATTAGTGTTGAGTGCAATTTTGTCCAAATGAACATTTTATTTTTTAATGGGGTTGCAAGGTAGTATTTGGGACGTTAATAGATCTAGCCTTTACATTATTGTGAAAGATGTACATTGTAATTCCCACATTGTGAAAGTTATAGGCAACCAGTTTTCCCCCCTGTGATATTCAGTAACGTGAAATTTCTTTTGGGCTGCTTCTCTACATTATATTGTTCATATATGGATGTCCATTAATAAAAGACTACAAAAACAAACTGCAGTGTCCTTAATCATACCAAACTCATTATTAAGCATGCATACAAAACAACATGGCATTATTTTAGTCAGCTAGTGAGTGCTGCTAGCGTGCAATCCTTTCCATCGAATAGCTGAGTAAAATGTTGTATCTTTTCTATCCTTTCACTCACCCCATGACAAAGATATTACGCAATTTAAAAAACAGGCAATACAGACAAGAGGGTTTTAATATTTTCATCCTTGTTGAAGCACCCAGCTATTGCAATTAAATTCCATCTGTGGAAAGCAATAACATAGCAAGGTGATGCCTGGCAAAGCTAGCATAAAATTATTCTTACTGGATGCGAACAGTGTGCAGTTGTGCACCTTGCATTTTTCTCACCTTTTCTTTCATTTCATATTAAGAGCCTAATCCTCTAAAGCTCTATATACGTAAGCAATCTTCATACAACTTTAACTACCTACCGATAACCTTCTTGCAATGATATTATATTAATTGCATCTTTTGGTCTATCTGTTATTTTCAATCACTTACTATTTTTTACCCTTTCCGACTCTGCCCATTTTTTGTCAATGCTGCCTTGTTTTGTCATCCTAATCCGTTAACTCACCTTTTAGTATAGTTCTTCTGAAGTAGATAAGTGCTTAGTGTAGACTCTGTAACTTATGGTCTTTTCTTGTCAACTGTATATTAGATTTTCGTTTATAGTTCATTAAAAACATATGGATATTATATTGTGTAGGATACATCAAAGATTTTCAAGTTTTTGATCCACAGAGAGTTGGAAAGATTACTGTGGAATTGCAAGGCAGGGTTAATGATTGCAAGGCACTTACATACAGACAAGATATCAAGGCTAAAGAAATCGAAAAATATCGAATTCGAGCTCTTCCCACACGCCAGGTTTGTGTCATCATATGTTATGATGTATATTTAACTCGAGGTTGTCTTTGAATTTTAACCTGTTATGTTATCAGTATTATTATTTTTGAAAATCGTTTTACTGTGTGTAGAGAATTCAACCTCAAAGTCTTTTGATTTACATCCATATATTTGTCTTGCACCTTTACCACTGTTGATTTTTCATGTTATATGATTGTAAAATTAGGATACAATCAATTTTTATGAAGTCAGAAAAATCAACCAAATTTGAATATTGTAAAAAAACCAAAGAACTTTGAAAATTTATAATCATTCTAAATATCTAATATTTAATAAAAATCAAAATTTGGAATCTCTACAAATTTTCCTATATTTTTTCTTCTAATTTATAAACCTTCGTATGTATATATATGTGTGTGTATATATATATGTATATATGTGTGTGTGTGTGTATCAACTCTTGCATTTTCTGGCCATTTTCAAAGAACCCAATCTTTATAAAAAGTTCTGATATCCAGTCTTTTCAAATTTATGTAGTTTCCCAAAATTTGATTTATTATCAGTTTTAATTTTTAAAATAAAATCCAGTTTATTTTCACAATTTTTTGGTATTTTCTGTTTTCAAAGATTTTGGAATATTGTCATTTTTTCTCTCTTTCAATTTTGTTGAATTTTCAAAATTCTTTTGAATATTTTTTTTCCCTTTCATCTGCACAAGATTTTCTCTTTGGTTGAATTGCGAACCATAAACAATTTCAAAATTTTCAAAAATTAATAGATTTTCTTTCTGGTTATTTTTTAGATTTTTGGATGTTTTCAATCTTCTGGATTTTTCTTTTCTAAAATTTCAATGGTTTTAGATATTTGTTTTTTTGTATATAAAAAGTGGAACCTATTGCACTAGGTTCTGGTGAGGTCACCCTATTAATAGACAAGTTCAGCATGGTTCGATCTTTTATTAAATGGATTAGGTTACCTTTGCCGGTATCAGATCAGATCAATTTCGACCCAACCCATTTATATTCGACCCAACCCATTTGATGTCAAAATGTAAATATTGAATTTCCTTGTTTGGTCTCTAACCGAGTCACTGTAATCTCACCACATAGTCCACACCATACAAAATTTAGTAATTCATGACAACTTTTAAAATTTGCTGGAGTTGTAAGGTATATTGATAATTTTGAATCTTCATAGTTATCTTGCTCTAACTCCCTCATTGGTTTAGCTGCAATAGCCGTGTAAAATTTAGTCCATCAGTGTTTCAGTCACAAGTCTTACAATTTATATTTCCAAACTAAACTGCAACACTTCTCGAGGTATGTTGATAACGGAGTAAATTTCTATCGATTAGAAAACCGCCGTTAAAAATGTAATAAAAATAACCGCAAGCGCACGGTGTACAATTGTAGTATGTATGCGAGTACGGATCGATCCGCAGGAAAATGAATTAATTTTAAATTCTGCTTAATCAAATTAATCCAAAGACTTTGAAATTGTTTTAAGCTAAAAGAAATGTAAAAACTAACTAAAACAAAAGTGAATAAAAATATGAGATTAAAAGACAATTTAGAGGCAAATCCACTCTCATGCTCTCACATAAATCAACACAAAATTTAATCTATAATCTCTTATTTTAACCTATTAGTATTAGTGATGTATTTATCATAAGTGAGTAATTAACACAACTTAAACCATCAAACTTTAATACAACACTAAAACCACTTTGTTAAATGTCATGAAAATGAAACTAAAAAAAAATCTATTTTAAGCATGATCTATTTACTATTTTTTGATTAGTAACGTAGATCATCAAATTTTGATTCTACTTTAATTTCATAATCAAAATCACTTGGTTAGATGTTAATGTAAATTGTGTTTATATCCGAGTAAGAATAACTTATTTGCGATAAACAACATAGGCTATCAAATTCACTAATAAATTTACACCAACATCTAAATATTCATGAAGAATAAAAAGGGATCATAAATTAGCAAATATGTTGAATCTACATGATTTAAAAGAGCTTCATCATCCATAAATTGAAGGTGTTTAGCTTCTCATTTTTATTATCATTATAACATATGTAGATTGCAATATTAAAAAACAAGGGAAGTAAGAGTTACTTAGAAGAAAAGATAACTAAACTACTTGCATAAATTAAATCTAAACCAATTGCAATGAAAAGATAGTTAAATCTGCTAACATGAAATAGAAGAAAGCATGTAAATAAAAGTAAGCATGAAATGGAAAAGCACGTAGAAAAAGAATAAGTGGCTTAAAAAGCCATTTTATTTCTCATTGATTTGTGCTACAATTTGCATAAATATAAGAAGATAGTTACATGAAACATAAAGCTATTTGTTCATGTTTAAAACCCTAATTCATATTTTAAAGGACTACGTAAAATGCACTTTAGGAAGTGCAACATCTCTAATCATTAGCTTCTGCATAATCCACTATTAATATTTGCACGTGCATTTTAATCTCCATTAGCTTCTAATTGTGGTCCATGGGTTAATGGGTAGGTGGGCTTCTTCATGTTGCATGATTTCTTTTATTTTTCATTCTTTTGTCTTCCTTCACTTGTGCATGCATACATACACGAAACCACTTCCAATAACCACTCAAATTCCTACAAAACAATATTAAAATGTACAAGTAAATTTTATCAAAAAGTAACACTACAAAAATGACCATTTTGCCCCCGTATGAAGATGAATGAATGAATGATTTGAAAACACTTTAGATTTTGGTTTAATCATGTAAAATACCCTAATATGCTCATTTATTTAAATAAAATTAGATTAAGTATGAAAGTAAAAATATCTACTTTACGTGCACATCAAGGTACTAACATTTGATTCATTTTATTGTATTCTCCGAATGATTGACATGTTATGATGTTACTTTTGCTTCATCAGAACTCAGAATCCAATACAACTCTTCACACAATGCTTAAATAACTCAAGTTTGATAATAATTATTGGTATTGTAATTATTCATTGTTATTTTGTTGTTTCCAGTGGGGATATGTTGTGATATCAACTCCAAACGGCGTTTTAGACCATGAGGAGGCCATGAAGCAAAATGTTGGCGGTCAAGTCCTTGGATTTTTCCACTGAATTAACAATGATGCTGTATTCATTAATGTTCCAGTTCTATTGGTACCTGCAAAATTTCTCTCATCTTTACAAGACATGCAACCGGTTGCAGTTTTTCATTATGTCTTCCTGCACTATAGTTATATTTGTATTATTGTCGAATATAAAATTTAGAATACTGTTTTGGTTTGGTATTGCATAGCATGTTCATGTTCTCTTACTCTTATTCAGCCATTGTTGATGATTATTTGATACGGTTGTTGCTGAACCTTGACACTCAGAAATATTTGAATATATGGTAATGGTATTGAATTCTCTTTTACGTACACTTACTAAAATTTCTTGATGATATTTTATTAACATACTTACATACACTAAATACATTGTTGATGATTTGATACTTCGTTGAATGAACAATGATCCTGTGTTCATTTATGTTCCAGTTCCATCCATATCTGCTATATCTCGGCCCTTTGCAAATTTTCCTTTTCGTTTTTTGAAGTCTTTCAGGGGTATGGTTTCCTTATGTGTTCTTGCACTAAAGTTAGATTGATAAATGTTATTGTGAAATTGAAATGGATAAAAGGACAATAGAACGAGGGTAAAAATTCAAGGTAAGGGGGAAAATATAATGAAGAGAAAAGCAAAAGCATATATAAGTAAAGAAACGTTTACTTTGGAATTGTTTGAATATAAAAAATTAATGCATCCTCTTCCAAAAATACCCATATTCCTTTCTGTCAGGAAAAAATTGAAAACATTCTACATTCAAACAGCCGCTTCGGTTTCCACCATCCTTAACTCAAAATTTCCACCACCAACCAACCGAGATCTGGTATCCCTTTCATTTTCCAACTGTTAGATTTCCACCCTTTACAGTCCTCTAGCTAGCTACATTTCAAATCCTAGTTTACGTTCATCCCTAAAATGTCAATGTAGTTGCAGAATTGTACTGAGAGAATTTCTTGTTGAGTCGCGGGCAAAGTCGTTTCCTTTTAAATAATTCGCAACTCTATCCGATTTGTATCTCATTTTCAAATGGAAAGTGGATGTAGAAGTATAGTATGTTATGTTTCATACGTTTTGTCCATTTGAAAATAGAGAAAATAGTTTCCAAGAAAGAAAAACAAAACAATCTTTTTGATACGTTCGGGAAATAACTTCGTTTAAAAAAAGCATGAGATACAAAATTACGTCTTTGTTTTACCGAAATATTTTTCAACAAAAACACAAAGTGCCACACTACACCAACCCAACTTGGGTCGGTTTGATAAGTCGGAAGCCATTTCTCTGCATTCTTAATAATTCACATAACTTTAACAAAAAAATCCAATAGCTAATTGTTGAATCATGGTTTTGATTTATGACGGAGAACATCAAACAAGTATTGACGATCATAGATCTCAAGATGATGGAACATAGCGACAAAAAGAGACTGAAACCTCAAACAACTCAAGACTTTAATTCAGAATATAGTATGTATATTTGTCTCGTTTTTGAGTCTTAGATCTGTTAAAATCATTCATCAAGTAGTCACACAAAAAAAAAAAAAAGATTTTACTTCAAAATATAGTGTTTTAAAGCGATCTGTGCAACATAGCACGGGTCAGTCAACTGACTCAGGTCAACCAGTCGACTAACCTGTGTCAGTGCACATATAGTCACTATGAAATGCACGTTTTTCAAATTCAGTCGACTGACACGTCTGAGTCAGTTGACTGAATGGAAAATAACGTCTATTTGATGAAAAGACACGTTCTTTTATGAAGGGGTTTCAATCCAATTTCAAGAGGAACGGATGCAACTTTTGAGTGAGAACTTTCACGAATGATCGCATCTCTATATCCTCTATGTAATACTTTGATTCTTTTCAAAATCACCGAATTCTTTCTTTACTCTCTTAATCTATTCTTGCTTTATACTCTGTGCAATTCAAAGCATTCACAAACTTTATATCGCTTGAATCTTTGAGTTAACATATACATTCTTTGAATCTAAGTCGTTTTCTTTCTTTCAATCAATACACACACAAAATACTCTTGAGGATTTGATTATAGGAAGGGTATACTTTATGACATATCTGTGTTATCAAGAACATACTAGTCAACAAAGCTTTCTGTATCTAGTAGAAGTCCTGTTCGGTTGCTTAGGCAGAAAGACATCTTCGGCTGTTGAGGCAGAAATCTTGTTCGGCTGTTCAGGTGTTGTATAGACCTGTTCCTCCGGGTTAAATGAGGGATATTGTTTGTAGTGTAATTCTAAAAGGAGTCTGAAACTGGACGTAAGACGGTACTCCGAACTAGTATAAAAATCTCCGGTGTTATTTTTTACTGCATTTATTTTCCACATTAATAATTATATAGTTATCTACATTATTCACTGCATTATTGAATATCCATATTGCACGATCCACAGCATAACACGTTTTTATTTGGTATCAGAGCCTGGTCATCCTATAACCGTCACACAGTTATTTGATGTCCAAGTAATATGGATAGTAACACTAACATCAGTTTTATTGAAGGTCAATCCACTGTACGACCTCCACTGTTTAATGGCATGAATTATAACTATTGGGCTACACGAATGCGTATATATATATACACATATGCAAGCAAATAGTTTTGATTCATGGAACATTACACAATCAGAATATCTCATACCCGCAACTGAATATTCAACATGGTCAAACACACAAAGACAAGATGCTTCTTCAAATGCTAAAGCTATGAACATGTTATTTTGTGCTTTAGATAAAAATGAATTTAATCGTGTTAGTATGTGCAACACTGCCTATGAAATATGGAGAACACTAAAAATCACTCATGAAGGTACTAACAAGCTTAAATAAAGAAAAATATCTATGCTTAAGAATCAATTTCAAAATTTTAGGATGAAACAAGATGAATCTATAAATGATATGTACTTCAGATTTCAAGATATTCATCATTCTTTATTAAGACTAGGAGAAATATATTCCGACTTTGATATTGTTTCAAAAATCCTTAACTCTTTAACGGATTACTGGAAAAAAAAGTCTTAGCTATTGAAGAAGCAAATGATCTTTCTACCATGAAACCAGAAGAGTTAATAGGAAATCTAATGTCCTATGAAGTAAATTTACAGGCTAAAAGAGTACAAGCACAAGACAAGAAGAATATAGCTTTTCATGTTGAAGAAGAAGACTCGGATTCGGATGAGGAAGACCTAGCATTCATAGCCAAAAACTATAAAAAGTTTTTGGAATATAGAAAAAAGAACAAGAATAATGGAAAACGAAGTTTCAGCAACAAACCATCAACCTCAGTAATAGAATGTTTCAACTGCCACAAAAAGGAACATATACAAAAAGACTGTTCAGAACAAAAGAAAGCATACAACAACAAAAATAAGAAGGACAAATTCAAGAGAAAAGATTTTTCAGTAACATGGGACGACTCAGATTCTTCATATTCTGAAAGCGAAAGTAACAGTGATAATGAACAAGCAAATATATGCTTCATGACTAAAAATAATGATGTTAGTGATTTAACTTTTGATATGATAGAAATAAATTCAGAACTACTAGACACTTTGAAAAGTCTCAAAAGGAAATATAAAGAAGCTTTGGAAAATCAGAAAAGAGCAGAATTCGAAAGAGATATGCTTAAAGACAAGAAGAAAATATTAGAAGAAGAACTTAAGAAAATTTAAGATTCACTCTCTAACAATTCTCAACTCGCTCTTTTAAGTCAAGAAATAGAAACTCAAAAAGAAAAGAATGATGCTCTGCTTTTTGAAAATCATGAACTAAAAACAAAAATCAAAATTGCCGAGTTAGATAACTCTAGTCTCAAAACAAAGCTAGATGGCACTACTAAAAACATTTCCAAATTTAATAAAGGAAGAGAAAAGTTATCCAATATTATTGAAAATTCTCAACCTACTTCAAACAAAAATGGTATAGGTTGTGTCAAGAAATCAAAAGCACCACCTAAAAATGAAAAGAAAAGGAGAAATGATTATAAATCTTGGACTACAAAAGAACATTTAAAAGGGAAATCCAATATAAAGACTACAAAAATATGGATTCCTAAAACAAACAATAGTTTAATTAGAAAGAAATATATAAATTCATTTTTTGAATCTGTGCATAAAAATAAAAATTATATTTTCAAAAAGGATACTAAACCCTCTTGGTTTGGTTTCCTATGGCCTAACTCTTAGAACCCTATTAAAAAGTGGGTACCAATTATATTCTTAATTTTCTTGCAGGACCCACTTAAAAAGAGAGAGAAATGGATACTCGACAGCGGTTGTTCAAAACATATGACTGGTGACAAAAATATGCTATCAAACATTACTTACTCAAACGAAGGTTCGATCACTTTTGGAGACAATTCAAAATGATATATTATAGGAAAAGGCGACGTCAACAATGTCGGTACATCTAACTTGCCTTTTATTTCAAATGTTTTGTTAGTTAAAATTTGAAACACAACTTACTTAGTATCAGCCAATTGTGCGATAAAGGATTCAGAATCAATTTTTCTGAAAATAAATGTGGCATCTTTGATCAAAAGAATAATATTATTTTTGAAGGTTTAGAGATAAAAATATTTATGTTTTAATATGAATATAAATTATAATTCAAATATGTGCTTATTAGCCAAAGAAAATAATCCTTGGTTATGGCGCAAAAGGTTTTGTCATATTAATTTTAGAGCTGTTTCAAAATTATCTAAAAATGATTTAGTAAAATGATTACCAAAAATGAATTTTAAACTAGACCATATTTGTGATGCATGTCAGTTAGAAAAATTAACTAAGCCATCTTTTAAATCTAAAAAGGCAATTTCAACAATGCAACCACTTGAATTACTACACATGGATCTATTTGGACTAACATAAGTACAATCCATAAATCATAGTAAATATGTGTTTTTAATTGTTGATGATTTTTCAAGATATACTTGGACAATTTTTATGAAAAACAAAAGTGATACTTTTGATCATTTTAAATCTTTTATTAAAAGAATTCAGAATTTTAAAGGCCTAAAAATTAAAAATATTAGAAGTGATCGTGGAGGTGAGTTTGAAAATGAAGCTTTTGAACATTTTTGTAATAAGAAAGGAATAATTCACAATTTTTGTTCCCAAGAACTCCTCAACAAAATGGAGTAGTAGAACGGAAAAATAGAACCTTACAAGAATGTGCAAAGACTTTATTAAATGGAAGCACGTTGCCAAAACACTTCTGGGCAGAAGCTATTGCTACCGCCTGTTATGTCTTGAATCGTGTTTCTATTCGACCACTAACTAAGAATACTCCTTATGAATTATTTAATGAAAGAAACCAAATATTTCATACTTTAAAGTTTTTGGTTCAAAATGTTTTATATTAAATAAAAAAGATCAGCTTGGCAAATTTGATCCAAAATCCGATGATGGAATCTTTGTAGGATATTCACAACAAAGCAAAACTTATCGAATTTTTAATAAAAAACAAATATCATTGAAGGAACACTTCATGTATCGTTCGATGAAAATTTTAAACAAATTTCAAGTATTAAAGATGATGAAGAAAATACCACAAATACAGATCTACAATTTTTCAAAATAATGAAAACTCTATTAATAATAATAATAGTGAATTAATATCTCCTCCTAAGATATTAAGAAATCACCCCATAGAAAATGTAATAGGAGAAATTAATTCAAATGTAAGAACTAGAAATTGATTAAATCAAATGGGCCATGTAGCTTTTCTTTCTAACATAGAACCTAAAAATATAAAGGAAGCTTCATCTGATGATTATTGGATTATCCCTATGCAAGAGGAGCTAAATCAATTCGAAAGAAATGACGTTTGAGATTTAGTTCCAAGGCCTAGTGACCAATCAGTCATTGGTACAAAATGGGTTTTTAAAAATAAAGCATATGAACATGGTAATATAATTAGAAAGAAAGCTAGATTAGTAGCACAAGGATATAATCAGGAAGAAGGAATTGACTACGAAGAAACGTTTGCTCCAGTCGCTAGACTATAAGCAATACGAATTATACTGGCCTATGCATGTTTTCATAAATTTAAATTATATCAAATGGATGTTAAAAGTGCTTTTATAAATGGATTTATAAAAGAAAATGTTTATGTTGAACAACCACCCTTATTCATTCACGAACAATTTACAGATCATGTTTATAAATTAAAGAAAGCTTTATACGGTCTTAAACAAGCACCACGTGCTTGGTACGATCGTCTCAAAAAGTATTTAATAGATTCTGGTTTTGAAATTGGAAAGATTGATCAAACTCTTTTTATTAAAAGAAATAAAAAAGATATTTTAATTGTTCAAATTTATGTTGATGATATTATTTTTGGTTCCACAAATGAAAAATTATGTCCGGAATTTTCAAAAATGATGGCTACAGAATTTGAAAAGTCACATATGGGTGAACTAAATTATTTTCTTGGTTTACAAATTAAACAATTTGAAAATGGTATTTTTATAAATCAAGAAAAATACTATAACAATTTAATCACACGCTTTGGTATGAAAAATACTTCTACCAAACCTACTCCTTTGAGTACATCTATACATCTCGACAAAGATGAAAATGGTAAAAGTGTTGACCAAAATTATACCGAAGTATGATTGGATCGTTACTATATTTAACAGCTAGCATACCTGACATAAAGATGAGTGTTTGCTTATGTGCACGATTTCAAGCAGATCCCAAAGAATCACATATGCGAGCAGTGAAACGTATATTACGGTATTTTAGTAAAACCAAAGACTTTGGACTATTTTATCCGAAAGAATGTCCTTTTGAATTAGTATCATATAGTGATGCTGATTTTGGAGAAAGTCGAACGGATAAAAAAAGTACAAGTGGAACTTGTCACTTTATTGGACGATCCCTTGTATCTTGGTTTAGTAAGAAACAAAACTGCGTCTCACTTTCGGCATGTGAAGCAAAATATATATCTACAGTTTTGGCATGTGCTCATGTCATATATATGCAACAAACACTTCAAGATTTTGGTTTTAATCTAAATAAATCAACAATTTATTGTGATAACTCAAGTGCTATTAACTTATCTAAAAATCCAGTAAATCATTCACGAACAAAACATATTGACATTCGTCATCACTTTTTTCGTGGTTGTATTGAAAAAGTTAATAAATCTTGAATTTGTATCCTCTGAAAATCAGTTGGCCGATATATTCACAAAACCTTTTATAGAAAACGTCTTTATAAAATTAAGATGAGAATTTGAGATCATCTCATCCAAAGATTTATGATTTTCTTATGTCAATAAGTTTATATGCACTCCTTTTAAAATTTTATAAAGTCTACAAAATTTAATATAAAATTATCTTAGCCTATTATTTAATCTAACATTTTGTCGACTAATTTTTTTTTCGATGAGAATTCCTTGAATCTTTATGATCACTCATAGTTTAGTTTTCTTCCTGCCTATATGTTTACCAACCTATCTTCGTTATTTTCATATTGAATTCTCTATATTCATCCACTCCAAACAAAACTTTTTTTTTCTTTCTCAACCATGTCTTCCGATTCCTTTGACTCTAACAGCTCGGACTCTAGAATCTCCCATATTTCTATCACTTCAGATTCTCCTAATACACCTTCACTTCATACTCCAACACCCATCCACGAAGTTCCCATTATTAGAGATCACAATCATCATATCGGTTATACGCTTCCTTCAAAGAAATCGAAATGCCTATTACTTTTTGGATCACCTTCCACCAAACAAAAGGTGGATGAAATTCATCACTATCAGCAACAATCTCTGGATCTTCAAAAAGAAATGTGGTATGAAAAAAAAATGAACTCTAGGCGGCTATCTTTTCTAGAGCAAGTAGCTCTAAAAATTTGTGGCTCCTCCTCGTCTAGTGTTCAAGAACCGGTTCGGGCTCGAAATCCTTGGTCTCCTAGCCCACAACGACCACCCATCTCACCGAACTCATGGGAAAGTGGACAGGGATGGTCATCAATTCATAATGAGACTCCATCTAAGAAAAGTGATAAATCTACTCCAAGTCCATCTTCTAAATAATATATCTTTCTCTTTCAAAAACCAAAGAGTTCGAAGATAATCATCTTTTCTAATATTTTTTGTATAACATATGTGCTATGTCTATATTATTATTGTTTGTATTGAATATATATTATGTTATAATTAAATTATTCTATGTTCTATAAGCAAATAATTACTGATCTCAATTTATAGCCAGATTCAGTCGACTGAATTCATAGTAAAAACTCTCGGCTTCAGCCCAGTCGACTGAATTCATATTAAAAAACTCCCGGCTTCAGCTCAGTCGACTGAATAGACTGAGTCAGTCGATTGAATTCATATTAAAAAACTCTCGGGTTCTATTTCAATCGACTGACTCAGATATTTCAGTCGACTGAAGGGGAATTTCTGCATAATAACTGCCCCTACCTACTTTTTTACCCCACCTTTTCACCTTTTTATCTTTCTTCTTCGTTCCTCCAGCCCTATATTCTGAAATTCACCTCTCCACCATTAGCAAATTCCACTATTTTCAACTTTTTCCTTCCATCTCCATGGCTCCTAGACAAACAAAACGCGTCAAAAAGGCTTCTTCTTTATCCTCTATTCCAATAGATTCTCAAATTGCTACTTGGCTGGTCCATGACAAAGCAATTCAAAAGTGGATAAATATGCAAGACTCGCGTATTTTCGAAGGCTCTTTTCTTCATTATCCCGACTTCAACTCTTATGGCATTCGAGAGATTTCCGAAAGAAGCGGTTTGGATACTTTTCTTGACTGCAAAAAGAACAATCTAAAAATCAACCATGCAATGGTTAAACTATTCTACGCGAACTTGAATCTGCAAGAGCCAGCACCTAGAAATCGAGAAAACTGCATTTGGACTTCGGTATGTGGAATTTCTGTTTTTCTTTCTCTAGAACGAATGTACCATTTGCTTCAAACTAGAGTTGGGGGAATTAATCTTCGGGATATAAATTGCAATCTGAAAATTTGGGACAATATAAGTCATTTATTCCTCGAAGATGATGCTGTTGAAGTTTAAATCTATGTCACTCCAACCTAAAGCTTGACTAATGCACAAGTTTCTTCTTAAGAGTATAACCCCACGGATAGGGTCATATGAATTAGTATATCCAGATAATTTTCGTGCTCTATATGCTATATGTGGAAATTTGCGCATTAATTGGACTCAACTTCTTATGGACGAATTCCTAAGTTTTAACCAAGGTAGAACAAATGTAATTTACTTTGGTGAATATATAAAGCGACTTTTAAATGATTTTGGTATAAGATCCCCCGAATCTGAATTTTCCAAAGTCGGATTATATAACATTCGTACCATAAGACTAATGCAACTCCCTGATCGTCCGGAACCTTTTGTCACTTTTCAAGATTGGTAAGCAACTCAACGACAAAGACGACAAGAAATTCACATTGCCAAACAATCTTCTTATCAACCTCATCAATCCGAAGAAGAGGTTATTCGTCGTTTAGCTATTGGCCAAACTTCACGAGGGGCTATTATTTGCTTGCACAAAATCAACTTATTCTTGGCTCTTGCCTAAATAAAATAGATAAAAAGCTTAACAAGATTAAAAGTTTCTTCACAACTTTATGGGACGCTATTTCTTGTGCATCTTTCACTACCGAATCTTTGCATTTGGACCCTGGAAAAAGACCGGCTCCACAATTCTCTTGGTCGACTTCCGAAGCCACAAGCTCCAGCACAAGTGGCATTGGCAGAACATCTCATGACATCGCTAAAGGGAAGAAACCAATTCAACCGACGAGGAAGATACTTTTGATTCCGACGAAGAGTAAGTTGTCTACTGGCTTAATGGTTAGTTAGTTCCTTCTTCAAGAACAATATCGTTAGTAAGTTATCTCTCTTTTGTACTTTGGTATTTGTTTAATTCATATGGCTATGAATTATGTAATATTTTGTGAAGTGTTGTATGAGTGGTATGTTTATGTGATTATGTGTTGTCAATATAATATATCTCTTTATGTGAACTGTGGTACTTTGGTTATTTCTAAGTATTCCTTTTTGTCGATGACAAAGGGGGAGAAATTATTATGTTTTCTAACAATTTTTGCAGAGCCAAACATTCAGGGGGAGAAAACTAAGAAAACTAATTATTTACAACTCATATTATATCGTTAATTATATATGTTGTCATCAATCAAAAAAGGGGAAGAATGTTGAATCATGGTTTTGATTCATGACCGAGAACATCAAACAAGCATTGACGATCATAGATCCCAAGATGATGGAACATAGTGACAGAAAGAGAATGAAACCTCAAACAACTCAAGACTTCAATTCAGAATATAGTATGTATATTTGTCTCGTTTTTGAGTCTAAATCTGTTAAAATATTGTTAAAATCATTCCTCAAGTAGTCACACACACACACATAAAAGATTTTACTTCAAAATATAGTGTTTTAAAGTGATCTGCGCAACATAGCACATGTCAGTCAACTGACTCAGGTCAGCCAGTCGACTGACCCGTGTCAATGCACATATAATCACTATGAAATGCGTGTTTTTCAAATTCAGTCGACAGGCACGTTTGAGTCAGTTGACTAAACGGAAAATAACGGCTATTTGACTGAAATGACACGTTCTTTTATGAAGGGGTTTCAATCCAATTTCAAGAGGAACGAATGCAACTTTTGAGTGAGAACTTTCACGAATGATCGCATCTCTATATCCTCTATATAAACATGCTTTGATTTTTTTCAAAATCACCGAATTCTTTCTTTACTCTCTTAATCTATTCTTGCTTTATATTCCGTGCAATTCAAAGCATTCACAAACTTTATATCGCTTGAATCTTTGAGTTAACATATACATTCTTTGATTCTAAGTGGTTTTCTTCCTTTCAATTAATACATACACAAAATACTTTTGAGGATTTGATTATAGGAAGGGTGTACTTCAAGACATGTCTGTGTTATCAAGAACATACTAGTCAATAAAGATTTCTGTATCTAGTAGAAGTCCTGTTCGGTTACTCAGGCAAAAAGACCTCTTCGACTGTTAAGGCAGAAATACTGTTCGGCTGTTCAAGTGTTGTATAGACCTGTTTTTTGGGTTTAAGTGAGAGATATTGTTTGTAGTGTAATTGCAGAAGAAGTCTGGGACTGAACGTAGGACGGTGCTCCAAACCAGTATAAAAATCTCCGGTGTTATTTTTTACTGCATTTATTTTCCGCATTAACAATTATATAGTTATCTACATTATTTTCTGCATTATTGGATATCCATATTGCACGATCCACAGTATAGCACATTTTCACCAATCTCATCAAAAGCTAATTTCATGAAAATTATAGCTATCAGTTCTTATTTCAATTCGTAAAATGCAACACTGGAATTTGAAACGTTAAATGGAAGGAAAATTATCGATATCATATCATATCATATTTATACATAAGGTGATTTGAATGACATTTAAATGGAGATTTAGATGAAGTTTGAAATGATAACGTTTTCTTGATCTTCAAGATTAACATTTACTTTATAAAATTGAAATATAAATTGTTGAATTAGCGAATTACCATTTTGGTGATGGAAGGACACAAAGAATGATTTTGATGAATAATTAGAACAGCAAGTGAAAGAAAATATGAAAAGTAATTACGACAAGGTGAAAAGAAAATAGAATACCTTTTTACTCTTCCTTTATCCAAAACGTATCTCTCTTAATTGATTCTCGTATTATCTTTTATTGGAAATTCAGAATGTTGACTGTGTTCAGCATTGTACATTCATGTAAGCATTTATCTTATTCAGTCCTTATAGATAATTTTGAAACAGTTGTCTCATGTCTGCAGAACCTTAATATACAAAAGAGTCTCACCATCAATTTTGTGGTGAAGCTAAATTCTTCTTTTCATACATTTATTAAATTTTCTGGATGAGACTATGAACATGCACTACATACACCACAAGGCCAATGAATATATTATGCTACAACCTATCAATAATACCAATACAGTATCATTGTACCACTATAATCACCGCAATCTATCTTCGCGAACACAACCCCCAGGTAGCAAAAACTGAAACCTCTGCGCATTCTGTATCAAATAAGAAGGCAAATTCACCGCAGAAGCAGACTTAGGAATAGGACCCATTTTCTTAATCAGCTCTTTAAAACTGTACTCCTCAGGCAGCATATCGAACAAATCATCTCCTTCACAAATGATCCTCTGTATCCTTTCAGCATCCAAGAAACTCGCTCTCTTCACTCTATCTGCATGACTGTAAGCTCTCATTTTAAACACAAACTCTTCCAATGTTCTAAAGCAGAAACTACAGTGCCATCCTGCATCAGCTAGCAGCATGTCACTCTGCCTAGAATGCCTGTACCTAGCAAGGTTTCCAAATTTAAATAGTCAAATCATGAAGTTAAAACTTTAGATTGAAACTGGATTTATGAACGGCCTCCTCATTTTGAGGATCACTCATTCAAAAAAAAAATGAAAAAAATGAACATAAATAAAAATAAAGAAAAGAAAAGAAAAGAAAGTGGATTTAAATTTTATGGTTCATAATACATAATGTATCTTAATACTTGATTTAGGGTAGTTTAATAATTAAGACTTTATAATTTTAAAATATGAAAGAGTTTTATGAAGAAGAGGTGTTCTATTAATTTTGAAAACTAATAAAGGTGTTTGATAAACGGACCTTTAATATTTACTAATTAATTAACTATTAAATAAACCAAGCTGGTTATTCTTATTTGATAATTATTCGATTCTAAATGTATCTTGTTTGGTTCACTTTGGTGGTATTTGCACTGTTGGTTTATTCGGATTTCAAAATTTTATATCCAAACCGTCTGTTTTGCTAATCCCTACTTATGACCCCTGGTTCCTAAAATTTTAGCACCGGATCTCCGAAGTTTTCCCTCCTTTGTGAATTCTAAGTTATCATGCCCTAAAAAAATGTATTTGGATTACGAACGGTCTCCTCAATTTGAGGATCACTCATTCAGGGGAAAAAAAAATAATGAAGAAGAAAAAAAATTCATAATATATTATTTATACATGATTGCGATATTTTTTTTGCTCAATGTAAATTATAAACGACATTTATGCATGCGAGTCATCATAATGTATGATTCTTGATATTTTCTGTTTCAACATAGTGTGAATGATTTTCTCAATTTTAGATCTAATTCAGTTTTTCATCGGAATCTGAGGATTAAATTCTAATAGGAGAGGTTGCATCTGAAAAACGAGTTAAATTGTGATTATTTATATTTTTTTGACAACAAGCAATGTATGTACCTAGTAGACGGCCCATACACATGCACGGATGCTCTCCAGCTGCTGAAATCAACTGGAAACTCAAAAGAATACATAAAATGCTTCAATTCAAGATGCATAACTCTAGGTATCTCATCGCACCATTGCAGTAACCTCAAAGTATGATGGCTCGGTATCTCATCTGCATCTGCCATTATAAGTATATCTCCATACTCAATTCCTGAACCGGTAAGCAATGAGTTCACTGCTGATCTATGCATTGCTTCAACCTTAAATGGCTCGCCGTAAAAACTCGAATCAGAAGGACCGGTAAAAATTCCATGGTAAATATTTTTACCAGCAAAGGTGAATCTGTGTGAGTTGTTTATGAAGGATAGTGGTTTGGGCATGCCTGTGAAGGTAATGTTAGATTCTAGGATGACAAATTTGTGAATGTACGGGTAGAGTTCGTGGTATCTGATTTCTAATATATCGAGCTCGTTGCTGAAGATGACTGCATCGAAGATCCTACGAGGGGTAGGCCGGGTGGACCAACCATGAAGGGCACATAGTTGGGAGTTTGATATGTTGTTAGTGTAGTAGTGTGGGATTATGTTGAAGGGTCGAGGGGGGGTGTCCCAAAGTGGGCGGAAGAAGTAGGTTATTTTTTGGCTATGGAGGAGGAGAGGGATCGAGAGTGCTGGGAATATTATTATTAGGAGGAGGATGAAGAGGAGGAAGGGCATGGAGCATGATAGGATTCTTTGTATGGGGGTTCGTGGTGTACGAGGAGATTTTCTGGCCATGAGTTTGAAGGGGAAGAAGGGGGTTTCATGGAAGTGTGAAGGGAGTAGATGCATGCTTCTTGTTCTTCTTCATGCAAGTTTTAAGCATCTATCATGATCAAATGTTGACATCGTTAAAGTTGATAGAGAAAAAATATATATCATAAGAGGAAAACAAAAAGCAAAGAGAGAAAAGAATAGACCATTAGAAATGTGGAATCATGTATGTTCCAAATAACTTTGATTTCATTTTTTAAGTTGCAACGTAGAATGTGATGATACATAACTTGTACTGCATGATAAACTGCTAATCGCGACCATCCGGATCCTTCCGAATTCTAGTAGACTGATACTATCATCCTAAGCTAAATGAGAAAAGCACTCAATTTTGTTTATCAATGTTCAATTTTCGTACTGCACTGACACAGCCACACAAATTGACACAAGCTCTCTCTTATATCTGAACACCTATGATATAAACTCTCATGAATTACGAGCATAAATATCAATGTTATTTTCATATTTCATGTAATTATCAAATGTGACTGACCCCAAATATCCCTAATACAAGCTATTAGATGAAATAATCACTTGTACAGTACTACAAGCTGATCATGATATATCAAATTATGATATATAAAGTTACTGCTTTAGAACAATATTGGACAAAAAATATTCAAATAAAGAGTTTTATATTTACAATTACATACTGTGGAGAAAGTAAGTCTCTTAATTGCTATATATATACTAATTATTACTAACATCTCATTAGCTTTATGACGCATGTAATATTTGGAGACCGAGATAAGTCTTTCTCAAATACGACTTATTTGGAGGCATACACAAGCGCACGTGCACATAAATACGCACGCACAACGCTCAAACTTGTGGGGTCCACAGGTTAGTGTTCGCTCCACTACATTCACCCTCATTCCGTTGAAATCACATGATCTATCCACATGCACGCTTCTCAGATACATATTATGAGACTTTTCACATTGCCAATTGTTTATGTAAAAATTAATGATGGTGTTAAAAGCTAAGCATAATCCATGTTCGTCTAACCTTCACACATTCTGTGTCATCCAATATTCATGCTTTTCGTTCCAGGTACATCTCGGGAAGGAGCATGTAGAAAATAATCCCACGTTACAATTTTGACTAGAGGTAAATTTAGACATTACCAGTGTGTTTCCTGATGGTGATTCTTTAATGACTATGTCAGTGTTCACTCAATTCTCTCAGTGCAGTTCATATCTTCCAGAGATGTTGTAAAATAAGAAGAATGATTTAAATATAGCAAGTTTACCATGTTTATGAAGGTAACATTCAAAGATAATATAGTTAAGGTGCAAGATGGGCAGCATCAGATTTGTGTAAAAGACTAAACTGAACATACTTAGTTGTTGTGCTTGGATATACATATAAGCTTTGGACAAATGAAACCTCCAAAAAAACAAGCTTGAATACATCATTGTAGACTCTTGCTCAACTGTTGATACAGATGAGCCACATCATTGAAATCAACAAAAAGTTGAAGGTCAAATGGTGAATATATTTAGGGTCGCAATTTCTTCATGAAACTTTTATGTACATGTAACAGAGGTGATTTAACCTCAAATTTTTATAAATTTACATTTCAACATTGTCAAAAATATACAGTCCCTTTGGGTGGTAGTTCGGTAGCATGTGCTTGGTACGATTCATGATATTAGACAATATAATCTTTTGATCTCAGGTAATTTCCTTTGTGATATACAAACAATTTAAAGGCACCAATTCGAGACTAAGCTGAATATGACTGTAGATAATAGGAATAATTAATCTGGCAAGAGGCATATGAATGCACTTTACGACGGATAAAAAGAAAGAAAAGAAAGAAAACCAAGTGCAATGTCTATGTCAACGTATTGTGCTTAGAGCAATTAGGTGAGTGTGTCGTATTTTTGTTAACTTTTTTTGGCTAAATAGCCTGTATTTGTATTATTAACTAGTATAACCGCACAACGGTGGGAAAAACGACCGTTGTGTTATTTGATATCAAAGAAAAAAGTATTTGTTTTTTTTTTCTTTGTTATTAATTTGATGAAAAATTAACTGCATTTAAAAAAAATGAAAGTAATTGAAAAAGTATCACATAGAACTAGAGCGCAACTACATCAAAATTATCATAACGTCGTGGCTAGCATTTGATAAATAAAATAAACATGCAAAACAGATCGAATAAAATTGCAAGGTCATATTCACTTTTTGGTATGATGGCTAATTTCAAAAACGCTTGACATTCATACAAGATTACGTTTAATGATCTTGAAAATTAACTTTTATTTAATCGAAAATTTCGATATATATAAATGAGGCAATAGTTGAAAACTCAATTTCAATGAGAATCCTCTCTCCACATACATACATACAGTCATATACATATATATGTATGTGCGTATATACGTTATGTATATAAGTTATGTATGTGTGTGTATGCAATCAAAATTCCCGTCATAAATCCCTTTCACATTCCCATCTTTTTTAATCCCGTTTGTGCACGTTTCAATAATTTGCATCTATGATCTACTGATAATCACCATCATCTCTACAAAGAGAGAAAAAAAATTCTTATTCGGACATCTATTGAGCACCAAAAATAATATTTTTAAAATTAAAGAATATAATAAGTATTTTAAGTATATAATACATTGCATGATTAATTTTGATAGGTTAAAATATTGGAATAAGATATGTTTTTGCAAAGATCTTTATGATATGCAGATCACTTCTGCACTCGTGTATGTGTGTGTTTATATAAACCCCTTAATCAGTTTCCACGCTTAGCTCCTTGTTTTCAACCACGTGTTTCTATCAAAATATATTTGTTGTTTCTCTGATCACTTCATATTAGTAATCAAATAGAAATACGTGTCACGGGTTACGATTGGGTCAAAGTGCAAAAGTACTAGTGTTTCATGACATGACAATGTGTAGCTAAGAGCGCTTTACCTGGCCGAGTTCAGGTTCCTGAACCACTGTACCATTACAGCAGAACTCCTTCTTGAGGTCCTCAAGAATCTTGCTGTAGCTGAATTCTTTTTTCAATCCTTAAAAAACACGGGTTACGATTGGTAATATCCCAATTTTTAAAAAGTAATTCGCCTAGTAAGCGGAACATCTAAAACTTAAGTTGAAGTAGAAAAGGGTATGGGCTGTGGATAACTCTATTTCAGCCATGGCTTAAGTACCAATAGTCCCCCCAAATCACCACCCCCCACCCCCACAACCCCTTCGCCCCCCCCCCCCCCCCCCCCCGCCCCCCCCCAAAAAAAAAAAAACAAAGCTTTCCTGTTAACATAGGTCTCTCTTCCCTGACTAAAATACACTTTCAACTCCAATCTCAAATTTCAAATCTAAAATAGTGAATACATGCATATAATAAAATGAAAATCAAGAAAATTACTAACCTCGATCGAAGCTCTCCGCTTCTATTCACCACTGTCGCTTATAACTAGGAGTGCAGCGATCTTGAAATATTCCATATCTCATTGTAGGTTAAAAATGTAAAAGAACGTAATTTATTTTTATAAAAGTAAAAACCAAAACACAAAACAAAAAGTGGGATGGTCCGTCAACGAAGGCAAGAACAGACCCCCTTTCTCCCCGCCAAATGCAAAGCCTTGCTTCTCTAATCTCCACCTTTTGTTTGTTTTGTTTGTATCTTAATTAATAGTGATAATTTTGTTCTGCCAAAATGCACATAGAGCAATCAGAAATTTATTGTCCGTATGTGTGATGCTCAAGCAGATTATTATTATTATTAATTATTATTTTTTTCCTTTACGTGCACAACCTAGGAAGTTCTAAAGTTTAGCGAAGGGTTACAACTTACAAGTATATATGTGTTTTATATAATTTTCTGACACACGGTGAAAAACCGACCGTTCGACCGCATAATTTCAAAATAGAATATTTATTAAAGAAAAAAATAAATTTAGGATTTGAATTTGAAATTAATATATTTGAAAACTATATTTTAGCTTTGAGTATTGAAATTCAAATTTGAATTTTATAGCCAGAAGAGTCAAAATCGAATACTTTGAATTTGAACTAGAAAATTTGAAAATCATATTACAAATTTAAAACTTCAATTTGAACATTTAAAATTATAAGGTCCGAATCTTGAATTTTTTAGTAACGAAAACTGAATTTGGAACAAAATTTAAATATCCATATTCAAAATTTTGATTTATTTTTCAAGGTTCGAATTTTTTAAGAAGTAAGAAGTTCAATCAGCAAAGCTTTTTAAAAAAGGAGAAGAGATTAAATCTTGTTTGAATTTTTGGTTTCTAGATTTTAGTACTTTGAATTTTGTATTTGAAACTTGATTTTTTTGAAGATTCGTAGTATCTAACTTTTGAATTTAAAAAGTCGAATTTGAAACTACTAAATACAAAAAATTGGAAATATGAATTTTTTCCTATGAATTAGAAAAATTAATTCTGATTTTACACTTAAAATTTTGAGTTTTGAATTCGAAAATTTGCAGATTTAAACAAAAGTTTGAGTTTTAAAATTTTGATATCGAAATAGGTAAGCAAGAGAATTTGAAAGTTTATAAAAGAATCAAAACTTTTTGAAAAGCTAATCTCTTATCATTTAAATATTAGATCAAGCATGAGAAAATTGATTTATGATATTTGTGGAGAGAACAATTTAAATAACATTTGAAACATCCAAAGAGAGAATTAAGTACACATGTTAAAGACAATTTCTTTACTGTTCATTGTTGTTTTTTCTTCAGACTACTTTGTTTTGCAAGCCAATGGAATGGCCGGTTTGGTCGTACTATTTGGATCTGCAAGCTCATAGCAGACAACTTTACCTAGTGGTCCCTAACGGTCGATTCAATAAGTTGGTGTTTTGGTACATTAAATAATGATGGGTCTTCATATGCAAGTGGTTTAAAATCTTGATCTGAGTCGGTTTCAATAATCAGAAACCAAATCCAGTCTAAGTTTGTTTGAGTATTTTTAATCTACTGCTATTATTATTATCACCCAATACATTCTGGTTTTAGGGTAAAAGTCTGAATACCCAATTATAAAATATTTATACTAAAACCATTGTACCGACCCATATGTTTTTATGAATTACACCAAACAAAAGATAAAGTTTATAAATGAATTGGATAATGATGAAACCAAGTTTTTTTAAGACTCCGAGTTCTAACAACAAACAAATAGACAAACAAAATGGTGCATAATTAAATTACACGTATTTTTTTAATGGCAACACTAATAACCGGTTTTGGCAAAATTAAAACTAGATAATGATGAAATTATTCCTAACCATAATAACAAAATCAGATTGAACATGGAC
Source organism: Allium cepa (assembly GCA_030765085.1). Classification (NCBI taxonomy): domain Eukaryota; kingdom Viridiplantae; phylum Streptophyta; class Magnoliopsida; order Asparagales; family Amaryllidaceae; genus Allium; species Allium cepa. The sequence continues at coordinate 382,991,267 of CM060944.1, read as the reverse complement.
GTAGGTTAGGGTAGTCAAAGCTAAACTCATATCCATATTATATGATAGATTCTATATTTGGGAGAAAATTCTTACCATTTTGCAACACCATGGATTTTAATAAAAATAAATAAATAATTAAAAGGAGCATTTTGTTAATTTTATACAATGTCAAAAAAATAAAATTTTACAAATGAATTATTTTACAGAATCCAACTTCGCCATTATGCGAAATAGATTTTTCTAACCCAAATTCATATATAAAATGTTAGAAACGGATGCCGAATGAAGGAGATACAAACATTTATTATAGCGTGCATTTCAAAGCGAGACGGCTCAAGGCCTAAATGGGGGTGAGGGGAGATTTCAGATTTTTTGCATGTATAAGAGATGTATTTAACCCTAATTCACGCCGTCCTTCACATATTTTCAAGCTGCAGCCTCCACCTTACCTAAGCTCCATTCTTCTTCTTCTTCAAATCTAAAAACAAATCTCTCCAACCAAGAATTAAATCAAATTCCTCTACACAAAATAAGAAACTTAAAGAGAAATGAAAGAATATTCAAATTCATACATCACCAAGCTATATAGAAAAGGAGAGGCGCCAAATCCAATCGAATCGGAGATGGTCATTAGGGTATTTCTTCAAACGCAGTGAATAGAGGTGAGTGAATTTACCCACAAATTGTATGACATTGATAATCATTTAAATTTCATTTATACATCTAGTTAGATTAAATATGAATTCTAAAATGAATTAATAACTTTCAATTGAAGATATATATGGATTGGATAATTTGAATTCTAAAATACTATTTTGATGATAGAAATTATTATTAATTGAGGGAGAGTAGGTTAAATGAAGTTCACCCTTAAAATCATATATGTAATTAATTTGAATTAATGTAAATGAATAAAAGTTATTTAATATATATAGCATTGAAATCATATAGATTTATGTAATAGATTTGAGTTGATTTAACCGAATAAAAGCAAATCTATACATATAGCTTTGAAACCATATAAAACCGATTATATGTGAAAGATTTGAATTAATTTAGATTAACAAAAGCGAATCGATGCACGTATCCTTTACAAATCGTATAGACTTGACTATGTCAACTTTAAATAAAATTAAATATATGCAGATGAATCTTAGAATAGTTCATATACAATCAACTGGGTAAATTTCACCAAAGGTTGAATTTGATAAAAGTTGAAATTATATATAGATAATTGTTGAAAAGTGGAACTATATGAATTCAAATTTTATACATGAAATCTGGATAAGAGAACTAATAGTAAACATTCAAAATCACATCAAACTAACCATTTAAAATGTTGAACAAAACATTTTCTAGCAAAATGATTGATTGACCACATAGAATGGTCTATTGAATGCATCAAGGGAAACGATGGGTAAACCTAAGGAAAAACTATTCACTATCTGGACCAAAAGGGCCGACTGTAGGCACCAATCAACTAAATCTTAACAGAGTTGACTAATTGGAGTTAAAAGTCGATTGATGGTCATTATGTAATATAAAAAAATAGTATACTGGCAGATAGTGTAACTACCCCATTTTACTCATCGGGGGATTGTAAAATAATATTTTTGAATTCATTTTAGTTTGTATGACACAATAACTTTGGAAAATTTTAGGTAATGACATTTTTAACCCTTGGTACTTGGGTGGATGATTTTCGTCCCAAAAATTGTGTGAGAGGAGCCATTAGGGATCAAGATCGCTTCAACTGGAAAGATACAATGGTTTCTTGCATGGTCATAATAGTTTTTAGACTTACCATTTAGTAGATACATCGTTTGAATTTTGGACGTTTTCTGGTCAGACTAACGGTAATTAATTAGGTCCACTAACTCCTTTCGGGATTTATGCCTGATTGAGGAGATGGGCAGTTAGTAATCATTTTTCCCACTTCCCAATACTGAAACGAACCTCCATTAATTCATTTTTAGCCCAAAAACACAATTTTTTGTTACTTTAATTAGCCTAAACATGTCTTTAAGGGGGTAATTAGTGAATGGATTAGAGAATTTACTATTTGGGCACCTTGGAATTCATTAAAGTTGCTTTTCACATGTTGTATTAATTTTTCGTGTAAGGTGAGTGATTTTGTGTAACACCACATGTATTAATAAATAATTAAGGAATTAATTATTTGAACAATGGAATTAAATAAATGAGAAAGGATAAATATCAATGGAACAATTATTACTCATTGTAAATGTTGCGAATGAGTGATACTAAGCAAGTCATCAATTGTGTATTTAAGATAAATTAGAAATAAAATTAATGTGGCCCCGAATGAGGTGATTAAATTTATACTTGAAAAGATAGGACTTCTAAAGATGAAAATAAATAATTAGAAAGGGGGTAATTAAGTCCAAAACCTTTTCTAGATATGTGCCCTAAATATATCCCTTACCTCACTTTTCATTATTTGAAAATTAAAATAAAAGCGAACCCTAACCGACCTCCATTAATGAGAGAGGAATAAGATGAATACAAGAAAAAATATAAAACTTCTAATCAACCAATAGTAAGTGAGAAATATATTTCTCTAACCCTTTTTCTCTCTCTATGAACTCCTCACAATTGTATGGTATTCTGGCCATTCTTTTGATTTTGGTTGTTTAATTGATTTGGAGATTCAATACAAGGTTGAGATATCATTATAGAAATGGGGTTTGATTGATGAAATTAATCCTTCAGAAAATAAATTATTTTGAATTAATTAAGATCCGTTTGAAGGATAAAACAGTTAGGAACGGGAGACCAAATTTAGAAAAAATTAAGGAATTTCTAAAAGAAACTAAGACTAGTCAAAGGCTTAAAATAGGAAGCCAGAAGGCAATTAATTGATGCCGCAAGGCAATTTAATTTCATAAAATGTTAATTATTAGAGTAATAGACCAGATTCCCATTTTGTGTTGAAACGCCGGTAAAGTACTAAATAACGGTTAGAAAAGACAAGTCAAATGAATCAAAAATCGATATGTGTAAATTTAGTGTCAGATATGCGGGAAACAATTCCCACTGTGTACCAAAGGATGGTGCCGAAAGCGGGAGCCAAACCAAAAGTAAATTAAAGCTAATATCTTAGGTATAAAGATTTAGGCATGAATGATAGGAAATGTTAACGGTGGTAAACCAAAGGTATTAGTCAGGCCGATGGCGATCACTGGTTAAACATGAATTATGAGCAGTGAAGATGATTTTAGAAATATAAGAGATTAAGAAATATAAGTCACTAAAGCTAAACTGAGATAGGCTTTTCTAGACGAGAACTCGCTTCGCGGTTTGGTGGCGAACGGGGGACTCTTACCCCCACACGTCCTCTCTTAGTGATAATGGGTTGGTTAGGCGTAAGCCATGACAGTCGAAAGGCTGACCGTAAAAGCAAGGTCTGGGGTACCATTGTTATGCCACGGTGGGTCTGGGATGGTTGCAAAGCCTACCAGTTTCCACTGGAGTGTCCCGTTATAAGTGGTATCAGAGCTGATGGTTAAAACCTTAGCTCAGGAGTATAACACATTAAGTAACTCATTAGAGATAGGATGAAGCATACCCTAGAATGAGTATATCCCTAAGATATCTGTTCGAGTGCCTCAGTAATTTCTCTTACTATCCACTGATAGTAAGTATGAGTGCGAGAAGAGAACGAGATAGGGGACAGGGGAATATGACTACAAATGGTCAATACCCTGCAACAGTGGAAACAACTTTTCTCTATCAATGTCCTTTGATTCGATTTCGTATTCTTTTGATTGCTTCATGACAGCTCTAGAAAGAAGTTCGGTGTGGTGGTGACCCTACGAATCGTTGTAGGAAATTCTTACTTCGTATCTTCATCGGTTTCTTATCAACTTTTCGATCTAAACTCTAATGAATTTGAAGATTTGAATTAAATAAATTGGAAATTTTAAATTAAGTAAACTGGTTAACTAATATGAAGATTTAATCTATCTATTTATTCTCTGGGATCCGATATAGTCTACGAATGATTAGTTATCCCTTCGAACTAATCAATGCCCTTGCACATTCGTAGACCGGTGGACCCAAATATCTGTGTAATAATTGTATGAGTTCGTTCTCATATTATTGATATTCTGATTTGGGTAGACCAAATGCAGAATAAATATCTCGATTCTGATCTGATCAATCATTTCTTTATCTATTATCTTTTCTTTCTCGTCTTCCTTGCGATTTCGAGGACGAAATTCTTTTAAGGGGGGAAATCTGTAACATTCCTGAAACTTATCAAGTTTAAATTGGCAATTAAATTAATTTTTGAAGATAAATTGCTAATTTATTTATGAATTAATTGGATAATTTCTAGAATAAAAAAATTTAGCTTATAAAGTAGGATTGGTTTAAGATTTATGAATAAGTATTTTATAAACAAATATTGAATTAAAAAATAAGATGTATAAAATATATTTATATTAATATGTGAGCTAAATTAAAAGATTTAAAAATAGAATCTATAAAATAATTTAAACTAAGGAGTTGAATATGATTTGTATATTAAACATTAAAAATAGAATTCATGAATTAATAAAAAAAATATGATTGGTACAATGACTTGAGTTTAAAAATTTAAAAACAAGAATGAATATGAAATACCTACCTTTTGGAATTTAATAAATGTATTGTAATAAAATTGATGTAATAAAATAAGTTTACAAAAGCACCATAAACTAAGAAATGTATATTTATGTGTGATTTATTTGTTGAGTGTACGAATTGTTATAAATTCATTTCTTTTTAAAATTTTGTAAAAGTAAAATAAATACAAATGTTGTATTTCAAGTTTAAGATTGAAATTTAAATTTAAAATGAGTGTTTTAAAAATGAGTAGCATTTAAAAAAAAAAATTATTAAGATATAATATATGTATATATATATATATATATATAAATGTTGACTAGATTCTTTTAGCATTGAACATGTACATACATATACAAATGAATAAACAAATACATTTATTTATAAAGTATATATGAAAAAAAAAAATAATGATAAATAAAGTTTATAAATTTATTTTGTCTTGTAAAAAAATCACCCATGTGAACATACATACACATGTGAGATGGAGTAGAGTAAGACAATCAACAAAATCCAAAGTTTATGATATGTTTTTACAAATGGCATGAATGCATCATTGCTTAGATAAAATAATCTAATAAAAAAATTTCAGAAAACTTTCACATCCCCAATTCGATTTTTTTTTAAACCTCCAACCTCTGAAAAGTTCAATAATCAAAGATCTAACATTTCAAATCTCAACACTCAAGCAAGAAAGAAAAATTCAGAGAAAAAAAAAACTGTCAAGCTTTCTTCAATTCAATTCAAAAGCAAAAGGGAAATATCTGAATCATCTTGAAGCATTGATCTCTCAGGTGATTTTTTTTATTTAAAAGTTTTATAGTTAATAAAATTTTGATTTTTAAATCAAGTTTTAACACAAACAAAAAAATTCAAACTGCAGACTTATGAAAGTGTAGAGCTGCAGTTTGACAGTGCAGAATTTCTGGGAAACAATCTAAAGGCAAGTGAATTTCATTCTGTTTAAAATTTGAATTTGAGATTAGTAATCAGTATTAAAACAAAGTTTTAAACAAAATTTGTTTAACAAGTTGCAGGGAAAACAAACTAGAGAGGAATTAAAATCTGGAAATTAAAACCAGGGAAGTCAGAGCAAAGGAAAACAAGTGCAGTTTCTATGGAATTAAATAAAAGTAAGTAAATTTTCTTAAAAAAGATTCAAATTTGATGTTGTTAATCAGTGATAAAACAATTGAAAACAAAATCAAAAGCAGATTTACAAGTAAAGCAAAGGGCCAGTTTCCAGTGGAAAGCAAATCAAAATCAGAATATGAAAAAAAAAAATCAAAAGCCTGTAATTCAAACTGCTCTCTGTTCTTGTCTCTGCTGCAACTCCTAGGTGAGCAATCCTTCACCCTCTTTTATCTGATGCATGATTGATTCCCTGAACATTTCTGGTTTCTCTGATTCAAGTTTTAGTTAGATGTAATACTTCCCATTATCTTTTAGTTTGATTCTTCATTTGAGTTATGACTTAAACAAATATGTTTGCTTCATTACAATATTCAGATTAGAATTTGTACTTGAGTTATATGACAAATTTTAATGCTCTATTAAAAAGGCAGTTTTGAAAACTACTGTGTTTTACATATTAGCTAAGCATAGTTAAAGCTTGAAATTGTTTTGGGTGAATTTGATTTAGGAGATTTGTATAGCCATCAAAGATTTATAGGAACATTTTTCTGAAGTGCATTGCAATTAAATTTTGAGATAAGTGATTTGGGAATTGCAGTAAGAATCCTAGTTTACTGGGTTAAAATGTTTTGGGTGCTATGAACTCAAGGGTTGATCGAGTTCAAAGATTCTTGGGGTGTGGATTGATGATGTGTTGAAGGAGTTACTGCCGGAGTTTGGTCGATGATGATGGCCGGAGTTGTGAAATACTGTTGTTGACAGGTTGGGGGGGGGGGGGGGGAAATCTGGGTTGCTTTGTTCCAGGTTTTGATGTTGTTTGGGTTGCAGTATTTGCCTCGGGTTGGTCTCGGGGAAGGTGGGAAATAACTCGGGGTAATGGCAGAATGACCCGAAGTAATTTGAAGCATGCTCGAGTACATTGTTTCAGGGTTTAGCAAAACAGAAACCTGTCTTTGCAGTTTTGAAATTAAAAGTTAAGTTTAAATTTAAACTAAAAGTTTAGCTTAGGATTTAAACTTGAATCTAAAATGAATTCAAATTGTTTGAATTCTTATTTTGTAATAATTTGAATGCAGGAATTCAAATTTGGTTTAAAATAAAAAAAAGAAGAAGAAGGAAACTGTTTCCAGTTTTGTAAAGTTTGAACTTAATACAAACTAAAATTGAGACTTAAGATTTTGAAACTGAATTTAAGCATGAAATCAAATAAGTTTCAATTCTGTTTCTTTGAAATAATTTAGATTCAGAAAATTTTAAAGTTTGGTTTTCAAATTTAACAGAAACTGTTTTTCTGTTTTAAAATGTAAAAGTGAATTTAAATTGCAAGTGGAGATTGAGATGGAGTTTAATCTGAAAATTTTGAATATGAATTCAAATAAGATTATTTGAGATTTGAAATCATTTAAGCTTTTAAATTTAAATTTGATTTGAAAATCTCAAGCATAAATGCATTGTGTTTTGGCATTTGAAATTGAAAGGTTAAGTATCTAAATTAGGAAATTCAAAATGAATTCAATCTGAGTTTTTAAATCTGAATTTAAAATTTTAAACTTCAGTTTTAACATAAAGATTTAAGTTTAAATTTCTTTTAAATGATTAAGTGATTTGCATTGAATGGAAGGTGTAATTGTAAGAAGCATTTTAAAGAATTTGAATTTAAATTTGAAATTGAGATATGAAGTAATGTTTATATAAAGTTAAATTTGATTCAAATCTAATTTTGAATCTTGGTTTTAAAATGAATTTAAGTTTTATAAATTTAAGATTTTAAACCAAATTTGGTTGATAATGTAAAAATTTAAATGGTTTAATTTTAAAAAGAAATTTATTTTAACTTTTGTAAATTTCTTTCATAATTAAGGAATTATCATCAATTAAGGATTTTAGATTGATTTTAATAAATGAATGATTTATATTTCATTTAATTATTAGGTTAATTAAATGAATAATAAAATTATTTAATAAATTAATGAAATAAGTGATTACTTAAGGTAATTAAGGATTAAGGGTTTAGGATTAATTATTCTTTGAATAATTAACTTGTAATTAAGAATGATTTATTAAATAAAATTAGTTTTTAATTAATGATTAATAATTAATTAATCAAGTAATAAATAAATGATTAAATAAAATAACCATTGCTTAGTGAAAGTAATTATAGTAGATAATTAAAGATTGATTTATCAGATATTAGGGTTAATTATTTTAAGGTAAAAATTAATTTATGTGGTTAATTAATTAAGATAATTGAATCAAGAAAAATAGATTAAGGTTAATTAATTTAAAAATGATTGAGAAATCATTATTAATTAAGGAATAATTAATTGTTGAAATTAATTAAGGAATAATAAATCTATTTATTAAGGACAATTAATTTTAACTAAGATTTAATTTATCAATAATTAAAAGTTTATTTGTTAAAGTAATTAATTGAGAAATAAGCAATTAAGATTAATTAATTACAATTAAAGGATAAATAAATTAAGATAATTTATTTAATAAATGATTAATAAATGAAGATGGTTAAGACTTAATTAATTATAGTTAATGATAATTAATCATTGATTTAAAGATTACAAATAGAAGTAATTATGTGGGTAATAAATTTATAACCACACGGTTTATTCATCTTAATTAAAGATGTTTGATTGTTAATGAATGTTGTGTGATGGATTGATATATTTGATACGTGATGCTATGTGATGCTTTATACTGAGCTGTTATATCTGTGATGTATATATTGTTATATGAATATGCAAACCTCTTTACTTGTAAAACGACATTTGGATTTCGATGCGACAGGGAGTCGGATTCCATTTGGTTATCCGAAACCCACATCGAATTCTAATAATTGAATCTGTGCTGATTGATAATGTGGCACTCTTATTGTGTTGAACCCCCGACCACACTTATACACACACTAATATGGGTTGCACGTGGAAATTAGTTAAGTCACAGATTTTTGAAATTGTTTTAAAAATTTGATTTTTAAATCCAAAATAGTTTTTGAACTAGAATTGAAGCTTTTGAAAATGGTTATTTTTAAATAACTTGATTAAGTTTTGAAAATTTAGATAATTGGATTTAAATTTGAATTCAATATTTGAAATTGAATTCTAAAATTTGGAAACTAAGGTTTAAAAAGGTTATTCAACTTATGATTGGGTTTATATGGGTTTTTAAAACCATTTTAAAGGTGACGTTTTGGAATTTAAATTCAACTCTAGATTTCAACTTGTATATATTAGATTTGCTTCCCTATAAGAAATGGACTTTCAATGTGTGTAAAAGGGCTTCAAGTCTAAAATGAAAATAGTTTTTCAAACTTTAGATAAATCCTTGGAAACGTGTTTTGAAAGCTATAAATCTTTAATTTTAAAGATTTAATTGGGTTAATCCAATTGAAGTGGGAATTGTTTTGAAATCTATGGATAGATCTTCGTGAAACCGGGTGAAACTTTGTGAAATAAATCTTTTCGTTTAAAGATTTAAATGGTAATTTGATAACCATTTGAAAGAAAAGTTTTGGATTTTATAAGTTGTGACTTAGCTAAAATCCCATATCCATATGTTTTAAAATATGGCGCTCACTATTCGGTTTAGCCGGGAGAGGACCTTGTGTCATATAGCCCATTCCGAATAGTGATACGACGTTATGGATAGCATTTGAAGACCGGTGGTGAAGACCGGGTATTTGTGAGAACGATAGGATAACCTATCGATTGACTCTGCACTGAGTTGCTCCGGTATAGAGTTCTCCTTAGTGATGGGAAGTCCGATCGGGATTGTGGATACCCGGATTTGCAAGGGCTTCTTCGGAAGTGCCTTCGGTTCTGTTCGAACCCGGAACAGACTTGTATGGTTGTATGTCCGACATTACACTTTGAGATGTTATCTGATCTCTATCAAATACATTTCTGCTTGGTGGCGGAGAATTTATTCTCTTAGCTTAACACCCTTCTCTGAGACGTACGAGCTCAGAGGTTATGTAGTTGATATTTATCAGTGATATTCCCAATTTGGTAATGTGGCGTGCTGAGTGCTGCTGTGTGATGATCATTGGTTGATCATTTGTGATATGATCATTTGTTTGATCATTTATCTTTGTGATCATTGCTTTGGTCATCTGTTGACCTAAAGCATGGCTTTGTTGCACAAAGCGTAGCTTTGTGGACGAGACTGCATCAGGACCTCACACCCCGGAAATGGTCGAAACAGGAAAGATGCGGCAAGGTTATGAGGGTCGCGCCCTTTAGGGTGTGTCATTGCCTTCTGGTAAAGGGTGGTATCATGGTATGGAGCCCAGATACTTACTCATGTGGATACTGCAGATCTATTACTTTGTGATACTTTGTGGTTGTTGCGCGCGCTCGGATAAAGGTCCCAAAGGACCGGGGGATGACATATTCGTGTAGTAGTTACCTAGTTACAGAGGTAATCCGGCCTTGTGTTGGCAGAGATCTAACCGTAACGTTAGTTCTCGGGACGTCCCGCCAGAGGCGATCCCATAGACAGTAGGAAGTTCCTTAGCCTGACCATTTGTTGGAAATCCATTCATCCAATACGTGCCTTGTACGGTTTTAGTTGTATTACCTGCCATTCACTTATGGTGGTCACCACTGTTTGGATGGTAGCTATAGTAGGCATAGTTCGGAATGTCTATGTTGGCTAGGATTTATATTCTACTTTCGAAATTGTTTTCTACACTATGCACTAATAATAATATCAAAAATGATTTGATTTTTGCGTAGTAAGCATATTTGACTATCATAAGGAGAAATCTCCTCCAAGTCTGCGTTTGCATTGTGTGTGTGGCGGGAGGCCTTATGGTAGTTTCATTTTCTAAAAAGCATTGCGGATTTCAAATTTAAATTTCTCTATCTGTTTTAAAAGACCAAATGTTTTTGTTTGCTCATACCAGTCCCATGACTGACCTGGAGTTTATTGTTCCTTTCCTAAACTCTGGGTGCCCACTATTTCCCACACGGGCAGTCTAGAGTTGGGGTTTTCAGAAATCAATGGTAGGTGTAGATTCGACAGCTTTCAGCCTTAGGATTTGGCAATCGCATTTGGATTGAGTTGCTTCTCTTCATCTTGATTTGGAGTTCGAGCTATTTCTGGATTGGTGCTTTGGAGATGGAGATTACTGATACTGGAGTTCTTTCTTGAAGACCATATTTGAGCTTTGTTCCGCTGCTAGTGTTATCTTTTCTTTCCGCTGCTATTATCTTGTATCATATCTCTGATGTATGTTGATATCTGTTGTATCATTCTGTTGTATCATTCATGTTGTATATTGATATATGTTATTCATTTCTTCCGCTGTGTTATTTACTTAATGTGTTATAAGCTCCGGCGAACCAGGTTCGACGTTTGGATCTGCGGCATTTGAATACGAGTGTCGTATTCGGTGCCGATTTTCGAAGGTCGAGTCAGGGTCGTTAAACAAAAAAATTCAAACTGCAGACTTATGAAAGTGTAGAGCTGCAGTTTGACAGTGCAGAATTTCTGGGAAACAATCTAAAGGCAAGTGAATTTCATTCTGTTTAAAATTTGAATTTGAGATTAGTAATCAGTATTAAAACAAAGTTTTAAACAAAATTTGTTTAACAAGTTGCAGGGAAAACAAACTAGAGAGGAATTAAAATCTGGAAATTAAAACCAGGGAAGTCAGAGCAAAGGAAAACAAGTGCAGTTTCTATGGAATTAAATAAAAGTAAATAAATTTTCTTAAAAAAGATTCAAATTTGATGTTGTTAATCAGTGATAAAACAATTGAAAACAAAATCAAAAGCAGATTTACAAGTAAAGCAAAGGGCCAGTTTCCAGTGGAAAGCAAATCAAAATCAGAATATAAAAAAAAAGAAAATCAAAAGCCTGTAATTCAAACTGCTCTCTGTTCTTGTCTCTGCTGCAACTCCTAAGTGAGCAATCCTTCACCCTCTTTTATCTGATGCATGATTGATTCCCTGAACATTTCTGGTTTCTCTGATTCAAGTTTTAGTTAGATGTAATACTTCCCATTATCTTTTAGTTTGATTCTTCATTTGAGTTATGACTTAAACAAATATGTTTGCTTCATTACAATATTCAGATTAGAATTTGTACTTGAGTTATATTACAAATTCTAATGCTCTATTAAAAAGGCAGTTTTGAAAACTACTGTGTTTTACATATTAGCTAAGCATAGTTAAAGCTTGAAATTGTTTTGGGTGAATTTGATTTAGGAGATTTGTATAGCCATCAAAGATTTATAGGAACATTTTTCTGAAGTGCATTGCAATTAAATTTTGAGATAAGTGATTTGGGAATTGCAGTAAGAATCCTAGTTTACTGGGTTAAAATGTTTTGGGTGCTATGAACTCAAGGGTTGATCGAGTTCAAAGATTCTTGGGGTGTGGATTGATGATGTGTTGAAGGAGTTACTGCCGGAGTTTGGTCGATGATGATGGCCGGAGTTGTGAAATACTGTTGTTGACAGGTTGGGGGCGAAAATCTGGGTTGCTTTGTTCCAGGTTTTGATGTTGTTTGGGTTGCAGTATTTGCCTCGGGTTGGTCTCGGGGAAGGTGGGAAATAACTCGGGGTAATGGCAGAATGACCCGAAGTAATTTGAAGCATGCTCGAGTACATTGTTTCAGGGTTTAGCAAAACAGAAACCTGTCTTTGCAGTTTTGAAATTAAAAGTTAAGTTTAAATTTAAACTAAAAGTTTAGCTTAGGATTTAAACTTGAATCTAAAATGAATTCAAATTGTTTGAATTCTTATTTTGTAATAATTTGAATGCAGGAATTCAAATTTGGTTTAAAATAAAAAAAAAAAAAAAGAAGAAGGAAACTGTTTCCAGTTTTGTAAAGTTTGAACTTAATACAAACTAAAATTGAGACTTAAGATTTTGAAACTGAATTTAAGCATGAAATCAAATAAGTTTCAATTCTGTTTCTTTGAAATAATTTAGATTCAGAAAATTTTAAAGTTTGGTTTTCAAATTTAACAGAAACTGTTTTTCTGTTTTAAAATGTAAAAGTGAATTTAAATTGCAAGTGGAGATTGAGATGGAGTTTAACCTGAAAATTTTGAATATGAATTCAAATAAGATTATTTGAGATTTGAAATCATTTAAGCTTTTAAATTTAAATTTGATTTGAAAATCTCAAGCATAAATGCATTGTGTTTTGGCATTTGAAATTGAAAGGTTAAGTATCTAAATTAGGAAATTCAAAATGAATTCAATCTGAGTTTTTAAATCTGAATTTAAAATTTTAAACTTCAGTTTTAACATAAAGATTTAAGTTTAAATTTCTTTTAAATGATTAAGTGATTTGCATTGAATGGAAGGTGTAATTGTAAGAAGCATTTTAAAGAATTTGAATTTAAATTTGAAATTGAGATATGAAGTAATGTTTGTATAAAGTTAAATTTGATTCAAATCTAATTTTGAATCTTGGTTTTAAAATGAATTTAAGTTTTATAAATTTAAGAGTTTAAACCAAATTTGGTTGATAATGTAAAAATTTAAATGGTTTAATTTTAAAAAGAAATTTATTTTAACTTTTGTAAATTTCTTTCATAATTAAGGAATTATCATCAATTAAGGATTTTAGATTGATTTTAATAAATGAATGATTTATATTTCATTTAATTATTAGGTTAATTAAATGAATAATTAAATTATTTAATAAATTAATGAAATAAGTGATTACTTAAGGTAATTAAGGATTAAGGGTTTAGGATTAATTATTCTTTGAATAATTAACTTGTAATTAAGAATGATTTATTAAATAAAATTAGTTTTTTTATTTATGATTAATAATTAATTAATCAAGTAATAAATAAATGATTAAATAAAATAACCATTGCTTAGTGAAAGTAATTATAGTAGATAATTAAAGATTGATTTATCAGATATTAGGGTTAATTATTTTAAGGTAAAATTAATTTATGTGGTTAATTAATTAAGATAATTGAATCAAGAAAAATAGATTAAGGTTAATTAACTTAAAAATGATTGAGAAATCATTATTAATTAAGGAATAATTAATTGTTGAAATTAATTAAGGAATAATAAATCTATTTATTAAGGACAATTAATTTTAACTAAGATTTAATTAATCAATAATTAAAAGTTTATTTGTTAAAGTAATTAATTGGGAAATAAGCAATTAAGATTAATTAATTACAATTAAAGGATAAATAAATTAAGATAATTTATTTAATAAATGATTAATAAATGAAGATGGTTAAGACTTAATTAATTATAGTTAATGATAATTAATCATTGATTTAAAGATTACAAATAGAAGTAATTATGTGGGTAATGAATTTATAACCACACGGTTTATTCATCTTAATTAAAGATGTTTGATTGTTAATGAATGTTGTGTGATGGATTGATATATTTGATATGTGATGCTATGTGATGCTTTATACTGAGCTGTTATATCTGTGATGTATATATTGTTATATGAATATGCAAACCTCTTTACTTGTAAAACGACATTTGGATTTCGATGCGACAAGGAGTCGGATTTCATTTGGTTATCCGAAACCCACATCGAATTCTAATAATTGAATCTGTGCTGATTGATAATGTGGCACTCTTATTGTGTTGAACCCCCCGACCACACTTATACACACACTAATATGGGTTGCACGTGGAAATTAGTTAAGTCACAGATTTTTGAAATTGTTTTAAAAATTTGATTTTTAAATCCAAAATAGTTTTTGAACTAGAATTGAAGCTTTTGAAAATGGTTATTTTTAAATAACTTGATTAAGTTTTGAAAATTTAGATAATTGGATTTAAATTTGAATTCAATATTTGAAATTAAATTCTAAAATTTGGAAACTAAGGTTTAAAAAGGTTATTCAACTTATAATTGGGTTTATATGGGTTTTTAAAACCATTTTAAAGGTGACGTTTTGGAATTTAAATTTCAACTCTAGATTTCAACTTGTATAAATTAGATTTGCTTCCCTATAAGAAATGGACTTTCAATGTGTGTAAAAGGGCTTCAAGTCTAAAATGAAAATAGTTTTTCAAACGTTAGATAAATCCTTGGAAACGTGTTTTGAAAGCTATAAATCTTTAATTTTAAAGATTTAATTGGATTAATCCAATTGAAGTGGGAATTGTTTTGAAATCTATGGATAGATCTTCGTGAAATCGAGTGAAACTTTGTGAAATAAATCTTTTCGTTTAAAGATTTAAATGGTAATTTGATAACCATTTGAAAAGAAAGTTTTGGATTTTATAAGTTGTGACTTAGCTAAAATCCCATATCCATATGTTTTTAAAATATTGCGCTCATTATTCGGTTTAGCCGGGAGAGGACCTTGTGTCATATAACCCATTCCGAATAGTGATACGACGTTATGGATAGCAATTGAAGACCGGTGGTGAAGACTGGGTATTTGTGAGAACGATAGGATAACCTATCGATTGTCTCTGCACCGAGTAGCTACGGTATAGAGATTCCCTTAGTGATGGGAAGTCCGATCGGGATTGTGGATACCCGGATTTACAAGAGCTTCTTCGGAAGTGCCTTCGGTTCTGTTCGAACCCGGAACAGACTTGTATGGTTGTATGTCCGACATTACACTTTGAGATGTTAACTGATCTCTATCAAATACATTTAAAAATTTAAAATTTGAGCTTGGAGTTTGTAAATTTATTAAAATAAATACGTTTAGTTAAAATTTTAACAACAAATATTAAACAAAACAAAGTAAAGGGAATAATTTTACAAAACAAATTGAATTCCAAATGAAGAAAAAAATTAATTAACAAAAGAAAAATTTGATTAAGGAATCAAGTGGGCTTTACAATTTTCCTTGCCCATGGTTTTGCTTAAGTGCTGTGATATTATCTAAGGCTATACTCGATCCCTTCTCTATTTCATTCGTAACCCTAAATTTTTAACGAAAGAAAACATAACAATGGCGGCCCTGTCTCTCTCGTCTTCCTCTTCACTTCCAAACTAGGGCTTCAATTTCTGCTTCGAGTTCGATGCTTCAACTCACTCGCGGCATCTTCAACAATTAGGGCTTCAGCTCTTCGTCTCTAAATTAGGGCTTGCGATCGATTTGGGGCTTTCGTTCAATAGCGTTCGTTGTTCCAAAGCAGGGTTTTTGCGAAGCTCCGGCATTGTCTTCTACCCAGCTAGAAAGGTGAGTCTTTGGCTCACGGTTGATTTTAATGCAAGTGCTTAAATTTGTTGACTTGAATGCTTGGTTGCATGCTATGATTTGGGGGTTATTCATTATCATTTGCTCGGCTACTTTGAATTCTAAACTGATAGGAACAGATAACACACTGCATGTTGGTTGTTGGTTGTTATTCGCTATCATTTGCTCTGATATTTTGATTTTTTTACTGATAAGAACAGATGTTATTGGGAATTTGTTTTTTTTTTTTAAAAAAAACTGATAAGAGCAGATGCTATATTTGATTAAAACAGATGCTTTGTGAATTCTCGTTTAAACTGTTAAGAACAAATGCTATTTCATGTTTTATTTTATTTAAACTGGTAAGAACAGAAATGTGAACTTGGAATTTATATATATATTTTTTTTTTTTAAAACTGTTAAAGAACAGATGCTGTTAAATTAATTTATAAATTAATAAGAACAGATACTATGTGTATTTTTTTTTTTTTTTTTTTTAACTGATAAGAACAGATGCAATCAAATCTTGTGTACTTGAATTCCTGAATGAATATGATGGCCTGAATTAAATGAATGAAATGCATGTGTTTTGCTTTTCTGGAAACATTGTTCTTGAGTGTAAGCATGTATATATATATATATAAGTATTTCAACCCAATTTTCTTTGGTATTTGAAAATAACTGTGAGCAAAACTGAAACTTTTAAGGTAAAAGATTTGTTTGCTTGCTAGTATGTTAAAGTGATTAAGTATTTACAGTGGGATATATGTGAAAATCAGAGGTGAATATTAAATTATGTGTATGCTGTGTATATGTGTGCTCTGTTTATTTCAAGTGAGTAATTTTTTTTTAAAATTTAAAATAAGTAAACTTCTTTAAAAGAAAACAGTTTGATTTGGATGCTAGTGATTATTTTGATTCGTATGTGAAGTGCAGCAGCCTGATTCATTTGAATTTGATATATATGTTTATGTTAGCAGTTCTGTACATATATATAAACATGATAGCCTGATACCTGTTGTTCCATGTTCTACTGGCTTTCAAAAAAATTCAAACATCTAAATCAAATCCATATTAGCCCTTATTATTCAAATGAAAATGGTTTGTAGATGTCTGCAGATGATTATAAAAATAGTTGCTTTGAGCACTTCTTTGTGGTCTTGAACGTTGCTGTGTCCACTGTGTTGACTGCATTTGTTCCCCTGTACTTGTTTGGTTTGCGGTTTTCAGTTTTGGATTTTCGTAACAACCGCAATGCATTCAGTTAATTATTTCTGAAAGTTTTGAAAAAAACCGATTTAGAAAATGATTTTAACATATAAAAATTGAATATCACTTATTCTTATTTTCTGCATTTTTGGGAAAACAAAAAGATCTCTCCCCTTTACTATTTTCCCCTTTTGTTGTAATGGCTATGTTTTTTCCACTTTCTGCTCCTCTTCCATGCTTTTTAAAATACATACTGAAAATGCAAAACACAAAACTTGAAGTCCAAACCAAACGGGTCCCAAGGATTTATAACAATATCCCCAAAAGGTCTGTGCTAGCATGCACGAAGTAATTTTATGTTTCTACAGGCAAATCATTATCGCCTCAATTTTATAGACTTAGCAAATAACTGAAAGACGTAACACAATTTTAGTCAGAACCAAGAGGGTAGTAATTATCGAGAGTAATATGACTCTTAGGATAGTGTATAAACCGGAGCAAGTAAATTCCAAAGATATAAATGTATGCTAAGGCTTAAGAGGGTTGAAATTAGTACTTAGAATACTGATGATAATGTATAGAGTATTATGGTTAACCGAAATGAGCTTAGATGGATAGTTAGTTTAATAAATAGCTAAAGAGAAAAGCCTAATAGTGAATGATAATGTAGTAAGTTCGATAGTTGTTTTAAGGCCTTTATGGCAATCAAGAGACCAAAAGTAAAGTAGTAAGGCATGTGTGGCATCCAAAACCAAAAGCAAAGGAGTAAGGCTTATGTGGTGTCCGAGACACAAAAGCATTGGTGTAGGGCCAAAATGGCAATCGTTCGGACATAAAAGCACTAGATGTAAATCCTAGATAGCAACCAAAGGAATGGTAGAAAACGTGAGGCTTAGAGTGATACTCTTGGTACCAAGAACGATGTAGGAGTAAGCCTGCAGTGGCTTCCGAAATACAAAATCGTTGTTATAAGACCTTCGAAGCAACCATAATATGATAGCAAAGTAGGCGTGAGGCTAAGAGTAGCAACCGAAATATGAATGTAAAAGCATGAGGCCTTGGTGGAAATTGAATGGTAAGACTTTAATGATTTATATTTGTCGCTAAAAGCTGTAAAGCACCAGGGGTAGCCGAGGATAGATTATTAAGATTACATTGAAATATTGTAATGTCTCTGTGAAATGAATCAGGAGATTGCTTTCGATTGTGGCTTCACATCATTGCTTTAACACTTGATGATGAACCTATGACTTAGGATTGCTTGTTAATCGGATAATTTATCGCTCTGGTATAGCAAGAGGGAAACCCATTCCCGATATTAGCGATGTTGACTTACTTTTTTGCGTGTTTAGGGTAATATACTGTTCATACAGGACTTTATGTCTGACCCATTTTTTAATTCTTGTTTTTCCTATAAACTCACGAGTGCTCATTTGATTAGGCTGGATCTATGGACATACATAGGTTGCTTTAGGGAATGGACGAATAATGCAAGCCGAAGATGAAGCAGAAGGCTTGGGTGTAATATTTATGTTTTGATTTTGCTGAATTAAGTGTTTGTGTTGGCATCTTCGTATGTTGGGCACAACATTATTGCATATGTTGTATTATATTTTTGACCCCTACATTGACACAATTTTGGGAATTAAATTAATGAACTTAATCTTTAATGACGATGTTTCTCTTATTTAGTTAATATCCGCTCTGTTTACATAAGACTGTATTATATAACTGATCTAATCACTACCATCGAAATAATTTCAAGGTGATTATAGCACATTGAGATTCCATCTGTGGATATCAAAATGCAAAATTTTATAGTTGGTATCAAAGCTTAGGATATGGGACACATGTGTGGGACATAGCTTGAAAAAAATAAGTAGATAGAAAATACCTTGGGGAGGGTATATGCTAATATATGACATACTTGTATTTTCCTATATAAAAGTATAGACGACTTTAGTAGAGATCGAGATTTCCTATTGTAAATCACTTACTTTCTTTCATTTCTAATGAAGACCTTTTTAACCAAAAATGTATTTGAGAAGCGAAAGGATATAACGACCCTACCGTTATGCCCGTATTATTAAAGAATACAGCTTGTTAAGGATAACCAAATGTGAATATATCTTTAAACTAATATGAACACGTCATACATACTATTTTAATGAATATCTAGAATAAAATTTTGATGTGTGCATCTTAGTTTAAAGTAATAAACACATCAGTCCAAAATAAAAACAGTATAACATAAAAACAATAGTCACATATCATAGCGAAATAATATACATCATACTATGCATACCATGAGTCTAATAAATATAATACGAGACTCACATAATATACATCCAAAATAAGTCACTACCTCAATAATATATCCCATAATACTACATTAAAATATCTCAAGGAAGATAAATTGGAAACAAATTAGTCTATCTTTATGCTAGCATGCCTACCCCAAAAGTTTGCAAACCCTGAAACTTGAAAAGTCTCAGCCTGATCAATTAATACAAAATAGACGGTTCAGATTATCTCTAAATATCAAAAAGGTGAGAACAATATATATCATAAAAGTATATGACAATACGATAAATAAAATGCAATAAATATAAATAAGGCACTAGAATAGTTTAACTTAATCCATTTCACAATATAAAAATATTTCAATTGTAAAGCACAAAAAAAATCACAAAAGAAGCCAGAAATTTCAAAATAAATAACAATACTTAGAAATCCAAGAAAACAAAGTCATATCGATGGCAATGATCATACTCATACCATAGAAAACAAAAGATGGTACCATCCATACCGATCCAATACCGACGATCGTCCAAACCATGAAAACAAAGCTCAAAATCCAAGAAAACAAATCTTGACCAATCCAATGATCATGAGAAAAATCCATGAGTGAACTTCTTAAGGATCTATCGACCCCACATCAAATACCAAAAGAGGATACATTCTAAAGTTCCAAATACTATCACTTCAGTAATTACAAGAACTTTACGAAAACGTCCCAAATCGCATGGTGAAGTTCAAGTATTTACTTGAAGCTGGTAAATGTCATTTATTACATATACACTGGGAAACCTAAACTGTATTCTCTTAAGGATCAATCAGCCATATGCCGAACACCAAAAAAAAATACAACTCTAAAGTGTTAGACGCTTACCCAAAAGCAATCGCAAGAATTTAACCAAAACGTCTCATGCTACTCGGTGAAATTCAAGTATTCACTAATGGATCAGTAAGTTCCACTCAAACATTCTAGTTAATGAGTCATACCATATTCGACAAAGCATCACTTGAAAGCATTTAAACCAATCAATAACACCAGATTGACTATTTATACTCCTCATCTTATAGAATAAAGGTTTATTTTATTTTAGAATCGGAAGGTCACACAATTTTTTTTGAGGAGTAAGAGTCGTCAGATTATGGTTCAATCTTCGTTATTTCTTGTAATGGTCGGATTGGCAACCAAACATTACTGCGTTCCCAGGATTTCAACGACACCTTGGGACGTTGTGGACTTCATTCCCAGGAATTTGGTGGAGCTTGAGACTGGTTTGGCGAAGGTTGATGTACGCTATCTTTCGATGAAGACCTACAAAACTTTAATGTGACTTGCTACAGAAAACTTAAACACTTAGCATTTACTTTATGTACGTAGTATAGTTCAAGTTGCAGTTCCAGAGTCTCTCTCTGATAATGATGGAGAATCAAAACGAAGAGTACGTTTAGTTCTTTTTCTTTGAGGAGTATATCCAATACGATGAGTAGGAAATGGTGTGATTTTTACTGGAATATAAACCGGTGTGGAGTTGTTGGAGTGTTTTGAAGATTCTAAGGAAGGTGTGCTGAAAATGATAGATGATTGATTGGATTCATCCTATGAAGACATATTGATATTTGTAGGAAGAAATAATAACAAGAACTTAAGCTTTTGAAAAAAATGTGTTGAGAAATGATGATGCGAGGACGGATGAGTTATAAGCCTTTATGTACATAAGTAAATACTATTTTTAGTTAAAGAAGGTTTGAGAATGAAAATTCCTAAACTATTATGGCCAGAAACATATATGAGGTAGGAAAAGGTTAAAACATAAGAACCATTCAGGTAATATGAGGAAGATAGTAGTTAGTGCAATAAGAAATACAATAGCATAATGGAAAAACATGTAACATCCATACCAACAACCCAAGTTCGAGTACCCGCATCAACAATTTTTGACAACATTTATTTTTCTTAAAATTTGTAATAATTTTAAATTATAAATCATGTAAAGATATAATACCCAATTCTCGACGTAATTTTATAAATATATTTTCATTTAAATTTTTTGTAAATACGTCAGCTATCTGATTTTTCGAAGATACAAATTCTAATGAAATAATGTCTTTTTCTATATTATCTCTAAGAAAGTGATGTCTTATATATATATATATATGTTTAGTTCTAGAATGTTTTATTGGATTTTTAGATAAATTTATTGCACTTGTATTATCATAATAAATTGTTGAACTACAGATTTTTATTCCAAAATCTTGAAGTGTTTGCTGCATGCGTATTACTTGAGCACATGCCAAAGCTGCAGAGATGTGTTCTGCTACACATGTTGAAAGTGAAACACAATTTTGTTTCTTACTAAACCAAAGTAAAAAAGATTGTTCAGTAAAGTGACAAGTACCACTAGTACTTTTCCGATCCGTTCGACATCCTCCCAAATCAGCATTACTATATGATACTAACTCAAAAGGACATTCTTTTGAATAAAAGAGACCATAGTCTGTAGTTTTACTCACATCGCCTTGGCCGATAATATAGCCTTTGGAATTTCTCTAAATGTGATGGATCCTCCATCCGAGTAGATAATGTTGGTAAGCATATCATTATTTCCTGTAATGTGTTTTGAGCAACCACTGTCTAGTATCCACTTTCTTCTTTTCATAGTTGGTACCTACGAACAATATATGAATGACATTTACCCAAATTTTTATTAGGGTCCTAAGAGTTAGATCTTATGAAGCCAAACCCAATAGGGTTTAGAATTCCCTTTATAAGTAAAATCTTTATTTTTACGAACTGTAGTTATAAAAGATTTTATATACTTGTTTTTGATTAAATTATTATCAGTTTTTGGTACCCAAATTTTTATAGTATTCGTTTTACCAATTTCTTTCTTTTGAGTAATAACCTTTGACTTTGATTTTGATTTTACAAAATTATTATTCAAATTGAAATTTTTATATGATGTACTATTCTTCTTTGAAATTGTTTTGAAGAATTTTGTATCCTTCCATTCTTATTAGAAGTAGTTTGAGAATTACTAATAATTTTAGAAAAATTTTCTCTTCCTTTATTAAAATTAGTTACCTTTTTAGTAATATTCTCTAATTCGGTATTGAGACTAGTATTTTTCAATTCAAGAATTTTTTACATTTGATTTTAGATCATGATTTTCTAAAGCTAATGTTATATTCTTTTCTTTTTGCACTTCTACTTCATTTACTAGCATAGTGAGTTAAAAAGAAACATTAGACAAAGATTCTTGTGCATTAACAAGTTCTTCTTCTAAAATTTTCTTTTCATCTCTTAGCATTTCAACTTTGTTTAATTTTTCTAGTGCATCTTTATACTTTATTTTAACTTCTTTGAGTTTATCTAATAATTCTGAATTTATCTAAAATAAATCATCAAAAGATAAATCACTTACATCGTTGTTTGAAGCTATAAAGCAGACATTAGCTTGTTTAGAATCACTCTCCGTGTCACTGTCTGATGATGAAGATGATTCCGAATCATCCCATGTAACTAAGAATGCCTTCTTCTTTTTGTATTTGTCCTTCTTATTCTTGAATTTGTATTTCTTTTTATCAGGACAGTCTTTCTTCATGTGACCTTTGTTATGACATTCGTCGCATTCGAGATTTGAGACTGGCAGTTTGCTGGAGTTGTCTCTCCTATCATTTTCAAACTTCTTGTTCTTTCTAAATTTTAGAATTTTTTTGAAATTCTTTGCGATCAATGCCATGCCATCTGAATCCGAATCTTCTTGTTCAACTTTGAATGCAATATTCCTTTTGTCTTGTGCTTAATCGCACTTAGGCGGCAAACTCACTTCATATGACATGGGATTTTCAATTAACTCTTCAGGTTTGATGGTAGGGATGTCATTAGCATCTTCAATATCTAAGACTTTTCCTTCCCATTTATCCGTTAAAGAGTTTAAAATTTTAGAGGCAATATCAAAATCTGAATTTTTTTGTCCTAATACCAATAGTGAATGATTATGTCTTGAAATCTAGAATACATATCATTTATAGTTTCATCTGGCCTCATTCTAAATTTTTGGAATTGATTTTTAAGCATAGAAATCTTGCTTTGTTTTACTTTGTTAGTTCCTTCATGTGTGACTTTAAGAGTTCCCTAAATTTGATAATCAGTCGTACAGATGCTAAATCTATTAAATTCATTTTTGTCTAAGGGACAAAATAATGTATTCATAGCTTTTGCATTCGATGTAGCATCTATCTTTTGTGTATTTGACCATTCTGCAAAGGGTGCAGTGGGTATAATGTATCCATTTTGAGTAATATTCCATGTATCATATCCATTTGTTCGGATGAAAATTCTCATTCTAATTGACTAGTAATTATAGTTCAAACCATTAAATAGAGGTAGTCATGCAGTGGACCGACCTTCAACAAAACTTGTGTTAGTGTTATTTTCCATATTAATCCGTATATCAAATACTGTGTTACGGTTATAAGATGGCCTTACTATGATACTAAATGAAAGTGCTACTAAGGATCGTAATATGGAATAGTGACCAAGTTATCTACTAATACGGAATAAAATAAAAATAGTAAAATAAATAATAACAGGGATTTTTATACTGGTTCGAACTCCCGTTGTACGTCCAGTCCCAGACTCCTTCTGGAATTTAACTATCAACCCTCTCATAACCCGAAGGAATAGGTATTACACAGCCTGAGCGACCAAACATGACTTCTACCTCTCATACAACCGAATAGGACTTCTACCGTCTGAGCAACCGAACTGGACTTTCAGCAACACAATAAGTTTTCTTGACCGATTGTGCTCTGTAGATGGCACGAATATGTCTTTAGAGTAGACCTTTCCTATATTATTTTCCTTTGTGGTATATAGTTTAGTACGTGAGACTGGAAGTAATTTTAATCACAAATAAATTTGTGCTTGAATGTGTAAGTGATTTGAATGTGTCTATGAAAGCAAATGGCAGAATTTGGATAGCAAGAATATAGAATAGAATCGAATAATTAAGTTATTTAAAAACAACTGAATTCATGTCTATATATAGAGTTTAAAAGATGTAATCATTCATAAAATGTTTGGCCAAAAGGTACGGAAATAACCGTTGGATTAAAAGTTGTTTCTGTTCGTTAAAAGAAGCTCACCATTTAGAAAATAGCTGTTATGAATATTCAATCGACCAAGGAAAGAAATTCAGTCAACTGAAAATTCAAAACATTTCGAAATATAAATTTATTTTGAAAAGACATCGAGTTTAGTCGACTGAATGGGGGTGTTTAGTCGACTAAACCTTCAAAATAATTTGTGCACTTGTGCATGTTTCAGTCGACTACACACCCCATTCAGTCGACTGAAACAGCTATTTTATGCCTAGCAAACTTCTTTTTGAAAGCAATTTGTTTGCAAAATTAATATAATCAAATCTTTGTGTGTGCGTGTATGATTTTGAATATGGTTTAAAGTATGCATGTATGCATATACCACTTAGGAGAGATTTTGAGAATTATTAACTACTAACTAGACTGTAGACAAACCAATTATAAATATTAAAACTTCTCTTTGAAATCTTTGGCGTTCGATTTATCATCGAGTAGAATATCACCTTCTCCTAGAAATTTGTTAGTATATAGTATATAAGGTTCTAACCCGATGTTCGCACCTCGTCGACGCGACCGTCATGGGGAGAATAGGCGCGATGACAATGTAGGTAATTTGGCATTATCGTTATTAACCCAAAACTTATTATTGCTTGATAAAGTATACACTTTTTACCAAACCTCCTTTATTTGTCAAGATATGATTGGTATCAACAAAGCTTTACAATTTCATTTCATATTTTGCTACCGCACCAAATTTCTCAAGTCCAAAACATGTGTTAAACTAACTAATTAATTTTCTTAATTAATTATCCGTTTACATGTTTTTCCAACATAATTAATTCATAATAATATGAAATCACATGAGAAAATTTCTAAAATTTCTCACAAATTTCAAAATACTAATTTCTCAACTATATAAAAATTTTGAGTTGAAAATCATCATTTGAGTACTTTATTAAATTATACCCAAATTAAATATATTTTCTTCTTAGGAAATTCATAAAATATTAGTGTAAACTCAGAAAATTATGAAATTAAAAACTCATCTTCAAATTATTATTTTGCACATGATTTTAGAAAATCATAGTATCTGGAGATCGAAAACTATGCTTTTAATGTTAAAACCTCAATTATTTAACTTCATAAAATCCTTATCATTTATTCAAAACATGTATCTTTAATCATGGCATATCATCAAACATCCATGCATTCGGTTCTAAATCTTGAACCCAATTTTAAATCAATCAAAATAAAACACTATGAGATGGTATAGATCATGATCGACCTTGGTTTGATAAAGGATTGAGATTTGAATCTTGCTTTTAAATCTTCTTAGCTAGCCCTTAAATCTCTACTTGATTTTCGTGATTTAGATGGTAGTTAATGGACGACCTTTCTTGAGCTCTTTGATTGTTTTGATTGATGAAAACATGAATAGAATGGAATAAGGGTTTAGGAGCTATGAAGTCTTATTTATTTCTATATTACCCTTTCCTGATTCAACTATGTGCTTAAGCTATAAAACAATCTCCTGAATAATATTAATCAAAATTAGGGGGGTTACATGTATAATACCTTTTTCTCCTGTCATGTGCGCTACAAAATGATATTATAAGATTTAAAAATGTTTTACCTACAGTGAAGGATCGCCTATATGTAATCCCGTCTCGCCATCTATGGTGAAGGATTACACGTCAACAACTATTATCCAGTCTTGCCACCTATGGTAAAGGATTACATGTCTACAACTATTATCCGGCCTCACCGCCTGTGGTAAAGGATAGTAATATGTATTAGACTCACGCTTGGTTCAGTCATGTGTGCTATAGATCGACTTTTGTCGACCTCAAAACTCCTGGACTAGCCTCGTTTCTCTATAAGAGAATGTTCGTCAATATCATGAATCAAGGACCCACTGTGTGCACTATTAAGATTTATATATTCATTCAACGTTTCAAAACCATATATACTATATTCATTCACTAATATCCTTATTATCATCAAATAATGCACTTAGAAAGCAGTCATACACATCAAGATATCATCATAGAGTTGTTAGAGAGCACCACACAAAAAGTTAGGTCATCGCACATAGATTCGGGCATTCAAAAACCTTAAATACCAAATCTAGGTTGTCTACCTAATGACCGATGTGCACCCATCCATGCACTGATGTACGATATAGTGTAGGATCTAGATTAACCCTAGAGGGGGGGGGGTGAATAGGGTTATAGCAAATTTTCTCGATTTAAACACAGAAATAAACTGCAGAAATAAATATGCTGAAAAGTAAATCACACACAAAATTTACCCAGCTTCGGCAACCCCTGCCTACTGCTGCATTCACAGATTTCTATTAGAATTAAACAGTATCACGCTTACAACAACTCTACTAGACTCGCAGACCCTTTTGCTCCCGCTCACAAACACTCTACTAGACTCGCACACCCTGCTCCCGCCTATAGAGTTTCGCTCACTCGCAAACACTGCTCCCGCCTATAGAGCTTTGCAAACTCGCACACCCTGCTCACTGAACTAATTCAGAATAGACAATCTAACACTACCTAAACCTAGGTGGTGATTTACCTAAATTCTTTGATTCGTAAAATAAAAACAATAATTAAGAACAATAGAAAATAACCCTAAACTAATTAACAATATTAATAAAAGCCTATAGAAACAAAACCCCCTTTTATTTTTAAGACCGGCCCACTTCCTTATTTCACCCGATCCTCTCTTGTCTCATTCGTGAGAAATAATGGCGGTTAGGGCTTCGTTCCCTTTTGTTCCAGTTAGGGCTTCGGCTCTTTGTTCCAATTAGGGCTTCAGTTTCTTCTATTGATCTGTGATTTGTTACCCTAGCTCGCTGCTTCTCTGATGGTTGACTTTGATTGTTTGCAGTTGCTCGATCGAGTTCGATGCTTGTGAATTCGGTATGTACTGTCTCTTTTTGCTTTTCTAAATTGATACTTGAACTCGATCAAGATAAATGCCGATGATGATTAGGGTTTTAATAGGATTTGATTTCCTATTTTTGCGTTCGACTGATTGCTTCAAAAATTCTTGCTTTGCCGTTCGATTTCGCTTTGATGCTGAGGATTAATCTGACTTTGTCAATTTCGTATTTCTAGTAACTTGATTCACACGGCTTTGAATTGATTTCGTGATTTGAGATATTTAACTTTGTCAATTTCGTATATTTTCGACTGTTTATTTTGGGTATGTGAATTCACTACTCTGTATTAGCTTCGATCATCACCATTGCTTTTAAATTTTTCTCTGCTGCATACCACTGCATTTCACTGCACTGTTGAAATTTTGTGTCTGCATTTGTTATTTCTGGAACTCGATTTGCACTTGCTCACTGCTTGATGGTCTTGTGACTATAACTGGACATTTTGAGTTTGTTGCATTTGCTAGCTTGTACTGTCCACTGCCCTGATCTTGTTTGTTCGATCACTTTGCTGTTCGCATTGATGCTGCACTTGGTCTAGTTGTAGTTTGCATATTACCTGCTATTCCACGGTCTATTTGGTGGTATTTGATTCATTTGATACTTCTGTTGGGGCTTGTATAATTTGAGTTGTAGCTTGATGGTTTTGTGATTAACTTTGTACCATTGACTTGATATTCTTAACTGCCTGTATTTTGCATTCATGTACTTGCTG
The DNA here is from genome assembly GCA_030765085.1 of Allium cepa. Lineage (NCBI taxonomy): Eukaryota > Viridiplantae > Streptophyta > Magnoliopsida > Asparagales > Amaryllidaceae > Allium > Allium cepa. The sequence continues at coordinate 382,963,082 of CM060944.1, read as the reverse complement.
CTATGTTGGTGGCAATCTTGTGTAAGTGCTTCACCATACTTGTTCATGTGTACATCTGACCCTTCCATATGCTCTCTGATAAAGTAGAACTTCACTGTTGCTTATGTCCACTGATGCATCCAATCTGCACTTCACTACTATCTGTCTGAACTGTGCACATTGTTGCACTTGCTCATGTTAAATTGCATTGTTCATCTGTTTCTTCGCTTGTGCATACTGTACTTGATACTGTTGCATTGTTTTCTGGTCATTTGCACTTGCAGTTGGTTCATTTGCTTTGGCTTCTCTCTTAGAAGTAGCTTCAGTAGTTTCTGGTTCTTGTGCTACCTGTTCACTTGAATCTGCTTCACCATTGAGCCTCAATGTAGCTGAAGTGGCTTCTGTGCATTTGCTTGATTCACTTAGACCATATATGTGTTTGTTGCAGTCCCTCTTTGCTGTTGCTATCCACATTGAACTGCCTTTGATGCACTTTTGAACTTTGTTGCAACTTGGTCTTGAGTTGTTTGATCTGAACTTGACATTGTATTCACTGGTCAGTGGTGTTCATTGTGATGATTTGGCTTGTAGCACTTATGCAGTCTTCACTGTTGCTGTTTGATGCTGTCTTGATTTTTCTGCTTTCACTTGTGTACATTTTCAAGTTGCACACTGCTGCTTGTACTTGTAGTCTTGGCCAGTTGACTGTTGCTTTGAGTTATTCATTGCTTGGTCTCTGTTGCCTTGAATTTCTGGTTGGAGCTGTGCACACGAGTTGGCGAGGCAATGCACACGTGTATGAATGTATACGTGTGTATTGCAGCCACTTATGATTACCTGTCCCTGTAATATCTATGTGCACGACTTTGTGATGAATTCAAGTGTGAATGATGACGAACAACCCAAATAACTGAGGCAAACGATATTTTCAAAAATCGTATTTCATTTTATATTGCAAAAATATTTCTTTTTCAATTTTACTGCGTTAGTGAATATTTTTGCAGATTTCTCAGATGCTGGATTCAAACTGGCATGCAGTTGAAGACAAAATACGAGTGTGAGTGATATGTAGTGAGGTTATCAATGTAAATGTGATGTGATTGTAATCAAAAATGTATATGTATAGTGAGAGCATGAATTTGTACTATTCAAGATTGTAATAAATATTTGTTTGAATAAAATTTCTGTTTGAATTCAAAATCTATGTAACTTATTCTGTTCGAATTCAAATTCAAATTCTGTGTAATTTATTTTATTCAACAAATATTTATTTAATCTATGAAAAACAAAATAGTACATTACTAAATACATACTATTCAAAATTGTAATAAATATTTGTTTGAATAAAATTTCTGTTTGAATTCAAAATCTGTTTAACTTGTTTTGTTTGAATTCAAATTCAAATTCTGTGTAATTTATTTTATTCAACAAATATTTATTTATTCTATGAAAAATAGTACATTAACAAATACATTTAAATGAATGTATATATGTTTATTATCATCAAACAAAAATCATATAGCGCAAAGCGCATATTCAACAATCTCCCCCTTTTGATGATAACAAACATATATTTAAGATTTTGAATATATTAAATGTATTTGATAATTTCATTTGCTCCCCCTATTTGAATGCTTCCTTTTTATGTGATACTCCCCCTACATATATGGCTCCCCCTACATATATGCATACAAATAAAAATATGTAAATGAGCCTATATGCAAAGTGAAAATTATTTGACCTTTGCTTGATTCTATTTGACAAAATCTTAACTTTTCTCTCCCCCTTTTGTTATCAGCAAAAGAATAATAGTGTTATAAAATAGGGATGAAGTGATAGACATGAATCAAGCATTTAGCTCAATTAAATATAAATATCAAATTTCAATAAAACTCAAACAAAAATCATAATTACCCTTGTCAAGCGCATATTCCACTTTCAGAAGTGATGGAGATAGAATCATCAAAAATTCATATAGATATGTCTATTTGTGGTATATTTATTTCTGGAAATTTGAATATCTACTAACCATGCATAACCGTTAGGACTTTTAAATGAGATTAGTAGTATTCCAATTTAATTTAAAAAATAAAATCAAGTATCTTCTAACCACGCATGACCGTGAGGACTTTTAAATGGGATTAGAATCAACTTGTCTATTAAATCAATTATTTTTAATATGCGTTCCATACATGCATAACCGTGAGGACTTTTAAATGAGCATGGAAGCACGTAATCAAAAATCCAAGTAATTCACCCATGCATAACCGTGAGGACTTTTAAATGAGAGTGAATACTTTGGATATTTATTTTTAATTGCTGAATATAATAAATTGAAGCACAAATAATTTCCTTCACCGATTTAAAGATATTGAAGAACAAATGATTTCCTTTGTAAACTACCACAAATTTACATACTAAATATGATCTTGATGAGTGATGTTCGATAGAAAGATGATAGAAATAGAAATGGTCATGGAATTATTACCCAACAAAAAGTTTTTATAACTCTTGTTATGAAATTCTAAAGAAATTTTCTAATTATACTTTCTCGAGTTATAATATATGATAAATATCAACACTCATCTCTTTTTCAATCACTATTCATCTTTTCGATAATCAAAGAAAGTTAGATTAGTCAAAAATTTGTCATTTAAAATCAAATTAAACATTATAAAATCAATTTTTCAAAAATGATTAATCTGTAAATATGGTCAAACATGATTTTCTTGAGGGGAGTTTTATAAGAAAATTTTCTGCTATTTGAAAATTATTTCAAGTGAAAAATATGCAGATATTTTCTTTGAAAAAAAAACGATGCAGCAAATGAATGTTTCAAAAATTAATCACGTTACACTAATAATTTTTCTATCAACTATATTACCAGTGTAATCCGCATCTGAATTTAAATTTCACTCAATATTCACTTGTTGAATCAAACCATGAGATGTGCACCAAAAATTTCAAAACATCATTCTTTTGAATTTGAATTTAAGCCGTGTTAACACTCAAACAAATATCATGATGTTAATTTCAGAAAACAGAGGATAAACAATTATTTTCATGAGTAATCAACAGTCAATCAACATCATAATTATTTCAAAAACAATTTCTTAAAATCCTTTTTCTCATGAATTTGAAATCGTGCAAATTTACAAGAAGTGATCAAAATGTCAGAACCAATATATCTACGTGTAGCATGAGTAACCAGCATTTGACCGAACAAATTTATATAAATTAGTTCAAAAATTGAAAATCTGATTGGTCATCAATTATGCACAAATTAATGTCATAAATAAGAACAAGTCAAAAATCATATCAATTAAGTCCGAATCAGTCAACCATCATAATTACTCCAAGTAATTCTCTTTAAAGATGGTTAGTCAATATTTAAAAAAAAAACATAGCATCAAAATCATCATCTTTTGTTCATCTCAATATTGGCTGATTTTAATTTAGAGTATGGTGCAGATAATCACATTTAAAAACAATTACCTGTTTTACCTTTACGATAATTTTTCGTGATTGCCCATTGTGATTCTGTCACCTTTATACTAGGCTAAGAAACTTTGCTTTGTCGCCCGTTGTGTTTCTGGAACAGCCGAAATCCAGAGAACACTGTTGTTGTTCCTTAGCCTGCCACCACACCTACACGATAAAAGATTTGTGTGACCTATTTGTTTTTATAGGTCCATTGTTGTTAGTGGCAGAATATGAAAAATATGTTTTTGGAGACTCAAAACTATTTATATATGTTCCTTTTGGCACCCAAATTTGTTTGACTTTCAAAGATTTTATATTTGTGCCTTTTGGAACCCAAATTGGTATAGTTTTCACGTGTTTGGGTCTATACCAACAATTATTTCGATTATGTCCAAATTCTCTACAAAACGTGCACATTAAATTGACTTGATTAAATTTTGTGTTCCTATGACTATGATTTTCAACATGATTTCCAATTATTTCAGATCGAGCAACACTTTTACCTTTATCATCACCTTGTGATTTTCCATAACCTAGTCCTTTTCTATTGTTAGCAAAAATTTGATTTCCAAATAACATTTTGAAAGATTTTTCGCCTCTTGAAAAGTTATTCAAAGATTTCTCAAGATTTTGGACTTTGGTTTTTAATGTTGAATTTTCAGTAACAAGTGAGGTGCATCGATTAATAAAATCCTTTCTCCTAGTGTCGATGGTTTCCTTAAGATTCAAGTTTTCATTTTCAAGACTTTCAAAGTTATTCCTCAGTTTTGATAATTCTGAATCTAAAATCTTACATTTTTTACATTCTAGGTTTTGAATATTTTCAAGTTCAGTTTTTAACCTAAAATTTTCACGAGAAAATTCTCTCCTATCAGATTTCAGTTTTTCAATTTTAGATTCAAGAGTATCCACTACCTTAGTAAGATCAGAACACATAAAAACAAGTTCTTTATAAGAAAACTCACCTGCCTCACTAGATTCGTCAGAGGTTGCTTCTGATTCTGATTTTGCCATGCAACACAAGTTAGCCTCCTCTAGGCTGCTATCCAAAGCTTCCTCTCCTTCTTCATCATCCCAAGTCGCTGCAAATACCTTCTTCGCCCTTTTCTTTTCTTTGTTGTTTTTGAGAAGTGGGCATTTTGGTTTGATGTAACCAAGCTTGTTGCAGTTATAACATGTCAGTTCATTATCGGAATTTTCGGAATCTTTTGACCTATTGCCCTTTGTTTTCTTCTTGCGTGGCTTGAATCTAGACCATCTTCTAAGATTATTGACAGCCATTGCAAGCTCTTCAATTGGATCTTCTTCATCGCTTTCTTCTTTACTTTTTAAGGCAATCGTCTTCTTCTTTGGTTAGGAGTTGTTGCGTTCTTCCTTTGCTTTTAACTCAAGCTCATATGTCATCAAGTTTCCAATCAACTCCTCCATGCTTAGTTTGCTCAGATCTTTCGATTCTTGGATTGCTGTGACTTTTGCCTCAAAGTTCATTGGTAAAACTCGTAGTATCTTCCTCACAAGCTCTACCTCAGTGAATACCTTCCCAAGCGCTCTAGCATTGTATACCAAGGTTGAAAAACGTCCAAACATATCCTTTATGCTTTCGCCTTTGTCCATCACAAAGTTTTCGTATTCATTGCTGAATAGGGCTAGCCGAGACTCCTTGACTTGAGAAGTTCCTTCGTGTGTCACCTCCAAAGTATGCCATATTTCCTGTGCTGTTGTACAATGAGAAATTCTATTAAATTCATTTTTATCAAGAGCACATATCAAAGCATTCATGGCTTTAGCATTTGTCGTTTTCAATTTCTTATCGTTAGCATCCCACCTATCCTTAGGTTTAGGAATCTCAGTACCACCAACGATTATAGTGGGAGGTTTATAGCCAGTTTCAATAATATCCCAAACATCATAATCAACGGAACTAAGATAAATACTCATCCTAACTTTCCAATAAGCATAATCGTTCCCGTTAAACATGGGTGGCCTAGCAATAGATTGCCCCTCAGAAAAAGCATTATTTTGTAGACTCATGACTCTAGAGTTAAATAAAAAAAATATACCGGGCTCTGATACCACTTGTAGGATCTAGATTAACCCTAGAGGGGGGGGGGGGGTGAATAGGGTTATAGCAAATTTTCTCGATTTAAACACAGAAATAAACTGCAGAAATAAATATGCTGAAAAGTAAATCACACACAAAATTTACCCAGCTTCGGCAACCCCTGCCTACTGCTGCATTCACAGATTTCTATTAGAATTAAACAGTATCACGCTTACAACAACTCTACTAGACTCGCAGACCCTTTTGCTCCCGCTCACAAACACTCTACTAGACTCGCACACCCTGCTCCCGCCTATAGAGTTTCGCTCACTCGCAAACACTGCTCCCGCCTATAGAGCTTTGCAAACTCGCACACCCTGCTCACTGAACTAATTCAGAATAGACAATCTGACACTACCTAAACCTAGGTGGTGATTTACCTAAATTCTTTGATTCGTAAAATAAAAACAATAGTTAAGAACAATAGAAAATAACCCTAAACTAATTAACAATATTAATAAAAGCCTATAGAAACAAAACCCCCTTTTATTTTTAAGACCGGCCCACTTCCTTATTTCACCCGATCCTCTCTTGTCTCATTCGTGAGAAATAATGGCGGTTAGGGCTTCGTTCCCTTTTGTTCCAGTTAGGGCTTCGGCTCTTTGTTCCAATTAGGGCTTCGGTTTCTTCTATTGATCTGTGATTTGTTACCCTAGCTCGCTGCTTCTCTGATGGTTGACTTTGATTGTTTGCAGTTGCTCGATCGAGTTCGATGCTTGTGAATTCGGTATGTACTGTCTCTTTTTGCTTTTCTAAATTGATACTTGAACTCGATCAAGATAAATGCCGATGATGATTAGGGTTTTAATAGGATTTGATTTCCTATTTTTGCGTTCGACTGATTGCTTCAAAAATTCTTGCTTTGCCGTTCGATTTCGCTTTGATGCTGAGGATTAATCTGACTTTGTCAATTTCGTATTTCTAGTAACTTGATTCACACGGCTTTGAATTGATTTCGTGATTTGAGATATTTAACTTTGTCAATTTCGTATATTTTCGACTGTTTATTTTGGGTATGTGAATTCACTACTCTGTATTAGCTTCGATCATCACCATTGCTTTTAAATTTTTCTCTGCTGCATACCACTGCATTTCACTGCACTGTTGAAATTTTGTGTCTGCATTTGTTATTTCTGGAACTCGATTTGCACTTGCTCACTGCTTGATGGTCTTGTGACTATAACTGGACATTTTGAGTTTGTTGCATTTGCTAGCTTGTACTGTCCACTGCCCTGATCTTGTTTGTTCGATCACTTTGCTGTTCGCATTGATGCTGCACTTGGTCTAGTTGTAGTTTGCATATTACCTGCTATTCCACGGTCTATTTGGTGGTATTTGATTCATTTGATACTTCTGTTGGGGCTTGTATAATTTGAGTTGTAGCTTGATGGTTTTGTGATTAACTTTGTACCATTGACTTGATATTCTTAACTGCCTGTATTTTGCATTCATGTACTTGCTGCTATGTTGGTGGCAATCTTGTGTAAGTGCTTCACCATACTTGTTCATGTGTACATCTGACCCTTCCATATGCTCTCTGATAAAGTAGAACTTCACTGTTGCTTATGTCCACTGATGCATCCAATCTGCACTTCACTACTATCTGTCTGAACTGTGCACATTGTTGCACTTGCTCATGTTAAATTGCATTGTTCATCTGTTTCTTCGCTTGTGCATACTGTACTTGATACTGTTGCATTGTTTTCTGGTCATTTGCACTTGCAGTTGGTTCATTTGCTTTGGCTTCTCTCTTAGAAGTAGCTTCAGTAGTTTCTGGTTCTTGTGCTACCTGTTCACTTGAATCTGCTTCACCATTGAGCCTCAATGTAGCTGAAGTGGCTTCTGTGCATTTGCTTGATTCACTTAGACCATATATGTGTTTGTTGCAGTCCCTCTTTGCTGTTGCTATCCACATTGAACTGCCTTTGATGCACTTTTGAACTTTGTTGCAACTTGGTCTTGAGTTGTTTGATCTGAACTTGACATTGTATTCACTGGTCAGTGGTGTTCATTGTGATGATTTGGCTTGTAGCACTTATGCAGTCTTCACTGTTGCTGTTTGATGCTGTCTTGATTTTTCTGCTTTCACTTGTGTACATTTTCGAGTTGCTTGAATTTCTGGTTGGAGCTGTGCACACGAGTTGGCGAGGCAATGCACACGTGTATGAATGTACACGTGTGTATTGCAGCCACTTATGATTACCTGTCCCTGTAATATCTATGTGCACGACTTTGTGATGAATTCAAGTGTGAATGATGACGAACAACCCAAATAACTGAGGCAAACGATATTTTCAAAAATCGTATTTCATTTTATATTGCAAAAATATTTCTTTTTCAATTTTACTGCGTTAGTGAATATTTTTGCAGATTTCTCAGATGCTGGATTCAAACTGGCATGCAGTTGAAGACAAAATACGAGTGTGAGTGATATGTAGTGAGGTTATCAATGTAAATGTGATGTGATTGTAATCAAAAATGTATATGTATAGTGAGAGCATGAATTTGTACTATTCAAGATTGTAATAAATATTTGTTTGAATAAAATTTCTGTTTGAATTCAAAATCTGTGTAACTTATTCTGTTCGAATTCAAATTCAAATTCTGTGTAATTTATTTTATTCAACAAATATTTATTTAATCTATGAAAAACAAAATAGTACATTACTAAATACATACTATTCAAAATTGTAATAAATATTTGTTTGAATAAAATTTCTGTTTGAATTCAAAATCTGTTTAACTTGTTTTGTTTGAATTCAAATTCAAATTCTGTGTAATTTATTTTATTCAACAAATATTTATTTATTCTATGAAAAATTGTACATTAACAAATACATTTAAATGAATGTATATATGTTTATTATCATCAAACAAAAATCATATAGCGCAAAGCGCATATTCAACATATAGATACAAGATTTTTAGTTTTATTTGATTTCTTTTGTTCTGGATTTTGATTTTTTCCTTTTATTCTTTGTTTTTCATTATTCTATATCATATGTATGCCATATCTACTATGTTACTAGAGTCCTAACATATTCATACACCTTAAATTACTGTTTCTGTAAGTTTTTATTCGAATTGGAGATGAATAGGGTTTTTTATAATTTCTAATAAATTGAGAACACACATTTATTTCACTGTTTCAGAATTTCATGATTTACGACATTTTACTTCATAGTTAATCCTAGGATAGCATTTAAGTATCCCATACCATTATCAATGCATTATACAAGAATTAGAGAAGCCACATTCACCAAAATCAACCTAAAAGAACCCGATTTGCCGCTGTCTGGAGTTTTCAGAAATCCAAATCTCTGAACTGATCTTTGATTCCGACTCCAGATGATAAAGAGCCTCTCTATGATTTCAACAAACTTCGCCTCATCAAATTCCATTGAGAATTGAAGTTGATGTTGATTTGATTGAAGTAGGAAGTAGAAGGTCGACGGTTTTTCAAAAAATGAGAAAGAGAATGTGGAAATTGAATTTATATAGTTTTAAGACTAGTTTATAAGGGGAAAATTTGAAAAGGTATTCCAGTTCGAAATTTTGAATTACAAACCCTGCCCAATTCAGCCCAGCCTACCCTTGCTCGCACAGGATTCCAAACTACTTTATTAATTTAATGATAGCTCACTCGTATGATGTTTGATTTGATTAAATGAATACTCTATCTCAAACAGAAAAATGAGAGTTACAAAAAGATGCAAATCCTATTAACAAATTCAATGTTTATAAGAATTACTAGTTTGCCCTTTTAACTGAAATTTACCAAAATATTCTCTAATTAAATTCCTCTCCTTTAAAGAATTTTGTCCAAAAATTCTAAAGGAAAGAAAAATGTAATAAACACTCGTTCTTTTGTTTACACATCTGTACCGCTCGTGTATGTGCACATCCATTCAATTAAAGCAACCATCTGCACTAAAAGAATTCTAAATATATATCTATACAATACTATAAAAAGTAAGTTTGATTTTAATAGCTCACAGGCTTCCTAGCATTACGCAGTCAAATTTTGAAACGAACCGGCACGCGCTTATTGCTTTCCCTTTTTGTCCTTATCTTTACCCTTCCTTCCACCATCTAAACCATAAATTTTTCTATTGGTCATAGTTTACGCCTTTGATGGTTCATCATCGTCAGCCATCCCTCTTACACCCTTTGCATACCCCTATATTTTCGTACCTCTACGTCCTTCCAGCCTCGCATTGCTGTACCGGTACCCATCCGATGGTCCCCTTGGTCAGTTTTATCTCTTCAGCCTTTGATTGCATAATCAATCCACTTGCTTCATCAGCGGATCCTTATCTTTGTAGGCAGGTTATCTTTTCAGCGCTTGGGTTTTGGATTTATCATCCTGCGTTATTATTTCTGTATAACATCTCTAAATATTTGATGGTTTGTTCCTTCATCATGTTACAACCGAATTGTTTTGAATTTCTATATTTTTTCTCATGTACATAAGAGGTTATTCTTTTATCAGATACAAATGAGGTTGATTTTTGTATATATGTGAGTTATTAGAACACTGAAGTCTGAAGTTTTTTGTTTTACTATATTTGGGAACAACTTTATAATTTTATAGTTCAAACTTTATAATTTAATTTTCAAAATTCTACCATTTGCATTCAATTATTTTTTGTTGTCCTTCCAATCCAGTTTTAGGCTATATAATTTTGTAATTAATGCTCATTATTTTGTCAATTTAAAACTTGAACATGCTTTAATTTCAGATAAGAAAGTGGGATCTTCTTTTGTTATTATATTCTTCCTTAAGCTTAATTTTTTTAGGTAAATATGACAAATTAGCCCAGAAAATTCGATATCCTGACTCTAACTTTATAACATAAATGCAAATTTTGAGGCACGAAGTCATTGTGTGCATTCCTTCCACAATTTTTGAATGTATTTTATAGGTACGCATAATCCTCCTTAATTTTATTCTATATATTCTATTTTTCTTACCTTCATCTTATATAGTGAAAAGTGTTCTTACTTATGATTACTCATGGTAGAGTTTTCAAACACAATTTGTGTTTTGCACCAAGCAATTTATTTGATGATAATATGATATACTTAGTCAGTTGATATGTTGCTGGTGGTTTATTTCGATTCAGCAGATAGGCATGATTACATGAATGTTGCAGAAGTAGTGTATGAAAGAGGTATTAGGAACTATTGAGCTGAAATTAGCAATCTATAGACTCTCTACTTTCACCATCCATAGCCCTAAGTTATGTTACCTTTTTTGTTAATTGCTTTATGTAGCAACTTTTTCTTATTTGATAATTAAATTTATGATCTACATTCTTACAAATTTGAGTTTCTATTCACCTTTTGCCTTTAACAAATAAATTACCCCTCAAATCATTATTTGCTAATTTTTTTAAAAAAACTGTACATTGTTTTCAACTTTCATCCATATATTAGTGTTGTCTATTTGATAATCATAAAAAGACACTTTAGATCTTAATACATTTTATTTCTAAATGTAATCAATGTATGTGTTAGTTTGCATTGGAGTGCTAAAGTCATGGTAATGATAAGTCTACAAATGAGTATCGTGTATGTGTTAGTTTGCTCTCCGGCCAAGGACTTTTATATTCTCCTGCCTCGGCTCTTCGGCCAAGGACTTTTATATTCTCCAGCCTCGGCTCTTTAGCCAAGGACTTTTATATTCTCCGGCCTCGGCTCTCCGGCCATGGACTTTTATATTCTCTGGCTTCGGCTCTCCATGCAAGGACTTTTATATTGTGTTCGTGTCCATTCCATCGCTCTCCGACGAAGGGACTCAAAACTTGCCATCACTATCCCGTCTCTTCTATCGGGACCATAATTGCGAGACCTGTATTATTTATTACATTATATAAAATCCAATAATTCAAAATGAAAGTTTTTATGGCCAAGGAAAACCAAATAAATGTTTGTACATCCAAGGGAGAAACCAATGTTTTTAGGAAAGAGAAAAGAAAAAAGGATTTCATTGACTCGAGCAACACAGTTTATTATCATCTCAAAGCATGCCTAGGGACCGTCCTCGATCCCGCACATGTGTAAGTGACTTAACCGTATTTCTATTACTTATTCAAAGTCATAAATCTAGCTAGTTGATAACAAGATGGCGATGCCTAGATCCAGTGCCATCCTCGTTCGAGATGGACGGTAGCCGCTCCTATTCCACTGCCATGACTCGATTCCTTATATATTGTTGTAGATGACCATTCCTTGCATGCTCCTCAACGATATCCTTCAAATGCATACAGTCATTTCTGTTGGACCCATCCAGCTCATGGAACAAGCAATGCTTTCCCAGTGTCCGCTCGTATTCAGAAAATTCCCTTCTTGTCGGCCTTCGATACTGGATGCGCCCTTGAGTATCCAAATAAATCCTTTCCAGAGTCTCTGTCAAATCCATGTAGGAAGTACACTTTGAATTCCTCCTTGGCCTTTTTGAAGTGTTAACTTTATCATTCATTTTCCTTTTTTCCTTTATCATCTTTGTTTGGATCCTCCTTAGGTGGCCCTCTCCCTTCTCTTCCAGCCTGTGCATCTTCCTACCTTAGAAACCTTTTTGCTTCATGGTAGAACTCCCCATGATCCATCGGGTGGGTTCCGTTCCAATGATATCTTGAAATTTGAATTATCTGCAATTCCTGAAACTGCCACCATCAAAACCATCGATGGATCAAGTCGATCCACCGAAGCCAATGCCGCATTGAATATGGTTAAGAAATCCCTGTGCGACTCTCCTTTCCATTGTTTCATCGATGCCAAAGTTATCACATTCTTGGGTCGGACTATGTGGACCCAAAACTGCCTCATAAACCTTTCAACCAGCTCCGTTCATGGGCCAATCGAGCCACTCTCCAGCCGCCTGGACCACAATGCTGCTATATCCGTCAAATACAAAGGGAAGCATCACGCCATGACACCTTTCGATGCCGCCAGTACTTCCATATGCCTCACGCACCTCGTCAAGTGAACAACAGGATCCGTTCTCCCGCCATACATCTCCAGTGTTAGTAGTTTGAAATCCAACGGGTTCCTAGCTTTCCCGATCATTAGAAAAAAGGGGCTCATACTCACATCCTCTAAGTACCTATTCACCAATCTGCCTATCATGGCTTGCCTAACCATCTCTGCCAATCTATAGCTGTCGCGAAGCTGCAATCCTTGTCCGTTGCCTCCAATCTACCCCTTAAGGTCATAAGGGATTCCTGGAATCTACTCTCCTGGACGAGGATCCATTCCTCTATCAATGCCGTGCTGCACAACTCCATCTGGTATTCTACCTGAGGTTGGATCAACATGCTCCGGGCGAGTGCCCTCTAGTTCTGCTGCTGCTCCTGATGGTCCTACTCTATTCTGAATTCTAGTTGCTCTGTGCTCCCGATCCCTATCCCTAGTATCTCCTGTAGTTGCATTCTTTAGATTTTGCACTTCGACTTGTCTAACTTGTTGAAGTAGGCTCTGCATCATCTCCTCTTGTCTCTTCAGTATCGTTTCCATCTCGTCTTTGGTGATGAAGATCGAGGCCTGATTCGCTCCTGAGGAAGCCTCCTGACTCCATTCATGCCGACTCCTTTTAGTTTTTTGTCTTCTTGTCGACTGCCTTGCCATAGTTTTCCAAATCCAAGTCCTCAAGCTTTCAAATCTGAAATCCAAGCTTTAGAATCCCTGAGTTCAATTCTTAATGAAAGCACCAAAATGTTTGCTCCAAAATTGGTCACAAACACCCAACTGCAAATGAAAGCATCAAATCACAGTCATAGATAGCAATTTTATAGAGAATAAAATACGAAGAATGCTCAAAAAATTAAAAGGGAAGCAATAGAAACACACAGATTTAGAGTGGTTCGGCGTATGGTCTACGTCCACTTTGAAGAGATTGATGTTTTATTCATAATTCTCAATTGAATTACAATGATATAATAGCTAGTACTCAAGTTGCAATGGAATTTCAGCAGAGACGGCGTAGAAGCTTCCTAAACGTCCCATTTTTGAATGCATATGGATGCAATTTATAGGCATATGCTGAAAATATCCCGCTCAGATCTCGGTAGACCTCTTCTCTCACGTGGGTGGGCCCACGTAATCGATTCCTGAACGTTTGGAGTCGATCTGTGATCGATATGAACGCAATTCGTATCGATCATGATTTAGTCCAATTGAGTTGGGATCGATCTTGAATATTCTTGAAGATGTATGCAAGCTCTTGTGAAAATTTGGTGGCATTTGGACTTGTAGATTTTGAGTTATGATCGATGCAAGTTTGGATTTTTCGAAGGCTGTTGAATTCGCATTGCTTCCTGTTTGTATCGATCTATTCTCATTGCTTCTAGACATGTGATGTCTAATGACGTGATGCTAACTTTTTGGATCGATCCACCTTTTATGCCGAGTGACCGAGTCTTCCATTTAGATATGTTTTCTTCGTATTGATCTTGTGGACTTCACTTCGTATCACTTCTGTTGCACTCCACTTCGTATCAAAGTCATGTGCTCCACTTTTTATCGATGCTCTATGCTCCACTCCATATCGATCGTCGAGTATTTGGTTTCGTATCAATGGAAGGTGTTGATTTCATATCGATTTGTGGCCGATCGATACGAAGCATGCTTGAAACTGGATCGATATGAAATGGACCACCGTGCTATTTCCAATGGATACGAAATGGGTGGTTGTGAATGGATATGAAGTGGGTCAATTCTGATGGATACGAAGGAAGCTGCTGTTGATGGATTCGAATGAAACCGATGCGAAAAGGATTGATCGATAGATACGAACGTGTTTATTTTCTTGGCTTGCATTGATCATATCTTGAGCATACAAACTCTGATTGACTTGAAATTTGAAAAGTAGCCTTTCCTAGCCTTGCCCATCATTCCCAATCGATCCCGTCTTGATTGGAGCTCGGTCAAGTTTTGACGGTATCAATCATAGCCTTGTTTCCAGTCGATCTCCAATATTGGTTTCCATCCTTGTTAGCCTATTTGTTTATATCTCGACCTTGATCAAAAGGTGGGATAACACTCCATTTGCTATTTTTTTAGTTCTAATTCTCCTTCTGTGCACCTCCTTCGGTCTTACTATGGGATGACCTGAGAAATTAGGTGATGATGGCTCAGTAAGTCCCTATAGGTTGAACTAGGTGACAATGAAACATTTAAGCTCAACCCTTGATTATCACCCATCTTTGCATGAATGTTACAAGCCTGATTCTATTTTTTTTATTCTAGAAGGTTATACAATTTTCAAAGTTGAATGCAATCTTAAATAAATAACTTTTCTAAAATCCCATACCTGATTAGACAAGGTGTAACTTAGCGGAGAGTGGCATATAAAGAATAATTAGATATTACGTTTAAATTGACTGGAACGTCGAAAATTTTGATCTGGATTCGGATAATGTGTGATCTTAATTAGTTTAGTTACCGCATTCTTGAAAGAAATTAGAATTAAATGCCAAGTGCCTATAGCACACTAATCTAGAAACACGAACTACATGAGCAAGAAAAATATTATAACCATACTATGTACAAATTCGATCTTTATCTATGAAGGAAATTAAAAAAATTGTGAGAATTTGCAGCAAGCATGCAACTAAGTAGTGCCCGATTTTTTTTAAAGTGGACATCAATTGAATTTTCCCCACTGAGAAGGATTCATTCAAATTCCTCTTTTATTTTTGCAATCTTAATGACACATCCATCTATGTTTTCGCCCACATTTATATTATGTGTAGTGTTAAAGACGATTAATCTTTCAACAGATTTGATGATGGTTTGAAATGTAGCAATGGGATTAAAGTTTGGATTATTTCAAATTTTTTATTTAGCAAGTTATTTTTGAAGTCTGAATTATAGAGTAGGATTAAACAATTTGATTACTTCTTGGATTGTTTCATAGATCAATTTATTTCTCTAAAGGGATTAGATTAGAAGCTGCATTTTTTCTATAATTACAGTAAGTTATGTATGCATATCTAATAGTTAACCAAGCGTTAGAGAGTTGTTCATTAACTCGTGTAACACCTAACAGGTGAAGTAAAGAAAAAAAATCATTGAATTGCTCTTAGAAATGGCGGGGAGGCTCACAGGGCTAGAGAAGCAGTCACATATAAGATGGTTGATGCATTCATAGCTGTAAAGCCCATCTTTGCATAATTGTTGTTATATTGGTATATTAATCCGTTTTTATGTTATTTAATACACTACAATTCTTTCCATTAACTATTAATCCACCTTTATGATATATAGTACATTATAATTCTTTCGTCAACTATAAACACTTATAATAATATGTCTTCTATAACTATGTTTACAAACATCTTTTTCCACCATGGAATAAATTCATTGAAACTCTAGGCTTGAAATCTTTGTAGCATGAGGTTATTCTTACTGCCTCAAGTTTGGTAAAAAATTAATTCTACAAAACTATTTATAACATTAAATTTTAAGGATATAAGTTATTTTTTAGGTGATTGTAATTATGTTTATGAATATTGTTGGTTGCCTTAGTGTTGAGTTTCGGCATTCCCGCGTTTCGTACTCATTTGCTTCACGTATCTAGATAGTATCAACGATCGAAGTCTCCCATGTAGGGCGTCCCGATTGAACATCCCTCCATCGCCTTCCATTAGACATATAATCTAGTCTTGGCAATACATTGTAACAAAGGGAATCCCCTATGTTAAGTGCCACCAATCCCATATATATACCATGATTATTCTGAATATCCTACGATGTGGGACTTTAACTGTTCAATCCACGCACCCACTCCATTTATAATGCGAGCCACACCTAACAATCTCCACCTTAGCGAGCATTGCTCATGTCACTTGGAGTTATACCGAGTCCTCTTTGCGGTGGATCAGATTGCTACTCCGAGTTCTCATAAGCAGTGAGGAGTGACGCTTAACCATATCTCCACCTTGACAAGCATCCCATGCTCAAGCCCTTTATGAGCCATGCTTCGGTCACCGTGCATCGTACCGTTACCTTAAATCATGGAGCTCTGATACCATGTTGAGTTTTGCCATTCCTGCATCCTGTGCTCGTTCGCTTCACCACGTTTAGACAATATCAATAGATGAAGTCTCCCATGCTGGCTTCCCGATTGACCATCCCTCCATCGTCTCCCATCAGGCATATAATCTGGTCTGTGCATCACATTGTAACAAAAGGAATCCCCAAAGTTACGTGCCATCAA
Source organism: Allium cepa (assembly GCA_030765085.1). Classification (NCBI taxonomy): domain Eukaryota; kingdom Viridiplantae; phylum Streptophyta; class Magnoliopsida; order Asparagales; family Amaryllidaceae; genus Allium; species Allium cepa. The sequence goes on along the minus strand of CM060944.1, from coordinate 382,946,298 downwards.
TCCCATATATATACCATAATTATTCTGAATATCCTACGTGTGGGACTTTAACCGTTCAATCCAAGCACCCACTCCATTTACAATGCGAGCCACACCTAACACTTAGAATTTCACGACACATATTATCTTCAAGAAACTACTGATCAAAGAAGATTGTTATTAAATGCACTAACAAAACTTCCATTACGGATCCCATTAAACTTTCTAGCTCGATCAAAGAATTGATATGTTATGGCAACCAAAGAGATATAGTTTTGTTTTTTGACCGGCTATCTTTATAAAACTTTGTACCGTTTATTATGTTTGTACATACTATGTGTACATACACACTTACACTCTTTATTAAATTTAGATAATCTTTATTGATATTTCTAAGACAATGAAATCTTCATATCTATGCATTATGAATCGTTATCATAGTGGAAGGTTCGGTAAGAAATTATGTTGTACTTAAATGTTTGTAGTTTTGTTTTTGCATATATTTTGTCTTGCCTTCAAATTAAGCTCTATTTTGTTGGATGTAGTTCTTGGCAAATGATTTGTACCTATGCAGTGAACATATGGTAGGCAGTCAAACATAACTCTTCATGTTTAAATAATCTTCTGGGTAAATATTTGATAGATCTAACTTCCTATTGGAATATACAAAGTGATTCGTAAGTATTTTTTTACACGAATCACTTTATATGTTTTGGATTGTCAATAAAAATTTGTTTTATATGAAGCGAGAGCCATGAACTATGTTTTAGATGATCAATAAAAATTTGTTATATTTGAAGCAAGAGCCATGAACTATGTTAACTTTAAATTTTATCCAATTGATAACAAATAGCAGCAAATTGTTCATAAAAAGGATAATTACAATGCATAATTGATATACTGTAATTTTAATTGTTGACCTTTTGTTAGTATACACTATGTATTTTTTGTATTTCCTTACTCAAATATAATGTCAGATTTAGAACTGTTACAAATGGGTGTGAAATTTACTTGTCTTTTAGTTATCTACTATGGCATAGTAATAAAAATTTCCTTTTACATCACGTGAGTAACAAATTAGCATCGTTTTAACTATGTATGAAAATTTAAGCTTCAACAATGATAATATACAATCATCAGGGGTAAAACCAATAAAGAGCAATTGGTAAAAACTACTCGTTATGCAATGGAATAACATTTAATAAGCAACCAGATATATTTTATCCTTTATACAGAGTAAAGTTTACCATTGAAATCAAAGGTTCCTATAGCATTTTTAAATCCTAAAATGCATGAGTATCAAAAGTAAAAGGATTGTTAACTTTTGATAACAACATTGACACTATCTAAAATAAACAATGTAAGCAATTTCAACAGGTTAATACATTTTTTTTCAACTTGGTGATGCATTCTTCCCAAATGAGCAAAGTGACTAAATGACACCTACCATTATTTCTCCTCAATTCTCTTTCAGACTTTGGGTTCCAAATTGTCAAAATATCCTTAAATAAAGTCATTATTTATGCTGACTATTTAAATATATCTATGTAATGACAACGTTAGAAATGAAATATTATTTCAAAGAAATAGAAGGGACAAACAAGGTGGGGAATTCATATAAGTCATACACTTTTATCCGATAATATTTGTATTTGATGCTTCATCCTAAGAGATTTGTTAATGAGTTTACATGAAACAAGTTTTAACAAGTAAGAATTTATATTGCTTGCAATAATAAGAACTTAAAATTCTATCACATAATAAAATTCTGATTATTTCATTTTTAATTTATTATTTTGTTTTTACTTCTCAAATGATACAAACAAATCTGTGTGCTATGCATGGTGGGTATTTCGAAATAAAAAAACACATGCCGAGACTACTATGTAACAAGTATGTGATCTGGTGTTATTCTATATCACTTTTAATGCATCAATTTGGTACGACAAATTTGGTATGTAGTAGAGATCCCATTTATAAAGAACATCTATAGTATTATGGGTGAAGTATCACGTCATCAAATGGCTACATCATGATTATGTAGAGACTTTTCAAGAAATCCATCCTAATAAAAGTCAATTAATAATCATATTCACTTCAGTTTTTCCAATTCATATCAGTAACATAATTGTATTTACGTTCAATTTCAACAATAACATGTTGATGCTTTTAAGAATATGTGAGATTATGTGGGTTTTGGGTGGGGATATATCGATCAATGATTGAACTTTTAGTGTTTTTGATTAGTTGACTATCAACGTGATATTTTAGTAATCATGACAACTAGAACCAAAATTAATGTATGCTAAGATTAGTTTTTGGCAGTTGTGTATTTACTCTTATATATTTGTATGATTGTTTCCTCTCTTCCTTACCACCTAATTTTCATGCACATTTCTTTGCTGTTTTAGTCACTTTCTTTAGTATCTATAAATCTTCACTTTTCCCCAGGATATCGACCTAGATAAGTTTTATTTAGCATGCTATAGTATTTTTTTGGATATAGGTTAACTATACATGTAATATCATTTTAGTAAGTGTTTATAAAGCTTACTCTCTTCCTAAGTCTCATGTTAGGGTCATATGCATTTGCTTTTTTTACTTTGATGGTAAACAACTTGTGTGTTTATAGTGACACACACAACATTTGTCAGACTTGCATATGCATGTAGCATCCCCGCGGTGACATGAAGGTAAATTTTTTGTTACATTAATTTGCAACTTACGAAAAATAAAAATAAAAACTTATCGTAGCGACATTAGTGTTTTAGCATTGCGAACATCAAGTATAAATTTAGAGGCATGTCATGTGTAATAATTTGAATCTTATTTCACATTTTGTACTTTGAATATTTGATGCAAGGTTTTAATGCCAGGTTCAAGGTTTTATTATCAAATTATTTCACCATCCATTGTTCATTGATGTTATCTTAGATACATATTACTGAATTTCATTTATTAATATGGTCAATCCATAATTAGGTAGCTATGGCCATGTACCAATGCAATTTCGCTAACCCATAATAGATGAAATAACATATGGCTCCTAATAAAAGGTAGATAATCCAAGAATGAATTATGCACATGTTTCGACTTTTCGAACAAAAAACATATTTTGTAACACTTTTCAATCACCAAAGAAACATTATTTAGACATGCAAACGGATCAACCGTTCATGATTTTCAAAAATTTTCAGGTGCAACCTTTTTTAAATCAATTTATTGTACGATAATCAAGCTAATTCATATTTGATTGATGAAAAAATTAATGCACTTTGTATTATCTAAGCAGGCCCATACCTTGAAATCAAAATGATTGGCGGTAAAAATGCATAAGGTAGTTCCAATGAATGCACAAACGACGCCTGACCTGCAACATGTGAACTACTAGAAACTATGTTTACTGTTATGATGCTCTTTTCCATTAAAAATAGCTTCTAGCATATGAAAAATAATTTTCTTACCTTAGTTATTTTGGTCTTTCACATCAATTTTTAGCACTAACTCTATTTCTATGTCTTGAGAGTTTTTGAACATTGAATGCACTTCTACATTTAGAAATGGTAAATTGATTGTCTATTTGTTTTGTGAATATATTATATCAAAAGGGTTTTACATTCAAGTCCTTTGGTACACTGTTTCTTATATTGTGGAGTATTATTTTCATGTTCTGCTATTGTTTCTTAAATAGTGACTAATCCAAAATCTACGAAAGTTGTACTTACTCTCAGAAGGTAAGGATCAATGCAAACCAAAAATACATAAAATTTGTTATGCAAGATTGCCTTTGGTGAATTCATATTAATATTTGAAGCATGTGCTTCATTGTGGAAATGATGAAGCTTTGTACTGCTAACATAAAATCTAAGGGCTCTTATGAATTCTCTACATTAACTGCTACCACTTAACGACTATAATTTGAAATTCAACTTACGAAACATTTAGATGTAAGATGTGCAAAGAAAGTGAGCTATGTGTTCTATCATAGTTCTCCTGTTAACCATGAGTTTTTCATCATTTGAATAATGTCCATCTTCAGTTGACTTTGCATAGCTTACCTAAAAAGTGTTGGTTTTCATGTTGTTACTCATACTAACTTGAGGTTTTAATTATCATTTCATTTTAATTATCAAAGTCAACAAGTGTATTTACGTTAAAAGTTTGTTAGGTTATATCTTGCATGGACTAATACACAATAAAATATATTATACACAAATTGTTCAAAGGGAAAAAATGTTAATTTGATTTGTAGAAGCCTTTTTCTTAAATAATGAATTAAATGGAATCCTAAAGTTAACTGTCATCAAAACAATAATTATGTATGAAAACAAATAACATCAACTAGAAAAAATATAGTTGCAATCCATATGCGTAGCATGGGTTCGCATTAATGTGTGTGTGTGTATATACATACATACATACATACAAACATATATAAAGCATTATCATTCTACAATGAATATGATCATAATACTTGCGAAGATCTAACATATTCCATAAATGCAAAAAGTGCGACCTATATGAATGCAAGAGTATGGCATAGTAGGCTTGATGCATAACCACTTAGTATAAAAACTGGTAGCTCTGTATGAATGTAACTTTAATAACACAAGAGGTAGTACATAACATAGCATCCAATAAATATCACACACAAGTCCAAACATCAAATCTAAATAACAAAAACCTAATCATATAGACCAAAAGAACGTATCGGTAAATTTTTCAGGATGAGAAGCCTGTATTTCTCCTCAGGCTCCTACATACTCTCCATCATATCGTCTTACCATTGCACTTTCACCAACTTATTACTTTATTACTCATCATTCAAATATCATGCTCGATTATCTGTGCAGGTTCTTTAGATGAACCCGCTTTAACTTCTAACTCCATATTTACCAACTAATTAGGCTCCATAACTATAGTTGAGTCGCGTAAACATTTCTGCAAATGTGATATAAGTAATACATCATGTACTCCAACTAGTTTCTCTGATAGCTGCGTCATATAAGTCGATTCTCTAATACGCTCCAACACCTTAAATGGTCCAACAAATCTCGGTGCCAACTTTCCTGTGCTTCCAAACCTCATCCCCTGCTTAAGAGGAGATACCTCCAAAAATACAAGATCGTAAACTTCCAACTCCATTCGCCTTTTATCAACATATAGTTTCTCCCTATCCTATGCCACCTTTATCGTTTTCCTTATCAATTCTACTTTCCCCAGTATCCATATCATGTGTGGTCAAACTATCATCTTATCTGTCGACTTCCACCAATACGAAGGTAATTTGCACGACATTCCATACAATGCTTCAAATGGTGTCATCCTAATAGTAGCCTAATAACTATTATTACATGTGAATTCCACTAATGGAAAATGATATTCTCAAGTACCTCCAAGATCTAGAATACAAATCCTCTAACGCTCTACTCATCTTCTCGGTCCATCCGTCCATTTGTAGGTGATAACCCTTGCTCAAAATCAGCTTCGTACCCAAGTACACTTCATCAATTGATCCACCACTACACAAGTACTATCGGTGCCTCTTTACTCCTTGGCAGCACATCTATAATCCACTTCCACTAAAAAGCTTCTAAAAGCATCAACAATCCACTTGATTTCCTCTGCTCCACCTTAACCTTGTGGCAAGTAAGACATCTTGCTACATATCTCGCCACATCTTTCTTTATTGCTGTCTAATAATAAACTCTCTTTATATCTCTATACATTTTGTTACCAATAGGATGAACCACTAACACCTTACCGATTAGCTTCTTTAACTTCGCCACACTTAACCTTTTATCTTACCTTAAGTATCCTTTCCCATCCTATGTTTGTCGCTTTAAATAATTTAAGTTCTTACCTTTCTCAAGATGATGCATATTCTCAACCAACTCTACATCCTTTCATTGATTCGTACCAATCCTATCCATTCGTGTAAGTCTGACTTCAAAGGTTGCCAATAATTCAGGTTTAACATCTGTTGGTGGTTGATAATCGAATCTAGAAATATATTCCAGCGACCTCATCTCTAAAGTCATAACACTCAATATCACATGCTACCTACTTAGTGTATCCGCTACAACATTACCTTTTCCAAGGGTATAAGTAATACCAAAATAATAAGATGCTAAGAATTCCATTCACCACTATTGTCTTAAGTTTAAATTCTTCTGTGAGAATAATTACTTCAATGAATTATGGTCCATAAATAGCTCGGATCTCTCTCTTAGCAAATAGTGCCCCCACGACTTTAAAGGAAATACAATTGCAACCAATTCCAAATCATGTGTAGGGTAATTCTTTTCACGTATCTTTCACTATTGATTCATATATGACATAACCCTACCTTTTTGCATTAAGACAGCACCAAGACCCTGCCACGAGCATCCATACAGATGGTAAATGTTTTGGTACCATCGGCGATATCCAAGACAGGCATGCTTGTTAACATCATCTTCAACTTGGCAACACCTCTTCGCACTCTTCACTTTAAACATAAACCAAGTTCTTTTTCATAAGCTTCATCAATGGTGCAGATATCTTTGAAAAGCCATTTAAAACTTCTAAAAAATCCGACTAATCCTAAGAAACTACTTACTTCTAAAGAACTCTTTGGAATTTCCCAATCTTTAACTGCTGCTACTTATCTTGGGTCTACTAGCAACTCATTACCTGATACAACATGCTTTAAAAATCATACCTCACTCCTCCAAAAGTGAAACTTCAAAAACGTAGCTCCCAACTAATTATTCCTTAGTAAACTCAGTGCTTCTCTCAAGTGCAACTCATGCTCCTTTTCGTTTCTAAAAAAAATACAAGGATATCATCAACAAATACAACCACAAATTTACTCTGTCGCTTCTAAAAGACCCTAACCGTCAAACTAAAAAATAAATTAGCGCATTAGTCAGCCTAAAAAACATCATAACCCACTTGAATGATCCATTCAGTGTATAAAAAGCAGTCTTCAGAATAATATCCTTGGCAACTCTCAATTGATGAAATCTTATAACATGGTCAAGCTGAAAGTAAACTTTTGCCCTGAAAAGTTGATCGAAGAGATCATCAATGCGAGTCAATGGACAAAAATTTTCTTTATCATTTTATTCAACCCTCGATAGTCGACGCGCTATCTGCCATAGTGGCATAAACTATAGGTGCTCCCTATTCTTAAATACTTCTCCTAGTAAATCATTTCTACAACTTTGAAACTTGTTTATCCAATTGCTCCTTTACCTAGAAGCCATATGTCTCAAAAACATCACCACAGGCCTAACATCTTTCTTAAGGTCTATCCTAAACTCAATTTCTCTACATGCCAAAAGTCCAGAAACCTCAGCAAATAAATTTGGAAAATCTTTAACTATGGGGATAAATGCTAATTCATCATGTAATAGGTCAAACAAATACAAATACGACTTCGTCACGAAAACAACTGTCTCATATAGAACTATCAAATCATGTTTCCCATTACTCAAATAAATAGCCCACATATCGCGTCTAAAACTATTCTGTATCAATCCATCCAATCCATTCCCAATATCAATCTTTATCCTATGGAGCTAAGCGTATATGCATCACAAATTAATGCTATACCGTTTACGACCAATGTAACGGCCCATAATTTTCGACCCCGAAAATCGACACTAATACATTTACTATATAGAGTACCGAGCAATCGAGTGCCGGAAATCCCAGACTATTAGGGTTAAGAAGAAACAGAAAAAGCAGCACAGAATCTCACAATCGCAGCGGTACAAAATATAATATCAAATAACACCATTTATACAAAGGAAAGCTGTAAATGTCAATTTACAAACAACATATCAGAGTACAACCATTCACAATAAATCGTACAGTTTAAATGGATAAGTTTACCTAGTTTATTCCATTCCAGCCTATTTGATTCTAAAATCAAATATAAAAAGAATTATAGATTACCAGTCGAAGTGGTTTCGGATATTGGTGATATCCGAACCCGATTTCTTCGAATACAATGCCATCCCTTAAGCCAAGTTGTTTAAGTTTAAACAATTTAATTTACTTTAAAATAACATATTTACATAATGATTCATCACAGATAGATAACTCACATTATCACAGTTCAGCCAAAGCATTTCATATCACTGAACATCACCACTTATCAGACTAGAGATATTAATCAATTCAAACATTCAATACAATTTAATCAGCCATAAGAAAGGTTAATTAGTTATACAATTCCTAATTAATTTAATTTAATCATAAAATAAATTAATTACTTTTTAAATCATGCTTAATTAAGTAATTAATTACAAACCATTTATTATTATTTTAATTAATTATTGAAATTAATTAATTATTCTTTAATTACTTAAGACCTTTATTAATTTAAGATAAACCATTTATCTTAATCACTTATTTAACTACATTATTAAATTTCACTTGAAAACACTTAGGAATTAATTTAATTAATTATCCTAATATATAATTATTCAAAACCAAATCAATTAATCTTAAAAACATTTAACTTTAAAAATTTAATCTTGCTTGATAACTTGATTAATACCTTTGTTTTGAAACTTGTTTAATAATTTGCTTGTAAACTTGATCGTTTTTTTGGCCTTGCGAAAAATTTTTAACTAACAAAAATAAACTCGAGCCCAAGCTAAAAATACCCAAGCCAACACTCGATCCATTCTCTCCTCTAAAAACTTGATAATCTCTCACATACGACTCGAGCTAGACCCAAGCAAACTCCATCTTCCCCGACCACCACGATCAACACCCAGACACAACGTACACGCGTGCACCATGCACGCCGATTTGGTCATCTCCGACCATTGCGGCGACCATCAACAAGTCGTCGATGCTCCTTTCAGTCGACCCGACCACCCAAAACTTCGAACGTGTCTGGAAATCAAAATCAAGCAAGTCGAGCACTTCTTGGAACCCAAATCAATCGACCATATCCTTCTAGTGCCGCCGCCTACGACCACCAGACATCCCATCGATCAACCCAAAGCTATGTCACTGTCCCACGCTTTGATCCGCCTCACTCCGATCCATCCGGATGCACCCACGATGTCGCGATAGCCTCGACAACCCATATGTCTCGAGCAGGGCCTTAACCCTAGATCGCCATCGACATGCCACCACATTGGTCAAGGAATCTCCAGCCATTTTTCCCATGACCCTCATTCCTCAAGCTACCTCCAGCATTGATTTCGACACTCAGCCCTCCGCCGATCGTCGAGAATCGACAGAAAACCAAATACCGTTCAACTTGCAAATTCTGCACAAATACAAGCTTAAAAATCATGAAATTACAATTAAAAATCATCATATCTAAGTACGAATCAGATTATATAATCAAAACGTGAAATGCAGACCTTCGATTTCCTGACTTGAATTAGCTTCACTATAATTTCTTGTTTTTGAAATAATTTCTCAATATATACAGTTGAAAGTATTTTTAAAAATAATATTACATTCTGACAATCACTTTATCTTTAATGATCATAGCTTAACTTTGTTTAGGTGAGGAGATATAAATTTATTTGAGTGTTCTTGAGTCTGTTACAGAAATAGAGGCATATATATACATATAGACAGACATGCACAGTTATATATATACGGTAATTCACTATATTCAGGTGAAAATTTATTTCTACGACCATGCAAGACATTTCCACATTATTACTTCAAGCATTTATCATATACATCAGCATATAAAACAGATTTAAGCATTTTTTTAAAATGTTTACCTACAGTATTTGTTGATAACAGAGGATAGAGCTTTTCTTTTGATCTGCAACTTGATAATTGATTTTGAATTGCAACTTGATGTTTGATCTGAACTTGAATCTGAATTAGAATTTGCTCAGGTTAAAAAACTTGAAGTTGTTGTTTGGTTTAGTTTTGAATTTTAGAAGATGAAAGAAAAAGAAAAGAGATTGAGGAAGAAATATGTAAAGGGTTTGAACTGTATACATCTTGCTTCTCCCTTTTATCTATTTATTTTATTCAATTTTAAAGAAAAATGAAATATGCCACTTGTCTTTACATGACATATCTAGCTTACAAATGTCCAAAACCAATATTATTTATTTATTTATTTATGTTTTTATATTTATGTTATATGTTTTTATATTTATACTTTTACTAATTATATTTTTATATATACAACTTATATTTATTTCATGTATAATTTTAAAAGAAAGTGTATTAAATCTTTTTTTAAGCTTAAACTATTATACTTTTAATTAATAAATATTTATACATACTTATCTTTAGTGTTTAAAATATAGAATTTAACTTTAAATAACCTTTGAAAATTATTATATTGAATTTAAACCATAGATTTCTATTCACAATATATATATATATATAATATCATATTTATTATTTGAAAGAGAAGTTTGCAAATTTAAATTATATAAGAAGATTATTAAATTAATATTTATATCTAGATATATATATATATATATATATATATATTTTTCTCTTCCAGAATTTTATTTGATGAACTTATAAATCGGTATTTCCAATAATTTAATCCAGTTAATTACCAATGAATGTCCGTTAAAAATCTGGGTTGTCACAACTAACTTAAGATCATGATAAATTGTAGACAAATGTGTCGATCCCCTAATATGATTCGACATAGTGACGATCTCATGCACAATGTCAGGGATTACACTTACTCTTTCCTCTAATGCATTGGCAATAAATGAATACGATGCACCGGTATAAAAAAATTCAAGTAGGTAAATTAAAGAGTATATAACACACCTTCCATAGCTGATTCCCCTTCTTCTCGCCCAGTGGTGCAATGCTGGCAGTGCGTACAGCTTCTAATGCATAAGCCTTAACAATCTAACCCTCCAATGGTAACGATGATACCAAATTTAACAACATGCCATTTTCCCGTTACTATAAAATGATTTCTCGAAATGGCGAGTCATTAGGGTGATGACACATATTGATGTAGAAAGAGAGCATAAAATAAAAAATTTATAACTATTACTTTCAGAGTCTCACGATGAATGGTCACACAAAATGTTATATTGCGAAAATATATATATATATATTTAATTTCTAATTGATACCATAACGTAAGACTGTAAAATCCATACCCAGTCAAATCCACACATTGTCACATCATGTCTTTAAAATTCTAATTATTTATACAACTTTTACAAATAATATTTACAATATATATAGATATTGCCTCCTGGTACATTAGGTCTCTAGAATTCATCAATTTGAATAATATAAATAGAAAATATAGGAGTAGGTCAGACAATTGTCTTAATGATTGAAACCAATCTAATACATGTATACTACTGTGATAATTGTATAACATAATTTAAGCCTAAAGTATAATACCTTTTGGTCCAGCTGTGTGCACTGTAGAATAATATTACACTATCTTAAAATGATCTAGTTCTGAGCACCTACAGTAATGATTCCATTTACGTAATCCAGTTTTGCCACCTGTGATAAAGGATTACATGTCTACAACTACTATTTGGCCTCTCCACTAGGGGTAAAGGATAATAATACATATTTTTTTGTTTGGAAAAAGGTACTTTATTAAAAACTATATAAAGCATATACTTCCTTGATATGCCTCGTTAAAACCTTACAACCCCCCTAACCTAAATGGGTGCCTTGTAAGGAAAAAGAGTACATATCAATTCCATATATTAACAATACAATAAGACAATATAAAGCTAAGCAGTCAAACAGATGGAGGAGTAAATATAAGTAGAACAGTCTCAAAACCATCTGTACGATCCGCTTGCTTCAGTGATCTTGCATAATGCCTACCACCTAAAATACAAAAAATTAAACTCCAATATAAAAAAACGCCGGTCAACAAGCCTATCACATGTGAACATGCAAAAAGACAGTGGGGAGAGAGAAGCTGCTCGTTCCCAATTCTCTGATTCAATCTCTTTTCCTACCAAGGAGACAGAGGCGGATGATGAGCTTCTTCCGATAGCTTAAAGAGGTTTTATTCCTCTAATGCTAGTCTACACAAGTTCTAGAATCAGGGAGGTCGAAAGACCTCATGCAGATCTGTTACCATAAACAGATTTGACAAGATAAGTTTTTCTTCCTCGTTTAATTTGTGGATCTGTATCCTCTGTTGCATAAGATGTTTGCTTTGAATAAGAATTTGTTTAATTTTCACTTCAACTGGTTCTTTAGTTCCATCAAAAATTCATTTGTTATGTTCGCACCATATATTCCAGATGATATTTGTACATATTATGCTTGTAATACATGAGATAGTAGGTTGTAGTTTGTCCTGAGCTTTTTGGATTTCCACCAGAAGGGTACAGATCTCATAATTGTTTCCTTGATTAATGTTGAGTTTTGGGATGATGGCATCTATAATGTTTCTTGAGTAAGTACATTGGAAAAAGAGGTGATCTCTGTTTTCGTTATAATTAGCGCATAAAACACACTTTTGGTCTATGTTAGGAGACCATTTGCTAATCTTGTCTTTTGTTTGCAATTTATCTCTGAAGGCCAAAAGAGTACAAGTTGACATTTTTGGTGCGCAACCTTTGTCCCAAATGAGTTTAGTCCAATCATACTCTTCATATTTATGTCTAAATACATTCCAGGCAGACTTTAGAGAGAAGTGGCCTTGTTTGCCAGGCAACCACCACCAGAAATCATGTTGATTGTGATTGTGAATGTGAATTTGGTTGATAGCAGTATGAGATTGAATGGGGATAGAGTTGAGGTTTTGTTTCCATTTATTATTATGTATGAGATCAGAAACTTTCTTGTGGCAACCCCTCAATGTATACATGCTGTTCCATCCATATTTGTCAATTAATGAGGATCCTTGAATCCATGGATCGAACCAAATGTCAGTTGTGTCTCCATTCACTATTTTCCTGTCAATATGTCCTTTGCACCATTGTCTGGCTCTTAGAATAGTTTTCCAAGTGTGAGAGGCATTATTGTTCATTCTGACAGTCCAAAAATTAATATTTTTACAGTATCTGTTATGTATCCTTCTTGCCCACAAGGAATTACCATTGATATAATTCCACAGCAATTTAGTTGCTGAGGCTATAGCTATGTCTTCAATTCTCCTGATTCCCAACCCTCCTTCTCTTTTGGTTTTGCAAACTTCATTCCAGCTCATTTTATGTGATTTAGATTTCCATAAAAATTTTGCACATAATGAATTGATCTTATGAATGATTGTTGCAGGGAATTATGCTACCTGAAGCCAAAACTGCAGCATGGGATGGATAATGGACTTGATAAGTTCAGCTCTTCCACTGATATTGAGGAATCTGGTTTGCCAATTATTAAATTTTTTGTTGATTTTGTCAATTAGCCATCCAAAGTCCCTTGTTTTCAATGCATTATTGGAAAGGGGAATTCCCAAATAGATGATTGGCAAACTATCAATTTTGAAGTTGATAATTTCTGCTATTTCCTGTTTAGCCATGGCACCTTTACTGAAAAAAAACCTTGATTTTTCAGTATTTAATTCCAGTCCTGCAAATTCTTTCATATTTTGTAAAATTTTATGGATAGTATTTGCATTTTTGGTGGTAGCTTTTGCCAATATGAGGATATCATCAGCATAAAGGAGATGGGTAATTATTGGTTCTACTTGATAAATTGGGCTGATGTTCCCTTTAATGTATTCAATGTCCAGATTAAGTGTGAGATATTCCATGGCTATTGCAAATAGGTATGGCGACAGAGGATCACCTTGTCTGATTCCTCTCGAGCTAGTGATAAAACCATGTGGGGCACCATCTACTAAAATGGAAAAAGAGGGAGTGGAAATACACTCATATATAAGATAAGCAAAAGAGATAGGAAACCCCATCGATATCAGCATATGATGGATAAATTCTCTATTGATCTTGTCATAGGCCTTGTGCAAATCAATTTTTAAACAAAGATTGTTCGAATTTTTCCTATTAAAACTCCTGACCATCTCGTAGGCTAGTAGAGAATTTTCTGAGATTAGTCTGTTTGGGATGAAAGCATTTTGGTTAAATGATATTAATTCTTTCATGTATACTTTCATCCTGTTGCATAGAAGGTTAGAAAGAATTTTATATGTAATATTACATAATGAGATAGGTCGAAAATTAGTCATTTTTTAGGCATCTGGAATTTTTGGAATGAGGCAAATGAATGTGTGATTAATTTCTTTGATGATTTTGCCAGTATGAAGAATATCATTCATAGATTTCCAAATATCCATTTTAATTTTATCCCAATGTACTTTAAAGAATTTAGAATTGAGGCCATCTGGTCCGGGAGAACTATTGTCATTAATCTGAAAAACTGCTTCTTTGATTTCCTCCAATAAAAAAGGTTTGCATAATTGTTTCTTTGCATTGTCTGAAAGAATTTTCTTGCAAATAATTTTTGGAAATTTATTTTGGCTATGGGCCAAGTGAAAAAGATCTGAGAAATATAGAGAAGCTTCTTGAGCAATTTTCTCTGATGCTGAAACCCACATACCTTGTTGATTGATCATAAAATATGTTTTACGACATGATTTGTAATCTGCAATTTTATTGAAGAAGAATTCTGTTGGTCTGTCCCCCTTAGTGAGCCAATTGATTTTCATTTTCTGTTCATGTTCAATGGCCATTTTCCTCATCATATTGTGTAATCTATCACAATTATTGGAGTATAGTTGCAACAGGTCGACTTTTATCCACATCAAGACTCATTGATCAATCTAGTTGATCTATAAGAGAACGCTAATCAATGTCTTGAATCAATTACCCACCACGTGCACTACAAGATTCAATTATTCATTCATTATTTCGAAACCATACAAACTATATTCATTTATCATTCTGAATTTTTATGCATTGCACCCATATATCCTTATTATCGTCAAATTACACACTTAAACAGTAGCTATATATGTCAAGGTATCACCATAGAGTCATCAGAGAGTACCACCTAGAAAGTCAGGCTATCACATATTGATTCGATCATTCAAAAGCCTTAAACAAAAAATTTAGATTGTCCACCGGTGGACTGATATGCATTCACTAGTGCCCCACTGTGCAATACAGATATAGGACTTTAAATTTCTATTATTTCTTTTGTTCTAGATTTTGATTTTGTTTTCCTTTCATTTTTTGTTTTATGTTATTCTATACCATATATATACCATATATACAATGTTACTAGAGTCCTAACATATTCATATACCTCAAATTATAGTTTATTTAATATTTTATTCAAATTGGTGATGAATAGGGTTTCTAATTCTTTCTTATAAAGTGAGTATGTACAATTAGTTTCATAGTTTTATAATTTCATTGTTTAGGTCATTTTACTTTATAATTAAATCCTAGGATAGCCTTAAAGCATCCTACACCATTATCAAAGTATCATACAAGAATCGACGAAGCTCCACTCACCAAAATCAAGCCAAAAGAACTCGAATTTTCCTACTGTTTAGAATCTCCAAAAATTCAAATCTTTTAATTAGCCTTTGATTCTTACTCCAAATGAAAGAGAGCATCGCTACAATTCTAACACACTTTATCTCATGGAATCCATTGCAAATTGAAGAATTTATGTTGGGTTGATTAAGGAAGGAAAAAGAAGATCGACAACTTTTCAGAAAATGAGAAAGAGAAATCGAGAATTGAATACAAGCAGTTTTAAAAATGGTTTAGGAGGGGGGAAAACTGAATTGGTCATTTAATTTGAAATTTTAAAGTACAAACCCGACCCAATTCAGCTCCGCATAGCCTACTGCTCACTCATGATTCCGACCCGCTTTATTAGTTCAATGATATCTCGCTTATATGATGTCCGATTTAAACAAATGAATACTCCATCTCGACCAGAATTTTTAAGGTTAGAAATTTAAATAGCTCATAGAAAATCCATCTCATCAATAATAATAATGTCTCACTTCAAAATGGATAAAGTATAATATCATCGTAAATATGTAAATGACTAAGTGCATGCCATATCAAGAGACATAAGATTCGATACCATAATACAACATACAAATTGTACATCAAATCTCATATAGCACATCTCAAAATGAATATATAGTCTAACATTTCAATATCCAAAAAATATAGGATAGATATAATCAAAGCAGCAAGTAGTATGGCTCTATAACTCACCTCTAGCTAGTAGAATCTCCACCTCTATGTCGACCTACTCAAATAATAGACAATAAAGGAGATAAAAAAGAGAGGGTCAAATATAAAGTCTGGTGAAAAGTGATTATTATTCATCTACATTACTACCTACAGGCTACTATGTCATGTATGATACCAAATGATAATACATGAGGTAATTAAACCATGCCTTAACATGCATCCAATAAGTTAGTACATTTCTACTATAGTGCTACCCTGCACGTGATAAGTTTATCATATACTAAACATTATGGCATCGAATGTGACTCAACTATCACACTAGGCTAGTAGGCCTTAGGTTTGACGATAGGGCTAAGACCCGCTAAGCGTGGTTTACTACCACATTTCACCATGATATCCATCACCTACAATCATATCAAACCCAAATCAATATACATGTGCCAAACTACTACCATTTGTTTAACAAAAGGACTTAGGATAGGTAACCCAAGGTCAATCACCTTTTCCTATAATGTAGCCCTAGGTTTATTACCTTTGTTATATAGATAAAACATCTTCTATCTCTTCATCAATGTCGCCTAATATGCACGATTAAGGCAACCACACCTTGTTATGCAAATGATCTAGAAATATCAAATTCAAAGTCATAGCTAAAGAATATGGACTTACTTCATATACGCAATATCATATGAAATCATATGTTACCATACCATAGTCATCACTTCTCAAAACCATAAGATGACTTTGCAAAACCATCATATAAATCGAATAACAACTCGAACCATCAACATAGTCTATATATTTTCTAACATCAAATGCACATTTTCAAGACAAGGCATACCATCCTCAAACTCATTAAATTTCATTATATTCCCTTTGAACCTTATGAGCACAATGCTAGCTCCCGAAAGAACTCAAAAATGTCAACATCACAAAGTCTAAAATTCTACTGCCCTCAACATAACAGTTCAAATGTCCGAATAGGTATTCTGACATATGACCTTTATTTCAACATTTCAACCCAAATTTGAAATGTCTGAATCTTCTAAATTATAATGGATATTTGCAAAAAAAATCCTTCACTTTAAGATGTTTGAATTAGCAATTCAGATGAATGAATGCAAGTTCTGGCTGAACCAAAACATGGGAAATTTTCTCCTTTATAGAAATTCTTCCACCTTTTCCTTATAGCCTTTCTTTCTTCCAACTTTGATGTATGGCTCTTGCGTCACTGAAAAACTTCACTTCACTTCGTTTAACATAGATTTGCACTTTTGTTATATTTTATTCGACGTTCGAGCGAGTATAGCTTCATACTTAACGAAGGATTTTTGGGTGGAGAGTCGTATCAACTACCGTTTAATTTAAACTACTGAAATACCATCCTAACTCTAGAATCTTTTAAGAAATGCCAATTACTAATGTCATGAATCATCTCCCTATCATTCTGTTTACTCCAAATCAATAAAACTCTATAATCCAAAATAAGCAAAATAACATATCATATCAAGTTACATTACACATCCATTCTATAATCAATTTTTTTTAAAACATTCATTCAAATCGTATTCTCATCTCGAAAATACCAATTCAACTTCATTAACTCAAACACCAACAAATACTAGACATTTAATATGATTTCTAGCATATTTACTAATCTTATGTCAGAGAAAGTAAATCCTTATTAACTAATATTAAGAAATCCAAGCTTCAATTGATCCTTTTTGAATCTCCCTCTTGATTTCTAAAATCTAGTTTCAAACTTGTTCAAAATGCTAATTTGAAGAGATAAAATTGTAGATAATCCCCCAATTTGAATTTACATATTTATTTCAAATTCTTAATGAAGAAATGAAGGAGTAATTAAGTTAATGTTGAAAACCCTTAATTTTTTTTATTTGAAAAGAATGAACAAGAAGAGTAAAAATAATGAAGAAGCTTTTCTCGTTTAAAAAATATAAAGGCAATTCTGGTCAAATAACCATTTTTCCCCTGGCTTATCTTTTCTTCACATTTCATCAATTATATCTGATTTTAGCAAACTTATATGTTTTTCATGTGTAAACGACATTATGAATGCAATGAAATAAGTCATGAGTCCTATTTCATTCATCTTTAAAATTCTTCTTTTTAGGTCATTTGTTCGATTTATTCATTTAATTCGATTAAAACGATTAGTTATCTTTATTACTTAGCATTAAAAATATGGGTTATTACATTCTTCCTCATTAAAAGGATATCATCCTTGAAATCATCAAGTGTAGAACAATCCATCACTACACCAACATTCATATTGTCCTTACCTCTTAGCATTATAGTATTAGCAATGCTAATAAAGTTCTATACTAGCTTGCATTATGATCAACCAAAAGGAAACAAAATTTACCTAAAGTAGATGGAATCATGCTAGTAAAAATTCCTAGACTGAATGAACACAGTAAAGGAACTAGGTCAATCCGCATCGGAAGAGATGAGTGAATTTCAAAAAAAATAGCCATTTTGGATCTTTAATGGGCCTATGAAGTCTAAATATCCTTGGAACTTTTCTATGTTTCTTTTAAATGAAATCAATAACTTATTTAAGTTTATAAATAAAGTTTTACTTTAATTTAATGTTTATGTAAATTAGAGTATATCAAATATACTCTCAAGCACATATTTGTGCGTAAAAGTAATTTATTAAATTTATTTAGAGAAGGAAACTTTCATTTCTGATCTCTTAAATTATTCAATTACTAACGGGGCATAAATTTATCTAGAAAAAGAAACTTATCATTTCCTTCCTCTTAAATTATTCAAATTAATGAGGGATCATAAAATTAGTCAGAGAAGAAAACTTTTTATTTCATTCTCTTAATTAAATTAAATAATTGATCAATGAAATAATTTTAATGAATAATATAAATATGACATGAATTGTAAATATATTCATAGTAAATATTGTGTAAGTGTAACATATAGGGAGTGTGTACAGTCAACGTCAATTGATATGTATATATAAAATAAAAAACAACAATTTGAATGGTTATTACATAGGAATTGAAATGGAAATAAATAAGGGATGACAATGGTGATTGATACAGTCTTCCTTTTAGTAAACTTAATTAATGCAACATATAAATGACAATCAATAGGTACCATAATGTAAGAATATAGAAGGTAAACAATGAATTCTATGTACATATCTTGATTCAAAAGTGAAGTGATTCATACTATGACAATATATGTAAAGAAAAATATATTCTATATGAACACATACAAGTAGATCCAAATATGTATATATGAAACTCAAACAAATCTTTCTAATAATATAAATTAGACAGTTATTTCTAATAATATAAATTAGACAGTTATTTCTAATAATATAAATTAGATAGTTATTACAATTAATTTCAAAATTTTGATTTGTTATTAAAATTCCTTTTATTCATACGTATATATCTAATGCAATAAAAAGTGCGAGTAATACATGCATACATACAGTAAAATTCAAAACTAAAATTACATTTTGTTATGAAAGATCAGAAATGTAAATCTACAATTGGAACATTGTATTGATTCCATATAAATTTCATTTTTAATCTTAAATATAATTCGATCAATCAACATGAAAATGAAAATTTCCAAATTTAAGGAAATGGAATTTAAATTAAATATTATAACATAGAACTAAAATAAAACGTTATCTTTTAACATATATAAATTTAGCTTCAATTTGATAAAGTAAAGAAAACAGCTAATCAATTTGAATATATAAATATTCAGGTCTGAAGAATTACACTTTAATTAGAATTTTTTAAAACATAGATCTACACTTAAATATTGTTTTAAAACATAAACAAATTTAATTTTGGTCTATTAAATGAACACTCAATCATGGTCATTCAACAAATAATTTAGTCTTTATGAATAATTTTTTTAATTAAACAAGACAATAATACATCGTACAAATTATGAAAGTCAAATTAAATTTCCATCAAACATTACAAAATCACTATCTATATATAGAAAATGTAATATCTTGCAACCAGATACTTTTAATGCACGTTATTGATGTTGCCTTTGACATGCACCTTGAACGTATAATGTTTCTAAATCCAATTGTATCACCTTAGGATCTTGCCTAGAAATCTTACCTTGAATGATGATGTCTCCTCAGATCTTCAAGATCTCCATCCGATCCTTGCAAGAGATGGTTGAACCACTTTTGATTTATTTTATTAGATATTTTTGTATGGAGTTGAAAGATTTTTGGGAGTTTTTTTCTGCCATGAAAAGTTAGGAGAAGAGAAAGAAAAAGACTGAAAGAGAAAGAATGAATTGTACGTACAGAATGAATTAGAGAATATGTTTTATTTGAAAGAATTAAACCTTTCCTATACTATAATTAAAATTTCCCTAAATAATTTCCTTGATTGTTTCTCTCTCTCCAATCCTTTCTTTACACGTGATATGTCACCAAATGACATAAAATTTTCACAAATCATGTCATCAAATAACATAAAAATTCCATAAATCATGTCGTCAAATGACATAAAATTTCCATAAATCATTTCGTGCAATAGTCTTTAAATTACATTAATATCGTATATCAATGCGCATAAATATAACTTTTATAAATGCGTTAAAATAATTACAAAAACTTCTAAAAATCAAATAAATAATAATTAATATTTTTCAAATATCAATTAGTCTAATCAATTTACAACGTTTTATAAATTCAATAAATCATGTGGTTTTTTAGAGAATTAATCATTATGGTTTTACGACTTGTAATGACCTGTATTTTTTTATAATTAAAAATATTAAATTAAATGAGGTTTTGAAATTTAACGTTGTAAGAAATTAAAATTTATGATTTATTAATGAGGAAATGATTAGAATATGATTTAATAATGTTGTTTGAATGTTATAGACCACTATTTTTATGTAATTTCAATCAACTGAAATAAAATTTGGTTATAATTTTAATAAGGAATAAATTAAATGTTGGATTTACTGTCAAAATTGTATGCTGTTAATTGAAATAGATTTATTATAGAATATGAAATAAATTAATTAGTACATAAATTTATTAATTTTTGTTTGTAAACAATAGACTTAGAAATGTGTTTTAATTAGTAATGTGTAAGAATTATTTTAGTTATTTTTTTTATTTAATCCGTTGAAATAATTTGGAAATCAATGTGAATTTGATATAATTAAATACTGTCGTTAATATGAGATAAGATGATAACTATGGAGTATGAATATAATAAAATGTAAACTAACGTTAATTATATTCATAAGGTAACAGTTGACTTAATAGAAGAGTGTAAATCGAAATGAAAGAATTTAACTGAAATTAAATATAATTAACTAGGGTTTTATTACAGTTGTAATTGAATGCTGAAATTGGTGCAATATAAATATTGTATTTAACATGGAAAATTTATTTTAAGGATTATTAATTTCTATGCAATCAAGAATGATAAAATTGTTAACTTTTAAGTTTGAATTTAAAGGCGATTTAATCAATTTAATAATAATTTATTTAATTAACATAAAAATTAGCCATTTTGACCACTGTCGTGGATTTCAACGAAACCAATTTCATCAAATCCATAGCAGTGAATTATTATAAGATTTCAAGTTTTGTAGCGATCAGACTTATCGTTTCATCGTGCGAGTTCGAAACGCGGAAATCAATTAAAAGAATTTAAATGAATATAAGTTAATTTTAAAAGCCAACTTATATATAAGATGGAATTAGGGTTTGAACTAGTTCTATTAAGTTTAAAAATATCGAAAACATATATTTCGATATATTGGATGACCTATTTTCATTTCGGGAATGAAACGGGCTTTTTGGGTCATTGTTACTGTTTCGATCCAATTCGATCTGTCCATTCATTCTTATCCATCTGTCTATATAAAAAGATACATCCTGAATCCTAGCACCTTTCTGATTTCATTTGCTATACATACAAAATTATGCTCCTTCCTTCCTTTCTAATGGCAGAAACCTTAATTTCAATTTCAATTAGAACCCTAATTCCAATTTCAAATCGAATTGAAAAATCAAACTCTTCAAACCATATCAAATTCTATATTGCTGGAAAGCAGTCGATGAGCATAATTTAGATCTGCTATTCATTTTTATAATTGAGTCTTGGATTGGCCAGAAATCCTTGAAGAAGTTTCGGCCGTTCATCCTAAGATTTTCAATTTAACGGTGTATTTTAATCGATAGGACAATCAGATGTTGCTACGACGTAGAGGAGGATGTGGCGAGTCAATCCATGTGGTTAGGGTGTGTTGAATGTGTCAGGTTTCGCCACGATTAGCAAGAAATAGCAACAGTGGCGGTATCCACGTGGGGGCGTCGTAGCTCATCGCGTGGAAAGGGGAGGTCGGCCAGATGAGGGCACCACGGCGAGGTTTTCTGATCGAAAGGACATCTGTAATGACCGGGAACTTCATTGCTTTAATTTACGAATATTTAATTAATTTTAAATATTTAATATAATATATATATATATATATATTATAATGAAAATAAAACTCTTTTTAATAATAAATAATAACGGTGAAATGGTTTTTAAAATTTGTTTACAAAAATATATAGTTCGATGAAAAACATAAAATGTGACCGGAAACTGTTTTTCAAATTTTCGATATTTCATCGTGTAAAAATTGTGCACACTTTCTTATACATATGCATGCATAGACTAAGTACGTAATATGGTTTAGGTAATATAATTAGGTTTAATTAAGTAAATTAAGTTAATCTAATTAATATAATCATGATGCGACACTTTGGCAACTAAACAAAAAAATAAATAGAAAATAGTCACATCAAGGGGATCATGATTTGACACCTCGGGGGCTAAGGTACAAAGCATTTAATGATGTTGATTAATTTGGGTTTAATTAACAGTTAGTTATTTTTTATTTATTTAATTAAATTTAATTAAGGTTTATTTAAGATTAATTATGATTTAGATAAGGATTTAACTTATAACTAATTTATCTTAAAAGGAGTTCTAAAAGTTTTAAATCCCGTGTTTTCCAAAAGTAAAAGTGTTTTAGAAGAACTTCTTTTTCGAAGACGGTTTTGAATACATGTGATTCAAGTGTCAATTCCATTAAGGAACCATATAACTGTGAATGAGTTATAATGTAGATTGTTTGGTTATTTGGACATGTGTTTGCAGAATAAATCTCTGTTCTACTATAAATTGTTTGGTTTTTAGATTATTAGTTTTGTTCATGTGTTAGCATAATAAATACTGTTCTACTATAAATTGATTGAATTGTTTAGACGTCCGTTTAGCAAGACAAATCATTATCCTGCTATTATGTTATTTGAACATGTATATGCTAGTTAGTTCATATTGACATATTATTCCCTGATTTGGATATGAGTTGTATGTACATATATATTGATCTATGTAAATAACTGTTAAGCGAATTGAAATTAAAATTGAATGGTAACTTAAACTGGTACCATTAGGATTACTAAGCCTCTTTTCGAATTACTAAAGTATGTTTTTGAATTAACTTTAATTCTTAAATAGATTTGGATTTAGAGGTTATAAATGGTTTTCAAATTTTATTATTATTTTATAAAATTATTTTTAAATAATATCTTATTTTTAAAAAGGGTTTATTAAATAAAAGGTTTTACCTGAAGTGATTTACAAATGATATCTTGAAAGTGATATTTTATAAACGAGATTCTATAAAGGAATTATGAAGGAAGAATTTTAAATAGTTGCAAAAATAGAAAGAGATTCTATAAATCATTTTAGATATTTTTGAAAGACGTTTTAAATCAAGTTTGAAAATTTGTAAAGAGGTTTAAAATGTGATGTGAACTTATAAAAGAATTTTTATTAGGAATAAGTGAATGGGTTTTATAAAGTGCACAAATTTATAATAAGTGATATTTTAAAAGGGAATGGTTTGGTCATTTAACATGGAATGTGAGAAGAGAGAATTTTCAAAATGTTTTTGGTAAATATTTATATTGTTTTCCAAGTAAAAGGGTTGTAAGTGGTTTGGGAAAAGTGTTTTAGAAATGATCCTTTGATAAAGTTTTATAAAGTGATTTTATTAATTAAAGTTTAATTAATAAAGGCTTAGAGGATCCCATATGGAATTTAATCAATATTTGATTGTTTATTTATTTGATAGCTAATTAACCGACTATCAAATCTGGACCAACATGTAACTTTTGAAATATCTAGGAGAAACACGAAAATTATATTTTACAGTTACCGTCGGTGATGTGCACTGTACGTATAAATTCATATCGTTCTTTTAGGATAAATGACAAGGAAATCCGTCCACTAATGATTAGAAGGTGAACTCTACTCTTATCTTTTATCTGCTTATTTCCTAAAGAACCGGGGTTGAGTTTACCGAAAATTATCGAAAGTTGTTTCGAAGAGATAGGGATCGGATCTGTTATCTGAAAACCACTTTAATCCAACTTAAGCATTTCAAACTAAAGAAATCTTGAAGAATATGGAATCGAAGATGAAGCATCGAAGTGCAAGAGGTTCTTGCTACTAGTCTTGAGGGTGATTCCAAAATGGATGTAGTAGAAGTAGTACTTTCGGTTTATCCTTATCCTGGACAACTTGTGTGGATGAATGTTGGCACTACATTACTGCTTGGAGGGCAGTATTAGCATTCCAAGCTGGTTTGCTATATAAAAGGTAAAACGTAGCCTCAAGCCTCATCAACCAGGAAATGACTAAAACAGGGCGTGCAGCAGGGCTAAGTGGGTCGCTCCCATCAGGGTATGTCATCATCTTTCTAGATTACCCTACTATTATGGATTGGTATGTGCATGAGAGATTTCGATTAAGATTGGAAGACCAGGGTGATGGCATATTCGGTACTACTAGTCAAGTGGTAGGCTGGTTCTGTGTGGCAAGGTATAAGATGTTCATGTCAGACCCTTGTGCATTTTTCTAAAGATGTACCCATCGGAGGTAATTCCTTACCTGGTCATAAAATTGAATCCATTTTCTAATACATGCCTTTACGGTTTTAATTGTAGAACCTAGTATGCTGGAATTTAATTAATGTAAAAATTTCGACTAAGATAACAAGTATTTGTACTTTAGACATTATTATAATATCAATGGATTTTCCATAAAATTATTTTTGTTATCGTAAGGTAAAAATCCATCCTTGTTTATGTATGGCATGGTCTTACGAAATATCTTTGATTTTTAAAAGGTTTTAAATATAATAATCAAGTTGTTATATTTTACTCACACTAGACCCATGTCTGACCTAGATTTTTATTTTCTTTCACTAAAATTCTTGGATGGTCTATTTTTTATGAGCAGCAAAGTAGTTTAGATTTCTCCACGGATCCATTTTGGAGGAGCTCGGAGCAGAAGGCTTCATTAATAGCTAGTTATTATCTTAATTCCACTGTATACTATGTACTCTATATCTGATATGTAAGGACATGCAGTTATAACTATTCTAGGTTAGAAATTCTATTAGCATAACCCTGATGTATCATTTTGAAATGACTTTGTAAAGAATTATGTTGATTAATATATTTTATTCTGTTGTGCTGCGAGAATTTGTGTTTATTTTAGTTTCTTCTACCTTCTATCTTCTTTCTTTATCCCTAACGAACGGTGTTTTCAGCACTTGAATGTTTGGCATGTGATACAATTGATATATTAGTGTCAATTTTCAAGGGTTGGAAATTCGGTTCGTTATAATTGGTATCAGATAAGCGAGAACCTTGGCTTTAGTAGGGTTAACTCATTAGAGACAGGGTTAGTAGTACCGTAAGATGAGTTTGAGTGTATATTATATGAGAGCGCATATTTGTTAGTGATATAAAAATATTTTAAATTGTGTTGTTTGATCTGTTAAGTGATATATTGATGTGCACATAAATGTGCATATATTTACATCCATATTTTATCTATTTTTATTTTAAAAAATGTCATATTTGAGCATTTTAACATGCTTAAACCAAAATTCAATTATTGTCAAATCATCATATATTCATCCTCAGTCAGGGGCAAAATGGTCATTTTAGTGCATGTGTAAATCTGAGAAATTTACTTGACATTTTCTTTTTATTTTTATAGGAATTTGGATAATATGGAAGATGGTTTTATGAAGACACATGCATGCACAAATGAATACAAAGGAATGAAAAGGGAAATAATTCAAGCTCATGATCATGGAGGACCCTACCTACCTACTTACCTAAATCACAATTAGGAGCTAATGGACAACTAAGTCGAGGTTAAACCTTCATGCATATTTGATGATGGATTAATTAGACGCTAATGGTTACTTGGTGGACACACTTCCTACAAGGACATTTTGGGAAGCATCCTAAAAATTGAATTAGGGCTTTATGCATGTATAAATAGCCCTCTTATGTACTTTGTGGCCACACTTCCTACAATGAATTTGATCTCGATAAAGCCGGCGAAAATCGAAAACTACAACTCAATGAACTAGAAGAATTTAGGAACGACGCGTATGAAAATGAGAAAATTTAAAAGAAAAAACAAAAGTTTTTCATGACAAGTCAATCCTAAGAAAAACATTTTTGCCTAACCAAAAAGTTCTTTTATACGACTCAAGACTTCATTTATTCCCTGAAAAACTTAAATCGAGATGGACTAGACCATTTATGGTACGAACTGTTTTTCCACACGGTGCCATAGAAATACAAAACCCTAGGAATGTATCGATTTCAAAGTCAACGGTCATCGTTTGAAACCTTTCTTGAAATCGCCCAGTAACCAAGAGGAGGAGCTTATGATTCTCATGAGCCAAGTTACATCTAGTAAGAATGTTAACTCTCTTTTGAAAATACGAACATATTTTTCCCCGTTACACTCATTATGTCATGCACTTACTGTAGGGACACAGTAAAAACTAAGTGTGGAGGGTGGGGAGGGAGTCTCCTTTTCATTTTTTTTTAAAGTTTCGTGGCGTTTTTGAATTTTCATTTTCTTTTAACTCAAAAAAATCTCAAAATTTCTAGATCTAAAAAACATTTGCTTTTTATTTTGATTTATTTTAGAAGAAACACTACAAGATAAGTATAAGTTTGGTTAATAAATTGAAATTTTTAAAAATTTATTTGTCTTAACAAAAATAAAAATGAAGTTTGATTACAAATAACAATGGTTAACTAGTATAGGAAGATTCATATGTGTTAATTATAAAGTATATTTTAATTGAAAATCTTTGTTTAAAAAAGTGGTAAATTTAAAGTAAAGGATATAACATTTTTATCCTCTAAGTTAAATGATGCTAAGATGATTTTGCAAAATTCTCTCTTTCTAAAAAAAATAATTAAAAAAACACAAAAAATATATGTAAGAAAAAAAACATTCGTATACATGTTTATATTTTTAACACCTAAAGTCATATGTTCACACTTGTGTGTTCACTCAGTGCACGATCGATATATCTGGCCTCAGTTTATCTGAATTAGGTGTATGTATATAAAAATTCTCTTGAATAACGACTATAGTTGATAAGTGTTCACACTTGTGTGTTCACTTACCATGCTCTGTATTCTCCATACATCAGTTCGCAAGGCAGTGCACGTGTAATATATCTGGTCTCTGTTTACCTGAGTTAGGCATATGTAAAATTATTAATATCAATAAAATTTTCAAATAAGAGAGAGTAAACAATTGAAATCCAAGCACTATTTTAACCCGTTTGATTTGACTTGTTATTGGAAAGAAATGAAAATATCACTTTGATAAACTTTAATAATCAACTAAGGATCCATTTCATAGTTACACTATATTATCGACTGAAACAAAGAGTTAACTATAGCCCATTAGTTACAATAACTTCGTTTGTATTGGAATGTTTGATGAGTAAATGACTTAAATTTCGAGATAATGACGAAAACATATATTTAACTTATTTGTGTCTATTTAAAAGTAAATCGTTCATTTGTAAATATTTTCAAAAACTCGCATTCATCACTTTGCAAATAAATCTTGCATTTTTGTAAATATTTTCATCATGCATTTGGATTTTGTGGGTAGCATCCGCTGAAAACCCTCAAGAGATAACACTCGTCCTACTGCGGACACCTAAAGGTTTAACAGCTTGTTGCATACGCTCAATGTAATCATGCTCCCTACGAAAACCGATTTATCTTAGTTTTCCTTTATTTGAGGATGAATAAAAAGATAAGTGTGGGGGTATTTGATGTGCACGTAAGTGTGCATATATTTACATCCATATTTTATCTATTTTTATTTAAATAGCATATTTGGGCATTTTAACATGTTTAAACCAAAATTAAATTATTGTCAAAACATAATATATTTATCCTCATTCAGGGACAAAATGGACATTTTTATGCATGTGTCAATTTGAGAATTTTTACCTGAACATTTTTTATGATTTTTATTGGAATTTGAATGCATATGGAAGAGGGTTTTACGAAGATACATGCATGCACAAATGAATACAAATGAATAAAGAGGGAAATAATTTAAGCTCATGATCATGGAGGACCTCACCTACCCACTTACCTAAATCACAATTAGAGGCTGATGGACAACTAAGTGCGGATTAAAGCTTCATGCTTATTTAAGGAAGGATTAATTAGAAGCTAATGGTTATTTGGTGACCACACTTTCTAAAAGGGCATTTTGGGAAGCACCCTAAAAGTTGAATTAGGGTTTATGTATGTATAAATAGCACTCTTATGTACATGTAAAATATCTACTTACTCTTTCAAAAATTAGTTTGGAAATTAAAAATGTATGTTGTAAGTTCTATGTTTCATGAAATAAAAATGTCTTCATCGCACTTTCTCTTCTCTTTTTCTACTTGTTTTTATTTTTATGTTAATGTTTATTTTTATGCTTTCTTTAATTTCATGTTTATAGCTTAGATTCACATTCATGCAAGTAGTATAGTTTTATTTTTTTATGCAAGAAGTTAGTAGTTAATTTTTTCTTCCTTTGTTTAGTTTCTATTTCCTTGCTTTTCGATGTTGAAATTTACAATTGTTAATTTGATAACACAAATGAGTATTTAAACCCCTTCGGTTTTGGGGTAATGAAGCTCTCTAACTTTATGTAAATTCAACATTTTTATGATTTATAGTCTCTTTTATTTGTGCTTCATGAAAGTGGATTTTGATGTAAGTTTATACAAGTGGATTTGATAGCTTATGTTGCATTTGTAAATGAGCTATTCTTATTCAACATAAACACAATTTACATCATAATTTGCTAATTGATTTTTGATTTTGAAATGAAAGTAAAAACAAATTTCGATGATCTATATTACTAATTACAATAGTAAATAGATCATACTTAATATAGCTTTTGCTTTGGCTTCATTTTCATGAGAATTGATAAGTGGTTTATTTGTTGTATTATATTAATTTATGTCAATTAATAACATACATAAACTATACTTATGATAAATACAACAATTATTTCACTTAATATCAAAAATTGATATCATAGATTGTTTGTTTGTTGATTTACAAAAATATGAGAGTGGATTTGCCTCTAAATTGTTTTCTAATCTCATAGTTTTTAATCTCACTTTTATTCTAATTTTAGCTTCATTTTGTTCACAATTTGTGGTTAACAATCTTTTCTCTACTTTGGTCTAATTTGATTGATTAGAAAATTTTAAAATCTTAAAATTTTTCCGTGGATCGACCCATACTCGCAACGTACTTACTTTTGTACGTCGTGCGCTTGCGGTTAAATTCAATTCAAAATTTATTGACGATTTTATAACTCAACAGAAAATTTGCCGTTAAACAAGTTTTTTGCGCCGTTGCCGGGGAATTGTTTTGATTTTCTATTCATCGAATGATTTTTGTTTGCTTTTTGTGTGTTTTACTTTGTGTGCTTGTTTTCTTTTCATTTTCCATTTGTATTTTCATTTAAAAAGAAAAATTACACTGTGCATTGTTGTGCACTACATTCATTTCTGTCTAAACTGTTCATTGTGTCTGTTCACAGTGCCTTCATACCTCCTCTGATCAGCAGAGATCAACTGGCCCTCGAACATCGCAGCAACCACTAGCCTTCACATATTACTGCACATCTGAAACAGTGCTTGCTTACAAAACCCTCTCCTTCAACACTTATTCAAATACATAAAACATTCACCCCTCCCCCAACTTCCTACCATTAGCCAAGCAATCTACATCATTCCCACCACCAACATCAAAACCTCTTCCATTTACACTTGACAGCCATCAAAACTCTACAACTACATTTCTACAACCAGTGCAAATCCACTTCATTTCCACTTCAGTTCCAACTACACTTCATTATAACAGCAATAAATATAATATCACCACCATATTGCTTGTCCGTAGCAATAGCGTACAAACCCTGCACTGACCATCTGCACCGACCATCCATTTTACCCACTGTCAAAACTTATCGCTGCAGACCGCATATCATCCTTCTCAACCATACATTCAACTTCATCCCACTATCAAAACTTCACCATCCATTACCTATCATAATTCTCACATCTCCTCTACTGTACAAACAGCCACTACCCTACCCATTACTGTCACAACACACCATTAATACAGTTCAACCCATTGCCTCCATCCACAACCAATCTGTCATCTATTTCTCAAGTGATCCAAGCCATTACATTGTCCAGTTCATGCATCCACGTCATGCAAAACTACCCTTATCATTCACTACTTTTCTTGCACGACAAACTTTTGAAACATCACTTATCACTGCCTTGTTTCCATTGCCGTGGTTCATAACCAAATTGTGCATTTGCTTCATAATCATTGTCGTGTTTCATCACTACCTCCTCCCAATACAAACTAACCAAAAATAAAAAAATAAAAAAAACCTAACCTTGAACGCGAAATCATCTCCACAAACTCACTACCAGATTCGGCAATCCCCGAACTCGAATCGATCCGATTCAACCTCTCAAACTTGTCACCGAACCACCCTACTCGAACCAAAAATCCTCCTTCGAAATCCCCAGATTGCGATAATTCCAATCACAAATCGCTTGCATGAAATCGCGACGCCCTATCCACAATCATCGAAAAAAAAATCTTCACCTTCAAATCAATCGAACCTCCATCGCCTAAAATCCCCAAATCGAACTTCACAACCCAACTCTGCAATCTTACCGCAATGCCATGCAACCTGAAATCGGCAACGTCTCGAATCACTCTTGAATTAGATCATGCATTTTTTTTTTTTTCCTTTTGTCAGCGATTTTGTGATTTCGTTTTTTTCTTTGTTTTTTTAACGGAGAAATAGGTTAAAAGTTTGGTTTAAAGTAAGTTAGCGGGCCTGGTTTAAAAATAGGCTGGGTTTTGATTTTGTTTGATTTTATTTATTTTTCCTTAAGTTCACTTTCCTTTTATTTCCTTTAAAAGATTTTTGCTTTGATTAAATTGTTTTAAGTCCATCCTTTTTGTTAAAAAAAAAAACAAGGTGACTTTCTTTTTGTTTTGTTTTGTTTTGCTTCTTCATCTAAAAAAAACTCAAAAAATTAAAAAAAACAAAAAAACATACACACACACACACATATTGTATATATCTTGTTCAAAATTTCAGTTTGCCAAAGCAGATTGGAAGAATCGCTTGCTTTGCTTAGCTTGTCAAAAATAAATTGCCGCTATAAAATAATTTGCCAATAATTTTGCACGCTCTGGTATTGTGTTTTCATCTTTCGTTTTATTTGAATTGCATTGTTGGTTGCTTGCATTTGTATATTAAAAAAATTTCAAAATCCAAAAACAAAAACAAACTTCATTTTCGTTGCATTGTTAATTCATATTTAATTTTTGTTTTGCATCCGTCTCATCTTGTTTTATTTTCTAAGGGCAATACCCCAATTCATATAAGGTAAAGGATTTCATCACCCTTTCCATAGCCCACAAATCGCATCTATCGTATATTTGACTAATAATAAAGGTTAGTCATTCGACTTAAGGGTGTCATGAGCTCATCTAGGGTTTAATTGTATCATCATAGTTTTTTTCTTTGAACAATTTCATTTCTTGGTGTCTAGGCTACGATAGAGTAATAACCATTTACAAATATTACGGTGATTCGTAAATATTATAGTGATTGTTCCTCCGAAGGTACTTAAACCTTCGGTTGCATTGCTATGGTGGTTCGTGGTGCACCGATAACCCCTGCCCATTACCTGGCTAAGAAATATGTTTGTTGATTTAAGACAAAGTGTGACTATACAATTTTGGGTTAAAATCTACTAAGGACCAAAAATGTAATTAAACCCTTTGCATTCATTTAGTTGCATTATTTCATCCATATTTAAAAAAATAAAAAAAAAGAAAAATATCCAAAAAACATTGCAAATTTTACTTAACTTAGTTTTAAAATTTAAATTTTTTTTCCTTTCCTTTGAAATTTTCAATCAAAAAGAAAAAAAAACATAAAATCTTTTCAAAAAGGAAAAAAAATTCAAAATTCAAAAAAAAAAAAAAATCAAATTCCCATTTTAAAAAAAAATCATTTTGGTAAATATTTAAAGATTTGAAAATTCAAAAAAAAAGACAGAAAAAACAAAAACATATAAAAATTTGAAAAGCCAAAAAAAAATAAATTTCTCTTTTGAAAATAAATTTCACTTAGTAAACAGTTTCCTTTCTTTAAAAAAAAAAACAATTTTTCACTTCATTTTCCTAATCTGGTTTGATTCTCTAAACTCGTTTCTAACTCTTTCTTTTCTTGATTGTCACTTGTGCATGGGTGCTTGGATCGGTAACACAACAACAAATCGTTGGACTCACGACTCAATAACTACTAACTTGAGCAAACGATCCTCCCGAAATACGAACGAGAACGCCCCTTGAACTCTTATGGATAAAATCTTTCCCGATAGAGTTTCTATTCCATGTTGCATCATGTTACCCGCCCCTACGAGTAACCATTT
This sequence comes from Allium cepa, assembly GCA_030765085.1. Taxonomy (NCBI): domain Eukaryota; kingdom Viridiplantae; phylum Streptophyta; class Magnoliopsida; order Asparagales; family Amaryllidaceae; genus Allium; species Allium cepa. Next base: position 382,913,248 of record CM060944.1, on the reverse strand, counting down.
CGAAATTCACTCGAATCATATTGCACGCTTCTAGAATTTGACAATTTTGAGCACAACGACCCATACATTTTCTTGACTAAATTCGAACAAGTTTGCACAACCATTAAACTCCAACAACTTTCCAATGATGGAATCAAACTTTGATTAATCCTATTCGCTCTTACGGATTACGTTGAAAAATGATTGTACAGCTTACCATCAAACTCGATTAAAACTTGGAAAGAGTTCGTAAAAGCTTTCTTAAAAAAGTTCTACGCTTTGGAAATAATGAGTAGAATTCGAAACGAAATTGTAAATTTTCATCAATTCAAGGGAGAACCATTCGAAAAATATTTTGAAAGATTCAAAGAGCTTTTGATAAAATGTTCACATCATAACTTCGAAAAATGGACGATTTGCCAAATCTTATACGATGAACTCGAGAAAAGCTCACGAACCATGCTCGGATCAATATGCGAATGCAACTTTCTTGCCCAACATCATGATGGTGCTTGGCAATTTCTTGAAAACCTCGTTGAAAAGTCATCCCAATAGGAACGTTTGAACAAAAAATCAATTTACTCACGATCGAGCGCGCATTCGATAGGATCTTCTTTTGCTTTGGAAGCTAAGATCGACACAATAATTAAAAAATTCGATAACGTTTTCTCATCGAATCTAATAAACCAAGCTTCCCAATGATGTGTTATAAATGCAACGATCCTAATCATATTGCCAATCATTGCACCAATTCCGTCGAACAAATCAATGCTTCAATAAAGCCAAAAATGACTCATTTTCTCCAACGTACAATCCTGGTTGGAGAAATCATCCAAATTTTGCTTGGAACCAAAACAATCCCAACACGAATATGGTTCGTTCAAATTTTCAAGCATTCCCGAATAATGCTTCGAATCCTCCCTTTTAGCCTAACCATTTTCAACAAACTTTGTGGGACCGTCTCATAATCAACCGCAACAATCAAATTTTCAATCAAATTCTGCTCATTCTTCCAAAGACGATAAACGTTTAAGTTCACTTAAGAAAACTCTTTAAATGTTGGCTAAAGCAACTACTCAAGGCCTTCAATCAAACAACAATTTGCGAAATTTTTAACCTTATATATGGAAAACACAAACCAATCAATTGCAAAAGTTGAAATGCAAATGAGTCAATTGGCTACGTCTGTGAGCGAATGTGAATGAGGGACATTCCCAAGCCAGCCAATTCCAAATCCAAGGAATCAAAAAGCAAATTCAAATCAAGCCCATGTTGTTCAAGATAGCAATGTCACCCAATTGAGTGTTATCACAATTCTACGTTCTGGTAAAAAAATCGATAATCAAATCGTTAATCCAAACATCTACCGAAAACCTCTCTCGACACTTCTGAAACATTGAACGAATCTGAACAGAACGAGGAGCCAATCGTTGAGTCGAATGCCAATCAAAATTCTTCTTCTTCTACTCAAGTAGACCTGCCTATTGAGTATCGCGTCCCATTTTCCACACCGTCTTCGACCCAAAAACACTTGGACTAAATGGAAAAGATGTTGAAATTTTTTAAATACGTGAAAGTGAACATCCCGCTTCATAACATCGCTCAGTAAGTATCCACTTACGTGAAGTTTCTTAAGCACTTGTGTACCCAAAAGCGACACACTCAAGTGTCTAAAAAAGCCTTCTTAGCTGCCAGTTTGAGTGAAGTCTTATCCTAATCCATGCCTATTAAATACAAAGATCTTGGCTGCCCTACGATTTCGTGTACAATTGGAGACAAGACGATTAACAAATGCTTGATAGACTTAGGTGCGAGTGTCAATTTGATTCCATACTCCATGTATGAACAATTGGGCTTAGGTGAGCTCAAACCCACAAAAGTCACACTTCAATTCACCGATCGTTCCATTAAGAAGCTCGTAGGAGAAATTCAGGACGCGCTTATTCGAGTAGGGCAATTCATATTCCCCGTTGATTTTATCATTCTCGAAACACAACCCATGAAAAATCTTGTGAGTCAAATTCCATTGATTTTTGGCTGACCATTCTTAGCCACCTCGAATGCCTTAATTAATTGTCGCAACGGTTCGATGAAAATTTCTTTTGGAAACATGACTTTGGATCTCAACATTTTCAATCTTGAATGCCAATCAAATGAACCTCGCGATCTAATGTTGGAAGTTAGTGCCATTCATGAAAACTTCGAAAACGAGACACATAACCTTAATGACGAATGTAAAGCCGAGTACAAAAAAATGTTTCAGGAAATACTCAATGAGATTGACTACACTCTTCCTTTTGAATTAATTCCAGTTGATTCCGAATCTCAGTCCAATTCTTTGACCGAGAAACTACCAAAGTTGGACCTCAAACCACTTACCGGTCACGTTAAGTACGCATACTTAGGTGATAACAAAAAGTTTCCCGTTATAATTTCCACAAGTCTCTCTCTTGATCAAGAAACCACCTTACTTTCTATTCTTTCAAAAAATATAAAAGAAATTGGGTGATCCATTACCGATATTAAGGGAATTAGCCCTGAAATATTGTCCAACATCGCATTCACTTAATTGACGAAGCCAAACCTATTCGTGATGCACAACGTAGGCTTAACCCAAAAATGAAAGATTCGGTTCGCGACGAAATTCTTAAGCTCCTCAATAACAGTGTCATATACCCCATCTTCGATAGCCCATGGGTTAGCCCAATTCATGTCATGCCTAAAAAGTCCGGACTTACCGTTGTAACAAACGAACTCATTCCTACTCAGATTCAAATTGGTTGGCGTGTTTGCATTGACTATCAAAAACTAAATGCCGCAACACGTAAAGACCACTTCCCTCTTTTTTTCATTGACCAAAAGCTCGAAAGGTTGGCTGGCCATGAATTCTACTGCTTCCGATGGTTATTCCGGCTATAACCAAATTCCAATCGCTGCCGAAGATCAAAAGAAAACAACTTTCATGTATCCATTTGGTACCTTTGCTTTTCGATGTATGCCATTCAGACTTTGCGACGCATCTTCTACTTTCCAACGATGCATGCTTGACATCTTTTTCGACATGATTGAATGCTTTTCAAAAGTTTTTATGGACTCTACCTTTGGTAATTCTTTTTCCCAATGTTTACATCTTCTCGAATTGGTTCTAAATCAGTGTAAAGAAAAATAGTTGACTTTGAATTGGGAAAAATCCCACTTTATTTTCAATCAAAGCATAATCCTTGGATATATCATCTCAAATAAAGGCCTTGAGACAGATAAAGCGAAACTTGACCTAATTACAGACCTATCCATTTCCAAATCCATTAAGGACATTCGATCATTTTTAGGACACCTGGCTTTTACCGATACTTTGTGAAAGACTTTACCAAAATCGCTCATCCTTTGACTACTCTTTTTGGAAAAGGCATTCCATTCAATTTCAATTTTGATTGTGTCTTATCTTTTAAACGTCTTAAAAAAGAAGTCATTTTAGCTTCAATCATTTGCACACCCAATCGAGATCTCCCATTTGAAATAATGTGTGATGCTTCGAAATTTGCAGTTGGTGCTGGACAATGCATCAATAAGATCCTTCACGTTGTCTACTATGCTAGCATAACTCAGAACAGTGCTTAACATAACTACACAACCATTGAAAAAGAGCTTCTATCGGTAGTTTTTTCTCTCGAAAAATTTCGACAATATTTGATCGGGTCACACATTACTGTGCACACACGGACCATTCAGCGCTTCGATATCTCTTCGCTAAAAGGACGCTAAATCTTACTTAATTCGTTGGATCCTTTATTACAAGAGTTTGATCTTACAATCAAGGAATAAAAAGGATCTGATAATGTCAGAGCCGATCACTTATCTCGTCTTCCAAACGCACCATCTTCTTTGCCAATCAATGAAAACTTCCTTTATGAACAATTTCTTTCAAGTTCTATCTATCCATGGTACGCTAATATAGTGAACTACTTAGTCACTAAGGAAACTCTCTCATCTTGGTCCAAACAGGACAAATACAAATTCATGTCCCAAGTGAAATAATTCTTTTAGGACGATCCATACTTGTTCAAATATTGCCCCGACCAAATCATTCGTCGTTGCATTTTGGATGATGAAATCAGGAGTGTTTTTTGTTTTGCCATGATCAAGCGTACGGTGGATATTTTGGTCCTTGAAAAACTACGAAAAGGTGCTTCAGTGTGTTTTCTATTGGCCTTCTCTTTTCAAAGACTCATTCGAATTTTGAAAAACTTGCGATCATTGTCAAATGCTTGAATGAATTTCTCGATGAGATATGATGCCTCTAAACGCCATTCATATTATCGAAATCTTTGATGTTTAGGTAACAGCTTTATGGGACCTTTTCCCAATTCTGTTGGAAACTTGTATATCCTTATCGCTGTCGATTACGTCTCAAAATGGGTCGAAGTCATTCCTTGCAAAACCAATGACCATAGAGTTGTTGTGAAATTTCTCAAAGAAAACATCTTTTCGAGGTTCAACACACCTCGCATAATAATCAGTGATAACAGAACCCATTTTTGCAATCGATCTTTTGAAACATTGTTGAATAAATCTCGACAGCCCACAAGTTATCCACTCCATATCATCCTCGAACTTGTGGGCAAGTTGAAGTTTCAAATAGTCAAATGAAACAAATCTTGGAGAAAACTATGAACAAAAATAAAAAAGATTGGTCTCAAGAATTGACCGATGTGCTTTGGGTTTACCATACCATCTTTAAAACTAACCTTGAGATGTCTCTATTTCGTTTGGTTTACGGATAAGCTTGCCATTTACCGGTTGAAATCGAACACAAAGCATTGTGGGCAATAAAGAACTTAAACTTCGATCTCGATAAAGCTGGAGAAAACCGAAAACTACAACTCAATGAACTAGAAGAACTTAGGAACGAGAGAAAATTTACAAAGAAAAAAGTTTTTCATGACATGTCAATCCTAAGAAAAAAAATTTCGCCTAACCAAAAAGTTCTTTTATATGACTCAAGACTTCATTTAATCCCTGGGAAACTTAAATCGAGATGGACCAGACCATTTGTGGTAAGAATTGTTTTTCCATACGGCGCCATAGAAATACAAAACCCTAGGGACGAATTGATTTTCAAAGTCATCTATCATCGTTTGAAACCTTTCTTGGAATTTCTCGGCAACCAAGAGGAAGAGCTCATGATTCTTTATGAGTCAAGCTACGTCTAGTAAGAATGTTAGCTCTCTTTTGTAAATAAGTACATATTTTTCCCCATTACACTCATTATATCATGCATTTACTGTGGAGACATAGTAAAAACTAAGTGTGGATGGGGTGTCTCATTTTCATTTTTCTACTGTTTCATGGCATTTTTAAAATTTTATTTTATTTTAACTCGAAAAATCTCAAAATCCCAAAAACATTTTCTTTTTATTTTAATTTATTTTTAAAGAACACTATAAGATAAGTATAAGTTTTGGTTAATCAATTGAAATTTTTAAAAATTTATTTGCCTTAACTAAAATAAAAATGAAGTTTGATTACAAATAACAATGGTTTAACTAGTATACAGGAAGGTTCATGTGTTTTAATTATGAAGTATATTCTAATTGAAAATCTTTGTTTAAAAAAGTGGTAAATTTAAAATAAAGGATATAATATTTTTGTCTACTAAGTTAAATGGTGCTAAGATGATTTTGTAAAACTCTCTCTTTCTAAAAAAATAATAAAAAAGAACAAAAAAATATATATAAGTGAAAAAACATTTGTATATATTTTTAACACCTAGAATCATGTGTTTACACTTGTGTGTTCACTCGCCATGCTGTGTATCCTTCTCACGTATGCCCGAAAGGTAGTGCACGATAGCCTCAGTTTATCCGAGCTAGGTGTATGTATATAAAAGTCTTTTTAATAATGGCTATAGTTGATAAGTGTTCACACTTGTGTGTTCACTCGCCACGCTATGCATTTCCCTCACATTATTCTACAAGGCAGAGCATGGGTAATATATATGGCCTCAGTTTACCAAAGTTAGGCACATGTAAATATTGTTAATATCAATAAAAATTTCAAAATAAGAGGAAGCAAGCAATTGAAATCCAAGCACTATTTTAACTTGTTTGATTTAACTTGTTATTGGAAAGAAATGAAAATAACACTTTGATAATCTACTACAGATCTATTTTATAGTTACACCGTATTATCGATCGAAACAAGTTAAACTATAGCCTATTTGTTACGATAACTTCGTTTTTATTGGAAAGCTTGACGAGTAAATGACTTAAATTTCAAGATAATGACCAAAACCTATATTTAACTTATTTGTGTCTATTTAAAAGCAAATCTTTTATTTGCAAATATTTTCAAAAACTCGCATTCATCTCTTTGTAAATAAAATTTGCATTTTTGTAAATATTTTCATCCTACATTTGAATTTTGTGGGTAGTATCTGCTGAAAATCCTCATGATACAACACTCGTCCAACTGGGGACACCCAGAGGTTTAACAACTTGTTGCATACGCTCAATGCAATTGTACTCCCTACGATAACGGATTTATCTTAGTTTTTCTTTATTCGAGGATGAATAAAAAGGTAAGTGTGGGGGTATTTGATGTGCACGTAAATGTGCATATATTTACATCCATATTTTATCCATTTTTATATAAATAAATGTCATATTCGAGCATTTTAAATTGTTTAAACCAAAATTCAATTATTGTCAAATCATGATATATTCATCTTCATTCAGGGGCAAAATGGTCATTTTTGTGCATGTTATTATCCTGGCTTTTGGCAAGGCCGTGACACCAAGGAGTTGAATGGAAATCAAAAACAGTTCATCTCGTAAAACAGTTATACACAGGTTCGCTATGGATGCTGGTAAATTTTACCCAAGTCTATATCGAGCTACAATTAACATAAAACGACAATCAAGGCTATAAAAGCCAACGTTCCAAATTTCAAGTCAATCGGAGTCTGTATGCTCAAGATATGGATTGATCAAGATTAAAGGAATCAACTTCGTTCGTATCCATCCGAGTTAAGTCTCTTCGTATCCACCCAGGCAAACCCGCTTCGTGTCCATTCAAATTCACCCGCTTCGTATCCATTGGTAGTAACACGTGAGTCCAGCTCGTATCGATCCACTGCCAAACATGCTTCGTATCGATCGACCACAGATCGTTACGAAATCAACACCTCCCATCGATACGAACTCAACCAATAAGCGATACGAAATGGCCTATGAGTTATCGATACGAAGAACATAAGTTCGCATCAATACGAAGCAATTACAAAGGATCGATACGCAGTAGGATGCGAGGGAGCGATATGAAGTTAAGTGCAATAGAGCGGTACGAAAGGAATATCCTGGGTCCATACGAGCAAAGCATATATAAGTGGAAGACTCGATCGCTCGGCATGAAAAGTGGATCGATCCTAAAAGTTAACAGCACGTCAACTAGCAAGCACGTGCCCGGAAGCAATGCGAACAAAAGTGATGCGAACAGGAGCGATGCCAACTCAACAGCCTTTAACAAATCCAAACTTGCATCGATCACAAATCAAAATCTAGAAGTCCAAATGCCACTAAATTTTCACAGGAGCTTGCGTGAAACTCTGGAATGTTCATGATCGATCTCGACTGAATTGGACTAAATCTTGATCGATGCGAATCTCATTTGTATCGATCACGAATCGAGTCTAAATGATCGGGGATCGATCACGTAGGCCAACCTATGTGAGAGAAGAGGTCTTTCGAGATCTGGGCGAGATATTTGCTGCCTATGCCTATAAATAGCAGCACATGACCTATTGAAATAGGACTTTGGCTCATCGACGTCCAGACTCTGTCGAAATTACTATTATACATGAATTCTACAGTTGTAACTTATTGTAACCAGCAAGCAAAAATCAATAAAATTCAACCATTTCATAGTGGACGTAGGCCATACGCCGAACCACTCTAAATCTATGTGTTTCTTAGCATTTTTCCTGTTTATCGATTGGTGTGTTTGTTAGATCTTCCTCATTTTACATTTATGTTCTTCATTTTATCTTTTCAAACACACCCGAAGAGTGTTGTGTTCAATTTTGGTACAAATACTTTGGTGCTTTCACTGAGAAAACCCAGTTTTTCTCCTTTTTCATTGGATCTACTGCTGATGTTGGATTTCGAAAATCTATGGAGAAGTTCCAAATTTCAGGCTTAGAAGTTCTTTCATTTTATTTAGATTTGTACCATGTCTAGGAAAGAGCTTCTCCATCCACCATGGTCAACACTAGGACAACTTCAACAGCTGTAGATCAAGAAGGACGGGATAGACAGAACCCCGTGCAACTTCCTCCTACTGATCAGAATGCTTCCAGACCTTTATATCCACTGGCTCTGTCACCAGGGAAGAATTTCAACTGCTAATACAAGAGCTGACTCAAAGCCGCCGACAACTTACTCAAAAACTCCATGCTAACGCGGAATTGACCAATCAACTGAATCAACAATGACGAAGGAGATCCAGAAGGGACCAAGCTTCCTATTCATCCCTTGGGAGTTCAGCCTCTTTTGACTATCATCATAGATCTACGCGCCCACTTTTGGATGGAAGCTATACACAGGCTACTGGACATCAGCGCACCTTGAATCTTGGGCAACCAGGAGTTGGCCCGCCAACCAGCCATCAGACTGCACCCTCCTCCTGAGGAGGTACTGTTCCTTATCATACTACAGATAATCGCCCTACTACTGTCACTATTGAGTTGGATCTGATGCCCAAAATTGGATGGATCCGACCCACCGTCAACGTGAATATACTCTTAAGCCTTATGTTCCCGAAGACTTAGAACAAAGGAAGCGAGATATGGACCGTCGACCATGACTGGCCCATCCTCGCATTATTGAACCCGACCATACCTTGACTCAACATGCCTAGAACGTCCAGATGCCGGAAATCCCGACCATGATCCATCAGATGATCCGTGAAAGCCAAGGCATCACCAATGACGACTGGGGAATCTTCCAAAGTCATTCTCCTTTTACCGATGATATTGTCTATGCAGAATTGCCCCGGCGATTCAGAATGCAAACTCTACCCGTTTATGAATGGAACTACGATCCTAGCATGCACATTTTAAAGTACAAAATGTTTGATGAATGTTGCACGAGCTAATGATGCAGTCAAGTGCTGAAGTTTCCCGATCTCCTGGGGTGCATAACATCTAAGCGGTTTACTTGTTTACCCCCTCGATCTATCTCATGTTTTGACCACTTGGTAACAAAGTTTGCTGAACAATTCCACATGCATGTCACAAGACCGAATGATGTTAATACCTTGTCTAGTGTCACTCAAACTCTTGAAGAGACACTTAGACGTTATCTGGAGAGTTTTATGCTGCTTGCGCTGAGATTAGCAATCCCAATGACAACTCAATTCTGATGGCGGTTTAACCCGATTCTGAATTTGGCAACTGGTTAGCCGAAAAACCCCCTACGTCATTAGACCGTTTCTATTCCAAGCAGCCCAGTTCTTGAGAACGGAGGATGCGAAATAGTCTGGGAAAAAGCATGACATAGGGCCTAGTGTGGAAGAAATCCAAAGCAAAGTTGTTGTTAAACAAACGGGGGAGAGTTTCGGGATGGTGCAATTGAACATACAGAATAAACAAAATCAACATGAAGGTAATGGAAATCAAAAAAGAAAATAGGATCAAAGTCATGGGCCACGATGTAGGGCTCATATGTTTGACAATTATGCTCCTTTGAATATGTCGCTGGAAAATGTGTACTTATAGACCTGCAATACTTTTCAATATAAGAAACCTGCTCCGAAGCAATCATCGGAGAAACAGATTCAAACGGGGAAGTTTTATATATTTCATGATAGCTATGGCCATAAGATGAATGAATGCCGTCATTTATAGGATATTATTGAGAAGTTGATACGAGAGAGAAAGTTGGGCCAGTTTGTTCAGGCGCCATAGTCTGGAGGTGCGGGCCCATCAAATCAAAACCAAATACCGAATCAGGCAAGACCGAAGGAACCCGCTTGTACCGGCAGGAATCTAGTGATTAATACTGCCAGTGGTGGTCTCATCTAGCAGATCGGAGCTAGAAGGAAATGGAGTCGTATGCCAGCTCTATTAGGCATGCGAGCTTCGAATGTTGTAGTAATTTGAAAGACGGGGCAACGACCAAGCAACAGAAGACGATGACAAATGACATCGTATTTCGAGACAAGTACGTCGACGGGGTTGAAGCCCCAACCATTGATCCACTTATCATTCCAGCTAGATAGGTCCGACTTGGATGAAGAAGATCTTAGTGGATAGTGGGAGCTCAGTGAACATATTGTTTAAGCGAGCTTATGATCAGATGAAAATGGAAGCAAAGAATTTAAAGCCTTGTCTATTTCGTATTCATGGCTTCAATGTAAGTGCGACTGTACCTACTAGAATGGTGGAGCTACCAGTGGAGCTTGGAACTGGAGAACGCCAGAGAGTCCGGATATTATAGTTTGTTGTATTAGACATAGACTCGCCAAACAATGCTTTCTTGGGCTGATCAACCCTAGCTAAATTCAAGGCTGCTATTACCCCTTGGTATCTGACTTTGAAATTCCCTACCGACCATGGAGTTGGAGTCTTTCTAGAAGACCAAGCTGCTAGACGAGCCTATTATGTTGTTGAGCAGCGAGTGGCACAACGAAAGGAAAAAGGAAAGGGCATATAAGAATTTCTCTACGTTTTGCTGAGAATTGACAGCTAAAGCCCGGGGCCAAGGCCCGGGCACCCCAATCAATTCCCAAGTGATCTTGACCCGAGAGATACCGAAAGTGAAGACGAAAGTAACAACAGTCAAGCTTCCCGGCCAAACTAATGATCGATGTTCCGATCGATGATAATAACGACTCTAAAATGATAAAGATTGGATCTCAGTCAAGCCAATAGATGCAAGAGGAATTGGTTGAATTTCTCCAGGAAAATCTCGATATGTTTGCCTAGACGCATTTCGACATGTGTGGAATCTCCCAGGAAATCGCGAGCCACACATTGAATATTGACCCATGGCATGTCCCCGTCAATAAAAAAAGGCGTGGTATGGATCCAGAGAGATCTGCCGCCCTTAAGGAAGAGGCAGATAAGCTCAAGTCGAACGGGTTTATCCGAGATGCATTATATCCGGAATGGTTGTCTAATTCTGTTCTTGTCAGAAAGCCAAATGGGAATTGGAGAACATGCATTGACTAGCTCAGATTTGAATAAAGCTTGCCCTAAAGGTAGTTTTTTACTTCCCCGAATCGATCAGTTCGTAGACTCGACGGCTGGACATGAACTCTTATCCTTCATGGATGCATACTCTGGCTACAACCAGATACCCATGCACTTGTCCGATCAGGAGCGAACCGGCTTCATCACCAATCTAGGACATTACTACTACAACTCCATGCCATTTGGACTCAAGAATGCTGGAGCAACCTACCAATGATTAGTTAATCGAATATTTGCTAACCAGATTGGAAAAACCATGGAGGTATATGTGGATGACATGCTTGCGAAATTGCGGTTCTCTACCAGTCATATCAAAGACCTGGAAACGATGTTCAAAATTCTTCGAAGGTACAAAATTAAACTCAACCCGTTGAAGTGTCTCTTTGGGGTCATATTTGGAAAATTTCTTGGATGTATCGTCAATGCTCGTGGAATCAAAGCGAATCCTAAGAAAAATGGGCAATCAGGAATCTTGAGACTCCAAGGACTATAAAGCAAGTTCAAAGCCTCAACAGAAAAGTAGCAGCACTGAGCAAGTTTATTTCAAAGTCCACCGATAAATGCATTCCCTTCTTTGATCTGATAAGAAAAGGAAAACGGAACTTTGAATGGACTGCGGAATGTGAAGGCCCATTCCGAGCACTGGTTCAACACCTCTCTGCACTACCCATCTTGTCAAAACCTATTGATCATGAGAGATTGTCATTTACTTGGCAGTGTTAGAAAATGCAATAAGTGCCGCCTTAATTCGAGAGGAGGACCAGATACAACGACCGACCTATTACATTAGCAAACGACTGACCGGAGCTGAGAGAAACTATATGAAGCTAGAAAAGTTGGCTTATTTCCTTGTCATTGCCTTGAGGAAGCTCCATCCATATTTCTAGGCCCATCCTATCACTGTCTACACCGACCAGCCATTACGGCAGGTCCTTACGCGGCCTGAGACGTCTGGAAGGTTACTCAAGTGGAATATCGAGTCGAGTCAGTTCGACATCACTTACACTCCAAGGCGAGCTATTCAAGGACAAGCCCTGGTAGTTTTCATAGCTGAATTCACTATCTCGAAGGACTTGCCGGAAACCAGTGAATCCCCTAAATATATCTAGAAGCTACATACTGATGGTGCATCAAATGACCGTTGCTCAAGCGCTGGAGTTGTACTTGAAACTCCAAAACGCCGATCTATATGCTATGCTTTAAAGTTCGATTTTCGCACGATCAACAACAAGGCTGAATACGAAGCCCTACTCATTGGATTAAGGCTTGCCAGAGATTTGAGAATTATTGTTATGGAGATTTACTATGATTGAAAATTGGTTGTGTGCCAAGTTCGGGGGAGTATCGGGCCAAAGATCAAAGGCTAGTTGCTTATCTTGCTCGAGTTTAGGAAATATTAAATCAGTTCGATAATTATGTCATCTATTGCATAGTTTGAGAACTTCCCATAGAGATACTATCTTCCTCGATCACTAATCAGGTGGAAACCGACTCGGTATTTGAAGTTATTCCTGACAAGGAGTCATGGATGACTCCATTCAAAAACTACCTCGAGCATGGAATCCTGCCGGAGCGTAGAAGTGAAAAAAGACAAGTTCTTCTAAAAGCTTTGTGTTTCACTATTCCGGATGGAGTTATGTATAAAAGAGGGTACTATATTCCCTTACTTCGGCGTATCACCCACGATGAAATCAAACGAGCATTTCATGATGTACATGAAGGAGAATGTGGCAATCACACCGGAGGGCAAGCTTTTACCAAGAAAGTGCTCCAATATGGATGGCTGACTATAAATCGCGATGCATCGGATTATGCCAGAAAATGTGATAGATGTTAGAAGCATGCTCAGATTCCGAGAGCCCCGCCTATCGAAATAACTCAGATGGTCAATTAATGGGGCGTTCACAGTATGAGGGATCGACATTATTTGTTCTCTACCTCTAGCCAAAGGTGGTGCGAAGTATGCCATCATTGCAGTTGATTACCTTACCAAGTGGGCAGAAGCTAAACCACTTGCTACTATCACAATGAAGAAAGTGATCAATTTGTAGTATGCAACATTATTTGTCGATTTGGCCTCCCATATACCATCGTCATCGACAACGGAGCCCAATTCGACAGGGTTGAATTTAAGAATTTCTGACAATGATTCTATATCCAGAAGAAACTTTCTGTAGTTACACACCCTCAAGCGAATGGACAAGTTGAAACTGTTAATAAAGTTATAAAGACCATTCTGAAGAAATGACTGGAAAAGACCAAGGGAAAATGGGTTGATGAACTTCCTATGGCCCTATGGGCTTACCGATCAACCCACAAGTTCACGACCGACCACACTCCATTTTCACTTTCCTACGGTTCAGAAGCCATTATTTCAGTCGAATTGGAGGTACCTTCTCGTCATGTGACATATTATGATCCAAAGACAAATGCTATATTACTTGCCGAATCTCTGGACTTATTGGATGAGAAGTGAGAAGAGGCTGATTTGAGGGCAACTATGTACCGAAGTCGAGTCACGCGATTGTACAATGCCAAGGTCTGACCCCAAAAATTAGAACTCGACGATCTCATCCTTAAGAGAATTTATCCAGTTCCTTCACATATAAAACAATGTGGGAAGGGCCGTATGCTATTGAATGAAGACTGGGAGACGACACATTTAAACTATCGACCGTTGACGGTCTCACTCTGCCGAGAGCCAGGAACAACGAAAGCCTTTGTCGCTACTACACATAACAGGCTTTACTTGTTCATTTAGTCTACTTTTCATTTGCAATTTTTTTATGCATTTTGAAATTTGAATTTGTAATAAGGAAACTGACTTTGACGTATTTTCTTTTTTCAGCAATAAAATGCAATCTCTTCTAGCCAGAGCTGTGATCTTTTGAAATGCGTCATACAATCTTCACTATGAACGGAGAGCTAAGTTCCACCATACAGTTGGATTTATTCAAATAGGAAGTGGCTGTGATATGACCGGTCACTCGCTAAGTGAAACCCAATCTCGGGGGCAAGTCATCACACTGTAGCCAAAAGAGGATTGATGCACGACAATCCTCTAATTAACTCCAGATTCATAAAGTGCGAACTGGAGTATAAACTTACAAATACGATGTCGAGGAGGTGGATCCGTTCACCTAAAGAAATCACCCGTATCCAAACCAAGTTTAAGGAGGATGGACCTGTCCATCTAAAACCTCACTTGTTAGCTCAAGATGGATGTCAATCGACCATCCACGATCCTGAAAAATCTATCGTTCTCGGAGTGCAAAAATTTCTTAAAACTCTTAATAGATGTGATCAACCGTCTGTTATCCAACTCTAGATTCCCAAAGTGTGAACTAGAGTTTAAACATCAAAATGGGTATAGAAAACTAACCATGGACTAACTCTAAGCCCCTAGAGTGTGGATTGGAGTATAAAACAAGCTGGTTATGAAACGACTACCCGTAGGACAACTTCGAGTCCCCGAAGTGCGGTCGGAGTGTAAACACAAATTGAGTGTGACTGACCACCCACGAATCAATCTAAGCCCCCAAAGTATGGACGAAGTTCTAAATAACAAAGGGGTGTGACCGATTGCCCATATAATAACTTGAGTCCCTAGAGCGCAGACATATCTCCAAAGCTTAAGTGGGCATGACCGATCGTCGATAAACAAGTGCAATCCCCAGAGTATGGATGCAATCACCAATGGATGAGAGGGCGTGATTCGACTAGCTCGGTTCATCTTTTTTCAGTCTCGTTTCAACAAAGTTAAGCTCGATGTATTAAAGGCAAAAAATTATGGCCTTCCAATATTTTCAATTTTTCCTTGAAACTAGGGGCAGAACTTAAGTACCATCCACTAATTGAGACAGTGCATCATTGCAATTCGACTTAAAGCTCGATCGTGACCCAAAGCCGTGGCTCCGGAACTTAATGACTAAACCCGGGTCCAATTCAAAGAATAAAACTTCACAAGTGTATTGAATGGAAGTTCGAGCGCTGAAATACTTAAAAAATGAACACAAACTGTGCTGAAGACAAAATGGAATTTTATTTCAACTATTCTTTAGAAGAAAAGGATAAATAAAAAATTATACCAAAAAGTCCTACCAGCAGGCGCCGAGCCTGCATCTATACACGACCTACAAAAAACAAAAGCAAATTCCTATCTATCTTTCCAAAAATGAGCCGAGAAGACATGTCTATTCTCAAATTTTCTTCTTCTTCTTCTTCCTCGGTATCGACCCTTTGGAACTGCCGCTTGGCTGGCTCTTTGAGCCTTTGATTTTTGGCGGTTGATCTCTAGTCGGGGGCATTATGGGAACCTCCTCCTCCGAGCTCACATGGATTAGAATGCTTCCTGAAGGCGGAGTAAGGGGGATAGGATCAATGTTAGACGGCGGAGGAGGCATACTGGTATCAAAGACCGTGCCTTTAGGAGAAATTTTCGCAGAGGGACTAGACCAGGGCCCGCCATCCCACCACCAAAACTACTAGCCCGTGCAGCTACTTCCATTTTGGCATTAATTTAAGCTATTATCTTCTCTTCGTGGATTGTTTGGGCATCACCAGGAATGCTGGCAGTTGGGCCCGAGGAACTGACTACAGATGCGCCTCCGCCCATGAAAAATGGTAGATCAGAAAAGGGTCGCTTTGATGACCGAGAAGTTCCTCCATCTGTTCATCAAAATTGAAAGTGCTCCCTTGCACTCCATCAATCAAAGTAGTGGCTGTTGTAATAGTTGCTTCTGTTACGAGGGCCTCCTGCTCGTGATGTGGCTCTTGAGTTGCAGGGGGCACGATCGATGTAGCTCCAATCATTGGATAGAAACAACGAAAAATTGTTAATGATTACTTCATGTAATGCTTTCGACTTTGAGTAAGTGTAAGAAATATTTAGAATACCTTCCTCAGATTGGCTCGTGGGAGATGGAGCAGCTTCAGAGACTTGCTCACGAGCTGGAGACATCTGCGGCTGATCGGGATTATAGGTAGGAACAGACTGAGGATCAATCGTGTATGTGAGTTCGGGTAGGGTTGACACAAGAGTTTTGAAACCTGCATCATGGTGCTCAACGCCAGAACCTTATCCACCCTCCGATTGTTGAGTACCAAGTTTCTCCTTTTCATATGTGATCATGATGTTGTGGAGAACTTTTCTCTCATCTTCACTTAGCACCCAGTTTTCTAGTTCAAATTCTTCGACTGATATAGCTTGGTGTTCAGCCTTTTCATCTTCAACCAAGCGGCCCCAAGAATTATACAAATGTGAGGGATAGTTATCAAGATAAGCTAGGTTTCGGTGCTTCAAGACATTAGCATTGTATGTGATAAGAAGATCTTCGATATCGGTCTCCAATTTGGTCTCAACCATTTTCACTTCATTCTCAACACTGGCCTCGGCTTCTTGAATTTTAAGCGTTGTTGCGTCCCTCTCATTCCTAAGCACCATAGCCTGTTTGCATGCTTCCTAGGCTGCTTTGTTTGCATCCTCTTTCTCTTTGACAATTTCAACAAATTTGGCCTTAAGCTCCTCAAGCTCCTTCAGCACAGCATTCCTTTCGTCCATAACAGTGGTGTTTCAATGGCCCATCTCCTCAACCAAGGAAAAATGTATCTGTCGCATCCTTTCCATAGACTGATTTGTCTCGTCGGCTTTCTTATTGGCCTCTATTTCCGATTTCCTAGAAGATTCGGCCTCATTGTTAAGCACTTGTATTATGCGGTCCTTTCAAGCAAGATCAGCTTCTAATTTTCAATTGGTTTTCTTTGCTCAAAGGCCACCGCTAATGCTTTATCCTCGGTCTTCATCTACTCCTGATATTGGCTGTAAACATCATGGATGTAATCATGCATAGTTTGTTCCGCTTCAACTGGGATTCTCTTTAAATGCGGAGGAAAGATGAAACCGTCAAAACAGATGTTTGGGAAATCCTTTTTCAGCTGGGCGATTCAGATCACTCCCTCCTTAGTGGGTTCTGTGACAGCTTGTTCAGTAATAGTAGGAGTTTCGACTTCGGTCCTCCGATGCTGTGAATCGAACTTTGGTACTTGAGAAGGCGGCCTTCGGTGGTTAGGTTCTAAGGGTTGTTTACCATTACCAAAAGGTTGTGTTAAAGCTTGAGGTAGCGGAGAGCGTGACCGAGAGCGACGCCTATATTCTCTAACTCTCTCCCTGCCTCTCTCCCTTTCATAACGCTCCTAGCTAGAATAATCGCAATCACGGTCTCTATCAACCTCCCTTCTACGGGACTCATAATATAAACTGGATGACTGGCGTGCCGAGCAAAGGCTACCGAGTATGGATTCCCGCCTTGTCATCGTATCTGTAAAGTAGATAGAGAAGTAGAGTTAATAACCTCTAGAAATGAATAACTTATGATCGGAAACCATGTAGTGCCATGAAGTGCCATGAAGTGTGTATATGCATACGCTAAACCCCCCGACAGCCGGTTATGTCGGCTACACTCGTCGGAAGTGACTCACCTAAATCTAAAGCGCATTGAAGCCCTTCCAATCCGATGTTGTGTTGGTGCGACACGTAGTCCGAAATCGAAATGTCGACGAGTCCTTCGAAAGGATTCTCCGTTCGTGAGGGAGGAGTCTCCAAAATTCTAACAATGGAGGCTGGCAAGAACATGACTTCAGATTTCCATCTCGAAGACTTATAAAACTTATAAGCAACTACCTTACCTTTCCTCCTTCCCTCTAAATCCCAAGAATTATATGGGGCCCCGGCTATGGGTTCATCTTCAACGGGCCTATCTTCTTCATCGCCCTATTTAAATATTACAATCTTGGATGCTTGATCCTTTAATCCTTATGCTCTAATTTTGGTCAAGTAGCCCAACGTCCCTCAAATTTTCACCCGTAAGCACCGAGTCAATCTCTCTCATCTCACCAGACACCTCTTGAAGAATCCGCACTATTTCTTTAAATTGGGCACCTTCGGGTCTTGGAATTGCATCTATAAAGAAAGAAAATATTAGATTCAATGTCGATTACAACTATCTCATTAGCCACTAGAGAAATTATGGCACTTACGTCTAACTAACCACCGTTTGGCAAAATCTGGAAGAAACCGAACGTAGAACCCCTCCGTCTTGAAGTAGCTAAGCTTGGTCAAGGATCCAATCACCACTTGGCAATTCCTAATTGCCTCTAGGAATGTGAATGAGGGATTATCTCCCCGACTCTTGACATTGAACAAGAATCTGACTTCCTCCGAAGTCAGAGGCCGTAAGAGATGCTCCATAAAAATGATGAATAAGCTATTCAATAACGCGTATCCACTCAGATGCAACTACGACAGAGCATTCCCAAAGAAAGCTAACACTTCTCGAATATATTGGTTAAATGGAGGAAGCTTTCCAGCTGTGCACAAATGTCTGTTAAAAGCGGTGAACCCTTCTAGTGGAATATGTGGCCGGTCGTTCGATCCTGGTAGTAGAACATTGTCTAACGATAGCCCATGCCTCAAACAAATCCTCCGTAACATATCCTCAGAGACATTAGACGGTACATAATCTTGTGGGTTCCTAATAAAGATTACTCCTAGCAGCTCGTCCGAAGCTGGACTTATAATTTCGGCCGTAATGGCCGGTATCTCTATTACCGAAGTAGGTGGACTTTGAGCCCCCTGCTGCTGTAAACTCCCAGGTTCCATAGCTAACCAACTCAGTAAAAACCATCATTAGACGACAATAATCCCATGTGTGCCCTAAAGTGTAGTGCATGAATGTGTTAGGCGGTGCAATATTGTAAAGAACTTAAGAAAGTTCTACAGAGATTAACAAGGTGTTCGAACGACAAGACTTCGAAATCCAATCGGAATGACCGTCATCGCTGACCATCGCCGACCATTGCCGCCCTGCCATCTAGACTTTGGATACCGAACCAAGTTAAGTTCGTTAAAATTTCATTAAATTTTGTCAAATTTATAATTCCATCGACGGGCTTCGAAGGGCAGTCAGATATGCGATGAAACGGTTAAGTCCAATTATGCAGGGCGGAAGCTCGTCAAAGTCGAATGCTCGAGTATGCAAAAAGTTTCATATCCATCAATGTTTGGATGTGGATTGATCCCTAGAGAACACATAATGAACATGGGATACTTCACTTATTATCGACCACCAAAAAGATAGCTCGTATCGATCCAAATTGTCCATTTCGCATCGGTGCTCAGTGGTGCTTTCGTATCGATTGACAAGCCCAAGTTTATGCATCGATCACTTCGAATCAATACGAACTCCCTTCATAAATCGATGTAAAACCACCTCCTCCATCGATACGAAACTCCCTTGCCTTCAGAGTGATACGGAATTTTTTTTACCATCCAGATCGATATGTATGAATCCACTACATTCATCTGCTCTCCTTCTTCTCCTTATGGCTTGGATTCCTTTTCACCCTTCCATGACCTTGCTCCGACCATATATGGCCTCTTATTCACTATAATCGACTGCGAATACAACTGGAAAGACACGAGAGCTCAAATCTCATCATTTTACGATGATTTAGTTCAATGATTTACCTAATTTAAGCAATTAGATGGATTGAATAACTCATAGGAAAAAGGCAGTTTTGATTAATTTGGAGCGATACGAAAGCAAGGCTGATGGAAGAATGAGCAAGTGAAAAAATTCTAAGTACAAAAAGCCTTATATACGGTATGACCGAAAGGAAGTGTCGATTTGCCTCCCACGTAAAGTGACAAGTTGAGAGCGGTCTATGATTAGCCGATACGAAGTGCTCTCTTTGTATCCTTCCACACCATCGATACCAAACTTCCATCGTACCCATTCACAGCCGATCCAAGGCGAAGCAATTCGAATCCATACAACAAGAGGCACAAAGAAATAAAGACAAAGCTCATGCGAACAGTTCGAACCTATAAAGATGCATCGATACGAAACGTCGCATTCGTGTCCATCAACCAAATCCTCACCGAGATTCGTATCCATCGATATGAAATATTTTAAGAACCAACCAATTCATGTCGATCGCCATCAATACGAAATCAATTTTTCAACTTTTCACATCGGTCTAGGAGAAGATCGTCACGAAGGGATATTCTGAAATAACCTTGAAGCGCTGTTATAACTTAAATTTCACATCGATTCAGGGGAGGATTGATATGGAATTCGATACAAAAGACCGGTAACGACTCGTGAATGTGCAAACATTAACGAGAGTCAGTCTAACATACATTATATGTGCAACGAATTAATATTCAATTTTCAAAATTCACAAGAGTTGAATGCTCACCTGGTGACAAGTACAACAACGAACATAGTTTGATATCATTCAATAAACGGTTACGATAGTGCATAGTATAACAATTGGCAGTCAACAATTTGTTATTTTTATTACTAAAGACCAACCAAAGGTTACATCTTTAGACAAGAAAACAACAACCGTTCAACAAGTTAGATAAATTTTCAGAATGAAGATTGCAGCTTTTCAAAGCACTTCATGTCCCACAAGACGTACTTTAGGGTGCAAATGTTATTCTGCCTTTTGGCAAGGCCGTGACACCAACGAGTTGAATGGAAATCAAAAAAATGCTCATCCTGAAAAATGGTTATGCACAGGTTCGCTATGATGCTGGTAAATTTTACCCAAGTCCAGATTGAGCTACAACTAATATGACACGACAATCAATACTATAAAGTCAACCTCCAAATTTCAAGTCAATCGGAGTCCGTATGCTCGAGATAGGGATTGATCAAGATTAAGGGAATCAATTTCGTCCGTATCCATCCAAGTTAACTCTCTTCGTATCCATCCAGGTAAACCCGCTTCGTATCCATTCAAGTTCACCCGTTTCGTATCCATCGATAGTAACACGTGAGTCTAGTTCGTAACGATCTACTGCCAAACATGCTTCGTATCGGTCGGCCACATATCAGTATGAAATCAACACCTCCCATCGATATGAATCCAATCAATAAGCGATACAAAAAAATGCCTTTGAGTTATTGAAATAAGGAACATAAGTTCGTATCGATACGAAGCAATTATAAAGGATCAATACGATGTAGAATGCGAGGGATCGATACGAAGTTAAGTGCATTAGAGCGATACGAAAGGAATATCCTAGATCAATATGAGCAAAGCATATATAATTGCAAGATTCGATTGCTCGACATGAAAAGTGGAACGATCCTAAAAGTTAGCGCCACGTCAACTTGAAAGCATGTGCCCAGAAGCAATGCGAACAGAAGTGATGCGAATAGGAGTGATGCAAAATCAGTAGCCTTCGACAAATCTGAACTTGCATCGATCATAACTCAAAATCTAAAGTCCAAATGCCACCAAATTTTCACAGAAGCTTGCGTGCAACCTTAGGAATGTTCTTGATCGATCTCCACTCGATTGGAATAAATTTTGATCGATGCGAATCTCATTCGTATCGATCATGGATCATGTCCAAACGATAGGGGATCGATCACGTGGGCCCATCCATATAAGAGAAGAGGTCTTTCGAGACCTGGGCAAGATATTTACTGCCTACGCCTATAAATAACAGCCAAGAACCTACTGAAAAAAGAATTTGGCTCTTCTACGTCCAAACTATACTGAAATTACTATTGTACTTGAATTCCATTGTTGTATCTCATTGTAACCAGCAAGCAAAAATAAAAAGTCAGCCATTTCATAGTGGGTGTATGCCATACACCGAACCACTCTAAATTTGTGTGTTTCTATGCGTTTTTCCTATTTATCGATAAGTGTGTTTGTTAGATCTTCCTCATTTTACATTTATGTTCTTTATTTTATCTCTTCAAACACATCCGAAGAGTGTTGTGCCCAATTTTGGTACAAATACATATGTCAATTTGAGAATTTTTACCTGGACATTTTTTATGATTTTATAGAAATTTGGATGCATGTGGAAGAGAGTTTTATTAAGATACATACATGCACAAATGAATGCAAAGGAATGAAGAGGGAAATAATTCAAGTTCATGATCATAAAGGACCCCACCTACCCACTTACCTAAATCACAATTAGGAGTTAATGGACAACTAAGTGGAGGTTAAACCTTCATGCATATTTGATGATGGATTAATTAGTGGCTAATGGTTACTTGGTGGCCACACTTCCCACAAGGGCATTTTGGGAAGCACCCTAAAAGTTGAATTAGGGTTTTTTGCATGTATAAATAACTCTCTTATGTACATGTAAAATATCTGCTTACTCTTTCAAAAATTTGTTAGGAAATTAAAAATGCAAGTTGTAAGCTCTATGTTTCATGAAATAAAAATGGCTTCCTTGCCTCTTTCTCTTCTCTCTTCTACTATTTTTATTTTTATGTTAATGTTTATTTTTATGCTTTTTTGATTTTATCTTTATAGCTTAGATTTACATTCATGCAAGTAGTATAGTTTATTTTTATGCAAGTAGTTAGTAGTTAATCTCTTTTTCTTCCTTTGTTTAGTTTCTATTTCTTTGCTTTTTGATGTTGAAATTTACAATTGTTGATTTGATAAGACAAATAAGTAGTTAAAACCCTTTGATTTAGGGGTAATGAAGCTCTCTAACTTTATGTAAATTCAACATTTCTATGATTTATAGTCTCTTTTATTTGTGCTTCATGAAAGTGGATTTTGATATAAGTTTATACAGGTGGATGCGATAGCTTACGTTGCATTTGCAGATGAGCTATTCTTATTCAACATAAACACAATTTACATCATCATTTGATAATTGATTTTTGATTTTGGAATGAAAGTAAAAACAAAACTCGATGATCTATATTACTAATTACAATAGTAAATAGACCATAATTAATATAGCTTTTTCTTTGGCTTCATTTTCATGAGAATTGATAAGTGGTTTATTGTTGTATTATAATTTGTTGGTTTAATTTATGTCAATAAATAACATAAATAAACCATACTTATGATAAATACAACAATTATTTCACTTAATATTGAAAATTGAGTTCATTGATTGTTTGCTTGTTGATTTACAAAAATATGAGAGTGGATTTGCCTCTAAATTGTTCTCTAATCTCATAGTTTTTAATCTCACTTTTACTCTAATTTTAGCTTCATTTTGTTCACAATTTGTAGTTAACAATCTTCTCTCCACTTTGGTCTAATTTGATTGATTAGAAAATTTTAAAATCTTAAAAATTCCCTATGAATTGACTCATACTTTCAACGTACTAACTTTTGTACGCCGTGTGCTTGCAGTTTAGTTTAATTCAAAATTTATCGACGATTTTCTAACTCGATAGAAAATTTACCATTCAATATATATGAATTCTGGTAGATGAGTTTGGCCAATACTGTCGACAAGGACTTCTAAACACTTGAACCATGCCAACTTACATAGTATTGTTTTGAAATTAAGGTAAATTAAATAATTTTACCCAAGATATATTTTATATATAAAGAATGATTTTCAAAAATATTATAGTATAGTATTTTTGAGATGTTGTTGTTGGGAGATAATTATATTTTATTATTATAATATAGGTTTTGGTTAGTCATGCTCCTCCAGTTTGAGCATTGACTGTTGTGTAAACGTTTAGGCACTTTCCCATGAATAAAAGGTGTCATTTTAATTAAAAAGAATTTAGGTTGAAAACTTGAGAAGCTAAATTAAATTGCTTTGGAAAATGATTTTTCAATATTTTTAGAAATAATAATAGTATTTGAAAGTAATTTTGTTTGAAATATGAAATTTTGAGAATGAAATTTAAGCAAGAAGTGTTTTCTTTAGATTAGTTAAGGGAAATGAGTTGTGATGATCGAAATAATCTTCTAAGTGACGCTCAGATGTTTGCCTAGGGGAACTTTGTCATACACTAAGTAAATTATCCTCTTTATTATTGTACAATCAAAATGAATTCAACCCGAATGAATCCAAAGTAAGTTGGCGATAAATATTTTGTTGGAAATAGTAAAGTATTGTTTCAAAAATAGGATTTTGAAATAAAAGAATTTTTTTTATTTATTTGAGTGGCTCGAAAATAACTTAAAATTTGGGGAAGAGATGTGTTCGGATGGTAAACATTTCTCCTGAGTATTACCCTTCTTGGCAAGGGAATGTATGATATTGTTTTGGTAATACCCATTTTTTTAGTATTATTTTGGATTACTCACGCTATATGTAAATTGTCAAAGGATTGAAATTATAGTTTTATTTCAAAAAGTTTTCGAATAAAACCCGGTTATTTGGATCTTAGTAAAATTAATTCAGAATGGAATAGTGGAATCAGATAGGGGTATATAAACTTTGTCTATAGTGGAGTATTACCCAAGTTGAAACTAAGAGTTGTTTATGAAATGTTTTCATAAAGTTACTAATAGGAATTTGATATTAGGGAGAACCAATTAAATAAGTGCGTAAGTTAAATGTAGATCATTTCTCTTTTCATATAGCTGATCTAAGATTCGAGTACATGGTTTGAGGTGTTTCATCCCGCTTCCAAACAAGGATTTATTACTCGATTTTTAATGGTGAGCATTTGATGAGGATTTATGGTAGGGACTAAATTTTTCTGTCGTAGTTACACTTATGTAAGGAGAACTGAGGTTATAAATCAAGGAGCCAGATCAGGGTCCGCACTAGAGAATCGGGCAAGCGATACTAGTTCAAAAGCGAAGTTATGTATTCGAGTTATGATCGAATCAAACTTGGTATAAGAATGGTTTTTGTACATCATATGGACTGATGTATAGTGTTAAGTGTTCTCTGGGTTAGGTTGAGGTGTAATTTCGGGGACGAAATTCTTTTCTATGGGAAAAATGTAATGACCCAGAATTTCACTGCTTTGATTTGCAAATATTTAATTACTTTTAAATATTCAATATATATATATATATATATATATTATAACGAAAATAAAACTCCTTTTAATAATAAATAATAACGGTGAAATAGTTTTTAAAGTTTGTTTACAAAAATATATAGTTCAATGAAAAATAGAAAATGTGACCGGAAATAGTTTTTCGAATTTTTGACACTTCATTGTGTAAAAGTTGTTTGAAATATTGTGCACACTTTCTTATATATATGCATGCATAGACTAAGTACATAATATGGTTTAGGATAATATAATCAGGTTTAATTAATTTAATTTGATTAGGATAATCATGATGTGACACCTTGGCAACTAAATAAAAAAATAAACAGAAAGTAGTCACATCAGGGGGTACGTGATTTGACACTTCGAGGGCTAGGGTACAAGGTTTTTAATATATGTTAGTAAGGAGGGGTAATAGGAGGTGAGGTGGCGTTCAAGGAGCGGAGGGTAAAGGACTAGGCGTTTGGGTAATTTTGCATTTACATTTTATATAAAAATATTTTAACTTTTCTTTTCATTTCATTTTTTCCTTTTCTATTTTCCCTAAGCTTTCTTCTTCCTCCCTAAGCTCTAAAAAAATTTAATGGCTTCCTTTAACATTTTCAAGTTTTATATTTTTAAATTTTATACTTTTTAAAACGATTCAAACTTAGCTTCAACCTTCTCCTTTCCACTTCAAAATATTTTCATATTTTTAAAGAGTGTTTTCGAACCTAGATTTTGAAGCCTAAAAATACCCCTTATTGTTTTGACCATAACTCCCTCAAAAATTATCCAAATTGAGAAAAATAATTAATGATAGAGGAAAGAATTATCTAAACTTTTCTTTCAACAACTTTTTAAAATTCCAAGATCAAAAGGTCCAAAAATCGAGAACAATATGACCTATTTTTAAGTGGATTTCCTTGTTTTTCAAGTCTTATGAGTTTTTAAGTATTTCAAATTTTCAAAAATTTCTAGTGAGTAAATTCATTAAATTTTCAAGAAAGAATTTACCTTTATATGTATGGTTGTTTATGTGATGATATTGTTGGATTATCTTGTGGTTGTTATGGTAATATATGTGTGTATGTGATGTGAATCTTAAAATGTGAAATCAAAGTCTAAGTATTATGTTTCGTTCGAAAGATATGTATTGTTTATGCGATGGTTATGGTTTATAGACTTTGGATTGTTTATGATATAGAAGTAGAAAACAAATAGGAAATTATGGGTATCCATAGCGATAGTTGCTATGGATGCAAGTTGCTTAAAAATTTGGTTTTTGAAAAAATTTGGTTTCTAAAACTTAAATGTGTTTGTAAAAGTTTTATAAACTTAATAATAATGTTTTAGGAAGTTAATTAATTTTTCAATAATTTATTTTTAGTTAATTGAGCATTTAATAGCTAGTAATTAATTAAGGATTAAACACGGTTTAATAATTATAATTAAGTGAAGATTGGTAATTAATTATTTATCTTTTAAAGTTAAGATTTATTTTAATTAAGTTAGTTGTAACGATTTAGGATTATTAGTTATATGAAATTATTTATTTAATTGATTTTAAATCTTGAAAAGTAAATGTTATAGATTTAATAACTTGAATTTCAAATATAATGATTTATTGGATAATTTAATTGCTTAATTTAATAATTGAAATCGTTTAAATAATTGAATATTGGGTTTTAAGCTAGATTAAAAAAAGATTTAAAGGCTTATTAAATTCTATTTATAAGAATGAAGGTAAATAAAATTTTAGATTGAATTTGAAAGTGATTTACTCGATTTTAAAAATAACTCGTTTGAATTAACATATAAAAGTAGCCATCCGGGGCACAGTCTTCGATTCTGACGAAACCCAGTCCATTGGATCCGTAATAGAGTATTATTATCGGATTTCAAATTTTGTAGCGTTTAGAGTTATCATTTTGATCGTGTGGGATAGAAACACGTGGAATTTAATATCGAAATTAAATATAATAATTAGGTTCAAAAGGCTATCTTCTCCATATAATCGAATTGGGTTCCAAAACTTGCTCCATTGCGTTCGGAATTTGGGTATAACATTATGAAGGCCTGGTTGCATGCTTCAAGAGGAGTTCACGATAAATATATAGATACTTTGAATATATATATATATATATATATATATATATAAATTTTACATCAGCCGCTAAAATGTTCATTCAGCCACCCTAATCTATAATCGTACCCTCCATCTTCTTTTTAAACATGCTTCCTTCCCTTCTTCATTTTCAAACAGAGCATAAAAATAAATAAATATAAAATAAAAACAAAAATAAAGTAAGGGGCACATCTTGGCTGAAGGCGATAGTTACAGCAGTCATTGGATGGGATCGGAGTTGCAAAGAGTTGGAGCGACAATTATAGAGGAGGTTCATGGCTGTAAGCGATTTAGGGTTCCACTTTTCTTGATTTATAGTCAATAATTGAAGACATTGATTTAAAAACCCCACACCTCTTAGTATACCCAAAAGAACACACTAAAAGATGTGGTGCATTGTAGGTATAACTAAAACTAGTAGAAACTAAGATTCACAAGACAAAAAATAAATAATAATAATAATTACCCAGCGGAAACAATTATAGTATTTTGCTAAAAATCAAGCTCAATAATATAAGATGATAAAAATAAGTTACGAAATACCAAATACATTAAATGTCAAACTACCCATATATGTCTTGTTAAATAAAAAAACCATAGTCTCCATAAAATCAGAGTACAATTATCCCTCCACACAGTGCCAGTACAATATAAGAACTAAAAGATAGAAATAAAACAAAGGAATGCATGATAGGATCTCCAAAGAAGTCTTCCAAGAAGCTGCAACCTACCTTCCTTGCCTTTTATTTCCTATGGGGTGAAGGGGAAAATAGAGGAGTGGGTCAGACTAAAAGTCCGGTGAATGATAATAATTAATAGAATCTTTAAGCAATGTAAATGTAATAGACCTTACAACAGTTTTAATATGTATAAAGGAAACAAAGGAAATAGAAGAAGGAACAAGCTGGAAATAAATATGAATTAACCAGTACTCAATTAATAAGATAGGTTAACTTTGATTGTTTGCACTTGCCTTTGTTAGCTGCTTTGATTTGGCTAAATTCCTAATACTATGACTAGGCAGAAATCCAAATTCTACCCTTTGGTCACCTTCTATTCTGTTGTGCCAACCATGAGCTAGTCCCATCATGTGGGTCACAGTACAAAGACACCTGTTTAGCGCTTTGGAACTCAATAGCGAATTATCTCCCTGCGCCGAGGCTGCACGCACGACCAACGTTAGGCTCACACTATCTGTTGCTCCCTCTTTTGACTTTGTCTACCCTAGACAGCATAAGCGTGCCCTCATCTCACTTCCCGTGTCCATAGAAAATAGGGGATGCTGTTGGTACTGGTCTCTGTCAAACAAAATTTAGTTGCATCCCTTGCCCAAATCCCCATGATTTAGTCTTTTAATTATTGACCACTTATCTACCCTAAACATCATAAGGGAAATGCTGCCGTCATGAATCTTCTCTTTTAACTATTGACCACTTTTCTACCCTAAACAGCATCAGGGAAATGCTGCCAGTATGGGTTTTCTCTTTTAACTATTGACCACTTATATACCCTAAACAATATAAGAAAATGCCACCGATAAGGATCATACTTTCATCTTTACTTATTAAGTTAGATAAATATTTTAAATAAGCCTTTGTTATTATTCTTACTATCTGTGCCTACTAATTTATCCTAGTTCTTAAAATATGCCATATTTTTCTGTTTTCTTACTATAACCTACGTTATAATCGTGCTTATTACTTAACCCAAGGTCTAAGTGTGAAAATAAGCCTCTTTTTCAACCTTTATAACTAGGCCAATCTCTTTAATTCAGTCCAATTAACATTAGGCATAATTTCAGCCTTAGTTCCATTTTATTACGGTCTTTATAATTTACATCTTATCTTCCGTTATTTCAGTATTCTTATAATTTAAATCCATATTAGCGTTTAATCTATTCTAATCCATACGTGATGAAGAAGGAGAAATAAAAGAAAACCGAAAATAGAAGAAAATCCAAAACGTAGGAAAAAGATGTAAATAACTCGTAAATAACAGTAAATAAATTAAAATACCGTAAATAAACTGTAGTTAAATGGAAAACCTATAATTAATAGAAATAAACTAAAATTAGTAAAAAGAATAGCAAAAAGAAATAGACTGAAAATAATTCTAAAAATTGTAAATAAACTACTAAAAAGGTTATTCCAAAAATCGTTGTAAAATTACAACCATTGAAAACCCTATTATTTTAAATTACTTAAAGAAATCTAAAATAATTACAATCACTCACCTATGGTCCTAGGCTCTTCCCTTTAGGCCTTTCCGGATCCACTTGAGGTTATTAAAATATTTTTATTTAAAACAATTTCCTCTTTGAAAAATTATTCCATTTAGGGTCCTTCCTTAATAGGAGAACCCAATTGTAGAAAATCTTAGAATGAGAAAAAGTGTTAGACCTAGGGTTCTATTTATAGGTGTAGGAGTGGATCTTAGAATGTTGGATTTGAGGATTGAATAGAATGCAACCATGTTATAGCTGAATAGGAGCCATCGGATGCAAGAATAGAAGGACCAGATGAGTTTAAAGAATGCAAAACCCGTGTAAAGTTGGCTAAATACATGCTCATAGTTTGAACGAACGAACGTTTGTTCATTCGCCTCAAAAAGGCAGGCGGGTCGATCGGGCGGTCGACCGTCCCCTTTCCCTGGTCAACCGGTGGGTCGATCTGGCCATATATATTATTATTATTTTCGTTGTCTTGTTTAATTCATATCTCGTTCATATTAGCTTGGTTTCTGACGTTCTATATATGGAAATTAACCAGAAAATTATCACGGACATAGTAGTGCATCTTCCATGGCTCAATTATGATAATTTCACAAAGTTAATTTATTTTTTTACTTAATTAATGAATTAATTATTATGGGTTAAATTTCGGGTTGTTACATTCTCCCCTCCTTAAGGGATTTTGTCCCCGAAATCTCTAAGGACAAAAGAATGTACTTAATGTCTTCATCCAATTCTACAACCAACTACTCAATCGTCAACTATTCATCCATTGTCTTTAAGTTTTTCTAATGCAATTTATGATATCTATGCAATTAGTGTAGTGTAAATGTTTTTAACTGCAGACAGCCCACCGATTCAGTTGACCTCATTTTATGCAATCATGTTCGTGCCATGTATCCAAATGAATGCAAAAAATTTCCTAATAATAATGATAATTCTATATACGTGCTACAAACATCATCCAAATGCAGCAACAATGTGAAAATCATCCATTTATAGCAACCATGGAAAATAGAATAAAATGTGCATACATCCATGCTCTAGTGTCCTAGTTAGGCCGATCCCTAAAGAATAATAGTGCCTGTTGTACCTATATGCGTCCATTAGCATCCACTAGCAAACACTTTCAATCACTAGCATACACCATTCATAACATGTATTAACATGTTTACATCAAATCCTACCATCCATAGGTTAAATCCTAAGTTCTACCCTCTCGTAAGATAATAAAGGAAAGAACCTATTCAAAACTATAGATGGAAATAGGAAATTCGAAATTTACTATCAAAGAAATGCAGATATGAGATACAAATTTTCTCCTAATCAAACTAATCTTCTCTGAAGTCTCCTTAACCATGTCAAAACCAAGATAATCCATCTTTTGACTCTATCCAACACGAAGGCGACTTTCATGGTCTTCCATAAAGAGCTTCAAAAGGTGCCACTCCAATGCTAGCTTGAAAACTGCTATCATATGGGAATTCCACTAAATAAGGATGCTTCTCCCAAGTTTCTCAAAATTAAGAATACTCATTCTCAACCATGCGTGTCTTACTATCTTACTAGTTTCACTTTACTGCTTTCCTTTAGTCTGCACACATGAATCAACATTCCTAGGTTCTTAGTAGTGTCCTATACACTATACAGAAACTCTATTATTACTTCCAAAAGTAATTACCGATGTCTCCTTTATATCTTTACCCATTTTCTGTTACATCTAGAAAATGATTCCTATCTACTTCACATTTAGGATTTTGGTTCGGTGTCTATAGTTCCATTTTAACAATTAAGGTTTCTAAATTTTTAAAACATCAAATCCCAAAATATTTTTCTTTAAGAATTTTTATTTTTGAATTTCTATTAAATTCAAAAATATTTGGTTACTTAACATTATTTCCTAACTTAGAAGGGAAAACTTTCAAATTCGAAGTCCAAAACTTATTCTTCGTTTTCTTTTAAAGACATTTTCAATTTTCTATAAAAATTTGAATTTTCAAACTCTACTTTTATGAAGTTTTTCATTTCCAAAAACTTATTTACTTTTTCGCCAAACCATTTTCTTTTAAAATATCGTTAAACTATTTTTATGTGTTTCCAAAATATCTTCTTATTATACCTCACGGTCTCGTCCCTTAATATATTGGAACTACTTTCTCAAATGAGAAATTATTAATTCTAAAATCTTCTATGAACCTTTTAAAAGAGAATTTCATGTTTGTGTGAAATTATAAGGAACTTATTTTATATTTTTTCGAAATAGGCTATAGAAATATGGTGATTTTCATACTTGTATATTCTTTCATGCATTCCTTGTAACTTGCACAAAACATTTTTATTGGTTTCATAGAAAATTATAGCATTGCACTTTTCATTCCAATAGATTAAAGTATGTTTAATTTATATTCTCTTACGATAGACATCTTCTAATATCTAACCTTTTCTTTTCAGAAAAACTCATCTTCAAAACTGTTTTAATATATCCATAACCAAAAACATTTTCTTATACCTATTTAATTAATAGTTGTTTACACAAATCACTTTTATTTCTATTCTTAGAAATTATCTTTTAAAAATACATTTTTATTTGGGTTTAAAACAGAAGTTGCGTAAAACACTGCTACTACAACCCAAAATTACTAGTATATGAATTTAATTAAAAATAAATAATACTAAACCACATCTTCTATGTAAAAACATTTCCTTTAGGAGTCACTTACTATAATGGTAGCGTTATAGTATATGCTCCCTTTATTTTCATGAAAACATCTATTGCAGCAATAAATGTTGTATTCTACGTTTTCGATACTTAATACATTTTAGGTTTATATATTTAAAATCTTTGTTTACTTACTAAGAAACTGGTGAGCTATATACGTTCTATAATTCTTCAAAAAGAATTTCACTCTTAACAAAATTTACATCATATAAAAACCAATTTAATCTTCTTTCCAAAAACCCAATGTTTACTTTAAAAATATTGACAACTATTCTTTTCAATTCTAATAATTTCATTTTATTGGGTTATACATAAAGTGGATTTTCCTACTTACTGCTGTAGGTGTACTTTTCTAAAACTAAAGGCTTTTACTCATATTCCTCTTACGTACTCATATTTATTCTAAGGCATCACCGTCAAATCCACTTGTCTGAGAATCGTAATTTCCGTAATTATCTACACATGGGTTTCATCTTTTCTCATCAACCGAATCTTTTGTACATCCCCTAATCTTTGCCTATCTCTCTTTGGATTTCCATAGTTCGATCCTAAATGTACAAAACCGTTTCTTAAATCCCTACCACGTGTAGACATTCTCTACGCCCCCAATAAACACACTCCAAAAGTGATACTTCAAGAACTCTGTCTTTAGCTGATGAACATGAAGCGTACGAAGGACCTCCTTTAGATTAATAACATGCTCTTCCATACTTCTTGGAAAATACCAAAATGTCGACCATAAACAGCACCACGGACTTTATTTTAGGACATCTCTAAAAACAAGGTTCATCAAATCTACGAAATAAGCTAGGGCATTGGTTAGCCCAAAAGGCATAACCAACCACTCAAAGTATCCATCGGGTATCCTAAATGCGGTCTTATCAATGCTGTCATCAACTACCCTAAGCTGATGAAATCCAATGGTTAGACTAGGCTGATAAAATACTGAAGAGCCAACAAACTGGTTGAAAAGATCATCTATCTTAGAGAGTGGATAATGGTTCTTCTTTGTGAGCTTGTTCAATTCTCTATAGCTAATGCAAAGTCGAAGAGAACCACCTGCTTTAGGAGCGAAGATGACTGGCGCTCCCTATTCCACTATATTTCTTCTTATGAAACCTTTCTCAAAAGCCCATGGATCTTCTTGCTCAATCCCTTCCTTTCCCTAGGCGCCATATGCTCTACGGGAAATGCTACTGGCTAGAAAAATAAATCCTAAAGTCAATATCTCTCTTTGGAGATAGTCCCCTAACCTCAATAAAGGCGTTTGGAAAATCTCCGACGATAGGAACCAAATCTAACTCTGATGATGAATCGAGGGAATAAAAGAAGCTCAACATAACCGACCCTTGCGGGTCACAAGAAACCTCAAGAGTCCTATTGCTGCATGTCTCTAGTCAAACGACTCTTCTCTCGTAGTCTAATATAGCTCCATATGCAGATAGCCAATCCATTCTCAAAAATCATCCCATACCCCGAAAATCCCAAAACATAGGCGTCG
The DNA here is from genome assembly GCA_030765085.1 of Allium cepa. NCBI lineage: Eukaryota > Viridiplantae > Streptophyta > Magnoliopsida > Asparagales > Amaryllidaceae > Allium > Allium cepa. The sequence goes on along the minus strand of CM060944.1, from coordinate 382,879,650 downwards.
TAGTCAAATTCTACGCCTAGGATAAAAATTTCCAAACCCCTACAAGCCATAAATGCATCGATCCTCCTATGGGGTTTGAAACAAATATAGGGTCTACTACTAAGGAGACATCTATGTGCAAACAATCAAACAAGGAGTTGAAAATTGAAAGAATGTGATGCTCTAGAATAAAAAAGAATCCAAATAGGAAAAATCCGAAATAGAAATCAAACCTTCTATGGTGAATTTCCTACCTCTATCTGGTCCACCACTAGAAGGTGTTGTATCCAAAGCCTATACTTGCACTGTAAGTGTTGGGTGTGTTTCAACCATGCTCCTACCACCGAACCACTCACCACCGGACCACTACCACCGGTCCAATTCCTCTAGCCACCGAACCAAGTCCCCATACCACTCACTACCGAACCACCTGCTACCGAACCAACCTACTTCCATTACCCAGCTGAACCAACGCCAACCCTCTACAACCGGACCAAGTCCACACCAACTCTCCACCGAACCAAGGCCTTGCCGAACCACCCACCACCGGACCAAGCTACGCTCTCACCACCGGACCAACACACCTGCCATTCACTACCGAACCAGAGGCATACTACCACTACCGAACCAACATGAGGAAGGTATTACCGAACCAACACCGCCAGGCCAGATTACATCAGCCCAGGCCCACCAGCAGCTATATACATCCAGGACCCCTGCCCCCAGCCTCACTCTATAAATAGAGGGGTAGGGGTACAACAATGGCAGACAAGTTTGAGAGCTCAAGCACGAATAGAACTTTCAAACAACTTTCAGATACTTGTAATAAAAGCTTTGTACTTGTAATCTGAAAAGAAAAGGAGAATAACATATAAAGTGGACGTAGGCACAATCTGGCCGAACCACCATAAATCTGTGTGTCTTTTACAGTTTAGTCCATCTATTTTATATATTTGCATAAATCACCCAAATCATTAAGAACAACATATAATCAACAAAATCATACGACTTGGAGGTGTTTGCCCATTTTTTGTGCAAACATTTTTGGTGCTTTCATTGAGAGCTCGAGCTAGAAGCTTCAGCTTCTCCCACTCAACCTTCTTCCCAACAGTATCGCTCATTGCTTGGAAAACATGCCTCCCAGGCAGAGGAAAGATGCTAGCAAAGGAAAGAACATTGCGACTAGCAGTATCCCAGATCCAATGATCAGAGGTCAAGAGAATCGTCATGTCCCAATAGCAAATGGAAATCAGGAAAATTCGACAGACCCTGCTACGGAACAACCAATTACTAGGGCAGATCTGGACAGGGTTGTGGCTGAAGTAACTAACCGCTTCGCATCTCAACAAGAAGCTTTGATGGACCAACTCATGTCACGCTTAAGGGATGCTGAAGAATCCAACTGCAACATCGAATCATGGGGCGAGTCCTAGTCTGGGGGGTCTGAGAGGCGACAAAGATCTTTCTTCTTCGAAGAGGCTAACAACAGAAACAACAACGGTAGAAGTCGAGCCTAGACCCAGCCCGAATTCCGACCCGAGGAAACGCTTGGGACCGAACCCGACGGGGGAGGTACCAGGCAGGGGTCGGATATGGCAGAGCCTGTCATGCTACCTAACCATGGGAACACCAATGGACGGGGCCGAGATGGAGCCCAGCCCGAAGTTGGGCCCGAGGGGATGCTTAGAACAGAGCCCAGCAGGGGAAGATCGAGGAAAGGGCCAACTGTGGCTGACCCCAGCATGCTCCCAGAAGACCGAAGACAGCCACCGGAAAATGTTAGGAGTAGTAAACGGTACCATCCCTACAGGTCATCTAGACGGAGTCAATCCCACAGAGAAGAACCACACTCATTTCTATCTACTCCAAATTCTGATGAAAGGATGGCGCGATTGTTCAGAGAGTGCGTCTGACGGGATCAAAGAGATCGAGGGGTAGGCGCTAGGGTAACCAGTCCCTTCACCCGCAATATCGAAATTGCCATCACCCCTCGAGAATGGAAAATGCAAACAATGGAGCCTTCCAAGGGAACCTCTTACCCCGTCGTACACTTACAAAGATACACACAGCATATGCTCATGAGCGGAGCGACAGAAGGAGTATTGTGTAAATGCTTTCCACTTTCCTTGGCCGATCTAGCTACCTCTTGGTTCTGCCATCTACCCCAAGGGTCCATCAGCTCATGGGAAATGTTGAAAGAAAAGTTCATCAGCCAATTCCGCATTTATGTGGAACAACCCAAGGACGCTTATTCCTTATCCAATATCAAACAAAAGCCCGGAGAAACAGTGCAACAATATCTAACCCGGTTCAATGCCGCAGCGTCCGCAGTCCAGGATGCCGATGAGAAACTTATCCTAATGGCCCTCTGCAGTGGTGTGCATCTGGATACTAAATTTTCTAGGAGACTAACGAAAGAAAAGCCAGCTACCTTACCCGATTTCTTCCATGAAGCCGAAAAATATATGAGACTTGAAGACGCTGCCATTGAAAGGCAGACAGGGCAACAAACTAAGGCAGCTCATGGCAGCACACCTGCAGTAGCAAAGGACGTTCGAAGAAATGACTCCAGAGATAGTGCTGGGGGCAAGAAGGGAGAAAAACGTTTATATAGGCCATGATCGAGAATTGACTCTTACACTCCTTTGAATGAAACAATCGAAAACATCTTCTTGGCCACCCAAGACGAGGTTAGATACAAGTGCCCCCCACACAAGAAGGAATCAGACAACGCAGTTAAGTCTGAAAAGTTCTGCCGCTTCCACGAATCTCATGGGCATGACATAAATGAATGTCATCACCTCCGGGACTTAATTGAAGAATACATCAGAAGGAAGAGGCTGGAGCGCTATGTGAAAGGTCAGAACAGGACTTCAACTCCTACCAATGAGGAACCAGGGCTACCCCTCCCAGAAGTAGGCAGAGGAAATCGCAACACCAGCGGCTCTAGTCAAGAGAAGATAGTGGTCCATACCATATCAGGAGGACCACACATCGCCGACAGAAGCTGGGCAGAGATGGAAAGATACGGTAAGTCACTTAGAAATGATGAAGGCTACTTTAATTCTGTTATGGAAGAACGCCACCTGAAACGAAAAGAGAATGATGACATCACATTCAGTAGGCGTGATCTAGAGGGAAGGCAGTTTCCTCACATGGATTCTATGGTCATCTCTGCCTGGTTCGGTCCAACCAAAGTTTTCCGAATTCTAGCAGACACCGGCAGCTCAGTAAATATCCTATTTAAGCATGCTTTCGACAAAATGAAGCTGTCAATAAAAGATGTGTCTCACTACAACAAACCACTGCACGGTTTCTCAGGGGATGCGAAGATGCCCCTCGGGCAGCTGGACCTCTTTGTCGAAATAGGAAGTCATCCTCGCTCCGTTGTGCGGAAACAAACATTTGTCCTGATGGAAAACCACTCGGCCTACAACACCTTTTTAGGAAGACCAGCCTTGTCTGACTTTCAAATTGTCTTGGCCCTATGGTGCTTGAAGATGAAATTTCCAACAGATAATGGAATAGGGGAGGTAGAGGGAGATCAAGACGCTACTCGAGACTGCTATGTAACTGAGCTTCGCAATAACCGCAGAAAGGATAAAGGAAAGAATGCAGAGACTACTCTCTGCACAAAAAACCTAGAAGCATAGCAACTAAAGAAAGCCCCTCCTCTTCGGTATACCAGTGATCCTTTCAACGAATTAGACCCCAGGAACGGGGAGGAGGAAGCTACCGTCGAGCCTGTAGAGGCTATGGAATTTGTATCTGTAGACCAACACGACTCGAGTAGACTATTGAAAATCGGATCTCAGCAAAAGGCAGAATTGAAGAATCAACTCATTGATTTTCTCCGCCACAACTTGGATGTATTTGCATGGACGCACGCTGACATGACTGGAATCTCCCCAGATGTAGCATGCCACGCGCTGAACATCGATCCTACCAAGGTGCCGGTAAAACAGAAAAAGTGAAGCATGGGGGCAGAACGATCAGCAGCCCTCGATAAAGAAGTAAAGAACCTACTTGCCAATAACTTCATCCGAGAAGCCATTTACCCAGAGTGGATCGCCAACCCGGTACTAGTAAAGAAGGCTAATGGGAAGTGGCGAACGTGTATTGACTTCTCCAACTTAAATGATGCTTTCCCGAAGGATTGCTTCCCGCTCCCCCGAATCGATCAGCTTGTAGACAGCACAGCCGGACACGAACTCTTATCTTTTATGGACGCATACTCAGGATATAACCAAATTCCTATGCACGCCCTCGATCAAGACCACACTAGTTTCATCACTGATCGGGGATTGTACTGCTATAGAGTAATGCCTTTTGGACTTAAAAACGCCGGAGCTACTTATCAGCGCATCGTCAACAAGATGTTTGTGGAACTAATAGGACGAGCCATGAAAGTTTATGTGGACGACATGCTAGTAAAGTCAAGAAAAGCCAACGATCACGTAAGCCACCTGGATGAGATGTTTCAAGTACTTCGTCGATATAGAATGAAGCTGAATCCTCTAAAGTGCTCCTTCGGAGTTTCATCGGGAAAGTTCTTAGGATTCATCGTCCATGCCAGGGGAATTGAAGCGAACCCTGAACAAGTTCGGGCTCTGAAATAAATCAGGATACCTTCCACTCGAAGAGAAATGCAAAGCCTAAATGGGAAAGTGGCCGCCTGAGCAGATTCATCTCTAAAGCAACTGACAAGTGTGTCCCCTTCTTCGAAGCTATAAAGAAAGACAAGGGAAAGTTCGAATGGATCGACGAATGCGTAACAGCCTTACACAACCTAATCGAACACCTTCAGAGACCACCAGTACTCTCAACTTCAAATGAAGGCGAAGAGCTATACCTATACCTATACCTTGCTGTGTCATCTCATGCCCTAAGCGCCGCTTTTGTGAGAGTAGACAACAGCACGCAGCGACCCATATACTTTGTAAGCAAGAGATTTACGGGGGCAGAAGCCAGATACCCTAAACTTGAGAAGCTAGCATACTGTTTGCTAATCACACCACGGAAACTGTGACACTATTTCCAATCTCATTCCATCCGAGTTTTAACCGATCAACTGCTAAGGCAGGTACTCCATCGCCCCGACACTTCTGTACGACTACTTAAATGGTGCATTGAACTGAGTCAATATGATATCACTTACCATCCTCGCACCGCCATCAAGGGACAAGCCATGGCCGATTTCATCGCCGAATTCACTACCAACGAAGGTAAGGAGCAATCTGAAATAACATGAGATATCAAGTGGAATCTCTTTGTAGATGGAGCATCAAACGAAAAGGGCTCGGGGGCAAGTATTGTGAGAATCACCCCCAGGGGAAGGAAGCTGCACTATGCTCTAAGGTTGGAATTCGCTGCCACCAACATCGATGCAGAATATGAAGCAGTAATAGCAGGATTAGAACTTGCCTTAGAAATTGAAGTCAGTTCTTTATGCCTTCATAGTGATTCTCAACTTATCGTAAACCAAGTACTAGGAGAGTTTCAGACTCGAGGAGAACGACTCACAGCATATCTAAAGAAGACCAAGCTGCTGCTCGATCAATTGGATCACTATTTAATCAAACACATTCCTCGAGAAGAGAATCAAGAGGCCGACGAACTGGCAAAGCAAGCTAGCATGAAGAACAACACCATTTCCGGAACAGTAACCATCTCGAAACAACTAGCCCCAAGTTTCGAGCAAGAAGATCTGATAGCTGCAATCGAAGAAAAAACTTGGATGACTCCTATCCGGAAATACTTACAAGATGGCACACTGCCCGACGGGTAACGAAGTTAAGAAAATCTTGAGGAAATCTTCCCGCTACACAATACAAGAAGGCATCCTCTATCGGCGCGGCTTCTCTAAACCCTTATTAAGGTGTGTCGCTGGAAGGGAAGCCAAGCAAATCTTATCCAACATCCATCAAGGAAGTTGCGGAGATCACACTGGTGGACAGGCTCTGGCAAAGAAGACGCTCCGATACGGATATTACTGGCCCACTTTAAACAAAGACGCCTTAGACTTCGTCGAAAGATGCGACAGATGTCAGAAATTTGCTATGATTCCTCGACTACCAACAAATGACCAGCCCCTGGCCCTTTGCAGTGTGGGGAATTGACTTGATTGGCATGGGCCGAGGCGGAGCCAAATATGCTATAGTGGCAGTCGACTATTTCACCAAATGGGTGGAAGCGGAACCTCTAAATAAAATATCTTCGGCAAAAGTTATTAACTTCTTGATCACAAATGTTCTATGCAGGTACGGGATTCCACTCAAAATCATATCGGACAATGGACTTCAGTTTGACAGCGAGGAGTTCGCCGACTGGTGCCAAGAGCACGGAATTCACAAAAGCTTCTCATCTGTGGCTTATCCCCAGGCAAATGGACAAGTCGAAGCTGTCAACAAAATTCTTAAAACTCTAATCAAGAAGAAGCTTGAAAAGTCAAAAGGCGCTTGGGTGGATGAACTTCCTACGGCACTTTGGGCCTACTGCACGTCTTTCAGAACATCAACAGGGCATACTCCTTTCTCTTTGGCATACGGATCGGAGGCCATGCTCCCAGTTGAAACTGTAGTGCCATCCCACCGTAGGATCCACTACAACCCAGAAGAGAACGAAGAACTCCTCCACATGTCTTTGGATCTAATCGAAGAAAGAAGAAATGATGCAGCACTCAAAGCAGCAGCTCACAAGCAAAAAGTGGCAGCACAATACAACTCCAAAGTCAAGCATCGCAGCTTACAAGAAGGAGATCTTGTCCTCAAGTGAATCTTCCCGCGCCCCGGAGCGCTAGATCCCATCTGGGACGGACCGTATGTAATTCATAAAGATCTCCACAACGGAGCTTATATTTTGTCAACAGTGGACGGAGAGGTGTTCCAGAGGGCACGGAACATCCAACACCTTCGTCGATACTTTTCTTAACTTGTACTGCCCATATGAAGTGAATTAACAAAGAGAATTAGTGCATTTCGTGCTGAGCCACTTTAAAAATCTTGCCGCTTTTTAACTTGTTCCTTTATATCTCGGCTGCTTGTTAAGCTTTATCCTTTTCTTTTGAACAAAATCCTGTATAATGGCATTTCCATTGTGGACACCTCACGGCACAACCTCACCTGGACAAGACCTAACAGGTACTATGCGAATCTATGCCCTCGCCAATGAGACACTTTTGCTCCATCATCCCTCTGCTGCGGGTTAACTCATTGCTCGCGACGACCCTCAAAGCCAATTGTAATGAGCCGATTATAAGCCACCGAGAAGGCCGACTATAGCCGAGGAAACTCATTACGGCATTCGGCTCGCCGGCAACCGTAAACCGATTATAAGCCCCGACATAAGGTGTGGCCAGCCAGGGGCAGTTCACACTTGACGATCGGCACCCGCGCTAGCCGGCCACGGTAAATCGAATAATACCCACGATTACGGGCCATAATGGCCCGGGTAGTTACTTTGCGCGATCTCGGCTCCGATGTGTCTTAAGTACGGCTGTGGTAAAAAAGAAAACTCCCCGCGGAGGCGTAAGATGGGTGACACATGTCTCCAAGACCCACAGCTAGGGAAAGTGACTACAAAACCCGTTTGGCACGAACTTAAGCACATCGAAGGCCTTCCATGATTGGAAGTTTTACTATTTCTTATATTTCCATTTTATTTATAAAAACTTTTCTCCTATCCTCTATAACGATCACTAAAGTACAGGACACAAAATAGGAGACACTCGCTAATGGGAATAAGAACTCACAGCTGGATGGCAGGACATTCAGCTGCATTCCATATTCGATCACACAAGGCATTCAAAGCTACCGTCTACAGCAAAAACTTGAAGGGCGGTACTTTCTTCTCTTGTACATAAATATGTAACTATAATTTCTATTCACATCACACTAACATCGCAAGACACGGAATTATATTTTAAGCAAAAACTTAGCGTCAAACACAATTGAATCACTAACACATGCACAGCTATATTTTATGCAACACATCAAAATAACGACAACATTCAAACACGACAAAATCAGCTTATGTTATAAAGTTACATGAAGATCAAGTTGTTCGTTACATAATTACATCCCGAAAGTTTCAAGACTAACATAGTCAGCAATGCCAAGTAAGCTGAAAAATGTCCAGATCAAGCCAAGGAGCCGACTGCATCGGGGCCTCGCTTCTATCCTGCTGGCCCTCCGAGGTCTACTTAACCGCCGGTTCAGAGCTCCCAGCGTGCTGACCAGAGGTAGTTGGCGCTTCAGAGGTCCCGCCTGTCCAATTCAGGAGAAGAATTCATTGAATAAACAATAAACAACCAAGCTATGAAAAGGCTAAAAGGGAAGACTTACCAGCATCTGTTCCTTGATCATCATCTCCTAACTGCACACCTACCTCCTCAGCAGCGAGCAGCCGCATGCCCTCCTTCACCGCCACCTTCTCCTCCTTAGTGAATTGGGCCGTAACCACATCCATTCTGAAGGCCATGCCACCCTTCTTATCCGCATCAGCCTTGGCCTCCTCCAGAGCCCGGAGATAAATCCTGGCCATGATCCGGGGATAATCATCCATCCAGGGTAAGTTGCCCTACTTCCAAGTATGGAAATACATATCCTGGAGCATCTCATCCATCATCCCCTCGTTTTCCTCAAACTCCCTCATTCGGACCTCAGAAGCCAACAACTTTGCAACGGCAGCATCCCTCTCCGATCGGTATCGCGAGCGGTCAGCCTGAAGGGATTTCCTCATCGCCTCTATCTCCTCCAACTTGGCTTGAGCAAGCTCCACGGCTTCAAGCTTCCCAAATAACTCCTCTACCCGCTCGAGATCCGCTTTCCGAACCTCGTCCACCGTTGCAATGGCCATATCGTTCCGTTCCTTGCAGATGGCCTCCATTTTCCGCAGCTCGGCTCTGCTAGCCTCTTCCTTAGTTTTCTTTAGCCGTCTGGAGGCAGCCTCGTGCTGAGAGATCTGGATGGTCTGATCGGCGAGTTGCTTGGCCTGGTCGGCAACCACTAACCGTAATCTTATGTTGGCACTCCCAATTTCCTCCCCGGCCTTGACCAGTCGGGCGTGATGCCCCATCAACTTCCTAGTCTCCTCAGCAACCCGGTCGATATTTGCCTTGGCTTCATCCCCCATAGTTACAATCCGAGTAGTAAGCAAATCAAGGTCCAGGGACTTGGCCTCATCAAGCACCCTTACCATAGGATTGCGAGGGAGAAGGTGCTCACCAGTAACCTCGTCAAAGGAAATATCATGAGAACTCGGGTCCAGATCTGGATGACCGGCAAATGGATTACGAGCCAAGCCGGGACGATCAATATGAGTAACAGTAGGATTCTCTGATGGATGCGGAGAGGGTATGAACTCAGTATCCTCCCCTGTGATATCATGAATAGGCTGGGTTGGGGGCTGAGGTCCAGGTGAAGGTTCGAACATGGAGCGCCTCCTCTTTCTCTTTTGAATATCCTCTTCAATAACTCCGAGAAGAGGACGGTAGCAAACTACGTCCCCAGAATGGTTGGTCGGAGGCTTTGGTTTAGCAGAAGCTTTGAGGAGTTTGAATTGCTCGAGGCGGTGTCGAATGTCTAATGTCTTGGCCGCCTTACCCGTTCCTAGAATAAAAACCAAGTGTTACAAGAATGCATGGGACTATAATCCAAGAAACATGTGAAGTTAAAAGTGGAGTCAAAAACTCACCTTGAATCTCCAGAGATGCCCTAGCTGAAACGCTCTCGAAAGATGGACCAGCACCAGTCCCGGCTTTATCAGTTTTCTTTGGCTTCTCCACCAAGGCCGATCCTTCCTCCAACCCCTCAAAAGCCTGGCGGAAAGCATCATCTATCCACTCTTGGATCTCCCCCACTTGCCTAGAAGACAAAGCCCCGGCGCCATCACCGCTCTGTCCTTCGCCACCATCACCACCATCACCTTCTCCATCACCTCCACTCTCCTCCTCGCCTCTTTCCTCCTTTACATTTTCCTCCTCCGGAACATCTGGACATGTGCTAAGGGAGGGTCCATTGAATTTCTTGAGCTTCTTCCCCCCGACGACTGGAGGTATCGACAAGGGGTTCCTCTTGCTGCTCTTTGTCGTGGCCCCTCCTTTGGATTTGGCAGCCCTTTCCTCGGCTGTGTCTCCCTGCTTGACCACAGACTGACGTGGTAGAATCAAGTTGTGCTGCAGAAGAGTAGCATTCCTGAGCAGGTAAGAAGCTGACCTCTCCCTTCCCGAAATGGCTTCTATCTCCGCAGCCATCTGAACCAGGTGATCGTTCTCCACGACCGCAAAGCCACTTGTCGATAGCAAGAAATAAAAACACATAAGGAGAAGCATTGCAGTCAGAACATAAATTATAAATAAGCTTCAACTTACAGCCGGAGGTGAAGCGACAGATAGAAACAGAGTCATCCTTGACGAAAAACCATTCTTTTCTAAACATGCTGAACTTCGAATATAAGTCCAGGACCGGCTTGAAGGACATGGCCGATTCCAAGCTGATGTATGGAGACCCCTTCTTGTAGCCTCTCAAGTTGTACAAATACCGGATCTCCCGGTTGGAAGGGGGACGCCCATATTTTCTCTGGAAAATTATGAATAGGCTCACCAAGATGGCGTAAGAGTTGGGCTGAAGCTGGAAAAGGGCCACCTTTAGGTAGGTGATGAAGCTGACTATCCAAGCATTGATCGAGGGAATGGCCCCGCACATGCAATGGTACCGACTATAAGCAAAATATCCTTCAGGAGGGTCATACGGCATAACTCTATTCCCTGGCAGCACCATGTGTGCTCTATCAACCCGAAAGAACAAGATATAACATCAAGCTGCTCCTCTTTGAGGAACTAGGAAAGCAGTCAGGAGGAGAGTTTAAGAGCTCCTAAGGGCCATATCCATCCACTAGTGATCTCGAGGTGGGTCCCTGTCGTCCCGGTCCTGGCTAGGCTGGGGGCACAACGGGGGACTCTCTTCTGTCCGCAGATTTCCTCTTATCTGATCGAGTTTCCACTTTATGAGACATTTATCTGCAACACCGGAAAAACATATTGTTAGAACAGAGAGTATGGAAATATAAACAAACAAGTACATGCAGCCTGGAATCTCGTTCGCATTTCAACACATAAAAGACCGATCGGTAGTTTGAGACTAAAGTCCATTCGGCCTCGTACTTCTCAAACTCATTCGGTAGTACAAGGATCGAAGGTTCATTCGGCGGATCAAGGCACGAAGGTTCATTCGGCACTTGGAACCCCCAGGTTCATTCGGTGGTTCGAAACACGAAAGTCATTCGGCGATCACCTGATTCGGTAAACGAGAGTGATTCGGCAATTGATTGATTCGGCAATTGATTGATTCGGCAGGGAATCTGGTTCGGCTATCTCAGTTGGTAAGGAATCATGGAAGCATAAGTCCCGTACTTATAGAAGAGCGTAGGGAGACCGAACCAAACGATTCGGCACTTAGGACCGAATGAAGCTATCCAAACCGTGAGAAAACAAAGCACGCCATGTGCATGCACATGCCCTACTTTGGGGGGCAAGTGTTGGGTGTGTTTCAACCATGCTCCTACCACTGAACCACTCACCACCGGACCACCTACCACCGGTCCAATTCCTCTAGCCATCGAACCAAGTCCCCATACTGCTCACTACCGAACCACCTGCTACCAAACCAACCTACTTCCATTACCCAGCCGAACCAACCTCAACCCTCTACAACCGGACCAAGTCCACACCAACTCTCCACCGAACCAAGGCCTTGCCGAACCACCCACCACCGGACCAAGCTACGCTCTCACCACCGGACCAACACACCTGCCATTCACTACCGAACCAGAGGCATACTACCACTACCGAACCAACATGAGGAAGGTATTACCGAACCAACACTGCCAGGCCAGATTACATCAGTCCAGGCCCACCAGCAGCTATATACATCCAGGACCCCTACCCCCAGCCTCACTCTATAAATAGAGGGGTAGGGGTACAACAATGGCAGACAAGTTTGAGAGCTCAAGCACGGATAGAACTTTCAGATACTTGTAATAAAAGCTTTGTACTTGTAATCTGAACAGAAAAGGAGAATAACATATAAAGTGGACGTAGGCACATTCTGGCCGAACCACTATAAATCTGTGTATCTTTTACAGTTTAGTCCATCTATTTTATATATTTGCATAAATCACCCAAATCATTAAGAACAACATATAATCAACAAAATCATACGACTTGGAGGTGTTTGCCCATTTTTTGTGCAAACAGTAAGTGTGCCTGCTCTCTGCCCTATCCTGTGAGGAAAAGCTCTACTAAGGTGATTGGGCTACCCATAGTCGAAACACCTCTCCTTCATCATTTTATTCTTACAGTCCTTTGCGTAATGGCCAACCAATCCACTACTATTGCATTTCCCGCTTTTCTTGATCCGCTTCTGAGGTCCTCCTTCTTTCCTTTTGTCATTATCCTTCTTGTTCTTCCAACATGGCTTCTTAGAGCTTTCTGAATTAGGAACCCCTTTAAGCTCTCCCTTCAGCTACCAAGATGTAGGCTGGACTTTCTGTTGGTCCTCCAAATCTAAAATCATAAACCTTTGCTCCATAACCTCTAACCTAGATCATGCCTCCTAGAAATCCTCTGTGTCAGAAAATGTTCTACCTCATAAACTAGTGAAGTCCTTGCATAGCTTAGAGAAATTGGCTGCTGTGGGTGGGTTGAAGGGATTCCCATTCGTTGGTGTTGGATTGGGCACTTGCCCTTGCACCTTTGGAGTCGTAGCTTGTAGGTATCTACTAAACTAGCCGGGGACTAGGATACCCTTTGGAAGATTGGGGGCATCCGCCATTCTATGCAAAGAAAAAGATAACCTAGGCTCGAAAGAGTCGAAAGAAGATTGCACTTGACTTTTGAGGGGATTTTTATAAAAACTATTTTATACTTAAAAATCATTTCTAAGAGTTCTTTTCGGAAAAATACTTTTAAAACAAGTTATTTTGGAAAAATATTTTACTTTAAAAATAAAATTTTAGGAATCCTGTAACCTCGCTCTTATACCAAGTGAAGCACCCACACCCCTTAGTATACCCAAAAGAACACACTAAAAGATGTGGTGCGTTGTAGGTATAACTAAAACTAGCAAAGACTAAGATTCACAAGATAAAAATTAAATAATAATAATACAGCAGAAACAGTTATAGTATTTTGCTAAAAATCAAACTCCATTATACAAGATGATAAAAATAAGTCGCCAAATACCAAATACGTCAAATTTCAAACTACACATGTATGTCTTGTTAAATCAAAAACCATAGTCTCCATAAAATCAGAGTACAATTATCGTTCAATACAGTGCCAGTACAATACAAGAACCAAAAGCTGGAAATAAAAGAAAGGAATACATGATAGGATCTCCAAAGAAGTCTTCCAAGAAGCTGTAGTATACCTTCCTTGCCCCTGATTTCCTATAGGGGGAAAGGGGAAAATGTAGGAGTGGGTAAGACTAAAAGTTTGGTAAATGATAGTAATCACTAAAATCTTTAAGCAAAGTAAAAGTAATAGACTTTACAGTAGTTCTAGTTATATAAAGGAAACAAAGGAAATAGAAGAAGGAATAAGCTAGAAATAAGTATGAATTAACCAGCACTCAATTATAAGATATGCTAACTTTGATTGTTTGCACTTGTCTTTGTTATTGCTTTGATTAGGCTGAATTCCTAATCTTATAATTAGGTAGAAATCCTAATTCTACCCTTTAATCAGCCTTCTATCTCTGTTATTCCAATTGTGAGTTAGTCCCATCATGTGGGTTCCACGGCAAAAGGACACCTGTGTAGCGCTTTGGAACTTAATAGCAAATTATCTCCCTACATTGAGGCCGCATGCACGACCACCATTGGGCTCACACTATCTGTTGCTCCCTCTTTTGACCTTTTGTTTACCCTAGACAACATGAGCGTGCCCTCGTCTCACTTCAAGCTATTGTGAGACACCATATCTATAGAAAATAGGGGAAGCTATTGGTACTGGTCCCTATTATACAAAATCTAGTTGCGTCCCTTCCCCAAATCCCTATGATTTCGTCTTTTAATTATTGACCACTTGTCTACCCTAAACAACCTAAGGGAAATGCTGCTGGTACAGATCTTCTCTTTTAATTATTGACCACTTACCTACCCTAAACAACATAAGCGAAATGCTACCAGTACAGATCTTCTCTTTTAACTATTGACCACTTATCTACCCTAAATAGCATAAGGGAAATGCTACCGGTACGGATCTTACTTTCATCTTTGCTTACTATCTTAGACAAATTATTTTAAATAAGCCTTTGTTATTGTTCTTATCATCTGTTCCTACTAATTTATCCCAAGTCTTAAAATAAGCCTCATTTTGTTCTGTTTTCTTATTATAACCTACGTTATAATCATGCTTATTACTTAACCCGAGGTCTAAGTGTGAAAATAAGCCTCTTTTTTTATCCTTATAACTAGGCCAATCTCTTTAATTCAATCTAATTAACATTAGGCATAATTTCAGCCTTAATTCCATTTTATTACAATCTTTATAATTTACATCTTATCTTCCTTTATTTAAATATTCTAATAATTTTAATTCATATTCGTGTTTAATCTATTCTAATCCATATGCGAAGAAGAATGAGAAATAAAAGAAAACTGAAAATATAAAAAAATCCAAAACGTAGGAAAAAGATGTAAATAACGCGTAAATAGCAGTAAATAAATTAAAATACCATAAATAAACTGTAATTAATGGAAAAGCTATAATTAACAGAAATAAACTAAAATTATTGAAAACAATAGCTAAAATAAATAGACCGAAAATAGTTCTAAAAACTATAAATAACTTACTAAAAAGGTTGTTCCGAAAATCGTAGTAAAACTACAACCATTGGAAACCCTATTATTTTAAATTACTTAAAGAAATCTAAAATAATTACAATCACTCACCTATGGTCCTGAGCTCTTCCCTTTAGGCCTTCTCGGATCCAATTGCGGTTATTAAAATATTATTATTTAAAATGATTTCCTCCTTGAAAAATTATTCCGCTTAGGGTCCTTCTTGAATAAGCGAACCCAATTGGAGAAAATCTTAGAATATAGGCATAGGGTTCTATTTATAGGTGTAAGAGTGGATCTCAAGATGTTGGATTCGGGGATTAAATAGGATATAACCACGTCATAGGCTGAATAGGAGCAACCGGATGCAAGAATGGAAGGACAGGATGAGTTTAAAGAATGCAAAACATGTGTAAAGTCGGCTAAATACATGCTTATCGTTCGAACGAACAAACATTCATTCATTCATCTCAGAAAGGTAGGCGAGTCGATCGGGTGGTCGACCTCCCCGTTGCCCAGGTCAACCGGCCGGTCGTCCTGGCCATATATACATATATTTCTTTCCTTATCTTGCTCAATTTATATCTCGTTCATATTAGCTTGGTTTCTGACGTTTTATATATGGAAATTGACTAGAAAATTACTACGGACACAATTTTGCAGCTCTCATGGCTCAATTTTGATAATTTCACAAAGTTATTTGAATTAATTATTATGGGTTAAATTTTGGGTTGTTACATGGATGGTATTTTCGAGCTCGAGGAGTTGTATGGCACGTTCGGTCGGAGTTGAGTGAGGTCCGATCACCTGGGAAGGGGGTGCGATAGTGCTACTATAGCACTCGAAAGCAAGTAGGTTGTGAGGTGATTAGGGAAGATGTGGGGGAAAATCTAGGGCATGGACGGGGTCAAGGAGGCATGGCGAGGCGTTTGGTGATGGTGGTTTGGCCGTAGGTGGTCATCGGTGGCATGTCACTGACACGAGGCATGCACGCGAGGGAAGTTTCAGGTAATAGGCAAAGGAAAAAGAAAAAGGGGGAAGAATCAGGAAGCGGGTTGGGGTGTTTGTGGGCTTTGGGCCAAGCATAGTGGGGTAATGAAATTAAAATGGTAATTTGTTTAATTAAATTTTAAATTCTTATAAAATACATAACTCGTTCATTTTAAATCCAAATCCAACGGTCGGTCGCGTTGGATTCGTATTAACAAATCCTTCGACATGTAATTAGATTGGTCGAGATCCACCTATTGGAATTTCACGCTAAAATCAAACGCCTGTTTAATTTTATACGAACCAGAACGTGGAAGCAACAATAGAAAATAAATGTGAGTGCTTTATAATGCTCATAATGTAATAAAATATTATTATGCTAGTTAAAATGAAATTATGAGGTGATATAAATTTATTGATTGTTGTTTGATAGTTTTAGTTGACATTTAAATTGACGTCTAATTTAACTGACAGAAATTTAAATTGACGGTTAAATAGAATTTGAATTAAATTGTTTGGTAAAATTCTCAATTATTGATAACTGGGTAATTGTTGTGATTTACCGACTATTTTGATGATTGATTGTGATGGATGCCAATTGATTGATATTTGGATGATTGGATGTTTATTTTCTTTTATATATCCTATTATCACCTGGTAAATTATTTACAGCTTATAAAACTATATATTGAATTATTTTCGATTAAAGTAAAAAATACGTTGAAATGATATGTGCCTATGACATTTATTTTAGATTGAAATGATATATACCATCCTTGAAATTAGATCGAAATAACCGATCACTTGGCCATAGAACAGAAAACTATATATGGATACCGGATTGGTTAAATTAAAGGATTTTAAAATTTTTGATTTGAGATTTATTTAAATGATTTTGATTCAAGGAAATAAACATCGAATTTATAGAAAATTGAATTAGTTTCTAACGTGAGCTCAAAATGTTGAAATTTAAATTTGTTAACAGAAATGATTCAAATAATCGAAGTTGAGATTTTGAAGTTATATTTGAAATATGATTGAATTTCAAAAGTTGGGTTGTTTTAAAGGTTTAGACTTTTATTCAAACTATGAAATATTGCTAAGTAAAAGTAATTTAAATCGATATTTCAATAATTGAGCTCGGATTGAATTATTTTAGAGATTTGAATCTTAAATTGAGTATTGAAGTTAAATTTAATTTATGTGATTTAAATCGATAGTTTGAAAATCGAACTCAAATCTATATAAATTGAAATGGTTTAAATTTGAGAATTGTATTGAAATTTATTCAAGTTGGAATTGAAATCGAAATCAATTAGAATTGAAAGTGAAATTGAATTAATTCGAAATTAAAATCAGATTTATTTGAATTGAAATTGAATCTGTTTGACTTTGAAACTATTTCAAATGAATTATTTTAATATAAACTACTTAAAAATATGTCTTTTTAAATATTCAAATTATTCTGATTTCCTAACTATTTTACCTTATAAAACATTTTAAATACATAAATTATTTTATATCAAACTATTTTAATTATTTAAACTATTTTTGAAAAATCTAAATTTTCAAACTATTTTTCTAAAATTCAAACTGGTCAAAAGGTTGGAGTGTTTATATTTAAATCTCAGATTTAAATACGAATTGGGTTAAAATGAAGTTATAACCTACACTGAAATTTGAAATAATTTTGGAAGCCAAATTGGGATATTAAGGCAAAAATGATTTTGAGTTGAAATAGTATGTTTTGAGTAAATATGATGATTCCAAAATGGATTTTATTTTTAAGCGAATATGATATTTTGATATCAAATACGAATTGTTTTCGAAATGTAAAAGTACCGACTGATATGTAAAATGACGTTTAGTTATTAAGGAGACCGAGGCCACATATGGGCATACTCTCTGTCGATACCATAACCACTTTAACAACTGTGTACGTCGCGTGATGGACTAGAATGAAGTGGATGAATTTGGCGTCGTTTGCTAGATTTGAAGAAAGAGAACGATGATGGGTTAGCCTAGAACTTGTGCCAATTTGAAATGACTAAAATACGAGCAATACCGGCCAAGCGAGCTAGCTACCCCTAGCAGACACACTTCTTCTTATTACCATAATTTACATTGTGATTTATTGGTTCCAACCCTCGGATTTTGGGAGCGTTGGATCCGGTGGGCGATCAAGGCTATGATGCGTTACCACTAGCCGGGAAGGGTAAACGGGTAGTATCCTACCTTGGGCATCGCCTCATGTGTCTTGTCATACTTTTATCCTTATACGAGACCCTTACAATTTTGGTTTAGTGTTGTCGTATCATGGCGCATCCCTATCCACCGACGGTTTACTAGTGTTTTGTATGCAAACTGTACGACAATGCTTAAAATCACGTTAAGGGGGATCAATGTAAAGCCTTAATGCTATTTTGTTATTTATTTTACTGATTAGACATTAAATATATAGCGTATTCTACTACATATAAATATTTTGATGGATCCTTAAGAGATGGAAAATCGCATAACATCTCTTGAGTTATTACACACACGTTATACACTGGATAGGAGATGTGAAAACCCATAAACATCTCTTACGCCATGACACTCATGTTATATGCTATATCGATTTGACTCACATAAGAATATTTTAGTCCTGACTTGAATGTTTTGTGTTTTCATTATGCTTGGGTTAGTCCTGGGTTTTCAACTTCTCGAAGATTATTCTCTAGAGGACGAAGATGAGGATTTGGTATATTATTATTACTAATATTATTTCCAGCATCATGTTATTCTGCTGTATTATATTTTGTTCTGTTGTATATGTATAACTTTGATAAATGTTGTATAAATTATAATCAAATGTGTAGTAAACAGCTTCATGAACTGTTTATTTGATTATTATATTTTATCGTTCCGTTGCGAGATTCTGTTTTTGCTTTCTTCTTCTTTTCTTATTTTCTTAATTAACCCCATTTATTATCTATCTTTCGGATTGTTTAAGTTGGACATATGTGGATTACTGTCGATATAAACTTTCCAAAATGTTGGTCGTCATAGCTAGTATCAGAGCTTTGATTTAGCGATAACATTAGCTTTATGGGGTACTAACTCATTAGACATAGGGTTAGAAATCCCCTAGAATGAGCCTATTTGAGTGTGTATATACGAGAGAGCCTATTTGATAGTGTTGTATAAAATGTTTTATATTGTGTTGTTTGAATTGTTAAGTTTGAATTTTGGGTTCTGATCGGTACGTGGGACGCCACTATATCGATAGGGATTCCAAAACACTTGAACAAAGCAAACCCACGCAATATTATTTTTTAAATTTGGTAATTGATATAATTTTACCTAGGATTATATTTTATACATAAAAGAATGATTTTCGTAAATTTAGATAATTAAATGAATTGTTTGTTAAAAAGGATAATATTGATCATTATCGTTTGTTGTTTGATTATTCAGTATTCCTAAACTATTAGCTATTATATGATTATAAGAAAACGAAACTGTATAAATGTGATTCATAAAATATAATTTGCAAGTACAATGAATATAAAATTGAGAATTTGAGAAATTTAAATTCCAGTGCTTCTAAAAAGGGTTTTCAAGGTTTTGAAAATAATATTAGAATTTTTTAAAAGTATATACAGATATAAATTGTTTTCAAATAAATTTAAAAGGAATGAATTTAGTACTCCCCTCATCCGTCGTTGGAAAATAATTTCGATGGTAACTGCGCAGCATTATTGACGTTCATTTTCGAATCTTAGAGTGGCGGAAACTTCCGAGAAGCTTTGCTATGAAATTATTTTGATAAAGGATTTTTGTTTGAACTTCAAAAGATGATCTGGTACACAAAAGATATAAGTATATATACTTATTTCAAATGATTTGAAATGAACACGGTATTTAAAATTTTTAAGTTCTGTTAATTAATATTCCTTAAATTATTTGAACGAAATAAAATATTTGAATAACCAAAACTTATCAAATAAGAGAGTTAAGGAATCTAAGCTAAATGTTTTGAGAAACTTTAGAGTTGAAGTTTGCAACTCTTAAATTGAAAGCAAAGAAAATTCAAACAAGTTAAAACAGAAAACATTCTAATTAAGTAAAATGAATTAGATTAATTTTTATAATACCAAATTGCATTCTAATGACATATAATACGACTTACCAAATGTTAAAAGTTAAAATGATGATTTGGATATGTGATGCTATATTATAAAAGTAAACAAAACATAAAAGTAATTAAAATGTGTATGAATGAAAATTTAGTTGTAATAATAAATGTTATATACTAAGTTAGTATATTATGAAATGATTAATGACTAAATGAAATAAGTAAGTAGGACTTAAGAAAGTAGACAAATGAATTAAATAACATCCTTGTAAATTGGTCATAGAATTAAATATAAATTTGCAAAGAAATTTTGAAATTGAATTTTAACTTTTGAGATAATTAAACTTAGGTAAAGTCATAATAAGAAGTTGGATTCTTATAGAATGATTATAAGCTAATGTGATGATTAATAAATGTTTCACAAGTAAATTTGTTATTGAATGAAATTGTGAAAATAAATGTGAATTAAGTTGTAAAGAAACTTAAGTAAGGATATAAGAAATAGTCCACTATTGATGTTGATGCTTAAAATGAAGATATGAACATTATAATTCAAATGTTTCGCAAAAATGCAAAGTCGTAGTTTATAACCTTGATAAATGTTAGTTAAATAAGATGTTAAATTAGTTGAATATGGAAGTTAAAGGAAGGAAGCTAATATTTAATTATGAAATGAACTTTAACTTATGCAAAGCTAAATGAAACGAATAAATTGAAAAAGTTAGTGAATTATATTAATAAAATGAGTAAATGAAATAACATTGATTAAATTTGAAAATGAATTTAATGCATAGAATGAATGTGAATAAATGAATTGATATGAGATGTTGCTAAACGTAAAATAAAACAATTTAAATTTAAAAAATTTGATTAAATAAATTGAATGTGAATGAAATAGATGTGAATAGATAGGAAGTAAATCAATTAAATGTTAATAAAAATTGAATGTTAATAAGAAATGAAGTGTATAAATTAAATATTGGCATTGGATAATGTAAACTCATATCGTTATGAATTAATTGGTTGAAAACTAATAATTGAATGGTTTCTTTTGTTGTAAATCGCCATTATAACTGTTTTATTTTATATGATTGGTGTTTGTCGTATATTAATGCTTATTTTATGTTTGGATTTAAAATTCATGTTATATGCTTTTATAAAATTCATAAATGCTTTCTATATCTTCATAAGTGTCGCTCGTACTAATAGTAAGATACATATCTCGGATTACATACTACTCTTTTATATTTTTTCCTACGGGATGCCTCATCATTGAGATAAGGCATATATTGATATCTATTTGGTATTTATATTTAATTGTGAAAATTTTTCGATCGAGTCGCGCAAAGGAGACTCTGTTGTTTCGTAAATCCGAGTGTCAATTTTTTTTGAAGTTTTAAAAATTTTATAACTTGTTTTGTTAACTAACTTATAACCAGAAGCCAATCAGAGTAGCATAGTCGAAATGTAGTATTGGTTTTATAAATAAGATTTTTTGTTTTATAAGTCAATTATTTTCAATAAAATATATCAAATGTTAAATTCTATACTTAACGCCTTTCCAAGGACGAAAAGTTTTGAGTGAGGGAGAATATAACGACCTAAGATTCTTAGTTATTTGAAATTGTTTATTTAATTGACTTTAAATACTAAAAAGTAACTTTTATAGATTTAATATCTTGAATTTCAAATATAATGATTTATTAGCTAATTTAATTGCTTAATTTAATAGTTAAAAATCGTTTAAATAATTGAATATTAGGTTCCAAGCTAGATAAAAAAAGATTTGAAGGCTTATTAAATTCTATTTATAAGAATGAAGGTAAATAAAATTTTAAATTGAATTTAAAAGTGATTTACTTGATTTTAAAAATAACTCATTTAAATTAACATGTAAAAATAGCATTCCGGGGCACAGTCTCTGATTTCGAATTCCGTAGCGCTTGGAGTTATTGTTTGATCGTACGAGATATATATGCGTGGAATTTAATATCGAAAATTAGATATAATAATTAGGTTCAAAAAGTTATCTTCTCTATACGATCGAATTGGGTTTCAAAACTTGTTCCATTGCATTCGGAATAGGGGTATAACATTGTGAATGCTAGGCGGCATGCTTCGATAAGGGTTCGAAATAAATATCTAGATATTTCGAAATTATTTATTTATACACACACACATATATAATTTTCAAATTTCACATCAGTCGCTAAACGTTCATTCAGCCAACCTAATCTATAATCGTACCCTCCATCTTCTTTTTAAACACACTTCCTTCCCTTCTTTGTTTTCAAACAGAGCATAAAAAGGGCATATCTTGGCTGAAGGCGACAGTAACAGCGGTCGTTGGATGGAATCGGAGTTGCAGGGAGGTGGAACGACAATTACAGAGGAGGTTCATGGTTGTAGGCGATTTAGGGTTCCACTTTTCTTGATCTACAGTCAACGATTGAAGACTTGGATGGTGTTTTTGAGCTCGGGGAGTAGTATGGCACATTCGACCGGAGTTGGGTAAGGTCCGATCACCTGAGAAGGGGGCATGACAGTGCTACTATAGCACTCCAACATGAGTAGGTCGCAATGTGATTAGGGAATACGTGGGGCGAATCAAGGGCGTGGATGGGGTCGTGGAGGCAATTGACATTGGTGGTTTGGCCGTAGGTGGTCGTCGGTGGTGTGTCAGTGACATGAGGCGTGCACGAGAGGGATGTTTCAGGTAACAATTAAAGGAAAAGGAAAAAGGGGGAAGAAGTAGGAAGCGGGTCAGGGTGTTCGTGGGCTTTGGTCCAAGCATAGGGGGGTAATGAAATTAACATGGTAATTTGTTTATGAAAATTGTTTAATAAAATTTCAAGTTCTTATAAAATACATAACTCATTCGTTTTAGGTCCAAATCCAACGCGGTCGCGTTGGATTCGTAATGATGAATTCTTTGACATGTAATTGGATTGGTCGAGATTTGAGCTATTGGAATTTCACGCTAAAATCAAATGCCTACTTGATTTTAGACGAACCAAAACATGGAAGCAACAATAGAAATAAAGGTGATTGTTTTATAATTCTCACAACGTACAAAAATATTGTTATGCTAGTTAAATTGAAATTATGAAGTGATGTAAATTTATTGATTATTGTTTGATAGTTTTAATTGACATTTAAATTGACATCTAATTTAAGTGATAGAAATTTAAATTGACAGTTAAATAGAATTTGTAATTTGTTTAGTAAAATTCTCGATTATTGATAATTGGGTAATTGTTGTGATTAACCGATTGTTTGGATGATTGATTGTGATGGCTGTCAATTGATTGATATTTGGATGATTAGATGTTTATTTACTTTTATATATCCTGTTATCACCTGGTAAATTACTTACAGCTTATAAAAACTGTATACTGAATTATTTTTAATAAATTAAGAAATAAGTTGAAATGATATATATATCCATCCCTGAAATTAGACCGAAATAACCGATCACTTAGCCATAAGATAGAAAATTATATATGGACATCGGATTGGTTAAATTAAAGGATTTAAATTTTTTTGATTTGAGATTTATTTAAATGATTTTGATTTAAAGAAATAAACATTAAAATTTTATAGAAAATTGAATTATTTTTGAACTCCAAATGTTGAAATCTAAATTTGTTAACAAAAATGATTTATATAATCGAAGTTGAGATTTGAAGTTATATTTGAAATATGATTTGAATTTCAGAAGTTAGGTTGTTTTAAAGGTTTGGAATTTTATCTAACTTAGAAATATTGCTAAGTAAAAGTAATTTAAATCGGTATTTCAATAATTGAGCTCGGAATTGAATTTTTTTTAAAGATTTGAATCTTAAATTGAGTATTGAAGTTAAATTTAATTTAAGTGATTTAAATTGATATTATGAAAATCAAATTTGCATTTGTATAAATTGAAATGGCTTAAATTTGAAGATTGAATTGAACTTTATTCAATTTGGAATTGAAATCGAAATAAATTGGAACTGAAAGTGAAACTGAGTTAATTCGAAATTTAATTTATTTGAATTGAAATTGAATCGGTTTGACTTTGAAACTATTTCCAATGAATTATTTTAATATAAACGACTTAAAAATCTATCTTTTAAAATATTCAAACTGTTTTGATTTCCAAACTATTTTACCTTATAAAACATTTTAAATGCAAAAATTATTTTATATCAAACTATTTTAATTATTTGAACAATCTAAATTTTCAAACTATTTTTATAAAATTTAAACTGATCAAAAGGGTATATTGTTTATATTTAAATCTTGGATTTAAATACGAATTGGGTTAAAATGAAGTTATAACCTAAATTGAAGTTCGAAACCATTTTGAAACCGAAACCGGGATATTAACGCGAAGATGATTTTGAATGAAATAGTATTTTTTAAGCAAATATGGTGATTTTGAAATGGATTTGATTTGAAGTGAATATGATATTTTGATATCAAATACGAATTGTTTTCAAAATGTAAAAGTACCAACCGGTGTGTAAAACAACGTTTGATTGTTAAAGAGACCGGGGCCGGATATAGGCATACTCTATGTCGATACCGGAACCACTTTAACAACTATGTACATGGAGTGATGGTCCAGAACGAAGTGGTTGGATTTGGCGTTGTTTGATGGATTTGAAGAAAGAGAACAATGATAGATTAGCCTGGCACTTGTGCCATTTTGAAATTACTAAACATGAGTCGTACCGGCCAAGCGGGCTAGTTACTCTAAGCGGACACACTTCTTGATATTACCATCATTTACATTGTGATTGATTGGTGCGCACCCTTGGATTTTGGGAGTGTTGGACATGGTGGGAGATTATGGCTATGATGTGTTACCACCAGCCGGGAAGGGTAAACTGTTAGTATCCTACCTTGGACATTACCTCACGTGCCTTGTCATACTTTTATCCTTATATGAGACCCTTACAATTTTGTTTTACTGTTGTTGTATCACGGTGCATCACTATCCACGGACAATTTACTAGTGTTTTATATGCAAACTGTACGATAATGCTTAAAAACGCGTTAAGGGGATTCAATGTAAAGCCTTAACGCTATTTTGATATTTATTTTACTGATTAGAAATTATATATAGCGTATTCTACTACATATAAATATTTTGATGGATCCTTAAGAGATGGAAAATCTTGTAACATCTCTTGAGTTATTACACGCACGTTATACACGGATAAGAGATGTGAAAACCTGTAAACATCTCTGACACCATGACACTTATGTTATATGCTATATCGATTTGACTCACATAAGAATATTTTAGCCCTGATTCGGGTGTTTTGTCATTTTATTACGCTCGAGTCAGCCCTGAGTTTTCAGCTTATCGAAAATTATTCTCTAAAGGATGAAGACGAAGATTTGGTATATTATTATTACCAATATTATTCCCAGCATCATGTTGTTCTACTGCATTATATTTTGTTCTGTTGTATATGTCTAACTATGATAAATGTTCTATAAATTATAATCAAATGTATAATAAACAACTTCATGAACTGTTTATTTGATTATTATATTTTACCATTCCACTACGATATTCTATGTTTATTTTCTTCTTCTTTTCTTATTTTTCTTAATTAATCCCATTGATTATATATGTTTTGGATTGTTTATGTGTGCATTATTGTCGATTTAAACCTTCCGAAATGTGGGCCGTTTCATTAATTAAGTATGAGTTAAGTAAATTAATTATATTTAATTTATCATTAATTAAATATAGGATTTATTATTAATTAATTGTTTATCATGTGTTAATTATTTTTAATTATAAGTCATTAAAGGTATTAATTTATAATAAATTATTTATTAAAGGTTTAATTTATTATTTAAGTTTAATTAAATATTATTTAATTAATTAATTGAGATTAGTTAACATTTAATTATTAATGAAGGTTTAATTAATTATTTAATAATTAATAAATGATTAAACCTTTGGTTTAATTAATAGTTAATTATTGTTTAATTATTTAATTAAATTATGTTAAGATTTAATTAAAATAAATTAAGATTTAAAAATGGATTTAACTGATAACTATTTTTTGAAAAAAGATTTTAAATCTCGTGTTTTCCAAAAGTAAAAGTGTTTTAAAAGAACTTTTTCAAAGATGGTTTTGAATACAAGTGATTCAAATGTCGATACCATTACGGAACCGTATAACTATGAATGAGTTACAATCCAGATTGTTGGGTTGTTTGGACATGTGTTAACTGAATAAATCCCCATTCCACTATAAATTGTTTGGTTGTTTGATTGTTAGTTTGTTCGTGTGAACATGTGTTAGAAGAATAAATATCATTCTGGTATAAATTGATTGAATTGTTTCTGCTATTATGTTATTTGAACATGTTTATGCTTGTTAGTTGATATTGACATGATATTCTCTGATTTGGATATGAGTTGTATTTACATACATCTTGACCTTTGTAAATAACTATTAAGTGAATTGAAATTGAAATTGAATGGTAACTTAAATTAGTACCATTGGGATTGCTAAGCCTCTTTTAGAGTTACTAAAATATGTTTTAAAATTAACTTTAATTCTTAAATCGATTTGGATTAAAGGTTATAAATGGTTTCCAAATTTTATTATTATTTTATAAAGTTATTTTTAAATAATATCTTGTTTTTAAAAAGGGGTTTATTAAATAAAACATTTTACCTAAAGTGATTTACAAATGATACCTTGAAAATGATATTTTATAAGGAGACTCTATAGAGGAATTATGAAGGAAGAATTTTAAATAGTCGCAAAAATAGAAAGAGGTTTTATAAATCATTTTAGATATTTTTGAAAGATGTTTTATATCAAGTTTGAAAATTTGTAAAGAGGTTTGAAATGTGAAATGAACTTATAAAAGAACTTTTATAAGGAATAAGTGAATGGGTATTATAAAGTAAATGAGTTTTATAGTAACTGATGTTTTGAAAGGGAATGGTTTGGCCATTTAACATGGAATGTGAGAAGAGAGAATTTTCCAACTGTTTTTGCTAAACATTTATATTGTTTTCCAAGTAAAAGAAAAATAAGTAGTTTGAGAAAAGTACTTTAGAGAAGATCCTTTGATAAAGTTTTATAAAGTGATTTTATTAATTAAAGATTAATTAATAAAGGCTTAGAGTGTCCCATGTGAAATTTAATCAATGTTTGATTATTTGTTTATTTGATACTTAAATATCCGACTACCAAATCTGGAATAAAATGTAACTTTGAAAAAAATCTAGGAGAAACACAAAAATTATATAATACAGTTACCGTCAGTGATGCTATACTATATGTATAAATTCGTTTCATTCTTCTAGGATAAATGATCAAAAAAATCCATCCACTAACGGTTAGGAGGTGAACTCCACTCTAATCTTTTATCTGCTTATTTCCTACCGAGGTTGAGTTTACCAAAAATTATTGAAAGTTGTTTCAAAGAGACCAAGATCCAGTTTGTTATTCGAAAACCACTTTGATCCAACTCAAGCATTTCGAAGATGGAGCATTGATTGCAAGGGATGCTTGCCACCAGTCCTGAGGGTGATTCCAAAATGGATGTAGTAAAAGTAGTGTCTTTGGTTTGTCCTTATCGTAGACAACTTGTATGGATGAATATTGGCACTGCATTACTGCTTGGAGGGCAGTGTTAGCATTCCTAGCTGGTTTCCTATATAAAAGGAAAAACATAGCCTCAAGCCTCATCAACCGGGAAATGACTAAAACTGGCATGCAACAAGGCTAAATGGGTTGCTCCCATGTCATCATCTTTCTAGATTACCCTATTATTAGGGATTGGTATGTGCATGAGATATCTCAATTAAGGTTAGAAGACTAAGGTGATGACATATTTGGTACTACTAGTCAAGTGGTGGGCCGGTTCATTGTGGCAGGGTACAAGATGTTCTTGTCAGACCCGGGTACATTTTTCTAAAGATGCACCAGTCGAAGATTGTTTCTTAACTGTTCATAGTATGGAATCCATTCCCCAATACATACCTTTACGGTTTTGATTGTAGAACCTAGTAGGCAAGAATTTATTTATTGTAACAATTTCGACTAAGATTAAAAAGTATGGGTACTTTAGACATTATTATAATATCACTGGATTTTCTATAAAAGTGTTTTGGTTAGCGTAAGATAAAAACCTATCCGTGTTTATATGATGCGTGGTCTTATGAGATACCTTTAATTTTTAAAAGGTTTTGAAATGTAATAATCAAGTTATTTGAGTTTACTTAGACCAGACCCATGTCTGACCCGGAGTATTGTTTTCTTTCCCTAAAACTTTTGGGTGCTCAAATTTTTATGAGTAGCCAAGTAGTTCAGGTTTTTCCACGGATTCGTTTTGGAGGAGCTCAGAGTAGGAGGCTTCATCGATAGCTAGGTATTAACTTGCTTCTGCTGTATACTATATACTCTACATCTGATGTATAAGGACAGGCAGTTATAACTGTCCTACGTTAGAAATTACACTAGTGTAACCCTGTTGTATCATTTTTGAAATGACTCTGTAAAGAATTATGTTGATTGATATATTTTATTCCGTTGCGCTGTGAGACTTTGTGTTTGATTTAATTTCTTCTATCGTCTAACTTCTTTCTTTTGCCCTAATGAACGTTGTTTCCGGTACTTGAATGTTTGACCTTCGATACAGTGGACATATTAGTGTTGATTTTCGAGGATCGAAAATCCGGTTCATTACAGCATCGATCATAGGCATGGCGGAACGTCAGTTATTGCTGGCGGTTGGAAGTCGAGATGTGGTCTCGATCGCGACTAAGGTTAGTAAATTTACAATTATGCCCTTTTATTTAATTTAAGCTAAATTTAAATCTTAAAAATTCTAACTTGAATAGCCCTTTCATGTGAGCTCGGATTTGGACATGGTTTCTTCCGTTGTGATTGTATCGAAATCGGCAGCATGGAACTAGTTTGGTTGAATTTGGAGACTATTGGATTTTTTTCTTTATTTGGATTTTAAATTGACGATAAATCAAAGGTGAGTGATTTAACTCACTCACAAATACTAAACCATTTTATGTTAGTTAAATTAAATTTAAGATGTGATAAAAATATTATTGGTTGCAGTTTGGTAGTTTAATTTGACATTTTAATTTAATTTGAATTTATATTAAATTAAGTTACCATTTAAATTAATATTAAAATTTCAGTGGTTAGTTAAATACCCGATAATGATAACCAGTTAATTGTTGTGATTTATTGGCTGATTTGGATGTTGATTGTGATGGATGTTTATTGTTTTTGACATTGGATGTTTATATCCCTATTATCACTATGGGTTGAAATGATACATACCCAAATGATCTTATAGATTAGGGAAAATCATTGTGGGTTGAAATGATAAACCCGAGCAATTTTATTGATTTGAAAATTATTAATTCTGGATATTTGTTGAAACGATATATACCTGGAAATTTAACTATTTTGGGTTGAAATGATATATACCCAGTCACTTGTATTTTTCATTATGCCCGGGTCAGCCTGAGCATTTTAGTGTTGAAGACTTTATTTCTAGAGGACGAAGACGGAGAGTTCTTGTTATCCCGCTTTTTGGCAAAGCCGCGATACCAAAATATCGGTCAGACACGGAGAACAGTTCGTCTCAGAGACCGGTCATACTTTGTTTCGCCATGGATATCATTTAATTTTATCCGAGTCCAGATTGAGCTACAATTGATAGGACACGGCAAGAAAGACCATAGGAGTCAGCATTTCAAATTTCAAGTCAATCCGAGTTCATATGCTCGAGTTATGGTCGATTCAATTTGAAGGGAAAGACCAGGTTTCGAAACCATCACCAAACAGTATTTCGAAACCATCACCTTCGAATCTGTTGAACTCGAAACCATCAGGGCGCCTCGGCTTCGACTCCATCACCTTCGACTCCCTCACCTTCGTATCCATCTTATTCGAAACCATCGTGTTCGAATCGATGTGCATCGTATCCATAGAGAAGTGACACGGTTCGTATCCGTCGGAGGAACATAAGTTCGAACCCATTACAGAAGCAATGCTTCGAACCCATCACTATGGCTTCGTTCGAACCCATCCTGTATGGATCCATTCGAACCCACTGGGTCAACCAACCATGATGACGTGCCTTCCATCGGTTCAAATACGCCGAGATCTATGGAGTCGAAGCGGTCAACTCGGAGTGAAGACCGGATCGATTCGAAGTTTACGCTCCACGTCACCATGAAGACGCGTGCCATGATGGATTCGAAACCATCGATTCGAAACCTTGGTTTCGAACCAAACAGCCGAACAATAAACCCAATTTCGAACCCATCATATCTCCTAACCTACTGATCCAAATGCCATGAAATTTTCACAGAAGCTTGCATACATGTTGAAGGATGTCCACGCCAAATTTCACCTCGATTGGATGAATTCTTGATCAGTTCGAATGGAGTTCGAACCGATGCCAAAGTGGGCCCAAACTTCCTGAGACCGTGCGTGTGGGCCCCCTCACGTGCCAGAAGTGGTCTCCCGAGTTTTCAGCGAAATATCAGCAGCCCGCGCCTATAAATAGATCCCCAGGGCCAACAGAAAAGGGATCTTCTGACTCTGAAGCGCCCAGACTCTGCCGGATCGAGATCTCCTTCATCCTACATCATAATTTTACTGTTGATTCCGAATTTACAATTGTAATTTGCTGTTGATTGCTGCAACAACTTGTAATCATCGAAAGAAAAGCAATAAAATATCAAAACACTTCACAGTGGACGTAGGCAACACGCCGAACCACTATAAATCGATTGTCTACGCATTTTCTTTACTGTTGATTGGAGTTTTTGTTAGATAATATCTGTTTTGAATTTGCATTCTTGACTATTATCTCTTCAACGACTCCCGAAGAGTGTTGTGCCCAATTTTGACGCAAACACTTCTCGACTCCCGAAGAGTGTTGTGCCCAATTTTGACGCAAACACTTTGGTGCTTTCACTGAGAAAACCCAAATTTTCTCCTGCTCGTTGGATCTGTCATCGATACCGGATTGAATAAATCTAAGAGAGAGATCCAGATCATTAAATCCAACTTCCTTCCATTCTATTCAGATTTGCAAAAGTCTAAGGAAAGGAATTCAATTTTCAGGATGGTTAGCACAAGAACCACCTCAAACGCTGTCAATCAAGAAGAACATGATCGACAGAATCCTGCACCTCTACCTCCATCTAATCGAGATGCTACTGCACACTCGGAACCCTCAGCTCCGGTTACCCGACAAGAATTGCAGTTGTTACTCTAAGAGCTGACCCAGAGTCGGCGACAACTAGAAGAACAGCTACGCGCTAACGCTGAGCTAATCAACAAGCTGGATCGCCAGAAATGAAAGAGATCCATGAGAGATCGTGCTTCTCGCTCTTCCAGCGAAAGTTCTTCATCTTCTGATTATCATAACCGACCTCCACGACCCCGGTTAGATGGGAGTCGTATGCCACCCGCTGGAAACCAACCGACATTGACCGTTGGACAAATAAGAGTTGGTCCGTCAGCCAGTTTCCAAACCGGACCCTCCTCCCGAGGGGGTGCCGTTCCTCACCATGCCGCTGAATACCGCACCGCTAGCGTTGCGGCTGAACCATGGGTCGACGCCCAAGATCATTCAGACCTGGACCGTCATCATAGCGGTCGTACTCCTGAACCGTACGTCCCAGAAGACTATGAACCAAGAACGCGAGACTTGAACCGTCGACGATATCCGGTTCAAGCCCGAAGTACGGAACATGATCGTACTCCGGCGCAAATGCCGGATCTTTCAACTATGATACGTCAGATGATCCGTGAGAGTCAGAGGTTCACAAACGACGATTGGGGAGTTTCCCGAAGTCACACTCCCTTTACGGACGATATTCTTAATGCTGAACCCCCACGGCGATTCCGAATGCCCACTCTACCCATGTATGAGGGAAACTCCGACCCCAACCAACATATTCTAAAATATGAATGGTCGATGACTGCTGCCAGAGCCGATGACGCTGTGAAGTTTCGTAGTTTCCCCATATCCTTGGGGGGCATCGCCACCATGTGGTTCACCCGATTGCCTCCTCGATCCATCTCCTCATTCGACCAGCTGGCCACAAAATTCGTTGAGCAATTCCGCATGCACGTCGCAAGGCCGAAAGATGTCAACACTCTATCTAGTGTCACACAAGCTCCCAGAGAAACACTCAGACACTACTTAGAAAGATTCCATACTGCATGTGCAGAGATTAGTAATCCAAACGATAACTCCATCCTTATGGCATTAACTAAGGGGATCGACCCCGATTCTGAATTTGGCAATTGGCTAGCTGGGAAACCACCTGCGTCATTGGACCGTTTCCATGCCAAAGCAGCTTAATTCCTGAGACGGGAAGACGCGAAACAGTCTAGGAAGCAAACTGACGCAGGGCCAAATGCGGAAGGAACCCAAAACAATGTTGCAATAAAACAGTCCGATGAGAGCTCCGGAAAAGTTCAGTTGAACATTAAAAATAAACAAGCTCGGCGAAGAGAGAGCGTGAATCAACTTAAAAAATAAGATCAAAATCGTGGCCCGCAACGCAAAAATCCGATGTTCGACAGTTATACTCCTTTGAATACTTCACTGGAAGACTTGTATTCACAGACCCGTAATATAATTCAGTATGAAAAACCTACTCCAAGACCGTCGTCGGAGAGACAAATCCAGACGGAAAAATTTTGAAGGTTCCATGAAGGCTACAGGCACAATACGAACGAGTGTCGTCACTTATAAGATTTTGTTGAAAAACTGGTCAGAGAAAGGAAGCTGGAACAGTTTGTGCGGACACCGCAGCCCAGAGAAGCGGGGATATCCAATCCAATCAATGAACCCAATCGACCGAGGCAGGAGGACTCGACTTGTCCCCGTGGGAGATTGGTGATAAACGCCATCAGTGGCGGGCCTATTTGCTCAGGAGCTTGGAACGACGAAGAACCTCGTCACTGTCACACATGACAGGCTCCTTCAGTCTATGAATGCTTTGTAGCTTCCTTTACATTCTGAATTTTGAATTTGTAATAAGGCACTGACTTTGCCACATTTTCTCATTTCAGCAAATAAAATGCTATCTCTTCAGGCTAAAGCTGTGATTCACCGAATACAACGTTCAACAATCACGACACACGAAGAGTTAAGTTCCATCAAACAATGGAATTTATTCAAATAGCGAGTGACTGCGTTACAACCGGTCACTCACTAAGTGAAACCCCAGCTCGGGGACAAGCCAACACATCGAAGGCTGAACTGGACCAACACACGACAGTCCATTCAACAATTCGCTCCCAGAGTGTGAGCGGACTCCAACTTCCCACAGCGTGAATTGGAGTATAAACATTCCATAATTCGTTCCCACTGCGCGAATGGACTCCAACTTCCCACAGCGTGAATTGGAGTATAAACATTCCATAATTCGCTCCCAGAGCGCGAGCGGACTCCAACTTCCCACAGTGTGAATTGGAGTATAAACATTCCATAATTCATTCCCACTGTGCGAACGGACTCCAACTTCCCACAGCGTGAATTGGAGTATAAACATTCCATAATTCGCTCCCAGAGCGCGAGCGGACTCCAACTTCCCACAGCGTGAATTGGAGTATAAACATTCCATAATTCGCTCCCAGAGCGCGAGCGGACTCCAACTTCCCAGAGCGCGAATTGGAGTATAAACATTAAATAATTCGCTCCCAGGGCGCGAGCGGACTCCAAATTCCCGGTGCGTGAATTGGAGTATAAACATTAAACAATTCGTTCCCGGAGCGCGAACGGACTCCAACTTCCCAGAGCGTGAATTGGAGTATAAACATTCCATAATTCGTTCCCACTGCGCGAACGGACCCCAACTTCCCACATCGCGAATTGGAGTATAGACATTCCATAACTCGTTCCCTCCGTGCGAACGGACTCCAACTTCCCAGAGCGCGAATTGGAGTATAAACATCAAATCCATCATTCCCAGAGTGTGAATGAATTCCCAAAAAGCTCGAATAGGTGTGACTGACCATCTATCGGCTAACTCCAACTTCCCAGAGTGTGAATTGGAGTATAAACATCAATTCAAAGTTCCCGGAGTGCGAACCGAAGTATCAACACCAACTCCAAGATCCCCAAAACATGAATTGGGGTATAAACATAAGTTACAGGTTCCCGGAGCGCGTACCGAAGCATCCGTGCAAGCTCCAGATTCCCGAAGCGCGAGTTGGAGTATAAACATCAATTCCGGGTTCCTGAAGTGCGAACCCAAACATA
Organism: Allium cepa; assembly: GCA_030765085.1. Classification (NCBI taxonomy): domain Eukaryota; kingdom Viridiplantae; phylum Streptophyta; class Magnoliopsida; order Asparagales; family Amaryllidaceae; genus Allium; species Allium cepa. The sequence continues at coordinate 382,845,434 of CM060944.1, read as the reverse complement.
CATGTTTTATCCAAGTTCCCGGCGTGTGAATTGGAGCACAAATACCAAGTTAAAGTTCCCGTAGTGCGAACTGAAATGTTAATACTAACTCCGAGTTCGTAGAGTGCGAGTTGGAATGTGAACATCATTTCCAAGTTTCCGGAGCACGAACCGTGTTACAAGCATCGATGACTCTCGAGTTCCCGGAGTGCGAACCAGATTATCGATCTCAAGTTATCTTAAGACCCCAGAATGTGGACATGTGTTCAAAGTTTGCAATAAACGCACTCAACCACCAAAACGCAAATGTTATTCCCCGAGACTAGGGGGCAAAAAAAGCTAAGTGTTAATCGCTAACCAAAGTGATACAATGTCCGAAGTTCGGTTATTCATCGATCACAATTTGCGACCAAGATTCCCAGACTTGACGAATAAGAACGAACTCCACTTAACGGTAAAAACACCACAAGTGCACCAGACCGAGAACAAGACAGTACAAGTACTTAAGCACAAATAGAACAAGAGTTGAAACAAAGAAACTGAATTTTATTTCAACTAACTTAAAAAAAGGACTTACACGCAAATAAGTTCTTCCAAAAAGAATGCCTACTAGCAGGGGTCGAACCTGCATCTATACACGACCTACTGACAAAAAACGAAGAAAAGTACCTATCTACCAAAACATCTACTTGAGAAGCCGATTTATTTCTTCTTTTTCGTCCTTCTTACTAGTGGTACATCATCAGTGTCACTAGGGACAGAAATTCTTCGCTTTGAATGTCTCCTCTCCGGCGGTGGCTCTTCGGCTGGAGGCATGATGTCAATATCCTCCTCGGAGCTTGAGTCTGCATGGAGGTTTCCCACCGGAGGAGTAGGGGGGACTGGATCCATGGCGGAAGACGGGATGGTGCCACCCGATGACACTACCCTAGCAGGTGCTGGACTCTGCGCCGCCGTACTACCACTAACATTACCACTATGCCCCGCAGCCTCTATTTCGGCGCTGATTTCGGCCAAAATTTCCTCATCACGAGTCGCATGGGCTTGGCTGGGGGCATCCACGGTCTGCGTCGAAGAACTTGAGGTCGGCGGGAGGCTACTAACGATGATAAATGGCAAGTCAGAGAAAGAACCACCCTGCTCACCGAGCAGCTCGCTCACCATTTGTTCGTCAACAGATAAGGATTTCCCCTGCGCCGCCTCAGTTGATACCGCAGTTACGACAGTGGTCTCGGTGGCGATGGCCTTATCTCCTTTGCTTGATTCTTGAGCCGCGACAGTCGGCGCAACTCCAATCACTAGGCAAAAAATAATAAGTTATTAGTAACCGCTGCAAAACAAACACTCTATTTAGAAAACGCTTGAGATAACTTCGGAATACCTTCCCCGGTTTGGCTCGCAGACGGCTGAACGGCCTCGGAAGTATGCTCATGAATAGGAGATAAGTGCGGCTGTTCCGGGTCGTAAGCAGGAACAGGTTGCAAACCGACCACAGGTACAGGCACTGACGAAGATGGTGTGGTGACTTCAGTGACAGCAGAATGGTGCTCAACACCTGATCCCTCTCCGACTTCCAGGGAACGACCACCGATCATCTCCTTCTCATGAGCAATGATGGCGTCATGAAGGACCTTCTTCTCATCGTCTGTGAGCAGCCGGTTTTCAAGTTCGAATCGATCGACCGCTTCACCTGGATGCGTTTCCTCTTCCTCCTCAACCAATCGGTCCCAAGCGCTACGAAGGTGAACCGGATAATCTTGAAGCCATGCCAAGTTTCTGTGTTTTAACACATTGGCGTTGTAAGTTATGAGCAAATCTTCGATATCGGCCTCTAGCCTGGCCTCTGCCTGTTGAACCTTCTCCTCCACCTCTGCTTCGACCGCCTGAACTTTGGCCACGGCCACATCTCTTTCAGTGTGAAGCACTACGGCTTGCTCGCAAGCCTCTTGCGCCGTGTTAAGCGCGTCATCTCTATCTTTAATAATTTCGGCAAATTTAGCCTTGAGCTCATTAAGTTTTTTTAAGGCCGCATCTCGCTCAGCAGTGACGACTGTGTTCCGGTGGCTCATGTCTTCCACCGTAACATAGTGCTCCTTTTTCATTCTATCCATGGCTGCTTGAGCTTCATCGGCCTTTGTAAGAGCCTCCATCTCTGATTTTCGAGACGATTTAGCCTCGGTATTCAGCACTTGTATGATGCGATCTTTTTGAGCCAGCTCGGTTTGAAGCTTTTCAATGGTAGCTGCTCGTTCGAAGGCCAACGCCGATGCCTTGTCGGCCGCCCTATACCACGCCTTGTATTGGGTGTAAAAGTCATGCACATAGTCGAGCGCCAACCGCTCGGCCTCCGGCGGGATTGTTTTCAGGTTCGGGGGAAAGACGTAGTTATTGAAGCAAATATTCGGGAACTCCCTCTTTAATTGCGCAAGTCTAATTGCCCCTTCTCCCGAGATTTCAATAGGAGGCTGCTCCGCGACTATCGGGGTCATCGCCTCAGATCGGGAAGATTGAGAAACCGATGTATATCGAGAAGACTCGGAAGGATGAGGGACATGAGCAGGAGGTTGTACGAGATCTCTGGAAGGAGGAGGGGTACGCGATCGCGATCGACGCTTATAACCTCTGTCCGTGTCATATCTCTCGTGATTAGAATACCCAGAGCGCCCCTGGTCATAACCTCTATCCCCTTCTCGTCTGCGCGAATCGTAATATGAAGGCTTGCGGGCATGTCGAAGACTCCCAAGCATTGAACCTCGCTTAGACATAATATCTACGAAGCAAAATAAAATAGAATTAATCACCTTTCAAAACAGGTAGTTTACAGTCAAAGGTTATGCAGTGTCGTGAAATGTGTATGAATATGCATTCCCCCCGACCAACCAGAAGTGTCGACCTCGCTAGTAATAAGAGGCTCATTCAATTCTAGAGTGCCCGGCATCATGTTGAAAAGACACATCGTCCGGGATTGGAAGATCGGCAAGCCCTTCAAAAAGATTTTCAGTTCTCGGGGGAGACATCTCCGAGATTCTAACTCCGGGAGCGGAACGGGCCGTGACAACCGATTTCCATCTCCCCTTCTCACTTGATTTAACCATGGCAGCCTTGCCTTTTCTCTGCTCCGCGACATCCGGAACTGCGTCCGTAGGCCCGGTCAGCGGCTCATCATCGGTGTGGGTTCTTTTAGAGTCAGCTTCCTCAGCTGTAGTAACTTTGGGTTTCTTGTGCTTGACTCGTTTTTTCTAGACGACCCTTAGTGCCACCTCAAAGCTTATGCTCTGCCCTTGTTCGATCAAACCGCAGGCCCGGAGATTCCTATCCGTCAATAACACGTCGATATCCCTATCTCCACTTAGGACTTCTCGAAGCACTCGCACCATCTCCCTAAAGTGCTCGCCCTCAGGTCGCTGAATCGCCGCTGTAAAAAAGGATAAAATATAAGTTCCACTTCGGCTGCAATTGCCATAGTAATTATTTACGAACTCAGCTATACTCACGTCTGAATAGCCATCGTCGGGCAAATCCAGGAGGACATCTGACATAAAACCATTTTGTCCTATAATAGCTCAACCTGGTCCAAGACCCAGTAACCACTTGGCAATTCCGTACTGCCTCCAAGAATGTGAAGAAGGGATAATTACCCCGAGTTTTGAAATTGTACAAGTATCTGATCTCGATCGGGAGTGGCGGTCGATGGAGATATTCCATAAATGCAATGAACAAGCTATTGATCGATGCATACCCGTTCGGGTGCAGCTGAGATGGAGCGATCCTCAAAAATGACAATACTTCCCTTATATACTCGTTGAACGGAGGAAGTGTTCCGGCCGCACACGCGTGGCTGTTAAATGCAGTATACCCTTCCGGTGGGTTGTGCGGTCTATCATTCGGCCCCGGCAGTAACACATCGTCCAGTGACAGGCCGTGCCTCAAGCATATCCTTCCCAACATGTCTTCAGAGATATTGGATTGAACGGAATCCGATGGATTTGCGATGAACGACGCATCAGGCAATTCATCCGGGGCTGGACCGACGATCTCAGGATCGATGTCTGGAACCTCTAGTCTCGGAGAGGCTGTACCTTGAATCTCCTGCTGCTGTGAACTTGACGGTTCCATAACTAGCTAACTTATGAGAAACCATCGTTAGACGACAAAGGACCCGTGCGTTCCCCAGTGCAAAGTGTATGAATGTGTGTGGTGCAGTGCCATGCATTACTTGAGTAAATGTCGCAGAGTTAAAGTAAATATGAAAACGACAAAGCTACGGAGTCCAGTTATAATGACCGTCATCGCTGACCGTCATCACTAATCCATTTCTATGATGGAAATTGATTCGGATAGAAGCTGTTATAGTTCCATCGACAAGCTTCGAAAGGCGGTCAAGTATGCAGTTTAATATTCGAGTCCAAATATGCAAGAATGAAGCTCGTCGAAGTCATGCTTAGAAAAATTTCAAATTTTGGTATCCATCATAGAGGGTTCGAAACGATCACAAGGACTTCGTTCGAACCCAACCGAACGTCGCTTCGTTCGAACCCATCCTGACGTCGCTTCGAACCAATACCGTTAGACGCGCTTCGAACCGATAACCATGTGTCAAATTCGAATCAATCGATAGTGGATGACTTCGAACCGATCCTTGATTGACATGTTCGAACCGATATGAATCGCTACCCTTCGTACCAATGCAAAGTAGAGAACTCCGAACCGATAGCCGATGGGTTCGAAACCATCGACTCGGATGAACTCATTGCCACCCATCAATCAGTACGAACTGTGCGCCCCATAAGGGCATCCCCAAGGATCGATGTGAAATCCAAGAAAATGATGCCACCATCATCGATTCGAACTCGAGCCCACGCATCGGTTCGAAGCCCTACCAAACCAGATCTGGTTTTGCCAATCTCGAGGCTGCGCAATCGATGAAGAAGGAATGGGATTTAAAATTACTTTGCCGCTTGGATTCAAGACTAATTACCTAGTTTGAATAATGGATTCGAGGAATTAGAGATTTGGATCTTGAATGGTTCACGCAACACAGTGTTTTTTCTCCTTTGGAGCTCCGAAACGATGCACTGCACAGTAAAAGCAAGCAAGAGTAAAAGTAAAAATGAAAACAGTGAAACCCACTGCTATTTATATGGCGCCTAGGATGTGACCGGGCCGATCGACCCAACCGGTCGCAACCGGTCAAGTACCAGATCGTTTCGAAGTTGGCTTTCGAACCCATCTGCCTAAAGCCCTATCGATTCGAAGTTCACCTCATGCTTCAACGGTACGAAACGCACTACAGAGTGACAGGCTGCATCGATGTGAAACGAACTGTGGGCACATCGATTCGAAGACCTTGTTCACATCAACCACTTCGAATCCATCCATGGCCTATCGATACGACAGATGACTTCGTACCCATCTGCTTCCAATTCGAATCGACTCGAACAATCATTTCGTATCCTTCCCCTCAAACCGGTTCGAATGTTAACTTCGAACCCATCATAGCGCAAGCATACCGCGTCCGTACAGACGTGGATTTCAAACCCATCGATGCTCGAATGCATCGGTTCGAAATATTACACTCACGCAATATAGAATTAAATTCCTTCAACCTTCAATATCGATTCAGGAGAGGATCGATACGAAGGGACTTTTCTAAACAACCATCAAGCGTTGTCTCAACTCAAATTTCCAAATCGGTTCAGGAGCGAATCGATACGAAATTCAATAGCCAACCAAGCTGGCAACGACTCGTGAACGCACGACGTTAACAAGGGTCAAATCAACATATGTGCATATATGTCAAACTAACATTCGATTTTAAACATTTACAGGGATCAAACACTCATCCTGTTACAAATGCAACAACCAACGGCTAAGCGCTACTATACAGCAATGCAGCATACGAGTTTAAACAAAAAAGAGAGCAATGATTGTTCAGAAAGAAACGGCAGCTATTCAAAGCACGTCATGTTCCCACAAGACGTACTTTGGGGGGCAGAATGTTATCCCGCTTTTTGGCAAAGCCGCGATACCAAAATATCGGTCAGACACGGAGAACAGTTCGTCTCAGAGACCAGTCATACTTCGTTTCGCCATGGATATCATTGAATTTTATCCGAGTCCAGATTGAGCTACAATTGATAGGACACGGCAAGAAAGACCATAGGAGTCAGCATTTCAAATTTCAAGTCAATCCGAGTTCATATGCTCGAGTTATGGTCGATTCAATTTGAAGGGAAAGACCAGGTTTCGAAACCATCACCAAATAGTATTTCGAAACCATCACCTTCGAATCTGTTGAACTCGAAACCATCAGGGCGCCTCGGCTTCGACTCCATCACCTTCGACTCCCTCACCTTCGTATCCATCTTATTCGAAACCATCGTGTTCGAATCGATGTGCATCGTATCCATAGAGAAGTGACAAGGTTCGTATCCGTCGGAGGAACATAAGTTCGAACCCATTACAGAAGCAATGCTTCGAACCCATCACTATGGCTTCGTTCGAACCCATCCTGTATGGCTCCATTCGAACCCACTGGGTCAACCAACCATGATGACGTGCCTTCCATCGGTTCAAATACGCCGAGATCTATGGAGTCGAAGCGGTCAACTCGGAGTGAAGACCGGATCGATTCGAAGTTTGCGCTCCACGTCACCACGAAGACGTGTGCCATGATGGATTCGAAACCATCGATTCGAAACCTTGGTTTCGAACCAAACAGCCGAACAATAAACCCAATTTCGAACCCATCTTATCTCCTAACCTACTGATCCAAATGCCATGAAATTTTCACAGAAGCTTGCATACATGTTGAAGGATGTCCACGCGAAATTTCACCTCGATTGGATGAATTCTTGATCGGTTCTAATGGAGTTCGAACCGATGCCGAAGTGGGCCCAAACTTCCTGAGACCGTGCGTGTGGGCCCCCTCACGTGCCAGAAGTGGTCTCCCGAGTTTTCAGCGAAATATCAGCAGCCCGCGCCTATAAATAGAGCCCTAGGGCCAACAGAAAAGGGATCTTCTGACTCTGAAGCGCCCAGACTCTGCCGGATCGAGATCTCCTTCATCCTACATCATAATTTTACTGTTGATTCCGAATTTACAATTGTAATTTGCTGTTGATTGCTGCAACAACTTGTAATCATCGAAAGAAAAGCAATAAAATATCAAAACACTTCACAGTGGACGTAGGCAACACGCCGAACCACTATAAATCGATTGTCTACGCATTTTCTTTACTGTTGATTGGAGTTTTTGTTAGATAATATCTGTTTTGAATTTGCATTCTTGACTATTATCTCTTCAACGACTCCCGAAGATTGTTGTGCCCAATTTTGACGCAAACACTTCTCGACTCCCGAAGAGTGTTGTGCCCAATTTTGACGCAAACAGTTCTATTCTAATTTTTATATATTCCACTGCATCATGTTGTTCGATGCATTATCCTATTATACCTGCTGTATGTATAACTCTAATTGTATTGTAAAAATTGTGTAATCAAATGTATATTATAAAACAGCTTCATGAACTGTTTATTTGATTACAATATTTTGTCATTCTGCTGTGAGATTATGTTTTTTGTTTTCATTCCTTTCTCTTATTTGTCCAATTAACAATCCTTCCTTTTGGATGGTTAAAGTTCGACATGTGTAATTTATTTTTGATTTAAACCATCCAAAAAGGTGGGTCATTAAAGTTGGTATCAGAGCTTTCGTTTAGCGATAACCTTAGCTTTATGGGGTTTGATTCATTAGAGACAGGGTTATTAATACCCTAGAATGAGTTTGAGAGTATATATAGGAGAGAGCATATTTGCTAGTGCTATAAAAATGTTTTATATCGTGTCAATTTGTGCTGTTTAATATTTATAAATTCTGGTGGATGCATAGGACGCTATGGCATCGATAAGGATTTCTAAACACTTAATAAGGCATATCGACACAATTTTTTTTGAAATATAGGTAAATGAAATAATTGTACCTAGTATTATGTTTTGTAAATAAAAGAATAATTTTTATAAATGGATATAATTGTATGTGATATGTTTGCCAAGAAGCGAAATCTTATAAATATTGGTTGCATAATAAAATTTACAAATGAAGTGAATATGAATTGGAAATTTAAGGATTTATGTTCTGGAGTTTTGAAATTGGTTTTCAAAGATTTTGGAATATAATATTTGTATTATTTGAAAGTATTTTCAAATATAAATATTTTCAATGTGATTTGAAAGAAATGTTTTAAAGGAGTTTTAAAAGGAAATAAGTTCTGTACTCCCCTCTTCTATCGCTGGAAAACAATTTCGGTGATGATGGCCGCATCATCGACATTTATTTTCGAGTCTCAAAGTGGGGAATGCCACTTAGTAGTTTTGTTACACATTTGGTTCGATAAAAAGATTTTGATTTAAAATTTCTTAAGTATGATTTGATATATATAAAAGATATATACATACGCATATATTATTTCAAAATAGTTTGAAATGAAATCCGATATTTAGTTCTTAAATTTCTTTTAATTAATGATTTTTAATTATTGTAATGAAAATGAATCATGACTATTTTAATAGTTGGAAACTTCTAAAATGAGAATTAAGATATTAAGTGTTTAAATGAATATAAGAAGTTAAATCTTAATAGATGTGAATCATTGAATATTTTGTTAACTAAAATGAATAATATAAATTTGTATAACACTCAATTACATTCTAAAAATAAATATAAAACTTACTAGAAATGTTTAGAAATGTGAAATTTTATTATGAATATGTAATAGAATTTTATAAAAGTAAAACTTAAGTAATGTAGTTATGTCTACAAATAAGAGTTATAATGTACAAGATAAATTTTAGACATAAGTTAATATTTTTAAATGCTAGTAATTAAATTAAATAGAAAGAAGTGAATACTACTTAAGTAAATGATTGCAAACTTAAGAAATTGTCGAAGTGATTCATAAATAGATTTAATATTAAAAGAAATACTATAGTAAAACAAACGTGAAATAAAAAAGTAGAAAAACTTAATTATGAATTGATTCACTAATGAATATTAATCTTAATTGGAAATCAAGCTATATAACTAAATGAGTATGAATTATATTGCAAGGAAACTTATATAATATTTTAAGAATTGATTTATTGATGTTCAAAATAATTTAATGAAAAATAACCTATGTATGTAAATGAATAAAAATTAATAAAAGTAATTTGATATGAATGAAAATAAATGGATAGTAAATGCTATGGATAGAAACCAATAGAATAAACTGAAATAATATTTAAAATTCATTATTGTTTGGCTTATGGGATGTTTGGGAAATGATACTTCAAATTGTTTAAGGATGTATGAATAATCTATTAATTAATTATCTAAGGCCGTTGAGTGTAAGGTACACTTGGTAGTTTATTTATCACCCTTGTATGATGAAAAGTTTCTGAACATGGACAAACGATTAGTTTTGGTTGCTATGGATGTATGATGGATTCTTTGGTTGCATATAATGGTTTTACTTCTTTGTTTGCATATGATTTTTATGTATTGTATGTTGCTTATTCTATTGATTTGAAACAACTAAAATATTACTCTTTTACATACTTTTAACTCTTTTGGATTATATAAGTGAAACACGTGTTTATGGAAGCACTGACTACTGCTTTTGGTTTCATAAATAAGTTGTTTGCCCAAAAAATATGTACATTTTTGGATTACGGTTTTTTTAACGATATTTTATTGTTTTCCCCATGGCTTGGGATATTTTATTATCGAAATATCATATACATATATATACTGTAATTATTGATATTATTATTTTTTTAGAACCTAGCCTGCAAAGAAGATTGCCAAAATTATTTGTGAATTTAGGACTTAGAATTTTTTATGAAAGTTGAGTTATTTTCAAATTCTTATCAAACTAAATTATGTAAATTAATTGTTTATAAATTAATTATTTTGAATAAAATTATATCTATTTTCTTAATTCCTTCTTGATCCTTTTCAAGGACGAAAAGTTTTAAATGAGGAAGAGTATAACGACTCGTATTTTTTGATAATTAAAAATATTAAATTAAATTAGATTTTGTAATTTAACATAGTGAGAAATTAAGATTTATGATTTATTAATGAAAATAATAATTAGAATACGATTTAATAATATTGTTTGAATGTTATTGACAAATATTTTTACGTAATTTCAATCAATTGAAATAATTGTAAAGTTAATTTGGTTATATTTTAAATAAGAAATAAATTAAATGTTGAAATTGTATGTTATTAATTGAAATAGATTTATTATAGAATATGAAATAAGTACATAAATTTATTAGCTTTTATTTGTAAATAATAGACTTAGAAATGTGTTTGAATTACTAATACATAACAATTGTTTTAGTTATTATTTTGTTATTTAATCCGTTGAAATAATTTGGAAATCAATGTGAATTTAATGTAATTAAATATTGTCGTTAATATGAATTAAGATGATAATTGTAGAATATGAATGACAAAATGTAAACTAATGTTAATTATATTCATAAGGTAATAGTTGACTTAATATAAGAGTGTAAATTGAAATAAAAGAATTTAACTGAAATTAAATATAATTAACTGGGGTTTTATTACAGTTGTAATTGAACGCTGAATTTAATACAATATTTAAATATTGGATTTAACATGGAAAATGTATCTTTAAGGATTATTAATTTCTATGTAACCAAGAATGATAAAATGGTTAACTTTTAAATTTGAATTTAGAGGTGATTTAATCAATTTAATAATAATTTATTTAATTAATGTGAAAAATTAGCCATTTTGGCCACTGTCAAGGATTTCGTTGAAACCAGCTTCATCATATCCGTAACGGTGAATTATTACAAGATTTTAAGTTTCGTAGCAATCAGACTTATCGTTTGATCGTGCGAGTTTGAAACGCATAGAAATCAATTTAAAAATTTAAATGAATATAGTTTTATTTTAAAAGCTAACATCTATATATGATGGAATTAGGCTTTAAAACTAGTTCCGTTGAGTTTAAAAATATCGAAAACATATATTTTGATATATTGAATAACCCATTTTCGTCTCGGGAATGAAATGGGCTTTTTGGGTTGTTGTTATCGTTTCGACCCAATTCAATCTGTCCATTCATTCTTATCCATCTATCTGTATAAAAAGATACTTCCCATAACCCTAACAGCTTTCTGATTTCATTTTTTATACATACAAATTTATGCTCCTTCATTCCTTCCCAAAGGTGGAAACCCCAATTTCAATTTCAATCAAAACCCTAATTTCAATTTAAAATCAAATTTAAAATTCAGACTCTTTAAACCATATCTAATTATATGTCGCTGGAAAGCTCTCGACGAGCAAAATTTAGATCTGCTATTCATTTTTGCAATTGAGTCTCGGATTGGCCAGAAATCGTTGAAGAAGTTTCGGCCGTCCATCCTAGGGTTTTCAATTTAATGGTGGATCTTCATCGATAGGATGATGGATGTTGCTACGAAATAGACGAGGATGAGGTGAGTCGATCCATGTGGTTAAGGTGTGTCAAATGTGTCAGATTTCATCATGATTGGTAAGAGATGGGGGCGATATCCACGTGGGGGTGTCAGAGCTCATCGTGTGGGTAAGGGGAGGTCGGCCAGATGAGGGCGTCGCGGCGAGATGGTCTAATCGAAGGGGCATCGATCTTAGGCGTGGCCGGGTGTAAGTTATTGTTAGTAGCTGGAAGTCAAGATGTGGTCTCAGTCGCAATTAGGGTTCGTAAATTTACAATTATGCCCTTTAATTTAATTTAATTTAATTTAAATTTGAATCTTAAAACTTCTAAGTTGAATAACTTTCCATACGAGCTCGGATTTGGACGCGGTTTCTACCATTGCGGTCATATCAAACTCCTGGACAACATGGAACTGGTTTGGTTAAATTTGAAGGCTACTGGATTTTTTGGCTTTATTTGGATTTTAAATCGAGATAAATCAAAGGTGAGTGATTTAACCCACTCACAAATACTAAAACATCTTATGTTAGTTAAATTGTGTTTAAGATGTGATAAGAATATTATTGGTTGCCATTTGGTAGTCTAATTTGACATTTTAATTTAATTTGAATTTATATTTAATTAAATAACCATTTATATTAATATTGAAATTTAAATTGTTAGTTAAAACCTGATAATGATAACCAGTTAATTGTTGTAATTTATTGGTTGATTTGGCTGTTGATTATAATGGATGTTTATCTTTTTGACATTTTAGATGATTGGATGTTTATATCCCTGTTATCACTATGGGTTGAAACGATACATACCTGAATGATCATATAGATTAGAAAAAAACATCATGGGTCGAAATGATAAATCCGAGCGATTTTATTAATGTGGAAATTATTGATTCGGGACACGGGTTGAAATGATATATACCTAGAAAGTTAACTATTTTGGGTCGAAATGGTACATACTCAATCACTTGGCCATGGTGTAGAAAATTATATATGGACATCGTTGGTCGGTTTTAAATTTTTTTCAAAATGGTAAAGTATGTTTAATTTATAAATTTGATTTATAAATTTAGTTTCATGATTTTGTTTAAAAAATTATATTTGGAAAATAATTTATTTTATATGTTTTAAAGCTCTAATTATAAGTTCATGTATGGTTTTAAATGTAAAGTGAAGATTTTAATTTATAATTTTAGTTGTTTTAAATATATTTTTAAATATTTTAAAATTTAATTTAATAAAATATTTAACATATATATTTTAAATATAATGTAGTATAATAAATATAGTTTTGAATTAAGGTAATAAATATAGACTTTTATAATAACTTTAGTAGACAAAAGATTTTTTTGTAAAGATTTTTTGAATTATTTAAAAGGGTTTTGTAAGGAATTTATAAAAGTTTTGTAAGAGATTTTATAATGAATTTTATAAAAGGAATTTATAATGGTTTTATAAAGGAGTTTATAAATGTTTTAAAGGATTTTACAATGGGTTTTATAAAAGAACTTGTATAAAGAGGGATTTGAAAGCGTTTAAAGGAATTTGCATAGAAGTTTATGAAAAGAGGAAGAGTTGTAAACCGTTTAGGAATTTATAAATAGCTTTATAAATGGTTTTAAAGCCTATAAATAGTTTATAAATGGTTTAAGAGAGATTTATATATTATTTTTGGAATTGATTGAAAGAAATCTTCCTCGGTATTATACTTTTGGAATAAGAATATGAATATCTTGATATGAAAGTATGAACTGTTTTCTGAATTTATTATATAAATGTTTTATAAAATGACCACGGTGTGAAAAACATAACGATTGGTTGTTAAAGAGACTGGGGTCGGATATTGTCATACTCTCTGCCAGTTCCGAAACTACTTTAACAACTTTCCATGTGGTGGAGAATCCAGAACGAAGTAGGAAGGTTTGACAAACGCTATTGGTATGAGGTAAGAACGCAGCCCTGACCTTCGGGTCAGCTTGATATGACTAAAATCAGGAGACATAAGCAGGCCAAGTGAAGTCGCTCCTCCGATCAGACATGCGTCTCCAATACCATATCTGTTACTTTGTGAATGAATGATGGCCACTTCGATTTGATTATGGTAGTGTTGTTCGAGATGGACGGTAGTAGCTGCTATGCGTTACCACTAGCCTGGTTCTACAACCCAGTAAAATCCTATCGTGGGTATAGCTTCATGTGCCCTGTCGTATGCCTTATCGAGCCCACTATGATTTTGTTTTGTGTCATACATATGGAGTGCTCCCTGATAGCCCACCGGTTTGGTGGAGTTTACAGCACTGTGTAGACTACAACATTTATAAAATGTGTTAAGAGGGATATGGGTAATGCCTTAATGCTATTTTAATACTTCACTGATAGACGTTACATATATAGCGTATATTACTACATATAGATGTTTAACGGATCCTTAAGAGATGGAAGATCCAGAAACATCTTTTATGTTATTGCACACACAATATACATGGGATAGGAGATGAAAAATCCTGTAAACATCTTTGAAGCCATTACACTCATATTTATTTGTTGTTGATTTAACTTACGTAAGATATTTTTGTTTTGACTTGAGTATTTTGTCTCTTTAGTACGCTCGGGTCAACCTAAGCATTTCAGTGTTGAAGACTTTATTTTTGGAGGACGAAGATGGAGAATTGCATACTATATATATGTATATCGCATCATGTTATTCCGCTACATTATCCTATTATACCTGCTGCATGTATAACTCTGATTGTATTGTAAAAATTGTGTAATCAAATGTATATTATAAAATAGCTTCATGAAATGTTTATTTGATTATTATATTTTATCATTCCACTGTAAGATTCTGTGTTTCGTTTTTATTCCCTTCTCTTATTTACCCCATTAACAATCCTCCCTTTTGAATGGTTTGAGTTTGACACGTGTGATTTATTATCGATTTAAGTCGTACAAAAAGGTGGGTCGTTACACGACTCAAAGGTGTAAATTCAGTCAGCGATTATTCGAATATTAACGTTCACACGTCATCTAGAAAGTGGTGTGACATTTTGAACGAATTTATCGCTTAAATATCTTTTGGTAAAAATCCAAATTTACTTATGATAAGAGGTACCTAATAGAGACTATTATTTACACCAATTCTGTTTGTCAAAACTACATCATATTAGGACTTATGGAATTTGGTAATGGTCAAAATTCCAATACCATCCACATTCAACTTTATAGTCCAAATACAAAGTCAACGGTTCAATGATAACAATTACTATTAATCGAAATGCTCTGGCCAAAGACTTTGACATTGAGTTGACGAAGATACTAACCCTATATAACTGAGGAGATGAATCCTCTTTTGAATAGTGCTTCACTTTCAATACTTCCATCAATTCAACTATAGTTACTCGATGGAACGTCATGCCATGATTTGACCATAATCAAAGCGGACCTTTCATATTGAAGATCCACAGTATTCTCAAGTCGAGAGAACTATGTAAATCAGTCACATAGATGTTTTCTGTTTGACCTTAGTTATATTAACCAATAGAAAATTATCGAGTGAGTCATTCCACGGTTATCCAATAACTATCAGTATGTAACCCCTAGGTGCCTCCAGCAGTCATGAGTAATACACTGCCCAACATTTGGAGGGCTTTACATAGTTTAATCTCAATGGATAAATTGATATCTAGTCTGATGCACCTTGACTTGGGACATTTAAAGTGGTATATTTGTTTTATTGTGATAAATTACTCATGGTTACAACATTTTGTAACTACTATCACAACTATACCATTTATGGATTTTCTATTAAATATACTTTTAATTAAATTAATTAATCAATATAACTACATTATATCAAGTATATAATAGAAAGAAAATACCTTTATTTCGAACAAGGTTGGTCAATGAGTTAGATATATGTAATAAATTACATAATTACCCCTAGGGTATACCCCTAACTCTATCAATCTTCCACTTGCACTTGGGGTCAATTAAAGAATCTTATTCCAACTTTACCAATCGGTTTTCTCCGCACCAATTGGGTCAGTCCCTTTGTGAACAAGTGTGCTATTTTGTTTTAATTGTCTACTCTGTCAATCAACTCTCTCTAATGGTGATAAACTGCTTTATCATGTGGAACAATTCAGAGTACATCTCTCGACTTCTAGCAAGCAATAAGTTTTGTTACAAACTATAATATGACATTGTTATCATATAACAAAGCTACGAGATTTCAACATTTGGAATCAGCTCAGTTATAAATTATGCATTTATCTTTTTATACACATTGCTTTTATTGCGGTGCTATTCAAGGTGATGTACTTAGCCTTTTTCATTGAATCGGCCATGGTCTTTCATTTGGAACATTTTCAACTTAAATATTTTTAGCATGAATTTATCATCGACATATTTTACTCAATATCGCTTATGAAGTTTGAGTTGAACACTCATAAGGAGTTTTTGTTTCTGTAAACAATTCTCCAGTATTCCATAAATACATGAGAAAACTTCAAACAACCATTAAGTGATATCAATTTGGATTTGATATTTTCTTCACGTATCAAATACATAAACAAACCATGGTATCATAGAAAACATAACATGTATGATAATTACTATTGCCAATGCAAAGGAATCAATCTTACATGTTTTGTGTGTTAAACATTTTAATAAGGTGTCCTTGCATATCATTTGGGACATTCGCAACATCTTTTATACTTACTATAAAGGTCATCATTTATTAATCCAATGTTGAGTATTAAAACAACTAAGGCTGATTTTAACACAAGTACATCATTAAAATTAACAACGTGTTGTTTACTTATAGTTTAGAAATATCAATGTATCTTTAAGCGTTCTTTCTTATGATACACACTTCCTCTGCACTTTATTGAAATCAAATTGTTTGATGATTCTACCAAATACTTATTCAATCTTGACGCGCTTCCTTTGCACTTTGATTGAAAATCAAATTGTTTGATATTTCTACCAAATACTAATTCAATCTTAACGCTTATAAAATGATACTTTCATATCATTCCTTGGATCATATTTAAAGCCTCACAAACTCAATATCGCTCCCACTGACTTCGAGACATTTTTGTTTAACATGTGTAAACAGCTTATTTTAAATCATTATTTAGAATTTTCTGTTTCAAAACATATATACTAAAAGACTAAGCCTTATCAAGCAATAATTTTGTGAGTAAGTCTGAATTGACCTGAATATGTTGGATATCGAAACTATTATGCTAATTTCAACAACAAAAATTTACAATATTACTCTTATCAGCACTGTTTATTTAATTCCAACTGCAAAAGTCGTACACATAAAGACATAGTAGTGGTTGATAGATCTTATTTCTTTAGTTACGACCACCAAAATCTATATTTTGATAGCGTACTTGGAATTCTTTCGAATTTGCGCATCATGCCATATAGAGTCAACACTCTCAATGGTTTATTAAGCAATCTAAGATTATATTTTTTGACATTAATAAGAAACTCATAGTTTCTCTTCGATGTGCGAGAATACTTACTATATGTTCTAATGCTATGTGTTCTTTTAGGTTAGTTAATTTCATTTCATCTCATATAGTCAGTTCTATATATGGATCATATCCAATTCCATTTTACTACCAATAATTCCTTAAAGAAATTTCTTCATAATGAAGTTGGTATATTTTGAAACAATAATTGTTTCTTAGTGCAATAGAATATGTATTCATAAGTGTTTATGAATTTCTTTACTTATCAAACTGATTTAATTTTAGTTTACAAAAATTATATTCAAAACTGAAATATGTCATCCAATGATAGTCTTTTCAAAATCCTTTTAGGGAGATTCATACAAGATCCCTCATGAACAATTATTGCATGCAATCTTTCGACTCGCATAACCTGCCAACTCCTTGGCCTATAATACGTTGGAGTTTCTTATAAACCCTTATCTTGTAAAATTTTATAAACTATTATGCAGATGAAATAATATTAACCTTGTGCACTACCCTAAAGTACGTTACTTTATAGAAATAGACTAACTCACTTTCACTAATAATTAATCGTACATTGTCTAACAAAGTTTGATTATTCCATATGATGCATCATTATGTATCACATGGAGGAGTAATTTTAAGATTGAATTTTTATTCATTTTAAGTATGCACAGAACATTATAGTAGCGACCCACAGTTCCGAACCCTTTGAGTTGATAATAACTCACTCCTCTTCAGCCCAAATTGTACGAAAGAATGAATAACTAGGGTAAAGAAGAAGAGAGAGATAGAAGAAAATAGAACAACAAAATATAGAATCTCACAATCGCAATGGAAAATATAATATATATATATATATATATAACAACATATTTTTACACAAAAGGATCTGTAACGGTTTTATACTTACAGTCATCAAGGTACAATAATCAATACATCAAACTGGACAGTTATATAAATTGTCCTTACACAGCGGAATACAAGCCAAGTACGGAGATACGTCTCTGTCATCTAGCTTGTCTCCTGAGCTCCATAGCATTCTATCCTAAATCTGTAACACTCAGTCTGACACGACCATTATAATTATATAACTCCCGAGTCAGTCTGGAAAACCAGCATGAGAAACACACTCAGTTTGAATTATTAGAGTTATTAAAAATCCTTTGAAAAGCAAAAGCATCTTGTAAGACCGTGTCACACATAAACACGATGGGTTTTTCACTTACGATAACCAAAATATTTTATAGAAAATTAAGTGATATTATAATAATGTCTAAGTACAAATACTTATTCAAATAGCCCAAATTGTTACATTAATTAAATTCCATCATACCAGGCTCTACAAACAATACCATAAGGCTCGTATTGGAAAATGGATTCCATGCAATGACTGAGCCACTGGGGTACCGCCCATCACAGTATACCTCTAGAACAATGTACTGAGGACCTTGCTGGGATCCCCTGCTATTCAAGATCGGCCTACCCCTTACCTGGACATACCGAATATGTCATTACCTCGGGTGTTCCCACCTTTACCATCGAACGTTCCTTCTTTCGTGCACAACTATATCCATAATATATAGGTTTTCGAGGACATCTAGAAAAGTGATAACATGCCCAAATTGGGTGTGACACACTTAGTCTTGCTGCATCTCCCCTTGTTTTAGTCATTCCCGATTGATGAGGCTAGAGGCTAAGCGTTACCATTCAAGAATCAGTTCTACTTAGAATGCTCATCGTAATCCAATGATGATGTTCTGATAGCATTCGTCCATACAAGTTGTCTTAGGTCTGGACAAACCGAATCACCGTCTTCATCATCTTCAAGGTATTCATTTGTAACGTTCAAACCAGATTGAAGTGGTTGTCGGATAATTAAATCTGATCACGATCTCTTCGAAATGATTAACGACATTGGCCAATATTGATAGTCAGTTATTTAACTATCAATAAAACATCCATAAGCAGGCACCAGGCCTTATTATACACTTTTTCTCAAAATATCTATTTTCAAAATATCTTTATAAGATATATCGATTCCTTCCAACATTTGAAAACAATTCCAAATATTTAATCCGTAACAGAATATTTTCCAAACTATCTCAACACTTAGAAATATTTTCAAGTTTCCATTTTTCAACTTAGGAAAATATTACAAGTCTTATTTTCTAAAATATTTCAAATATTAACACTTAAGAGAATATTTCGTAACTTATCTCATAAGTCTTCGGAATCACTAATAAATTCCTTTTTTTCAATTTCTAAACCTAATATACTTATTTATAACCCCATTCAACCATTTATAACTTCTTTTATAAATTCAGATTTCATTTCAAATTCCCATATTCGTACATTTTGAAATTTCATTTCCTCCAAATCCCTTTATAAAATTCCTTCCCTCAAAACATATCCAATTAAAGCCCCATTTACGCATCTCGAGAGAATTTATAAATAAAAATTTTCAATCACTTCAAAACTTTCTATATAAATAAAATAAGTATTTTAAAGAATAATAATTTATTTTTAAAACATGTTTAAGCAATTATATAAATATCGAAAAAAAATTTATAAACATTAACAACTCATTTTTTAGATAAACATATAAATTTTCAAAACTGATTTTAAAAGTTAGAATTTACTAAAATAAATACTTAATTTTTGAAAATCTACTTATCGAAGCACAACCCTATCTAGTTTAAAATTTCATAGTTTTAAAAAAAAAATCAAATTTTCCCTTTAAAACCCAACTTAACTTCTTAAAATAAAAATATATTTTAAAAAAAACCTCAATAACTAATTAAATTTATAAATTCTTCTTGAATCACATCATATCCTTCCATTTAACCTTAATCATTTTCACTTTCAAAAATAGTACCACTATTTTTCTCATCATATTTCGATATTCTACTATAAATTCTTTCTGTAAATTTATATTTTCAATCTATCACCTGATATCGATTTCCCTTATTTATAACATCGTTTATAAATTTTATAACTTTTTTGAGTTTCACTTTTTACAAAACTAATCTCGTTTATAAAATTCCATTTTTATAAATCCATTACTTTGCAATTCCATTTATAACTTCTAATCTATTTTTAATATTGACTTCAACTCTTTTTATATTTCCGGAATATCATTCATAAATTCTCTAATATAATTCATTTTTAAAATCGCTATTCAACAATTCACAATAGTTAAGTGTTACCAAAAATCTATATATTTTTCTAACTCAATTTCTTTAAAATAACCCCAATTCCAATATAAATATTTTTGTATAAAAATTTCCCTTTTATCCCTTAAATTTTAAAAATATATTTATGATATTTAAATTATAAAAATTCAAGCCAGTGCTACAATAGCATCCAATAATTCCAAACACTACAATAATCGATATTAGATTATCCTACACAATCCGTATATCATAATATATGAAATTGAATTTAACATTTTGAGGAATCCAGTTGGATCCCTCCAACCTGTTTCCATGCATCCATAGATGTTAATACAACATAAAATTACCAATCCCACTTCAAAGGGGGTATCGCGATATACATGGTCATCCGCTATTATGCGAGGCACATAGGGTCTCATCCGCTATAATATGTGGGAATATCACTCTAAATACTAGTATATATATGTGCTACTGTATATATTTAACTATTTGAAATTAATATCTAGCAATCAAAAAGGGGTGAGATTTACTCACCTTGTTTTTAAATTTGCCAAACATCCAGATTTAAACTAGATCAAAAATTTCGGCTGACTCTGATCGGCTCCAAATTAATTCTAATTGTCGCATTCATTGATTTCGACCTCGTACGAACAGATTATTTATTAATTACTATAACGAGATAATGTAAGTTTATTTAATATAACGAGTATGATTAAAGTTTAACTGATATATTTAAATTAACCAAATAGATTAATCTAAGAGAATACCTTCATCGGCTTAATCCTTCTTTCCAAAACAAGCTCGCAACTACCCAGGCTCGCAACACAACGCGACTTCGACTTGGCCAAAACCCAACTTGAAATCGAACTCGCCTATACATGATACTCCATCGCCAACATCATGTCCGCCAATCACGACCTTGTCGAATGCAATACCCCTCCTCCACATTGTGTTGCTGCTTCACAATGATCAATCGCACCCATACATCGCCCTCTCTCATCGCGACCGTCCAGTCTATCATTGCATGCAATCACCCGAGCTAAACCTTACTTGCGATTTTCGCCTCCTTCTTCTCAAACTTTGCGACTGCAACTCATCATGACTACGCCATCATCTCGTCTACCTTTCTATATGACATCTCAAAACCACCCCCAACGTTCATCCCACGTCGATGCTGAATCTCGAAGCGAACATCCCATCGCCTTACCTCTGAGCCTCTCGCTTATCGTAGATGATGCCACTGAAACCCTTAATCGTGAGTAAGTCGATCGCACCTCCGAGTTCTGCTGTCAACATCACGAGTTTGATCGGAGGAATTTTGCCCAGTTGCAATTTTTAAACAAAATCGATTTCGATTTGCCAGGGAATTAAATGAAATCGAAGAAGTGGGATTCACGTAAAAATGAGGTGCATGCATGATTGATTTCATTCTTTTTTTCTTTGAACTTCATTCGATTCTTTTTTTAAAATTTAATGAACGAATTCGATTTCATTCTCGAGAAGATATGGATGACGTGATTTTAAAAGTAAAGGATAAAGTGGCTATAGGCACATGTTGGAGACAACATAGGATTTGACAAAACCTTTTCGGCTGACAAGGTATTCGACAAAAATATATGTATATATATAAAATCCCAAAAATATCTCGATATTTATTTCGAACCCCTATTGAAACGTGCCACCAGATGTTCCTAATGTTATACCCCTATTTCGAATGTCATGGAATAAGTTTTGAAATCTAATTCGATCATATGTGGAAGATAACTTTTTGATTCAATAATTTAAATTAAATTAAATTAAATTATTTCTATGCATTTTCAGATCGTACGACCAAATGGTAAATCCAAACGCTACAAAATTTAAAATTCGATAATAATACACTATTGTGGATCCAATGGAACAGGTTTCGTCGAATTCCGAAACTATGCCTCGGATCGCTATTTTTAGCGCGTCGATCAAATCGATGATTTCAAAAATCAATGAAAACACTTGAAATTCCAGTGTTAAAATTTTATTTACCCAATTATAATTCCAAATTCAATATTTAAACCATTTAAATATTCAAAATCGAACGACGAAAAATCCAGATCATTACAATTTTCCAATAATCTCACTCATTCGATCGGATCAAATCATTTCTATCGCATGTTATTTCATTTAAATCTATTTTATATGCTATAAGTTTACCATAAACATGCTACATATGTATCAAATACACATGTCCACGTCAATGTTAACTCATCAGTGAATATGTTGAAGTATGTGGAACCATTTTGGTATTTATTGAATTACGATTGCATACATCTATATGCATTAATCCAAAGAGTTCGTAAACTCTTATGATACTCCCACTAAATGGGTGCATAGCCCATTATTGTTTGAGATATAATTAACAAGTATCATATGATTCAAAATCATACAATAAAATTATTCCTCAAATATGGCTTAGTCTATAATTCAATAACTACTGTAAATAATATTAGATACTTTTGTATTTTCATATGCATCATTTTTGTTATATTTTTTTTACCACATTATAGTTTTATTTCACAAAGAATATTCATAATATTCATATTTAAATGTAGCTATGTCTTTTTTTAGTCATACCCAAAAAGAATCATTATTTCATAAATAATGTATGGTAAGTTTTACGAAAACAATTTTTGTACTATGATGCAATTAATAAGTGCTATATGACATGCTTCCACTATTTCCACCATTACTATAATAGTGTACTAAATTCGAAGGTCCATCATTCACTTAATACAATTTGTTTATTTGATACACTGCAACTATTTACAGTGGAGAGTTCATTGATCAAATATCTTGATCTCAAAGAAATAAATCTTATAGAAAACAATTTTCTATATGAAAATACGTGTCGGAATAGAAATAATATTTCTTATTCCAATATTAAGTATCAATTATTATTACAATTCCCATTTCCAATGTTTCCCTATGAAGCAATAGACTATTCATTCTCTTCATCCTAACTGTACCTTAATTTAATCTATTCTTATACATTTTTTCCCTTTCAAATGATCAAATTATTCAAAAGAAAACCATATTGCAATATCATAACAAACTCTTTACAAAATCTCATTCGATTATCCTTAACATTTAAGGACATCAAATATGTTGCACTTTATGTATACTGATCAAAATGACATTTCAGCAACCGATTTCTTATATCTATCTTGTAGTTATTGGCCTTGTGTTACATTAACACAATATGATCCCTTTTATAATCAATCAGATTGAGTACACGATCTCGCACTAAGGTTTATATGATATTTCGGATGAACTAATTTCATCAAAATGTTGTACATTACAAACTTTGCCATTCACCATATAATATTTATATGCAATTGTATATGGATCAAATACCCATGGTCTTATATTGCTTTTAGAGTTCGAAACTCATAGAATGAAATACATGGTCTTGACTAAATAAATACATAAGTGACTAAACCATGAATGTATTTAGTAGTTGTAAAATTCAGCACTTGCATGAGTGTTGAAACGTTAACATGGAAAAGGAATTTAATTGTGGGTATTCTATTTCCATTTGTTAACTTTCAATTCTGTTCATTTGTATATATTAATTGATAAACATTTTACCAATAATATTAAATGCACAAATTATCATTGTAGATAATTATAACATTATTTAGCATATGTTCTTACAATATTAGAAAGGTTAAATGTTACCATTTTATTTTTCTAATAAAGCTTCTACTAGTCTTCTATGTTTCTCCAAACCCTAAGATGAAACATAAAAATCTTTTGACTTCACTAATGGGTTTTAGGACTCGTCTGTCTTGGTATTCTAACCTTGAATTTGCTCAACAAATCATAGCCCCACAAACGATGGATAACTCCTTATCGGTTGTATCATATACAACTCCTAACCTATATTTCCATGTTCTAATCTCATTTCGACCTTGAGTTTTCTCAATCAAAAGAGATTATTCATTCGTACCTACCACATCGTGGTAGCCTAAGTATATTATATGTACCTTGAGTTTTCTTAAAAAATACATATAGTTATCTTACCTCATCTATACAGTATAATAATAATACTATACATAACATCCCTAGCTTGAGTTTGCTCACCAACTAAGGAGTATGCATATAATTTATTAATATATATATATATATATATATATATCTATGGTAGTGGACAACATTATATTGAAGATTCATAATCTTTAGTATTTAGGAGTGACATCGACTTATGGAATAATGTATTTATTATGAATTAACCTCATATTTAAGTGCCAGATACATTAGAAATCATAGTATACATACATTTGGCTATGTATTTATTTCTTAAGTCTTTTTGGATTTCTTTATACACTCATATTATACAAGCTTCATTATTGTATAACTTTTATATTTTAATTGACTTATACAATAATCTTATGTATAACATTTTGTTAATTAAATCTTATTTAATTAATTTTAATTAATTAACTCTTTAATTAATTTTAAATTTGTATCTCAATACAACTTTTATATTGGACATATCTACTATAACCTTTATAGTGTATACTATAACCTTTATAGTATAACATTATTTTTATTTTTATTTATTTTGTTTCACCTTTTTTTCCTCCTTTTAATTTAATGGCAGATGTTCTTCTCCCGCCTAGTCCTATCCAACTCCGTACCCCCTCCCATACCTTCCTGCAGCCCTCCAATGTATTTTCCACCTCCTCCCCCTCCATATCGTTCACCAGACCCTACCATGCCTAATCCTCCTCTACTTTCTATGTCTGTCCTCCCCTTTCTCAATCCAACTCTTATCCCTCCTTCTTTTTCCCCTCTTTGTTTAAAATCCCTGCAATCTGTTATTCCTCCTGTTGTTTCTCTCTTCTCATCTAAGCAAGTATGGACTTCTTTATTTAAGCACCTACCTCGGAATGCTATTAAGTATATACATGTTCATATGGATCTGTCTTTTAACGGTGAAGCTATGGTTCCTCCTCCATCTGTTATAGCCGTTGGTGAAGCTATATAGAAAGACTACATGGTAGGTTTCTTTCTTGATAAGTAATTGTCATATTCGTATGTGATTGCATTCTTGAAGCGGAGATGGAAATTAAAGGGAAACATCAAAGTAAAATCAGAGGGATATATATTCCTCTTTCTCCTTTTGGATGCTACGAACAGAGACAAGATAGTATGTAGTGACCCAATTGCAATGAAGAACAAGCTTTTTATTATAAAGCGGTGGGATAAAACAACTAGTAATATATGTGGTTCCATTTGAACTGTTCCTAATACAGCTATCGAACATCCCTATAAAATCATAGGGATCTATATTCCTCTTTATCCTTTTGGATGCTACTAACAGAGACAAGATAGTATGTAGTGACCCAATTGCAATGAAGAACAAGCTTTTTATTATAAAGCAGTAGGATAAAACAACTAGTAATATATGTGGTTCCATTTGAACTATTCCAATCCTGAACTCTGAAAGTTCAACTCAGATGATAAATGTTAACTATATATGGAAACTAGATAATTATACACACTGTAAGTTTTTGGTCGTGATATAATGAATTGTCAATATCTTTCTAATAATGATAAGCATGGAGATAAAGATGATGAGAATGAAAAGAAGATAAGTGATAATTCTGTTATGGAGAATAGGCCTAAGGAAAAAATCATATACAAATGATTATCATCTTAGAGCCTGGCAAAAGGTAACACCAGGAAGAACAAAGGATAATGGAAAAAAATATAAGTCTGATGTTGATATTGTGAAAAATGACA
Source organism: Allium cepa (assembly GCA_030765085.1). Taxonomy (NCBI): domain Eukaryota; kingdom Viridiplantae; phylum Streptophyta; class Magnoliopsida; order Asparagales; family Amaryllidaceae; genus Allium; species Allium cepa. The sequence goes on along the minus strand of CM060944.1, from coordinate 382,819,507 downwards.
GTCTAGATAGATTATAGTCTGAAAATCAAGGTAGAAGGAAGGAAAACAACATAAGACATAGAATGAATGCAAAACTCGCTATGGATGCAAGAAAGAAAGACAAGGATAAGCAAATGCGCAATAAACTCTCTATTTTAGACATAATTAAGGAAGGTGAAATTAATGAGGATGATGAATGTATGATATTTATACTAGAAAAAGAAAGAGAGAAATATGAAAATTCTGGCAATAGAGATGAAGAGAATGATATATTGGGTGGCGCAGCTAATAGACAAAATACAGTTGGCAGCATTATGAATATATCCAATATGCAAGTGTCTACTTCAGTAAGCACAAATGCAAGTTACCATAAATTCAATACAAACAGAAACAATTTATTCTTGAAACCATGCATGTAGAAACACTTCAAACTGAAGCACACTCTGCTCTGTCAATCTCCTCTTCTCAAACATTGCCTTCATGTCAACCCTCTTCCTACTTCCCAACCCATCCCTTGAACTAAGCATCACCTCCTCCACCTGTTGTAGCGTATATACATTCTCTCCCTAATAATCATGCTTCATCATCTAATCTGCCTCCCTTGTTGCCTACTCCTGCCATCCTTGGTTAATCTATGTGCACTCCTCCAAAAGATGCGTACATGCACAACTCTTCTGACACATCAATATATCATCTCTCCCTAATGACATGCTGCATATTGGAAGTAGCTACATATTCTCCCCTTTTGATATACAGTTACCAATAGTATGCCCCCTTAATAAACTTCCTCTGCATTATTCAACATCGGAACCTTTACCAAACCCAGTCATCTCCTCATCCTCCACTAAAAAACTCCAAAAGCAAAAGCAAGAATAACTCAAACAAAAAAAACCCTCTTTCATACTAAGTTCTTCTAGAGATAAAAAGAAGTTGAAAAATCTTGAAAATCCAAAGAAAAACATCCCTATATCTCCTCCTACCCCATCTTCCCCCCTCCTCACTCCCCTGGATTTTGATATTGAGGCAGATATCAAAACAACCATGCACCCCTTCCCTGAAACAATCTCATCTTCTATTGGTAGAAGAATAAGAAGCTTGAACAAAAACTCCACAAAGTTTAATAAACGATGTGCAGAATTGCAGCATGGAATATAAGGGGTACACAAAAATGCAAAGCTAGATCAAATAAGGTCTCTAATCCAAAATAACAATCTCTCCCTCATTTCAATCTCTGAAACTAAACTAGATCCTATTCGGTCCATCACAGCACCTAAATACATAAAGTCATCCTGACACTACTTACAAACCATTCTCATGCCCCTTATGATACAGTGCAAGTCCTATATGACCCCTCTATATTCTCTCTCTACAATCATTTTTGACGGCTAGTTTATTCATATGCACGACATCCATAAGCCTACTGCCACTTCTATGTATTTCACCTTCATATATGCTACTAACTATCCCAACATAAGACAAAATACGCATGATTACATACCACACTTAAGTCAATCATTTCATCCTTGTATATTGATAGGAGACTTCAATTGTTCCTATCTCTCAACTCATAGAAGTGGTGGCAACCCATTATCCTTATCATATCTAACCCCTTTGAATAACACCGTATTTAATGCTTCTTTAATGGTTATCCCTACCTCTGGCTCCTACTACACATGGAATAACAGAAAACAAAACAGCCAACGTACCCTCTTTAGAATTGATCATGGCTTCATGAACTTCAATACGGTTTCCAAATAGCCATCAATTCACATACACGTCCCAATGCCCCTCCTTTTTGATCATTACCTTCTTATCTTGTCCTCTGGATCATATACTATAAATAAGTAAGTAAATTTCAAATTTTATGATGAATGGACTAAAAAACCTAGTCTGTTGTAGGTTATTGGTGAAGCCTAGAAAATAAAAACTTTTGGTAACCTCATGCTATTCCTACAGAGGAAACTATAGAATATAAAGGAAGTACTAAGATCTTTGGCAAGAAGCATATATGGAGAAGGTAAAAATTGTCTTATGATATAACCGATTAACTTGAAGAAGTACAAAAATTTATTCTCAGCTCCTACCCTGATCCCCTTCTAAATAAGAAAGAAGCCGGCCTCATTACTAAGCTTGAAAAAGCATAGAATATGGAAGCAAAAATGGTACTGCAAAAATACAAGCATAATTGGTCTAAATATGGTGATAGGAACTCGAAACAATTCCATGCATCTCTAAATACCAGACAAGCCAAATCATATATTCATCAAATAAATGATACACAAGGAATTACAAAAACATATCCTCCTCAAATAAATCCTACTTTTCTTAGCTTTTACACTTCACTACTTAGAGGTCATCCCTCTTTCAAAAATCACATTCCTGGATAATCTAACAATGCCCAAATTCTCAGAAGCTATGCAATCTGCTCTTACCCTCCTATCACAAAGGAAGACATTAAGCACTCTATCTTCTCTATTAGGAAATGTTAAGTGACCGTTCTAGGATCGTGTAATATGGATAAAACACTTAAGCGGAATAAGTAAGTAAATAGTAAAAGCAGTAAAGTAAACGATATCAGAGATTTTTATACTGGTTTGAACTCCCGTTCTATGTCCAGTCCCAAACTCCTTCTAGAATTAAACTAACAACTCTCACTTAACCTGAAGGAATAGGTTTACACCGCCTGAGCAACTAAACATGACTTCTACCACCTCAGCAATCGAATAGGACTTCTACCAGCCGACCAAGACTTCTTTACAAATAACAAAAGTATCCGACTATAGTGTGCTTTTTGAATAGCACTGATAAGTCAATTAAGTACAATCTTCCTATAATCTTATTCTTTATGATATATCGTGTAATATGCTTTGAGAATTGCAGAAGATAGAGTGATCAACTATCAGAGAATGTAAGCGGTTTGAGTTCAGTTTGAAAATATATAATAGATAAGAATTCAAGAATGTTAAATTCGGTTTCAATGAATTGTTTGTTGAATTTTGAAATTTATTTATAGAGTTTAAAAAGTTGCAACCATTTTTGAAAGGTAACGATGAAAAAAAATAGGTGCAACTGTTGGTTTGAAGATGTTTCTCTTCGATGAAGAGAAGTGTCTTTTCAAAAAATAGCCGTTGAAAGATATTCCCATGGCTAAATTTATTTATTCAGCCGTCTGAATTGAACAAAATTGTAAACAGAAAGGAAAAAGCTATTTTTGGCCTGATTCAACCGTCTGAATAAACTCATTCAGCCGGCTGAATATTGTGAAACAATAAAATTATTTCAGCATTCAGCCGGCTAAATTACTTTATTTAGCCGTCGTTTTCAGCCTGTGTGCATGGTAAAGTATGTGTGTATATGATTTTATATATACCAATCCAGGAGAGATTTTAATACAATACTAAATGATATAAAAACTCTAGACAAGGAACTTAACAGCTTCAAAAACACTTTGATTATGAATCTACAACAAAAATCCTGCACAAATGATTAGTACACACAAAATATTTTATATAGCTTGTCAATGATCAAAAAAATATTAAATTGAGATTCCAACATTCTCCCCCTTGTTGATGATGACAACTATATAGGTAATAAAATAAATACTTACGATAATATTGTTACTCCCCTTTTTAATGTATACAAATATTTAGTTAACTTTCTCCTCCTTTGTCATCAACAAAAAGAAAGATAAGAATGCATGAAGAGAAACATTGTTAAGCAAAATATGAAAGTGTACGTGCAGTACTAAGGATCGTGTAATATGATATATAAATGAGGAAACCGATAATAGCAGTAAAGTAAGAATTAAAGTAAGCACACCAGGAATTTTTATACTGGTTCGAACTTTCCGTTCTACGTCCAGTCCCAGAATATCCTCTGCATTTAGACTAAACCCCTCATTTAACCCGGAGGAATAGGTATATCACACCTGAGCAGCCGAACAGGAATTTTTCTGCCTCAACAGCCGAAGAGGACTTCAACTTAATACAAATACTTTGTTGACGAGTGTGTTCTGAATAACACGGATTGTCTTTTGATAGTACAATTTCCTATAATCAAATCCTCAAGAATATGTAGTGTATGTGAAGATTTAGAAGGAAGATAATCTCGTAGAATCGAAGTATATAAATTAATTCAGAGATTCTAGAGATATTGAATGAAAATGAATGCTTTTATTTGCAGAAATAAATAGAGAATAGATTTCAGAAATATAAACAAGAATTAGTGATTGTAGAAGTGATTTGAACATGTTTATATAGTTGTAGAATAGTTATAATCTTTCATGAAGAGTTTCAATCAAAAGTTGTGTCCGTATCTCTTGGATTGAGAGACATTCTTCTTCATGATCAATGGCAACTCTTCAGGAAAACTAGCCGTTATGTTCAGGTCGGTCAACCTAAAAAACTGGTCGGTCAGCTGAGTTTTAAAAACGTATACAAAATAATGTATATCTGTGCACTTGACACAGGATCGGTCGACCGATGTTTCTGGTCGGTCAGCCGACCTGTTGTCAGTTGCACAGTATACACTAATTTATGTAAAATCTTAATATAAATCAATTTGTGTATGTGTGTGACTACTTGAGGAATGATTTTAACAATATTCTAAGACTCAATACATTAAAATATTCATACTAATCTCTGATTGTAGTCTTGTCTCCTTTGTAGTGCATAATATACACTTATTTTCTTTTGTCGCTTTCGTATAGTATTCTCGTCGTATGATCTCTGAAGCTTGTGTCATGAATCAAAACTCATGAATCAACATTCTCCCCCTTTTGATTGATGACATTACTTATGAGACGAAGAAGTATATATATTCTCCCCTGAATATATGGCGAGTTTTCTGCAAAAAATTTGTTAGCTTTCATATATTTCTCCCTCTTTGTCATCGACAAAAAGGAATACTTATTGGATGTATATAAAAAAATATGGAACATGTAACACAACATAAGAAAACATCGAGTTTTAAATAGTACATACTCAAGGCAAATAGGAATATTAATGATGTTCACTTAGTACACAATATTTAAAAACAAAATACTAGAAATTATAAGATAGCAAGTTGTAAAACAACATGATCACTCCTCATCATCATCGGAATCCCAAAATTCTGGACGGATATTTTCTTCCGGAGGAGCATGTTCCTTACCACGTCATTGAGCGGTAGAAGTGTGAGTTCCTGATGTACCGGAGCTTGTATTCTCCGAAGTGGAAAAAGAGAAGTTTGGCACTGGCCTTTTTCCGGGAGCAACATAAGAGGCACCGACTTCGGAAGTACATGATAAGGCATCCCATAAATTCACGAAGAAACCCTTGATTTTCTTGAAACGACCATCAATTTTTCGTAGCCGGGCATCCAAAGCTAGTTGATTTTGAGCCAAAATACCAATGGCCGCCTCTGTACTAATTCCGAGAGTTGGTCTTCGAATTGAATGTTGGCGTGTTAGACGTTCCGTAGCATGAGTTGATGGTTGAGGTGTAGAGAAGCTACGACGTAGTTGTTCTTGAGGAGTAGTACTCCATTGGTTAAACGGTATGAATCTAGGAGGTGCATTGGGCAACTTCATTAGTTTTATGGTCCTTGAATCAAAAGTACGAACTTTGGAGGTTTCAGATTCCGAAGCATGTGTATTCGGATTCCATAGTAAATATGAAGCATTTTGCCTTGATTAAATGAGAGAAACTCATCCATGAGCAATTGTGCCCAACTGACGTGTGTATTCGAACATAAAACATATTGAGCTTTAAAATTTTCAGGATATACTAAGTGGTAGGAGCCGCCTCTTGGTATAATGAATTTCATCATGAAACGATGAAAAAGTCTAGCTCTAGGTCTAAGTGATGATGTTTGTCTAAAATCCGTAGCATCATCTTCGAAAAATAAATAGCTTATGTGGTCACGACTTGATATATTACAATCTACATCCTGTAATGAGATTCTACCCGGTCTAGCACCTAAAATGTGGTTAATTCGATCAATGGAAAGGAAAATTGAGGTGCCACATACCGATGTCCAAACACAATTTTCAGTGTTTCTAGGAGGGTTGACAAGATTTAGGTTAGCAAGGAACAATTTGACCATAATGTGGTTAATCTTCATATTGTTCTTTCTATGGTCTAGAAAAGTTTCGAGTCCACTTTTAATTGTGGCATTTTCAATATGGTAGGCAGCGAAATCAGGATAACTTACAAATGATTCTTCAAAGATTTTGGCATCTTGAAGCTGTATCCATGTTTGAAGTGCTACGTCATTGACAAGCCATGAGGCGATTTGAGTATCTACGGGAGTTGATGAAGATGAGCCACCGGTAGTCTTTGATTTCTTCTTTGGAGCCATTGTTTTTGAAGTACAAATAGAAATTTGAGAAAACTTTTAATGGAGGCTAGGGCAAAAATCGAAATTGGAAAAGCAAGAGTGAAGAGGTAGGTTGAAAAGGTGAATGGATGGGTTACTAATATGAGGTAAAAAGTAAAATCAACCAGCTGTCTACACGTTCGGTCGGCCGAAAATACTAGGTCGGTCGACCGACTTTGTTAACAGAGAGTTGCTGAAACTCTCAGGAAGGGTTCGGCTGACCGGTGCAGGCCCTTCGGTTGACCGACCCTGTTTGAAAAATGTGTATTTGATACTTTCGGTCAACCGACTCAGGGTCTTCGGTCGGCCAACGCTGTTAGAAATGCACATTTTTGCTGTTTATTAAAAAATGATAGAAATTTAATTTTTATTATCAATATTTATACATCTTATTGAAAACAACATATATATATATATATATATATATATATATATATATATAAGTTTTAGCCAACGTTCGTTAAAATTTACGTTCCCATGAGTTTGGGGACGGAACATCTTCTATAGGTGACCATCTTGGAGCTATTGGAGTTTGAACAGGATTTGAAGAGGATGGGGTTCTATAAGAAGGTTCAGCAACATCATCCTTTTTTGATGAACAAACTTTCATGGCAATCTTTTCTAGAAAATTTAAGCATCTTGCCGTGACTTTTTGTTCATAGTAGAGTTCCCGTTGCATATTCAATTGCTGTTGTCGGTAGTGATGTATCTCATCAATTTTTTGTTTGGTGGATGGAGATATTACCATTGTATTCTTTCTTTTTTTCTTTTCAGGTGTATAGCCTGTATGAGATTCATCCCATGGTTTCCACCCGTGTCGGGGGTCTTTATCAGGAGAAGAGAAATCAAGGATACGTTTAGGCATGGGAATGGTTGGATAGGGGCCATTTTCAGGAATTTGATCGGAAACATCATCGTCCGGAGATAAGTATGATAGATGGGAGTTTTTCGGAATTATAGATGTCATTGTTTGAAGACATTTTTCAGGTTTTATTTTTCTTAGTATATGTTTTGAAGGATAAGCATAGTATATATATAATCATCTGTTTGCTGAAAAAACTAGTTGATAGAAACTAATTTTAAATATAATCATAGAAGTTTAACAACAAGCCATTTGTAAATGTATGATTTATAAGTTTTAGAACTAAAAATAGTTGTTTCTGAAAAACAAAACAGATAAAACAAATGTTAAGGTAAACTGGAACAAGAATCATCCATAGCCCAAGTGGCTATAACACAACATCTATCAAACAAGTCAAAGATCATGAGTTCGAGTTTCGCTTTAGTCGGAAATAAAACAATTTTTTGTTTTTCAATTTTTTTTGCATATTTTTATCTGTAAATCTTTTAAAGACATTATTCCTAAATCTCGTCTAAGTTTGATAAAACTATTTTTATTTAAAGGTTTAGTAAAAATGTTAGCAATTTGATTTTCAGTATTAATAAATTCTAAATTTATCAATTCTTTTTCCAAACAATCACTAAAAAAGTGATGACGAATATCAATGTGTTTTGTTCGTGAGTGATTTACCGAATTTTTAGAGAGATTTATTGCACTAGTATTATCACAATAAATTATAGATTTTTCAAGATAAGAATTAAAATCTTGTAGTGTTTGTTGCATGTATACGACTTGTGCACATGCCAAAGCAGCAGATATATATTCTGCTTCACACGTTGATAAAGAAACACGGTTTTGTTTCTTACTAAACCAAGAGACTAAGGAACGTCCAATGAAATGACACGTTCCACTCGTACTTTTTCGATCCGTCCGACTTCCTCCAAAATCAGCATCGCTATATGAGACTAATTCGAAAGGACATTCTTTTGGATAGAATAGTCCGAAATCTTGGTTTTAGTTAGATAACGAATAATACGTTTAACTGCTCGCATATGTGATTCTTTGGGATTTGCTTGAAATCGAGCACATAAAAAAACACTCATCATAATATCGGGTCGACTCGCTGTTAAATATAATAATGATCCAACCATATTACGATATAGTTTTTGATCAACACTTTTGCCTTCTTCGTCTCTGTCGAGATGAATCGTTGTGCTCATCGAAGTTGGTTTGGCATAAGTGTTTTCTAGACCAAATCGTTTAATTAAATTATAACAATATTTTTCTTGATTAATAAAAAAATCCATTTTCTATTTGTTTTATTTGTAAACCAAGAAAATAGTTTAACTCACCCATATGAGACATTTCAAATTCATTTGTCATTATTTTAGAAAATTCTTGACAAAGCTTTTCATTTGTAGATCCAAAAATTATATCGTCAACATATATTTGGATAATTAAAATATCATGCTTGTTTCTTTTAATAAAAAGAGTTTGATCAACCTTTCCAATTTCAAAACCAGAATTTAGTAAATAACTTTTAAGACGATCATACCAAGCACGAGGTGCTTGTTTTAAACCGTATAAAGCCTTTTTGAGTTTATAGACATGATCAGGAAATTGTTCATGTATAAATAATGGAGGTTGTTCAACATAAACATTTTCTTTTATAAAACCATTTAAAAAAGCACTCTTAACATCCATTTGATAAAATTTAAAATTATGAAAACATGCAAAAGCTAATAAGATTCGTATTGCTTCAAGTCGAGCTACTGGAGCAAACGTTTCTTCATAGTATATTCCTTCTTCTTGATTATATCCTTGTGCAACTAATCTAGCTTTATTCCTAGTTATATTTCCTAGTTCATCTGCTTTATTTTTAAAGACCCATTTAGTACCGATAACTGATTGATCACTTGGTCTAGGAACAAGTTCCCAAACTTCGTTTCGTTCAAATTGATTTAGTTCTTCTTGTAGAGCAAGAATCCAGTAGTCATCAGTTGAGGCTTCTTTTATATTCTTAGGTTCTATATTAGAGAGAAAAGCTACATTACCAACTTGATTTAATTGATGTCTGGTTTTAACGTTCGTGTTTACTTATCCAATTATATTTTGCATAGGATGATGTCGTAAAATTTTAGGTGGATATTTTATTATATTTGTAGTAGTATTCTCATTTTCAGTAATCTCATGATCATTATTGACAATTTCTTCAGTATTACTATTTTCATTCTGAGTAGCTTCATCATCAGAATCGATAGTAATATTTGGATTTATATATTTAAAATTTTCGTCAAATGAAACATGTAAACTTTCTTCAATAATTTGAGTTCTTTTATTAAAAATTCGATAAGCTTTACTTCGTTCCGAATATTCAACGAATATTCCTTCATCGAATTTTGGATCGAATTTTCCTAGTTGATCTTTAGTATTTAAAATAAAACATTTAGAGCCAAAAACTTTAAGATATGAAATGTTTGGTTTTCTTCCATTTAGAAGTTCATATGGAGTATTCTTAGTTAACGGTCGAATGGAAACGCGATTCAATGCATGACAAGCAGTAGCTACAGCTTCTGCCCAAAATGTTTTGATAAATTGGTTCCATTTAATAAGGTTCTTGCACATTCTTGTAATGTTCTATTTTTTCTTTCTACAACGTCATTTTGTTGTGGTGTTCTAGGAAATGAAAAATTATGGTTAATACCTTTCTTGTTACAAAATTGTTCAAAAACTTCATTTTCAAATTCTCCTCCATGATCACTTCTGATATTTTTAATTTTCAAACTTTTAATATTTCGAATTCTTTTAACAAACACTTTAAAATTATAAAAAGTATCACTTTTATTTTTTAAGAAGAAAATCCAAGTGTATCTAGAAAAATCATCTACAATAACAAACACATATCTATTATGATTAATACATTGAACTTGAGTTGGACCAAAAAGATCCATGTGTAAAAGTTCAAGTGGTTGTTCTGTAGAAATTACTTTTTTTGATTTAAAATAAGATTTTGTTAACTTTCCTAAATTACATGCGTCACAAAATATATTCGTTTTGAATTTCATGTCAGGAAACCTTTAACTAATTTATTTTTCGCTAATTTGTTGATGGTTTTAAAATTGATGTGACAAAATCTTTTGTGCCAAAGACAGGAATCATTTTCCTTAGCTATTAACACAAATTTGAATCATTTTTAATGTTCATATTTAAAATATAAATGTTTTTATCTCTTATTCCTTCAAAAATAGTGTTATGATTTTTATCGAAAATATTACATTTATTTTCTGAAAAAGTTATATTAAAACCTTTATCACATAACTGACTAATACTCAATAAATTATGTTTTAAATTTTTGACTAATAAAACATCAGTAATAAGAGGTAAATTAGTGGTACCGTTGCTGCTGACATCACCTTTACCGATGATATAACCTTTAGAGTTATCTCCAAAAGTGACTGATCCTCCATTTGAGTAGATAATATTTGACAACATTTCTTTGTTTCCAGTCATATGTTTTGAGTAACCGCTGTCTAAAATCCATTTTCCTCTCTTTTTATGTGGTACCTGCAAATTTTTTTTTATAAATAGTTGGTTCCCGTTTCTTTTTAGGGCCCTAAGAGTTAGATCTTAGGAAGCCATGTTGCGCTTATATGTTTTTGTTTGATGATAATAAACATATATATTCATTTTAATGTATTTGTTAATGTACTATTTTATTTTTCATAGATTAAATAAATATTTGTTGAATAAAATAAATTACATAGAATTTGAATTCAAACAGAATAAGTTACACAAAATTTGAATTCAAACAGAAATTTTATTCAAACAAATATTTATTATATTTTTGAATAGTATAAATTCAAGCTCTCACTATACATATACAATTTTGATTCTAATTACATCACAATTCAGTTTACATAATTTCCTCCCTGCATATCACTCACACTCGTAGTTTATCTTCAACTTCATTCCAGTTAGAATCCAGCATCTGAGAAATCTGCAAACATATTCACTAACGCAGTAAAATTGAAAAAGAACTATTTTTGCAATATAAAATGAAATATGATTTTTGAAAATATGATTTTCCTCGGTTATTTGGGTTGTTCGTCATCATTTACATTTGAATTCATCATACACGAACAATGTGACATGCACAGTGTATCACTGTACATGCCACAAGGCCGTGCACATCGATATACACTTGATAATGCTACAGGGACAAGTGAGCACATGTCAAACCCAAATGAAAAGCCGGGTTCAACTTACGTGCAATATATTTAAAATCACGACACGAGCACAAGGTCAAACCCGAGTTTTTTGAAACTGGATTCAACTCAAGTGAAATTTCAAAAATCAACATGAATGGATGCAAAGACCAGTAATGCAACAGTGATATGCACAGATGCATTCAAAGTACAAACCAGTTGCAACATGGATGTCACAAGCAAAGACCAGACACACTTGAACATGGTGAGAAACACAAGTCAAATAACTCAGCATTGAAGTGGATGTACAAAGCTCATGTTCAATCCCAAAGCAACCAGTAATGACACAGCAACTACCATCAACTACAAGCCCAAGTGTACAAAGAAGACAATGACACAGCAACCAACAAAAGAAGTTCAGTGCCACAACGAACATGGTTCGAAACAGCATACCAAATAAATCAGATGAACAGCTAAGGATAAGAGCTCAATGCATATGAAAGAAAGAATGCAAATGCACAAGTATCAATATATAATGATCAAGATGCTTCACAGTACAACATACAAAATGAATCATACAGTTTCAATGCTAACTGCTCAAGTAAAGTGAAGGAACAAGACCGAACAGTGCATATATGAAGTACAAAACAAGTGCATCATAAACCACAGTCTCAAGTTCAAATAACAAACAAGTGATACCAGTAGAAGGAACATCAGCAGACAACAAGACTGTGAAGCAACTCAAAGACCAAGTCGAAGTCGAACTGTTCTTTACAGTTCTAAGTATCTGACAACAGAGAATCAACAATGCATGCAACAGGACTAAGGCGACAATGTGCACAGGACAGAGACCAGTAGTGAATTCAACAAACCAACATGCATGAAGACTACAATACATGAGTCAATCAAGTGATACATGGAAGTGTTAATGACAGCAAACAACTCTGTGCACATGTGAAGCCAGAAGAACTACACAACTACAAGTACAGGGATGAATACAACATGATTAAAACAGTGATGGCCGAAGTAATGCAGATTCGTGAATGTATACAGTCAAGAAATTCAAGTGCGTACCGTTGAAAAAGTCAAAGCAAAGTAAAAAGAAGGGAAAGTTTCTGCTGTATCAAACAAGAGAAAATCGAACGTTTCAAAATCAAGACCGTGTGCATCAAGTAGTCGCAAATATCAGGAAAGCCGTGCGCATCAGGAAATCAAAAAATTAGGAAAGTGTAAATGAATACGAGCAATTTGAAGTGACTCGAATTCATATAAATATCAAACCCAATCATCATCATCGGCAATTTTGAAAAAGCATCGAAACCAGAAATCAAAAGCACTAAAACACATACCAAATTCGTAATCAGTCTCGATCACGTTTGAAGCTGAGCTAGAAGAAACAATCGGCAAGCCAAGTCAAATAGCATCAAATCGAACAAGCTGCTACAAAAAACCCTAAATTGGATCGAAGGAACGAAGCCCTGAAAATTACAAAGAGGAACGAACGAAGAGCCGCTGCTATCTCAAGAAACACCGGGCCGAACTCAAATAGATAAAAAGAGAAAAGGGGTCGGCTTTTAAGAATTGGGGTTTATGTTTTTAAGGGCTTTAGATTTTAAAATAACGGCTTTATCTTATTTTTTGTTTTAAATTTGTTTTTAATTTTCAAACTCTTTTCAAACTGTTGTATTTGCTAGTCGTGTGACTAGGGGACAAGCTACGTGGCGTAGCTTGGGAATTCGCAACTCAGTGGCTGAGTTGTGGCAGGGTTTTGAGCATAGAGTTAGGTTTAGTCGATAGCGGGTGTCGTGAGTTTACGTGTGTAAGCGTTTGACTATCTAATTTCTAGTAAAAACCTTGGGGGCAACACGTAGGCAGGGTTTTGCCGAAGCTGGGTAAATTCTGTGTCGTTTCTATTTCTGCATTTATTATTCTGCTATTATCTATGCTGCTATTATTCTGTGATCTGTGTTGAAAGTATTTTATAAGCTTCCGCGATAAATTTTTATAATTAATACTATCACCCTATTCACCCCCCCCCCCAGGGTGAAATCGATCCTACAAGCCAAACCCATACGGGTTCAGAATTCCCTTTATAAACAAAGTTTTTGTTATTATGGACAATTTCCATGAACATTTTGATATGTTTATTTCTTATTAAAACATTATTTGCTTTTGGAATCCATATCTTAATGGTTTTAGTGTTTGACCAAACTGTTTTCTTAATATCCTTTTTAATATTATTATTAATTCTACTTTTAGCAAACTTATTTTGTTTTTTAAATCCTAGTCCAGATTTGTTGTTAGTGGATTGAGAATTTTCTAGTATTTTAGAAAGACTCTCTCTTCCTTTATTGAAATTTGAGATATTGTTAGAGATGTCATCAAATTTAATTTTTAGACTAGATTTTTCTAAATCTAAATCTTTAATTTTAGAATTTAAGCCATTATTTTCAAAAGATAAAACATCATTTTTACTTTTCTCAATTTCTAGTTCTTCAGTTATTGAAGAAATTTGAGAAGATAAGTTAGAATTTGATTGTTGAGAAATTTCAAGTTCTTCTTCTAATATTTTCTTTTCATCTTTCAGCATATCTACTTCTAAGACTGTCCTATCTAATTTTCTTTGTAAATCTTTATTTTTCTTTTTAAGTTGCTTTGCTAAATTTACTAACTCAGAATTAATTTCAATTAAATCTTCAAAACTAAGATCACTTACATCGTCTGATGAAGCCATGAAGCACACATTTGCTTGTTTATTTTCATCGTCACTTTCACTTTCTGATGAAGATGATGAGTCTGTGTCGTCCCAAGTGACTTAAAAAGCTCTTCGTTTGGTTTTGTCTTTCTTAAAATTGCTCTTTTTACGTTCAGGACAATCTTTCTTCATGTGACCTTTCTTGTGACATTCATAACATTCCATTGCTGAAGATGATGGTTTGCTACTATTGATATTGTTGTTGGTTTTGTTTCCCCTGAATTTATTTCTTTTGTATTTCAGAAACTTTTTGAAATTTTTAGCAATCATTGCCATATCTTCATTCTCTGAGTCGGAATCATCTTTTTCTGCTTGAAATGCCACATTCTTCTTTTCTTGTGCTACATTTCTCTTTGCCTGCAAATTTACTTCGTAGGACATTAAATTACCTATCAATTCTTCTGGTTTCAATGTTGACAAATCACTTGCTTCTTCAATGGCTAGGACTTTTCTTTCCCATTCGTCAGTTAAAGAATTTAAGATTTTTGTGACAACATCAAAATCAGCAAATGTTTGTTCTAATGATAGTAGGGCATGATTAATATCCTGAAATCTAGAGTATATATCATTTATAGATTTGTTTGGCCTCATTTTGAAATTTTCAAATTGATTTTTCAACTAGAAATTTTGCTTAATTTAACTTTGTTCGTTCCCTCATGTGTTATCTTAAGTGTTCTCCATATTTCATAACCAGAAGTGCATATACTAACTCTATTGAATTCATTTCTATCTAATGCACAGAATAAAATATTCATAGCCTTTGCATTTGATGTAACATCTAGTTTTTGTGTGTTACCCCAAGTTGAGTATTCTCCGGTAGGAGTTATGTACTCTCTTTGTATAATATTTCAGATATCAAAACCACTAGATTGCATATAGATTCTCATTCTGGTTGACCAATAATTATAATTAACCCATTAAAAAGTGGAGGTCGTGAAGTTGATTGACCCTCTGTGAAACTAGTATTAGTGTTAGTTTTAACATTGTTAGTTTGTGTCGTTGCCATATTACTAGAAATACAAATCAAATAACTTTGTGACGGTTATAGGAATCCTTGCTCCAATACCAAATGAAAGTGTATGTGCAGTACTAAGGATCGTGTAATATGATATATAAATGCGGAAACCGATAATAGCAGTAAAGTAAGAATTAAAGTAAGCACACCAGGAATTTTTATACTGGTTCGAACTTCCCGTTCTACGTCTAGTCCCAGAATATCCTCTGGATTTAGACTAAACCCCTCACTTAAGCCGGAGGAATAGGTATATCACACCTGAGCAGCCGAATAGGAATTTTTCTGCCTCAACAGCCGAAGAGGACTTCAACTTAATACAAATACTTTATTGACGAGTGTGTTCTGAATAACACGGATTGTCTTTTGATAGTACAATTCCTATAATCAAATCCTCAAGAATATGTAGTGTATGTGAAGATTTAGAAGGAAGATAATCTCGTAGAATCGAAGTATATAAATTAATTCAGAGATTCGAGAGATATTGAATGAGAATGAATGCTTTTATTTACAGAAATAAATAGAGAATAAATTTCAAAAATATAAACAAGAATTGATGATTGTAGAAGTGATTTGAACATGGTTATATAGTTGTAGAAAAGTTATAATCTTTCATGAAGAGTTTCAATCAAAAGTTGTGTCCGTATCTTTTGGACTGAGAGACATTCCTCTTCATGATCAATGGCAACTCTTTAGGAAAACTAGCCGTTATGTTCAGGTCGGTCGACCTAAAAAACTGGTCGGTCAGCTGAGTTTTAAAAACGTATACAAAATAATGTATATCTGTGCACTTGACACAGGATCGGTCGACCGAGGTTTCTGGTCGGTCGACCGAGGTTTCTGGTCGGTCAGCCGACCTGTTGTCAGTTGCACAGTATACACTAATTTATGTATAATCTTAATGTAAATCAATTTGTGTATGTGTGTGACTACTTGAGGAATGATTTTAACAATATTCTAAGACTCAATACATTAAAATATTCATACTAATCTCTGGATTATAGTCTTGTCTCCTTTGTAGTGCATAATATACACTTATTTTCTTTTTGTCGCTTTCATATAGTATTCTCGTCATATGATCTCTGAAGCTTGTGTCATGAATCAAAACTCATAAATCAACAAAATATATCTCTTTACTCGGGATGTCATTACAGAAGAAGAATAGAAATATTCGTACAACATTACACAAAAAAACTAGATAGAAATATAAAAGAAGACAACATAAAATGAATTAAAACAAAGATAATTAAGACTAGGTAGAGAGAGAAAGCCCATTATCATTGGAATTCGAACTCGAAGATGAACATTGATGTGGAGATGGGTTGTGAACTTCAGTGGATGTAGATCCAGAACAAGAAACTGTATTCCATATTTTATTAAGAAAACCTTTTATGGAGTTGAATTTCTTTTCCATTTTCTTTTCAAGAGCCTTAATATCCAGATGAAGTTTGGATTGATTTCGAGAGGGAGTGATGATAGCTTGTATGGAAGAGGTTTCCGGGACAATAATATGAATGGAATCATCGCCCTCTTCTTCTTCTTCATCATGTTGGGTATGCGAAGAGGAGGCGACATTAGTGTCACGAGGTTGCAGAATGCCTTATTGAATATTGTGAGACCATTGTTGAAAAGAGATGATTTGTTGTGGAGGAGGCCAGTGAGGAAGACTCATCAATCCTACTGTTTTTGTGCCTCACTCACTAATGCTTGAAAACTGGAGTCGGGTGTTGGAATGCCATAGTTGAGAAGGATACACATAATATATGCACAATAATGAATGGTCTTATATTTTCTTCGGATTGTGATGTCTTGAAATTCATCTAAAATGACTTTACCCCTATTTACTTGTTGGTTGGAGTAGATGGAATAGAGGGCTTCAAAATCTCTTTCATAGACATTTTCATAACTTCCCGTTCAAGGTTGAAGAGAGCGAATGAAAGCGCGGTGAAGAAAGCATGCTTGTGGCCTTAAAGTGCTAGATTTTAATCCGTTTAAGTTTGTAAGGTGATCGGACAAGAAACGATGAGAAACCTCATCTCTATGATCCATATACTTCAATATCTTCAACACCCTGATAAGGACAATTTAAAATATTTCCTAATTTTTGTTGAGGTAAGAAAATTTTAATGCCATAAACTATTGACCAAACATAATCTTGTCGATTTTGAAGATTATGGTGATCTAAATTAAGATTAGCAAGAAAGAGTTTGATCAAAAGATGGTTAATTTTGATATTATTTGGATCATACCCTATTAGATTGTCAAAGTGAATTGCTCCGCCAATTCTCTAATTCTATAAGCTGCAAAATTCGAAAATTTCATGAAAGCCTCTTCCAAGATATTTGAATTTTTCACAGAATTGAATCGGAAGATTACAACTTCATTCCAAAATCTATTGACGAATCTGATCTTCGAAAGGACCGGAGGTGGATTCCCTTGAGAGTTTGGTTAGGATCCATTAGAGAGTGAAAATGATGAGTAAAAGTTGAAAAAATGAGAAGAATGAGCTAGGGTTCTGAAGTGAATGTGTAAACGGTGAAAAGATGAATATATAATTGGTGAAGTAAGGGTAAGTTCTATAGGACCTAGTTAAAAAAATGCCTTAGAGGAAATTCAGCCGGCTGAATGAATGGAATCAGTCGTCTGAATGGCTATGATTCTTAATCCGCAAGAAAACAGTTCATTTTTGAACTAGTTCAGACGGTTGTTTGAATAGATTCAGCCATCTGAATCTGGGGAAAAGTTATTCCCTGGGTAATATTCAGCCGTCTATTTTATAAGAGACAACCAGCTGATTTTTTTTCAGAAACTTGTGCCAGCCTTTTATTTTTATAACAATAATTGTATAAAAATAAAATGAATAAATTTTCGTATAAACAAAAGGAAATTACATATCAACAATAGAATAAATATTTAAATAGATTTGGAAGAATAGCTTAGAGTGTGATATTCATTTGGTTCCATTTTTTTGTTCTCCTAAAAAGGCCGGAGTGATGACCATCTATTGCCGCGTTCTCAAGAATTCGGAGATATTGGTGGACGCTGTGGCGATGGTTCCCAAGTATTATGTCGGATTGGAGAACAAACAGGAGATGGTTAATGAACTGTATTCTTGGATGAAGAA
Organism: Allium cepa; assembly: GCA_030765085.1. Classification (NCBI taxonomy): domain Eukaryota; kingdom Viridiplantae; phylum Streptophyta; class Magnoliopsida; order Asparagales; family Amaryllidaceae; genus Allium; species Allium cepa. The sequence goes on along the minus strand of CM060944.1, from coordinate 382,801,234 downwards.
TCACAGAAATTTAAAGCGACTTGTCCCAAAAAGCTTAAATGCTTGGCGTCAACCCTTCGTTAATAACAAAGTTTGCGTTGTAATTCGAGCGATTCCTTTTGATGGTGATGAATATCATCTATCTTTTCTTTGGTAGAAGGTGAACCAAAAAATAGAGATCGTCTTGTTCTTGTACCAGGTGGAGTGAACCAGTGTGTAGAAGGAGGAACAGTTGGAACTGACTCATAAATTGGTGCCGGAGTAGGTAAATTCACCGATCCCGAATTAGGAGAAGAATATGATAGATCGAAAGATTCTGAATTATGCTGGGAAGAAATATTTTTGTAAAGTAAGAGAGTTGAAACAATTTTTATTTTTTATTGAATGCAATTTTTTTTGGAGTAGAGTCATTTTATATAAAAACTTTCATATAAATAGAAAGAACATTGGTGGTTAAGATGATAGGAACCAAAGAAAAAACTGTTTGGTGAAAAAATTGTGAGGTAGAAAATAAACAAAATAGAATTGAATATAATCCAAAAATAGATTTAAAGAAAAGAGTAGTGAGGTGGTAGAGCACCAGATTTCTAAGAAGAGATCACGAGTTCGAGTCTTTGAAAAAAAATTATAAATCTTTTAGAGATACAATTCCTAATTCTCTTCTTAATTTTATGAAGATATTTTCATTTAAAGGTTTTGTAAATATATATGCCAATTGATTTTTAGAGGAAACAAATTCTAGTCTGACTAAATCCTTTTCAATATTATCACGAAGAAAATGATAACGTATGTCAATATGTTTAGTTCGTGAGTGATTGACAGGAATTTTTTGATAAGTTTATAGCACTGGTATTATCACAAAAATTGTTGATTTAGATAAATTTGCACCAAAATCTTGAAGTGTTTGTTGCATATAAATGACTTGAGCACAAGCTAAGGCAGCAGAAATATATTCTGCCTCATAAGTTAAGAGTGAAACACAGTTTTGTTTCTTGCTAAACCAAGAGACTAAGGATTGTCCAATGAAGTGACAAATCCCATTAGTACTTTTTTGATCCGTCCGACATCCTCCAAAGTCAGCATCACTATATGAAACTAACTCGAAAGGACATTCTTTTGGTTGAAAAAGTCCAAAATCTTTGGTTTTGCTTAAATAACGCAATATGCGTTTTACTGCTTGCATATGTGATTCATCAGGATTTGCTTGAAATCGTGCACATAAACAAACACTCGTTATTATGTCAGGTCTACTAGCAGTTAGATAGAGTAATGATCCAATTATACTTCAATGTAATTTTTGGTCAATACTTTTGCTATCTTCATCTCTATCAAGATGAACTGTTGTACTCGTTGGAGCTTATTTAGCAGCAGTATTTTCCACATTAAAGCATTTAATTAGATTATTACATTATTTTTCTAAAAATTCCATTTTTTAGTTGTTTAATTTGTAATCCAAGAAAATAAGATAATTCTCCCATATATGACATTTCAAATTCTTTGGACATAATTTTTGATAATTCCTTACATAATTTTTCATTTGTAGATCCAAAAATAATATCATCTATATAAATTTGAATAATTAAAATATCCTTTTTAGTTATTTTGATAAAAAGAGTTTGATCAACCTTTCCAATTTCAAAAGCAGAATCTATTAGATAGCTATTAAGACATTCGTACCAAGCACGAGGTGCTTGTTTCAGACCGTATAAGGCTTTTTTAAGTTTATAGACATGGTCTGGAATTTTTTCATGAGTGAATAATGGAGGTTGTTTAGAATAAACATTTTCTTTTATATAACCATTTAAGAAAGCACTTTTAACATCTACTTGATAAAGTTTGAAATTATGAAAACATGCAAAGGCCAGTAAGGTACGTATTGCTTCAAATCGTGCAAATGGAGCAAATGTTTCTTCATAGTCAATTCCTTCTTCTTGATTATATCCTTGTGCAACTAATCTAGCTTTATTTCTAGTTATATTACCTTGTTCATTTGCTTTATTTTTAAAGACCCATTTAGTACCAATGACTATTTGATCACGTGGTCTAGGAACTAGTTCCCAAACTTCGTTTCGTTCAAATTAGTTTAGCTCTTCTTGCATATCTATAATCCAATAGTCATCAGTAGATGCTTCTTTTGCATTTTAGGTTCGATTTTAGAAAGAAAAACTACATGGCCCATTTGATTAAGTTGATTTCTAGTTCTAACATGTGAACCAATTTCTCCTATACCATTTTTTATTGGGTGATCTCGTGAAATCCTAGGAGAAGATCTTAATTCATTTTCATTTGAACGATGTTTTCACTTTCTTCAATGTTATAAACAATGTTATCATCTTCTTCAAAATTATTTTGAGTAACCATATTTGTGATTGTATTAGGTATATCCTCAACATCCTTAAAATTATTATTAAATTTAAAAATTTCGTCGAATGAAACATGAAGAGTTTCTTCGAGTGCTTTTGTTGTTTTATTGAAAATTCAACAAGCTTTGCTTCGTTCTGAATATCCTATGAAGATTCCTTCATCGGATTTTGGATCGAATTTTCCAAGCTGATCTTTGTGTTTAATAAAACATTTTGAACCAAAAGTTTTAAAATATGAAATGTTTGGTTTTCTTTTACGAAAAAGTTCATATGGAGTGTGTTTTGTTAAAGGTTGGATGGAAACACGATTTAGAACATAATAAGCAGTTGCTATAGCTTCTTCCCAGAAATGTTTTGATAATGTGTTTCCATTTCACAAAGTTCTTGCACATTCTTGTAATGTTCTATTTTTTCTTTCTACAAAACCTTTTGTTATGGTGTTCTAGGAAAAGAAAAATTATGATAAATTTCCTTTTTATTACAAAAATGTTCAAATGCTTCATTTTCAAATTCACTTCCATGATCACTTCTAATATTTTTAATTTTTGAAATTTTGAATTCTCTTTGTAAAATTCTTGAAATTTTCAAAACTATCACTTCTGTTATTTAAGAAAATAGTCCAAGTATATCTTGAGAGACCGTCTACTATAACAAACGCATATTTACTATGAATTATAGATTGACTTTAATATTTTTCTTTGATTTAAAGTATGATTTTGATAATTTTCCTAATTGACAAGCATCACAAATATTTTTTACTTTAAAGTTCATTTTTGGTAAACCTTTTACTGAATTAATTTTTGACAATTTTTTTTATAATTTTGAAATTAATATGACAAAATCTTTTGTTCCATAACCAAGGATCATTCTCTTTGGCTATTAAACACATATTTGTATTAAGACTTATATTCATATTTAAAACATAAATATTTTTATCTCTAAAACCTTTAAAAATAATATTTTATTTTGATTAATAATGCTACGCTTATTTTCAGAGAAAGAAATATTAAATCCTTTGTCACATAATTGGCCGATACTAAGTAAATTATGCTTCAAATTTTTAACTGATAAGACATCTGTAATAAGAGGTGAATTAGATATACTATTATTGCTCACATGGCCTTTGCCGATGAATATCCTTTGGAATCATCTCCAAATGTGATAGATCCTCCACCGAGTAAATAATGTTTGTTAGCATCTCTTTATTTCATGTCATGTATTTTGAGCAACCACTGTTGACTATCCATTTTCCTCTCTTTTTGGATGGTACCTACAAAATATAGAATTAACATTGGTACCTACCATTTCATTTTGGGTCCTAAGAGTTAGGTCTTAGGAAGCCAAACCCAAGAGGGTTCAGAATTCCTTTTGAAATTTTATTTTGTTTTTATGAACATTTATTATAAAACATTTTATATACTTATTTCTAATTGAAGAGATATTTGTTTTAGGAACCCAAATTTTAATAGATGTAGTAAAATTTAAAATTTAGAACTAGGTTTTTCAACTTTATTTTTATATGAAGGATTCCTTTTCTTTGGAATAATTTTAGAGGATTGTTTATATCCTTGTCCTCTTTTATTTGAAATAATTTGAGAATTTTCCATAATTTTGAAAATATTTTCTCTACCTTTATTAATATTAGAAACATTTTTAGTAATGTCTTTTGAGTTTGTTTTAAAGCTAGAGTATCTAACTCTAAAATATTGATATTTGATCTAAGGTCTTGATTTTCAATTAGTAAAACACCATTCTTTTCTTTCTGAGTTTCTATCTCTTGACTTAGCAGAGAAAGTTGAGATGTCATATTGGAACAAGATTCTTGAGTAACTTGGCATTCGTCTTCTAAAATTTTCTTTTCATCTCTTAGCATTTCTACTTTGATTTCTATTTTATTCATTTTTTCAAAAGCTTCTTTGTACTTTCTATTTTTGCTTTTTAGTTTGTCAAGTAATTCTGAATTGATTTCCAAAAGGTCATTAAAAGTTAGATCACTTACCTAATCTTTTGTAGCCATAAAGCAAATGTTGGCTTGTTATGAATCACTATCCGAGTCACTTTCTAATGATGAAGATGATTCTGTATCGTACCATATGACAGAGAAAGCTTTCTTCTTGAATTTGCCTTTCTTGTGCTTATACTTGTCTTTCTTGTCCTCAGGACAGTCTTTCTTGATGTGACCTTTCTTGTGACATTCATAACATTCTTGAGCAGATGTTGATGATTTGTTGGTGTTGTTATTGCTACTGGAGTTGTTCTTGTTATTTCTAAAGTTGTTGCTCTTTATAAATTTCAAATTTTTTTTGAAATTTTTAGCAATGAACGCCACATCTTCTTCATCTGAATCTGATTCATCTTTTTCTGCTTGGAACGCTATATTTTTCTTATAGTAAGCCTGTACTCGTTTTTCCTAGAGATTAACTTCTTAAGACATTAGATTTCCAATCAACTCTTTTGGTTTTATGGTTGAAATGTCATTAGCTTCTTTGATTGCTAAGACTTTCGTTCCCACTCATCCGTTAGTGAGTTGAGGATTTTTGAAACAATATCAAAATCTATGTAAGATTCCTCTAATGCTATTAAAGAATGATATATATCTTGAAATCTAGAGTACATGTCATTTATAGTCTCATCTTGTTTCATTTTAAAATTCTGGAACTGATTTTTGAGCATAGAAATTTTACTTTTTTTTGACTTTGTTAATTCCTTCATGTGTAACTTTAAGTGTACGCCATATTTCATGAGTAGTTTTACACATGCTTATTCTATTAAACTCATTTTTGTCTGATGCACAATACAACATATTCATAGCTTTAGCATTTGCAGTGGCATCTAATTTTTGTGTGTAAGACCATTCTGAATATTTAGTAGTAGGAATAATATATTCAATTTGCATAATGTTCCAGGTTTCATAACTACTTGCTTGTGTATAGATTCTCATCCTAGTAGCCCAATAGTTATAGTTCATTCCATTAAATAGAGGTGGTCGAGCAGTAGATTGACCTTCTTAAAAGGTAGTGTTAGAAACAGTAGTGGTGTTGTTTTCCATATTAAAACAGTATCAGATAACTATGTTACGGTTATATGATGGCCTTGCTCTGATACCAAATGTAAGTGAATGTGCTATAGGATCGTGTAATATGGATAAAACACTTTGCGAAATAAGTAAATAGTAAAAGAAGTAAAGTAAATGACACCAGAAATTTTTATACTGGTTTGAAATCCCATTCTACGTCCAATCCCAGACTCCTTTTGGAATTAAACTAGCAACCCTCACTTAGTCCGAAGGAATAGATTTACACCGCCTGAGCAACCAAACAGGACTTCTACCACCTAAGCAACCGAATGGGAGTTCTATCGCCTGAGCAATCGAACATGACTTCTTTACAAATAAAAAAAGAATATGACTATAGTGTGCTCTTTGAATAGCACTGATAAGTCAATTAAGTACAATCTTCCTATAATCTTCTCCTTTATGATATATCATGTAATGTGCTTTGAGAATTGTTGAAGAAAGAGTGATCAATGATTAGAGAATATAAGCAGTTTGAGTTCAGTTTGAAAATATAGAATAAATATGAATTCAAGAATATTAAAATCGATTTCAGTGAATTGTTTATTGAATTCTGAAATCTATTTATAGAGTTTAAAAAGTTGCAATCATTATCGAAAGGTAACAATGAAAAGAAACAGGTGCAACTATTGGTTTGAAGATAATTCTTTTCGAAGAAGAGAAGTGTCTTTTCGAAAAATAGTCGTTGAAAGATATTCAGCCAGCTGAATTTATTGACTCAGCCATCTGAATTTAAAAAATCATAAACAGTAAGGAAAAAGGCTATTTTCGGCCCGATTCAGCCGTCTGAATAGACTCATTCAGCCGTTGAATATTATGAAACAATAAAATTGTTTCAGCATTCAGCCAGTTGAATTAGTGTATTTGACCATCTATTTTCAGTCTGTGTGCATGGAAGAGTATGTGAGATTCTAACATAATACTAAATGATATAAAAACTCTAGACAAGGAACTTAACAGCTTCAAAAACACTATGAATATGAATCTGCAACAAAACTCCTTCATAAATGATTAGTACACATAAAATATTTTATATAGCTTCTCATTGATCAAAACAATGTTAAATTGAGATTCCAACAGTACCACCTTCCTAAACTTCAATGCCCGATAAACAACGACGTAGGACCGAAACTGAGACCTCTGTCGCCACTGAACAAGCCGTTACAAAACCCATCGGGGAATGAGCGATTAGAATCGCTAAGTTGAAAAAGGATTTTTCGAATGTCTGCTTCGACGGCTTCATATATCCTCTACATTTAAAGAAAATTCCTAATGAGGTGGAATAAACGATGCATGATTATGTATACGATGTTTTTGCCAATATCGAGAATGGATGAAGACTGCAGAGAAAGTATCAGCGGTGGCCTTTGAGTGGGTGAAGACAATCGAGAAATAGAAATCAATCTCGCTCCGAGGGACCACATAGTGCAAGTGCTCACTATTGATAATGATACTCTGGAAACTCAAAAACAGAGGCCTTGACAAAAGTCAATGAGGCAAACAAGAAAATGGAGCAAATGAGGCAAGAGCACTTAAAACTGGTCGATATGGGCCACAGAAATGAAATCGCCACAGCTGAAAGAGATAGTGCGCTCATGGAGCTCGATGAGCTTAAGGTGAAGTATGTTGAGGCCGTCAAAGAAAAGGATGATGCTAATAAGGCTTCCCAAAAGGCATGCTGTCAAGCCGTAGAACATAGGAGTGAGCAGGATGCAACTGTACTAAAGGTGCAAGAAGCCAAGGCTAGGGTTGAGACTAAGGCCAAAGCGGGAGAAGCCAGGTTGGAGGGCGATATTGAAGATCTTCTCATTACATATAATGTCAATGTTTGAAGCATCAAAATCTAAGCTGGCTCGAAGATTATTCATTACATCTATATAATGCTTAGTGTCGATTGGTTGAAGATGAGAGGGTGGAACACCATGCTGAATCTATTGATGACTTTGACTTGAAGAATCGGATGCTAATTGCATATGAGAGGAGATTTCTCCACGAGGCCATCGTTACATTGAAAATGTGAAACTCGCCACTCAGCATCCGAAGGTCGAAGAGGGGTCTGGTGTTGAGCATAATGTCACAATTTATGAAATTCCTATGCTAACCCAGCCTAAATCTACCCTGGTAGTCGATCCTCTACCCGTGCCTGCTTACAATCCCGATCAACCGCAATTGTCTCGGACTCGCGAGCATAACTCCGAAGGAGTCCCATCTCCACCCACGAGCCAACCCGAGGAAGGCATTCTGAACACTTCTCAAATTCATTCAAAGTCTGGAGTATTATTAGAAGAAGTCACTAATATTTCCTCTTATCTCCATTCAATTGTAGGAGCTGCACCGTCCATGCCCCCTGCAACCTAAGAGAAGCATCAAGAGTAGGAGACTATCGTGAAAGAGGTGATGACTACTACATCTACCGCATCAACTGAGGAAGTTCACAAGAGCGCTTTATTTTCAATGAAAAAATGGTGGAAGAACTCTTCGGTCCTCATAGAGATCCCCTTGCCGACATGCCATTCGTCATGGGCGAAGGCGCATTCACGACTAGCTCTTTGGCCCCAACGGTCATCATCCCGCCGGACACTCAAGCAGCTCATGATGAGGCGATAATGGTGGAGATCAATGCCAAGATGGCAAGTACCGCACTGGGTAGCAGTATTGGAGGTGGGATGGTAGGTCCTGGCCCAACCCATTTACGCATGGTTTCTCCGGGAGGTACAATCATCATCACTAGGGTACCCCCCATGACTTCTCATATATAAAGTGCCTTTGTCCCTCTGACCATGCATTCCGAAAGCATTCTGATTTCTGTGAGTTCGAAGAAGGAGATCAAAATTCTTCCCCCGGTTGGGGATAAGCCGTGTAAAGGAAAGAGTTCAAAACGGTACCACAGTGGTAGCTCCAATGGGTCGAACCCGAAGGAAAAGAAGAAGAAGAAACGTAGGGAGTAGGTGTGTTCCTTTATGTCCCTTTTTGGTATATAAGTAGGAAAACCTTTTTTGCTTTCAGTTGGCCGTGTATAGATGCAGGTTTGGCCCCTGCTAGTAGGAATTTTAGGAATAAAATTTTCTGTAATTATTTCATTTCCAGGGAATAGGTGAAACAAAATCTCCTTTTTGTTTTTAGCGTAACTCTAAGTTTATTTTCTTAAGTGTTTCAGCACTTGAATTTCTGTTCAATATACTTGTGAAGCTTTAATCTTTGGATAAGACTTGTGTTTGGTCATTAAGTCCCGAAGTCATGTCTTCGGGCTGCAACCAAACGTTAAGTCGATTTATGATGCTATAATGTCTTGATCATTCTCTGGTGCTGGAGTTATGCCCTCAATCCAGTGGACGAGTTGAAGTGGTCGGAAGATGATTTCTTTTCATCTTTGACACAGTTAGCTTTACTTAGTCAGAACTAAATTGTTGTGAAGCGAGTTCGAGTGGTCGAATCACGCATGCTTGGTGTTGGGGATTTAACTCACATGTTAGCAACCGTTCACCCATGCTTAATGTTCGAAGATACATCCATACTTCGAGGACTTAAGCTATTTTATGGATGGTCAGTCACACCTATTCTATGTATGTACTGCAGTCCACGCTCTAGGGATTCATAATTAGTAAATGGGTGGCCAATCACACCCATTTTGATGTTTATACTTCAGTCCTCGCTTCGGGGACTTAGAGTCAGTCTTGGGCGGTCGGTCACACCCAATTTGTGTTTATTCTCCAGTCCACGCTCTGGGGACTTAGAGTTTGTCGATGGGTGGTCAGTCATACCCATTTTGATGTTTATACTCCATTTTGTGATCCGGGGACTTAGAGTTAGTTAGTGTTTGTACTCCAGTTCGCACTCCGGGAATCTAGAGTTGATTGACAGATGGTCAGTCACATCTGCCTAAGTGTTGGAATCACGTTCACACTTCGGGAACGATAATCTGGTCCGGATCATGGATAGTCGAGCCACATCCACTATAAGTGAACAAGCAAAGTCGTAGATGGACGGATCCATCCTCCTCAAGCTTGTGAGTATGAAAGGTGAGGTCATTAGACAGATGGATCCATCCTCCTCGAGTTTAGATTGCACATGGGTGAAGTCATGGCTGGACGGATCCACCCTCTTCGAACCTAGGTTTGGGATATTAAGTTTATATTCCGATTCACAATTTGGGAACCAGAGTTAGTCAGAGGATTGTCGTGTATCAATCCTTTTTAGCTTCAATATGATGGATAGCTCCCGAGCTTGGGTTTCACTTAGTGAGTGACCGATCGTATCACAGGCACTCCCTATTTGAATAAGTCCCACCATAGGATGGAACTTAGCTCTCCGTGCATTGTGATAGTTGCATGATGAATTCAAGAATCAAACTATCTGGCTCGAATAGATTGCATTTTATTACTGAAATAAGAAAGTACGACATAGTCAGTTTCATTATTACAAGTTCAAATTTTGAAATGCATAAACAAATTACAAATGAAAAGCAGACTAAATGAATAAAAAAGCCTGTTATATGTAGTAAGGGCGAAGACTCTCGTTGTTCCAAGTTCTCGGCAAAGTAGGACCATTGACAGTCGATAATTTGAATGTGCTGTCTCCGAATCTTCGTTCAATAACATACGGTCCTTCCTACATAGGCCTCATATGAGAAGGGACCGGACAAACTCTCTTGAGCATGAGATTTCCAAGTTCAAAGGTTCTGGGTCAAACCTTAGCATTGTATAATCGGGCGACTCGACTTTGATGCACATCTACCCTCGAATCAACCTCTTCACGCTTCTTATCTAATAAGTCCAGAGATTTTGCAAGCAATGTGGCATTTGTCTTCGAATCATAGTAAGTCACATGATGAGAAGGCACTTCAAACTTGACCAGAATGACGCCTTCTGAGCCGTAGAAAGTGAAAATGGAGTGTGGCCGATAGCAGTCTTCTGGGTGGTTCGGTACGCCTATAGGGCCATGGGAAGTTCATCGACCCACTTACCTCCTGCCTTCTCCAGTCTCTTCTTTAGAATGGATTTGATAACTTCATTAACAGCTTCGACCTATCCATTCACTTGAGGGTGAGCGGCCTCTAAGAACTTCTTATGAATGTGGAAACGTTGATAGAAGTTCTTAAACTCGACACTATCGTATCACGCTCCGTTGTCAGTGACAATGATATATGGGAGGCCAAAACGACATATGATGTTGCGGACAACAAAGTTGATTACTTTCTTCATTGCGATAGTAGCAAGGGGCTTGGCTTCCGTCCATTTGGTAAAGTAGTCAACTACAACGATGGTTTACTTCGCACCACCTTTAGCCAAAGGCAACGATCTAATTATATTGATGCCCCACATGGCGAATGGCCATGGACTAACCATTTGCGTAATTTCAGTAGGCGGGGATCTAGGTATCCGAGCATGTTTCTGACATCAATCACATTTCTTGGCATAGTCTAATGTGTCTCGGTTCACTGTTGGCCAATAGTATCTGTACCGAAGTATCGTTTTGGCAAGGGATTGGCTCCTAGTGTGATCGTTGCATTCTCTCTTATGCACGTCGTGTAACACTCGTTTGATTTCGTCATGGGCGATACACTAGAGTAAAGGAATGGATTATCCTCTCCTATACATGACTCTATTTTGGATAATGAACTGTGAAGCTTTTCGAAGAACTTGCCTTCTCTCACACTTACGCTTAGGTAGGGTTCCATATTCAAGAAAATCTCTTAGCGGGGTCATCCATGACTCCTTCTTAGGTGTGGTTTCATGCACCCAGTTTGTCTCCATCTGATCGATGGTCGAAGAGGAAATTGTTTCAGTGGGGACTAGTCCCATTTGTTGTGCTTTACCAGAGCTGGCTAATTTTTCCAAAATCGGCCTTATGGTTGTGCTCTCAGGGTATGTAATAGATGGCATAATACTTGAACTGATTTAATGCTTCTTGCTGTTCCATTTATCACTATTGGTATTCTCCTCGCACTTGGCAGACGACCAACTGTGAATCATAGTAAACCTCCACAGTAATAATTCTCAAGTCTTTGGCAAGCCTGAGTCCAGCAAGTAAAGCTTCATATTCGGCTTCATTGTTGGTTGTAGGGAAATCAAACTTCAAATCATAACATATGGATCGACCTTCGGGGGTTTCGAGTAAAACTCCAGTGCCTGAGCAGCGGTCGTTTGATGCGCCATCTGTATATAGCTTCCATATGTATTTGGGAGATTCACAAGTTTCGGGCTAGTCCTCTGAGATGGTGAATTCAGCAATGAAATCTGCTAGAACTTGTACCTGAATAGCCCACCTTGGCGTGTAAGTGACGTCGAACTAACTCAGCTCGATAATCCACTTTAGCAACCTACCAGATGTCTTCGGCCGCGTGACCTGTCGTAATGGCTGGTCGGTGTAGAATGCGATAGGATGGGTCTGAAAGTATGGACGGAGCTTTCTTGAGGCAATGACAAGACAGGAGGCGAGCTTCTCGAACCTCGGATAGTTTCTCCTTGCTCCGGTCAATCATTTGATAATGTAATAGATTTGTTGTTATATCTGATCCTCTTCCTAAATTAATGCAGAACTGATTGCATTCTATGACACTGCTAGATAGATGTATAAATTCTCATGATTAATACACTTTGAAAGAATAGGTGGCATACCTAGGTGCTGAATTAGTGCTCGAAATGCGCCTTCGCACTCTTCAATCTATTCAAAGTTCTGCTTTCCTTTCCTGATCAGTTTGATGAAAGGAATGCACTTGTCGGTGGATTTGGAGATAAATCTGCTCAATGCTACAACCTTCCTGCTAAGGATTTGCACTTGCTTTATGGTCCTGAGAGTTTCAAGATTCCGAATCGCCCATTTCTTTTCAGGAATGGCTTCAATTTCTCGAGCGTTGACAATGAATCCAAGGAACTTTCCGAAAGCGACTACGAAGTGACACTTCAACGGGTTGAGATTCATTCGGTACTCTCAGATGATGTTTAACATTGTTTTAAGGTTTTTGACATGGTTGATGGAGAGTCGCGACTTTACAAGCATATCGTTCACGTAGGCTTCCATAGTTTTCTCGATCTGACTGGAAAACATTCGATTAACAAATCTTTGATAGGTCACCCCAGTGTACTTAATTCCAAACGGCATTACTTTGTAACAATAGAGTTCGAGATTGGTGATAAAGCTGGTGTGCTCCTAGTCGGGTAGGTGCATCGATATTTGATTATAGCCGGAATATACGTCCATGAAAGATAAGAGAGCTCGTGTCCGACCGTTGAGTCTATAAGCTAATCAATCCTGAAAAGTGGAAAACTGTCTTAGGGGCAAGCTTTACTCAAGTTTGAGTAGTCTATACAAGTTCTCTGTTTTCCATTTGTTGAACAAGCATCAGGTTGGATACCCACTCTAGATATAATGCATCTCGGATAAACCTGTTTGTGCCAAAATTGGTCACAAACACCCAATATCGTAAAAACACCCGTTTATGAACACAAATCAGCAACAATCAATATAGAACTCAGATTTAAACAATAACAATCACAATAATTCTCAAATAACAATCACAAACATAGGATTTATAGTGGTTCGGCGATCTTGCCTACGTCCACTTTGAAGCTTATGTCTTTATTGATTCACTTGATGATTCCAGTTGATTACAACAGATTACGATCGATGATAGCTTTCAAATCTGATTACAACAGCGATAATGAAGTATGGAATTTGATTCCGGCAGAGTCTGGACGTTTAATGGCAGAAGATCCAAAAGCTCCTCCCATTTTTGAATGACCAGGTGCTCTATTTATAGGCGTAGGAGGCCCAGATCATGCTCAAACTTCGGGATATTTTTTCTGGCATGTGAGTGGGCCCACGCGACCGGCCTAAGGAAATTTGGGCCCACTTTGGATCGATTTGAACTCCATTCGAATCGATCAAGAAATCATCCAATCGAGATGAAATTTGGCGTGGACATTCTCCAACACGTATGTAAACTCCTATAAAAATTTCATTGCATTTGGACTTATGAATCTCGAGATATCATCGATTCGAAGTGGGGTTCTTCGGTAGGTTGATTGCTTCGACTCGATCCTGTTCGAATCGATAAGGTCCACTCGATGGCTTCACGTGCTTTCGTGATGACGTGGTGTGCGTTCTTCGTGTCGATCGCTTATTACTCTGGTTTGACTTGGTTGACTCCATCATTTTCGCTACTTTGACTTGGTGGATTCGAGGGAACGAATTCGAGGCAAGGTGCACTCGTATCGATCGTGGCCTATAACAGTTGATCGAAGCCGTCTCAACCGCATGGATCCGAGGCCAGGCACAGGATGGGTTCGAAGTATAGTTGCTTCACGGACTCGAGGTACTTTGCCCTGATGGGTTCGAAGGTAGGCCATTGGGATGGATACGAAGGTGTCGATGCGAAGTCCATGGATTCGAAGTAGGAGGAACTCGATGGATTCGAAGGACTTCCAAGCTTGGTGCATTCGAAGTAGATGGAGTCGAACCGATGGATGCGAACATGACTTCTGGCCATCGATTCGAACTATGGGGTATCCTATGGATTCGAACCGAACCTAGGGCTATCTCTCTCAAACTGAATTCATCATATCTTGAGCATACGAACTCGGATTGACTTGAAACTTGAAACCTTGGCTCTCATGGATTTGCTAGCCATGTCCTATCAATTGTAGCCTGATCCGGGCTCGGACAAAATTCATCGATATCCATAGTGAAGTAGTGCATAACCAATCTTTGAGACGAACTATCTTTCATTTTTGATCGATCTTTTGGTATCACGGCTTTGCCAAAAAGCAGGATAACATTTGCCCCCCAAAATATGCCTTGCAGTAGGAAGGCGTGTTTTGTAATGCCACGAGCTGGACGCTTATATCCTGTTGATGTCCTGCAAAGGAATTTGTAGTTTTATGCGACCTCTAATAACGACCGTTTCAGATCGATATACTTGAGATGAAGTGCGACCGTTCATGGTCAAGCCTAACTTCAAATGACGATCGTTCGGGATCAAGCCATTTGAGGTGAAGTGCGACCGTGCGCGGTCAAGCGCCTAACTTCAAATGACAATCGTTCGGGATCAAGCCATTTGAGGTGAAGTGCGACCGTGCACGGTCAAGCGGCGGACCTCAAATGACGACCGTTCGCGATCGTGCCATTTGAGGTGAGGTGAGTTGTGCCGTTCGGGGCGAGTTGTGATCGTTCGCGATCGTGTGCCATTCGAGGCGATTTTGTGATCGTTCGCGATCGTGTGCCGTTCGTGGCGAATTGTGACCGTTCGTGGTCGGGTGCCGTTCGAGGCGAGAGAGTGTGCCCGGGAGGGCTTGGTATTGTTGATACCAGGTTCACGTTCGAGTGGGTCCCTGGATCACTTGTCAGGGCGGTTTATCGCCATCTCAGAGCATGCCTAAGGACCGTTCGCGACCCCGTACATGTGTAAGTAGCTTAGCCATTTTAGAATTATCAGAATCAAATATCTATACAACGGATGAGTTTTAAAATAGAAATGTCCAAACAAACAAAGTCCAACTGTCCAAATCAAAATGAAACAAAAGCAAAGGAAGGATGTCAAAGTGTAAGTTCCCACTACTAAACGGTCAATGATCATTCAGAGCATGCCCAGGGATCGTTCACGATCTCTTACATGTGTAAATGAGTTAATTGTGTTAGCGGGAAGCTTACGACTAGTTCATTATTATTTCAATCAATTGATAATCAAACGGTGCCTTAATTCAGGGTCGCCTCTAGCTGATGTGGACGGTGGTTGCTCTGGTTCCACTGCTGGAGTTCGCCTCCTTACATACTGAAGGAGCATACCGTTCCTGATATGCCCTTCCACCTCGTCTTTCAGATGTCTACAATCATTAGTGTTATGACCGTTTAACTCATGGAATACACAAAACTTATCTGATTTTCTTTCGTCAAAGGTTGGATCCCTTCGCATTGGTCTACGATACGGAACCCGCTCCTTGGTATCTTGATAAATTCGTTCCAGGCTCTCATTCAGCTCAATGTAAATGGTGAATCGCGGCTCCCTCCGTTGCCGCTTTGAACTGTCCTCGTCATTCTCAGTCTTCCTTTTACTTTTATCCTTGCCTGAGTCCTTTTCGAGAGGCTTTTTGTCATTAAGTGCATAAACTTCTATTCCCTCTCCGTCTTCTCTTTCTGCATTCGCATCCTCCAATCGTAAAAACTTTTCTGCCTGATGATAGAATTCTCCTAGATCCACAGGCGGATCCTTAGTAAATGAATTTTTGAACTCTGTTCCGTCTGCTATTCTGGACACAGCCGCCATCATAACCATGGATGGATCTGGTCGATCCACCGAAGCTGCTGTCGCATTGAATCGCGTCAGAAAACTCCTCAAAGTCTCTCCAGCCTTCTGTTTTAAAGTTGCCAAAGTCATCACATTCTTGGGTCTTATGATGTGGACCCTGAATTGCTTCATAAATCTTTCAATTAAATCATTCCATGTTCCGATGGATCCACTCTCTAATTGTCTAAACCACAACGCTGCAATATCCGCCAAGTACAATGGAAAGCACCGGGCCATAACCTCCTCCGATGCCCCCAGCACTTCCATATGCCTCATATACTTCGTTAGATGAATCATGGGGTCCGTTCTCCCGTCATACATGGCCAACGATGGTAACTTGAAATCCAGTGGGTTCCTAGCTCTCCTAATTGCTGGAGTGAAAGGACTCTTATTAACATCCTCCAAATTTTTGTTTACCAAACCGCCTCTCATAGCTTTTCTTACCATCTCCGCCAATCTGTCATTGTCTCCGAGATGCAATCTTCGTTCATTACTTTCAACCTGCCCCTCGAGTTCTCGAGGGGATTCTAGGATCGGCCCCCTTGACTGACCGTTCACTCCTCTGCTACTCCCAGGTTGCGCAGATGCTCCTCTCTCTCTCCCCGAGACTGGATCAACATTCTCCATGTGCGTGCCCCCTAGTTCAGGTGCTACGCCGGATGGGCCTGCTCCGTTTCGAACTCCATCTGCTTTCCTATTCTGTGCTCCAAGTTGTCCTATCTGTTGAAATAAACTCTGGATCAACTCCTCTTGTTTCTTCATCGTTGTCTCCATTTCGTCCCTAGTGATGAAGATCGATGCTTGATTCGCTCCTGAGGAAGCCTCTTGACTTCCTTGATGTTCACTTCTATCTGGCATTTGTTTCTTACTTGTTTGTCTCGTCATGGTTCTTAGATCTAAATTCTTAAGTCTTCGAATTCAACTTATCCTAAATCAGCTGTTCTCAGTGAAAACACCGAAATGTTTGTGCCAAAATTGGTCACAAACACCCAATATCGTAAAAGCACCCGTTTATGAACACAAATCAGCAACAATCAATATAGAACTCAGATTTAAACAATAACAATCACAATAATTCTCAAATAACAATTACAAACATAGAATTTATAGTGGTTCGGCGATCTTGCCTACGTCCACTTTGAAGCTAATGTCTTTATTGATTCACTTGATGATTCCAATTGATTACAGCAGATTACGATTGATGATAGCTTTCAAATCTGATTACAACAGCGATAATGAAGTATTGAATTTGATTCCGGCAGAGTATGGACGTTTAATGGCAGAAGATCCAGAAGCTCCTCCCATTTCTGAATGACTAGGGGCTCTATTTATAGGCGTAGGAGGCCCAGATCTCGCTCAAACTTCGGGAGACTTTTTCTGGGATGTGAGTGGGCCCACATGACCGGCCTCAGGAAATTTGGGCCCACTTTGGATCGATTCGAACTCCATTCAAATCGATCAAGAAATCATCCAATCGAGATGAAATTTGGCGTGGACATTCTCCAACACGTATGTAAACTCCTATAAAAATTTCACTGCATTTGGACTTATGAATCTCGAGATATCATCGATTCGAAGTGGGGTTCTTCGGTAGGTTGATTGCTTCGACTCGATCCTGTTCGAATCGATAGGGTCGACTCGATGGCTTCACGTGCTTTCGTGATGACGTGGTGCACATTCTTCGTGTCGATCTACCTATTACTCTGGTTTGACTGGGTTGACTCCATCATTTTCGCTACTTTGACTTGGTGGATTCGAGGGAACGAATTCGAGGCAAGGTGCACTCGTATCGATCGTGGCCTATAACAGTTGATCGAAGCCGTCTCAACCGCATGGATCCGAGGCCAGGCACAGGATGGGTTCGAAGTATAGTTGCTTCACGGACTTGAGGTGCTTTGCCCTGATGGGTTCGAAGGTAGGCCATTGGGATGGATACGAAGGTATCGATGCGAAGTCCATGGATTCGAAGTAGGAGGAACTCGATGGATTCGAAGGACTTCCAAGCTTGGTGGATTCGAAGTAGATGGAGTCGAACCGATGGATGCGAACATGACTTCTGGCCATCGATTCGAACTATGGGGTATCCTATGGATTCGAACCGAACCTAGGGCTATCTCTCTCAAATTGAATTCATCATATCTTGAGCATACAAACTCGGATTGACTTGAAACTTGAAACGTTGGCTCTCGTGGATTTGCTAGCCATGTCCTATCAATTGTAGCCTGATCTGGGCTCGGACAAAATTCGTCGATATCCATAGTGAAGTAGTGTATAACCAATCTTTGAGACGAACTATCTTTCATTTTTTATCGATCTTTTGGTATCACGGCTTTGCCAAAAAGTGGGATAACAAAACCCATTCGACTTGAGTTTATCCACCTCTTCTTTCAGGGCGGCAGATCTCTCTGGATCCATACCACGCCGTTTCTGCTTGACCGAGACATGCCACGGGTCAATATTCATTGTGTGGCTTGCGATGTCCGACGAGATCCCACACGTGGCTGGGTGCATCCAGGCAAACACGTCAAGGTTTTCCCAAAGAAATTCGACCAATTCCTCTTTCATCAGTTGGCTTACCTGAGATCTGACCTTTAACAATCGGGAGTTGTCGTCGCCGTCGATTGGAACATTGATCGTCAGCACTGCCAGGGAAGCCTGATTGTCTTTGAATTCTTCTTCATTATCATCATCTCATTGATCAAGACCTTTTAGGAATTGGTTGTGGTGCCCGGTCCTAGGCCCAAGCATTAGCTGTTAATTATCAGTAAAACGGACGGAGAGATATTCCTCTAGGTCCTTGCCCTTCTTTCTTCACTACGCCTCCCGCAGCTTAGCAACATAATAGGCGCGTCCAACCGCCTGATCTCCTTGAACAACTCCAACCCCAATGTCAGCAGGGAATTTCAAAGTTAGATACCAATGGGCAATAGCTGCCCAAAATTCAGCTAGGGCCGGTTGGCCCAAGAATGCATTATACAGTGAATTAATATCCAACACAATGAACTGTAACATCCGGACTCTCCAGCATTCTCCAATTCCGAACTCCACTGGTAATTCACAATCCCAGTGGGCATAGTTGCACTTCCATTGAAGCCATGAATATGAGAATGGCATGGATTCAAGTCCTTCGCTTCCATTTTCATTTGATCATATGCTCGCTTGAAAAGAATATTCACAGAGCTTCCACTGTCCATTAAGACCCTCTTCATCCAAATAGGACCTATCTGAGCTGATATGACTAGTGGATCAATGGCAGGGACATCGACTCTATCGGCATCTCTATCTCGAAAAACGATGTCATTTATCATCCTCTTCTGTTATTTGGCCGAAGCTCCATCATCCAAATTACTGCAACATTCGAAGCTCACATGCCTAACTTAGATAGCGTACGACTCCATTTACTTCCAGCTCTGATCAGTTGGATGAGGACCGCCACTAAATGTGCTAATAACTAACCTCCTATGAGTACGCATAGGTTTCTATGATCTAGCCTGATTCTGTAGTTGGTTATGGTTTGATGGGCCCACACCTCCAGCCTGCCACGCTAGAGCGAACTATTCCGACTTCCTCTCTTGGATTAACTTCTCAATAACATCATGTAAGTGGCGACATTCATTGGTGTTGTGAATATAGCAGTCATGGAATCTATAAAATTTTCCAGTTTGAATCTTCTTTTCGGATGACTACTTCGGAGCAGGCTTCTTATATTGGCCAGTATTACAGATTTTCAAGCACACATTCTCCAATGACGTATTCAAAGGAGTATATGTGTTAAACATGGGAGCTCTACATCGTGGTGCCTGATTCTGATCTCGCCCCTTACCCTGATTTCCATCGCCTTTCTGCCGACTCTGCTTATTCTGTATATTTAACTGCACTTTATCGAAGCTATTACTGGTTTGCTTTATAACGACGTTGCTTTGAATGCCCTTCATACTAGGCCCTACATCATCCTTCTTCCTGGATTGTTTAGTATCTTCTCTTCTTAAGAATTGGGCCGCTTTAGAATAGAAACGACCCAGTAATGCGGGTAGTTTTCCAGCCAACCAATTGCCAAACTAGAAATCAGGATCGATTCCTTTAGTCAGAGCCATTAATATGGAATTATCATTAGGGTTACTAATCTTCACACAAGCGGCATGGAATCTTTCAGATAATGTCTTAATGTCTCTCCCAGAGCCTGAATGATGCTGGATAAGGTGTTAACATCCTTTGGTCTCATGACATGCATATGAAACTGTTCAACGAACTCGGTTGCCAACCGATCGAAGCATGAAATGGATCAAGGTAATAAATGAGTAAACCACATGGTTGCGATGCCCCCTAGGGAAATATGAAATCTACATTTAACCACGTCGTTAGCTCGAGCGACATTCATGATCCATTCATACTTCAAGATATGCTGATTAGGATCTGAGTTTCCTTCACAAACAGATAAAGTTAGCATCCTGAATCAATGATGTGGTTCAGCATAGAGGATGTCATTAGTGAAAGGTATATGACTTCGGGAGATTCCCTAACTGTCATTGGTGAGGCCTTGAATTTCATGAATCATCTGACGAATATGGTCAGGATGTCTGGCATTTGGACATTCTGAACATGCTGGGCCAAGGTGTGGTCGGGTTCCACAATGCGAGGATGGGCCGGGGGAAATCGACGGTCCATGCCTCACCTCCTTGGCTCTGGTCTACGGGCACATAGGGTTCAGGAGGATGTTTTTATTGATGAAAGTTCGAACCTGCTCAGTTTCGATTGTCAGCTTCCAAGTCTACGGAGGCGGTTGTAGCACGTTTATCAATAGCGTAATAAGGAATTGCCCCTCCTTGGGAGGAGGGTTCAGCCTGGTGACTTACAGATGGACCAGCTCCCGCTTTTCCAAGGTTCAAGGTGCGTTGATGCCCGGGAGCTAGCGCGTAGCTTCCATCCAGTCGTGGACATGTAGATCTATGATGGTAATCGAAAGAAGCAAAGCTCTCGATAGATGAGTAGGAAGCTTAATCTCTTCTGAATCTCCTTCGTCTTTCCTAATTCAGTTGGTTGGTTAACTCTGTGTTGGCTCGGATCTGTTGGGTGAGTTGTTGGTGACTTTGGATCAGTCTTGCATCAACATCTGGAACCCCTCCCTGGTGATAAGGCCTTGTGGGTCTGAAGGTCCAGCTGAATTCTGGCCTGTAGCAGGCAACTGCGTGGAATTCGGCCTATCCCGTCCTTTTGGATCTACAGTAGTTGAATTGGTCCTTGTTGTAACCATGATGAATAATGTAGGTCTCTCCTAGCTTTGATGCAATCTGAAAAGGATGGAAGAACTACTGGATGTAAGATATGATGTTCTTCATAGATTCTTGCAATCCAGCGACGGTAGTAGATCCGAAGAGTAGGAGAAAAGCTGGGTTTTCTCAATGAAAGTACCAAATTATTTGTACCAATATTGGGGAAAACACTCTTGAAGAGTGTTTGAAGAGATTAAAGCGAAGAATATAAGTGGAAAATGAGGTCGATCTAACAAACACACCAAAAATAGAGAAATAGAAGTATGAAAACACCGAGATTTAAAGTGGCTCGGTGTTGTAGCCTACGTCCACTGTAGAAAGTTTGTTGTTTGTTAATATCACTCGTTGGTTATAGATGTTTTAACAGTACAATCGAGATACAACAGTGACTTCGGTAGAGTATTAGCGTTCCAGCGTCCAAAAGAGCTTTAACTGAATCCCTTGGACTACTATTTATAGGTGTAAACTGCAAATATCTCTCCCCAAACTCGAAAGACTCCTCTCACACTGGTGGTCCCACGTGATCCCTAGTCATTTCGGCTCGACCCTTGATTGATACATATCCAATTCGTATCGATCAAGAAATGATCTTTTTGGGCCAAGATCGATCAGGTACATTTTTGAGGTAGTACAGAAACTCCTGTGAAAATTTTATGGCATTTCGACTTGTAGATTTTGAGTTATGATCGATGCAAGTTTGGATTCTCAACATGCAGCCGAGCTTCGTATCAATACATTCGTATCGCTCCTCTTCATATCGATGGAATGAACATGATTACCAGATGATGTGGCGCCATCTTTTAGGTTCGATCCACTTTCCATGCCGAGTGAACGAGTCTCTCTCCCTTTTAGGTTTTTCCGCATCCACTGTCATGACTTTATCTGTATCTCTTCATTACATTTCATTTCGTATCGATTGAGTGTAGTCACTTTGTATTGTTTGACAGGTAATCCTTTCTTATCGGTTATAGGATGATTGATTTTGTATCGATAACTAACGAATGATAGGAATAAAGTAAATAAGGGATCATTACGAAACACGCTAATCATATTGGATCCGAAATGGCTCTAGATTGGTGGATACGAAGGATAGCGGTGGGCGACCGATACAAACCAAATTGTGTTTTTCCATGGATACGTGCTCAAACTACTTGAGGGATGGATACAAAATAAAGGTTCGTGAGTTGGTGGTTATGAAGACCTCATGGATGCAAACATGATTAGCCTTTTTTGTTTTGATGGACACAGATTTGCATGGATACGAATGGAATTGTTCTCCTTATCCTTGATCAATCAATATCATGAGCATACGAACTATGATCACTTGAAATTTAGGATGTTGGATTTCATAGCTTTGCTTGTCGTATCTTTTCAATTGTAGCTCGATCCGAACTCGGAAAAAATTCATCAGTATCCATGATGAACTTGTGTATAACTGATCTTCAGGACGGATTGTCCTTGGTTTCTAGTCGAGTTCTTGGTGTCATGGCATTGCGAAAAGGTGGGAAACACTTATATCTCGAACTAAGTCTCTATGGATACAATGGGGCATAAAAAGTAACTTAAAACAAGACGATATATGGATTGCCTCCCAAGACAAACTCAGAGCTGGGTATGGAAGACTATGTTAAAAATAAGAGATGTTTAACTTCCCCATACAAAGCTACACCTTTCAGCAGACTGCAGTTCCAAATTTTGGACAACATCATGGATTGACAAAAGATTGATACTGCACAATATGCTTCCATATGACAACATAACTCAGACTGGCATACCATTACATGCTAGAGCCTCTACCTATATCTTCAATGGTAGAATCGCCCTCCCTCATATTATTAACTCCTTCATACATGCTGTATGGATGCATTTTAATGGTAAACCATATGTTTGTAGCCTTAATGAAGTATATAAATGGTCTGATACCCATCAGGTCCACTCTACACATGTTGTATACGCTGCCATAATGGAAGAAAATAATCTGCTTTCCCATGGTACAAATGAATACGGAACCAATATGCTAATGAGAAGCTCAATTTCATGCTATGGAAGGTTCCTAGAAATGCTTTACATACAATGGGCAATCTGGCAGAGAAAGGTATAATGACTTCGACAGCGTTCATTTTTGGTTCAACCGCGACTGATGATATTCAACGCTTATACTTTAGATGTTCATCTCTCGATTCTTATGGTTCAAGGTTAAGAATAGAGGTGGATATGGTTCTTCCAAAATAGATAGTAGACTTGAATGAATGAATCTATATAAAGCCACAAGATGGAAGACATCAACAACTTAAGAAATATTAATTCTTCTGAAGGTTTTTGTTACAGCACTATGGCATGAAACGAATAAGCGAATTTTCCTGCATATAAGCAAGAATGGAATGCAACTTTATTATCTTATATGCGACAATATAAGTACTATGTTAGCTCTGTCTCCTTTCCCCTTTGCTGCAGCCACTTTGGCTAAATGAGCCTAAGTAGTATGTTGATTATTTTCTCGTTTGTTCCTGTGTTTTCTTTTCTCTTTATTTCTCCCAACCCTTCAATTCTCTGTCCTGTATGCTTTCTTATATCTCATTTATATTGTAATTACCTTCTTATTTATATAAATATATGGTAGGGGCCATTTAACCCTGCTGGCTTTGCCAAAAAACCTTAATAGTATAACACATATATCTTATATATGCGTATTTATTTATTTAATTAGTTAAACTTTAATTAATTTATTTAATTAAATAATTTTAATTAAATTATATCAATTTCAAAATTTATCTTACATACATGTATATTTATGTTATCTTAACACTTTAAAATAACATGACATATATCATCATATATAATACATGCGTATAAGTATTAATTAATTATTAGATTTAATTAATTTATTTTATTAATCTTACTAATAAATTTATAATTTTGAAATTAATATTTAAACAATTTCAAACATTTTGAAATTTTCATTACCTTTTCAAACATTTTGAAAAATTACGTTATATTATAAAGTTGTATAATAAACATGTTTTTATTTTAAATTTAAAATCATATCTTAATTTTAAAAACTATTTTGAAAATTAGCCCAAGGCCCAATTCAAATTAGGCATTTTCTATTAGGGGTAATCTTTAAGCTCATATCACCTTTTAGGCCAGGCAGGTAACCGGGTAGGACATGGTATTTGATTACTGAATTCCAATCCTAGACATCACCTTTCTAAACACCATACTACGTGAACAAGCTTAATTAGTTAGCCCTAACATGACTAATTTAGAACACATAGACTGTTGCGCTCTGGTACCATTGAAGGAACTATGCCAGCGCGCAGCGCAATAAATGGGTGAATTTTGAAATTTTTGGCCATTTTGGATCTTTAATAGGCCCATGAAGTCTAAATATACTTGGAACTTTTCTATGTTTCTTTTAAATAAAACCAATAATTTATTTAATTTTGTAAATAAAGTTTTACTTTAATTTAATGTGTATGTAAATTAAAGTATATCGAATATACTTCTAAGTACATATTTGTGTGTAATAGTAACTTATTAAATTTATTTAGAGAAGGAAACTTTTCATTTTCTAACTCTTAAATTATTCAATTACTGACAGGGCATAAATTTATTTAAAAAATGAAACTTTTCATTTCCTTCCTCGTAAACTATTCAATTAATAAGGGATCATAAAATTAGTTAGAGAAGGAAACTTTTCATTTCCTTCTCTTAATTGAATTAAATAATTGATGAATGAAATAATATTAAATCTAAATACGACGTGAATTGTAAATATATTCATAGTAAATACTGTGTAAGTGTAACATATAGGGAGTGTGCATAGTCAGTGGTAATTGATATGTATACATAAAATAAAAAAGAACAATTTTAATGGTTATTACATATGAATTGAAATAAAAATAAATAAAGGATGGCAAGGTGAATGATACAGTCCTCCTTTTACTAAACTTAATTAATGCAACATATTAATGATAATCAGTAGGTATTGTAATGTAAGAATATAGAAGGTAAACAATAAATTATATGTATAAATTATTATCTTAATTAAAAAGTGCGATGATTCATACTATGACAATATATGTGAAGAAAAATAAATTTTATATGAACATATACAAGTAGATCCAAATATGTATATATAGAATTCAATCAAATCTTTCTAACAATATAAATTAGATAGTTATTACAGTCAATTTCAAAACTTTGATTTGCTGTTAAAATTCCTTTTATTCATATGTATATATCTAATGCAATAAAAAGTGCAAGTAATATATGCATACATACATTAAACAAATCTCAATCATGCCATTCAACAAATGTTACAGCCTTTCATAAACAATTTTTTTAGTTAAGCAAAACAATAATACATCATGCAAATTATGAAAGTCAAACTAAATTTCCATCAAACATTGCAAAATACTATCTATATATAGAAAATGACATACCTTGCTACCCAATCATTAGAACGCACGTTGTTGATGTTGCCTTTTATTTGCACCTTGAATGAAGAATGTTTCTAGATCCAATTGAATCACTTTGCCTAGAAATCACACCTTGGATGATGATGTCCCCTCAGATCTTCATGATCCCCATCCTATCCTTACAAGAGAAGGATGAACCATGTTTGATTTATTTCATTGGTGTTTCTATATGGATTTGAAAGATTTTTGGCAATTTTTTTCTGCCAGGAAAAGTTAGGAGGAGAGAAAGAAATGGACTGAGTGAGAAATAATGATTGTATATACAGAATGAATTAGAGAATATATTTTATTTGAAATAATGAAACCTTTCGTATTCTATTATTAAAATTTCCCTAATTAATTCCCTTGATCGTTTCTCACTCTCCAATCCTTTCTTTATACATGATATGTCATCAAATGACATAAAATTTCCATAAATCATGTCATCAAATGACATAAAATTTCCATCAATCATTTCATGCAATTATCTTAAACTTACATTGATACCGTATATCAATGTGCGCAAATATAACTTTTATAAATGTTTTAAAATAATTACAAAAAGCTTCCAAACGTCAAATAAATAATAATTTATATTTCTCAAATATCAATTAATCTAATCAATTTACAACATTTTATAAATTAATTAAATCATATAGTTCATTAGGGAATTCATCATTACGGTTGTGCAACTCAAAGGTGTAAATTCAGTTAGCGATTAATATCGAACTATTTAAATATTAACGTTCAGACGTCACTTAGCAGGTGGTGTGATATTTTGGCTGAATTTATCGCTTACACATCTTTAAGTAAAATCTAATTTTACTTATTATAAGTGGTACCTAATAGTGATAATTATTTACACCAATTCTCTTCGTAAAAACTACATCATATTAGGACTTATGGAATTGGGTAATGGTCGAAATTCCAATTTTGTCCATATTCAACTTTATAGTCCAAACATAAAGTCCTTAGTTCAATAACAATCATTATTAACCGAAATACTCTGGCCAGAGACTTTGACTTTGAGTTGACTTGAGTTGACCGTGATACTAACTCCACATAACTGAGAAGATGAATCCTCTCTTGAATAGTGCTTCACTTCCAAAACTTCCAGTCGAACCAACTATAGTCACTCGATGGAACGTCGTGCTATGATTTGACTATAATCAAAGCGAAGCTTTCATATTGAAGATCCAAAATATTCTCCAGTCAAGAGAACTGTGTATATCAATCACATCGATATTTTCTATTTAACCTTAGTTATATTAACCAATAGAAAACTATCGAGTGAGTCATTCCATAGTTATCCAATAACTATCAGAATGTAACCCCTAGGTGCCCCTAGCAGTCACGAATAGTACACTACACAACATTTGAAGAGCATTACATACTCTAAACTCAACAGATACATCGATATCCAGTCTCGATGCATCTTAACTAGGAACATTTAAAACGATATATTTGCTTTATTGTGATAAATTAGTCATGGTTACAACACTTTGCAACTACTATCACAAAATATACCATTTATGGATTTTCTATTAAATATAATTTTAATTAAATTAATTAGTTAATATTAGTACATTATATCATGTATATAATAGAAATAAAATACCTTTATTTCAAACAAGATTGGTCAATGAGTTAAATATATGTAATAAATTACATATTTACCCCTAGGGCATACCCCTAACTCTTTCATACATCTTCTCTTCTTGCTCAAGTGTTAGCTTTGTAATATTCACCTCATTTGGAGCGAACAATCTTACCATCCTTGCTACGAAAGTCTCTTGACACTACTCCCAATAACGGGGATAGGTCCTCTGAGCATAGTAGGTTCTGGCATAACATCCACTTTCTCTAATTGAATCAACTCAATTACTACACTCGAGTCATGTACACACTTGCATGAATTTAAAATATGAAACATATTGTGTACTCTGAACATCTTTTCGGGAAGGATAAATCTATATGTATGCTTTTCAATTTGTTTTGCAATAGGAAATTGTCCAACAAATCTAGATGCAAGATTCCCTAAATTTCCAAGTCATACAACTCTATTCAATGGAGATGTTTTCACAAATGTAAAACCACCAACTTTGAACTCAGGATCAATATCTCTTGTTGGCATAAGACTTTCATTGATCTTTAGATGCCTTCATTCTATTTCATATTAACTCGACTTTCTCTGAACTTTCGTGGATCATATCTGGTCCAAGTATTACCTTATCCATCATTTCCCACCAACATGTAGGCAACTTACAAGGTCTTTAATACAATGCTTCAAATGATACCATGTCAATGCTAGGTTGATAGCTACCATCATATGGAAATTCAATAAGTGGCAAGAGATCCTCCCTCAATCCTCTAAACCATTCACTCTCTTAGTTTGGCCATCCATTTGGAGACGATAGGCAGTACTCAAGCTCAAACCTAATGCATGTTACAAGTTATCATAATAAAAGATACACATACAATGCCTCTAAAGATGGATCGATTCTAGAAACCTTCACCAGAATGAAATGAGTCGCCATTAAGAAGTATACAATGTCCTAAATGCTTTCATTCCTCCAGGAATCCATAGAAAACCATATATGAAATCTATAAAGATATGTTTGCATTTACAATGTGGAATTTGTAACCCACCCCGAAATAGGCCTACATCCTGACCCAGAAAAGACCCATCAAAACACAGACCCATTCCAAAGTTATCTGTTGGTTGGTAAAAAGAATAATATAAAGATATTTATCTATTCATTCAAAACTCATAGTGGAAGGATAAAAAATAATAGCATAAGCATTGCCTATTTTATTTCAAATTCAAAATTTCACAAACCATAACATAATGTCAACAACAATCATTACATAATCATGTTAAAAAAACACACTTTAAAATTTAAATGGATACATGGGAAAATAACATAAATAGATAAATAGACTACTGGCACAAGCTTCTCCCATCACCATCTCCATCTTGATCATCATCTCCTTCCCTAATATGTATTATAATGAGGAGGGAGTCAGAACAATAATGTTCAATGAATTGAAAATCTTGAAACTTTCTATCTCAGTACATGGGCAATATAATTTAAATAAGGATATGTCTTTCATATTTGAACTATATTCAAAACTATTTAATACTTCATAAAGGGAAAGTGGTGGGCCCTCAAACAATCACTTAATTCCTTCATTCCCTGAAGTAGGTTCTTCCATAATCAATAACCCATAACCATCATTATTAATGTCTACCAATGCGAAAGATAGAACCCAAGCCACTCAATTCCTTTTAATGGAATACTCTGACCGTTTAAGACCTCAATTGAGGTAGGCCTCCATCATTTAATACCTATTCCCAAGACGAAATCCTTACAGGTACCTATCTAGCTGACATTGCATGGAAATCTCTTTGGACACTTAATACTTTTATTAAAGCAGTCCTTTTCGTGATATCCTCAACAGTGCTAAACCCAATATCAACTATCTAACACTTCATATAAAGGTAAGAGGCAGGCCCTCAAAAAATAACTTAATACCTCCAATCCCTGAAGTAGGTCCTTTGTATCATGACCCGTACCTCGCTAAGATGTCTTACATTAGTCTGTTTATTCATAGGAACTGATAGCCATAGCCAAGCAAATTTATCCTGTAAAATTAGGAATAACCGTGAGTCATGTGTAGTTACTTATTATAGATGATATCTCACATCAGTCCCAAAGTCACACTGCTGGAAGCCTGATTAGCCGGGCAGACTTCTGCATGCTTTTGACTGACCTCGCATCCTTATAACTTAGTCATATTTCATAATATTCTCTAAGTGTTTTATCACACATCTCAACGTGTTATTTATTTAAGCCTTATAAAAAAAACCTTCATACTTCGCCTAATTATTTACATTCCTAACGGGAATTTAAATGATAATTATTAAATTAATTAACTATGCAATTAATACGTTACAATTGTATGTTATTGACGCCTGTGTTAAGGATTATGCCCTAAACTAACATTCAAATGTCAAATCTTCCAAAATTATACAAATGAAATTTCCATAATAACATTTCTACTATGAATTCAATATTCTAAAATCAAATCAATAGACTTGTACTTAGAATCCAAATCCAACTTATTTTATATTGAAACAATGGAATAATCAATAATAATGGAAACTTGTAATTAAATTAATTTTATGCTCTATTCAACTTCTTTTAAATGAAATTAGACAAGGGAGTTTCTATTCAATTCGTAGAAATAGGCATTGCAAACTATGAATAAGAATTCATACCTTACATACCATTTGTTAATAAAATCCTTTAATTAGATCTAAAGAAAAAGAATAAGAAGTGGAATAGAAGATAAAACACATATATTGAAAAATCCACAAAAACTTCATTAATTTAATACAAAACAATTAAAACTCCAACCTTATAATTGACAATTTTCTTTGAGGGAATTTTGGAGAATTTTAATATGTTGTTTGTATTCTAAAACTCTCCGTGGAATTCATTAAATCCAAACCACATTATTCAATTACTAAAATAGAAAGGCTAAGATTTTCGCTCACTTAGGTCCTTAGCTTTGCCTTCTCTTGGATTTGACACGCCTTTAATGAAATCTATTGGACCTCTTCTTTTTGATAAATATACAACAAATGATTTGTATGTACGTTAGATTTAGATAATTAGAGATTTGGAGGAGAATAGGTAGAGAAATAAACAAAGATAGATGCACGATTCATTACATGAAACCCTAATAGAGTTTTCTGAATCTACGAAGATATGAATCATCAAAGCTTCACTAATATTCCCAAAATATTTTATGAATAAAAGTAAAGGGACTAGGGCTTATTTATATTGGTTAGAACGCACCAGATTTTCAGATGAAGTTTTTTTGAAAATAATAAAATCTGGTATGTTAGAATAACTAAAACCCTAGCCTCCATTTACAGATAGCGGTCGATTGCCACCTTCCACCGGTCAACCGCTAGCGGTTGATCGGTTGTGGTCAAGGGGTTGACTGCTTCCCAGTTTTAGGAACCTATAATTTTTTCCATTGTCAATTTATTTTCTTCCTTTATAATTATTTAAAGTTAATGTTAATTTAACGTTTACATAACCTCTAAGGATAATTACTATTAACTTTTGAATTTCATATTTGAAATTAATTATTTGTTTGAATTTGAATTCTATTTAAATTACTTTAAACTCAAAAACTTCAAATGCCTCTAACTTCTTCGTTTGAGCTCCATTTTCAACATTTTATATATGAAAATTGATCGAAAAATAACCATGAATGTAATGACATAACTTTCATGGTCAAATTCTAAACTTTGCAAAATTTTTATTTTTACCCCTATCTTATTTAATTTAATTTATCCAATCTACTAATTTAAGGTTGATTTTATGGGGTGTTATGCAACAATCTTAAGGACTGGATTAAAGAAAATAATGAAGATTAAATAATTAAAATGAATTCTTAATGATTAATTAAGGATAATTTGGATCTATTTGTATATTATTGAATGTAAAATGATTTTGAGATGATGAGGGTGATTATATATTTTATGAATTCAAGTAATATTAGTAAATGTGATTAGAAACATAATTTTAAAAGAAAAGAAGTTTTTTTTTTTAAATGAATGGTTTGGAAATTATTTAATAATTGAGTTTGAAATGTGACTAAGAAATGATTCAAAACAAAATTAGTTGAATTTGAAAAATAATGTTTTATGAACTTGAACATGAATAAGAAATGAAGATATATGTCAATATTAATTTTGAAGAAAAGGTTTTTAATTTATTTTAATTAATAGAAATGGTTTTATCAAGGTAGATTTAAGAGTAGTTTTTGATTTTATTAAATAAAATAAAGGGATTTATGAAATGTAAATTTTATAGATAATACATAATGTTGGGTAAACATTTTAGTGATGTGTATATGATTCTGTTTGAAGTTTTATAGTGTCTTGAATTGAAAATAAAATAGTTTTGTAAAGAAATAAAAAAGAAATGAAATTGGAATGGGCTTGAAATTGTGTAAGGCCTAAATCTATATTTGCTTTCATGAAACTTGGGTCTACATCTTTCCTTAACCAGATTTATCTTCATGTTTCTTTTATGTGGCAAGATATCTTCATACACATCAAAACAATTCACATTTTGTTCATTTACCTTCTTTCTCAAGCTTCATAAGGTAAAAACAAAACACTCTTCTTCATTTAGTCAAAATAAAATCAAATAAATTTCAATAAATTCCAAGACAAATATATGATGCTCTCAACACCAAGTTACACCCATATCATGAATAAGTTAAGGCTTCAATTAAGTTCTAGAGTGCAACGATTTTCAAGTATGAGGCAGTGAAGGGATTGGAAGCAATTAGTTAAACTATGGATAAGGTGAGTGCTTCTATACACTCATAACTATGTTTATATGCATAAATTTCATTTTTGATGCGTTGACATTTATGGGTTTCATGTATATTCTACTCTCATGCATCATATGTTGATTGGTCTGGGATTGTTTTTGTTTAACAATGTGATTATGGATTTGAATCAATTTCATTTAGATGTTTTTATGATCTCAAAAATTCAGTCGATTGAAGGAAACATTCAGTCGACTAAAAGCCCACTAAATCAACTATGCATAAAATTTAGTTGATTGTACATGTCTAAAAATTGGACCGTATCTTTGTGTTTCAGTAAGTCAATCAACTACGGCTACAATTCAGTCGACTGAACAAGTGAAAAATGTAAACTCGAGAGATAAATTCAAATTCAATTAACTTGTTTTTTGGTTGTTGGCCGACATGTTCAGTCGACTGGTGAAGTATTTCAGTCGATTGGTCACCCATTGTTTCCAAAAATCAAATGTAGCATGGTAGAAGGGCCTGTATGTCTCAGCCATCTTACTTTGTTTCGAGTCTAGCGTTGTCCTATTTTTGTAAATGTATATCTTAATGGTTAATAAATTATATTTACTTTAGAAAAGAAAGTGAATAATTACACATAAAGTAAATCTATAGTTTATGTAGAAAAGTTTTATCTAAAACAATATATATTTATTATTTATTATAAAGAAGTATTTAGTCATATAAAATTAGTAAATGACTTTTAGAAATTGTGGTTAATCTAAAGAATGAGTATGAATGTTTCATAAGTATATAAATAAGGATATGTATTCATATTTAATTTATAATTTAAAGGTAATATATAATGACTTAGCGAACGAAGTATTTATTCTAATATTAGATTTAAAATTATTTCACATATTCTTATGAACCTATTTTATTACATTATACTTATCTCTTATTCTTTACTCATTAACTTATTTGCCATGAATGATTCCGCGTTGATATTAATTTGAATTATATAATTTAAGATGTAATGGAGATGGTATCTTTATATTTGATTTTTGAGATTTCATTTCTTTGTAATAACGAATTTGAAAAAACTGCTTATGGTACCATCTGGAATAGGACTTTCGATAACATTTTTCTGGTTATTCATCAGACTAGTTGCATAGAATTATGTAGTGGATTGAGTGTAGTTTATGGGCATTGAATAATAGAATAGTATAACATGGTGGTATAAGTCACTGATTTGATACTTATTCGATTATTCAGTGTAAGTAGATGACACTCATTTGACGAAAATTGTACTATGAGATAGTACTTACTTGAGGTGATGCTCATAGGAGTGAGCATGGTAGGTTCCCTTATATTTATTGATTCTATATGTCACTACCCTGATTACTTCCTCTTTGGTTCGGGAGAGAACCAGATGGATAGAATCCACCGTAGTGTCTTGATCGTGATGTAACACCTTCGATCTACGACACTATTGTTATATATTTTTTCGGATATGCATCAAGAGGTTTGGGTTAGGCGACCTATATGGTAGGTTCCAAATAGCCTCGTGAGTCGCTTATGCTAGTAGTCTATTACCTACAGGGGCAAAGTATGGTCGTGATCAAGGCTACGCATTGATGAGCCGTTATAACATCCCCATTTAGAGGCTTGAAACAAACCGCTACAAATGTTGCAGTCATGCTAGTTATTAATTCTCGGTGATTGAATGCGGTAATGTTAGATACATTGATAACACAGAAGCACATGAATATGAATTTTTTTTAAACTTAAATTATAAAAAAATTCTCATTTCATTTCAAATAGCATTTCAGATTCAATATATAACCTCATACATAAACCACGTTTAGAGAAAATATAATTATTGCAACATATTCCAAGAGTGACATATGAAGATGCCCCTTGGATGATCAAAGTCAAATATCCGGCTTTTAATACAACTTGCCATTAAAATACAAATAGAATCAAAACATAGCGGAATATAGATATATAGCTTCTGCTAGCTAGATGTCTCATACATATCTCTGGAAGCTTGTTCATCTAAAAGGAACCTTAAACCTTACCCTCAACCAACTCAAATAAATTTCCGAGAGTTTAAGGGGAAAGACAAAAACTTCATGTTAGATGAAAAGTCTGATGTGAATAATAACCTACTATCTCAAACAAAATGATATCTAGTGAGACCACACCACTAAGCGGAACGGGTTTCCCCCTCATTAGTAACTTAACCATAATAAAATAATGATAAATTGTGCACCTACATCCATAATGGTTAAAACATAACATAATATGATGATATCCAAAATTGCAATATGCTTTGGATTTCCCATCCCAATTTACCCGACTACCCATCTCAGTTTATAGTTTCTAGGTTACTGTAAACCTATTAATTGTGACTAATAACTTATTCCAATCTTACAGTTTCTGATTTCATAGTTTTTATGGGATCATTATGAACCTATTGGTTTCTCCAATAACTTTATCCAATTATAGTTTTCATGGGATCACCATGAACCTATTGGTTTCTCCAATAACTTTATCCAATCATAGTTTTCATGGGATCACTAAGAGCCTATTGGCCCCTGCTAATAACATTTCTCATAACATAGTTTTTATAGGCTAACTAATAACCTGTTTGACTCAATAATCTTTTAATCAGTTCTGGGAATCCTATATACTGGTCTACCTAACTAAATGGATACAATTCTACTCACTCAGGAGTCAATTCAATCTGTATTCACTAATGGTTCAACCTATTTGGTTATTCTATCCTTAATACACCAAAATGCATATATGGATCAACAATGAAGTGAATATCATAAAAATAGCATTTATAATGACCACTAGCTGCATCTTTGACTCCTTCATCTTACTAGGTGGTCTACTTACAGGTTCTGATCCTAGCAAAAGATCTATTCGAAACTTGATAGCTTGTCTCGACGGTGGTCCTGTGACTGGTTCAATAACATCTACAAATTCTCTTGCTCCCAAAACTTGATTCAACTCTTCTTCTGCTCCATAAAATTCAGCAAAGCACAAACATTCAAATTTGAATTCTCTACCAAGTATTCGGGTTTGATTATTTGGTGTCTTAATGATATTTCCCTATCTTGGCAAAATATTCTAGGATTATATCTATTTAACCAATCCATACCCAATATGATCCTCAAGCCCACAAAATCAAAGACATACAAATTGCAGGCAAACTTATGACCTAACAAATCAAGTTCTAGCTGGTCACATCTCATACCCAAAGTTGCATACCCTTCCATCAGTTTTGCAACCCTTAAGGAAGTAACTAGGTATGAAGGTGCTAAGCATACCTTATTTACCAAACATTGGGATATAAATGCATATGATGCACGGTATCAAATAGTATCATAACTTGTATACTATGGATCAAAAGCGTACCTTCCATCATAGATTTTTCCCTCCTTAGCTGTCGTTAGTCTAAAGGATGATGATTCCAAGCAAAAACTTTTTCCTTGACGGCTTTAACTGGTTCTGGATATTGATTCTTGCAGTAATCCATCTAGTCATAATTAAAGGATTTCACTCCTTTCTTTTCATTAACTTTTATCCCTTTTCTAGACCGGCACTCATGAGCAAAATTTCCCTTCTTATCACACTTGTATCATACCATATTAGCCTTCTCTTTCTTTGAAGCTCCTCCTTTCCAAGCTCCTTTCTTCTTAAAGAAGTTTCTCTTCTTAACATGAGAATCCGGAGTTTCACCCTGCTTCTCTTTTCCAAAAGTAGAAAGACTCTCTTCATTCTAGATTGCCACCCCTACTAGAACATTGCTCGGGTCTCAGAGATATGGCATGGTTACCCTAGCAATCTTTGGCTTCAATCCTCGAATTAACTTTTCTTTCTTCTTAATGATGCTGTCAATGGTAGCATATCCATATATGGATAGCTAATCAAATTTAGTGGCATACTCAATCACCGACATCGCTCATTGCTCCAAGTTTATAAACTTCCTTAGCAAAAACAATTTGGAAACTTCATATAAGAATCTTTCTTCGAACCTTCTTTAAAATTTTACCCAATTCAGATCCTCCTTAGGCACATCTGCGGTGACTCCATTCCACCAGTACAATGATACTCCCTATAACTGGCTCGAAGCTACTCTCCTTTTTTGCTCATCATCCAATCAAAATCCGTAAAGATTCTCTCGCAATGCAACAGCCAATTCTCCACTTTTATAGCATCCTTTGTTCTAAGAAATGGCTTCCCACCAAAATTGGTATAATATCGACACAGCTTGGCATAGTTATTGCCAACTGGAGCCATGAGGTATGCTCCTTCCGCATTCATGGCATTTCCTCCAGCTACTACTATAGCCGCTCCAGCATGCTTCAAGTTAACGAAGAACTAATACATCGCCCTCATATCTACTGGTGGAGCTCCAGCACCTACGTTGGCCTTTGCATTTTGATTAGCATTTTCCTATCAACTCTGATTTCTTCTGGTATTGGGTCAACCATTTCCATTAGTTGTGTTTCTTCCTCCACCAAGATTTACTATTCTATCTCCTGATTCCATACCTTTCTTTCACATATATCTTCATACAAGCCTTAGTAAGATACAGAAGAATGGACTAAGAGAGAAGGGAATACATACCTTTATTTAGAAAAATACAAGTATGTTGTTTTTGCGTTAAACCAAACCCCAATCTTATTATCTGATTCCTTAGATTATGTTTCCAAAATCTTCTAGATTTAAATTTCTTCCTTCAAACTTACATAAACCTATGCTCTAATGCCATATGTAATATCCCCTATTTGGAGGCTCAAAACTAACCGCTATGGATGCTGTAGTCATCCATAGTTATTAATTCCCGATGACTAAATGCGGTAACATACAAGCACATTGAATATGATATATTTTTTAAATTGAATTCAAAAACAAATTTCTCACTTCATTTCAAATAGAATTTAAGACACCACATAACCCCATACGTAAACCATATTCAAAGAAAATATAACTATTACAATATATCCGATGAGAGACATATGAAGATGCCTCCTAGGATGATTAGAGTCAAATATCTGGCATTTAATACAACTTTCTATTACAATACAAAAATAGAATCAAAACAAAGCGGAAAGTACATGTATCGCTCCTACTAGCTAGATTGCCTTCTTCACGTTTCTAGAAGCTTAGTCTTCTTAAGAGAACCTGAAAACCCTTACTCTTAACCTACTCAAATGAGTACCCTATATTTTAAGGGGAGACACAAAAATTTAGGTCGGACAAAATGTTTGGTGTGAATAATAACCTACCAGTTCGAACCAAAATAGATATTTAGTGAGATCACAACGCTAATCGGGAACTGGTCTTCCTTTCATGTATCTTAACCATATACTATGCAGCTACATCCACAATGGTTAAAACATAACATAATATGATGTATTTAAAACTGCAATATGCTTTGGATTTCTCATCCCAATTTACCTGACATCTATCTCCTTTTATAGTTTCTAGGGTTACTTTTAACCTATTAGTTTTTATTGGCTTACTTATAACTTATTCCATTCTTATGGATATTTGTTCGATTTCATAGTTTTCATGGGATCACCATAAACCTATTGGTTTTTCCAATAACTTTATCCGATTATAGTTTTCATGGAATCACTAACAACCTTTTGGCTTCTTCTAATTACATTTCTCCTAATATAGTTTTCATGGGCTAACTAAGAACATGTCTAGCTTGATAGTCTTTTAATCAGTTCTGGGCATCCTATATTCTGATCTACCTGACCATTTGGATGCAATTCTACTCACTCAAAAGTCAATTTAGTTTGTATTCACTAATGGGTCAACTTATCAGGTTATTCTGCCCACGGTACCCCAAAATGAAGTCATGGGTCAACAATGAAATGAATATGATTAAAATAGCATTTATAATGACCAATCAATGCACGCAATTATATAAACATCCATGT
This sequence comes from Allium cepa, assembly GCA_030765085.1. NCBI lineage: Eukaryota > Viridiplantae > Streptophyta > Magnoliopsida > Asparagales > Amaryllidaceae > Allium > Allium cepa. Next base: position 382,763,493 of record CM060944.1, on the reverse strand, counting down.
TTTAATTCCTTGTAATCATTTACTTAATGAAATATGGTTAACACCCTTAACCTCAAAATTAACAAGAAAATCATCCTTTTATATTCTCGAAGTTTAATGATATTTCATAAAACCCTTTGTACATTGCAATGTATATTGATATGTACATAAATGTGCATATTTTTACCATAATATTTAATCTAATTAAAATAAATAAATGATCATATCGGGCATTTTAACTTGTTTAAAACCAAAATTCAAATCATTTTCAAATTGTCACATATTCATCTTCATATAGGGGCAAAATGATCTCTTTTATGCATCTATTAAATTGTGAAAATTTATTTAGAATTTCTACGTTGTTTTGTAGGAAATTTAATGAATTTTACATGTGGTTTCATGATGATATATGCATGCATAAGAGTGAAGAGAACAAATGAAGATGGAAATAATTCAAAGTGATGATCGTGGAGGACCCCACTTACCCACCTACCTTAACGTATACTTAAGAGCTAATACACGTGCTAAAAGACCATTAAATCTTCATGCACACTTAATGGATGCTAATTATTACTTGGCCACCACACTTTCTAAGGGGCATTTTGGGCATTTCCAAAAAAATGAATTAGGGTTTCTAAGTTGTATAAATACCTCATATCTTCATGTAACCCTCCTCTTTCTCTTAGTTAGTTTTCAGCTTAGAAATAAAAACAAAGCTTCTCTTTTCTTTTCATTACTACTTAGTCATTTCTTTTATGTAATTTTTTTTACGCAACTTTAATGTATTGCACTTTTCTTCTCTTGTTTATTTTCCTTTCATGCTAGTATAGATTTATTTTCCATGCAAGTAGATTAGTGTTTACTTCTTTTTACTTAACTTTTCTTTTCATTTTGCTCTCTTTTTCCTCTTTTTTTGTTTAATGTTTTATGCTACATTTGTTCATATGATAACAAAAATAAGAGGCTAATCCTCTTCAATTTAGAGGTAATGAAGCTATCTAATTATGTAGATTCAACATAACTTGTTAATTTTGATCTCTTTTGTGCTTAAATGAATGTAAATATGATTTATTGTTTCATCTTGAATTTGATAGTCTATGTTGTTCATAACGAATAGGCTATGCTTAAACAATCACTAACAATAATTACCTCTTCATCTACACATGATGATGGTAATGAAGTGAATGCGAAATTAAAATTTCATGGCCTATATTTCTAAATAATAGTTAATAAGTCATGCTTAAAATGGATTTCAATTTCAACTTGTTGTCATTTTCTACGAGAGTTAAAAGTGGTTTAAAGGTTGTGTTATAGTATGATTGCTTATGTTGAGCTAATTAATAGCACAAATGAGCCATACTTATGATAATCGCATCATTTAAATCCACTAATGACCAAAATAGAGAGATCATAATTTCATGTTTTATTGAACTATATGATATAGAAAGTGAAATTATCTCTAAATTGTCTCTACACTCTCATATTTCTATCACTTTCTTTCTCTCATTTTTCTCATTTTCTAGCTTAAACAAGTCTCAACTTTGGTTTAATTTGATTGAGTAGGAAATTTGAATCAACAATTTCCTACGGATTGACCCGTACTCGCCATGTACTACGATAGTACGCCGTGCGCTTGCCGGGGAACAGTTTTAATATGAATTTTCTATTTTTCGAATTATTTTTATTTGATTTTTTATGTGTTTTTGTTTTGTGTGTTAGTTTGCATAAAAAATATCTTTTGTGTTGTGCGTTTATTGTTTTCATTTTTTTGTTAGTGTGATCGTTGTTTTCTAGTTCCATTTGCATTTTTTTATAAAAAAAGAAAAAAAATACATAACCACAATTTTTTTTTGTTTATTGCATATCTGTTTTCTGTTACAATTTTCAAAAGGGAGAATTAATTTAAAGGACAAAGATTTGTATATTTTTTGCCTCAAGAACATGACCTCAATATTTTTGACACAAGGACAAACATTCTTTTAAAAATTATTCATAAGGACAAACATTTCCCAAAATTATTCATAAGGACAACAAAACTGATACCGACCTACAAACTGATACCTAAAAACTGTTACAGATAATTACAAACTGATACCTAAAAGCTGCTATCAATAACTAAAAACTGATACCTACAGAAAGTTGTCCCTTAGGATAAAATATTGAAGGTCTGTCCTTGAGGCTAAAAAACTCTTCAAAACACCGTTGCAAATTCTGTTTTTATTTTCTCTCTGTTTTCATTTCTGTTCACTGTTGCTGTCTGCATTCATCCCTTTTTCTTTTAGAGGAAGTGAAGAATACAAAAAACAATCTTCATTGCCACCCAACTGCCACTGCCTCCTCTCAATCATCTTTATTGCCACAGCCTACATGCTACCCACACACCTTCAAACCATACAACAATAGCCTTTGTTCCACTTCTCCGATCATCCGACATTAACTCTGTCAAACCCAACCACCTACTTCATCACTAACATCCCACTGCAATACCCCCTCACAACTTCATCAAATCTCTACAAATTTCTGCTCAACCATACTGCTAACCCATACCACAGCTGCCTGTACAAGTTCACAACCACTCTGCCTTTCTGCTATAGGCAACACCAAAAAAAAAACATCCCCTACCACTTGTCTTCCCATACAAAACTTCATTCAATCCACCTCCAAGTCATCTTGCTACAGTTGCTAACTGCCACACCATCAATTCAACTGAACCATCTTCCCATCAACCAGTGCAACTGCTACTCTTCACATTTCAATTCCATCCAAACCTTCATACCAACGACATATAACAACACCTTCCTCATTACCATCATCATCCAATTCCACTGACTGTCACAAACATCATACCTCTGTCAACCTCCCTTCATCACTTTCTGTCAACCTCCCATCAACATTATGTAATCAACCTCCCCTGCCAAGCATACAACTGCATACATTTCAAACTGCAACCCCACATTACAACTTCCCTGATCGAGCTTCCTCTACCATAGCATCTACAACACTCACAAACCTTCAAGCAACCAACTTCTGTTCCACTTCAATTACACTTTACATTCATATACATTCATACACTCCTGTTCCAGCTCTACCACTGTCAATACAGCCCAGTAAATACTTCTCTGCAACCACCATTGCAAGCAGTTTCACCTACTCCTCACTAACCACGACTATCACCCACCACAGCAAGCAGTTCCATAGTCAACTACGACATCACAGTATTTCCACCATCTCAAACAACTTCAGCAGTACCTATCACCGTATTTCCTCCCTGACCACCCTAACATTGCAACTGTCATCCATCTCCTCTGTGCAACACCACCAACCAAAACTCTACCATCATCAATGAATTGTTTTATCAACCGAAAAAAAAAACCCATCGAATCCCCTACCTCCAAGAACCCACTGCGACCAACAAATCAACCACTAACCTCGCTCGAACAAAAGTCGCTTCATCCCTAAAAAGCTCCATAGCAAACCCACGAAACCACAGCAAAATCACCACTCCACCAACCTGCTGCTCCTCCGAACTCCTATCGCCTCCTCCCAAATCGCCACGACAATCGATCCAACCAGCAACCCTCGCACACCACATCGACTGCTTCTACATCGGCCAACTCAATCACCTTCAATAGCAATCGAACCTTAATGCGACATCAATTTCTTCTGAATTTCCATAAAATTTTGATTTGTGGAGTATAAAATTTCATGTGTGAATTTGACGTAGGTTTTTGGGTTTGTGCAGTTCGTAAGTTGTTCGGTGAAATTTGTGGGTAAATCTCTTTGTTTGGGCCGGGTTCCTATTTTGATTTATTTGCATATTGATTTTTATTTTTTTAATGGTAGTGGGCCGGGTTGATTTAAATTTGCATTTGGGTTTAAATAGTCGTTCTTAGTTTTGGGATTTTGGGTGTATTGTTTTAGGTGGTGTGTGTATTTTAATTTTGTGTTAAGGGTTCTCATACAAAAAAAACCGCTCAAAGAAAAAGTTGTAGAAAAATTTAGTTCTAGGGATAAGAAGTTTGCTTTTTAGGATGAATGACACTTTTTAGTATAACACAGAATGATAGTTGTAACTATCATTTTCTATTTACACTAACAAATGTCCTTCAGAATAAAAAGCAAACTTGTTGTTCCTGAGACTAAATTTTTTCCCAACTTCTTCCCTGCGCCTATTTTCCTAGGTTTCAAAAGTGTCAAAAAAAATCATTTTGGTTTTGCAAATTAAACATTTTTATTTTATTTTGGTTAAAAAACAAATAAATTGTTTTGATTCATATTTTTCTTAGTTTCTTTCTTGAAATATATATATATATATATATATATATATATATATATCATATATACTGTATATATCTTTCGTTTTCTTTTCAGGTTGACAAACCAGAATTTCAAAAGGAGAAGAATTGCTGCCAAAAATAAATTGCTTGCTTTTAAAAAAAATTCGCACCCTTATCTCTTATTTTATTTTAGTTGCATTATTGATTGCTTGCATTTGCATTTATATTTAAAAATATTCAAAACTTCAAAAAAATAAATCCATTCATAGTTGCATTGTTGATACACGTTTAATTTCTGTTCTGCATTTTATTCTAGAATTTAATAACGGTTAGATATCGATAACACTTAATTGTATATTGACAATTTGTCTTCTTTGAACAATTTAATTTCTTGATGTCTAGGCTATGGCAGAGCAATAATCAGTTATAATATTACGGTAATTCGTAAATATTATACTTAATTGTTTCTCTGAAGGTACTTAAACCTTCGGCTGTATTACTACGGTGATTCGTGGTGCAACGATAAATCCTGCTTGTTAGCTGGCTGAGAACTATCTTGTTGATTTAAGACAAAGCGTGATTATACAATTTTGGATTAACTTAGGATAAATAATTCGTAATTAACCCTTGCATTCATTTAGTTGCATTAGTTCATGCAAATTTAAAAAAAAATTCAAAATCCAAAACTTAAAAAAATTGTAAATATTTCATTTTCTTTGAAATTTTTAAATCCTTTTTCTTTGAAATTTCAAAAACCCAAAAAAATTTAGAAAAACAAAAATCCAATTTTTTTTTATAAAACCTTTCTAAAACAAAAGAAATTTGAAAAAACCAAAAAAAAAAAAAAATCAATTTCCCTTTTGAAAAGTAAATTCCATTGTAAATATTTTTCCTTTATGAAAAAGCAAAAAAACATTCTTGAAAATGTCTGAATTTCCATACTGACATGAATTTTACGCTAGTTGTGATAATCAATATAATCCATATAATTTCACTCAAAATTCTTATGGATATTTTAACAACAACTATTGTTTAAACAGTTTGAGTTTTGAACCACAAAATTTTCAATACAATGACTAACCTTCAAATCTTGAAAATAACATTTTGTCTTTACTTGAAATCTCTACACAACAAAATCAAATGATAAATGATTTGTGTAATTCTTATTTGTATGATAACTCAAGTCAAAATTTCCAAAGTAGTCAAGATTTGAATTCACTTCAAAGCGCAAACGATTTCGAGTATAACCCATGCCAATTCAATTTTGAACTCCAAAATGAATTTCAAAATCAAATCAAAAATGTGATCCACTTTTCAAATAATTTGGAAATGGTAATAATCTTGAATATGATATGAGTGAACATTTTTGTTATCAACAAATTCAATTCGAAAATTCTCAAGTTAATAACCATAAATTGGATTTTGTTGAGCAAATGGACGAAATTTACAATGATCACACGGATTTGTTGATCAAAACTTATATGAAACAACGCGATAAACAAAATCAAATTCTTATGTGTGACGAGTCAAACAATAATCCATCTTTTACCCGAATCGCGATTTTTAAATAACAACTTTTGAAATTGAAAACGAAAATCTTAACGAAGTTGTTGAAAATTTGGTAATTGACTTGGATTTAAATTCTTTTTAGGGTGAGAAACATGATTTAAAATTTGATCTTCCTTTTTTTGATTTTGAAAAATTGAATACAACAACTTTGGATTTTGAACTTGACATATGCAATGAAGTTGTTAATAATTCAATAAAAGAAGATGAATTTAATGAACATGATTTCTTTGAATTTTTTGAAAATGAGTTGTCAAATTCTGAAGGGGAAGATTAAATCACCATTTCGATTTTGAAATCAATAAATTTGAAGAATTCATCAATAATGAGCTTGAATTTCAATGTGGTGAAAATCAATTTGAATTTCAATCAATTGTTTTATCTACCCCCAAAATCATCGAAAATAAAACAACTCGTTCGATTTTCAATAAAACGACATTCGTTTTTCCAAATCAACATTCAACTTCGAAATCTTTTACGATTTGGTTTTCCAAGCTTAAGCTGTGTCTCATATACTTGACGAGATAAATGAATCAGTCTTTGGAAGACCGTTTCATTTACTCTTTAACAACATACTTTCTGATGTCTTGTAAATAATAACCTTTTTCATGTAAATATAGGTTTTTTGTTTTTTTTTGTTTTTCTTCTTCCACTTGGGTTGATTGTGGGGATACACTCAAAATCAAGTGTGTGTGTAGGGGGGGGGAGACTCATCTTCTTTTTAAATTTTCATGGTTTATTTTTGCATCTTTCTTTCCAAAACTCAAAAAAATATTAAAACAAAAAAAAATCCAAAAACAAATTTTCTTTTAGCATTTTGATTTATTTTTGAAGAAACATTATAGGATAAATATATGGTTTTGGTTTATTAAACTGAAATATTTGAAAATTTATTTGTCTTAACAAAAATAAAAATGAAGTTTGATTACAAATAACAATGGTTTAGCTAGTATGAAGATTCATACGTGTTAATTATGAAATACATCGTAATTCAAAATCTTTGTTTTAAAAAGTGGTTAATTTAAAGTAAACATATAATATTTTTTCTCTTCTAAGTTAAATGGTGCTAAAATGATTTTGCAAAAATCGCTCTTCAAAAAAATAAATAATTCTTGTATATATATATATATATATATCTATTTTTCTTAAGAAGCACCTAGAGTCATGTGTTCACACTCATGTGTTCACCCACTATGCTCTGTACCCTTCTCACGTAAGCCCGAAAGGCAGTGCACGATTTGTATATCTAGTCTGTATTTATCTATGTTAGGTGTGCATATAAAAATTATTTTACTAATAACGCATATTGTAGATATGTGTTCGCACTTGTGTGTTCACTCACCACGCTCTATATCTCCTTCACATCAGTCTGCAAGGCAGTGCATGGGCAATATATCTGGCCTCAGTTTATCTGAATTAGGCATATGTTAATATTGTTGATATTAATACAATTTTTAATAAAAATTTAGAGAGAGTAAGAAATTGAAATATAAGCACTATTTTAACTTATTTGATTTGATTTGTTATTGAAAAGAAATGAAAATACCACTTTGATAAACTTTGATAATCAACTAAGGATCTATTTCATGGTTACACTTTGTTATCAACTGAAACAATGAGTTAAACTATTGTATATTTGTTACGATAACTTGATTTTTGTTGGAAATTTTGACGAGCAAATGACTTCAATTTTCGAGATAATGACCAAAACTTATATTTAACTTATTAGTGTCAATTTAAAAGTAAATCTTTCATTTGTATATATTTTCAAAAACTTGCATTCATGTCTTTGTAAATAAATCTTGTATTGAGGAATTTTCATTTTGTAAATATTTTCAGTTCGCATTTGGATTTTGTGGGTAGTATCCACTGAAAATCCTCACGAGATAAAACTCGTCCGACTGGAGACACCCATAGGTTTAACGGCTTGTTGCATACACTCAATGCAATTGTGCCCCCTACGAAAACGAATTTATCTTAGTTTTTCTTTATTCGAGAATGAATAAAAAGATAAGTGTGGAGGTATTTGATGTGCACGTAAATTGCATATTTTTACCACCATATTTAATCCAATTAAGATAAATAAATGATCATATCAGGTATTTTAACTTGTTTAATCCAAAATTCAAATTATTTTCAAATTGTCGCATATTCATCTTCATATAGGGGCAAAACGTCATTTTTGTGCAGCTATTAAATTTGAAAATTTACTTGGAATTTTCTATATTGTTTTGTAGGAAATTTAGTGAATTTTACAAGTGGTTTCATGATGATATATGCATGCACAAGAGTGAAGAGAATAAATGAAGATGGAAATAATTCAAAGTGATGATCTTGGAGGACCCCACTTACCCACCACCTTAATGTACACCTAGGAGCTAATGCACATGCTAAAAGGCCAATAAATCTTCATGCACACTTAATGGATGATTAATGGATGCTAATGGTTACTTGACGACCACACTTTCTAAGGGGCATTTTGTGCATTCCCCATAAAAATGAATTAGGGTTTCTAACTTATATTCCACATCTTCATGTAACCCTTCTCTTCCTCTTAGTTAGTTTTTAGTTTAGAAATAAAAACAAAGCTTCTCTTTTTTTTCATGGCTACTTAGCCATTTTTTTATGTAATTTTTTATGCTACTTTAATATATTTCTCTTTTCTTCTCTTGTTTATTTTCCTTATATGTTAGTATAGATTTATTTTTCATGCAAGTAAATGAGTGTTTACTTCTTTTTACATAGCTTTTCTTTCCATTTTGTTCTCTTTTTCCTCTTTTTTGTTTAATGTTGCATGCTACATTTGTTCATATGATAACAAAAATGAGAGGCTAAACCCTTCAATTTAGGGGTAATTAATCTCTCTAATTATTTAGCTTCAAGATAACTTGTTAATTTTGATCTCTTTTGTGCTTAAATGAATGTTGATGTGATTTATTGTTTCATGTTGAATTTTATAATCTATGTTGTTCATAACAAATAGGCTATGCTTAAACAATCACTAACAATAATTACCTCTTCATCTACATATGATGATGGTAATGAAGTGAATGTGAAATTAAAATTCGATGGCCTATATTTCTAAACAATAGTTAATAGGCTATGCTTGAAATAGATTTCATTTTCAACTTGTTGTCATTTTTCATGAGTGTTAAAAGTGGTTTAAAGGTTGTGTCATAGTTTGATGGCTTATGTTGAGCTAATTATTAGCACAAATGAGCCATACTTATGATAAACACATCAATTAAATCCACTTATACCAAAATAGAGAGATCATAATTCATGTTTTGTTGAACCATATGATATAGAGAGTGGAATTATCTCTAAATTGCCTCTACACTCTCATATTTCTATCACTTTCTTTTTCTCATTTTTCTCATTTTCTAGCTTAAACAATTCTCAACTTTGGTTTAATTTGATTGAGTAGAAAATTTGAATCAACAATTCCTTATAGATCGACCCATACTGGCCATGTACTATGATAATATGCCATGCGCTTGCGGTATAAATTTAATCCAAAATATACGGGCGGTTTTCTAAACCGATAGAAATTCCTTCGTTAAACATACATAATTGAAAATGATACAGTGTTGTCACTTTTGAAGCACTTGTAATTTGGTCAACGTCGACATCATCTCATGTCGACATTGCTACTCAAGGCTCCCTGCCTCTGTTTAAAAGCTTTAAAACAACATATGCGGCATCATATGCCTCGCTAATGATGACGACGTCGAGTTTCATAGGCTATCTGCCCTGCTTTCTTGCTTGCATTAACATCATTGGCTTCGGCGACATGATAATGCGGCATCATGATAATGCAACACTATGATAATGTGACATTATGAAGCATGTCGACACTATCCAATGCTTAGAAACTCCTTTCCCCTATGTTTCAAAACTTACGGCATGTTATAAGAATGCACTACCTTTTCTTGACTTCGACGGGCTTGAAACCACTCTGCAACTATCAAAGTAGTTGCCCTGTGCTTCCCACCTCATCGACGTCAATCATCATGGGGAGACTAGGTGGGGCGACAATGTGGGCAATGTGGCATTATCATTTTTAAAACTGTATTATTGCTTAATAGATTATATACGTTTTACAAACCTCCTTTATTTATCAAAATATGAATGGTTTCGAGAAAGCTTTATAATTTCTGTTCAGATTTTACAGCCACACCAAATTTCTCAAGTGCAAAACATGTGTTAAAATAACTAATTAATTTTCTTAGTTGATTATCCTTTTCCACGCTTTTCCAACATAATCAATTCATAATAATATGACATCACATGGGAAAATTCCCCAAATTTCTCAAAAATTCCAAAATACTAATTTCTCCACCATATAAAATTTTTGGGTCGAAAATCATCATTTAGTTATTTAATTAAACTAAACCCGAATTAAATCCATTTCCGATTAGAAAATTCATAAAATATATGTCTAACTTAGAAAATTATGAAATTAAAAACCCATCTCCAAATTATTATTTTACACATTATATCAAAATAATCATAGTACTTAGAGATCGATAATTATGGTTCCATCCTTAAAACCCGAATTATTTAATTTCATAAAATTCTTATCATTTATTCAAAACATGGCATCATTAATCCTGGCATATCAACAAACATCCATACATTCAGTTTTAAATCTTAAAACTGAATTTAAATCAATCGAAATAAAATAATATGAGACGGTATAGGTCATTATTCACCTTGTCTAGATAATGGATTGAGATTCGAATATTTCTTTTAAATCTTCTTAGTTAACTCTTGAATCTCTACTTGATTTTCATGATTTAGATGGTACTTAATGGCTGGCCTTGCTTGAGCTCTTTGATTATTTTGATTTATGAAAACATGAATAGAATTAAGGTTTTAGGGCTTAAAGAAGACTTATTTATTCCTATATTACCCTTTCCCTATTCAACTGTATGCTTAAGTTATAAAACAACCTTATGTATTTATTTGGTAAGGCATAACGTTACTTACTTTTAAATCTCAATTCCCTTATCACTCTAAACATCACATTATTCTATTTAATTTATCTGATTAAATCTCATGAATAAGGTTAATCAAAACTAGGGTGTTACAGCCACCGGTGAATATGGGTCACGATGTCCGTCGAGGTAACTAAAGACTGTATAAATAGATCTAGCTACAGGCATACAGTACTAAATCTTGGGTTCTTGAAGCGGGCATATGGCCATCAGTCCCCCCTCTTGTTCCAACAGAGGGGCCAATTGGCATATATTATTGATATCCTCACCTAATATAGATATAAGTTAGGTAACTCAAGGTTAGGTGCAACATCCACCATTTCGAGGCCCGAAATTAAGCACTACTAATGTTGTAGTCATCAATATTATTATTCTCTGGTGATAAAATGCGATTATGTTTATCATATCGATAACATTAGAAGCATATGGATATGAATTTTTTTTTAAACATTTTTCATTAATCAACTTTCATTACATTTCAGAAATTATATTTTCAAATTCATTAATAATATCATCTGTTGCCCACGTTCAGAGAAAATATGATAGTTGAAAAATACTTTAACAGCGACAAATGAAGATGCCTCTTGGTTGATTAGAGTCTAATACTTTATAATTATAAATTCTATCCATACATCCATTCAAACATAGCATATCTTTAAAGAACACGGCAGAAATAAAAGCATCTTCATTATCTAATTTGCCTCCTGCATGTCTCCAGAAGCTTATTGATCTAATCTGAAAATCTCCACTCTCGACCTACTCGAATGAGTACCTAAAAGTTAAGTGGGATAAACAAGAACTTTGAGTTAGACAAAACGTCTGGTGTGAATAATAATATACCATCTCAAACCAAAAAGGATATTTAGTGGGACTACGTAACCGAGTGGAATGGGTTTTCCCTTCACTCGTATCTTACCAGAATATGTCAATCATAATCATGCACCTTCAACTGAAATGGTTAGAAAAAACATAATACATCCATGTGCTTGCATGCAGCCTAGGTAAGTCTGACTATACTGTCATCTTAGGGTTGTATGCACCCAAAATTTACCTTTCCCAAAAATAGACCATCTCTCTCAAATCATAGGTTTTCCACGGTCTCTATGAACCTAATGGTTTTTTAGCCAACCAATAACCTATCGGGCTGAATTGGGCATAAACATAACTAGATGTCCACAAAGCTCTAAAAATGGTTAGGAGTAAAACAACTTAAATAATCTGGTGAGCATATAGAGCTACCGTTTCCTTTCTGTGCGTACACATCCTTTTGTCTCACTAATGACAAACCCTATGCACTGGATTCGTGGACTTTACCAACCTGGGATAAAGGCTGAAGCATAGAGCATAAACTTACACTAGTCCCACCTACAATCTTGTTTGGTTTTAAATTCATGATTCATTTCTTTGGATTGGTTCAGGACATCCTAAAACAATTGATCTATTTGCCCTCCTTGATGTAATTCTACTCACCATAGAGTTTAGTCTGTCCATACCCACCACTGGGACAATCAAGCTAGTATGCAGCCCCTAAAATCCCAAGATGCGGTATTGCATCAGGAAATGTGAGTATGGCAATGATAAAATATGTATGTTTAATTGATCGATTGATAATAAGAACATACAACATTATTCAGTAAAATGTATTCAATCAATAGTCGCATACACAACAAAATTACTTAAAATTAAGTAAGATTTTCCATTGGACTTCACACAAAATTGGGCTAAATCACCATTTATTTCCTTAAAACCAATTATCTTTAACATTAATAAGCACTTAAAATCATTCTTTAAAACAAGAAAAACATCATCCATTGATGTTGTAGGTCCAAAAAGGTGGCATCAACATTGACAACATATGTCCAAAAAGGTGGCACCAATATTGATGACATGTGTACAAAGAGATGGATTCAACGTTGATGATTGTTATTAACATTGATGATTGTTATTATTGTTTATGATCGACGATAACATTGATGATTGGCTTCAACATTGATGATCGGCACCAACATTGATGATTGGCGTCAGCATTCATGATTGTCATCCATAGTAATGATTAGCGTGATCATTGATGATTGTCGTCAACACTGATGGTTTTCACCAACATTGATGATTGGCACTAACACTGATGATTGTCACTGGCGCCAACACTGATTATTGGGGCCAACACTGATGATTGGTGGCAACACTGATAATTGTCATTGGTGCCAATGTTGGTGATTGGCGTCAACTTTGATGATTGTCATCAACACTAACAACTGACGCGAACACTGATGACTGGCATCAACATTGATGAATGTCATCAACGCCGATGATTAGCGCCAACGTCGATGATTAGCGTCAATTAGCGCCAATGCTGATGATTGGCGTCAACACTGGTGATTAGCATTAACACAGATGATTGGCGCCAACATTGCTGATTTTCATCAACACCAATGATGATGCCAACACCGATGATTTTCATCAACATTGATGCCATCTGATTGCAATTTTGTAATTAACTTGAAAACTGAATTATTTTCTTTTAAAGATAATATTTCTCACCAACTCCTATTCTTTGTCAAATTTCTATTGGCTAATGACTTTCTTTACCATTTTCTTTTCAAAAAAATTGCAATAGCTCAGATTTTATCATTTTCAAATTATTTGTAAGCCTTCATTATTTTTATTATGTTAATATATTATTAAGCTTTTCCATCCTAATAAATTCATAATAAATCAAAAATGCTAGGGAAAAATCCTCAGAATTCATCGAAAATTAGAAATAACATATTCTTTGACATATCAAAATTTCAGGACCAAAATCATTATTTAATTAATTTTAATAATTAAAATTCGAAAAAAAACCCTTTTCTCCTTGATAAATTCATAAAATATTCCCATTAATTTGGAAAATTATGTAATTAAACACCCATATCCAAAATTACACAACATATCCAAAAATCAAATCTTTTAGAGATCAATTCCTAAGTTTTTTCACATAAACCTATTATGATAATTTCATAAAAATTCCAACAATTCATTAATAAATCAAATAATGGCATAATCATAAATAGCATATCATAAATTCATCAAGCAATTTAGAAATCCATAAAATCCAAAATAGCACAAGGATTAATTAGATGGTTTTATTATTATTCACCTTGATTTGATAATAAGACTTTTGATTTGAAGGTTGATTTGGTTATTTTAGCTTTTCCTCTTGATTTCCTAAACTTCCTTCCTATACCCTTCTTGTTTAATGGCCAGCATTCCCTTTCTTTTCTTTTAATTATTTAATGTTTTGTAAATGATAATGATATGGGAGGGAGAGGGTTTAAGGCATAAAAGATAAAGCTATACATACTTTTCTCCTTTCATACATCCTCTTATATGTTAAGTTTTGAAACAAATCTTAATAGTTAATTAGTTAAGGCCCGACCCTTTTAGTTATCAAATCTCAACCCCCTTATCACACTACACATCATATTATTCTATTTAATGTATCTAATTAAATCTTTCTAATAACGTTAAATAAAATTAGGGGTTTTGTACATGTATATGTGATCTGAACGTGGTTAACATCTAGGATTATGTAATTAAATCCTAAATTGCAATTTGCATGAAATTAAAAATTATGTTTATTGGAATTTTAATTTTTTTCATATTCATGTGTTCTTGTGTAGCAATATTGACAATGCCGCATTTTGTCGCCAAGAAATAAGAACTACGGATGATTACAACATCAGTACCGGTTAGTTTTGGGCCTCAGAGGGTGGGATGTTACAAGCTGGTATCAAAGCATGGTTTATGTAATTTATAGGAATTTAAACGTTAAAATATTTTTAAAGCATAATCTAATGAATCTAAAATATGGTTGGGCTTGGATAAACGTTATAGTAACGTATGCATACTTTGCTATAAATACCTAAGTATGTATTCCACACTCTCTTAAACCATTCTTATGTATCTTACCAAGATTGGATTTTAGGTAGTAGGAAAGTAAGATATGGAGGCAGGAAATAGAAGAATGAATCAAGGTGGAAGACGCACCACAGCAAGTGGAAATGTTCGACCAATACTTGGAGCAGCCAAGGTGGACAGGCAAATGCAAACCCAAATGCAAATGCTAATGTTGGTGCTGAGATTCTACCGGTTGATATAGGGATAATGTATCAGTTCTTCATGAATATGATGCAAGCTAGAGCAGCTATGGGAGTGGATGTAGGAAATACTGGAGGAGCTAATTCGATGGCCCCAGTTGGCAATAATGATGCCAAGCTGAGCAGGGATTACGCTAGTCTTAGAGGGAAGCCTTTTTCGGGTACCGAGGATGCACCAGGAATGGAGAACTGGCTATTTGCATTGTGAAAGGATATTTGCAGATCTCGGCCTAAAGAATATTCAGAAGAGAAGACTTGCTTCAAGGCAATTGCTAGGAGCAGCATTGTTTTGATAGAACGAAGTTATCATGGGAGAGCCAGAGGAAGACTTGACTTAGGTTGAATTTTGAAGGAGGTTCCGAGACAAATTTCTATCAAATGTTGCCAAGTCAGCTTGCTTAAGAAACTTGCAGATTTAATCCAAGGGGATAGATCAATGATTGAGTATGCTACGGAGTTTGATGAGCTATCCTGTTACGGATATGATACTTTGGATACACTCGTTTGGAGGAATGATAAGTTTATCGAGGGATTGAACCCTGAGATCCCCAGAGCAACCATGCTAAACCTCCGGGATCCATGTCATGTGGTTGTTGAGATGGCAATTCAGAATGAAGAGATGCTTTCTACTTATGGAAAAGGGAAACCGGTTGAGGTTCAGAATTTTCAGGGCAAGAGGCGAAAGTTCTTCAAGAAGAAAGGAACCCAGTCGGGGGCAAAAGCCAAGAAGAGCAAGGCTGATATTGTCTATTACAAGTGTGACAAGAAGGGATACTATGCTAATGAGAGTCGTTTGGGTGATGGAAGAGCAGTTTCAGTGAGGCCGAATGTGAAGTGCCACAACTGTAGCCAGATGGGGCATTACAAGGATAAGTGTCCCAAGGCTGCTGAGGCTGGAAAGGGAAAGGTCTTTGCATTGGAACCATCATCCTCTAGACCAATGGCCGCTGAGAAAGGAAAAGCATTGATGGAAGGTATGCTTATGACTCATAGTACTCCAGTTAGGATACTATTTGATACCGGTGCATCGCACTTATTTATAGGAGATTGCTTATGTCTAGAACCTTTATACCTTATTACTCCTTTAGGGGTTGTGAATCCTATAGGAGGGTATAACTTTGGGAATGAGACATGACTAACTAGAACTTGATATATTAGGTCATATGTTTGCATGCAGTTTATATATTTTTGATTTTTGGGATTTCGTGATTATATTGGGTATGGATTGGTTAGATAGATATGATGCTAGGATATTTTGCCAGGAGGGTGAAATATCATTGAACCACCCTAATAGCCGTAACTGAGTTATATACTAGTAATGAGTTCGGACGGAAGTGCTTATGTGCTGTTGGGTGCAATGGGAATGGAAGCAGAGTTGAAGTAGGTTTATGTTGCAAGAGAGTTTGCGGATATGTTTGAATTAGTGTCAGGTTTGCCCTCGAAAAGTGAAATTGAGTTTTGGATAGATCTTTTAACAGGAGTTGAACCTGTAAGTAGATGACCTAGTAGGATGTCACTAACCGAGATGACGGAATTGGTGATGCAGCTAGTGGAATTGGAAGGAAAGAATTTAATCCGGCCAAGCAGTTCGCTTTGGGGAATGGCTACAATATTCGTGAAGAAGCCAGATGCATCGTTTAGAATATGTATTGACTATCGTATGCTGAATGAGTGGATGATCAAGAATATATCCTTTGCCAAGAATCAACGACTTATTCGATCAGTTGAGTGGAGGCAAAGTGTTTTCCCAGTTGTATTTGGCGACAGGTTTCCATCGGCTAAGAGTGGCGGAGGATAATATTCCTTTGGCATTTGGGACCAGATATGGGTCTTACGAATGGTTGATTATGCCATTCGGGCTTACTAATGCGCCAGCTTTCTTCGTGGATTTGATGAACCGGGTTTTCCAAGAGCACTTGGATAGGTTCATGCTTGTTTTTATTGATGACATTTTGGTATATTCTAAGAATGAGAAGGATTATGCAGATCATCTTAGAATAGTGTTGGAGATGCTAAGGCAACAATAGCTGAAAGAAAAGTTTTCCAAGTGTCATTTCTAGAAGAAGGAAGTGAAGTTCCTTAGTTATGTAGTTTCCAAGGAGGGTTTAGCAGTTGATCTAGATAACATCGAAGCTATTAACAATTATAAGAGACCAGACACGGTAAATGATATCAGAAGTTTTCTTAGACCTACAGGATACTACCAAAGGTTCATTAAGGATTTCTCGTGGATCCTTGACCATGCTAACTGGGAAGGACATGAAGTTTGCTTGGTCTGACAAATTTGAGGAGGCATTCCTTAAGTTGAAATATTTTTTAACCAATGTGCCCGTGTTAGTAGTTGTAGATGGGAATCAAGGGTTGGTAGTTTACACCCATGCATGTGGTACTAGGTTAGATGTTATGCCAATGCAGAATGGGAAGGTGATTGTCTATGCTTCTTGACAACTTAGACTGCATGAAGTGAGATACCCTACTCATGATTTGGAGTTGGCAGAGGTAATCTTCACATTGAAGGTGTGGAGGCATTATCTTTTAAGAGAAAGGTTTGAGCTATTCTAGGATCATAAGTCTCTATGGTATTTATTCTCTCAAAGGAGCTGAACATGAGACAACAAAGATGGTTGGAGTTTGTTGTAGCTTATGATTTTAGTATCGAGTATACACCGGGAAAAGGAAATAAGGCGGTAGATGCACTTAGCAGGAAATATCAGAATGTGGTGTTAGCTATGTTGGCAGAATTGAAAGACATGGAAGCACTGGCTGCTTGCAGTGTGCAGTTGAGGTTGACTGCTGGATCTAGTCAGAATATCGCTATGATGTTTTGTTTGGAAGTTCGACTAGTTCTGATCGAATGAATTGCTTCTAGCAGAAAGAGGATGTAGTGTCAGATGTGACGATTAGAAGGTTAGAAGTTGGAACCGAGATTGATGATTTGAAGGATTTTATTCTTGACCATAGGGGTTGGTTGAGAAAGAAGGAACGATTATGTATTTCGGATGTTGGAGACCTTAGGAAGGAAATTCTTAGGGAATGTAATCGAGCGAAATTTATGATTCATCCTAGGGGAATCAAGATGTATCAGGAATGAAGACTACTTTTTTCTGGGAAGGAATGAAGAGGGATGTTGGCTTATAGGTAAAACAGTGTTTGAACTGTCAGCAAGTAATAGCCAAACATGAGAGGTCAAATGGTTTGCTTCAGCCTTTGGATGTTCCAGTTTGGAAATGGGACTCGATTTGATTGATGGATTACTAAGGTCAAAGCTAGGTAATGAAAGTATATAGGTCATAGTGGACAGATTGACCAAGAGTACCAATTTCATTTCGGTAAGGTCAACTAAGGCGACATCTGTTTTGGCTAAGTTGTTCATGAAGAACGTCGTTAGATTGCATGGAATTCCTACTAGTATCATCAATGATAGAGATGCTTTGTTTACTAGTGCGTTTTGGAAGAGCCTGCAAAGTGTGTTAGGCACTAAGCTCAAGATGAGTACCGTATATCATCCTCAAACGAATGGGCAGAAAAAGAAAGTAAACAAGGTACTGGAAAATCTATTGAGAGCTTATGCCTGGATTTTACAGTCCTTGGGAAAATCGCTTACGCTTAGTGGAGTATTCATATAATAATAGTTATCAGACTACTATAGGAATGGCGCCTTTTGAAGCTTTGTATGGAAGGCCATGCAAATCACCAGCATGTTGGTTAGAGGCCGGAGATAGATTGGTCTTTGGCCCAAATTTGATGAGAGAGGCGACGGAATAGATTGAGTTGATAGGAAAAGAATGAACGAAGCTAATTCTAAGCAGAAGAGTTACACAGACAAGAGGCGTAAGGACCTAGAGTTCTTAGTTGGAGATAGAGTTTTCATCAAGGTATCGCCGATGAAAGGTATGGTTCGGTTTGGGAAGACCGGGAAGCTAGCACAAAGATATGTTGGACCATTTCCTATATCAGAGAGGACTGGGAGGTTTGCATACCAAGTAGAATTACCGAGCAGTTTGGCTGGGATCCACAATGCATTTCTTGTTTCTCATCGTAGGAAGTGTGTTCATGATCTGGAAACTACTATCGCTCTGACAGCACTGGAAGACTTAGTGATAGAACTGGATATGACTTTTGTGAGGCAACCAGTTCGTGATGTGGCAAAAGATGAGAAGAGGCTAAGCAACATGACAGTCAGGTTGGTGAAAGTTCAGTGGAGTGGTAACATGAAGGATAGTACTTGGGAGACATAAGACATGATTAGGGCAACTTTTCCTAAGCTATTTTAGATGGTATGTTCTATATTGGTTTTATATAGAATTTGGCTGGTGGGATATAATAGCTTTACTTACATATGCTATAAGCTTGTTTTGTCCTCACTGAAACTTTGGGGACGAAATTCTTTAAAGGTGGAGGGAGTGAGTTTGTAATGCCCTTGAGTTTTAATTAACATTATTCAGGAAATGTAATTGGATAAATTAAATAGAATAATGTGAATAATTAGGGAGATGAGATTAATAAATCCAATGGCCATGTCTTAATGAATGAACTGAAATAAGGCTTAACTAAATTTAGAAGGAGGAATTTTCCTAAGGGGTAAACTTGAAAATGGAGCTACATTTCTTAGTATAAACCTCTTCCTCCACTTTAATAAATTTTCACTTTCTCATTTCTTAACTCCTCGTCTATATTTTGGCTGGCCATTAATTTCTTAGGAAAGAGCATTTATTGAAGAAAAAGCTAGGGAATTAAAGCTAGGAAATTACCTCATTCTCCAATCAACTAAATAAGGTGAATAATCATGTCTATCATCTCATTTTTCTCTGTTTGGATTGGCTATGGGTTATATCCGATTCATGTTTATGTTTTGGTTAGGATATAACCATTTGAACTTTTGTTTGGATAAGACATAGGTGTTTTTTTGTTAATGGGCAAATTAACACATTTTTGTTTGGTTTTGGTTAAATTCCGAATTGTTTTTTATCTTTATATGTTGAAGATAACATATTAACTGATTTTTTGGAAATTTTCTAGAATTTTTTATGATGTTTTAATAGTTATATAAAATTGTTTAAGGTATGAGACTTAAATGTTTTGTATAATTATAAAAGAGAAAGGGTTGTTTTAAAATTTATTCAAATTTTCAAATCAGGAAAGTCGACGGTAATTTTTGAATATAAAATTCTGGCAACCAATCAGATTAGACAAACAGGGCAGGTGGGGTACAAAAAACTGTTTGAAGTACAATTTTTATTATTTCAACTCTTTTGGCAAGAGCTTCCGCCTCCATTCTAAACTTTCCGACAAGGTCAAAAGGTATCAAACCTTTCGACTAGGTCAAAAATCAATGCACATGGTATCAGACGACTGGTACGTAGTGAATTGAAATGGATCGAAAGGTTTAGGGATGAAAGGTTAGAGCTTTCGGAGGAGATGAAACCTTGTTTTGGTTTTAAAGAAAATATACCTACTAGCTTTCGACAAAGAGCTTTCGACGTTGTCAAATGGTTTAAAATAAAAAGATTTCGATTAGTTAGCTTTCTTGTTTTAAGCAAAACCTTTCAACAAAGTCAAAAGGTTAGCTTTCGAAGTGTGGAAGCATAGTTGCCGCTTCTTAACCTTTCGACCCAGATGGAGTCAAAGGTTATCTTTTGTTTTCAAAAACCTGCCGCCACTCTCCATTGATTTTGAAGGGTTGGTGTTAACACCAACACTTCATTGTTTTCGAAAGGTTTTGGTTTCGAAAGGTTTGATTCGAAGGTTTTGGTTTCGAAAGGTATGATTTCAAAAGGTTTTGATTTAAAAGGTTTGATTTTAAAAGGTTTTGATTCGAAAGGTTTGAGGTTTTGAAGCAGTTCTTTTGACTCCGACATTCTTCTGATATTAAAGGCTTTTAAAACGGTTTTGAAGGGGTTACCTTCAATGATTTCAAAAGGTTTTGAGTTTAATTACTTTTGAAAGGTTTATAAATGGTTTTATAAGGGAGGATACCCAGGCTTTCGACAAAGTCGAAAGGTGAAGCCTTTCAACTAGACCGAAAAGAAGCCTTCTGACAAGGTCAAAAGGTAGGACCTTTCGATAAGGTCGTAAGGTATGGTTTTCAATGATGTTTAAAGGATGATATTAATGTGCTTCTGAATGGGGCTTCATTCGAAGGGGTTTAAAAGGTTGTTTCAAGTCATTTTCCTCAAGTAAGTTTTTGCTAGTTTGAAGGGGTTACTTTGAAGGGTTATAACATAAAATACTTATCTTTGTTTGAACATGTAAGAGGGATCTTTATATAAATTGGATGTTAATAAACCTTGGGGACACCAGGTTGGGTTTAATGTTTTCGATACATAGATTGGGGTTGCCAACCGAAATATGCTTTCAAAAACATACATTAGGGCTATCAATATGTTTTTATTTAATTTTACTTGATTGGGGCTACCAATGGGAATAGGTTAAATAGGTGGTGTACCTGGGGAAAATAAGTAATCATAGGGATCATGAATTTTAATTAATAATCATGGGGATCATGATATTTTCAATTTGCCAAGTGTTGGGTTCTTGGTTAACCTAGGAAAACCATGGTATATGCGGTAGATAGCCGACATCAAATTTCTAAAGAAAGGAATGTTTTACCGTTTAGCCTTGGGGTTTGGCACCCAAGCGTTCATAGTCATCCTAGGAAAACTATAGAGTGTGCGGTGGATAGCCCACATCAATTTTTATAAAGCAATGTACGATGGATAATCTATATTTATTTTAAATGGATTTGGGACGGATAGTCCTATTAAATTATGACGGAACGTCATTTTAAGGGTTTTAGAGAGGAACTCTAATAAATTGATTTTAGATGGGATATCAAATGAATGGGCGAATGGGATATCCAATATAAATGATTTATGGCTTTATTTCATATTATGTTAAGACTAATCATTTTGAGCGCAGGAGCATAGTAAATGATTTGCATGTTTTGTTTTGGATACTAGTGAGGGAACAACCCGTTCTGCTAAGCGGTCTGGTCTCTCTAGATATCTACTTATGATAAGAGATGATAGGGGATTATTCATACCAGACTTATTGTCTTACTTGAAGTTTGTGTTTGTCCACAAACTCTCGGGTACTCAAAATTAATTTGAGCAGTCCGAGAGGGAAGACTTTCAGGTTTTTGGACGAATAAGCTTTCGAAGACATGCGGGAGGCAGTGTTAGCTATATAGGAGCTATTTTGTGTTTTCCGCTATGATGTAATAAGAACTGTAAAGTTTATATTTATTAGTTCTCTGATCATCATAAGGGACATCTTTATATGTCGCTCTTATCGTGTTTTGTATATTATTGTATATGATCCGAACGTGGGTAATGTTTGGGATTATGTAATTAAATCCGAATATTATTCATAAGAAATGGAAAATTATGTTTTGTTGAATTTACTTTTTCTTCCATGTTCTTGTATTTCTGTGTTGCCCATAGTTTCAAGATTCCGATTTCGATCACTTAGAAATAACACCTATGGATGACTGCGGCATCCGTAGCAGTTAGTTTTGGGCATTCGAAAGTGGGATGTTACATAACTCTATCCCATAAGCAAGTTTACCGATCCTCACTATGATAGGAAACTGACCTACATATCTTGGTGCCAATTTTCCTGTTTCCAAACTGTGTGACACCCTTGGTCGGTGATACTTTGAAAAAACATGGTCTCCAACCAAGAACCATGAATCCTTATGCCCCTTATCTATAGAACTTTTCTACCTGGACCGAGCTTCTTTCATCCATGCTCAGATCAACTCAATCTTTTCTATGCCTTCTCTCACTATATCTGGACGAAGAACTAATCTATCTTCGATCTCCAACCAACATGCTGGTGAGCTGCATAGCATTCCATACAAAGCTTCGAAAGGCGCCATTTCTATACTAGTTTGATAAGTATTATAATAGAAAAACTCGATTAAGTGCAAATGGTCTTCTCATGACCCTCCAAAATCAAGCAGACAAGCCCTTAGTAAATCTTCATGAACTTTTTTAACTCTTTTAGTTTGCCCGTCCATTTATGGATGATAAGTGGTACTCATCTTTAGCTTGGTACCTAAAAATTCTTATAGACTCTTGCAAAATTCACTAGTGAATAAAGTATAACTATCACAAACTATGCTATTATGTATCCCATGCATTCTTACAATATTCTTCATAAACAACTTCGCTAAGGTAAATTCGTCCTTGTCGACTTAATGGGGATAAAGTGTGCACTCTTAGTCAGTCTATCTACCATGACCCGTACGCTTTCATTTCCCCTATTAGACCTTGGCAACCCGCCAATAAAATCCATGGATATGGAGTCCCATTTCCAAAGTGTAACTTCTAAAGGTTGAGACAATCCACTTGGTTTATGTTGCTTGGCTTTTACTTTCTGGCAATTCAAAAACTTTTTTACCCATATGCCTACATCCCTTTTCATCTCTTTCTAAAAGAAACTCCTCTTCATATCCTAATATATTTTAGTTCCTCCAAGATGAATAGTAAACTTTGGTCGATTGCAACGACCCGAAAATTTCGATCCCAAAATTTCCAGATAGTTAGTGAAAAGAAGAAAGAGAAAGAAGAAGAAACAGAAAACCAATCTCAAAGTCTCACATACACAGCGGATAAAATATAATATCACAAAAATAATTGTTATACAAAAGAAACTGTACTTATCAAATTACACATTATTATATCAGAGTTACAACAGATTTACAATTACAGAACATATAAAATCTATCTGTTTCAGATTACTATGATATATTAACATCAGAAGCTCTCCATACGTTCTTGCTCGTCAGCTTGCCTCCTGAGTTCCAGAACGTCCTTACCTGAAAATCTGTAATACTCGGTCTAACCCGAGCATTACATCAAAGTAACACCCGGGTCAGGCTGGAAACCAGCGTGAGTAAAACCCATCTAACATGTAATTCGAAACCATACAACTTCTATAACGCGGGTGACTAGTATCAATTTACAACTTCACAAGTCGTTATAGACATTACTTTCATCATATCAATTTCTGAATACCAAACCTAGATCAAATTGCCCAATTTACTTAAATCATTCCATTCCAATCTATTAATTTCTCATATCAATCTATAAAGAATCGAAGCGGTTTCGGATATGTACTAATACCGACCCTAGTCTCTTTGAGTTTAATGTCATCTCAACCCAATTTATCTAAGAAATAAAAACAATTCAACTTTAAATACACGATGCCACTTTTCCATAGCAATTCATCATCGAATAAAACCACATTATCATTATCCATCCGGATACATATCATGTCACAAACATTTCCTACCATAGATATCATTCAATTCCAAATGTTTAACAACATTCAATCATTTATAAGATTGATCACCTCCAAAATTAATTTAATTTAGTCTCCAAATAAATTAAATTAATTACCTTTAAATCAAGCTTATCTACATTAACAAATCAGTTTAATAAATAAATGAAATTACTAATCAGCCTTTAATCTAACATTAATTAATTATACAACAAGTAATTAACCTTTAGTTACTCTTATTATTTAATTATACCATGATTAATCACATTTAAATTGTTACCCTTTTTATTTAATTGAGTAATCAACTATTCCTTAATTACTCTCATTAACCCTTAATTTATTACATTAATTAACCTTTATTTAATTATTGAAAATAATTCTTTACAAATAAACATTCACTTCAATAATTAACCTTAAATTACTTACATTAATGATCCCTAAATTATTTGTCTTAAATAATTATTCTTCATTAAACACTTTTAATTAATTATCTTTAACCAATCATTTAATTAATTACCCTAAGTAATAGTCCTCATTAATCATATTGATTATTTACTCATTAATAGATCATGCCCCTAATTAACTTTTTTAGTCAAATCAATATAAAATTTCATTCGAAATCATAACCTTAACCTTAATCAATATAAAATTAAAGGTAAACCATAACCTTAATTAACTTTTTTAATCAAATCAATATAAAATTTCATTCGAAATCACATAGAAATTAAAATCATATATTTAACTTATTTTAAAATTATATAAACCATAGAATTGATTTGAAACTTGGTTAAATCAAAATTAGGCTACTGGCCCAAAACAAAAATTCCCGTCCCTAATTCAAACTGACCCGATACAACCCATTCTCACCCCCTTCTACACTTTCTTCCTCTCTTCATTTAATAGGCCCAAATTCTTCGACCCAAATCCTATTTTCTTTAAATCCAACTTGATCCTATTCCCTTCTTCTC
Source organism: Allium cepa (assembly GCA_030765085.1). NCBI lineage: Eukaryota > Viridiplantae > Streptophyta > Magnoliopsida > Asparagales > Amaryllidaceae > Allium > Allium cepa. The sequence goes on along the minus strand of CM060944.1, from coordinate 382,738,279 downwards.
TATTCGCTCTCTCTCCAGTAAACATATCTGTTCCATCACCCTGCTTCACTCTACTGTGCACATACTCGTGCACGTGCACGACGTCCTCGGCCACCACCTCTCTCCAACGACCATTCGCCTCGGTGACCCACAGCCCCGTGTTCTTAACCAACTCTAGAATTCACGTCAAAAAGCATCTCATCGACATTTGGCCATCAAACCCAAAACTGGAACACAAACTCCCCTAAAACTGCCTCGCCTCATTTCCACGGTCCACCTGCAACCTCGCGATCATGACCCCCACTTCATCGAACGCTTACGCTCCTGATTTCCCACTCGCGATCCCCTCCAGTTCCCTAATGACCTAGAATTTCCTTCATAACATCAAGGAATCAAAAAGGCGCGTTAACCCTAGTTCAGAGCCTCGCCGATGACGTGATAGTTGAAAAAAATCTTGCGACTAATTTTTCTCCAGAACCCATGAGCTCATTGCCTAAAAACCTTAATTTTATTTTTGAAAATCATTATCTCCGATAACAAAACAGATCTTATACTTGGATACACAATTAATTTTAATTCGAGATTTTAGACGAGTTCATTCTTTTTACTGAAATTTTCACTTCTGTTAAAAACTAACTTGAGATCTCGCCTGAATTTATTTTTAGATGAGGTACCTTGTTATTGCAAACCAAATTGATTTATACATCTAGATCTAAATAGAATCAAGCGGTGGATATTGATTTTTTTCTTTTTTTCTTTTCCTGTTCAACTGGACAGAGCAAAGAGTTTGTATACACAGCCATTATTCAGATAAATATACATACAATTTATATATGTAATCATGCTACACTCTATCCTACTTTACTACGGATATTAACTGCATACATCTAGATTTAAATCAAGTTTTAAATTCTTTTAAAAAGATTTGTTACTCACTGTCTCAGTTTAAAACAGAGACTTGTCTTTCATACTACAGCCATGAATATAAATATTCACACATATTATATACTTAAAATCATTTTAAGTAACATGCACAGTTTAATTCAAACCATACTTAAAGGATCATCGCATGCTAGTTCAAGATATAACAATTTTTCCAAGTTTTACTCACCATAAGTTTTGTAGAGCAGGTTCGAAAATCTGTAACTGAGCTGTGAAGTTGATCATATTCTAGAAATTTATGTCAGTGACTTGGTAGTTTTTGGTTAGATTGATAAATTCATCATGTTTCAAAAATGAACATGTAACTCATACAAAATTCTACAAGTTGATTCCATGTACATGATAAATTTATCAAATTTTCAAAATTGTTGCTTGGATTATCAATTCAAATAATGCTAAATTATAATGTTCGCAAGTCTGATGGATAAAGTTGGGTTCATATATTTCCATACTACACTATTTCTTCCAATTGTAATGGAGTCGTAAACATGAGTGGTTGATAATTTTTGAAAATCTGTAGCTTTTCATAAATTAAAGAGTTGCCATATTTTCCTTGAGCAGATATGGTGATAACCGGACATTTTATACCATGCTATTAATCATTCATCACACATAACAATAGTTGATCAGATTCAAAATTGTTTAAAGATTTACTCACGGATTGAAGAACAGAGGACACGACAGCATTAGAAATCTAGAATCTGAATTTTGCTTCAGGTTTTGTTTGATTCCTGCTGCTTGATGTTGCATTGAATATTGATTTAATCACAGATGTTGTTGATTTTTTTTTGAATTTTGGATTATCAGTTTAAATTAGAAGATGAGAAAAATTTTAGCTGAAAGAATACAAAAATTATTTTCTCTAAACTTTATTTTTAATTTAATTATTAATTAAGAATTATTTTGCCACTTGTTGGTTCATAGGATGGTTGGCTTACAAATGTTGTTTGTATGTGTTCAAGGCTTTACAAGTGTATTTTTTTTCCACTAAGGTTTAAAGGCAATGTATTTATGTTTTAATCTACTCATTCATGAATTTCTTATATTTTATATTAATTATGCAATATATTTATATTTGTTTATACTTATAATTAGATACAATGTATGCTTCTATTGCAATTATGTAAACATTTAACTTACGTTTGCAAACCCATGAATTAATGAATCCTTAAATGATTTTTATTTGTTTAATCTATATAAATTAGTATTTATTATAGTTCAAATTCATCTATAAACATATCCGGATATATTCTAGTTATCAAAGTTTATTTGTTAAATTTCAAGTTAGTATTTTATTAACTTTAATCCTGTTAATTACAAATTAACAGAGGCCCAAAAATTCGGGTTATCACATTCCTTTCCCCTTTGAATTTTTTCGTCCTCGAAAAGGAACGAAGCCAAAATTTATTAAAATGCTGAAAATCAGTTAAAATATTCTTTGATCATTTTAAAATACTTTTAAAATTTTGTAATACTTCCCAAAATAGTGTTATAAAAATATTTTTATAACTCAATGTTTCAACTAGTCCATCCTTGTTCTCACAGAAATTCGGTCATACGTTGATCAGGTGTACGACTGAAAAACTATAAGTACTTAGCAGACCCGTTTTCAACATCCAGTGAAAATACTTGGAAAATAATTTTAATGAAAATATAGAAAACAGTTTTTGAAAATAGAGGATATATCTTTGGTGAGAATGCTCTGGAAATCATCACCCCCATCCATGGTCACAGTTACATTCCAGAGTTACGTTGCCGTCGCAGCAAAAGTCCATGTAACTGCAGGCTCTCAGCGGCCACTCGATTACGCCATGGATCCCCACTCAATAGATCACAGTTATACCCAGGGTTACGTTGCCGTAGCAGCAAAAGTCCATGTAACTGCAGGCTCTCAGCGGCCTCTGATTTTCGCTGTCAAAATGAAACTTCTCCACTCCAACATAGGTCGCAATCTACCGATATAAAATCAAACGCAGACTGTTGGCTCTCAGCGGCACACATGACTTTCGCTATGTTATACTATAGATCGCAGTTACATCCTGGGTTACGTTGCTGTCGCAGCAAAAGTCCACGTAACTGTTAGCTCTCAGCGGCACATATGACTTCCGCTATGGTATACTCTACTCATAATCCCCAGGAACTTGTTTTGTCCGGACTCCTCACAGGATCAACTTTAGAACCCCCCCATGAGGCTCAAGGCAGCACCACCCGGTGGTACTCCTGAGATGTTCATTTCAAGGGAGCGCCTTTTTCCCCAGAGCCATCATCAAAACATTTTATACTATATATATAGTATCTTTAAATCATACACCTAGTATGATCTCATACAAAGCTTCTTTACACAAAATCGATTATCCCAAAATCGATAATTCTCAAACTAGGCTTTCCAAATATAATATTAATTTTACACAAAAATCAAAAGCCTTTCCAAATCCAAAGGTTCCCAAAACCTTTTCCAAAATCCTCATATGATCCTATATAGATATATAAAATCCTTGATAAAAAATCTTTGGATCATTTTAAACTCGTATAAAACCCTTTTATACTTCAAACGCTTTCAAATTCCTTTCCTTCTGGCAAAAGATTCAATAAGGGAAGTTTCACTTTATAAAACAAAGATATTTAACTTTGTTTACTCAAAATCAAATATTCAAATTTGGTTACTCCTTTCAATATCATTTTCATTCAAATCCGTACGATGTACACATATCATCCATACGCTATACCAATCTGATCGCTCACTCAATCACACAATTTCACTTCCGAACTAGCATCGTCCACACGACTTCCTAGTGCGGACACAGATCTGGTTTCTTGATCAGAAACCTTCATTCTCCTTGCATAGTCATAACTATGATAGAGAACATCCAGAACCAATCAACAATCCATATTCAGGTTCTCCATCGAAAATCGAGCGAAAAATCCCAACTCGGATCGACATAATATCTCGAAATTCTGTGCTCGAATCTGGATCAAATCATTATGCGAATAGAATAACATACGTACACCCCACGTATTTATCTTTATTGGTTATTAGCCAAATGAATTCTCTTTCTATTCATATTCACTTTAATTTTCATTCACTTATTCACAATTGCTTCAATCCATCTGGATTATCACCTCTATTTTTAACTCGATTGGGTAATTAACCAATAACAGTTTGAACTCCGACCGGTTTAAATTTAGAAAATAACTTGAAAAGTCAAAGAAATAGAAAAGTAGTTGAAAAATAATTGCTAGTTTGTAAAATAGCTGTAAAATAGTTCAGTAACTGTAAAATAATTGGAAAATAGTTAAATAGTCATAGAAATTTTAAATAATTGAAAAGTAGCTATAAAATAGCAATTAGTAGTTGAAAATAGTAATTAGTTTATAAAATAGTTAGAAAATTGTTAAACAGTTTCAAAAATAATTGTAAAACAAGTATAAGATAGTTTGGTCTTTTTTTAAAAGAAAGGTTGTTTATATAATGAATAGCTTTTAAGTTTATATTAAAACAATTTATATTAAAAATAGTTCAGAGTCAAAACTGTTCACTTCCAAATCTCCATTTTCACCAATTCAATTTAAATTTCCTCTTCCATTTAAATTGATCCAGTTCCAATTTAAATAACTTCAATTTCTATTGAAATTGATTCAATCCCAATTCAAGTTGAATTACTTTCCAAAATTTAACTTTATTCAACCTTGATCTCAAATTCTACTAATTCAAATAAATTTCAATTGAATTAGTTCCATTTTTAATTCATTTCAACTCCAGTTTGAATTAATTCCAATTTCAAATTCTAATTATTCAAATCAATCCAATTCAAATTTTCCATTTGAATCTTATACTCATACATCTTCAATCACAATTTCAATCAATTCAAATCAAATTCAATTTGAACTAATTTCAAATTTCAAATTTAAACCATCTCGAATTATACAAATTCGAGTTAATACTTCAAATGTTGATTTAATTCCTTTAAATCAATTTACCTTTTTATCGCAACAATGGATTACCATACTCCATTTCTCATTCATTTAAACAAATCCAATTCACAACTTAAAGATTTTTTTAACAACAATAGGATGATATCATCTAATTCATCTTAAAACATCCATCAATTTATAATTTATAGATCTCAAGCCCATTTTGAGATCATACAAACTCCCAATTCTGATTAACCATTTAACTTCCCAAATTAAATTCCAATTCCATTGAAATTCCCAAATCATGTTGATCATTCTAACTTATTTAACTTTTTCCGAAGTTAAACTCAATTCACTTAATCCAGTCAACCTTACCCAATTTGAAATTCCATTTCAAATTAAAACTTCTCATAAATAATCTTCCACTTATTAAGTTCAAAAACTTTCACTTTGGGTATCATATCTCATTCCAAATTGAAAAATCAATATTTAGAGGTTATTTCAAACTACCTTTGATACTATGTATATCCACCTGGATACATATTAATTTCTTCTACATACCAAGTTACACTTTAAAATTTTAAACCACCTTTGGTTTTTAATTCAAAACAAATTTATTTTAAATTTTCAAACAATTCTTGTTTGAAATAGAACCATTTCATTCAAATGTATTAAATAATATATTTATTATTTCTTTAAATTAATTACATCATTAATTAATTCCAATTAATCACATTCGGTAATTAACTTATTTCTTAATTACCTGCATTAAGTAGTTGTTCTTTAAATTACTTATTTATAGTTACTTCATTAAGTAACTCCTTCTTTATTTATCATTTCTAATTATTATCCACTAATTAATCCCATAAAGTTTAATTAATTACATAAATTAATTAATTATTCTTATCCTGAAACCTTTCCTAATTTTCAAGATTTAATTCCAGTTTGAATCCATTTCAAACTTGTCTTTAATTTAATTTCAATTTGGTTGTAATTCTATTACCACTTAATTCTTACTATTACTATTAATTTAATTAATACTACAACCAATTCCCTTTATATAATAGACAATTTATTTCTTATATAAGATTCATTTACTTTTGAAATCATTTAAAATCCTTTATATAATAAAATAACAAGTATGCTCGCTCTCTCATATATATACACTCAACTCATTATAGGGTACCACTTATCCTATCCCTAATGAGTAATCCTCCACCAGAGCCAAGGTTCTCGCTTAACCTTCTGCTCTGATACCAAATGTAACGACCCGGTTTCGATCCCGAAATTTCCAGATAGTTAGTGAAAAGAAGAAAGAGAAAGAAGAAGAAACAGAAAACCAATCTCAAAGTCTCACATACGCAGCGGATAAAATATAATATCACATAAATAATTGTTATACAAAAGAAACCGTACTTATCAAATTACACATTATTATATCAGAGTTACAATAGATTTACAATTACAGAACATACAAAATCTATCTTTTTCAGATTACTATAATATATTAACATCAGAAGCTCTCCATACGTTCTTGCTCATCAGCTCGCCTCCTGAGTTCCAGAACGTCCTTACCTGAAAATCTGTAATACTCGGTCTAACTCGAGCATTACATCAAAGTAACACCCGGGTCAGGCTGGAAACCAGCGTGAGTAAAACCCATCTAACATGTAATTCGAAACCATGCAACTTCTATAACCCGGGTGACTAGTATCAATTTACAACTTCACAAGTCGTTATAGGCATTACTTTCATCATATCAATTTCTGAATACCAAAACCTAGATCAAATTGCCCAATTTACTTAAATCATTCCATTCCAATCTATTAATTTCTTATATCAATCTATAAAGAATCGAAGCGGTTTCGGATATGTACTTATACCGACCCTAGTCTCTTTGACTTTAATGTCATCTCAACCCAATTTATCTAAGAAATAAAAACAATTCAACTTTAAATACACGATGCCACTTTTCCATAGCAATTAATCATCGAATAAAACCACATTATCATTATCCATCCGGATACATATCATGTCACAAACATTTCCTACCATAGATATCATTCAATTCCAAATGTTTAACAACATTCAATCATTTATAAGATTGATCACCTCCAAAATTAATTTAATTTAGTCTCCAAATAAATTAAATTAATTACCTTTAAATCAAGCTTATCTAAATTAACAAATCAATTTAATAAATAAATGAAATTACTAATCAGCCTTTAATCTAACACTAAATTAATTATACAACAAGTAATTAACCTTTAGTTACTCTTATTATTTAATTATACCATGATTAATCACATTTAAATTGTTACCCTTTTTATTTAATTGAGTAATCAACTATACCTTAATTACTCTCATTAACCCTTAATTTATTACTTAATTAACCTTTAACTAATTATTGAAAATAATTCTTTAATCAAATAAGCATTCACTTCAATAATTAACCTTAAATTACTTACATTAATGATCCCTAAATTATTTGTCTTAAATAATTATTCTTCATTAAACACTTTTAATTAATTATCTTTAACCAATCATTTAATTAATTACCCTAAGTAATAGTCCTCATTAATCATATTGATTATTTTCTCATTAATAGATCAAGCCCCTAATTAAAATTAAAGGTAAACCATAACCTTAATTAACTTTTTTAATCAAATCAATATAAAATTTCATTCGAAATCACATAGAAATTAAAATCATATAATTAACTTATTTTAAAATTATATAAACCATACAATTGATTTGAAACTTGGTTAAATCAAAATTAGGCTACTGGCCCAAAACAAAAATTCCCGTCCCTAATTCAAACTGACCCGATACAACCCATTCTCACCCCCTTCTACACTTTCTTCCTCTCTTCATTTAACAGGCCCAAATTCTTCGGCCCAAATCCTATTTTCTTTAAATCCAACTTGATCCTATTCCCTTCTTCTCTATTCGCTCTCTCTCCAGTAAACATATCTGTTCCATCACCCTGCTTCACTCTACCGTGCACATACTCGTGCACGTGCACGACGTCCTCGGCCACCACCTCTCTCCAACGACCATTCGCCTCGGTGTCCCACAGCCCCGTGTTCTTAACCAACTCTAGAATTCACGTCAAAAAGCATCTCATCGACATTTGGCCATCGAACCCAAAACTGGAACACAAACTCCCCTAAAACTGCCTCGCCTCATTTCCACGGTCCACCTGCAACCTTGCGATCATGATCCCCACTTCATCGAACGCTTACGCTCCTGATTTCCCACTCGCGATCCCCTCCAGTTCCCTAGTGACCTAGAATTTCCTTCATAACATCAAGGAATCAAAAGGGCGCGTTAACCCTAGTTTGGAGCCTCGCCGATGACGTGATAGTTGAAAAAAATCTTGCGACTAATTTTTCTCCAGAACCCATGACTCATTGCCTAAAAACCTTAATTTTATTTTTGAAAATCATTATCTCCGATAACAAAACAGATCTTATACTTGGATACACAATTAATTTTAATTTGAGATTTTAGATGAGTTCATTCTTTTTACTGAAATTTTCACTTCTGTTAAAAACTAACTTGAGATCTTGCGTTAATTTATTTTTAGATCAGGTACCTTGTTATTGCAAACCAAATTGATTTATACATCTAGATCTAAACAGAATCAAGCAGTGGATATTGATTTTTTTTTCTTTTTTTCTTTTCCTATTCAACTGGACAGAGTAAAGAGTCTGTATGCACGGCCATTATTCAGATAAATATACATACAATTTATATATGTAATCATGCTACACTCTATCCTACTTTACTACGGATATTAACTGCATATATCCAGATTTAAATCAAGTTTTAAATTCTTTTAAAAAGAATTGTTACTCACTGTCTCAGTTTAAAACAGAGACTTGTCTTTCATACTACAGCCATGAATATAAATATTCACACACATTATATACTTAAAATCATTTTAAGTAACATGCACAGATTAATTCAAACCATACTTAAAGGATCATCGCATGCTAGTTCAAGATATAACAATTTTTCCAAGTTTTACTCACCATAAGTTTTGTAGAGCAGGTTCGAAAATCTGTAACTGAGTTGTGAAGTTGATCATATTCTAGAAATTTATGTCAGTGACTTGGTAGTTTTTGGTTAGATTGATAAATTCATCATGTTTCAAAAATGAACATGTAACTCATACAAAATTCTACAAGTTGATTCCATGTACATGATAAATTTATCAAATTTTCAAAATTGTTGCTTGGATTATCAATTCAAATAATGCTAAATTATAATGTTCGCAAGTCTGATGTATAAAGTTGGGTTCATATATTTCCATACTACACTATTTCTTCCAATCGTAATGGAGTTGTAAACATGAGTGGTTGATAATTTTTGAAAATCTGTAGCTTTTCATAAATTAAAGAGTTGCCATATTTTCCTTGAGCAGATATGGTGATAACCAGACATTTTATACCATGCTACTAATCATTCATCACACATAACAATATTTGATCAGATTCAAAATTGTTTAAAGATTTACTCACGGATTGAAGAACAAAGGACACGACAGCATTAGAAATTTGGAATCTGAATTTTGCTTCAGGTTTTGTTTGATTCTTGCTGCTTGATGTTGCATTGAATATTGATTTAATCACAGATGTTGTTGATTTTTTTTTTTGAATTTTGGATTATCAGTTTAAATTAGAAGATGAGAAAAATTTTAGCTGAAAGAATACACAAATTATTTTCTCTAAACTTTATTTTTAATTTAATTATTAATTAAGAATTATTTTGCCACTTGTTGGTTCATAGGATGGTTGGCTTACAAATGTTGTTTGTATGTGTTCAAGGCTTTACAAGTGTATTTTTTTTTCCACTAAGGTTTAAAGGCAATGTATTTTTGTTTTAATCTACTCATTCATGAATTTCTTATATTTTATATTAATTATGCAATATGTTTATATTTGTTTATACTTATAATTAGATACATTGTATGCTTCCATTGCAATTATGTAAACATTTAACTTACGTTTGCAAACCCATGAATTAATGAATCCTTAAATGATTTTTATTTGTTTAATCTATATAAATTAGTATTTATTATAGTTCAAATTCATCTATAAACATATCCGGATATATTCTAGTTATCAAAGTTTATTTGTTAAATTTCAAGTTAGTATTTTATTAACTTTAATCCTGTTAATTACAAATTAACAGAGGCCCAAAAATTCGGGTTATCACATCGATGATACTCCACAAGAACTTCTTTCCTTAGGTCACAAACGTACGGAATACACAACCATCCCTTCTTCCTCAACCTTCCATTCCGCTCAAGAGTAAAGCCTATTAAATCATCAATCTATGTTCCTACTTTAAGCCTTCTAATCCATTCAGCTAGTAGTGGATCATTTTTTCGCTTAGAAGCAATCCTTTCGATCATTACCGGTCGAATTTCCAAACCTGATAACATTGCGGTGTTTTGATTAGAACTAGTCATCGACCTTAACCTTACACCACATGTATTCCATGCCTTTAAATCTCTCCAATCTACTAACATAACTAAAATCACACTGTAGTGTTTTCTGCTAAGTGCATCTGCAAATTTTTTTCCTTTCCCTGGCGTATCTCAATTTCAAAATTATAAGTTGCCAAAAACTCTAACCATCTTTGTTGTTTTATATTCAACTCCTTCTGAGAGAATAAATACTTTAAAGACTTATGATCTGTAAATAAATCAAACCATTCTTCTAAAAGATAGTGTCTTCATACTTTCGAAGTAAAAATCACTTTTGCCAACTCTAAATCATGAGTTGGATATCTAACTTCATGTGGTCGAAGCTTTCGAGAAGCATAGGAAATCACCTTACCTCTTTGCATTAACACGGCACCTAACCCTGCCTCGCACGCATCCGTATACACCACTAAATATTGATTTCCATTAAGAACAACTAACATGGGCACACTGGTCCATAAATGTTTTAGCTTTAAGAATGCCTCTTTACATTTATCGATCCAAACATACTTTAGACCCTTCCTTGTTAGTTTAGCCATAGGTGCCTCCATACGAGAGAAATCTTTGATGAATCTTCGACAATAACCAATTGGCCCCAGAAAACTTCTTATCTAAGTCACAGTTTTGCATCTTTTCTAGTTGTTAACAACTTCAATCTTAGATGGATATATGGATAACCCATTTTCTGAAACTACATGACTAAGGAACTTCACTTCTTTCTTCCAAAAATGACATTTTGAAAACATCGCTTTTAGTTGATGCTGTCTCAATGTCTCTAACACTATTCTAAGATGAATCTCGTGATCTCTTTCATTCTTAGAATACATCAAAATGTCATCTATAAAGACGATAAAGAATCTGTTCAAATGCACTTGGAAGATCTGGTTCATCGAATCCACAAACTAAGCATGTGCATTGGTTAATCTAAAGGACGTGAGTAACCATTCAACAAAATATCTTGTCCAAAATGCTGTTAATGTAATGCTATCTTTCGCCACTCTTAATTGATGGAATCCAATTGCTAAATCCAATTGGAAAAATACCTTGACTCCACTCAACTGATCAAACAAATCATTTCTTGGAAAAAGATAGTTATGCTTTATCTTCTTATCATTTAGCTTACGATACTCGATACACATCCCCAACGACCCATCCGGTTTTTTCATGAACACCGCGACCGCTCTTCAAAGTGAACTACTTGGTCAAATAAAATTACTTCCTTCTAAGTCCACCGACAACACCTTTAACTCTTTTATCTCAGTAGGTGTTATTCTGCTGGGTGGGCTACTTACGGATTCAGCTCCAGGTATAAGATCTATTAGAAAGTCAATAGTTTTTTTAGTGGTAGTCCTGTAACTAGTTTAAAAATGTCTACATACTCTCTTACAATAAAACCCAAATTCACTTCGTCCTTCACTTCCATTGCACCCAATAAAGCACAAACATCTAGACTTTAATTTTCTACCAAGTTGTATAATTCAAACATGGCTATTAGGGTGTCTTAGTGATACCTTCCTATCCTAGCAAAATAACCTTGCATCGTATTTGCTTAACCAATCCTTACCCAAAATATTCCCTAACCCACAAAGTCAAACACATAAAATTGTATGAAAATGCATGACCTAAAAGCTCAAATTGTAAATGATTTCATCTCATCCCAAGATTTGCATATCCACGTATCGGATTTGCAATTCTTAACGAAATAATAAGGTATGATGGTTCTAGCTTTAAATTATCTACCAAACATTGTGAGATAAAGGAACGTGATGCCTCAGTATCAAATAATACTGTAATACAGATGCTATGAATCAAAAGGGTACCTCCTATCATAGACTTTCCTTTCTTTTCTATAGTTAGTCTAGAAGCTGATGGTTTCGAAGAAAAAACCTTTCCCTTTTCAACCTTGACCGGTAATGGACATTCATTCCTATAGTGGCCCATCTGATTGCATTTATAGCACTTCATGTTCATCTTTTCTACAGCTTTCTTTCCATTATCAAAGTGACAATCATTTGCAAAGTGCACTTTCTTGTTGCAGTTATAACGAACATCATCTGCCTTCTTTTTCGTGGCATCTCCACTCCTCTGAGTCCTTTCTTTTTGAAGAATTTCCTCTTCTTACCTTGAGAACTTTAGGTCTCCATTGACTTCACCTTCCTAAAAGTCGAAAGCATCTCCTTATTCCTTATCTCCATCTCCACCACTACATTACTCGAATTTTGGAGGTGTGGCATTGTTGCCTTAGCAATCATCGGCTTCAAACCCTGAATAAACCTTTCATTCCTCGTAATCACAGTGTTTATAGTAGTGTACCCATACCTAGACAGCTTTTTAAACTTAGTGGCATATTCCAACACTGACATTTCTCCTTGTTCCAATTCCATGAACTTCTCAAGCAAGGTTGACTTGGCCACTTCAAATAAGAACCTCTCCTCAAACCTTCTCCTAAACTTAGCCCAAATTAATTCCTCTTCTAGCACACCATCGGTTACTCCATTCCACCAAACAATGTGACTCTTTGCAACTGCCTTTCAGCCAGTCTTCACTTTTACTCATTGTTCAAGGCTAGATCTACAAAAATTATCTCATAATGCAACCTCCGTTCCTAAAAATGACTTTCCTCTAAGACTATTATAATCATGGTTCAGCTTAGCATAGTTATTGCTAACTGGCACCAAGGGATTAGCTTCTCCCACATTAGCAACATTCCCTTCAGCAAACCAGCTACTGCTATAGCTTGCATCATGTTAACAAAGAACTGATGCATAGTTCCCATACTTACTTGCAGTGTTCCAGCACCCACATTAGCTTTTACATCTTGATCAGCATCTGCCTATCAATCCTGATTCCTTCTAGTATTAGGCCAAGTATTTCCATTTTTATGGTGGTTTCTCCACCTGGATTCACCCCTCCATTTCCTGCTTCCATATCTTACTTCCTTTTAATCTCCATATGGAGCTTTGTAAGATATAGAAGAATAGCCTAGGAGAGAAGGGAGAATAAAGATAGGATACATACTTATATATATAGCGAATACAAGTACATTACTATAGTGTTACCCCATACCTCAATCTTATTCTTTAATTTATTTGGACTATGTTTTCAAAAATATTTTAATCTTTTAAAATTTTCATATACCTATGCTCTAATACAAGTTACAACATTCCCCATTTTGAGGTAAGTGCTACTGACGCTATAGTCATTGACTGTATTATTCTATGATAAAATGGTGTTATGTTAATCATATCGATAATATCAGAAACATACAAGCATGAATTTTTTTTAAACATTTTCCATTAGTTAACTTTCATTACATTTCAAAAATAATATTTTCATATTCTTTACATAATCCAATTCTTTGCCCATGTTGAGAGAAAATATAATAATTATAAATACTCCAAGAGTGACATATGAAGATGCCCTCTGGTTGATCAAAGTCTAATACTTGAAAGTTATAAATTTTGTCATTACATCCATTCAAACATAGCATAAGCATTAAAGAGCATAGTGGAAATAAAAGGTCCTACATTAGCTAATTTGCTTTTTTCACGTCTTTGAAAGCTTATTCAACTAGCTTGAAAATCCTTACTCAAGACCTACTTAAGTGAGTACCTGAGAGTTTAGAGTGGAAAACAAAAACTTTGGGTCAGACAAAAAATCTGGTGTGAATAATAATATACCATCTCGAACCAAAATGGATATCTAGTGAGACCACGTCGTTGAGCGGAATAGATTTTTTCTTCACTATATCTTACGAAGATATGTCAATCATAATCATGCATCTTCAACCTAAACAATTAAAACAAAATATAATATGTTCATATGCTTGCATGTAGCCTGGGTAAGTTTGACTATACTGTCATCCTAGTGTTATGTGCATCCAAAGTTCACCCTTTCCAACAATAGACTGTCTGCCTCAAATTATAGTTTCTGTAGGGTCACTATGATCCTAAAGGTTTTTTAGGCTAACCAATAACCTATCAGGCTGACTCGGGCCAAAACATAACAAATGCCCATAAATCTCCAAACACGACTAGGAGTAAAACAACTTAAATAATCTGATGGGCTTATAGAGCTATGAGTTCCTTTTAGTCGTACACATCCTTTCATCAATACTGACAAGCCTTATGCATTGGAATCCCAGACCTTTACCGGTTGGAGGCTAACGGCTGGGCATAACCCTAAACCACTCCCACTTATAATCTTTTCTAGTTTTAAATTCATGATCATATCAGTTCATGGCATCCTAACACAATTGATCTATGTGATCTCCAATATGTAATTCTACTCATTCTAGAGTTTACTCTATCCATACCCATTACAAGGACAACTGAACTAGTAATACTGCGCCCCAAAATCCCAAGGTGCAGTATAAGGTCATGACATGTGAGTGTGGAAATGATAAAATATGTAAGTTTAACTGATCGATTGATAATAAGAACATATATAGTTATCGAGTAAAATATGTTCAATCAATAATCACATATGTGGTAAAATAACATAAAATTAAATAAGATTTTCCATTAGTAACTTCATAGAAAATTGGGCTAAATCAACATTTATTTCCTTGAAACTAGTTATCTTTAACATTGATAAACCACCTAAAATCATTCTTGGAAATAAGGAAAAAATAAATTGATTGATATTGTAGGTCCAAAAAGGTGGTATTAACATTGATGACATATTTTCAAAAAGGTGGCGTCAATGTTGACGACATGTGTACAAAATGGTGGCTTTAATGTTGATGATTGTCGTCAAAATTGATGATTGTTGTCATCATTGACGATCGACATAAACATTGATGATATCAACACAGATGATTGTCACCAACACCGATGACTGGCGTCAACACCAATGATTGGAGTCAACACCAATGATTGGCATCAACACCGATGAAATCGATGATTGGAGCCAACGTTGATGATTGTCGTCAATGCTGATGATGGTCATCAACATTGATGATTAGCAATAACATTGATGATTGCCGTCAACATTGATGATTGTCATCAACGCTGAAGAAATTGTCATCAACACTGATTTTTCATCAACAATGATGATTGATGCCAACGTTGATGATTGGCCTCGACATTAATGATTTTCATCAAACTGATGATTGAGGCCAACACTGATGATAGGCACCAACATTGATGATTGTCATCAACCCTAATGATTGACGTCAAGGCTGATGATTGGTGTCAACATCGATGATTGTCATCAACATTGGCGATTAGCGCTAATGTTGATGATAAACATTGATGTCATCTAATGGTAGTTCTTTTATTAACTTGAAAACAGAATTATTTCATTTTTAAGACAATACTTTCCACCAGCTCCTATTCTTTGTCAAATTTCTATTAGTCAATGACTTTCTTTACCATTTTCTTTTCGAAAAAAATAAAATAGCTTGGATTTTATCAATTTTAAATTATTTGTAATCGTTCCTGATTTATTATTATTTTAATATAACTATTAAGCTTTTCTAGCCTAATAAATTCATAATAAATGAAAAACACCAGGGAAAATCGCCTAAAATTCATCAAAATTCAGAAATAATATACTATTTAACATAAAAAAATTTAGGACCAAAATCATTATTTAATTATTTTTAGTAATTAAAACCCGAAATAAATTCCATTCTCCTTAGGAAATTGGTAAAATTTTCCCATTAATTTGAAAAATTATGAAATTAAAAGCCCATCTTCAAAATCACGTATACACAACATATCTAAATGTCAAATCATTTGGAGATCAATTACTAAGGTTTTTCTCATAAACCTATCATAATGATTTCATAAAAAATCCAATAATTCACTATTTAATCAAATAATGGCATAATCATACATGGAACATCATAAATTCATCAAGTAATTTGGATATCCACAAAATCTGAAATAACACAAGCATTAATGAGACCGTTTCATTATTATTCACTTTGATTTGATAATAAACTTTTTATTTGAAGATTGATTTGGTTTAGTTAGCTTTTATACTTGATTACCTAAACTTTCTTCGTTTACCCATCTTGTTTAATGGCCAGCCTCCCCTTTCTTTTCTTTTACTTGTTTGATGTTGTGTAAATAAAAATGATATAGGAGGAGGATGGTTTAAGGCATAAAAGACAAACCTATACCTACTTTGCCCCTCTCATACATTCTCTTCTATATTAAGTTTTGAAACAAGTCTTAATAGTTAATTATTTAAGGTCTGACCTTGTTCGTTATCAAATCTCAGTCATATCACATTACACATCACATTATTCTATTTAATTTATATAACTAAATCTCCTAAATAATGTTAAACAAAATAGGGGTGTTACATTAGGTGACCCACATATCGATGTTTACATGACTCTACTTGGGACTTCGTGTCTATCGTACGATCATTACCTGTTATGATATGTTTTGATTTTTATATATAAGGAGATGCAATTATATCTGGGTAGGCGTCCAGAATATAATGGATTCTCATATATTTTATTGCGTTGATAGGCGACCTATCCTATTTTGTATATTGATGATATTCTTATTATTGAGATTAAGAGATATAGGCAATGCCATGCGCTAGCCTGATTATACTTAATGATATCTCATTATTGATGATTTCTTGGCTTTGATGATTTATCATGTATATATGGATGGTTTACCCATTGGATTCAGGATTCCTGATTTCTATTGATATTTTTAGATGGGCAATGAAGCTTTTCTAAATTGTTTTCTTATGGATGTTGTTCGAAGATCTTTCGAGATTACTATGCCATCATCATTACACTTAGCATATTATCATTTTAAGTTTTAATATCACCTATTATTATAGATAGTATGACTCATGTGTTATTTATAATACTTGGGTCAGTCTGAGACATTTTAGGTTTAGGGTCGAGATAATGATTTTTGTTGTTAAGCATAGATGAGGGATATGATTTCATTATATACACTTCTTGTATAATATCTTGTTGTATTTGGACTGTTGTATTTGATGTTTTGATAGTTGTGTGTAACTGATGTGTAATTGAAGTTTATGTAGACATTTTATTATATATTATCACCATGTTTTGACTCTATGTTCTTCTTATTATATATATTTGTATGTGTGTGTGTGTATATATATTGTGTATTATTCTATCCTGGAGCCACACATGTTCAATGCTTTTTACTAAGACCGTATACATCTGTGGTGAGGCTTTTATCTGACATGAGATATGTACAGCTGTTAGTACAAGGGAATATTTACGTGTGTACCACATATCACCCCATTCTCCATATTATCTGACAGTATTCCTCTATAATACTCTTGGATAGTGTTATTCACATATTTTCCAATGGGCATAAGATGAAGCTAAAGTTATATCGAATCAAAAGGCGACATGGATTATCGCATTTATGAACATATGAAAATTACCAATATATGATACTAAACCAATGAAGATGAAGTTATCGTACTAATAAGAGCATCTCACACTCATATAAGAATAGTTGATGTCGAACCTACTACGAGCAATGCCATATCGCATGGGGTATCATACATCATCAATGCGACATGGAATGACACACCTTATTAGTATGAAAGTCAACTTTGAAGACTAGCAAGCAAAAAGATATCAAAAGCCTATAACTATAATGATACCGCATGTCATCCATGCTATACTCAATTAATGCTGCATTGATTCCATGCCACACTCAATCAATGCCTCCTTGATTCCGATCGCATGCCATTAGAGTAGTAATGATACATACAATAGCATGACGAAAATATTCAGTAATTGAAATCGTATGAAGCCAATACTATATTTTACAAATGCAGGAGTTGATGTCATGCATCATTGGTATAATATATCATCAGAGAATTGGAATTTAGTGACGCCACACCATAATCCATCAATGTTATAGCAACATGATGTATCACACCTTATTAATGATGCATTCTATTAATGTTGCACTTCATCCATGAAGATATAATGGATGTGCCATCTAGTTGGTATTGTTTTAGTTGATGCTGCTCATCACCAATGTCCTCTCTTATTAATGTTGCCTTTTAATAATGTTGCCTCTAGGGCAATGCTATATTTCTTCAATGCCACCTAATACCAATGCTATCTGCTATCAATGCCACCTATTATCAATACTGCCTCCTATTAATATCACCTATTATTAATGCCGCCCAATACCAGTATCACCTATTATTAATGTCATGACTTAATGTTGCCATAGTTTGCTAATATACAAAGGGATAACGTGAAGTATCAATACAAAGCATAATGCTAGATACCATAGAGATGAACCTTGATGCCAAAGTTCATATGAATGAAACATAGCGCAATGCACTATCAAAATGGTTAATGTCGAAGGTCAAGCATGCCACATGAACACGTGGAAACCATACCGCACCTCTCAACTGAAAAGACGGTGCAAATCATGCTATAGGGAATTATATTAAACCAGCGTGGAAATAAACTAAGTTACTATAGAACAGTAAATAAGTAAGATAAAACAAGCATGCCAGAAATTTTTATACTGGTTCGAACTTCCCATTCTACGTCCAGTCCCAGACTCCTTCTGGAATTTTACTAACAACAATCCTCACTTAGCTTGAAGGAACAGGTTTACAACACCTGAAAAACTGAACAACATTTTGATGCCTCAACAGTCGAAGAGGACTTCACTTGCCTGAACAGCAGAACAGAACTTCAACTTATACAGAAAGTATTTGACACAGTGTGTTCTTGATAACACAGATTTGTCTCTTGATAGTACAACCTTCCTATAATCTTCTCCTTTTGATATATATATATAAATGTATGTATGTATGTATATATGTGAAGGATATGGAAGTAAATGAATAATTTTGTATGAACTTAAATGCACAAAAGTGTTAGAATCAAAGTAGTATAAGAATAGAAAGAGTTAGATCGATTAGGTGAATAAAACTGATGATTCTAACATGTTTATATAGAGTATAAAAAGGTGCAATTGTTCGTGAATAGATACCATGAAAATATATGGACATATCTATTGATAAAAAGTCGTATCTCTTTATGGAAGAGAAATGTCTATTCAAAAATATAGCCGTTGTAGGAATTCAGACGTCTGAAAAATAGAGCTCAAACTTTTGAAATAGTTAACATGCAAACCAGAAAGCAAATAGGTCCTTTTTGACCTGATTCTGGTGTCTGAAAGTACCAATTTAGACGTCTGAATATTGTATGTGAAATCAAATTTAATTCCAAATTCAGACGTCTGAAATGGTCAATTCAAACGTCTGAATTTGACCTGAAAATTCAAATATGCTCTATGCATGTGTGTATGTACACATGTCAACATATATATCCAAAGGAGAGATTTTAACATCATTTTAACTATAAACAAAGACTCAAAACAGAATATATGAATAGTATGAAGCCTTTTTGAATCCGGTCTTAAAGAGTTCCTGCAAAATCAAGTTAGTATATAAAAACAACATACATAGTTTTCGAGTCAAAATATGAAATGTGGTAGACGAAGTTTCAACATTCTCCCCCCTTTTTGACGATGTCAACTATATAAATATAAAACAAGTAATATATATACTCCCCCTATTTATAAGCTTCCCCTGTAGGCAAGATGGAATAAACAGACAAAAATCAACTCCTTCTCCCCCTTTGACATCGCAAGAAGGAAAGTAAGAATAGGTGACAAACAAAATATTATTAGTTATATAGTGTCGTGTCTAGAGTTTACAAAAGTTAAAATCTTCTCCAAATGGTATATACACATATACATTCATATTTTAAATGAAAACTCAAGTTTTCAAAAAATTGCATGGAGCGGGACTCGAACCCGGGTCTCTAGTTTAGAAGGCAAGTGCTCTGATACCAAATGAAAAGACGGTGTGGATCGTGCTATATGGAATTATATTAAACTAGTGTGGAAATAAACTAAGTTACCATAGAATAGTAAATAAGTAAGACAAAACAAGCACACCAGAAATTTTTATACTAGTTCAAACTTCCCGTTCTACATCCAGTCCCAGACTCCTTTTGGAATTTTACTAACAACAATCCTCACTTAACCCGGAAGAACAGGTTCTCAATACCTAAACAACAGAACATGATTTCGATGCCTCAACAGTCGAAGAGGACTTCACTTGCCTGAACAGCAGAACATGACTTCAACTTATACACAAAGTATTTGACACAATGTGTTCTTGATAACACAGATTTGTCTCTTGATAGTACAACCTTCCTATAATCTTCTCCTTTTGACACACACACACACACACACACGCACACACATGTATGTGAAGAATATGGAAG
Source organism: Allium cepa (assembly GCA_030765085.1). Taxonomy (NCBI): domain Eukaryota; kingdom Viridiplantae; phylum Streptophyta; class Magnoliopsida; order Asparagales; family Amaryllidaceae; genus Allium; species Allium cepa. The sequence continues at coordinate 382,717,664 of CM060944.1, read as the reverse complement.
CAAATCAATGATTTTGTATGAACTTGAATGCACAAAAGTGTTAGAATCAAAGTAGTATAAGAATATAAAGAGCTAGATCGATTAGGTGAATAAAACTGATGATTTTAACATTTTTATATAGAGTATAAAAAGGTGCAATTGTTCATGAATAGATGTCATGAAAATATATGGACATATCTATTGATAAAAAGTCGTATCTCTTTATGGAAGAGAAATATCTATTCCAAAATATAGCCGTTGTAGGAATTCAGACGTCTGAAAAATAAAGTTCAGACTTCTGAAATAGTTAACGTGCAAACCAGAAAGCAAATAGGTCATTTTTGACCTGATTCAGATGTCTGAAAATACCAATTCAGACGTTTGAATATTGTATGTGAAATCAAATTTAATTCCAGATTCAGACATCTGAAATGGTCAACTCAAACGTCTGAATTTGACCTGAAAATTCAAATATGCCTATGCATGTGTGTATGTGCACATGTCGACATATATATCCAAAAGAGAGATTTTAACATCATTTTAACTCTAGACAAAGACTCAAAACAAAATATATGAATAGTATGAAGCTTTTTTGAATCCGGTCTTGAAGAGTTCCTGCAAAATCAAGTTAGTATATAAAAACAAAATATATGGTTGTCGAGTCAAAATATGAAGCGTTGTAGATGAAGTTTCAACATCAGCCTCTATAAATACGAACCTAGGGGACAAAAGGAAGGGGCAATCATTTCTTTTTTCTCCTCTCAGAATTAAGAAACTCTAACCCTAAATTGAATTACAAAAAAACTTGATTTGATTGTAATGATGGTACAATTATATAAACAAGGAATTGAATATGCTTAATACCTTGATTGTGCATGTTAGACATTATTGAACATGGATATGCATATAATAAAGCTCTTTGGACCTAAAGCCTGACATGATTTTATTTCATATAAAACCACACGAGCTTCGGTCTTAACTAGTGTTTATATGCATAGTCACTATCTTGCCTACCACATATGGACATTGATCTTCGAACTTGGAGGATTTCCTATTTCATTCATTAACATGCTTTATGGGCTAATGCACATATTTGTGGCTTATTGTTTTTCTCCTTTGACTATGTGTTATGAGCCTTCGAATATCTATTCCAAAAGTCCATTTGTGCTTTCAAATATCTTATTCCAAAGGCTTGTTTTAACATCCCTTATTTGGAGGTCCAAAGCTAAGCGCTACAGATGCTACAATCTCTATAGTATTAACTTTTGATGACCAAATATGGTAATGTTAATGGTATCCGTAATATCATAAGCACTTGAATATGAAATAAAATTGTTACAAATTAAAACACTTTTTCTAATTACGTTCAAAAACAACATTTCATATCCAAGTTACATAGTCCCAAACGTTTCCCAGGTTCAGATCAAATATAATTATTACATAAATACGTCAAGAGTGACATATGAAGATGCCTCATTGGATGACCAGAGTACTAAATAGTCATAACAGAGTTAATACAAAACAGCGGAAATAAAACATAACAACTCCTAAATAACTAACTTTAGCCTCCTGCTCGTCTTCGAAAGGTTTATTCATCCATCTACTAAAACCTATAAAACTTCAACCCTCATCCTACTCAAATCAATTTTGAGCACCTGAGAGTTTAAGGGCAAAACATAAACTTCGAGTTAGACATAAAGCTTGATGTGAATAATACTATAATCTTGGTTATTTGATATTAAGTGAGACCACATCCCTTAGCGGAACGGGTTCCCCCTCATTAACATCCCTTTTTAAAACATATCTTTTGCAAATCTTAATCCTACAATAAAAAATGGTTAAAATAATAACGCACTATTATGTATACATACAAATCATGTAACAAATGGACTATCTATCCATACACCATTGTTTTGTTTGGCTAACTACTAACCTTTGGATGACTCGGCCCAACCCGGCAAAATAAACAAATAATCTAGCTTCTTTTAGATACTCCCCATCTGGACGGTCTATCTCTAACTTAGTTCTTCTAAAGTCAACTAATTCTAATGGTTTTGTGGGCTCACCAATAACCTACCTCTCCTCTATAGATTCCTTTCTGTGTATAGCATCATTTTAGTCTTATCTGTGACAAAGCCCTACAAATTAAAATTTTAGATTAAATTAGCTATTCTAATATGATAATCATTTTACTTAGGGTCAACTACCCATAAATTTTCCTTGAAAACCTATTCTTTTCAAAGTGATTTAATCCTTTGAATCACACTTAAACAAGGAAAATATTCTATGCTTCACTCAAATCACTTTGCCATGTTATATACATATACACACTTTACACAAAAAGTTGTTGATGAAACCATCAAAACCTTTGTTTAAGCCTTTAAACAATATGTTTCGAAACCATTAAAAGTACCACTTTGAAAACCCTTGAAATTACCCCTTTCAAAACAAGTAAAACCTTAGGATGAAAGGCCAAAACATACCTTTCGAAACCGTTGACATAGTCCTTTTGAAACCATTGAAAACATCACTTTCAAAAGCTTTATAAAACCTTAAGCATCCTCTTTTAAAAGCACTTTAAAGATTCCTTTCAAAACCTTCCATTTAAAACCCTTCGAAATCCTTAGGGAACCACACCCTCGAAACCTTTAGCTTAAACCTTTTGAAAGTATAAAATCCAACAAACCTTTTGAAAGCGTTTGTGTTCAAATAAAACATGTGGAATAACCTTTCAAAACCATTCAAAACTATATTTTTCAAAACCTTTAGGTTTATCATTCAAAATCTCTAAAGGGTCTTAAAAGAATAGGGTCGAAAGCAAAACTTTCGAAAACTATTTCCTAAGCATAAGAAGTGGATGGTGTCGAAATCTATCCCTTCGAAAGCATTGGAGAAGCAGCTTTAATTTAAAAACAAAGGGCCCTTCGAAAGCACTACTTCGAAAAGAAAAAGGTGGCAGCTAGGGGATTCGACCCTGTCGAAAGAAATTACTTCAAACAAAAGGCCAACCTCTTTCTGGAACCATTCCTTGAAACCATTTAACTAAGTCGAAAGCTATCATAGTTGAAAGCATCCTTTTTTGAAAGCAAAGCGGGCGTGTTTTCTTTGAAAAGTAAAGCATACTTTGACCTCTTCGAAACCCTAGGTTTCGACTTCATACCTTACGCCTCAGTCCAATTCGCTACGTACCAAGTCTTTGAACCAGACACATTGGTTTTGATGGTAATGGAGGTAGGAGTACTGGGTCGAAAGCTAGGCACCAAAACTGGCGAAATAACTAAAATAGGAAAAATTTCATTTTTACTTTAAAAAGTAATTCTTTTCATCTAACCTGCCTTATTTGTCAACATATGGTTGGTTGCTAATTTCTTTTCTAAATTCTTTTCCAAAGTGCTGCCATAATTTCAAAAGTAAATAATTTAAAACAACTGCAAATTGACCCTTCTCTTTTTATAAATATATAAATATTTAAGTCCCATACGTTAAATAATTTTATATATCTACTAAAACACTTAGGAAAGTTCTATAAAAATTCTGTAAATCACTTTTAATATGTTTTCAAACATATATACATTTCAGACCCAAAATTAACATAAAATACCCATAATTAATTTAAACCCAAATTAACTATTTTCTTCACTATAAAATTCATAATAAATCCACATGAAATTCAAAAAATTATGAAATTTGGAACCCAATTCCAAAATATCATTTCTGACCTTATTTTAAAATCGCAAAGGCATTTGGATGACATTTAATTGGGTTTTTCAGTCTAAAACTTATTATAAAACCTATATGAATTAGCATAAATCGTCAACAAGCATATATATTCATTTTAACCATAAACAACATGGCAATATACTTTGCAAAACATTCGGATCTGATCTAGAAACCAAAAAACATAAAAAAATATGAGATGCAACCTGTTATTCACCTTTAGCTTGAGATTAAGGAGTTGAGATTTGATTTTTGATTAAGTTGCTTAAGTTTCTTCCCCTTGATTTTAGCTTTATCTTTTTCTTTCTTTCCTAATGGTGGCTGGCCTCTCTTGCTTATGTCTTAATTTGTGAAATTCAAAAATAAATGTGAGAATGGTTATGGCTTAAGGGTTTAGGGTATAAGGATATATCTTATTCCTATATTACCCTTTATCTATTCACCCTAACTTAATAAATTTTAATTCCTTTAGTTCATTTCTTTAAAGGGCATGGTTACCCTCTATATTCACAAATCTCAATCCCTTAATAATTTTACAATATCTCATTTAATTTAAATAATTAAATGTCCTAAACAATGTTAATAAAATTAGGGTCGTTACATACTTCCCTCTTTAAAAAAATTCATCCTCGAAATTACGATAAGACACTTATACAAACCAATCATAAAGGTAAAACATACCACAAAAGAAATCAGAATAAGCATCTCTAATCCTGCTCTCAGCTTCCCAAGCACAGTCTCTATCAACGTCGCTCCACTTGACTTTAACTAATATAACCGTCTTGTTTCTTAGCTTTTCTTATCTCTCGTGACTATATGGACTGGCATTCTAACTATAGTCAAATTCGGCTTTGCTACTAAGTCCTCTAACACAGTTGGTGCAATAGTAGTTTTCGGATCTCGAATACACTTTCTTAGATGAGAAACATGAAAAACATCATGAGCTCCTACTAAATTGTTCGGTAACTCCACTCTATATGCGAGTTTCCCAATCCTCTCTACGATAGGAAATGTTCCAAAAAATCTCCATACCAATTTCCTTGATTTCCTGAATCAAATTACACCTTTCATCGGTGATATCTTAATGAAAGCACGATCTCCAATAGAGAACTCTAAGTTTTTTTGTCTTCTACCAACATAACTCTTCTATTTAGATCGAGCTTCCTTCATTCTACCTCTTATCAACTCAATCTTCTCTACAACTTCTCTAACCAAATCTGGACTAAGAACAAACCTATCTTCGGTCTCTAACCAACAATCTAGAGATTTGCATGGCCTAGTTTGATAACTATTGTTATATGAAACCTTGACTAAGTGTATATGGTCTTCCCATGATCCACCAAAATCTAGCATACAAGCTCTTAACAAATCTTCCAAGATTTTATTAAGTCTTTATGTTTTCCCATCTATCTGCGGATGGTAAGTGGTACTCTTCTTGATCTAAATTTTCCTGTAGACTCTTCTAGAACTCGCTAGTGAACAAGGAATTTCTATCACTTACTATACTACTAGGAATTCCATGATATCTAACTATATTCTTTATAAATAATTTAGCCAAAACTGGTGCCATCCCAGTTAACTTAACTAGAAAGAAATGGACACTCTTTGTTAACCTATCCACAATGACCCATATACATTCATTTCCTCTATTTAATCTTGGCAACCCATCCATAAAATCCATTGAAACAGAATCCCACTTCCGTACAGAACCTCTAGTGGCTGAAGTAACCCACTTGGCTTCTGATGTTCGGCCTTTACCTGTTGGAAGTTAAGACACTGCTTTACCCATAAGCCTACATCCCTCTTCATTCCTTTCGAAAAGAAACTTTTTTTCATGTCTTGATACATCTTAGTTATTCCCAAATAAATAGTGAACTTTGAACGATGGCATTCTTCCAAAAAACTTCTTTCCTAATGTTTCCCACATTCGGAACACATAGTCTTCTCTTCTTCCTTAACCACCCATTCTGGTCAAGACTGAAATCCTTCAAGTCATTGCTCTCCGCTCCATTTCTTAACTTCCTTATCAGTTCGGACAATATTGGGTCTTCTCCATGTTTAGAAAAATTAATTTCAATCATTACTGGTCGAACTTCTAAACATGACAACATAGCAGTTTCTGTACTCGAACTGCTCTTAGACCTCCACTATAGTCTACATGTAGTCAATGCTTCTAAACCTTTCCCCTCGACTATCATTGCCAATACTGCATTATGGTGTCTTCTGCTAAGCTAATCCGCAACCTCATTGCCTTTTCCTTGGTGAATACTCAATACCAAAGTCATATGCGGATAAAAACTCTAACCACCTCTGTTGTCTCATATTCAACTCCTTTGAGAGAATAAATACATCAATGACTTATGATCCATATATTTCTCGAATCTCTCTCCCAAAATATAATGTCTCCATACCTCCAAGGCAAAAATCATTGCAGCTAATTCCAAATCATGAGTCAGATATCTAACCTCATGCGGTCTAAGCTGTCGAGATGCATGAGTAATCACTTTACCTCTTTGCATTAACACAGTTCCTAACCTTGTTCCACTTGCATCTGTATATAGCACTAAATCCTGATTCCCTTTTGGAATAGCTAATATGGGTGCATTAGTCAATAATTTTTTCAGTTTATGGAATGCCTACTCACACTTATCGATCTAAATGACTTCACATCCTTTCGCGTTAGCTTAGTTTCAGTGCTCCTATCCACGAAAAATCCTTAGTGAATCTTCGATAATACCTAGCTAATCTAAGAAATCTCTTTGTCTCAGTCATTGCCTCAGGTCTCTTTCAGTTATTCACTGCCTCGATTTTAGTCGGATCTGCAAAAAACCCTTTCTTTGAGATACATGATGAAGAAACTTCACTTCTATCTTCCAGAAATGACATTTCGAAAATTTTTCCTTTAGTTGATGCTACCTCAGCGTCCCAATCACCACTCTAACATGAACTTCATGCTCCCTTTCATCCTTAGATTATATCAAATTGTCATCTATGAATACCAACATGAACCTATCCAAGTGCTCTTTGAAAATTTGGTTCATTAAATCTTCAAAGAATGATACCACATTAGTTAGTCCGAACGACATTACTAACCATTCGTACGACCCATATCTTGTTCTAAACGCCGTCAAAGGAATGCTATCCTCTGCCACTCTAAGCTGATGGAAACCTGTTGCTAAATCCAATTTGAAAAATACTTTAACTCCACTTAACTGGTCGAATAATCATCAATTCTAGGCTATGGATATCGATTCTTTATCATCTTCTCATTCAACTTATGATAATCGATACATAACATTAACGATCCATCTGGTTTCTTAGCAAACATTACGACTACCCCTCATGGCGAACTGCTTGGCCTAGTAAAATACTCATCTTCCAAATCCACTAATTGCACCTTTAGCTCCTTAATCTTGGCAGGTGTCATCCTACTTTGTGGTCTACTCACTGGTTCTACTTCTTGAACCAAATCTATTTGAAATTCAATGGCTCATTTCAGTGGCAATCATACTATAGGTTCTAAAACATCTACGAATTCTCTAACAACGAAAACTTGACTCAACTTATCTTCTGCCTCCATAACACCCAACAAAGCGTTAACCTCACAACTAGGGTTTTCTTTAGTGTACACTATCCGATCACTACAGTTAGGGTGTCTATGTGATATTTTCCTATCATGGTAGAATTCTTAGCATCATATTTACTTAACAAATCCATACCCAAAATAATTCCAAACCCTATGAAATCAAACATATGCAAACTATAAACTAAGGTACGATATAACTATTCAAACTTAAAGTGGTCACACTTCATTCCAAGTGTCGCATACCCTCCTATCGGATTTGCAACCCTTAAGGAAGTAACTAAGTATGAGGGCTCTAGGTTAGGCTTATCTAGTGAGCTTCGAGATAAAAAAATGCAATGCATAAGTATCAAATGGAACACTAACTAACATACCATGAATTAGAAGCATAACTCCGAACACAGCTTTTCTTTTTTCCTCTATTGTTGGCCTCGAGGCAGCTGGCTCTTTATGCAAACACTTTGCCCTTTCCATCCTTGGTTATAATGCCTGATTTGATCAAAGTTGAAGCACCTAATATTCTTCTTCCTAGTCCCCTTCTTTGCCTCTCCATAATGACATTCATTAGCAAAATGCCCTTTCGTATCACACTTAATGCAGACAATCTCGAACTTCCCTTCCTTGGCAGCTCCACCCTTCTGAGCTTCATTCTTATGGAAAAACTTTCTCTTCTGACTCTGCTCCACCTGAACTTCCTTTTCCTTATTCCTATCCAGAAAGGAAAGCATCCCCTCATTCCTCAAAGCTGTTTCCACTACAACATCACATGCATCCCTTATATGCAGTAACATACCCTAACGAGCTCAGGCTTCAACCTACTAATAAACATCCCATTCCTCTTAATCATAGTATTTACGGTAGCATAGCCATATCTTGCTAGCTCCTCAAATCTTATTGCAAATTCCAGCATAGTAATGTCTCCCTGCTCCAACTCAGCAAACTTCCTAATCAAAGCAGACTTAGTAATCTCTGACATAAATCTCTCCTCAAATCCCCTTTTATACCCAGCCCATGTCATAGTCCCCTCATTAACTCTAATTATAACGTTGTTCTACCAGTACAACGTTTCTCCTTATAACTGTTTCGAAAAAAGCCTTCTCTTCTGCTTATCATTGAACCCTAGATCAGCAAAAATCCTCTCGCAATGAAGCAGCCAATTCTCTGCTTCAATTGCATCCTCAGTACCAATAAATGGCTTTCCTTCCAACCGAGCATAATCTCTACTCAGAATAGCATGTTGTTGACTACTGGAGCTTATTGATTTCCTCCTTCACCTTCTCCGGCAGAAACTTCCACCTGCATCATGTTGACAAAGAACTGATACATTGCACCCATGTCAACTTGTGGACTCCAGCACCTACATTTCTAGCTTGTGCCTGATCTGGGTTTCTCTTGGTATTTGGTCTGTCATTCCCATTTATTATGGTGCTTCCTCCACCTAGATTAACTCTTCTATCATCTATATCTGCAATCAAGCCTTGTAAGATACTAAAGAATAGCTTAAGAGGGATAGGAAAATAACGATATAGTGTATGCTTGTATATAGCAAATACAAGTACGTTACTATAACGTTATCGCATACCTCGATCTTTTCTATTTCTTAAGGATTATGTTTTCAAAATCATTTTAAGTTTAAAGTTTTATACGAACCTATGCTTTGATACAAAGTTGAAACATCCTCTATATAGAGGCCCGAAGCAAGCACAACAAATGCTGCAGTCATCTATAGTATTAACTTTCGATGACCAAATACATTAATGTTAATGATATCCATAATTTCAGAAGCACTTGAATATGAAATATAATCATTATAGACTAAAACACTTTTATGATTACATTTCAAATCAACATTTCATATCCAAGTTACATAATCCCTAACGTTTCCCAGGTTCAGAATAAATATAATTATTATATAAATACGCCAAGAACGACATATGAAGATGCCCCCTTGAATGAAAAGAGTACTAAGTAGTCATAAATGAATTAATACAACACACCGGAAATAAAATACAACAACTCCTAAATAACTAACTTCAGCCTCTTGCTCGTCGTCGGAAGCTCTATTTGTCCACCTACTAAAACATGTAAATCCTCAACTCTCAGCTTTCTCAAATTAATTTAGAGCACCCTAGAGTTTAAGGAGAAAACATAAACTTCGAGTAAGACACAAAGTTTGGTGTGAATAATACTATACAACTCGGTTATTTGGTATTAAGTGGGGCCACACCTGCTACTCCTAAAATCCACCTTTCGAGTAAGTCGAAACCATTTTAAGCAAAGAACAAAGGAAAATAACGGAGAAGAGCTCTAGGTAAACCTTTCGAAGGAGTCGAAGGGATGCTACCACCTAGGTTTCAAAGCTATAAGACCTTTCAAAGGCGTCGAAGGGTTTTCGCAATTAAGATTCGTTGGCTCTTACCTTTCGAAGGAGAAAAAGGAGCGAAAGCACCCTTTTGCCTTTAGTAGCAACCTTTCGACTAGGTGAATCCATATGCATGAAGACCTTTCGAATGAGCCAAAGCAGCACCTTTTGAAGGCAATGAAGAACAGCCTTTTACATATGTGTCAAATCTTTCAAAACGAAAGGTTTCTCCTTCATTTAAACCATGAAAAATCAAGCATTATCCTCAACGACCCTTTAGAAAGCTATGATAAGCCTTTCAAACGGTCGAAGCCAATGTGATCTAGGAGGGTTCCACATCAAATCAGAAACAAATGCTCAGACGTAACCAACATCATCGAAACCATTGAACAGTGCCTATCAACAGAGTCGGAAACACTTACAAAGCAACATGAAGAAGAGAAGCGCAACCATACTTTTGACAAAGGCAGCAACATATTTGAGTCACTCAGTAGCCACCTTTCGACTAAGTCGAAAGCATCAGGGATGAAAGGTGCTGGCCTGCATCTATAAATAAGACCCAGTGGGTTAGGTCTTGAGGATACAATTCTTCTCATTCCAAACTTGTATCTTTTTAATCAAAAGTGTTGTAACCCTAATTACTAAATTGATTTGGGGATTTGAAGTAATAAAGTTTTTATCTTGTTAAAGGAAAGTCTCAAATATTTTAGATTACTTTACTATTTTATAATCTTTTGTTGGGTTTAATCTTGTGTTTCAGGTGTCATCTACATCGGTAGGTCACTTTCGACACAGTCAAAACCCAGTAGATTTAAATAACTTAAGCTACATACTTCAAGCTACTTTCCCTTGAGTTTATGCTTTTGACAAGGACAAAACCTTGCCTTGATCTACTAAATCCTTTGATTAAGATAAGGTGCCAAGTGGTAAGCTATTGACAAGGTCGTAACCTAGTTCCAAACCATTCCAATTTGAGATTCCCAATCCAAACCAAGGATACTCAAGCCTGTAGCTTTCAACGAAGTCAAAACCCCTATGCAAGATTCCTAGTTCAAGTTTTAACACCTACATTACCTTGCTTTCGATAAAGTCAAACCCTTATCTCATATTCTTGGATAAAGTCCCAGCTAAACAATAACCGAGTTCTTCGACAAGATCAAAGCCAAACAGGAAAACACTCTATCCGGGGTATTCCATCTATTTCGAAAGGTTGGCTTTCAAAAGAAAAACCAATCTATCTCAACATAATTGAAAGGTTAATAAAGGAAGAAGCCGAACCTTTCAACCGAGTCAAAAGGTGTGGCTGAACAACTTCTTGCTTCTGCAACCTAATAAAAAAGAAATTCAAGAAGGATAAACTCCTTCTAGTCCACTCCTTCTAGTCCTCTCCATCTACTTAAAGGATAAACCTCATTCCAGAACACAACTTTGGGTGTTGACAAGATTTCTTCTTAACATTTTGGCACTAGAAGGAGGGCTCGAACCTCTACTTGGTTAAACACCCAACACTACTTGTGTCTCACCCCACTTAACCCCATCTCAAGTTCATCTACTCTGGTTTAATCATGGTTAGAGGAACCATAAGATCTGAAACGGGATCCTCTGAGCCATATGAGATAAAGTTCCCCTCAAAATTTATCAAAGATCCAAATCAAAATGATGAAAAAAGATTAAGGCTAGAAGCTCTAAGAATTATAAATAAGAAAAGAGCGGAATCATATGATCTGGAGAAATGGAGCTTAAACCCCTTTCATGTTGGCCCCACCCCTATTTTTGCATTCTAAAAGAGAACAGATGGAAGTGGCAATGTATTCAATCAAATGAGAAGAAACATCCGACACTCTTCCAAAGGCATAATCTTTGAAAAAGAAATAATGGCTAATTACAATGCCTTTTTACATAAATGGCAACCGAATGCTATAAAGAATATGAAACGATAAAGCCAAGGAACGAAAAAAATCGAAGGGTCATCCTCAAGAACCAAGCTTCAAGTCTAGACTTACCAAAGAATGCAACTTACGACATCCATGGAGAATGTCTACATGCTAACAAAGGATGAGCTCAACTATTGACTATCACAGAAAAAGAAATAGAAACTTAAAAGAAATTTGGGAGGATCCTACTGTTACTACCACATAATGAATGACCATGAAACTAATCATTGCAAAACCCTAAAGGGATGATCATCAGTTTCTTCCAACAAGGAAAGTTTCATGAATTTGTAAAGAGAACTTGAAGAAAAATCAATAAAGAGATATTTTCCTAAGAGAAATCTACATGGTTGGGAGTGAAACACTCCTTATATTTTGATACTACCTAGATGGTAGAAAAGCCTCTATCCACGCTAAGTTGGCCAGGGCAGAGCACCTTTTAGAGGGATGGCAAGTAAGCCTTTAGCTGTGCCTAAGTTGGCTAGGTTAAAGCACTAGACTAGCCCTTAGCCGCGCCTCTGGTCAGGTCAAGGTACCTCGTGGAGGGAGGATGGAGTAAGCCTTTATCCGTGCCATAAGATGGTCAGGGTAAAGCATCGAATAAGCCCTTATCCACGCCATGCTATGGCTAGGGTAAGGCACCTCCTGGAGGGAGGATGGAGTAAGACTTTATTCAAGCTATAAGATGGCAAAGATAAAGCACCAAACAAGCCCTAATCCATGCCGCACAAGGCCAGGGAAGTGCATCTCTTGGAGGGAGGTCATGTAAGTCCTTGGTTCCAGCCTCTAAGATGAACTAATCAAGGGCACCATACAAGATGTCCAGGCCCAAGAAGAGGTACATCAAACAGTGGACTAAGACATCCGGGCCAAAGAAGAGGCCCGTCAAACAATGGACTAAGATGTCCAAGCCCAAGAGAAGGCTCACTGAGATGTCCTAGCCTATAAGGAGGCTCATTCAACAATGGACTAAGATGTTCAAACCCGAGAAGCGGAATATCCATTTATGGACTAAGACGTTCGAGTTCAAGAGGCAACTAATCAAATTACTTCTATAAAAAAACTGAAGGGTTCATATATCAAATAAGCAGAACAAGAACTCCACTTATTAATACATGAATCTAGGTTTCGAGACTTTTATTTCTAAATATCATCTATTGATACCCAAAAAATTTCATCAATTAATACCCGAATTTGGGTTTCGGGACATTCATTTTAGAATTCGTTTATTAATACTCGAATCTGGGTTTCAAGCCTTTATCGATCACCAACTATCTTTATTATACCTAAATCTAAGTTGTGAGGCTACCACTTATCATTGCCTTAATCTGGGCATGAAATTTCTATTATGAATTTTTGTTGTGGATTTCCATCACAAATGTCTGAATCTAGGTCAAGGAATACCCTTCTGGAACCATGATTGATCACAAATATTTAGATGATGATTTCTTGATTTAGTTCCTTATTAAATATCTCTTGAATATTACTTTCCAACATTTATAACCATGTTTGAGTGTGGGATATCTAATCGACATGACTTGGACATTCCAACAAAATGGTTGGAGTTGAATTTTTAATTATTTCTCATCATGGTTAAAGATGGAATTTAGGAATTTAATATAAACTACTTTTCATGCAGTTAACAAGATGATTTGTTAATCTAAGCAAATGATATACATAGTCTAGTATGTCAATTTCAAGTTAATTATTTGCACAAAAAATGGGCAAACATGTATAAGTCATAGTAGTAGAGCTACGAATATTATTTTCAGCATAGAGCTTTGTTGATGAATTTTAATTGCGGATGATTGAGATAGAAAATCAAGAATGTGCAATAAAGAATAAGTAAAGACTTAAATATAAAAAGATAGATTTTATAGTGGTTCGGTCTGAATGTGCCTACGTCCATGGTCCTCTTATATTATCTCTTTCATTTCTGATTACAAGCACAAGCTTTGAATACGAGCAAACATGCTATTAGAATTAGTAATTTTGCCTCTCAAAGTTGTTTGCCATTGTTGATGAGAGCTTCACTCTTTCCCAACCTTCTTTTTTATAATACCATGTGCCTGGTATTTATAGAGTGAGGTTATGATAGGAGTGGCAGTTGAGTACATGCTTTTCAGATTTGGTTCAACCTTCTTTCCTCTGGGATTTTGTCTGGGATTTGGTTCAACCTCCCTTCATGTGAGATTTGGTTCAACCTTCCTTCCCCTGCGATTTGGTTTTACCTTCTTTTCTTTACGGTTTGGATCAACCTACCTTTATATGGGTTTTATTTCAATCTTCCATTCTCCAGAATTTGGTTCAACCTTCCTTCCATTGGAAATGGTTATATTCTTAGTAGTTTGATTCCCTATTGGACCATTACTCATGCTTCATGAAAATAAGTGCTTGCTAGGACTTGAACCTAGGTGGGTTGGCTAAAAGGAACTTGTCTTTACCATTGTGCTACATATGTTATTATGACATAACCCCTCCAATCCATGTCAGAATTGAATGAGACTTGAACTGGTAGTTGTGTATCGCTAAGTACAGTATTCCAATGCCCCTGAATGTTCCATTTGAGAGACAAAATTAATAGTTCTCCAAAGTGGGACCCATGTAACTTAGACAACGAGCTAATGCTAAGATGCTCATGTCTTTCAAACCATTACTCGGATTGAGACGCGGTTTTGACCTAGGTTCATATCTTTAACTCGAGAATACTTTTAAACTAGTTTAGGCCCATTCCAAGATAATGAAAATTTTACCCCTGACTCTTCATATTCACCATGTAGTGGGCAGAAATGCCCACAACATTTGCCCCCAAAGCATACTTTCGTGAATGCAAAGTGTACTTTGTCTTATCAGGGGTTGCCTTGCTTGTCTTCCAGCCATCATCTTGACGTCTGGCTATCCATATTATATTTTTATTTCCCTAAATAGTTTTCCATTACTAGTTCAATGTGTGGCTCGGCTCTGCTTAAGGATGGTGTGCTGACTGTCTCTAGCCGTCCTTGATTAGTCTTCACCTGGTAGGATTCTGTTTTCCTAAGCTTGGTCTTCTTACTTCCTATTTTGAGATTCTACAATGTGTGAACCAGCTGATGTATACTTCATGGTATTGTTCTCGGATCTATTAACGTGGCCTTCTATTTATGTTCATTGTATGGGTAAGTCTAGTGATCACGACCCATCCATCCCATACGATTGCCGAATTTGCATATTTCTCAGTGAACCTTTCTCCACTTCTGCGCATGCATGTATGGGATTAATTATTGATGGATTTGGTAGAGTAAGAATCTTCAGTAAAGGGTACTTGTATGTAGGATATGTAATGTGGTGCCTTTGAGTGAAGGCCGACAATTTCTTCCCTAGCTTATGCTTTGTACCTTCTGTATGGACGTTTGTACAAAGACATGTACATTTTATAGGAGCTTTAATTTGGGTCATTATATCTGATTAGGCTTAACTAATTGCAATAGGTTTATGTTGCATTCAGTCTGGTAAGGTTAAGACGTTTGGAGCAATTCCTTATTTTTCTGTTACCTTTTCCAGGACTTGCCCCAGGCACATTTCTACAAGATTAGCTTAGCCAATTTCCTTAGTAGTTTGTCTACCGACATCTCATGCATCTGTTTGGAGTTGACTACTGGCAAGCGATAATAGGGTAGAGATCGGGTCTGAACGAGTGGTCTTGGCTCTTCTGAGCGGAGCTCAAGGAAATTTGTTGGCATTGTGAATTAGGAGTCCTATTGCCGGTCCGGTTTATGCCGATTATCGAGGTCAGATGCCTTTGGCATGGGGTGTTTATTGGTGACATTGGCTTACTATCTCTACATTGGTCAGGTAGAATTAACCTTTCAACTCAAATGTCTCGTCAGCTTTGGTGGTAGAGGATCGTCCTATTCTGTTGACTTTACCTACAAGTTTAGGGTCCTTTCGGTCCTAGTGTGGTCAAGGATGTTCTTTCTTGCCTTGGAATTAGTTACAGACTACCAATACATTTTTATTTTGAATTTTACCATAAATATGTGCTAGAGGCATCCTGCGTATCCTCGGGATTGATTTATTAGGTAAAGGTATCAAGCTATTTGTGTTAAAATGGACTTTGACATGAATCAATAACATTCTGAAGGTTAGAGATCGAATCTCTTCTATTTAGAGAGGTCCTTATCATTCGAAGTGATTTCCTATTACTTAGGTTTAGAGAGTAACTTAGGGGACATAGTGTCCACAAATACTCATCACACCTCTAAAGCACCCTCTGGCGAAGTTGTCAAAAGTCCTGGGAGCGCTCATTATTTGTCTGGGTTTGTCCCTAGTTTTGTGCACTTGGTTGCTACTCACAACATACTTCCTTGTATCATGAATAGGTTTTAAACTTGCAAACTTGAGGTCATGATTCCAATGTGTTATTACCAAGCTGAGTCGTAGTGTATGTGTATAATCATGGGGTGAGGTGGTGTTATGCCCCCAAGTATTTTTTTATTGAATTTAGCTTATCTTACAAAAGTTAGTCATACCTTTGCACTGAATTTTTCTCAAGTTCCATAAATGTGATCAGCTTTGGGAGAATCCTTATAGTTTCTTACGAGAATTTTGCTAGAAGGGATATTCCAATTCCTGTAGCAATGTTGGATTGGTGTTCCGCTATCTCTGACAGAGTTGAGTCGATGCACTATTTCCTCTGGTGGAGTGGAATAGAATGAACATCCTACTATGGTTGGCAGAGTGGAATTGATATTACTACTATCTGTATGTAATACTATAAGACTAAAATAATTTGTTAGAAGCTTCTAGTTTAAGTACAATGAACTATATTCTCTATCACGAGAGTCCTTCTAAACTTCAGATTCGTGGCACGTAAGTTGTTTGCCCTAATTGTGGATTTTGGCATCATATGGTTTGTCAACCCTACCTATGTTCTAAGGGAGTGTAACTTTTTCGACTACCGTACTTAAGATTTAGAGCTAGGATTCACACACAGTAACTACTCGGGACATTATGGCCATTATCGTGAGTATTATTCGATTTACTATGGCCCGGCTAGCATGGGTGCCGATCGTCAACTATGAACTATCCCTAGCTGCTACATGCCTTAATCATGGGATTTATTATCGGTTCACAGTCGCCGACGAGCCGAACGCCAATGATGAACTACCTAGGCTATAATCGTGCCTAATCCATGAGTTATAGTCGGTTTATCATTGCTGGATGGGGGAGGGTCGATCATCAGCAGTGAATTACCCATGCTATTTTTATGCCCTTAGTCATGGTTATCCTGCTTTCATTACTGCCGACGAGAGCTTTCGATTGATCGTAATAGGAAAAATATCAGATAAATAATCAAGCAAAACATCAATTTTTACAATGGTTTAGCCAACATATGCCTATGTCCACTGTCTTTCTTTTATTATTTTAGGTGATACATGCTTTTTACAAGCTAAGGGAAGTAATGTGGAGATGTTGGAGATTCCTTCATTTCCCAAACATCATTTTCGTCAACTGCCGATGGAATGTAAGCTCCATTGTGGATATCCTTATGGACAACAAATGGACCTTTCCAAATTGGATCTAGTGCACTTGGACGGGGAAAGACTTGCTTGAGAACTATATCTCCCTCTTGTAACTCTTGGGGATTCACCATAGATTTGTATTGTTTTGCCACTTTCCGTCTGTGTGCAGCGGTCTTGAGAGCGGTTCCTTTTCTCCTCAACATGTCTGGCCCCGTATGCTTAGATCAAATAGAGTATGTCCTATTGCTATTTTGTAGGAGGCTTGGTAATCCCACAGTGTCGTGGGTATTTCGTCAACCCATGCTACTTTGGATTCATATAGTTATTCTTAGTTAGCGTTTTCAAGACTTTATTGTAACGACATAGAATTTTCAATCCCAAAAACTCCAGATAGTTATGAAAAAGAAGAAAGAGATAGAATAAAAAGAAGAAAACAGAAACACCAAAACATAGATTCTCACATTCGCAGCGGATCAAAATATAATATTAAATAAATAGCAATTATACAAAGGAAAAATGTATTGGTCAAATTACACTTTAATATATCAGAGTTACAATATTTACACAATACTGAGCAGTTTAAATCAACATGCCCCAGATAAGCTAAAATAAAATACAGCGGAATATTCCACATACGTTCCTGCCATCCAGCTCGTCTCTTGAGCTCTAGAACGTCCTTACTTGAAAATCTATAATACTCGGTCTGACCCGAGCATTACATCAAAATAACACCGGGGTCAGGCTGGAAACCAGCGTGAGTAAAATCATCTAACAAGGAATACCAAAACATACAACTTATTTAAAACCCGAGGTAACTCATATAAATTTACAACTTCATAAGTTGTTATAGACATCATTTATTTCACACATCAATTTCTAAGTACCAAAACTTAGATTAAATGGTCCAATTCACTTAAATCATTCCATTTCAGCCAATTGATTTCACATATCAATTTATAAAGAATCAAAGTGGTTTCAGATATTAAATAATACTCGACTCCGGTCTCTTTGAACCCAATGTCATCTGATCCCAAGTTATTCAAGAGAATACAATTTACTTTTAAATACCGGATGTCACTTTACATAGCATTTCATCATAGATAACCACATTATCACTGTTCAACCCAACATATCGTATTACAGAAACAATTCATATCACATAGCATCATGATCACATACCAGGGATAACAATTAATTCAAAGCATTCAATATCGTTCAATCATCCATAAGCAAGATAAATTAGTCATACCATTTCAAATTAATTCAATTATCTACCAATGAATTAAATTAATTACTTATTACCTATAAATCTTGCTTATATAACATTAATTAATTATATTCAATGAATTAATCATCCCTTAATTATTAATATTGATTAATCATTCTTGATTAATCATTCTACATTAAGTAATTTGCCCTTAATTAATTACACAATTTAGTTATTCTCAAACCCCTCACATTAATTAACCTTTAATTACCATCTTACTTAATTGCCAAATTTGATTATCCAACAATCCAATGATTAATTAATTCTCACTCATTAATTCCATAAATTAATCAATCTTTTAACTCATTATACTAAGTAATTAACCCTTAATTTCTCCTGTTAAGTAATTACCATTAAATAAATCACCTTTAGTAATTACCCATCAATTACCTATCTTAATTAATGGCATTAGTAATTACCTTCATTATTATCATTGATTAATTAAGTGATTAGCCTTGATAGACTAATTAAATTAAATAATTCATAACAGTTAAGCCTTTAAATTACTTACATTAAGTAATTATCATTACTTGATTACATTAAGTAATTTAGCCTTAAATAAATTGATCATCCTTTAATTAATTTCCTTAATTAATAAATCACATTAATAGATCAATTCTTTAATTTATCCCACATCATTATTAATTAAATTAATTAATCGTACTTAGATTAATTAACTTAATTAATTTCAAGACATTAAAAACCTTAATTATCTTTAAGATAGAACATTATCTTAATAATAGCTAAATTTCCATTTACATATTTAAACCATTTTATTTTTATGAAACCTACTTAACTCAATCATCAATTAAGATTTAAAATAAAATAAACATTTTAACTTGATAAAATAAAATTATCAAAACATAACTTCTATAACCTAAATATTTATCAAATAATAGTTCAAACTAAATTCAATTTAAATTTAAACTTGTCTAAATGCCTTGCTTTGTACTTAAATCATACTTTAACTTGGAAACCTGTTTTAAATATTTTTAAACTTAGTACTATCACTCTATTTTATAAATACTGTTAAGTTTCACTTACATGAAAAATAATATGGAAACTCATCAGGCAAACCAAAGCCATATCTCAATTTTCTCGAGTAGGACACGAGAATCCTTCATCCTATCATTACTTCGATATTTCTTCTCCCTCTCCATTCTTTTGCTACAGCGAACCCATACACCCTATCACTGGTGCACCGTGCACGTGTACCACCGGAACGAACTAGCTCCGACCTTAGCCAAGTCACCCACAAGACGGCGATGATCCCCACTAGTGCTTCCACCTCCCAATTCCGAAGAAAACGTCAGCAGCCAAAATCGAGCAGATCATCACCCTTCTGGAACGATGATTGATCGGAAAAAATACACTCTCGCCCTCGCCTCAGATCACCGGAGCACACGCAACTCCACGCAATCCATCACCATATTTCCACCTTTCCTATTTCCCACCTCCGGTCCTTTTCGATGCAAGCATGACATCGCGATCGACCCATAAACATTCCAGACCCAAAACTCAAACCAAACCCTAAAACCCCTTCGTTGCTCATCCTTGGTGAATTAAAAATCCATCTACCAATTTTGCCGAGCTCTCCTACCCACGATCTCCCTCTGATCACAATCCAGAGGATAATATCTCATTGATCACCAATAATCGAAGAAAAACAAATTTCCGTTCAACAAACATTTTCACTTAAAATAGAAGTCTAAAAATCAAGATTTTATTTTTAAAAATCATCACTTCCGATATCAAACCAGTTTGTATAAATGAATTCACAATTTATTTACATCTAGATTTTGATATGTTCATGTTTTTACTGTAATTCTTCTTTTTGTTAAAAATCTATCTTGAAATCATGCTTGGAACTATTTTTAGATCGAATATTTGTCATTCCAAACATGTTTTATTTATACATCAATCTCTAAAAAAATCGAGGAAGAACATATTCGATTTGTAACATCTTTGAAACCTGTATAAGAGGAACAGAGTGTATATATGTACTGTTATTTATTCATTCACTCAAGTACTATATACACATTTACAAAAAAACTATCAGGCAAACATTTATGTCAACATTCATCAAATTTTACTTCAAACATTTATTTACTTGAACCACATTTAAATTGTTTGAACTTAAATTAATTTACTGTTCTAGTTTGAACAGAGATTTACTTCCATGTTCCAGTTATGTATATGATTATTATCACACACATATATACTCATAATACTTTTAAAACAACATGCACAGCATAAATCAATCATATTTCAAAGATCATCCCATGAAATTTTAAAATATACTAGAAGTTTTAGAGTTCTCACCAGATGATGAATGAACAGAGAGGTTTGATTCTGAGAAAATAATAATCGAATGCTTAAGACTGGAAACTTTGAAATGGCTTTTGACCTTGATGCACATTGCTTGATTATTTTGTATTGCTCAGGTTTTGAACTTGCTTTACTGGTTTTAGTACTGATATAGGTCTTTGATTTTGAAAGTTCCCGTTTGTTTTAATTTCCCTTTAGATCTGATTTTATGGCTTAGTTTCTTTATTTTGATTATGAAAATAGTAAAAGAAATAGAAGAAAGTAGATGAGTGTTTATATAGATTAAATTAGGATTTCCTTAAAATAAAAGAAAACAAAATGGTGACACTTGTTTAAACATTTAACACTTGTCTTTTGCCACATTTAATCATTTTACACGGTTATAAATTTATCCCTTTACTTACAATTGTAGTTATACATGAGTTAATAATTTCAATTTTTTTTAAAGCTTTTGTATTTATTTACTAATTAATAAATACTTTTCTAAATATATATATATAAATAAAATTCCCCTAAATTTTCAAATTTAAATCATTCAACCAATACATTTCTATTTTGGATAAACCCAAATTCAACTTGCAATTAATAATTCCACTTTAAAATTTATTTGTCTATATTTAAAATAACCCATTATCATTTTTTTTGAAAATAACAATTTTTATCAGTTTAAAATAATTTATAAAGATGATTATCACATTAACTTTGCTTAATATCCGGGATATCACATTCTTCCCCCCTTTGAATCTTTTCGTCCTCGAAAAGAAACGAAGTCAGAATTTATTAAAATTATCCTTTAAACCCTTTTGATTATAAACTTCTTTTTAAAACTTGAAAATACTCTAAAATCTATATAATATTACCAAAATAGTTTTATAAAAATACTTTTCATAACTCGATGTTTCAACACGTCCATCCTCGTTCTCACAGAAATTCGGTCATACGTTGATCAGGCGTAGGACTGAAAATCTATAAGTACTTAGCAGACCCATTTCAACACCCAGTGAAAATACTTGGAAAATAATTTTATTGAAAATATCGAAAACATTTTGAAATCGAGGAAATATATTTGGTGAGAATGCTCTGGAAATCATCACCCCCATCCATGGTCGTAGTTACATCCTGGGTTACGTTGCCATCGCAGCAAAAGTCCTTATAATTATAGGCACTCCGCGCCCCTCGATTAAGCCATGGAACCCACAACAGATCGCAGTTACATTCCAAGGTTACGTTTCCATCACAGCAAAATTCCATGTAACTGTTGGCTCTCAGCGGCACACACGATTTTCGCTGTCAAAATGAAACTTCTCCACTCCTGCGTAGGTCGCAGTCTACCGATATAAAATCAAACGCAGTCTGTTGGCTCTTAGCGGCACACACGACTTTCGCTATGTTACCATTGATCGCAGTCTACCGGTATAAAATCAAACGCAGACTATTGGCTCTCAGTGGCACACTCGACTTTCGCTATGGTACACACTATTCATCATCCCCAGGAACTAGTTTTGTCCGGACTCCTCACAGGATCAACTTTAGAACCCCCCTTGGGGCTCAAGGCAGCACCACCTGGTGGCACTCCTGAGAAGTTCATTTCAAGGGAGCGCCTTTTCCCCAGAGCCATCATCAAACACTTTATATTATACACATATAGTATTTTTCAAATCATACACCTAGTATGATCTCATACAAGGCTCCTTTACACAAAATCGATTATCCCAAAATTGATAGTTCTCAAACTAGGATTTTCAAATTTCAATATTGATTTTACCCGAAAATCAAAAGCCTTTCCAAATCTAAAGGTTCCCAAAACCTTTTTCCAAAATCCTCATAAGATCCTTTATATATATATGTAGATATATATAACTTTTAAAACTTTGGATCATTTCAAACTTGTATAAAACTCCTTTTATACTTCAATTATTTCCAAAAATCCATTTTCTTCTGGCAATAGATTCAACATGGGGAGATTTATCTTACATAACAAATATATGTATATATATATATATATATATCTATAACTTTGTTTATCAAATATTCAAATTTGATTACTCTATCAAGTTACTTACCAAACTACTTACTTCCATAAATTAAATTTTTACCATAGAATTCTCCGATTTCCACTTTGCTTCATCATATATTTCACAAAATATATTTTCACTTCAAAAACCATTTCACATTTCTTATCCACAAATTGCCAGTATCAATTTTATTCAAATCCGTACGACGTACACATATCATCCGTACGTTATACCAATGTGATCGCTCTCTCAATCACACAATTTCATTTTCGAACTAGTATCGTCCACCCGACTTCCTAGTGCGGACACAGATCTAGTTTCCTGATTGAAACCGTCATTCTCCTTGCATAGCCATAACTATGATAGAGAATATCCAGAACCAATCAACAATCCATATCCAGGCTCGCCATCGAAAATCGAGTGAAAAATCCCACTCGGATCGATATAACAATCTCGAAATTCTGTGCTCAAATCTAGATCAAATCATTATGCGAATAGAATAATATACGTACATCCTACGTAATTATCTTCATTGATTATCAACCAAATCAACTTCTCTTCTATTCACATTCACTTTAATTTTCATTCACTTATTCATAATTGCTTCAATCCCATTTGGATTATCACCTCTATTCTTAGCTCAATTAGGTATTCAATCTTAAACAGTTTAAACTCTGTCCAGTTAAAATTTAGAAAATATCTTGAAAAGTTAAAAATAGATAAGTAATTGAAAAATAATTATTAGTTTGTAAAATAGACGCAAAATAGTTATGTAATTGTAAAATAATGGGAAAATAGTCAAATAGTTATAGAAATTTTAAATAATTGCAAAATAGTTGAAAAATATTGATTAATTTGTGAAATAGTTGAAAAATAATAGTTAGTTTATAAAACAGTTGAAAAATTGTTAAATAGTTCCAAAAATAATTGTAAAACAAGTATAGGATAGTTTTAGATTTTGGAAAGAAAAGTTGTATAACAAATAGTTTGGAAAAATAGATTTATATTTAAAACAATTTATTTTGAAAATAGTCCAGAGTCAAACTATTCAATTCCCAATCGCCTTTTCCAATCAGTTCAATTTAAATTTCCACTTCTATTTAAATTGACTCAATTCTAATTTAAATAACTTCAATTTCTATTGAAATTGATTTAATCCAATTCAAGTTGAATTAATTCTCAATTTCCTCCCAATATCAAATCAAATTCCAGTTGAATTTTAAACCTATTCAACTTTAATCACAATTCCAAATTATTTAGATCAAATTAGACTAATTTCAAATTAACCATTTCAATTTCGAATCAATTCTAGTTTGAATTAATCCAATTCCCATTTGAATTTGAACTCGTTCATCTTCAACTTCATTTCAAACAATCAAATTCAAATTTTTTCCATTTGAATTCTTAAACTTATACATCTTAAATCACCATCACAATTAATTCAAATCAAATCCAATTTGAACGAATTTAATTTAAATCTCAACTTTAAACCATCTCGAATTATAAATTCTAGTTAAATTTTAAATGTTGGTTTAACCTCTTAAACCAAATTATCCTTATTTAAAGTTTTTTTTTAAATAATTTAATTCTGAGTCCAAATTCCATATATTCTAATTAAATTACCCTTTACGTCTCCATAAACTTATTTCTAAGTTCAAATCATAGTTCAAATCCTTATTAAACAACTCATTCTTTGAAATTCAATTTATTCCCAAATTTGAATTTTGAAACCAATCCTTAACAATTTGAACTTCTAAGTTCCTTTAAACATCCAAAATTTAAGTTCAAAGTGAATTTCACTTCCACAAGTTCACTTTTAATCTTAAAATTCAAATTATTACCCATTCATCTCAAGAATGGATGTATTACCACACTTTATTCCTTCATTCATTTAAACAAATCCAATTTCAGCTTAAATAATAACTGGATGGTATCATTCAAATTATTTTAAAACATCCATCCATTTCCAATTTCCAGATCTCAAACACATTTTGAGATTACATAAATTCCCAATTCAAATTAATCATTTAACTTTCCACGTTAAATCCCAGTTTCATCTTGAAATTTCCAAATCAGGTTGTTCATTCAAACTTATTTATCTTATTCTTAAGTTAAATTTAATTAAGTTCTCTTAACCTTACACAAATTTGAATTCCCATTTCAAATTTTAAACTTCACATTAATAATCTTCCCACTTATAAGTTCAAAAACTTATCACTTTCGGTAACACATCTCATTCCAAATTTAAAACTCAACATTTCGAGTTGATATCAAACCATCTTTGATATTATGTATATTTCTCATACATATTATTTACACACCAAGTTATCCTTGAATTTTTAGACCACTTTTGGTTTTTAATTCAAACCAAATTTTCCTTAAATTTCCAACAACTTTTATTTGAAATAGGATCCTTCATTAAAATACATTAAATAACATTATCTATTATTTCCTTATTACTTTGAAACAAATTTTCAAATTTCTGGAGCTAGATTTAAAACTTCATAATTTAGGTCATCTTCAGTTCCAATTTATAAATCATTCTTGCCTAGATGTTTTATTTCCCTAAAACATTTCATTTTGCTCACTTATTAATACACATTTTATTATTAAATACAACAATGATAATAACCAAGGAAACCAATCCATTATTATCTTATTCCAACTTCAAGATTTTAGTTTCAGTTTGGATTCATTCCAAACTTATCTTTATTCAATTTCAATTTGGTTGTATCACTATTACAACTCAATTCTTATTATTTTATTTAATTCCAATAATACAACAACCAATTATCTTAATATATACTGGTTAGAAGATCATTGCTTTATATATAAACTTATATAAAAATCCTTTATTTTTAAAATCATTATATAAAAATAACAAGTACGCTCCCTCCTATATATATATATATATATTCAACTCATTTTAGGGTACCATTGACCCTATCCTTAATGAGTAATCCCAGCAGAGCCAAGGTGCTCGCTTAATATGGCTCTGATACCAAATGTAACGACTCGAAATTTTCAATCCCGAAAACTCCAGATAGTTTTGAAAAAGAAGAAAGAGATAGAATAGAAAGAAGAAAACAGAAACACCAAAACACAGATTCTCACATTCGCAACGGATCAAAATATAATATTAAATAAATAGCAGTTATACAAAGGAAAACTGTGCCGGTCAAATTACACTTTAATATATCAGAGTTGCAATATTTACACAACACTGAGCAGTTTAATTCAACATGCCCCAGATAAGCTACAATAAAATACAGCGGAATACACTACATACATTCCTGCCATCCAGCTCATCTCCTGAGCTCCAGAACGTCCTTACCTGAAAATCTGTAATACTCGGTCTGACTTGAGCATTACATCAAAGTAACATCCGGGTCAGGCTGGAAACCAGCGTGAGTAAACTCAGCTTACAAGGAATACCAAAACAAACAACTTATTTAAAACTCGGGGTAACTCATATAGATTTACAACTTCACAAGTTGTTATAGACATCACTTATTTCACACATCAATTTCTAAGTACCAAAACTTAGATTAAATGGTCTGATTCACTTAAATCATTCCATTTCAGCCAATTGATTTCACATATCAATTTATAAAGAATCAAAGTGGTTTCAGATATTAAATAATACTCGACTCCGGTCTCTTTGAACCCAATGTCATCTGATCCCAAGTTATTCAAGAGAATACAATTTACTTTTAAATACCAGATGTCACTTTACATAGCATTTCATCATAGATAACCACATTATCACTGTTCAACCCAACATATCGTATTACAGAAACAATTCATATCACATAGTATCACGATCACATACCAGGGATAACAATTAATTCAAAGCATTCAATATCATTCAATCATCCATAAGCAAGATAAATTAGTCATACCATTTCTAATTAATTCAATTATGTACCAATGAATTCAATTAATTACTTATTACCTATAAATCTTGCTTATATAACATTAATTATATTCAATTAATTAATCGTCCCTTAATTATTCATCTTGATTAATCATTCTTTAATTACATTAAGTAATTTGCCCTTAATTAATTACACAAATTAGTTATTCTCAAACCCCTCACATTAATTAACCTTTAATTACCATCTTACTTAATTACCAAATTTGATTATCCAACAATTCATTGATTAATTAATTCTCACTCATTAATTCCATAAATTAATCAATATTTTAACTCATTATACTAAGTAATTAACCCTTAATTTCTCCTGTTAAGTAATTACTATTAAATAAATCACCTTTAGTAATCACCCATTAATTACGTATCTTAATTAATGGCATTAGTAATTACCTTCATTATTATCATTGATTAATTAAGCGATTAACCTTTAATTACTAATTAAATTAAATAATTCGTAACAGTTAAGCCTTTAAATTACTTACGTTAAGTAATTATCATTACTTGATTACATTAAGTAATTTAGCCTTAAATAAATTGATCATCCTTTAATTAATTTCCTTAATTAATAAATCACATTAATAGATCAATTATTTAATTTATCCCACGTCATTATTAATTAAATTAATTAATCGTACTTAGTTTTCCTTAATTAAATTAATTAATTTCAAGACATTAAAAACCTTAATTATCTTTAAGATAAAACATTATCTTAATAATGGCTAAATTTCCATTTACATATTTAAACCATTTTATTTTTATGAAAACTACTTAACTCAATCATCTATTAAGATTTAAAATAAAATAAACATTCTAACTTGATAAAATAAAATTATCAAAACATAACTTCCATAACCTTAAACATTTATCAAATGATAGTTCAAACTAAATTCAATTTAAATTTAAACTTGTCTAAATGCCTTGCTTTGTACTTAAACCATACTTTAACTTGGAAACCGGTTTTAAATATTTCTAAACTTAGTACTATCACTCCATTTTACAAATACTGTTAAGTTTCACTTACACGAAAAACAACATGGAAACTCATCAGGCAAACCCGAGCCATATCTCAATTTTCTCGAGTAGGACACGAGAATCCTTCATCCTATCATTACTTCGATATTTCTTCTCCCTCTCCATTCTTTTGCTACAGCGAACCCATACACCCTATCACTGGTGCACCATGCATGTGTACCAGTGCAACCAACTTGCTCCGCCCTTAGCCAAGCCACCCACAAGACGGCGATGATCCCCACTAGTGCTTCCACCTCCTAATTCCGACGAAAACGTCAGCAACCAAAATCGAGCAGATCATCACCCTTCTAGAACCATGATTGATCTGTAAAAATACACTCTCGCCCTCGCCTCAGATCACCGAAGCACACGCAACTCCGCGCAAACCTTCACCATACTTCCACCTTTCCACTTTCCCACCTCCGGTCCTTTCCGATGCAAGCATGACATGGCGATCGACCCATAAACATTCGAGACCCAAAACTCAAACTAAACCCTAGAACCCTTCGTTGCTCATCCATGGTGAATTAAAAATTCATCTACCAATTTTGCCGAGATCTCCTACCCACGATCTCCCTTTGACCACAATCCAGAGGATAATATCCTCATTGACCACCAATAATCAAAGAAAAACAAATTTCCGCTCAACAAACATTTTCACTTAAAATAGAAGTCTAAAAATCAAGATTTTATTTTTAAAAATCATCACTTCCGATATCAAACACGTTTGTATAAACGAATTCACAATTAATTTTCATCTAGATTTTGATATATTCATGTTTTTACTGCAATTCTTCTTTTTGTTAAAAATCTATCTTGAAATCATGCTTGGAACTATTTTTGAATCAAATATTTTGTCATTCCAAACATGTTTTATTTATATATCAGTCTCTAAAAAAAAAAAATCAGGGAAGAAGATATTCGATTTGGAACATCTTTGAAACCTGTATAAGAGGAACAGAGTGTATATATGTACTGTTATGCATTCATTCACTCAAGTACTATATACACATTTACAAAAAACTATCAGGCAAACATTATGTCAACATTCATCAAATTTTACTTCAAACATATATTTACCTAAACCACATTTAAATTGTTTGAACTTTTGTTAATTTACTGTTCTAGTTTGAACAGAGATTTACTTCCATGTTCCATTTATGTATATGATTATTATCACACACATATATACTCATAATCCTTTTAAAACAGCGTGCACAACATAAATCAATCATATTTCAAAGATCATCCCATGAAATTTTAAAATATACCAGAAGTTTCAGAGTTCTCACCTGATGATGAATGAACAGAGAGGTTTGATTCTGAAAAAATAATAATTGAATGCTTAAGACTGGAAACTTTGAAATAGCTTTTGATCATGATGCACATTGCTCGATTATTTTTTATTGCTCAGGTTTTGAATTTGCTTTACTGGTTTTAGTACTGATATAGGTCTTTGATTTTGAAAGTTCCTGTTTGATTTAATTTCCCTTTAGCTCCGATTTTATGGCTTAGTTTCTTTGTTTTGATTATGAAAATGGTAAAAGAAATAGAAGAAAGCAGATGAGAGTTCATATAGATTAAATTAGGATTTCCTTAAAATAAAAGAAAATAAAACAAAATGATGACACTTGTTTAAACATTTAACACTTGTCTTTTGCTACATTTAATCATTTTACACTTGTTATAAATTTATCCCTTTACTTACAATTGTAATTATACATGAGTTAATAATTTTAATTTTTTTAAAGCTTTTGTATTTATTTACTAATTAATAAATACTTTTCTAAATATACATATAAATAAAATTGTGACAGCCCGCAAATCCGTACCCCTTGAATCAACACTATTCAACCTCTATTAACTCAGAAGGCACAGAAATACGAACCATTCGGGTTAAAGCAGAAGAGATAGAAGAAGAAGAAACTAAACAATATCAGAATCTCACAGTCGCAGCGGAATAAAATATAATAGTAAATATAGAACTTTACACAAAATGAAATCTATAACTGGTTTATACATCACATCATCAGAGTATCACATACATCAACAATTACCAATCAGACATACCATACAATCATAGCAGCGGAATATATATATAAATACGAGTAATACGTCTCGGACTCCAGCTCCTCTCCTGCTCCATAGCATCCTGACCTGAACAAATAATACTCAGTCTGACCCGAGCATTATAATGAAATAACACCCGAGTCAGTCTGGAATACCAGCTGATAATAATGCATCCAACTTGGTTATTAAAGTTTCAAAAATCCTTTGAAAACAAAAGCATCTCGTAAGACCACGCCACAAATAAACATGTCGGGTTTTTACCTTACGATAGCTAAAACACTTTTTATAGAAATCCTCTGATATTATAATAGGGTCTATTTACAAATACTTATAAAATAGCCGAAATTGTTACATTCATTAAATTCCAGCTACTAGCCACCGAAGTGGGTAATACAAACAAAACTCGTACAAGGCTCGTAGGGAAAATGGATTTCCAACAATGACTAGGCACTGGGGTACCACCTGTCACAGTACGGGGCCTAGATCACCGTACCGAGGACTACCCCCTTCATCCCCTGCAACACAAGGCCGGAACCATTCTTTACTGAACAGTCCCGAACAAGATAAACCCCCGTGGTTGGCGCGACCAACCACCCACTAACCCGAAATATATATAAGGGACATCTAGACAGGGGAAATATCTTGTCCTGCTTGGGCATGACCCACCTATCCTTGATGCACATCCCTTGATTTTCAGTCATTCCCGGTTGATGAGGCTTGAGGCTAAGCGTTACCTTTAGAACGTTTACACTTAGAATGCCCATCGTCCACCTGATGATGTTTCGCAAGCATTCGTCCATACAAGTCCGTCCCGGGTTCGAACGGAAACCGAAGGCACTACTCCTACTACATCCATTTTGGAGATATCCTCAGGATTAGTAGCGACTAGCCCTTGCACTTCACTGCTCCATCTTCGACTCCGAACATGTTTTTCGCACGAAACGTACAAACCGGATCGAAGTGGTTTTCGAGAAATAAATCTCGATCCCGGTCTCTTCGAAACGATCAACAAATTTGTCCAATATTGGTAGTCGGTGATTTAACTATAAATTTATATTCATAAACATCCATAAGCATCCATCGCACAATAAATAATTCCCACATTATTTATTTGCCTCAGATATCTTTAAAAGATATATTTTCAAATTTTCAAAGCTTATTTGAAACAATTTCCCAAAATTCTTCCTTTACAAGGTAAATCCTTTACCATTAATTTCCATTGGAAATAACCAAGTTCAAAACAACTTAATTTGAAAACAGTTAAAAACATTTTACATTGAAATATACTCTAAAATACGTAAATTCACTTCTAGTTACTTACTCAAAATATAATTTCAAAATATGTACAGTAAAACCATTTATTAAGATATAAACTTTGATTTTAAATAAGGTTTTTAATAAACTAAATTTAAAGTAGTGTTTTTAACAAGATAAATGCTAATTTCAAACGACTTAAGTCCAAAACTAGTCTTTTAAACAAATCCATTTGTAAAAATAATTATTAAGGTATTTATAAAATTTACTATTGCTAATTATTAATAATTATTTAAAACAATAATTTCCAAACACACTTTTAAACAAGTTTGAATTTTTAAAACTTTCTTTTTATAAAATCAGTTTAAACTCGAACTTGGTTTTTCCCAGGGAATCTCATTTCCACTTAAACATCATAGAAATCCTTCTCACGATTTCTGTCGATTTATTTCAATTTAGTTTTATGGTTTAATAACATAAATTTACTTTCACATTTATCAACTGATAACGTTTCTCTTATTGATCATTCCAGATTTTATCAATTTTCAATTTTTCATTCCAAATAGATTTCAAATTTTAATTCTTTTAAATTCATTAATTAACAATATCTTTTATTTCTCAAAAATTCAATTTATTCATTTATAATTAATTTATGGATTTATAATTTATCCAGCAATATTCCAATACAATTTTATTTCAGTTTTTCATCCAAACAGATTCCAATGTTTGTATTCCTTTAAATTCCTTATTTATTAATTTCTTAATTTCTTTTGAAATCCCAATTTAATTTCTTATAATCAAAACTCCAATTTTCTTTATAATTAACATTCTGGGTTTAAAGTTTATACCACAATATCACAATACAATTTACTTCCAAATTTATCGATCACAATATATAAACAGGCATCATCATTAACTATAAAAATATTACTACATTGTGAGGAATCCAGTTGGATCCCTCCAACCTGTTTTCCCTGCATCCATAAATATTAGCACATCACATATATAAATATCAATCCAGACTGATAATAACAATAATAATATGCAACCAATCACACAGATATTTAAATATTTATTATTTAAATCAGCCAATATCCAGATGTGAGTGAGAATAACTCACCTTGAGTTTCGACGAGCGTTCGAAATTTAAATTAAACCGAACGAAGTTCGATTTAACCCAAATTTCTACTTGCTTAAATCGAATCTAGATATGCGCCACAGCGTGCTTCCCGTCGCTGCGATTCCAACGCTTCCAGTTTTGTTAAAATCTGATAGCGTAAGCTCACGTTATTTAGTTTTAAAGGTTTTATATAAAATTAAAAACAAAAGATTCTATTTTTTTTTACCCAAAGCAAACATCAGCCGCACAAACCAATCGAGGCCGAAGCCTTCTCTCCTACACGCGAACTTACCGAAGAGATCGAAGCCACAACCTACTGCCTAGGGCTCGCCATCGCCTCCCCCTCTCGCGACCGGAGTCGCACCCAAACCCCTCACATGGAACGGCAAGGCTAGATCCACCTTCGGCTGCCACGAGGCAAAGCTCGGTGCCCCCATCATCACGAACTTCGAGCGTGAAACGCGCACGAACGCAGCCACCAAACAGGCCCAATTGACGACGATAGCAAAAACCTACTGTTGGATTCGAAGTACGTAGCGATCTCTTCCACTTTGCAGTTGGAAATTTTCTTTGAAAATTGATGGATAAGGAGAAAAAAAATGGGGGAACATCGATCGCTACCGGCCATTGAATAGGGGAACGGCGGCTACGCTGTTAATCTAGGGTTTAGTTAGAATTTACACACACATATATAATTTAATATTATTTTATTAAAATAAATCCTCAATTTAACAGTTCATGCATACGACCTCCAAACTACGCGTTCCGACAGGCGATTCTAGGGTTTTTCCGCGTTTCGGACACAATGGAACAGGTTTCGTAAGCTAATTTGATCGTACGTGCGAGTTATGGAATTAAACGATCAATTTAAATCGATTAAAACGATTTCGATGCGTTTCGAGCTGCCAGGGTCAAACGACAACTCCGATTGCTACGAAAATTGAAATTCGAGAATAACTAACTATTACGAATCCAGTGGAACTAGTTTCGTCGAATTCCGAGACTGTGCCCCGGAAGGCTATTTTAACTCGTCTATTAAATCGAGCCATATTTCAAAAATAACGAAAACGCTTAAAATTTCACTTCTAAAATTTTATTAACTTAACAATAAATCATATAAAATTTATAATCACATTAAAAATTAATTCTGGCTCATTCCTGACTAAAATCTTTTTAATTGCATTTTTATAATATTAAATTCTATTATTAAATTAATATAAAATTCCAAATTTACTCTACCAACTATTAATTCCATCCAACAAACCCCAATATTATAATTCAAACCTAATTAGACTCAAAATGAACTTTAGAATCCAACCTTATATCTATTTACACTCAGAATCGCCAATTATCTCAATTCTAATATTAAATTAGTATTATTCAGTTTCCACTTTAATTCACGTATTTGAAATTTGACTAATTTTATTACTTAACCAAAGTCATTTATTTCAAAATTCGAATTTAAGATCCATATTCAACATTTAAAATGAATTAAATGTTCAAATTTAATGGCTTAAAAATACGGGATGTTACATTCCTCCCCCCTTATAAAAATTTCGTCCCCGAAATTGGCTAGGGTAGAGAATACTCTCCAACTCATTTACTTACCCAATTGGCTTAGTTAAAAGCTTATATTCATTTTCCAAAAAATTTCAGTTCCATTTCAAAACCATTTGCTTTATTTACCCTAAAGCCTTTATTTTTACACTCGCTTTCAAAATAATTTTACTTGTTAATAACTTTCCCCAAAAACCCCAAAAATTTTCTAACTCCAAAAATTTCCGAAATTTTTTGACAGAGTCTCCCCTGCACGGAGGGACTTCTGCGATATTGCAGGATGTACAAATATATATACATCGGCCCACACGGCCGGAAACCAAAATATATCACAATATATATATCATTTCCCAATTAATTTGCGTAGACGTATCTTTTTAGCAAATTTTTAATAGCAAGCAGCTAATATAACGCATATACGCGCTCCAACTCTCTCGAACGCCTCCCGCACCTGTGCTATACTCAACAAACACATCAGTTTTCAAGATATGAGTATATTAACAACATTTCCAATGTAAATGCAAGCCAGACATATCCATTTACATTCCAAACATCACTTTGCATAATTTCATAAGTAAATCATATTTTAAAGCATGTACTAAGTTTCTTTTCTAATGCCAGACTCCATTTCATTTCACAAAAATGTTTTTCATACAAATTCTGCTATTTCAACTCATATTCATTTCCAAATGAGTAATATATGCTTTACTTCCATCGATTCACTTAATTTCAATTTCCAGTTGATTCACCAACAAGGTTTATTTTAAACTTGAAGCATTTTGCATTACTTTGATGATTCATATGCACAACCACTTAAGAAATTTCCAATCCATTCCAATTAATCCAAAAACCAATTCAATTTTGAATACAATAAGTCAACCAATTCATATTCACTTCAATATTATGAATATATGCTTTTAATTCATTTACTTTTCTTTTTAATTTACATGCATTTACATACAAAATCACTAACTAGATTCCAATCCATTTCCATTCATATGCAAACATCACTTATCAAAATGTCAATTCATTCCAATTGATTCAAAATCAATTCCATTTGCTATTTTAAACCAATTCACTTGCATCCATTTACAACTCTTTGAATTGGGTTCCAATCCATATTAATTTAATTAAAAATCACTTTCAATTTTGAAGTATTTCATTTCTTTTGTAATTCATTTTCATTCCAATGCAGAAATTACTTAATAACATTTCAATCCATTCCGATTTAGTCTAAACCAATTCATTTGTCGTTTAAACAACTCAATTCTGAATACGTGCAAATATTCATGCCATTCAAGCAATTAATTATCACTTCAGCTTACACCCATTTAAAATTAATTCCAGTCCAGATTTATATTAATTTTATTCACTTCTACATGGTTCATAATCCAAGCATGCTTATTCCATTTCAATTATTAAATCAATCCTTATTCTCACCTTTCAAATTTATTATTCATCTTAAGTAAAAAAAAATTGTTTTTATTTATTAATTAATTATTATTATTATTATAATAATAATAATATTTTTTTAAACCAAGTCTTGATTTTCATATTTCAAATCCATTATTCAACTTAAGTTCACTTTTATCATTCCATCCTGGATTTATTTACAACTCTTATATTCATATGATATCACAATATTTAATTTACAACCATTTCACTTGCCATTCAACTTTATTTCCCAACCAAAATTTATCCAAGACAAAATTATAAAGCTTAATCACACCTATTATTCAACTTGCTTAAGTTCTTTCGCAATATTTTCATTATCTTCTTATAAATCAATTTTATTTCATTTGATTCTCATCCAAATCAATTCCAGTATATTTACAAATTTTTTTTTATGCACTTTGTCTATTTATTAAATCTATTTTAGACTTATTTTATTAGCAAAGAAACCACTTTAAATTATTTCACTCATGTGAATCTTTTTACAATTCAAACCATTACTATTATAATTCCATTTTTCATTCACACTTCATTATTTGTTACCACAAATTTAAATCCCATGCCACAACTGGATTTTTTTTATTTACTTTCCAAATTTTAACCAAACTATCAAAATTCTTTTCATTACAATACAAATTCCATTTAATTATAATCCAATTAGTCTCTAACCTAATCCATATTAGGTGTTAATTCCCCTTCCCAATTCATACTGAACTTATTTATAATACGACCATTTTCAAATGTTCTTAACAAGAACTAGGTTCCATTTACCCTTCAATTATTAACAAGCTTCCAAAACTATACCCGTTCCCGTACTATTTTCATTAAATTTAGCTTATACTAAATTCACCTTCAAGCTTCTCTTTATTTAATTCAGCTTATGCTAAATTCATCCTCAAACAATTTCTGTAAAATTTAGTTGAGTGAGGATTTAATTATCCAATATCATTTCAATTAAATTTAACCTTCCCTCAACTCATTTCTTTTCCCGTTTAAACTCAAGTTCAACCAAATTTATTTAGCCATCTTGAATACATTCCATTTCCTTTACTATCTTAAATAAGAATTAATTTCCATTCATTTCTCTTCTTAAATCCAATTTCAACTCAATTCTATTTAATCAAGGTTAATCCAATTCAACCCAAATCAATTTAATTCTAAGTCCAATTTATTTAACTTATCCAAGTTATATTCAAATTTTCTACTTACTTCAATATATTTTATTTACTTCCATTCACTTACTTAAATTTAATTTTAAGATTAAATTTTTTATTCTTTCCTTCTTATTATTATCAACTTCACTTAATTAATTCAATAGTTAATTTATTTTAATTTTTACACATTATTTAAATATAATTTTCCAGAATTTAAATTTACCCGATTTTTATTTCAAAACCATTTTGAAATATATCAAATATATACCTATTGATATATCAATCAAATCTCCAGATTTCCAAACAATTTAGTTGTACCAAAACAATTTCTCCGTTTTGAATTTTTCCAAAACAACAGTTATACCCAAACAGTCCAAACAATATCATAACCAAATATTAGGGAAGCAATCCATCACTTTAGAAACTCGAAAATGAATTCTAATGATGTGGCCAGCATCATCAGGATTATTTTCCAGCGACTGAAGTGAGTTCAATGCTTCTTACTTTGTCACATTCATTTCAAACAGTTTCCATTCAAACATATTACCCCAAAATAATATTCCAACATTGCCTTCAAACACTTTAGAAAACATTTCAATCTTTCCAGGATTTTATATTTCCAAACTTTAGTTTTCAATACATTCTAGTTCCTTTCCAAAGTTTCCGGGATTTAAATTCTGGTTCAATTCGAATTTAGTTATTCTTCCTTTTATATAATTTATACTCATGGAATTTATTTGGTTATATCTATTTCACATTTAGATTAACTTTTAGGTTCTTATTTACTTATGGTATCAGCACCCAATCAACCAAATATATATATAGTAATTTCAGAAAATTATTCCTTTTATATCAAAATATAATTTTGGATAAAATTATTTCATTTACCCACGTTAAAAAACAATACTATGTCGGTTTATCTTGTTTAAGAGTTTAGAAACCCCTATCGATACGGTTGTACTTCCCGCACCGACCAGAATTCATAAACACTCAACCGATAAGTCAACACAGTATAAAAACAATTTTATATTCACTAACAAGTACGCTCTCACATCTATTAATACGCTCAACTCATTATAGAGTACTATTGACTCTGTTAAATGAGTAATTTTCCCACCAAAGCCTAGGTTGTCGCAAACCTAAGCTCTGATACCAAGTGTGACATCCCGCGAATCCGTACCCCTTGAATCAACACTATTCTACCTCTATTAACTCAAAAGGCACAGAAATACGAACCATTCGGGTTAAAGAAGAAGAGATAGAAGAAGAAGAAACTAAACAATATCAGAATCTCACAGTCGCAGTGGAATAAAATATAATAGTAAATATAGAACTTTACACAAAATGAAATCTATAACTGGTTTATACATCACATCATCAGAGTATCTCATACATCAACAATTACCAATCAGACATACCATACAATCATAGCAGCGGAATATATATATATATATAAATACGAGTAATACGTCTCGGACTCCAGCTCCTCTCCTGCTCCATAGCATCCTGACCTGAACAAATAATACTCGGTCTGACCCGAGCATTATAATGAAATAACACCCGAGTCAGTCTGGAATACCAGCTGATAATAATGCATCCAACTTGGTTATTAAAGTTTCAAAAATCCTTTGAAAACAAAAGCATCTCGTAAGACCACGCCACAAATAAACATGTCGGGTTTTTACCTTACGATAGCTAAAACACTTTTTATAGAAATCCTCTGATATTATAATAGGGTCTATTTACAAATACTTATAAAATAGACGAAATTGTTACATTCATTAAATTCCAGCTACTAGCCACCGAAGTGGGTAATACAAACAAAACTCGTACAAGGCTCGTAGGGAAAATGGATTTCCAACAATGACTAGGCATTGGGGTACCACCTGTCACAGTACGGGGCCTAGATCACCGTACCGAGGACTACTCCTTTCATCCCCTGCAACACAAGGCCGGAACCATTCCTTACTGAACAGTCCCGAACAAGATAAACCCCCGTGGTTGGCGCGACCAACCACCCACTAAGACGAAATATATATAAGGGACATCTAGACAGGGGAAATATCTTGTCCTGCTTGGGCATGACCCACCTAACCTTGCTGCATATCCCCTGATTTTCAGTCATTCCCGGTTGATGAGGCTAAGCGTTACCTTTAGAACGTTTTCACTTAGAATGCCCATCGTCCACCTGACGATGTTTCGCAAGCATTCGTCCATACAAGTCCGTCCCGGGTTCGAACGGAAACCGAAGGCACTACTCCTACTACATCCATTTTGGAGATATCCTCAGGATTAGTAGCGACTAGCCCTTGCACTTCGCTGCTCCATCTTCGACTCCGAACACGTTTTTCGCACGAAACGTACAAACCGGATCGAAGTGGTTTTCGAGAAATAAATCTCGATCCCGGTCTCTTCGAAACGATCAACGCATTTGTCCAATATTGATAGTCGGTGATTTAACTATCAATTTATATTCATAAACATCCATAAGCATCCATCGCACAATAAATAATTCCCACATTATTTATTTGCCTCAGATATCTTTAAAAGATATATTTTCAAATTTTCAAAGCTTATTTGATACAATTTCCCAAAATTCTTCCTTTACAAGGTAAATCCTTTACCATTAATTTCCATTGGAAATAACCAAGTTCAAAACAACTTAATTTGAAAACAGTTAAAAACATTTTATATTGAAATATACTCTAAAATACGTAAATTCACTTCTAGTTACTTAAAATATAATTTCAAAATATGTACAGTAAAGCCATTTATTAAGATATAAACTTTGATTTTAAATAAGGTTTTTAATAAACTAAATTTAAAGTAGTGTTTTTAATAAGATAAATGCTAATTTCAAACGACTTAAGTCCAAAACTAGTCTTTTAAACAAATCCATTTGTAAAAATAATTATTAAGGTATTTATAAAATTTACTAGTGCTAATTATTAATAATTATTTAAAACAATAATTTCCAAACACACTTTTAAACAAGTTTGAATTTTTAAAACTTTCTTTTTATAAAATTAGTTTAAACTCGAACTTGATTTTTCCCAGGGAATCTCATTTCCACTTAAACATCACAGAAATCCTTCTCACGATTTCTGTCGATTTATTTCAATTTAGTTTTATGGTTTAATAACATAAATTTACTTTCACATTTATCAACTGATAACGTTTCTCTTATTGATCATTCTAGATTTTATCAATTTTCAATTTTTCATTCCAAATAGATTTCAAATTTTAATTCTTTTAAATTCATTAATTAACAATATCTTTTATTTCTCAAAAATTCAATTTATTCATTTATAATTAATTTATGGATTTATAATTTATCCAGCAATATTCCAATACAATTTTATTTCAGTTTTTCATCCAAACAGATTCCAATGTTTGTATTCCTTTAAATTCCTTATTTATTAATTTCTTAATTTCTTTTGAAATCCCAATTTAATTTCTTATAATCAAAACTCCAATTTTCTTTATAATTAACATTCTGGGTTTAAAGTTTATACCACAATATCACAATACAATTTACTTCCAAATTTATCGATCACAATATATAAACAGGCATCATCATTAACTATAAAAATATTACTACATTGTGAGGAATCCAGTTGGATCCCTCCAACCTGTTTTCCCTGCATCCACAAATATTAGCACATCACATATATAAATATCAATCCAGACTGATAATAACAATAATAATATGCAACCAATCACACAGATATTTAAATATTTATTATTTAAATCAGCCAATATCCAGATGTGAGTGAGAATAACTCACCTTGAGTTTCGACGAGCGTTCGAAATTTAAATTAAACCGAACGACGTTCGATTTAACCCAAATTTCTACTTGCTTAAATCGAATCTAGATATGCGCCACAGCGTGCTTCCCGTCGTTGCGATTCCAACGCTTCCAGTTTTGTTAAAATCTGATAACGTAAGCTCACGTTATTTAGTTTTAAAGGTTGTATATAAAACTAAAAACAAAAGATTCTATTTTTTTTTACCCAAAGCAAACATCAGCCGCACAAACCAATCGAGGCCGAAGCCTTCTCTCCTACACGCGAACTTACTGAAGAGATCGAAACAACAACCTATTGTCTATGGCTCGCCATCGCCTCCCCCTCTCGCGACCGGAGTCGCATCCAAACCCCTCACATGGAACGGCAAGGCTAGCTCCACCTTCGGCTGCCACGAGGCAAAGATCGGTGCCCCCATCATCACGAACTTCGAGCGTGAAACGCGCACGAACGCAGCCACCAAACAGGCCCAATTGACGACGATAGCAAAAACCTACCGTTGGATTCGAAGTACGTAGCGATCTCTTCCACTTTGCAGTTGGAAATTTTCTTTGAAAATTGATGGATAAGGAGAAAAAAATGGGGGAACATCGATCGCTACCGTCCATTGAATAGGGGAACGGCGGCTACGCTGTTAATCTAGGGTTTAGTGAGAATTTACACACACACACACATATATATATAGATATATATAATTTAATATTATTTTATTAAAATAAATCCTCAATTTAACAGTTCATGCATACGACCTCCAAACTACGCGTTCCGACAGGCGATCCTAGGGTTTTTCCGTGTTTCGGACACAATGGAATAGGTTTCGTAAGCTAATTTGATCGTACGTGCGAGTTACGGAATTAAACGATCAATTTAAATCGATTAAAACGATTTCGATGCGTTTCGAGCTGCTAGGGTCAAACGACAACTCCGATTGCTACGAAAATTGAAATCCGAGAATAACTAACTATTACGAATCCAATGGAACTGGTTTCGTCGAATTCCGAGACTGTGCCCCGGAAGGCTATTTTAACTCGTCTATTAAATCGAGCAATATTTCAAAAATAACGAAAACGCTTAAAATTTCGCTTCTAAAATTTTATTAACTTAACAATAAATCATATAAAATTTATAATCACATTAAAAATTAATTCTGACTCATTCCTGACTAAAATCTTTTTAATTGCATTTTTATAATATTAAATTCTATTATTAAATTAATATAAAATTCCAAATTTACTTTACCAACTATTAATTCCATCCAACAAACCCCAATATTATAATTCAAACCTAATTAGACTCAAAATGAATTTAGAATCCAACCTTATATCTATTTACACTCAGAATCGCCGATTATCTCAATTCTAATATTAAATTAGTATTATTCAGTTTCCACTTTAATTCACGTATTTGAAATTTGACTAATTTTATTACTTAACCAAAGTCATTTATTTCAAAATTCGAATTTAAGATCCATATTCAACATTTAAAATGAATTAAATGTTCAAATTTAATGGCTTAAAAATACGGGATGTTACAAAAATTCCCTTAAATTTTCAAATTTAAATCATTTCAACCAATACATTTATATTTTGGATGAACCCAAATTCAACTTGCAATTAATAATTCCACTTAAAAATTTATTTATCTATATTTAAAATAACCCATTATCATTTTATTTTTTTGAAAATAACAATTTTTACCAATTTAAAATTATTTATAAAGATGATTATCACATTAACTTTGCTTAAAATATCTGGGATGTCACATTTATTGACAGCTTCAACCTGCTCGTTAGCTTGAGGCATCTCCTGTTATGAGTCAATCCATGCTAGGCTTCGAATGCATTTATTCTTTGAGTTATTCAAACTATATTTGTGCTTGGATGCCCAACTAGTATGTCATTGCCATGGAAATGGGTGGTTTCCAGCAGTGAACTGACCTGGTGCTCTTAGTCATGGCTATCTTATTTCACTGCTGCCAACACATGCTTGTTATTTGGGTTGCTAATTACAAAAGAAGTTGTGGTTATAATAGCATAGGTGCTAAGTGAATATAACAAGATAGGTGTTAAGTGAATATAACTGCATGTGTGTTAAGTGAATGCATTAGCATTAGTCTCTTGTCTCGGTCAAAAGGGAAAGAGCAGTTTAGACCTAACCTTCCATTTCGAAAGAAGCGCAATTTACCAAGTTGTGTAGTATGCCTAGTTTAAGTTGTTCTCTTGGATAGGAATTCTCACTTGTTTATAAAACTTTGTGTAACATAGGAGTCAATGGCATTGTCCTGAAATGACAAAAACCGAATTAGATAAAAACAAAAGAAAAGGTTTGTTATGGTGTCTGCAATGTCCTAGCAGTTTACTATATATATTGCTAATTCAGGTTGAATTGTGATATAAGGAGTAGTGGTGGTAGTTGTGGATATCTCTCGCCTTTCTACTATAGGCCAAATATGTTGGAATTGCTGGAGCTCGGTCTTTAAAAACATTTATATATAAACTATTATGTTATCCAAGTTCTCAGCGGATGTTGTTTCCATCGGTTCCTCTTCCTTTCCCTTTAAGGTAATACCATATTCAAATGGATGGCTTCTCTCTGATAATTGATCTCTCAAGCTCCAGAGGCAGAGGTTGTATCTCTTCCAAGTTGCTATAGCATTTGTACTGCAAGTTGTGCTAGCTTCCCTAGGTGACGATCTATCTAAACTCCTGACAGTGATGCTTTCTCATCTTTATGTGCCTTGTTGATCTAATGGAGAGGTCATGCATAGTTATAGAGGCTAGTTTGATTTTTTTGACCTTACTTCATGTATCATGTAAGCACCCTCGGGTCGATCAGCATATGCAATGGATTTACGAATCCTTCCTTCACCTTTTTCCAAGGATGGAGATCCAAGAGTAGATGTGGGGCCCTAAAATAGCTTAATCTTGATTAGTATGAAAGAAAAGTAATTATATAGTACCTCATTTGTACCCCCCCTCTTATCAGTAAGTGTGGAGATCTTAACAAGTGTCTAGTGGGCCGGGTTAGCCCTTTATAAAGATTTCTAGTGGTACTCAAAAGTTTTTGTTTTCCTGGAGGGTGGGCTAGTAACTCTTGGTCTTATCTCCTTCTCTGTTCATATTTGTTGAACATATCCCTAGGTAAGAAGAGCTATACTATTTGGGTCCTGTCTAGTATGTGTTGGATTGGTGATGCCTTCGGGTATGATAAGAGTAAATAGTGTCGAGCTTGTCATATCTAGACTTTGAGTATCAATCACCATGACTTCGGTCTTCAAATTGTGATATTTCAATCCATGAGTGGGATCCCGATTATAGTAATTTGATTAGATGCTGGATAGATGAGGGCTGTGCTTGGGATTCATATGGTCAGGCGAAATGCTCCCTGTGTTCCCCAGACTGGGCTTCCCTTGTATTACAATGTTAAGGTTGAATACTTTCATCTGTCTTAAACATGTCAAGAGTTTATCCACCAAAGCTTTATATTAAGTAGCGAAGTGTTTACTGATTTAAACCAAAACTATTTTGAAGTTATGTCCTGTAATTTTTAGCACGGGCAGGTTGTTAGACTAATCTTCTGTCTTTCCACATCTAGATTGGGTGTACTAACAGTAGTAGCATTCTTTGTAGTAGAGTTCCTTCGCTTAGAAGGCATGTTGGAAAATTGTTCTCCTGCGCTTTCCTGAAGAGCTTGTAATTTTCAAGGGTCAATAATTCAAGTTTTGGAAAGGAAGGGGGTTTTGTAGTTTCGAAGGATTGATGCCTAACTATTAAAAGAAAGATAGAATCTCTAAAAAGAGAAATAGAGTTTCTCAAAACAATTATCTCGAATTTGGAAAGAGGGTAAGGTTTCATTGGGTGATGGAAACAATGATCTGATCAGCAATGGGAAAGTGAGTTTGAATAACTTCAGACCTGAAAAGTGACCACAAGTTTCTTTTTGCAAAGAAAGGATATTTTTATATTTGAAAGGGGGAAAAGAGATATAATTTTTTATTTCCAAGACATAGTGATTGCGGATCCGGGGATAATACAAAAGAATTTTCTCAAAGTGACTTTTCACAGATAAGGGAAGGGAAATAGAGCTTATAACAACCCGAAATTTAACACGTAATATTTAATTCGTTA
This sequence comes from Allium cepa, assembly GCA_030765085.1. Classification (NCBI taxonomy): domain Eukaryota; kingdom Viridiplantae; phylum Streptophyta; class Magnoliopsida; order Asparagales; family Amaryllidaceae; genus Allium; species Allium cepa. The sequence goes on along the minus strand of CM060944.1, from coordinate 382,673,494 downwards.
ATTAATTAAATAATAAAACAACTTTCTGAAATTACCAGAATTGTGTGTGTGTATATTTAGGCAAGTCGACCTAGGCACTAGGCGGTCAACCGCCCGGTCAACCTGCCTTTCAATTTTAGGAGCGAACGAACTTTTATTCGTTCGTTCGAATAATGTGCGACCTTGTTAGCCGACTTATTTGTCTTACATTCTTTAATTTAATCCATTCCTCCGTTTCTGCATCTAATCGCCTTTATTCAGCCTATGACGTGGTTGCATTCTATACTATCTCCAAATCCAATGGTCCGAGATAATTTTTCCAAAGGAGAAAATCATTATAAATTAAATTATTATACAACTCCAAGTAGATCCGGGAAGACCAAAGAAAAAGCTTAGGATCGAAGGTGAGCGATTGTAATTATTTTAAGATTTCTTAAAAAATTTAAAATAGTAGAGTTTCCAATAGTTATAGTTTTACTAAGATTTTTGGAATAGCCTTTTTAGTAGTTTATTTACAGTTTCTTTTAGAATTATTTTCAGTCTATTTCCTTTCAGCCATTCTTTTCAGTAATTTTAGTTTATTTTTGTTAATTATAGTTTTTTCATTTATTTACAGTATTTTAGTCTATTTACTATTATTTTTATGTTATTTACATCTTCTTTGTGCGGTTTGGAATTTCTTTTATTTTCTGTTTCTTTTATTCCTTCTTTTTCTTCACTTATGGATTAGAGTAGGATTAACGCAAAGATGGATTAAATTGTAAGAAAACTGAAATAATGGAATATACGATGTAAATTTCATAGACTGTAACACAAATGAAATTGGACTGAAATTATGCCTAACTATTACGTTAATTGGATTGAATTAAAAAGATTAGCCTAGTTATAACCTAGAATTGTAACTAAAAAGTGTAAAAGATGAAAGATGCTTATTTTCACACTTTGACCTTGGGGTAAGTAATAAGCATGAGTATAAAGTGTTAGGAACTGAGTTGATGATGTTTTGATGACAACAACCTTATATGGTTATTATACTTTACTTTATAAAATATATACTAACATTTCCATATATATATGTGTATATATATATGTATATGTATGTATATGCAGGTACCATCGAAGACTGATCAGTATAAAGACTCAAGCATCAAGCATCAAGCATCAAGATGAAGATTAGAGATTCAAGATTCAAGACTCTAGAGAATCAAGATTTCAAGATCTCAAGATAAGTGTCTAGTATTTTGTTAAAACTTCATAATAGCACTCTCATCCTTCTTCCAATTTTCTTTTGGGATGGAACCCAATTTCTATCGAAACCAGTGGCTTACAAACCCACGACTAGTAGCTTACAAACCTACGACAAGTGGCTTACAAACCCACGAAAATCAAAATCATTTAAGCTACTTTGTACAAGTTCTCGAGTCCTATGGAGGAGCTCTGTAGGAAGGTTCTTGCAATTTCAGTTTGAATAGATTTTTCAAAATGTTTTTAAATCTGTTTTCAAAATGTTTTAGCTTTCAAAATCATGTTTTCAAAAATATTTTCAAACTTTGTTTTAGCCTTGAAATATTCCTCTATTCTGATTTTAAAAACTTCTATTTTTAAAACATCAAAACTTATTCTGATTTTAAATTTTACTTATATAATTGACGGTCTATATCAATTATATATATATATATTTAAAATAATGTTTTATATTCATTCTCTATCTCAAAATATTGTTTAAACACTTTACTTTGCTTCAGAGAAGTTTCAACTTGTTTTAAATTCAATTGTCTTTACAAAACAACATCTCTATAATTTTGAACTAAGGGATGTCGACATAAGGGGATACCCCATGTCGACATGGTGATAGTTGGATTCAAAATTCAATTTTCAAAAGAAGTGTCCATTCGTTCGAAAACCTTTCGCCAATGGTTATGACTGTTGTGCATCTATATAAAGGCTTCCAAAACGAATTTTTTTAACAACTACTTTCTTATTTTCTTCACTCTTTCTTCTCCATCATTCCATATCCATAAAACTTCATATTTTCAAGATCGTGCCATCATTCTGCCAAATTCTCAATAGGAAATCATTTAGATACTCTCTCTATTTGATTCTCCATCATTCTACTAAAGATCAAAGTGCTATTCAGAGTTATAGGATTAATTTGTATTCAAAAAGTCCATAGAGTCTATCCATTCAAAAGGATTGTTATTAAGAAGTATTAGGGTGATCTTGTGTCCCGTAAATCAAGAGAGTTTACCCCAGACTCAGAGATAGGAGGGTTCCTCAAGGCTTTAGAAATTGAGGGTTGTAATTTGGATATTGGCTTATAAAAATCTGTACAAGGATATTGCCTTGGTGTAGGACTGGATGTAGGAGGATTCCGAACCAGTATAAAATCCGGTGTGTTCTTTCCTTTTACTTGCTTTACTTTACTATTTGCATTTGTTATATGTTCTTTGATCATTCTGTGTTAGAATTCTGTTTAGATTTGTGTTGAAAGTTTTAATTTAGTCATATAGTTCATATATTCTTTAAAACACTATTCACCCCCCTCTAGTGTTATTTCTGCCTTAAGATCCTTATTCCGCATCCCTAACAATTGGTATCAGAGCATTGGTTTTAATTGTTTTCATAATCTGAAACTTGAAAAATATAAAAATGGCATTTTTGGAAAATTGTGTTAAAACTATTTTGAATTTATGCATTTCACCAAAGTATCATAAGTCTGCATATAGTTATTTTGAAAAATCAAGTTATCTACCGAATTGGTGTGTTATGCAGGGACAGACATGTTATATGGCTTTTGATAAATCAACACCCAATGAACAAACTGTGCAAATTGAGAAAGATAAATAGATACTTGATAGTGGCTGTTCGAGGCACATGACTGGAAATCCCGAGATACTCAAGGACATTACTTATCAAGATGGTGAATTAGTCAATTTTGGTGATAACTATAAAGGATATGTGGTTGGCGTCGGCAATGTCAGTAACTCTAAAACTTTAGTTATTTCTGATGTTTTATTAGTTAGGAACTTAAAACATAATCTGCTTAGTATAAGTCAACTTTGCGATAAAGCTTTTAAAATTAAATTTGGAAAAGATAAATGTCACATTGAAGATGATAAGTCTAATATAATTTTTGAAGGTATTAGGAAGAAAAATATTTATATCCTTAGTATGAAAATTTCAAATGATAATCTATGTCTTTTGGCTAATACAAGTGACCCTTGGATTTGGCATAAAAGATTTGGCCATTTGAATTTCAAATTATTATCTAGGATATCAAAACTTGATTTGGTTAGAGGTCTACCCAAGTTAAACTTTAAAGTAGATAGTATTTGTGATGCTTGTCAATTAGGAAAACGTAAGAAAAGTTCATTTAAATTAAAAGATGTTATTTCTACCTTTAGTCCTCTAGAATTGCTTCATTTAGATTTATTTGGTCCATCTCAAGTTCAATCAATTAACCATAGTAAATATATTTTTGTTATAGTAGATGATTATTCAACATATACTTGGACAATCTTTTTAAAACATAAAAGTGATGCTTTTGAAATATTTAAATACTTTTCTAAAAGAATTCAAAAACAACATTCTTTCAAAATTAAAACTATTCGAAGTGATTACGGTGGTGAATTTGAAAATGAAAATTTTGAGAATTTCTGTATTCAAAAGGGAATTACTCATAACTTTTCATTTCCAAGAACTCCACAACAAAACGGAGTAGTAGAACGTAAGAATAGAACGATTTAAGAGTGTGCTCGTACAATGCTTTCTGATAGTAATTTACCTAAACATTTTTAGGCTGAAGCAGTTGCTACAGCTTGTTATATATTAAATAGAATTTTAATTAGACCATTAACAAATAAAACTCCATATGAATTACTTTATAATAAGAAACCTATAGTTTCTTATTTTAAAGTCTTTGGGAGTAAATGTTTTACACTTAATACAAAAGATAATTTAGATAAATTTGAACCAAAAGCTGATAAAGGATTCTTTATTGGTTATTCTAATAGAAGCAAAGCATTTAGAGTTTTTAATTTAAAAAGTAATACTATTGAAGAAACTATGCATGTATCTTTTGATGAAAATCTTAAAGATATTGTACAAATAGATGATGAAGAAGATTTTATAAATTTAAATCAATCTAATGAAACTATTAGTGAAATAAATCAACCTAATAAGAGATTTAAAATATTAAAAGATCATCCTATAGAAAATGTTTAAGGAAATATTGAATCTGTAGTAAGAACTAGAAATCAATTAAGTAGTATGAGTAATGTAGCCTTTATATCAATAATTGAACCTAAAAATCCAAAGGAAGCATCGTCTGATGATTCATGGATTCTTGCTATGCAAGAAGAATTGAATCAATTTACCAGAAATGATGTATGGGAACTTGTTCCTAAACCTGAGGATAAAAGTATAATTGGAACTAAATGGGTTTATAAAAATAAAATGAATGAACTCGTGAGGTCGTAAGAAATAAAGCTCGTTTAGTCGCGCAAGGTTATTGTCAAGAAGAAGGAATTGAATATGATGAAACCTTTGCCCCCGTAGCAAGATTAGAAGCTATAAGAATTCTACTTGCTTTCGCTAATTATAATAATTTCAAATTATATCAAATGGATGTTAAAAGTGCTTTTCTAAATGGTTTTGTAAAAGAAGATGTTTATGTTGAACAACCTCCACTTTTTAAAGATAATAAATTTCCAAACCATGTATACAAGTTAAAGAAAGCTCTATATGGTCTAAAGCAAGCTCCTAGAGCCTGGTATGAAAGACTAAGATCTTATTTACTTCAATCTGGTTTTGAAATTGGTAAAGTAGATACAACACTTTTTATTAAAAGAAATAATCAAGATATTCAACTGGTTCAAATATATGTAGATGATATAATCTTTGGATCAACTAATAACATAATGAATAAAGAATTTTCAGATATAATGACTAAAGAATTTGATATGAGTCACATGGGAGAATTAAGTTTCTTCTTAGGGCTTCAAATTGAACAACTAGAAAATGGAATCTTCATAAGTCAAGAAAAATATGCTAAAGACTTAATCAATAAATTTGGTTTAAGCACCTCTAGTGGGAAACCAACTCCAATGTCAACAATTGTAGGTTTAAGTAAAGAAGATAAATCAAAAAATATTGATCAAACTTTATATAGGGGAATGATTGGTTCGCTACTCTATATAACAGCAAGTCGTCTTGATATTATGCATGGTGTTTGTCTCTGTGCAAGATACCAATCACAACCTAAAGAAACTCACTTAAAAGATGTTAAAAGAATTTTAAGATATGTAAAATACACTTTAGATTATGGTTTATTTTATTCTAAAAATAATACTTTTGATTTAATATCATATTGTGATGCTGATTGTAACAACCCTGTTGTTGGTTACCTGATTAATTAGACCTAGTTAGGGATAATTAATTCTAAACTGGGATTTGTGAAATTTAACTATGAAATTAAATCTAGTTTTATGAATAATTGAATTGTTTATCTTAATTAATTCTAAGATAACTTTGGAAAATGTTGTAAATGTTGTTAAGTGTTAATATTGTGATTTATTATTTTAAAATGATAAATTGTGATTATAATTTATTTTATTTTAATTAAAAATGATAAGAATAACTTTCTCTTTGTGAATGGGTTTGATAAATTATGAATGGTTAAGACAATGTTAACTAAAACCTTAGTTAAAATGTAAAATAGTGTTATATAAATTATTAACACTTAGGATTTTTGTAACACTTGGCAATTGGGTCCATACCTCAAACCACTTAGCCCATTTAAGAGAAGCTTCCTTGTCATTTGATGAAAAGAGTACGTTCTTTTCTAAAAGCTTAGAAAACCAGAGAATTCAATTCCTCTTTCAAAACCTAGAAGAAAAAAAAAATCAATCTCTTCTTCAATTCATGGTAAATTAAACATCTTTGGGAGCTTATTTGTGCAGGTAATCATCTCTAGCTTAAATACATCTCAATTGTGATTTTATTTCTCACTTTACAGTAAACTAAATTAGGGTTTTTGGGTATATTTTGGATTGATTTTTGTTTAGGGTTTACTAGTTTGGAAATTTGGGCTGAAGTGATAATATGGATTGTTGAATTAAAGAATAGAGGTGAGTTAATCACTCACATGCTTATTTATAAATCTTTGTTTGCTGCACATTATTGTTTGAATGATTTTTGATTTAATTGTATGCAATTTGGTTGAGAACTTATGTGATTTTTGTGTTATTGTTTGCTGGAAATTTGATAAAACAAAGTAGCTGCAGTAAAACAACGATAATATATGGTAGACTAATCCAAATTGACTCAATCTTTTTGTGGTTGAAAGATATTTCAATTAGATACAAGTTTCATTTTAATCATATTTCGAAATTTTGCTGTTAAATTGGTCAAAATTGAGTTTGAAACTAATGTTATAGCACAGCCATATAACAATTTCCTGAGTTAATACCTGAATGTAAAATGGACATAACATTTGATTGATTAATCCAATTGTGTTGAACCTTTTTGCAGTAGAAAGATAATTTTCTAAGGAAGAACTTTTGTTTTAATTACTTTCTCATATTTTGAATATTTCTTGGTCAAAATCCGGTTTTTTTAACAGTGTAATAGTCTCTGCCCTGTCAAATTTCTATGATAGATATTGGTTAGTAAATAAAGCATAGCTTTCTCGTTTCTTATTGTATTTTGACAAAATTTAAAGTTCTGGAAAGCTTAAACTTTGCGCTACAACTTTCATGTTGTAAGTTTCTGCAGATTCTATTATTTAAAGGGTCGAAATTGGGTTTTAATCCGAGATACATGCTCCGCTCTGTTGATTTTCAGAATTGAAACCTAAAACTAAATTAGACATAACTTTCTCATTTTTGATCGGATTTTGATAATATTTTATGTTCCGGAAATCTTATTTTATGTACTACAACTTTCATGTTTTGTATTTTCTGAAATTATGAACTTAGCTATGTCAAAATCGTAATTTTCTACTGTAATCCCGAGAGCAAAATCAATATTTGCTCTGAGAAAGGCTAAAACTAAATTCGCCATAACTATTTCGTTTCTTAACCAATTTTGATGATCTTAGTCATTTCAGAAAGATTAGAAACTAAGCTAAAACTTTCATTTTATAGGTTTTGCCAGATTTCAAAGTTATCTAGTCTAAAATTACGATTGTTTGTCGCTGTCCTGCAAATGCATAAGTTCAGGCTGAGTTGATGTTTGTTTTTAGTAATTTGATCATAACTTTCTTATTTCAAATCGAAATTTAGAAATTTTAGATATTCTGAAATCCATGTAAAATATGCCACAACTTTTATGTTTTCAGTTTTGAATGACTTTGAGGTCTATATAGTGAATAACTGACATTTTTATCGCTGGCCGTTGTTGATAGCCAGTGCACATAAATTTTTCTAAGTAGTATTTCACTCATAACTTATTCTTAACTGATCGGAATAACGAAATTTTTGATGTTCTGGAAACCTTATGATGTAGGATACAACTTTTATGTTTTGAGTTTTGTAGGATTTCGAAGTTTACCTGGTGAAAAATTGACGTTTTCACTGCGGGGCTGTCATTGACAGCCACAATATTTATATTTGTCTGATTTCGACGATTCCATTTGCATTCTTTGCGAATTTTTTTTAATGAAATTTGATGCTAATATTTGATCATTTTGTCTAGCAATCGACTAATCCAGTTAGGATGAGATTTGAATTTAAATTAATTCAAATTCGATTTAAATTTGAATATCGGTTTAGGCCGATTAAATTGCAAACTGATGTTTTTATGAGTTAAAAAAAAAAAAAAAAGAGATTCCGAATAAATTCCAGAATATCTTCTAACATCATGGTTGGAGAATAAATGTTTTTATGTATTTTTAGAGGTTTTTAAACAATTATTCTTTATTTTTAAGGCTTTTAAAAATTATTAAAATCCTTTTTAATGATGTGTTTTCTCTCAAAATCTTTTAGATAAGTTTCTAAAATTTGTTTTATAACCCCATTTTCTCAAGTAAAATCTTTTAAAATTAATTTTATTCATTTTAATTATTTTGATACTTTTTCGGACGTATGAGGAAGTAAATTAAACGGTTTAGTAAAATTACGAGGTATGGGACTCATGAATTTACTTTATCGGTTAATTTCGGACTTGTACGATCGAAAATCTTTCGATGAACTGTTAGAGATGATTTAAGATGCTATTGAATTTTGGGTAGTTATATGGTCCGAGAACTCCAATTTAGAAGTATATTCGATGAAGGACCGTTTTAAGATGTTGTTTTACTTGCCGATGAGATGAGGTGAGTCTTGAGATGAGATTTCCCTTTTCGGGGATGATGGTTTATGAGAAACCATTATGAGATTTAATTGCATTTGCCGATGATATGAGGTAAGAGTATTTATGAAGTATTCATGAAGTTAAGATGTTTATGATGATTTATGAAGTTAAGATGGTTATGATGATTTTTACTTTTCGATGAAATGAGACAAGTCACGATGGAACCATTACTCGTCGATGAGTAGAGATGAGTGTGGTATTATATTAACTCGCCGATGAGATGAGGCAGAGTGAGTTTTATGATGATTCTGATGTTTTATGATGTTTTCTAATGTGGAACCAACTAACGATTAGTAAACCATTTGGGGAGAACGTATAGTATGGGATATACGTTCTCGCCTTTTGGGTTCCTATTCGAATAGTTGAGACACATTCAAGATGTTACTAGTACTAGACCGAGTATGATTGGAGTCGCCACGATGTTCACGATGTTATTACTCAACTCCAATCACCATGAAGTTTTTACTCGGATTTGTGACTGGGTGTCATTAAGATGTTCCGACTAGTCAATCACGATGTTATGATGTTTATGAGACCCCAAGTCATCACGATGTATGGTACCAAATTACTAGTACTAGTCAAGATGTAAAGCACGTGCTGTTTTCCATGAAGTTTAGATGTTTCGTTTTCACTGTTTTGATGATGATGCTTTATTATAGCCTTATGTAAGAAAAGGGCTAATTTATATACATGGTTTTATGGTGATTTCGAATATGATGTTTTGGATTCTTTCTGGGCTCTATCAAGATAGATTTGAGACATTTTATATATTTATACCAATGAGATGAGGTATAAATTATGGTAATGCTTTTATGATGAGTGTTGATAATAGATTTAAGATACATATATATTTATACCAATGATATGAGGTATAAATGATTATGGAGGTTCCTTTATAATGAGTTTAATGATGGATTTGAGATGTATTTATATTTATACCGATGAGATAAGGTATAATAATTAAGAAGTTTCTCTTAGATGGGTTTTATTTATGATGGATTCTTGAAGTTTAATTATCTTATGAAGATTTACTTTATGGTCCATATCCTCACCCATTTCATTCGGTTATATATATAATTAGATAAACCATGTCTATCTAATATACATATTGTATTCCTCTATGCAATTATGATGAACCATTGATGTATCACTCTAGAGATAACTTGATGACTTATATCATTCCATTGGTAATGATGGAATGGTTTTCCCCTTATCTCTTATCATCACCCTTACTAGTGATAAGTTCTAGCTAGCCTGACCCGTGTGTTTTCACTCGGGTCAGACCGAGTTGTTTCAGGTATCATCTATTGGGCTTAGCTTGAAGTTGATGTTGGATATCAGCTCTTCTTTCTCTTGAGTAGTTACTATTCTTTCACATACTCTGATGTAGTTATATTTGATTCGATATTTATGGTGTGGTCGAGTACCACCTTTATTGTATTCATATTGTATTGTACTAAACACATATTAGTGTATATGTATATATATGATGTTGGTTACTGTTCTGTGATGTGATTTACATTCAGTTATTGTATTTTGTTCTGATAGATCCGTTAGCCACCTATAGTTTTGGATTAAGCATTTACTGGGTATGTCAATCCACTTGAGTTGAAAAATAATAATAATGCATTTATCGACGTATTCAATGAATGTTTAAGACAAAATTGTAGATGGTCGCCCTTAACCAGCCCTATTCTCCGCTTTAGTAGACGGAATTACTTGTTAATTCTCTTTGCTAAGGTGGGTCTCGGGGTGGGGCGTCACACTGATTATGCTGGTTGTAAATCAGACCGAAAGAGTACAAGTGGAACTTGTCACTTTCTAGGACATTCACTGGTTTACTGGTTCAGCAAGAAACAAAATATTGTTTCCTTGTCAACAACTGAAGCAGAGTATATATCTGCTGCTCTGGCCTGTTCACAAGTCATATATATGCAACAAACTTTAAAAGATTTTGGAATTAACATAAGTAAATCACCAATATATTGTGATAATACTAGTGCAATAAATCTATCTAAAAATCCAACTCATCATGCTAGAACTAAACATATTGATATAAGACATCATTTTCTTAGAGATAACATAACTAGAGAAATAATAACTCTAGATTATATAAATACTGAAAAAAAAAATTGCTGATATATTAACTAAACCATTAACCGAACATAATTTTACTAAATTTAGAAGAGAATTAGGTATTTGTTCAAAATCTGAAATATAAAATAATATTATATAATAATCAATAAAAATTCAAAATAAAAATTACACTTTTTTTGAAGAACATGTCGACATGCCCCATCTCATGATGTCGACATACCCAACAAAAATTTGAAAATTGAATTTCCCTCCAAAGTTAGTTATTTGGTTATTTATCTATTTATTTCGTTTTCTCTCCTCTTTCTTCACTATATTCTCTGTAAATAACTTCTGAAACAATAAAATAATGGCCTCCTCTTCTACTAATGAACCCACTTCACCCACATCTCCTCATTCTGGTCCATTTCAACGAGCTAGGCACGCTCGAGTGATCAAATTGCAAGAGAAGATGAAAGATATCCTTCAATTAATGACTGAAATTCAAGTAAGCCAACTTAGGATGGCTAGAGAACAACAAAGGCAAGGGAATATTATTAGGAATGTACAAAAATTCCTTATGGATAACCGAACAAATCCTATTAATATTGAAGACTCTTTACAAGCCATGGAATCCGAGGAAGAAGAACCTATGGAAGAACCATAAGAAGACCAAGAGGAAGATCAACCTTTACCTCAACCCGAAGTCCCTATGAATACGGACGAGAGCGTTATTTGCGTTGGTGAGATCCTTGTTGATACTAATGGAAACATAATTGAACAACGTGGAAACTTTTGTCTCCACTACCCCGATTGTTTGATTCATAAGTCTCCTATAGTTAAGGATCGCCATTAAAGCGTACTTTCATTTTATTCTTTGTTTTAAATTGTTTTGTTTGTTCGTGTTTATGTATGTTCTTATATATGTTGTAATAACTAAAATGTGTTCACTTATACTCATTGTTTCATGCTTGTTCTATACATATTATTTGTTCATACTAATCATTCTTGAATTCTTAAGTAGTTAATAGTTTTTGTTGATGACAAAGGGGGAGAAAGTTATAAAAATATATGTGCTTGGTGTAAGAGGGAGTCACGGAGTAAGGGGGAGTTGTAGTTTTAAGAAGAAATCACGGAGTAAGGGGGAGTTATGGTGTGGTAAGAATATTTTATAAATAAAGGTTGTCATCATCAAAAAGGGGGAGATTGTTAGGAACTGAGTTGATGATGTTTTGATGACAACAACCTTATATAGTTATTATACTTTACTTTATAAAATATATACTAACATTTCCATATATATATGTATATGTATATAGGAAGTATATGCAGGTATCATCAAAGACTGATCAGTATAAAGACTCAAGCATCAAGATGAAGATTAGAGATTCAAGATTCAAGACTCTAGAGAATCAAGACTCTAGAGAATCAAGATTTCAAGATCTCAAGATAAGTGTCTAGTATTTTGTTAAAACTTCATAGTAGCACTCTCATCTTTCTTCCAATTTTCTTTTGGGATGGAACCCAATTTCTATCGAAACCAGTGGCTTACAAACCCACGACAAGTAGCTTACAAACCTACGACAAGTGGCTTACAAACCCACGAAAATCAAAATCATTTAAACTACTTTGTACAAGTTCTCGAGTCCTATGTAGGAGCTCTGTAGGAAGGTTCTTGCAATTTCAGTTTGAATAGATTTTTCAAAATATTTTTAAATCTGTTTTCAAAATGTTTTAGCTTTCAAAATCATGTTTTCAAAAATATTTTCAAACTTTGTTTTAGCGTTGAAATATTCCTCTATTCTGATTTTAAAAACTTCTATTTTTAAAACATGAAAACTTATTCTGATTTTAAATATTACTTATATAATTGACGGTCTATATCAATTATATATATATATTTAAAATAATGTTTTATATTCATTCTCTATCTCAAAATATTGTTTAAACACTTTACTTTGCTTCAGAGAAGTTTCAACTTGTTTTAAATTCAATTGTCTTTACAAAACAACATCTCTATAATTTTGAACTAAGGGATGTCGACATAAGGGGATACCCTATGTCGACATGGTGATAGTTGGATTCAAAATTCAATTTTCAAAAGAAGTGTCTTCGTTCGAAAACCTTTCGCCAATGGTTATGACTGTTGTGCATCTATATAAAGGCTTCCAAAACGAATTTTTTTAACAACCACTTTCTTATTTTCTTCACTCTTTCTTCTCCACCATTCCATATCCATAAAACTTCATATTTTCAACATCGTGCGATCATTCTGCCAAATTCTCAGTAGGAAATCGTTTAGATACTCTCTCTATTTGATTCTCCATCATTCTACTAAAGATCAAAGTGCTATTCAGAGTTATAGGATTAATTTGTATTCAAAAAGTCCATAGAGTCTATCCATTCAAAAGGATTGTTATTAAGAAGTATTAGGGTGATCTTGTGTCCCGTAAATCAAGAGAGTTTACCCCAGACTCGGAGATAGGAGGGTTCCTCAAGGCCTTAGAAATTGAGGGTTGTAATTTGGATATTGGCTTATAAAAATCTGTACAAGGATATTGCCTTGGTGCAGGACTGGATGTAGGAGGATTCCGAACCAGTATAAAATCCGGTGTGTTCTTTCCTTTTACTTGTTTTACTTTACTATTTGCATTTGTTATATGTTCTGTGATCATTCTGTGTTAGAATTCTGTTTAGATTTGTGTTGAAAGTTTTAATTTAGTCATATAGTTCATATATTCTTTAAAACACTATTCACCCCCCCTCTAATGTTATTTCTGCCTTAAGATCTTTAATCCGCATCCCTAACATAAAGTAGGTTATAATGAGAAAAAGAATGGAATGAGGCTTATTTTAAGACTTAGGATAAATTAATAAGCAAATATAGTAAAGATAATAATAAAATATTATTTAAATAATTTATCTAAGTTAATAAACAAAGAAGAAAGTAGGACCTATACCTAATAGCATTCCCTTTAGACAAAAGGGTAGTCTCACATTAGGCTGAAGTGAGATGAGGGCACGCTTATGCTAAAAATTGGTAGTAAATGGTCGATTAGAAGTCCAAATCACGTGGGATTTGGATAAGGGCGCACTAGATATTATTTGGATGAAGGGCCGGTACCAACAGTATTTTCGCTATAGATTCTATGAACACATGGTGATCTCACATTAGCCTGAAGTGGGATGAGGGGCACTCTTACGCTGGATGTTGAGGTAATAAGAAGACCCAATACGTGGAGCAAAAGGTAGCGTGGGCAATGGTGGTAGTTACGCGAGCGACTTCCATTCGGGTGCTCAGTAATAGCTATGAGTTTCAAGCGCTTAGTATGAGTGTTTTTCATAGACATCATTTCCTTAGGGAGCTATATATGTCGTCTTGGCCACCGTAACATTTTGTGTAGAGAGTTATATAGCGGCTGGTCCACTGAAAGGTACTATAGAGTAGTAGGTCGATCAAAAGGGTGGAATTAGGTTACATCCTAATTACAGGATTTGGAATTCAGCCTATTCAAAGCCGAAAACAAAGACAAGTGTGAGCCATCAAAAGTTAACCTATCTTATAAATTGAGCAATATTTAATCATACTTATTTCCAATTTATCTCATTCCTATTTCCTTTATTATCCTTATTCATGCTAGAACCGTTGTAGAGTCTATTACTTTATCTTGCTTAAAGACTCTAGTAATTACTATCATTCACTAGACTTTTAGTCTCACCTCTTCCTCTATTTTCTCTTTCCACCCCTTAGGCAATCAAGGAGGAAGTTAGTAGGTTGCTGCATCTTGGAGTTCTCTTAAAAGAGATTTCTTATATGTATTTCTTTTAGTCCAATTTTAGTTCTTATGTTGTACTAGCACTATAATGAGGGATAATTGTACTTTGATTTTATAGAGACTATGGTATTTGATTAAAGACATATATGGGTAGTTTGACGTTTAAGTATTTGGTATTTTATGAATTTATATGAAATTTGGTTTTAAATAAAATATTACAACTGTTTCCACTGTGTTATTATTCTTATTTAATTTTTGTCTTATGAATCTTAGGCTCTACAAGTTCTAGCTATATCTATAACACACCACATCTTTTAGTGTGTCCTTTTGGGTATACTAAAGGGTGTTGGGTGTTTCATTTGGTATTAAAACCTAGGGTTACAGGATTCCAAAAGTAATGTATTGTCTTCAAAATAACTTGTTTTAAAGGTTATTTTCAGAAAAGAACTTTTAGAAATGCCCCTTTCAGAAAAGAACTTTTAGAAACCTAGGGTTACAAGTCCAGTTCAATTTCCCTTTGACACTCTTTCCAAAACTATCTTTTTCTTTTTGTAGAATGGCTAATGCCCCGAACCTTCCTAAGGGCATTCCAATCCTAGCATGTTTTCGTAGGTACTTACAAGCCACGACTCCAGAGGTGCACAGGCATGCGCCCAATCCTTCACCAGTGAGTGGGAATCCCATCAACCCACCTGCCACTATCAATTTCTCTAAGCTTTGTAAAGATTTTGCAAGTTTGGACGGGAAGACATTTTCCGACAAGGAGACTTTTGTAGAGGCGAGAGCATGGCTTAGGGACACAGAGTGAATTTTTGGTCCTTTGGGATTGGATGGACAACAACGAGTTCAGCTGGCCGCTTGGCAGCTGATGGATGAGGCATCTTATTGGTGGAAAAGAATAGGAAGAAGAAAGGTGATGGTCCTAAGAATCAGATTAAGAAAGGAATAAAGTGCCATTGTTGTGGGTAGGTTGGACATATGGTCAAGGATTACTTGAAGAAGAAGATGAAGGGTAAGTGCTATACTTGCGGCCAACCAGGTCATATGAGTAGAAGTTGTCCCTAGGGAGCGTGTGCATTAGTTGCACAGATTCAGGCATTTGACATGATACCTTTCGGTAGCATTCCAGATAGAGGAAGGAAAGTCACAGTTGAAGGTTTGATTTCTATATCTGATTTTCCCATTTGGACTTTATTTGATTCTGGATCATCACGCTCTTTTATCTCTAGCTCTCTAGTATATTGTTTGCGCTTGGACCTATCATTAGTAGTAGACCCCATTATCGTTTCAAATACCATAGGAGGATCGATACACTTATCTATGATTTGTATAGGTTTGAAAATCATTATCCTAGGTGTAGAGTTTGACTGCGATGCCTATGTTTTGGGATTCTTGGGATATGGGATGATCTTAGAGATGGATTGGCTATCAACATACGAAGCTATGTTAAGCCGCAAAAGGGGAGTCGTTAAACTTAAGATCTGTAGTGGTAGGACTCTAGAGGTATGTGTTACCCATAAGGGTCAGTCATATTCAGTTTTCCCTATTCCCTCGATTCATCGTCATCAGAGTTGCATTCGGTTCTCATCGTCAGAGATTTTGCAGACGTCTTTAAGGAGGTTAGAGGAATACCTCTTAAGAGGGATTGACTTCATGATTTATCTGACCGGAAATGCTAAGCCAGTAGCGTGGCATATGAGGCACATGGCACCCAGGGAGAGGAAAGAATGGAGCAAGCAGAATCGTAAGCTTTTGGAGAAAGGATTCATAAGAAGGAGCATATCGAGGTGGGAATCGCCAGTCGTCTTTCAACTAAGGTGAATGGTTCTCTCCGACTTTGAGTGGACTACAGGGAATTAAATAAGCTCACCAAGAAGAACTAATATCCACTTTCTAGGATTGACGATCCTTTGACTAGTTAGTAGGTTCTTTGATTTTCTCTCAGCTTGATTTAGCCATGGGATTGCATCAGCTTAGAGTTGATGATGATAGTATAGATAAGACTGCCTTTAGGACACCAGATGGATTCTTCGAGTGGTTGGTTATGCTTTTAGGATAACCAATGCCCCAGCCTATTTCGTTGATTTGATGAGCCACAACTTTAGGGATGTCCTAAATAAGTTTACGGTGGTATTCGTGGATGATATCTTGATATTTTCCAAGAATATGGAGGAGCATGCTGTTCATTTGGAAGAAGTCCTTCGCACACTTCGTAGTCTTCATTTAAGTGCT
The DNA here is from genome assembly GCA_030765085.1 of Allium cepa. Taxonomy (NCBI): domain Eukaryota; kingdom Viridiplantae; phylum Streptophyta; class Magnoliopsida; order Asparagales; family Amaryllidaceae; genus Allium; species Allium cepa. The sequence continues at coordinate 382,657,082 of CM060944.1, read as the reverse complement.
TCTTGGAGGGTGGAAGTTCATTTCTTGGGGCACGTTGTCTCGAAGGAAGGTTTGGCTATTGACTCCACCAAGTTTATTGCAGTGCAAGATTGGAAAGCCCCTAAGAATGTTTCCGAGGTTAGGAGCTTCCTAGGATTAGCTAGCTACCATATGAAGTTTTTTAGAGACTTTGCCAAGATTTCAACACTATTCATGCACCTTACTAAGAAGAATAAAGCTTTCGTGTGGGACGTGGATTGTGAGGATTCCTTCACGAAGCTTAAAAGAGCCCTTACTAGTGCACCAGTGTTAGTTTTACCCGATGGAGCTAAGCCTTTCATTGTATACACTAATGCATGCAGAACGGGTCTAGGAGCGGTGTTGATGCAAGAAGGGAGGGTAGGTGTTATGGTAGTAGGCAGTTGAGGATGCATGAGAAGAACTACCATACCCACGATTTGGAGTTGACTGCCATACTTTTTGCACTCAGGTCTTGGAGGCACTATTTGCTTAGAGAGAGGTTTGAGCTTTTTACCAACCATAAGACTTTGATGTACTTATTCTTACAAAAGGATTTGAACCCGAGGCAACAAAGGTAGATGGAGTTTTAGCCTCATATGATTTTGAGATAGCTTATACCTTTGGCAAGGGTAATGTGGTTGCAGATGCATTGAGTAGAAAGAAAGCAACCCTTAGTCCTTTATTCCTGGAGTGAAAGAGCTTGGAGTTTATTTTTACTTTTGATTTTAAGCCCTCTACGGACATTACTCTCGGATTATTGGTGACATTAGAGGTGAGGCCTACCCTTATGGATCAGATTATCCCAAGGCAGCAGGAGGATTTGGATCTCATGGATATTATGGATAGGATTAGCCGAGGAGAGGTCTCGAGGCATCTTCAATGCTATTCCATTGATAGTAGAGGGTGGCTTAGGAGAGATGGAAGACTTTGTGTTCCGCGCGCCAGTGACTTGTTGAGAACAGTTTTGGAACAGGCGTACCATTCCTGTATGACTATTCATTCGGGTGGTGACGAAATGTATCGGGACATGAAGAGGATGTACTATTAGGGTGGTATGAGGAAGGACGTGGCAGAATTCGTAGCTAATGCCAAATGGTAAAAGCATAGCAGTAGATGCCCAGTGGATCACTTCAGCCCTTAGACGCACCGAAGTAGAAGTGGAATGGTATTTCTATAGAATTCATTGATGGTTTCCCCGTTCTAGGAAAGGGAACACTAGCATTTGAGTGATTGTTGATAGATTGACCAAGAATGCTTGCTTTATTCCAGTTAAGAGTTAGCGTACAGCTTCATATTTGGCATCCTTTTATATTCGAGAGATAGTCCCTCTGCACGGAGTTCCTTCTAGCATTGTTAGTGATAGAGATCCATTTTTCACTAGTGAGTTTTGGAGAAGCTTACAAGTGGTGCTAGGGACGTAATTTAGGTTGAGTACAGCCTATCACCCCCAGACTGATGGTCAAATGGAAAGGGTAAATAAGGTGCTTGAGGATTTGCTGCGGGTGTACATTTTGGACTTTGGAGGTACTTGGGAGGAGCATCTTCCACTAGTTTAGTTTGTGCACAATAATAGTTACCAAACTAGTATAGGAACGACGCCATTTGGAGGCTTTATATAGGAGACCTTGCATGTCCCTATCATGTTGGGTAGAGTCTACGGAGAAGTTATTTCTTAGACCTGATATGGTTAGGGAAACCTTTGAGAAGGTGGATTTGATTCGACAAAGGATGAAGACGGCCCAAGACAGACAGAAATTGTATGCGGATAAGCGGAGGAGAGACTTAGAGTTTGAGGTTGGATACTTTGTTTTTATCAAAGTGTCCCCGCTTAGGAGTGTGGTAAGATTTGGATCAAATGGGAAGTTAGCCTCTAGATTTGTTGGACCATTTCCTATCATAGAGAGAGTTGGGAAGATGGCTTACTGAGTAAGGCTACCTAATTGGCTCGCAGGAGTGCACAATGTTTTCCATGTTTCACACCTGTGAAAGGGCTTACATGACTAGGTAAAGGTTGTGGAGCCTAGTCAGTTGGAGGAGGTGAAGGTAGAAAGGGAAGCTTCTGTTCGACATATCCTTATGAAGATTGTTAGAAGAGACACCAAGCAACTAAGGAATAAGGAGGTTTCACTAGTGAAGGTGCAATGGGGAGATGATGTTGCAGATGCTACTTGGTAAGCAGAAGAGAAGATTCGTACTTCCTATCCTCATCTTTTTGATAGTAAGTTCTAGAATTCCTTTTCATTTTTTCTTTCCATCTTTAGATTTGAATAAGTTCTTTCCTTTATTACACTTTGGAAGGGTAGAGCCTAGGGTTTAACCTATGGATGGTAGATTTTGATGTAAACATGTAATAGAACATGTTATGGGTGATGTATGTTAGTGGTTGTAAGTGTTTTGTAGTGGATGCTATGGACGCATATATGTACACTAGGTACTATTATTCCTTAGGAATCGACCTAACTAGGATACTAAAGCATACGCATATGGATGTGTGTGCATTTTTATTATACTGCCATGGTGGCTATAAATGGATATTTATCACTTGATTGTTGCATTTGGGTATTATTTGCAGCACGCACATAGAACTATCAGTTATCATTAGGAAATTTTTGCATTCATTTGGACACATCGCATGAACATAATTGCATAAAAGGATGTCGAATGAATCAGTAAACCGCTTAATCTTTTGCATTAGTTAGAATATTTACACTATACTAATGGCGTAAGTATCATAAATTGCATTTGAAAAACTTATGGACAATAGATGAATGGTTGATGATTGAGTAGTTGGTTGTAGAATTGGATGAAAACATTTAGTACATTTTTTTTATCTTTAGAGATTTTAGAGACGAAATACCTTAAGGAGGGGAGAATGTAACGACCCGAAATTTAACCCGTATTAATTAATTCCTTAATTAATTAAATAATAAAATGACTTTGTGAAATTATCAATATTGATCCGCGGGGTTTACACCATTATGTTCGTGGTAATTTTCCGGTCAATTTACATATATAGAACGTTAGAAACCGAGCTAATATGATAGATATAAGAAATAAACAAAGAAAAAAAGAAAAAAATGGGCAGGTTGACATATCGGTCGACCTGGGCACTAGGCGGTCAACCTGCCCTTTTATTTTGGGAGCAAACAAACGTTCGTTGGTTCAAATAACGTGTGATCTTGTTAACCGAATTATGTGTTTCACATTCTTTATTTTAATTCAGCCCCTTCGTTTCTGCATCTGATGGCCTCTATTCAGCCGATGGCGTAGTTGCATCTTATTCAATCTTCAAATCCAACAGTCAGGGATCCACTTCTACACCTATAACTAAACTCCTAGGCCTAACATATTTTCTCATTCTATATTTTCTCCAATTGGGTTCACCTTTCTAGGAAGGACCATAAACGAAATAATTTTTTCGAAGAAGAAAATCATTATAAATTAAATTATTTTACAACTCCAAGTGGATCCAGGAAGACTGAAGGAAAATTTTAGGACCAGAGGTGGGTGATTGTAATTATTTTAAGATTTCTTTAAGTAATTTAAAATAATAGAGTTTCCAATAGTTGTAGTTTTACTATGATTTTTGAAATAGCCTTTTCAGTTGTTTATTCACAGTTTCTTTTAGAATTATTTTCAGTCCATTTTCTTTCTACTATTCTTTTAAGTAATTTTAGTTTATTTCTGTTAATTATAGCTTTTCCATTTATTTACAATTTATTTACAGTATTTTAGTCTATTTACTATTATTTTTACGTTATTTACATCTTCTTTCTACGCTTTGGAATTTCTTTTATTTTCAGTTTTCTTTTATTCCTTCTTGTTCTTCATGTATGGATAATAGTAGGATTAACGCGAATATGGATTAAATTATAAGAAAACTGAAACAATGGAGCATAAGATGTAAATTTCGTAGACCATGATATAAATGGAACTAGACTGAAATTACGCCTAACTATGACGTTAATCGAATTGAATTAAAAAGATTGGCCTAGTTATAATGTAGAATTGTAATTAAAATGAGTAAAAGCTGAAAGAAACTTATTTTCACACTTTGACCTTGGGGTAAGTAATAAACATGATTATAACGTAGGTTATAATAAGAAAAAGAATAGAATGATGCTTATTTAAGACTTAGGATAAATTAATAAGAAAAGATAGTAAAGATAATAATAAAAGATTATTTAAATAATTTATCTAAGTTAATAAGCAAAGAAGAAAGTAGGACCTATACTTAATAGCATTCCTTATTAGACAAAACGGTGGTCTCACATTAGTCTGAAGCGAGATGAGGGCATGCTTATGCTAAAAAAGGGTAGTAATTGGTCAATTAGAAGTCCAATCACGGAGGATTTGGATAAGAGGTGCAACTAGATATTGTTTGAATGAAGGGCCGGTACCAACAGTATTTTTGCTATAGATTCTATGAACACATGGTGATCTCACATTAGCCTAAAGTGGGATGAGGGGCACACTTATGCTGGATGTTGAGGTAATAAGAAGACCCCATAGGTGGAATAAAAGGTAGCATGGGCATGGTGGCAGTTACGCATGCGACTTCCATTCGGGTGCTCAGTAATAGCAATGGGTTCCAAGCGCTTAGTATGAGTGTCTTTTGTAGACATCATTGCATTCTGTGTAGGGAGCTATACATGTCGTCTTGGCCACAGTAACATTTTGTATAGAGAGTTATATAGCTCTTGGTTCAAAGAAAGGTACTATAGAGTAGCAGCCCGATCAAAAAGGGTAGAATTAGGGTTACATCCTAATAACATGATTAGGAATTTAGCCTAATCAAAACCGAAACCAAAGACAAGTGCAAGCAATCAAAAGTTAACATATCTTATAAATTGAGCAATATTTAATCTTACTTGTTTCCAATTTATCTTTTTCCTATTTCCTTTATTATCCTTATTCATGTTAGAACCGTTTTAGAGCCTGTTACTTTATCTTGCTTAAAGAATCTAGTAATAACTATCATTCACTAGACTTTTAGTCTGACCTATTCCTCTATTTTCCCTTTCCCCCCTTAGGCAATCAAGGAGGAAGTCAGTAGGTTGCTGCAAATTGGAGTTCTCGTGGAGGATATTTCTGATATGTATTTCTTTTATTCCAGTTTTAGTTCTTATGTTGTACTGTCACTATAATAAGGGATAATTGTATCTTATTTCATGGAGACTATGGTTTTTGATTGAAGACATATATAGGTAGTTTGACATTTGAAGTATTTGGTATTTGATGACATTTTATGAAGTTCGGTTTTGAACAAAATATTATAATAGTTTCTACTATGTTATTATTCTTATTTAAAAAATTTCTTCTGAATCTTAGTCTCTGCTATTTTTAGTTATACCTACAATGCACCACATCTTTAGTGTGTTCTTTAGAGTATACTAAGGGTGTGAGTTGTTTCACAGCTCCTTATTTCAAGAAGTATTGGTTGTAGGTCGAAAAAGAGAAGAGGGTTTTCTTATGTTAGAGAAATAAGGATCTGGATGTAAAGAGGAGCTAGAGTTTCTTATGTCAAGGTAATAATACTTTAGGATGAAAAGAGAATAAGATATACGATGATTTTGAAATATGAACAAAAGTTTCTTGTGGTAATAAAAACTTTAAGAAACTTTTTGAAATGAAAAAAAGGAGATGTGATGCTTTTAGATCTAATAAATGTAAATGTTTACTTTTTTGGTTAAGAAACTGTGTTTGCACATCTAAAATAAGAGAAAAAAAGATAGAATGATATTAGATCTATGATTAATATTTCTTTTTTTATTAAGAACCGTGTTTGTAGATCTAAAATAAGAGAAAACGATCGAATTATTTCAGATCATAAGAAAAAAAATGTTTCTCTTTTTTCTTAAGAAATAGTGTTTGTAGATATGAAATAAGAGGAAAAAAATAGAATGATTTTAGACCTTAAGACATAAATGTTTCTTTTTTCTTAAGAAACAGTGTCTGTAGATCTGAAATAAGAGAAAAAAGTTGGAATTATATCAGATCTTAAGAAATAAATAAATGTTTCTTTTTCTTAAGAAACAGTGTTTGTAGATATAAAATAAGAGAAAAAAGATAATGATTCCGGATCCATGAAATAAATAAATGTTTCTTTTTTGTGAAGAAACAGTGTTTGTAGATATAAAATAAGAGATAAAAGTTGGAATGATTTTCGATCTTAAGAAATAAATAAATATTTCCTTTTTCTTAAGAAATAGTGTTTGTAGATCTAAAATAAGAGAAAAAAGATAATGATTTTAGACCCATGAAATAAATAAATGTTTCTTTTTTAAGAAACAGTGTTTGTAGATCTAAAATAAGAGAAAAAAGTTGGAATGATTTTTGATCTTAAGAATTAAACAAATGTTTCTTTTTTCTTAAGAAACAGTGTTTGTAGTTTTAAAACAAGAGAAAAAAGATAAGGATTTCAAATCTATGAAATAAATAAATATTTCTTTTTTGAATGAAATTTTGGTGTAGATCTGAACTGCTAGAAAAAATAATACAACATTAGGTTGTTTAGTCCCACATTTTGAAATAATTTCAACCCCTTGTTCCAAGGCATGTATATAAAGTAGGCTATGTAATATTGATTGTGTGCTTCATTTCATTGTGATTAATTGGTGTACTTGGATCTATCAGCTTGGAAGGATAAATTCCAATGATCTAATTATTCTTTTGGTTGGTTGTATCATTTCTATTACCGATCTTGATATTTATTTCCATTAATGTTGTTGAATTTATCATTTTGGAAGGATAGATCCTAGCAATCTGATGTTAGAGCATCAAGGTTGGTGTATGGAAAGGTGTTGGAAAGTATAAAATATATCACCATTTCTATTTCTGATCTTGATGTTTCTATCCATAAGCTTCATTGGATTTATCACCTTAGATGGATAAATTTCAACAATATGATGTTAGAGCTTTTCTATGCATCAGTATCGCTAGACTTATCAACTTTGAAGGATAGATTCTAGCAATCTGATGTCAAAGCATTTAGGTTGGTGTGTAGAATGGTGTTGGAAAGTATGAAAGGAGAAGGATAGTTTCTTTCTTTATAGAAATGCCAATTTAGATATGAAAAGAGAGATTGTTTCCTTTTCTCATAGAAATAACTATTTCACATCTTGAACAATAAAATGGTAGTTTTAAAAAAAAATGAATTTGATCTGGAAAAGAAGGAGATTTTTTTTTTCTTTTTCTCACAGAAACATTTATTTTAGAACTTGAATAGAAAAAGATAGTTTTTCCCTTTTTAGAGCAATGATTGTAGATTTGAAAAATTGAAAGATTAATACTATATTCTTTTAAAAAAAAAAGATGATTCGGATCTAAAGAAGGAAAAGAATGTTTTTTATGAAAACAGTGATGGTAAATCTGAAAAGAGAAATAGATTTCAGATCTACAAATATTGGGAAGAGAGTTCACATGACAAGAAATGATAATCTCTAGTATGAAGATTAGAAACAGTAGTGTTTCTAATTTAAACGAAATGGTAGTTTAAGGCTAAAACAATGAACTTCAAACTTCAAAAGAGATTGGTTTAAAGTTTCAAAGTAAAAAAGAGAAACAAGAAAGATAAAATTTTCCTTTTAGAGGAGGAAGTTCATTTCTCAGTGAAAGCACCAAAAATGTTTACACAAAAAACGGAAAAACACCTCCAAGTCATAGTAGTAGAGCAGCGAAACCCGATATTTTTCAGCCATTCGCATCCGCACATGTCGGACTTGAATTGATCAAAATACCACGTTGTAAATAAATTTAGAGCAAATGAAATACAATCACAGAATCACAGACATAGAACAAACAGAATACCTCGCAGCGGAATATAAAATACATAGTAGTTCATGAAGCTACTACGGCAGAGTCTCAAACCAAATACATAATACAGTCTGAAAACAACATAATAGAAATCCGAAACACATAGAAATTCACTAATACATGAGATAAACTAGAATAGCTGAAACAGAAAGTAGATATAAATGTAGATAAGCAGAAATCCCAGCAAAGACCAGCTCCAGAAAGAGAATCCAAAGCTGTGAATACTCAGGCTGACCCGAGCGTAAAGTAAAACACAAAACACTCGAGTCAGGACAATATATACTTATATAATGTAAACTAACTCAAGTGAACTGTAGTAGAAATGCACAATAACTTAAAGGATGTTTGGGATCGCCCATCCTTTAAGAATCAGTTAAACTATAAATTTTACATCCCGTGGTTAAAATTTCAAAATGGTATTTTATACTTCAAACTCAAATGTCATTTCAAAATTCAGTATCATTCAAAATCCATTTCAAAATATCAAAAATATAATATCTTCCAAACCACATTCATTTTTATTTAATTTAAATACCATTACAAAACACATTTCAAAATAGTTTATATTTCAAAACAAATTACTTCATTTTAAATCATAAAATGAAGTTATTATATTTAATAATTAAATTATTAAATTTACAAAATTTTAGTCTTTCAAAATTCATTTATCCACTTAATTTATTAAAACAGATGAAAATTCAACTTTCGCAGCATTTAGAAATTGCTACGGAAAGTTACATTCAAAACAGTTCAATTTAATAAAAGATAGCATTTAAAAAGGTTGTAATAGGGTTACATTAGTTTCAAATAAAACTTAGTTAAATTCAATAACTATAGCATTTACAAAAATGCTATAATAACCTTTAATTAAACTTAGCCATTTGGTTCATTATTATCAACTACAGCATTTACAAATGCTGTATTATCATTTACATTAGAATTAATAGCATTTCAGAAATGCAGTTAATTAACTTCAAGTATTCAATAAAATTTCACAAACAATTATATTTTTATTTAAATCATTTTTAGCTTATAAAATCATATAATTTCACTTTTAAATCAGTCATTCAAATACCCTTATATTCATGATTTTATAAAGTTAAATCTCCATACAAAAATCAAAATTTAATAATAATTCACTTATTAAATTCCAACACTAAATTTTAAATTCATTATATTAAATTTAACTTAACATTTAAGTTTAAAATTTTCAAATATAACTTAATTTCATTTTTTATTTACTTAACCTAAAATTCACCTTTAAGCCAAATTCACAAATTTCCAATTTTAGTTATATTTCCAAATTTCAACCTAAATATTCATTCATTTCACATTTTAACTTTATTCAAAAATCATTAATATATTATAAAATCATTTTAAATCCATTTTAAAAAATATCATAAATTTATCATATTTTCATATTTAATTTAAATTCCATTTATCACCAAATTCTAGTTTCCAAAATAACTTACATTTCAGATTTTCTATCTTTACCATTAATTTATTTCACTTATAAATTTTCAGAAAATCAATAATGCTTTACAAAAATCATTTTTAATCAAATTTAAATCAAAATATTACAATATTTACATTTCTAAAATAATTTAAATTTTTTAGAAAAACATATTTTAACATCGGGTCTGTATTTCATTTTCTAGCCTAGATGAAGTGATACGGGTAATATATCATTTCAACCCGTAATTTACAAAGAAAACCCGGGTTTGATCATTTCAAACCCGCAATCCCAAGTAAATGAAAATAATTGAAAATCATTCAGGCCTATCATTTCAGCCCATAACGATTTTCTCCTATTCTAAAGTCCGTTCGGGTATGTATCATTTCAACCCATAGTGATTCTAGTCTACAGGGAACTTGCAGTTTGATAAACTGATGAAAATAATAGAATAGCATGAAATAACAGTAAAGTATGGTATAACAAGAGTAAATATAGGTGTGAACTTCATATGAATATAATATATCAGTTATAACAGGATGATATGCATTTACAGATTCAGGTGATGTCAGTTTATCACTATATAAGTACATATTAGTCTGGTGAGATTTACTCACAGTTTTGAGCTGATGACACAACGACGAATTGCACAACGGGATCTACGCAAGTACAAAATCACGATACAGATACGAAATGGAGGAGCCAAAGATTAATTCCCTTGAATACAAATCAAACAAACAATATAATAATTATAAGGTTTCAGACCAAAAATACGATAAACGATGCTAGAAATTAAGGAACAACAATTAATCAAACACTTGCACTTGCTTCCACCATCACTATGCTCAGCCTATAGGGTGATAAGGTACTGCCATAGGGTGTATTTGGTCAGGTATTGGTCATATATGGTCGGCCTAGCAAGGGTAGTGAAGGTATGGAAGTTGCTACGTATGAAAATACAAGTACAAGGCAAACAAGTGGATTTTTGTGCAATTTCAAGCATCGGGCAAGGTTACAAATGGTATGGCCAGACTTGCTGGAGGCTAGGAGATGGTGTGGCAGTGGTTTTGGTTCAGGCATGAGCTGGAGAAGGTGGTGCAAAGGGCGGCTAAGGGTGTGGTGAAGTGGTGGAAGTTACAAGGTGTGAATACAAAGGGTTTAAGGCAAATAAGTGGCTTTTGTGCACCAAAGGACCATTGGGCTCGGCCCCTACAAGGTGAAGGTCAGGTGGGATCTGTAGTGTCGGCCAAAGGTGATGGATGGACTGGTGGTGGCAGCCAAGGAGGTGGTTTAGGTGAAAAATGAAGGGTATATGCATAAATGGTTCGGCTAGGCTGAACAAGTGGAGTGTTTGCATAAACTTTGGTGGATCTAGTCATAGATGACCACGGCATAGCTTGGTCAGCGGGCTGGAGGAGATGGTGACCTGATGTGGTGATGGTGGAGGCGGCTATGGTGGTGGAGGAGCAAGGCCGAACCTATGATGAAGAAGAACAAGTGTAAAAACCATGAATTCAAGCATAAACAAATGGAAAAAGGAAATAAAGTTTACCAAACTTTCTTCAAAAGCTATGGCCGAAATTTTTTGAGGAAATGAGAGAAAAAATGAAGTAAGTGAATGAGAAATGAGGGTGGAAGCTGAAAGAATGAAGAGATATGGCCATTTGAGTGAAAAGAAATGTTAAAATGTGAAAAGGTGGGAAAATCAAAAGCCATAGGAAACAAAAGGTCACAAACCCTTTCAATTTACCTTTTATTATTTATATAAATTTATGTAGCTGAAATAATAATAATATCAGATAATATTTCGAAATTTTCAACCAATATACAAATATATATAATATTTATCAATTATGTAAAGTAAAATTAAGGAAAATAGTTAAAACAGTGAACTAGACTAGCAAAATTTGAAGTTAAATGAAATAATTTTTAGAAAATTCATATAAGCTTGTAAAGTATTTTTAAACATAAATAATAACATAAAATACAAATATATTCACAAAATAAATATTTAAAATTTAATTTAAATATAAAATTATAATGCAGAAAATAGCAGAAAATGGGAAAACAGCCCTTAAAAATAGAAAATCAACCTAGTAATTTTTAGAAAAATTCTATTATTATTTTAAAACTATTTAGAGATTAATTTTCACAAATAAAACAAATTTAAAATAAAATAAAGAAATTTAAAAATGAATAAAATGGCAGAAAATTAGAAAACAGCCTTTAAAAATAGGAAATAAATACAATAAATTTTGGAAAAATTATATTATCATTTTAAAAATGTTTAGAAATGATATCACACAAATAAAAAAAATTTAAAATAATTTCAAAATGAAATAAAGTCAAATTTAAATATATAGTCAAAATCTAGGGTTGTTACACTCTCCCCCACTCAAATCTTTTCGTCCTCGAAAAGGAAGGAAGCAGAGAAACAACAAGAAAGAGCAATAGGTTGGAATGCATCCCCGAAAGAAGGTAGGGAAAAAAAGATAGCTAGGAGGTAAAGCAGGTTGAAAGACAATGATGAACCATTATTTGAACCACTATACATTTCAATTTTAATTTCATAATATTTTAGACATTTTATAATATGGTGAATAGTCATTTGATTCAAATCTGATGGTTCAAAGTAATCAAATTTTAAACATTTTAAAATCTTTAGGAGGGAAAATAACTGATCAAAATATTCTTTATATAGTACTTTATCAAGATACTTTTATCAAAATACTTTTATAACTCGATGTCGTAACTAGTTTACTTTCGTTCCTGCAGACTCTGGCTATGCGTTGATCAGGCGCAAAGCTAGAATTCTCCAAGTACTTAGTAGACTTGTTTCAACACCCAGTGAAAATAATGAAAACACTTTTAAAAACAGATATGGAAAGTACAATCCAAACAAATCAACCAAATCGAAACAGTTGTCTAACCATGGATCGCAGATACACAATGGTTACGCCTGGATCCCCCAGGAAACAATCCGTATCCGTAAGCTTTCTCAGCCCTGCGAGTTACGCCATGATGACGAGTAGAATGCAGGATACACAATGGTTACGCTTGGATCCCCCGGAAATAATCCGTACCCCTAGGCAAGACTCAGCCAGGCACTTGCGCTACTCTTCGCGACCTACACAGATTGCAGGATACACAATGGTTACGCCTGGATCCCCCAGGAAACAATCCGTACCCCTAGGCAAGACTCAGCCAGGCAGTTGCGCTATGTAGTCGCGATCATAATACCACGGGGATCGCCGTGGAATTCGATGGACACTCGAGTATCATATCTGGAAAACCCAAATCAAAGAGAGAGAATAATATCGATAGAATGAATCCACAGTGTGGCCACAAAGCGAATATCAAGCAGAAGGCACTTTCCATATCTTTACTTCGAAAATATGTATCATATAGTACCTTTCAAAATCACTTTCAAATATCATACTTATATAAAGTCCATTATATATAAGATTTCATTTCAAATCAAATACTTTCCAAAATAATAGTATATCAAATCACACTTATATAAATTTCGATTATATAAGATTTCACTTTTCAAAATTGAGTACCTTTTCAAATCAACAGTTCTCAAATCAATGGTTTACTTATACAAATCATTTTTATATAAGTTCGATAGCTCCCAAATCAAGTATTAAATAAAACAGGTTCTAAATTTTAAACCATTTCGATATCAAATAAATTTTAAAATCATATATGATGTCACCAAATCATTTCTTTCAAGTTATACATATTCAGTTTCAAAATTTCTTAAAACAATAGGTTTAGAAAATAATCCAAATTTCCAAATCAACAAAATTTAGGTCAAATAAATCCATTTCCATTTCAAACATGTATTCACTTCAATAGTCATAATACTTTCAAAGTTATGAATCTTTCGAAACTAAAATACTTGAAATCATTACACTTTGAAAATCATAACATTTAGACATCATGCATTTGAAATCATAAAACATGCCCTTAATTCTTTTCATTTCAATTTTTTCAATTAAACCAAAATCTAAAATTTCCAATTTTAATTCAATTCAAACCAACAGTTTCAATTTAGTTTTCCAACAAAACCATTTCAAATATTATCAATTTCAAATACAGATTTGATTTACAAAATAAACTATTAAATCTTAAATATGTTTCAAGTCTTAAATATACCATATTTCAAAACTAAATTTCATAATTTTATATATCTCAAATTTTACTTCATTATTACTTACATATGTCATTATTTCGCAACATTACATTCGATCGCTCGCTTGATCACACAAGTTCGCTTTCGAACTAGTATTGTCCATTCGACTTCCCTAATGCGGACTTCGATATGGTTTCTTGACTAGAAGCCATCAGTCTCCTTGCATAGACATATACTATGATAGAGAATTCTAGAATCAAGCCCAAAATCCATATCAAATGTTCGCCATCAAGAATCAAAAGAAAAATCCTAACACGGAATGGTGTAATTCACATCGAACTTGTGTACTCAAACTTGGATCAAATTAATTATGCGAATAAAACAACGTATGTACAACCTATGTATCTATTCCAACTTGTTAAATAAATAGTTTTATAAAGATGTTACTAAGTTAAAACATTTAAAACCAAAATTTTCTCAAACATTTGAAGACTAATTTTTTTATCCAAAACATTTCAAACCTAAATTTCATATTAGTATAATTCAAAATAGTCTTATTTATTTACTTAACAAAACAGTTTCAACTTATAAAAAAACCATATTGTTTCATACTTGAAACATACAAACTAAACTTATATTCTTTATCAAATACCTTATACCTTTCAAAAAATTTAGCTTTGAAAAATTAACCTTGATTTGGAAGTGCTCGAATCTTAAAATAGTCGAAGAAGTCATATTTTCAATCCAAGAGTTGAAAATCAACACTAAATCAGTAAATCAATTTCAAAAGTTAGGTTTCAAAATCTGAAACTCGAGAACTGAACACCGGCTTACTTTAAATCTTTTCAAATATATATATATATATATATATATACAGATCTATCTTTCGAATATCAAACCATACTTCGAAATCTGAAATCAAAATTGGTTTCACAAAATCACTCGCAGAGCAAAGCTACTAGAGTGGCCTCTCTCTCACTTAGAAACTCGAAAATCAATGTCGATGATGCATGCATTCATCACCGAAATTATTTTCCAGCGACATAAGTGAGTTTCGAGCTTCAATTAACTTTGAACTTTAAATCATATTACTATATATATTTTCCAAAATCTTAAAACCGATTTCAAAATACCGGAATTCGATTCCTCGAAATTCAAATTCAAAACCCTTCAGTTATAAATCATTTTTGTATAAATCAAGTTCTTATAAAATTTCAAATTCTTTCGAAATTTCAAATTTTCATTTTTGAAAGGTATATAATCCTTATCGAAAACATTTCACTTTTATATACAAAATATGGTCATCCTTAATAATTTCGATGTATGCACAATTTCAAAATACAACCAAACACAAATTTCCAAAGGATGATTCAAGGAAGGATTTCAAACAAACAAAGATTCAAAATTAGAGGAACTCTAATCAAATAGAATTCTAGTTCGAAGATAAACTCAAACGAAGATGAGATAATTTAATTACCAAATAGAGGATAGATAAGCCTATATAAATCGCGGGCGAACTTAACCGGTCAACCGAGACTTTAGGAATATAATCAATACGGAAAACTAAGGCAAATCGACCTTCGATCGCCAGAGATAGAATCCGGGTAGAGCAGGAGATAGATAGCATCGACATCCGAGGATACAAAATCTTTAGTGAATCAATGCCAATTGTAAAGGAGTTTCACCCATTTACAAATCATTCAAAGATTTACGGGATCATCGCTCTTTAGAGAGGTCATTCCAAAGTAGAGTTACGAATGCTCCAAAATTAAAAGGAAAAATGGGGAAAACAAGACTGGATTCCAGGAAAAGTGGGAGTGTTCCAAAGTTCAAGGAATCCTAGTCGATAAGAATCTTAACCAAAAGATTTCTAACAAGGTGGATAACGAAGAGATGAAGTTTAGAAAATCTTGATTTCGAAATAAGAACATTTTTATACCAAAATAATCTTTGAAAAATCTTTTAAAAATCATTTTATACTTCGAAAATACGTTCTCTCACAAAGAAAGGATTCTGAGATTGATTTCACTCATTCTAGGGTATTTCTACCCTATCTCTAATGAGTTTTTGCTCCGCAGGCTAAGGTTTGCCTAAAACCAAAGCTCTGATACCAACTGTAACAATCCGATATTTTTCAGCCATTCGCATCCGCACATGTCGGACTTGAATTGATCAAAATACCGCGTTGTAAATAAATTTGGAGCAAATGAAATACAATCACAGAATCACAGACATAGAACAAACAGAATACCTCGTAGCGGAATATAAAATACATAGTAGTTCATGAAGCTACTACGGCAGAGTCTCAAACCAAATACATAATACAGTCTGAAAACAACATAATAGAAATCCGAAACACATAGAAATTCACTAATACATGAGATAAACTAGAATAGCTGAAACAGAAAGTAGATATAAATGTAGATAAGCAGAAACCCCAGCAAAGACCAGCTCCAGAAAGAGAATCCAAAGCTGTGAATACTCAGGCTGACCCGAGCGTAAAGTAAAACACAAAACACTCGAGTCAGGACAATATATACTTATATAATGTAAACTAACTCAAGTGAACTGTAGTAGAAATGCACAATAACTTAAAGGATGTTTGGGATCGCCCATCCTTTAAGAATCAGTTAAACTATAAATTTTACATCCCGTGGTTAAAATTTCAAAATGGTATTTTATACTTCAAACTCAAATGTCATTTCAAAATTCAGTATCATTCAAAATCCATTTCAAAATATCAAAAATATAATATCTTCCATACCACATTCATTTTTATTTAATTTAAATACCATTACAAAACACATTTCAAAATAGTTTATATTTCAAAACAAATTACTTCATTTTAAATCATAAAATGAAGTTATTATATTTAATAATTAAATTTACAAAATTTTAGTCTTTCAAAATTCATTTATCCACTTAATTTATTAAAACAGATGAAAATTCAACTTTCGCAGCATTTAGAAATTGCTACGGAAAGTTACATTCAAAACAGTTCAATTTAATAAAAGATAGCATTTAAAAAGGTTGTAATAGGGTTACATTAGTTTCAAATAAAACTTAGTTAAATTAAATAACTATAGCATTTACAAAAATGCTATAATAACCTTTAATTAAACTTAGCCATTTGGTTCATTATTATCAACTACAGCATTTACAAATGCTGTATTATCATTTACATTAGAATTAATAGCATTTCAGAAATGCAGTTAATTAACTTCAAGTATTCAATAAAATTTCACAAACAATTATATTTTTATTTAAATCATTTTTAGCTTATAAAATCATATAATTTCACTTTTAAATCAGTCATTCAAATACCCTTATATTCATGATTTTATAAAGTTAAATCTCCATACAAAAATCAAAATTTAATAATAATTCATTTATTAAATTCCAACATTAAATTTTAAATTCATTATATTAAATTTAACTTAACATTTAAGTTTAAAATTTTCAAATATAACTTAATTTCATTTTTTATTTACTTAACCTAAAATTCACCTTTAAGCCAAATTCACAAATTTCCAATTTTAGTTATATTTCCAAATTTCAACCTAAATATTCATTCATTTCACATTTTAACTTTATTCAAAAATCATTAATATATTATAAAATCATTTTAAATCCATTTTAAAAAATATCATAAATTTATCATATTTTCATATTTAATTTAAATTCCATTTATCACCAAATTCTAGTTTCCAAAATAACTTACATTTCAGATTTTCTATCTTTACCATTAATTTATTTCACTTATAAATTTTCAGAAAATCAATAATGCTTTACAAAAATCATTTTTAATCAAATTTAAATCAAAATATTACAATATTTACATTTCTAAAATAATTTAAATTTTTTAGAAAAACATATTTTAACATCGGGTCTGTATTTCATTTTCTAGCCTAGATGAAGTGATACGGGTAATATATCATTTCAACCCGTAATTTACAAAGAAAACCCGGGTTTGATCATTTCAAACCCGCAATCCCAAGTAAATGAAAATAATTGAAAATCATTCAGGCCTATCATTTCAGCCCATAACGATTTTCTCCTATTCTAAAGTCCGTTCGGGTATGTATCATTTCAACCCATAGTGATTCTAGTCTACAGGGAACTTGCAGTTTGATAAACTGATGAAAATAATAGAATAGCATGAAATAACAGTAACGTATGGTATAACAAGAGTAAATATAGGTGTGAACTTCATATGAATATAATATATCAGTTATAACAGGATGATATGCATTTACAGATTCAGGTGATGTCAGTTTATCACTATATAAGTACATATTAGTCTGGTGAGATTTACTCACAGTTTTGAGCTGATGACACAACGACGAATTGCACAACGGGATCTACGCAAGTACAAAATCACGATACAGATACGAAATGGAGGAGCCAAAGATTAATTCCCTTGAATACAAATCAAACAAACAATATAATAATTATAAGGTTTCAGACCAAAAATACGATAAACGATGCTAGAAATTAAGGAACAACAATTAATCAAACACTTGCACTTGCTTCCACCATCACTATGCTCAGCCTATAGGGTGATAAGGTACTGCCATAGGGTGTATTTGGTCAGGTATTGGTCATATATGGTCGGCCTAGCAAGGGTAGTGAAGGTATGGAAGTTGCTACGTATGAAAATACAAGTACAAGGCAAACAAGTGGATTTTTGTGCAATTTCAAGCATCGGGCAAGGTTACAAATGGTATGGCCAGACTTGCTGGAGGCTAGGAGATGGTGTGGCAGTGGTTTTGGTTCAGGCATGAGCTGGAGAAGGTGGTGCAAAGGGCGGCTAAGGGTGTGGTGAAGTGGTGGAAGTTACAAGGTGTGAATACAAAGGGTTTAAGGCAAATAAGTGGCTTTTGTGCAACCATGGCTCAACCAAAGGACCATTGGGCTCGGCCCCTACAAGGTGAAGGTCAGGTGGGGTCTGGAGTGTCGGCCAAAGGTGATGGATGGACTGGTGGTGGCAGCCAAGGAGGTGGTTTAGGTGAAAAATGAAGGGTATGTGCATAAATGGTTCGGCTAGGCTGAACAAGTGGAGTGTTTGCATAAACTTTGGTGGATCTAGTCATAGATGACCACAGCATGGCTTGGTCAGTGGGCTGAAGGAGATGGTGACCTGATGTGGTGATGGTCGAGGCGGCTATGATGGTGGAGGAGCAAGGCCGAACCTATGATGAAGAAGAACAAGTGTAAAAACCATGAATTCAAGCATAAACAAATGGAAAAAGGAAATAAAGTTTACCAAACTTTCTTCAAAAGCTATGGCCGAAATTTTTTGAGGAAATGAGAGAAAAAATGAAGTAAGTGAATGAGAAATGAGGGTGGCAGCTGAAAGAATGAAAAGATATGGCCATTTGAGTGAAAAGAAACGTTAAAATGTGAAAAGGTGGGAAAATCAAAAGCCATAGGAAACAAAAGGTCACAAACCCTTTCAATTTACCTTTTATTATTTATATAAATTTATGTAGCTGAAATAATAATAATATCAGATAATATTTCGAAATTTTCAACCAATATACAAATATATATAAAATTTATCAATTATGTAAACTAAAATTAAGGAAAATAGTTAAAACAGTGAACTAGACTAGCAAAATTTGAAGTTAAATGAAATAATTTTTAGAAAATTCATATAAGCTTGTAAAGTATTTTTAAACATAAATAATAACATAAAATACAAATATATTCACAAAATAAATATTTGAAATTTAATTTATATATAAAATTATAATGCAGAAAATAGCAGAAAATGGGAAAACAGCCCTTAAAAATAGGAAATCAACCTAGTAATTTTTAGAAAAATTCTATTATTATTTTAAAAATATTTAGAGATTAATTTTCACAAATAAAACAAATTTAAAATAAAATAAAGAAATTTAAAAATGAAGAAAATGGCAGAAAATTAGAAAACAGTCTTTAAAAATAGGAAATAAATACAGTAAATTTTGGAAAAATTATATTATCATTTTAAAAATGTTTAGAAATGATATCACACAAATAAAAAAAATTAAAATAATTTCAAAATGAAATAAAGTCAAATTTAAATATATGGTCAAAATCTAGGGTTGTTACAGTACTAACGTCCACTGTTCCTCTTTTATAATCTCTTTCATTTCTGATTACAAGTACAAGCATATGCGTAAACATGCTACTGTTACTAAGAGTTTTCCCTCTCAAAGTTATCTGCCATTGTTGATGAGAGCTTCACTCTTTTCCAACCTCTTTTTCTACAATGCTATGTGTCTGGTATCTATAGAGTGAGGTTATGATAAGGGTGCCAGTTGAGTACATAGCCTCTGAAATTTGGTTCAACCATCTTTCCTCTGGGATTTGGTCTGGGATTTGGTTTAATCTTCCTTCATGTGAGATTTGGTTCAACCTTCCTTCCCCTACGATCTGGTTCAACCTTCCTTTCTCTGGGATTTGGTTGCACCTTTCTTTATATAAGATTTAGTTCTACCTTTCATTCTCTAGGATTTGGTTAAACCTTTCTTCCATTGGAAATTGTTAGATATTTAGTAGTTTTGATTCCTTTTTGGACTATTACTCATGCTTCATGAAAATAAGTGATTGCCAGGACTTAGACCCGGGTGGGTTGGCTGAAAGGCGTAAATCTTTACCAATGTGCTATGTTATTATGCCATAACCCCTTTCCAGGTCCGAATTGGATGAAACTTGAACTGGTAGGTGTGTGTCGCTAAGTAGAGTATTCCAATGCCCCTGAATGTTCCATGTGAGAGAGAAAATTAGCAGTTCTCTAAAATGGGACCCATATAACTTAGACAATGGTCTAATGCTAAGATGTTCATATTCACTATGTAGTGGGCGGAAATGCCCACAACACTAACAATTAGAAATTTTGTTTACTTCATACTTTTCAGGGGAATTATCATAGCAAGGAGAAATGAAAGATTAAGCAAGCACAAAAATATATGAACTATCAAAAAGCATTTCAGAAGTGACATTACAGAAAAGGACTACAAATCAGGTGATATTTACAAAGTTTATATGATTTACATAAGACATAAAATTATTTACAAAACTATGAAGTTATTCACATATGTACAAACCAAGTATATATATTTCAAAGATACAAATACATCATAGGTCTTTAGCTTGCTAAGATTCTTAGCGATCAAAGGATCAACTATGTGACAAATTGCAACACTGAGAACTTCTTTAAGTTTCTTTTCTTTTTCCTTATGCCATTTGCATCATCAATCGCATCAACATTTATCTTTAAAGTATGGTTAAAAGCTCTGTTTGCGCCCCTAAGGGTCTTGTTGTCCCTTTCTAACTCGCAACACGCTTCTGAAGGAAGTAATTATTACGTTCAAGCTTTGGACCTTGGCAGCATACTCATTAATACTTTGAGAATGTTTTGGTTTTTTTGCTCGTCAAAATACCTAGCTATTTTGAACTTGAATTTCCTGCACCAATTCCCTACAAAATTCTCGTCTAAGCCTAAGGGAGCGTTGATCATAGTAGGAAATTTCTGAGCAGTGAGGTGAGTTGACCTTGTGGGTCTGGTAACCGAGAGAGCAGCGTGAGGAACCAGCAAATTAATACTTGAAATTTTTTCTCCCATAATGAATTCTATTGATTTGCACTGAACCTGATCATCCTTCAATTTCAATTTTAAATCACTAATCTGCTGGATAAGCTCTGACATCTTATGATCGAAATCGATTGAAGGGTTAGACTTTACTTGTCGCTTCAGTGCTGTAATCATTTACCTTTATTTTTAATATCGGCCTCGAGATAGGAAATTTGATCTTTAAGATATCTAGCAATGGTTTTTTGAACAAAATATCTTTTGTGCCATTTCAAGGCTTCAGCTTGCCACCAAAGCATTCTTGTCAAATATCATCATTGAGTTCACTCCTTCCACATGATTTTAATAGTTTCTCTCTAAGAATAGCGATGTGTGATGATAAATCAAGGGTTAGAGAAACTGTAGATAAGTATAGCTCCTAGTTAAGAAAAAAGAAACAAAATAAAGTAAAAATCAAGATGAAAAATCTCTTTATTATTGTAATAGATTACAACACAAAAACCAACGAAGTTGAAAGATACATAAATAATCAGTTTACATCTAAAGCTGAGAAAATACTTTACTAGCTTTATCTAATGAGTTAGCGCAAAGATTAACTATTGAATCAAAAGGAATATTTACACCTTCAGGAGTGATAACTGGTGGACATTTGCTATAGTCCCACTTCTCGGTTGGTGGGCCATCACTACCATAAATTAACTTAGAGTGAAATGTTCTGATCTCCTTAAGAAGTTTTTCTTTCTCATCGCCAAGGAAGTCAAAGAGGAGACGAGGATATTTCGAGTAGAGTTTTTGTATATCTCTAAGAAAACAATACCTTGCCAATTTCAAAGACTCTTATATTGATGCCTTTTCAAGATAAAACATTCTCAGTTTAACATATTGGCTTAAATGGTATTTAGAAACAAGTCGACCTAATGAACAGTCACTTTGGTCATCTGTTTCGTACAAAACAGACTTAGAAAAAAACTCAGATACAAATTTGTTCTTATAATACTTAAGCTTTTCAGTGGGGAGATCTTGGAGAATCGGTCTGACCTTTGGTAAGTTCCAATAAGCTCCGAGGTATGGATCAGAACCGAATTCATCCAAGCATCTCTTATGAAAACGTCTAAGGAGACCCCCAATAAATTTGCCTAAGTATGAAAAATCAATAATTGAATGTCTACAACAACCTTTATATAAAAAGTTGATTAAAATGTCTCTTTCTTTAATCAGCATCCAAAATAGGGTATCAATTCATCAGTGAAGTTGCACTCTCTTTAGAAGAGGGGGAAACTTTTTGGTGCTTAAAAGATGACAGCACCGATGCATTTCTATCAAGTCCATGATATTTTTATGAAAGTACATTTTGCTTATTTATTTGCTTATCTAAGTCCCTATATAACTTGTTTATTTCTTCCTGTTTTCACTTAAGTTTGGTTTTATAGGGGAGGACATATCTCTTCCTTATCTAAAATAAATGATTTGCACTATTATTATCTTCGAAGTAAAAAGACATTTAAATAGAGAATCTCATACCTATGATATCAGGACAGAAGTCTGAGAAGCCTTCCCTTTCCCTTTCCGCTCTTCAACATTAATGGGAGCAAGTTCTTCTTCTTGAGGAGCAGAAGGCCCGGTGGTTTCTGATGGAACATCTTTTTGGGGAGATGGCACTTTTTCAAGAGCTTTAGCATTACCATTATCATCTTTCTCAGAAGTTCCAAAAGGGCCCCCTCGATCACCACCTGAACCTTAGCCGCCATCAAGGTTATTTTCATCATCGTCATCATCATCATTATCATCATAGCCGTCACCATCGACATCATCGCCTTCTTCCTCGTCAGCATTATTCTTATGACTCTCATCCTCAGAGTCAGACCTGATTTCAAATGAGGAGACGTCGAATGAAAGAATTCTAGAGGTGTCAATTTCCTCCTCTGCTACGGCTTCAACCCCAACTTCATTTAATTAATTTTGTCCATTACTTTATCAACAAGGGCAGAGTTGAGTAAGAGGAAGCTTAGGTTAGGGCACTTCTTGAAATTACTAGCACAAGAGAGCATTAGGGCTTCTTTATAAGAATTCAGCATGATTTTCCCAAAAGTAGTATTAAGAAATCTAGATACTTGCTGCTTAGTGTCAGAAATGGTATTGACAGCAAGTTTCGATGAAGCTTTGTTTTTCTTTAACTTCTCCTTTAAAGAAGCATTCTTCACTACTATGCGGGCCTTCTCCTCGTCAGATTCTTTCAAAATTGGATCCATAGAAAAAAATTTATCCACAAGGAGCTTACGAGCCCTTTTTTTCTAGGAGATCTGATTCTGTCTGGGCAGGAGAAGCTTTTAATCGTTCCAATTCGAAGGTCATTTCATCTTTTTCATAGACAAGGAAGACATTTGATTCTTAAGAGAAGAAATTTCCTCTCGGAACTTGAAGGATTCAATGGAAGATTTGGATGCATGCTCATGAAGAGCTAACCAACTCTTAGAAATCTGAAAGAAGAAAGTGCAATGCAAGTTATAGATTTAGAGAAAACCAGTAATGATAAGGTCAACTAAAGTAAAATTCACCAAAAATTATTGCTCTTTTAGAGAGCGGTAATGCCCTACCAAATCAGAAACAGTGGAAGGCAGGTGGATAGAGGTGAAAAACTATAAGTTTAAGATAGACTGGGCTGTCTCTTCAAAATTGACAGAAGGAGAAGAAGATATCGGCTGAGAAGGAGTGCACTTTAGAGTGGGGGGCATCTCCAAAGCCAGTTGCATTTATGCAAGAGAAGCTGGAGAGTTAGAAACGGAAATGGGAGAAAGGAGATCAATGGAAAAATGAGTTTTCTCTGGTTTTTCTTTAGCAGCTTCAACAACCGGGCTCTCCGGAGCTATGTCAAAGGATAAACGATCATCCTCCTCTATATCAATAATTTTATCAACCTTCTAAGGAGGTTCTGCTTCAGTCGGTGACATTAAATTCCTTTTAATGGCCTTATGGGTTTTAGCAAAGGATTGGATAATAGATAGTGCACCAGAAGTTGTAGGAAGGGAAGCAGCACCACTAACAGGCGCTGTAACCTAAGAAAAAGCTGTAAAGAACACAAACAGATTAGAAGTTATCAAAATAATTTAAAAAGGAAAAAAAGATAAAAAACAAATGCTATGCCTATAACTTACAGGTTTACTCTACGCAAATTGGCGACATAGGAGAAAAATGTTCAGAATCTCCCAAGGCCAAGAAGTGTTCCTCTTGGATGCATGCTGGATCAAAGGGGGGTAGCCCCGAAACACTTTGACCAGGGAAAAGAATAGAATGCTTCCTTAAGTTCGAAAGGATCAACGGCTTCAATCAGTTTCCTACCTTATACGAAACTGTGATTAAAGACTCCATTGTTCTGTTATCAACCACAATGAGTTTTTTGGCTGAAGCACTTGACATAAGACAAAGATTAGACAAGAAAAGCAACAAGACAGAAAGAAAACAACGAAAATTCAAACTTGTGAGGAGTAAAAAAAAAACCCGCTAATGTTATAGAAACATCTAACAAAGAAAAACTTGTTTTCCCCATATTTAAACTTGTTATCCTCATCCGATATCACTTCTTTTGAGGGTTGGCTCTAATGATTTGATGATTGAGAGTGCTGAGTTTGACTAGTCGGGTCAAGTGGTACAGAACATCAGCATTTAAGAAAGGGAGTCAAGACTCTAGTGCCATTATCTCCAGAGATAAAAGGTACGTGTAGACAATACGTGATAGCTGGATTGGTGTAATCCTAAGATGAGAAATAAATATGGATAGAAGGCAGAAATCCTCCGTTTTATATTTGGATGATGGTGTAAGCCAAGAACCTTTTAGGAGGGTTGATGTTGATAACTATTTCCTTGGGTGGAATAGCTTCCACACTAGTAATTCCAAAGTCGCTGAGGAGGGCATCAACCTTGTCCTGTGAAGATATCATGGAATGCTTTGAAATGACACCGAGTTTCTCTGGAGAGCTCATGATTCTACCGGGTGAAAACGCTTTAGTTAGAATTTTCAAGTTTATTATGAATGTAGTTTTATTTCAAGAATTTAAGAAAAACTCTACTTAAATAACATAAGGAAAAATCAAACATGAAACATCCCATTTTGGGAAAAATGGTTAATTTAAAAGTCAAAGATATCGGGCTTTCGACATAGTCGAAATGAAAAGGACATCAACACTTAGCAAATACCTCTCGACAATGTCAAAAGCCTAAATAAGAGTATTCATGGAGCTTTCGACAGAGTCCAAAGGAAAGAAAGTTAATGTTTAGCCACAACCTTTCAATAGTGTCGGAAGCACAAATATGAGCAATCACTGAGCTTTCGACGGGGTTGAAAGAAAATATAGGAAAGTATAGTAGCACTTTTCAACAATGTTGAAAGCTTCACATGAACCAATTTGTTAAATAGAAACAGTTAGAACTAACTTAAAAACTTGAACAAAATATACGCTACAAACATTTCATAAACAAGCTAACAAAACCCTTCGACGCTGTTGAAACCTATGACTTAAATTTTCTATGAACATTATCGAAACCTTTTATACCCATTTAGTCAAAAGGTCTTAGAATAAACTTATATAAACTTGGAATGTTTCGACAGCATTAAGGAAAGGTAATTATAGATGCTTCCAACCGTGTCATTACAAACGGTTTCAAAAGGGATGAAGGGGCATTAAGATTCCAAAGGAAAACTAATGATAATGGATTGCTATTGACACAAAAGGTTTAGACTGAATCGAAACATTTCGCTTTCGAGAGGGGTGACTACAATCAAATTAACTGCATAACCTTTTGACAAGGTTGATCAAATTCATGATACCACACCTTTCGACCCCAACAAAGGGGCTAAGGAAGCAAAACCAATATTTATGCCTCAATCCTTTACGAATAGGTAGAAATGTCATTTTGTGGTGCCAATTTTTCATCCTTACACTTGAAATTTCCTGGCAAAGAAAATAGATACGTCAGTCTTCCCCAAAACTGATTGCTAATCCAAGGTTTCAAAACTTATTAAACAAGTAAATTAAACCCATCAAGGAAATGGATTTATATAGGAATAAAACTTTTTAATTTCAAAAGTGTTATCGAATCAAAAAACAAGATTTTCTAAAGAAGAACAGGAATCGTAAATATCGAAATAAAAGTACAAAATGAGAAATAAGTTTTATCGCTTCCTGAAATTGAATTAAAAAATTTCTCAAACCCGCACTCAAGAAATCTAAATTCAAACATTTCATAGTCAAATGTAAATTTTGACATCTGGAAAATCAAAGTCAACTAAAACATAAAAATAGAGAATAGAAATTATAAATACAGAAAAAGTCTCAAACTTACTTTTAAATTTGATTAGACTTTGATTTAGGAAAAAGAAATTTGAGAATTTTTGGAATTCTTTTACTCGTACTTGAATTTTTGTTCGTAGAAATGTGAAAGAGGAAGAAGAAGAAGAAGAGCGTACTTTATAAGAAAAGTCACCTAGAACCATCAACCGCTAGATCAAATTTGAATGGACGGCCAAGATTCATGCAGGACTGCCAAGAGGTGGGAAGTTTCTAGTTTTTGACAGAGTTAACTTGGAAAGTCAAGTGCATCCATTCGCGAGGGACAAATGTTACTCTTAAAATCCACCTTTCGACTAAGTCAAAACCATTTTAAGTAAAGAAAAAAGGAGAACAGGAGAGAAGAGCTCCAGCTAGACCTTCGAAGGAGTCGAAGGGATGCTACCGCCTAGGTTTCAATGCCACATGACCTTTTGAAGATGTCTAAGGGTTTTCACAATCAAGGTTCATTACGCTTTTCCCTTTCGAAAGAGACAAAGGAGTCGAAAGCACCCTTTCACCTTCAGTAGCAACCTTTCGACTAGGTGAATCCATTTGCATGAAGGCCTTTCAAATGAGCCAAAGTAGCACCTTTCGAAGGCAATAAAGAACAACTCTTTGTATATGCATCAAACCTTTCGAAACCAAAGGTTTCGCCTTTGTTTCAACCACGTGAAAGCAATCATTGTCTTGAACCACCCATGTGAAAGCTATGATAAGCCTTTCTAACCGATCGAAGCCAATGTGATTTAGGAGGGTTTCGCATCAAATCAGAAACAAGAGCTCAGACGTAACCAACATCAGCGAAACCATTGAACAATGCCTATCGACAGAGTCGGAAGCACTTATAAAGCAACATGAAGAAGGGAAGCGTAACCATACCTTTCTACAAAGGTGGTAACATACTTGAATCATTCGACAGCCACCTTTCAACCAAGTCGAAAGCATCACGGTTGAAAGGTACCAACCAGCATCTATAAATAAGACCCAAGGGGTTAGGTTTTGGGGATCCAATTCTTATAATTCTAAATTTGTATCTTCTTAATCAAAAGTGTTGTAACCCTAATTACAAAATTGATTTATGGATTTGAAGTAATAAAGTCTTCTTTAGCTTTTCAAAGGGAAGTCTCAAGTATGTCAGTTTACTTTACTATTTTATAGGCTTTTGTTGGGTTTAATCTTGTGTTTCAGGTGTCGCCTACATCGAAAGGTCACTTCTGACATAATCGAAAACCATCAGATTTATAACTTCAGCTATATACTTCAAGCTACTATCGCCTGAGTTTATGCTTTCTAAAAGGAGGAAACCTTGCCTTGATTTACTAAATCCTTTAGTTAAGACAAGATGCCAAGAGGTCAAGCTATTGACAAAGTCGCAACCTAGTTCCAAACCGTTCTAATTGGAGATTGATAATCCAAACCAAGGATACTTAAGCCCATAGCTTTCAACGAAGTTGAAAACTCTGTCCTAGATTCTTGGTTCAAGTTTTAACATCTAAACCACCTTGCTTTCGACAGAGTCGAAACCCTTGTCTTAGATTCTTGGATAAAGTCCTAGCTAAATAATAACTAAGGCCTTTGACATGGTCAAAAACAATCAAGAAAAATCAACCAAGAAAAAACTTATCCGGGGTATTCCATCTATTTTTAAATCTGGGCTTTCACAGGAAAAATGAATCTATCTCGATAGAATTGAAAGTTTAATAATGGAAGTAGCCAACCCTTTCAACTGAGTCGAAAGGTTCGACTGAACAACTTCTTGCTTCTGCATCCTAATAAAAAGGAAATTCAAGAAGGATAAACTACTTCCAGTCCTCTCCACCTACTTAAAAGATAAACCTCATTCCAGAACACAACTTTGGGGTGTTGACAAGATTTCTTATTAACAACGCTGCTTAGCAGAATGGGTTCCTCCTCACTAGCATCCCTTTTTAAAACATATCTTTTGCAAATCTTAATCCTGCAACCAAAACTGGTTAAAACATAAAGCAATATCATGTATACATACAAATCAAGTAAAAAATGAACTATCTGTTCAAACGCCATAGTTTTTTTTTACTAATACTAACCTTTGGCTGACTCGGGCCTACTAGACAAAATAAACAAATAATCTAACTTCTATTTGATACTCCTCTTCTGGACAGTCTGTCCTTAACTTAGTTATCCCAGGGTCGAATGATCCTAATGGTTTTATGGGTCCACCAATAACCTATCTCTCCTCTATAGATTCCTTTCTATGTATAACATTATTTTAGTCTTACTTGTGACAAAGCCCTACACACTGGAATTTTGGACAAAATTAGTTAGGGATTAATAACTAATATATAGGGTGCGACCCAATACCAGTCACATCCGGTATTCTAGTATCTAAGTCATTTTACTTTGGGTCAACTACACAAAATTTTCCTTGTAAACCTTTTCTTTTCAAAATGATTTAATACTTTTAAACCATACTTAAACAAGGAAAATATTTTACTCTTTACTCAAATCACTTTACCATGTTATATATGTATTTTACATAAAATATTGTTGTTGAAACCATCAAAACCTTTGTTTAGACCTTCAAACAATATCTTCAAAACCATTAAAAGTACCCATTTTGAAACTCTTGAAAGTACCCCTTTCGATGCAAGTAAAACCTTAGGACGAAAGGCCAAAACATACCTTTCGGAACCATTTACATATTCCTTTCGAAAGCCTGAAAACATTACCTTTGAAAGATTTATAAAACCTTAGAAATCCACTTTTCAAATCATTTTAAAGATTCCTTTCAAAACCTTTAGAAACCTTTCATTTTAACCTTTCAAAATCTTTGGGAAACCATCCCCTCGAAACCTTTAGCTTAAACCTTTCAAAAGCATTAAATCCATCAAACCTTTCGAATGCATTTGGTTTAAATAAAACATATGGAATAACCTTTCAAAACCATTCAAAATTATATTTTTTGAAACCTTTGGGTTTATCATTCAAAATCTCGAAAGGGTCTTAAAACTATATGGTTGAAAGTAACACTTTCAAAAACTATTTCCTAAGTAAAAGAAGTGAATGATGTTGAAACATATTCCATTGAAAGCGTTGGAGAAGCGGAGTTAATTTAAAAACAAAGGCCTCTTTCTAAAGCATGGCTTCAAAAGGAAAAAGGCGACAGTTAGGGGATTCAACCTTATCGAAAGTAATTACTTAAAACAAAAGGCGCAATCTCTTTCGGGACCATTCCTTAATACCATTTAACTAAGTTTAAAGTTATCTAAGTTGAAAGCACCCTTTTTCAAAAGCAAAGCAAGCTTCGACCACTTTGG
Organism: Allium cepa; assembly: GCA_030765085.1. Taxonomy (NCBI): domain Eukaryota; kingdom Viridiplantae; phylum Streptophyta; class Magnoliopsida; order Asparagales; family Amaryllidaceae; genus Allium; species Allium cepa. The sequence continues at coordinate 382,627,477 of CM060944.1, read as the reverse complement.
AACCGAAGTTTTTGACTTCATACCTTTCATCTCAGTCCAATTCACTACGTACCAAGTCTTTGGTACCAGGTGAATTGGTTTCGATGGTAGCAAAGGCGGGAGTACTGGGTCAAAAGCTAGGTACCAAAAGTGGTGAAATAGGTAAAACAGGAGAACTTGCATTTTTACTTTAAAAAGTAATTCGTTTCAACTAACTTGTATTATTTGTCAACATATGGTTGGTTGCTAATTTCTTTTCTAAATTCTTTTCCAAAAGTGCTCCATAATTTCAGAAGAAAATAATTTAAAACATTTGTAAATTGCCCCTTCTCCTTTTATAAATATATAAAACGTTTAAGTTTCATACGTTAAATAATTTTATATATCTATTAAACACTTAGGAAAGTTCTATAGAAGTTTCCATAAATCACTTTTAACTAATATACAAAAATTTCGGACCAAAAATCAACATAAAATACCCAAATTAATTATTTTCTTCACTAGAAAATTCATAATACATCCACATAAATTTGGAAAATTATGAAACTTGAAACACATTTCCAGAATATCATTTCTGACCTTATCTTAAAATCGCAAGACATTTGGATGTCATTTAATTGGCTTTTCAATCTACAATTTATCATAAAACCTATATGAATTAGCGTAAATCATCAATAGGCATATATATCCATTTTAACAATAAAAAACATGGCATTATACTTTGCAAAAATATTCAGATCTTATCTAGATACCAAAAACATCAAAAATATAGGATATAAGATATTATTCATCTTTAGCTTGAGATTAAGGAGTTGAGATTTGATCTTTGAATAAGTTGCTTAAGCTTCTTCCCCTTGACTTTAGCTTTACCTTCTTCTTGCTTTCCTAATGGTGGCCGGCCTCTCTTGCTTATGTTTTAATTTGTGAACTTGTAAAATGAACATGAGAATGGTTATGGCTTAAAGGTTTAGGTTATAATGATTTATCTTATTCCTATATTGCCCTTTATCTATTTACCCTAACTTAACAAATTTTAACTCCTTTAGTTCATTTCTTTTATGGGCACAGCTACCCTCTAAATTCACAAACCTTAATCCCTTAATAATTTTACATTATTTCATTTAATTTAACTAATTAAATGTCCTAAATAATGTTTCTAAAATTAGGGTCATTAAACCTGTGGGCAATCGTGGAACCATTTCTAATGATATCATCTTGTATTTAACCTTGAATGATAAGCCCATTCTTGGTTTCTTAATATTGTTTGGTCATCATCAACTAAGCTATACGCCTAGCCATGTCATCATAGGTGCTAGAATCAAATTTTGGCACATCATATTAATATTGTGTGTGCTATGCTAATTTTTGGTTCAACATTTTAGCGCTAGAAGAAGGGCTTGAACCTCCAATTCTACTTAACCCTCTCTGAAAACTAATTAAAAGAATTTTTGGTTTGACTGAAAATAAGGAGATCAAGACAAATTTAATGTTCCATATGTAGAAGTAATACAAATGGTGACATTGGAAGAAACATCATCCCCAACTTCAACTTGGGAAATGTAGAGCCCGGACAATGGTCAGAGCCAATAATCCTACTAGTAGAGAAGCTAAGATCAAAGATCTAACTCAGCAAATGGCAATGATGCATGAGATATTAGCAAAAATCATTGGATAAAAATCTTCCAAGCTCACCGAGGGAGAAGAAATTTAATCTCTAAGAAGGAATTTGGATGCTTGGAAGCAAAAGAAAAGGCAATCTCATTATGACTCTGCAAAAAAAGGCGAGGAAATCAAGAAGCTGAAGCAGCAGAATCCTCCCCTGGATCCTTGGAAAATAATAGAGTTAAAGTAGATCATCAAGGAAGATTAGTAGAGAAGTCCAATGAATAGTCTGGATGTTCCATCTCCAAAGAGTACAAACCTGTTAGAAGTAATTATCTCAGTAATGAAGCTTACTTGAGGGACATGGCTAAAATAATGGTAAAGGATATGTTTAACCTTAAAGGCCAAGGACCATTGATACTAGAATCAACAATAACTTCTAGGAATCCCCATTCCAGATAGGATCATGCCTACAAGAATTGTCTTATATTAACATTCCACCCATGAAATACAATGGGATTACTAACTCGAATGACCACCTAATTGCATTTACAAGTCAGATGGACCTTTACAATGCTTCAGGAGCTATATGTTATCATCGACTTCTTTCCACTTTCCAAGGGGTGGCAGAATAGTGTAACATAGAGTTTTGGAAGACGATGATATAGTATTAGGAGAAATTCTCTTATGAATTCTCGGCACAATATTTGCAAGGATCCCGCAATTGACTTCACTTTTTTGGTATTGTCAAAAATAGACCGAGAGAGTTGTTAGGTGAATAATCCTAACAGATTCACACAGAGGCAATAAAAGGCAGAGGATAGGACCGACATATACAAATTAATAGCAGTATGCTTAGGGTTAATTGAAGAGACACCTTTTTGGAGAGATCTTTATTTTCATGGATACAGGGATCTCTAAGACTTTCATTTTCAAGCTGATAAGTTCATCCATATGGATGAAATGTATCAAGCCAAGAAGAAGTCCCAAATGAAGAAATAAAAAAAAAATCGGCATTAATCCCAACAATAAAAAAACCAAGATAGGACGAAAATGCCAATTATGTTGCTTTGAATAAGCCGATATCCTACAGCTTTGCTACAATAAAAGAAAGCGGCAACTTTTTGACTTCCTAAAAAGTTAGGAACAACCTGGAGCCAAGGTAGAGATTATCGTTCCTAACATAAGGTAAACGGGCATAAGATGGATGAATGTCTTGCATTGGCAGGTATAATTCACTACATGATCCATTCTAGACATTTTAAAGAGTTCATGAAAAATGATCAGAAAACTGCACATCCTGACAAAGGAAACCAAAGGCTCCCGAACAACACTGTAATTTTTATAGAAAGTGATACTCAACCAAATTTCTTTCCACCCATCAACTGAATTGATGCAATTCATGGAGACCCACATTTGGCTAGAAACGGTAGAGTGTCTAAAAACTGATATACTATAAATGAAAGAGATGGGGTTTTCCCTATTCAAGAAGAGCCACCGCTCAAGAATCCTAGATTTCAAATACAGATGCACAATCTAGCCATAACCCAACTGGAGCTGAGAGAGGTTCGCTATCTCCACAATGACCCACTTATGATCAATGCACAAATCGGGCTTTCTATGGTGGCTAAAATCCTACTGGACACTGGAAGTGTAGTGAATGTTATTTTGAAACAAGCTTTTGATTAGATGGGAATTTCATAAGATAAGCTAGAGCCAAGTTTTAAGCCCATCTATGGGTTCAATAACAAATGATAAACTCCAATACGACAGATAAAGCCTTTGGTACGGATGGGAATTTCACCGCATTTTAGGACCTTTGAGTCCTTACTTGTCATTATGGACTAGCCTTTTACAATAATGCCTTCTTTGGGAGGCCATCTTTGGGTGAGGTTGATGCTTTTGTCTCACTAACGGTGAATTTCTTGACCAATAGCAGATGGGAAACAGCAAAAGGAAAGCAATTCAACTCTTGGGAATTATACTTAGCCACTTTTAATCAATACAAACTGGATAATCTTCCTTGCTATGAATTGGAGAAAAATAAATCAACTAATTAAGACAAAAAAGTCCTTGAACCTTCAATCTAATCATCAAAGGAAATAACAAAGACCATTGAAAAAGCTAAGCATTCGTTAAGAAGACCTAACTTCTTTAAGAAATACAAAAGAGGAAAGAAACAAATCAGGTAGAAGAAGAAGCGGATGAGTAAGATATTATCACTGATTTAGACTGTAGAAGCTAACAAGAAAGAATGAAGCCCACTGAGGATCTCGAGGAAATATGTTTGGATCCTGTTTGACCCAACAAAGATAGTAAAAATAGGGAAAGAGTTAACTGACAAACTTAAAGGAGAATTGGTTTGGTTTCTTCAGCCAACAAAGATATGTTTGCTTGGACCCATTCCAACATGGTTGTAAAAGGTCCAACGATCATGAACCATGCTTTGAATATAGATCCGAATATCACACCTATCAACAAAAGAAAAGGCAGCCTCGCTATGTTTGACCCAATGCTTTGAAAGAAGAAGTCGAGGGATTACTTGAAAATGGGTTCATCAGAGAAGTACTTTATCTAAAAATTTTGGCTAATCCAATACTAATCAAGAAGTCTAATAGGAAATCAAGGACATGCGTTGATTATACCGACTTAAACAAAGCATGCCCAAAAGACTATTATCATATTTTAAGAATAGACCAGTTAGTTAATGCGAAAAGTGGAACAGACTCTTATCTTTCATGCATCCATATTCGAGATACAATCGGATTTTAATGTTCAAGCTAGACAAGAAGAACATAAGCTTCATAACATATTGGGGAACATATTGCTACAAAGTAATGCTATTCAAATTAAAGATGCCAGAGCCACCTACCAAAGATTGGTAAATATAATGTTTAGGGAATAGATCGACCATAACATGGAAGTATACGTGGATGATATGCTAGTCAAATCATAAGAAAAAAGCAACCATCTAAGCAACCTTGAAGAAATATTCGGAGTATTGCAAAAACATTAGATGAAGCTCAAACCACATAAATGTTCTTTCAATATCCAATCTGGAAAGTTTCTAGGGTACATCGTTAGTGCTTGAGTAATAGAAGCCAACCCTAATCAGATTCAAGCTATTAAGGGCATGGCAGAGCCCAAAACAAGTAAAGGTGTGATGGTCTTAAATAAAAGAGTAGAAGCACTAAATAAACTTGTTTCCACGGCCATTGACAAATGCATCCCATTTTTCTATGTTATTAAGAAAAAGTAAAACTTCGAACGGGGAGAGGATTGTCAAAAGGCTTTTAAGGAGCTGAAAGATCTTCTAGAGAAGCCACCAATTTTATCCAGTCCCATAGAAGGAGAAAACCTTTATCTCTATATGGTATTTTTCGAACATGCCGTTAGTTCTGCTCTAATAAGAGAAGAAAAAGAACTCAACTCCCAGTATACTGTATAAGTAGAAGGATTAAAAATGCAAAAACCATATATCTGGTTATAAAAATACTAGCATATTGTTTGATGCTCATAGCATGAAAGTTGAGAGCTTATTCTCAAGCACATCCAATTAAGGCATCGACCAACTTTTCCCTTAAGAAAATGTTCAATAAACCCAAAGCTTTCAAAAGACTAGTAAAATAGGGAACAGAGCTTAGCCAATATGAAATCAAAATTCTACCTCAAGCGGCAATTACAAGATAAGCCCTAGTCAATTTTGTTGAAGAATGTACGGGATTTATTAAAGTGCAATCAAAAAGGAAAAAGATCTAAAGCCTAAGTGGTAACTGTTTGTAGATAGATCCTTAAACAAACAAGGGTTAGAGCTGGATATGTGATTATTACTCTCAATGGGCATCATTTACATTATATAATGAAGTTAGGATTTGCAGCTACTAATAATGTGTTTGAGTATGAGTCAATGATAGCAGAACTCGCCTTATCCCTTTAGCTGAAGATTTCGAGAATTGAGATTTTCAGTGACTCACAATTAATGATGAATCAACTAAACCAAAAGTATCAAACAAAGGAGATCATACCAATCCAATATGTTAAAAAGATATTGAAAATGTTGACTAAATTTAGGGACATCTCAAAACACCAAGTGCCAAGAGGAAAGAACTCCCAAGCTGATTCTTTTGCTAAGACGACTAACCAAGAGCAATATAAACTTGAATTGTGGTAGTAAGTTATCTATCAAATCCTAGTATAGAGGAAAAGGACCCTAATTCAGAAAATATGTCCTTGGTATTGACAAGATATCAAGCTCTAACACACAAGGAAAATAAAATTGAAAATGAAAACCTCCAAGAAAAATCTTTCAATACAAAAACTGATAATATAATATGAGAATAATTGGATGACACATATCATTAAATACACAATGAAAGGAAAACTACCAGATAAAAAGGAATCATGGAGAGTTAAACATCAAGCCACAATCTTTATTTTGGAAAATAGATTACTTTATAAGAAGGGATGTCGACTCCCTTACTTAAGATGTTTTATTTCAGAAAAAGGAGCAAAATTGTTGAGAGAAAGCCCACAAGAGATTTTTTGTAGACCATTCTAATAGTATAAAACTAGCTAAGAAGTTATGAGACAAGGTTTTATTGGCATCAAATGACTAGCCATGTTATAGATTATGTGGAGAAATGCAAAAAATGCCCAAAATTCTCCAAGATCCTACACTTACCACCGAGCTAGTTAACTTCAATCTCAAGTCCATGGCCTTTCGATGTCTAGAGAATTGATTTGATAATACCACTATTTATATCTAAAGGGGGCTAAATTTGCAGTAGCAACCAATGATTATTTTACCAAATGGGTAGAAGCAGAACCACTACCAGATGCTACATCGACAAAAGTGCTTAATTCATAATCAAGAATATTATCAGTAGGTTCGGAATTCCACACAAGATTGTATCCAACAATAGAACTCAGTTTGAAAGCGAGAAATTTACACAATTCTACAACATAAATGGAATTATCAAGAGTTTTCATTTGTAGCACACCTTAAGGCTAATGGAGCCATTGAGGCTGCAAATAAAACCATTAATAAAAGTGACTGTGCTATAGGATCGTGCAATATAGATAAACTACTTGAGCGGAATAATAACTAAGTAAATAAATAAAGAAGTAAAGTAAATGACGCTGGAGATTTTTATACTTGTTTGAACTCCCGTTCTACGTCCAGTCCCAGACTCCTTTTGGGATTAAACTAGCAACCCTCACTTAAGCTAGTGTAATAAGTTTACTCCGCCTGAGCAACCGAACATGACTTCTACTGCCTAAGCAACCGAATAGGAATTCTACAGCGTGAGAAACCGAACATGACTTTTTTATAACTAGGCAAAAGTATCTGACTGTAGTATGTCTTTAAATAGCACTGATAAGTTAATTAAGTAAAATCTTCCTATAATCTTCTGCATTATGATATAGCATAGTGTTCTTAAGAAACGTGGAAGATGAAGTGATCAACGATTAAAGAATGTATGCAGTTTGAGTGCAAATTGAAAATGGAGAATAAGAGATAAGGATTCAAGATTACTAAAAGCGGTTAGGTTAATTGTTTGTTAAATTCTAAACTCTATTTATATAGATTTAAAATTTGCAATCGTTCATTAAAGATAACATTGAAAAGAAACAGATGCAACCGTTATTTTGAAGATGTTTCTCATCGATGAAAAGAAGTGTCGTTTTATAAGAAAATAGCCGTTATAAATATTTAGCTGGCTGAAATAATAATTCAGCCTTCAGAATTTGTTAATTTCGAAAACAGCAAAGAAATAGGCATTTTGAGGCCTAATTCAACCGATTGAATGAAACATTTCAGCCAATTGAAACTTCATATCAATTTATGAAATGTTTCAGCATTCAGTCGTTTGAATGGTATTATTCAGCTGGCTGAATTCTGTGGATAAACAAAAGTTACCATAGCTCATTTGGTTTGAGCACTTGCTTTTTAAACTAATGATGCGTGTTCGAGCCCAGCTCCATGCAATTTTTGGAAACTTGAATTTTCATTTAAACTATGAATGTATATGTGTGTACACCATTTTGAGAAGATTTTAATAATTGTAAAATCTAGACATGACACTCTGTGACGAATAATACTTTGCTTGTTACATTCATCTTGCCTCTATTATGTATATCTCTTCTTTTATCTTCATATACATACTTTCATCCTCTTTTGTAATGCAAATCTTCATTTTGAACATATTTGTTTGTCTCTTTTTGATGCTCATGTACCTGTAGATTAGCTTAGAGATTTTTTGGCATAATTGTATAGTCGTTGTCAATAAAATCCAATAATAGAGGCTATAACATTCTCCTCCTTTTGACGATGACAACTATACAATTTTTACAAATATTCATTCTATATATAATATAATATAATATTAATATGTTTAAAGTTACCCCTAAGTATAACATCTCCCCCTAAGTGTAATATCTCCCTCTATCAATATGATCAATTTCTCCCCCTTTGTCATTATAAAAAGAATGAGGGAATATAATAAATTTTATAAAATATCTTGTAAATAGCGGGATAAACTCAATATTAACTATGGAGAAAAATAGATTTTACCATATTTGATGAAGTCCATATTTCATTATAACACGTAATTCTATTAAACATATGGAACATTCTTTAAAGTTCCAAAATCTATCATTTTCCTTTTGTTTCTCCGAGTACCTGCAATAAATAATAATCATTTTTGATACCCACTTACTATGTTAGGGTCTGGGGGGTTAGGTCTTGGAAAACCATACCCATTTGGGTGTGGTTGAACATTTATAAATATAATTTTCATTATTAACCACCATATCAAAATAATTATTAATGTATTTTTCTTTATTTTTTCAATTAACAGGAATCCAAATACTTATATAATTTTTATTCATATTTCACATCAATGATTTGTATTTCTAGGGAAATTATAAACATTATTGGTCAAAGTAGTATTTGAATTTCCATAAAAATTGGATTTAGAATTTATTTGAAATCTAGTACTAGCACTAACATTTTAACTATACATGAAAGTATATCTGGTGCTACTTCTACGATCAGTTTTGTTATATCCTAAACCAGTTTTATCATGTAAATGTCTAGAACTAGATAAAATCACTTTTAAATTATTTTTGATCTTTATTAAATTGAGTGATTTCAGTGTTAAGTTTTTCGAATTTAGCTTTATAGTCACAATTAATATTTTCAAAAGAAATATCACTGTTTTTTAAAATATAAAATTGCTGGTTTAATTCAAAATTCTCCTTTTTTAACGTACAGTTCTCATTTTCGAGAAGAAAAATTCAAGATTTCGCAGTACCTTAAGATGATTTTAATAAATCATTTTGTCTTTCCAAATTTGTAATTTCTTTTGAAAAATTTTCTTTTTCTTCTACAAACAAATATTTTGTTTATCTAGAAAATCTTTAAGAGCCTCAAAATTATTTTTCAAAACACCATGTTGATTTTCTAAATCTAATTTCTTTTTTTTTAATTTCTTTTTTTCAATTTTGATTGATTTCATCTTTTCTAAAATAAGAAAGTTATGCTTTGAGATTTTATCGCATATACTAACAAATTCATTATTACCACTTATAGAAATTTGTAAATCAGAAAGTACCATTTTGTAGTCCTCATTGGTGGGATTTTGCATGTTGTATTTCGATTGGATCTTTTTTTGACCATTATTCTATGATTTTGGGACGATCGATAGAATTCCAGGCTCTTATACCAAATAAAACTGACCGTGCTATAGGATCGTGTAATATAGATAAACTACTTGTGCGGAATAATAACCAAGTAAGTAAATAAATAAAGCATTAAAGTAAATGACACTAGAGATTTTTACACTAGTTCAAACTCCCGTTCTACGTCCAGTTCTAGACTTCTTCCGGAATTAAAATAGAAACCCTCACTTAACTCGAAGGAATTAGTTTACACTGCTTGAGCAACCGAATAGGACATCTACCGCCTAAGCAATTGAATAGGACTCCTACCACCTGAGCAATCTAACATGACTTCTTTATAACTAGACAAAAGTATCCGACTATAGTATGCTCTTTAAATAGTACTGATAAGTCAATTAAGTACAATCTTCCTATAATCTTTTCCTTTATAATACATAATGCAGTATGCTTGAGAAATGTGGAAGATAGAGTGATCAACGATCAGAGATTGTATGCAGTTTGAGTGCAAATTGAAAATAGAGAATAAGAGATAAGAATTCAAGATAACTAAAGTCGGTTAGGTTAATTGTTCGTTGAATTCTAAACTCTATTTATATAGATTTCAAAGTTGCAATCATTCAAGAAAGTTAACATTGAAAAGAAATAGGTGTAACCATTAATTTGAAAATGTTTCTCTTCAATGAAAAAAGTGTCTTTTCATAAAAAATATTTGTTATAAATATTCAGCTGGCCAAAATAATAATTCAGCCTTCTGAATTTATTAATTTCGAAAACAGCAAAGAAATAGGTATTTTCAGACCTAATTCAGCCAGCTGAATGAAACCATTCAGTCGGCTGAAACTTCATATCAATTTATGAAATGTTCCATTATTCAGCCATCTGAATGGTATTATTTAGCCGGTTGAATTCAGTTGATGAACAAAAGTTACCATAGCTAATTTGGTAAAGCACTTACCTTCTAAACTATTGACCTAAGTTCAAGCCCTGCTCAATGCAATTTTTAAAAACTTGTTTTTTCATTTAAAATATGAATGTAAATGTTTGCATATCATTTTGAGAATATTTTAACAATTGTAAACTCTAGACACGACACTCTATAACTAATAATACTTTGTTTGTCACGTTCATCTTGTCTCTATTGTGTATATCTCTTCTTGTATCTCCATATACATACTTTTATCCTCTTTTGTACAGTGAATCTTCATTTTCAACGTATTTGTTTCTCTTTTTGATGCTCTTGTACTTACAGATTAGCTTAGAGATTCTTTGCATAATTGTATAGGTGTTGTCATTAAAATCCAACAATAGAGGTTTTAACATTCTCCCCCTTTTTAATGATGACTACTGTACAATTTTTAAAAAATATTCGTTTTATACATAAAACAATGTTAATATGTTTAAAGTTCCTCCTAAGTATAACATCTCCCCCTAAGTACAATATCTCCCTCTATCAATATGTGTATGAATTTTTCCCCTTTTGTCATTATAAAAAAGAATGAGGGAATATAATAAATTTTATAAAATATCTTGTAAATAGCAGGATAAACTCAATATTAACTATGGAGAAAAATAGATTTTACCATATTTGATGAAGTCCATATTTCATTGTAATACGTAATTCTATTAAACATATGGAACATCCTTTAAAATTCCAAAATATATCCTTTTCCTTTTGTTTCTCCGAGTACCTGCAATAAATAATAATCATTTTTGGTAACCACTTACTATGTTAGGGTCCGGGGGGTTAGGTATTGGGAAACCATACCCATTTGGGTGTGGTTGAACCTTTATAAATATAATTTTCATTATTAGCCAACATACCAAAATAATCATTAATGTATTTTTCTCTATTATTTCAATTAACAGGAGCCCAAATACTTAATTTTTATTCATATTTCCCTTCAATGATTTTATACTTCTAGAGAAATTATAAACATGATTGGTCATAATACTATATGAATTTCTATAAAAATTAGTTAGACTTTACTCGAAATCTAGTACTAGCACTAACAATTTTACTATACATGAAAGCATATCTAATGCTATTTCTATGATCATTTTTATTATATCCTAAACTAGTTTTATTATTCAAAAGTCTTGAACTAGATAAAATTATGTTTAAATAGTTTTGACCTTTATTAAATTTTGTGACTTCAGTGTTAAGTTTATCAAATTTAGCTTTAAAGTCACAATTATTATTTTCAAAAGAAATATTACTATTTTTCAAAGTATCAATTTGCTTATTAAATTCAGAATTCTCCTTTTTTAACGTACAGTTCTCATTTTCGAGAAGAAAAATTCAAGATTCTGAAGTATTTAAAGATGATTGTAATAAATCATTTTGTCTTTTCAAATCCGTAATTTCTTTCGATAAATTTTCTTTTTCTTTTTCAAATAAAGTATTTTATTCATGTAGAAAATCTTTAAGAACCTCAAAATTATTTTTCAAAACATCATGTTGATTTTCTAAATCTAGTTTCTCTTTTTTAATTTCTCATTTCCAATTCTGAATGATTTCATCTTTTCTAAAATAAGAAAGTTATGCTTTGAGATTTTATCTTATATACTAACTAATTCATTATTACCATTTACAGAAATTTGTAAATCCAAAAGTACCTTTTTGTAGTCCTCATTGATGGCTTTGACAGGAGTTTTGCACGTTGTATTTCGATTGGATCTTTTTCTGGCCATTATTCTATGATGTTGTATTTTGAGAAGATTTTAACATTTATAAACTCTAGACATGACACTCTATGACTAATAATACTTTGTTTGTCACATACCTTGTCTCTATTGTATATATTTCTTCTTGTATCTCCATATACATACTTTCATCCTCTTTTGTACTGTGAATTTCATTTTGAACGTATTTGTTTGTCCCTTTTTGGTTCTCATGTATCTGCAGCTTAGCTTAGAGATTCTTTTGCACAACTGTATAGTTGTTGTCATTAAAATCCAACAATAGAGGTTCTAACAATTAAGACCACTCTAAAGAAATGGTTGGACAAAGCAAAAGAAAATCGGATAGTAGAATTATTTGTTATGTTATGTCATATAGAACTTCTGCCAAAACCAAAATGGAAATACCTTATTTTTTTAACATATGGATGTGAAGCTATGCTTCCAATCGAGGTCGAAGTATCCTCTCATCAAAGGATTGCATACACATTCCATCCAAATCAGGAATTGAGAAGGGAATCTTAGACTTGATTAATGGGTTAAGGGATCATGCAACTATGCAAACAGCTGAATATCAAAGAAGGATATCAATGTATTACAACTCTAAAGTGAGAGAAAGATGACTACAAAAAGGATCTGATACTTCAAAAGGTTATGGCAATACTAAGAGTCCGATGGACCACTTAGGCCTAACTGGGAATGATCCCTTATCATTCATGAAGTAATCCCACCAGGAACCGAACAATTATGCTAATCAGATAGTAATGTAATAGCAAGAACATGGACCACTAAACATTTGAGACCACACTTCTAAATGGTGGATAAATAAAGAAATTAAGATAAGTATGTCTATGGAATCGAAAGTTCAATGAAAATAAAGAATTTAAAGGAAAAGCCTAAATCACTACCTAGATGGCAGTATGGGGTGAAGTAAAGCCTTCAGTGTGGTCTATAAGGCCTGACTAAAGCGCCTCCTAGAGGGAGGATGGAGTAAGTCTTTGATACCTAGCCAAAGCACCAAACAAGCCTATAGTACCACCTATAAGACCTGACTAGAGCGCCTCCTAGAGGGAAGACGAAATAAGCCTTTAGTACCTGGCTAGAGCACCGAACAAGCCTTTAGTACCGCATATAAGGTTTGACTAAAGCACCTACAAGAGAAAGGACAGAGTATGCCTTTGGTATTCGGCCAAAGCACTGAACAAGCCTTCAGTACCGCCTATAAGGCCTTAGTGAAGCACCTGCTTGAAGGGGGACGAAATAAGCCTTTGGTACCTGGCTAAAGCCCCGAACAAGCCTTCAGTATTGTCTGACTCAATCATCACATAAGATGGTTATTATTCAAATTCTAACTAAATCTGAAAGAAGGATTGAGGCTATCTTCTAGAGGAAGATCAATCAAATTCAATCCAAAAGAAGGATTGAGACTCTTCTGGAGGAAGATCTGTCAAAAATGAACAATTGGTTCTCTAAAGAAAAAACGATCTTCTAAAGGAAAATCGACTAAGTTATTGTGCTTCAAAGCAAAGATAGAGCAATTTCTAGTTTGCAAATGGATTTTCTGGTCTTTTATTAATATTATTGTCGGATAATTTTCATGTCTTCTACTTAAGTGATGGTATTCTAGTTCTCTATTAGGATTATTGCCAGATGGTTTTCTGGTCTTCTATTACTTCTAGATGGATTTCTAGTCTTTTGTTACTACTAGATGGTTTTCTTTTCTTCTATTGTTGCCAGATGGTTTTCTGATCTTCTATTCAGATTATTGCTAGATAGTTTTCTGGTCTTCTATCAAAATTATTGTCATATGATTTTCGGATCTTTTATCATTGCCAAATGGTTTTCTGGTCATCTATTCATATTATTACCAGATGATTTTTTGGTCTTCTATCCAAGAAGTAAATATTGACAGACGATTTTTTGGACTTCAAATTATGAAATTATTACCGTTAGATAGATCTACCGATCTTCTATTTATAATATTCCCAAAAGAGTACCGGTCCTCCCTCAAAATACGCACCAAATTGATTATAGGTTTTTCATTCATGAAATCATGATCATTGGATAATTTTCTTATCTTCTCTTCAAAGATATATTAACAACGGATGATTTTTCGAACTTCCATTCCAGAAGTTGTTATTACAAGATTCTGCTTAAAAGAGATTTTTGTCAGATAAATTTCCAGTCCTTTCAAGAAAATTCATTACCTACTAAGTAATCTTAACTAATTCTTTGCAAGAAGACAAGTCAACTCATTATCATAGCAGAACCAATAGGGATTGCCTAAAATTAATTTGAAGTTAGTAAAAATAATCATCATTTACTTTATGTTTTATAGAAAAACAAGATTAAAAAACCGAGCAAATTCTTGGTTTTAGTCTAAAGTGTAAAAGGCTTCTTTTATAAAGGAAGGAGGAAAATTTTATTCACATATTTTCCAAGAGGTGAAGATGAAGTAAAAACGACTATAAAGGAGATATGGATTATCGCATTTATGAACACAAAGCAATTATCAACGATGATATTAAACCAATGAAGATGAGGTTATCCCGCCATTAAAAGCATCTCGTACTCATACGAGAATATTTGACGTCGAACCTACTACAAGTAATGCTACATCTCAAGGGATATCATACACCATCAATGCGACATGGAGTGCCATACCTCATTAGTATGAACGTCAACATCGAAGACTAGCAAGTGAAAAGATATCAAAATCCTACAGCTATAATGATATTGCATGTCATCCATGCTACGCTCAATCAATGCCAAATTGATTCCATGCCACTCTCAATCAATGCCGCCTTGATTACTTGTATGCTATTAGAGCAATAATGATGTCATACAACAGCATGGTAAAAGTCACCATTAATTGACATCATATGAAGCCAATACTGTATTCCACCATGGAAGAGTTGATGTCGGGCACCATTAGAATCATATATCATAAGAGCAGAGGAATTGAATAACATTACACCATAAGCCATAAACGTTGCAGCAACAATGTGTATCGTACCTTATTGATGCTGCGTTCTACCAATGCCGCACTTTATACATGAAGATAGAATAGATGTCACATCTAGTTCATATCTCCTCTAGTTTATGCCACTCATCACCAATGCCATCTCTTATTAATGTTGCTCTTGATAATGTTGCCTCTCAAGCAATGCCGATTTTTTCAATGCCGCCTAATATCAATGTCGCCTCCTATCAATGCCGCCTAGTATCAATGTTGCCTCCTATAAATACCACCTACTATCAATGCCCTCTACTATCAATGCCGCCTAATATCATTGCCGCATACTATCAATACCGCCTACTATCAATGTCGCCTACTATCCACATCGCCTAATATCAATGCCACCTCCAATCAATACTGCCAACTACCAATGTCGCATACTACTAATATCGCCTAATATGAATGCTGCCTATTATCAATATTACCTATTATCAATGTCGCTCCTTAAATGATGCCATAGTTCACCAGTATTCAAGGGATGATGTGAAGTATCAAAACAAAGTATAATGCTAAGCACCATAGAGATGAACTTTGATGTCAAAGATCATCTAAATGAAACATAGCGCCATGCACCATCAAAAATGGTTAATGCCGGAGGTCAAGTATGCTTTATGGACACATGGAAACCATGCCGCACCTTTCAGACCCTGTCAATATGGACCTAGGGGTACAAAGGAAGGGGCAATAATTTCTTTTCTCTCCTCTCAAAATTAAGCAACTATAACCTTAAATTGAATTAGGGGAAAACTTGATTTGACTGGAATCACGGCAGAATTATATAAAAAAGGATTTGAATATGCTTAATAACTTGTTTCTGCATGTTGGACATTACTGAACATGGAAATGCGTATAATAAAGCTCTTTGGACCAAAAGCTTAACATGATTTCATATATAAAATCACATGAGCTTTGGTCTGAATTAGTGTTTATATGCATAGTCACTATCTTGCCCATCACATATTGACATTGGACTATGAACTAGGAGGATTGCTATTTCATCCATCAACATGCTTAATGGGCTATTGCACATATTCGCGGCTTATTCCTTTTCTTCTTTAAGTATGTGGCATGAGCCTTAAAATATCTATTTCGAAAGTTCATATGGGATTTCAAATATCTTATTCCGAAGGTCCATGGGCAATCATGGAGCCATTTCTTAACAATAGATATGGTTCAACTGATCCATTAAGGAAAGTTAGAAATTCCTCCAAATCCTGAGCTGCTTCACCAACCTCTATCTCTAAGAATCATCCTTCAACTAAACTGAGCCACCGGTATCACTTCTGGAATCCAAGTCGATGAGGAAACTCAATCTCCAGTGCAGACAAACCTCCGACCTCCTGAAGACATCTAGAAAAACCTCTGACAACCCAAGATAACACTCAAACTATCGCAAGCCACTTTTGTGATCAACCCAGATAAATATCCAAAAAAAACTGTCCTCTCTTTACCCAACAGAACAGCTTACGCTGGTCTAGCCAATCCATTGAAGAAATGGATTCACTCTGCTGCTTCAGAATTCCACCTCCAGAAAAACTACTCAGCCAGAAAACT
The DNA here is from genome assembly GCA_030765085.1 of Allium cepa. Classification (NCBI taxonomy): domain Eukaryota; kingdom Viridiplantae; phylum Streptophyta; class Magnoliopsida; order Asparagales; family Amaryllidaceae; genus Allium; species Allium cepa. The sequence continues at coordinate 382,610,961 of CM060944.1, read as the reverse complement.
TCCTGCCAACACAGAACACTCCGCGCTGCATCGCTGACACCGATGCCAAAAACTTCCTAAACCAAAGTTCTTCGAGAAACTCAGACCTCAAAGCCAACCACCACATCTTGCTGAACCCAGCCAGAACACCGAAGCAGATACACTTCCTTAACCTTGTTCCAAAGAATTATCTTCGGACATAATCCGTAGTCACTGCATCTCATCACGTAGCTACTTCTTCCTGAGGTATCAAGATACCATCACTCACTTCTGCCCAACCGACAAATCCAAACTCTACTCACCAAACTCTGCACTTCAGAGATCACTCTGAACCTTTTAAAGGTTTCCTTCAGAGATCGATGAAATCTATGCACTCTGCATAACTTACTCGAGACGCTATTAGGTATATAGTATCGATAGACAAACTTCCAACCTCAACATACAAACTTCAACCAATGGTAGTTGTGTTACACACAAGACTACCTTATTTACCTTTATAACTTATATTGGAAAACCCGAACAGGTAACCCAACAGATAGGTAGAAATAGATAAATATATATAAATATACTTAAAATTACAAATACACACTCTCAAGAAAGAAATCGCTCCAAAACCTAGGTATTCACTCAACCTAGCGCTTTGATACCACTGTAACGACCTGCCATTCATCTCCATAGAATGACGCATCATTAATAAGAAAGAAAGAGATAGGAAAGAGAAAGAAAGAGAAGAAAGAGAAGAAAGAAGAAACAACACATCAGAATATCAACAGCGGAACGAATAAATTATATTAATAATATAAGTATTACATAGTATACAACAATTATGAGAGATACACAGCTTATACAACACATACTAGACAGTTATAAACACCTGTCTAGTTATTACAACTCAATACAACTTAGAAAAATCACAGAGATATCAAACACAGCGGAATACTAAACATTTCTACAATGCTGAAGCCTCCTGCTCCATTGCTCCTCCACAATTTGTCACAGCTAACCTGAATCCCTTGGCTACTCGTAAAAATTTGAGTACCCAAGAGTTTAAGAAAACAGAAGATAAACTTCGGGTCAGACATGGGTCTGGTGTGAGTAACAGGTAAAAGTTGCCTAACTTCGAAAAACCTTTGAAAAGAAATGGTATCACGTAAGACTTCCCACACATAAACATGGAAAAGTTTTTACCTTACACTAACCAAAACATTTGATAGGAAATCCCATGATATTATAATAGGTCTACGGTTTTCAAGTAAATAAGAAATGGCCGAAATTGTTACATTATTAAATTCCAGCTACTAGCCACAAAAGTGGGTAATACAATCAAAACCGTTGGCACTTATTGGATTTTGGATTCCATACAATGGCAGGGCTACCGGGGTACCGTCCGTCACAGTACGTGGCCTAGATCACCGTACCGAGGATCACTTCCAATCCTCTTCAACACAAAGCCGGAACCATTCCTTACTGAACAGTTCTGAACAAGACAACCCCGTAGTTGGTGCGAAATTCCAACTGCCCACTAAGCCGAATAAAAAGGTACCTCTAGACAGGGGAAAATCTCGTCCTACTTGAGCATGACCCACTTAGCCTTGCTGCACCTCCCCTATTTTAGCCATTCTCGGTTGATGAGACTTGAGGCTACGATTACCTTTATAGGACACATTTATCTTAGAATGCTCATCGTCTACCTGACGGTGTTCTGAAAGCATTCAATCCATACAAGTTCGTTCCAGGTTCGAACGAAACCAAAGGCATTATCTCGTTACACTCATTTTGGAAACACCCTCAGAGTTAACGACAATAACCCTAGCACTCTGAATCTTTATCTCGAATCTGAAAGTACTATCTCCGTTAAACTCATCTCGGAATCACCCTCAGAGTTATACCGAAGAATAGTTCTTACACCTCGAGTCTTCGCTCCTCACTTGAGATTCACGACCTATCGTTAATTTGGATCGATGTGGTTTTTGGATATCCAAATCTGGAAATCCGATCCCGGTCTCATTGAGATCCAAAGCATGTCTTTTAAGGCCAAGTTGTTTTAGAGTTTAAAACAATTCAATTATCTATATACACACAGATAGATAATTCATAGATTCACAATAGATAATCATCACCATAGATAATCCATATCATCATCATCAAAAGATAATCCATATCATCATCACAATGCAACTAATGCATCCATATCACACAACATTACTTATCTCATTTCTGAGATTTCAACCATTCAAAACAACCAATATCATCCATTCATATATAAGCAATGATCTATAATCACTCCATCTATAATTAATTTAAAATGAATTAAATTAATTACTTTCATTTCCTAATTAATTTAAAGTGAATTAATTAATTACTTTATCAATATAAATCTTGCTTACTTAACCATTAATTAATTATCCTCTAGTTAATCAACTTAATTAATCACCCTTGATTAATTATTCTTTAATTACATTCTAGTAATTATCCTTTAATTAATTGCACAAATCAATTACTCTAAACCAAAAATAGTAATTAACCCTTAATTACTTCATTAATTAATTAACTATAATTAATTATATTAAACCTTAATTAATTACAATTAATTAATTAGTTTTAATTACTTATCATTATTGATTAATCTTAATTTGTCAACCCTTAATTACATCATTAATTATATTAATTAATGATCGTTAATTATATTTAATTAATTATCTTATTTATTACATTGAGTATTAATCTCAATTTAAACTATAATTATTAATCACCTTTGATTAATCATATTCTGTAATTAACTACCCTTAATTACTTATTAAATTAATTAGTCCTTAATTAATTTCTTTAATCAATCTCTTGATTGATTATACACGTAATTTAATCCAAATTACTTCCATAATTAAACTATCTTCCACTAATTACATCTAGTAATTATCTTTAATTACTTCACTGAGTAATTACATTCCATTAATTACATAAAGTAATTATTATCAAATCATCCCTTGTTTGAAATTAATTAAACTCAATTAATTAAGTAAACTAATTACATTAAACTCAAGTAATTAATTCCTTGATTACTTCCATTAAGTAATTAAACTAAAATAATATTCACAATTTATTATCATAAATTAATTAATCTAATGAATTATTTTAAATTAACCACATTAATTAATTATTAAATAATCACAAGTTAATGAACATCATTAATAATTAAAAATTCTTTAATTACTTTCCTAAAGTAATTAACTTACATTAATCATTATTAAATTTCAAAATTAATCTTGAATAACCAATTAATTAACCTTTAATTATTTAATTAATTAAGTGTTAACTGTAAGTTAATTAATTTATAATTACTTGATTAATTGATTCTTAATTATTAATTAATATTCTAATTAATAATCCTTAATTGCAAATTAATTATCCTTAATTAATTAATCTCAATAATTAATTAATTTATTTAAATCTTTAATTACCTATTTAATCAATCCAAAACATTAATTAATCAAATAAATAAATTATCCATTTAATTTCCTTAAAAATTTAATGAATAACAAATCATTAAATCCTAATTTACTTTAAGATAAAACTTTGTTAATAATCAAGTTACCATTTACAAAGTACTAAAACAATTTACTTTTAATTTACTTTCAAATTTCATTTTAAATTTAAGATTTAAAAATGAATTCAAATTATCTTTAACAAAGTTTAAAACACATTTTTAAACCTTTCATTTCACAAGTAAATATATACTCATTTAATAAAGAAATTTGAAAAGGATTTAAAACCCAATTCATATTTAAATTCAAATCAAATTGAATTACATTTTAAACATTCAAAATTGTTTAAATCATTTAAACTTAATAACTTTTCTTCATTTCAAAATTTGAATTCATATTTAAATTTGAATTAAATTAATCTTTAGAATTTAATACTCTACTTTCATTTTAAAACTTTATTTTTAAAATTCAAACTACTTAAACATTTCTAAAGTAATTAAATCAAATCAAAACTTCATCTTATTTGAAATTTGAGATTCAAACTTAAACTTGAAGTTCCAGATTTTATAAACTAGGTTTAAAACTTGTTTAAAACCTTGCTTTACATTTAAATTTCGGTTTTAAAAATTAGAAAACAAATCAATACAGGTTTTAGTTTAAAACCTGTTTCTGTAATTAAACCCGACTCTACCCAAAACTGCTTCAAGTCCATCAACCAAAAACTTCGAGAAAACTACCCAAAATCGTGAGTAAAAACTCGAGTCAACTACTCTGCTTCCACCCAGAGTACATCAGATACCAGAAGTGCACGATGCACGTGCACCGTGCCTCCGACCAACTCCAGCCACCTTCGGTGGTCTCCCCACATCGGCGACCAACCCCACGTCCCAACACAACCAACAATTTACCCTTCCACGGCTCGAAATCAAATTCGAGCTTTCTTCTCAAACCTGGAAACAACAGACATCACCAACCCCAAAACCTTTCAACACTTCATCCAAGAAATTCCGACCACCTGAGAGCCACCGCCGTCGGCCACACCCTCGGCAACCTTCCCTCTACCGATCCCCAAAAGCCCATGACACTCAATGCTCCAGAGAAATCAAACAGAACCCAAACCTATCACCCAGACAAATTAGGTTTCGAAACTAAATCCCTAACCCCACTGCCACCACTGACCAGTCACCGGTCATTTTTCCAGGCCTCTCCAGTCACCCATCTACCATCACTAAAGAAACTCAACCTCCCCAATCACTTGAATCACCAATGATTCCCAAAACCAAAAACAGTGCAGTTCAAAACTGCACCCTCAATTCTACTTTAAAAATTATGATTTTAGTGTTATAAATCATGATTTGGTTTATATCTTCATTTCTTAATACTAAATCTATAAATTTCACAGTTTGAAATTTAATTTATTTAGAGGATGTACTGATGTTTTAAGATATAGGGAGATACTCAAGTTTTTTTATTTAACTAAATTAAGTTTTGAATCTTAATCTATGTTAAATCAACATCTTTTGTTTGTAAATCAGGTCCTAACAATAATTATTCCTAGGGAAAACTGAATTCAAATCAAAGAAAATTCAGGAACTAATAAATAGAGAAAATCCTGTTGAAACAGAAGCATATATCTTACATATATATACACACAGTAGGTTCACACAATCATATTTATCTCATCATCACAAGCATGCAACCAGAATTTTATACTAATTTTTTAAAAAAAATAAAGTTACTCACCTGTTAAAAATATGAGCAGAGCCTTCCAGATTTTATTTGAAAAGCTTTTTAAAAACTTGAAAATTTGTACTTGCATGCTCTTTTAAAACTTGTGTTGCTGATGCTTTAAAACCGATCTTCAAATAAGAATTATATATATGCAGCAGCTTTGAAATTCCAGATTCTAAATGATGAAGGCCTTGATTGAATATGCAGGTTTTAAAACAGATTTGTTTGCATGCTACAGATTTGAAAAGATTATAGGAATTTGATTTCATGAATTTGGTTTTAATGGAGGTGTTTTTCAGATTTTAGTTTTGAGGTAATTTGTTTTTATGAAGTATTGATTCATACTTGCCTTTGAAAAATGAAAATAGAAAAAAAAAAGATAAGAAACATATGTATTTATAAAGGGTGAAATTTGATTTTTTTTAAAATAAAAGAAAACTAAAATAAAAGACACTTGTCTAAAATTTTAACATTTGTCATGAAGGTATGTTAATTAGTTAACACATGTCTTTTAATTTGTAAAATGTTTACATTTGTCTTTTAAAGTTAATTAGTTATAATTAAATGATAATTAGTTATTTAGCTAATATGTTAATATAAGATAAATGTAAATTTATGTTTAATAAATTAGTTAATATGTATTTATTTACATGTAGATAATTTTGAAATGAATAAATCCAATTATAATTATAAAATAAAGTTTATACAAATATTTTTAAGTCAAAACAATTAAAAATATTTATACTTTAAATTTCAAAGCTTTAAATTCAAAGTTCAAATCAAATTCCAAAATTAAATTTTGAAATCAAGTTATATATATATACATATATATAACTACACAATTCAGTTTTGAAAAACAAATTATTTTTATTAAAATCTATTTGTTAAAAAAAACAATATCTTATTATTATATTTTGAAAATAACAAATTTGATAACTTTAAATAATTTATAAAAGAAATTGTTTCTTTATCATTTATTTTATCCAACTATATTTAAAAAGAAAATCAAAATAAACCTTATTGTAAGTTTTATTTAAATTTAAACTCAAAAATCAATTTAAACAAATTAACTTTCTATCTTAACAATTTAAAACCATATATTATTTATTCAATAGCTTTTGAAAGTTTAACTTTAAATAAAATAATAATTCCCAATTTTACCAAAGATATAAATATTTAGGAAACAAGATTTATTTATTTATTAAATTTAAAACAAGGTTTATCTATTTACGGTATATACATATCCTATATACATTATAAATATAAAACAATTTATTAGCTTTTAAAAGATAAAATCTATCAATTAAATATTTATTCAATTGGATTATTAAATTAAAATATTATTAAAAAGATTATCAAATCAATTTAATTTTTAATTTAGATTATTTAAATTGATATTGCCAAAAATTCCGGGTCATCACAAAAAGAATACTAGAAGATTTATGAAAACAAACGACAAAGTTTGACCAGAAGATTAAAAAGGTCGAACAACTAGTAGAAGAAATAAGAAAGGTAGTAGTAAGTTAATGAACAAAGAAATCATAGAAGCAAAAAAGAAAGCAGAAGAATTTAAAAACGAAAATAATTCAAGGCCAGTTCCAGATAACGGATTTTCTAGGTACTGAGGACATAGTCAGTCGGACTAAGAATATCAGCATTTATTTAATATTTTAATCAGTTTGAATTTATAGTTAATCGAAAAGGTTAGTTATCTTATAGAAAAGGTAAACAATTTTTCAATAAAAGAATATCAGCATTTAGAAGTAATAACTTAAAAGCCAGAATAATTTCACAAATTTTGGAAACCTAAACAATGAATTTACGACCTGACTCGGGATCTAGTAGGGCGTTAACAAGGCAAAATTCTACTACCATGACTAGAGATGAAATATCAAATGTCGTCACATTATTTAATAGAAAAATTAAAAAATACAGGAAAGAGGTTTTTTCATTTAAGATTAATAGGAATTAAAGCATTAACTAGGAAAGGTTTAGGAACAAAGTTATTAACACTAATTTTAGATAAATCATGGACAATGAGAAAGCATTGATATCAGGAATGGAGATTGATTTAAGTAATAATTCAACTCTTATATACTGTGTCCTAGATATAATTAAAAGTGCAGATAATTTAGGTAATCTGAAAATGGGATTACAAGCTAAAGGGTTTAAAGGTTATACTGGAAAGAATTTTATTATAAGTATAGGTCTACTAGGAAAAGCATCAAATAGATCAGGAATGAAATTTATATTAAACTTAAAAGGAATAGTGCAAAATATAACAAGCAAAGGAATCCAGATGATAAAGCCAAGAAGAACTGATCCAGAAGATTTAGCAAGACTTGAATGGTCATTAAAAGATTTTGTAACAGATGATAAAACATTGTTAGTCCCAGAATCCCATATTATATATACAAATCAATATAAAAAAACCTAGCACTAGATTTCACAACTATAAAACAAAACAATCAGAAGTAGAACAAAATAGTGATGAAGTGATTGAAATAGAACATACTAAAGTAAATTGGGATGAAGGACCAATTTATAACGAATATGATAGTGAAACAGAATTAGATTATGAAGAATTAAAAGATGTAATAGGATATCTACCTATAGATGAAACAATGATACAGGAAATAGATGAAATACAATTCGAAGATGATTTTATGAAAGAAATAAAAAAATTAGAATCAGGATTTAAAACAGAAACCAAGATATCATTAATCGAAATAATGAATAAAAAATTAACAATAGAAAATATAAGAGGAGAAATAGACAATATGATAATGCAGTGCATGATCATTTTACAAATGGATTATCAGACAACATTCAATACATTAAGTGAATATTATAATTTAGTATTGGAAGACGATATAAGTAAAGGAAAATACCATTAAGTGATATATATACCAGAAAAGTGAAGTAAATTATCAAGATTCAGTGATTATAGAAAGCTCAACAAATATACAAAAAAAAGAAGGAAAAAGATGAATTTACTAGACCAGGAACAGGATATAATGAAAGTTAATTACTTTCATTTGAAAGAGAACAATGGGTATATCCTAGTATAAATTATGTAGACCAATAACAAAATAGGAAGAGGAAATAGAAAAACATACAAAAAAATATATAGTTCGAATATGTTACTTTTGAAAAACCAAAGCCCTCAATTATGGCCAGATGAAATATTAATATGGGAGCAGAATGTTATAAGATATTGGGAAGTCAATAATAGAATAGATATGGACATGCTTGCAGTATTAGAAACAACTCTAGGACCGATGGCATTAGGAATATATCAAATTTTTAAAGCGATAAATGCAGGAGAAGTAGTAAAACAAAAAATCGTTAGGAGACAAACCATATAATTTTACATCAATGATAAGAAAATTAATAATAGGTCTGGATCCAGCCAAAGGAAATACAATACTACAAGATACAGCTATAAGAAATCTAGAACAACTAAGTATTGTTGATTTTAAATATATTAAAGAGTTTATTCAAGATTTGCAATGATGATAGCACAAACCGGTAAAGCTTTTGATGACCCCTTATGTGATAGATATTTTACAAAATTATCAAGAGATTTAGGAAGAAACATACATAAAGAATGGATAGAAAGCCATGGAGCTAAACTAGGTTTCAGAAGAAGATAATGAAATTACAAACCCAATCACTTATACAATGATGAATACACAAGATAAGACAAAAAATTATTTACATGAATGATACAAAATAAAGGAAGGGACTATATACCATGTAATAATAGCAATAGATATCCATCAATTAATAAAAGATTTCAATGTAACGAATGTTATAAAGAAATATGTTTTTTATGTATAAAACAAATATTTAATATAGACTTAAATAAAAGAGAATTAGAAACACCAAAAAATAATTTCTTGCAAGAAAGAGTAACATGTAAAAACAGAAACTATAAATGAAGAAAACCTTCAACAAACAACAGAAGTCATTCAAGTAAAAGAATTCTCAACAACATTGTTGACATTAGAAAGTAAAATATGGTTTAATCAAAATAATTCTATTACAACAATAGCCATAATAGACACGAGTAGTACAAAAAGCTTAATATCCCATAACCAAAAGAATTTCAAATACCATTAATATATAAATTATTTTCTAAAACAGCAGAACAACGAATAATGCAATTAAAGTATAAAGTACCAAATCATACACAAATATAGTTTAAAGATTTTTTAGGAAATTATAGTAGTAAGTACGAGTTAGGCCAAAGTAATATTACACCACCAGAAATTAATAGCTCAGAATTTCTATTACGACTAAATTTTATTCTAAATCCTAATGGAAGTATATCAATGAGCAAAAACAATATTACATTTAACAAGAATACTTACACGTTACCCATAAATTTCTACCAAACAAATTTAGTGTTGCTTTAGAAGCGTGGTGGCACCACTTGAACTAGAATTTTTAAAACATCTAAAGAAAAAGTTTTTAATGTCGGATAAAAAATTAGAGGCCTTTAGTCTGTTAGCAAAAGAAAAGGCAAAAAACTTAGAAAAGGACTATATATTTTTAAATCAGTTAACTATCCAATAATCTAGAAATTAGAAAATTTAGGATTAATAGGTAATGATATTATCAGAAGTAAAGTAAATTATATAAAAAAATAAAAAACCCAAACATTACAATACGAACAGCTAATATAGAATACACCGGCCGATGTAAAAGAATTTAAAACATGAATACAAGAAACGTTGCAACATAAATTGATTAGAAAATCAGAAGGTCCTCACAAATCAGCAGCTTTATTGTTTGATACCATCCTGAAGTAAATAAAGGAAAACCTAGAATAATGTACAATTACAAAAGACTTATTGACAACATAGAAGATGATGGGTATAATATCCCAAATAAAGACACATCGATAAATTTAATACAAAATAAAAACAGGTGTAGTAAATTTGAATTAAAATCAGGATACAACCAGTACAATTAGAGGAGGAACTTAAACCATGGACAACATTCAAATGCTCAGAAGGTCATTTTGAATGGAACATTTTGAGTTTTGGATTTAAGACAAGACCAGCTATTTTTCAAATGTTTATGGATAGTATATTCAAAAAATATGAATTTTGTTTAGTGTACATTGATGATATTTTAATAGCCAGTAGCAGTGTTCAAGAACATGAATTCCACTTAAAATTAATTTTTGATGAAATATTAAAAAACAAAATAGTTGTTTCAAAAAAGAAAATGGAATTATTCATAACGAAAATTTCATTTTGAAGACTAGAAATAGGAAATGGTAAAATGAGTTACAACCTCATATTTCTCAAAAAATCTTAGATTTTCCAAATAAATTAGATAGTATAAAAAAGATTCAGGCATTTCTAGGCTTAGTAAATTATGCCAGGCAATTCATTCCAAATTTAGCTAGACTAGTAGGACCATTATATGGTAAAATATCAAAAAACGGAGAAAGAAGATTTAACAGCGAAGATAGTAAGCTAATTAAAAAATTAAAGAAGAGATAAAGAAAATTAAACCATTAGAACTTCCATTAACAACATATTATATTATAATAGAGTGCGATGGATGCAAAGAAGGACGGGGAGCTGTCCTAGTTTGTAAAAAGAATAAATTTGCAGACAAATCGCAAGATAAAATAGCTTCATATGCCAGTAGTAATTTTAATAAAATAGGACAAAATTGGACGAGTATAGATTTTGAGATATAAGCTTTAATCAATGCACTAGATAAATACAAGATATATCTAAACAGGGAATTTACGGTCAGAACAGACTGTAAGGCCATAGTAAAGTTTATAAATAATGAAAATTCAAGAAAAATAAACAAAACCAGATGGTTAAATTTATAGAATATAAAACAGGGATGTGGATATAAAATAAATTTTGAACACACCAAAGGATAAAACAATCATCTAGCAGACCTACTTTCCAGACAAATAGCTAAATAAGAAAAACTTAGTACCTCATTTCAGATTTCAGATTTATAGATAAATATGGCAAACAAAGAAGAAAAAACATAAATTTAAGAAAAGGAGGTTAACACCCCTATAGGGATTCAAAGAGCCGACAACTCACAGTCGGATAGTTCACAGATAAGTAGTTCACATATTCCAACAATGACATTTGGCAAGTACAATATAACTATTTTTCAAGACAGTGACCCTAAGAAGTTTAGGCCTATGTGTATGATCGATTTCACCCTAGAAGGGGAGTGAATAGGGTAATACTATTAATTATAAAAATTTATCATGGAAGTTTATATAAAATAATCTCAACACAGATATATCAGAATTATAGCAGCACATATAATAGCAGAAAAATAAATACAGAAATAGAACGACACCGAATTTACCCAGCTTCGATAAAACCCTGCCTACATGCTGCCCCCAAGGCTTTTACTAAAAATTAAGCAGTCAGTCGCTTACACACGTAAACTCACGACACCCGCTATCGACTAGCCTTAACTCTACGCTTAAAACCCTGCCACAACTCAGCCACCGAGTAACGAATTCTCGAACTGCACCACTGTAGTTCGTCACTTAGTCACATAACTAGACAATACACAAGTTTGAGAGGAAAAATACAAATTTAAAAACAAATTGAACACAAAACCTTAATATATAAAACTAAATCCCAATTAATAATATAAAGGAGTCGGCCCAAAATAAATATCCCTTTCTTTATTTTAATATGTCGGCATGCTTTCTTCTTTGTTTGAAGAAAGAATGGCAGCTTCGATCTCGTTCCTCTTTTGCTCTGAAATTAGGGCTTTGGCCTTGCATTCGCTTCTGTGAGATTAGCTAGGGCTTCGTCCTTATCTTCGCTCTTGTGAGATTGGCTAGGGCTTCGGCCTTGTCTAATTAGGGTTTTCGAAGATACTGATTTATTGTTGATCAATTACAATTGGTGTTCTTTTGATTTGCTTCGGCAATCGATCATCTCCTCGAGTCAACCACAGCTCCATCGATTTTTGATCGAATTCCAACTTACTTGGTATGTAATCTTTTTATTTTTGCTTTACTGTTTTTCGTACTTGAACTCAATCAATGATTCGAGTTATTGATATAATGTTTTCTTTGTTGCTTCGAATTTGAATCATTTATTTGCCGATGATGTTCATCGTTTATATAGGGTTCGAACCCCTATATTTTCGTTCGTATATTTTATACAAATTCGTCAAATGATTTAGCTTTGTATTCGCCTCGGCCACTGATTATTATTGAATGATGGTGATTCTTCTGACTTCTTCAATTTCGTAAATATTTTGCACGGCTTTGATTTTTGACTTGGTTGATTTTCTTGGTCATCACGGTTTCTGACTTTGGTTTTAAACTGGATTTTGTGAAAATATTTAGAGTTTGACATTTTGTTTGACTTGATCGATCACCTCGCTGTTCCATGACTTCGACAAGTTGAAACTGTGATGATATTTACTTTGGCACTGACTGGTTCGATTTGAAAATTCCTGATGCAAGCTATCTTTTTTCGACTTGTACCTTGATTATTTTGAAACTGCTACTTTGTGTCTTTTATGATTTTTTGTAAAACCTGCTGCTTCAGTTACTTTAAATATGTGATTTTTATCACCTTCATTTGACATGGATTTGTTCGAACTTGTATCCTGCACATGTGTGTGTGTGTGTGTATGCTCACGTATGTATATAATAAGTTTTATGTTGCTTGTAGTTGTTTCTGGTTTTGCTTTGACTTTGGTCTCTGGACATCTGATTTTTCATTCGAACTCATGTGCGCTGATGTTGAGTCGTTTCTCTGTTGCATTGTGTATGTTGTCATTACTTTGTGTATTCATATAGTCTGGTGGCATGGTCATTGCTGCATTGCTTCAAGTTAGATTCTATTGGGGCTTCATTGCACCATATTATCACTGTATATTGATTTGTGTTGCTGTTATCTTGTTGTACTTGATTCATTCGAGTCTGATACTTTTTGTAGCATTGTTTTATGTGAACTAATCATGTTGAATTGTGTACATTTGTGCCTGCATTTCCATGAGTCACTGTTATCTTGTTCATGCTAGCCGAGTGTCCTGTTGCACTACCTTTTTGTTTACTGCTAGTTCATTGTGTACCAGTGTGTATGCTCCTCTTGAAGTCTGAGTTGTTGTCATCGGTTCGTGTATATGGCCTGCACTTCCACATTGCTATGTTGTATTTGAATGCATGTTTGAACTTGACTGTGTGAACTGCATTGTTGTACTCCTGTTGGTTCCACTCCACAAAAATGTTCACACATGTATATATATTCATCGAATTGCTTTGAGTCTGGAGCTTGTGAGTTGCATCCCTCGAGTACTTGTCTCGTCCATGCCTTGATATTGACTGTTACATTGACTTTGTACCTATCGTGCTTCTATTTGCAGTCACCGGTATCACTGTTTTGTACTGGTGCACTTGATATCTTCACCTGTGCATGTTGCCTTGAGCTCTGTCTCTGTTTGCTTGATGTCTAGATGCTGTGTGGTTAGCTTGTCACTACATGTATGTATACATGTGTATATACGTATGTGTATATGTGTGTGTGTGTGTGTATTTGTGCATTGACTTTGTTCTGACCAGTTCATTTCCTTGAGTCTGGTTTGGACTGTCTAGTCTCTGCTTCATATGTATATCATTGAACTTTTTGGTCGAGGCTTGTTTTAGTTGTCGTGACCATTTAATTTGAATTTGCACCTGTGTTGAATCAAGCATAAAGCTCGGGTTTGACCTTGTGCTTGTGTCATGATTTTATTTGTATTTCACTTGAGTTGAACTGGGCTTTTGATTTGGGTTTGACCTTGTGCTCACCTGTACCTGTAATTTTATCAAGTGTATATATCGGTGCGTACGGCCTTATGGCATGTACAGTGATAAACTGTGCATATCGCAAGCTGTTCGTGTACGATGAATTCAAAATTAAATGATGACGAACAATCAAAATAACTTAGGAAAGTATTATTTTCAAATTCCACATTTTATTTTATACTGCAAAAATATTTTATTTTCAATTTTACTTCGTCGGTATGTATTTCTGCAGATTGCTCAGATGCTAGATTCAATCTGGAATGAAGTTGAAGATAAATACGAGTGAATGAGCGATATGTAGTGAGGACAATTATGTAAATTGAAATGCATTGTAATTGCAAATTTTTATATATATAGTGAGAGCTCAAATTTGTACCTTTTAAAATTGTAATAAATATTTGTTTGAATTTAAATTATGTGTTATTTATTTTATTCAGCAAACATTTATTCAATCTTTGAAAATAAAATAGTACATTAATAAATACTTTTTAATGAATATATATATGTATATATATATATATGTATATGTTTATTATCATCAAACAAAAATCCTATACTTGCATATTCAACAACCTCCCCCTTTTGATGATAACAAACATATATTTAATTTTGAATATATTAAATGTATTTGATCATTGATTGACTATATTTGCTCCCCCTATTTAAATGCTCCCTCTCTACACAAAGCTCCCCCTTTATATATGCATGTAAATAAAAATATGCAAATAAGCCTATATGCAAATTGAAAATATTTAACCTTTATTCGCCAAAATCTTAACTTTTCTGTCCCCCTTTTTTTTTCCAGCAAAAGAGTAATAGTGTTAGAAAAATAGAGATAAAATGATAGACATTAATACAACATTAAAACTCATTCGAATATAAATATTAAATTTCAATAAAAAATCAAACAAAAATCATAAATACTTTGTTTGACGCATATACCATTTTAGAATGATAGAGATGATGTCATCATATAAAACCATACAGTTGTGTCTATTTGTGGGAAATTTATTTAAGGAATTTGAACATCTACTAACCATGCATACCCATCAAGACTTTTAAATAAGATTAGGAGTATTCCAATTTTTTCTTTAAAAAAAATGAATTCAAGTATCTTCTAACCATGCATAACCGTGAGGACTTTTAAATGGGATTAGAATCAACTTGTCTATTTAATTAATCAATTTTAATATGTGTTCCATACATGCATAACCGTGAGGACTTTTAAATGAGCATGGAAGCACATAAAAAATTCCAAGTAATTCACCTATGCATCACCGTGAGGACTTTTAAATGAGAGCGAATACTTTGGATTTTTTTTTAAAAATATATAAAATGAGAAATGAATGATTCCTATTTAAAGTACCACATATTGACAAACCATATTGAATTTTGATGAGTGGTTGTCGATAGAAATATGATAGAAATAGAGATGGTCATGAAATTTTTTACCAACAAATTTTTTATAACTCTTGTTTAAATTTCTAAAGAAATTTACTACCTTCTCAAGTTATAACATATGATTAATATCAACACACATCACTTTTTCAAACACTATTTATCTTTTCGATAATTATTAGGGAGTCAGATTAGTCAATGTAATTATTTAAAATCAAATCCAAAATCAATTATAAAACCAAATTTTCTAAAAGTGACTAATCTAAAACAAGGTCAAAAATGATTTTCTGGAAGGGGTTTTATAAGAAAAAAATTCTGCTATTTGAAAATATTTGAAATGAAAAATATGCAAAAAATTTCTTTGAAAAAATGATGCAACACTGAATTTCTCAACACGTTCCACTTGAAAATTTTCTATCAACTAAATTACCAGTGTAATCTGCATCTGAATTTTCCTTTCAGTCGAGATTATCATTTGTTGGATGTTATAAACTAGACTGTGAAATTGCAACAAATTCTCGAAGACCTTTTTAAATGAAATTCTTTTCAATTTTAATCAAAGTCGTGCTAATAAACAAAAATTGTGAATGTAGAGTCAGTCGTAAAATAATCAAATGTATTATCATCAACTAATAAAACACTATCATTAATCCAAACTACTACATATGAAGTAGTTCAAAGATTCTAGAGATTTTTCTAGTGTTCTTGGCATAAAAATATAATTGGCCAACAATTTTGAATAAGTCAGAATCAAATCATCATTCATTTCATCATCATATTACTGGCTGATTTAATTCAGATTACGGTGCAGATTATCACATTTAATACATCGTTCAAAATAAATATACCCTTACCTATTTTACCTTTACAATAATTTTTCGTTGTTGCCCATTGTAATTCTACCACCTTTATACTAGGCTAAGGAACTTTGCTTTGTTGCCCGTTGTGTCCCTGGAATAGCCAGAATCCAGACAACACTGTTGTTGTTCCTTGGCCTGCCACCACACCTACATGATAAAAAAAATATGTGACCTATTTGTTTTTATAGGTCCATGGTTGTTAGTGGCAAAATATTTTGAAAAATATGTTTGTAAAGACCCAAATCTATTTACATATGTTCCTTTCGGCACCCAAATTTGTTTAACATTGAGGGATTTTATATTTTTGCTTTTTGGAACCCAAATTGGTATACTTTTCACGTGTTTGGGTCTATACCAACAATTATTTTGATTGTGTCCAATTTACTACAAATTGTGCACATTGCATTGACTTGATTAATTTCATTTCTAACATTTTTAGATTGATTATGTCCAAAGTCCTTGTCTAACTGTTTTAACAGTTTGTTTCCCTAATAGTATATTCAACGATCTTTCACTTTTGGAAAATTTTCCTAAAGTCGTTGATAATTGTTGGACTTGTATTTTGAGAGATTTATTTTTATTTAATAACTGTGTGCACCTTTTAATATAATTTTCACCTCGAGTATTTTCGCCTTGTTTCAAAATCAAAATTTCATTTTCACGTGTTTTAATTTTAATTTCTGATTTTTTAAATTCTTCTTCAAATGTAGGACACTTATCACACATAGGGATCCTACTTTGATAGTTTTTAGCTAATTGGTCAAGTTGTTTATTTGATTCTATCAAAGTATCTCTTTGTGATTCAATTTTAGCATATCTCTCCCTAAGTCGTTCAAAACAGCCATTTATTTCGTGGAAATATATAAGTAATTCAAAGCAAGTAAGTTTTGATGCCTTGCTTGGCTCGTCATCATCACTATCAGTTATATCACCTCGAAGGCACAAATCAGCTTTCTCACTCTCACTGCTAGTGCTTTTATTATCATCATCACTTGTATTCCACGTGGCTGCAAAATTTGTCCTTTTTGATTTCTTTTCTAGGCTGTGTCGATTCTGAGGACAATTGGGCTTGATGTGTCCGGGTTTGTTGCACTTGTGATAAATGATTTCTTACTGTTTTGGGTTATCTAGAACTTTGATTATTCTGCTTTTTAATTTTTGATTTAGAGCTGGATTTCTGCATTTGCGGTTCCACTTTTTGAATCTCATTATTACCAGTGCCAGCTCTGCTGCTCTATCATTATCGTCGTCATCATCACTTTCAGTTGTTCATTTGAGAGCTACTGATTTTTTTTCGAGTATCTCCTCCTTCATGCTATTCCTTGAATTTCATTTCTAGCTCATAAGTGGTGAGATTTTCGATGAGTTCTTCAACTTTGATTTGTTTTAAATCTTTTGATTCTTGAATGGCAGTCACTTTTGTTTCAAAACTTCGTGGAAGGACTCTAAGGATTTTTCGAACTATTTTCGATTCCTGTATGATTTTCCAAGAGCTTTTGATTTATATACGATGTTGGAAAGCCGTCCGTACATCTCTTTAACATTTTCTTCCTTGGCCATTGTAAAATTCTCATATTCGCTACTCAGCATGGCAAGGCGAGATTCCTTGACCTGAGATGTTCCTTCGTGAGTCCCTTCTAGTGTGTGCCATATTTCCTACGCAGTTAGACAATGTGACACACGATTAAATTCAAATTGATCTAATGAACAAATAATAGAATTCGTAGCTTTGGCATTAGCATTCTGTAATTTATTTTCTAGATTTGTCCGTTGATCCACCAGTTTATCTATTTCCTGATTATTTACAACTATAGTTGGTGCTCTATAATCTGTCTCAACTATATTTCAAGCATCAATAGTTTTCAGAAAAATTTTCATTCTATTTTTCCAGTAAGCATATTCACATTAAACATTGGTGGTCTAACTATAGGCTGACCCTCAGCAAAAGTAGTAATAAAAGAAACCATTTTAAAAATTCAAAATTTTTAAAACAAAAATTGGTTTTTGAAAAATCAATTTTTTTTAAAACAAAAATGTACCTAGCTCTGATACCACTTGTAGGATCGATTTCGCCCTAGAGAGAGGGGGTGAATAGGGTGATACTATTAATTATAAAAATTTATCGCGGAAGTTTATATTAAATAATCTCAAAACAAATATATCAGAATTATAGCAGCACAGATAATAGTAGGATAATAAATGCAGAAATAGAACGACATGGAATTTACCCAGCTTCGGCAAAACCCTGCCTACGTGCTGCCCCCAAGGTTTCTACTAGAAATTAAGCACTCAGACGCTTACAAACGTAAACTCATGACACCCTCTATCGGCTAGCCTTAACTCTATGCTCAAAACCCTGCCACAACTCAGCCACTGAGTTGCGAATTCTCGAATTACACCACCATAGTTCGTCCTCTGGTCACACGACTAGATAATACACAATTTTGAGAGGAAAAATACAAATTTATAAACAAATTAAACACAAAACCCTAATATATAAAACAAAAGCCCAATTAATAATATAAAGGAGTCGGCCCAAAATAAATATCCCTTTCTTTATTTTAATATGTCGGCCTACTTTCTTCTTTGTTTGAAGAAAGAATGGCAGCTTCGATCTCGTTCCTCTTTTGCTCTGAAATTAGGGCTTTGGCCTTGCGTTCGCTCCTGTGAGATTAGTTAGGGCTTCGTCCTTATCTTCGCTCTTATGAGATTGGCTAGGGCTTCGGCCTTGTCTAATTAGGGTTTTTAAAGACACTGATTTATTGTTGGTCGATTACAATTGGGGTTCTTCTGATTTGCTTCGGCAATCGATCATCTCCTCGATTCAACCACAGCTCCTTTAATTTTTGATCGAGTTCCAACTTACTTCGGTATGTAATTTTTTGCTTTTTACTTTACTGTTTTTCGTACTTGAACTTAACCGATGATTCGATTTATTGATATAATGTTTTCTCTGTTGCTTTGAACTCGAATCATTTATTTGCTAATGATGTTCATCATTTATATAGGGTTCGAACCCTTATATTTTCGTTCGTATATTTATACAAATTCGTCAAATATTTAGCTTTGAATTCGTCTCGGCCACTTGATTAATATTGAATGATGGTGATTCTTCTGACTTCTTTAATTTTGTATATATTTTGCACGGCTTCGATTTTTGACTTGGTTGATTTTCTTGGTCATCATGGTTTCTGACTTTGGTTTAAAACTGGATTTTGGGAAAATATTTAGAGTTTGACATTTAATTTGACTTGATCGGTCACCTCGCTATTCTATGACTTCGGCCAGTTGAAACTGTGATGATATTTACTTCGGCACCGACTGGTTCGATTTGAAATTCCTGGTGCAAGTTATCTTTTTTTGGCTTGTACCTTGATTATTTTGAAACTGCTACTTTGAGTCTTTTCTGATTTTTTTGTAAACCCTGCTACTTCGATTACTTAAAATATGTGATTTTTATTACCTGGCTTTGACATGGATTTGTTTGAACTTGTATCCTACACATGTGTGTATACATATACATATACATACATACATATATATATATATATATATGCTCACGATGTATATAATCAGTTTTATGTTGCTTGTAGTTGTTTCTGGTTTTTCTTTGACTTTGGTCTCCGGACATCAGATTTTTCATTCGAACTCATGTGCACTGATGTTGAGTTGTTCTCTGTTGCATTGTGTATGTTGTCATTACTTTGTGTATTCACATAGTCTGGTGGCATGGTCATTGTTGCTTCGAGTCAGATTCTATTGGGGCTTCATTGCACCATATTGTCACCGCATATTGATTTTTGTTGCTGTTATCTTGTTGTACTTGATTCACTCGAGTCTGGTACTTTTTGTAGCATTGTTTCATGTGAACTAAGCATGTTGAATTGTGTACATTTTTGTGCCTCTATTTCCATGAGTCACTGTTATCTTATTCATGCTAGCCGGGTGTCCTGTTGCACTGCCTTTTTGTTTACTACTAGTTCATTGTGTACCAGTGTGTATGCTCCTCCTTAAGTCTGAGTTGTTGTCATTGGTTCATGTATATGGTCTGCACTTCCACATTGCTATGTTGTATTTGAATGCATGTTTGAACTTGACTGTGTGATCTTCACTGTTGTACACCTGTTTGTTCCACTCCACAAAAATGTTCACACATGTATATATATTCATTGAGTTGCTTTGAGTCTGGAGCTTGTGAGTTTCATCCCTTGAGTACTTGTCTGGTACATGCCTTGATATTGAATGTTGCATTGACTTTGTACCTATCGTGCTTGTATTTGCAGTCACTGGTATCACTGTTTTGTACTGGTGCACTTGATATCTTCACCTGTGCATGTTGCCTCAAGCTCTGTCTCTGTTTGCTTGATGTCTAGATGTTGTCTGGTTAGCTTGTCACTGCATGTTGTATACATGTGTATATAGATATGTATGTGTATATATATATATTTGTGCATTGGCTTTGTTCTGACCAGTTCATTTCCTTGAGACTGGTTTGGACTGTCTAGTCTCTACTTCATATGTATATCATTTAACTTTTTGGTCGAGGCTTGTTTTTGTTGTCATGACCATTTTATTTGAATTTGCACCTTTGTTGAATCCAGCATAAAGCTCGGGTTTGACCTTGTGCTTGTGTCATGATTTTATTTTTATTTCACTTGAGTTAAACCCGGCTTTTGATTTGGGTTTGACCTTGTGCTCACCCGTCCTTGTAATTTTATCAAGTGTATATATCGGTGTACATGGCCTTATGGCATGTACAATAATAAACTATGCATGTCACAAGCTGTTCATGTATGATGAATTCAAAATTAAATGATGACAAACAACCCAAATAACTGAGGCAAATATTAGTTTCAAAATCCACATTTTATTTTATGCTGCAAAAATATTTTATTTTCAATTTTACGTCATCGGTATGCATTTCTACAGATTGCTTAGATGCTGCATTCAATTTGGAATGATGTAACAACCCACATATTTATCGATTGTATATTTAAATATTTTATTTAAATATTTCATCGTTAGTCGGATTATGGTCCGAAAAGCTACTTTTTACAAACAGTCGAATTAGGACTCGAGACCACTTCCATTGAGTTCAAAATGCCATTTGCGACCTATTTGAGTATAAATTTCGATATGTTTGGAGATAGTAGAATTTTTCTACTTTTCTCTTAAGGCTTTGGGTTGGGTTTCAGCCCATTAAACCCACTTACACTCTAGCTCAGTCCACCTCTCCTCTTCACTTCATTCTTATTTTCCTAACAATCAAGCTTCATCAAAATGGAGAGAGGAATGAGAAATTAAAACTCCAAGCCCTAGTTCATTTGTAAGATCCAAGCTCTTGCTCCAAAATCAAAGAGAAGCCATTGGTAAGCCTTCTCTTCATATTCTCCAACTCTTTATCTCTTTAATTTTAGAAAATTACTAAACCTAATTTGGAAAATGTTTCTCTTTTAAGCTTAGATTCAAGCTTCTTGTGTTGAGATTGAAGTGTGGTTGATCTTTCCTTGTCTTCAAGCTTCTCATTCATTGTTTTCGGGCTCAAAGGTGAGATTTTTATCTCACATCTTTGTCTATAACTATCTTTGAATGTTGGGTATGAATTTCTAACACTTATTCATGTGCATTTGTTTTTGGTTTGGATTGAATTGGTGAATATCCCAATTTTTAGTGTTTTGGGTTCAAATCTTTAAAATCCTAACTTTGATGTTTGAACATGTTTTTAGTGATGCATCGAGGAGCCAATAGGACCAGGTAGCCGATGGGCGTAATCCCTTAGCGTCGGTGCTCGACCGGTTGCGAATTGGGAGAGTTTGCACTTCAATTAATAGGGCAGAAAAATGCATGGCATCAGGTCGACCGAAACCCCTTGGCCGGTCGATTGAAGTTGTAGCCGAGACTTTCTGGCCTATTTTCGGCCGACCGACTCAGGGAGTCCGGTCGACCGACCTGCACCTATTCTCCTATTTCCCTACTTTTCCTATTATGCTCATTTTGCTTTGCTTTTCCAATTGTTAATCGATTCTTCTTCTCCGATTAGTTGTTATCACCTTTGTTGACTTTGATAACTTCTATTTTTAGAATTTTTGGGTATTTCCACTTTGATGGACTTGGTATCGATTTCTTTGGATTTTTATTCACGTCTTCGAATGTGAATTTTAGTGATTGATTGTTTCTACAATCATTTTTGTGATTTGTCACTTCAAAATATAAAGGTTTTCAATGCTAGTAGTAAATATCAAAACCCTTTCTTCAAAACGATTTCAACACTATTTTATTACAAAGCTCGTTTCTTAAACCGTTTTCCAATCTACTAGTATATACAAACCTTTACCTCACTCGTATGAGAAATCTAATTAAACGACTTAGTAAAACAAGTGGTATGAAACGCTTGCATTTACTTCGTCGGTTAATTCTTGGACTTGTTCGATTGAATTTCTTGTGACAATTTTCGAGTGGAGACTTACAGTTTGTTCGTAAATATTGAAGTTAAGCTAGTGGTTATGGGACACGAAGCTAAGCTCCTATATTTACTAGCTTAGTGTAATTGACACTTCTTGATGATCGATGATGATCATTTTATGGTTTAGACTAGCAATGTGCGATGTCTCTTTGTCCACGTGGAGGACTGTACCTCATTTTATTGAGCTTCGTCTCATTTCTTTGTGGGCTAGTGACCCATGTACTTTTAATGTGCTTCGATTCATCTGATGCACCGTTTGTACTACATCGATGTCTCGACTTTTCGATTCATTGGACGTACCGTGTGCACTACGTCAATGTTCCGAATTGTTTTGTGTTTCGATTCATTGGATGCACCGTTTGTACTACATCGATGTCTCGGCTTTTCGAATCATTGGATGTACCGTGTGTACTGCGTCGATGTTCCGAATTGTTTTGTGTTTCGATTCATTAGATGTACCGTTTGTACTACATCGATGTCTCGGCTTTTCGATTCATTGGACGTACCGTGTGTACTGCGTCGATGTTCCGAATTGTTTTGTGTTTCGATTCATTGGATGTATCGTTTGTACTACATTGATGTCTCGGCTTTTCGATTCATTGGACGCACCGTGTGTACTGCATTGATGTTCCGAATTGTTTGTGATACACGTGTTGGTGAGTTTTCATGCTCCCGCTTAGGATTGGTCATCCTTTTCTTATGATTTCTGGATTTCTAATTATTGATTTCTGGAATTTTTGCTTCACCAATTTTCATGATTTTCATTGATAAGTTGTATCAACTATTGTGCATTGGTGAATTTGTGTGTCATTAACTTTTTGTGAATAAAAATATAGAGTATGACATTCCTCTTTATCTTTGAGAAGATTCTTGTGATATTGATTAATCTCTTGTTGATTTTCAATTACATACTTATCATAGTATGGTATTATGTTTTTTATATGTTTACGTCATATTTCTTATTCTATGTCATTACATCCGATATTTATAGCTAGACTGATCCATTTATTATTTTCTTATAAATAATACTCGGGTCAGACCGAGATGTTATAGGTGCTTCTACTTGACTCCTCACCCGGGAGTATTATCCTGACTTTTGGCTAACTACTTAGATTAGTAGTTTTTGGTTGTATACATTTGAGATATAGACTCCTTGATGTATACCTATTTATTTGTCTAGCACTTGTATCTATTCTTTTGTGTCATTGTGGGTCTTGTTGACCACTACTCTGATATACACTTTTATGCGTAATATTCATATCTTTTTCCGCCTTTGTGATATGGATATCTGTGACTGATTTATGTTATGTTTATTTCTATGTTTGTTTCCGAAGAATATATATATAGCCACCGTGTAGTAGTTTTGAGTTTGTATCGGTATGTCGGATTATGCATGTTATACTATCTGACATATCGGTGCTCGCACAAAGCAATTACACGGATGGTCGCTCCTCAACAGCCTTATTCTCCGTGCTAATTGACGACATTACCCCGTAGTGTTCTTGGCTAGCTTAAGTATAGAGGTGGGGCGTCACAGCTTGGTATCAGAGCCAAACTTCGGAACAATGTAGAATAATCTAGCAAGGATCATGTCCTAAGTCTTTCATAGGAGTCGTGCTTTAGGATTTTATTCGGGTCTTCGTACTGATTCATCCTATTTTTCTTTATGATTCCTTGTTTTATCTATCAAGATTGCTTGATATTTATTTTGAGAATAACTTTTCTCCTTCTTTATTTCTTAAAGAAGAGAAATGGTTAGACCAGGCCGTCCCAGCACCGGTCAATCTAATGCTACTCCCCAGGGTGGAGTATTCATGTCTGCTCAGCAGCTTTTAGATCTTGTGAAGAATGCTCAGGCTGCCGGACCCATCCCTGAGCCTACTCATCCTAGATCCGGTTTTGCACGCTTGTGCAGAGACTATACCAATTTGGGTGGAAGGCCATTCAAGGGATTCGAAAGCGTTATAGAAATTCAATCTTGGCTCAAATCGTGCGATCGCATCTTTTCTCGCATGAATCTTGTTGATTTACATCGAGTCCAAGTGGCTTCTAGCATGCTCCAAGAAAGAGCATTAGATTGGTATGAGCTCTTGACTTCGGAGATTATCGAAGCAGATCTTACTTGGGAGAAATTCCAGGAACGATTCGAGTTAAAGTTTGTGCATGAGGCTGAAAAAGTAACTTTGGCACGGCGTTTTATTGACCATGTTCAAGGTGAATCTTCTGTGACAGACTATGTCGCATCTTTTGAATCTCTTTCCAAATACGGGGTTGAATACATTAATACCCCATTGAAGAAAAATCAGAGATTTTTCTATGGCTTGAATAAGAATCTTAAGAAGCCATTACTCCTGAAACTTGAGGTTTCATTTGATCAGCTTATTGATATCGCTCTTCGTCTTGAAGAGGCCGATAGAGAGAGTAATGTTGAAGTTGTGGTTGCCAAACAGAACTTCAATGACAACATGAAAAGCCTATTAAATTCAAAGGTCCCAATCCCAACAAGAAAGGGAAGCAACAAATTCCCGTAGCAAAGACTCCTACCTCTAGTCGTGGTCAATGCTACAATTGTGGTTCCACGGACCATTATGCAAGGGAGTGTCCGAGACCCCTCTTTTGTCGTTATTGCAAAAGTTCGGGTCATCTTTTATCTTCGTGTCCTAAGCTTCCAAGCAAGAGAGAAGGAAAGCTGCAAGCCCCTAACAACTCTTCTCTTGGTCAAGGTATTTTTCACTCAATCCTTAATGGCATTGTTTTATTTCGTGATCTTCTTATTCGAGTTCTTTTTGATATGGGCTCCATCTCACTAATTTATATCAAAAGAACATGTCGATTCTTTTTAAACATTTTTGGGCTTGAAGACTTCTTTGAGGATTGTGAATCCGGATGGATCCGCAACACTCAATTTGCTTTCTATTGATGTCGAAATTATTTTATGTGATTTTTCTTTCCGAGCCGATATTTTTACTTAGGCTTCGGAATTGATTTTTTTGAAAGGATTGGCTTAATCATTGTGAAGACCATATCCTATTTTTCGAGTGGACTATTCATCTTCGACATTTTCTATCTGTTAAGCAGATATCTATTTTTCTTTGTGATTCCGATTTCGAATTTTTTTGTTTGCATTGTTTTTAGAAAGTGTTATTTATCTCATTCATGTGGTTTAAGAATTTTCTGATATTTCTAAGTTTGTCTTAGGATTATCACCTAAGAAATCTTTTGTGTGGTGTTAAGGTCTTTTTAGTTCGATCTTGCCACCGATTTTCATTTGGCTACGAGTTGCGGAAGTTAGCATTCCACTTACCGCATTTCGCACTCTTTACGATTCTTATGAATAGCTTATGACGCCGT
The DNA here is from genome assembly GCA_030765085.1 of Allium cepa. NCBI lineage: Eukaryota > Viridiplantae > Streptophyta > Magnoliopsida > Asparagales > Amaryllidaceae > Allium > Allium cepa. The sequence continues at coordinate 382,584,882 of CM060944.1, read as the reverse complement.
CAGTTTGTCCAGCTTATTTCATCCGTTTTATAAATCAAGTACTCTATGAATATTTTGTTGAGACCATTCTTGTATTTATTGATTTGGATGAAAATAGAATTTTTTTTTACAAATCTTTTTCATAAAGATTTATTTATAAGTATAATTGGATTTTCGTTCTTAAAACGAACAAAGAATATTCTTAAAAGTTTTTAAGAGACATTTTTGTCATATAGAAGATGATTTTGTGATTGTATTTCCCATTTAGTGTTTTAAGAATTCTGGTCGATGCGCTTGATCAACGTTATCGATAGGAATCTCCTAAACGCTTTGATGAGACAATCAAACACTGTAAATTTCACTTGAATAAGTAAAATTTTCTAGAAAAAAAACGATTACATAAGTTAATTGTAATTTGAAAGTTTTAGCTTTTCGGGAAAGAACTTAAAACGAATTCTTTTCCGATACTCTTATTCTTGTGATTCCCGAAGGGATCCAACACTTTATCTTTTGTACCAATGCTAATCGTATTGGTTTGGATGCTGTTCTCTTGCAAAAGAGAACGTACTATCACTTTTGTTTCTTAATCATTAAAGCCGATCGAGACTAGGTATGCCACTCATGATCTAGTGCTCGCGGCTGTTGTTTTAGCTTTTAGAGTTTGGCATCATCATTTTTTTGGGGGAGAAATTTGTTCTCCACATCGATCATAAATCTTTGGAATATTTATTTTCTCATAAGGAACTTCATGTTGACTCGAGTTCTTGGCATCTTATGATCTTGATATTCTTTTATCCCCGGAAAGGAAATCGTGTTGCCAATGCGTTTAGTCGTAAGCAACAAGTGGTTGATTCTTTGATGATGTCTGAATAGAATTATCTTTTTATCAAGTTCATCGGACGTTTTGATATACTTCGTCTTATTGAGCTTTATCTTATTCCTTTTATGGATTGGTGTCCGATGTTCTTTTATGGTATTCGGTTCATTGGACGTACCGTATTTGTACTACGTCGGTGTTCCGGAATTATTCGAGCTTTGGTTCATCTGGCGTACTGTTATTGTACTACGCCGTTGTTTCAAATTATTCGAGTTTCTCGTTTCTCGGGCGTACCGACCTGCTCCTATTCTCCTATTTCCCTGTTTTGCCTATTATGCTCATTTTGCTTTGCTTTTCCAATTGTTAATCGATTCTTCTTCTCCGATTAGTTGTTATCACCTTTGTCGACTTTGATAACTTCTATTTTTGGAATTTTTGGGTATTTCCACTTTGATGGATTCGGTATCGATTTCTTTGGATTTTTATTCACGTCTTCGAATGTGAATTTTAGTGATTGATTATTTCTACAATCATTTTTGTGATTTGTCACTTCAAAATATAAAGGTTTCAATGCTAGTAGTAAATATCAAAACCCTTTCTTCAAAATGATTTCAACATTATTTTATTACAAAGCTCATTTCTTAAACCGTTGTCCAATCTACTAGTATATACAAACATTTACCTCACTCGTATGAGAAATCTAATTAAACGACTTAGTAAAACAAATGGTATGAAACGCTTGCGTTTACTTCGTCGGTTAATTCTTGGACTTGTTCGATTGAATTTCTTGTGACAATTTTCGAGTGGAGACTTACAGTTTGTTCGTAAATATTTAAGTTAAGCTAGTGGTTATGAGACATGAAGCGAAGCTCCTATATTTACTAGCTTAGTGTAATTGACACTTCTTGATGATCGATGATGATCATTTTATGGTTTAGACTAGCAATGTGCGATGTCTCTTTGTCCACGTGGAGGACTGTACCTCATTTTATTGAGCTTCGTCTCATTTCTTTGTGGACTAGCGACCCATGTACTTTTAATGTGCTTCGATTCATCTGATGTACCGTTTGTACTACATCGATGTCTCGGCTTTTCGATTCATTGGACGTACCGTGTGTAATGCGTCGATGTTCCGAATTGTTTTATGTTTCGATTCATTGGATGTATCGTTTGTACTACATCGATGTCTCGGCTTTTCGATTCATTGGACGTACCGTGTGTACTGCGTCGATGTTTCGAATTGTTTTGTGTTTCAATTCATTGGATGTACCATTTGTACTACATCGATGTCTCGGATTTTCGATTCATTGGACGTACCGTGTGTACTGCGTCGATGTTCCGAATTGTTTGTGATACACGTGTTGGTGAGTTTTCATGCTTCCGCTTAGGATTGGTCATCCTTTTCTTGTGATTTTTGGATTTCTAATTACTGATTTCTGGAATTTATGTTTCACTAATTTTCGTGATTTTCATTGATAAGTTGTATCAACTATTGTGCATTGGTGAATTTGTGTGTCATTAACTTTTTGTGAATAAAAATATAGAGTATGACATTCCTCTTTATCTTTGAGAAAGATTCTTGTGATATTGATTAATCTCTTGTTGATTTTCAATTACATACTTATCATAGTATGATATTATGGTTTTTATATGTTTATGTCATATCTCTTATTCTATGTCATTACATCCGATATTTATAGCTAGACTGATCCGTTTATTATTTTCTTGTTAAATAATACTCGGGTCAGACCGAGATGTTATAAGCGCTTCTACTTGACTCCTCATCCGGGAGTATTATCCTGACTTTTGGCTAACTACTTAGATTAGTGGTTTTTGGTTGTATACATTTGAGATATAGACTCCTTGATGTATACATATTCTTTTGTCTAGCACTTGTATCTATTCTTTTGTGTCATTGTGGATCTTGTTTACCACTATTCTGATATACGCTTTTATGTGTAATATTCATATCTTTTTCCGCCTTTGTGATATGGATATCAGTGACTGATTTATGTTATGTTTATTTCTATGTTTGTTTCCAAAGAATATATATACAGCCACTGTGTAGTAGTTTTGAGTTTGTATCGGTATGTCGGATTATGCATGTTATACTATCTGACATATCGGTGCTCGCACAAAGCAATTACACGGATGGTCGTTCCTCAACAGACTTTTTCTCCATGCTAGTTGACGGCATTACCCCGTAGTGTCCTTGGCTAGCGTGGGTATAAAGGTGGGGCGTCACAAATGAAGTTGAAGATAAATACGAGTGAATGAGCGAAATGTATTGAGGAGGTTATGTAAATTGAAATGTATTGTAATTGCAAATTTATATATATATATAGTGAGAGCTCAAATTTGTACTATTCAAAATTACAATAAATATTTGTTTGAATAAAATATCAGTTTGAATTTAAATCCTATGTTATTTATTTTATTCAGCAAACATTTATGTAATTTATGAAAATAAAATAGCACATTAACAAATACATTTAAAACAATATATATATATATATATATATATATATATATATATATATATATATATTATCATCAAACAAAAATCATATACTTGCATATTCAACACTATGGTCAGAATAATAGATAGATCTCAACAGTGTCTTTTAGATCACTTATGGAACTTAAAGACAGTAGACACAGATCTTAAGCACAAGATGATTTTAGCAAACTGTTTTGCAAATCACTTTTCAAAAATACAACAAAAACAGTTATCCGAATATTTTCGTGTTATGTAGTCTTTCAAGGGCTATATGTTGAAATTTTTAAACATTTTAGTCACGTCCAGAATTCGGTACAAAATTACCCAAATCCGAGGTTTAATGGATTTTACTTCCTAAATGAAGCTATGGATGTAGCTCGATAACAAATTAATTTTTACATAGATCCACAAATGCCAACAATCATATTCCCAGATAGCATCAATGACGCCACAATCACCAGAACAAATAATGAATGACCAGGCAGCTCAAATCTGTGCCCAATAAGCTCAATTGAGTCAAAATCAACAACAGTTTTTACAGACAAGAGAAAAAAATGAGAATTAGATCAATGTCAGAAACAGTTGGCATACGTACAGCAAACCAACCAACATTGTGTGACTAGAATTTTCACATTAACAAAAGAAGTTAAACAGTTAAAGAAAGAAGCAATAATTCCAAGCATAAATCTTTCTTACCAACAGCTGCAAGTCATGCTTAAACTAAAACCTGGAAAAGCTCTTAGAGCATTATATAAAAATATCCTGATCTGGAGATCAAGATAAACGAATTAGTAGCGAAAAGATGGGAGGAACAAATGCAAGAATTACAAAAAAAGCTCAAGGAATGATCAATAAATTCACCAGGAGGATTTAAGATAGTACAAGACTATAGATCCAATATTCTTAGAGCCAGACTAGATACGGACTTGTCTTCAGTAGACTTTGATATAATAATACAGTTATTCAACAATGGTATGTTATCTAGATACAGATTAAATATAGATTGCCGAACAAAGTACTTAGACAAATTTGGATATAAGCTTAGTCTAGTACTCCATAATATGTTATCACTCGGTAAGCCAATTACATTATGCATTAATTCCACGTCCTAAGTTCATGTTTGATGGAAGAAACACAGAAAGACCAGCAAAACACAGAATTTCCATCGTTGTAAATAAAGAATCATAGCCTTACCTAATTCCACAAGGTTCACAGATATATGAAAGAAATCCTCTTTGGTTCAATAGCCATAGACCATGGGAGTTAATCAAAAAGAATAATTGCTATTATCACCACCTCATTGGCAAGAACTTTACCTTTATGTAGAAACTAGCACAGAACAGATCTGGAGATCTACCGTATTTAATTTTTTTAACTTCCATTTTATAATATAGACAGTTTTGATCCCAATAAGCATGTAATTAAATTTAATAAAGAAAGTGACCTGGAAGATGACGAGGAAGATGACATGGATGACGTATTAGACGACCTATCAATACCATCAACACATAGAGCAGATTAGAACTCTAGAAGAAAGAAGAACCATCCAACATAAAGAATAATCCAACTCAGTGTAAGGCTAGAAAAAGTTCCAGCACTAAGTTTAGCATTACATGTTATTGGGATAGCGATGTACGATTTAATATATTTAATATAAAAGATATGTATTAAGTGTCCTGTAAATATTTATGTGTGTCGGTTAATGTTAACTGGTTATACCGGTTGTATGCCTATATAAGGCATATGTATAACTCAATCATGTACCATCAAAAGAACTCAAGAGAGATAAATCTTAGCGTTACTTTAATGGCAGCTTAAATTTTCTATTCATCTCCTTTGATTCCACTGAATTAACTAATAGTTCTTAAAATAAATAAAAACGGAGCCAGGCTTCTTTACCGCACTAATCCGTCGCTTCCGCCGCACGTGCTTGAATTCTTGCTTTAGCATCCACCGTGCCTATTTTAGAAACTACTCCAACCTCTATAAGTATTTTTCTGGCTATATTTCTTCTTTGTTAATTTTAATAACATTTTTAAAAAAAAATTACTCGAGGTACCTAAGCCTGCGTAAAAAATTCGGTGCCCCCTTATTTTGGTACCAGAGCAAGATTAATCCTTGAATGTTTAACACAGAATTCAATAATTTTTAGCTAAGGCTGATTTAGGTTGCCAGAGAAGCGTAAATCCTACTTATATCAGATAATTGCTAAAATGAGAATGATGATTAAACATTGTAAAATTAACTCATGTCTTTAAACCACGAAAGATATATATATCTTTACTCATAATTCTATAAAGTTTATTTTCTATTTCTAAACAATGAAGGAATTAAATATGTTAATTTACGAATTGCAGGAGATGTTACTGTAGTTATAGATTCTCAAAACTCGTTTAAATGTTTACAATACTTAAGTTTAGAATGCTCCTTTAAAGAACGAAATATAATTAGTTTGGATAAATACAAGTTTCCCTGTTATTTTGAAAACCAATTTACACATCAGTTACACGGTTGTAACACTCATTTAAATAGTACTATAGACTTTTTTATAAGCCAAGCAGTTAATTTAGAAATATATAATAACACAACATATAGAGTTTTAAATAGTATCACAGAATCTAGTAAGGAAAAATTCAAGATTTTAAAATAGATTAATAACAATCTAGATTTCATAAAAGATCAAAACAAAAGTATCCAAAGCCAGTTTATCCAAATCAAAAAGAATTTACCTTCCAGAGAAGAATTAAACTAGTTAATTTTTTATTAGAAACAATAAACCTAAGCAAATAGAAATAGGGTCAAAAATAACACTAGAAGATTTACAAAAACAAATGACAAAGTTTGATGGGAAGATTAAAAAGGTAGAACAACTAATAAAAGGAATAAGAAAAGTGGCAGCAAGTTAATGAACAAAGAAATCATAGAAGCAAAAAAGAAAGCAGAAGAATTTAAAGCCGAAAATAATTCAAGACCGGTTCCAGATAACGGATTGTCCAAGTATTTAGGATATAGTTAGTCGGACTAAGAATATCAGCATTTGTTTAATATTTTAATCAGTTTGAATCTACAGTTAATCAAAAAGGTTAATTATCTTACAGAAAATGTGATTTTTTTTCAATAAAAGAATATCATCATTAGAAGTAATAACTAAAAAACTAGAACAACTTTGCAAATTTTGAAAACCTAAACAATGAATTTACGACCAGACTCAGGATCCAGTAGGCCGTCAACAAGGCGAAATTCTACTACCATGACTAGAGATGAAATTTCAAATGGCAAGATATTGTTTAATAAAAAGAAAGATAAACAAATAATACAGTTAGATGAAGAAATAGATGTGGATAGAAATTTAGAATATATAATAAACAATCAATTAGACTTATTAATTCCAAAGGTTTTATATCAAACAAGGATAATGAACTTAAATACCACTTTAGTAAGAAGCACTAGAGAAGAAGAGCTTAGAATAGTATACAACAGCGAAATAATTAACATAATCTCCCTAGAAACAATAGAAAAATTAAAAAATACAGGAAAGAGGTTTTTTCATTTAGGATTAATAGTAATATGAATTAAAGCATTAACTAGGAAAGGTTTAGGAACAAAGTTGTTAACATTAATTGTAGATAAATCATGGACAATGGACATTGAGAAAGCATTAATATCAGGAATGGAGATTGATTTAAGTAATAATTTAGCTCTTATATACTATGTCCTAGATATAATTAGAAGTATAGATAACTTAGGTAATCTGAAAATGGGATTACAAGCCAAAGGTTTTGAAGTCTATGCTGGAAAGAATTTTATTCTAAGTCTACTAGGAAAAGCATCAAATAGATCAGGAATGAAATTTAAATTAAACTTAAAAGGAATAGTGCAAAATATAGCAAGGAAAGGAATCCAGATGATAGAACCAAGAAGAATTGATCCAGAAGATTTAGCAAGACTTGAAGGTCATTAAAAGATTTTCTAACAGATGATATAACATTATTAGTCCCAAAATCTCATATTATATATACAAATCAATATAAAGAACCTAGCATTAGATTTCACAACAATAAAACAAAACAATCAGAAATAGAACAAAATAGTCATGAAGAGATTGAAATAGAACATAACAAAGTAGATTGGGATGAAGGACCAATTTATGAGGAATACGATAGTGAAACAGAATTAGATTATGAAGAACTAGAAGATGTAATAGGATATCTACCTATAGATGAAACAATAATACGAGAAATAAATGAAATACAATTAGAAGATGATTTTATAAGAGAAATAAAAAATTAGAATCAGGATTTAAAACAGAAACCAAGATATCATTAATAGAAATAATGAATAAAAAAATAACAATAGAAAATATAAGAGAAAAAATAGATGATACGATAATGCAATGCATGATGATTTTACAGATGGATTATCAAACAACATTCGATATATTAAGTGAATATTATAATTTAGTATTGGTAGATGATATAAGTATAGGAAAATTACCATTAAGGGATATATATACCCAGAAAAATGAATAAGATTCAATGATTAAAGAAAGCCTAGCAAATATAACAAAAAAAAAGACAAAGAGATGAATTTACTAGATCAGGAACAGGATATAATGAAAGGTCATTGAAAGAGAACAATGGGTATCTCCTAGTATAAATCATATAGACAATAATAATAAAATTGGAAGAGGAAATAGAAAAACATACAATAAAATATATAGTTCGAATATGTTACTTTCGGAAAACCAAAGCCCTCAATTATGGCGAGATGAAATATTAATACGGGAGCAGAATGTTATAAGATATTGGGAAGTTAATAAAAGAATAGATATGGACATGTTTGCAGTATTTGAAACAACTCTAGGACCAATGGCATTAGGAATATATCAAAGTTTTAAAGCCATAAATGCAGAAGAATTAGTAAAACCAAAATCATTAGGAGACAATCCATATAATTTTACGTCAATGATAAGAACATTAATAATAGGTATGGATCTAGCCAAAGGAAATACAATACTACAAGATACAGCTATAAGAAATTTGGAACAGTTAAGTATTAGTGAATTTAAATATATTAAAGAGTTTAGTTAAGATTTTGCAACGATGATAGCACAAACTGGTAAAGCCTTTGATGACACCTTGTGTGATAGATATTTTACAAAATTACCAAGAAATTTAGAAAGAAACATACATAAAGAATGGATAGAAAGCCATGGAGTAGAACCAGGATTAGGTATAGGGATTAGAATTACTTTGTGTTTAGAAAATTATAAGAATTATGCAAAGAAGGTACTATGCAGGAACAAATTAAAAGACATGCATGAGCATTTTGTAAAACAGCTATATACACACCTCAAGCCTACGGATATAAAAAGAGGAAAAGTGTAGCAGTCCTGACTCGACCTTCAAAAATCGGCACCGAATACGACACTCGTATTCCAACGCCGCAGATCCAAACGTCGAATCTGGTTCGCCGGAGCTTATAACACATTAAGTACAACACAGCGGAAGAAAAGAATGAATATCATTTACAACTCCAATGAATACAATGTCCAATGATATACAACAATGATCAATATGATACAAGAATATCGGAGATAATAAACAACAGCGGAAAACAAATAGCAAAAGAGATAACTCTAATATCAAACTGCAACTCCAATCCAATGCTCCAAAACCAAACTCCAAACCACTAGCTCGAACCACCATCACGTTGCACAAAGCTAAGCAAGTGCAGTTCGTGAATCCAAAGACACCAATATCCAAGATCTCCAAAGAATAACAAAGAGGAAGTTGAAAGCTACCAAATCGATATCTATATCTACTATCTGAAAAACCCAACTCTAGACTGCCCGAGTGGAAAATAGTGGGCACCCAGAGTTTAGGAAAGGAACAATAAACTCCAGGTCAGTCATGAGACTGGTATGAGCAAACGAAAACATTTCATCTTTTAAAACAAACAACATAAGATTTTAAAATTGAAATCCGCAATGTTTTTTGGAAAATGAAACTACCATAAGGCCTCCCGCCACACATACCATGCAAACGCAGAATTGGAGGAGATTTCTCCTTATGATAGTAAAAAATGCTTGATACGCGAAAACCATTTTGATATTATTATTAGTGCATAGTGGAAAATATTTCGAAAGTATAATATTAATCTTAGCCAGCATACGTACCATTATAGTATGCCTACTATAGCCACCATGTTAGATGGCAGGTTCTACAACTAAAACCGTACAAGGCACATATTGGATGATTGGATTTCCAACAAATGGTCAGGCTAAGAAACTTCCTATTGCCACATGGGTACGCCTCTAGAGGGACGCCCCGAGAACCTAACCGGATCTCTGCCAACACAAGGCCGGGTTACCTCTGCAAAAATAGGTAACCACTGACACGAGTATGTCATCCCTCGGTTGTAAACAACCTTTACTCGAGGATCCTGAACAACAACGATCACAAAGTAATATATATTTGCGATATCTACATATGTTAAGTATCTGGGCTCCATACCATGATACCACTTCTATCCAGAAGAAAATGCACATGCCCTAAGGGGCGCTACCCCCTATAACCTTGCTGCATTCTTCCTGTTTCGACCATTCTGGGGTGTGAGGCTCGACGAAGTCTCGTCCCCAAAGCTACGCTTTTCACAAAAGCCATGCTTCGATCAACAAATGATCAGCAGCACTTCGTATGCCACATTACCAAATTGGGAATGTATCACTAGTAACCATCAACTACATAACCTCTGAGCTCGTACGTCTCATAGAAGGGTGTTAAGCTAAGGGAATAAATCTCCGCCACCAAACAGAAATGTATTTGATAGAAACCAGTTTTACATCCCAAGTGTAATGTCAGACACACATCCATACAAGTCTGTTCCGGGTTCGAACGAAACTAAAGGCACTTCCAAAGAAGCCCTTGCAATCCGGATAATTTCTAATCACGTCTGGACTCTCCATCACAATGGGTGCTCAGTCTCTATACCGGTGCCAGTCGGTGCAGAGACATTCGACAGGTCATTCTTTCGCTTTCTAAAGTATGCGGTGTTCACCATCGGTCTTCAAATGCTATCCATATCGTCGTATCATTATTCAGAATGGGTTATATGACACAAGGTCCTTTCCCGGCTAAACCGAATAATGAGCGCAATATTTAAAACATATGGATAATGGGATTTCAGTTAAGTCACAACTTAAAATCCAAAACTTTTCTTTCAAATGGTTTAAACAAATTACCATTTCCAATCTTTTAAACAAAACGATTCATTTCAAAAATCTTCAATGGCTTAAACAATTTCCATACTTAAATCTTTTAAACAAAAGATTTATGTTTAAAACCCCCTTTCAATTTAAAGCAAGGATCACCAATCTTTAACAAAGATTCATTCATAGCCTTTCAAAACAATTCCACTTCAAGTTTGCATCCAGTATTAAATCAAAAACTCATTTTATAGCTTTTAAAATCATTTTCAAAAAACAATTCCATTCCAAATCTTGTATATAAAAGATACATCATTTAAATGCTCTTCAATTTCAAATCAAGGTTTGACTATCTTCGACAAAGATTAGTTGACAGTTTTCAAAACTATTTCCATTCGATTTGAAATCTTTCAACACAAATTGAAAACATTTTCCTCATATGAAAGCTATTATTAATTGAAAACAAATAGTTTTCATTTTGGAAAAATCCGGTTACATTTGCACAAATTAAAGCCCTAAAATCTTGGGTTAAATTTAAATTCCCAAACCAATACTTTTAAAATGGTTTAAAATCCCATATAAATACCTTTTATAACTTGTATAATCTTTTTACACCAAAGTTTCCAAATCATTGAATTCAATTTCAAATATTGAATTCAAACTCAATCAAAATATTTCAGATTTCAAACTTAATCAAGTTATTTAAAATAACTTTTATCTTCAAAACTCCTTTTCAATTATTTTTCAAATTCAACCCAATTTCATTTCCAAAACCTTTTGGATTCAAAATTCAAATTTTAAAACCATTTCAAAATATTAAATTCAAATATCTGTGACTTAACTGAATTCCTTGTGAAATCCATATTTGTGTGTGTATAGTGTGGTCCAGGGGTTTACATACAATTTTGTGACAACATCAACCATTACAGATTCAAATACAGCAATATATTTGATAAGCAGTATAAACTATAACGCTTATCTTTCATTCACGGATTACATATATATATCACAGATAATAAATTACATTACAGATAATTAATTTCATCACAGAATAAATTACATCACAGTTCACAAAAAATAATAATTCATATCACACAATATCATAAATCAGGAACATCAATCAATTCAAAGCACTCCATAGAATCCAAACATCCATGAGTAAGATCAATTAATTATCTGATTTATTTAAATCAGATTAATTACTTATGAATAAATTTCTATTCCTGGTTAAGTAATCATTAATTAATTACAAACCATTTTGATTAATTACTCTTTAATCATTAATTAACCTTTAATTAATAAATTATCTTTTGATTAATTATTCTTAATTAATTTCAATAATTAATAAATTAATTCTTAATTAATTATCCTTAATTAAAATAAATGATTATCCCCAATCACTTTCATAAATTAATTAACCTTCATTTATTATCTTTAAATCAATAAATTAGTTATCACTAATTACTATTGATTAAGTCTTAATCACCATCATAAATTAAATCATTTCTTAATTAATTATCTTAATTAATTTATCCTTAATTACACTGATTAATTAACCCTTAATCAATTATCATTAAATTAATTAAAATTAAACTAAGTGATTATCCTTAATCACTTATATCATAAATTAATTACACCGAGTAATTATTCGTTTAATTACTTGATTAATCATAAATCAATTATTTTTAATTAAGTAACTATTTTTAAGTAATTAATTGCCTTTAATCATCAATTAAGAATTAAATTAATTATTCTTTAATTACCATTATTAAGATTATCCTTTAAGTAATTAATTATCTTTAATTAAATTACACAAAGTAATTAGCTTCTTAAATCAATTTCACAAAGTAATTCATACTTACTTAATCACTTAATTACATCCTTTAAATCAAGATAAATACTCGAAATTGTTATCATACAAAATCATACAAAATCTTCTTTATTAATTAAGGAATAAACCACTTCCTTAATCACTTTTCCCATCACAATATTATAATTTTGAAAATACTTGTTATTTAAATTTAATTAGTTAACTAATATAAAATTATTAATTACCAAAACAATTTTGAAAACATTTCAAACTTTCAAATCTTTGACACTTGTTTCTAAAAACTGGTTTATAATTTCGATTCAAAACTTGGTCAATATTTATTTTATAACAAATTTAAAACCGGAAAACATATTCCTTTTAAAATTTAAAAACTTGGAAATTTAATCCTTAAAAACTCGAGCCCATCACAATTTCACTCGAGCCATACTTCGAGTTTCCCCACATTTTCATTTGCTTCGAGCAAATTTACGAATTCCCCGAGTCGCCCCCTGAGTTCCACTTCGTCTTCGTCTTTCCCAATACTGCTTCAAACCCAGGTGCACCAATACAAACCGTGCACGTGCACCGATCATATACAAATCTTCGACCTCCAAGACCATCACCGACACACCATCGATGACCCACCCATTTAACTTCGACCACCCAAAATTCGCCTGGAACCCAAAATCAAATTCGAAGCTACTCGAGCAGTTCCTGGAACCATGATCTCACCTGAAAATCCTTCGAACTCCCAACGCTGACCATCAGAGGTCGCTGCCGACTCACCCAAATATTCGCTAGAGACTACTGCTTGCTTTGCCCCAGGTGCAATCGCCGTCTCGGGCCCAACGCCGATGAACACTTCCCTAAAACTTCGTCGACTCAACTGGGTTATTAAACCCTAAAATCCCTATAATCAACCACCACAGTGGCATAAAAATCTCGCAACCATTTTTCTGATGACTCCCATCATCTCTGCCACCTTCAACTTCAAGCTCATAGAACAACTATAAGCCGATCGTCAATATTCGATCACAATGTCTTTTTTGTTCATTTTGAAAAATCTCATTGTATAATGATTTAAAAATCACAAATTTGTTATGAAAATTCATCATTTTGAAACACAAATCTATTTGTAAAGTTAATACATACAATAGAGATCATTAATTTTTGAATTGATTTGGATTTTCACCGTTATTTCATAGTTTCGAAATAGTTACTGAACATTTTCAACTTGAAACCATTTTAAAAATCTAAATCTTATTAATTTGAACATACTTTGTTTAAACAACTAAGCCCAAAAACAATTGGAAGGAGTGCTTTTGAAATTTTGACAAGTTTTAAACCTGTAAAATAAAGACAGAGGTGATTTCTTCTATATATAAGCATGCACGCATATATTTACAACATGCAGTCAGATCCACACAACCATACTAGCATATTCACATCATAGGTCCAAAAACATCTTCAAACACCAAGATAAACAACAAAGTCAAGAGGTTTGCTCACCTGATAAATGAAGACAGAGGCCGGGAATTTGTAACAGAGAAGCAAGCCTAGAAGTTGATAAATTTTGAATCTGCTTTGAATTCTAGAATATGATCTTTGCATTGTTTGAGTTAAGCTTTTCCTTTTGCTTGCTGATGATCAGGTTTTGATTTGAAAAGAAGTTGCTGATCTGATCTGATCTTATAGCTTTAGATTTGAATTTGTTGTCTACTTTGCATTACTTCAAGCAACTTGAATTTGAATCTGAAACTTGCTTTCAGATTTTTATTTTGAATTCTTGCCTTTACTCTACACTGCATTTCTCAGGTCTGGTCATCTTTTGATTTATGGTTTTGATGTTAAGATGATTTTAGTTTGATCTTCTGATTTTTTTTTCCTTTTGATCTTTATTCTTTGTTTTGTCTGTTGCATTGCTTACTTTTGAATCTGGTTTTGATTGCTTCAGATCTTTGCTTGATCTTTTAATTGCAAACAGATTTGGCTTCAAGAGTGGGCTTTACCTTAGCTTTAGTTTTGGAACTGAAGTTGCTGTTACATTTGATTTTGTTTTGCCTTGCTTGAGTTGAATTTGGAAATCTGGTTTATAGTGTTCTTTTCTGATTTCTTTTATTTCAGATTTGAAGTTTAAAGACAATGAAGTGTATTGCCTTGTTTTTCTTTTATGTATTTTTTTAATATTTAAAATGAAGATAAAAATGAAGTTTGCCACTTGTTTATTCATTTCTTACACTTTTTATCTCATAAGCTACAAAGCTTACACATATAAGTTTATATTTTACTTATTTAACATTTGTCAAAAACCCATTAAATTATGTTTATGTCCTTTATCTTTAAATTAGTTACTAATATTTGTTTTAACCCTATCATTTTATAAATTGCTTTATATTCACATATGTATATTCTCAAATTATACTTATTATGTTTTAAATATGATACATTTTTTTAAAAATCTCATTTTATAAATTTACAAACCAATTTTACATTTCTATAAATTTAAAGGAAATGAATTTAAAACTAATTATACTTTAATAAATACACGTATTATATATATATACAGAATTTAACTTTTAAACATCTTTCTTATGTTTATATATTTTCATATTAATCTTATATACATATCTATTCCCAAATATTCAAATTAATTCTAAATCAATTCATAATTTTTTCAGAATCTTATATTAATTTACCAAATTAATTCTTAATTTAGTTTAGGAATCAAATTAATTACAAATTTAAATTTGTTTAAAAGCAGGAACGTTACAAAAAGTTTTTGAGAAAATCAAATAAATATGATAGACATAAAAGAGATAGATATATTAAGAAAAGGCCATATAATAAAAAATGTACTTGCTTTATATGAAGAGACTCAAAAAATTTAGCTAACAAATGTCCTAATAGAGCAAGTAATCAATATAGAGCCAACTTGGTAGACGAATTAGGAGAATATGATTTACAGAGCGTAAACGATAATTCAGATAATGAATCCACTTATAGCATAGTTTCAGAAGAAGATAATGAAATTGCAAACCCAATAACTTATACAATAATGAATACACAAAATAAGACAGAAAATTATTTACATGAATGGATACAAAATAAAAGGTATTGACCATATACCATGTTATAATTGAAATAAGTATCCAACAATTAATAAAAGATTTCAATGTAATGAATGTTATAAAGAAATATGTTTTTTATGTATGAAAAATATATTTAATGTAGACTTAAATAAAAGAGAATTAGAAACACCAAAACCAATTTCTTGCAAGAAAGAGTAGACAAACATGAAGTACAGATAAGACTACTTCAATATGAAATAGAAAGGTTAAAACAAGAATTAAAAACACTTAAAAAAGAAAAAATACATATAAAAGCAGAAACTATAAATGAAGTAAACCTTCAACAAACAACAAAAGTCATTCAAGTAAAAGAATTCTCAACAACATCGTTGACATTAGAATGCAAAACATGGTTTAATCAAAATAATTTTACTACAACAACAGCCATAACAAACATGGATAGTTCAAAAAGCTAAATAACCGTTAAATTAATACCAAAAGAATTTCAAATACCATTAACGTATAAATTATTTTCTAAAACAGCAAAACAACGAATAATGCAATTAAAATATAAATTACCAGATCATACACAAATATAGTTTAAAGTTTTTTAAGGAAATTATAGTAGTAAATACGACTTAGGCCAAACAAATTTTACACAACCAAAATTAATTGCCTAGAATTTATATTAGGACTAAATTTTATTCTAAATCTTAGTGGAAGTATATCAATAAGAAAAAACAGCATTACATTTAACAAGAGTACTTACATATTACCTACAAATTTCTACCAAACAAAATCAGAGTTGCTTCAAAAGTGTGGTGGTACACCTAAACTAGAATTTTTAAAAACAGCATTACATTTAACAAGAGTACTTACATATTACCTACAAATTTCTACCAAACAAAATCAAAGTTGCTTTAAAAGCGTGATGGTACACCTAAACTAGAATTTTTAAAACACCCAAAGCAATGAAAAATTAGAGGCCTTTAGTCTTTTAGCAAAAGAAAACGCAAAAAATTTAGAAAAGGATCAGATATTTTTGAATCAGTTAACTACCCAGTAATCCAGAAATTAGAAAAATTAAGATTAATAGGTAATGATATTACCAAAAGTAAAGTAAATTATATTGCAAAAACAAAAATAAAAAACCCAGACATTACAATGCGAACAGCTAACATAAAATATTCACCAGTCGATGTAAAAGAATATAGAATACAAATACAAGAAACGTTGCAACAAAAATTGATTAGAAAATCAGAAAGTCCTCACACATCAGCAGCTTTTATTATTAGAAACCGTGCTGAAGTAAATAGTGGAAAACCTAGAATAATCTACAATTATAAAAAGACTTAATGATAACACAGAAGATGATAGGTATAATATTCCCCGTAAATTCCTTGTTTAGATATATCATGTATTCGTCTAGTGCATTGATAAAAGCTTGTATTTCAAAATCTATACTTGTCCAATTTTGTCCTATTTATTAAAATTACCGCTGGCACATGAAGCTATTTTTTCTTGCGATTTGTCTGCAAATTTATTCTTTATATAAATTAGGACGACTCCCCATCCTTCTTTGCATCCATCACACTCTATTATAATAGAATCTGTTGTTAATGGAAGTTCTAATGGTTTAATTTTCTTTACCTCTTCTCTAATTTTTTTTAATTAGCTTAATATCTTCGTTGTTAAATCTTCTTTCCCTGTTTTTCAATATTTTACCCTATAATGGTCCTACTAGTTTAGCTAAATTTGGAATGAATTTCCTGGCTTAATTTACCAAACCTAGAAATGCCTGAGTCTATTTTATGATGTCTAATTTATCTAGAAAATCTAAGATTTTTTGAGAAACATGAGGTTATAACTTTTATTTACCATTTCCTATTTCTAGTCCTAAAAATGAAATTTTCCTTTTGAATAATTCCATTTTCTTTTTTAAACAACTATTTTGCTTTTTAATATTTCATCAAAAATTAATTTTACATGGAATTCATGTTCTTGAATGCTGCTACTGGCTATTGAAATATCATCAATGTATACTAAACAAAATTCATATTTTTGAATATACTGTCCATAAACCTTTGAAAATACCTGGTGCTGTCTTTAATCCAAAACTCAAAATGTTCCATTCAAAATGACCTTCTGAGCATGTGAATGCTATCCATGGTTTAAATTCTCTTCTGATTGTAAGAGGTTGTATCCTGATTTTAAATCAAATTTAATAAAAATCTTTGTATTTTGTATTAAAATTATCGTTGTGTCTTTATTTGGTATATTATACCCATCATCTTCTGTATTGTCATTAATTCTTTTGTAATTATGTACTATTCTAGGTTTTCCTTATTTACTTCAGCATGGTTTCTAACAATAAAAGCTGCTGATCTGTGAGGATTTTCTAATCAATTTTTTTTGAACATTTTTGTATTTTTTTTTAAATTCTTTTACATCAGCTGGTGAATATTCTATATTAGCAGTCCATATTGTAATACCTCGGTTTTTTATTTTTATTTTTGCTATATAATTTACTTTACTTTTGGTAATACCATTACCTGTTAATCCTAATTTTCCTTATTTCTGGATTATTGGGTAGTTAACTGATTCAAAAATATATGGTCCTTTTTCTAAGTTTTTGGCTTTTTCTTTTGCTAACAGACTAAAGGCCTCTAATTTTTCATCTGGCGTTAAAACCTTTTGCTTTGTGTGTTTTAAAAATTCTAGTTCAGGTGTACCACCATGCTTTTGAAGCAATTCTGATTTTGTTTGTTAGAAATTTGTGGGTAATGTGTAAGTATTCTTGTTAAATTTAATACTGTTTTTGCTCATTGATAAACTTCCATTAAGATTTAGAATAAAATTTAGCCCTAACAGAAATTCTGAGCTCTTAATTTCTGGTGGTGTAATATTAGTTTGGCCTAACTCGTATTTACTACTGTAATTTCTTGAAAAATCTATAAATTGTATTTGTGTATGATCTCATAATTTATAATACAATTGCATTATTCATTGTTCTGTTGTTTTAGAAAATAATTTATAGGTTAATGGTATTTGAAATTCTATTGGTATTAGTTTATGGGCTATTAAACTTTTTGTACTACCCGTGTCTATTATGGCCATTGTTGTAATAAAATTATTTTGAGTAAACCATATTTTACATTCTAGTGTCAACAATGTTGTTGAGAATTCTTTTACTTGAATGACTTTTGTTGCTTGTTGAAGGTTTTCTTCATTTATAGTTTCTGTTTCTGTATGTATTTTTTAGTGTTTTTAATTCTTGTTTTAACCTTTCTATTTCATATTGAAGTAGTCTTATCTGTACTTCATGTTTGTTTACTCTTTCTGGCAAGAAATTGTTTTTGTGTTTCTAATTCTCTTTTATTTAAGTCTATATTAAATATTTGTTTTATACATAAAAAACATATTTCTTTATAACATTCACATTAAAATCTTTTATTAATTGCTAGATATCTATTGCTATTATAACATGGTATATGGTCACTTCCTTTTTTGTATCCATTTATGTAAACAATTTTCTATCTTATCTTGTGTATTCATCACTGTATAAGCTATTGGGTTTGTAATTTCATTATCTTCTTTTGAAACTATGCTATAAATGGATTCATTATCTGAATTGTCGTTTACGCTCTGTAAATCATATTCTCCTAATTCGTCTACCAAGTTGGCTCTATATTGATATTTGCTGTATTAGGACATTTGTTAGCTAAATGGTTTAGTCTACGCATATAAAGAAAGTATATTTTTATTATATGGCCTTTTATTAATATATCTATCTCTTTTATGTCTATCATATTTATTCTTTTTTCTCAAAAACTTTTTCCTCTTTCTATATCCATAAGCTTGAGGTGTGTATATAGCTTTTTTACAAAACGCCCATGCCTGTCTTTTAATTTGTTCCTGCATAGTCGCTTCTTTACGTAATTCTTCTAATTTTCTAAACACAAAAGTAATTCTGATTCCTATACCTAAACCTGGTTCTGCTCCATGGCTTTCTATCCATCCTTTATGTATGTTTCTTCCTAAATCTTCCAGTAATTTTGTAAAATATTTGTCCCACAAGGTGTCATCAAAGGCTTTATCGGTTTGTGCTATCAACGTTGCAAAGTCTTGACTAACTCTTTAATGTATTTAAAATCACTAATACTTAACCGTTCTAAATTTCTTATAGCCGTATCTTGTAGTATTGTATTTCCTTTGGCTGAATCCATACCTATTATTAATGTTCATGCCACTGATGCAAAATTATATGGATTGTCTCCTAACGATATTTTTTTTTACTACTTCTTCTTCATTTATCGCTTTAAAAATTTGATATATTCCTAAAGCCATTGGTCCTAGAGTTGTTTCTAATACTACAAACATGTCCATATCTATTCTTTTATTAACTTCCCTATATCTTATAACATTCTACTCCTATATTAATATTTCATTTTGCCATAATTAAGGGCTTTGATTTTCAAAAAGTAACATATTCGAACTATATATTTTTTTGTATGTTTTTCTATTTCCTCTTCCTACTTTGTTATTATTGTCTAAATAATTTATACTAGGAGATACCCATGGTTCTCTTTTGTAACATCCGGCCTTATCGCACGCTTTAAATCAACACACGTGCCGATTCAAACCATACGGAAGGGCGGATTTTTATGGGGTAAATAAGAAAAATAAGAAAGAAATAAAACAAAATAGAATCTCACAGCGGAAGTAAAAATATAATAATCAAATATACAGTTCATGAAGCTGTTTACAAAATATTTAATTTTACTTATACAATATATATCAGAGTTGCACATACCAACGAATAAACATCAATTCAGCGGAATACAGTGTGTAGTGGAACGATATAATATAATAATAATTATGAAATCTTCGTCTTCGTCCTCCAGAAATAAAGTCTTCGATCCTGAAATGGTCGGACTGACCCGAGCGAATTGAAAAGACAAAATACTCGAGTCAGAACTAAAAAATCTTATGTAAGTTAAATTAATAGAAATAAATATTAGTGCAGTAACTCAAAAGATGCTCGGGATTTACATCTCTTAAGGATTTGTTAAACTATTTACTATGTAGTATATTTCGCTATTATAATAGTGTCTATTAGTAAAATAAACTTACTTTTAAATAGCGTTAAGACTTTACATTTTCCACCTTAACACGTTTATATATTCCCATAGTCTATACAGTAACGTAATCTCCCCCGTACTGGGCGTCGTCAGAGGGCACTCCGTAGGTATGGTACAAAACCAAAATCGTATAAGGCGTGCTAGGGTAGGTGACAGGCATAACTAGGCAATGCCAGGGTAGATATACCAATTGCTATCCGGGCTGGTGGTAATGCATAGCCGCAGCTACCATCCAAATCGAGCCACACCCCCAAATCAAAAATCAAAAGTGGCCACCGAATCAATCCAAAAGTCAGAGTATAATATCGAAGGGATGTGTCCGATGAGAGGGGCTACCTCCTTGGCCCGAGAATCGCTCCTGTTTTAGCCATCTTATGCCAACTCACGGGAGTCGGGTCAACGTATTTACCTTAAAGGAAATGCCGCCACCATCCTACTTCATTCTGGAATCTCCACCGCGTACACGGTTGTTAAAGTGATTTTCGGAGTTAGCAGAGAGTATGACAACTTCCGATCCCGGTCTCTTCAACAACCAAGCGTTATTATAACACCGTGGTTATTTCAAAATAATTTATACTTTAAACCAGAATATAATATCCCTTTCAAAACCATATAAATACGATACCATTTATATTTTTAAAACCCCAAATCAATATGATATCATTTTTATTTTATAAATATCCCTTTTCCCAAATCATAATATTTTCAAATATATATATCTTAACCCCCATAGCTTTGAAAAAAAAATTCTAATACTTAAATGGTGTAAGTGTTAAACCGCTTTGCATAACAAAATAACTTTTTAAATTTCACAAGTAAATTCCAAATACAGGTTTAAATTCCCAAATAAACCATTTCAATTTCCATATATTTTAAAGCTTTAATTATTCCACCATTTCAAAACTTATTCTTTGATAATTCCATATATATCAAATTCAATTACTATTATTTGGATTTGGAATGTTTACTTAATAAATCAAATACCATTAGGTAAAACCTTTAAACTTCAAATAACAGGATATTCTCTCAATTTAATTAACTTGATAATATTCATTTAAATCGACTTGATATTCATTTAAGTCCTCTAAACCAAAATCAAGTTATAAAGATCATACCTTTTAAAACCCCAAATCGATTAAAATTTCAAATAAATTTTATTCGAGGATAATTCTTAAATACCTTATTTCAAAGCAAATTCATATTTATCTTCCAACATTTATTTTATTTAAGACATTATAAACTCCATCAATAAATTTAAATAAATACTTAACCATATTATATCTAAATAAAATTGGACTTTTATTTTTAAACTTCTTTTATTCTTTAAACCAAATTTATACATAGCTTAAATTCAAGCGTTTAACTATATATATAAATAATATTTAAAATATCAAAAATCAATACTCATTAAACCATATTCTTTCCAAAACCATAGAAAAGTCATTTCAAAGATAATTTTATATATTTATACCACGGTGCCGGTATAAAATTTTCTATCCTATAGTCAAGTGATACGGATATTTATCATTTCAATCCGTAATTTAAAATAAAAATTACGGTTATGTATCATTTTAAACCACAATCCCGAATGAAATGAAAATGCATAATAACTTGCAGTTTATAACAATATAAGTACAGCATCCATTCATCCAATATCAACCATCAACCATTTATCACAATCATCATCCAAAATCAAACAATACATCAATATATAACAGGTGGTAATAACAGGTATCGACTATCAGTTTATATTCAAAAATAAATTATAACTATTTAACTGGCAGTTTATATGTAATAAAATAAATAACAATTTAACTGGCAGTTAATATGCAATAATGAATTAAATAACAGTTAATTAAATAAATGCAAATTAACTGAGATAATGATGAAATATATGCCAAACAGCTATAAATAAATTTCAAATCACATCATAAATGAATTTAACAAACATAAGAAATCTTAGAAGTTGTGAGTGGGTTAAAACACTCACCTTTTTGAATTTAAATTGAATTTAAATCCAATTTAAACCCAAAAATTTAACTGTCTCAGAATTCGTCCAATCCAGCGTCATCAAGTCCGGAATTTCTATATGATCCTAACAAAAGAAACCGCGCGTAAAACGGTGTTCGTACGCGAGAGTTATTGATGTTAGATCAAGTTGAAAATTAAATTAGAATAAAGGAAATTAAAAAAAAACCACAAATAAAATGCCACATCAACCTCCTTCTCGCCCAAATCTTGCGCACGCGTACAATAACCAACCCTAAAATCGAATATTTCCTGTATCCGCCGCCATCCTTGAAGCCAATTACGCCGCCGATATGTCCATCTTCCTTCTGATCGAACGGCGCCGAAACCTGCCCCTCCTTTAGTCGCACGTAGCTATGGTGGTGCGACCACCTCAGGTGGCCTCTGGCCATCACGTCGCCGCCACCTATAGGAAGAATTTTCGACGCTTCTGAGTACTAACGACCTGAATCAAATCGTTATATTTACCTGCCAAGACCTCCTCTACACTCCCCTACAACCCAATCGAATCCTCAACGATGATCCACCGCACAATCCAACGCCTAACCACGAACGACCGAAACTTCCTCAATTTTTATTGATCAAACGACAATCCAAAACAAAAAACAAATACCACCAATGAATTACTCTAGTTGAGAGCTTTAACATATAATTTTTTCAAATTTTTCTGAGGAGTTTGAATTTTCATTAGCTTTTTGAATTTTGCAATTGGATCTGGAAATATAAAATTTTGTCTACCATTGAGGAAGAGGAGGAATAGAATGAATTTACGTACAGACAAATGGGAATTAGGGAGGTTAAGGTTTATAGCAGGATATTTATGGAGAAAGTTAAAATAGAATAAATGGATCAGGTTGAATACGCGCTAACGACAAAGTGGCCCAAAAAGCCCGTTCTGACCCTGGAACGAAATTGGGTAAACCCATATATCAAAATAGGTGTTCTAAAATATTTTAAACTCAATGGAAAATGTTTCAGCTTCAAATTGCATCGTATGAAGAAGTTATGCTAAAAACAATACTTTCAAATTGATTTCAAATTGATTTTAATTTCATTGATTTCTGGGCGTTCCGAGTCCGTACGATCAAACGACAAGTCCGATCGCTACGAAACTTGAAACCCTACAAAACTTCACCATTAGGGATCCGATGAAACTGGTTTCGTCGAAATCCGAGTCAGTGGCCAAAATGGCAATTTTTTATATTAATTAAATTAAAAATAAGTTAATTAAATCAAATTTTACAAATTTACTTTAATTATTTACAATTTTTATCAGTTTGGATTACTTGGTAAATTTAGAATCCTTTATAAAAAAATTCTAAATCAATTTATCATTGAAAATCCCAATTTACAATATTAAGTTTAAATTTTCAATTTATCCAGAAATTAACTTAATTTCCCAAGAAATTCATTATTTGTTTTTTAAATCCTGTTAATCACTCCATTATCTTCAAGTAGATAAATTAAATTGGTTCATGGTTTATCACATTGTTATTCTCAATTTTCATCTTAAACTCCTTTAACGTAAAATTTAAACATTTAATTTCAATTAATTGAAATAAACCCAATTACCCTATTTTATTCAAATAAATAAACAAATCTTGATTCCCTTTCTTATTATTCAAACAAATCATTATCCTATAAACATATTTACATTTGGTTACGTTTCATCACATCGATACTTCCGTTTCACCTTTATTCGTATTGCTATTTTATTTCCACTAATTGTGTAATAACTACCAAATTCAACATATGGAAATTTGTCAATTTCACCCATAAATTAAGATTTTAAATCCAATTAACTAATTTACCTTTGTTCCATCCTTTATTACATCAATTGTTACTTTAATTTACATTAACCAACGTTAAATTAAGATTTATTTTATCCTTTCCCCAAAATTTATTTAACCCATTAAATAAACAAGCAACCTATATAAATTGCAACTTATGTGCTTTTAATTGCATTTATACGTTTGTTACTTATCAATCTAGATTATAATTCCATATACAATGCTAATTTTATTTCATTACATTAATTACTATTAAATGTTTTCAAAAATTTATTTACTTTGTTTCGAACTTCTTTACATCAATTCCTACCCTATAAATAAATCTATGTTTCTATTTAATTTACATTTATTAAAAATTCATTTCAAATTCAATTAGCAATAGGTAACATGCAACGAGCATTACCGTTACCCTTTATCACATAAATAAGCTTTTATTTTACAATCAATGTTGCCATTTATTTTCATACTACAAATTTTTCATTCACATTTCCATTACTATATTAATAATCATTAAAGTAATATTTATTTACCTTATTTGTAATAACCTTTTATCCCCAATATATTCTTTATAATACTTGTATGTTTATCTTTCACACAACTACTATTTAATTATATTTATTGAAATTTATTTCAAATTTTCTAACTACAATCAATTACAACCTTACCATTGTTGCAATTAGATTGGGATTGCACTAAATTGGTTATTCATTAAGCTGCCATTAACATTACTACCCAAATTTACATAACAGATTACTATTATTCAATGTATTATTTCATTTGTAAATTAAATGCCTACTTTTATTTACTTATATTTAAATTTTATATCCAAATGCACAATCTACACTTTCTATTATTATATTAATATTAATTTGAATTCCATTCTAGTTAATATTTTTATTGATAATTCACTACTTCAACATTCCCATTTGTTTCTTAGATTTGACTTATAACCAAGTATGGCAATTCACATTATTTCAATAATTGCAATTTCATTTTAAATTGTTATTTTTAATTACAACTACTACATTTAATCTCTAACATTCGCTCAAATATAAATTAAAGATTTTTAAAAAATTTCTCAACTTTATTACAAAATCTTAATTAAATTAAACAATTTATTTATAAAAATTTACGGGTCGTTACATCTTTTAAATGACCTTTCATTATATCCTGTTCTTGGTCTAGTAAATTCATCGCTTTGTCTTTTTTTGGTATATTTGTTGAGCTTTCTGTAATCATTGAATCTTGATAATATACTTCATTTTTCTGGGTATATATATCACTTAGTGGTATTTTTCCTATACTTTTATCGTCTACCAATACTAAATTATAATATTCACTTAATGTATTGAACGGAGTCTGATAATCCATCAGTAAATTCATCATGCATTGCATTATCATATCGTCTATTTCTTCTCTTATATTTTCTACTGTTAATTTTTTATACATTATTTCTATTAATGATATCTGTGTTTCTATTTTAAATCATGATTCTAATTTTTTTTATTTCTTTGATAAAATCATCTTCTAATTGTATTTCATCTATTTCTTGTATTATTATTTCATCTATAGGTAGATATCCCATTACATCTTCTAGTTCTTCATAATCCTATTCTGTTTCACTATCATATTCGTCATAAATTGGTCCTTCATCCTAATTTACTTTGTTATGTTCTATTTCAATCTCTTCATTATTATTATTATCCCGCTTTTTGGCAAAGCCGTGATACCAAAAGATCGATCAGAAACCGAAGATAGTTCATCTCAAAGATTAGTTATACATTGCTTCGCTATGGATATCGATGAATTTTGTCCGACCCCGGATCAGGCTACGATTAATAGAACATGGCAAGCAAAGTCATGGGAAACATT
Organism: Allium cepa; assembly: GCA_030765085.1. Lineage (NCBI taxonomy): Eukaryota > Viridiplantae > Streptophyta > Magnoliopsida > Asparagales > Amaryllidaceae > Allium > Allium cepa. The sequence goes on along the minus strand of CM060944.1, from coordinate 382,558,670 downwards.
GTTTCAAATCTCAAGTCAATCCGAACTCGTATGTGCAAGTTATGATCGATTCAATCTAAGGGAAGAGCATGTTGTTCGTATCCATGAAGAGGTCGAGGTGATGGTCCATTCGAATCAACCAGGTTAGAATCCATCAGGATGCCTCAGTTCGAATCGATCACGTTCGAACCCATCAGTACGAGCTCTTTTCGTATCCATCGGTTCGACTCCATCTAGTTCGCAACCATTAGCAAGCACTCGTTCGAATCGGTCCGGGTGTGCCGCCTCATATCCATCGGGCCTCGTTGGTTCGTATCCATCAGGTTACTTTATATCCCTCCAGTTGAAGTCCTTCGAACCCAACAAGGTGCTCTACTTCGTATCCATCCAGATACCCCGCTTCGAATCTACGTATGGTGAAGCCTTCGAATCCATTAGGTCAAAGTGGCGAGAATCATGGAGTCAACCCAGTCAACTCGGAGTGAATAGTGGATCGACACGAAAAGCGTGCGCCACGTCAACCTTCTCACGTGCATTGCCATTGAGTCGAAGCAATCGATTCGAGCAGAATCGATTCGAACCACATTACCTACTGAATACTTCAATCTCGTATCGACGATATCTCCTAAACCACAAGCCCAAATGCTATGAAATTTTCACAGGAGCTTACTTACATGTTGAAGAATGTCCACACCAAATTTCATCTCGATTGGATGATTTCTTGATCGATTCGAATGGAGTTCGAATCGATCCCAAAGTGGGCCCAAATTTCCTGAGGCCGGGCATGTGGGCCCCCTCACGTGCCAGAAGTGGTCTCCCTTAATTTAGACGAAATATCAGCCTCCTATACCTATAAATAGAGCCCAAGGTCATTCAGAAAGGGGGATCGAAATTCTGAAGTGCCAAGACTCTACCGGATTCAATTCTACACCTTACCATCGCTGTTGCATTCAAGTTTCAGAGCTATAATCCATTGTAACTTGTTGTAACCAACTGTAATCATCAAGAGAATATCAATAAAGTCATCAACTTCAAAGTGGACGTAGGCACGATCGCCGAACCACTATAAATCCTGTGTATCTGATTGTTATTACTGAATTATTGTGATTGTTGTTGTTTAGACCTGAGTTTTTTGTTGATAATTGCTGATTTGTGTTCATAAACGGGTGCTTTCACGATATCGGGTGTTTGTGACCAATTTTGGCGCAAACATTTTGGTGTTTTCGCTGAGAATGGCTGATTCAGGAGAAGTTGAATTTGAAGACTTAAGAATTCAGATCTAAGAACTATGACGAGACAAACAAGTAAAAGACAAAGGCCAGAGAGGAGTGAACACCAAGGAAGTCAAGTGGCTTCCTCAGGAGCAAATCAAACATCCATCTTCATCACTAGAGACGAGATGGAAACAATGATGAAGAAACAGGAGGAGTTGATCCAGAGTTTATTTCAACAGATAGAGCAACTTGGAGCACAGAACAGAGGAGCTGATGGAGTCCAGAACGGAGCAGGACCATCCGACGTAGCACCCGGATTAGAAGGCACACACATGGAGAATATTGATCCAATCCCAGAGAGAGAGAGAGAGAGGAGCATCTGCGCAACTTGGAGGTAGCAGAGGAATGAACGCTCAGTCAAGGGGGCAGATTCCAGAATTCCCTCGTGAACTCGGGGGGCAGGTCAAAAGTGATGGACAAGGATTGCATCTTGGAGACGATGATAGATTGGCACAGATGGTCAGGCGAGCCATGAGGGGTGGATTGATAAACAAAGATTTTGAAGACGTGAACAGGAGCCCCTTTTCTCCTGCAATTAGGATGGTTAGGAACCCACCAGAGTTTAAGTTACCATCGATAGAAATGTACGATGGGAGAACGGACCCCGCGGTCCATTTAACGAGGTACATGAGGCATATGGAAGTGCTGGGGGCATCACAGGAGTTTATGGCCCGGTGCTTTCCATTATATCTGACGGATATCGCAGCATTATGGTTTAGGCAACTGGAGAGCGGCTCCATAGGAACATGGGCAGATCTAACTGAGAGATTCATGAGACAATTTAGGGTTCACATTGCAAGACCCAAGAACGTAATGAGTTTGGCAATTTTGAAGCAGAAGGCTGGAGAGACTTTGAGGAGTTTTCTGACGTGATTCAATGCGGCAGCAGCATCGGTGGATCGACCAGATCCATCCATGGTTATGATGGCAGCCGTGTCCGGAATAGCTGATGGCACGGATTTCAAAAATTCGTTGACTAAAGATCCATCTATAGATCTAGGAGAATTCTATCATGAGGCAGAAAAGTTCTTGCGATTGGAAGATGCGAGTGCAGAAAGAGAAGAAGGAGATGAACTCAATGTTTATACGATCAAAGATGGAAATCCCCCTGAGAAAGATACAGAAACTAGCAAGGGGAAACGAAAGGCTGAGAGTAGCTATAACAGATCGATGCGCCATGGAAGGAACCGAGGTTTACCACATACTCAGAGCTGAGTGATAGCTTGGAACAAATATATCAGGATACTAGAGAACAGGTCCCGTATCGTAGATCAATGAGTAGGGACCCAAATGCCGACGAAAGGAAATCAGATAAGTATTGCATATTCCATGAACTGAACGGACATAATACTAATGATTGCAGACATCTGAAGGACGAGGTGGAAGGGCATATCAGGAACGGTATGCTGCTTCAATACGTGAGGAGGCGAGCTCCAGCAGTGGAGCCGGAGCGACCACCGTCTACATCAGCCAGGGGTGGCCCTGAACCGGGACACCGTATGATTATCAATTAATTGAAATAACGATGAACAAGTCGTAAGCTTCCCACTAACACAATTAAATCATTTACACATATATGAGATCGCGAACGATCCCCAGGCATGCTCTGAATGATCATTGACCGTTTCGTAGTGGGAACTTACACTTTGACATCCTTGCTGTGCTTTTGTTTCGTTTTGATTTGGACATTAAGACTTGATCTGTTTGGACATTTCTATTTTAAAACTCATCTGTTGAATAGATATTTGGTTCTGATAATTCTGAAATGGCTAAGCTACTTACACATGTACGGGGTCGCGAACGGTCCTTAGGCATGCTCTAAGATGGTGATAAACCGCCCTGACAAACGATCCAGGGACCCACTCGAACATGAGCCTGGTATCGATAATATTAAGTCCCCCCGGGCACACTCATTCGCCTCGAACAACACCCGACCTCGAACGGTCACAATTCGCCTCGAACGGCACCCGACCTCGAACGGTCACAATTCGCCTCGAACGGCACCCGACCTCGAATGGTCACAATTCGCCTCGAACGGCACCCGACCGCGAACGGTCACGATTCATTTATTATGTCCGACCACGAACGGTCACAATCAGCCTTGAACGGCGCTCGATCGCGAACGATTGATATCCACCGCGAATGGCATAGACCACGAACGGTCCCATCTCATCATTCACCGCGAACGACATTGACCACGAACGGTCCCTCCCATCATCCACCGCGAACGGCGTACGACCACGAACGGTCCCGACTCACCTCAAATGGCACACGATCTCGAACGATCGTCATTTGAGATCATATGAAACTATCAAGTTCTTTGCAGGTTGTTGACAGGATATAAACATCCAACTCAAGGCATTACAAAATACGCCTTCCTTTCGCAAGGCATATTTTGGGGGGCAAATGTTATCCCGCTTTTTGGCAAAGCCGTGATACCAAATGATCGATCAGAAACCGAAGATAGTTCATCTCAAAGATTGGTTATACATTGCTTCGCTATGGATATCGATGAATTTTGTCCGAGCCTGGATCAGACAACGATTAATAGAACACGGCAAGCAAAGTCATGGGAAACAGCGTTTCAAATCTCAAGTCAATCCGAGCTCGTATGTGCATGTTATGGTCGATTCAGTCTAAGGAAAGAGCATGTTGTTCGTATCCATGAAGAGGCCGAGGTGATGGTCCATTCGAATCCACCAGGTTCGAATCCATCAGGATGCCTCAGTTCGAATCGATCACGTTCGAACCCATCAGTATGAGCTCTGTTCGTATCCATCGGTTCGACTTCATCTAGTTCGCAACCATTAGCAAGCACTCGTTTGAATCGGTCTGGGTGTGCCGCTTCATATCCATCGGGACTCATTGGTTCGTATCCATCAGGTTACTTTATATCCCTCCAGTTGAAGTCCTTCGAACCCAACAAGGTGCTCTACTTCGTATCCATCCAGATACCCCGCTTCGAATCCACGTATGGTGAAGCCTTCGAATCCATTAGGTCAAAGTGGCGAGAATGATGGAGTCGACCCAGTCAACTCGGAGTGAATAGTGGATCGACACGAAAAGCGTGCGCCACGTCAACCATCTCACGCGCATTTCCATCAAGTCAAAGCAATCAATTCGAATAGAATCGATTCGAACCACATTACCTACCGAATACTTCAATCTCGTATCGACGAAACCTCCTAAACCACAAGCCCAAATGCTATGAAATTTTCACAGGAGCTTACTTACATGTTGAAGAATGTCCACACCAAATTTCATCTCGATTGGATGATTTCTTGATCGATTCGAATGGAGTTCGAATCGATCCCAAAGTGGGCCCAAATTTCCTGAGGCAGGGCATGTGGGCCCCCTCACGTGCCAGAAGTGGTCTCCCTTAATTTAGGCGAAATATCAGCCTCCCACACCTATAAATAGAGCCCAAGGTCATTCAGAAAGGGGGATCGGAATTCTGAAGTGCCAAGACTCTAACGGATTCAATTCTACACCTTATCATCGCTGTTGCATTCAAGTTTCAGAGCTATAATCCATTGTAACTTGTTGTAACCAACTGTAATCATCAAGAGAATATCAATAAAGTCACCAACTTCAAAGTGGACGTAGACACGATCGTCGAACCACTATAAATCCTGTGATTCTGATTGTTATTGCTGAATTATTGTGATTGTTATTGTTAAGATCTGAGTTTTGTGTTGATAATTGCTGATTTATGTTCATAAACGGGTGCTTTCACGATATCGGGTGTTTGTGACCAATTTTGGCACAAACAACTATTTTGTTCTACTTCTGATTGTTTCGTTTTGTAGTTGTGAAATCTAATGCTAGGTTCAATATATTGATTTGTATATATAAATGGGATTTTGGGACTAACAATGTTTTATCATTTGTTAGAAAATCTTTTAATGACCTTCAAGTCTTGCTAAATCTTCTGGATCAATTCTTCTTGGTTCTATCATCTGGATTCCTTTGCTATATTTTGCAGTATTCCTTTTAAGTTTTACTTAAATTTCATTCCTAACCTATTTGATGCTTTTCCTAGTAGACCTATACTTATAATAAAATTCTTTCCAGCATAACCTTCAAACCCTTTGGCTTGTAATCCCATTTTCAGATTAACTAAATTATCTATACTTCTACTTATATTTGTGACACAATATATAAGAGCTGAATTATTACTTAAATCAATCTCCATTCCTGATATTAATGCTTTCTCAATATCCATTGTCCATGATTTATCTACAATTAATGTTAACAACTTTGTTCCTAAACCTTTCCTAGTTAATGCTTTAATTCCTATTACTATTAATCCTAAATAATAAAAACCTCTTTCCTGTAATTTTTTAATTTTTCTATTGTTTCTGGGGAGATTATGTTAATTATTTCACTGTTGTCTACTATTCTAAGCTCTTCTTCTCTAGTGCTTCTTAATAAAGTGGTATTTAAGTTCATTATCCCCGTTTGATATAAAACCTTTGGAATTAATAAGTATAATTGATTGTTATTATATATTTCTAAATTTCTATCCACGTTTATTTCTTCATCTAGCTGTATTATTTGTTTATCTTTCTTTTTATTAAATAATGTCATGACATTTGAAATTTCATCTCTAGTCATGGTAGCAGAAATTTGTGTTGTTAACGCCCTTCTAATCTTGAGTTTGGTCGTATATTCATTATTTAGGTTTCTAGAATTTGTAAAGTTGTTCTGCTTTTTTAGTTATTACTTCTAAATGCTGATATTCTTTTATTGAAAGATTGTTTACCTTTTCTATAAGATAATTAACCTTTTCGATTAACTGTAAATTCAAATTGATTAAAATATTTGATAAAAGCTGGTATTCTTGGTCCGACTGACTATGTCCTGAATACCTGGAGTATCCATTATGTGGAACTAGTCTTGAATCATTTTCGGCTTTAAATTCTTCTGCTTTCTTTTTTGGTTCTATGATTTCTTTGTTCATTAACTTGCTACTACTTTTCTTATTTATTCTATTAGCTGTTCTACCTTTTTAATCTTTAGGTTAAACTTTGTCATTTGTTTTTGTAAATCTTCTAGTATTCTTTTTGAATATGTTTCTATTTTCTTAGGTTTATTTGTTTCTAATAAAAAATTTAACTGGTTTAGTTCTTCTCTGGAAGGTAAACTCTTTTTGATTTGAATAAACTAGCTTTGGATACTATTGTTTTGATCTTTTGTAAAATCTACATTGGTATTAATCTGTTTTAAAATCTTGGATTTTTCTTTACTAGATTCTGTTATACTATTTAAAACTCTATCTACTGCGTTATTATATGTTCCTAAATTAACTGCTTGGCTAATAAAAAATTCTACAATACTATCAAACTGAGTATTACTACCATGTAACTGATGTGTAAAACGGTTTTCAAAATAATAGGGAAACTTGTATTTATCCAAACTAATAATATTTCGTTCTTTAAAGGAGTATTCTAAACTTAAGTATTGCAAACGTTTAATCATGTTTTGAGAATATATAACTACAGTAACATCTCCTGCAATTCATAAATTAACATATTTAATTCTTCAATTGTCTAGATATAGGAAATAAACTTAACATAATTATGAGTAATGATATATACATTTCGTGGTTTAGAGACATGAGTTAATTTTACAATGTTTAATCATCATTCTCATTTTAGCAATTATCCGATATAAGTAGGATTTACGCTTCTTTGGCAACCTGAATCGGCCTTAGCTAAAAATTATTGAATTCTGTTAAACATCAAGGACTAACCTTGCTCTATTACCAAAATAAGGGGCACCAAATTTTTTTATGCAGGCTCGTGTACGTCGAGTAATTTTTTTTAAAAAATTATTAAAATTAATAAAGAAGAAATATAGCCAGAAAAATACTTACAGAGGTTGGAGTAATTTCTGAAATAGGCACGGCGGATGCGGAAGCAAGAATTGAAGCACGTGCGGTGGATGTGGAAGCAATGGATTAGTGCTGTGAAGAAGCTTGGCTCCATTTTTGATTTTTAATTCGAGGAACTATTAGTCAAAGGAGACGAATATATATTTTAAGCAGCCATTAAAGCAACGCTAAGCTTTATTTTTCTTGAGTTTCTTTTTGATGATACATAATTGAGTTATACAGATGCCTTATATAGGCATACAGCCGATATAACCGGTTAACATTAACCGACACATATAAATATTTACAGGACACTTAATACATATCTTTATATTAAATATATTAAATCATACATAGTTGTCTCGACAGCTTTTAATGCTAAACTTAGTGCTGGAACTTTCTTTTGGCCTTATTGCCGAATTGGATTATTCTTTATACTGGATGGTTCTTCTTTCTTCCAGAATTCTAATCTGTTATATGTGTTGATGGTATTGACAGATCGTCTGATACATTATCCATGTCATCTTCCTCGTCATCTTCCAGATCACTTTTTTCATTAAATTTAATTACAGGCTTATTGGGATCAAAACTGTCTATGTTATAAAATGGAAGTAAAAATTTAAATTTGGTAGATCCCCAGATCTATTTTGTGCTAGTTTCTGCACAAAGGTAAAGTTCTTGCCAATGAGGTGGTGGGAATAGCAATTCTTATTTTTAATGTAACTCCTATGGTCTATGGCAATTGAACCAAAGAGGATTTCTTTTGTATATCTGTGCTTCTTGTGATATTAGGTAAGATTGTGATTCTTTATTTACAAAGATGGCAATTCTATGTTTTGCTGGTCTTTCTGTGTTTCTTCCATCAAATTTGAACTTAGGATATATGGAATTATTGCACAATGTAATTGGCTTAATTATAGAGGACTAAGCTAAGCTTATATCCAAATTTGTCTTAAGTACTCTGTTCAGCAATCTATATTTAATCGTAGGCTAGATAACATACCATTGTCGAACAACTGTATTATTGTATCGAAGTCTACTGAAGTCAAGTTCGTATCTAGTCTGGCTCTAAGCATATTGGACCTCAATTTTGTACCATCTTACATCCTCCTGGTGAATTTTTTGACCATTCCTTGAGCTTTTCTTGGAATTCTTGCATTTGTTCCTCCCATCCTTTTGCTACCAATTCGTTTATTTTGATCTCCAAATCAGGACATTTTTCATACAATGTTCTAAGAGCTTTTCCTGGTTTTAGTTTAAGCATGGCTTGCAGCTGTTGGTAAGAAAGATTTATGCTTGGAATTTTTGCTTCTTGCTTCAACTGTTTAACTTCTTTTACTCATGTGAAAATTTTGGTCTCATAATGCTGGTTTGTTTACTGGATGCATGCCAACTGTTTTTGGCATTGATCTAATTCTCTCATTTTTCTCCCATCTGTAGAAACTATTGTTGATTTTGACTCAGTTGAGCTTGTAGGGTACAGAATTGAGCCGCCTGGTCATTCCTTATTTGTTTTGCTGATTATGGCGGCAATGATGCTATCTAAGAATATGATAGCTGGCACTGTGGATCTCTGTAAAAGTTAATTCCTAACTGTTGTCGAGCTAGCTTCATTTAGGGAGTAAAATCCTTTGAACCTTGGATTTGGGTAATTATTTACCAAATTCTGGACTTGACTAAAATGTTTAAAAATTCCAACATATAGTCCTTGAAAGACTACATAACATGAAAAGTATTAGGGTAATGGTTTTTGTTGTATTTTTGGAATGTAATTTGCAAAATAGTTTGCTAAAATCATCTTGTGCTTACGATCTTTGTCTGATGTCTTTAAGTTCCATAAGTGATCTAAAAGACACTATTGAGATCTATCAGTTATTCTGACCATAGCCTTGAACTTCTTAGGGTCACTGTCTTGAAAAATAGCTATATTGCACTAGCCAAATGTCATTGTTGGAATATGTGAACTAGCTATCTGTAAACTATCCGGCTGTGAGTTGCCGGCTCTGTGAATCACTGTAGGGGTGTTGTAATAACCCTGTATTTTGTGATTATTTTAAATTTTTATTTTAATTATTTTAACTGACATTCCTGATTTAAAAACTTTATTTTATTTATTAAATGGATAAATTTTGTTATTTTAAATATAGATTTTGATTTTTGTGTGAATTATAATTCCAACATGAATAAATATAATATTTTCCAAAAAAGTGGATTTTGGTCAAAATGGTCAAACTTTGACTTTTAAATTTAAAAGTTCAATATTTGAAATTTGAAATTTTATCTTTTATTATGACAATAGATCTAATTTCAAGAATACTGCTTTTCGTTTCGTTGAAATCGGACTAATATTGTGAAAGTTGTGCTTTTTACAATATTGCGTGTAAATTGTTTTATTTAACAAATTTGTTTATTTTAAATTTATATAAATGATATCTTTTTTTGTAAAATCATATTCTAATTTGTGTAACATGATATCTTATGCATATATTTTATGTAACAGCCCAAAATTTTAATAAATAATTTTATTCATTTTATTTTCAAAAAACTATGGTGTTTAATTCTTTAAAAGTTTGAATTTTAGAATTTTCCTGAATTGATTATAAATCATTTGCCCGATTTTATTTATATAAACAATTTCTAGAATTTTAGATTTTGGGTTAAATGTTGACTCTAATTGAAACTTTAAAATTTAAATTCTACCTTCCAATCTTTATTTAAATTGTATATAATTACAACATTTGTTTCGTTTTCCATTTAATTTGGATATATACTTTGTGAATTAAGTAATAATCAATGTTGTAAAAAGCAACTAATATATACGTTTTATTGTATATGTTCTATATCCATTTTCTTAGTTAAGTAATAAACAAATCAAATGGATATGTAACAGATCAATTTTTTTTAAGTTGAGTAATAAACAAAGTTGTAAATAGCAATTAAATTATATGTCTTATTTGATATGTTTTATAGCCGTTTCTTGTCTACTTCTCTGATGTTTATTTATACGGTACATTATTTACTAAATTATTTTTTAGCATATATTTTATTGAATAAGTAGGAAACAAATAAATATAAGATACATAACTTTGTTATTTATTTTGGGCATACGTTCAATTTATTTATTACCTTTATAATGCACACTCCTTTGATTCCATACTTTAGCCATTCAAATCAACAGCCGCCTATTTGCCTTGCAATTCACATATAACATTTCATCTCATTCCACTTTTCCATTTGCTTCTCTTGATTTAATAGGAATAAAATCCTTAAATTTCTCTAACGTTTCAGTTATTTATTTCCTGCCGTTCTTCCCTCTAAATCAACGTGAAACTTCTCTGTTAAATACAAACTCACCAACAAATTTCTTTGCCGCATCTCATTTGATCATCTTCTCGTGTGAAACTTGCTCCTTTGTAAGAAATGGCTGTGTGTACATATATATATATATATATATATATATATTTTTTTTCATTTTCTATTTTTCTTCTTCCTTTTACCTCGTTTTGGCCATGATATCTTCACATATTTGCATGCTCTCCACTCTAGTGCCTTGGCCATCACCTCCACTACCTCCTCCTCCTCATCATCAACCACCTATCATATCCTCTTCCTCTGACCAGATCTGGCCATACTTTCCCCATGACCAAAAAATCCACAAAAATGTTGCAAACTCCTTAAAACATGCCTAACCGAGCCGAGTCTTCATCATCATCATGATATGACCATTTACCCTCAGCCTTACCTCTGTCCAAATCTGAAACATGTCATGGCCGAGCCCTAGGACCATGTAGCCGAGCCCAAAAGTTGACAAAAAACCCCCACTATGTTGCCTTGTCTCCTCACATTCATTTGTTGTGACTCCTTTGCCACTTCTAGCACATGTAGCCGTGCCTCCATAGACTCAAACCTCATCCAAAACCACAACAAACCCGACCATATTGACCCCCTGAGCCAAGCAAGTAGATGTTGAAAGCATGGCAAAAACTATTGTGTTCAGTTTGCCTTAATTTCAAAGTTGTTTCAAATTCAATGTATATTGAATTTATGTTTATATTTGGTTTTGTTTATGGGTTGTGACAAGATCATTAGCTTAGTTCTCTTCCACTTGAATCTTTTTTCATGTCATCATTCCTTCTGGAATTCATTCGTGTTGTTTGTTTTGCTAACTCCAGCATAAAAGGTGAGTAATTCACACATGACATCTGTACTTATATAATTAGTAAATTGACACCATGTGAATCTGTAGATTTTATTATCATGTTATACCTACATGCGTTATAAATTATATAATGTTAATCCTATTTATTTATCTGTCATATCATCTAATACTACTATATGTTGTTACTATTCAGTTTATTTTGATCATCACTGCAAGTTCCCTATTAGTATAGAAATCACTATGGGTTGAAATGATGCATACCCGAACGGACTTGAGAATAGGGAAAAATCATTATGGGCTGAAATGGCCTGAGTGATTTTTATTTATTTGTATTTGTCTTGGGATTGCGGGTTTGAAATAATCAAAACCCGAAAATTTTACTGATTTCGGATATAAATGATAATTTCTGTATCACTTGATTCTGGTGTAAAATAGTATCCAGACCCGTGGTTGATTTCAAAATATGATTTCTTATAAATTTCATGTATTGTAAATGAAAGAGAAAAATAAAAATATGAAATTTGACTTATATTGGATTTAAAATGGTTAAGCAGTGATTTTCTAACAGGATAAATGGTATAAGTTAATAAATGGTTTGAGTTGTAGTATGAAAGTTTGATTTAACTTAATAATGGGAATTTAAGTAAAAATGGAATTATAAGATGAACTTGGTAATTAATATAATTGATGTATGCATTGGATAAATATAAAAGAAAATATCAAGTTATTTGTAAAATAAAGTTCAGCAACTTACAGTATATTTTGAATTTAGGTAATTAGTTTAAAATGTTAAATCAATGGATAGTTAAATGGAAATTTTGGAATTTAACTTAACTTGGAAATGTGAAATTTGGTTTGAAATTAAAGGTTAAGTTAATGAATTAAAAATGGAATTTAAGTTATATAAATAAAATGGAAATTAAGTTATAATTGAAAAATGGTAATAAAAATTTAAGTGTTAAGAATTTGTTAAAATGTGAAGAATAGGAAATTGTACACTTGAATTTATTAACTGAATTATTGAAAATTTGATTTTATTTATAGGAAATTTACTTTATAAAAATCATAAGTTAATGGTATTTTAATGAACATTTTGAGTGTTAAAATATGATTTTTATAATGTTTAAAGGGTTAAAATCAAAGTTTATTTGTGGCTGGAATTTCAATATTTGAAGTGTTTAACTGAATAAATGAACTCCGAAAAGGCTAAATTTTTGGGAATTGAATATTTGATTTGAAGGAATAATGACTTAACTTTTTAATGGTTTAAATGAATGATTTTAATTCAGAATTATAAATCATTTTGAAATTTATAACCACGGGTACGATGTTTTGTGTGTCATGTGATTTCCTTGTGATTATTTGACGCACACCTTTGATTTTAAGAATGTGGCTAGAGGTGAGCGGTTACTGCAGTTCTACGTTACCCTAGTCACAATAACATTGTTATTTGCATTGTTTACTTTAATATGGATATTTCTAGGATAGTGGTTACTACCACTTAATTGATTGTTTGACTAATCCTTAAAGGATGGGCGATCCCAAGCATCCTTTAAGTTATTGTGCATTGCTATTACAGTTCACTTGAGTTGGTTTACACTGTATAAGTATGTATGTCCTGACTTGAGTGTTTGTGTTTTACTTTACGCTTGGGTCAACCTGAGAATGACAGCTTTGGATTTACTTTCTGGAGCTAGAGGTTAACTGCAGCTTATGTGTCTATCTATTCGTCTGCATCTTCCAGTTAGTTCCTATTCGGTATCTGTCTCTGTATTATTGATTTATGTATCCAGACTTCTATTGTATCCATTTTTAAACTATGATATTTTGTATATGTTTTGAGAGTTTGTATATAGTAGCTTCATGAACTACCATGGTATTTTATTTCCGCTGCGAGTATTATGATATTTCTGTGTCTGTGATTCTGTGGATGATTTTATTTGCTCCAAATTTTATTACAATCTATTATTTTGAATTATTCAAGTCTGACATCTGTGTATTATTGTTGATTTGAATGGTCCAAAATAGTGGGTCGTTACAGGCATTTTTCGATGCCCGAAAATCGACATCAATACGTCAACTATATTAAATGCCAAAAAATCGAATGTTGGAAAACAAGTCCGTAAGGTAAAGAAGAGGGAGGTAGAAGAAGAAATAGAACATAATATCCGAATCTCACAATCGCAGCGGAACAATATATAATAGATAAATGATTGAATCTTTATACAAATAAACTGTATCTGTTATATACATTACATCATCAGAGTACAATACAATCAATATCAAATTATTGGACAGTTATATTGATTTGTCCTCACAAAAGCTGACTATGCAGCTTATACTACACAGCGGAATATCCATCAAGTACGTGTAATATGTCCTGCCATCCAGCTCGTCTCCTAAGCTCCACAACATCCTTTCATGTATCCTATAATACTAGATCTGACCCGAGCATTATACTCGAGTTAGTCTGAAAAACCAGTGTGAGAAAACACACTCGATTAGATTATTAAAGTTTTAAAAATCCTTTGAAATCAAAGGTATCTCGTAAGACCATGCCATAAACAAACATGCCGGGTTTTTATCTTACGATAACCAAAACATTTTTATCAAATTCGTCTGATATTATAATATTGTCTATAGAAAGTAAAATAAAATCTAGCTGAAATGCTTGCATCTGACGTTCCAGCAATAGTTGGGCACAATCAAAACTATACGCGCGCTTATTGGAGATTGGATTCCATACAATGGCAGGGCTACTGGAGTACCGTCCGTCACAGTACGTGGTCTAGATCACCGTACCGAGGATCCACCCTGATCCCCTGCTACATAAGACCGGAGCTACCCCTTATTGGATAGTTCGAATAAGATCACACTACGGTTGGGATCAGCAACCGCCTACACAGCCGAATAAAAGGGACCTCTAGACAGGTATGACCTTACCCTAAATGGGTGCTAGCCACTTAGCCTTGCGTGCACCTCCCTTGTTTTAGTCATTCCTGGTTGATAAGGATCGAGGCTATGCGTTACCTTTTTAGCACACATTCACTTAGAATTCTCATCGTCTTCTGGACGATGTTCTGATAACATTAATCCATACAAGTCCGTTTTGGGTCCGAATGGAACCGAAAGCACTATTCCTACTACATCCATTTTGGAATCACCCTCAGGATTAGTAGTGATTAGCCCTTGCACCTCACTACTCCATCTTTGACTCCAAGCTCTAGTCTTCCTCACGAAAGCATTAAAACCGGATCGAAGTGGTTTTCGAGAAATTAATCCCGATCCCGGTCTCTTCGAAACGATCAGCACATTGACCAATATTAATAGTCGGTTATTTAACTATCAAATAACATCCACAAATAACCATCATGCTTTAATAATTTCCAAATTTATTTATTTATTTCAAAATATCTTCGCAAGAAATTTTCCTACACATCAACCCTTTGAAACAGTTTCAAATCACATTTCTCTCGCGGAATAAATTTTCAAATAATGTTTATTTCCATTGAAAATCACCAAGTCTAAATACTTTAGATTTAAAAATAATTTAAATCACTTTATCCAAAAATATATACTTTAAAACGCTTAAAATAAAAACTACTCAAAACACTTAAAATAACACTATTAAAAACACTTAAAATAAAACTATTTAAAACATTTATTTTAAATACTAATAATTTCTCATGTAAAACTTAAGCCAAACAAATTTAAAATAAAGGTTATTCTGTAAGGTATAAATATTAAACAGTTATCTTTCAAATTATAATATTAGTTAAACCTTTAAAATAATTTACTTATATAATTAACTTAATAAATATTTACTTTTAAAAAAATTTAAACAACTAAATAATAATTTCTTTAAAAACATTCTTTCAAAAACAACTTTAAACCCCTAACTTATGCTTGAAAATCTTACTTCGAAAATATACTTGGTTTTTTAGGAAAATACACCTTCCTTCCCACACCTTAAAAAAATAAACCACTATTTATTTTTAAAACAAATTACCCATTCCTTATAAATTCCCCTACTGAATTTATACTTCCAAATTATCCACTGATAAATATTTCACTTAATTTATAAACCCCGTTTATAAATTCAATAATCTCATTCTCCTTTAATTCCAGTTTCAACACATAATTGGTTTCTAAATAAATTTCTAAATTTACTCCATTTAAAAAATAAATTCCTTTACTTACTCAATTTATTTCAAAACCCATTATTTATATATTTACTCCTTTATTTTGATTAAAATCTTATTTAAACTGAAAATATCAATTTCATAGTTTATTTCAAAATTCTTCTTTTATTTCTTCCCAAACCATTTAAATCTTGAATTTAAAATAAATCCTTTAATTCTTTAAATAATGTCACTTAAGTTTAAAAATTCATTTATTCCCATTTATTCAAAATATTTTTCCCATACTCAGAATTTATTTATTAGAATTTAAAAAACAACTTTCATTCTTTCCAATCTCATTCTTCAATTTATCCAAATTATCTAAATTATTTTACTTAAAAAATTCTCTTTTTAGTTCCTTCAAAAATCCATTCTTTATATTTTTGATATCTCAATACACCCAACCCATAGCATTCAATATTTCAAAATCTCGAAAAATCAATCACAAATAATCAATCAGTCATATCACAGATTATGAAAACGAATTTCAATAATTTGAGGAATCTAGTTGGATCCCTCCAACCTGTTTCCCTGCATCCATAGATGTTAGGACAATATAAAATACTAATCCCACTTCGAGGTGGAATATCGCAGTATATGGGGTTATTAGCTATTATGCGGGGAGCATAGGGTCTCATCCGCTATATAATGCGGAAAATCAATCACTGCAATATATAATATATATAATATCACATCCAGTCAATTCAATCATTCAACC
The DNA here is from genome assembly GCA_030765085.1 of Allium cepa. Taxonomy (NCBI): domain Eukaryota; kingdom Viridiplantae; phylum Streptophyta; class Magnoliopsida; order Asparagales; family Amaryllidaceae; genus Allium; species Allium cepa. The sequence continues at coordinate 382,542,484 of CM060944.1, read as the reverse complement.
AATAATTCAAATTTTTAACCATTTAAATATAAAAGGTAATCCAAATGAGTGCGATTAACTCACCTTTGATTTTTAATTTACAATCCGATCCACACCAGCTTGATTCTCCATGATTTTTGATCTCGTATAAACATTAGATGATTTTTATTTATATTCGAATAAATCGAACAATCAATTTCCATTTAATAAATTTAATTAACCATGATTTTATTTTAAACTAATCATTAAATTGTAAACTAATTCCTTTTAATAAAATGTTTTTGGTAACTAAAATAATTAGATAAGTAAGTTAAATAAATTAATCTCTATAATAAATTATTTTAAAATAAACTAATAGATTTAAAAGGTGCATTTGATATTTATTATGTTATTATATGTTTTTTCAAATCGAAACCATAATTATACTTTTATAAAAATAAACTATAGATTTCAAAAATGAATTTTCAACACTTTATAATTCCTATTCAATTTTCCCAAAACCTTACCTATATATTAAATTATATGTGTATATCTATATAGATACAAATATATTTATTTTCTGATTTCCTAGATATATTTAAATTAAGAACAACTTAAAATTTAGAAAACTGCTTAACATTTAAGATTTCTTTCTTTGTAAATAAATTCGGTATATAAATATTGAAAGTGTGCTATGTGGATCGTGTAATATGGATATATGATAATGCAGAGTATACTAATGATAATAATACTGTAAATAGTGTGGAATAAAAAGCAGTACAACAAAATGACACCAAAGATTTTTATACTACTTCTTAGCACCATCCTACGTCCAGTCCCAGACTCCTTCTGGAATTTCACTAAAACAACAACCTTCTCTTGACCCAGAGGAACAGGTTTATACAACCCTGAGCAGCCGAACGGGGACCTGAGCAGCAGAACAGGATTTCGCCTCAATAGCCAAAGAAGACTTCACACGCTTGAGCAGCAGAATAGGACTTCAACAAATACAAAATATTGTTTGACTTTTTGTGTGTTCTGATGACACGGATTTGTCGCTTGTAGTATACCCTTCCTATAATCTTTTCCTCAAGTATGATGTGTATATTTGAAGTTTATGAAGATTAGAAAGGAATAGTATTTCTTAGAACATATAAATCTGATTTAAGCAATAAGTATGCAAGAAAGTTAGATAAGAGAGAAAAGCAAATTCTATGTTTTGAAATCAAGTTAGAATATGTATTTATAGATGTTAAAAAGCAGCAACTATTGGCGAAGAGTTCCGGTTGAAGTGTCATGTCCAAATCTCTTTTTGGAGGTTCGTAACTCTTCACAAATGGTCGTGTCTTTTCATAAAAATATAGCAGTTATAGAAATTCAGTCGACTGAACTTCTGGGTCAGTCGACTGAATATTCAAACGAATTTTAAATAAATATTTGAATATTTTTGCACCTGTGCATGTTGCACAAAAATTGTCAGGTCAGTCGACTGACCTGGAAATTTCTGTGCAATTTGCATAGTTTTACACAGGTTTAGTAGGTTGTTTATAGATATTCAGTCGACTGAATAAATTGTTCAGTCGACTGAATAAATTGTTCAGTCGACTGAATTCTATTGATAATCAAAAATCACCATAGCTCATTTGGTTAGAGCACTTTCCTTCTAAACTAGTGACCCAGTTTTGAGCTCGCATCATGCATTTTTTGAAAACATGATTTTGATTAAAATATGCATGCAAGTTTATTTGAATGTGAATAATGATTCTTGAGGAAAGATTTTAACAAAGCGCTAAACTAGACTCTATATACATATTTGCTGACTCTTATTGAAAAATATATAACTATATGAATCATACTTTGAGTCGTTGAGTCTGGATGTTGTCGTAGTCGTAGATTCGTGAATTGTTGTTTCCTGTCAGCAATCAACACCTATGATCCAACATTCTCCCCCTTTTTGATGATGACAACTCCATTTGATACGGACGAATTTTCGACAAGCTTTGTTGACTTATTTCTCTCCCGGAATATATTCCTGTAATTGTGCTATAGATTTCTCCCCCTGAATCTATGCTATATATTTCTATAAATAATTAATCTTTTCTCCCCCTTAATCTGAGCTTGCATCGTTTATTCTTGCAAATAGCGTTAGTGCAATATCTTTCTCCCCCTTTGTCATCGACAAAAAGGAGAGTTTATATGATGATATAAATTATATTTTACATAAGTGTTAACATAGAATAATAAAAAAAAATAACTACTATATATATTGTAAGGTATCAGAAAAAAATTAACATTTAAAGCATGCGATACCCAAGGTTCTTATAATTTTCTAATTTTTAGGAAACCATACCCATTTGGGTGTGGTTGAACCTTTATAAATATAATTTTCATTATTAACTACCATATCAAAATAATCATCAATGTATTTTTCTCTATTTTTCCAATTAACAGGAACCCAAATACTTAGATAATTTTTATTCATATTTCCCGTCAGTGATTTTATACTACTAAAGAATTATAAACATTATTGGTCATAGCAGTATTTGAATTTCTATAAAAATTGGATTTAGACTTTTCTCGTAATCTAGTACTAGCACTAAACATGAAAGCGTGTCTAATGCTATTTCCACGATCTATTTTATTATATCCTAAACCACTTTTATCATTTAAAGGTCTAGAACTAGATAAAATCATGTTTAAATCGTTTTGACCTTTATTAAATTTTGTGACTTCTGTGTTAAGTTTATCAAATTTAGCTTTAAAGTCACAATTATTATTTTCAAAATAAATATTATTATTATTCAAAATATCAATTTTCTTAATTAATTCAGAATTCTCGTTTTTTAACGTACGGTTCTCATTTTTGAGAAGGGAATTTTGAGATTCTGAATTATCTAGAGAGAATTGTAATAAATCATTTTTCTTTTCAAATCAAAATTTTCTTTTGAAAGTTTCTCTATCTCTTTTTCAAATATGGTGTTTTGTCCATCTAGAAAATCTATAAAAGTTATAAAATTATTCTTTAAAACACCAAGTTGATATTCTAAATCTAACTTCTCAGTTTTCAATTTTTCATTTTCACATTCTACAGATTTCATCTTTTCTAAAATAACAAAATTAAGTTTTGAAATCTTATCGCTGATACTAACTAATGCATTATTATCTTTTACTGAAATTTGTGAATCAGAAAGTACCCTTATGTAGTCCTCAGTGGCGGCTTTGACAGGGATTTGCTCGTTATATTTCGATTAGATCATTTTCTGGCCATTATTCTATGATGTTGTGTTGATCGATAGAATTCCAAGGTTTTAGATTATCAAATAACTGTGTTACAATTATATGATGACCTTACTCTGATACCAAATGAAAATGTGTTATGTGGATCGTGTAATATGGATATATGATAATGTAGAGTATACAATGACAATAATACTGTAAATAGTGCGGAATAAAAAGCAGTATAGTAAAATGACACCAGATATTTTTATACTGCTTCTTAGCACCGTCCTACGTCCAGTCCCAGACTCCTTCTGGAATTTCACTAAAACAACAACCCTCTCTTAATCCAGAGGAACAGGTTTATACACGCCTGAGCAGCCGAACGGGGACCTGAGCAGCAGAACAGGATTTCGCCTCAACAACCAAAGAGTACATCACACCCTTAAGCAGCAGAACAAGACTTCAACAAATAAAAAAGATTGTTTGACTTTTTGTGTGTTTTGGTAACACGGATTTGTCACTTATAGTACACCCTTCCTATAATCTTTTCCTCAAGTATGATGTGTATATTTGAAGTTTATGAAGATTAGAAAGGAATAGTATTTCTTAGAATATATAAATCTGATTTAAGCAATAAGTATGCAAGAAAGTTAGACAAGAGAGAAAATCATATTCTGTGTTTTGAAATCAAGTTAGAATATGTATTTATAGATACTAAAAAGCAGCGATTATTGGCGAAGAGTTCCGGTTGAAGTGTTGTGTCCAAATCTCTTTGTAGAGGTTCATATCTCTTTACAAATGGTCGTGTTTTTCATAAAAATATAACTTATAATTGACTATTCAATTAATATTGACTATTTCATTAATACTGACTATTCAATTTCATACAGGATAAGGAGTGAGGGTGAAGACCAAGCCTGGCCGGCCGGGTCTTTGCACTCACTCCGCTCTCTATGTAAAGTAGAATGAAAGCGAAGCAAGAAGGGAGCGAGCCATGGCCCCAAGGCTATGGCGAAGTGGACCGATCTCAATAATATCGAGCCTTCGTAGGGTTGGCCCCGAGCGTCCGAGCCCGTCGCACCAAAAAGCAGAGGGCATAGGAACGCGTAGAGGGCAAGACCCGGAGTAAGGCGTAGAGTGAATAGAAGGAACAGCTATAGAAATTCAGTTGACCGAACTTCTGGGTCAGTCGACTGAATATTCAAATGAATTTTAAATAAATATTTGAATATTTGTGCACCTATACATGTTGCACAAAAATTGTCAGGTCAGCCGACTAACCTACTAGGTCAATCGACTGACCTGGTAATTTTTATGCAATTGGCACGGTTTTACACAGGTTTAGTAGGTTATTTATAGATACTCAGTCGACTGAATAAATTGTTCAGTCGACTGAATTCTGTTGATAATCAAAAATCACCATAACTCATTTGGTTAGAACACTTACCTTCTAAACTAGTGACATAGGTTTGAGCCGCACTTCATGCATTTTTTGAAAACATGATTTTGATTAAAATATGCATGCAAGTTTATTTGAATGTGAATGATGATTGAGGAAAGATTTTAACAAAGCACTAAACTAGACTCTATATACATATTTGATGACTCTTATTAAAAAAATATAACTATATTTACCATACGTTGAGTCGTTGAGTTCGGATGTTGTCGTAGCCACAGATTCACTAATTGCTGTTTCATGTCAACAATCAAAACCTATGATCCAACAAATATATACATAAAAATTTAAGAACATAAAATAAAATACTTCGTGAACTTTAACACATGACTCGATAGAGGTCACGATCATCGCGAAGAGTAGCTAGTACCTCGCCAAGCCCTTCTCCTCATGCAAACGCCCTGCCGCGCTCACTCACTTAACTGTTTTGCCAGGCACGCGTGCGTGAGCTCTCCGTCTCTCGAACGCCTCACGATTTCACTACAAAATCAACCGCGACCGAGATGAGTTGGGGAAGGTTCGAGCTTTGATCAGCCATTTTATTTGATTTTGGGTTAGTTTCATATACGAATATAAAAAAAGGGAAAGACGACGATCTGATTTGAGAAGAAGGTCTTCGGCCATTTTATTTTCTTCGTTCTGATGAGTTGATTTGTGCTTGCCAATTTTTCTTCTGTAATTTTAAACGAGATAGATTTCTTTTTTTAGACGCGTGTTTCACGAAGAAGAAAATGTGTTTAAAATCCTTGATGTGTCTATGCTTGGTACAGTGATTCGATTATATTATTTATAATTAAATTTAAATTCAAGTTTAAATTGTCTCGATTTTCGCAACTCATAATCTCGATATCCTATCAAGGCGTGCCGCTAAGTGTTCATAATGTTATACCCCTGTTGCGAACGCAAAGAAAATGGTTTCGATTCCTAACTCGATCGTAAGGAGAAGATAGCTTTTTGGACCCAGATATTATATTAAATTTCGATATAGATTTCAATGCGTTTATCTACCATACGGCCACACGATAATTCTAAAAGTTATGAAAATTGAAATCCGATAATAATACACTATTATGGATCCAATGGAACCGGTTTCGTCGAATTCCGAGATTGTGCCTCGGAAGGCTATTTTTAAGTATCAGTTTAAACTATATATTTTTAAAACTGAACACAACACTTTTAAATTCAATTCTAATGCTTTCATTATCTTCAGTATCATAACTATTAATTTTCCAAGCCTTTGAAATATTTTTTACCAGCTTAAAAACCAAGATTCACTACTTTAACCAATTTCCAATTATTAAATTCAATAATTTAATTGCCAAATAAATAATGATATTTGAAATTCAAGTTAAACTAACTTTCGAATATTTAAAATCAATTAAATATTCCAATTTCAAATATCCAAAAATTCCAGATCATCACATTCCTCCCCCTTAAAAGAATATCGTCCCTGAAATTACTAGTTAAGAGGAATGATCCTTAACCCATTACTCTTTTCCCAATCCAAATAATTTTTAACAACTTCCTAAAACCAAACAGTTTTAACAATACCCAAAATAATCTTTTTATTTAAAACACACTAACCCTTACTAACTTCCCAATTCTTCCATTATTTTCAAACAACGTTACTTACTCAACTATTCAAATTTAAATTTAAAAACAAATTTTAAATTATCAAAATTTTCTAAATTTTTTTTCTAACTCTCTAAATTTCGAAAATTTTTGCCAACGTCTCCTTTGCGCAGGTAGATCGGTACAACTACAAAATGCCTCTACGGGCCTCCAAACATCAAAAGAAAACAAAATGCTAAGTGGCTAGACCACAAAATCATAAAATTTCATACAGAAATTTAAATACATACCTTTTTGTTGAACAATTCAATTTATCTTCTGAAATCAAAAATCCCAGTTTCCATTTGCTTTTTAAACACCTGTACATCCTACTTAGCAATAATGTCCAATCATAGCTTTCAAAATCATTTTATGCATTCCTTTTTACAAAAGTTTCATATCTATTTCTTTCAAGCTCGTACGATGTACATATATCATCCGTATGCAATATTAATCCGATCGCTCACTCAATCACACAATTCCACTTCCGAACTAGTAACGTCCATCCGACTTCCTAGTGCAGACTCAGATTTGGTTTCTTGATCAGAAACAATCATTCTCCTTGCATAGCCATTTACTATGATAGAGAATCAAAAATCCATATTCAGGGTTCGCCGTCAAAAATCGAGTGAAAAATCCCAACTCGGATCGATATAACTACATCGAAATTCTGTGCTCGAATCTGGATCAAATTGCTATGCGAATAAAATAATATACGTACATCCGACGTATTTATCTCAATTGATATTAAGTTATATCAATTCTCTTTTATTTTATTCATTTTTATTTTGATTTCCATCACCTATTCATAATTATCCATTTCACACTTTACTTAATCTTCATTCATATATTAGATCAGAATATATTTCCCAATACCAAATTTTTACTTAAGAATTCCACCATCAATTTCTTAAGTTTAATATAAATATTTTATACACTTCTTACATTTATTTTTACTTCACTACTGAAGTTTATATCCATTTCTATTCGCTTTTCTTTTACAATTCCATTTGAATTCAATTTACCTTCCAATTTTAAATATTGAATTTTATTAACCACATCTCAACCAATCTTTACTTTCCTAGTTATTGTAATTAGCTCCATCCACTAATTCATTGGCAATCAAATTCAATTCCAAATTTGTGCAATCTACAAATTTAATTAATCACTTTATTTCCAAATTTAATTCCAAATTTAAAATAAAAGTTTATTTCCAAACTCTAATTATTTTTAGTCCACTTCGAATTAATTCTACAACTTCAATTTACTTTACACAGTTTGAATCAAATATCATCCCAATATTTAGTTTCAATTAATTTTCTTACCCATTTAAATCAATTAGTTTACTTACTAATTTTATTTTTAATCCTTTGTTTTATTTAGTCCAACTAGGCTCATTTCCTATTTCACTTTATTTGGCACAATTTAAATTTAATTCCAATATTAAATTTCACTTCCATTTAGTTACAAATTAAATTAATTTGTTCATTTACAAATTTATTTCAACTTTATGTATTTTATTTCATTTAGCCCACTTAGGCTTATTTTCCACAAAGTTCCCTTTTGTTTTACTTAATTCAAGTTAAACCCACCCCACAAAGTCAGATTTCAAAATTTCTTAAGATATTGACTTACTAATATCTTATCCACCAATTTTCTCTAATTCACTTCATTTAATTGGTTCACTTTCCAATCTTATTTCGTTTGTACACTTACTCTAATTCAACTCCTTTTCAAATTAATTTTTTACTCTGACATGTTTCAAGTTTTTATAAGTTCCAAATTTCATTTATATTCCATATACATTTTAAATAAGATTCCAGAGTCTTTTAAACAATTTCTCAATATTTCAAATAATTTTTGAAATCAATTATGTCCAAAATCCTTGGGTATCAAATTATCTCCTGAATTCTAAAACCAAATCTAGTTTTGAAAACAATCTACTTACAAAACATTTAGGTTGCAATTCCTCTCTTGGAAACTCGAAAATGAACATCAATGATGCTGCAATCATCACCGAAGTCATTTTCCGGCAACCGAAGTGTGTTCTGTGCTTTTACCTCTTTAAACATTTTCAAATATTTCTAATTCCAAATCTCACCAGATGTCAAATCCAATTCAAAAATATTTTCAAAGTATTATCGCTATTATTTCCCCAAAATCTTCGAAAACCATTTTCAAAACAAAGGAATTTAAACTTTCCCAAAATTTCAAATCTTGAATCCTTTCAATCTATATTCAAATATTACTCTGGAATTTTATCTTATTTCAATTATAAATCACATTTATATTTCAAATTCCATTCTGTTATACAAATTTATATTCCTAACCTTTTGTTGAATTCCTTATTCCATTTTCGCTTAACAATGATAATTACTTTATATTATCATTTTGTAACAACCAAACAACCATATATGACTATACTAATTTAAAGAAAATTATTTCTTTTATATACAAAAATAATTTGGTTAAAATTATATTATTTACCTTATTTTAAAACAATACTGTGTTGGTTTATCTTGTTTAAGAGTTTAGAAACCCCTATCGATGACATGGCGTCCTATATATCGACTAGAATCCATAAAAAATCAACCAATAAGTTAATACAATATAAAAAAAAAATTTATATTCGCTAGAAAATTCACGCTTATATCTATTATTACACTCAAACTCATTCTAGAGTGCTTATGGACTCTATTTCTAATGAGTAGTCCCCACCAGTGCCAAGGTTCTCGTTTAACCTTCAGCTCTTATACCAAATGTAACGACCCGACTTTTTGACGTCTGAAAATCGACATCAATATGTTACTATATTAAATGTCAAAAAATCGAGTGCCAGAAAACCAGTCCATAAGGGAGAGAAGAAGGAGGTAGAAGAAGAAATAGAAAACAATATCATAATCTCACAATCACAGCGGAACAATATACAATAGATAAATGATTGAATCTTTATGCAAAAGAACTATATATGTTATATACATTTTATCATTAGAGTACAATACAATCAATAGCAAATTACTGGACAGTTATATTAACCTTCCCACACAAAAGATGACTCTACAACTTATACTACACAGCGGAATATCCATCAAGTACATGTAATACGTCTCGCCATCCAGCTCCTCTCCTGAGCTCCACAGCATCCTTTCCTGTATCCTATATTACGCGGTTTGACCTGAGCATTATAATAAAACAATTCCAGAGTCATTACGGAAAACCAGCGTGATAAAACACACTCAATTGGATTACTAAAGTTTTCAAAATCCTTTGAAATCAAAGGTATCTCGTAAGACCACGCCACAAATAAACATGCCGGGTTTTTACCTTACGAGAAACAAGACATTTTTATCAAATTTGTATGATATTATAATAGTGTCTATAGAAAGTAAAATAAAATCTAGATGAAATGCTTGCATCTTACGTTCCAGCAATAGTTGGGCACAATCAAAACCGTACAGGCAATTATTGGAGATTGGATTCCATACAATGGCAGGGATACTGGGGCATTGCCCGTCATAGTACGTGGTCTAGATCACCTACCGAGGATCCACACCGATCCCCTGCCACACAAGACTAAAGCTACCCCTAACTGGATGGTCCTAACAAGATCACCCTGCGGTTGGGATCAGCAACCGCCCACACAGCCAAATAAAAGAACCTCTAGACTGGGATGACCTTACCCTATTTGGTTGCTAGCCACTTAGCCTTGCGTGCACCTCCTCTATTTTAGCCATTCCCGGTTGATGAGGCTCGAGGATATGCATTACCTTTTTGGCACATATTCACTTAGAATGCTCATCGTCCTCTTGACGATGTTACGATAGCATTCATCCATACAAGTCCATTACGGGTCCGAACGGAACCAAAGGTACTATTCCAATTACATCCATTTTAGAATCACCATCAGGATTAGTAGCAATTAGCCTTTGCACTTCACTGCTCCATCTTCGACTCCAAGCTCTTGTCTTCCTCACGAAAACGTTCAAATCGGATCGAAGTAGTTTTCGAGAAATTAATTTCGATCCCGGTCTCTTCGAAACGATCAGCGCATTGACCTATATTGATAGTCCGTCATTTAACTATCAAATAACATCCACAAACAACCATCATGCTTAATAATTTCCTAAATTATTTATTTATTTCAAATATCTTCGCAAGATATTTTCCTACATTTCAACCCTTTGAAATAGTTTCAAATCACTTTTCTCTCGCGGTATAAATTTCCAAATATTGTTTATTTCCACAGTAAATCACCAAGTCTAAATTTAAAAATAATCTAAATCGCTTTTTCCAAAAATATATACTTTAAAACACTTAAATTAAAAAACACTTAAAACATTTAAAATAAAACTATTTAAAACACTTAAAATAAAAATATTTAAAACACCTATTTAAAATACTAATAATTTCTCATGTGAAACTTAAGCCAAATAAATTTAAAATAAAGTTTATTCTATAAGGTATAAACATTAAATAATTATCTTTTAAATCATAATACTAGTTAAACCTTTAAAATAATTTACTTATAAATTAATTTAATAAATATTTACTTTTAAAATTTTTTAAACAACTAAATAATAATTTATTTAAAAACATTCTTTTAAAAACAACTATAAACCCCTAACTTATAATTGAAAATCTTTCTTTGAAAATATACTTGGCTTTTCAGGAAAATACACCTTCCTTCCCATACCTTAAAAAAAATAAACCACTATTTATTTTTAAAAAAAATTACCCATTCCTTACAAATTCCCCTCCTGAATTTATACTTCCAAATTATCTGTTGATAAATATTTCACTTAATTTATAAACCCCTTATAAATTTAATAATCTCGTTCTCCTTTAATTCTAGTTTCAACATTTAATTTGTTTCCAAGTCGATGTCCTAAATTTACTCCATTTCAAAAAATAAATTCCTTTACTTACTCAATTTATTTCAAAACCCATTAATTACAGATTTACTCCTTTATTTTGATTAAAATCTTATTTAAACTGAAAATACCAATTTCATATTTTTTTTAGAATTCTTCTTTTATTTCTTCCCAAACCATTTAAATCTTGAATTTAGAATAAATCCTTTAAATAATATCACTTAAGTTTAAAAACTCATTTATTCTCATTATTCTCATTTATTCAAAAATCTTTTTCCCATACTCGGAACTTATTTATTAGAATTTAAAAATAACCTTTTATTCTTCTTAGTCTCATTCTTAAATTTATCCAAATTAGCTAAATTATTTTACTTAAAAAATAACTTTTTGGTTCCTTCAAAAATCCATTCTTTATCTTTTTGATATCTCAATACATCCAAATTATATTCCGTCGGCCTATAACATTCAATATTTCAAAATCCCGATAAATCAATCACAGATAATCAATCAGTCATATCACAAACTATGAAAACAAATTTCAATAATTTGAGGAATCCAGTTGGATCTGTTCATCCTGTTTCCCTACATCCACAGATGCTAGCACAATATAAAATACCAATCCCGCTTCGAGGTGGAATATCACTGTATGTGGGGTCATCCGCTATATAATGCGGGAAATCAATCACTCCAATATATATACACATTATTATATATAATATCACATCCCGTCAATTCAATCGTTCAATTAATAGTTTAAATTTAACTATTTTAATTTAAAAGGCAATCCAAATGAGTGAGATTAACTCACCTTTGATTTTTAGTTGGCAATCCAACCCACAGCTGTGATAACCCGGATTTTCAAGCATCAAATAATTGGATAGTTATCTGATTAAACTTCTGAAAATACTGATTTATAAATTGAACAAATAAATAAGATAATCTCCTTTATAATTATGTAAATTGGATAAAATTGATGTATTTTCAAAACAATAAAAATAATGTGTTACTTTTATATGTATATTTGTAAATGGATTTTAAACAAAATTGGATTTGTGTTTGTTTAAATATATATTTATACGAGTTGATTTTCATTTGAATTTGAATTTGAAATTCAAAAGAAAAATATCTTAAAGTAAATTGAAATTAAATATATATATATATATATATATATATGATTTTATTAGTATATAGCTGTTATTTTCATTCAAAAATCATATTAATATAAATGAAGGAAAGTGGTTACTAAATAAAATTTAATATAAGAGTTTTATGGGAAACATTTTAAAATATAAATAAAGTATATAAAGTATATTTAGTATATTTGTATAACTGAAATAAGTTTGTAGTTGGGATTTTATAAATTTAGTAGACAAATATAAGAAGAAGAATAAATATAATTAAGTAAGATTAATTTAAGATAAAATTTAAACATAAAACATTTATATAAGGGCAAATTGATAATATGATAAATATATATATACACACAAGGGTAAAGACATTTTTAAATATAAAAGTCAAATTTAGAATATTATATAAATATACATAAAAACAAGTGTAAGTTAAGTACATATAATACATAAATATATTAACATAAGAAAGTATTAATAATTATTTCTTTAAACATTTGAAAATATTTAAAAGACATTAAACATTTGTAACAAATTTAGCATGCATGAGAATACAAGTGTAAGTTAGTTTTATCATAATTTAACATTTGTAAATTGATTAGACATGCAAATAACAAGTGGCTATGCTTAATTTTTATCCTCCTTAAAATAAAATTAAAAAAAAAATATAAAAAAGAAAAGAATTGGCTGTATACAGATAACATTTTCTTCTCTAAATCTAAGAATTAAAAGAAAATCTAAAACCACAACTTCAATTCAAAAACTAAGTAAAGTTAGCATGGGAATTCAAGGCTTAACTCAGCATATAAGAGATCAGATTCAAAATCAAGCAAAAGCAAAATTGAAAACCAGAACAAAATAAAGTCAGGAAGCAAGCTTACAATTTCCAAAAATCAACTCAATCTCAAAAATTTAAGAAGGGCTAGCAGCAAAATCAACCTGAAGCAATTCATCAAGCAATTTCAAAATCAGTCACACATTTAAAATCTGGGTCTATATTTCAAAGGTGAGTAAACATTTTGTTTTAAAGACAGTTTAAGTTATGATTGGCTCTAATGCATGTGTTGATCTGTGAATTGATATTGATGTTGCATGAAAATCTTTTAGTTTTATATAATTTAATTGGTATATATGTACATGTGTGTAAGTATGTATGTGTATGTAGATATCCTTTTCCCTGTTGTTTCAGTCCTTGCTTTTGCCTTCAAAAATTTAAATCTCTAAATCTAATCAACATTAGACTTCGAAATTTAAATGGAAGTTGTTTGTTAATGTATGATGATGATTTTAAAAATGGAATCGGGATTTTTTTCAGTTTTTTTTTAAAATGGGAATATACAGTAAGTACCTATTTTATGTTAAAAATAAATATTCATAATTCTGCAAATTGATTCCAGAACCGGGTTAGTGATGGAAAATGATGAATTTGAGAGTTTGATCGCGATTTTTAGTGTTATATTCTTTGAGATATTTGGAGAAGAGTAGTTTTGACATTTTCGTCGATTTGAGAAGATCGGCGGCGTCGGGGTGGATAGATCTTGGGCTGAAGGTGGTCTGGGTGATGGAGAGTGTAGGAAAAATGCCGGGGGATTTTCTGGTTGGCCGAGGTGATAGGATTTTGGTAATGTAGGGTTTTGGGCCGGTCGAAGTGAGGGAGCTCGTATGGTGGCTAGGGTGGACCGGAGGGGTTCGTGGTTGTGGGAATTGGAGTTGGATGAAGTGATGAAGTTTGGTTGAGGTGACAGGTGGTCTCGAGGTCGGAGACGTCAGAATGACGAAGATTTGCGCCGATGATGTTTCTTGTTTGGTCGAATTTTGGGCCCGATTTTTGTTTCGGTGAAATTCTTCGATCTGGGTATTCGAGTGTGGTCGTGTGAGTTCGTGTGATGGACGAGCGTCGCCGCGACGATCACCGGAGGTGGGAGGCACTAGTGTACGTGCACCACGTGCACGTCGTGTCTGGGGATGATGGTTTTTTGGGATGCTCGAGTTTTGTCATGAGCGAATGGAGGTTAGACTCGAAACCGTTGAGTTTGGGGTTGACTCGAGATTGACATGGGTTTTATAAGGAATTGACTCGAGTTTTCTGTTGTAGTGTTAAGCTGATCAAAGCAAGGCAAAGTTTTGTAAAAGAAATCAAGTTTTTTTTTTTTAAAAAGCTATTTTTATTCAATTAAATGTCAATAAAGTTTTAAGAGTATTTTAATATATTTCAAGATTTAAAATGTTTAAGATAGTGATTTAAAAGGATTGATTTATTAATTCATTAAGGTAATTAATTAAAAGGTGATTAATCTATTAAAGGTTAATTACATTAAGTAATTAACTGAAGATAATTAATTAATAAAAGTAAATAAAGAATAATTACTCAATTAAGGTGGGTAATTAATAGACAAATACTAAATATATTTTATTCAATGAATTACTTAATTGTGGGTAAATAGAGGATTAATCTGTCGAAGGTTAATAAATTAAATTAGAAATTAAAGAACAAATTAAATAAAATGATCAGGAGTTGATTAATTAAGGTTAATCAACCATGGATAATTACTTGATGGATGTAATTGATTAAAGGAAAATTGCTTAAGAGAAGTAATTAAGGATTAATTACTTAGTGTAATTAATTAAAGGGATTAATTACTCTATGTAATTAATTAATATGATTAATTTAAGTTAATTAATTGGTTTAATTAATTTAAATAATCACTTGATGACGGGATTGAGTATAATTACTTAATGAGATTTATAAAGTGTAATTACTTAGTGAAGTAATTAGTAATGGTAATTACAAGGTGTAATTAATTGAAGATTGAAAGTAGTTTTGGGTTAACTACCTGGTATAATTAATGTGAAGAATAATCACTTAGTAGAAATAATTAATAATTAATTACTTAGTGTAATTAATTTAAGAATTGACTAATAAAAGTTATGGGAAGTTAATTAAGTGATGTAATTAATTAAAAGTAATTAATTACAGAATGAGATTAATCAAGGTTGATTAATAAATATAATTAATTAAAGATTAAGTATAATTACTTAAAGTAATTAATGAGGGTAATCCCTTAGCGAAGTAATGAGTAAATAATTACTGGATGTAATTAATTAAAAGGAAATTACTTGATGGGAAGTAATTAAAGGATAGTTACTTGGTGGAAGGAATTAAGTGATAATTACTCAGTGTAATTAAAGGATTAATTAATATAATTAATCAAGGAGTTGGTTTAACCGATGGAGTAATTTAGGAAAGTTAATTTTTGATTGTGATTAATCAAGGTTGAGTAATGAATGTAATTAAGTTAAAGGTTAATTATTAAATGAAATTTAAGAATAATTAACTAATGAAAGTAATTAGAGGATCGTTAATTAATGTAATTAATGGAAGTGATCAATCTTTCTTATTAATGATTGAATGATGATGAGTGCTTTGAATTGGTTGATATCTCTGATATGAATTGCTTTGTGATATAATATTTTTGGTTTGAACTGTGATAATGTGGTTATCTATCAATGATGAATTGCTATGTAAAAGTGACATCCGGTATTTAAAAAGTTGAATTGGATTTAATTGAATAACTTGGGTTAAGATGACATGAGATTCAGAGAGACTGGAGCTAGGTATCAGATACCCGGAACCACTTCGATTTGTAATCTACAAAATTCTTTATATTGGATATGTGGTATTAAACAGGTTGGAATGGAATGAATTGTGTAACATGGATATTTAATTTAAAATTGTTGTGTGATAAATGTTGACTAAGAGAACTCGTAAAAGGGTACGAGTTACCTTGATATTCTCATGCGTTATGGTTTGGTATTTCATATTATGTGAGTTTACTCACGCTGGTTTCCAGCCTGACCCGGATATTACTTTGATGTAATGGTCGGGTTAGACCGAGTATTACAGATTTCCAGGTAAGGACGTTTTGGAGCTCAGGAGACGAGCTGGATGGTAGGAACATATGGAGTGTTTCCGCTGTATTATATTGTTGAATACATCTGAGACATGTTAAATTGTATCTATCTAATATTTATATATATGTTGTAACTCTGATATATTAAAGTGGAATTTGACAAATATAGTTTTCCTTTATACAACTGTTATTATTTTTTATTATATTTTATCCATTGCGAATGTGAGATGGTGGTGTTTCTGTTCTTCTTTTTCTTCTTTCTCTTTCTTCTTTTCCCTAACTATTTGGAATTTTTTGGATCGAAATTTCCGGGTCGTTACATTTGGTATCAGAGCTGGAGGTTAAGCAAGAACCTTGGCTCTGGTGGGTTTACTCATTAAGGATAAGGGTCAGTGTTACCCTAGAATGGGTTGAGTGTGTGTGTGTATAAGAGCGTACTTGTTATTTTCATATATAAAGATTTCAAATGATGTTATATAAGAATATATTTTGATATATAAATAAATATTTGTTTCTAATAAATATTAAGGTAATTGGTTGTTAAATTATTGGAATTAAATTAAGTGGCAATAGAAATACAACCAAACTGAAATTAAATAAAGATAAGTTTGAAAAGGATTTAAACTGAAATTTAAACCTTGAATTTAGAAAGGAGTTTTAGAATAAGATAATAATGAATTTTTTTCCAGATATGATAATCTTGGTTATTATCATAAATGATTGTTGTGTTTAATAATGAAATTTTTAGGGAAGTAAAACATTTAGGTAAGCATGACTTTTAAATTGGAACTGAAAATGATCTAAATTGTAAAGTTTTAAATCTAACAAGAGTTGTTTGAAAATTTAAAAAAATTTGCTTTGAATTAAAAACCAAAAGTGGTTTAAAATTTAAGGATAACTTGGTGTGTAGAGGAAATAATATGTATGAGGAATATACATAATACCAAAGATGGTTTGAAATAAACTCTAAATGAGTTTTAAATTCGGAATGAGATGTGATACCCAAAGTGATAATTTTTGAACTTATAAGTGGGAAGATTATTAATGTGAAGTTTAAAATTTGAAATGGAAATTCAAATTGGGTAAAGTTGACTGGCTTAAGTAAACTGAAATTTAACTTGGGAAGTTAAGTGGTTGATTTAAATTGGGAGTTTGTGTGATCTCAAAATGGGTTTGAGATCTGGAAATTGGAAATGGATGGATGTTTTAAAATAATTTGAATGATATTATCCTGTTGTTATTAATAATCTTTAAGCCAAAATTGGATTTGTTTAGATGAATGAAGAAATGGGGTGTGGTAATATATCCATTATTGAGATAAAATGGAATCATTTTGGACTTAAGGTTTGAATGTTTAAGATAAAACTTCAAAGGTTTGGTTTTAAAATTGAAATTTGATGATAAATTGAATTTCAAATATTTAGTTGTTTAAAAGGGATTTGAATTATTATTTGAACTTTGAAATAAGTTAAAAATAGAATTTAGATTCAGAATTAAATGGTTTAAAGATATAAGTTGATTTGATTTGAAGGATTAGATCAACATTTAAAAATTTAACTCGAATTTTTATAATTCGAAATGGTCTAAATTTGAAATTTGAATTGAATTAGTTCAAATTGGATTTGATTTGAATTAATTGGAGTTATGATTGAAGTTGAATAATTTTAAATTCAAATGGAATTTGATTTGAATTTGGAAATAAATTGAGGATTACTTCAACTTGAATTGGGGTTAAATCAATTTCAATAGAAATTGAAGTTATTTAAGTTGGAATTGAGTCAATTTAAATGGAAGTGGAATGTGACGCCCCACCTCTATACCTACGCTAGCAAAGAGTATTAATAGATAATACCGTCTGCTAACACGAAGAATAAGGCTGGATAGGAGCGACCATCTATAGTCTTGCTTTAACTATCTATTAAATACGTCGACAATAATCACACCAAACCGATAGACATATCCAATGAATACTTAAAACAAAACCATAGGTGGCTGGAGGATCTATCAGAACAGAATATAACAACTTAAACGTAGGAAACATCACAGAACAACAAACCATCATATACATATATACCGATACATAGCAGAGTATACAAAATAATACATGTCAAGTGGTATAGCCAACCACAATATACAGACAAATCCAGAAGAATAAATATCAGAGTTTCAACATAATAGGACTACACAAAAGCTATGACAAAAAGAAGCTAGAGAAGTAGTCCATGCGGAAGCAAAATAAGCTAAGTCCAAAGTACCTAACCTGAAACATCTCGGTCTGACCCGAGTATAAAATACACGGGTTAGTCTAGCTAAACAAATCAGTTAGATAAACTGAACAACAATAAACCTGCAAGGTTACAAAGTATAACAAATATCTCTAAAAGAGATACCACAATCATCAACAAAAGATGAATCATATAGAACAAGCCTCATATCATCGGCGACATAGATAAACAAAGGATATAATTATCCCAAATCAAGCCAAAAGGCAAATAACAAATACCCATAAGGTATACAAGTTCCACAAGGTAATCACTATACTTCATGCGGCTCAAAAAGACCAACACCGTAGGGCGATACCTAGGGAATATACATATGAATGAAACATCATAAAATTGCTCGAGCTCAGTACTGTATAAACAAGGATCCATGAGCCCGAAGACTCCAAACCCAATATCACCCATGCGGCTCATAACGACCAACATCGGAAGCGATACTAAAGGGCAACCCAATATCACCCATGCGGCTCATAACGACCAACATCGGAAGCAATACTAAAGGGCAACAAACCCGAAGGCACAAACCCGAAGGCAATATACCCGAAGGCAACAAACCGTAGTGGTGAAGGTCAAAGACCCAGTACTGGACACCATTAACTGGCGGAATGTGTCACAACTCTCGAAAAGGAATCCGAAAAGTGTTAACGTGCGTCCCATAACCACTTGTTTCGCACTAAACGGTTTACTATCCGTCGGTCACTTTCACACTCAAAGCAGTACAAAGTTCACCTCATGTCATCGATAAACCAAACCCGAAGGTCAAAACGATCAATTGAATAGGTCGGGGATTAATCGGAAGGGTAAACACATAGATTCATGGTCCGTGTTTTGCCCAACCATTTAATCACCCTTCCACTTCGCTCGAAGTGCAAAATTGTGTGTGTGTGCGTTTAAATAGAATTTATAAATTGGAGAGGCGAGCTTTTAATACGATTTAGAGAGATTATTTATAAAACCCGTGAATAAAGTCAAAAATGAGTCGTCAAAGTCAAATATGCAATAACAACTAATTGGAATCAACACGAATCGATAAAAGTTGGAAATTAACTCAAAATTAGCCAAAATAGGCAAAACTGCGCATTTCAGACGTCTGAAATTACCTTCCAGACGTCTGAACCACTACCAGACGTCTGAATGGATTTCCAGACGTCTGGATTTTGTCTCTGCCTTTTTGCGCCTTCCAGGGACCAATTCCAGACGTCTGAATTTCCAAACCAGACGTCTGAATTTGAAACCAGACGTCTGAAATCCCCCTGTAGGCAAAAATCAGCCAAACCCCATGAAGGCAAAAATCCAAATGAATTGCAAACGAACGAGAAATGGATGCTATGGGTTTATGCCATACGACAACCCAGCACTATTGGCTCTTTTATACACCTCCAAAAACATGATCAAATATCAAAGTTAGGATCTTTAAAGAATTGAACCCAAACACTAAAAATTTGGATATTCACCAATTCAATCCAAACCAAAAGCAAGTGCATATGAACAAGGTGTTAGGAATTCATACCCAACATCAATGAAATCAAGAGAAGTAGATGTGAGTTCAAAACTCACCTTTTTGCACACAAACAAAGATGAGAGCACTAACACAAGAAGGAGGTTAACCACTCTTCACTTCAACTCTACAATCTTCAATCTAAGAACCAAAACATATATTTCCCAAACTAGAGCTTAGGAATTTCTGAAATTGAAGAGGAGAAGAGATGGAGAAGATGAAGAGGAGGCTTACTTATCCTTCTCTTTGAATTTCAAGCAAGAATTTGGAGTTTGCGATTGGAACTAGGGCTTGGAGTTTCTAATTCTTCTTTCTTTCACCCATTTTCAGTTTTCTTAAGCTAAAGTAATGAAATGAGGATGAATGGATGAAGAGTTAGTGAGCTAGAGGGTTAAGAGGAGATTGGGGCTGAACCCAAACTCAAGCCCAAGTAGAAAAAGGGGCAAAATTTCACAAACTCCAAACATATCAAAGATTATACTCAAAAAAATCGCAAACGCCATTTTGGACTCAATGGAAGTGGTTTCGAGTCCTAATTCGGCCATTTGCAAATAGTAACATTTCGGACCAAAAATCCGACTAACGACACTATATTTAAATAAAACATTTAAATATAAAATCGTTAAATATGCGGGTTGTTACAGATCTCCCCTCCTTACAAAATTGCGTCCTCGCAATTCCTAGAGACGATATTTGTAACAACTACAAACATACAACATCCAAAAGTAAAGGAAATAAGCTTGAGATGAAAAGACATACTCACCGTTTCAAAGCGAAGAAAGAAAACCCGGATAAGATCGCTCAATAAATTATCTGGTTTCCCAAGTTCAATCATTGGGATTAGCGGACCACTGAACTTTAACGAGCGGCACGTCCTTGTTTCAAAGGTGTCGCACCTTCGTGTCAAGTAAGCGAATAGGCTGCTGTACAATAGATAAGTCCGGTGAGATCTCAAGCTCTTGCAAATCAGGAGAAGCAATAACAGAATCCGATTCCCGAAGACACTTTCGAAGTTGCGAGACGTGAAACACGTCAAGAATACCAGATAAATGATCTGGAAGTGAAACTCTATAAGCCACAGGGCCAATACATTCAGTAATAGAAAATTGTCCCATATAACGAGGAGCCAATTTCCCAGTCGTACTGAAGCGCATAACCCCTTTCAATGGAGAAACACGAATAAAAACAAGATCACCAATCGAGAACTCGAGAGGTTTCCTACGGCTATCCGCGTTGGATTTCTGGCGACTTTGTGCCTCTTCCATCTCAACCGAATAAGATCAATCATCTCCGAAGAATGACGAACAAAATCCGGGCCAAGAATAAGCTTCTCCCCAGATTTCAACCAACATGAAGGTGATCGACATGGCCTTCCGTATAAGGCTTCGAAAGGAGCCATACCGATACTAGATTGAAAACTATTGTTGTAGGAGAATTCTACAAGAGGTAGGTGATCCTCCCAACTTCCACCAAAATCAAAAATACAAATACGAAAAAGATCTTCCAAGATACGATTCACCCGTTCAGACTGTCCGTCAGACTGCGGATGATAAGTTGTACTAAAACTAAGCTTTGTTCCCAAAGCTTGCTGAAGACTCTGCCAAAAATGACTCGTGAATAAAGGATCACGGTCATTCACAATAGAACTAGGAACACCGTGAAGTCTCACGATTTCCTTAACATATAACTTAGCCAAATGTGAAGCAGTCCTATTAGACTTAATAGGGACAAAATGAGCAGACTTAGTGAGGCGATCAACAATAACCCAAATGCTAGAATGGCCTGATCTCGAGCGAGGTAGGCTGTCAATGAAATCCATAGATATATGATCCCATTTCCATAATGGAATCTCAAGAGGCTGAAGAAGACCAGAAGGACGCTGATGTACGGCCTTTATACGTTGACAAGTTATGCAATTACTCACATAACTCGCCACATCGCGCTTCATGCCTTGCCAATAATAAAGGCGGCGCATATCGGCATACATCTTGCTACCACCAGGATGAATAGTATACTTAGAACGGTGACAGTCATCAAGAATGTCATGCCTAAGTGCAAAATCAGAAGGTACAAAATGACGGTTCTTCTTACGAAGACACCCATGAGAATCAATGTTGAAATCTTGCAGCGCCTAATCACAAGATCCAGACTCACAAAGCTGAATAAGATGCAACAAATCAGGATCACGCCGCTGAGCATCGGCAATACGATCCAATAAAATGGGTCGAGCTCCCAAACTAAATAATAGAATAAGAGAATCAGAAGATGAACCTCGATCACGAATTTCACAAAAAGATAGAGTCTCAAGAACATCCCATTCGGCAAGCATCATAGAAACAACAGCCGAATGTTTGCGACTAAGCGCGTCTGCAACACGATTACCCTTACCAGGGGTATACTGGATATCAAAGTCATAGGAGGCAAGAAACTCGAGCCAACGTTGTTGTCTCATATTGAGTTCCTTCTGAGCAAACAAATACTTCAAGGATTTATGATCGGTATAGAGAATGAAGCGCTCGCCCAATAAATAGTGTCGCCAAATCTTTAAGGCGAAGATAATGGCGGCTAACTCAAGATCATGAGTGGCATAGAGAACTTCATTCGGACGCAGTTGCCTAGAAGCATACGCAACTACCCGATCCTTCTGCATAAGAACAGCACCGAGACCACTACCACAAGCATCGGTGTAGACAACAAGATCATGATTCCCTTCGGGAACCACAAGAATAGGAGCATTTGTGAGAAGTTCCTTCAATGTCTGAAAGGAAGCTTCACACTTGTCGGACCAAACATAACGAATGCCTTTCCGAATAAGGCTAGTGAGAGGAAGCACAACACAGGAAAAGTCCTTGATGAACCGATGGTAATAACCCGCCAATCCAAGGAAACTACGGATCTCATGCACACTCTCAGGCCTCTTCAAATTCTGGATGGCTTCGATCTTTGAGTGATCGACAGAAATGCCATCGGAAGATACAACATGGCCTAAGAACTTTACCTTATTCTCCGTGTCAGCAGATGGTATTATCTATTAATATTCTTTCTTCGCTTTGAAATGGTGAGTATGTCTTTTCATCTTAAGCTAAAGGAATGAAATGAGGATGAATGGATGAAGAGTTAGTGAGCTAGAGGGCTAAGAGGAGATTGGGGCTGAACCCAAACTCAAGCCCAAGTAGAAAAAGGGGCAAAATTTCACAAACTCCAAACATATCAAAGATTATACTCAAAAAGATCGCAAGCGCCATTTTGGACTCAATGGAAGTGGTTTCGAGTCCTCATTCGGCCATTTGCAAAAAGTAACATTTCGGACCAAAAATCCGACTAACGACACTATATTTAAATAAAACATTTAAATATAAAATCGTTAAATATGCGGGTTGTTACAGATCTCCCCTCCTTACAAAATTGCGTCCTCGCAATTCCTAGAGACGATTTTTGTAACAACTACAAACATACAACATCCAAAAGTAAAGGAAATAAGCTTGAGATGAAAAGACATACTCACCGTTTCAAAGCGAAGAAAGAAAACCCGGATAAGATCGCTCAATAAATTCTATGGTTTCCCAAGTACAATCATTGGGATTAGCGGACCATTGAACTTTAACGAGCGGCACGTCCTTGTTTCAAAGGTGTCGCACCTTCATGTCAAGTAAGCGAATAGGCTGCTGTACAATAGATAAGTCCGGCGAGATCTCAAGCTCTTGCAAATCAGGGGAAGCAATAACAGAATCCGACTCCCGAAGACACTTTCGAAGTTGCGAGACGTGAAACACGTCAAGAATACCAGATAAATGATTTGGAAGTGAAACTCTATAAGCCACAGGGCCAATACATTCAGTAATAGAAAATGGTCCTATATAACGAGGAGCCAATTTCCCAGTCGTACTGAAGCGCATAACCCCTTTCAAAGGAGAAACACGAATAAAAACAAGATCACCAATCGAGAAGTCGAGAGGTTTCCTACGGCTATCCGCGTAGGATTTCTGGCGACTTTGTGCCTCTTCCATTCTCAACTGAATAAGATCAATCTTCTCGGAAGAATGACGAACAAAATCCGAGCCAAGAATAAGCTTCTCCCTAGATTCTAACCAACACGAAGGTGATCGACATGGCCTTCCGTATAAGGCTTCGAAAGGAGCCATACCGATACTAGATTGAAAACTATTGTTGTAGGAGAATTCTACAAGAGGTAGGTGATCCTCCCAACTTCCACCAAAATCAAAAATATAAATACGAAGAAGATCTTCCAAGATACGATTCACCCATTCAGTCTGTCTGTCAGATGCGGATGATAAGCTGTACTAAAACTAAGCTTTGTTCCCAAAGCTTGCTGAAGACTCTGCCAAAAATGACTCGTGAATAAAGGATCACGGTCACTCACAATAGAACTAGGAACACCGTGAAGTCTCACGATTTCCTTGACATATAACTTAGCCAAATGTGAAGCAGTCCTATTAGACTTAATTGGGACAAAATGAGTAGACTTAGTGAGGCGATCAACAATAACCCAAATGCTAGAATGACCTGATCTCGAGCGAGGTAGGCCGTCAATGAAATCCATAGATATCTGATCCCATTTCCATAATGGAATCTCAAGAGGCTGAAGAAGACCAGAAGGACGCTGATGTTCGGCCTTTATACGCTGACAAGTTATGCAATTACTCACATATCTCGCCACATCGTGCTTCATGCCTTCTCAATAATAAAGGCGACGCATATCGGCATACATCTTGCTACCACCAGGATGAATAGTATACTTAGAACGGTGACAGTCATCAAGAATGTCATGCCTAAGTGCAAAATCAGAAGGTACAAAAAGACGGTTCTTGTTACGAAGACACCCATGAGAATCAATGCTGAAATCTTGCAACGCCTCATCACAACGTCCAGACTCACAAAGCTGAATAAGATGCAACTAATCAGGATCACGCCGCTGGCACCGGCAATACGATCCAATAAAATTGGTCGAGCTCCCAAACTAAATAATAGAATAGGAGAATCAGAAGATGAACCTCGATCACGAATTTCACAAAAAGATAGAGTCTCAATAACATCCCATTCGGCAAGCATCATAGAAACAATAGCCGAATGTTTGCGACTAAGCGCGTCTGCAACACGATTACCCTTACCAGGGGTATACTAGATATCAAAGTCATACGAGGCAAGAAACTCGAGCCAACGTTGTTGTCTCATATTGAGTTACTTCTGAGTAAACAAATACTTCAAGGATTTATGATCGGTATAGAGAATGAAGCGCTCGCCCAATAAATAGTGTCGCCAAATCTTTAAGGCGAAGACAATGGCGGCTAACTCAAGATCATGAGTGGCATATCGAACTTCATTCGGACGCAGTTGTCTAGAAGCATACGCAACTACCCGATCCTTCTGCACAAGAACAGCACCGAGACTACTACCACAAGCATCGGTGTAGACAACAAGATCATGATTCCCTTCGGGAACCACAAGAATAGGAGCATTTGTGAGAAGTTCCTTCAATGTCTGAAAGGAAGCTTCACACTTGTCGGACCAAACATAACGAATGCCTTTCCGAGTAAGGTTGGTGAGAGGAAGCACAACACGAGAAAAGTCCTTGATGAACCGACGGTAATAACCCGCCAATCCAAGGAAACTACGGATCTCATGCACATTCTCAGGCCTCTTCCAATTCTGGATGGCTTCGATCTTTAAGGGATCGACAGAAATGCCATCGGAAGATACAACAGGGCCTAAGAACTTAACCTTATTTCCGTGTTAGCAGACGGTATTATCTATTAATACTCTTTCTTCGCTTTGAAACGGTGAGTATGTCTTTTCATCTTAAGCTAAAGGAATGAAATGAGGATGAATGGATGAAGAGTTAGTGAGCTAGAGGGTTAAGAGGAGATTGTGGCTGAACCCATACTCAAGCCCAAGTAGAAAAAGGGGCAAAATTTCACAAATTCCAAACATATCAAAGATTATACTCAAAAAGATCGCAAATGCCATTTTGGACTCAATGGAAGTGGTTTCAAGTCCTAATTCGGCCATTTGCAAAAAGTAACATTTCGGACCAAAAATCCGACTAACGACACTATATTTAAATAAAACGTTTAAATATAAAATCGTTAAATATGCGGGTTGTTACAGATCTCCCCTCCTTACAAAATTGCGTCCTCGCAATTCCTAGAGACGATATTTGTAACAACTACAAACATACAACATCCAAAAGTAAAGGAAATAAGCTTGAGATGAAAAGACATACTCACCGTTTCAAAGCGAAGAAAGAAAACCCGGATAAGACCGCTCAATAAATTCTCTGGTTTCCCAAGTACAATCATTGGGATTAGCGGACCATTGAACTTTAACTAGCGGCACGTCCTTGTTTCGAAGGTGTCGCACCTCCATGTCAAGTAAGAGAATAGGCTGCTGTACTAGATAAGTCCGGTGAGATCTCAAGCTCTTGCAAATCAGGAGAAGCAATAACAGAATCCGACTCCCGAAGACACTTCCGAAGTTGCGAGACGTGAAACACGTCATGAATACCAGATAAATGAGCTGGAAGTGAAACTCTATAATCCCCAGGGCCAATACATTCAGTAATAGAAAATGGTCATATGTATGAGGAGCCAATTTCCCAGTCGTACTGAAGCGCATAACCCCTTTCAAAGGAGAAACACGAATAAAAACAAGATCACCAATCGAGAACTCGAGAGGTTTCCTACGGCTATCCATGTAGGATTTCTGGCGACTTTGTGCCTCTTCCATTCTCAACCGAATAAGATCAATCTTCTCGGAAGAATGACGAACAAAATCCGGGCCAAGAATAAGCTTCTCCCCAGATTTCAACCAACATGAAGGTGATCGACATGGCCTTCCGTATAAGGCTTCGAAAGGAGCCATACCGATACTAGATTGGAAACTATTGTTGTAGGAGAATACTTCAAGAGGTAGGTGATCCTCCCAACTTCAACCAAAATCAAAAATACAAATACGAAGAAGATCTTCCAAGATACGATTCACCCATTCAGTCTGTCCGTCAGACTGCGGATGATAAGCTGTACTAAAACTAAGCTTTGTTCCCAAAGCTTGCTGAAGACTCTGCCAAAAATGACTCGTGAATAAAGGATCACGGTCATTCACAATAGAACTAGGAACACCGTGAAGTCTCACGATTTCCTTGACATATAACTTAGCCAAATGTGAAGCAGACCTATTAGAATTAATAGTGACAAAATGAGCAGACTTAGTGAGGCGATCAACAATAACCCAAATGCTAGAATGGCCTGATCTCGAGCGAGGTAGGCCGTCAATGAAATCCATAGATATCTGATCCCATTTCCACAATGGAATCTCAAGAGGCTGAAGAAGACCAGAAGGACGCTGATGTTCGGCCTTTATACGCTGACAAGTTATGCAATTACTCACATAACTCGCCACATCGCGCTTCATGCCTTCCCTATAATAAAGGCGACGCATATCGGCATACATCTTGCTACCACCAGGATGAATAGTATACTTAGAACGGTGACAGTCATCAAGAATGTCATGCCTAAGTGCAAAATCAGAAGGTACAAAAAGACGGCTCTTCTTACGAAGACACCCATGAGAATCAATGTTGTAATCTTGCAATGCCTCATCACAAGATCCAGACTCACAAAGCTGAATAAGATGCAACAAATCAGGATCACGCCGCTGAGCATCGGCAATACGATCCAATAAAATGGGTCGAGCTCCCAAACTAAATAATAGAATAGGAGAATCAGAAGATGAACCTCGATCACGAATTTCACAAAAAGATAGAGTCTCAAGAACATCCCATTCGGCAAGCATCATAGAAACAACAGCCGAATGTTTGCGACTAAGCGCGTCTGCAACACGATTACCCTTAACAGGGGTATACTGGATATCAAAGTCATAGGAGGCAAGAAACTCGAGCCAACGTTGTTGTCTCATATTGAGTTCCTTCTGAGTAAACAAATACTTCAAGGATTTATGATCGGTATAGAGAATGAAGCGCTCGCCTAATAAATAGTGTCGCTAAATCTTTAAGGCGAAGACAATGGCGGCTAACTCAAGATCATGAGTGGCATAGCGAACTTCATTCGGACGCAGTTGCCTAGAAGCATACGCAACTACCCAATCCTTCTGCATAAGAACAGCACCGAGACCACTACCACAAGCATCGGTGTAGACAACAAGATCATGATTCCCTTCGGGAACCACAAGAATAGGAGCATTTGTGAGAAGTTCCTTCAATGTCTGAAAGGAAGCTTCACACTTGTCGGACCAAACATAACGAATGCCTTTCCGAGTAAGGCTGGTGAGAGGAAGCACAACACGGGAAAAGTCCTTGATGAACCGACGGTAATAACCCGCCAATCCAAGGAAACTACGGATCTCATGCACATTCTCAGGCCTCTTCCAATTCTGGATGGCTTCGATCTTTGAGGGATCGACAGAAATGCCATCGGAAGATACAACAGGGACTAAGAACTTAACATTATTCTCTGTGTTAGCAGACGGTATTATCTATTAATACTCTTTCTTTGCTTTGAAACGGTGAGTATGTCTTTTCATCTTAAGCTAAAGGAATGAAATGAGGATGAATGGATGAAGAGTTAGTGAGCTAGAGGGTTAAGAGGAGATTGGGGCTGAACCCAAACTCAAGCCCAAGTAGAAAAAGGGGCAAAATTTCACAAATTCCAAACATATCAAAGATTATACTCAAAAAGATCGCAAATGCCATTTTGGACTCAATGGAAGTGGTTTCAAGTCCTAATTCGGCCATTTGCAAAAAGTAACATTTTGGACCAAAAATCCGACTAACGACACTATATTTAAATAAAACATTTAAATATAAAATCATTAAATATGCCGGTTGTTACAGATCTCCCCTCCTTACAAAATTGCGTCCTCGCAATTCCTAGAGACGATATTTGTAACAACTACAAACATACAACATCCAAAAGTAAAGGAAATAAGCTTGAGATGAAAAGACATACTCACCGTTTCAAAGCGAAGAAAGACAACCTGGATAAGATCGCTCAATAAATTCTCTGGTTTCCCAAGTACAATCATTGGGATTTGCGGACCATTGAACTTTAACTAGCGGCACGTCCTTGTTTCGAAGGTGTCGCACCTCCGTATCAAGTAAGCGAATAGGCTGCTGTACTAGATAAGTCCGGTGAGATCTCAAGCTCTTGCAAATCAGGGGAAGCAATAACAGAATCCGACTCCCGAAGACACTTCCGAAGTTGCGAGACGTGAAACACGTCATGAATACCAGATAAATGAGTTGGAAGTGAAACTCTATAAGCCACAGGGCCAATACATTCAGTAATAGAAAATGGTCCTATATAATGAGGAGCCAATTTCCCAGTCGTACTGAAGCGCGTAACCCCTTTCAATGGAGAAACACGAATAAAAACAAGATCACCAATCGAGAACTCGAGAGGTTTCCTACGGCTATCCGCGTTGGATTTCTGGCGACTTTGTGCCTCTTCCATCTCAACCGAATAAGATCTATCTTCTCCGAAGAATGACGAACAAAATCCGGGCCAAGAATAAGCTTCTCCCCAGGTTTCAACCAACATGAAGGTGATCGACATGGCCTTCCGTATAAGGCTTCGAAAGGAGCCATACCGATACTAGATTGAAAACTATTGTTGTAGGAGAATTCTACAAGAGGTAGGTGATCCTCCCAACTTCCACCAAAATCAAAAATACAAATACGAAAAAGATCTTCCAAGATACGATTCACCCGTTCAGACTGTCCGCCAGACTGCGGATGATAAGCTGTACTAAAACTAAGCTTTGTTCCCAAAGCTTGCTGAAGACTCTGCCAAAAATGACTCGTGAATAAAGGATCACGGTCATTCACAATAGAACTAGGAACACCGTGAAGTCTCACGATTTCCTTGACATATAACTTAGCCAAATGTGAAGCAGTCCTATTAGACTTAATAGGGACAAAATGAGCAGACTTAGTGAGGCGATCAACAATAACCCAAATGCTAGAACGGCCTGATCTCG
This sequence comes from Allium cepa, assembly GCA_030765085.1. Taxonomy (NCBI): domain Eukaryota; kingdom Viridiplantae; phylum Streptophyta; class Magnoliopsida; order Asparagales; family Amaryllidaceae; genus Allium; species Allium cepa. Next base: position 382,512,543 of record CM060944.1, on the reverse strand, counting down.
AGCGAGGTAGGCTGTCAATGAAATCCATAGATATTTGATCCCATTTCCATAATGGAATCTCAAGAGGCTGAAGAAGACCAGAAGGACGCTAATGTACGGCCTTTATACGCTGACAAGTTATGCAATTACTCACATAACTCGCCACATCGCGCTTCATGCCTTGCTAATAATAAAGGCGACGCATATCGGCATACATCTTGCTACCACCAGGATGAATAGTATACTTAGAACGGTGACAGTCATCAAAAATGTCATGCCTTAGTGCAAAATCAGAAGGTACAAAATGACGGTTCTTCTTACGAAGACACCCATGAGAATCAATGTTGAAATCTTGCAACGCCTCATCACAAGATCCAGACTCACAAAGCTGAATAAGATGCAACAAATTAGGATCACGCCTTTAAGCATCGGCAATACGATCCAATAAAATGGGTTGAGCTCCCAAACTAAATAATAGAATAGGAGAATCAGAAGATGAACCTCGATCACGAATTTCACAAAAAGATAGAGTCTCAAGAACATCCCATTCGGCATGCACCATAGAAACAACAGCCGAATGTTTGCGACTAAGCGCGTCTGCAACACGATTACCCTTACCAGGGGTATACTGGATATCAAAGTCATAGGAGGCAAGAAACTCGAGCCAACGTTGTTGTCTCATATTGAGTTCTTTCTGAGTAAACAAATACTTCAAGGATTTATGATCGGCATAGAGAATGAAGCGCTCGCCCAATAAATAGTGTCGCCAAATCTTTAAGGCGAAGACAATGGCGGCTAACTCAAGGTCATGAGTGGCATAGCGAACTTCATTCGTATGCATTTGCCTAGAAGCATACGCAACTACCCGATCCTTCTGCATAAGAATAGCACCGAGACCACTACCACAAGCATCGGTGTAGACAACAAGATCATGATTCCCTTCGGGAACCACAAGAATAGGAGCATTTGTGAGAAGTTCCTTCAATGTCTGAAAGGAAGCTTCACACTTGGTGGACCTAACATAACGAATGCTTTTCTGAGTAAGGCTGGTGAGAGGAAGCACAACACGGGAAAAGTCCTTGATGAACCGTTGGTAATAACCCGCCAATCCAAGGAAACTACGGATCTCATGCACATTCTCAGGCCTCTTCCAATTCTGGATGGCTTCGATCTTTGAGGGATCGACAGAAATGCCATCGGAAGATACAACATGGCCTAAGAACTTAACCTTATTCTCCCAAAAATGGCACTTGGAGAATTTGGCTCTAAGCTGATGATGACGGAGAGTACTCAAGACAATTCTCAAGTGATTAGCATGCTCAGCTTCAGACTTAGAATAAATAAGGATATCATCAATGAAGACATGGACGAACTTTTCGAGATATTCCCGGAATACTCGATTCATTAGATCTACAAAGAAAGCGGGAGCGTTCGTCAAACCGAACGGCATAACAAGCCACTCAAAAGAACCATATCGAGTGCGGAAAGCTATAAGAGGTATGCTATCTTCCGCGACTCGTAACTGATGAAAACCTATGGCAAGGTCGAGTTGAGAAAAGACCTTAGCACCACTCAATAGATCGAACATATCATCGATCCTAGGAAATGGATACCTATTCTTGATGATTAACTCATTAAGTTTGCGATAGTCAATGCAAAGCCTAAGAGTTCCATCAGATTTCTTCACGAAGACGACCGCGGATCCCCACGGAGAAAAACTGGATTGAATCAACTGCTTGGACTCAAGCTTTAAAAGCTGCTTCTTGAGTTCCACATTTTCCTTCGTAGACATCCTCGTAGGAGGACAACTAACTGGCTGCGCGCTCGGAATGAGATCAATGCGGAACTCAATTGCCCGCTTAGGTGGAAAACCCGAGACAGGCTCAAAAACATCAGAAAAATCACAAGCAATAGGAATACGAGATATATCATCATCATCTCGCGAGTCAAGAGAATATAAAGCCATTTCGTAACTATCCACATCTCGAAGAACAAGAGATAGCTGAGTAGGTGAATCCGGGTGTCGAAGATATATAATTCTCTCCGAACAAATAATCCTGGCATCATATCTCACTAGCCAGTCCATACCCAAAATCATATCAAATCCCAGACAAGAGATAACGTGCAGATTCGCACGAAAAGAAAAACCACATAAAACAATCTCAACATCATCACAAAGCAAACTAAGGGTTGCAGATCCTCCAATAGGATTCGCAATCCTTAAAGAAGTAACCATACAAGAAACATCCAAAGATAAATCATCGACGGGCTTCTTCGATACGAAAGAATGTGAAGCACCCGTATCGAAAAGAACTCGAATACTATGATCATGAAATAAAACAGAACCTTCCAAAATAGATGGAGATAAATCTTTGGGTTGAGAAGGACCTTCAAAAGCCTTGGCAGCACTAAGCTTGCCAGACTTGGCACCACCAGGAACAGTAGGGCAAGCTGAAACATGATGACCTTCCTTCCTGCAATAGCGGCAGAAGAGAGGCTTAGGACAAGCTCGAATAATATGATCCGGAGATCCACAATTAAAACACTTCCGAATAAAAGGTGTTCCAGAAGGCTGAGTCTGAGAGCTATAACCACTAGTCTTCTTCTTCTTAGAAGGAAAAGATCTCTTCTGAAACGGAAACTGCTTCTTGTTGGGGTTCTTAGAAACCTCAACATCCTCACCACTATCACACTCCTTCTCGACAGCTTCGAGATGAAGTGCCGAATCTACTAATTCTTTAAAAGAAAGCTTAAGCTGAAGCAACAAAGACTTCTTAAGATACTTCTTAAGACCAGAGACAACTTTAAATTCTTCTTATAAGAAGCGCCAATGAATTCAAGACCATACTTAGATAAAGCCTCGAATGATGCAACATACTCAGAAACAGAAGACTTCCCTTGCTTCAACTCAAGGAAGCGACGGGTCAATAAAACTTTTTCAGATTCAGGAACGAACTTGAGTTCAAATTGCTCCTGAAACTGAGTCCAAGAAAGAGTAAACTCATCAATTTCGGCTATAAGAAGCTCATACCAATCAAGGGCACGCTCTTGTAATAAGCTAGAAGTTACAAGAACTCTATCATGGTCAGAAAGATCCATACGAGAGAAGATACGCTCGCATGTGCGAAACCAAGCTTGGACTTCAAGAACGGATTCAGAGCCTTTAAACGGCTTTCCTCCAAGATGAGCAAAATCACTGCACTGACGTGCAAAGGCAGACTTGCGAGGTGGAGACACTCGAGGAGGAACTGGAGGCTGAGTGCTCCTAAACAACTCCATAAACTGATCGGCAGACATATAAACGCCATCCGGATGTGTGCTGCTGGATTGCCCAGCATCCGAACGTCGTCCCCTGCCTCTTCTAGCCATACGCTGAAATTAAGATAAGAACGAGATTATTCACAAGGTAGATATTACAATATGGAATACTACGGAATAAAATGCATTCCTAGACGTATTCCCAAATTCTATATAACCTTGATGGAATAGAGAGACACGATGATTCAAAGATTTGTATCACTTATACACTTTGATGTATCGTAATATGTGCTTCTATTCTATGTTTATCATACTCTGTTCTGAACTCAGCTCTGATACCAAGCTGAGACGCCCCACCTCTATACCCACGCTAGGAAAGAGTATTAATAGATAATACCGTCTGCTAACACGGAGAATAAGGCTGGATAGGAGCGACTATCTATAGTCTTGCTTTAACTATCTATTAAATACGTCGATAATAATCACACCAAACCGATCGACATATCCAATGAATACTTAAAACAAAACCATAGGTGGCTAGAGGATCTATCAAAACAGAATATAACAACTCAAACGTAGGAAACATCACAGAACAGTAAACCATCATATACATATATCCGATACATAGCAGAGTATACAAAATAATACATGTCAAGTGGTATAGCCAACCACAATATACAGACAAATCCAGAAGAATAAGTATCAGAGTTTCAACATAATAGGACTACACAAAAGCTATGACAAAATGAAGCTAGCGAAGTAGTCTATGCGGAAGCAAAATAGGCTAAGTCCAAAGTACCTAACCTGAAACATCTCGGTCTGACCCGAGTATAAAATACACGGGCCAGTCTAGCTAAAAAAATCAGTTAGATAAACTGAACAACAATAAACCTGCAAGGTTACAAAGTATAACAAATATATCTAAAAGAGACGCCACAATCATCAACAAAAGATGAATCATATAGAACAAGCCTCATATCATCGGCGACATAGATAAACAAAGGATACAATTATCCCAAATCAAGCCAAAAGGCAAATAACAAATACCCATAACGTATACAAGTTCCACAAGGTAATCGCTATACTTCATGCGGCTCAAAAAGACCAACACCGAAGGGCGATACCTAGGGAATATACATATGAATGAAACATCATAAAATTGCTCGAGCTCAGTACTGTATAAACAAGGATCCATGAGCTCGAAGACTCCAAACCCAATATCACCCATGCGGCTCATAACGACCAACATCGGAAGCGATACTAAAGGGCAACCCAATATCACCCATGCGGCTCATAACGACCAACATCGGAAGCGATACTAAAGGGCAACAAACCCGAAGGCACAAACCCGAAGGCAACATACCCGAAGGCAACAAACCGTAGTGGTGAAGGTCAAAGACCCAGTACTGGACACCACTAACTGGCGGAATGTGTCACAATTCTCGAAAAGGAATTCGAAAAGTGTTAACGTGTGTCCCATAACCACTCGTTCGCACTAAACGGTTTACTATCCGTCGGTCACTTTCACACTCAAAGCAATACAAAGTTCACCTCATGTCATCGATAAACCAAACCCGAAGGTCAAAATGATCAATTGAATAGGTCGGGGGTTAACCGGAAGGATAAACGCTCATATTCACGGTCCATGTTTTGCCCAACCATTTAATCACCCTTCCACTTCGCTCGAAGTGCAAAATTTTGTGTGTGTGTGCGCGTTTAAATAGAATTTATAAATTGGAGAAGCGAGCTTTTAATACGATTTAGAGAGATTATTTATAAAACCCGTGAATGAAGTCAAAAACAAGTCATCAAAGTCAAATATGCAATAACAACTAATTGGAATCAACACGAATCGATAAAAGTTGGAAATTAACTCAAAATTAGCCAAAATAGGCAAAACTGCGCATTTCAGACGTCTGAAATTATCTTCCAGACGTCTGAACCACTGCCAGACGTCTGGATTTTGTCTCTGCCTTTTTGCATCTTCCAGGGACCAATTCCAGATGTCTGAATTTCCAAACCAGATGTCTGAATTTGAAACCAGACGTCTGAAATTAGAGTTCAGACGTCTGAAATCCTCCTGTAGGCAAAAATCAGCCAAACCCCATGAAGGCAAAAATCCAAATGAATTGCAAATGAACGAGCGATGGATGCTATGGGTTTATGCCATACGACAACCCAGCACTATTGGCTCTTTTATACACCTCCAAAAACATGATAAAATATCAAAGTTAGGATCTTTAAAGAATTGAACCCAAACACTAAAAATTTGGATATTCACCAATTCAATCCAAACCAAAAGCAAGTGCATATGAACAAGGTGTTAGGAATTCATACCCAACATCAATGAAATCAAGAGAAGTAGATGTGAGTTCAAAACTCACCTTTTTGCACACAAACAAAGATGAGAGCACTAACACAAGAAGGAGGTTAACCACTCTTCACTTCAACTCTACAATCTTCAATCTAAGAACCAAAACATATATTTCCCAAATTAGAGCGTAGGAATTTCTGAAATTGAAGAGGAGAAGAGATGGAGAAGATGAAGAGGAGGCTTACCTATCCTTCTCTTTGAATTTCAAGCAAGAATTTGGAGTTTGCAAATGGAACTAGGGCTTGGAGTTTCTAATTCTTCTTTCTTTCCCCCATTTTCAGTTTTCTTAAGCTAAAGGAATGAAATGAGGATGAATGGATGAAGAGTTAGTGAGCTAGAGGGTTAAGAGGAGATTGGGGCTGAACCCAAACTCAAGCCCAAGTAGAAAAAGGGGCAAAATTTCACAAACTCTAAACATATCAAAGATTATACTCAAAAGATCGCAAACGCCATTTTGGACTCAATGGAAGTGGTTTCGAGTCCTAATTCGGCCATTTGCAAAAAGTAACATTTCGGACCAAAAATCTGACTAACGACACTATATTTGAATAAAACATTTAAATATAAAATCGTTAAATATGCGGGTTGTTACATGGAAATTTAAATTGAATTAACTAGAAATGGAGGTTGGGAACTGAACTGTTTGACTCTGGACTATTTTTAAAATAAATTGTTTTGATATAAATATATATTTCCGAACTATTTACTATACAACTTTTCTTTTTAAAAACCTAAAACTGTCTAATACTTGTTTTACAATTATTTTTGGAACTATTTAACAATTTTTCAACTATTTTATAAATTAGTTGCTGTTTTTCAACTACTTTATAACTTATTACTATTTTACAACTATTTTGCAATTATTTAAAATTTCCATATCTATTTGACTATTTTCCAACTATTTTACAATTACTTAACTATTTTACAACTATTTTACAAACTAATAATTATTTTTCAACTACTTGTCAATTCTTAATTTTTCAAGCTATTTTCTAAATATAAGCTGGTTAGAGTGCAAACTGTTTATGATTAAATTCCCAAATTGAAATTAGAATTGAGGTGATAATCCAAAAGGGATTGAAATAATTGTGAATAAGTGGATAGAAATTAAAGTGAATGTGAATAGGAAAGGAGCTTGATTTGGTTAATAATCAATAAGGACAAATACGTAGGATGTACGTATATTAATCTATTCGTATAGTGATTTGATCCAGATTCGAGCATAGAATTTCGAGATAGTTATATCGATCCGAGTTGGGATTTTTCACTCGATTTTCAATGGAGAACCTGGATATGGATTGTTGATTGGTTCTGGATATTCTCTATCACAGTTATGGCTATGCAAGGAGAATGACGGTTTCTAATCAAGAAACCAGATCTGAGTTCGCACTAGGAAGTCGGGTGGACGATACTAGTTCGAAAGTGAAATTGTGTGATCGAATGAGCGATCAGATTAATATAGCGTACGGATGATATGTGTACATCATACGAATTTGAATAAAATTGATATTGGGAATTTGTGGATAAGAAATGTGAAATGGTTTTTGAAATTAAATGTGTATTTGTGAAATATATGATAAAGTAAAGTGGAAATTGGATATTTCTATGGTAAAAATTTACTTTATGAAGTAAGTAATTTGGTAAGTGACTTTATAGAGTAATCAAGTTTGAATATTTGATTTAGAATAAACAAGGTCATATATCTTTGTTATATAAAATAAATCTCCCCTTATTGAATCTATTGTCGGAAGGAAAGGACTTTTGAAAGTATTTAAAGTATAAAGGAGAATTTTGAAGTGATCCAGAGATTTTTAAAATTATATATATATATATATATATATATATATATATGTAAAGGATCTTATGAGCATGATTATGAGAAAAGGTTTTTGGAACTTTTGGATTTTGGAAAGGCTTTTGATTTTTGGGGAAAAATCAATTTTGGAGATTCGGAAAGCCTAATTTGAGAATTATCGATTTTGGGATAATCGATTTGAGAAAAGAGATTTATATGGGATTCATATTAGGTGTATGATTTGGAAGATACTATATGTGTATAGTATAAAGTATTTTGAAAATGGCTCTGGAGAAAAAGGCGCTCCCTTGAAATGAACTTCTCAGGAGTACCATATGTTGGTACTACCTTGAGCCTCTGAGGGGGAGGTTCTAAAGTTGATCCTGTGAGGAGTCCGGACAAAACTAGTTCATGAGGATTATGTGTAGTGTGTAGCAGAAGTCGAGGGCGCTGATGTCTACAGAGGCATTTAGGTTATGCTGTGGCGACGGTTTAACTCGATGTCACTGCGATCTACCACAGACCATAGCAAAAGTCGTGTGTGCCGCTGAGAGCCAACAAGTCTACGTTTTATTTTTTATCGGTAGACTTTGATCTATGGTAACATAGCGAAAGTCATGTGTGCTGCTGAGAGCCAACAGTCTGCGTTTGATTTTACATCGGTAGACTGCGACCTATGTGGGAGTGGAGAAGTTTCATTTTTGGCAGCGAAAATCGAGGACGCTGATGCCTACAGTTACATAGACTTTTGCTGTGATGGCAGCGTAACCCTGGAATGTAACTGCGATCTGTTTTAGGTTCTATGGCGTAATCGAGGGGCGCGGAGACCTACAATTATCTATGGATTTTGCCGGGACGGCAACGTAACCATCGGGTTAACTGCGACCATGGATGGAGATGATGATTTCCAGACCATTCTCACCAAAGATATTTCCTCTATTTTCAAAATTTTTCTATATTTTCACAAGGTTTTCAATAAAATTGTTTTTTCAAAATATTTTCACTTGGTGTTGAAAACGGGTTTGCTAAGTGTTTATAGATTTTCAGTCCTACGCCTGATCAACGTATGACCGAATTTCTATGAAAACAAGGATGGACTGGTTGAGACATCGAGTTATAAAAAGAATTTTTATAAAACTATTTTGGCAATATATATAGATTTAAAAAAAAAGTATTTTAAACTTCTTAATAAAAAGAGTTTATAGTAAGATTTATCAAAGAGTAATTTTTCTGATAATAATCATTTTAATAAATTCTGGCTTAGTTCCTTTTCGAGGACGAAAAGATTCTAAGCGGAGAGGAATGTGACAACTCAGATTTTCAAGCATCAGATAATTGGATGTTATCTGATTTAACTTCTGAAAATACTGATTTATAAATTGAACAAATAAATGAGGTAATCTCCTTTATAATTATTCAAATTTGATAAAATTGATTTATTTTCAAAACAATAATAATGTGTTACTTTTATATATATAAATGGATTTTAAACAAAATTGGATTTGTGTATATTTAAATATATATATTTATATGAGTTGATTTTAATTTGAATTCGAATTTGAAATTCAAAAGATAGATATCTTAAAATAAATTGAAATTATATATATATATATATATATATGATTTTATTAGTATATAGTTGTTATTTTCATTCAAAAATCATATTAATATAAATGAAGGAAAGTGGTTACTAAATAAAATTTAATATAAGAATTTTATGGGAAACATTTTAAAATATAAATAAAGTATATAAAGTATAATTAGTATATTTGTATAACTGTTATAAGTGTGTAGTTGGGATTCTATAAATTTAGTAGACAAATATAAGAGGAAGAATAAATATAATTAAGTAATATTAATTTAAGATAATATTTAAACATAAAACATTTATATAAGGGCAAATTGATAATACGATAAATATATATTTTAATGGGTAAAGACATTTTTAAATATAAAAGTCAAATTTAGAATATTGTATAAATACACATAAAAACAAGTTTAAGTTAAGTACATATAATACATAAATATATTAACATAAGAAAGTATTAATAATTATTTCTTTAAACATTTGAAAATATTTAAAAGACATGAAACATTTGTAAAAAATTTAGCATGCATAAGAATACAAGTGTAAGTTAGTTTTATCATAATTTAACATTTGTAAATTGATTAGACATGCAAATAACAAGTGGCTATGCTTATTTTTGTCCTCCTTAAAATAAAATAAAAAAATATAAAAAAGAAAAGAAAAGAATAGGCTGTATATGGATAACATTTTCTTCTCTAAATCTAAGAATTAAAAGAAAATCCAAAACCACAACTTCAATTCAAAAACTGAGCAAAGTTAGCATGGGAATTCAAGGTTTAACTCAGCATATAAAAGATCAGATTCAAAATCAAGCAAAAGCAAAATTGAAAACTAGAACAAAATAAAGTCAGGAAGCAAGCTTACAATTTCCAAAAATCAACTCAATCTCAAAAATTTAAAAAGGGCTAGCAGCAAAATCAACCTGAAGCAATTCATCAAGCAAATTCAAAATCAGTCACACAATTAAAATCTGGATCTATGTTTCAAAGGTGAGTAAACATTTTGTTTTAAAGACAATTTAAGTTATTATTGGATCTAATGCATGTGTTGATCTGTGAATTGATATTGATGTTGCATGAAAATCTTTCAGTTTTATGTAATTGAATTAGTATATATGTATATGTGTGTAAGTATGTATGTATATGTAGATATCCTTTTCTCTGTTGTTTCAGTCCTTGCTTTTGCCTTCAAAAATTCAAATCTCTAAATCTAATCAACATTAAACTTTGAAATTTAAATGGAAGTTGTTTGTTAATGTATGATGATGATTTTAAAAATGGAATCGGGATTTTTTTCAGTAAATTATTTTTAAAATGGGAATACACAGTAAGTACCTATTTTATGTTAAAAATAAATATTCATAATTCTGTAAATTGATTCCATAAATGGTTAGTATGAAAATGATGAATTTAGAGAGTTTGATCGTGATTTTTAGTGTTGTATTCTTTGAGATATTTGGAGATGAGCAGTTTCGACATTTTCGTTGATTTGAGAAGATCGGCGGCGTCGGGATGGATGGAACTTGGGCAGAACGTGGTCTGGGTGATGGAGAGTGTAGGAAAAATGCTAGTGGATTTTTTTGTTGGCCGAGGTGATAGGATTTTGGTGATGTAGGGTTTTGGGCCGGTCGAAGTGGTCGTCGTTGAGGGAGCTCGTACGGTGGCTAGGGTAGATGGGAGGGGTTCGCGGTTGTGGGAATTGGAGCTGGATGAAGTGATGAAGTTTGGGTGAGGTGGACAGGCGATTTGGAGGTCAGAGACGTCAGAACGACGAAGATTTGCAATGATGATGTCTCTGTCGAGTTTTGGGCTCGATTTTTGTTTCGATGGAATTCGTTCGATCTGGGTGTTCGAGTGTGGTCGCGTGAGTTCGTTTAATGGACGAGAGTTGCCACGAAGATCACCGGAGGTGGGATGCGCTGGTGTACGTGCACCACGTGAACGTCATGTCTGGGGACGATGGGTTTTTGGGATGTTCGAGTTTTGTCACGAGCGAATGGAGGTTAGACTCGAAGCCGTTGAGTTTGGGGTTGACTCGAGACTGATGCGGGTTTTATAAGGAATTGACTTGTGTTTTCTGTTGTAGTGTTAAGCTGATCATAGCAAAACAAAGTTTGTAAAAGAAATCAAGTTTAATTTTTTTTAAATGCTAGTTCTATTCAACTAAATGTCAATAAAGTTTTAAGAGTATTTTAATATATTTCAAGATTTAAAATGTTTAAGATAGCGATTCAAAAGGATTGATTTATTAATTCATTAAGGTAATTAATTGAAAGATGATTAATCTATTAAAGGTTAATTAATTAATGTAATTAATTGAAGATAATTACTTAACAAAAGTAAATAAAGAATAATTACTCAATTAGGGTGGGTAATTAATAGACAAATACTAAATATGTTTTATTCAATGAATTACTTAATTATAGGTAAACAGAGGATTAATCTGTCGAAGGTTAATAAATTAAATTAGAAATTAAAGAGCAAATTAAATAAATGATCAGGCGTTGATTAATTAAAGATAATCAACCATGGATAATTACTTGATGGATGTAATTGATTAAAGGAAAATTACTTAAGAGAAGTAATTGAGGATTAATTACTAGTGTAATTAATTGAAGGGATTAATTACTCTATGTAATTAATTAATATGATTAATTTAAGTTAATTAATTGGTTTAATTAATTTAAATAATCACTTGATGATGGGATTGAGTATAATTACTTAATGAGGTTTATAAAGTGTAATTACTTAGTGAAGTAATTAGTAATGGTACTTACAGGGTGTAATTAATTGAAGATTGAAAGTAGTTTTTGGTTAATTACCTGGTGTAATTAATATGAAGAATAATTACTTAGAAGTGATTAATAATTAATTACTTAGTGTAATTAATTTAATAATTGACTAATAAAAGTTATGGGAAGTTAATTAAGTGATGTAATTAATTAAGAGTAACTAATTACAGAATGAGATTAATCAAGGGTGATTAATAAATATAATTAATTATAGATTAAGTATAATTACTTAAAGTAATTAATGAGGTGTAATTCCTTAGTGAAGTAATGAGTGAATAATTACTGGATGTAATTAATTAAAAGAAAATTAATTGATGGGAAGTAATTAAAGGATAGTTACTTGGTGGAAGGAATTAAGTGATAATTACTCGGTGTAATTAAAGGATTAATTAATATAATTAATCAAAGAGTTGGTTTAATTGATGTAGTAATTTAGGAAAGTTAATTTCTGATTGTGATTAATCAAGGTTGATTAATGAATGTAATTAAGTTAAAGGTTAATTATTAAATGAAATTTAAGAATAATTAACTAATGAAAGTAATTAGAGGATCATATATTAATGTAATTAATGGAAGTGATCAATCTTGCTTATTAATGATTGAATGATGATGAGTGCTTTGAATTGGTTGACATCTCTGATATGAATTGCTTTGTGATATAATACGTTTGGTTTGAACTGTGATAATGTGGTTATCTGTCAATGATGAATTGCTATGTAAAAGTGACATCCGGTATTTAAAAAGTTGAATTGGATTTAATTGAATAACTTGGGTTAAGATGACATGAGATTCGAAGAGACCGGAGCCGGGTATCAGTAAATACCCGGAACCACTTCGGTTTGTAATCTACAAAATTCTTTATATTGGATATGTGGTATTAAACAGGTTGGAATGGAATGAATTGTGTGTATGGATATTTAACTTAAAATTGTTGTGTGATAAATATTGACTAAGAGAACTCGTAAAAGGGTACGAGTTACCTTGATATTCTCATGCATTATGGTTTGGTATTTCATATTATGTGAGTATACTCACGCTGGTTTCTAGCCTGACCCGGGTGTTACTTTGATGTAATGCTTGGGTTAGACCGAGTATTACAGATTTCCAATTAAGGACGTTTTGGAGCTCAGGAGACGAGTTGGATGGCAGGAACGTATGGAGTGTTTCTAATGTATTACATTGTTGTATATATCTGAGACATGTTGGATTGTATCTGTCCGATGTTTATATATATGTTGTAACTCTGATATATTAAAGTGTAATTTGACAAATACAGTTTTCCTTTTGTACAAATGTTATTATTTGTTATTATATTTTATCCGCTGCGAATGTGTGATGTTGGTGTTTCTATTCTTCTTTTTCTTCTATCTCTTTCTTCTTTTCCCTAACTATCTGGAATTTTCTAGATCGAAATTTCCGGATCGTTACAACAGCGGCTTGATTCTCCATGATTTTTGACCTTGTATAAACATTAGATATTTTTATTGATATTCAAATAAATCGAACAATCAATTTCCATTTAATAAATTTAATTAGCCATGATTTTATTTTAAACTAGTCATTAAATTTTAAACTAATTCCTTTTAATAATATGTTTTTGGTAACTAAAATAACTAGGTAAGTAATCTAAACAAATTAATCTCTATAATAATTATTTTAAAATAAACTAGTAGATTTAAAAGGTGCATTTGATATTTATTATATTATTATTATTATTTTTCAAATCGAAACCTCAAATATACTTTTATAAAAATAAAATATAGATTTCAAAAATGAACTTTCAACACTTTAAAATTCCTATTCATTTTTTCCAATATCTTACCTATATATTAAATTATATGTGTATGTCTATATAGATACATATATATTTATTTTATGATTTCCTAAATATATTTAAATTAAGAACAACTTAAAATTCAGAAAACTGCTTAACATTTAAGATTTCTTTCTCTGTAAATAAATTCTGTATATAAATATATACATATAAATTTAAGAAAATAAAATAAAATACATCAATGAACTTTGATACACGACTCGATAGAGGTCACGATCATCGCGGCGAGCAGCCAATACCTCGCCAAGCCCCTCCTCCTTACGCGAATGCCCAGTCGCGCTCACGCGCTCAACTATTTTGCCAGGCCATGCGCGTGCGAGCTCTTCGTCGCTCAAATGCCTCGCGATTTCACTACAAAATCAAACGTGACCGAGATGAGGTGGGGAAGATTCGAGCTTCGATCGTCCATTTTTATTTTTATTTTGGGTTAGTTTCATATACGAATAAAAAAAGGGGAAAGACGGCGATCTGATTGGAGAAGAAGGGCTTTGGCCATTTTATTTTCTTCGTTTTGATGAGTTGATTTTTGCTTGTCAATTTTTCTTCTGTAATTTTAAACGAGATAGTATTCTTCTTTTTTTAGACGCCTGTTTCACGAAGAAGAAAACGTGTTTAAAATTCTCTACATGTCTATGTTTGCTACAGTGTTCCGATTATATTATCTATATTTAAATTTAAATCGTCTCAATTTTCGCAACTCACAATATCGATCTCCTATCGAGGCATGCCGCTAGGCATTCATAATGTTATACCACTATTACGAACAAAAAGGAAAAGGTTTTAAGGCCCAACTCGATCGTATGGAGAAGATAGCTTTTTGGACCCAGTTATTATATTAAATTTCGATATAGATTTCAATGCGTTTATCTACCGTACGACCACATGACAACCCCAAAAGCTACAAAATTGAAAACTAGTAATAATACACTATTACAAATCTAACATAAGTGGTTTCATTGAATTCGGAGACTGGGCATCGGAAGGCTATTTTTAAATATCAATTTAAACTATATATTTTTAAAACTGAACAAAACACTTTTAAATTCAATTATAAAGCTTTCATTATCTTCAGTATCATAATTTTAAATTTTTTAAGCCTTTGAAATATTTTTAACCAGCTTAAAAACCAAGATTCACTATTTTAACCAATTTCCAATTATTAAATTCAATAATTTAGTTGCCAAATAAACAATGATATTAGAAATTCAAGTTAAACTAACTCTCGAATATTTAAAATCAATTAAATATTCCAATTTCAAATACCCAAAAATTCCGAATCGTCACAGGGTGTTGACCTCCTTTTCTTGAATTTCTATTTTTACTTCTCCGTTTGCCACATTTTTCTGTAAATCAGAAATCTTAAATGAGGTACTAAGTTTTTCTTGCAAGAAACATTTATCTATTTGTTTGGAAAGTAGGTCTGCTAGATGATTATTTTTTCCTTTGATGCGTTCAAAATTTATTTTATATCCTATTAAATTCTATAAATTTAACCATCTGGTTTTGTTTATTTTTCTTGAATTTTCATTATTTATAAACTTTACTATGGCCTCATAGTTTGTTCTGAACATAAATTCCTTGTTTAAATAAATCTTGTATTTAATTAGTGCATTGATTAAAGCTTGTATCTCAAAATCTATACCTATCCAATTTTGTCCTATTTTATTAAAATTACCGCTGGCATACGAAGCTATTTTTTCTTGCGATTTGTCAGCAAATTTATCCTTTTTACAAACTAGGACGGCTCCCCGTCCTTCTTTGCATCCATCACACTCTATTATAATATAATCTATTATTAATGGAAGTTCTAATGGTTTAATTTTCTTTACCTCTTCTTTAAATTTTTTAATTAGTTTAATATCTTCGCTGTTAAATCTTCTTTCTCTGTATATTGATATTTTACCATATAATGGTCCTACTAATCTAGCTAAATTTGGAATGAATTTCCTGGCATAATTTACAAAACCTAGAAATGCCTGAATCTTTTTTTTATTGTCTATTTTATCTAGAAAATCTAAGATTTTTTGAGAAATATGGGGTTGTAACTCTATTTTACCATTTCCTATTTCTAGTCCTAAAAATGAAAATTTCCTTTTGAATGATTCCATTTTCTTTTTTGAAACAACTTTTTTTTTTAATATTTCATCAAAAATTTAATTTTAAGTGGAATTCAAGTTCTTGAATGCTGCTACTGGCTATTAAAATATCATCAACGTATACTAAAAAAAAATTCATATTTTTTTAATATACCGTCCATAAGCCTTTGAAAAATAGCTGGTGCTGTCTTTAATCCAAAACTCAAAACGTTCCATTCAAAATGACCTTCTGAGCATGTGAATCGTGTTCGTGGTTTAAATTCCTCTTCTAATTGTAACCGGTAGCATCCTAATTTTAAATCAAATTTACTAAAAATCTTTCTATTTTGTATTAAATTTATCAATGTGTCTTTATTTGGGATATTATACCCATCATCTTCTGTGTTGTCATTAAGTCTTTTGTAATTGTATACTACTCTAGGTTTTCCTCTATTTACTTCAGCATGATTTCTACTAATAAAAGCTGCTGATCTGTGACAACTTTCTGATTTTCTAATCAATTTTTGTTTCAACATTTTTTGTATTGTGTTTTAAATTCTTTTACGTCGGCTGGTGAATATTCAATATTAGCAGTTCATATTGTAATGTCTAGGTTTTTTATTTTTGCTTTTTCTATATAATTTACTTTACTTTTGGTAATATCATTACCTATTAATCATAATTTTTCTAATTTCAAGATTATTGGGTAGTTAACTGATTCAAAAATATATGTTCATTTTTATAAGTTTTTTGCCTTTTCTTTTGCTAACAGACTAAAGGCCTCTAATTTTTCATCTGGCATTAAAAACTTTGCTTTGGGTGTTTTAAAAATTCTTGTTTAGGTGTATCACCACGCTTCTGTAGCAACTCTGATTTTCTTTAGTGTAATTTGTAGGTAATATGTAAATATTCTTGTTAATGTAATACTGTTTTTGCTTATTGATATACTTCCATTAAGATTTAGAATAAAATTTAGTCCTAATAGAAGCTCTGTGCTATTAATTTCTGGTGGTGTAATATTTGTTTGGCCTAACTCGTATTTACTACTGTAATTTCCTAAAAAATCTCTGTGTAACGACCCGGAATTTTCGACCTCGAAAATTCTAGATTGTTAGAGAAAAAAAGAACAAATGTAGAAGAAGAAACAGAAACAAATCATAGATTCTCACATTCGTAGCGGCAAAGTATAATATCAAATAATAGCAGTTATACAAAGGAAAACCGTATCAGTTAAATTACATTCAATACATCAGAGTTACAGCCATTACACAAAACTGGATAGTTAAAATTAACTTGTCCAGAATTACAAACAATAATATATATAGCGGAATACTCCATACGCCCTGCCATCCAGCTCGCCTCCTGAGCTCCAGAACGTCCTATCCTGAAAATCTATAATACTCTTACCGACCCGAGCATTACATTAAGGTAACACTCGGGTCAGGCTAGAAACCAGTGTGAGTAAACCCATAAAATAGGAAATACTAAGACATAAAACTTTTTTTAAACCTAGGGTAACTCGTTCCTTACTACGAGTTCTTGACTTTCCATAGTCAATTACATATCTTTTAATCATATCTAAGCATTATTACACAGAATAAATGGCCAAGTTTACATCAATTATTCCATTCCACCTATTTATTCCAAAGTCAAATTCATAAAGAATTATTGTAGATTCCAAATCGAAGTGGCTTCGGGTATGTACTGATACCCAACCACGGTCTCTTCGAATCCAATGTCATCTTAACTCAAGTTATTCAAGTGAAAACAACTCAAATTTTAAATACGGGATGTCACTTTTACGCAGCAATCCATCATCGATAGATAACCGCATTATCACTATTTAAACCAAACATATCGTATCACAAACATTTCATATCAAAAATCAACCAATCATTCTTAAGCAAGATTAATTAGTCACACCATTTCTAATTAAATCAAAATAATTACTTTAATCACTTTTAATCTTGCTTACTTAATAGTAATTAATTACAAACCATTAATTAATCATCCCTTAGTTATCCTCTCTAATTACATTAAGTAATTAGTCTTTAATTGATTACCAAATTAATTTAGCTTCCACCCATTCACATTAATTACATTTACCCTCAATTAATTACTCAAATTAATTAGCAGAAAATCACTTACATTGATTAATTATCCTTTAATTAATCACACTCATTAATTATCAAATCCTTGATTAATTTCCTTAATCGATCAATCCTTAATTAATCAATCCTTAATTGGTTACACTAAGTAATTAATCCTTAATTATTTCCATTAAGTAATTTCCTTTTAATCAATTACTTCTTCAATTGGTTAATTATCCTCAATTAATTAAACTTTAATCATTAATTAATTAAACCTTTAATTACTACTTAAATTAATTAATCCTTAACAAATTTATCTTTTAATTACTTACATTAAGTAATTATCATTTGAGTAATTATTCTCCAATTGCTTACATTAATAATCTCTAATCACCAATTAATTAATTTCTAATTACCTGTTAACAAATCTCTAATTAATCAATTTATTAATCCTTAATTATTAATAAATGAAATTAATTAATTACTCTTTAATTCCCTTATTAACTTAATTAATCTTAAATCATCAAAAACCTTAATTATCTTTTAAGATAAACCATTTATCTTATTGATACTTAATTATCAATCATATATAAATATTTATCATTTTATCCTTTTAATTAACTCTTGATTCTATTTCTACATTAAGTTCAAAATAACTTATAAATTTAAGTTAAAAAATTATCACTTCTTAAATCAATGTTAAATAAACATTCCTTATATAAAGAAATACATTTTTAGAAATAGACTTAAAACTTGATTTATTTTAGATTCAAAACTTGCTTTCTTTTAAATTTTAAAACGGTTAAATATTTCTTCGGGTCCAACCCGATTTCCACCTGTGTCATGCTCCGATTGTTTCTAAATCTGTTTTTAGTTTAAAATTTAAAACTTAACAACATGTTAATAAGCTCTTGTACACTCACTCGAAGGTGATCCCGAGAAATCCCCTCCTCTCCCCGAGTCACTACTCGAGACAACCCATCGTTCCCAAACCCAAACTCCTATGCACAAAGTTCTAGTGCACATGCACCGGTCACAGGCGATGCTTCGGCATCCATGGCCACCACCAACAAGTCTCGCTGGCTCCCTCAAACCATCAGATCACCCAAATTCTTCGATCGAGCACAAGATCGAAATTGAACTTACTCATCCCATTAGACAAAAAACCCCCACCGCCTATCCTACCTGACACCACCCAATTCCAATCACCGGAGTTCACGACATCCTGCCTGGAGCTACATCCAAGTCCCCTCTCTCTTATCCCCCACGACCGGCCTCCTCCGAAGCTACATCGACGGTGCAGCAACCCATAATTCAACCTCAACACAAAAACCCAACTAAACCCTACGTCGACGATCTCCCACCGCCACCGGGGATGATAAATCCACTTTTCTTTTTTACCGAGTCCGCTAGATATCCCCCTAGCTCCAGCGAAGTTCTCATCCACCTCGAGACCACCGATCGCCAGAAAACCCTCAGAAACCACTTTCTGCTTAACCTAGGATTACTCCTCGTTACAACATTAAAAATCATGATTTCCTTTTCAAAAATCATATTTTCCTGAGTCGATTCAAACTATATAATTGAATCAGTAAATTGCAACATTTGATTTTAACATATTATTAAAACTACTACTGTACTTTTCTTGGTTCCAGCAGATTTCAAATCTAAAATACTTAAACATATTTTAAAAACCTAAATTATGTTGAAACAATCTTATCTTGTTTGCAAAAAAAAGATTAACAGAGATTAGATAAGAAGGTTTTGAATTTTGATTTATTTTAAACTCTGTAAATTGAAAACAGAGAAGCACAGACATGCTCAGTTCAAACACAAAAAACAAAAATGATCTACACTTGTGTATATATATAAATGCAAAGCACAAATCATTCCAGGAATAACATACACAGAATTCAATTTACTTAGGCTTTTAAAATAAAATGTTTACTCACCTGTGTTTGAAGAAAACAGAGCCTGGAAGTTTTTGATCTAGTCTGATCTTTGATTTTGATTTACTACTAGTTTGTTGATCCTTGATCTGAAATGCTTTGGGTTGATTCTTGGCTTTGATTTAGTTTTGAAGTTGCTTGAAGATTCAGGTAGATGATTGCTTGATTAATTTAGGTTTGCGATTGCTGTTTTACAGGCTTTGATCTTGCTACAGGTTGTATTTTGAAGATGAAATCTTGTTTGATAATTTTCTGATTTGAGAATTTTCTTACAGGTTTTGAGGTTTGTTTCCTTTTGAGTTACTGGTTTTTTTTTGAAAATAAGATAGAAAAAGAAGTGAAGAGAAGAAGGAGTTGAATATATAGACTAAATTATGGTTATTTAAAATAAAAGAAAATAAAAAATAAAAAGTGACACTTGTAAAATTTCCTAACATTTGTCAATTACAATTTATTATTAAATTACACATGTTATTAACAAGCTTTTATAATTAAACACTTGTCGTTATAAATTTTTAATTATTTTTAAATGTTAATAAAAAGGTTTTGTATATAATTTAAAGATAATTGGCCTAGTTACAACTTATAATTATAACTAAAAAGGGTATAAGATAAAAGAGGCTTATTTTCGCACTTAGACCTTGGGTTAAGTAATAAGCATGATATTAACATAGGTTATAATAAGACAAAGAACGGAATGAGGCTTATTTTAAGACTTAGGATAAATTAATATGCAAAGATAGTGAAGACAATAATAAAGGCTTATTTAAATAATTTATCTAAGTTAATAAGCAAAGATGAAAGTAGGACCTGTACCAAAAAGCATTCCGTTAAACAAAATGGTGGTCTCACTTTAGCCTAAAGTGAGATGAGAGCACATTTATGCTAATAATGGTAGTAATTAGTCAAATAGAAGTCCAAACCATGGGGGATTCGGACAAGGGGCACAACTAGATATTGCTTGGATGACGGACCAGTACCAATAGCATTTCCCCTATTTTTCTATGGACATGGTGTTTCACATAATCCTGAAGTGAGACGAGGGGACGCTTATACTGGAGCACAGGTAATAAGAAGACCCAATAGGTGGAGCAACAAGTAGCATGAGCTTGGTGGCAGCTACCCATGCGAATTCCATTTCGGTGCTCAAAAATTGCTATGAGTTCCAAGCTCTTAAGTTATATGCCTTTTGTAGGCACCATTGCCTTCTATATAGGGGACTATATAACATCTATCTACAATAAATACTTCTGTTTCTTTTGTGGCACCATTGTACTTTATGCGTCTTTTGTAGATGCCATTACCTTATGTGTAGGGAATTAAATAGCGTCTAGTCCGCAGTAAGGTCTATGGCGATCAAAGGGTAGAATTAGGATTTCAGTCTAATTATAGGATTAGGAATTCAGCCTAGTCAAAGCAGCTATCAAAGACAAGTGCAAACAATCAAAGTTAACCAATCATATTTAATAGTTAATTCGTATTTATTTCTAGCTTATTCCTTCCTCTATTTCCTTTGTTTCTTTTTACATTCTAGAACTGCTGCAAAGCCTATTACCTTTACTTTACTTAAAAGATTCTAGTAATCACTATCATTCAGCGGACTTTTAATCTGACCCACTCCTCTATCTTTCCCATTTTTCCCCTATAAACAATCAAGGAAGAGGACAGTAGGTTGTAGTTTCTTGGAGGTTTTTTGAAGGAAATTCCACTATGTACTTCCACTTCTTTTATTTCATCTTTTTGATCTTTTCTAGTACTTGCACATGTAGGGGAATAGTTGTACTTTGATTTTTAAGACTATGGTTTTCATTGATTTCATAAGACATATATGTATGGTATTTTTTGAGACGTGATGTATTTGGTATTTGGTGACTTATTTGGTTTTTAAATAAATTATGAAGTTATATTCTAAATAAGTTATTATTTAAACTGTTTTCGTTGTTTTTACCTATTTCTGTCTTGTGAATCTTAGTCTCTGCTAGTTTTAGCTTATACCTACAACGCACCATGCCTTCTAGTGTGTCCTTTGGGTATACTAAAGGGTGTGGGGGTGTTTCATGCATAGTTCTCTCAACTTATGAATGTTGTTAAACTTCAACGTGGACACTCCACTTTCGTTATATTTAAATCATTGTACAACGTCCAACAAATGACTCTAGTTGAGTTTGAGTATAGGAATTAGAAGTGAAATACTATTAAATAAAGAATTTGTCCCCTTAGTTATATAAGGTTAGTATCATGGTCAACTATAGTAAGCTCAAAATCAAAGTCCCTGACCAGGGCAGTTTGGTTAATAATAATAATTATTATTGAATCAAAGACTTTATTTTCGGATTATAGAAGTTGAATGTGGATATTAGAATTTGAATCAATGCCAGATTCCATTAGTCCTAATGTGATAAAGTTTTGATGAAGAGAATCGGTATAAATAATTTTCACTACCCAGACTACTTAAAATAATAAAATTGGATTTTACCAAAATTGCGTAAGCAATAAATTCGGCTAAAATATCACACCACAAGCCAAAGTGGCGTGTGAACATTAATATTGAATTGTTCAATATTAATCGCAGACTAAATTTACACATACTAATCATACAACCGTAACGTAAAATATTCTGAATACCACTGTTTTAGTTAAATTATACTTATTATAAATTAATTAAATTAATTAAATTAATTAATATATATGAAATATTTGCGAGCTAGCAGAGTAAGGATCTTAAGGCTAAATTAACACTATAGGGAGGTGAATAGTGTTTTCTAATTTATGTGAACCTTTTTGAAATCTTTTGATGTTTTACTTAGAATTATGCAATTATTAATCACAGAATCAAAACACAGATAAATGTAAATGCAGTAACAGTAAAAAGAAAGAACACACCAGGGTTTTATATTGGTTCAAATTTACACTACATCCAATCCCACACAATTCCTTGTACGGATTTCTTTTCAACTAGTAAATGCAAATACAATCTCGATTGCAGGGATACGAGACAAACCCTTAAAATCCTAGCCTCTAGGTAGAGCCATTTGATGTTTGGGCTATAAGCACGCCTTCTAGATTTACAAGCTACTAAGCACACCCAATTGACTTACGGGCAAAAATCTCACCTACAAGTATGGCGGTTTGATTTGTTAGAGTTTTACTGTTTCAGATCTTCAATCTTTATTATAAATAATGCTATAACTCTTGAATAGCACTTTGATCTTGATTGGAGTGAGAGAGATGATAGAAACCAGAGGGTAAATGATAGAGAATCAAACTAATGGTGATTGAATTTGATTATGGTTGAAATTCAATAGAGTATGTTATATTTTTGTTTAGAAAATGAAAGAGCATAAGGAGGAGTTAAGAAGAATGAAAAATAATTATAAAATTCATTGGGAAGATAGTAGAGGAATAACAGTCATGTCCGCTCGTGAAGAGATACGACGAATAGACACTTCTTTTGAAATTTGATTTTTGAAAATCATGGCAAGTATGTTGACATATATAGGTAGAGTATGTAAACATACTCTTTGTAATTTTTAAAAGACACTTAAAATATTATTTTGAAAACGTATTACTTTGTAAAATAATTTGATACTTTGTAAACATGCATAATATAATTTACACACTTTTAAATCATAATAAAACTTGAGTAAAATTATATGATAAGATTTTCCAAAAACAAACCAATATAATTCAAAATTTAATAAAAACAATAACTTAGTAAAATATCAAAAGTTAAAGTAATATTTATAAGTATAAGAAATTGGAAACTATTTTAAAGTTGTTTTCAAAAGAATATTTAAAAACTTATTTAAAAATAGAGAGAGAGAGAGATCAAGTGGTATCAGAATTTTAACATAAATATATGAGCCTATAATTTATCTGGATTATCTTGAAATCTTGAACTCTTCAATAATCATGAGTCTTCATTCTCTAGCTCTTTAATCTCTATATCAACATCTTGAATCTATTCAAGCTTTACTTGATACTGTACAGTCTTCTTAAATCATTACTTGTCTAATATCCTGTACTACAAACTATATACCTTGATAAAACATTAGTATTTATATCTTATAAGATTTCCTAGTCATCACCAAAACCAATATCTTAGGTATTAACAATATTAATTGTAAAATTTTGTTGATTTGTTTGAATTGGTATTGAAAATGGCGTCTATATAAAAAAATTATATATCCTTATCGATATACAATGTAGAATGTACATCAAAATTAGATTTAACCGTGAAATTAATTATCGGGTTTGAAAATGTAAAAAGGTTATTAAGCCTATAAGAGATGGCGGGTTATGATAAGGAGGTTAAGGGGGGGGGGTAATATTTTGATATGTGGGTTTGAGTTGGTGGAGAAAGAAGGGGTAAAAGGATTAGATCTAGATCCCTTTCTTCCTCTACCTTATTTTCTTATATAAACCGTTACGCTCTACATTTTATACTCGACTTCCTCTAGCCTCCTCCTTCTCTTTTGGCCGCAAACTCTAGCCACCTTCTCACCTCTCATTTACAAACCAAATTCAAGTTTAAATAAAATTAAAAAAGGTGTGTATATTTGTTCAATTATTAACATTTTCTAGAAGACATTGAATCAGATTCCAAGAGTTATTTGGATTCAACATTCAATTGTTACATCAAGGCTACGGCTAGTGTAATGCTATCCAGATTTGTGACCAAACCATATCTAGACAAGTCAGAGCGATCAAATGGTTAGATAGAAAATCAGAGATATAGAATGATATCTCCAAATTTCACTTCCCTAGTGATGCTTAAGTGAAGTAACCACAAACTTGCCAAGTGCTTTGGAAAAACCATCTACTTGTTAGAAGAAATGGGATGGCAAAGTAAATATTACAAAATCCAAGACTATGTATCGGATCAACATCGATCTTAATCCCTTGGTTCAGTACCGATCCAAGAAATCTACATAGAACCAAAACCATCTAAAATCTACTGAAAATTAAGGTAAACACAATCAATATAATCCTTCAAAACTAGTCATGATGGAAACCATTTAAACCTACTTAAGCTTCATTAATGAAATCAAGACGAATGATGTAAGGATCCTTGGATCATGACCGATCCAAGAGATTGCATGGAACCGACTTCAAGTTAATCAATGCTCAAACTCTAAATGGAAAAAGAGCTAAAAAGAATGGATAACATCTGATCCATACCCATCATTCTAAGAAGCAAAAGCTAAACGCTTAGTTTAACAATCCAACTTATGGTGCATCGCCAAACCAAGGACCTCAGGTCAATACCGAACAAAGAAGCCACCTATTGATTTGGCCATGATCACTTCAGGCAACCTTCTTTAGAACATGAAGAACGTAGGGAGAATGTTATGGAGGCAAGTTCACTAACCTTCGTCCATAAACAGGAGATGGGAGGCACCATTTTGGGATCTATTTTTTGCATTCTAAATTTCTATACTGTTATAGCAATTTCTTGGATTATCGCTAATCTAAAACTATCAATCCATAAAATCTCACTTGTAAAACTTTATAGAAATCATTAAAAAACAAGTGGACATAGGCCAGAGTTTAGCCAACCACCATAAATTGTTATCTATTATTTTTACTCGTTTTGCTTTTAATTTCTTCATTTTATTCTCTTCCCAAAATACTAGGGTATTTGTACCAACTTTTGGTGTATACATTTTGGTGCTTTCATTGAGAAACCCAACTTCACTACTTAGAGCTATTTTCAGCTTTTAGATTTCTTTAATCCATAAAGTATGTCTACAAGTTCAGTTTCATAGGTCCATTGTTATTTAGATTTCGGTAAAGTCTATCATAGGATCTACCAAAGCAACTGCTCTAAGAAATGCCAAGGAAAAATTGACTACCTCCAAACATACCAATGATGCGGAAAATGCTGCCTCCCAACACGTAAAGTAAACCACTCAGCCCGAAATCATTGAAATCTAGAGTGCTTCATATGTGATCACCAGGGTGGGACTAGATAAGATGATGAAAGAAATGAATGATAAGCTACTTGAATGTCAGAGTGCTATGATGAAAAAGATGAAAGAAAATTTCGATTTGATGTCCAGCTATCTTAAGGTCATAGAAGGAACATAAAGGAATTGTTGTCTTTCGACTTTGAAGAATATAATTCCTATTTATTCGGTGAACATCACAAAGCAAGAAAGCATAGAATGAAGAGGAAAGGGGCCGAAAAATGGAATAGGTAGAGCTAGGATGGGCAATGCACAAGTCGGTACCCAGGTTGGGGCCGAAGTAACACGACAAGACACGAATAGTGAGAATTTTGTTGATTTTCCTAATGATGGAGATGGACCAGCTGTTGATGGCCAAATTGCTGAACTTCAAACGACTAATATTGACCCTTCACGTAGAGATTGTAGAAATCAATCAACTGGACAAATGGTTCTTCTAGAGATAGAGGAACCCAGATGTCATGGAACTAACTGAGACCATTTACGGAGCCAAACACAAAGGAGTGGGCTTTGATAATTACTGTTTAGCTGATCTGATAGCATCAGAATTTTTAGCAATTACGGTGAAGAAGTTGGTGAACAAGAACCATCACAGAAGTAATGATGACTGGGGTTCTTCTTCTAGTAGGAACTCGTTCTCTGAGGAGATATTACGAGAGGAATACCCTAGAAGGTTTACCATGCTCACAACGTTGTCTTAGAACAGAACTACTGATCTAGGACAACATTTGTTAGAGTATGAATGACATATGGATAGCTCCAAGGCTACCGATGCCATATGTTGTAGAATTTTTCCAATACTTTTATAAGGAGTGGTTATGATGTGGTTTACTCGGCTGCCTCTAAGGGCCATATCTTCATTTGATCAAGTAGCTAGAAAGTTTATGGAGTAGTTTAGGTTGCAATGTTCTCACACAAAGGGCGTGATGTCATTGTTAAACATTTTTCAAAATTCTGAAGAGTCTTTGAAGAATTTTTTGAGTTAGTTTAACATGACTATGATAGAGGTAAGCAATGGCAAGGAGGATATTGTTTTGATGGCCTTGATTAGAGGAATAAACTTCGATATAGATTTTGTTAAACGGTTCAAAATGAAACCTCCATCGACCATGAATGATTTTTATAGAAAATATAACTCAATATTTGATTTTGGAAGAGGCAAATACAACCATTGGAAAGGATGATGGAAGGAAATCAATTGAAGTGATTCAAAGTAATGTGGCTCAGAAACAGATTAGCGAGAGTTCCGATAATGTTATTGTAAATGTGGGAAATAAAAATAACAATCAAAAGAAAGGTAATCGGGGATACCGAGGTGGTAAATCAAATTTCAAGAAACATCTGAGATTCCCTAAGCGTGAATACACCATTAGATGACACGGTTGAGAATATCGACCTTACGACGCATGGTGCTGAGCACTATTGGAAACCGACTCGGTCGGGGTCGACTGAAAGAGAGAAAATGTTGAGGAAGTATTATTGCTTCTAGAAACAGATGGTCATAACATTAATGGATTTAGACATTTGTGAGACATGATAAAGGATTTAATCCATAAAAATAAACTACACTAGTACATAAAGTCCCATGGGATGGAAGGCAAGGAAATGCTCAACCCCAAGTACAACGAGGCCGAGCTAGGCCTAGTGGAGATGAATCTAGGCAACTCGGTAGAAGACTTATTATTAACACGATAACTGATGGACCTCATCCAGTTGAGAATAGCTATAATGAGATAGAAAGGTAAGGGAGCTTGTTGAGACTTGTTGGGTAGAGGAATTGCTTTGCCGTTGAAGATGGAGCTTCAAAAAAGAAATTAAAGACAGTGACTGATGATATTGTTTTTAGGAACCACGACGTAGACAGGGTCGAACCATCGACGCTTGCCCACTTGGTGATAACAACCATGATTAGGCCAACTACTATGTGGAAAGTTCTCATAGACCATGGAATTTTAGTAAATACTTGTTAAAGAAAGCTTAGGACTAAATGATGATGGGTGGCCAGGATATGAAGCCATATAAGTCATGGATTCAGGGACTCACTGAAGAGAATGTAGAGCTTGTCAGGTGTGTTGATTACTGGTAGGTTTAGGTGAAGGTAACTACAATCAAGTGCAAGTTGTGACCTTCGTTGTGATGGAAACATTACACAAAGCTATGGATCCAAGGAAAGAGCTAGAGTATGTAAGGGCGACCACAACTAAGTTTATAATTAACATCCTGGCCGATCAGGACGATCCTACGTGGGTCCTGAAGATCGGATCTCAACTCGGTATGAAGATGGAAAAGGAGTTGGTAAAGTTCCCCCGAGCAAACCTAGAAGTGTTTGCTTGGACCCCTTCCAACATGTATGGAATATCGCCAGAGTTAGCATGCCACATATTGAAAGTAAACCCTAGACTTCCTCTTGTAAAACAGAATTGGCGCATCCTGGGTCTGAAGCGATCCACTGCGCTAAAAGGAAAAAGTAGATAAGCTAAAAGGAAATGGCTTTATCTACGATTCTCTGTACCCTGAATGATTATCCAACCCATTGATGGTCAAGAAACTTAACGGAAAATGGTGGGCATGCATCAATTATTCAAACTTGATAAAGCATGCCCAAAAGAAAGCTTCGCGCTATCCAAAATTGACCAGCTGGTGGACTCAATTTCTTACTACAACCAATTCCAATGCGCGTCCAAGATTAAGAACAAACTAGTTTCATCACTGACATGGTACCTCATTGCTACCTTGTTATGCCATTTAGCCTAAAGAATGTAGGAACGACCAACCAGAGATTGGTAAATTCAATATTCAAGAATCAGGTTGGGCATAAATTAGAGGTCTATATGGATGATATGCTAGTGAAGTCACAACAATCGATGGACTACTTGGAAGATCAAGCAGATATGTTTAGTATGCTCCGAAGATACCGGATGAAGATCAACCTGATGAAATGTTCATTCTAAGTCGCATTGGAGAAATTTTTAGTAAATTCAAGTGCCGTAAAACCCAATCTAGAGCGGATTAAGGACCGGAGGAATGTTGAACCCCAAAATCAATAAAGGATGTGCAAAGCTTGAACAAAAAATTAGCTGCATTGAGTTGATTTATTTTAAAGGCTACAGAGGAGTGTATACTGTTTTTGGATTGCCCTTAAGAAGGGAAAAAGAATTTTTCTTAGACATAGAAATGTAAGGATGCTTTTCAGGCATTGCTTGATCATCTAGAAAGGTCACCCGTCATATTAAAGCCTTTGAATTAAGAAGATTTATTTGTTTATTTGGTAATATTCATTCATGCTTTAGGTGCTACCCTAGTATGTGAAAAATCCAAGATCCAAAGGCTAGTACATTACATTAGCAAGCGATTAACAGGAGCAGAAAGGAATTATCTGAAGCTCGAAAAACTAGCCTACCGCTTGTTGATTACATTAAGAAAACTCCATCCCTACTTTCAGGCTCATCTGATTCAAGTGCTGACTAGCCAACCTCTTAGATAGGCACTACACTAGCCCAAGACTTTGAGAAGGCTGTTGAAGTGGAATACTAAAATAAGTCAATATAGTATACCCTATCATCATCGAAGAGCAATCTGAGTACATGCATCGGTTGATTTCATTTTTGAATTCACTATTCGGGATGAGGAAGAGGAGAAGATATAGGGCAGAATGCTCAATGGAATCTATACATGGATGGAGCATATAATGAGCATTTCTCAAGGATAGGAGTGATCTTAATAAAATCCTAAGGAACAATTGACATGTTAGGCTTTTTAACTTAAGTTCTTTGCAATGAACAACAAGGCCAAATACGATGCAATGATCACATGTCTCAAGATAGTAAAGGAACCAGTGGTCAAAGTATTGCATATATATAGCAACTCTCAATTAGTGTTTTCTAAGTGGAGAAAGAATTTCAAGCTAAGGGAGCAAGAGTAGCCCCTTATTTGATGAAGGTTTTGGAACTACTCGATGACATTGAATATAATACAATAGCGCACATCCCTAAAGAGGATAACACAAAGGCCGTTTCGCTAACCAACCTGACTTTCTCCAAGGATGCCCAACTAAAGGGATTGGTTGTAGTGGAGCTTTTATCGGCTCTAAGCATGGACCGGATGGATGTTGATTGGATCTTGGAGGCTGAAGTTAAAAAGAATCATTGATGATTCCGATCAAGTTGTGCTTACCGAAAGGAACTCTCCCGGATGAGAGGAAGAAAGAAAGACGCAAAGCTCCATGATTTATTTTTCAATAAGAAGTACTATATAGGTGAGGATTCTCAGCTCCACTGTTGTGATGTTCCCCTAACGAAGAAGCTAAAAAAATCATTGCGTATTTACATAAATGAGCCTATGGCGATCACGGGGGAGGGGGGAGGAAACATTGGCAAGGAAGACTTTTCTAAGAATATTTTTGACCAGCAATCAACCGAGATGTGGCTAGTTACACTAGAAGTGTGACGACCCAACTTCCTACGCCCAGGAAGAAGTATCATTATTAAGAAAAGAAAGAGGTGAGAAAGTAGAAAAGATAGAAAAGAAAAGAAAGAAAGAACAACAACATCAGAATCTCACAGCGGAATGGAATAAAATATAATACATCAACATAAATATTACATAGTTATATATACATCAGAGTTATCCAATATCATACAACATGACTATCATACACATATCTGTCAGGACATACATTTCAAATACATCATAAACTAACTAACACAGCGGAACTATAAAGATATATATGCCTACAACGCTGAAGCCTCCTGCTCCATTGCTCCTCCAGAAGTCATCAAAGCTAACCTGAATCCCTTGGCTACCCGTAAAAATTTGGGTACCCGAAAGTTTATGAAAAACAAAAATAAACTCCGAGTCAGACATGGGTCTGGTATGAGTAAACGGGTTAAAGTTGTTTAACTTTGAAAATCATTTAAAAGAAAGGTATCACGTAAGACTCCCCACAAATAAATACGGGTAAGTTTTTACCTTACGCTAACCAAAACATTTCATAGGAAATCCAGTGATATTATAATAGTGTCTAGGGTTTTCAAGTAAAATACAGAAATAGCTGAAATGCTTACATCTCACATTCCAACATAGTTGGGCACAACTAATTCGTACGGCGCTTATTGGAAATTGGATTCCATACAATGGCAGGGTTACTGGGGTACCGCCCGTCACAGTACGTGGCCTAGATCAACGTACCGAGGATTACTCCCTTCATCCCCTGCAACACAAGGCCGGAACCATTCCTTACTGAACAGTCCCGAACAAGATAACCCCGCAGTTGGTGTACATCCAACCGCCCACACAGCCGAAATAAAAAGGGACATCTAGACAGGGGAAAATCTTGTCCTGCTTGGGCATGACCCACCTAACCTTGCTGCACCTCCCCTGTTTTAGCCATTCCCGGTTGATGAGGCTTGAGGCTGCGATTACCTTTAAGAACATATCACTTAGAATGCTCATCGTCCGCCTGACGATGTGCTGAAAGCATTCAATCCATACAAGTTCGTTCCGGGTTCGAACGAAACCGAAGGCATTATCTCGTTAAACTCGTTTTGGAATCACCCTCAGAGTTAACGACGATAACCCTTGCATTCTGAAAGCACCATCTCGATCTTCACTTCAGAATTTACGACCTAACGTTTAATTTGGATCGATGTGGTTTTCGGAATATCAATTGGATACCCGATCCCGGTCTCATCGAAATCCAAACGCCATTTTAAAGTCCAAGTTGTCTAATTAACTTAACAGTTTAAATTTAACAATTGAATTCATATAGCAATTTAATACAGATAAATAATATCAGATACATCATAGCAATTTAACACAGATAAATCATATAGCAATCATCACAGATATATCAGAATATCACAGAACATCACAGAATATAAATAATCATCAGAGGCAATCATTATAATCATCGATTCATATCAACATTTAGTTTGATTTGGTTTAAACTTAATTACTTGCCTAAGAATAAATCGTATTTTATTCTTTGCTTAATTAATTACAATTAAATTAACTTATTTCAATTCATTAATTACCTATTAATTATTCACTAATTAATGAATTAATTATTAGTCAATAATATTAATTATTGATTATAAAACTTAATTTAATTAATCATTAATTAACTTATTTCGATTCATTAATTACCTATTAATTATTCACTTAATTAAGTAATTAATTATTAGTCAATAATATTAATTATTGATTATAAAACTCAGTTACACAATTAATTATTACTAATTTCTTAATTAATCATTAATTATTAATTACTTAATCGTTTAATCCTTAATTAGTAAATTAATTCGCTAACTATGATTTGTTAAATTATTAGCTATCAATGATTAATTAAATCCTTAATTACAAACAAGATTACACAAGATTATTAAAACCTTTAATTACAAATTTGATTATACTTTGAACTACTTATTAAATAACAATTATAAAATGTATTACATTCTTAAATAACTTTGATTTTTAAATTAATTGCTCATTTGGTTTTCTGCAAAGTTTAAAGTTCGTCTTGGCTGAACAACTAGGTCAACATTAATAATATAAT
Source organism: Allium cepa (assembly GCA_030765085.1). Lineage (NCBI taxonomy): Eukaryota > Viridiplantae > Streptophyta > Magnoliopsida > Asparagales > Amaryllidaceae > Allium > Allium cepa. Next base: position 382,480,288 of record CM060944.1, on the reverse strand, counting down.
TTATACTTAGCTTATATACTTTAACTTCAAATTACAGTTAATAAAAAAAAAAGCATTGGGAAAACCCGAAGCATGCATCGTGCTCAACTCGGGTAGGTCTCGAGTCCACCCAGCCAATTTCTCGCGTTCAACTCCCTGCACTTCTTCTTCTCCCTGATTCTTTCTTCTCTGATTCTTATTTTTTTTTTTTAGTTTAAGTTTTAATTCCTGTTATAACATATAAACCCACGCGCAAAATCACACTCACCCCAGAAACACAACTCGAAGCAAAGCACGATAATACTCGAGTTCTTCTCGAGTCAACCCAACTGCGTCCATCTCCGCCGCCGTGCACGTGCACGGCGGTCCACCACCGCACCCACGCTACGCGTCGCCACCAACAAGTCGCAAATCCTTCCCTCACTCCATTACAAAACCCAGATCCACATAAATCTCACGAAATCGAAATTCGACTAAAAAGTCGAACTGTCACTCAAACACAGTAGACAAAATTCGCCTCGTCCACGCGATTGCGATCACCAGAAATTCCAAGACTTCGGCCATAGTTTGCCGACACCACCCCCCAACTTCTCCCAAAACAGCTCGTCACTCGGTGGAGTCACGACATCGCGTGAATCATTCAACCGAACCCAATATATAACAGACCTTAAACCCTACTATTGAATTTCCCCGACAAATCATTCATTCGAAAATTATATTAACAATTTTCTGTTAATCTCCTATCCATACACTAGCTACAGGTGCAATTTCATCAAGAATTATTGTAGGAATTAATAGAAATTCATGAAATAGCACAAATGTTCTACTAATGAACTGCTCTGTACACAGTCAACTAAAAATTATTGTTCTGGTCTTAAAAATCATCTTACTGAGTGTTAAATCAATATATAAGCTCATATTTTCAATTTAAGTATTTTGAATTTTGACTATGATTTTACTTTATACTGTAAATTAAACTTACAGTATCCATACTGTTATTCAAACAGATTTCTAGATCTTTATCCCTTGCTTATACCACTTATTAATTCAAATTTTAATAATAATCATACTCTGCTACTTTGTCCTATATTTATGAAAAGAAAATTTGAAGATCCTACACATACAGTTCATCCAGAGTTTACAAAATATGACAGAACAGGGTTATATTATCATGATAACTCTTCATGAGATAATTACCAACATTAAATTTTAAAATAAAAAAAATTAGTTTACTCACCCAAAACAGTAGCAACTTGAAACAGAGGATACTTGTTGAAAGACAATGAAGACTGCAGTTGCAAACTGATTTTCCAGTAACCTCTTCCTTTGCTTGAATTTGTATTTGACTTGCAAATATAAAGTTTTATTTTCTTTCTTCTTCTCAGTTTTGTTTAATGATTTACTAACTGAACTTAATGTAATTATAAATACAAGTATTTATACTTGAACAATGGAGTCTTCTTGTACAAGCTTGACATAATAAAATATCTTGCTTAATTATCATTTGTACTAAGACTTGACAATTCAAATTTCGGCTGAAATATTTTTTCAGACAAAATATGTGCTACTTAATGTTTGCAGCAGGTTTTAATTTGTGTTTGTACTGATATTTTCATTTAAGCTTACACTCATTAATAGTTACTGACACAAATATATGCATAAAGATATTGCAGGCTAGTATATACTAATGTGTTTTATTTTGGTTAACCTAATTGGTATTTGCTGTTTTGGGTTCTTATGCACTAATATGTTTACAAAGATATTTGTAGTATTTGTTTTCTGTTTCATAAGAATTAGCTTGCAGGCTTTTGTACTAATTGTTCTTGCTGGTACTAAAGAAATTTGCAGTTTTTATACATTGGACTTCATACTTAAGTTAGCATATAAATAACATGTTTGCTGCATATTTGATTGCTTATGTATATACAGTTTACACTTATAATGTTTGCAGATTTTATAGGGTCTTCATTACTAATAAAAACATATTATTATGTTATACTTAGGTTCATATTGACTTATGCTAATAACTAACATATAAATGATGTTCTGCAAGTTAATTTGTGTTTGAGCTAAATGTTTTCATTTCTATTTATATCTTATAACTATTATATTGTACTTATGTTTGTAACCATATTTATAAATATTTATATTTATGTAGAAACTCATGTTAAATATTTACTAGCTTATGTTATTTTAGTTATAAAAGTTATTGTTAGAGAATATTGCTAAAATCTTATTTTTATTTAAAGTTTACTCTTTCAATATTTGATTTGTAATGTATACTTTATATTACTTATATAAACTTATATTTAATTAAATTATACAACTGTTATGATAAACTCAGCTTAATCCTATTTTACATTAAAGTTAAATATTACAAATATTTGATTTGCAACTTATATGTGCATTAATGTATTTATGAATATGATTATGTTATTGTACTTGTTCTTATTATTAACTGCATACATAAATCTGATAATTTAATGCATTCATACTTAACTTTTAATTTAAATAAATAAAACAGGTTTAATTTTTGAATATTGTTAAAAGAGTCTATTTACATTTTGAAATTATATTCCTTTATAACCAATATAAAACTAATAATATCCAAATTCTTATTTATTAATAAATGAAAATCTTATATTTTAATTAAATTTGATTAAAAACTTATTATAATCATAGGGTCAAAATTCCGGGATGTCACATTCCTCCCCCCTTGAAAGAATTTCGTCCCCGAAATTTAAACAACAGTTAATTCAAAAACTTAGTATCAACAATCCAAACATACATATCATCCATACAAAAACAAACAATCAAACAGTCAATTCTAACAACAATTCTAGCTATCCGGACAAAAATCTGGATAAGCTTTTCAAAAACTATCAAGAGTTTCCCAGGCACAATCTCTGGGATTCTCACTCCATTGCACCTTAACAAGTTTCACCACTTTGTTCCTGAGTTGCTTCTCGTCTTGATCTACAATCTGATCAGGATTTCTAACTACAGTCAGGTTCGGTTCTACTTCTAAATTTTTCTGAACAACTGGTTCTACTACTAATGATGGGACATGAATAAATTTCCTTAAATGAGATACATGAAATACATTGTGAATTCCAGACATCCGTTCTGGCAATTCAATCCTATAAGCTACCGTTCCAATTCTTTCCAATATTCGGAATGGACCAATATATCTCGGAGCAAGTTTTCTCGTCTTTCCAAATCTTATAACACCTTTGATTGGGGAAACTTAAATAAAAACTAAACCTCCAATCTCAAATTCCAATGGTCTTCGTCTCTTATCTGCATATTTCTTCTGACGATCTTGAGTAGCTTTCATTCTTCTCTTGATAAGCTCAACCTTCGCAGAAGCTTCTCGAATAAGATCGGGTCCAAGCACAAGTCGATCATTCGATTCAATCCAACAAGATGGGAATCTACACGGTCTTCCCTACAGAGCTTCATAATGAGCCATCTTAATACTCGCTTGATAACTACTATTATAAGAACATTCCACTAGATGAAGATGGTCTTCCCATGATCTACCAAAGTCCAATACACAAGCTCGAAGCATATCTTCCAGAATTCGATTAAATCTCTCTGTCTGTCTGTCCGTTTGAGGATGGTAGGCTGTACTTAATCTCAAACTAGTTCCCAATTGCTGATTGCAAAGCTTCCCAAAATTTACTAGTGAAAATAGGATCACGGTCACTTACTATGCTGATAGGAACACCATCCTTCAAGAAAATTTCCGCCAAGGAAACTGCAGTATGAATCGCCTTATTTGGAATAAAATGAGCTCTCTTTATTAAACGATCCACAATAACCTATATTCCTTCATTTCCTTTCTTGGTTTTAAATAAACCGTCTATAAAATCCATCGAGATCATTTCCCATTTCCAATCTGGAATTTCCAAAGGTTGCAATAGTCCAGCAGATCTTTGTTGATCTCCCTTCACTTGCTGACAAATTGCACACCCATTTACAAAAGCAGCTACATCGTTCTTCATATTTGGCCACCAGAAAACTCTCCTCATATCTTTATACATCTTCGAAATTCTCAGATGAATATTCAATTTGGAACGATGACTCTCGGCTAAACTTCTTGTTTCAGTCCATCAATATTAGGCACACACAAACGACTATTAATCCTTAAAACACCTTGAAATCTGAATTCCAATCATCTTTCTGTATCAATACTGCACCCAATCCAACTAAACATGCATCCGTATATACTTCAAATTTTCTCTTCCCATCAGGAATAACAAGTACAGGTGTACTAGTTATCCTTGTCTTCAATTCCTGAAAAGCTTCTTCACACTGAGGTGTCCATTTCAATTTGGTTCCTTTTCTTGTTAATTTGGTCAGATGTGAAGAAATCTTGGAATAATCCTTAATAAATTTCTGTAGTAGCCAGCTAAACCCAGAAAATTACGAACTTCCATCAATTGCTTCCATTCTAGAATAGATTCTCCTTTCGTCGGGCTACAGAGATATCTTCACCCAAAATAATGTGCCCCAAACAATTTAACTTCTGTTTTCCAGAAATGGCACTTTGAAAATCTTGCCTTCAACACAAGCTTCCTCAGAGTCTCCAATACAACTCCCAAATGCTGACTGTGCTCCTCTTCAGATTTGGTGTAATCCAAAATATCATCAATGAATACCAGCACATACTTATTCAACACAGAACCTTAGCGAACCATCCGATTTGGTGACAAACACATCAGCAGAGCCCCAACAAGCAAAACTGGGTCTTATCAAACCTTTCCCTAAAAGATCTTGCGTCTACTTAACCAACTCTTCTCTCTCTCTAGGAGACATTTTCCTACTGAACGGAATCATCGGCACAGATCCTGGAATCACATCAATACGAAACTCAATCTCTCGATGTGGCGGTAGACACATAACTTCTTCAAAAACATCAGGAAAAATCCTGAACCACTTCTATTTCCTCACTTTCTCTTGAGAGGTCTCAACTCCTTGCAAAAGATTACACAAACGAATTCCAGAATTGTCGCACGACACTCTGGCAATTCTACCCAAATAAGTTGGTTCTCTCTTCACAATCCAGAACAACCAAATACTGTTCAGGTCAATCCATTGAAGAAATGAATCCACTCTGCTACTTCTGAAATCACCTCAAGAAAACTACTAATCCACAAACCTTCTCGACAGCACACAGAACACTTCCAGCTATAGGGCTAATCCTCAATGTCCAAAGACTTCTATTCAAAGCTCTTCGAGAAACTTGGGCCTCAATCAAACAAAATACCCTACTAAACTTGGTCACAATTCCAAAACGGATATACTTCCTTAACTTGTTCCAAAGAAACATCTTCGGAGACATCCAAACTTTCTGTGTCTCATCACACAGCTACAACACCTTGAGATCTCAAGATATCATGATTTGGTCACTTCCATCCGATAGATCCAAAACTCAAGCTCATCCAAAATCACATTCCAACAATGAAATTCTCACATCATCCAAAGCTCATTCGAGACGGTAATAGGTCTACAGTCTCGACAGATACACTTCCAACTACAAATATTCAAAACTCCAACCATCGGTAGTCGTGTTTCACACACCACTACCTTATCTACCTTATAACTTATATTGGAATACCCGAACAGGTAACCCAATAAATAGGTAGAAATAAATATATATATATATATATATATATATATATATATATATATAAATTACAAATACGCTCTCTCAAGAAAGAAATCACTCAAGAGTCTAGGTATTCACTTAACCTAGCGCTCTGATACCACTGTGACGACCCAACTTCCTACGCCTAGGAAGAAGTATCGTTATTAAGAAAAGAAAGAGGTGAGAAAGTAGAAAAGATAGAAAAGAAAAGAAAGAAAGAACAACAACATCAGAATCTCACAGCGGAATGGAATAAAATATAATACATCAACATAAATATTACATAGTTATATATACATCAGAGTTATCCAATATCACACAACATGACTATCATACACATATCTGTCAGGACATACATTTCAAATACATCATAAACTAACTAACACAGCGGAACTATAAAGATATATATGCCTACAACGCTGAAGCCTCCTGATCCATTGCTCCTCCAGAAGTCATCAAAGCTAACCTGAATCCCTTGGCTACCCGTAAAAATTTGGGTACCCGAAAGTTTATGAAAAACAAAAATAAACTCCGGGTCAGACATGGGTCTGGTATGAGTAAACGGGTTAAAGTTGTTTAACTTTGAAAATCATTTAAAAGAAAGGTATCACGTAAGACTCCCCACAAATAAATACGGGTAAGTTTTTACCTTACGCTAACCAAAACATTTCATAGGAAATCCAGTGATATTATAATAGTGTCTAGGGTTTTCAAGTAAAATACAGAAATAGCTGAAATGCTTACATCTCACATTCCAACATAGTTGGGCACAACTAATTCGTACGGCGCTTATTGGAAATTGGATTCCATACAATGGCAGGGCTACTGGGGTACCGCCCATCACAGTACGTGGCCTAGATCAACGTACCGAGGATTACTCCCTTCATCCCCTGCAACACAAGGTCGGAACCATTCCTTACTGAACAGTCCCGAACAAGATAACCCCGCAGTTGGTGTACATCCAACCGCCCACACAGCCGAAATAAAAAGGGACATCTAGACAGGGGAAAATCTTGTCCTGCTTGGGCATGACCCACCTAACCTTGCTGCACCTCCCCTGTTTTAGCCATTCCCGGTTGATGAGGCTTGAGGCTGCGATTACCTTTAAGAACATATCACTTAGAATGCTCATCGTCCGCCTGACGATGTGCTGAAAGCATTCAATCCATACAAGTTCGTTCCGGGTTCGAACGAAACCGAAGGCATTATCTCGTTAAACTCGTTTTGGAATCACCCTCAGAGTTAACGACGATAACCCTTGCATTCTGAAAGCACCATCTCGATCTTCACTTCAGAATTTACGACCTAACGTTTAATTTGGATCGATGTGGTTTTCGGAATATCAATTGGATACCCGATCCCGGTCTCATCGAAATCCAAACGCCATTTTAAAGTCCAAGTTGTCTAATTAACTTAACAGTTTAAATTTAACAATTGAATTCATATAGCAATTTAATACAGATAAATAATATCAGATACATCATAGCAATTTAACACAGATAAATCATATAGCAATCATCACAGATATATCAGAATATCACAGAACATCACAGAATATAAATAATCATCAGAGGCAATCATTATAATCATCGATTCATATCAACATTTAGTTTGATTTGGTTTAAACTTAATTACTTGCCTAAGAATAAATCGTATTTTATTCTTTGCTTAATTAATTACAATTAAATTAACTTATTTCAATTCATTAATTACCTATTAATTATTCACTAATTAATGAATTAATTATTAGTCAATAATATTAATTATTAATTATAAAACTTAATTTAATTAATCATTAATTAACTTATTTCGATTCATTAATTACCTATTAATTATTCACTTAATTAAGTAATTAATTATTAGTCAATAATATTAATTATTGATTATAAAACTCAGTTACACAATTAATTATTACTAATTGCTTAATTAATCATTAATTATTAATTACTTAATCGTTTAATCCTTAATTAGTAAATTAATTCGCTAACTATGATTTGTTTAATTATTAGCTATCAATGATTAATTAAATCCTTAATTACAAACAAGATTACACAAGATTATTAAAACCTTTAATTACAAATTTGATTATACTTTGAACTACTTATTAAATAACAATTATAAAATGTATTACATTCTTAAATAACTTTGATTTTTAAATTAATTGCTCATTTGGTTTTCTGCAAAGTTTAAAGTTCGTCTTGGCTGAACAACTAGGTCAACATTAATAATATAATTTATACTTAGCTTATATACTTTAACTTCAAATTACAGTTAATAAAAAAAAAGCATTGGGAAAACCCGAAGCATGCATCGTGCTCAACTCGGGTAGGTCTCGAGTCCACCCAGCCAATTTCTCGCGTTCAACTCCCTGCACTTCTTCTTCTCCCTGATTCTTTCTTCTCTGATTCTTTTTTTTTTAGTTTAAGTTTTAATTCCTGTTATAACATATAAACCCACGCGCAAAATCACACTCACCCCAGAAACACAACTCGAAGCAAAGCACGATAATACTCGAGTTCTTCTCGAGTCAACCCAACTGCGTCCATCTCCGCCGCCGTGCACGTGCACGGCGGTCCACCACCGCACCCACGCTACGCGTCGCCACCAACAAGTCGCAAATCCTTCCCTCACTCCATTACAAAACCCAGATCCACATAAATCTCACGAAATCGAAATTCGACTAAAAAGTCGAACTGTCACTCAAACACAGTAGACAAAATTCGCCTCGTCCACGCGATTGCGATCACCAGAAATTCCAAGACTTCGGCCATAGTTTGCCGACACCACCCCCCAACTTCTCCCAAAACAGCTCGTCACTCGGTGGAGTCACGACATCGCGTGAATCATTCAACCGAACCCAATATATAACAGACCTTAAACCCTACTATTGAATTTCCCCAACAAATCATTCATTCGAAAATTATATTAACAATTTTCTGTTAATCTCCTATCCATACACTAGCTACAGGTGCAATTTCATCAAGAATTATTGTAGGAATTAATAGAAATTCATGAAATAGCACAAATGTTCTACTAATGAACTGCTCTGTACACAGTCAACTAAAAATTATTGTTCTGGTCTTAAAAATCATCTTACTGAGTGTTAAATCAATATATAAGCTCATATTTTCAATTTAAGTATTTTGAATTTTGACTATGATTTTACTTTATACTGTAAATTAAACTTACAGTATCCATACTGTTATTCAAACAGATTTCTAGATCTTTATCCCTTGCTTATACCACTTATTAATTCAAATTTTAATAATAATCATACTCTGCTACTTTGTCCTATATTTATGAAAAGAAAATTTGAAGATCCTACACATACAGTTCATCCAGAGTTTACAAAATATGACAGAACAGGGTTATATTATCATGATAACTCTTCATGAGATAATTACCAACATTAAATTTTAAAATAAAAAAAATTAGTTTACTCACCCAAAACAGTAGCAACTTGAAACAGAGGATACTTGTTGAAAGACAATGAAGACTGCAGTTGCAAACTGATTTTCCAGTAACCTCTTCCTTTGCTTGAATTTGTATTTGACTTGCAAATATAAAGTTTTATTTTCTTTCTTCTTCTCAGTTTTGTTTAATGATTTACTAACTGAACTTAATGTAATTATAAATACAAGTATTTATACTTGAACAATGGAGTCTTCTTGTACAAGCTTGACATAATAAAATATCTTGCTTAATTATCATTTGTACTAAGACTTGACAATTCAAATTTCGGCTGAAATATTTTTTCAGACAAAATATGTGCTACTTAATGTTTGCAGCAGGTTTTAATTTGTGTTTGTACTGATATTTTCATTTAAGCTTACACTCATTAATAGTTACTGACACAAATATATGCATAAAGATATTGCAGGCTAGTATATACTAATGTGTTTTATTTTGGTTAACCTAATTGGTATTTGCTGTTTTGGGTTCTTATGCACTAATATGTTTACAAAGATATTTGTAGTATTTGTTTTCTGTTTCATAAGAATTAGCTTGCAGGCTTTTGTACTAATTGTTCTTGCTGGTACTAAAGAAATTTGCAGTTTTTATACATTGGACTTCATACTTAAGTTAGCATATAAATAACATGTTTGCTGCATATTTGATTGCTTATGTATATACAGTTTACACTTATAATGTTTGCAGATTTTATAGGGTCTTCATTACTAATAAAAACATATTATTATGTTATACTTAGGTTCATATTGACTTATGCTAATAACTAACATATAAATGATGTTCTGCAAGTTAATTTGTGTTTGAGCTAAATGTTTTCATTTCTATTTATATCTTATAACTATTATATTGTACTTATGTTTGTAACCATATTTATAAATATTTATATTTATGTAGAAACTCATGTTAAATATTTACTAGCTTATGTTATTTTAGTTATAAAAGTTATTGTTAGAGAATATTGCTAAAATCTTATTTTTATTTAAAGTTTACTCTTTCAATATTTGATTTGTAATGTATACTTTATATTACTTATATAAACTTATATTTAATTAAATTATACAACTGTTATGATAAACTCAGCTTAATCCTATTTTACATTAAAGTTAAATATTACAAATATTTGATTTGCAACTTATATGTGCATTAATGTATTTATGAATATGATTATGTTATTGTACTTGTTCTTATTATTAACTGCATACATAAATCTGATAATTTAATGCATTCATACTTAACTTTTAATTTAAATAAATAAAACAGGTTTAATTTTTGAATATTGTTAAAAGAGTCTATTTACATTTTGAAATTATATTCCTTTATAACCAATATAAAACTAATAATATCCAAATTCTTATTTATTAATAAATGAAAATCTTATATTTTAATTAAATTTGATTAAAAACTTATTATAATCATAGGGTCAAAATTCCGGGATGTTACAAGAAGGTACGATAAATGCCAAAGATTCACAAAGATTCCTAGAGCCTTATGGATAGAAATAACACAAATGGTCAATCCATAGCCATTTGCAGTATAGGGAGTTGACATTATTGGTATGCTACTAATGTCAAAGGGTGGAGCGAAGTGCACCATTATTGTAGTTGACTATTTTACGAATCGAGTTGAAACGAACTGCTTGTCACAATCACCATAAAGAATGCATAGTGAAAAACATTATCTATCGGTTCGGAATTCCATAACCAATCAAATTTGACAATGAACTAATTCGACGGTGCTGAATACAAAAATTTCTACAGCAAGGAGTAGATAGAGAAGAGATTTATAGCAGTAGCACATCTGAATAGATGGGTGGAGGCAACGAAAAAAATCATCAAGTCCATCCTGAAGAAATGACCAACGAAGGCTAAGAACAACTAGGTCGATGAATTACCTTTAGCACTTTGACCTTATCGAACGACCCACAAGTCCACGATCGACCATGCTCCATTTATCTTAGCCTACGAATAAGTGGCCATGATTCTGATTAAGTAAGAAGTGCATTCTTATCAGAAGATCCATTATGATCCTAAGAGAAACAAGGAGCTCCTTCTGTAGTCCCTTTATAGGGTCAATGAGAAGTGTGACATAGTGGATTCAAGGGTTGTTGCCCCTTACAAATGAGTAGCTCGACATTATAATGCAAAGGTTAGGATTGGAAATAAACAATTGATGATCTCATCCTTAAAAAAATCTTCCCTAGCCCAATGAATATGTGCTCGAGCTAGGAGGGCCCGTATGTTGTTGAACATAAGCTTGGAGATGGAACATTCAAGCTAGTAACTGTTGAGAGAACCTTACTTTTGAGAGCGTGGAATAGAAAATATCTACGATGTTATTTCGCTTAATGTATCTTTGCAAATACTTGACTAGACTCTGATGTAATAAGGCATAATCTGCCATTCATGTGAATATAAAATGAATTGGTTTGGAGATCGATGGAATTATTTTCTCATATGCCTAAGTGTATGCTACGGATAATAGAAAAATTGAATGTTTTGCATTTCAAAAATGCAGTTATGTAAGTTTCTATAGATTGGCGTCGATAGACACTCTAGATCTGTGACTGGATCTTTGGAATTTAATAACTCCAAGTATCCAAAGCCAGCTAACTACTTCAACCATGATCAGGAGGCTAGAGTATAAACGTGCTGGGGTCAATCGTGATGAAACCTTCTACACTTTCGTCTTAAAACCATTGCCTAGATATAGGCAATCCCTTAACTATTGCTCAGAGATAGGTAGGGTCTAATGTCGTAACCCATAGATTGGCATGGTCGATCACAATTCACCAAGATAGGCATCTCACCTGTTAAGCACTAGAGATAGGACACATGAGTTCAACGCTTAGAGTTAGGTGAGATCAAATACAAACATTCGTAGACAGACATTCAAACCATAACTCAAGGTGGATAATCATGGTCAAGGCCTAAAGATAGGAAGGATCGAACATGGATAGCCAAAAATGGATATCCAAGATGTCACTCCTTGAAAATAAGGAATGATGTAAAATTTCAACTTTATCGCTGATCAAATAGAATTGACTGGCAATAAGTTGAGAAAACTACTAATTTAACCAAGAAGCGGTAAGAAATTGCCCATCCATATACAATTACGACGGATGGTTATTATATTTTGATTCTAATGCAATAGCTAATATAAAAATCTAAGTAAGAAAAAATAGATAAGCAAATGAGATCAAAGTTTAAAAAGAAACTACTTTATTCATTATTAACAAACTTTTCAAACAGAAGCAATGGGTTGCACCTAAACAATAATAGCCTATACACAAAAATCAAAAGCTATACAAAAAATAATCTATCATGGCTTTAACTATGCATGTTTCATCTTCTTTCTCTCCTTATCTCTGGAGGAATGTGTGATATCCCCTTCGTAAACATTTTTCCTCTTCTTTCTTTAGAAAAATAGCCTTTAGGTTCAACATCCAATCATAGTTACTCCCCAGAGACTTGAGAGCCTTACTCTAGGTACTACCGAAGGTAGGGGTAGAAGTGGGAATAACAATTGGCGATATAGGAAACGAGGTTAAAAGAGGAGGAGGGATATCATATACTTTTTTCTTTTAATGCTTTTGAGCTTTATATTTTGATGTTCCTCTCTTCATGCATTGAAGGCCCGAACGTGTACTCAGTTGCCCCAGTGCTACGATATCTTCATCCCCTTGTATCTCATGAGGATCTCCTATGGCCTCTTTATCTAGAATATGGATCATTTCATCATCGGGACCAGTGAAAGACCCGCCAATAAGACTGGAATCAAGACAGCGGCAGACATAAAGGTTGATTCAATCATTTTAGATCGTGTTCCCAAAGACAAGCCTCCTTCTAGCAAAAGGGAAAGAGCAGATAGACACAAAACTTGAAAAATGAAAAAGCAGAGATTACAGACATCAAACGGTATCATGTGATCCATCTTGAATATAGGTGCAGTTAAAAATATACCTCTAGGAGATACATATACACTATGAGACAGAGTGACGGTAGAGCCTCCTCCATGATAAGAGATAGGATAGGCAATTTTGAAGGCGATTTGGTGCCAATAACGCTGGGCTCTTTAGGATTTGAACATCAAAAAAGGATGCCAAAGCCATTGAATACCTAAGGTTGCCTCGGTAGTAGAAATAGTAATAGAGCTATGAGGAGGAATAACGGTCTCAATGGCTAGTGGCCTCGATGTAAAGGAAGTGGTTGCACCAGACATACCTGCCATTAGCATTGAAGTCCCTTGTGTAGATCCTTAGGGAACAAACTAGAACTCTCACCCGAACCTTTTAAACCGAGTTTCGATTGGACCCAGGAAGATACCAATTTGGAGGACAACCTCAAAATGTAGGAGGAGCCTGCCGACCTCGAGTGCCCTTATGTCTTCTTCCTCCAAAAGATCAAACTTTAACTCCTTCTTGTCAATTTCAACTCCGTCAAAATGTTCTCATTCACTCTCTAGGATTTCTTCCCAAGCCATAATTAAAGCCCGGGGGTACCTCTCATCCAACCTTCTTATATGCCTGCAATTTGATATCTGTTTTTTTCTTTAACAGCTTGGACTCGCTCATCAACTGTTCTTACCGGGGCCTCGGCATCATCCTTCAATTGATGCGCGTCCAATAACTTGTTGTAGTAATCTTGAGCCTGATTGAGGACATTATCTTTCTTTCTTTTTTCCACCTCAAGTGCCTCCTATAATCTCCTTTTTCTGAGGCCTTCTCTTTCTCAGTTTTTAGGAGCTATTCATTTTCCAACATAAGAATATAGCTTCTATAGTGCACAGCCTTAACTTATGCTTGTTGGGTCTACCATTGTTCTTCAAGGACTTAGTCTTTTCCTCTAGCTTTTGCTTGACATCAACTAGCAAGGCCTTAAGCCCTTCAACTTCTTTATTGAGGGTATCGATATTTTTCTTTTTTTTCCTGCTTGAGGTGCTACATCCCTTGAAGAGTTACCTTCCTCTTGTAAAACACTTCAAAATGGACTCAGTTATCTGCTTCCACCTGTAGTATTGATCATACGCATCACCCATGTAGGCTACAACATCACACCTAATGTGAGGAGGAATATGTTTCAAATGTGGTACAAATGCAATGCCATCAAAATGGACTTTTGGAAGGGATTCGATCGTAACGACCAAGTGTAGATTCAAAACAACGTCGGAATCTGCAATAGTAACGGAAGCATGAAGTTGCTTTTTTCCATACCTTCGCTTAGATCTATCAGAAGATACAGACCTAGATGACTGCTCAGATTGATGAGGCGCATGTGAGGATACTATTGATTGCATTGCAGGTACGATTAAATAAAGAGTAATCTGTACTTCAATAGACGAGAAAGGGTCAGGCCTCATTGGAAACCAGTCCATATTGTATGATAATAGGGAGCGAGATATGCATCATGAAATGAAATTTTATCAGATTTCTGTGATGCTCATCATGAGGAACATATTCTCTATCAAGCCTTCTATAATCACGTCTTTGATGTCTATTGACTCGTGAGATGATTCACAAGGAAGATATGATGAATTAAGCTTCTTGTACTTACCACCATGGTTATGCAGTTGAAGCGCTTAGCGGTGTTATAGAGGTAGAGGTGCAAAAAGTTATAGCAAGGATATAGAGAAAAATAATAAAGGTGCAAAAAGCTCCATTAGATATTAAACCAAATATATAAAGTTAATATATTCACGTTCTCAGGTCATTTGTGTAAGAAAAAGAAATATTTTTTAATCTTATATTACAAAACCGAAGAATATCATGATTTATGCAGACTACATTTGGTGTCAACAATGGATTTCTAACTTATGTTGAGCACTTATGCCTTAAAATTAAGCCTTTACTCTAACTTTGTTGACTTTCTTTAAAGAGAGATAGTAAAATCAACCTTTTTATATTGATGTTGCTAAAGTAGTTGTTAAAAAGCCTTGATTAAGTGAGTTAGTGGAAAATAGTTGGGTTTAAAGTGGATTTACGATTTAATAGTGCTAAATTCAAATAGAATAGTAGTCAAATAGGGTACGCACTATAGTTGGGATTTGACGAGGCTTTGGCGGGGCTTTAACTGTACAACACCATGGCTCTTATGATCATCAAAGAGATGTTTAGGTTCCATGGAATCTGAAGACGAAACAAAAATAAGTTAGAACTAGTAAGATGGAAAGATATAACATGTAGTGTGAGGGTATAGTGCCGTGTAGTGAGAATGTGTCCTAATGTCCTCCATTGACCTTGAAATTAGAGTTTGCTCAAGGGGGATATTTTCCTTGCTCCAGTTGCGAGCACATCAGCTGGCAAACGAATAGTGGAACTGATATATCCAATAATAACCTTTCTATGACCAAAAGAACTAAATTCATCCAGTATACTTTCGAAGGATCCATAAATATCACCATATGGAGAGATGGGTGTTCCCTTTACTATAAATACTGGTGTAGGCTATGAAGATGTGCATGATGAAATAATTTTTATTTTTTAGAAATCGAGAAGCGAGTAGCACGTAAACATCAGTACCCTCATCAAAGAAGGCTCATTTCCAAGCTTTGGGCCATATATATACGGATTTGGGTTCGAACGTTCCCCAATTAGGCTCGGCCTTGGATGAAAGTGGGGGAATATGGGTCTTGTTTGATTGCAAATTGATGTAGAGAGGGTATTGGCTAGTTTAAGAGGATGGAAGCAAAAATAACTTATGTTTTCAAGCTATGAACTTCACTATGGAAGCCATAGGAATGCAAATGAAGAAAGTGGAGACGAATTTGGGAATTGAGTTGTAAAGCGAAGAATGGTGAAGAAATGAAGGTATTTATAAGGATAAAACAAGGGAAGTTACTAAACAAACCTTGCTTTTTCTCCACCACTCACACAATGCCACATGTCCCCCCTAAAATCTACCTTCCTCATCATATTACATGGCCATTTTGGGAGATGATACAAGTATAGGAAAAATACCATTAAGTGATATATATATATACCCATAAAAATGAAGTAAATTATCAAGATATAATGATTATAGAAAGTTCAATAAATATACCATAAAAAAGACAAAGAGATGAATTTACTAGACCAGGAACATGATATAATGAAAGGTCAGTTGAAAGAGAGCCATGTGTTTCTCCTAGTGTAAATTATACAGACAAAAAAACAAAATAGGAAGAGGAAATAGAAAAACATAAAATAAAATATATAGTTCGAATATGTTACTTTTGGAAAACCAAAGCCGTCAATTATGGCCAGATGAAATATTAATATGGGAGCAGAATGCAATAAGATATTAGGAAGTTAATAAAAGAATAGATATGGACATGTTTGTAGTATTAGAAATAACTCTAGGACCAATGGCATTAGGAATATATCAAGGTTTTAAAGCGATAAATACAGACTAAATAGTAAAACAAAAATCGTTAGGAGAGAATCCATATAATTTTACATCAATGATAAGAATATTAATAATAGGTATAGATCCAACCAAAGGAAATACAATACTACAAGATACGACTATAAGAATTTTAGAACAGTTAAGTATCATTTATTTTAAATATATTAAGGAGTTTAGTCAAGATTTTGTAACGATGATAGCACAAACCGGTAAAGCCTTTGATGGCACCTTGTGTGACAGATATTTTACAAAATTACCGAGGGATTTAGGAAGAAACATACATAAAGAATGGACAGAAAGCCATGGAGTAGAACCAGGTTTAGGTATACGAATCAGAATTACTTTTGTGCTTATAAAATTAGAAGAATTATGTAAAGAAGCGACTATGCAGGAACAAACTAAAAGATAAGCATGGGCGTTTTGTAAAACATCTATATACACACCTCAAGCCTATGAATATAAAAAGAGGAAAAAGTTTTTGAGAAAATCAAATAAATATGATAGACATAAAAGAGATAGATATACTAAGAAAAGGTCATATAATAAAAAATGTACTTGCTTTATATGTAGAGACCCAAACCATTAGCTAACAAATGTCCTAATAGAGCAAATAATCAATATAGAGCCAACTTGGTAGACGAATTAGGAGAATAAGATTTACAGAGCGTAAACGACAATTCAGATAATGAATCCATTTATAGCATAGTTTTGAAAGAAGATTATGAAATTACAAACCCAATAACTTATACAATGGTGAATGCACAAGAAAAGACAGAAAATTGTTTAGATGAATGGATATAAAAACGAACGAAGTGACCACATACCAAGTTATAATTGCAATTGATATCCAGCAATTAATTAAAGATTTCAATGTAATGAATGTTATAAAAAAAATATTTTTTATGTAGAAAACAAATATTTAATATAGACTTAAATAAAGGAGAATTAGAAACACCAAAAACAATTTCTTGCAAGAAAGATTAGATAAACATGAAGTACATATAAGACTACTTCAATATGAAATAGAAAGGTTAAAACTAGAATTAAAAACACTTAAAAAAGAAAAAAATACATATAGAAACAGAAAGTATAAATGAAGAAAACCTTCAACAAACAATAGAAGTCATTCAATTAAAAGAATTCTCAACAACTTTGTTGACATTAAAATGTAAAATATGGTTTAATTAAAATAATATTTATTACAACAACAGCCATATTAGACACGGGTAGTACAAAAAGCTTAATAGCCCATAAACAATACCAAAAGAATTTCAAATACCATTAACATATACATTATTTTCTAAAACAGCATAACAACGAATAATGCAATTAAAGTATAAATTACCAGACTGTGATAAACAATACCAAAAGGACCACTTAAATGATGTCAATAATATAGAAGGTGATAGCAGGGACATATTACAATAAACAAAAAACCATACATCCAACATATCAATCAATAAGCATCCATTTCAAACAACATCCAAATCAACCAATATATTTCAACATATAATAGTTATCAATATCGAGGTTTAACTATCAATTAAATTCTAATATAAAATTAAATGTCAATTCAGATTCAATATCAATTCAAATGTGAACTTAAATCAACAAACTTAAAAAAAATTATATATCATATCATATATTTTATTTAACTTGCAATGGAATTTTTAGTATTGCGTGAGTGTGTTGAATCACTCACCTTTTTGCTTTCCCTTTTCTAGCCAGATTTAGATCTTCAACTACTTTCTCATTTTATTTTGTTTCCTTGCTATCTTAATCTTTTTTTTAGGAAAGTTTTGAAGAGAAGATTGTATAAATCTGGATTTGAAGAAAAAGACATAGAAAGAAGAGAAGGTTTAAAAGAGAAAAAAAAAATAAAGAAGAAGATGAAATAAAAAAAAGAAAAGGAAGCTTTGAAAAAGAAGAAGAAAATATGAAGAAGAATAAAAAAAGCATAAAAATGAAGCAAAAAAAAGAGAAGGATATTTAAAAAAGAAAAAAAAAATGACAAGGGAATGAGGAAGGTGAAGAGTGAAAAGAAATGAGATGAAAATTTTATTTGGAAAAAATGAAGCTACAGAAGATGAGATTAGAAATGAGGCTGCAGGAATGAAGATGGAAAAAAATGAAAACCTAATAAGGTATATATAAACAAACTAGGAATTGAAATAAAGAAAAAATATGAATAGCCCTAAAATGTAGTATTGAAAGATGTAAACTAAAGGAATAAATATATTAATAAAGATAAAAATAAATCTTCCGTTTTAAATATGAAGCTTCCAAAATTGCGAATGAAAGGAAGCTACAAGAACTAATGATGCATAAGCAAAATAAAATTTTGAAACGGAAAATAGTAAGCGCTAATTAGATGGCACGCATATTAATTTGGATGTTCGCATTTAAAACGAAAAAAAAACAGAAAAGGAAAAAACTTCAGGTAAAGCATTTAAAAAGACCAAACGAATAAAGGAGAAACAAATGAAAAGAATGTGGAAATTATTAATTATAAATAAATCAAATGAAACAACCATTAAATTATAAGAAATGAATGAGCAGTTTAATTATTAGACTACTTGAAAACGAAAAGAGAGGGATTGCAAGGTGATAATAAATGTAAAGTAAATGAAGGGATCACCTATTTCCTATAAACAAACCTTTGGGTCCACATTCCAAAACTTGCTCCAATTAATTTATATCAATAAACCCAAATATACATATATTTACATTATTTAATTCCATATTAAAACATTCGTTTTATACTAGTATATGTGCACACTACATTAACTCAATTAATCAATTAACAATCAACCAATCAATTAATCAAACATTCAATATATATTTATTTACGTTACTCAAACAAATTTTATTGATTAATGAATATATATCAACCTACGCACTATAAAATGATTTACTTTACTTTTTAATTACTGTAATGGTCACATTAATGCAACCCATTTACAAATTTTAACATATATAAAATGGAAAATGAATATAAACTTATGTAATCGATGTACAATTGAAAAAAAAGTAATTTCTAATTGATTCCACAATATTTACACAACCATGAACCCTCTGATATATTTAAAAGTTTGAATATTAATGTGCGTGTGTGTGTATATATTATTCTAAAATTCAATTTTTTTATCCAAAATCATTCTTGTTCAAAACGAAATTTTTATTTTTATACGTCTCAAAACATACAACAATTAATAACAAAATAAATGAAGGGACCATGTACATCGCACAACCTTTTTGAAATTCAATTTGTGAAACGTAACCAAATTGACTTCATTAACTCAAATAATATTCAAATTTGTACGCATTTAATTTTTTTATCTATGCATAATAAATAAAATTACTTACGATAAAAATGAAAACGTTCAATTTGGTTTTCCCAAATTGATCTTTTATTTCCATTAAAACATCCTTTCTGTTTAACACAAAAGATGCGTTTCTTTTATTAAATCTATTAATTGCAGTCAACGTTTTCTTCCCTTCTCATTGAAATATTTCAATTATATTAATTACAGTTACTTATAAAGTTAAATTTCAAAACAGACAACTAAAATGGATGAAAAATAGAATAATTGGTTCCTTTAGTCATTTAAGCACATTTATAAATTTGTTGCTTATACAGTAGAAAAATAAATAACTTACTTAAATAAATTATTTTTCCACTCTTGTAATCCATTTATATGCTAAAACACGGTTCAAATATACTTATATTTCTTCCTTTAAATCAATCATTCTATTCTTTATCTTAATGAAATTAAAACTACATTCACAAATGAAAGATCCATTTTATTTGATAATAAATGTTCTTTTCATTAAACCAACTTATATTTAAAGATTATCCCATTAAAGAGTCACAGAAATAATACTTCGTGCAACCACATCATTTCTTTATCAATTAATTTCATATTATCATTACATTTGTACCAAATTTAAGGGCTTACAATTTTAACATAATATTTCTCAATGAAATTCTCATTATATTTTTAACATAAAACATATGTTGCACATATCATTAATTAATTACCATTTACTTCTATCTCTTATTAATGGCAAGATATAATTACTATTACTTACAATGATTAAATCTCAAAACGTACCCTAATACAGGGAAGATAATTAATCCAATTGTTTCCTTTGAAATCCAATTTTCTATGTTAAACCCAATATCTATATACTAATTTAATTCCATCATTTAATTACAAATGTAATAAAACCTGTTCATTATATATTTAAATTTCAAGAAAATCCTTTTATTTTGATTTACATTCTTATTATTAAATCAACTATTCCCCTATGCAATTGATTGACATAAATTTTACACTCACCACTCAACAGTTAACGTTTCTTCTTATATCAATTGTAATATTTTAATTACGTTAATTCTCCATTAATTACCAAATAAATTTCTAACCATTTAATAATAAGAAAATAAATGAAACAATGGTTATACGTTAATAATCTATATCTATTAAGTTATTCTTTACAAACAAAGGTTAATAAATTTATGTACAAAATAATTGATTTCATACTCCATATTAAAACCAATTGCAATTAATAACATAAGATTACATCAATTTATACATCATTTATTCTATTCCTTATTAACCTTTATTATTTAAATTGATTGAAATTATGTTAACATCGTATAGTAGTTGTGACGCCCCACCTCTATACCCACGCTAGCCAAGGACACTACAGAGTAATGCCGTCAACTAACACGGAGAATAAGGCTGGTTGGGAGCGACCATCTATAGCCTTGCTCTAATTATCCATTAAATACGTCGACAATAATCATAACAAACAGATCGACATATCCAATGCATACTTAAAACAAAACCATAGGTGGTTGGATCTATCAGAACAGAATATAATAACTCAAATATAATATACATCACAGAACTGTAAATCATAATCTACACATAAACAGATACACAACAGAGTATACAAAATAATACATATCAGGTGGTACAGGAGACCACAATAAACAGACGAGTCAAAAAAAGGTATAAATATCAGAGTTACAACAGATAAGGACCACAAAAGACGCTATAACAAAATGAAGCTAGCGAATAGTCCATGCGGAAGCAAAATAGGCTAAGTCCCAAAAGCACCTGACCTGAAACATCTCGGTCTGACCCGAGTATAAAATACACGGGTCAGTCTAGATAACAAATCAGTTAGATAAACTGAACAATAATAAACCTGCAAGGTCATACAGTATAACAAATATCTCTAGAGGAGATAACACAATCATCAACAAGAGATGAATCATATAGAACAAGCCTCATATCATCGACAACATATAGAAACAAAGGATACAAATATCCCAAAACAAGCCAAAAGGCAAATAACAAATACCAATAAGGTATACAAGTTCCGCAAGGTAAACACTACGCATCATGCATTTCAAAAAGACCAACACCGAAGGGTGATACCAAGGGAATATACATATGAATGAACATCAGAAATTTGCTCGAGCTCAGTACTGTACAAACAAGGATCCATGAGCCCGAAGACTCCAAACCCAATATCACCCATGCGACTCATAACGACCAACATCGAAAGCGATACTAAAGGGCAACCCAATATCACCCATGCGGCTCATAACGACCAACATCGGAAGCGATACTAAAGGGCAAAAAACCCGAAGGCACAAACCCGAAGGCACATACCCGAAGGCAACAAACCGTAGTGGTGAAGGTCAGAGACCCAGTACTGGACACCACTAACTGGCGGAATGTGTCACAACTCTCGAAAAGGAATCCGAATAGTGTTAACGTGCGTCCCATAACCACTCGTTCGCACTAAATGGTTTACTATCCGTCAGTCACTTTCACACTCAAAGCAGTACAAATTTACCTCATATCATCGGTAAACAAAACCCGAAGGTCAAAACGATCAATCGAATAGGTCGGGGATTAATCGAAGGATAAACGCATAGATTCATGGTCCGTGTTTTGCCCAACCATTTAATCACCCTTCCACTTCACTCGAAGTGCGAAAGTGTGTGTTTTAAATAGAATTTATAAATTGGAGAAACGAGCTTTTAAATGCGATTCGAGAAATTATTTTATAAAAACCCGTGGATGAAGTCAAGAGTAAGTTATCAAAGCCAAATATGCAATAACAACCACTAAGAAGCAACTTGGGTCGATAAAATCCGGAAAAATCAATTAAGTATGCAAAATAGGCAAAACAGGCAGAACAAAGCAGGTCGGTCGACCGGACTGCAGGGCTCGGTCGGCCGGCCAGATGCAGGGAACATAATAGGGCTCGGGGCAGCAGGTCGGTTGACCGGAGCCCTGTGCTCGGTCGGCCGAAGGCTGTTTTCCAGCACTTCCTGCCCTTATCAAATGAATTCCAATTTCTTCCCAATCCAAAACGATGGCACATGCATACTTGTTAGGAATTCATGCCAACACCCATGAAATCAAGAGAAGTAGATGTGAGTTCAAAACTCACCTTTTAACCTCACAAACAAAGAAGATGAAGAAGCACAAATGCAAGGAATCAATCAACTACACTCCACTTCAACACTACAAGCTTCAATCTAGAATCAAAGCAAGTATTTCCTAAGTTAGTGTTAGGAAATTACTAAAATTGAAGAGGGGAAGAGATGGAGAAGATGGAGAGAGACTTACCTATGGCTTCTCTATGATTTTGGAGCAAGAATTTGTAGTTTGCAAATGGATTTAGGGCTAGGAGTTTCTAATTTCCTTTCTCTTCCCCCATTTCAGTTTTTGCTTAAGTTTTAAGAAATGAATAAGTGAATAAGAGGAGAGAAGGGCTGAGTTGAGGTTAATAGCACAGTTTGGGTTAAACCCAAGCCCAAAGCCCATTAGGAAAGGTCAAAATTTCACTTACTCCAAACATATCAAAGATTATACTCAAAAAGATCGCAAACGCCATTTTGGAACCAATGGAGGTAGTTTCGAGCTCCAATTCGGCCATTTGCAGAAAGTAACATTTCGGACCAAAATTCGACTAACGACGCTATATTTAAATTAAACATTTAAATATAAAATCGTTAAATATGCGGGTTGTTACAATAGTCAATTACATTCAATCAATATTAGCCAATTATATGTTTTATCTCATTAAATTATTTGTTTTAAGATTTATCTTAAAGTCAAAATTTCAAATCTAATAAGATTCAATTTAATAAATCATAAATTTTAATTTCTGACAATATTAAAGCCCAAAAACTTATCAAATTTAATATTTTTAATTATCAAAATATGGGTTGTTACAGTCTCCCCACTCAAAACTTTTTCGTCCTCGAAAAGGAACAAGAAGGAATCGAGGAGTTTGAAATATTTTATTCAAAATGATCAATTTATAAACAGTTTAACTTACATATTTAAATTTAATATAAATTTGAAAATAACTCCACTCGGTTATTGAATAAAAATTTAAGTTTTTTGGTATTTGCCGTTGAAGAGAAAAGAAATATTTCAATATATCTAAAAATTTAGTTAAAACATTTAACTTCATTCACTTAGTAAAAATATAAGATATATTTAAAACATCCTCAAAGCATTATGCATAGATTTTTCAAAAGTCTAAAACAATGTTAGAAATTTATATCAAACATTATAATAAGCTTTAAAATAGGGTTCCTTAAATCCAAAAAATTTATTAGACTCGTTATTTTTAAAAT
This sequence comes from Allium cepa, assembly GCA_030765085.1. NCBI lineage: Eukaryota > Viridiplantae > Streptophyta > Magnoliopsida > Asparagales > Amaryllidaceae > Allium > Allium cepa. The sequence continues at coordinate 382,456,128 of CM060944.1, read as the reverse complement.
AAGTATAAACTCAATATTATTAAACTGAAACTAATAGTATACTCAAATCTTACATTAAATTTCTAAATCAAAGTATAAAATTTCATACCTTCATAATTAGTTTAAACACTTCTTTCAAAATGAATATTCTAATACAAAATTTAAATAGTAAATAAACCTATAAACTTTACTATTAGTACTTTGAAATCAAGTAAATTTTTCAAACTATACTTCCAACATAGGGATTCAAATTTATTTGTCAAGTATATTGCTATAAATAAACTTCGCAAATCAATTTTTTTTCCCATTTATATAATATCTTTAAATTCTACATTCAAAGAAACTTATATAAATTTAACTTGTAATATTCATTTGAAAGCTTCATTTGCAATTCAATTATCTTTAGTACTTTTACAAATTTTCAAAACCCATTTGTAAAATTTCCAGCTTCCTTTATAAGTAACATTTATATGTTTAAATGCCACCTTTATAAACATATGAAAACTATTTGGAAACAGTTATTCACATCATTAGTTATATTTACAAGGAAGTTATTTGAAAGCATTAAATCCATAATTCATAAATTTATTAATTTACCTCAAGACACTTTGCAAACATTATTAATAAATCAATAATCATTTTCTTTAAATATTTTTATTTAATTAATAACTTTCAAAATATTTATAATTTTCTATTAAACCATGTAGTATATAAATAAAAAAATATTTTAAAGATTATATTCAAAAAGGAAAGGAAGGTAGATTCTGGAGACAGAATATAGGTGAACAACTAAAGCTGAGCAGATAAGGCAGATTCAAAAGAATAGTATCAGGCACGAATCGTTAAATCAAACCATAAAATTTTAAATTTAAAATATTAATTCAAAGTTTCTTTGTTGGGAAAAATACTTTTATAATAAATACCTTTATAATAATACTTTTATAATAAAATACTATTATATCGAAATAAATTTTCCTTTCGAAAATACTTTTATAACTTGATGTTTCAACAAGTTTATCCTCGCTCTTGCAGACTCTGGCCATGCGTTGATCAGGCGCAAAGCTATAATTCTTCAAGTACTTAGTAGACTTGTTTCAACACCCAGTGAAAATACTTGAGAAACCTTTAAAACAGATATGGAAAGTACAATCCAAACAAAACAACCAACCAAAACCTTTGTCTGACCATGGTTCGTAGATACACAATGGTTACGCCTGGATCCCCCAGGAAACAATCTGTATCCGTATGCTTTCTCAGCCCTACGAGTTACGCCATGATGACTAGTAGAGTGCAGAATACACAATGGTTACGCCTGGGTCCCCGAGGAAACAATCCGTACCCCTAGGTTGTCTCAGCCAGGCAGTTTCGCTACTATTCGCGACCTACACAGATTGCAAGATACACAATGGTTATGCATGGATCCCCCAGGAAACAATCCGCACCCTTAGGCCAGACTCAGCCAGGCAATTGCGCTATGCAGTCGCGAGAGAAAAAAAACCATGGGTTACGCCACGGTAGGCACACTCGAGTATTACATCCGAAAAACCAAAAATCAGAGAGAATGATATCAATAGAATGAATCCGCGATGTGGCCACAAAGCAGATATCAAGCAGAAGGCACTTTCCATATCTTTACTTCGAAAATATATATCATATAGTACCTTTTCAAATCACTTTCAAATATCATACTTATATAAAGTCCATTATATATAGGATTCCATTTTCAAATCGAATACTTTCCAAATCAATAATCTCGAATATATCAAATCATTCTTATATAGACTTCGATTATATAAAATCTCTTTCCAAATTGAGTACCTTTCAAATCAATAGATTTCAAATCAACTTCATACTTATACAATCCATTTTATCTAAGTTCGACCACTCCCAAATCAAGTGCTTAATAATATAAGGTTCTCAAATTTCAAATCATTTCAATATCAATTCAATTTCAAAATCATATATGATTTCACCAAATTTTCTTCCAAATTAAATATCTAAATTTCAAAGTTCCCAAAATAATAGGTTTAGAAAATTATCCCATTTTCCAAATTAAAATAATTCAAGTCAAAAAAATTCATTTCCAAAATCACCATAGAAGTACTGGCTTTTAGTTCCAATTTAATTTCAAAACCAAATATTTTCCCAAAATCAATTATACTCAAAATGGTTTCCAAATTTATGATTATCCCTTTTTTTAAAACTTTTAAACTATCTATTTCTATGTGAAATATCCAATTTACCTTTCTGGAAACCATTATTCAACTTTTTTTTTTCAAAACATTTCAAAACTAAATTTATATTCTTTATCAAACATTTTATACTCTTTGAAATTTCTTAGCTTTGAAAATTTAATCTCGATTTGGAAGTGTTCGAACATTCAAAATAGTTAGGGAAATCAAATTTTCAATTCAAGAGTTGTAAATCAACAGTAAATCAATAAATCAATTATTAAATCCGACACTCGAGAACTGAACATCGGTCTCATTTTAAATTGTTTCAAATATATACTTACATCTTTCTAAAATATCAAATTATACTTCGGAATTTGAAATCAAAAACGGTTTTACAAAATCACTTGCATAGCGAAGCTATTAAAGTGGCCTCTCCCCCACTCTGAAACTCGAAAATCAATGTCGATGATGCGTGCACTCATCACCGAAATTATTTTCCAGTGACATAAGTGAGTTCTAGACTTCTATTTTTTTGAAAACTTCTTTGAAATTTCTTCAAAATTATTGGAATTCATTTGAACTCATTTGAAACATTTCTTATTCGGAAAAATACTTTTAAATCGTATTATTTTATATATTTTCCAAAATCTTCAAACCAATTTCAAAATACCGGAATTCAATCTCGAATTTCAAATTTAACTCTACAGTTATAAATCATTTTTATATAAATCAATTTCTTATAATTTTTCAATATTTGAAATCCTTTCAAAATCTTTTTATATAGAATAACATTTGTTATTTGCTTTATATATAGGTATATAATCCTTATCGAAAACATTTTCACTTTTATATATATAAAAAATCATAGTTATCAAAATAAAATAGAATAAGATAGTTTGTATAAGAAAAATATAAGAAATAGTTTTGTAAAAATGGTTTTAAATCAACAGTAGTTTTGCATAGAAGAAAATTCCAATTTAAATTATGAAGATATCCAACCCTACAACTTTCAATTTCAGCGCCAAAGCATATCAATAATATTAGAACATAAGATTTACGTATGTCATCATTTCGCAAATTCACATTCGATCACCCGCTTGATCACACAAGTTAGCTTTCGAACTAGTATTGTCCATTCAACTTCCCTAATGCGAACTTCGATATGGTTTCTTGACTAGAAACCATCATTCTCCTTGCATAGCCATATACTATGATAGAGAATTCTATAATCAAACCAAAAATCCATACCAAATATTCGCCATCAAGAATCGAATGAAAAATCTCAACATGAAGTGAGGTAATTCACATAGAACTTGTGTACTCAAATCCGGATCAAATTAATTTTGCGAATAAAATAATATACATGCAACTTATGTAATTATTCCAATTTGTTTCATCACAATTTCATTTCAATTAAATTCATTTTTAATCTCATCGATTAACACAAATATCACTTCATACTTTAATATTTGTTTCACAGAATTTCTCCAGTTAATATAAACATTAATATATCCATTCTCATAATATAGCTTATATTTCTCTTTCATTTAAATTACATTCATTTCACATGTAATATTTCTCATTTAAAACTAATTTATTTGCAAATCATTTCATAAGGAATTTCTTTGCGACCAATTTATAAAACTTATTTCCTTTTTATAAGATATTGTTCGAGTTTAAAGTTATCACAACTTTATTTATAACCATTTATTACAACATCTATTTATTTCATAACAATTTACAAGTCATGGCTTTATTTGAAATCATTTCACTTTTAATTCATATTGCTTATTCCATTTAGTTTCACCTTTACCTTTAAATTTGTTTATGACATGTTTCGTAAATGTTAATTAAGTTTATAAACATATTTTTCCAATTTAATCGTATTTACAACATTTCCTTAATCACAATTTCAATTTAAAGATCCAAAGGCTTAAAGTAAACTCTTGTATATTATTACATTTCATGCCAAGAATGTATACCCCAATTCCATTCATTTACTAAACATAGATATAACAAATTAAACCTTATTTTACTTGCTTTCAAATTAAGGTTATCAATTAAACTATATAATTCAACCTAATTATCAAGTTTCACTCATATATTAATACAAAAGGGTGTCGATTATCCAAAATATCCAAATATTCCATTTTTTCCAATAGGTGAAACTACATGTCAACAAACAACAAAATTCACATCAACATTTCAATTTCATAAACAAATATCCTAATTATTCACTTTATTCTCTTTAATACACCATTATTAAACTAGTGTTTATCCATTAATTCAATCATCAATAATTAATCAATATTTATAATTTGATTAAACACAATAAGTCAACAAAAATGATAATAATTAAATATTACCATTTCATAAATCAAACACATTAATAATAACTATATTAGTCTTAAAAATTTATTCCTTTATATATATCATACAATATTAGGAAAAATTAATTTCATTTCAAAATTTACATAAAACATGTTTATAACACTAACAAATACGCGCTCTCGTATATACACTCAGACAACTCATTCTAGGGTATTACTATCCTATCTCTAATGAGTTAACCCCAAACAAGTTAAGGTATGTCTAAACCAAAGCTCCGATACCAACTGTAACGATCCACCTTTTTGGACGATTTAAATCGACAATAAACCACACATGTCTGATTCAAACCATTCAAAAGGAAGGATTGTTAATGGGGTAAATAAGAAAATAATAGAAAAGAAGGAAAAATAAAACAGAGAATCTCGCAGCGGAATGACAAAATATAATAATCAAATAAACATTTCATGAAGCTGTTTTACAAATGACATTTGATTATACTTTTACAATTCAAATCAAGGTTATACATACATCGGAAAATAAAAATATAATGCAATTGTGGAATAATAATAATAAATAGCAATAATATACTGAATCTTCATCTTCGTCTTCGTCCTCCAGAAAATAAAATGGTCTTCAATACACTGAAAAAGCTCAGATTGACCCGAGCATAATGAAAAACAATACACTCGAGTCAGAACTAAAAATTCTTATGTAAGTCAAATCAATCTCAAATAAAAATATGAGTGCAATGGCTTCAGAGAGGTTATGAGATTTTTCATCTCCTATCACGTGTACATCGTGAGTGCAGTAATTTACGGGATTTCAAATAATTTGAAATGCCAATTTTAATCACTTTATTTAAAATAAATCCGAAGTTTAAATTAATAACATAAACTTTTTAAATAATTCAGTTTTAATAAATAATCCAAATTCAAGAAATTGTATGGGTATATATCATTTCAACCCATAATTTAATTGTCTTAACTATCCAATTCTAAAATGATTCAGAGGACCACTTAAATGATGTCAATAATATAGAAGGTGATAACAGGGACATATTACAATAAACAAACAACCATACATCCAACATATCAATCAATAAGCATCCCAAACAATATCCAAATCAACCAATATATTTCAGCATATAATAGTTATTAATATCGGGGTTTAACTATCAATTAAATTCCAATATAAAATTAAATGTCAATTCAGATTCAATATCAATTCAAATGTGAACTTAAATCAACAAACTTAAAAAAAATTATATATGAAATCATATATTTTATTTAACTTGCAATGGAATTTTTAGTATTGCTTGAGTGGGTTGAATCACTTACCTTTTTGCTTTCCCTTTTCTAGCCAGATTTAGATCTGCAGCTACTTTCTCATTTTATTTTGTTTCCTTGCTATCTTAATCTTTTTTTTATAGAAAGTTTTGAAGAGAAGATTGTATAAATCTGGATTTGAAGAAAAAGACATAGAAAGAAGAGAAGGTTTAAAAGGGAAAAAAAATTAAAGAAGAAGATGATAAAAAAGGAAGCTCTGAAAAAGAAGAAGAAAATTTGAAGAAGAATAAAAAAATCATAAAAATGAAGCAAAAAAAAGAGAGAAGAAGGAGATTTAAAAAAGAAAAAAAAATGAAAAGGGAATGAGGAAGGTGAAGAGTGAAAAGAAATGATATGAAAATTTTATTTGGAAAAAATGAAGCTACAGAAGATGAGATTAGAAATAAGGCTACAGGAATGAAGATGGAAAAAAATGAAAAGCTAATAAGGTATATATAAACAAACTAGGAATTGAAATAAAGTAAAAATATGAATAGCCTTAAAATGTAGTATTGAAAGATGTAAACTAAAGGAATAAATATATCAATAAAGATAAAAATAAATCTTCCGTTTTAAAACATTTTAGTCAAGTCCAGAATTCGGTACAAAATTACCCAAATCTGAGGTTCAAAGGATTTTACTCCCTAAATGAAGCTATTGATGCAGCTTGACAACAAATGGTTGTCAATTTAATTTTTACATAGATCCACAATGCCAGCAATCATATTCCTAGATAGCATCAATGACGCCATAACCACCAAAACAAATAATGAACGAATAGGCGGCTCAAATTTGTACCCTACAAGCTCAACTGAGGCAAAATCAACAATAATTTTTACAGATGGGAGAAAAAAAAAAGAGAATTAGATCAGTGCAAGAAACAGTTGGCATACATACAGCAAATCAACCAGTATTATGAGACTAGAATTTTCACATTAGCAAAAGAAGTTAAACAGTTGAAGCAAGAAGCAATAATTCCAAGCATAAATCTTTCTTATCAACAGCTGCAAGCCGTGCTTAAACTAAAACCAAGAAAATCTCTTAGAACATTATATGAAAAATGTCCTGACCTGGAGATCAAAATAAACGAATTGGTAGCAAAAAGATGGGAGGAACAAATGCAAGAATTACAAGAAAAGCTCAAGGAATGGTCAAAAAATTCACCAGGAGGATGTAAGATAGTACAAGTCTATAGGTCCAACATGCTTAGAGCCAGACTAGATACGGACTTGACTTCAGTAGACTTCAATACAATAATACAGTTGTTCGACAATGGTATGTTATCTAGACTCAGATTAAATATAGATTGCCGAGCAGAGTACTTAGACAAATTTGGATATAAGCTTAGCCTAGTCCTCCATAATATGTTGTCATTTGGTAAGCCACTTACATTATGCATTAATTCCATATGTCCTAAGTTCATGTTTGATGGAAGAAACACAGAAAGACCAGCAAAACATAGAATTGCCATCTTTGTAAATAAAGAATCACAGCCTTACCTGATTCCACAAAGAGCACAGATATACAAAAGAAATCCTTTTTGGTTCAATAGCCATAGACCATGGGAGTTACATCAAAAAGAAGAATTGCTATTACCACCATCTTATTGGCGAGACTTTTGTAAAAATTAGCACAAAACAGATCTGAGGATCTACCAGATTTAAATTTTTACTTCCATTCTATAATATAGACAGTTTGATCCCAATAAGCATGTAATCAGATTTAATAAAGAAAGTGATATGGAAGATGACGAGGAAGATGACATGGATGACGTATCAGATGACCTGTCAATACCATCAACACATACAACAGATTAGAACTCTAGAAGAAAGAAGAACCATCTAGCATAAAGAATAATCCAATTCAGTACTAAGGCCGAAAGAAAGTTCCAGCACTAAGTTTAGCTCTCAAATCGGCTTCCTCGTGCTTCTCATCTATAAAGTCCAAATATTTCGAGGGAAGATCTTTGTTTGTTTTGGGATTGTAGTAAGTCACTTGATGAGAATGGACTTTGAGTTCTACTGAAATAACAGCTTCGGAACCATAAGCAAGGGCGAAAGGAGTATGGCTAGTCACGGATTTATGAGTGGTTCTGTAGGCCCAAAGTGCCGTAGGAAGTTCATCCACCCACTTACCTCTAGCCTTCTCCAAACGCTTTTTCAGAACAGACTTGATAATCTTATATACAGCTTTAACCTGTCCATTTGCCTATGGATGAGCAACCATTACAAATCTCTTTTCAATGCGGTATCTTCGGCAGGAGTCTTTAAATTCATAACTATCAAATTGAGTCCCATTATCCATTACAATGGTCCGTGGGAGACCAAAACGTCATATGATGTTTTAGACGACCAAGTTGATTACTTTCTTGGTCGTGATTGTAGCTAAAGGTTCTACCTCGACCCATTTGGTAAAGTAATCAACTGCCACAATAGCGTACTTCGTGCCACCTTTAGAGATTGATAATGAACAATAATATCTATGTGGGTTGACCATGTGCGTGATTTCCATTGGCAGAGCTCTTGGAATTTTGGCATAGATTTGGCATTTATCACATCATCTTACATAATCGGCTGCATCTCAATTCACGATTATCCAATTATACCCATAATGGAGTATCTTCTTTGCCAGAGTTTGCCCTCCAGTGTGATCGCCACATTCTCCTTCATGGAATTCTTTCAAAACACACTTTATCTGATCATGAGCGATACACCAAAGTAGAGGGACTAAAAAACCTCTCTTATACATGACTCTTTTTTGCATAATATACCATGAAGCTTTCCAAAGGTCCTGTCGCTTTTCATTTCTTTTATCAGGAAAGACCCCGTGTAGTAAATAGTCTTTAATTGGAGTCATCCACGATTCCCTTTCGAATTTCGTCTCCAGTACTTGATCGATTTCCATCATGTTTATACATGGGATATTTAATTCTTTGACCAGTACCAAACCCATCTATTATGCATCACTGGTACTAATGAGCTTTGTCAATGAATCAGCCTCTCTGTTTTGATCATGCAGAATATGTGAAATGTCATAGTATTCAAAATCAGTTGATAACTTCTGAACTCAGATAAGATAAGGGGCAAGCCAATGTCCCTTAGCCTGGTAGTCTCCTATAACTTGATACATTACCAATTGCAAATCACAAAAGATTCCAAGAGATTTAACTCTAAGTTCTTTGGAAAGTTTAAGCCCAACAATTAGGGTTTCATATTCAGCTTCGTTGTTTGTTGCTTGGAAATCAAGCTTCAAAGCATAACAAATTGACCGATTCTTAGGAGTTACAAGCATAATTCTATCTCCAGAGTAATGATCATTAAATGCTCCATCAGTATATAACTTCCATCATACAATGGGGATTTTATTTCCTTCTAGAAGATTATCCTACCCAGTAAATTTTGCTATGCAGTCCGCCAAAACCTGTCCTTGGATGGCTCTTTGAGGGAGATAAGTATGTCGTATTGGCTGATCTCTATGTTCCACTTAAGTAACCACCCAAACATCTCAGGTCATAATAGGACCCGTCCTAATGTCTGGTTGGTGTAAATATTGATCGAATGTGCCTGAAATTATTTGAAAAGTTTTCGTGATGCAATAAGCAAGTAGTACATTAGTTTCTCTATCTTTGGATAATTCCTTTTCGCTCCTATCAATCGTTTACTAATGCAATACACCAGCCGCTGGATCAATTCTCCTCACGAACCAAGGTGGCACTTATAGCGTTTGTTGATACAGCCAAATAAATGGAATAAATCCTCATGATCTACCAACTTTGACAAAATAGGGGATCTTTCCTAATGATTCACCAGAGCTTGAAACATATCTTTACAAACCTACATTGAGTTAAAATTCTTTTTCCCTTTTTAATCAACTTGAAGGAAGGAATACATTTATCAATAGCTTTGGAGATAAATCGACTCAAAGTGGAAAACTTCCCATTCAGACTCTGCACTTGTTTAACAGTTCTTGGTGCCTGGATATCGTAGATAGCCTGAATCTTATCTGGATTAGCTTCTATTCCATGAGCATTGACTATAAAGCCATAAAACTTTCCTGATGCCACATCGAATGAACTTTTCAAAGGATTGATTTTAATCTTGTAACATCAAAGGATGTCAAACTTTTCTGCCAAGTCTTTGATGTGGTCGCTTGATCGTCGGGACTTCACGAGCATATCATCCACATACACTTCCATTGTCTTTTCGATATGATCTCGTAACATCCTATTAACCAAGCGTTCATAAGTTGCTCTAGCATTCTTCATTCCAAACGGCATTACTACATAATAGCATGACCCAACACCTGTAACAGAACTAGTGTGCTCCTGATTAGGGATATGCATTAGGATTTGGTTATATCATAAATATGCATCCATAAATGATAACAATTGATGCCCTGCAGTTGAATCAACTAGCTGATCAATCCTGGGAAGGGGAAAAACTGTCTTTTGGACATGCTTTGTTCAGGTATGAATAATCAATGCATGTTCCCCATTTTCCATCCGCCTTCTCCACAAGCACGGGGTTAGATACCCACTCAAGATAGAGGGTGTCGTGGTTAAGCCCGTTGACTTTTAATTTATCCACCTCCTCTTTAAGAGCAGTGGATCTCTTCGGATCCATGCCTCGTCTTTTTTGCTTCACGGGAACATGCTTTGGATCAATATTCAATGCATGGCTCGCAATGGAAGGCAAGATCACATACATGTTATAATGAGTCCAAGCGAATACATCCAGAATTGCTCGGAGAAAACCAGTAAGTTCTTTCATCATTGAGGGGTTGAGCTGCGACCCAATCTTTAAGACTCGCGATGGGTCATCGTGGTTGACCATGATATTAATCATTAGCTTAGTGGGCGCAGCCTTGGTCTATTTGGTCTCCTCCTCATCATCTCTCGGATCTATATCTCTATAGAACCGACTGTGAAGCCAAAGCCAAGGCTTAAGCACTAATTGTCAATTTTCAATAACTTGGATGCGGACAAATTTGTCCACACCTTTCAACCTTCTCCTTGCATTGATCTTCCCTCAGCTCAGCTACATAATAGGCATGTCTGGTCGCTTGATCACCACGAACAACCCCTACACCATTATCTGTTGGAAACATAAAAGTTAAACACCATGGGGCAAGAGCTGGCTGAAATTCAGCCAGGGCCGGTCTGCCCAGAAAACATTGTACGACGAGTCAACATCCAAAACAATAAATGGTAAGATCCACACTCTCCTACATTCACCTTATTTCAATTCAACGGGCAACTTCACATAAGCAACAGCCTTAGTCGTTGTACAGTAAAATAATGTATGCGAGCTTTAGATAGTTTTAAATCTTTGGCCTCCATTTTCATCAGATCATATGTCTTCTTGAAGATTATTTTCATTGAACCTCCACAATCTATCAAAATTCTTCTTGCCAACGCAGAGCCAATCATAGCTGAAATGACCATCGGGTCAATTGTTGGAGCCTCTACTTTATCTGCATCCCTGCTTTTAAACACAATATCATCCACCATAGTACGCTGCTACTTTTTCGGCAATTCATCTTCCGTATTTGAATAGCATTCAAAATCTACATGCCTTATCGTGCTAGCATAACACTTTATTTCTTTCCAACTCCTGTCCGTAGGGTGCGGTCCCTCAACTATCATATTAATCACTAGTCTTCCACCGATCTGCGTAGGCTCCTCAGCCTTACGCGGAGCTTGTCCTCGATTAGGGTTAGATGCCTCCCGTACGCCATTCTACGGAGGTTTCACAAAATATTACAACTTCTTTTCCTGAATCAATTTTTCTATGACATCCTGAAGGTGCCCACATTCATTCATATTGTGTTCATAACATTTGTGAAACGGACAATACTTCCAGTCTGTTTCTGTTTCTCTGACAACTCTTTTAGTTATGGGATCCTGTACTACATGGTATTGCAAGTGGATAGAAATGTTCTCCAGGGATGTGTTTAGCGGCGTGTAATTTTCGTACACTAATATCCTACTCTTTAGTCTTTCAAAATCCCTCTTTTGCTCTAGATTCCTGTCACCATCTTTCTTTTGTTGATTCGGCTTATTTTGAACATTAACTAGATTTTTCCAAAACTATCATCAGACTGCTTTATTGCAATATTTTTTGTACTGCTTCTCCACTCAGTCCCACGACATTCTTTTTCCTAAACGACCTAGCCTCCTCTTTCCTCAAGAACTGAGCTGCCTTTGAATAAAAGCGCTCCAACTGGTAGGCAGTTTTCCCACCAGCCAGTCGCCAAACTCAAATTTCGTATCAATCCCTCTCGTAATAGCCATGAGTATAGCATGATCATTGGGGTTACTCACCTACATGGCGGTGGTATGAAATCTCTCCAAGTAATCTTTTAACGATTCCCCTAGGGCTTGGATGACACTGCAAAGGGACAGGACATCTTTAGGATGAACTGTGTGCATTCAGAATTATTCTACAAACTTGGTTGCCAACTCAACGAATCTCGAAATTGACCGTTGAGGTAGTCCCATGAACCACATCATTGCTATCCCAAAAAGGGCTATAGGAAAGCATTTGCACTTGGTTGCGTCATTGACTCTTGCAGAATCCCTTAGCTATTCATATCTCATAATATACTTCCTAGGGTCTGTTTTTCACTCATAGGCAGGATTTGATAGCATGTTGAACCTTCTCGGATATTCCGCATGCAAACATTATCGGTAAATGGGGTATGGCTCCTCGATACTCCTTAGTCATTATTAGTCATACATTGGTTCTCTCTCACCAACTATCTAACCATTATAGACAAATTTGGTGTCTGGATGGGTGGTGCAAAGCGGTGGTCGCGTTCTACCTCATATGAATGGTCCAATCGATGTCTACGGCCATTTCACGCCTTCTTAGTCCATTATACTTTTGGTGTGCACATTAGACATACATCTCGTCATCATTTCGGTGAGGTACCTGATCAGCATTCAATCGAACTCCAACATCCAAGCTTTCGGGAATAGCTCTTGTGTGATACTCCAAGTGTAGTGAGGTAATCCCTCCTATGGAGGAGGGATCAGTACCGATCCCTAGGAAGGGATCGACAACGATCTGTCTTGGCAGACCAAATTGTTCTGCCAAGCGGTGCTCCGATGTTTCTGCATGATCTCCTTCAAGCTTGCGACGCCTAAGCCTTTGGTGTTCATCCGACGAGCTTGAACTTTCCGTTGCCGAGTAAAAAGGGGGATACCTTCTGGCATTCTCGTGCTATTGTTGATTTATCTGGTTCATCAGGTTAATTGGTCTGAATTTTCTCATTCAGCTATTTATGGCTTTCCATCAACTCCCTTATGAAGTTATTAAATTCAACTCTGGTTATAGAACCAACAGGTTTTTGGACTTCAACGGGATCAACATTCAAATTTGCAGGTTGGTTGCTTGAGTCTCCTTATTGAATACTAGCAGTCTCATTCCCATCAACATTCTAAGAAGCGGATCTAGTATGTCTCAGCATTATTAGTCTCCTTGTTTAGATTTTTTGCAAATATGAGTAGTGCAGGCAAGTTTTTTTAAAGATAGCTAAGGATCTCCTTCGTGGGATTTGCCTATCCTGTAGCAACAAAGTGGATCCTAGCAGACTGAGAATCAGATCTCTTAATGAAAGCACCAAAATGTTTGCAACTAAATTGGTCACAAATACCCAAGAGTAGGTTTGTGTGGAGAAGTAAATGATGAAAACTAAACTAAAATAGTGGAATAGATTAAACTAAATAATAAATCAAAACAATGAACAAGAACACTAGGATTTATAGTGGTTCGGCGTCGTATGCCTATGTCCGCTTTGAATATTCTCTTTATTGATTCACTATTAACTTGATCACAATAGCAAAAAAAAAGAAGTAAGGAAGAAAATTGATTACAATAAAGAACTATGTAAACAGCAGTGTAAAGATCCTCCAAATGACCCTCTAGGCCAGTATTTATAGGTGAAGGCGACCACCAATCTCTTCGAAACTTCAATTACAAGACCTTCCTATCCATATGGTAGGGGTCGCTAGGCCTAAATCCCGATGAAGATGGATCGGTATCGATTCATCCATTGGTTGAATCTGGAGTAGCGATCCTTATGGTGGCTTCTTCATGTTTAGACATGTTTGTACTCCAAATATCATGTTGATTGAGCAGGTAGAACTCATGCTTTTGATTGATTTTTGATTCGAACCTACTTGCAAATCGTTCTCTGCCGAACCCTTCTTAAAAGATCATGTTGATCCCTCATCCTTTGCCATTCTAACATTCGATCCCTAGGGCATGACCCCTAGGGTCCATATACTATGCTCCTTAAATTCCATTAGCTTTAAACCATGGGATCCCTAGATGGTGATTGCTAAAATGATAAAATGATCATGTTTTATAATACATGTCAATCCCTCCTTGGTTTACCCAAATTTGTCGATCCATCCTCTTTCCTAATGTTATGCCGATCCATCCTCTTATTCCATATTCGGGTGTCGATCCCTCATATTCCATATTCCTATATGGACCCAGCCTCTTCCATTTGCTATACCGATCCATGCGCCATCGCCTATGCCGACCTCTCCATTACATCATCCATGTTAGCCCTTCATCCAACTAACTATGCCAATCCCTAGGGTACTATCTAGCTAAGTCGATTCTTTACCATCCAAGCTATCATCCATATTTCTAGCATCCTACATCGTCTATCTACCAACTCCGTTAAATCCTGCTTCATATAACAATCTGAACTCTACCTCTGGGTCCTATAGCCATTGCTTCATTGTTATCCTTCTTGACAACAGTCGAATATGTCTTGCATAATCAATCCCATATAGCCGGGTCAGGATACTGGGTAACAATAAGGCATTTTCCTTAGTTCATGACTACATTTATTACCATTTATTAGATCCAAATCCAAAGTTCAAATGTTTATAAATACCACTTTTGTATATATATGGTAAAATAACATTTTGAATGATGAATGATTTTGGTGCAATAAATCCAAAACATTTGAATCATAGCTACCATTTGTTACGCTATTTGTAAAATTGTATATGTTAACTTTCAATCCAACCATAGATATAGAATCAAAACATTTTATAAAACAACGTATTGAATATTTGTTTTGAAATTCTAATTAAAACGACGATTCGAGATTGTAAAAAATATTTTTAATGACTTTTAATATACAAAATCATATACATATATTATATATATATGAGTCCAATAGAAATTTTTATTCTTTTTTTTTACCAAAGATCTATAATTCAATGTTACCTAATGAGTAAAACACATCAATTTAATCATAGATAATGGGTGAGATAACATATGCAAATGTGGTATCATTTTATAAATTATCCAGTGGACAGTATATGTGAATAGAAATATAAATAAAAAATTTAACTTTAAAATGTTGTCATTGATCACGCCTTGAATGGTAGATCATCCTATATGCAATCTGAAAAGTCTTGCCCATTGTAACACCTTGATTTGAGATTTCTCCTTGGATCTCAAGTAGATCATCACACGAATTTGCAAGAGAATGATGAACCACTTATTTTTATATTTGATGTTTGCATTTGGTATTGGAGTTGATAAGATTTTACAAATATTGATTTGATTTTCAACCACGAAAATTTGGGAGGAGAGAAGAGAATGACGAATAAAAACGAATATCTACGGAATATGAATTAGTGGATTTGTTTTTAATTGAAAGAATGAAACTTTTCTCATTCATTTAATTATAACTTCCTTAATCAATTCCCTTAATTTCTTTCTCTCCATTCCTCTCTATTCATAAGGTATGAGTGAAATTACTTGCCATTAAATGTTACAAAATTTGAATAAATCCATTCATGCAATTACCTTTTATTTAAATTTGTTTAAAAGTATGCAGATATCATATATCGATGCATACAAATATAACTTTTATATATGCATTTAAATAATTCTAAATAATTCCTTAACATCAAATAAATTAAATAATAATTAATAAATCTTGAATATTAATTAATTTATAGCATTTTATTAATTAATTAAATCATGTGATGTCTAAATAATTTAGAAATATGGTTGTGTGACTCAGTGATGTGAATTCTGTCGGTAATCAATATCAAACAATTCAAATATTAATGTTCATACTCACATTAGCTAGTGGTGTGACAGTTTGGCCAAATTCACTTATTTTTTTAGTAAAATCAAATTTTACATTTTCTAAAGCGGTACATTTTAGCAACGATTATTTACACCAATTCTCTTCATTAACACCATATCACATTAGGACTTACAAAATTTGGTTTTGGTCAAAAATCCAATATCGTCCACATTTCACTTGATTAGTCCATAAATAATGTCCTTAGTTCAATAGTGATATTTACTATAAGCCATACTACATTGGCCAGAGATTTTGACCTTGAGTTGACTATAGTTGACTGTGATATAAATCTTACATAATCGAGGAGATGAATCCTCTACCGAATAGTGTTTCACTTCCAATGCTTCAACTTAGACCTAAAAGCAGTTGTTTGATGGACTGTAACGACTCGGAGTTTTCGACCCCGAAAATTCGACACTAATACATTTACTGTAGAAGTGCCGAGCATCTGAACGTCGGAAACTCCATATTTTTAGGGTTAAGAAGAAAAGAGGTAGAAGAAGAAACAGAAACAAAACACAAAATCTCACATTCGCAGCGGATCAAGATATAATACCAAATAATAGCATTTAAAGAAAAGCTGTATCTGTCAAATTTACATACAATACATCAGAGTTCACAAAACTGTGTCCCCGATTACTTATCAATACAATCTCAGATACATAGCGGAATATACTCCATACGTTTCTGCCATCCAGCTGGCCTCTTGAGCTTCAGAATGTTCTAACCTAAAAATCTGTAACACTCGGTTTGACCTGAGAATTACAATAAATAACACCCGGGTCAGGCTGGAAACCAGTGTGAGTAAACCCATATAATATGAAATACTAAGGTAAAACTTATTTGAAAACCCGGGGTAACTCGTACCTCACTACGAGTTCTTAACTTGTTATAGTCAATCACTTATCACAAAACAATATTTAAAAATTGTTACTTAGTTTAAATGGTCACGTTAGTTAAATTATTCCATTCCAGCCTATTTGGTTCTAAACTCAATCGAAAAAGAATTACAGTAGATTTCAAATTGAAGTTGTTTCGGGTGTTTGCTGATACCCGACCTTGGTCTCTTCGAATCCAATGTCATCTCTAATCTAACTTATTTTAAGTGAATACAATTCAATTTTAAATACATGATGTCACATTTACACAGCAATTTATTATATAACCCACATTATCACAGTCCAACCCAACATATCATACCTCAGAAACATCACAATTTATCATATTAGAGACATTAATCCAAGCATTCAACACAATTATTCATCCATAAGCAAGATTAATTTGTCACCCAATCTAATTAATTTAATTAGCAAAAATAAATTAATTACCTTTAAATCCTGCTTAGTTAACATTAATTAAACCATTTAATAAATTATTAAAATTAATTAATTAATTTTTAATCATTTGATCATTCACATGATTAATGAACCTTTAATTACTTACATAAATTAATTATTCTTAGTTAATTTCATTAAGTAATTATCCTTTAATTACATTAATTAATCCTATAATTATTTAAGTTAATTAATCAACCCTTAATTACATACATTCTTAATTAATCTAAGATAAATCATTATCTTAATTAATTACTTAATCAAATCATTATTAAATTTCATTTGAAGTCACATAGAAATATAATTAAATAATTAACTTATTATATAGTTATATTAAGCCAAATAATTTAAATTCAAAAACATTTGATTTATAATTTATACTTGAAACTTGTTTAATATTTAACTTTGAAAACTTGCTAACATTTTCTTTACTTTGAAAACCTTTCATTTCTTTGCTTTTGAACTTGTTAAAAATTTTACCTTGCTTTAGCCCATGGTTAAAACATCCTATCGAAAATACCCGGGCCCATGCTAAAAATTCCCGAGTCAAGCTGAGCTAAACCTCTCACGTACTTCCCTTGATACAACTTGCATGTGACTTCGGGTAAAACTCCATCTTCCCCGATGCATTCGACTCTCTTCTTTCTACAGCAACTCTCAAACCCAAATACACGAACACGGGTGAACCGTGCACATGCACCGTCGATCAGATCCTCTCCGACCATTGCTACGGCCGTTCCCCGATCATCGACGACCACGCCAACGTTCCTGACCACTCAGATCATTGATCGACTCCGCCTAACGAAAACGGGCTAGACGAACACAACCAGAACCCAACCTGATCGTCAATTCCTCCTTGTGCCGCCACTTCTGTCCATGGAGCCCTCACCCTTGCACTGGAGCCTCGCCTCACTTCCACCTTTCTTTTTCCCCGCCTCAAAGTCAAACCGATATCACCGTGTCACCGCCATCCTTCGACAAAACACCTCGACCAAAACATAAGCCTAAACCCTATATCCTCTCCGCCTCAACATCCCGCTGCCTTAAAAATCAACTCACCATTTTTCCTATGGCCGCCAACCTTCAAGCTATCTTCACCCCCAAGCACGACCAACCACTCCTCGCCAATCGTCGA
Organism: Allium cepa; assembly: GCA_030765085.1. NCBI lineage: Eukaryota > Viridiplantae > Streptophyta > Magnoliopsida > Asparagales > Amaryllidaceae > Allium > Allium cepa. Next base: position 382,437,722 of record CM060944.1, on the reverse strand, counting down.
AATTCGACGAGTACCCCAAACCCGTTCAACTCGGAAATTCTCAACATATGTACACTAAAAAATTATGAAACTATTATCAAAATTCATTATTTTACAATACAAATATGTTCCTATGATCAAAATTTGAAATTGAGATCACTGATTTTCTGGTTTGAAAAGATTTAACTGTATTTCTTTGTTTTGAAATAAATACTAAATATATTTTTTAAATTGTTTTTAAAATTTATGTTACATTCATATGCAAATTTCATCTTCAGAGATCTTAGCCTAACATTGAATCCATGAAGGGAAATTGAATTAATTTGTGTTGATTTGGACCTATAATGTAACTGAGGTATACATACACACGTATACAGACATTAATCACCTTTATATATGTCCAACATATAAATTCATACATGCAAACATTTCACAATATTACTTCAACATGACTCAAGATATAACACAGATTAAAACTGTTTTTAATAGAAAAGAGAAAAAGTTTACTCACCTATATGAAAACAGAGAACGGTACTATATCCTTATATCTGGAACTTGATGCTTGATTTTGAATCTGATCTGATAGTTGATTTTGAATTTTACTTTAGTTTTGATCGGGTTGAAACTTGAAATAGGCTTTGATTTTCTTTCGTTTAGTTTTTAGTTGAAAGATCCAAGAAGAGTTTAGAAAAGAGAAATGGAAAATGCTTTGAACTGAACCAGCCCTCTTTTTTTTATTCAAACATTTATTTAGATTTCAATCAAAAGAAAACTAAGCCACTTGTTATTATGCATGTCACCCTTATCTTACAAGTGTTTGATACATGCATTCTATGTTTATTTATGTTTTGAGATTATATTTTATATTTTTATTAATACATTCGTTTTTTATTTATCCTTATTTTAATCTTAAACTAAGAATATAAACATTTCAAATCAATATCTAAATATATACTAGTATTTAAAAATGTAGAGTTTCAAATCTAATTTATTATATTTAAATTAATAAATACTATCTTTAATGTTTTTTTAAATATGAAATTTAACTTTAACTAGCTTTTGAAATTATTACATTGAATTCAAATCCATGCTTTCTATTCACAATATACACACATACACACACATACACTCTTATATACATGTATAAGAACACTCTTAAAAATTTCAACATTATGAAGCATGCACGCACGCACACACAAATATATATGTGTGTGTGTGTTAATTTCCTATAAGATTTATCATTTTCCAAAAATTTATAATTCAACATTTATTATGGATTCAAATTCATTTATATACATATCCAGATATTCTTTAAACTATCAGAATTCTATTTGTTTAACCAAATAAAACCAGTATCTCAATAGTTACAATCAGTTAATTACCAATTAACAGATGTCCAAAAATCCGGGTTATCACATTCCTCTCCCCTTTGAATCTTTTCGTCCTCGAAATGGAACGAAGCTAGAATTTTATTAAAACGATTATTATTAGTTAAATTACCCTTTGAATATTTTTAACTACAAACTCTTTTTATTTAAAAATTTTAAAACACTTTATAAATCTACATAATATTGCCAAAATAGTTTTTTTTATAAAAATACTCTTTATAACCCGATGTCTCAACAAGTCCAACCGTGTTCTCATAGAAATTCGGTAATATGTTGATCAGGCGTAGGATTGAAAATCTATAAGTACTTGATAAACCCTTTTTCAATACCCAGTGAAAATACTTGGAAAATATTTTGGTGAAAATATAGAAAACATTTTTGGTGAGAATGCTCTGAAATCATCACCTCCTCCATGGTGGCAGTTAACCCGATGGTTACGTTGCCATCCTGGGAAAATCCATAGAAAATTGTTGGCACTCTGCGCCCTTTGATTACACCACGTAACCCGCCGCAGATCGCAGCTACACCCGGGTTTATGTCACCATCATGGAAAAAACCTATGTAATTGTAGGCATCATGCCCTCGAATTTCGCTGCCAAATGAAATTTCACCACTCCCACATAGATCACAGACTACATCAGTCGAGTCCTAATGTAGCCTGTAGGAACTCATTGCTATACGATTTTCGCTCTGTCTTCATAGATCGTAGTCTACCGATGTTACATCGCCCTTCCGGTGAAATCAAACGTAGACCGTTGGCACTCACTGCCACACGACTTCCGCTATGGTCTGTAGTAGATCGTAGTGACATCAAGTTACACGTTCGTCACAGCATAACCCAAATGTCTCTGTACGCATCAGCGCCCTCAACTTCCGCTACCTACACACAATCCTCTAGAACTTCAGTTTGTTCGGACTTCCTCCCAGGATCAAATTTGGAAACACCCCGTGGATCTCCTATGAAGCTCATTTCATGGGAGCGCCTTTTTCCCCAGAGCCAATCTCAAAACATTTTATACTATACACATATAGTATCTTTCAAATCATACTCTTTATGATTCACATAAAAATATCTTTTACACAAAATTGATATCTCAAATCAATAGTTCCAAACTTATCTTTCCAAATTCCCAAAATTGATTTTTCCCAAAAATCAAAAGCCTTTCAAAATCAGTGGGTTCCAAAAAACCTTTTTCCCAAAATCATTCTCACAAAATCATTATATATAAATATGTAAAATCTTGAAAAATCTTTGGATTACTTCATACTTTTTATAGATATATACTCCAAATATTTTCATAGATCTTTTCTTTTGGTTATAGATTCAACAAGGGTAGTTATCATATAAAACAAATATATAAATAACTTTATTTATGCCAACTCAAATATTCAAGTTTGATTTCCCTTATAAAGTTATTTACCATATTACTTACTCTTCATAAAGTGAATTCAATCAAAGAAATACCCAACTTCCAGTTTTATTCATCATATATTTCTCAAAATATACCTTTTCATTTCAAAAATCATTTTACATTTCTTTTCAAAATATCTATTCCAATCAAGTACGTATGATGTACATATATCATCCTTACGCAATACCAAATCCGATCACCCACTCGATCACAATTTCTTTCGAACTAGTATCCTCCACCCGACTTCCTAGTGCGGACTCAGATCTGGTTTCTTGATCAGAAACCGTCATTCTCCTTGCATAGCCCTAGCTATGATAGAGAATTTCCAGAATCAATCAAAATTGCATATCTAGGATTCGCCGTCAAAAATCGAGTGAAAAATCCCAACTCAGATCCATATACTATCTCGAAATTTTGTGCTCGAATCCGGATCAAATCACTATGCGAATAGAATAATATACATACATCCTACGTATTTATCATCATTGATTATTAGCTAAATCAATTTTCTTTTTACTTACCTTGATTTCTATTCACTTATTCACAATTGCTTCCATTTCCATATGGGTTATCACTTCACTTATAAACAGTCTGCACTCTGACCACTTGAATTTAGAAAATAGCTTGAAAAGTTTAAAATAGATAAGTAGTTGTAAAATAGCATGAAATAGTTAAGTAATGACAAAATAGTTGTAAAGTAGTTAAATAGTTGTAGAATAGTTAGATAGTTGCAAAAATAGTTGTAAAACAGTAAGTAGTTTGTAAAACAGATGTAAAATGGTAATCAATTTCAAAATAGTTGTAAAATAAGTATAAGATAGTTTGGGTTTTAAAAGGAAAGGTTGTATAATAAATAGCTAGGAAAATAGATTTAAAACAGTTTATATTAAAACAATTTATTCAAAAATAGTTTCAGAGTCAAACTGGTTCAATTTCCCAATTTCTCATTTCAATCACTTTTCAATTTCCACTTCCATTTAAATTGATTCAGTTTCAATTTAATTTGAATTAACTTCAATCCCTTCCCAATTTTAAATCAATTCCCATTTGAATTTAAACTTATTTAACTTCAATCTCACTTCCAATTAATTCAATTCATTTGAATTTATGTCAATTTTAAATCATCTCAAATTATATAAATTCGAGTTAAATTTTTAAATGTTGATTTAATCCTTTAAATCAAATTAACCTTTATTTTTATTCAACAACCTCGGTTTTTAAACAATTTAATTCTGAGCCCAAATTTTTAATATTCATTTAAATTATCTTTACTTTTATATAAACTAATTTCTAGGTTCAAGTAGGAGTTCAAAACCGTTTAAACAATTAATTTTCAAAATCCCATTTATTACCTAATTTTAACTTGCAAGTTCATTTTTAACATTTAAATCTTAAGTTCAAAGTGATTCAATAACCATATGTTCAATCTTTATTTCTTAAAATCAAAATATTTTAAATAGTTTCAAATTAAAGTTTGATTTCCATTTTATCTCAGTGATGGATACATATATTATCTCAATCCACTTCTTAATTTTATTAAAATAATCCAATTCACAATTCCATAGATTATTAATAACAACGGGATGATATCAGGTTAAGTCAAAGTAAATAAATATCCAAATTATTTAAAAATCCATCAATAGCATCCATCACACATTTCCAGAACTCAAAACCTGTTCAATTCAGCCCATTAACATCCCTAAGTTAAATCTCAATTTTAGCTTGAAATTTCCAATTCAGGTTGTTCATTCTAAACTCATTTAACTTTCCCTAAGTTAAATTAAATTCATTTAATCCAGTTAACTTTACCCAATTTGAATTCCCATTTCGAATCTTAAATCTTATTAAAAATCTTCCCACTTATAAGTTCGGAAACTTTTTTCACTTTAGATTTTCACATCACATTCCAATGAAAAATTCAAAACTCAACACTTAGAGTTTATTTCAATTCATATTTTATATTATGTATATCCCATATATATACCTATTTATTTCCTTTTCACACCAAGTTATACTTTAAATTTTAAACCACCTTTGGTTTTAATTCGAAACAAATTTCTTTAAAATTTTCAAGCAACTCTTGTTTTAAAATAAGATTACATTCAAAAATATTCTGAATAATATTATTTATTATTTCCTTTAACATTATGAAACAGTTTCAAATTTTGGACTTAGATTTTAAACTTCATAATTTAAATCCATTCCAATTCACAAATCATACTTATCTAAAATGTTTACTTCCTCAAAACATTTCATTCTGCTTTATCATTGTTTATTTACAAAATAAACATCCCATTATTTAGATACAATAAATATTTTATGATAATAACCAAGGTTATCATAATTGGAAACCAATTTATCATATATTATCACATAATTTATTGGAAAGTAAAATCAACATTCTGAAAACATTTCCACAAATTCAGGATTTTAATTTCTGGTTTGAATCCATTTCTGGCTTAGCCTATTTTACTGTTTATATTATCAAATTCTTATTTGGTTGTATTTGTATTACCACTTAATTCTTATTATTACATTTAATTCCAACAATTAACAACCAATTACTTTAATATATATAATATTTGAGAAATTATTACTTAATATATCAAAATCTAAGTCTTATATAAAAATCATTTTTAAAACCATTTTTAAAATCATTTTAAAATCTTTATATAAGAAAAATAACAAGTATGCTTTTATATACATATATTACACTCAACTCATTCTTGGGTACTATTGACCCTATCCTTAATGAGTAAACTCACCAGAGCCAAGGTTCTCGCTTAACCTTCAGCTCTAATACCAACTGTAATGGCCCGGACTTTTCGACCCCGAAAATTCGACACTAATACGTTTACTGTAGAAGTGCCGAGCATCCGAACGCTGGAAACTCCAGATTTTTAGGGTTAAGAAGAAAAGAGGTAGAAGAAGAAACAGAAACAAAACACAGAATATCACATTCGCAGCGGATCAAGATATAATATCAAATACTAGCATTTAAAGTAAAGCTGTATCTGTCAAATTTACATACAATACATCAGAGTTCATCAAAACTGGATAGTTGTAAAAACTTGTCCCAAATTACTTATCAATACAATCTCAAATACATAGCAGAATATACTCCATACAGTCCTGCCATCCAGCTCGCCTCTTGAGCTCCAAAACGTCCTAACCTAAAAATCTGTAACACTCGGTCTAATCCAAGCATTACAATAAAGTAGCACCGGATCAAGCTAGAAACCAGCGTGAGTAAACCCATATAATATGAAATACTAAGGTAAAACGTATTTGAAAACCCCGGGTAACTCATACCTCACTACGAGTTCTTAACATATTATAGTCAATCACTTCTCACAAACAATATTTAAAAATTATTACTTAGTTTAAATGGTCACATTACTTAAATTATTCCAGCCTATTTGGTTCTAAACTCAATCGAAAAAGAATTATAGTAGATTTCAAATCGAAGTGGTTTCAGGTATTTGCTGATACCTGACCCCGCTCTCTTCGAGTCAATGTCATCTCTAATCTAAGTTGTTTCAAATGAATACAATTCAATTTTAAATACAGGATGTCACATTTACACTACAATTTATTATCAATAGATAACCCACATTATCACAGTTCAACACAACATATCATACCACAGAAACATCATAATTCATAAGATTAGAGACAATAATCCAAACATTCAACACAATTTATTTATCCATAAGCAAGATTAATTTGTCACCCAGTCTAATTAATTTAAATAATACAAAATAAATTAATTACCTTTAAATCCTGCTTAATTAACATTAATTATTCCATTTAATTAATTATTAAAAATTAATTAATTATTCTTTAATCATTTAATAATTCACATAATTAATTAACCTTTAATTAGTTACATAAATTAGTTATTCTTAGTTAATTTCATTAAGTAATTATCCTTTAATTACATTAATTAATTTATCCTATAATTACTTAATTTAATTAATCAACCCTTAATTACTTAAGTTCTAAATTAATCTAAGATAAATCATTATCTTAATTGATTACTTAATCAAAACATTATTAAATTTCATTTGAAATCACATAGAAATATAATTAAATAACTAACTAATTATATAATTATATTAAACCAAGCAATTTAAATTCATAACATTTGATTTATAATTTATACTTGAAACTTGTATAATATTTAACTTTGAAAGCTTGCTAACATTTTCTTTACTTTGAAAACCTTTCATTTCTTTGCTTTTGAACTTGTTAAAAATCTTACCTTGCTTTAAACCCTGGTTAAAACATCCTATCGAAAATACCCGGGCTCATGCTAAAAATTCCCGAGTCAACCCCGAGCTAAACCTCTCACCTACTTCCCTTGATACAGCTCGCGTGCGACTACGGGCAAAACTCCATCTTCCCCGATGCATTCCACTCTCTTCTTTCTATAGCAACTCTCAAACCCAAACACACGAATACACGTGCACCGTGCACATGAACCGCTGATCAGATCCTCTTCGATCATCGCTGCCGTCATTCCCCGATCATGAGGACCTCGCCGATGTTCCTGACCACTCAAATAATTAGTCGACCCAGCCTAACGAAAACGAGCTAGACGAACACAACTAGAACCCAACCTAATCTCAATTCCTCCTTGCGCCACCAGTTTTGTCTACCGGAGCCCTCACCCTTGCGCCTGGAGCCTCGCCTCACCTCCATCTTTTTTCCCCACCTCTGAGTCAATCCGATATCACTGTGTTGCCATCATCCTTCTACAAAACACCTCGACCAAAACATAAGCCTAAACCCTAAATCCACTCCTCCTCGACACCCCACTGCCTTAAAAATCAACTCATCATGTTTCCTATGGCCGCATACCTTCAAGCTACCTTCAACCCAAGCATGACCAACCAATCCTTGCCAATCGTCGAAATTCGACGAATACCCAAACTCGTTCAACATAGAAATTCTCAACATATATAAACTTAATAATTATGAAACTATTATCAAAATTCATTATTTTCTAATACAAATCTGTTACTATGATCAAAGCTTGAAATTGAGATCATTGATTTTCTGGTTTGAAAATATTAGTTGTAATTCTTTGTTTTGAAGTAAATGCTAAAAAAAAAATTGAATTTTTTTTTAAAATTCACGTTACATTCATATACACATTTCATCTTCAGAGATCCTAGCCTGACATTGAATCCATGAAGGGAAATTGAATTTATTTATGTTGATTTGGACCTGTAATGTAACAGAGGTATATATACACACACAGACATTAATCACCTTTATATATATGCAACATATAAATTCACACATGCAAACATTTCACAATATTACTTCAACATGCCTCAAGATATAACACAGATTAAAATTGTTTTTAAAAGAAGAAAAAAGTTTACCCACCTATATGAAAAACAGAGAACAATACTATATCCTTTAATCTGGAACCTGATGCTTGATTTTGAATCTGATCTGATAGTTGAATTTTGAATTTTACTTTAGTATTGATCGGGTTGAAACTTGAAACGGGCTTTGATTTTTATTTTGTTCAGTTTTTAGCTGAAAGATGCAAGAAGAGTTTAGAAAATAGAAATGGAAAATTCTTTGAACTGAACCAGCCCTCTTTTTTTTATATATTTAAACATTTATTTAGATTTCAATCAAAAGAAAACTAAGCCACTTATTATTATGCATGTCACCTTTAGCTTACAAGTTTTTTATACATGCATTCTATGTTATTTATGTTTTTAGATTATATTATATATTTTTATTAATACATTCCCTTTTTATTTATCCTTATTTTAATTTTGAACTAAGATTATAAACATTTCAAATCAATATCTAAATATGTACTAGTATTTAAAAATGTAGAGCTTCAAATCTAATGTATTATATTTATACTAATAAATACTATCTTTTGTGTTTTTTTTAAAAAATGTGAAATTTAACTTTAACTAGCTTTTGAAATTTTTTACATTGAATTCAAATCCATGCTTTCTATTCACAATACATACATATATATATATATATATATATATATATACACGAACACTTATATACTTGTATAAGAACACTCTTAAAATTTTCAACATTATAAAGCATGCATATATTTATATATGTGTGTGTGTGTGTGTTAATTTCCTATAAGATTTATCATTTTCCAAAAATTTATAATTCAACATCTATTATAGATTTATATTCATTTATATACATATACAAATATTCTTTAAATTATTAGAATTCTATTTGTTTAACCAAATAAAACCAGTATCTCAATAGTTACTATCAGTTAACTACCAATTAACAGATGTCCAAAAATGGGGTTATTACATGGATGCCATGCCATGATTTAACTACAATCCAAGTTAAGTGTACATTGATGCTCCACTATATTCTCAAGTCGAGGGACCCTGTGGCATCATCACTTTTAGATTCTCTGTTTGACCTTAGTTATAAGAACTGAAAGAAAAATATCAAGTCAGTTATTACATAGTTATCTAATAACTATCAACACGTAACTCCTTGGTGCCCTAACAGCTAGGATAAATACACCGTCCAACATTTGGAAAGCGTTACGTACTTTATTCTCAACGGATGAACCGATATCCTTTCTTAAGAACATTTTAACTAGGAATATTTAAAACAATATGTTATTTTCAACGTGACAATATTCTTATGATTACAACAATTACTATTACAAAAAAAAATCATTTAGGGATTGCCTATCTTTATACTTTAAATTAATTATTTAGTTTATTTATGCCATTATATAACAAGTGTATAATAGGAAGGAAATACCTTTTATTTTGAATAAGATTGGTCATCGAGTTAGACATACGTAGCAAATTATATAATTGCCCTTAGGGCATAGTCTTAACTCTATCAGTAACTTCTCTTTATAATCAAATAGATGGAGCTACTCAACCGATCGATCGAAAGCAAGCGATTTTAACTTTTTGGTACCAATCAGTTGTGAAATTGGTTGATTACCTCCGACTTTTGCAGCTTTTTCCTACGTTGCCCAAGTCCCTTTCTACATTGGTCTCTTGTTAGATCTTACGTTCTGTTTTAATGAAGATAAGTTTTTTAACTAGAATTAGAGAATAATGTATCTCTCCCACCTTTCTTTCGCTTATGAGATCCATAGGTCCACTTTGCTGCAAGGGTTGAGCCAACGCCCAAGATCCTCTTGCATCTTAGTCATCATATCCATTTGGGCTTATTGTTGTTGTTGCATATTCAAGTTTATTTCAATCATCATCTGTTCCATCTTACCCTTAGACTCAGCCTTTTACTGGAAGGAAGTCTCATGTTGGACTGCTAGTTGAGTTGTTTCTTCCTCATTATGTAGTAAACCATCATTATCCCCATTAACTATAGCTCCAGATATGGTAGTCCTTTCCTGCTTTGGAGCCATTATCTTCTAGATCTGATTTGTACATTCTTCCAAATCCAAAATAAAAGCAGATCCATACCTGAGAAATTCTACTCTCGGTGAAAGCACCAAAAATGTTTTCTTAAGAAATAGGAAAATACCTATAATTTAAATGAAAGTGAGATTATTGATCTAATATCTGAAAATTGAAAGGGAAAACATGAGGTTTTTAAAGTGGTTCGACTCCAATTATATGCCTACGTCCATTATCAATTGTATTTCAAATTACTTTTGCCATTACTACTGATTTTACAATGATTTCAATCTAGAATAAAGTTAATTTGAAAAAGACAGCAATTTAGTGAAAAGTAAAAAAAAATCCAAAAGTCCTCATTCTAAGTGAAGGAGATAGCCTTTTATAGCCGAATCCCTCTGCCATAGTTGGTAGAATGAGTTTGAACAGGTAACTTCGCAATTTGAGATTATAGTCATGATGAAATCGTTAAAATAAACAACTTTCAATAGTAGAACCGTTCAACATTGATTGTTTTTGGTCTACGACGACCAGTTTTACTTGCCTAATTCTTTGGTTTTTCTTTATATTTGCTTATGCCTTCAAGCTTTGGATCTTTGTTAACAAAATTTTCCTTCAAAGACCGTTCGTTGTCGAATGGTTTTGCTCCTCCAACATTTTTTTCCCTTCAAATTCAAATGTGGAACAATCCATTGTCTAGAGTGGGTCCCCCTTGGCTTTGGATCGATCAGTGCTAATCCCTTTGGACCGTTTGGTATCAATCGGTTTTAATTATCCAATATTTATCCAAAAATTTTGAGCTCCCTTAATTCTTTAATATTGGCATCACCTAAGATTCTTGATCCATCTCTTCATCATTCTGAAATCAAGATCCATCAAGATGTCACTTGGTTTAAATACTAGATAACACTATTGGCTTAGCTTCTTTCCACTTTATGAAGTATTCTATGGCTACTACCACCTATTTAGCTCCTCATTTTGACATGGAATGTGGACTAATTAGGTTTATACTACATGTATCGAATAGCCAAGGGCTGGTTGGGGATGAGTTCATGCCATGGCAATCTTGCTATACTAGTGAACCTTTTACAGCGATCACTCCACATATGAATTCTTGTGCATCATGAAGCATTGTTGGCCAATTATAATACCATTTTAACACTTCTTTCACTAGTTTTATTCCTCTAGAGTGGTCTCTGCAGCATTCCTCATGAGCTTCCCTTATAACTTTGGTCCCTTCCTCTTTGGTAACATATCTGAGGTAGGGGGTTGAGTGTCCCCTTTTATATAACACTCCATCAAAGAATGTAAAGTAAGGGTGTAACACTTGACCTTCCTTGCAATGTTTTTATCTGCACGTAAAGTCCCTTCTAGTAAGAACTGTTTGATAGGTTTCATCCCAATTTTTGCTATATTCTACTATGCCACAGGTGCAGTCTGGACCTCTTGGAATAGGTCGAATTCATTTGGTACATAGCAATTTGACCTTTTGCACACTGAGTTCACAAAAGAACTAAGGCTTGGTTTTCTTGGGTGGATGGCCTACTTTCATTTCTTGTGCAGCCTTAGCACTAGCAAGCCAAACTAAGTATTCACCAAAGAATTTTACTCCCTAGGGATTTGTTTTATGTTGAAATGCTCAAATTTTACTAACAGCTATTTGACTATCTCAACATATGTGGCTAAGTATAACAACCCACTCTGAAATAGGCCTAACTTTCGATCCAGTATAATCCCATCAAACCCTAGGCCCATCTCAAGATGAGCTATTAGGTCGATAGAGTTGAAATAATAAATAATACAAAAGGCTATCTACCTATACTATTAGAATCTCACAATGGAATGAAATAAAATATAATATTAGAAATAAGAACCCATTTCAGAAAAGAAATCATTTCAGAAACATAACTTGTTCTCACCAAATCTCACAACATATCTACATAAAACCTCCATAGTACAATATTTCAAAATAATAAAATTATATGATACATTAGAAATATTCAAAAAAACATTAATAGATAGATAAATGCCACAAATCTTCATCTCTACCTTCGTCTCCTAAATCAACATGGTTTTCTCTAAGCTGTGTGTTGTAATGAGAATGGAGTCAGAAAAATAAATGTCTAGTAAATGAAAATCTCAGGTTTTACCATAATAGTATTTGGGCGGTATCATTTAGACAAGTAATATGTCTTATGTATTTAAACCTATAATACCAAAAACTTCAACTGTAAGCCCAATTGCCTTTCCAGCCCAAATCCCAAAACTTTGCGCAACTATTTCTAACGATGCAAGAAAAAACTTCCAAACCACTTGACATCTTTTTATTGGGAATTACGCAGACTCTGACCATTTAATACCTATAAAATTGGCAGGTACCTGTCATTTAATACCTAACCCATTTCCAAACTCTAATGCAAATATCGTGTACGATGCAAGAGGAAGCACTTGAATACTTAATTTCTTTTTAATTGGAATTAGGTAGAAACTGGCCATTTAATACCTATAAATAGGCAAGTCCTCGTTTTTTAGTACCTAACCCAAGGTGGTTCCCATACGTGTTCTTGCGAACTAACACTCCCATCAGGTCACTTAGTACTTCTTATATTGGAAAAAGACAGACCCTATAATAGTTACTTAATACCTCTAAGCCTGAAGCAGACCCCTCTAAATATTTGTCACACCGTATAAATAAAATGATTATGACCAATAAACCGAAAACAAGATGTCTCATATTAGTTTGATTATTAGTAGGCACCAGTAGCTAGATTTATTAGTAAGACTTACCCAACCGAATTAGGACTAACCTTGTGTCCACTAAGGTTTTTATTATAGACGATGTTCCACATCAGTCCCCAAAGTCGCACTGCTATTAGCCAGATTTAACTGGGTGGACTTTTGTGTGCTTTAGACTAACCTCACATCCTTATAACTTAGTCATACTTCATATATATGTATGTACACTAATTTTATATATACACTATCCCACACAATTACTAATTAAGGCCATATAAGGTAAACACTTATTACGCCTTTAATTGTGGATTAAACTCCATAATTACCATTAACTATCTTCCCAAGAAATTTATGTTATTTAATACCCTATTGATTCTAATCAATACGTTCAACACATTATTAACTTTAATAATCAATACATAAATTAACTAATTATATATATAGTCAGTTACAACCCGTCTCTTCCGTTAAGCCTAGTATAACTCACTTATTATATGCGGACGATGTTACGATATTTTTATTAGCCACAATAGATAATGCTACATATATGAACAACATTTTTTCTACTTTAGAGGGCATGTTGGGTTTGAAGAACATCCAAATAGATTCATAACTTTTCTTTCACAGAGGAGCAATTCAGAAGTTGGAAATTTTAGATATATTACACATTAATGAACATTCATTACCTGATAAATATTTTGGAGTTCCCTTAACTTCTGATTATATACATTCTGCTCACTGTAAACTATGTTAAGCAAGATAAGCAGTAATTTGAAGGATGGGATAACCAATTACTAGAAACAGTAGGAAGAGTAGAATTAATTCATGGCGCAATTACCCCAATTGTGATGTATTGGCTGCTTATTTATCATTTACTGTGATCGCTGCTTAAAAAAGTCGATCAGATGTGTGTAAATTTCTTTTGTAGTGGAAAACTTCATATAATATCATAGGATACTCTATGTAAACCCAAACTAGAAGGTGGGCGGGATTACACAAATTTTTCGACTTAGACACCATAGCGAGAATCAAACTACTATGGAACTTCCTTACTAAGGATTGTTTGTGGAGCAGGGGGATGAAGGCCAAATATATTACAGTAGTTAATTTATGGGTAATGCCTATCAATGGTAATCACTCTGGTACTACGAAATCTATTCTACGGTAGCGAGATATATCATGCTAAATTGTGAAATAGAGTGGTTATTAACGGGGGAAACACATCTTTGTGGTTTGATCCTTGGATCAACCATAAATCATGGGTGGATCTAATTAGTTGGACCAAAGCGCAGATGGTAACGGTATCTATTATACAGTCAATTATATAACTAGGAACAATAAGCAGCAGCTTAAATTGTTGGCAGAAACCAGAGAAGTAGCACCAATTATTGTCAAGTTAATTATCTACGAATCATGTAACGAACTGCGTTTTCGGCCATCGAAAGTCGGCATCAAATACATCCATGGTATTTTTCAATGTCGAACATCCAATCATCAGAAATGCAAATTGTTAAGGTAAAAACAAAAAGGAAACAAACTAAAGAAACAAAAACCCACAGTGGAATGACAAAATATAATATAACAAAGATAGTAAGAGCTATTACTCTAAAATACATTGTATATTAGAGTAAAAACAAACCTCATAAGCCTGGACAGTTATAACTTCTCGACCTTACAATTATTGATGGTTACATATAATAATACAGCAGAAATAAAATAATATGGCAAATGAACATCCAACTCTACTCCATAAGCTCCATGTCCCACCAACGACGGCCTGCAAAAATACTCAATCTGACCCAGGCATTATAATAAAATAACACCTAGATTAATCTGAAAAACTAGTGTGATAAAACTCAAGTAATATGGTGAACAAATAATAATTTTGTGAAACCATGTCGCTAAAAATGGAATAGGTTTTACCTCATAAGGACGACTTCCACATATGAATGCATGGGAATAAATTAAAACATAACAAAAAATTGAAAGAATGGGCATAAACAAGATCAAAATACAAACTTAAACAATAGACATAAATAATTAAACATCGGGAAGAGCTCTAGTCACTTCTCGGTGCAATTAAGAAAATAATTGAAAGATTTGAATCAACAACAAGGAAAATGAATTTTTCTAACAATGATTAGGAGGGTGCATCCCCCTTTGTGGAAAGTATACCTCCAGGAATATACTTGACAACTCCGATGTCTCCCGGAAACCTCCAAGTCGGACCTTGCCAACCTTACCGAGTATCCAAGTATTTCACATCTCTGTGCATATTCGACCGGAACTAATCTAGAGTAGATGTAACAATACTCTAATGGAAGCAGTCCCACATAGCTTGGCCCTTACTCACTCTTTTGTTTTAGTTATTTTCGATAAAGGATATTAACGCTCAAATGAGCAACAAATCATCTTAAATTGATGATACTCAAGAGGAAAGCTAAATGGTGATTGTCCATAAATTAACTATCGGGAATAATCAAAATGATCGTATATGGAAAGTAAAACTTTTATCCTTTCAACTTCTCGTTGATTTCAAACTTGTACTATCACTTGGTTAAAATTAAAGTCGGGCAAGTTAAGGTGTGTTATCTGTTGGCATTACCTTGACAGCGATTTAAATTTTGAGATAGAAACAATTTTTCATACCTCGATGTTTAATGCAAAGAGTATGATTAAATCCTTTCCACATAAGCGTATGAAATTAAATTTCTTATCCTTTCTATAACCGAATCAAAACTTTTAAACTTTTAAAACCGAACTTGAGCTTGGTTTTCACATCACAAATATTTGTAAAGCAGTTTAAAAACACTCTTGAAAATATTCCTTTTAAAGAGTAAATTATATTTTTAAGTGTATTAAAAGAAGGATAAAAAACAAATGTCATTAAAACATTGTTTACTAAAAATCCAAATGGTTTACACTTAGCTTTATAAAACAATTCCTTTTACAAGATTTCTCATTTGTAGATTATCATTTATAAATTTCAAACAACATTTATTATCCCGGAAGATAATAAAGCAATTAAAATGCTTTTATAAATTTAAAACAACGTTAAACATCTTAACAAAAAATTGATATAATCCTTTTATAGATTTTAAACCACATTAATTATCCCCAAAAACAATTAATCAAATTATAAATCCTTTAATAAATTAATCTATTAGCTTTAAATGCCTTTATTAAATAAGTTATTAACTTTAATTACCTTTATTATATCGGTTAATTATCTTTAAAACACTTTTGTTAAACTAGTTTATTAATTTTAAACATCATTAATAAATCTATTAATTATCATTACTATAATTAAATGATAATAAAAAATATTAAAACCGATTTGGAAAGAACTTACAAAATATTTAAGGTAAATAACCTTTATAATTTTAGAACAACTTTAGTTATCCATAAAGATAATCAAATCCAATTTATAATCTTTTATAAATTTGACATGACATTAATTATCTCAAAAGATAATTAGTTAAATTTATAATCTCTTTGTAAATTTAAAATAGCGTTAATTATCTCAAAAGATAATTAATTAAATTTATAACTTCTATTATGAATTTTAATAACCACTTGTACTTTATTTTCAAAATTTTCAAAATATTTGAAAATATAGTTTAAACGGCTTTCAAAGCTCAACACATGGCTAAACATTTTTTTGTGAAAATGCAAGTTAACATTCCACATATAAAAGGTTTAAAGGGATAATATTTCATAAGTGATGGTGTATCGATAGTCGTTATAATGACACTTACACAAATCAAACAATATGTCACAAAAATTTCAACAAAAAAAAATAAGAAACATCAGAATATAAGTAAATAAACATCAGCAAGAAACCCCTTAAAGTCTCTCTATAAAAGTCCCATGTAAATCCGATGAATATATGTGTGTTTTTCGAAGTGTTTCATAGCGTCATTCGTTACGTACACTTTGACTTTCCTTTTTTTTGTTCCCTACAATACAATACTTATTTATCCCATCCACTTTTCAAGCGGGAATTTAAATCCAAACAAACAACTAAATGACAACATAAACTATCATCCAAGGATTTAACAATAATTCATAGCAACATAAATATTATATAGTTTATTTAAAGGGCAGTAAACTCATTGAAATTCTAGTTGATACTTTCGCGTTTTGGTTTGGTCTAAATTCGAATGACGTTCGATTTTAGTCTGAAATTTCAATTGCCCCAAATTTAATGAAACAAGTTCCAGTGCGAAGATAAAAGCTTCACGAGTATAAAGCAACCGACCGCGTTCAAATCCGACCTCTTATGTGCAAGTTATTAATTTTATAAGTTTATGAATTAATTAAATAATTAAATTAATTAATTATCTAACTAATCACCCTTATTAAAACTAGTACCTTCTTCCCCAATTAGCTAATTACATCAACCTATATATGATAACATATGGACCCTTCTCCCATGCATGCATGCACGTTCTCCTCCATCTGACGAAACCCAAATCCGACAATGTCGACATCTTCTCTACGACCATTACCACCATCTCCCACTTGGCACACCATAGAAAAACTAACTTGGCACTCACGAATGCGACATGCATCAATCGCGAGGGATCAGACATGTCCAAAATTTTAGGAATGGTGCTCCGCTTCAAGAGAATAGCAACGGTGCTCGCCTCACCTTCCATCTTTCCTTAAATCAAAGACAAAGTCAAACCCTAGCTTACATTATCAACGTTTGAGCAACCCAAAACATAATCGAACACTACAAAATGGGTATGGGATGGTAGATCTTGTCGATGGAAACTCAGTGGATCCAAAGTTGTTAATTTTAGCGGAGTGTGGCTTTTGACTTTTAATTTTGAATGATCGGCCATTTTTTCTTTCTCGTTTTGGTTTACTAGAAGATGATAAATAGAAAGTTAAGTGCCTAGCTTTTCTAGGTGTTGAATTTGATTTTAGTTGTAAACCAAACAATCTACTTTACTTCGAATCCAAGCTAGCCAACAAATTCAGGTTAAATAAATTCTACAAGCAACCCATCAAATCAAAATTAAATCCCCTTTTAAAATTAGTTGAAAATTTTCGAATTTGATTTATAATTTTTTTTTGAAAGAAGGTTTTTGCAGCATCCCACTAGACAATATTTCATTCACATACGAACAGCGAACGATAGAAATAAAAATACGATCATTGACCAATATGCGACACTATCCCAAATCAATAATAAAATATACAGATTATTTTATGTTGTGAAATTTCAAAAATACCATCATTTGCCATATAATACATCTAATTTAAATATTTTTCAAATTAAAAATTATGGAAAAATTCTATAAATTAAATATAATACAATAAAAATAAAGTCCTTCTATTAACAAATTATTTTCGTATTATTTATCTGAACTATTTATTATTGTAAATAAATTTACAGAATGGATTTTCCTTTATTATTTATTAATTAAAAGAAGTTAAATAAGATTATTAGATCCATTTAATTAATATTTAATTCACGATTCAAATATCTAAATAATCCATATATTTGAATATAAGTTATTTATATTTTTAAACACCAATTATTTAAATATTTAAAATTATTAAATATTCAAAATCAAAACGATAGAATTTCGAGATGTTACATTCTCCCCCTTAAAAGAATTTCGTCCCTGAAAGTCCCAAAGGAAGAAAATGTCTTGAAACGCTAAGGTTTAAAAAGTTATTAATTAAAATGAATTATTAAACATTTAAAGTCCTTTTAAGAACGTTCACCTCGAGAGGGGGACTTCTCTTCTATGGAAGAGTTTGACCAATTTATTATTAATACTAATTTAATGGAATTACCACTTTCTAATAGATAATTCACTTGGAGTAATACTAGAGAACCTATGTCTATAGCCCTTCTAGATAGATTTATCTTTAGTGGCAAAATTGAGGATAAATTTCCCATTTGTAGAGTCGCCAGTTTGCCTTATACTTATTCTAATCATTGCCCTCTCATTCTTACGTATGATCATCATAAAATTGTTAATAAAACTTTTAAATTTGAAAAAACATGGTTATTAAAATCCAATTTCTCTAATCTAATTAAAATAAATGGATTTCTATGAATTTTTATAACATCATAAATACAGATAATTCTGCTAAAAATTTTGCTTTAAAACTTAGCGGTCATAGGAATTTTATTAAAATTTGGAGTAAGAATGTTTTTGTAGTATTAAAATTAAGAAGGAAAATTTACTTTATGAAATGCTTAATATTAACAAGGTAGAAGAAACTAGACAATTAAATCTTGGAGAGCGTAATGTTCTCACTAATTTAAAAGAAGAGCTTAATTCATTTTTAAAAAAAGAAGAGGTTATATGGAAACAAAGATCTAGAATTCAATGGATTAATGAAAGTGATAATAATACTAATTTTTTTTCATAATATGGCTAATGGTAGGAAACGTAGTAACAGGATAAATTTTAGTTTCGTGAATAATGTAGAATTGGTTTATCAAAGGGATTTTAATAAGGCATTTACTGATTATTATTGGGATATTTTTGGTAACTAGAATAAGCATAGAATTAATGTTAGATGGAATGATTTTTATCTTACTAAATCTAGAATTGATCTTACTGATTTTGATAATCCTTTTACTGAAGAGGAAATTTTTAAGGCTATTAATGATATGCCTAGTGATAACGCATCGAGATCCGATGGGTTTCCTATTTTACTTTACAAATTATTTTGGGATGTTTTAAAGTTTTATTTAATTAGTATGTTTAATGAATTTTATAATGGGAAACTGCAATTAGGAAGACTTAATTTTGCTAACGTCGTTCTACTACATAATAATAACTTAAAAGGTTTTAGACCAATCTCTCTAATTAATTGTTCTGTTAAAATTATCTCAAAAGTCTTAACTAATAGACTTAACAAAAGAATGAATGATTTAATTAATTGTTCACAAATTTCTTTCATTAAGGGTAGAATCACAGATGGAGTGGAAGCTGTTCAAGAATACATTAATCATTATTGCAATAATAACATTACATGTGCTCTGCTAAAATTGGACTTTGCGAAAGCTTTTGATCCGGTTGATTGGGATTTTTTAATTGATATGTTACTAGAAAGATGTTTTATTCGCAAATGAATTTGTTGGATTATGACTTTGCTTAATACTGGTAATTCTATTATAACGGTTAACGGTATTTTAGGGAATAAATTTCAATCTAAACGAGACTTAAGATAGGGTGATCCTTTATCATCTCTTTTGTTTAACTTATCCAAATGTTTTCGCTATGATAATTAAAAAACGGTTGGTAATGGTTCTTTAGGGAGCATTGGCGGTGAAATCTCATGCAATAGACTCTCTGTTCTTCAATTTGCGGATGATACCTTATTATTTACTTCTCATTTGTCTAATCATTTCATAAACCTTAAATTTATTTTATACAGATTTGAACATTTTTCAGGGCTAAAACTAAATTTGAATAAAAATTCAGTTTTAATTTCAAATGATATTGATAAGGTTGAAGTTTAGTCACTAATACGCTTAATTGTAAAATTATGAATTTTCCTATTAATTATCTTGGTTTTTTGATTAGATCAACTAAGCTTAAACATGATGATTGGCTACTTATTATAGATAAAATTAAAAATAGAATTTCTAATTGGAATGGGATTTTTTTTATCTAGAGCGGGTAGATTAGTTCTCATTAATTCTGTTTTATATGCTCTTTCGGTCTGTTGGATGTCTATGCATCTTTTCCTAAATTGGGTGGTTAATAAAATTGATAAAATTAGAAGGGATTTCTTATGGAGTGGCGATAATTCTGACAGTAGTCTTAAATATTTAGTTAATTGGGAAACTGTTTGTAAATCGAAAAAGGTAGGTGGTTTAGGAGTCATTAATTTACATACCGTGAATTTGTCTTTATTAGGGAAATGGTTATGGAAATTTACAGATATTAATGATAACTCTATTTGGAAAGAAATTATTTCTAAACATTGTAACAATGATATTAATAATTTATACCAAATTACACCTTATGTTGCCAATAAATTATCTAATTTTTGGAAATCTATTTTAAAATGTCATGAAATTTTTAACATTGGTACTAATACGATTGTTCATTCATGAAATAATACTTCTTTTCGGCATGATCGTTGGATGTCTGTCATTCATCTTTGGGTAGAATTTAAAGAGCTTATGGAAGTTTGTAACTTTAAGGTTTCTTTAATTTTAGATGTTTTTTCTCCAAAAAATGATCCCCCTTGGAACTTTTGTTTTAATGGATTGTTAGAAGGTACAACTCTTAGACAATTTTCTTTATTATGTGCTGGCTTGAGTTTATATAATATTGATAGTGAAAATGATATTATTACTAGGGAATGGGATAAAAGTAAGAAATTCACTTCAAATTATTTTTATAAATTTCTTAATTTCTCAGGCGTAACTAATAACTCATTTAAACTTATTTGGAAAACAAATGCTCCTTTTAAAGCTAAGATTCATATATAGTTAATCATGCATGGGAAACTAAATACTATTGAATTTTTAAAAAGAAAGAATATGCAAATTGATAATAAATGTGCTTTTTGTAAATTTTATTTTGAAGATATTAAGCATGTGTATTATGATTGTATGGATACTTGTTACATTCTTAAAAATACTCTCAAAATATTTAAATTTATTCTTACAACTAAAGTTACTAATTATGAATATTATTGGAATAATTTAAGATTTAAGTTTAAAAAGAAAAGTAGATTTTTACTAAATACTTTATTCATTATAATATGTTGGTATATTTGGTTTGAGAGAAACCAGAGACTTTTTAATAATAATAATAATAATAATAATAATAATAATAATAATAATAATAATAATAATAGTCATATTAGTAGATTGGTATTCATAATATCATCATTTTGTTTTAATTGGATACCAAATCCTAAATATAGATTAGCTAAAAATAATCATTTCAAGGAATATCTTAATAAGTTTATTAACAACATTAAGCAATTTTTGAAAAAGTAACAATATTTTTAAAATTAATAACTATAGCATTAACATTTTTTTAAATTTGAATGATGATTTTACCGACTATCATTATGTTCTTTGATTAAAGGAGCATAAGGAAAAAAAATAGATTTTATAGTTTATAGGTTTTTAACTTCATATTTTGTTAATTTTTTACCTTTTTTATTTCAAAATCTCTATTTATTATCTTTAAAGTTGGTTAAGATGTTGCATAATGTGCTTGGATTCTTTTTCTAGTCCGTTTCTTATTTTGGCTTTATTACTTTTACTTCATTAATACATACGTATGTATATAAATTTCATTTATATACATATATGTGTATTGTTCTTATACTTTTGTTTAGTACCATCTTCAGATACAGGTTTAGGCCGGATATGGTGTTAGACTGCTATTTGAAGGTTTTCAGGGTTATTGCCGTCAGGATTGCAGCGACGCGTTCATTGGGATATTCCATGTTGGCGGTGAGGCATTCTTTCTGGATCACCCGCCTTTGCAATGAGGCGTTCTTTCTCTGGTGGAGTTGCTTATAGGTGCCCTCGGTTACACCATGGATCTCCCGAGTTTGTAGAGAGACGTTCATTCTGGATCATCCGCATTTGTAGTGTATTTGGTCACACCATGGATCTTTCGAGTTTGTAGAGAATCGTTCATTCTGGATCATCCACATTTTCAATGAGGCCTTCTTTCTAATTCATCTGCATTTGCAGCAAGGCGTCCTTTCATTGGTGGACCTATTTATAGATCTCTTTGCTGATATCATTTGGGTTCTTCTAACACATCATTATCGGGCGGTGGTTTTGCCGGAGTTCGATATCGAGGTGTAATGGGAGGTGGCTTTGCTGGAGATCATTCAAGAATTTCCTCGAGTTTGTTTTTCTTTGTTCTTGTATTATGATTTGTCACCTATCAGGTATGTTGGCAGCTCCTTTGTTATTGGTGTTATACACACACACACACACACATGTGTGTGTTCTCCTCTACTTTAGGATCACACATTTCTCTCAAAAACAACTTTTAAGTCCTTTATTTTATAGAAAATTTTGGTAGTACTTCCTTTGCGTGGTTATATCCGAAAAACTACAACTCATCACAACTAGCCTAAACCAATCAAAAAAAATAAAAGGTAAATGGCCTCCTATATTTAGGGCATAAAATCATCAATCAATCACTAATAACTAAATCTACTGCGTACCTCTTTTGTGTTTGACTTTTTTTTGCAAGCAATTTACTATCTTAATACGAATGCAGATGTGCAAGAAATCAAATAGCAATCTCTTGCTTCCCTGTACCTATCTTGACTCATAATCCAAAAGTGAATTATATTGGGAAAAAGTAACATAACAACATAAACAATGTAATAACCATATGCAGCAAAGTATAGAGAATGCTCTATAGTAAAATACTCAGCATCTAATTTTTTCAAAAGATAAATTTAGAACTAAGTACCCTTTTTTAATATCCAAAATATATTCTCAAATTCCTCCAAAGGTGAAATATATAAAAACCAAAATCAATTATGACAAGGAGCGGGCTCCTCCTATCGAAGCATATCTAGAATCAAACATGGAGCATCTAGTGGTATTCTCATTCCTCCTAAAATAACAACTAGAGTAATTAGAATAACTACCGAGTCTTCCAAATCGGAAAACTCCCAACTTTAGTCATAACATAATATTTGAAAACCACTTCATAAAAAAATCTTTTCAAATATCCTAAAATAATAATACTTCATCAAAATTTCAAAAATAATTATATTATTAATTCTTTCAAAAAAAAAATTCTAAGTCATTTTTTCAATAGCACCGGTATTTAAGTCCTAACAAATAACAACTTTATAAACCGTAGTCTATAAAATCACATTATTAGTTAGATCAAATTCCATAAAGGAGTAA
Organism: Allium cepa; assembly: GCA_030765085.1. Classification (NCBI taxonomy): domain Eukaryota; kingdom Viridiplantae; phylum Streptophyta; class Magnoliopsida; order Asparagales; family Amaryllidaceae; genus Allium; species Allium cepa. Next base: position 382,413,913 of record CM060944.1, on the reverse strand, counting down.
ACGAACACTTAACATTGTTTAACATGTTAAGGCTTAACAAACAATATTTAGAATTTTGCTTAGGTTCATAACTTTCTCTATCATCCAAGGATATAGATAATTTCCTAAGCATACCATTACGCTCAATCAGCTTTTGGTTATCGCTTAGAAGATTATCTAAGCCACATCAAAACAAAATTGGATGTCATCCCTAAACTTCCCTAAGCCACACAACAAAGCATATTAATATATTTAAGGCATATAATGTGCGCAAATCATCCGTATGCAATATTTGGTCCGGCCACTAATTCGGATACATAGACTTCACTTCCGAACTAGTATCGCTCACTCGACCTTCCAAGCGGACTCCAATCAGGCTCCTCGGTTGGAAACTATCATTCTCCTTACATAGCTATAAACTATGGTAGAGAGCCTGAGTATCACATCAAGAATCCAAATCAAGTGTTCTCTGACAAGAATCAAGTGCTAAATCCTTTTCCAAATATGTGTGAATCATCTAAAAGTTATGTACTCAAATCCTAGATCAAAACCGTGCGAATAAAACAATCTACATACCACTTAAGTACTTAATCCGATTGGTTTCTTAACTACACCAATCTCTTTCTAAATTACTTTCAAATAAAAAATTACTCCACTTTATTTAATTGTATAATACTCTTTTATGTCGTAAGTGTACATACAAAAAGTCAATTTTAATTTATTTTTCAAAATTCAAAAGGAGGCCGAAATAAAATATGGGTCTTTAAAACTGAGTCAGCCCTTCGACCTGTTTGCCTTAGTGTTCTATGGAAAGATGTTAACAAGTAAGCCCGAAATACCAAATAGTTTTCACAGCTTAGATGATTAACAAAAACTATGGTTTCAATAAAACAATGCTTATTAAAACCTTTCAATCCAATCTAACCCATTTAAACTTGAGTTATACTATCTCTTTTCTATCCAAAAGTTTTAAAATCTTCATTTATAAATTTACGATTCAAAATAACTTTTATTTCAAATCAGTTTCCTTTAAGTAAACTTAAAGCTAAATACCAGTTTTTTTGACTCAAAATCCTTTTGAAAATCATACTATATATAATACTAATAATTTTAACAATTTATTCACTAACACTTTCTTTTTGTTCATTCAGATTTGAACTCATTTCGAATACAAAATGATAAAGAGAATAATTTCCTACATACACTACAACGTTTGTGTTTGACGACTAAATTTCTATTGGATTGGAAAATAGCTGAATTTTTGTTAATTAAAAATAACCATAAGTGTATGACATACAATTTTAGTACGTGGCAAGCACGGGTCGATCCGAAGGGAATTGTGTTAATTTTAATATTTCTACTCAATCAAATTAAACCAATATTTGAAGTTGCGTCAAGCAAAAAAATTCTAACAATCAATAAAAACTAAAAATGGATAAACATATGAGAGTAGAAGGCAATTTATAGGTAATTTCCTTTTCATGATCACATAAATCGACAAAACGAAATTATGATCTCTCTTTTGGTCATTAGTGAATTTAGTTGATATGTTTATCATAAATATGGCCTATTTGTGCTATTAATTAGACCAACATAAACTATCAAACTTTAACACACTCACTAAACCACTTGTTAACTCTTATGAAAATGTTAATGAACTTGAAAATAAATCTATTCTAAGCATGATCTGTTCACTAATTTTAAAATTCACTTCATTACCATAATCATATGTATATGAAGAGGTAATCTGTGTTTATATTTGTTTAAGCATAGCCTATTTCGTGTTAACAACATAGACTATCAAATTCAAAGTCAAAAAAACAAAATATTTACCACATTAAAACTTCCATTAAACATAAAAAGAGATCAAATGAAACAACTATGTTGAATTTACATGATTAAGAGATCTTCATTACCCCTAAATTGAAGGGTTTTAGCTCCTCATATTTGTTATCATGTCAAAAAATATAAATTGCAATATAGAACAAAAACAAGAGGAAAAGGAGAGCCAATTCATTTTGTATGAAATAAATCTATTCTACTCACTAGAAATAAACTATACTAATTGCACAAAATAAAGAACAAGAATTAAAAGAGCATGAAATTAAATTGCATAAAAAGAAAATTATATGAAAGAAGGCTAAGAAGCCATTAAAAAGAAAAGAGAGTTTTTGTTTATTTTTTAGCCTAAAGCTAAACTAACTAAAGGGGAAGCTAAGAGCTTCATTACATAAAATATAAGGGGTATTTATACATGCCAAAAACCCTAATCCATATTTTTGGGGTCTACCCAGAATATCGTTGGGGAAGTGTGGCCTCCAAGTTGTCATTAGCATAAGCATAATCCACCGTTACATGTGCATGTAAATTTAATCTCCATTAACATGTGTATTAGCTCGTAATTGTACATCATGGTAAGTGGGTAGGTGGGCTCCATATTCCGTTAAATGATTTATTTCCATCTTCATTTGTTTTCTTGTCTTGTGCATGCACATTTTCATGATGCCTCTTCATATTTTTCCAGCAAATTTCCTATAAATAAAAAAAATGTGCAAATAAATAGTCTTAAAATTAATATATGCACAAAAATGACCATTTTTTAACACCCACTTCAGGGCATTTTTCCTCAATGTAGGACTATCATTCCCATTTTGAAGGGGTGTTACAATCTCCCCTTCAGAGCCCAACGTCCTCGTTGGCTCATGAACACAGCACCACCCATGCGTCGGAGCTGTAACACGTACAGACCACAATTCCGGCTAGGTATGGCTCTGATACCATATAATAGCCCGCACCTCACTTAACGTGGATATTGTCCCCAACTTAGTCACCTCCGCCTTATGGACGAAGCCAAGGTATGGGGTTTTGTTCCTCAAAAGGCCTCGATGTTGTTATGAGGAGAAGGCTTTGGTACATAAGCACCCACTTTATAGTGTTTTTTGTGAGAAATGCGGATTAAGGATCTTAAGGCTAGAATAAACACTAGAGGGGGGGTGAATAGTGTTTTAGAGAATTGTTAAATCTTTTTGATATTTTGTTAATTTGAACACAAATGTATGCAATATTCAGACACAGATATGATCACAGAATCAAACACAGATGCAAATATAAAGTAAAAGCAGTAAAGGAAAGAACACACCGAATTTTATACTTGTTCGGAGTTACCCTACATCCAGTCCCGCACACAAGTATGAATTTCCTTTCAAAAAAAACAATCTTTACAATTATACCCTCGATTTCAAGTCGATGAGGTATACCCTCCAGAATCACAATCCTCTAGGTAGAGATACTTGATTTTCCAGGCAACAAGTTCACTCGATTGATTTCCCAAGGCTACAATCACACCTTATCTCGCTTGATTGATTTCCAAGGCCATAATCACACCTTTTCTCGCTAAGTTGATTACAAAAAGTCTATAACTCTGAATAGCATTGAGGATCTTGTTGAGATAGTGATAGAGAATCAAACCAGAGATAATCTAGTTAGATTTAATGTAGATTTCGGCAGAGTAATGGTAAGAATATGTATATAGAAATATGAAAGAAGAAGAGGAGTGAAAAACCTGAAAAACTAAATTAAAATTCGTTGAAACTAACCGCTATTTGTAGAAGAACAACAGTCATGTCCATTCGTGAAGAGTTATGACGAATAGACACTTCTTTTGAAATTTAAATTTTGAACTCAACTGACACCATGTCGACATGGGGTACTTGAGTATGTCGACATCCCAAGGGGATTTTTGGTGTTTTGATTTTCTTTGAAAATAACCTTTATCTTATATTAAAACTATTTTAAACTTTATAAATATACTTGACTATAATTATAATACATAAGTAAATATAAAGAATAACATATATATATATAGAATTTTACTATAATTTTATATTTAAATCTAAATATATAAATATTAAAAAAATTAAATATACTTTTATTTTAAAAGATAGTTTAAAACCAAGGATAATTTGATTTTGAAATTCAAGATTATTTTGAGGCTAAAAGTATTTGAAATCAGGATAGATGTTTTTTGATGCTTTTTAAAAGGAAGGTTTTGAAATTATTTTTGAAAACATGATATAATTTTGAAAAATCATTTTGAATAAAAATTTAGTGGATACAAAACAATGTTCCATTAGATTTTTCGTAGGTTCCATCCTACTTAGGGTTCCATCCCTTTAACAGGCTCGAAGTGGATTCCATTCCACGAATAAATTGGATTTTAAGATGCCAGGGTAAATTACTTGAAATCTTGAACTCTTGACAATCTTGATATTCTTGTTACTCATGAGTCTTCAATCTTGATATCTTGAATCTCTATACTGTACAGTCTTCATTCTTGGTACCTACATGGTTAAATCCTGCATATACATATATATCTAAACTTATACTGTTAGTATTTATATTTTATAATCTATTCTAAGGTTGCTGTCATCAAAACCATCATCTCGCAGACTAACATTTTTCACTGATGTAGGACTATTATTCCCATTTTGAAAGGGTGTAACAATTTTCCCCTATATGAAGATAAATAAATGATAATTTGAAAATAATTGAAATTTAGGTTTTAAAATGTTAAAATACCCTATATGCGCATTTATTTAATTAAATTAGAGTAAACATGAAAGTAAAAATATATGCATTTACGTGCACACCAATACCCACACACTTATCTTTTTATTCGTCCTCGAATAAACTAAAACTAAGATAAATCCATTTTCGTAGGGAGCACGATTACATTGAGCTATGCAACAAGCCGTTAAACCTCTAGGTGTCCCTAGTAGGACGAGTGTTGTCCCGTGGGGGTTTTTAGCGGATATTACCCACAAAATCCAAATGCAACGTGGATAATCCTAAATGCAAGATTTATTTACAAAGTTTTGAAAGCAAGTTTTTGAAAATATTTATAAATGAAGAATTTGCTTTCAAATTGACACGAATATGTTACATATAAGTTTTGGTCATTATCAGGAAATAAGTCATTTTTCTTGTCGAAATTTCCAATAAAAATTAAGTTATCATCATAATCAAACTCTATTTTGACTAGTTGTTTCGGTTGATAACATAGTGCAACTATGAAGTAGATCCTTAGTTGATTATCACAGTTTTTAAAAGTGGTATTTTCATTTCTTTTGAATAACAAATCGAATCAAATAAGTGAAAATAGTGCTTGGATTTCAACTGCTTACTCTCTCTTATTTGAAAATTTTATCGATATTAACAATATTTACATATGCCTAAATCAGAAAACCGAGGCTAGATATACAACCCATGCATTGCCTTACGGACTTACGTGAGGGTGATACAGAGCGTGGCAAGTGAACACACGAGTGTGTACACCTATCGACTGTAGGCATTATTAAAAAGAATTATTATATACATACACCTAATTCAGATAAACTGAGGCCAGATATACCGATCATGCACTGCCTATTGGGCTTACGTGAGAAAGATACAAAACATGGCGAGTGTACACACTTGCGTGTGAACACATGGCTCTAGGTGTTTTTTATTTTTATAAAAATCATTATTTTATGTTATGTGTATACATTATATATATATATATATATATATATATATATATTCTTTTTTTTAAAAAAAATTGAGTTTTGGAAAGAAAATGCAAAAATAAACCATGAAAAATAAAAAAGAAGACGAGGCCCCTCTACGCTTGATTTTGACTGTGTCCCCAAAGTCAACCTAAGTGAAAGGAGAAAAAATAAAAATATGACCTATATTTACATGAAAAGATTATTATTTACAAGACATCAGAGAATATACTGTTAAAGAGTAAATGAAAAGGTCTTTCAAAGATCAATTCATTTGTCTCGTTATGTATGAGAGACACAATTTAAGCCTAGAAAACCAAAGCATAAAAGATTTTAAAGTTGAATGTTGATTTGGAAGAATGAATGTTGTTTTTATTAAAAATCATTTGAGTTGTTTTATCTTCAATAATTTTTGAAGTTGATAGAAAAATTGGTTGAAGTTCAAGTTTATTTCCACCAAATTGAAACTCAAGCTTATCGTTTAAAACTTCTTCAGAATTACTGAGTTCAAAATCAAAATGGTGATTTAAATCTTCCTTTTCAGAATTCAACAACTCATCTTTGAAAAGTCCAAAAAGTTTGTCTTCACAAAATTCGTCTTCCTTTGTTGAATTGTTCATAGCTTCATTGCATATATCATGTTCAAAATCCAAAGTTGTTGTATTCAAATTTTCAAAACCTGAAAGAGGAAGATCGAAATTTAAAGTTTGTTCCAGATCTCCAAAAGAATTGAAATCCAACTCAATTACAGCATTTTTAACAACTTCATTAAGATATTCATTTTCAATTTCAAAAGTTCTTATTTAAAAATCATTGATTTTGGTAAAATGTGGATTATTATTTGACTCGTCACACGTTGGGTTTTGAATTTGTTTCTTACATTGTTTTATGTATGCTTCAAACAACAAATCCGTGTGACTTTTGTAAATTTCTTCCATTTGCTCAAAAAATCAAATTTATAATTATTAATTTGAAAATTTTCAATTTGAATTTGCTAAGAGTAAAAATTGTCACATTGAAATAACTCCCATTGCCAAAATAATTTAAACAACTATTTTCATTTTTGTTTGATTTTGAAATTCATTTTGGAGTTCGAAATTGAGTTGGCATGAGTTATAATTGTGAATTTTGGAGTGAATTCAAATTTTGATCATTTTGAAAATTTTGAATTGAGTCATTGCACAAATATGAACACAAATCATTTATCATTTGATTTTTTGTATGTAGAGAGATCAAGTAAAGACGAAATCGTTTCAATGCTATTTTCAAGAGTTGAGGGTTAGTCATTATTTTCAAAAAAAATTGGTTCAAATTTGAATTATTTGTATAATATTTGTCATTAAAATATCCATAAGGGTTTGATGTGAACTATATGGATTGTATTGATCTTCGCAACAGTTGTAAAATTCTTACGAGTAGGGAAATTCAGGCAATTTAAAAAAAAAATTATAAAGGAAAAATAATTACCAGAAAGAATTTATTTTTTCAAAAGGGAAATTTGGTTTTGTTTCATTTTTTGGATTTTTTTAAAAGATTTTTTTATTTTTTGTTTTCTAAAAAAACTACCTTAATTTTTGTTGAAATTTTTGATTCTGATTGAAAATTTTAAAAGGAAAGGATTATTTGGATTTTTTAAAAATAAAAACTAAGTTAGGTTAAATTTACAATTTTTTTGGTTTTGGATTTTGAATTTTTTCTTTTTTAAATATGCATGAACTAATGCAACTAAATGAATGTAAGGACTTAATTACAAGTTTTCTATCCTAAATAGCTCCTAACCCAAAATGGTATAATTACACTTTGTCTTAATTCAACAAGATAGTTCTCAGCCAGGTAACGGATAGAATTTATGGACCATGAATCACCGTAGTAACGCAATTGAAGGTTTAAATACCTTCAGAGAAATAATCAGTATAATTTTTAGGAATCACCGCAATATCTATAACTAATTATTGGTCTGCCATAGCCTAAACACCAAGAAAATAAATTATTCAAAGAAGACAACCTGTCAAGATATAGCTAAGCCCTATGTGAGCTCGTGATACCCTTAAGTCTGATGCGTAATCGCTAATATTAGCAAATTATAAGATGAAATGCAATTTATGGACTAAGGAAGGGGTGATGAAATCCCCCACTTTATGTGAATTTGGGTGTTGTCCTTAGAATAGAAAATAAAATGATATGAATGCAAATTGAAAATAAACGTGATTTAACAATGCAATTAGGAATGGATTTTTGTTTTTGTTTTTGAATTTTTTTTTAAAATGCAAGCAACCAACAATGCAAAGCAAATAAAAACAAAAAATGTGGGCATAATACCAGAGCGTGCAGAATTATTAGCAATTTATTTTAAAAGCAGCAATTTTTTTATATAAGTGGGCAAGAAATTTATTCTTGAACAATCACTTCTACCACCTGCAACCTAAAAATTTAAACAAATTATATATATATATATGTATGTATATGTATATGTATATGTATATGTATATGTATATGTATATGTATATGATTATGTATATGTATATGTATATGTATATGTATATGTATATGTATATGTATATGTATATGTATTTGTTTGTATGTATATATATAAGCAATATCAAGAAAGAACTAAAATAAAACAACAAAACAACTAAAAACAACACAAAACAAAAGAAAACAAAGCAATCGAAACTTGTTATTTTATTTTTCTTATTTAAAAAGACTAAAAACAATTGAATCTAAACCAATTCATCAAACCATCATGAATGAAATCAAAATGACCTATTTTATTAAGTATGTAACTAAAAACAAAACAAAATGAAAATGAAAATAACATAAAACAAATTGAAAATTGTTATTATTCTTTTTAAATTTTTATTTTTATTTTTTTAAATAAAAAGAGGAATAATTAGTGAAAACTATCTAAAGATTTTCTCTTTTTTTTAATTTAAGGATGGAACTAAAATGGATTTAAAACAAAACAAATTAAAACCACACAAAACACATTCATAATTAAAAAACCAAAGCTAACTTCACCAAACATATCAAACCCGGCCCATTTAAAAAAACAATCCCAACTCCTTCTTTAATTTACGTAATTACACAACTGAGCTTCTCCCTCTTATGAACGTAACAATCCGAATTCCAATGGTTCGGATTTTTTCAAAAATGCTAAAAACCATGCCCACTGAAGCCTGAGTTAGGTATTTGGTATCTTGCAAATAGGTAAAGACAAATATATCAGAGCTCAATAATTTATCCCACAACAGATTGACTAAAATATAATGTAAATACTCACCCAAATGGTAACACTTTCTAAGCAAGTGTCATAAAGCAGAGAAGTCCCCTCCATCTACCTAACATGTAGGATGTTATGAGGAGGGGATCAGAACAAAAGTTCTGATAAATAAATAAATTATATACTTCTATGCTTAATTCTACATTTATCGTTTTTTTTCCATTTACTCTTATATTAGGTTCATTAGGTTACAATACTCTCACCTCTGTTCGTGAACAGTGCCCATCTACTACATGGTAGATTAAAACCTAATAACTGACATATACATATATGTAGCTATATGCCCAATAACCATATTGGACCTAGGTACCACTCATGGTACCTTCCGTATCCTCCTTGAAAAGGGCTCCATCATCTTGCTTTGAGAGCTTTCCGTAACTACATCTATAAAGGACTGCTTCGTAAGGCCTACAATACAGATGCTCCATCATCTTGCTCCATAGCTATATTTGTAAAGGACTACTTCGTAAGGCATACAATACACATACTCCATCGTCTTGCTACGCGGGCGTTCCGTAGCCACATTTGTAAAGGACTGCTTCGTAAGGCCTACAATACAGATGCTTCACTACTTACTATGAAAACGTAAATTGTGTCTGCATTAGTCTATGCCAGTGCTCGGACATCCACAATGTACCACCCAGTGCATACATTGAGGACTATCTAATCGTTATGTCTACCATCTGGATCCCGCCAACAAGGTCTATTTGTACAGAATTCATTCAGGGAGTTTCTATATTTGTAAAGGATTGCTTCGTTGGGCCTATAATACATATATTCTAGTTGGTCTACCTCTTTTTTATCGTGGCCATGGCCCCATGCAGCCATCCCTCAACTAACCGAAAGACTTCTAATGAGTAAAGTGCCCATGACCTACAGCAAACAATCTAACATCCAAATGGTGGTGCCCCTCATCCAATGTCTCAATAGTGAAAGAATCATTGGCTTGTTGGTTTAACTCTAGTCTTTCCTGAAATCGCTCTTGGTCTTGATGCTGGTCGATATCCGCATGCGACTATCCTTAAACTTACTTGAAAGTACTGGACATACGAATATCCAACTCCGAACACCAAGCCCTTTTGACTGCCTATAAAAGCCTGCTTCGTTCGGAGCAATGCAAATGCAGTCAAGGCATACTCTCTTGATGGAACACCAACAAACCTGCCTCCGGGGGTGCAGCTTCATTAGGCTTACCCAAAGGGCCATCCTCGAGTATCCCCACGTTCCTTTGAAGTCTCGTACTTCTTTGAAGCCCAAAAATATTAAGTTGGACGTGCTTCTCCATTTATAAAATCCGTGATGGACCACTTCGTTAGACGCTTTATCCTTTGGGCTGCCCCACCCTCAATTCTTGTATTAGACCCTAGGTCTAATATTTTAATTTGCATTTAGTTCACTTTCTTATTTTGTTGGCTACTTATTTACCCAAATTAGCATATTCTTGCCTTCTATCTATTGTGAGATTTCCATTTATTTAATAGGGAATGCTGTTGGTATGAGCCATTTCATTATCTTGCTTACTTTACTTAATGTAAGTCTTTAGTTCATTAAAATAAGCCTCTTTTTTGATCATTCTTGCTTTATTTTCTTATTGAATTAATATAAATTATTTAAATAAGTTTCTACCATTATTACTGCTCATTAATTTATTCAAAGTCTCAAAATAAGATTTTCCGTTCTTATTACTTAATTATAATATATGTTATAATTCTACCTGTAGTTGTCATTTTCTCTTCATTTATAGTCCGTACATAATTCCAACGTTTCTTTTCCGTTCTAATCCGCCTTCTTTTATTATGATATAGAATATTATTTTATTCTCTTATATTATATAATTCACTTATCATAATAACTATCTTCTTAAATAGTCTGTGCAGTGAATGCAGATCTAGGTTCATTATCGTTTAGAGCTTCAAGTTCTTATCATAATTTACTTGATTCATGCCATACTTTGCTTTATTACCTTCTATTCTAGGAAGTAATTCTATTCTATTTAGTTGGTTGTGAAAACTATATTTAAAAATCTATTTTCATATTTTAATATTAAATAATACTATAAACAATAATCCGTAACTGCTAGATATCTCTTTTACTATTTTAGAATAGTGTAAATACAGTGGTTTCTCTATTTTACACTAGTTCCCTTTTTCAATCTTTTATTCTTTCAGTTACGTTTATCGTTATCTTTTAAATGTTAAATTATAGAAATGTATCCTATTTTCTAAACTAACCAATTAGTCTATTAATTACTTCCAAATCAAGTTATTAGATTAATTTACTATTCTCGTTTTAGCGTAATTTATTGCAGAATTCCATTTTTCTAGCTTTATTCCAACTTTTCTAATCTTACATTTAATCTGGTAATTTTCCATTTTGATCCATAATCACGAATTTTCTTTTTAAGTATATTATTCGCGTACAAAGAGAATAAAAAGAAACTAGCATTTAGGCTAAATTATAACTTCGAACTAGATGTAAATAACTGTAAATTTCTTACAGTTCAGCATAACTAATTAACAGAATTAATTACTGAAATGCTGAATAAAATTATTTAATGGGAATTTAACGATAATGTATCGTAAATGTAAATGATATAATTAAATCCACTCATATTGCTAGCTTTCCAAATCTCCCTATTTTTATTTCAGATCTGTCCCTAACATCTATATTCACCTCCCTTGTAATCCCTATTTAGAATTACAAACGATATATTTACATATCTATAATATTTGAATGAGAAAAGGAAGAGATTTGGATTGGAAATAGCAAATAAAACTCAAATATAGGGTTTTACCTCTGACATAGCCTTCTAATTTGAACCAATTCCTAATTAATTCTATTCCCTTTCTATTTTAATCTAAATTCGTGTGAATTAGATCTAAAATTTTGTTATTAAGAAAGTGTAGAAGAGACTGAAAAATGGCAGAGCTTCTGTAGGCAAGAAAAAAATAATGAGAATAAAATGAGGTTCTGCACTATATTTATAGTGGTTCAAACCAGTACTAACCATTAGATATAGAACTCTAAAATCTAAATTATACACTCAATCTATGAACATTAAATTAATATGTTTTCTTCTGTGTTTGTTTTTATTCCAAATTATTGTCCAACAATCTTTTCATTAATTACTTTTTCCTTCTCTCTCGCAATCTATGGAAACATATATTTTTAAATGTGATGTTTCTTTTAAATAAGATTCCCCTATTAATCAACCAGTTAATAGATTTCATATATACCTAGAATTAATTTACTATCTAATTAATCCCTGCCTGCATTTTAATTTCTTACCAAACTAATATGTCAATCAAGACATATTAATTCGTCATATATATGTATATTAATTTATTATATTCCCATAATTATTGCATGAATTCTATAATTGAATTTTGAATCACAATCTTAATTATATATGTTACCATAAGTCTCCACGTTTATTAATTAACAATTGATTACTTGCATAAATTACGCTTCCTCCATTTTATTCTCTTGCACTAACGTATATGTTTCTAATCATATCAATTAGTTTCTACAATATACGTTCCCTTACTTGTCAGTTCCTATCAATTAATCACCTTTACTAAATAATTGAATATTAATTTTCCTTTTATACAAACACTATCAATTAATTTTCCCTATTAATTAATTTTATATAATTTCTCTCTCTAATTTATTTGTTATATATATATATATATGTACTCTAAATAGTATTAATTAGTTTCCCCATTTACAAACATTTCTTTGTTTTAAAATTTCAAACGTATATAACTTAATTATTTTCATATATAATTATAATTTAACGCGGAGTGCTATAGTGAATGTCAAAATTAATCAAATTACAAATATCAAATTCCTAAAACCCCAAAATCCAAATGAATTTCATGAATATTGAAGAATTAAGTGATGTGATATCAGGAGTCTGGTAGTCGTGGCAGTTTTTTTTTGGATCTGGTAGTGAGTTGCATAGACGATTTTGAGTTCAAGTTTTTGCGAAATTAGATCACTGCTTATGAATCGATTTGTGTCGCAGGCGATTTGCTGGTCATAATGGTTGGAGATTTATTTTGAGGATGGGGCTGTTGCATGTAGATGAAGGCGGGTTAGATCAAATGGAGGTTATTGTGGAGTTGGTAGTGTTGCACTAGGTTGTAGATGGCAGAGGGGGCTTGTGACAGAGGTGTGATAGGCAGAGGCAAATAGGGTGTGGTGGTAGGAACTGGTGGTGCAGTGGAGTTGTAGGCAATGACTAAAAAGGATGTGGTATCAGTTCACTGTGATATTATGGTCTGGAAGTTTGTGTATATACTATGATACTGTTTTATAGAAGTTGTTGATGTGGTGTATATGTTGACAAAGGATGTTTTAGGTGGTGGCATTGTAGCAACAGCAAGAGGTCTTTGATTTGTGGAAAAGAGTGGTTGAAGTAGTGGAGAATGTATTTGAAAGCATAAATATTATGGTGGAAGAAAGTGTACTATTGTATGAATTGCTAAAGTATGCAAGTGTGAGGTTACGGCTAATGGCTGTGAATTGAAGCAATAAAGTAGACCATGGTGAGGATGGTTTATGTTCGGGAGGAAGCAAGAAGTTGATAATGGGGATAATTGTTGTTATTTGATGTATGCAGGCAGGGATTCCTGCAGTGTAGAGGAGTTGTATGCTTTATGATGTGTAGCATTAGAAGAGGGAAAATGATGGTAGAAGTTTAGGCTAGTTGTGTGACGGCCCGTCTTCCACTAACCAGAAAGACATATCATGAATTAAGAAAGAAAGGGACAGGAAGAGAAAGAAAGAGAAGAAAGAAGAAACAACAATAGAATCTCAACAGCGGAACGAATAAATTATATTAATAATCAAAAGTATTACATAGATATACAACAACAATCAGAGTTACACAGATTATACATCTCATACTAGACTCAGAGATACCAACACAGTACAAAACAATTCAAACAAACGACTCGGAGATACCAACACAGCGGATACTAGATAACTACAACGCAGAAGCCACCTGCTCCATTTGCTCCTCCATAATTCATCAAAGCAAACCTGAATCCCTTGGCTACTCGTAAAAATTTGAGTACCCAAGAGTTTATGAAAAACAAAAATAAACTCCGGGTCAGACATGGGTCTGGTGTGAGTAACATGTTAAAGTTGCTTAACTTTTGAAAAACCTTTAAAAAGAAAGGTATCACGTAAGACTTCCCACACATAAACATGGAAAAGTTTTTACCTTACTCGAACCAAAACATTCGATTGGAAATCCAATGATATTATAATAGTGTCTAGGGTTTTCAAGTAAATATGAAATAGCCGAAATTGTTACATTATTAAATTCCAGGTACTAGCCACAAAAGTGGGTAATACAATCAAAACCGTTGGCACTTATTGGATTTTGGATTCCATACAATGGCAGGGCTACTGGGGTACCGCCCGTCACAGTGCGTGGCCTAGATCACCGTACCGAGGAGTACGCCCGCTCCCCTGCAACACAAGGCCAGAACCATCCCTTACTGGAAAGTCCCGAACAGGACAACCCCGGCAGTTGTCGCGAACCAACCGCCCACACAACCGAATAAAAAGGGACTTCTAGACAGGGGTAAATCTCGCTCTCCAGTGGGAGCTACCCATGAAGCCTTGCTGCACCTCCCCTGTTTTAGCCATTCCCGGTTGATGAGGCTTGAGGCTACGATCACCTTTAGAGAACACATCTCTTAGAACGCTCATCGTCCACCTGACGATGTTCTAAAAGCATTCAATCCATACAAGTTCGTTCCGGGTTCGATCGAAACCGAAGGCATTATCTCTTTACACTAATTTTGGAATCACCCTCAGAGTTAATGGCGATAACCCTTGCACTCTAAATCTCCATCTCGAGCCTATAAGAACTAGCTCTGTCAAACTCATCATGGAATCAACCCCAGAGTTATACTGACGTATAGTCCTTACACCTCGAGTCTTCACTCTTCACAAGAGATCATGACCTATCGTTAATTTGGATCGATGTGCTTTTCGGATATCCAAATATGGAAATCTGATCCCGGTCTCATCGAAATCCAAAACGTGTCTTTTAGGTCCAAGTTGTTTTAAGTTTAAAACAATTAAATTAAACTATCTATATACACACATATAGATAATTTATATCATCACAATAGATAATTATTACCACAGATAATCCATATTATCATCAACAGAAGATAATCCAATTCATCATCACAATGCAACCAATGCATCCATATCACACATCATTGCTAATCTCATATCTGAGATTCAAACCATTCAAGGAAATTTATATCATCCATATATAAACAAGGATTAATAATCACACCATCTATATAATTAATTTAAAATGAATTAAATTAATTATATCATCTCTAATTAATTTAAAGTAAATTACCTCAATCTAAAATCCTACTTACACAACCATCGATTTCAAATCAATCAATCAATTAATTAATTAACCACTAATTAATTCCTTCTTGATTAATCACCCTTGATTAATCATCCTTTAATTATATTCAAGTAATTAATTTCACAAATTAATTATTCTTAATTAAATATTGTAATCAACCTCTAATTACTCCGTTAATTAATTAATTATAATTAATTACATTATTTCTTAATTAATTACATTAATTAATTACTTTAATTACTTATCATAATTAATTAATCTTAATTAATTAATCCTCAATCACATCATTAATTATATTAATTAATGATTCCTAATTACATTTAAATTAATTAACTTTATTAAGTAATTAACCTTAATTATTAATCAATTTGATTAATTAACTTCAGTACTTAACCATTTTTAATTTCTGCATTAAGTAAATTGATTACCCCTAAATTAATTATATTTAAATAATTATATCATTTATTAGTAATTAATTACCCTTAATTAATTACATTACTTAATTATTTATTTAGAACTTAATCAATAATTGCTTAAATTAATTATACCAAGTAATTAGTTATTAATTTCTTTCACGGAGAAATTATCCTCCATAATAATTTCACAAGCAATTAATCTCAGTACTTCATACTTTAAATCAATTACATTCTGTAATCACTCATCTTAATTACTTCTTTAAGTAATTATTAATCTTATTAACCTATCAATGATTACTCTAAATTAATTAAACTTAATTAATTAATTTAAACTAATCAAATAAATTAATTAATTTTCAATGAGTGGTTAATAACTTTAATTACTTCACAAAGTAGTTATACTTAACCAAATTCCATAATGATTATTTTAATTTAATTAATCTAATTAATTATCAAAATTAATTACTTCAATTAATTAATAAATAATCCCAAGTTAATGACCTTCATTAATCTTATCAAAAATTTCCTTAATTACCTTACTAAAGTAATTAACTTAAATTAATAAATATTAATCACACATTTATTAATCTTTAAAAAATCATTTAATTAATCACTAATTATTTAATTAATTAAGTTTTTAGCTTAATTAATCTTAACCTCTTGATTAATTAATTTCCAATCATTAATTAAAATCTTAGCTTATTTAATAAATGTTCTTATTTCCAAATTTTAATTAATCTTAATTAACTAACCTTAACCTTAATTAATTAATTCAAAATCCTTATTTAATTAATTAAATAAATTAATCAATTATCCATCTAATTACCTTATTAATTTATCAAACCAAATCATTAAATCTTTGATTTATTTTAAGTAAAACATTTCTTTTTAATGATTTCATTATCATTATCAAAGTAATATTTAAAACAACTTACTCTAAAATTTGTTTCCAATTTTTATTTTAAATTTTAAATTTAAAATGAAAACCAAATTTAACTTTAACAAAGTTTTTTTTTAAGAAAAAACAAAAAAAATTAAAAACCTTTTTTTAAAACTTATGTTAAATAATCTCTCATTTTATAAAAGGATTTAAACCCATATTTATTTAAGATACAAATCATATTTAAATTATGATTCAACATCAAAAACTGTTTGAACATTTCAAAATTTAAAAACTTCTTTTATTTTCAAAACATGATTCAAATTTGAATCTTGTTTCCAGATTTAAACTTATGTTTAAATCTTCCATTCCAATTTTAAAACCTTATCTTTCAATTCAATTTAATTAAACTCCTTTAAAGTTGTTAAACATTTTAATTTAAAAAGTCTGAATTAAATTTAAAAACTGGAATTCAAATCTCAGTTTGAAAACTCTACTTTTAAAATTTAAGTTTTAAATTTCTGTTTAAAAACCATGCTCCAGATTTTAAAAAACAAATTGAATTAAAAAAACTGCAGGTTTCTCTGAAACCTGTAAATTTAAAAATACCCGAGACTCCCCTTTATTTACTTCGATTAAAACTATCTACAACTTCGAGCAAAATCTCGAATTTCCCGTGTGTTACCCGAGCACAATAAGTCTGCAAACCCAACAATCCACCTTGACTCCATCTTCTTCACCGTGCACATGCACGGTGGTTCTGGCCACCTCCGGCCACCACCCAACCAACGAGCAAGTCGCCGACCATCCTTGAATCACTTCGGCGACCCTCAAAACCCCCTCAATCCACTCGAAATCAAATTCGAGTATCTCTAAACCAAAACCTGTCAATAGTTTAAGCTTCAAACCCCAAACCTGGAAATCGTCCATCCTCTCTCCTCCGGCCATCGGAGGCTCTGCAACGCCGTCCAACTCCTCTTCGACACCCAAAGAGCCATCACCCCAAAAATCACTGCACTCGGTCCCCTATAGTCTTCCCATAGATCAAATCATTGCATTGCCTAAAAACTAGGTTTAGCACTTTCCCCTTTTTCCAGAAAGAACAGAAATGCACATAAATCCATCACTAAAAATTGCAATTTTGGTTTTTAAAAGTCACAATTTAGTTTTAACTTTTGATTCAAACACCTGAAACTTACAATCAAACTGGATTTTGTCAGATTTTAATTTACTTGGTTATTACTTTGTTTCCAGTAAAAATACAAGTATTTTTTTCATGAACAAATCTTAACTATAATTTATACATACATTGTTTATGTCTCATGTATTCTTACAGATTTATTTCAAGGATACTTAAGTTTACTAAACATGAATCTGGTTCTAAAAAAATTGTAATGATCATAACATAGCAAATCTTATACTCATATACACAATACAATCTTTATTACAAGAATAAACATGCATCATAACTATACTTGAGATTTTAAACTAATGAGGTAAATCATACAAATCAACATGAAATCCAGGTAAACACACATAAGTCATAAATCAAGCAACAATTTAATACTTAAATTTTTGAAAATAAAAAGTTACCCACCAGTCATTTGAAAGACAGAGCACAAATTTTTTTTTTTTTTTTGAAAAGCTTTTTGTTTTGATTTAACTTGAGAGCTTGTTGTTAAAACTTGCATGCAGACTTGAACAAAACATATTGCATAAGCCTAACCCAATTTTAAAAAAATGCAAGCCATTCTAAACTTGCTTCAGATCTCACTTTTATTCCCAGGTTGAAAGATGCATGCAGGCATATGCTTGATCCCCAGATTTTAAAGAAATGCAGGGGCTTCATTTTGCTTTCGCAATGAATTTCAGGTGCAGGCTTTTGATTTTTTTTTATAGTTTGAGGAAGATAGTGCATGCTCTTGATTTACACAGTGGATTGCAGGATTAAACATGCAAACTTTTGATTAAGGAAGGGTTTCAGATTTTGATAATGCTTGCATGCTTTAGTTTTTGAAAAGAAAAATGCACTGGCTTTTAGAATAGGTTGAAGAAAAATGATTTTGCAGAGGATGTTGATTATAGATTTGAACATGATTTTTTTCTGGGTTTTGAATAAATTATCAACTGAAACTCTTGTCTTAGCCTTTGAAAAAAATGAAGATTTAGAAAAGAAGAATGAGGGAATGAAGAAAACATGTTTTATAAGTGTAATTGATTTATTTAAAATTAAAAAGAAAATTAAAAAAAAATATGACACATGTACTAAATTCTTACATTTGTCAATAAAGGTAGGTTATTAGTTCACACTTGTCTCACTAGTTACATAAAATGTTAACATTTGTTTTATACATATTTACTTATTTTTATTTAATTTAAAGGAAATTGAAATTCTCTTTATTTATTAAATATATATAAAGTAGTTTCATAAATAAATAGATATGTATTTCTTTTTAATGAAAATGAAATAAAACAAATTATATAAAAATGAAAGCTTATGTATAAGGTTTATATATGTTTATTCATTTGAATTTCAAAATTAAATCAAATTCAAATGCTATTTATACATTTAAAAATTCCATTTAAAACTAATTTATCAATATATTTTAAATTTAAAATAATAACACTGTCTTTTAAAATCTTATCTATATTTATATTTTTACATTTATTATTTGAAAATAACTCATTTATCAATTTTAAATCATTTATAAAAGAAATCATAAATTACTTGTCTTATTTATCTTAATTAAAAGAATTAATGTTTAATATATAAAGAGTATTTGAAATTTGCATATAATTCCAAATTATAATTATTAAGCTATATTTAAAAAGAAATAAAATAAACTTTTATTTATCTTTTTAAAATTTAAATTACGCTTAAAATATATTTAAAACAATTTATTTAAGTATCTTAAAATCAAATAGTTATTTATTTAATAGTTTGAATAGTTATTTATTAAATAAAATAATAAATTCCAAATTATCAAAATGAATATTAGAATTAAAAACAAGATTTTATTTGTTCATTAATTTAAAATCAAAACTTATCTATCTACAATATACATACATATATATATATATTATAAATAGAAAGCAATTTATTAGCTTTTAAAATATAAAATTTACCAATTAAACATTTATTTAATTGGATTATTAAATCAAGTAAATTTTATTGACAGAATTTATCAAATCAATTTAATTTTAAGTACAGATTATTAAATTGATATTGTCAAAATTTCCGGGATATCACATTCCTCCCCCCTCAAAAGAATTTCGTCCCCGAAATTTAAAAGCAAAGGTAATTTAATAATCTCATTAAATATTTTAAATTTAAACACAAGCATATATCAATCATATGCTAAGAACTAAAGCAACCAATTTATCTAATCAAACAAATTTAATTATCCAGACAAAATTCTGGATAAAATTTTCTCGAGTTTCCCCAAGTGTGTGTGTGTGTATGTACATACACGGAATACTCGCTCTATAGAATCCAAACAATCTAAACTACGAAGCTACAGAGCTCCTTCTCATCTAGATCTATAAAACTAGACAAGATATCAGACTACAGACGAGTCTGACTCAGCAACCAAACCCTCCTGAACAGTTGGTTCCACAACCAGAGATAGCTCATGCACGTATTCCCTCAGAGATATGTGAAACTCATTAAATCCAATTATCCAAACTGGCAATTCAACTCTTGAAAACCAAACACTGATCCAACCAAAACATAGAAGAGATCCAAAACAAATCTCCGACTCCGGAACCCAAATTCCTTCTTCTCTTAACCATAAAACTCTTCGGATGATCCTGGGCTGCCCATATCCAAACTGATCAGCTTAACCTTAGCTGATGTCCCCAAAAGAAACAAGCTGGACCAAAAACATCCCAACCTAACGATCTCCTCAAGATCAATCCAAAACCAAGTACACAACTCTACTCTTCAAACCTCAGAAGAACAAACTCACTTCTTCTATAGAAAAACAAATCAGAAACATTCCCAAACTACTTCCGCAGCACAACTCTAATCTGGAAAAGAAGAAACTGCTGATGAAGAACACGAGCACAATCTAGACAATCACATCCCAGAATATGGTATAAAAGAAAACTCAGAAGTTCCACCAATCCTGAGCTGCCTCACCAAATCCTATCTCAAGAAATCATCCTTCTACTAGCTGAACCACTATCTCCGCTCCTAGAATCCAGACGATAAGAAAACTCAATCTGTAACGACCCTAGATTTTAATTTAATTTAAATTGATAATTAAATGAATTTTTTTGAATTAAAATTGTAAGTTTATCGATTTAAGGGATGCGAGTTTCCCCGATTCGACTAGAAAATATATAAAGTCATATGGATTTGACAATTTGTATATATGTGTATATATATTTATATTGGATTTGAAATAAAATCTTAAATAAATGGTTTTAATAATAATTGATAATAATAAGTATTACAATTGATGGTTACTAATAATTTGAATTTTATAAATTTCATATAAAACAAAGAAATTAAAGTAAGCATTTATAATAGATATAAATCTAAGAAAAAAATGACAATAAACAAAGACAAAACAAAGTAAGAATATAATGTATAAAAAAAAAACATTAAAAATACATTTAACAAACTTGTTAAGATTCAAAACAAATAAATAAGCAAAGTATGAATCAAAACAAAGTAGAACATAGAAACAAATTAATTAAATCTAACAACATGTTATTCATCAAAATTACAAAGCAATATATATACTCAGCTGAAAATAAGAAGTAAGTAAATACATTAACTAATAACTTAACAACATAATTAAAATAGAGACTTATTTACATTATAAAGTGCTAATTTATAACCAATATATGAAGTGTGGTATTAACAATTGTATACAACAAGACAGTAAAACATGTTTATGCAGGCAAGTAAAAATAAAAGATCCATCTACATACACAAATAAAATAAAAACATGTACAAATGGAAAAGTAGTCAGTTTAAACTTTGAATAGAGATCTACAAAATATATGCAAACTATCTATGTACAAAAGAATTTAAAGAAAAGACTTGAAGTATGAAGCAAGATGTAAATAAGGAGCAAAGAAATTCAAAGCCTGCAAAAGTAGATTTGTGTACATGGCAAAAGTACATATGAATATGCTTACAAAACAAAGCAGAACTGTGTATATACATACATAACAAATAGTATAAGTTGTAAACAAATAGGACATTGCATTTAATGCAACATACCAAGGCAATTAATGCAAGCCTCTACAGCATGCTTTCTGTACAAATAATAAACTGCACATCTCTTTATATATATGAGTTGCCTCCAATTTGTTCAAAAATCTTTTACTGAAGAAAGAAGAAAAAAAAATATAAACATCATCATCTAAACTCCATTAATCATTCAAGTTCAAAACAAGTTGCAGATTTAACTCCAAGGTCAAAGTAGATGAAAATTATCCAGGCTTTCTTTTCAAATTTTAAAACAGTCGGGAGCTTTATATGCAAAACTGTGTTAGGTGAGCAAACTACCTCCTTCCAGTTTTCAACTTCATTTATATCTTGTTTGTGATGAGTTTTCTGATGTTTGTGAGCGAAACCATCACTGCATGTTGGTATTGATACAAAGTATCATAGTATATATGTCTAAGTAATGTTTGTTTGCACTGGAAGCTTTCATAGTTATTGTTGATCTGTATTTCAAGTTTTGTACAAAGTAAAGCAAATAAATTTACAAAACTATTTATATAACCATTTGAACTTGGTAGTGAGCTAAATTCGAGTTTGTTTATATGAAACAAAGCCTGCAAACATGTTTAAGATTTAACAGTATGATATTAATACTGTATTATCCAACTACAGGTAAATAAGAAATCAAAGTTTAGAATTCAAATGTTTAAATTTGAAAATTCAATAACATATTTAAATTTCATACAAGTAATTATGATTTTTAACATGAATATTAAGATTTTTATGCAAAGGTATTAAGAGCAGTTTTGAAATGAAACAAAAATGGGTTTTTGTAAATTTTGGAAGATAGAGTTAACTTTAATTCCTGAAATTTGGAATGAAGTAAGGTTGAAGTCGTACTAACACTAGAAAAATGTCTAATTATTTTTCGAATTCATAAATTTTGGGTTTGAATCTAGAGTAGGGTTTAAGCCCGTATTTTTCAATGCTCTGTAAAGAAAATGATTTCGGCATCATATGCAAACCGAGTGAAGCGTGATTTTTGGTGGAGTTAGGGGAAGGTGTGATCGAGGTATTGGTGAAGATTCAACGCCTACGGTGATGTGTGGTGGCCGCGCGATTGTTTTGTCAGTAGGGGTTTTGTTGCCTTGTTCGAACTGCAGGTCAAAATTTGTTTCCATCTTGTAATTGAAAAACTGGGTTTCGATTGTGATACTAGGGGTGTTTTGTGGTTTGTGGGGACGGTAGCGAGTCGCCGCAGGGGAGGCGAGCCACCGTGCACGTGCACGGTGGAGAGGAGATGGTCGAGGATCTAGAGTCGTCGCGTGCCCGTGTTTTTCTGGTGTTGCTTCGAGTATGACTTCGGTTTGCCTCTGGGTCGTTTTCGTGAAATGGGTTTCTGCTGTTCTTTGATAACTTCAACTAATAAAAAAAAATGAAAAGGGGAAGAAGAACTGAGAAAAAGAAGAACAGGGAAGGGGTGAGAGAGAGTGACACGGGAGAGACACGAGGGGAAACTCGAGTTTTCTCGAGTAAGAAATGATGCGGTCTCGGTGCTTTCCCAGAATAGCCGCGAATAATGATTTTTGTACAAGTGTTTAACTTAGTTAATTAAGTAATGTTAGTTAGTATTAAGTCAATATGTAACTTAAAAGTTTAGTAAGGAAAGTTGTAAAGATAGTTAATCAGTTTAAGGTAAGAAAATTTAATTTATTACTTTAAGTAAGTAAATAAATAAACTAATCAAGTTAATTTAAATGATTTATTATGAAATTGGTTTAAAGGTTAATTTAATTAATAAGTAATTAAAGAATGATTTATTTAATTATAAATAAATAATTAGATTAATTTACAATTAGAAATGATTAATAATGAATTAATCTAAGATAATTTCTTAAGAAAGTGATTAAGAAATATTATTAGTTAATAAGGATAATTAACTAAGGATTATTAAGTAATTGATTTAAAGTGATTAATGTTAATGATTTATTGGATTAAATAATTTAGATAATCAATTATAAATGATTTAAATGTAATTACTTAATGAAAATAATCTGATCAGAATTGGATAATAAATTCATAAGTAATTAAATTAATTGGAGATAAATTGAATTACATAGGACTAAACGATAAATAAATCCTGTTTATAAATGATTTTTGGATGCTTGAATTACTTATGAATGATCGTATTTTATGAGATGCCTTGAATTGATTGTCCTCTCTGATCTGTAATATCTTGTTCTGTGAATTGAGCTATGTGAAATTTACTCATTTACTTATGTACATTTGTGTATTATCTGTGAATCTGTGAATGGAAGATAAGCGTTATAATTTATATCGCTTATCGAATATATTGTCGTATTTGATCTGTGATGATTGAATGGTTGTGCACTATTGCGTTAAACCCCTTGACCACACTTATACACACACAATTATGGATTTCACGAGGAAATCGATTAAGTCACAGAGTTTAAAATGATTTTTAAAGTTGAATATTTAAATTCAAATGTTTTGGAAATGGAATCGGAATAAATGTGAAAAGCTTTTGGAATGAAATTTCAAGTTAAAATTTATTTTAATTTACTTGATTAAGTTTTGAAATTTAAATAATTCAATTTAAATTTGAATTCGATATTTGGAATTGAATTCAATGATTGGAAATTATGGTTAAAGTTATTATAAACAGGTTTGTATGAATTTAAACCATTTTAAAAGCTATAGTTTTGGGAATTTGAATTTAACCCAAGGATTTCAACTCGTATAAATGAATCAGATTTCCAAAATGAAAACGGTTGTTTTCAAATGATAAACACTCTCAAATAAGAACTGAGATTCCAGTTAATTAGGGGAATTTCAAGATTGAATGGAGAAATGATTTTCCTAAGTTATGAATGAATTCTTTTTGAAAGCTATGAATTAAATCTGTTTATTTTTAACAGATTTAAATTGATGATTTGTTTAAATCAAATTGAAATTAAATTGTTTTGAAGGCTATAAGTTAAATCTTTGATTTAGGGATTTAACGAGTTAATCGAATTGAAATGAAAATTGATTTGGAAAATCTGTGAATGAATCTTTTGTTTAAAAGATTAAAATGTGAAAATTGTTTAAACCGTTAAAGGTTGTGAAAAACAATCTTTTTGTTTAAAAGATTTGAAATGGTAATTGGATTAAACCATTTGAAAGAAAGTTTTGGATTTTTAAGTTGTGACTTAATTGAAATTCCTTATCCATATGTTTTAAATGTTGCGCTTACTATTCGGGTTAGCCGGGAAAGGACCTTTGGGTCGTATAACCCATTCCGAATATGTGATTTGTCGTTATGGATAGCATTTGAAGACCGGTGATGAAGACCGGGTATTTGCAAGAACGATAGGATGACCTATTGATTGTCTCTGCACTGAGTTGCAACGGTATAGAGACTCCCTAAGTGATGGGAAATTCGATCGGGATTGTGAATATCCGGATTGCAAGGACTTCTTTGCAAGTGCCTTCAGTTCTGTTCGAGCCCGGAACAGACTTGTATGGATTGTATGTCTGACATTACAAGTTGAGATATAAAGCAGATTTCTTTCAAATATATTTCTGTTGGTGGCGGAGAATTTATTCTTTTAGCTTAACACCCTTCTCTGAGACGTACGAGCTCAGAGGTTATATAGTTGAAGGTTATCAGCGATATATTCCAAATTTGGTAATGTGACATGCTGAGTGTTGCTGTGAAATGATCATTGTGTTGATTATTTGTGATAGGATCATTTATTTGATCGTTTATCCTGGTGATCATTTCTATGATCATTTGTTGACCCAAAGCATGGCTTTTGTATAAAGTATGTTTTTGTGGATGAGACTTCGTCGAGCCTCACACCCCGGAAATGGTCAAAACAGGAAAGATGCGGCAAGGTTATGAGGGGTAGCTCCCTTTAGGGTATGTGCATTTCCTTCTGGATAGAGGTGGTATCATGGTATGGAGCCCAGAAATTTAACCTATGTGGTTACTGCGAATTTATTACTTTGTGGTTGTTGGTTATCGGGATCCCGTGAGAAAGGTCGTTTACGATCGGGGGATGGCATGCTCGTGTCAGTAGTTACCCAGTTAGGGGTAACCCGGCCTTGTGTTGGCAGAGATCCGGTTTGGTTCTCGCGAATGTCCTTCCAGAGGCATTCTCATGTGGCAATGGGAAGTTCCTAGGCCTGACCATTTGTTGGAAATCCAAAGAAACAATACGATCTTGTACGGATTTAGTTGTAGAACCTATCATTCACTTATGGTGGCGCCCCACTGTTTGGATGGTAGCTATAGTAGGCATAGTTCGAAATGTCTATGTTGGCTAAGATTTATATCTTTACTTTTGAAATGATTTTTACTACACTATGCACTAGTAATAATATCAAATGTTCTTTTTAATGCGTATCAAGCATCTTTGACTATCATAAGGAGAAATCTCCTCCGATTCTGCGTTTGCATTGTGTGTGTGTGCGGGAGGCCTTATGGTAGTCTCATTTTTCAAAAGCATTGCGAATTGACTTTAAAATTCTTTCTTTGATTGTTTTTATAAGATAAACTGTTTTTGTTGCTCACACCAGTCCCACGACTGATCCGGAGTTTATTGTTTCTTTCCTAAACTCTGGGTGCTCAAAATTTTTCTACACGAGCAGTCTAGAGTTGGATTTTTCAGATAGTCAGATGTAGTAGATTATCTGGAGTTAGTTCAGTCTTTGGATCGGACCAGACTTGCTGAGCTTGGTGCATCGTTATTGGGGGTTCGAGCTATTGCTGGATTGATTTTTTGGAGATAGAGTTGCAGTTCTCGGAGTTCTCTTTTGAAGACTATCTTAGAGTTATATTGTTCTGCTGCTAGATGTTATCTATTTTTCTTTTCCGCTGCTATTTTATTGTATCATATCTCTGATGTATATTGATATCTATTGGATCATCTGTTGTATCAGATATTGTATCAAAGCTGTATATCAATGTATTATTCTTTTATTCCGCTGTGTTGTTTACTTAATGTTGTTATAAGCTCCGGCGAATCGGATTTGAACGGTCGAATCTACGGCATTCGAATACGATATGAAGTATGGATGTCGATTTTCGAGCGGGCAAAATCCTAATCGTTACACAATCTCCCGATACAAACAAACCTCTAACTTCTTAGAAGATATCCAGAAAAATCTCAGATAACACAAGAGAACACCCAAACAATCGCAAGTCACTTTTGCGATCAACACAGACTAATTCCCAAAGAAACTGTTCACTCTATCCAAACAGAACAACTCACACTTAACTAACCCATCCACCGAAGAAACGGATCTACTTTGCTGCTTCTGAAATCCACCTCAGAAAACTGCTAACCAGAAGTCCTTCCTGCCAACACAGAATACTCCGAACTATTGAATCCAAAGCCAAAGACTTCTTAATCCAAAGCTCTTCGAGAAACTCGGACCTCAAAGCCAAACACAAACAACCAGCTGGACTCTGCCACACCACCAAAGCAGACACACTTCCTAAAACTTGTTCCAAAGAAAACATCTTCGGAAACATCCATATTTACTACATCTCATCACGCAGCTACCACTTCCTGAGGTATCAAAATACCATCACACACTTCTGCCAACCAACAGATCCAAACTCAACTCATCCATCTTCAAAGGTAGACTCCGAACCTTTACAGGTTTCCTTTAGAGATCGATGAAATCTCTACACCACTGCACAACTCACCCGAGACGGTATTAGGTCTACAATCTCGACACACACACTTTCAACCTCAACATTCAAACTCCAACCAATAGTAGTAGTCGTGTTACACACACCACTACCTTATCTACCTTTATAACCTATATTGGAAAAACCTGAACAGGTAACCCAACAGATAAGTAGAAATAGATATATATAAATATATATCAAAACTACAAATACGCTCTCTCAAGATAGACACCACTCCAGAGCCTAGGTATTCACTCAACCTAATGCTCTGATACCAACTGTCACGACCCGTCTTCCATTAACCAGAAAGACGTATCATGAATTAAGAAATAAAGGGATAGGAAGAGAAAGAAAGAGAAGAAAGAAGAAACAACAACAGAATCTCAACAGCG
This sequence comes from Allium cepa, assembly GCA_030765085.1. Classification (NCBI taxonomy): domain Eukaryota; kingdom Viridiplantae; phylum Streptophyta; class Magnoliopsida; order Asparagales; family Amaryllidaceae; genus Allium; species Allium cepa. The sequence goes on along the minus strand of CM060944.1, from coordinate 382,386,128 downwards.
GAACGAATAAGTTATATTAATAATCAAAAGTATTACATAGATATACGACAACTATCAGAGTTACATAGATTAAACATCTCATACTAGACAGTTATAAACACATGTCTAGTTATTACAACACGGTACAAAACCAAACAAACGACTCAGAGATACCAACACAACGGGTACTAGATAACTACAACGCAAAAGCCACCTGCTCCATTTTCTCCTCCATAATTCGTCAAAGCTAACCTGAATCCCTTGGCTACTCGTAAAAATTTGAGTACCCAAGAGTTTATGAAAAACAAAAATAAACTCCGGGTCAGACATGGGTCTGGTGTGAGTAACAGGATAAAGTTGCTTAACTTTTGAAAAACCTTTAAAAAGAATGGTATCACGTAAGACTTCCCACACATAAACATGGAAAAGTTTTTACCTTACGCTAACCAAAACATTCGATAGGAAATCCAGTGATATTATAATAGTGTCTAGGGTTTTTAAGTAAATATGAAATAGCCGAAATTGTTACATTATTAAATTCCAGCTACTAGCCACAAAAGTGGGTAATACAATCAAAATCGTTGGCACTTATTGGATTTTGGATTCCATATAATGGCAGGGATACTGGGGTAACGCCCGTCACAGTACGTGGCCTAGATCACTGTACCGAGGAGTATGCCCGCTCCCCTGCAACACAAGGCCGGAACCATCCCTTACTGGACAGTCCCGAACAAGACAACCCCGGCAGTTGTCGCGAACCAACCGCCCACACACCCGAATAAAAAGGGACTTCTAGACAGGGGTAAATCTCGCTCTCCAGTGGGAGCTACCCACGAAGCCTTGTTGCACCTCCCCTGTTTTAGCCATTCCCGGTTGATGAGGCTTGAGGCTACGATTACCTTTAGAGAACACATCTCTTAGAATTCTCATCGTCCACCTGACGATGTTCTGAAAGCATTCGATCCATACAAGTTCGTTCGGGTTCGAACGAAACCGAAGGCATTATCTCGTTACACTCATTTTGGAATCACCCTCAGAGTTAACGGCGATAACTCTTGCACTCTGAATCTCCATCTCGAGCCTATAAGAACTAGCTCCGTCAAACTCATCACGGAATCACCCCCAGAGTTATACTGACGTATAGTCCTTACACCTCGATTCTTCACTCTTCACAAGAGATCACGACTTATCGTTAATTTGGATCGATGTGGTTTTCGGATATCCAAATATGGAAACCAGATCCTGGTCTCATCGAAAGCCAAAACGTGTCTTTTAGGTCCAAGTTGTTTTAAGTTTAAAACAATTAAATTAAACTATCTATATACACACAGATAGATAATTTATATCATCACAATAGATAATTTATATCATCACAATAGATAATTATTACCACAGATAGTCCATATTATCATCATCAGAAGATAATCCAATTCATCATCACAATGCAACCAATGCATCCATATCACACATCATTGCTAATCTCATATCTGAGATTCAAACCATTCAAGGAAATTTATATCATCCATATATAAACAAGGATTAATAATCACACCGTCTATATAATTAATTTAAAATGAATTAAATTAATTATATCATCTCTAATTAATTTAAAGTAAATTACCTCAATCTAAAATCCTGCTTACACAACCATTGATTTCAAATTAATTAATTAATTAATTAATTAACCACTAATTAATTCCTTCTTGATTAATCACCCTTGATTAATCATCCTTTATTTATATTCAAGTAATTAATTTCACAAATTAATTATTCTTAACAAAATATTGTAATTAACCTCTAATTACTCCATTAATTAATTAATCATAATTAATTACATTAATTAATTATTTTATTACTTATCATTAATTTATTAATCTCAATTAATTAATCCTTAATCACATCATTAATTATATTAATTAATGATTCCTAATTACATTTAAATTAATTAACTTCATTAAGTAATTAACCTTAATTATTAATCAATTTGATTAATTAACTTCATAATTAACCATTTTTAATTTCTGCATTGAGTAAATTGATTACCCCTAAATTAATTATATTTAAATAATTATATCATTTATTAGTAATTAATTACCATTAATTAATTACATTACTTAATTATTTATTTTCCAAAGAACTTAATCAATAATTGCTTAAATTAATTATACCAAGTAATTAATTAATAATTTCTTTCACAAAGAAATTATCCTCCGTAAAAATTTCACAAACAATTAATCTCAATACTTCATACTTTAAATAAATTACATCCTGTAATTACTCATCTTAATTACTTCTTTAAGTAATTATTAATCTTATTAACCCATCAATGATTACTCTAAATTAATTAAACTTAATTAATTAATTTAAACTAATAAAATTAATTAATTAATTTTCAATGAGTAATTAATAACTTTAATTACTTCATAGTGTAATTATACTTAACCAAATTCCATAATGATTATTTCAATTTAATTAATCTAATTAATTATCAAAATTAATTACTTAAATTAATTAATAAATAAACCTTCATTAATCTTATCAAAAATTTCCTTAATTACCTAGCTAAAGTAATTAACTTAAATTAATAAATATTAATCACAAATTTATTAATCTTTAAAAAATCATTTAATTAATCACTAATTATTTAATTAATTAAGTTTTTAGCTTAATTAATCATAACCTCTTGATTAATTAATTTCCAATCATTAATTAAAATCTTAACTTATTTAATAAATGTTCTTATTTCCAAATTTTAATTAATCTTAATTAACTAACCTTAACCTTAATTAATTAATTCAAAATCCTTATTTAATCAATTAAATAAATTAATCAATTATCCATCTAATTACCCTATTAATTTATCAAACCAAATCATTAAATCTTTGATTTATTTTAAGTAAAACATTTCTTTTTAATGATTTCATTATCATTATCAAAGTAATATTCCAAACAACTTACTCTAAAATTTGTTTCCAATTTTTATTTTAAATTTTAAATTTAAAATGAAAACCAAACTTAACTTTAACAAAGTTTTTTTAAAAAAACAAAAAAAAATTAAAAACCTTTTTTTAAAACTTATGTTAAATAATCTCTCATTTTATAAAAAGGATTTAAACCCATATTTATTTAAGATACAAATCATATTTAAATTATGATTCAACATCAAAAACGGTTTGAACATTTCAAAATTAAAAAAACTCTTTTATTTTCAAAACATGATTCAAATTTGAATCTTGTTTTCGGATTTAAACTTATGTTTAAATCTTCCATTCCAATTTTAAAACCTTATCTTTAAATTCAATTTAATTAAACTCCCTTAAAGTTGTTAAACATTTTAATTAAAGAAGTTTGAATTAAATTTAAAAACTGGAATTCAAATCTTAGTTTGAAAACTCTACTTTTAAAATTTAAGTTTTAAATTCATGTTTAAAAACCCTGCTCCAGATTTTAAAAAACAAATTGAATTAAAAAAACTGCAGATTTCTCTGAAACCTGTAAATTTAAAAATACCCGAGACTCCCATTTATTTACTTCGAGTAAAACTATCTACAACTTCGAGCAAAATCTCGAATTTCCCGTGTGTTACCCGAGCACAACAAGTCTACAAACCCAACAATCCACCCTGACTCCATCTTCTTCACCGTGCACATGCACGGTGGTTCTAGCCACCTCCGGCCACCACCCAACCAACGAGCAAGTCGCCGACCATCCTTGAATCACTTCGTGACCCTCAAAACCCCCTCAATCCACTCGAAATCAAATTCGAGTATCTAAACCAAAACCTGTCAACAGTTTATGCTACAAACCCCAAACCTGGAAATCACTCATCCTCTCTCCTCCGGCCATCGAAGGCTCTGCAACGCCATCCAACTCCTCTTCGACACCCAAGCAGCCATCACCCCAAAAATCACTGCACTTGTTCCCCTGTAGTCTTCCCACATATCAAATCATTACATTGCCTAAAAACTAGGTTTAGCACTTTCCCCTTTTTCCAGAAAGAACAGCAATGCACATAAATCCATCACTAAAAATTGCAATTTTGTTTTTAAAAGTCACAATTTAGTTTTTGATTCAAACACCTGAAACTTACAATCAAACTGGATTTTGTCACAATTTTGTTCCACTGTTGTGCATTTTTGGCTCTGACAGTGTTGGGATCTGTTGTATCATATTTTATCAGATATTGTATCCATTGTTGTATCAATGATATATTATTTTCCTTCCATTGTGTTGTTGTACTTAATGTGTTATAAGCTCCAGCAAACCAGATTCGACGTTCGAATACGGCATTCGAATACGGGTGATGTATTTGGTGTCGATTTTCGAAGGTCGAGTCAGGGTCGTTATAAGTGGTATCAGAGCTGAAGGTTGGGTAAGAACTTTAGCTTAGGAGTATAACACATTAGGTGACCCATTAGAGATAGGAATATATATGCCCTAGAATGAGTATATTCCTAAGATATCCATCTGTATGCCTCAGTAAATTCTCTTACTATTCACTAATAGTGAGTATGAGTGCAAGAAGAAGACGAGGTAGGGGACAGGGGAGTACCACTACAAATGGTCAATACCCTGTAACAACAAGGAATAATCTTTCTCTATCAATCTCTTTTGGCCATCATCATTCAATCTAAATTCTTTGATGGCTTCGTGACAGCTACAAGAAGAAGCTTCGGTTATGAATCGTGTAGAAAATTCCTATTTCGTATTCTCTTTATCAGTTTCCTATCAGCTTTTCGTTTTTATCTTTAATGAATTTAAAATTTGAATTGGAATAAATTGGTTAATATGAAGTTAAATTGAATTGTATCCATTTGTCTATTCTTTGGGGTCTCGATATATATTCTACGAATGGTTAGTTATCCCTTCAGACTAACCAGTGCCCCTGCATATTTCGTAGATCCGGTGACCCGAGTATCTTGTGTAGTATTGAATGAGTTCATTCTCATAATTATTGATGATATTCTGATTTGGTAAGCCAAATGTAGAATAGTATTTCGAATTGATCTGATGAACCATTCCTCTATCTTTCTGTGTGTTCATCTGTTTTTCTGTTGTCTCCCTGTCTAGCGAATTTCGGGGATGAAATTTTCTTTAGGGGGGAATCTCTAACGATCCTGATTTTAATCAAAATTTAAAATTGGTAATTAATATAAAATTTTGGATTTAATTGTAAATTAATTTGAAATTTTCCAGGAACAAATAAAGTATGTATTTGTTATACATATGAAAGTAGATTTCTAATAGATATGGATTGGAAATTCAAGAATAAATATCTTATAAATGGAATTGGATTTAGACTTTATATTTTAAGAAATTAATATATATGTATGTGTTTGTTTATTAATGTGTAATTAGATTTTTATCTTTAAAGTTATGAATACAAATGTAAAATAAGAATAAATAAAAGCTTTAACGTACCTATATACATAATATGATATTTTGACTTAATTTTAAAATAAGATATAAGAAAAGGTTTAATACAATTTCTTTTAAAATACACTTGAACTAAGATTTGTATAGATTTAAAGCATAAAAACAAATAGGTCAAATTTGAATAGAATTTGCTAAAAAGATTTAATATACATTTTCTTTTTAAAATTTAACATAGGATAAAAATAGTTTGTATATACATAAGGATTTAAGAATATAAAACATATGTAAATGTAAAAATTAAATGAAAATATAAACAAGAGTTTAAACATAAATTGGATTGTTTTAACAAGTGTATAAGAATTAAAACATGCATAAAACAAGTGTAGGCATAGTTTAACTTGAAAGCGGCAAAGATGTTTTTCATTTGAAATGATAATCTAAATAAAAATCAAAATGTTTAAACCAGGCTGCTCATTTTCTCTTCATTCTCTATTCAGAATTCTTCCTTTACTATTTTCTAAAAAAATCCTAGAAATAAAACCAGAAAAGAAATCAAAAATAAAATTAAACAGCTTCAAATTCAAATTGGATTTAAGCATGCAAACATCAAGTTCAAATTCAACAAACAAGCTAATAAGTTCAAAGGTAGCAGATCATTATCAAAACAAATTTAAGTTCAGATTAGTTCAAATCAATACAAAGCTTCAGAATCAAAGTAATTAGCACTTCCAGATTCCAGTTTCTAGATTTTTGTTCAAAACTTCTCTGTTTTAACATTCCAGATGAGCAAACTAACCCACTTAAGTCTGAATCTTTGATATATCTTGATTTTTTACTTGTCGTTGAGGAAATGAAGATGGTATAAAATGAAAATATATCTGCATGTGTGTGTGTATGAATTAAATTATGCATGTACAGGCATATATACCTATTCTTGTGTTCACAGGCCAGAAACAAAAATACAAATCAAAAATCTCTTGAATCGTTCACTTATATGCTTAGATGTATAAATGAAAAATGGTTGTAAGGTTGTAATATCATTTTTATAAATAAATTCAGGTGAAAATACTAGTTAAATATTTCAAAAATAAGAAATTACATTGGGTATTGTTCAAATCAGAAAATTCGATGATTAGGATTTCAAGTTTTGATTTTAGGAATGGATTCGCATGTGAAAATAATGATTTTTGATATGAATACCATGCTTTTTAATGTTGGTATGATGAGAATTTACGGGATGAACGGATTTGTTTAAAACGTCGAATTCTGACGATCGATGGTGGTTTAGGTATTGATCTTGATCATGGTGAAAGATAGGGTGATAGGGAGTATCGAAAAAATGCTCGGAAAAATTACTATTGGACGTGGTGGCCGTACGATGGCGATTTAGGGTTTTTAAGCCTGTTTCGGTTAATTATGTACTTGTGGGTCGTGCATCGTCATCAGGGCACAGGAGGTGATCGGATGGGAGGATCGATGCGTCAGATTGGGGTGTTTCTCTGAACGAGGTGGCGAAGCTCCAGATCACGGGAGGCGATGATGCGTGGCATTTTAGTTGATCAATTTTAGGTTTCATTTGTGTCGAGTTGTTCGATTTCAGTTTCCAGATGAATCGATGGAATCTGGATGTTTGTCAGAGATGAAGATGTCATCATTGACTTGTGGGAGGTGGCATGGTCAACCGGAGTTGGTCTTGATATGTCTTGTGGGAGGTGTCAGAGATGAAGGTGTCGTCATTGACTTGAATCCAGATTTTTGTTCAAAACTTCTCTGTTTTAACATTCCAAGTGAGCAAACTAACCAACTTAAGCCTAAATCTTTGATATATCTTGATGTTTTTACTTGTTGTTGTGGAAGTGAATGTGGTATAAAATGAAAATATACATGCATGTGTGTGTGTGTATGAATTAAATTATGCATGTATAGGCATATATACCTGTTCTTGTGTTCACAGGCTAAAAACAAAAAAAAAATCAAAAATATCTTGAATCATTCACCTATAAGCTTAGATGTATAAATGAAAATGGTTGTAAGGTTGTAATATCATTTTTAAAAATAAATTCAGGTAATAATACTTGTTAAATATTTCAAAAATGAGAAATTGCAATAGGTATTGTTCAAATTAGAAAATTCGATGATCAGGATTTCAACTTTTGATTTTAGGGATGGATTCGCATGTGAAAATAATGATTTTTGATATCAATACCATGATTTTTAATGTTGGGTATGACAAGAACTTTCGGGATGAATGGATTTGTTTAAAGCATCGAATTCCAGCGATCGATGGTGGTTTGGGTATCGAGATTGATCATGGTGAGAGCTAGGGTGATAGGGAGTATCGTAAAAATGCTCGAAGAAATTATTAATGGCCATGGTGGTTGTACGACGGCGATTTAGGACTTTTAAGCCTGTCAATGATGTATATGTGGGTCGTGCGTTGTCATCAGAGCACAAGGGGTGATCGGATGGGGGGATCATCAGAGGCGATGATGCGTGGCATTTTAATTGATCAGTTTTAGGTTTCATTTATGTCGAGTTGTTCAATTTCAGTTTCTAAGTGAATTGATGGAATCTGGGTGTTTGTCAGAGATGAGGGTGTCGTCGTTGACTTGTGGGAGGTGGCACGACCGACCGGAATTGGTCGGAATCTTCGTGCATATGCACCTGTGCACATCTATACCCGGTTGATTGAGATGATTGGGGATGATGATTTAAACTCGAAGAAGGTCTAAGGATGTTTTCGTGTTGGCTCGAAGTGATGGAGTGAGAGAAGAAACTCGGGTGTGTTGTTAGGTTTGCTTCGGGTTGGTCTCGAGTACTTGAAAGTTGCAACTTTAAATTTTAAAACAAATCAAATTTTAAATTTAACAATTTTCTTAACCCATTATTTTTTAAATAATAAATATCTTAGTTAAGTTTTTGGGATTAGTAAAGATTTTAAATAAATTACTTTAAATTTATTTAGTTTAAATGTTTTTAATATATACATATGTATCCTTTATTTTAAAGTTTATATTAAATTAAATTAATGTTGTAATTATATAGCTAATTAGGGAAATAAAATGATTCAAATTTTATGATTAATTTAAATTTTTTTAGTTAATCCATGTGTTAATGATAATTAATTAAAAGGTTTTAATTAAAAGGATTAATGAAGATAAATGTTTTATCTTAAACTTAATTAAGGTTTGAAAATTTTAATTATAATTATTTAATGGTTAATTAATTAATGAAAGGAATTAAGGGATCATTAATTTGAAATATAATGATAATTACTTAATCAAAGAATAATTATAATTAATTTTGAAGATTTAATTAATTAATAATAAGTAATTAAGGATAATTAATTTATGATCAAAGGATAATTAATTAATGTGATTTGATTCAGGATAATTAATTAATTAAAGAATAATTAATTAATAAAAGTAATTAAGGGTAATTAATCACTTAAAGATAATTACTTAATTAAAAGTAATGCATTAATGATTAATCAAGTGATTAAAGGATCATTACTCAATGTAATTAATTTGTGATCTATTAAAAAAAATGATTAGGGATAATCACTTTTTCTAAATAATTAAGGATAATTAATTAAATGTAATTAACTAAGGGTTAATTAATCAATGTAATTAATGATAATTAATCAAGGATAATTAAATAATTAAAGGTTAATTATTTACTAATCAAAGTTTGATTGATTTATTAATTAAGAATGATTAATTAAAAAAATTAAGGTTGATTAATTATTATTAAAGGTTAATTTATAAATGATTAAAGAATAATTAATTAAAATGATTTGTAATTAATTAGTGTTAATTAACCAGGATTAGTAATTTAATCATAAGCAATTAATCTGGTAAATTGATTAATTGGTCTTACTTATGAAAATTTGGATTGTATTGAATGTTTGAATTATTTGATATCCCTGATGTATGATACTCTCAATTGTGTGAATTGAGCTGTGAACTCTGATTTATTTATCTATGGTGAATATACATATTTATCTATGAATGAAGATAAGCGTTATAGGATTATACCGCTTATCGGTGTTGTTATGCTTTAATTGATGATGGTTGTGATATGTTGTTGTTGTATGTAAAACCCCTAGACTACACCACACACACACAAACATGGATTTCACGAGGAAATCGGTTAAGTCGCAGAAATTTTGAAATCTAAATTTTTTTTTTTAAAAGTTGAATTTTGAATCCAAATGGTTTTTGAAATGGAATTGGATTGAATATGAAAAGCTTTTGAAAAGGAAGTTTTGAAATTTGAAATTTAGTTTGAATATAATATATCCTGTTTAAGCTTTGAAATTATTTTGGAAAATATGTTTTGAAAGGGTTATACAAGCTATACAATGTATATATATAGAGATTTTAAACCATTTTGAAGTGTATTAAATAAATTATTTTGGGAATTTGAATTTAATTCAAATAGAACTTGCCGATGCTACGGCAGTCCGCTGATTTTTTGGGATTATACTTTTAAAGGCTATAACTCATAGATATTTGATCGGATTTTTTCGAAACAAAAGAATTTGTTTTCAATTGATAATGGCTTTCATATAACGAAAAGGTTTCCAGTTTTTGTTGAAAGGATTTCAAGATGTATGATTTGAAGTGTAAATAGTTTTGAAAGTTATGAATGAATATTTGTGAAAGATTGGTGAACTTTGTTTTCAAAGTAAAGTGAATCATTTTGTTTAAAAGATTAAAAGTTGAAATTTGTTTAAACCATTCAAAATGAAAGGTTTTGGGGAACAAATGTTGAAAGTTGTGACTTAACTAAGATCCCACCATATTGAGACAACCCTTCCTAACTTGTCATTTTAATTGAATGACTCAATTTAGTCTGAGCTAAATTCAGGGTTGCACTCTTTCACAGACCAACTATATTTTTTTATGTGTTTTTATTTCCCAAGATCCAATCTGTCAATATAGAAATATTGATATACTTCTTTGTAAAAACTATTTGAATGTTCATATAAACATTCAGATCATTATTTTTTTTCAGAGTATTTTTGGTAAAGGATGACTCAGTCTATTTTAAACCAAAAAAATAAACTGGGGTTATTCACAGTAAAAGGGATTGAGAGGATCCTTTCTATTGTAATTTCTGTGCAATTTAATTAACCAATTCCTATTTATTTTCTTGTGCTTAGCATTTTTGTATTTTAATAAAATATATGAACTAACTCATAACATTTAAATTTATCAAAGTTTGCTTTTCAAATAGTTAAACATGGGGTGTGCATGCTTCTGTGCACCTGTGTGCACATAATCATGCACAGTTGTTATCTGCTTCACCTTAGTCCTCAGGTGGACTAATTTGTTTAGATAAGACTCCGGGATCAATTGGTTATAATCTACAAGTTTCACTTACTCATATAATCATCAAATACATTTTTAAATATGGGTTCATATCTCTTATGTTTTTCTTTCTTTTCTGCCTATGTGCTTTTCCTTACCTTATAATACCTGCAGTGGTTAAGTAAATAGGTTCTAGTCTCTAAAACACTCTTGTACATAAACATATATAACTGGTTCACTTATGCTTCAGATCTACTACCAAACTTACTACTTGGTTCATAAAAGTTTTGTATGCTCACAGCTTCCAATATAAAGCTAAAGACCTTTATCATTTTCTACTGAAAATGGTTTCATCTCAACATAATCTTTCCAAGCCATCCATTATATCACAGTCAAGTTTTTTTAGCACAATTCAAACATCATTACATAAAATCTTTTAACTGAAATAAAATAGAAGAGCCATTCTCCTACAAAATCCTAGCTTAGTTAGTTTGCAATTTCTTCTTAGCATCATATATCTGCATCTTATTAATTAGCATCTCCTTTTCCTGCAACCATCTCATGACCTGCTCCACAATGCAAGTGAAGCACCCATTTGATGCAAGCAACAAACGGGTCAGATTGAAGTCTGGTGTGAGAAAAATCATTTGACAATGCATAAAGACTAAAAGAATAGGTTCCATATTACCTTTCTGTTTTCAGAGGTTAGGTGTTTCACTTAAATTGTTGAACTACTTTTCATGCTCAAATTGCTACATGTTATAACAGTGGCAAGTGTTATGTACTATTAACATCATCATGTATGCATTCTTAGGCTAATTGGTCAACAAAAACCTTCAATCAAATAATCATAATAGCCATCATAATTTAATACAGGCATACAGATACATGAACAAACAACATCCATATCATTGAGCTAAAGTACCAATATTAAGTCGGCATATCAAGACTCCCACATACTTATAGCATTTATACTTTTGCATGTATATTCACTTCATGTCATTCATTTTAAGGGGTCCAGTATCACAGTCATGGTTGCATTGGTGCACACTGCCTGGAACTGCTACTTGCATTCCAGTGCACTATAAGCTTTTTGGACATAACCATGCCATGTGCAAACTCACACCCCAACCTTGATGTAAGTCAACCACTATGCCATACCCACTTCCCTCTTACCCAACCTGATAGAGGTGACCCATGCCCTTAGTTTAATTACTAAATTCTTTCATATAACCCCATATTACCAATGCAGTGTCATGCCCAACACTGTTGTATCCCTAATCAATGCATACTAGCAGTTTTTATGCATCCATCAAACATTCATCCACTTATATATTCAACCATCACTCACACTTGAAAATCATTTCAAGTTAATTCCATTCAGAGATGTACCTTTGGTTAAAGCTTAACTCAGAGCATTTTCAAGGTGAAATGCTACTAGGGTTCTCCAGTAATAAGGTTCTTACAGTCAGCCCACACGTTATAATGTATTTTCTTATTACTCAACCTTATTTCTAGAGAATACTCAATGATGGATCAAGATTTAGCATATGGAAATTCCACTGCATCCCAACCATCCTTTCAGATGCAAGACATAAGCCAGAGGACCCCTTTCTCTTACTGCCTTGCACCTTACTTTTCTTATTAATTTATGCTTTAACCAAAACCATTTCTCAGGTTCATAAATATATAAATAAATCAGTTATTATCATCCTATCATTAAATATATATCATGTGTAAACAATCATAGGTTAAATGACAACCAAGCAATACAAGCCATATATCTTCAGAAACAACAGAAAATGGTTAGACTAAAAATGCAAGCAAAACTCCAAACATAATTAAAATAAACTAGAGGTTAAATGGCTGCCTTTCATAGGTCTTAATGCCTTTCCAAGTGAGGGTTTACTCACCAAGGTTCTCCTTCCCAAATCTTGATTTAAGTCTGCCATTGATTTCCTAACTGCTGCCTGTTTCCTCTTTTACTTTCCTATATTTTTATTTTCTGTTTTTCATGTGTAACCTTAGGAGATAATAATGTATATAGGGGAGTTGCTAGGGTTTTAAGGTTAGTTGAGTAATTTATTTTCGTCTGAAAATTCATCACCATTTCGGGTTTCACCCAACAGTTCACCCTCTCCACTTTTCTTCCCTACCATTTCCCCCCCCCCCCCCTTTTTCCTTGTCTTGGTTGCTTTTAGCAAGTTTCTTTACACACTATATGCATGATTTTTACCTATCTTATATTCATGCTCCTTCTACTTATTCAAACAGCTATGTTCATGTTTAATTTTTTATGGGAAATTCAGACTAAAGCTTCCTATGTTACTTTTACATTGTATTTAAGCTATAATGTACACATACTTATCAAGTCATGTACTAATTTACCTCCTATGCCTTTGCTTACTAAATTACCTTACTCAGGTAATATGTTATAACAGCATACATGTGCACAAGGGCATACATTCTCATTCATACCCAAATGTTTTCCAGAGAAAAGAAATTTTTTTGTTTTCAGCTAACTAGCTTTCTTCTACAGAGTATTTAAATTATATATGTATATCTATCTTAAACTATGGGCTGTCACATACACCCCTCCTTTAAGAAATTGTGTCCCACAATTTAACACTTCTTACTATGTTAATCAAGTGTCAAAATCAAACATGAATACACATTCTTAATTCAACCAAAGCATATATCAAACAAGCACATTCAACTTTGAATATCATGTTTAACTAAGTAAATTCAAGCATGAATATTAAAATACCTCTGCCTTAACTATCAGTTGCAAATAGTTGAGGGTATTGGACTTTTATCTTGTCTTCAACCTCCCATATGCAATCATTAGGGTCTAAACTCCACTGCACCTTTACCAGTTTAATTATTTTGTTCCTCAATTTCTTATCTTCTTTGGCTACAATGCCAACTGGCTTATTCTCATACACCAGATCTGGTCTAACTTCCACTTTGTTTGGTGACTGAACTACTGAAGCTTCATCATGCACACATTTTCTCAATTGTGATACATGAAATACATTGTGTATCCCACTCATTTCTTCTGGCAACTTCAACTTGTAAGCCATCTTTCCTATTCTTGCAATAATCTCATATGGTCCTATGTATCTTGGGGTCAGTTTTCCTGCCTTGCCAAACCTCAATACCTTCTTCATAGGTGAAACTTTCAAGTACACATAATCTCCTACTTCAAATTCAAGTGGCTTCCTTCTCCTATCTGCATATGATTTCATTCTATCTTGCGCTGCCTTCATTCTCTGTCTGATCAATATAGTCTTAGCATTTGTCTCTTTCACATGATCTGGTCCTAACATTATCTTATCACCTACCTCTAACCAACAAGCTGGTGACAAACAAGGCCTCCCATACAGAGCTTCATAGGGTGCCATTCCTATACTGCTCTGGTAGCTGTTGTAGGCAAATTCTGCTAAATGAAGGTAGTCTTCCCAATTGCCACCATGATCAAGTACACAAGCTCTAAGTAGATCCTCCAAGAACTTATTCTGACCATCTGTTTGGGGATGGTAGGCTGTGTTCAAGCACAACTCAACCCCCATTGCTTGTTGAAAGTTATTCCAAAATTTTGATGTGAATATGGTGTCTCTGTCACTAATGATAGTGGTAGGAACTCCATGTAGTTTCACTATTTCTTTCATGAAAACTTGTGCCAGCTTTGGTGCATTTCTATTACTCTTTACTGGTATGAAATGTGATGATTCAGTCAACCTATCCACTACCACCCAAATATTGTCATTACCTTTCTTCGATCTTGGCAAGCCATCAATGAAATCCATTGATATGCTTTCCCATTTCCACCTTGGGACTTCTAGAGGCTGTAACAGTCCGCTGGGTCTTTGATACTCAGCCTTGACTTGTTGGCAAGCCATAAATTTTGCCACATATTCACCCACACTTCTTTTTATTCCTTTCCACCAATAACTCCTTTTTAGGTCATGATACATTTTAGTACTCCCTTGATGTATGGTGTACTTTGACTTGTGATGGACATCCAAGATCTTCCTTTGCAGAGCTTCTATGCTAGGCACACACAATCTTCCCTTATATCTTAAGCATCCTTTTCCATCTAGTTCAAATTTGACAAGCTTTGAATCATTCTTTAACAATTCCTTTTTCTCCTTTAGAAATTCATCCATGTCATGTGACTGGTTCACTTCTTCTACTAGGTCTGGTTTTATTGTGATGAGGCTGAGCTTGCCATAGTACTTCATGTCTTCCCTTAACTTCATAGTTTGCTCTCTCATGTTTTCTACTTCTACATCAGTCAGTATTGATAACATTTTATATTCCTCCATCATCAGTGTAGCTAACTTGGCATGTTGCCTACTCAATGCATTTGCCACTCTATTTTCTTTTCTGGTGTATACATAATGTCCAAATCATAGGCAGCAAGGAATTCCACCCACCTATGTTGTCTCATGTTTAAATCTTTTTGAGAAAATAAGTATTTCAAAGCTTTGTGGTCAGTATAAAGCTCAAACTTTGCTCCTAACAGGTAGTGTCTCCAAAGTTTTAATGCATACACCACAGCTGCCAATTCAAAGTCATGTGTTGCATACTTGGTCTCACTTAGTTTCAGTTGTCTTGATGCATAAGCTATTACTCTACCATCTTGCATAAGAACAGCTCCTATACCTGATCCACATGCATCAGTGTATACCACTAAATTGTCATTGCCTTCTGGAATTTTTAGCATTGGTGCTTCCATCATTGCCTTCTTCAATTGATTGAATGCCCCTTCACATTTCTCAGTCCACATAAAAGGCTGGTCTTTCCTTATTAACTTGGTTAGTGGGATTGCTTTTCTAGCAAAATCTTTTATAAATCTTCAGTAGTATTCAGCCATGCCCATGAATTATCTTACCTCAGTAACACTGCTGGGTCTCTTCCATGCTTGCACTGCCATGACCTTACTAGGGTCTACTGAAATTCCTTCTTGAGAAATTATGTGGCCCAAGAATTTTATTTCATTCTTCCAGAAAGAACACTTTGCAAACTTGGCTTTAAGGCCTTATTGCCTTAGTCTACTCGGTACCATATGCAAATGCTTTTCATGTTCACTATCTGACTTAGAATATATTAGTATATCATCATTGAAAATTAATACAAATTTATCTAAGTAATCTCTGAAAATCCTATTCATTAAGTCTACAAAATAGGATGGTGCATTAGTCAAACCAAATGGCATTACTAAGTATTCATACAAGCCATATCTTGTGTTGAAAGCTGTATATTTGATACTTTCTTCTTCCACTTTCATTTGGTGAAAACCAGATGCTAAATCAAGTCTAGAAAATACTTTAGCACCATTTAATTGATCAAAGAGATCATCAATTCTAGGTAGAGGGTATTTGTTTTTGATGGTGACTGAGTTTAGTTCTCTATAGTCTATGCACATCCTCAAGGAACCATCATGCTTCTTAACAAATACTACTGGGGATTCCTAATTCGATCTACTAGGCCTAATGAAGCCTTTTTGTTCTAATTCTTATAATTGTTTCTTCAACTCAATTAGTTCCTTAGGACCCATTCTATTTGGTTTCTTAATGACAGGGTTTGTTCCTTGTCTAAGTCTTATTTGAAATTCTACTGGCTTATTATGAGGAATGCCATTCACTTCACCAAACACATCAGTGTATTGGTTAACTCTGGGTATCTTCTCTAGGCTTGATTCAACTTCACCACTGTTCAAGTTGAACATCCTGCCCATACCCCTATCTTTGGCTACCTCAAACATGACCAAAACCCTTTTGCCATCAGGAAGTTGTAGTGAGATTGTAGAGTTTTCTAAATTAATAATAGCACAAAAACTTTTTAACCAATCCATTCCCAGCATGATATCCAACTTATGATAATTTAACACATATAATTCTGAAATAAATATGTTACCACCTATACATATTTCTACTTGCATGCATTTCATATTTGTAATGCAGGAACTACCTACAGGACTATCAACATGCAATGGCTTATCAACAAGAAACCCTAGTTTCTAAACTATGTCATATGAGATAAAAGAGTGGGTAGCTCTTGTATCATAAACAACTGATATGGGTATGCCTTTAATAAATAATATACCTTCCACTTGGTTGGGTGCTTTCATTTCTTTGCCTTTTCCTTCAAGAACAGCCACCCTTGCCATTTCTGGACACTGCCTCTTCAGGTGCCCCTCTTTACCACAGTTGTAGCACCTAAGAATAGTTGACTTGGGTGCTTGGCATTTGGTCTTTATATGGCCTTCCTTCCCACAGTTATAACAGATAACTTTAGTTTTCTTGTTGTCAGAGTTCACCACTTTACTTCCTTCTTTGTTCATTGCTTCTTCCTTTTCCTTCTCATATGGGTGTGCTCTATTCTTCCCTTTTTTGTTATTCCTAAAATTATTAAACTTTTCTCTGGCATTATCATGCTACTCAAATGACAATGTCAAGTCCATAACCTGGTCAAATGTTTTGTCTTTGTATGGTAACATGGCTCTACTCAATCCAGCATTTAACCCCTGAATGTATCTAGCATTCCTTGCAACTTCGTTTGGGATTAATACTGCCCCATACTTGGACAACCCTTCAAACTTCTGAGTGTATTCAGTAACACTCATAGATCCTTGCCTCAATTTGATAAACTCCTTAAGCAATGAAGCTTTTGCTGATGCTGGGACAAATATGGCTTCTAGCATTTCTTTGAACTGATTCCATGTGATTTCTTGTTCTTGCCTGCCTGTAATAACCACTTCCCACCAGTTCAAAGCAATGCCTTTCAGTTGTCTTGAAGCTATTTGCCTTCTTCTCTGATCATTGACTTGCATGTCTACAAAGATCCTCTCTACTGTTCTTAACCATGCCTGGACACCCATGACATTTTCTGTGCCATCAAAGCTACTGCCTCCTAGGTTTGTATATGGTTTAAGCAATTTAGACATCTCCTCATGTGGATTATCTACCCTAGGTGCCATTCCATCCCTCAACACTCGAACAAAATCTTGCATGTTAATCATTGGGGGACCAACAGCCATTCCAGTTGCTTGCTCAGTAGTATCAGAAGATTGACCATTTTCCCTTTCTCCTGTAGCCTAGGGATTGATTCTAACTGCTCTAGATCTCTATTGAACATTTCTAGTGTAGTTAGTTCTAATTCATATTCTCTATTTTTACTTTTAAAACTAACAGTGAACTCATTCATTCATAATAAATAAAGCAACTCAAGCAAACAACAAACAATTCACACAAATTCAAGCAAGCATTTGTTTTTGGCTATGTATTTAATAACATAGCTCTGATACCAACTGAGACAACCCTTCCTAACTTGTCATTTTAATTGAATGACTCAATTTACTCTGAGCTAAATTCGGGGTTGCACTTTTTCACAGACCAACTTTTTTTTTTATGTGTTTTTATTTCCCAAGATCCAATTTGATCAATATAGAAATATTGATATACTTCTTTGTAAAAACTATTTGAATGTTCATATAAACATTCAGATCATTATTATTTTTTCAGAGTATTTTTGGTAAAGGATAACTCAGTCTATTTTAAACCCAAAAAAAATAAACTGGGGTTATTCACAGTAAAAGGGATTGAGAGGATCCTTTCTATTTGAATTTCTGTGCAATTTAATTAGCCAATTCCTATTTATTTTCTTGTGCTTAGCATTTGTGTATTTTAACAAAATATATGAACTAACTCATAACATTTAAATTTATCAAAGTTTGCTTTTCAAACAGTTAAACTGGGGGTGTGCATGCTTCTGTGCACCTGTGTGCACATAATCATGCACAGTTGTTATCTACTTCACCTTAGTCCTCAGGTGGACTAATTTGTTTAGATAAGACTTCGAGATCAATTGGTTATAATCTACAAGTTTCACTTACTCATATAATCATCAAATACATTTTTAAAACTGGGTTCATATCTCTTATGTTTTTCTTTCTTTTCTGCCTATGGGTTTTTCCTTACCTTATAATACCTGCAGTGATTAAGTAAATAGGTTCTAGTCTCTAAAACACTCTAGTACATAAACATATATAACTGGTTCACTTATGCTTCAGATCTACTACCAAACTTATTACTTGGTTCATAAAAATTCTGTATGCTCACAGCTTCCAATATAAAGCTAAAGACCTTTATCATTTTCTACTGAAAATGGTTTCATCTCAACATAATCTTTCCAAGCCATCCATTACATCACAGTCAAGTTTTTAATAGCATAATTCAAACATCATTACATAAAATCTTTCAACTGAAATAAAACAGAAGAGCCATTCTCCTACAAAATCCCAGCTTAGTTAGTTTGCAATTTCTTCTTAACATCATATATCTGCATCTTATTACTTAGCATCTCCTTTTCCTGCAACCATCTCATGACCTGCTCCACAATGCAAGTGAAGCACCCATTTGATGCAAGCAACAAACAGGTCAGATTGAAGTTTGGTGTGAGAAAAATCATTTGACAATGCATAAAGACTAAAAGAATAGGTTCCATATTACCTTTCTGTTTTCAGAGGTTAAGTGTTTCACTTAAGTTGTTAAACTACTTTTCATGCTTAAATTGCTACATGTTATAACAGTGGCAAGTGTTATGTATTATTAACATCATCATGTATGCATTCTTAGGCTAATTGGTCAACAGAAACCTTTAATCCAATCATCATAATAGCCACCATAATTTAATACAGGCATACAGATACATGAACAAACAACATCCATATCATTGAGCTAAAGTACCAATATTGAGTCTGCATATCAAGACTCCCACATACTTCTAGCATTTATACTTTTGCATGTATATTCACTTCATGTCATTCATTTTAAGGGGTCCAGTATCACAGTCATGGTTGCATTGGTGCACACTGCCTGGAACTGCTACTTGCATTCCATTACACTATAAGCTTTTTGGACATAACCATGCCATGTGCAAACTCACACCCCAACCATGATGTAAGTCAACCACTATGCCATACCCACTTCCCTCTTACCCAACCTGATAGAGGTGACCCATGCCCTTAGTTTAATTACTAAATTCTTTCATATAACCCCATATTACAAATGCAGTGTCATGCCCAACAATGTTGTATCCCTAATCAATGCATACTAGCAGTTTTTATACATCCATCAAACATTCATCCACTTATATATTCAACCATCACTCACACTTGAAAATCATTTCAAGTTAATTCCATTTAGAGATATACCTTTGGTTAAAGCATAACTCAGAGCATTTTCAAGGTGAAATGCAACTAGGGTTCTCCAGTAATAAGGTTCTTACAGTCAGCCCACACCCTTTAGTGTATTTTCTTATTACTCAACCTTATTTCTAGAGAATACTCAATGATGGATCAAGATTTAGCATATGGAAATTCCACTGCATCCCAACCATCCTTTCAGATGCAAGGCATAAGCCAGAGGACCGCTTCCTCTTACTGCCTTGCACCTTACTTTTCCTATTAATTTATGCTTTAACCAAAAACATTTCTCAGGTTCATAAACATATAAATAAATCAGTTATTATCATCCTATCATTAAATATATATCATGTGTAAACAAGCATAGGTTAAATAAAAACCAAGCAATACAAGCCACATATCTTCAAAAACAACAGAAAATGGTTAGACTAAAAATGCAAGCAAAACTCCAAACATAATTAAAATAAACTAGAGGTTAAATGGCTTCCTTTCATAGGTCTTAATGCCTTGCCAAGTGAGGGTTTACTCACCAAGGTTTTCCTTCCCAAATCTTGATTTAAGTCTGCCATTGATTTCCTAACTGTTGTCTGTTTCCTTTTTTACTTTCCTCTGTTTTTATTTTCTGTTTTTCATGTGTAACCGTAGGAGATAATAATGTATATAGGGGAGTTTCTAGGGTTTTAAGGTTAGCTGAGTAATTTATTTTCATCTGAAAATCCATCACCATTTCTGGTTTCACCCAACAGTTCACCCTCTCCACTTTCCTTCCCTACCATTCCCCCCCTTTTTCCTTGTCTTGGTTACTTTTAGCAAGTTTCTTTACACACTATATGCATGATTTTTACCTATCTTATATTCATGCTCCTTCTACTTATTCAAACAGCTATGTTCCTGTTTAATTTTTTATGGGAAATTCAGACTAAAGTGCCTATGTTACTTATACATTGTATTTAAGCTATAATGTACACATACTTATCAAGTCATGTACTAATTTACCTCCTATGCCTTTGCTTACTAAATTACCTTACTCAGGTAATATGTTAGAACAGCATACATATGCACAAGGGCATACATTCTCATTCATACCCAAATGTTTTCCAGAGAAAAGAAATTTTTTTGTTTTCAGCTAACTAGCTTTCTTTTACAGAGTAATTAACTTATATATGTATATCTATCTTAAACTATGGGCTGTCACACATATCCATATGCTTTTTAAAATTTGCGCTCATTATTAGGTTTAGCCGAGAGAGGACTTTATGTCATAAAACCCATTCCGAATAATGATACAATGAAATGGATTGCAATTGAAGACCGGTGGTGAAGACCGGGTATTTTCGACAATGAAAGGATTACCCGTCGAATGTCTCTACACTGAGTCGCACTGGTATAGAGATCTCCATATGTGATGGGGAGTCCGATCGGGATAGTGAATACCCGGATTGCAAGGGCTTCTTTGTGAAGTGCCTTCGGTTCCGTTCAAACCCGGAACGGACTTGTATGGATGTATGTTCGGCATTACACTTTGAGATGTAAAGCTGGTTTCTATCAAATACATTTCTGTTTGGTGGCGAAGAATTTATTCTCTTAGCTTAACACCCTTCTCTGAGATGTACGAGCTTAGAGGTTATGTAGTTGATATTTACTAGTGATACATTCCCAATTTGATAAAGTGGCATGCTAAGTGCTACTGATCATTTGTTGATCAAAGCATAGCTTTTGTAAAATGCGTAGCTTTGTGGACGAGACCTCGTCGGACTTCACACTCTGAAAATGGTCGAAACAGGAAGAATGCAGCAAGGTTATGAGGGATGCGCCCTTTGGGATATGTCCATTTCCTTATGGATAAAAGTGGTATCATGGTATGGAGCCCAGATACTTAACTTATGTGGTTGTCGTAAATCTATTGCTTTGTGGTTATTGGTGTTGAGAGCTCTCGAATAATGGTCGGTGACGACCGGGGGGTGGCATACTCGTGACGGTTAGTTACCTAGTTACAGAGTTAACCCGGCCTTGTGTTGGCAGAGAGCTGGTTAAGTTCTCGGGGTGTCCCTCCAGAGGCGTACCTATATGGCATATGAAGTTCCTTAGCCTGGCCATTTATTGGAAATCCAAAGAAACAATATGAGCCCTGTACGGTTTTAGTTGTATAACCTGCCATGGAATGTGATGGTAACCTGCTATTGAACATGGTAGCTATAGTAGGCATACGACGAAATGTGGTATGCTGGCTAAGATTAATATTATACTTTCAAAATGTTTTCTGCACTATGCACTAATAATAATATCAAAAGAATTTTGCGTATCAAGCATGTTTGACTATCATAAGGAGAAATCTCATCCAATTGTGCACTTGCAATGTGTGTGCGGGGAGGCCTTATGGTAGTTTCATTTTCCAAAAAGCATTGCGGATTTCTTTTAATTTCTTTTTTTTATTCAAATAAAACTTTTTTCGTTTGCTCACACCAGTCCCATGACTGACCTGGTGTTTATTGTTCCCTTTCTAAATTCTAGGTGCCAAAAATTTCCACATAAGCAGTCTAGAGTCAGATAATCAGATAGTAGATTTAGATTTGATAGCTTTTGGCAATATTTGAAGTCTTCGATCTTCAAAATCTAAGGTTTGGTAATCGCATTGTGCTTCTTTTCAACATTCTACACCGAGTTTGTGTCAGTTCAACTGGATGGTGGTACGAGCTTCTGGTTTGGAGTTTAGAGCTTGGCATTGAAGATGTTGTGTTCCGCTATTGTACATTTTAGGCTCTGATGGTGTTGGGCATCTGTTGTATTATATTGTATCTATTGTTGTATCAATGATATATTGTTTTTCTTCCGCTGTATTGTTATACTTAATGTGTTATAAAATCCGACGAACCAAATTCGACGTTCGGATCTACGGCATTCGAATACGGGTGATGTATTTAGTGCCGATTTTCGAAGGTAGAGTTAGGGTCGTTATAAAAACAGTTTCCTTTTTCCCAATTTTAGTATCAACATTTCAAAGCCTGAATTAGAAAATAATTCAATTCATATAAATCCAAATTTTTATTCCTTTAAAACAATATCATTTAAATCAAAATCCAAATTTCAAGATTTTTAAAACCATTTAGTTTAACCAATCCGGTGTCTGTATATAAGTTTCCACCCACTGGCCAAGTGACCAACTATTTCAATTTTAATTATAGGGATGGGTATATATCATTTCAATTCAAATCAAAGTGTCATAGGTATATATCATTTCAACCTATTTATTCGAGATAATTCAAGTAACAGTTTATATGCTGTCGCTTAACATATAGAGTGATAACAGAGATATATAAATATAAATAAACATCCAATCATCCAAAATGTCGACAAATAAACATCCATCATAATCAACATCCAAATCAGCTAATATTTCACAACAATTAACTGATTACCAATATCAAATATTTAACTAGGAATATAATTTCAATATTAATTTAAAATGAAATTTAATTGAACAAAATTCAATTTCAATTAAAATGTCAACTTAAGCTATCAAATAACAACCAATAACATTCTTATCACTTCATGAATTTCATTCAACGAACATAAGAAAATTTAGTATTGCGTGAGTGGGTTGAATCACTCACCTTTGATTTTAGCCTATAAAATCCAAACGGAAGTGCAAAATCTAAACAGTCTCCAAATTCAGCCAAATAAGCTTCATGTTGCGCGGAATTCAAATATGAATCCAATTGAAAGAAATCGCATGTGAATCGAAATTTATATGCAAAAGATATTCATATTACAAGAAATATTATTGAAATAATAATTGGTAGACGTTTGATAATAAAAAAATAAACAAAGTTCAATACTTACGTTTTTCTGAAGATAATGCTTTAGGAAAAGATGGAGGAACAAACTAAGATGTGGGCAGAACGTGTAGGAAAAATGAAAAAAAAATGAAACTCATGTTTCATAAAAGAAAGCATTTGAATTTGCAAAAATGAGAGCTTTTGAATTTGCAAGCTCATGTTAAAATGATTTGGGGAAAGGAATATTTAAAATGGAGATCTAAACATAGAAAACGATGCGGTGACAAAAAAATGAAGGGACAAGTTTAAACGTGAATAATTTTATGATAAGAATATACCTTCAGCAAAGAACAATTTGAACTAAATGAATATGAGGTGTCAGGGGAAACAAAACACAAATGAAGAAATAAGCCGTAGTTATTTAATAATTAGAAAATGAAGGTGGATGGACAAAAATAAAATATTTTGAAAGCTTCAGGCATTAATAATGCATAAGGAAATGTATGTAGGAATTGGAAAAGTTTGCAGACCAAAGAAAAGTGCAATTTTGCATACGTGAAAATGAGATGGCAAGAATTAAATACAACCTGAAAGTCTAGGCTCAGGTATTAAACAGAAGGAGAAATGAACGGATCTAGTATTAATAATGAGGTAACTATTTTAAAACGTACATGCAACAGTTAATAACAAATGAAAAGAAGGGACCATGTACATCGCACAACCTTTTGAAATTCAATTTTTTGAAACGTAACCAAATTAACTTCATTAACTCAAATAATATTAAAATTTGTACGCATTTATTTTTTTATCTACGCATAATAAATTAAAGTATACTTTCCTTAAAAATGAAAATGTTCAATTTGGTTTTCTCAAGTTGATCTTTTATTTCCATTAAAACGCCTTTTCTGTTTAACACAAAACGTGATTTTCATTTATTAAATCTATTAATTGCAATCAACATTTTCTTTCCTTTTAATTGAAATATTTCAATTACATTAATTGCAATTACTTACAAAGTTAAATTTCAAAACAAACAACTAAAATAGATGAAAAATAGAACAATTGTTTCCTTTAGTCATTTAATCAAATTTATAAATTTGCCGTTTATACACCAGAGTAAAAAATAACTTACTTAAATAAATTATTTTCCTATTTTTGTAATCAATTTGTATGCTAAAACATAGTTTAAATAAACATATATTTTTTCCTTTATATCAATCATTCTATTCTTTATTTTAATGAAATTAAACTTACATTCACTAATGAAACGTTTATTTTATTTGATAAATAATTTACAATTTAATGTTCTCTCTCTTGTTAATTGAAATTATTTAACTACATTAATTTCAATTGATTACAAAGGTGAAAACAAAAATGGACTAAATAAATGTAAAGAGAAATAGAACAATTATTTTCTATCTAATAGCAATTTAAACATTTTCATACATTATTGGATACAAACAGGAGTTATACATTTCTTACTAAATAATTATTTCTCATCCCTATAATTAATCTATAGCTAAAATACATATCAAACAAATAAACATTTGTTTACATCGACCTATTCATTTTATTCTTTATTAAGCTAACACTTATGCATAATAATTTATTTAAAAGTCTTTTTATATTAAATCAACAATTCCATATGTAATCTATTAACGTAAGTTCCCATTTTATTTCACTCAAACTCTACGGTTAGCATCTTTTCTTATATTAAATGCAACATTTAATTACATCTAAGACTACCAAATAAATTCCAACATGGTTTTAAAAATAATATGATAAGTAAAACAATATTTACATTTAAGTAATTTCAACACATTTAAAAACATATTATAAATCTATTACTTACAACAATGGTTATTGAATCTACGGACTCAATAATTGGTTTTCTATTGCATGTTAAAACCAACCAAATCAATTAACATCAAATCAACTAAAATTGATTTCCCTTTTCAATACAACGTTTAATTTTATCCGTTATTAACTTTCATTATTACCATTAATTGAAATTACATTAAACAGTTGTCAATTCCATTCAATCAACATTATTAATTTATATTCTTATATTTTTTTCCATTTATAATCATAAATTTTAATTTCTCACAGTATATAGTTCTAAAATCTTATTAAATTTAATATTTTTATTATTAAAAATATGGATCGTTACAATCTCAACCACTCAAAACTTTTCATCCCTGAAAAGGAACAAGAAAGAATTAAGAAAAGAATCAAAAAATTTGATACATATTATTCAAAACAATTAATTCTGAACTATTAAACTTGCATATTTATGTTTAATAAAAATTTGCAAATAACTAAACTTCTATAAATATTTTCCTAAATTTACGAAATATTGCGGCAGAGTCTTCTTTGCGCGGATAGGTCCAGAAAAATAATAATACCAATAATTATATTATATATATATATATATATATATATATATCATATTTCAATAATAAACATCCCAAACCATGGGAAAAACAATAAAATATTGTTCTAAAAACATTAATAAAAAACGTACCTATTTGTCGAGCAAACAAATCTATTTATGAAACCAAAAGCAACAGGAGGTTTAAGTTTCGATTCCCACCTCCTGCACCATGCCAACGGAAAGGTCTAGCTAACTTGGAATAGCGGTTATGGCGGGCCAACCATCTATTCCCTGGGTTTACTGATCAGGAATCGCAATGTCGATAGTGATTAAATAGGTTTCCCTAGTTTAAAAATAGCAATAGTCATTGCTTCCATAAGCCTGTATCTTATTTGCATAATTCAAAATAGTAATATATTGGTTGTTTCAATTAATAGCACAAGAAAAACAACATATGTAATAACCATATGCAAACAAAAGCAGTACAACAATTATATGCAACGAGAGAAACCATAATACATCAATAGCAATCAAGACTAATGGTTTGTCTAGATTCAGAAATTTTTCATCGTCCAAGAGTGATAAATAAACTACCAAGTGTACATTACGCTCAACGGCCCTAAGGTAATTTGTTAATAGATTATTCATACAACCTTAAACAATTTAACATATCATTCCCCAAACATCCCAAAAGCCAAACACATAGAATTTTAAATATCATTTAAGTTTATTCGATTGGTTTCTTTCCACCCTATTGGCCTTTCCATTTATTTTCATTCATTCATATGATGATTATATTTTACTAATTCACCTTCATTACTTACACAATTTATTTCCTATTCAATGTTTGAAATCATCAGTGGATCCATATTAAAGTATTACATACATTTCATTGCAGTTTATTTCTCATTTATTATTAACTTATATAACTTGATTAATAGTTACTAATGAATCATTGTTCAAGTTCATCTAAATTTAATTCACATTTATTGTTTCATATATAGTATTACTGAATATTAAATCTATTTATGAATTATTTTTATTACATAAACTTTTGCATGTATAATATTCTATTTCATATTTATAATTAACATTTCAACTTTTTAAACTATAACGACCCTGACTCAACCTGCGAAAATCGGCACCGAATACGTCACCCGTATTCAAATGTCGCGGATTCAAACGTCGAATCTGGTTCGTCGGACCTTATAACACATTAAGTATAACAACACTGCGGAAGAAAATGAATAATATCATTTATACAACAATGAATAAAATATCCAATGACATTTAACAATGATCAATATCGGAGATACAATGAAATGCTACATCGGAAACACCAATGAACTAGCAACGGAAACAACCAGAACTTGAAACTCCAGAAGAAACACTAGCATCAGCAATCTCCATAGATAGCTCGAACCACTATCAAGTTGTACCAAGCTAAGAAAGGTCAGTCATCCTAACCAAAGACTTCAATATCCAAAGTATCCAAGGAATTCCAAAGAGAAAGCTGAAAGCTATTGAATCAATATCTACTATCTGAAAAACCCAACTCTAGACTGCCCGTGTGGAAAATTTATGGGCACCCAGAGTTTAGGAAGGGAACAATAAACTCCGAGTCAGTCATGGGACTGGCATGAGCAAACAAAACAGTTTTATCTTTAAAATAAACAACAAAGATTTTAAAAATTGAAAACCACGATGCTTTTTAGAAAATGAAACTGCCATAAGGCCTCCCGCCACACGCACAATGCAAAGCGCACACTTGGAGGAAATTTCTCCTTATGACAGTCAAAAATGCTTGATACGCGAAAACCATTTTGATATTATTATTAGTGCATAGTGGAAAACATTTCGAAAGTATAATATTAATCTTAGCCAGCATATGTACCATTATACTATGCCTACTATAGCTACCACCTGAGGTGGCAGGTAATACAACTGCAATCGTAAAGGGCTCGTATTGGATGATTGGATTCCCAACAAATGGTCAGGCCAAGGAACTTCCCATTGCCATATGGGTACGCCTCTGGAGGAACGCCCCAAGAACCTACCTGGATCTCTGCCGACACAAGGTCGGTTTACTCCCTTCCCGGGAGTAAGACCTAAGATATGCCACCCCCGGTCGTTTGCGACCTTTATCCGAGGGCCCTTAATCACAAAGCAACATCACACAGTAATAAAATTTACAGTGTCCACATGAGTTAAGTTTCTGGGATCCATACCATGATACCACCATTTTCCAAAAGGAATGGACATACCCTAGGGGTGCGACCCCTGAAACCTTGACGCATCTTCCCTGTTTCGACCATTACCGGGTTGTGAGGCTTGATGAGGTCTCGTCCACAAAGCTACGCTTTTTTCACAAAGCCATGCTTTGATCAACAAATGATCAACAGCACTTCGTATGCCACATTACCAAATTGGGAATGTATCACTAGTAACCATCAACTACATAGCCTCTAAGCTCGCACATCTCAGAGAAGGGTGTTACGTTAAGAGAATAAACCTCCACCACCAAACAGAAATTTATTTGATAGAAATCGGTTTTACATCTCAAAGTGTAATGTCAGACACGCATCCATACAAGTCTGTTTCGAGTTCGAACAGAACCAAAGGCACTTCCGAAGAAGCCCTTGCAATCCGAATATTCACAATCCCGATCGAACTCCCCGTCACATAAGGACAACTTTATACCGTAACTACTCGGTGCAGAGTCATTCAATAGGTTATCCAATCGTTTTCGTAAATACCTGGTCTTCACCACCGGTCTTCAAATACAATGCACAACGTCGTATCATTATTCGGAATGGGTTATATGACACAAGGTCCTCTGCCGTCTAAACCGAATAATGAGCGCAATATTTTAATAACATATAGATATTGGGATTTCGGTTAAGTCACACTTTTAAATTCCCAAACCTTTTCCTCAAATGGTTCAAACAAATTACTATTTTAATCTTTAAAGAAAAAGATCCACCTCACAAAGTTCACCCATTTTTTTACAAAGATTCATTCACAAATTTCAAAACAATCTCCATTTCAATTTGGATTAACTCATTAAATCTTTAAATCAAATATCTAACTTATAGCTTTCAAACCTGTTTCCAAAAATTCATTCATAGCTTGGAAAACCATTTTCATTTCAACTTGAATTCTTTCAATACAAATTGGAAATCCTTTCTTTATATGAAAGCTATTATTATTTGAGAAAAAAAAATAGTTTTCGTTTTCGAAAAAATCAGATTTCATTTATACATGTTAAAGTCTTTCAAACTTGGGTTGAATTCAAATTCCCAAAACAATACTTTTAAAATGGTTTAAAACCATATAAACTTGTATAACCTTTTTAAATCATAAATTCATAGAATTCAATTTCAAATTTTTTTTTGAATTCAAATTAAATCAAATTACTTAAATTTCAAAAACTTTATCAAGATATTCAAAATAGCTTTCATCTTCAAAACTCATTTTCATAAGCTTTTCACTTTTAAACCAATCCATTTTCAAGACCATCTGGATTCAATCAATTCAATTTTTAAAACTATTTCGAAAATCTGTGACTTAACCAATTTCCTCGTGCAACCTATATTTGTGTGTGTATGGTGTAGTCCAGGGGTTTTACACAATAGTGCAACAACATCAATCATCAGATCACAGATGAAAGCACATCAATATCGATAAGCGGTATAATCTATAACGCTTACCTTTATTCACAGATTCACATATAAATGTATCATAGATAACTGAATAAATAAATAAGTAAATTTCACACAACTCAATTCATAGAACAGAATATTACAATCTAGAGATAACAATCAATTCAAGGCATTTTATACAATACAAACATTCATAAGTAATTCAAGCATTCAATAATCATTTATAAACAGGATTTATTAATTATTCAATCCTAAATTAATTCAATTTTAATTAATTACTCATGAATTAATTACTCAATCTTGATTAATTACAAATTATTTAGTATAAATTGATTAATTAATAAATTAATCCTTAATTATCCATTTTAATTAATTACCCTTAATTAATTAATTAGTCCTTAATTAATCACATTAATTAAAATTAACCTTTAAGTTAATTACATAATTAATTAACCCTTAATTGATTATCATTTAATTAATTATCCTTAATTAATTAAAATAAGTGACTATCCTAATCACTTCCATTAATTAATCACAAATTAATTACATTAAGTAATTACCCTTTAATTACTTGATTAATCAATTTCAATCACTAATTAATTACTTTTAATTAAGTAATTATCTTTAAGTAATGAATTATCTTGAATTAATCACATTAATTCATCTTTAAGTGATTATCCTTGATTACCTTTAATAAGTAATTAACTTTTAAGTAATTAATTAGCCTTGAATTACATTTATAAAGTAATTATCCTTTTTATTACTTTTAGAATAAATCATCTTTTAACTACATTAAGAATTATTCTTAATTAGTCTAAGATAAACCATTTATCTTAATTAATTTATTATCATTAAATCTTCCTTTGAAAAAAAACATCATTAATATAAAATTTAACTTAAAACCTTTAAGTTGAATAAATGATTAGAAAAACATTTCAATTTCACAACTATTTACTTAATTACAAAAAAAATTAAGTCTATTTAAAATAAATTTTAAAACAAAGGTTATAGATTTGTATACTAACACTCTTTCAAACATGGTTAATTTAAAAAGGAAAATATTTTGAAACCTTTTACTAAGTTTTAACTTAAATGAAACAAGCTTTTAATCTTGATTAAATTCAAATCTTTAAAACTGGTTATATCCTTTAATTTAAAACTTGATAGTATAAAAGATAAACCCGAGCCCTTACGAAGATTTCCAGAACCCAACTTCGGGTTATTCAGTTTTCCACTTGCTTCGAGTATTTTGTAAATCTTTTCGAGATCGTCACCGAGCTTCTTCATCTTCCCTAATTTTACCAATGACATGGATATATACTCTTACTCGTGCATGTGCACGATCATCAGAGCAATCACCAACCATCGCCATGGTCATCCACACATCCCGATGACCTCCCCCGATCACCATAACCACCAAGATCCCTGAATTAGTGATGAACTCGAGATCGAGCAAAACGGAACCCATTGAGGCAAAATCGATCACCCAAAA
The DNA here is from genome assembly GCA_030765085.1 of Allium cepa. Taxonomy (NCBI): domain Eukaryota; kingdom Viridiplantae; phylum Streptophyta; class Magnoliopsida; order Asparagales; family Amaryllidaceae; genus Allium; species Allium cepa. The sequence continues at coordinate 382,354,943 of CM060944.1, read as the reverse complement.
TCTCATCATGTCGACGACTCAGACCACTAAAGACCCCGCAATTTTGGCCATAGCCTCATCGTTCAACCACACACCGATCCCCCACTGACTGATCAACTCCGATCAACCCACGTTGGAACACGAGCACGATGAACAGTATTAATCAAATTGGGTATCTTAAACCCTACTTTACCTTTCCCAGGCTACATCGGCCTTTGAAAAATTTTCTACTATTTTTCCCAAGCAGCCCATCCTTCCATCTACCATTAGTATCGATCGCTTCACTCGGATCGTCTTTGATCGCCGGAATTTGACGAAAAGGTCAATTCCGTTCAACCAAAAATTCCTTCCGAAATACTGACTTAAAAATTCAAATTTTATTTTTAAAAATCATGGTTTTTGAAACCAAATCACATTATGTAATTAAATCAAAGAATTAAAATACTTGAACTTTGACATATTTTGGGTTTTACTGTATATCTTCTTTTCTAGTCAAAATTACTTTCATATTCTACTAAAAAATATTTTTTAAACCTAGCTCGTGATCATATAAACATGTTTTGTTTACACTCAAAGACTGGAAAGGATTAGGAAAAGAGATTTTCATTTTTGAACAGGTTTTGAAAACCTGTAGGCAAAGCAAAGGCAAATTTGGCTGATTCTTTAACATGCACAGTATTGTGTATGCATATTTACACATATATATACAAACAGATTTTCATTCAAGTAAACACATTCTAGCATTACTTCACTCATTCATCAAAAGATAACCAGATCAAGGTTTAAATAAAATAAAAAGGAAAGTTTTGCTCACCTATTTGAAGAATAAAGGACTGCCTGGAAAATCTGAGAATGATTGAACTGAAGCTTGCATTTGCTTTACTTTGAATTTCCCTTTGTTTCATGAATTGCTCAGCATTTAATAGAAGAGCAAAACCTGGAATTGCTTTCAGAATTTTAAACTGGAAATTTCTTTATTGTTTTTGATTTTTATTGTTTTCGGATTGTGTTCCAGGTTGAGTTGATTTCTGGATTCACTCAAGTTGAAGAAGTTAAACTTCACTTTGTAGGCTTTGATTTGAAAATTTTATCTTTTCATGCCATATGATTTGTTTTGAATTTAATTTATGGTCTTGATTTCTTTCATCTCAGGTTTCTTTGTTTTAAGTTTCTTGGCTTGTAAATTTGTTAACAGGGTTTTGAAAGGAGAAGAAAAGAAATTGTCTTTTCTTTTATTACATTTTAATTAAAAAATTTAAGATAAATATGCATTTGCCACTTGTAATTATATGTTAACACTTGTTGAATTTTCTTATTGCATGATTTACAAATGTTTTATATCTTTTATTATTTTCTTACAAATGTCATAAGCATGGATTTTTATGTTTTACCCCTTGTTTAATTAATTTGTTAATATGAAAACAATTTGTGTTTGAACCTTTTTCTTTATTTTATTTTAAAACTTTTAATTATTTATTTTATAACTTAACATATGTAAATGTTTTACATTTTAAATTCATGAATGTACAAACTATACTTATTTATTCCAAAAGAAAACGTGTTTTAAATCTTTTTATCAAACCAATAAATATTTATATTTATATTTATAACTTTAAAGAATGGGATTTTAAAATAAATCAAACTATAAATAAATAAGTATATCGTATATTTATATTTGAATTTAATTCTTTAGATAGGTTTTGTAAATTTTACTTATATCAGTTTCACAATATTACTTTTAAACCGAAATGCCTATTTAATGAATTTGGAAAACAAATCTTTATTAATTGAAAATACAATGATTACAAATCCAATATGTCCTATAAGATTTTGAATTTCAATTCCAAGATTCAATTTAAAATAAATTTATAAATATAACAAAACATATTTTTTATAAATATAAATATTTTATTCATTCCCATCTATAAAAAAATTCCAAATATTTATTTCCAACACATATGTATTTGAAATTCAAATGCAAATTCCAAATTATAATCATTTTATAAAATATTTACCTTTTAATTCCAAATCAAAATTTTATTAAAAACCAATTTTATTGAATTTTCAAATCAATTCCTTTATTTACTATCTTTTGATATATATCTATTCCCAAATATTCATATTAATTCTCACTTAATTCACAATTAAATCCAAAATTTTATATTAGTTACCAATTTAAACTTGGCTAAAATCCGGGAATGTTACAAATTCCCCCCTTAAGAAATTTCGTCCTGGAAATTTGAAAGTAGGGAGACAACACATGAACACACAAAGATAGAGAAACAGTTTTCTAGATCAAACTGAATATCTATTGTTCATTTGGCTTACCAAATCAGAACATCATCAATAGATACAGGAATGAATCTATTTAACACTCCATGGAATACTCGGGTCATCCAGATCTATGGAGTATGCAGGGGCATTGGTCAGTTCGAAGGATAACTAACCGTTCGTAGAATATGTCGGGACCCAAAGAATAGACAGATATATGGATACAATCCCAAAAATTTTAGTTTAAAAACCGAAGTATACCTATCAACCATATCAACCAAAGAAAACAATTCATCCAAACAAACAATTCTGACCCGTTTGGAGTTTATGTCCCATGTAAAATTATCAAAGCTTCTCCCTAGAGCTACCACAAAGACATCAAAGAATTGAAAAGAGATGATGAACAAAAGAGATTTGATAGAGAAAGATTGTTTCCGTTGTTATTGTAAGGATTGACCATTGGAAGTGGTATTTCCTTGTCCCCTATCTTGTCCTCTTCTTGCACTCATACTCACTATCAGTGGATAGTAAGAGAATTTACTGAGGCATTCGGATGGATATCTTAAGGATATACTCATTCTAGGGTATATGTAACCCTATCTCTAATGAGTTACCTAATGTGTTATACTCCTGAGCTAAAGATTCAACCTTCAAATCTGATACCAATTATAACGACCCTGACTGAACCTTCGAAAATCGACACCGAATACGTCACCCGTATTCAAATGCGCAGATGCAAAAGTCGAATCTGGTTCGCCGGAGCTTATAACACATTAAGTATAACAACACAGCGGAAGAAAATGAATAATATCATTAATACAACAATGAATACAATATCCAATGATATACAGCAATGATCAATGTCAGAGATACAATGAAATGCTATAGCGGAAACACCAATGAACTAGCAGCGGAAACAACCAGAACATGAAACTCCAAAAGAAACACCAATATCAGCAATCTCCATAGATAGCTCGAACCACCATCAAGTTGTACCAAGCTAAGCAAGGTCAGTCGTCCTAACCAAAACTTCAATATCCAAAGTCTCCAAAGAATTCCAAAGAGAAAGCTGAAAGCTACTGAATCGCTATCTCCTATCCGAAAAGCCCACCTCTAGACTGCTCGTGCGGAAAATTGTGGGAATCCAGAGTTTAGGAAGGGAACAATAAACTCCGGGTCAGTCATGGGACTGGAATGAGCAAACAAAATAGTTTTATCTTTGAAACAAACAACAAAGATTTTAAAATTTGAAAACCGCGATGCTTTTCAGAAAATGAAACTTCCATAAGGCCTCCCGCCACACACACAATGCAAGCGCACACTTGGAGGAGATTTCTCCTTATGACAGTCAAAAATGCTTGATACGCTAAAACCATTTTGATATTATTATTAGTGCATAGTGGAAAACATTTCGAAAATATAATATTAATCTTAGCCAGCATAGGTACCATTATACTATGCCTACTATAGCTATCACTGAGGTGGCAGGTAATACAATTGCAATCGTAAAGGGCTCATATTTGATGACTGGATTACCAACAAATGTCAGGCCAAGGAACTTCCCATTGCCACATGGGTACGCCTCTAGAGGGACGCCCCGAGAACCTACCCGGATCTCTACCAACACAAGGCCGGTTTACTCCCTTTTTAGAAGTAAGACCTAAGATATGCCACCCTCGGTCGTTTGCGACCTTTATCCGAGGGCACTCAATCACAAAGCAACATCACACAATAATAAAGTTTACAGTATCCACATGAGTTAAGTATCTGGGCTCCATACCATGATACCACCCTTTTCCAAAAGGAATGGACATACCCTAGGAGTGCGACCCCTGAAACCTTGCCGCATCTTTCCTGTTTCGACCATTACCAGGTTGTGAGGCTCGATGAGGTCTCGTCCATAATGCTACACTTTTTTCACTAAGCCAGCTTTGATCAACAAATGATCAGCAGCACTTCGTATGCCACTTTACCAAATTGGGAATGTATCGCTAGTAACCATCAACTATATAACCTCTGAGCTCGTACGTCTCAGAGAAGGGTGTTAAGCTAAGAGAATAAATCTCCGCCAAAAAAAATGTATTTGATAAAAACCGGTTTTACATCTCAAAGTGTAATGTCAGACACACGTCCATACAAGTCTGTTCCGAGTTCGAACAGAACCGAAGGCACTTCCGAAGAAGCCCTTGCAATCCAGATATTCACAATCCCGATCGGACTCTTCATCACATAAGGAGAACTCTATACCATAGCTACTCAGTGCAGAGTCATTCGATAGGTTATCCTATCATTCTCGTAAATGCCCGGTCTTCACCACCGGTCTTCAAATGAAACCCATAACGTCGTATCATTATTCGGAATGGGTTATATGACACAAGGTCCTCTTCCGGCTTAAGCGAATAATGAGCACAATATTTTAAAAACATATGGATATTGGGATTTCAGTTAAGTCACACTTTTAAATTCCCAAACCTTTTCTTCAAATGGTCCAAACAAATTACCATTTTAATCTTTAAACGAAAAGATCCACTTCACAAAATTCACCCTTTTTTTACAAAGATTCATTCACAGATTTAAAAACAATCTCCATTTCAATTTGGATTAACTCATTAAATTTTTAAATCAAATATTTAACTTATAGCTTTCAAACCGGTTTCCAAAAATTCATTCATAGCTTGGAAAACCATTTTCATTTCAACTTGAATTCTTTTAATACAAATTGGAAATCCTTTCTTTATAAGAAAGCTATTATTATTTGAAAAAAAATAGTTTTCATTTTCGAAAAAATTTGATTTCATTTATACAAGTTAAAGTCTTTCAAACTTGGGTTAAATTCAAATTCCCAAAACAATACTTTTAAAAATGGTTTAAAACTATATAAACTTGTATAACCTTTTTAAATCATAAATTCATAGAATTCAATTTCAATTTTTTTTGAATTCAAATTAAATCAAATTATTTAAATTTCAAAAACTTTATCAAGATATTCAAAATAGCATTCATCTTCAAAACTCCTTTTCAAAAGCTTTTCACTTTTAACCCAATCCATTTTCAAGACCATTTAGATTCAATCAATTCAATTTTTAAAACTATTTCAAAAATTTGTGACTTAACCAATTTTCTCGTGCAATCCATATTTGTGTATGTATGGTGTAGTCCAAGGGTTTTGAACAATAGTGCAACAACATCAATCATCACATCACAGATTAAAGCACATCAATATCGATAAGCAGTATAATCTATAACGCTTACCTTTATTCATAGATTCACAGATAAATGTATCATCGATAACTGAATAAATAAATAAATAAATTTCACACGGTTCAATTCACAGAACAGAATATTACAATCCAGAGATAACAATCAATTCAAGGCATTTTATACGATACAAACATTCATAAGCAATTCAAGCATTTAATAATCATTTATAAACATGATTAATTAATTATTTAATCCTAAATTAATTCAATTTTAATTAATTACTCATGAATTAATTACTCAATCCTGATTAATTACAAATTATTTAGCATAAATTGATTAATTAATAAATTAATCCTTAGTTATCCATCTTTATTAATTACCCTTAATTAATTAATTAGTCCTTAACTAATCACATTAATTAAAATTAACCTTTAATTTAATTACATAATTAATTAACCCTTAATTAATTATCATTTAATTAATTATCCTTAATTAATTAAAATAAGTGACTATCCTAATCACTTTCATTAATTAATCACAAATTAATTACATTAAGTAATTACCCTTTAATTACGTGATTAATCAATTTCAATCATTAATTAATTACTTTTAATTAAGTAATTATCATTAATTAAGTAATTATCTTTAAGTAATGAATTATCTTGAATTAATTACATTAATTCATCTTTAAGTGATCATCCTTGATTACCTTAATAAGTAATTAACTTTTAAGTAATTAACTTTTAAGTAATTAATTATCCTTGAATTACTTTTATAAAGTAATTATCCTTTTTATTACTTTTAGAATAAATCATCTTTTAACTACATTAAGAATTATTCTTAATTAGATAAAACATTTATCTTAATTAATTTATTACCATTAAATCTTCCTTTGAAAAAAACATCATTAATATAAAATTTAACTTAAAACCTTTAAGTTGAATAAATTGCTTTATTGTTTTTGATTTTAAACTGGAAATTTTAGATTGGAAATTGCTTTATTGTTTTTGATTTTTATTGTTTCTAGATGTGTACAAGGTTGAGTTGATTTCTGGATTCACTCAAGTTGAAGAAGTTGAACTTCACAGGCTTTGATTTGAAAAATTGACCTTTGCATGCCATATGATTTGTTTTGAATTTAATTTCTGGTCTTGATTTCTTTCATCTCAGGTTTCTTTGTTTTGAGTTTCTTGGCTTGTAAATTTTTTAACAGGGTTTTGAAAGGAGAAGAAAAGAAATTGTCTTTTCTTTTATTACATTTTAATTAAATTTTATTTTAAGATAAATATGCATTTGCCACTTGTAATTATATGTTAACACTTGTTGAATTTTCTTATTGCATGATTTACAAATGTTTTATATCTTTAATTATTTTCTTATAAATGTCGTAAGCATGGAATTTTATGTTTTACCCCTTGTTTAATTAATTTGTTAATATGAAAACTATTTGTGTTTGAACCATTTTCTTTATTTTGTTTTAAAACTTTTAATTATTTATTTTATAACTTAACATCTGTAAATGTTTACATTTGAAATTCATGAATGTAGAAACTATTTATTTATTCCAAAAGAAAATATGTTTTAAATCTTTTTATTAAACCTAATAAATAATTATATCTATATTTATAACTTTAAAGAAAGGGATTTCAAAATGAATCAAACTATAAATAAATAAGTATATAATATGTATATATTTGAATTTAATTTTTTAGATAGCTTTTGTAAATTTTACTTATATCAATTTCACAGTATTACTTTTAAACCGAAATGCCTATTTAATGAATTTGGAAAACAAATCTTTATTAATTGAAAATACAATGATTTCAAATCCAATATGTCTTATAAGATTTTGAATTTTGAATTTCAATTCCAAGATTCAATTTAAAATAGATTTATAAATATAACAAAACATATTTTTTATAAATATAAATATTTTATTCATTCGCATCTATAAATAATTTCCAAATACTTATTTCCAACACATATGTATTTGAAATTCAAATGCAAATTCCAAATTATAACCATTTTATAAAATATTTACCTTTGAATTCCAAATCAAAATTTTATTAAAAACCAATTTTATTGAATTTTCAAATCAATTCCTTTATTTACTATCTATTGATATATATTTATTCCCAAATATTCAAATTTATTCTCAATTATTTCACAATTAAATCCAAAATTTTATATTAATTACCAATTTAAACTTAGCTAAAATCCGGTAATGTTACATAAACACTTCTGGTAAGTTTTATATATGTTTTTAGAATGTAATTGAATGTTATACAAATTTATCTTATTCATTTTAGTTAAAAAATGTTCAATAGTTTACAACTTCTTAATTTTCGTTATCTTTTAAATTTACAAGTGACAAATCTCCAATTTCTTTACAGTTTTGTTAGACACTTAGCTTCTAATTTCTTATTTCTCATCTTAGAAGTTTCTAACTATTAAAATAGTCAAGATTCCATTTCACTATAATAACTGAAATCCCTAATTTATAGAAAGTTAAGAAGTAAATATCGGGTTCCATTTCAAATCATCTTGAAATTATATATATATATATATATATATATATATATATACATATACTTATATCTTTTATATAAATCAAATGATATTTAGAAAATTAAAATTAAAATTTGTTTCACCAAAACAACTATGTAGCAAAGCTACTATAGTGGTTTTCCCATTTTGAAACTCGAAAATGAACATCGATGATGTCGCGTTCATCACCGAAATTATTTGTAACGACCATTTTTGGACGGTTTAAATCGACAATAAACCACACATGTCTAATTCAAACCATTCAAAAGGAAGGATTGTTAATAGGGTAAATAAGAAAATAAGAGAAAACAAGGAAAAAGAAAACACAGAATCTCGTAGTGGAATGACAAAATATAATAATCAAACAAACAGTTCATGAAGTTGTTTTACAGATAATATGTGATTACACTTTTACAATATAAATCAGAGTTATAAATACAGCAGGAATAAACAGACAATGCAGTGAAATACATGATGTAGTGGAATAATTATAATATATAGTAATAATATACCGAATCTTCGTCTTCGTCCTTTAGAAAATAGTCTTTAATACACTGAAAAGCTCAGACTGACCCGAACGTAATGGAAACAAAACATTCGAGTCAGAACTAAAAGATCTTATGTAAGTCAAATTAATCTAAAATAAAATTTGCGTGCAATGGCTTTAAAGATGTAACAGGATTTTCCTTCTCCTATCAAGTATACAACGCGAATGTAATTATTAAAAGATTTTAAATAATTAGAGGTATCGATTTTAACTACTTTAATTAAAAAAATTCAAAGTTTAAGTTAAACCTTTCAAATAATTGAATTCCAATACATAATCCAAATTCAAGAAATTGTATGAATATATATACACATGTATACATGTATATATGCATGTATACATGTATATATGCATGTATACATGTATATATGCATGTATATATATATGCATGTATACATGTATACATGTATATATGTATATATGTACATATATATACATATATATATGTATATCATTTCAACCAGTATCTAAAATTAAAATTTTCAAACCAATGAGAACCGCTTAGGTTTATCATTTCAACCCAAAACGATTATGCTAATCTATAAGATCAGTATATATATATATGTAGACATATATATATACATATATATATATATATATATATATCATTTCAACCAGTATCTAAAATTAAAATTTTCAAATCAATGAGAACCGCTTAGGTTTATCATTTCAACCCAAAACTATTATGCTAATCTATAAGATCATTCAAGTATGCATCATTTCAACCAATAGTGATAACGGAGATATAGGCATGAATAAATATCCAATCATCCAAAATTTCTATCAATAACATCCATCACAATCAACATCCAAATTAGCAAATAAATCCCAACAGTTAATTGGCTATCATTATTAGGTGTTTAACTAGAAATTATATTCAATATTAATTATATGGCTATAAAATTCAATACCAATTCAAATTAAATCTAAATGACAAATTAAAATACCAAACAGTAATTAATAAACTTCTAATCACATCATAAATCTAATTTAACCAATATAAGATAATTTAGTAGTTGTGAGTGGATTAAAACACTCGCCTTGTCGACGATTAAAAAACCAATTAAATTCCTAAATTTGAACGGCGGACAAACTTGAAACTAGGTCATCTTTAAGAAAATATACAGACCAGCATACTACAGAATCTATAAAAGTGACTAACTAGAATGTTGTTGCAAATTCTTTTCTCTCCATTTTTAAAAAAAGAATCACTTAAAAAGCTTTTGTCTTGAGGAAGTTATGGTCAAAACAAACAGATGTGTTTTCTGAGTTAAAAATCTAAGTTCAAATATATTTCAAAAAGATTTGAGTTTTTGGCATAGAAAATTAAGGAATTTTAAGAACTAATCTAAATGACACTAGAAAAATAAATGGTTTGAAAAAAAATCGCATAATTTAGTTCATTCCTGAAGGAGAAATGATTGATCAATATGGGGTATTTTCATCCAAAACTGGACCCAAAAAAGGACTTGAAAAATGGAGTTTCTGATGTAGAAATATTCAAAATGGGAAGAAGGGTTCATCAACAAAGTTGTTGCCATTGAAATTATACATAGTTTCACAAAAAAAACTAGATTTGGAGTAGTTTAGCGGAATATAGTAGCATGGAAATAAGGGGAAGGAAGAGGGGAAGAGTGAAGGGGAAAAGAAAAGAAAGAAGAAAAGTGGAAAGGTAGGGCTCTGGCCATGGGTTTCTGTCGTGGATTGTGGGTTGTGAAGGAGTAGGTGGTAGTAAGAGGAGAGAGGTAGGCTAGGCTTTTGAAGGAGGAAGGATGGAATTTGATATGGAGATTTAGGAGTTTTGGGGTTTGGAATTTTCTATAGATTTGAAGAAGAAGAAGAGCGTGCAGAAAATTTCTCAATGAGGAATTTTCTTACGCATTTGGATTTAATCAGATAGAAAAATAGTAGGTCGATGTTTGGGAAAAGGAAGGATCCAAAGTCTCTTAAGGTTCCTAGGGTCCCTAGGTGTACTAAGGAGCCCATTAGATTAAAAATCCAATTAAATGCCCAAATTTCAACGGCGGACAAACCTGAAACTAGGTCAACTTTAAGAAAATATACAGACCAGCATACTACAGAATCTATAAAAGTGACTAACTAGAAAGTTGTTGAAAATTCTTTTCTCTCCATTTTCTAAAAAAGAATCACTCGAAAAGCTTCTTCCTTGAGAAAGCTATGATCAAAACAAACAGAGGTGCTTTCTGAGTTGAAAATCTGAATTTAATTTACTTCAATAAAATTTGAGTTTTTGGCATAGAAAATTAAGGAATTTGAAGAACTGATCTAAATGAAAGTTGAAGCCATTGGAAAAAAATGGTTTGATAAAAAAATCACATAATTTGGTACATTCCTGAAGGAGAAATGATTAATACAATATGCTGTATTTTCATCCAAAACTGGACCCGAAAAAGGACTTGAAAAATGGAGTTTTTGACATAGAAATATTTGGAATGGGAAGAAGGGTTCAACAACAAATTTGTTGCCATTGAAATTATACACAGTTTCAAAAAATATATATTTGATTTGGAGTAGTTTAGTGGAATATATAAGCCATGGAAATAAGGGGAAGGAAGAGGAAAAAAGGGAAGGGAAAAGAAGAGAAACAAGAGAAAAGGAATGGTGGGGCTTTGGCGATGGGTTACTGTCGTGGGTTGTGGGTTGCAATGGAAATATGTGGCGGTAAGAGGAGAGAGGTAGGTTAGGGTTTTAAAGGAGGAAGGATGGAATTTTATATGGAGATTTAGGAGTTTTGAGGTTCGGAGTTTTCTGTAGATTTGAAGAAGAAGAGCATGTAAAAAAAATTCTCATTGAGGAATTTTCTTATGTACTTGGTTTTAGTCAGATAGAAAAATAGAAGGTCAATGTTTGAAAAAAGAAAGGATACCAAGTCTCTTAGGGTTCCTAGGGTCCCTTGGTTTACTAAGGAGCCCATTAGTCTAAAACAAACCCAATAGGACTTAGCCAAAAAAAAGAACACGAATATACACTACAAATGAAAGAAATAAGCTGCAGGTTATTTAATAATTAGGAAATGGACGTGGAGAGACAAAAATATCACGTTTTATTTTAAAAGCTTAAGGCATTAATAGTAAATAAAGAAATGTACGTAGGAATGGAAAAGTTTGCAAAGCAAAGGAAAGTTAAATTTTGTATACACGAAAATGAGGTGGCAAGAATTAAATACAACCTAAAAGTCTAGGCTCAGGTATTAAATAGAAGGAGAAATGAATGGATCAAGTATTAAAAATGAGATAACTATTTCAAAACGTATATGCAACAATTAATAACAGAAGAAATAAAGAGACCATGTACATCGCACAATCTTTTTGAAATTCAATTTGTGAAACGTTACCAAATTAACTTCATTAACTCAAATATTTTTCAAATTTATACGCAGTAAGTTTTTTAACCTATGCATAGTAAATAAAATTACTTACCATAAAAATGAAAATTTTCAATCTTGTTTTCCCAAAATGATCTTTCATTTCCATTAAAACATCCTTTTTGTTCAACACAAAATATGTGTTTTCTTTTATTAAATCTGTTAATTACAATCAACATTTTCTTCCCTTGTAATTGAAATATTTCAATTACATTAATTGCAATTACTTACGAGGTTAAATTTCAAAAAAAACAACTAAAATGGATGAAAAATAGAATAATTGTTTCCTTTAGTCATTTAAACATGTTTATAAATTTGTTATTTATACAACAGAGCAATAAATAGCTTTCTTAAATAGCCTTGCCAAAATAACTTTCTTAAATAAGTATTTTTCTACTCTTGTAATCCATCTATATGCTAAAACACAGTTCAAATATACATTATATTTCTTCCTTCAAATCAATCATTCTATTCTTTATTTTAATGAAATTAAACCTACAATCACAAATGAAACATTCATTTTATTTGATATAAATGTTCTTTTCATTAAACCAACAATCCTTATATTTTCAAAAACATAAGCTATGTTTAATTACATATATTTATTTACAATTTAGTGTCCTCTCCATCATTAATTGAAATTATTCAATTACATTAATTTCAATTGTTTACAAAGGTGCAAAATGGACAAAATAAATGTAATGAGAACTAAAACAACTATTTCCTATCAAATCGCAATTTAAACATATTAATGCACTATTGGATATAAACAGGAATTATACATTTCTTACCAAATATTAGTTTCTCATCTCTGCAATCAATCTTTCTGCTACCAAACATTTCAAACAAATAAACATATGATTTATTTTTTAATAAAGAAACATTTATTATTCTTTATTATTATTTATTATTCCAATTAATTCGAAAATTTACATTCATACAATTGTTAAATCATCCAAACCAATATTATTAAAATACACACTAGCATTTATTATCATCTTTATATTATTGCAAACATATGTCATTAATAGAAATTTTAATTAAGCTCATAACTTGTATTATAATTTAGTTTGTATCAATAAAATCTTAATTTTTTTTATTCCTAACAATTTTATCCAAAAATCTTATTTAATTTAATACTTTTAAATGTTTAAAATACGGGTCGTTACAATCTCCTCCACTCAAAACTTTTCGTCCTCGAAAAGAAACAAGAAGGAATCCCAAAATCTATTATATTTTATTTAAACAGTCAATTTGTAAAACCTACATATTTAAGTTTAATAAAATTTGAAGATAACTCAAATTCTACAAAAAATTCTAAGTCTTAAATTTTAGATGAATTTCGACAGAGACTCCTTTGCACGGATATGTTCGGACAATAGTAATATCAATAATTACAATATATATATATATATATATATATATATCATATTTCAATAATAAAATATTCCAAACCATGGAATATAATATAATATCGCTATAAAACCGTAATCCAAAAACGTACATATTTGTCGGGCAAACAACGTTTAATTTATGAAACCAAAAGTAGTAGTTATTGCTTCTGTAAACCTGTACTTCACTTATATAATCCAAAATAGTCAGAATTATGTACAAGAGAAATATTTAAGTTATTACAATCAATTGAAAAACAAACCAACACAACATAACAATAGTCACTTGCAAACAAAACCATACAATCATCATATGCAGCCAAAGTAATCAATCATACATCCATAACAACAAACCAATGGTTTGTTTAGTTTAGAAATTTTTAATCGTGCAAGGTGATGAATAAACTATCAAGTGTACCTTATGCTCAACAGCCTTGGATAATTACTTAATAGATTATCCATACAACCTTAAACATTTAGAAGTATCTATTCCCAAACATTCCATCAGCCAAAACAACCAAGAATTTTAAATATTATTTACGTTTATTCAAATGATTTCTTTTCACATCATTATTTAAATTTTATTTATTTTCATTCATTCATACAATGTCTTTTCCATATACTTACATAAATTATTTCACATTCAATATCTAAAATAATCAAAGAATTCGTTATTTAAGTATTACATGCTTTTATTGTTGTTTAATTCACATTTATTTACTTATAATGTTTGATATCCATTTAACATAAATATTCATCAGTAAATCATTTCAATCATTTTCTTAAGTTTATAATCATTTATCTAAACTGTATTTACCTTTTTACTACTTAATTTAATCACAAGCATTTCACAGTATTAACTTACGTTTATAAAATTTGTTGTACATCAAAATTCTTATTTATAGAAATAATTCCATTGAACACTTCAATTACTTAAGTTTTGCTTGCATAATATTCTATTACATATTCCTATTTAATATTTTCAACTTTTAACATTTTGGTAAGTTATATATATGTTTTATAGAATGAATTTGAATGTTACACATGTTTATCTTATTCACTTCAATTAATAAAATGTTCAATAATCATATCTTCTAAAATTTTCATATTTACAAGTTATTTTCAGTTTCTTATATATTTCATTAATCACTTAGCATCCAATTCCTTAATTTCAATTTAGAAGTTTCCAATTATTAATATAGTCAAGATTTCCATCATTACAATAATTGAAATCTTTAATATACACACACACACTCATAGCTTTTATATTTCAAATCATATTTAGAAATACAAAATTAGGATTTGTTTATCAAAACTAATGTGCAGTAAAACTACTACAACGGTCTTTCCACTTAGAAACTCGAAAATGAACGTCGATGATGCGTGCACTCATCACCGAAATTATTTTCCAGCGACATAAGAGGGGAGCACATAACGTATTTTCCTTTTAGAAATTCTTTTAAAACTTTTCTTTCAAATCACATTTGATAATATTTATCCAAAATACTTCCAAACAATACTGGTATTATATTTTAAATTCACTTGAAAAACAATTTCGCTTCCAATTAAATTCATTTTTTTTATAAATCCTATTTCGCAATCAATATTTATAAAATTTCACTTCTTGTCAAATAAATATATTACATACAACTATTAGTACTTCGAAATCAAATAGTTATTTCAAAAACATACTTCAAAAATAGCAATTCCAATTTATTCTTCAAGCATATTACTAAAATAAATTTCCCAAATCATTTAATATCTTTAAAATTATACATTCAAAGAAACTCATATACTTTACTCGAAATATTTATTTGGAACTTCGTTTTGCAAATCAATCATCTTTAATACTTTAATGCTTTTTAAAAATTTCAACCGTAAAATTCCTTGCTTCATTTATAAATACCATTTTTTTAAAACCTTAAATAACATCTTTATAAATATATGTAAACTATTTGAAAATAATTATTTACATCATTATTTATATTTAAAAGGGGTTATTGAAAACCTTAAATCCATTATTTACAAATTTTACTAGTTTTAAATCTAAAATACTTTTTAAACATCATTTCTAAATCAGTAATCATTAACTTAAATATGTTTTATTGAATTAATAACTTCCCACAATATGTACAACGTTGATAATTACCTATTAAACTAAGCCGTACATAAATAAAAAATATTTTAAACAATTAAAAGTATTTAGAAACGAAACAGAAAATAATGACCAAAATATTCTTTATATTTATCAAAATACTTCTATAACACGATGTTTTAACAAGTTTATCCTCGTTCTTGCAGACTCTAGCCATGAGTTGATCAGGCGCAAGGCTAGACTTCTCCAAGTACTTAGTCGATCTATTTCAACACCTATTGAAAATACTTAAAACATTAAAATAGATATGGAAAGTACATTCCCCCATGGATCGCATTTACGCAATGGTTACGCCGCTATCCCAACGGAATCACTTGTAACTGTAGGCATCCCGCCACTCGACTAACGCCATGGTTGATAGATCGCAACAACAAAATGGTTACGCCTCTATCCCAGCGGAACCACTTGTAGCTGTAGGCACACCGCCCCTCGATTTATGCTATCTAACAATATCAAATGAATATAATAAGTGACCCACCAAAGGGATTCGATAATTGACCCACCAAAGGGATCCGACAAATGACCTACCAAAGGGGTCCAGTGGAAGGTACTTGCCATATCATTTATTTCAAAATATATCATACCATATATTATAGCCTTTCAGAATCATAGCTTCAAATATCGCACTTGTATAAATTCTATTATATAAGATTTCATTTTCAAATAGAATATTTTCCAAAATCAATAGTCTCGAATATATCGAATCATTCTTATACAAATTCCGTTATATATAAGATTTATCTCTTTAGACAAAAAAACTTCCAAAATCAACAGTTTTCAAAATCACCTTATACTTATATAAAGTCTGTCTTATACAAGAATCAAAAATTTTCCAAATCAATTATTTTGCATGAAGAGCCATATGGGATTGAACATCTTTACTTTATACATGGTTTTGAATTTAGAATAGTTTTGTATATAAAATCGTTTTGTGGAATAGTTTTGTATATAAAATAGTTTTGTAAAATAGTTTGTAAAATAGTTTTGTAAACAAAATAGTTTGTTAGATGATTTTGTAAACAAGATAGTTTGTAAGAGGTTTTGTAAATAAGATAGTTTGTAAAATAGTTTTGTATATAAAATAGTTTGTAAAATAGTTTTGTATATAAAATAGTTTTTTATATAAAATAGTTTTGTGTATAAAATAGAATAAAAATAGTTTGAATAAGATAAAATAAAATAAAAATAGTCTGTAATATGGTTTTAAATTAATAGTAGTTTTGCAAAAAAAAGAAAAATTCCAATTTAAATTACAAAGATATCCAACCCAAAAATTTTCAATTTCAGCATCAAAGCATATCAATAATATTAGGACATAAGATATACATATGTCATCATTTCGCAAAATCACATTCGATCGCTAGCTCGATTACATAAGTTTGCTTTCGAACTAATATTGTCCATTCGACTTCCTAAATGCTGAACTTCGATATGTTTCCATGACTAGAAATCATCATTCTCCTTGCATAATCGTATACTATGATAGAGAATCGTAGAATCAAACAAAAAATCCATATCAAATATTCGCCATCAAGAATCAAATGAAAAATCCTAACACGAAATGGTGTAATTCACCTCGAACTTATGCATTCAAATCTGGATCAAATTAATTACGCGAATAAAACAATATACATACAACTTACGTATCTATTCCAACTTGTTTCATTGCAATTTCATTTTTAGTTTAACTTCATTATAAATCTCATTGATTAACACAAATATCACTTCATACTTTAATATTTGTTTCACAGAATTCCTCTAATTAACACAAAACATTAATATATCATATATTGCTTATACTTCTCTTCAATTTTGAACTATATTTAATTTCACATATAATATTTCTCATTTAATACTACATTCATTTGCGAATCATTCCATAAGAAGTCCCTTTAGTTCATAACCAATTTATAAAAGCTTAAATTCTTTTATAAAACATTATTCGAGCTTAAAGTTATCACAACTTTAATTATAACTATTTGTTGCAACTTCCATTTATTTCATAAACAATTTTACAAGGCATGACTTTATTTATATTCATTTCATTTTAATTCATATTTATTTAGTATTCAAGTTTATTTCCCAAATTTATTTATGACGCATTCATAAATTATTAACTAAATTCACAATTGCAGCATTTCTTTAATCACAATTTCAATTTTAAATACTCCAAGGCTTAAAGTTCACATTTGCATATTATAACATACATGTCAAGAATGTATACAACAATTCTATTCATTTACTAACCATAGATATAACAAATGAAACCTTATTTCACTTGCTTTGAAACTAAGGTTATCGATTTTAACTACATAATTTAATACAACTACTAAGTTTCAACTCATATATTAATTCAGAATGTTTCGGTTATCCAAAATATCTGAATATTCCATTTTATTTCAATGGTTGAAACTACCAATCAACAAACAACAATATTCACAACCAAAAATTTCAATTTCATAAAAAATATCCTAATTATTCACTAAATTTTCTTTAATACACCATTATTAAACTAATTTTCAGTCCATAAATTCAATCAACAATAATAGCCAATGCTTATAATTTGACTAAATATAACAAGTCAAAAATAAATGATGATAATTAAATATTACCATTTCATAAAACAAACACATTACAAATAACTATAATAGTTATAAAAAAATGTCCTTTATATGTAACATATAATATTAGGAAAATTATTTCATTTTGAAACTTAAATAAAACATTTTTATAACACTAACAAATACGCGCTTTCGTATATATACACTCAAACAAACTCATTCTAGGATATTATTACCCTATCTCTAATGAGTTAACCACAACAGGCTAAGGTATGTCTAAACCAAAGCTCTAATACCAACTATAACGAACCACATTTTTGGACGGTTTAAATCGACAATAAATCACACATGTCCAATTTAAACCATTCAAAACGGAGGATTGTTAATGGGGTAAACAAGAAAATAAAAGAAAATAAAGAAAAATAAAACATAGAATCTCGCGGCGGAATGACAAAACATAATATAAAAAACGCAGTTATGAAGCTGTTTTACAAATAATATGTGATTATACTTTTACAATTCAAATCAAAGTTATACATAAAGCAGGAATAAACAAATGATGCAGCGAAATACATGATGTAATGGAATAATTATAAAAAATATTAATAATATACTGAACCTTCGCCTTCGTACTCTAGAAAATAGTCTTTAGTACGCTGAAAAGATCAGACTGACACAAGCGTAATGACAACAAAACACTCGACTCAGAACTAAAAGATCTTATGTAATTCAAATTAATCTAAAATAAATATGAGTGCAATGGCTTTAGAGATGTTATGCGATTTTCCATCTCCTGTCAAGTGTACAACGTAAATATAATTATTAAAAGATTTCAAATAATTAGAAGTATCAATTTTAACCACTTTAATTAAAAAAAAAAGTCGAAGTTTAACTTACCTTTCAAATAATTCAATTCCAATACATGATCCAAATTCAAGAAATTGTGTGTGTATATATATATATACACACCATTTCAACCAGTATCTAAAATTAAAATTTTCAAATCAATGAATATTGCTCGGGTTTATCATTTTTACCCAAAACGATTTTCCTAATCTATAAGATCATTCGGGTATGTATCATCTCAACCCATAGTGATAACAAAGATATAGACATAAATAAATATCCAATCATCCAACATTTCAACCAATAACATCCATCACAATCAACATCCAAATTAGCAAATAAATCACAACAATTAATTGATTATCATTATTAGTTGTTTAACTAGAAATTATATTCAATATTAATTACATGGCTATAAAATTCATTATCAATTCAAATTAAATCTAAATGACAAATTAAAACACCAAGCAGCAATTAATAAACTTCGAATCACGTCATAAATGTAATTTAACCAAATTTAGTAGTTGTGAGTGGGTTAAAACACTCATCTTTGACTCGTCGACGATTAAAAATCCAATTAAATGCCCAAATTTTAACGGCGGACAAACCTGTAACTAGGTCATCTTCACGAAAATATACAAACGAGCATACTACTAAATCTATAAAAGTGACTAACTAAAATTTGTTTCAAATTCTTTTCTCTCCTCTTTCAAAAAAAGAATCACTCAAAAAGCTTCTGTCTTGAGGAAGTTATGGTCAAAACAAACATAGGTGTTTTCTGAGTTGAAAATCTGAGTTCAAATATACTTCGAAAAGGTTTGAGTTTTTGCACAGAAAATTAAGGAATTTGAAAGAATCTAAATGAAAGTTGAAGACTCTAGAAAAATAAATGGTTTGAATAAAAGAATCACATAATTTGGTTCATTCCTAAAGGAGAAATGATTAATACAGTATGGAGTATTTTCATCCAAAACTGGACCCGTGAAAGGACTTGAAAAATGGAGTTTTTGATGTAGAAATATTTGGAATGGGAAGAAGGGTTCAACAACAAAGTTGCTTCCATTGAAATTACACACAGTTTCATAAGAAAAAAAATTTATTTGGAGTAGTTTAGTGGAATGTAGAAGCCATGGAAATATGGGGAAGGAAGAGGGGAAAAAGGGAAGGGGAAAAGAAGGGAAAGAAGAGAAAGAAGAGAAGAGGAAAGGTGGGGTTTTGGCCATGGGTTACTACCATGGATTGTGGGTGGTGATGGAGGTGGGTGGCGGTAAGAGGAGAGAGATAGGCTAGGGTTTTAAAGGAGGAAGGATGTAATTTGATTTGGTGATTTAGGAGTCTTGGGGTTTGGAGTTTTCTGAAAATTTGAAGAAGAAGAAGAGCAAAGTCAATGTTTTTTTTACTTACGTACTTGGTTTGCTGATTGTGGGTGGTGATGGAGGTGGTGGTAACGAAGAATTTACTTACGTACTTGGTTTTAGTCAGATAGAAAAATAGAAGGTCAATGTTTGAGAAAAGGAAGGATCCAAAGTCGCTTATGGTTCCTAGGGTCTCTTGGTTTCCTAAGGAGCCCATTAGTCTAAAACAAACCCAATAAGACTTAGCCAAAAAAAACACAAATATACACTACAAGTGACATAAATAAGCTGTAGGTTATTTAGTAATTAGGAAATGGAGGTGGAGAGACAAAAATAAATGTCACGTTTTATTTTGAAAGCTTCAGGCATTAATAGTGCATAAAGAAATGTATGTAGGAATGAAAAAGTTTGAAAGCCAAAGGAAAGTAAAAAGTTCTGTACACAAAAATGAGGTGGTAAGAATTAAATACAACCTAAAAGTCTAGGCTTAGGTATTAAATAGAAGGAGAAATGAATGGATCAAGTATTAAAAATGTGATAACTATTTTAAAACATACATGCAACAATGAATAACAAAAGAAATGAAGTGACCATGTACATCGCTCAACCTTTTTTAAATTCAATTTGTGAAACATAACCAAATTAACTTCATTAACTCAAATAATAATCAAATTTGTAAGCATTAAGTTGTTTTCTCTATGCATAATAAACAAAATTACTTACTATAAAAATGAAAATGTTTAATTTGGTTTTCCAAAAATGATCTTTCATTTCCATTAAAATATCCTTTTTGTTCAACACAAAATGTGTGTTTTCGTTTATTAAATCTATTAATTGCAATCAACATTTTCTTCCCTTCTAATTGAAATATTTCAGTTACATTAATTGCAATTGCTTACAAAATTTAATTTCAAAACAGACAACTAAATGGATGGAAAATGAATAATTGTTTCCTTTAGTCAATTAAACACGTTTATAAATTTATTGTTTATATAGCAGAGTAATAAATAACTTAAATAAATTATTTTTCTACTCTTGTAATCCATCTATATGCTAATACACAGTTCAAATAAAAATTATATTTTTTCCTTTAAATCAATCATTTTATTCTTTATTTAATGAAATTTTACCTACATTCACAAATCAAACATTCATTTTATTTGATACAAATGTTCTTTTCATTAAACCAGCATTTCTTATATTTTCACAAAATATAAGCTGCATTTAATTACACCTATTAATTTACAATTTGGTGTCCTCTCTATCATTAATTGAAATTATTCAATTACATTAATTTCAATTGTTTATAAAGGTGAATTTAAAAATGGACAAAATAAATGTAACGAGAAACAGAATAATTATTTCCTATCAAATCATAATTTAAACATATGTATGCACTATTGGATACAAAAAGGAATTATATATTTCTTACCAAATATTAGTTTTCCATCTCTACAATCAATCTTTCAGCTACCGAACGTTTATTTCTTCTTTAATAAAGAAACATGTATTATTCCTTATTAACATTTGTTATTCCAATTAATTGGAAATGTACATTCAGACAATTGTTAAATCATCCAAACCAATATTATTAAAATACACACTAACATTTGTTATCATCCTTATTTATTGCAAACATATGTCAATAATAGAAATTTTAATTAAACTCATAACTTGTATTATTATTTAATTTGTATCAATAAAATTTTAATTTTTTTATTCCTAACAATTTTATTCAAAAAATTTATTTTTTAATACTTTTAAATGTTTAAAAATATGACTCATTGCATTATTTTCCGGCGATAAAAGAAGGGAGTATAGAATTTGTTTCCTTTCAAAAATTATTTGAAAACATATCTTTCAAGTGCATTTTGAAAACATTTTGAAGACATTTCTATCTGCAAAAACTTCCAAATAATACTAATATTATTATTTTTCTCAAATCTTTGAAAACCAATTCAATACACCAGAATTTAAATTCTCAAATTTTCAATTTATTTATTTATTTGTAAATCTTAATTAGTACTATATTTATAAAATACACTTCTTATAATAGACAATAGTCAATAGTTTTAAGAACTTTGACTAACCAAACAACAAGAGATAATAATCAAACATTATCATTTCCTAATGAACAATACACCAGAAATAATAATTTCAATTTATGAAAAATTATTTATATGTATATATATATATAAGACTAGGTAAAATTATTTCATTTACCTATTTTAAAAAAAAATTGTGTCGGTCTGCCTTATTTATTGTTTAGAAATCCCTATCGATGCCACGGCATCCCATGTTTTGACCAGAATTTATAAATACTCAACAGAACAAATTAACACAATATAAAAACATTTTTATAGCACTAATAAATGCGCTTTCTCATATATATACACTCAGACTCATTCTTGGGTATTACTGTAACGATCCACCTTTTTGGATGATTTAAATCAACAATAAACCACACTTGTCAACGCAAACCATTCAAAAGGGAGGATCGTTAATGAGGTAAGTAAGAAAATAAGAGAAAAGAAAGGAATGACAAAATATAAAAATCAAATAAACAGTTCATGAAGCTGTTTTACAAATAATATTTGATTACACTTTTACAATACAGATCAGAGTTATACAAACAACATGTATAATAGGAAAATGCAGCGGAACAACATGATGAAGTGAAATAATACTAGTAATATAAAACCAAACTCCGTCTTCGTCCTTCAAAAATAAGGTCTTCAACACTGGTATGCTTAAGTTGACCCGAGCGTAATGAAAAGATAGAACACTTGAGTCAGAACTAAAAGATCTTATGTAAGTTAAATCAAAATAAGTAAATATGGCTGTAAGGGATTTAGAGATGTTTACGGGATTTTACATTTCCTATCCAGCGTCCAACGTGCATGCAATAACTTAAGAGATGTTCGGGATTCCATCTCCTAAGGATCCTTAACTATCAAAATATATAATACAATACGCTATTATACTATGTTTACAGTAAAGTAAAGTATTAAATTAGCGTTAAGGCATTACCCATATCCCCTTAATACATTTTATAAACGCCGTAGCCTATACAGTACTGTAAACTCCACCAAACTGATAGGCTATTAGGGAGCACTGTATAGGTACGACACAAACCAAAGTTGCAGTAGGCTCGATCAGGATAAATATGACAAAGCATACAAGACCATGCGTAGGGTAAGATACTACCGTTTTGCAGAACCGGGCTGGTGGTAATGCATAGCAGCTACTGACACCCACCTCGAGACGCACACCCATAAACAAATCAAAGGGTGGCCACCAAATCAAATCATAAAGTAATAGATATGGTTTCGAAGAAGCATGCTCGATAGGTGGAGCGACCCCACTTGGCCGGGCCAAGGTATAGCTCCTATTTTGGTCGTTGACCGGTTCCATTGGTTTACGCTTCACCTTCCTCGCTTCAGGACAATGGTTAAGGAAATCTCCCTTCTTATGGCACTTAAAGCATAATATCTCGGAGCAAAATCATTGGAATGTACCCTTTAATTCTTTCCTTATTTTACCATATTTAGCTGCGTAATGACCCTTATTGAAACATCTATAGCATGTGACATTATCATAAGGTCCTGGTCCATTTCTTTCCTTAATCTGATTTTCATACTCCTGAGTTTGCTATTTCCCGTTCCTTACGTGCAGCTGCTTTTCGTTCTCTGCTCCTTGCCTTCCATTCTTCACTCTTAGCCATTTCTCTCAAAGACTGAATTCTAGAGGGACACCCTAACCTATAAATTAGACTTAATTAGAAGAATTTAACTCTTATACATCAATTTGCTTACCTAGATATACCTTAAGTTTTAAACCACCTTTGGTTTTAAATTCACAATAACTTCCTTTAAGTTTTCAAACAACTCTTGTTTGAAACAGGACCCCTCATTCAATTACATTAAATAACATTATTTATTATTTCTTTATCACTTTAAAACAATTTTCAAATTCTGGACCTAGATTTAAAACTTCACAATTTAGATCATCTTCAATTCCAAATTATAAGTTATACTTACCCAAATGTTTTACTTCCTTACAATATTTCATTATTAAATACAACAACCATTTATGATAATAATCAAGTTTGTCATATATGGAAACCAATTCATTATTATCTTATTCTTAAACTCCTTTCCAAATTCAAGATTTAAATTTCAGTCTAAATCCATTTCAAACTTATCTTTGTTTAATTTCAATTTGGTTGTATTTCTATTACCACTTAATTTAATTCCAATAATTTAACAACCAATTACCTTAATATTTATTAGAAGGAAATATTGCTCTATATATCAAAATATATTCTTATATAAAATCATTTAAAATCTTTATATAAGAAAATAACAAGTACACTCTCATATATTTATACGCTCAACTCATCCTAGGGTAACACTCACCCTATCCTTAATGAGTAATCCCACCAGAGCCAAGGTTCTTGCTTAACCTTCTACTCTGATACCAAATGTAACAACTTGAAATTTTGGATCCAGAAAATTCCAGATAGTTAGGGAAAAAGAAAAGAGAAACAAGAAGAAAACAGAAACAAAACACAGAATCTCACATTCGCAGCGGATAAAATATAATATCACACAGAATAATATCACACAATCAATGGACAGTTAAAACTAACTTGTCCTAGATAAACTACAATATAACACAGTGGAAACACTCCATACGTTCCTGCCATCCAGCTCGCCTCCTGAGCTCTGGAACGTCCTTACCTGAAAATCTGTAATACTCGGTCTGACCTGAGCATTACATCAAAGTAACACACGGGTCAGGCTGGAAACCAATGTGAGTTAGCTCATCTAACATGGAATACAAAAGCATACAACTTATATAAACCCGGGGTAATTCGTACTTCACAACGAGTTCTCACTTATTATAGTCAACACTTGTTTCATATATCTTCATCTATGTACCTCTACAAAGTTAAAATGGTCCAATTACTTAAATCATTCCATTCTTCCTATTTATTTCACATATCAACTCTATAAGGAATTTATAGAAGATTTACAAATCGAAGTGGTTTCGGGTATTTGCAAATGCCCGACTCCGGTCTCTTCGAATTCCATGTCATCCTAACCCAAATTATTCAAATGAAATACCCTTCAACTTAAATACAGGATGTCACTGTTTTAACCCAACATTTTAAATCACATAGCATCACATATCACATACTAGAGATATCAACTAATCTAAGGCACACAATATCATTCAATCATTCGTGAGCAAGGTTAATCAACCATGCCATCTCTAATTAATTTAATTAACCACAATTGAATTAAATCAATTACTTTAATTACTTTTAAGTCCTACTTATTAATTAATTTCAAACCAATTAATTAATCATCCATCTTAATTAATCCTCCTCGATTAACTATTCTTTAATTACAAAAATTAATTAACCTTTAATTAATTACACAAATTAATTACCTTATAATCACTTACATTGATTAGTTATCCTTTAATTAACCATACTCATTGATTTACTAACCCTTCATAAATTTCTTCAATTAATCAATTATTTAATTAATTACACCGAGCAATTAATCCTTAATTACTTCCCTTAAGTAATCTAATTTTAATTACTTTCATCAAATTGGTTAATTATCCTATGGTAATTAACCTTTAATTACTAATTTACTTAACCTTTAATTACTAATTAAATCAATCCTTGATAAATTTGTCCTTAAACTTAGGTAATTAATCTCTGATTACTAATCAATTTATCCTTAATCATAAATTAATTTATAAACTAATTAATCTCTAATTAATTAACTCAGTTACTTAATTTACTTAATTAATCTCAAACCATTAAAACCTTAATTAACTTTTAAGGTAAACCATTTTCTTAAAAATGACAAAATTATCATTAACATTTTAAACTTGATTTAATACATTACATAAACACTTACCATTTGAAATAACTCTAAACTTGGGTTTTATTTAACACTAATTTTAAATATTATTTAAATATTCAAAATTCAAAATCATTTTAATTAACCACTTTAAAATCAAAAATCTTACACATTTGAATTTGAAATTATATTAAATTAAAACATCATTAAAATCTTGATTTATCATTTATTTTGAAAGAGACTTGCTTCCAAAAATTTAAACTTGATCTTTTTTATAAAACTTGCCTTTTCAAAAATTTTGTAGATTTGATTACCTTTACAACAAATTTCTTACTTGAAACAAGATAATCACCACAACAAAACTCGAGTCGAACCTAAGGGTAACACGCACCCGCCCCGAGTCACCTACGTTCTACATCAACTTCGAGACCCAAACGAAAATGTCTCGAGAAAAACTCAACCCTTCATCCTCCAGGCACGACGTGCATGCCGTACACATTCACATACGCCACCGACCTCCAATCATCATCGCGATAATCCTCGACGACCACTTGAACCCCCATGACCCCAAACGAGAGCCCAGATCGACGATTCTAAGCTCGAAACAAAAATCGAACCCATCAACCAAGAACTGGAAGCAACCCACATCAGAAAATCATTCGTCTACATTGATTCCAACCGCGAGATCATCGGCGCTCCTCACCCAAGCTACGTTGCATCATCCAGATCTGATCCCATGCCTTGAGATCGAACTCGACGCTTCGATCTAGTCGAGAACACCTCGCCATTACACTCGACAGAGCCACCTCCCAAAACCCTAGTTCGCCTTCGTCGGCCCACTCCAGCCATTAGAAAAATCTACTACTATTTTTCCATCAACCTCTAACCTCCATCCTCCAGAAAAACTCGAGAAAAATGTCTAACCTCTAACCTCCATCAACCTCTAACATCAGCTTCGAGATTGAAACAAAAATGTCTCGAGAAAAACTCGAGCCTTCATCCTCCAGACACGACGTGCACGCCATGCACGTTCACATACACTGCCGACCTTCGATCATCATCGCGACAATCCTCGACGACCACTTTAACCTCCACGACCCTAAACGAGAACCCAGATCGACGATTCTAAGCTCGAAATAAAAATCGAACCAATCAACCCAGAACCGGAAGCAACCCACATCGGAAAATCATTCGTCCACATCGATTCCGACAATGAGATCATCGGCGCTCCTCACCCAAGCTACATCGCATCATCCAGATCCAATCCCATGCCTTGTGATCGAACTCGACGCTTCGATATAGTCGAGAGCACCTCGCCATTACACTCGACAGAGCCACCTCCCAAAACCTAGTTCGCCTTCGTTAGCCCACTCCAACCATCAGAAAAATCTACTACTATTTTTCCATCAACCATTAACCTCCATTCTACCTCCAGCCCAAAATTCGACCAACTCCACCATGCCGATCAACGGCAAACCATCAAAATACCCAATTCGAACAACACAAAAATTCACAAGAATTAAGATCCTAAAAATCATGAAATGTATATCGAAATTCATGTCATTCAATCACGAATCCATTTCCATAATTCGAATTAGAAATTAAGATAGTTGATTTTAACATATATAAGTATATTCCATTGTTATTCCCATTTTAAACTTATGTGTTAAAATTAAAATCCTGGAATTACTTTTAAAAACATCATCATTCATTAACAAACAACTTTCATTTATACATCGAGGTCTAATATTGGTTCGATTGGGTGATTTGAATTTTTGAAGACAAATCACAGTCTGGATCACCAAAGAACAGAATACATATAAAATCAGACATCTCAAATACATACATACATACATACATATATACATACATACATACATACATACATACATACATACATATATATATATATATATATATGCAAATCCAGATAAATTCAAACTGATGAATTCAATGCAAATCAATATCATCACATGCACTTTAGTTAAAACTAGATAACTGTTTTTCTTTTAAATGTTTACTCACAGTATTTGGTTTAAACAGAGAGAATGTTCTTGTTTCTAAACATGCGTACATCATTTTCAGGTATACACATACATGCAAGCAAATTTTTACATCCAAACTTCAGCGATTATTTCATTTAGATCAAGATACTGGAAGATTCAAAATGTTAAAGGGTACTTCACTCACAAGCATCAATTTCAAATAGATTTAAGCATTTAACAAAAGTATTAGATTACTCACCTGCTTCTCAGAAACTAGATAACCAGGTTTGAGTATCTAGAAAATTTTGATTTGCATCTTAAAAACTTGCTTAGCTTGTTGTTTGTATTTGATTTTTCCAGTCTTCAGTTCTTCTTCTAATTCTGGTTTCCAGGTTTCAATTTGATTTTGAGCTTCTTGCTTTGATTTTTCTTTTAAACTTATGTGTAGTTTGAGAATTTATTTCAGGTTTTGAAAAAGAGTACAGGCTTTGAGAAAAAACGTTTAAATTTCCTTTGTTTTTTGATTTTATAATAAAGATAGGGAAAAGATATGAGGATGAAGAATAGGTGTTATGTGAGCTAAAATTAATTTTATCAAAAATAAAAGAAAAATTAAATTACTGATGACACTTGTCATCCTCCTCAATTATCTTGTTAACACATGTGTTTAGATAGTATTATCAACTTACATTTGTAACACTACATGCAAAAATAAATTTATAAACATAAATAAAGTTTTTATTAATTAATTTCCTAATACGAAATACCTATTCTAATTTATAAAATGAATGCCCTTTTAAAGAAAATAGAAATAAACAAACTATATTTATACAAAATCATATTACATGTTTTTAAATAGAAAATATATATTAAGATATATGTCAACTCTTTTGAAATCTAAATATAAATTCAATTCAACTTTTAAATACAATTTAAAATCAAATTTAAAAATCAATTTGATATATATATATATATATATATATATATATATTTAAACAACCACAAATTCAAATTTGAAAATAATATACTACTTAAAATCTATATTCACATATATATACATTACGTTATTATTGTTGAAATAACAAATTTGCCAATTTAATTAAATTTATAAAGGAAATTATCACTTTGAATTGTCTGAAATTTCCGGGATATCACAAATAGTTTATATACTAAAGTACGTTACATATTAAAATATTAATGTACTAAAGATTATTAATATATTAAAATGGTTTGTATGGCAAAATAGTTTATATGTTAAAAGAGTTTTTATATTAAAAGAGTTTATATCAAAATTGCTTTCAAGTTAGAATTGTTTCTTTCAATTTCACAAATCAGTTCAAAGCAACTTTAGTTCCAAAAATTCAATTTAAATCAGTCTTAGTTCAATGATTTCAATTCAAAAGGCTAGAGGTTTCAATTCAAATTCTCACTAAAACCTTTTTAATTTATATTGATTTCAAATCCATGATTGAACTACAAATTTAAACCACTTCAATTTCAATAGGTTTCAAAATTTAAATATTCAAACATTTACAATAACTCAATTTTGTTACATTTCATTTATATTTCAAAATTCAACTTTGAGATTTCAATTTAAATCCTTTAAATAATTCATTTAAACCAGTTCAGTTTCAACATTTTAAAGCTTGGATTTTGAAATAGTTCAATTCATATAAATCTAATTTAATTTCATAATATCTTTTAACTGGACTCATAAATTAGGGATTTAAAATCATTTAATTTAACCAATCCGGTATCTGTATATAATTTTCTACCCTACGGATATATATCATTTCAACCCGCAATAAATTTAAATTTCTTGATGTATATCATTTCAACACGTGCCCGAATCATAATTTTCCAAATCCATAAAATCACTCGGTTTAACATTTCAACCCATAACAATTTTTCCCAAATCTATAAGATAGTTTGGGTATGTATCATTTCAAAAACCATAATGATTTTCCTAACAATAACTAAGGAACTTGTGGTGTGATAACAACATATAAAATGAACATAACATTGAATCATCAAGATGTCAACAATTAATCATCCATCACAATCATCATTTAAATCAATCAATAAATCACAATAGTTAACTGGTTATCATTATCCGGTATTTAACTTTCAATTCAATTCCACTATTAATTAAATGACAATTTAATTCAATAGAAATTCGTATTAAATTTAAATGATAATTTAAATATAGCAAACAACAATCAATCAGTTTCTAATCATGTCATAAATTTACTTTAACCAACACAAGATGATTTAGCACTTGTGAGTGGGTTAAAACACTCACCTTTGATTTTTAGTCGATTTAAAATTCAAATTAGGCCCTAAGTTTAACAGTCTCAGAATGCATATAACTAGTTCCATAATGTTTGGAATTTTGATACGATTGCAACAGAAAAAACCGCGCGTGAATCCAAGCTCGTATGCAAAAGTTATTCGAGTTAGGATGTTTGAATTTTAAAATATAATAATTAGTTAATAAAATAAGAAATACGTTACATTCTCACGCTAAACCATTGACGTCAAACCCATAAAACGCTAACAACCAGCGGTTTTGACCACTCCTTCCTCCACCTACACGCTGCCATAGGTCATGTCACTCCCTTCACCCGTGTCGCCATGACGAGCTGCATCACCCTGGCCCACGCGCAAGCCCTCCGGCCTCCCTATGACGTTGCGCCGCCACACATACGATTTAATGTTTCGAACCTTAATCCTAAATTCTGACCACCTCTATCAACATTAAGTGATGCGACCACCACCGATCGACACCATGCAGCGAGCTTTACAAACCCCTCAAACAATTTCAGAAATCATCGCCAAAATATAAAACGCCCAAATCGAATTAGGATTTTGAGATTTGAGGACTTTGACCGCAAATTCCTTCTAACTTGCGTGTTATTTCAAAAAACGAACACTTGCCATAGATTCGTATTGTCGAGTGCTTCGAAACGGTATATAATATGATAGGGTTTGGAGAGTTTGAAATTTTAAAATTGATTTTGAAAATTGAAAAAAGGGTTAGGGAATGTCTGCCATTTAAGAAGAAGGAACAAATAAGAAGTTGATGTACGTATAGAATATAATGAAAGGCCGCAAGGGTTAGAGATAATAGAATGAGCTAGGATAAATATATATTCACAGCATATGATCAATTGGGCCCAAATGGTCGCACAAGCCTGTAAAGCTCATTTCCAACCTTGAATGAAACCATGACATTCTATATATCGAAAGTGAGGTTTTTGATATTCATGAACTCAATGGAATAAGTCTCAAACCCTAATTCCATTATATCCAAAAGTTAGCTTTCAAAATCAGATTATATAAATTTAAATTCCATCAATCGACTTCTACGCGTTTCGAGTTAGCACGATCAAATGGCAAGTCCAATCACTATGAAACTTGAAATCTTATAATAATTCACTGTTATGGATCTGATGAAACCGATCTTGTCGAAATCCGAGATAGCTGCCAAAATGGCTAATTTGACATTAATTAATTAAATTATTATTAAATTGGCTTGATCACTTTAAATTCAATTTAATAGTTTACATTTTCATCATTTCTGATTACATAGAAATTTAAAATATTTTAAAATAAATTTCCATGTCAAATTCAATATTTAATAAATTTCAGCATCAAATTACAACTGCAGTAAACCCCAGTTAATTATAATTTAATTTCAATCAAATTCTTTTATTTCAATTTACACTCTTATTATTGAATCAACATTTACCTTACGAATATATTTAACATTAGTTTACATTTTTATTACATTCATATTGTACAGTTATCATCTTACCATATTAATTGTTATATTTAAATTCCATTAATTCTCAATTTAATTCTCTATTTACATTTATAACCAAGTTAACTTTACAATTATTTCAATTGATTGAAATTACATTAAAATAGCTATCAATAACATTCAAACAACATTATTAAACCATTACGTAATTATTTTTTTAATTACTAAATCATGAATTTTATTTCTTATAATAAAATTTTCAAAATTATAGTTAATTTAACATTTTTAATTATCGAAAATTACGGGTCGTTACACTCTCCTCCACTTAAAACTTTTCATCCTCAAAAAGGAAAAGAAATAATTAAGAGACTAATATATTTTTATTCAAAATAATCAATTTATAAACACTTTAAACTTACATAATTAAGTATATAAATAAAATATATCAATTTATAAACAATTAAATCTTTCATATCCAAATTAAATAAACGTTTAAAAATATTTTTACTTTCACAAAATTTTCTAAGTCCTAAATTCATGAAATATTTCAGCAGTCTCTTTTGCGCGATTAGGTCCGAAAAAATAGCAATATCAATGATTACAATTATAACAACCCGAAATTTAACCCATAATAATTGATTAGTTAATCAATGAAATAATAAAATAACTTTGTGAAATTATCATAATTGAGCCTAGTTGCACCATTATGTCTGTGGTAATTTTCTGGTCAATTTCCATACATAGAACATCAGAATCCAAGTTAATACGAGCGACATACAAAGCGAACAAGAAATCGAAAAAAAAAATATTGGGCTAGGTCGACCTAACTATGCCCTTGGTCGATCGGTCGGTCGACCAGGAGGGGAGGCAGTCAACCCATGCATGAGTTTGGAACGAAGAAAATTTTCTTCGTTCTAGAGCGTTCGTACACGTATTTTTGCATCCTTTAGCTTCATTTGGTCCTTCCGTTCGTGCATCCGATGGCTTCTATTCAGCCTATGACGTGGTCGCATCCATTTCAATCCCTAAATCTAACGGTTTGAGATCCAACTTTACCCCTATAAATAAGACTCTGAGTCTAACACTTTTTCTCATTCTACATTTTTCTCCAATTGGTTCAACCTTTCAGGACGGACCCTAAGCTGAATAATTTTCCAAGGAGAAAATCATTTTAATTAAAATATTTAACAACCCCATGTGGATCCAGGAAGGCTAAAAGGAAAGATCTTAGGGCCAGGTGAGTGATTGTAATTATTTTAGATTTCTTTAAGTAATTTAAAATAATAAGGTTTCCAATAATTGTGGTTTTACTACGATTTTTGGAATAACCTTTTTAGTAGTTTATTTGCAGCTTTTAGAATTATTTTCAGTCTATTTCTTTTAGCTATTCTTTTCAGTTAATTTTGTTTATTTCTGTTAATTATAGCGTTTCAATCTATTTACAGTTTATTTACAGTATTTTAATTTATTTACTATTATTTATGCATTATTTATATCCTTTTCCAACGCTTTGGATCTTCTTCTATTTCAGTTTTATTTTATTTCTCCTTTTTCTTCGCATATGGATTAGAGTAGATTAAACGTGAATATGGATTACAATTATAAGAATACTGAAATAACGGAAGATAAGATGTAAATTGTAAAGGCTGTAATAAAAACGGAATTAAGACTGAAATTGAGCCTAATTATGATTTTAATGTTAAAATTGGAGTAATTAAAGATAATTGGCCTAGTTATAACTTAGAATTATAACTAAAAAGAGTATAAGATAAAAGAGGCTTATTTTCACACTTAGACCTTGGGTTAAGTAATAAGTATGATTATAACGTAGGTTATAATAAGAAAAAGAACAGAATAAGGCTTATTGTAAGACTCAGGATAAATTAATAAGCAAAGATAGTGAAGATAATGATAAAGGCTTATTTAAATAATTAATCTAAGTTAATAAGCAAAGATGAAAGTGGGATCTGTACCAAAAAACATTCTAGACAAAATGGTGGTCTCACATTTCTTTGAAGTGAGATCAGGGTGTGCTTATTCTAATAATGGTAGTAATTGATCAAATAGAAGTCCAAATCGCTGGGGATTTGGGCAAAGGGGCGCAGTAGATATTGTTCGGATGATGGTCCTACACCAACAGCATTTCCTCTATTTTCTATGGACACGGTGCTTCACATAATCCCGAAGGGAGACGTGGGGCACGCTTATGCTGGAGCATGGGTGATAAGAAGACCCAATAGATGGAGCAATAGGTAGCATGAGCATGGTGACAGTTACAGGTGCGACTTCCATTTTGGTGCTCAGTAATAGCTACGAGTTTCATGCGCTTAAGTATGTGTGCCTTTCGTAGGCACCATTGCCTTCTGTGTAAGGAGCTATATAACGTCTAGTCCACAATAAATACTTTGCATGTCATTTGTAGACACCATTTCTATATAGAGAGTTATATAGCATCTAATTTGTAGTAAGGTCTATGGAGTAGCAGGCGGATCAAAGGATAGAATTAGGATTTCGGCCTAATTATAGAACTAGGGATTCAACCTAATCAAAGCAGCAAACAACGGCAAATGCAAACAACCAAAGTTATTTAATTGCATTAATTTAGTAATTCGTATTTATTTCTAGTTTATTCCTTTTTTCCTATTCTTTTTGTTTCCTTTATATATACTAGAACTATTGTAAGGTCTATTACTTTTACTTTGCTTAAAGATTCTAGTAATTACTATCATTCACCAAACTTTTAGTCTTGCCCACTCCTCTATTTTCCCCTTTTTCCCCATAGGCAATCAGGGGTAAGGAAGATAGACCACGGCTTCTTGGAGACCCTATCATGTATTCCTTCTTTTTTCTAGCCTTTTGTTCTTTTATTGTACTAGCACTGTATTGAGAGAAAGTTTGTGTTTGTACTCTGGTTTTTCTGATAAGATTGAGATTTTATAAGACAATTGTATTCAGTATTTGAAACATATGTGGTTTTCCGAAAGTATTTATAAAGTGTTGATTTTAAATCACTTATTGTTTTTAATTACTTACATTGTGTTATTATCTATTTATTTTGTCTTGTGAATCTTAGTCCCTACAGGCTTTAGTTATACGTACAACGCACCACATCTTTTAGTGTGTCCTTTTAGGTAAACTAAGGGGTGTGGGGTGTTTCATTTGGTATAAGAGCCTAAGGTTACATGATTCCAAAAAACTTATTTAAAAATAAAGTATTTTTCCAAAAGCAACCTATTTTTTTGTAGCATAATTAGAAGTATTTTTCAGAAAGAAACTCTTATTATATAAGTAGTTTTTCAAGTATAAAAGAGTTTTTATAAAAATCCCTTCAAAAGTCCAGTTCAACCTTCTTTCGATTCTTTCGAGCTTAAGTTTTCTTTTCTTTGCATAATATGGCTGACTGGTTCCATAGAGCTACCATACCAGAGGTGCAAGGACAAGCACCCAATACAACACCGGTAGGTGGAGGTCCCTTTAATTCGTCTATAGCAGCCAATTTTTCTAACCTTGGGATGTCTCCATTTCATTTAGTTTACAGGAAAGCTTTCCATTTACCGGTTGAAATTGAACGCAAACCGTTGTGAGCAATAAAGAACTTAAACTTTGATCTCGATAAATCTGGCGAAAACCGAAAACTACAACTCAACAAACTAGAAGAACGTAGGAACGACGCGTATGAAAACAAGAAAATTTACAAAGAAAGAACAAAAGTTTTTCATGACAAGGCAATCCTAAGGAAAACGTTTTCACCTAACCAGAAAGTTCTTTTATATGACTCAAGACTCCAATTCCCCTGGAAAACTTAAATGGAGATGGACCAGACCATTTATAGTACGAACTATTTTTTCATATGGTGTTGTAGAAATAGAAAACCCTAGGGATGGATTGATTTTCAAACTCAACGGTCATCGTTTGAAACCTTTCTTGGAATTGCCTGGTAACCAAGAGGAGGAGCTCATGATTCTTAATAACCAAGCTACATTAGTAAGAATGTTTACCCTCTTTTGTAAATATGTACATATTTTTTCCCATTACACTCATTATTTCATGCATTGACTGTGGAAACACAGTAGAAGCTAAATATGGGGAAGGAGGTTTCATTTTCATTTTTTTAAGTTTCATGGCATTTTTGGATTTTCTTTTAACTTAAAGGAAAATTCAAAATATATAAATCTCAAAAACATTTTCTTTTTAGCATTATGATTTATTTTTTATGAAACACTAGGATAAATATAAGTTTTGGTTAATAAGTTGAAATTTTTTAAAATTTATTTGTCTTAACAAAAATAAAAATGAAGTTTGATTACAAATAACAATGGTTTAATTTGTATATAGGAAGGTTCACATGTGTTAATTATGAAGTATATTCTAATTGAAAATCTTTGTTTAAAAAAGTGGTTAAATTAAAGTGAAGGATATAACATTTTATCTTTTAAGTTAAATAGTGCTAAGATGATTTTTCAAAACTCTCTCTTTCTAAGTAAAAAAACATTTGTGTGTGTGTGTGTGTGTATAACACCTAGAGTCATGTGTTCACTCGCCATGCTCTGTAACATTCTCACGTAAGCCCGAAAGGCAATGCGCGATCGGTATATCTGGCCTCAGTTTATCTGAGTTATGTGTATATATATAAACATTCTTTTTAATAACGCTTACAGTCGATAAGTGTTCACACTTGTGTGTCCACTCGTCGCACTTTGTATTTCCCTCGCATCAGTCCACAAGGTAGTGCACAGGTAATATATCTGGCATCAGTCTATCTAAGTTAGGCATATATAAATATTGTTAATATTAATAAAAATTTCAAATAAGAGAAAGTAAGAAATTGAAAACCAAGCACTACTTTAACTAGTTTGATTTGACTTGTTATTGGAAAGAAATGAAAATACCACTTTGATAAACTTTGATAATCAAACAAGGATCCATTTTATAGTTACATTGTATTATCGACCGAAACAACGAGTTAAACTACAGCCCATTTGTTACAGTAACTTCATTTTTATTGGAAAGTTTGATGAGTAAATGGCTTAAATTTAAAGATAATGACCAAAACCTATATTTAACTTATTTGTGTCAATTTAAAAGTAAATCCTTCATTGTAAATATTTTCAAAAACTTGCTTTCCTCTCTTTGTAAATAAATCTTGCATTTTGTAAATATTTTCACTTTGCATTTGGAATTTTTGGGTAGCATCCGCTGAAAACCCTCATGAAACAACACTCATTCTACTGGAGACACCAAAAGGTTTAACGGCTTGATGCATATGCTCAATGCAAAAATGCTCCCCACAAAAATGGATTTATCTTAGTTTTCTTTTTATTCGAGGATGAATAAAAAGATAAGTGTGGTGGTACTCGATGTGTACGTAAATATGCATATATTTACATCCATATTTTATCTATTTTTATTTAAATAAATGTCATATTTGGGTATTCTAACATGTTTAAAACCAAAATTCAATTATTTCAAATTATCATATATTCATCTACGTACAGGGGCAAAATAATCATTTTTGTGCATTGAAACTTCTTATTTGGACATTTTTCATAATTTTTATAGGAATTTGGATGTATATGAAGAGGGTTTCATGAAGATATATGCATGCACAAGAGAATACAAAGGAGGTATGACGGAAATAATTCAAATACATGATCATGGAGGACCCCACCTGCCCACTTACCCAAATCCACAATTAAAAGCTAATGGATAACTAAGTGGAGGTTAACGCTTCATGCATATTTGATGATGGATTAATTAGGGGCTAATGGTTACTTGGTGGCCACACTTTCTACAAGGGCATTTTGGAAAGCACCCTAAAAATTGAATTAGGGTTTAATGCATGTATAAATAGCCCTCTTA
The DNA here is from genome assembly GCA_030765085.1 of Allium cepa. Lineage (NCBI taxonomy): Eukaryota > Viridiplantae > Streptophyta > Magnoliopsida > Asparagales > Amaryllidaceae > Allium > Allium cepa. The sequence continues at coordinate 382,317,216 of CM060944.1, read as the reverse complement.
TGTACATGTAAATATCTTCCTACTCTAAAATTTACTTAGGAAATTAGGATGCACGTTGTAGTTTCAAATCATATGAGAAATAAAATGGCTTTCTAAGCCTTTTGTCTTTTCCTTCTACTTTGTTCTTAGTTTATTTTCTTTCTCATTTTTATTTACATGCTTTCTTTTCTTATGTTAGTAGTTTAGATTTACATTTGTGCACTTAGTTTAGTTCATTTCCTTTTAGTGATTAATCTTCTTTTTCCTTGTTTATTTCTATCTTTTTTATTTCAATTTAAAATCTTTATGCGTTGAAATGATGGCACAAATGAGAGGCTAAATTCCTACAATTTAAGGGTAATGAAGCTTTCTTTTAATCATGTATATTCAACATAATTTTGAGAAAATGGATGTTTATGTTTATTTGTGTTTTATGTTGAATTCGATAGCCTAGTCTGTTCATAATAAATAGGTTATGCTTATCTCATTAATCATAAATTTCCTCTTCATCTAAATATGATCATGGTAATGAAGTGAAGTTTTAATCAAAAGTTGATGATCTATGTTACTAACTAATAGCAAATTGATCATGCTTCAACTAGATTTTGGTTTCGTTTTCTACGCTATGTTTCATGAGATTTGAAAAGTAGGAATAGATTTGTATTATAGTTTGATGGTTGATTTGTGTTAATTAATAACACAAATAGGCCATGTTTATGATAAATACATCACTAATCCTTCATAGATTAAAAAGAGATCATCATTTGATTTTATGTTGATTTATGTGAAAAATATAAGAAAGTGGATTTTCTTCTAAATTGAATTTTAACCACGTAGTTTCTAATCTCAATTTTTGCTTAGTTTTCTAGTTTTCAAAACAATCTCTACTTTTGGTTCAGTTTGATTAATTAGAAAATTTTAAAATCTTAAAAATTCCCTACGGGTCAACCCACTCTCCACATACTAAAATTGTATGCGGTGTGCTTGCAGTAATTTTAATTCAAAATTTGTCGGCGATTTTCTAAACAGATAGAAAATTCGTCGCTAAACGGTGTTGATTACCGTGAGCTGAATAGTGATGAAGAAGATTAAGTACCCACACCCATGTTTTAATGATTTGTTCGATCAACTTCATGTTGCTAGAGTATTTTCGTAGTTGGATCTTGCGACGGGATTTCACCAACCGAGAGTGGCAAAGGAGAGTATCCTGATTACAGCGTTTTGTAAGACGTTAGGTTTCTTTGAGTGGTTGGTCATGCTATTCGGGCTAATCAATGCACCGGCATACTTTGTTGATCTCGTATACTGTGCTTTTAGGGGTCCGCTAAATAAATTTATGCTTGTGTTCCTTGATGATATTCTCATCTATTCACGAACGTAAGAGGAGCACAAGACGCATTTGAGGATCATGCTTGAGGTGTTGAGAGAACACCGATTGAAAACGAAGTTTTCTAAATGTGACTTTTGGAGGAGGAAAGTGTGATTCTTAGGTCATGTTATTTCTGAGCTAGGCATTGCCATGGGTTCTGCAAAAATCATACCGGTCTAAGATTGGACTAGACCTAAAAATTCTATGGATGTGAGAAGTTTCTTTGGGTTACCTGGATATTATAGACAATTCATCCAGGACTTTCCTAAGATAGCAGCACCATTGACTCACTTTGCGAAAAAGAATTAGACTTTTACTTAGGATGCAAGATGTGAGCAAACATTCGTGGGTCTGAAAGAAAAGTTAACGAGTGCACCAGTATTTATCATTCTGAGCGGGAATCAAGAGATGATGGTATATATCGATGCTTGTGGTACCGGATTGGGTGCAGTATTGATGCAGAGGGGTAAAGTTGTTGAACATGCTAGTCGACAACTAAAGTCATAAGAAAAGGAATACCCGACCAATGATTTAGAGTTGGCATCAATGTTGTTTGTGCTGAAGAATCCAAAGCACTATCTTTTAGAAGAGAGGTTCAAGCTATTCACCAACCACAAATCATTAAAGTATCTCTCTTCGCAGAAGGATCTTAACCTTCGCTAGCAGCGATGATTAGAGTTCCTAACCTTCTAGACTTTGCTATTACATATACATTAGGTAAACGTAATGCAGTTGTTGATGCCTTGAGTATGAGCCATGCCACCTTGGGAGCCGTGTTCCTAGAGTGGATGTAGTTAGAGTATATTGTTGGTTATGATTTCCGATTGATATGCAAGTTGGAGCCAGAGATATTGGCGAGCTTGATTATCAGGCCTACTTTGATTGAGCAGATTAGCACAAACCAGAGGCGCGATAACAGATTAGCCGAGATAATTACTAAGATTGAAGCTAGAGTAGCGTCTGAAAATATGATGCGATATAGACTCGATCAAGATGGTTGGCTCCATAAAAATGGGAGAATTTTATTATTGATGTCGATGAGTTAAGGGATGAGGTGCTAAGAGAGTGTCATCACTCAAGGTTGACTATTCAACCTGGTAATAATAAGATGTACCGTGGTATGAGGCAAACCTTCTATTGGGAAGGGATGAAGAAAGACGTTGGGAAATTCATCTTGAAGTGCATGAACTACTAGTTAGTTAATGCAGAGTGAAAGAAGCCTAATGGATCGATGTAACTGCTAGAAGCTACCAAATGGAAATGGAAACAAGTATTGATGGATTTCATCGACGAACTGCCAAGGACTCGAATAGGTTACGACAGCATTTGGTCATATTCGATCGATTGACCAAGAGTGCCAGATTTATACCTACCAAGTCAAGTAAAAAGGCAGCCAAACTGGCCGAACTATATGTGAAGTGGATAGTATGATTCTATGGTGTGCCAAAGAGCATTATGAGTGACCGAGACCCGTTGTTCATTAGTGATTTTTGGAAGAGCTTATAGGAGGCGCTAAGGATGGAGCTACACCTCAGCGCAATTTACCAACCGCAAACTAGTGGCCAAACTGAGAGAGTGAATCGTATATTAGAGGATCTCATACAGGCTTGTATACTCGACTTTGGAGGCTCATGGGATAATCACTTACATTTCATCGAATTTGCATACAACAATAGTTATCAATCCAACATTGGTATGGAACCATACAAAACATTGTACGACCGACCGTGCGACATTACTTCGTGCTGATGGGAAGTGGACGAGAAACTGATACTTGTACCAGATATGATTTGGGAAATCTCAGAGAAGATCGAGATCATTTGGCAACAAATGAAAGCTGCCCAAGACAGATAGAAAAGCTACGCTAATAAGAGGCGTAGAGATCTAGAGTTCTATGTTGGTGGTATGATATTTGTCAAGATCTCTCCATTAAAGAATATAATTCGGTTAGACAGTAAAGGAAAGTTGGCACTAAGATTTATGGGTCCTTTTTCGATACTGAAGAGGATTGGGAACCTTTCTTACAGAGTCGACTTACCTTAAAGAATGATGGGAGTGCATAATGTGTTCCACGTTTCCCACTTGCAGAAATTTGTGCATGACTCAGGCACAACTATCGCACGAGATCAACTAGATGATATCGAGATTGAACTAGAGGCTTCGAGACCCGTAAGCTTATTCGTATCGTCGGACATGATATGAAGCAGCTTGGGAGGAAGACAGTGAAGTTAATTAAGGTTTAGTGGAGCAAAAGCGAAGGCGAATGCACTTGGGAGACCAAGGAGAGCGTGAGGATAGCTTATCTAGAGCTCTTTACTTGGTGAGATTTTCTATTTATCGACTATTCTTTCACCAATGATATCATGACATACACCGTAGTGTATTATCTTGCATGCTAGGATATTTCCATTTTCATTTATTGCTATGTATGCATGTATAATGTATGATTAATGCCTATGCCTATATATGGTTATTAGGCATGCAGGATGACCCTATTGACTTGTTTATGAAATTTTGCGGCCAAAATTATAAAGAGGGAGAATGCAATGATCTATATTTTATATATCATAGGATCGTAACTATAAAGACACTATCTCCTAATCATCAATGTTTTAACAAAAAATGCGTTATAACGCATTTTTACCCATCCGTAGCCTATCACTTATTAATATTATTTTCAAATTGGGTCATATGATTCTATAACTTTGGGGAATGACTACTAGGGCCTTTCCTTTCCTTTGAATTTCCGTTGAATTTTTCTATGACCATTTTGATCCTATGAAATCTTATATGACCTATAACTTTTTATAGGGGCCAAGTAAAGGTCTGAAACCACTTCCATTGGATCAGGATGATGATTTTCCTTTATATGGACTGGTTACAATAAGAAAACGGACTTGCTATTTGAGATTATATCCTTTGAAGTTTATTGATTTTGAATAGCTTAAGTGGGTAATTAGGCTCATTAGTGTTAAGACCCATGACCCATTTCACGATTAGAGTAAGTGGATGTTGATGGGACCTCATTCCCATTATTCACTACTCCTAAAAATAGTGAGAAACCTCTGTTAACTTCCATTGACCAAAAAGAAACTCTTAAACATACTTTAGTTAGCTTAATTATGTCATTAAGAGAAGGTTAGCGGGATTAGCACTCGGGATTAGAGATTTACTGTTGGAGAAACCTTGGATTCCATGTTTTCTATTGTTCATTTAGGGATTTGGATCTTCCTTTGGATTAAGGAGGGTGATTAGTTCTCTCACATACTAATTAAGTTATTATACACCTTAAACGGTTTTTTAAAAATTATACAAAAATCTCTAAAAATGTTTTAGACTATAACTAACCATAGATGTGAAATTTAGACGATTTGGACTTAATTTGTAAAAACACGTTCTTATGAATACTTGACCTTCACCACAGATTTAGATTTTTTTAAGATAGATGTATTTGGATGTTTGGCCGGTCTTCTTAATTTCTATATGATGCATGGATACTTGCATAATGTTTTAATGGTTAAAAAGGCCAATCGAGCGGCTTAGACTTAGGATTGGTTCTTGGATCATCAATGATCTAAGAATTTTGAAACACCCCACACCCTTTAGTATTTCCAAAAAGAACATACAAAGGATGTGGTGCGTTATAGGTATAGCTAAAGCATCACATAGACTAAGATTCACAAAACGATTAAGTAAAAGCAACAGAAAACATTTAATTAGTAACTCATTATTCAGAATCAAACTTCATAAAATAAGTCATGAAAGCAGAATATGTCTCAAAAAAGCAAATACTCACGTCTTATGAAAAATACATCTCAGTCTCAAAATTAGAGTACAAAAATAACAACAATCATCCCTCTCATAAGTAACAATACGTCAAAAGCCAAACGAAAAGAAAATGAATAGGAGAAGGATACATGAAAAGTTCCAGGGATATATCTCCAAGAAATCCGAATCTACTATCTTCGACTCTACTGGCCTATGGAGGGGAAGGGGAAATAGAGGAGTGGGTCAGACAATAAGTCTAATGGGTGAAAGTAATTCCTAGCATTTCTATGCAAGATAAATATAATAGACTAAGCAACAATTGTATATAAAAGGAAACAAAGGAATGATAAAACTCGCATAAAGTACTGTTTGATGGTTTGCTTTGATCGTTTCGATTGTTTGCACTTGTCTTAAACTGCTTTAATTAGGCTGAAATCCTAATTCTACCCGTTAATCGGCCATCATATCTCTGTTGTGCCAATATGAGCCAATCCTGTTGGTCATAGCAAAAGATACCTCTTTAGCGCTTAGAACACACTAACGAATTATTTATCCTACTCCATGCCGCACGCTCGGTCATCGCTGGTACACACTAAATGTCGCCCCCTGTTTTGACCTCTTATTTACCCTAATCATCATAAGCGTGCATAGCCTCACCTAACTGTTGTGAGACCATCAGTCCTAGTTCTGAAAGGGAATGTTGTCCAGCCTCACCTAACTGTTGTGAGACCATCAAATCTAAACCTAAAATGGAATGCTATTGGTACTGGTCCTAACAAACAATTTTCTAGTTTTTCGCCCCTTGCCCAAATCCTCAGATTTGAGCCTTTATCTATTCGCCACTTATTTACCCTAATCAGCATAAGCATGTCTCAGCCTTACCTATTATTGTGAGACCATCAATCCTAGATCTGAAAGGGAATGCTGTCGGTACGCGTCTTACTTCTATGTTTGCTTATTAACTTAATCTAAGTTTTAAAATAAGCCTCTTCTGTTATTTCTGCTATATTGGCTTATTAACCTAATCCAAGATCTAAGTTTTAAAATTAAGTCTCTTTTGTTATTTCTTTCTTTCTAATTATAACCTGTGTTATAATTGTTCTTACAGCTGTTATTCTTATATTTTCTCTTTTTAGTTATAATCACTTATTATAATTATGCTTGCAAATATCTTAAATTTGCCTATTTCAGTCCATCTCTATTTTTATTTCAGTTTTTCTCGTATTACATTTAATTTCTATAAATTTAGTGCCATTCTATTTTAATCCATATTTGCGAATTCTTCTCTTTTTAATTTATTCGTGTAAAAGAGGATTAAATCTCTATCAAAAGAAATTAACATTTACAGGCTGAATTCCAACTTAAAACATATGTAAATAACTGAATAAAATAGCTGAATAAAATAGACTGAAAGGAACTTTTGAAATTCACTTAAAAACTGACTGTAAATAAACTTATATAAAAACTATTTTAAAATTGTAGGAAAACTAGAACTATTAAGAACCCTATTATTTTAAATCACTTAATAATATAAAATAATTACAAAACACTCACCTGTGAATCCTTAGGTCTAATCCTGAGCCTTTTTGGATCCGCTACTAGGGTGTAGAATACTTTTATTATAAATATCTTCTCCTCAAAATATTTTTCTATTTAGGGTTCAGCCTCAGGCAATGAACCAAATTGGGAGAAAATCTGAATGAGAATAACAGCTAGGTCTAGGGTCTTATTTATAATATGACTTATGGATCTCAAGCAGTCGGATTTGAAGATTAAATCTGGTGCAACCACGTCATAGTTTCTAGGAACCGTCGGATGCAGTTAAGAATGCATGAGATTGCTCAAAAATCAAATTTCAACGTGTTCGGCTCATACCTGGATAATTCTACATCCATTAACAAAGGTGGGTCAACCTATGGGCCGACCTATCTATATTGGGGGTCGACCTACAGTTCGGCCTGACCAAAACGAGGGTCGACCTATACATACATACATACTAATATATATATATATATATATATATATTTCGTTTTCTTTTAGTTTCTTATTTCTTTCATAACTTCTCCATACTATCTCGGATTTTGACAACTTATATATGAATATTGATAAGAATATCGTCACGGACCCAATGGTGCAATTCCCATAGCTCGATTCTGACAATTCCATAAATATTCATTAATTAATTATTATAGCTCAAATTTTGGGTTGTTACAAATTCAAAGTGGTCAAATTGGTATGCAATCAATATGGGGTAACAAGGAAGGCCTCATACGGTTGCATACAAAGTTTTAAATCGTTTGAAGTTTGCATAGTCAAGATATGGACATTCAAATTACAAATCGGTGAAGTGGGATTGGTGAAGAACCATGAATTCAAATTCTCATATTAGGGTGCGATTGTTAGGAGGCGACAAGAATGGCCTCTAAAAGTTGCACGCCAAGTTTCAAGCCATTTAAATTTCGTTTGCTCAAGTTATGACCGACTAAAGATGGATCGATGTTGAAGGATCAATGATGACTCATAAAGGTCGCATTATCCAAATGACATGCGATCCATAGGGTAGGTCAAGAAGGACCCTCTAAAGTTGCTTCCAAATTTCAAGTCGTTTGAAGTTTGTATGGTCGAGTTATGACTTTGAGAAGTTTAGATTGGTAGAGATTGATCAGTGTAGGGTGCGCATCATGTTAACAAGGAAGAAACTCGAACTTGATTAGGGCATTCTCATATTGATGAAGGTAAGAGGGAAAAAACGAGCTAAGTCGGGGATCAGCATCGATCCCTGGGCGTGCTTCGGGCTAGCAAGGCAAAAACTTTAGGGTTGACCCAAGGCATTCTATGATCAGTAAAGGAGGGAGAAACAAAAAAGAAAAAACATGAGCTAAATTAGGGATTATTACCGAGCTTTGGGCATTTTCTGAAATTACTCGGGCACGACTTCAGACCAAACCTATGAATTCTCGGGCTCTGCTTTGGGCCATAACCTAGGAAAATTCTGAGTTGATTTTTTCGACGATGACGACTCGTGACCCGACGATGATGATTCCGTGAAATGAAATGATGGCTTTAATGATGGATAACTATACTTTGAGATGTAGAGTACTGGATTATGAGTCATATCAAAGGAACTGTTGGAGGAAGGCTACCGGACGAACGATGATATTATACAACTAACAACGATTGTCGAGAATCGTTCTGAACTAAGATGATCTTAGGCGGAAGTTGTAAGAACTGTTTCAGGATGTGCTCTGCTATGGATGACGTGTGCAAATGGATCATTGATATTCGTAGATTTTGAAGTGTGCTTGTAAAGCAGGGATATGTGAGGACGCTCACTTGGGAGTGCAATATGTCATATATCACACGATGTTTAAGTTTGTTTATCCTAGACTGAGTGCGATGACGGTCTAGTTCCTGGCCTATTGAGTGGCATAGATTCGAATATGGAGAAATCAGGATGTTGAGTAGTCCTTGACCATGCGATGAGGTCATATAAGTATCATATATCTAACGTACCAAGTGAGTGAATGTGATGATGGATGATGGATGCTATGTTTTCTTGGTTGTTTATCAACCTAGGGATGTCACACGGTGTAGAGATTATCGATGCAGATGTTTAGACACCTCTTGGTACTCCGATGCATAGTACACCCATGGTGATTATCACAGGGTAGCGTATATCTTCTATATGTGCTAACTCCGTGGATGCATGGATAGGTCAGGTATTATTTTCCATACCATTTGTCATAATATATTGACTTTATAGTATTTAAGATTTTCTACCGCTCACTAGACTGTTGTCTGACTTGAGATTTTATGTTTTGCTTTTTATTATTTCGGCTACTCTTAAATGAGTAGATTACAGATATTAGATCTGGTGAGCACGAGGAGCTGGATGGGGGATGAGTAGGAGATCACACTCTTGTATTACTACATTTATTGTAATTTGCTATTCCACTGTGCAACCTATGAAGTTTACTAGTGCTACAATATATTTAGAGACAGGGATCAAGATGTATAACAATATTACTTATGTTGTATGGATCTATGCACTCTGATTTTGTGATTCATCCAGTAACCGTCTTACCTATTTTACATCTGAGATGTTTACTATTATATTTTATTTGATGAGTTGTGAGATATACGACATATTTTGTGATGTGAATGTTTTATTTTACAACCATTTACAATCGCGCTGCATCGGTCGAGCATCGCTACAACGCAGGTTATCATATTATTAGGTGTCAGAAGTGCAGGGTAGTTATCACAAGTTCTCTTCCAATTTCAAACATTTTCAACACAATAAAGCAATCCAAAAGGTAAATTGCAAAGTATAGAGAAAGATATAAAGAAATCGAATTACTTTTCCAAGGACTTCTGAGTATTTCCAGGATCATTCTCGCTTCTCCACCTAACGACACCAGGCATTCTCGACACTGGAGTAGCTTGATCTGAATGACTTCCTTGGTTCGTATTTTGAAAGATTTTTGATTTTTCATGTTCACATTTTGAAATGAAGGAAAACCTTAAAAAAGAACGATGGAACAGTTTGTAAAAAGCCATGGCAATTTTGATAAAGTAAATTATGATAAAAGACCCTGTAATTATTTTAAATTTGCTTCTGTATAATAATCTCATTTTTAACAAAATATAGAATTCATGGCCTAATTTTTTGGGGATGGACCAAAATTTCCCTAAATATATTTAACGAGCATTGTTGGACGCTCTTCGCGCGTGATAAAGAAGACTGAATTGTTTTTCTACAAATGTATTTATTTCATTTGTTCAAAAGAAGATGGTTTTTACATATTTAGTCATATTTTATATTGAATCATACCTAGTTAATTTTAAATTTTATTTCTAAGTTGCAACGTCTAATTTCTAGTGAGTTTAAATTTTTCTTTACATTACTAATTAATAAGAAATAAATTTGTAAAGTAGTTTATTTGTTAGATCCTATTTTTAAGTGATACTAAGATTTGGTAAATATTATAGAGGAAATTAGGAATTTGTAAAAGAAGTTTAACTGTCAGATCCTAATTTTAGGCGATGCTAAATTTTAATAATTTCCGTAGAGATGCATTTTTGGTATTTCATGCTGATACCGAAAGAGTGTGACGACAAATATATTACAACTACGAGCGTTATGGCACGCGCTTCACGCGTGAGTTTTTCTCTCTCTACAAATTGTATATATTTCAACACATTCAAAAAATAGAACACAAATATTTAATCATATTTTGCGTTGAAATTGTGTGTATATTGGTTGAATTTTTATTTCTAAGTTCTAATATCTATTATTTTTCATTGTTTGAATTTTTTTCTATTATTAATTAATAAAGAACGAATTGTAAATAAATTTATTTGTTAGATCGTATTTTAAAATGATTAAGATTTTATAATATTTATAGAGGGATGTATTAAATTTTTAAAATAAAAGTATTGGTTAGATCCTAAATTTAAGGGATTTGATAATAGTTATAGAGAGGTATTTTTGGTAACAGGGAATTAGGCAGAAGGAAAAACCTGAGAACACTTTTAGTCTGAAGGACAGAAGTTTTAAAATTTAGTCTGAAGGACAAAAAATGATATATTCATATAGCATTGCACATCCATAATGCTATATTCATATAGCATTACACAGCTGCTTGTTTGTGTATGCAGAAACTTATAAAATTGTGTTGTATATAGCATTATAGATGTGTAATGCTATATGAATATAGCATTATGGATGTGTAATGCTATATGAATATATCATTTTTTGTCCTTCGGGCTAAATTTTAAAACTTCTGTCCTTCAGACTAAAAGTGCTCTCAGATTTTTCCTTCAGCCTAATTCCCTCTTTCGGTAATTCATGCTGACATAAAAAATTGTGACATCAAATGTATTAAACTATTATTAAAGATATAAATGAAATATTTGAATACAATTTTATTCACATTTTTTCTTGAAGCATGAACAAAACACTTTCTCCCGTTGGAGGAATTTGGAGGTCGCATATGATAACCGTGTTTTAAAGTGTGAACAAATTCATAAAAAGCGTGAACAAAGTCACGAAATACGACCAATTTTCATTCGCCCCCTGTTTTATGGCGCGAGGAGTAGCCACGTTAAGTGAGGACCAGACTCACGGTTGTCCTTTTTCCTCACCCTTAACCTAGTCGGTAAGCTCACTGAATGGTGATTGTAACTCGGATAACATACTCACTTCCAAACCCCTCCTCGTATCCTATTCCACGCCTCGTCAGCATGATCAGAAGAACCTCTTCCAACGTTGCCGTCATTGGCAGTGGAAGTAATAATGAGATCCTCCTCCTTTTAACAAAAAAATAAGTTTGATTCCTGAATTATATTTTGATTTGATTAATTGCAGTATCCGGAGCAGTGTGCGCATCAATTTTGGCGAAAGGTGGGATTTCGGTTACAGTTTTCGAATCGGGCCGTGGTGCTGGTGGCCGTATGTCTCAAAGAAGGTTTTCTTTCTCCATATAAAAATTTCTACCATTTACCTTCCAAAGTACGGATGCATATCCTGATTGTGCATATATTAAATAATAATTTTGTCAAAATTGTTATAATTTTGTTTTAGATTTGGGACGACCAAAGTGAACAACACGTTACCATATATCACCTTAGTAACAAGAAATTTACATTTAAACATGCATTATCTGAGATATGAACTGCAACCTCCAATAGCAGGTTAGCTTGTGTTACAATAATGTATCCTATGTTTTTTTTTCTTTTCTTTCAATACTTAAAAGAACCAAATTTCTCTCAAACTTTGAGTGAACATGCACCGATCCCAACGTATATTTTAGGTAATTCAAGAGATTTATGTCAGTAGGTTCGAACTCATGACAATTCGTCTACCAACATGATGTCTTACCGCTTGTCCATCCTATTGAAGTATAATGCACCCTATGTTTGTCTACACACATTTCAAAATTCTATATCAGGATGTTATTACAATGCACCTTATGTTCTATGCCTATGCGCGCTTCATTGAATGTGGTGAAGTGGAGCCATTGAATGAAGCTATCTGGTGCCAACGTCATGATTGAATTTCTCAACGTCGTGGGAACATTCATGGTCATGGCAACACCACGTGTAACAAAAAGAATCTCTCGTTATTACGTGCTATTAATCTCATTTGTACCCATATACTTTTAGAAAATCTTGCGATGCGAGACTAATCCCAATTCAATCACGCACCCACACAAATGCAATGTGAGCTACGCCTAACACACTCTTAATTTACTTATTTACTTTTTTTTGGGTCATACAATGCATCTTTTGCACACTAGATCAGTTGCCAAATTATTGCAATCATATTACTCTACCCGTACTTTAGACCATGTAAATCAATAGGAAGAACGAATTATCCAAAATTATGGAAGCGAGTATTAATAATTGCGCTTTGGCTTGACCCAAAAAAAAGAGATTTGTTTATGAAATTGGAGATACTGTTCACTTGTATGCAGCTACAACTTTCATGTACTAATCTTGTAGAGAAAAAACAGAAGATGGAAAGGAATTATTCTTTGATCATGGGGCTCCATATTTTAGTGTGGAAGAAAACAATAAGGAGGTCATGACTGTTGTCAGCTCATGGGAAGCACAAGGCCTTGTTGCCGAATGGAAGGAGAAGTTTGGAATTTTTGATCAATCTACTTCCAGGTTTTTAGATTATGAGAAGGTTATCTTTGAAATCATTCTTGTAGTTTTAATCATCCCCTTGCGTTTGTATCAGTACATTTCATCATTCATTATCTGGTTTACATAAGCCTCATGAATAAGTTTGGCATGTTGGAGAACCTTATCATACTTTCTGCACTTCTTTGCCTCATAGACATTTTTTGTGTGGATAAATAGGTTTATAATGATTGATACATATTTGGATGAAAGAAGCAGGGTATATAATAGGTCTTTTGGCTGAATTATGTTATTTATAAACGAGTTCTTCGACACGTGCGACACACATGTATACAGAAATATCGTTTGAAAAAATTAATCATTGGAAATCATTAAATTGGTTATCTTTGAAATCGTTCTTGTAGTTTTAATCATCCCTTGCATTTGTATTAGTACATTTCATCATTCATTATCTGGTTTACATATGCCTCATGAATAAGTTTGGCATGTTGGAGAACCTAATCATACTTTCTGTACTTCTTTGCCTCATAGACATTTTTTTGCGTGGATAAATAGGTTGATAATTATTGACAGATATTTGGATGAACGAAGCAGGGTATATAATAGGTCTTTTGGCTGTATTATGTTATTTATAAACGCGTTCTTCGACACGTGCGACACACATGTATACAGGAATATCGTTTGAAAAAAATAATAATCATTGGAAATCATTAAATTGGAAACTTTTAAGGAAAGCGAGTGATTTTTTTTTTTGGTACCAAGATTCAAACTTGTGACCTCTTTATATATCAAAATTTCCACTCGAGGATAAATGTTAAGTTTTGCCATGATTTAGAGTTGAACTCATGACCTCATTCACATACAATTTTTTTGGAAAGTTTGCTGTCAATTTAAAAAACTGCGAACTAGTACCATTTCAAATTGACGGTTAAGATAAATATGTTCGATGGTTCATATTGGTTTGCAATTTTGATAGAGTTAAAAGTTTCGAAACGATATCAAATTTTGCATAAATGATCAATATTGCTTTCATTTGGTCCACTGAGATGAAGTTAGAAGCATTTATTAATGTTACTCCTATCTTTGCTCGATTGATCACTGTGATTATAAATAAGAATCTGTTATCATCATGACGGAACAAGGAATCATACACATGTCATTTGATCTATACATGTGGATGAGTTTAGGTTCATATCATGATTAAGCTAAATTGCATACTTGACTATCTCAGGAAGCACTGACCAAGAACTTTGTGGGTGTTCCTGGAATGAATTCGATATGCAAAGCTATGTGTTGTGAACCTGGTTGGGCTTTCAGTTTGTATTCTTTTAAATTTGTTGGTTGCCATTGCGTTTAAGTACATTTTTGTGTGTATATATCTTCTTTTTCTTTAGGAGTTAATGTTAAATTTGGGGTAACTGTTGCAAAAATGGATTGGCTGCATGACAAGAATGTGTGGTTGCTGACTGCTTTAGATGGTCAAATATTGGGTCAGTTTGATGGAGTTGTTGCAACAGATAAAAATGTAGCATCACCAAAATTTACTGGGCTTACAGGGAGACCGCCGCCGCTTGGTATGTCATTTCCTTAATTTTGTGATGTATTACAGGATTCCTCCAAAAAAAAAATATATTAACAGGATGGCTTTTAAATTTGAGAGACTCACTATTCGTTCCTTTCCTACAGAACATGGTTTAAAGTTATATTTTTGTTCCGTTTCCTTAATTTAAATGCATAAACATATAGCATATAGTAAATGAAATTACCGTAAACTCGCCTTACAGTTTATAAAAAGGGTTCAACATAAAGCTAAGGGCATCAATCTTGAATTTAGGAGGGTTTTTCTTTTCAGGCTGTTTCATGTAACCTAGCCTTCTCTTTTTGGTGCGTGCGTGCGTGTGTGTGTATTTATTCAGTGTTAGCAGAATCAAAACGTGATTGTTAGATTGCTGGCTGACAAACTATAAGTTGATGTATAAAAGATAATGATTTGCTTGAACATTGTAGAAAGGCTTGGTTTTGCATGTATGCTATCTGATTGTGAAATAGGCAGCGAAACAACAACAAAATATTTATGTTCCTTCTTCCATGACAAATGGACGTTGAAGAATATTTTATGTACTCTCCATTCTTTTTCTTTTTTTCTTAAATAGGAAAAACCATAATTTTTAAATGGTCTATGTTATCCACTCAAGGCAGGCGTTGTACTCATATGCATCCTTTTGTTAGTTATAAGTGAAAATTAAGTATGGGGAAAGCACATATTTTTTATAACACTTTTCGCCCTAACATTATTGGAAGCGTGAGATGCCTCTTTAAGTGCATAAAGTAATGATGTAGTTGGTTCTGAAGATAGTTCTCCTTGCATGTTAATCATGTGCATCCATTTGTATCTCCCACGATAATAACATAATAAAACGGAAAAATAAATGCTGAAGAGTGATCATATTGCATGGATGTCATTCCAGATATGGCGGTGTCCCCAGATATTGCAGCAATGTTGCAAGATATTCCTGTTCATCCTTGCTTTGTTCTTATGTTGGCTTTTGCTGGACCACTGTTATCGGTATAGCCTTTGGTTTTTATAATAACAAACCTAGTAACTCTTTTCTTATACTAGATACTGTTTTTGATCATTGGTTCTGCAGGAGCACAGCAAAATATTAACCTTATATTGGCTTAGTTTCATAACTTTGCTTTTCATTTACCAATGTTTAGATAATTACAGATAGTGGGTTTGCATCTTACATAATTTACCGGATAGGATGAAAATGCAATGATAAAAAGCAGAACCAACACAAGTCCTACATAAATCGAAGGATCTATCACCTCATGAATTGTCATTTCCTTCTTTTTTACCAGCACATACATTGCCAACTAACTGTGTGATCCATTATTGTTTTTTTTTTTTTTTGGGTTCATAACTATCATCGAAATACCCGTTTTAGTTAATATCATCTGTACTTGTTGAAGTTAAAAGGCCAGATTATATTATTTGAAGATAAACTTGAATTTTAAGATATCTGTATTCCTAATCCTACGTAAATACTCCTAATTCAGCTAAAGTTGGTTTTGATTCTATAACACTGCATATTATAGGTTTTTAACTTATCATTATTTTGATTACAAACAAATATACGTTTTCATGAGCTAATGTTTTGTTGTTATATTGCTTTAGATACCAGTAAAAGGATTTTCATTCCAGAACCCCAACATCTTAAGCAGGGCGTTTTGTGATAGCAGTAAGCCAGGTCGTCAAGTTACATCTAATATGTAAGCATCTTATTTATTCCCAAAATTTAGGACCCGACTCTCTTCAAAGAACCGAGAGCATTAATTTAATATCTGCAATACGACCAAGAGAATTATAAACTGACAGCTATCTAACCATGTAAAAATGCACACAAAAACTATGTGCATTTGTGTAATGCATTCTTACTTTGAATCTCAGTGAATGTTGGGTGCTGCATTCAACAGCTGAGTATGCTGCTAGTGTGATTGCAAGAACCGGAATGCGAAAACTTTCAAATGAAATACTGACCGAGGTGGCCAAAGAATTATTTCAGGAATTTCTTGCTTCTCGGTTAGACATCCCCCAGCCATTCTATATGAAAGCTCACAGATGGTATATCAATTCTCAACGTTCAGTTAACAGTACAGAATGTGATAACTAAATAGTGAATAGCTAGCAAAAATTTCTCAAGTTTCATGTCGTAAGATCATTTGTAGTGTTCTATTACACGCTTGAAGAAAATTTATTTCGTCTTTCATTACTGCAGGGGGAGTGCTTTTCCAAATGTAGCCATTGCCAACAAAGAAAAGTGCTTATGGGACAAGAGCAAGAGATTGGCAATTTGTGGAGATTTCTGTGTAAGCCCTAATGTTGAAGGTGCTATTGTCAGCGGAATGCAAGCTGCTTCTAAGTTTCTTGTAGACACCAGCTGCTTGTGATGTATGTACATTCTTTATATGCTTGGATTTTCACTTTTAGTGTGCTTTACAAGTAATTTAATAAGGCTAAGGGCACTGTCCCTCAGAAATGAAAGATGACATCAAAGTCTCTTACAATTGTTTGAGTTAAATATAAGAACGTTAAACAAATACAACTAAGTTTAGGCAATGTATGCAATAATAAGTAATATCAAGTGTTTTTTATGCCAAAGAAAACTTTTGATTGTTATGTCAAAAGATCAAAGTTGATGTCTAAAGTCTTTTGCTTTTGCCAATAAGAACTTACCGGCATAGACGCAAAAATGTGTGAAAAGTAGATGTATATTTCTAAGTTAAGTGGGTAAAAGTGGATTGACATTTCTATACATGTCTTAGAACTGTGACCTTATGTTATTAAAATGTTGTTTTGACCAGTTGAGCTAAGTAGTCTTTTTTGGAGCAAATTCATGTTTTTTTAACCTTGACTTGATATTTATTCTCCTGGCCAAATTTCAAATCGAAATTAAGAAGGTAAAGGCACATGCAGATGCGCGTGAGATTGAGGGGTGCTGATTCAAGAGTGCAGGCAACTCCTTTACTTGACCTGCCCCATAGGGCGACGGGTGATTGCACTTTCGAGTGATTCAATAGACTCAAATAATTCGTTTTCAATCTGAAATCGCATTTTGTTTTTAACTTCATCTAAGAAAACTTGTGATGTAACATACTCACATATATGGTTGCTAGCGAAAAAGATGGTCCATGCAGGTCTCGGTGCAGCGACCTTTGTCAATAAGCACAAAGTTCTAAGCAGCTGAGGTGATGGTTATTATTCATTATTGCATCTTCCCTGACCTAAATTTTGAATGGAAAAACCAAAATGAACTTCTCTTTTATAAATACATAAATCAATGAATTCAAAATTCACATGTATATGGATGAAAGGGGTGAAAAATGTGCTGACAAGGGGGTGAAAAACGCATGTACCTTTTTAATGGCCAGTTATAATCAAAGGAACCTAAAAGATGCTAATATGGTCATAACGTCGTTGTGGAGAAAATGTAGTTGTGGATATAAATAGAATACCTGAAGAAGTATACTCTATTAGTCTGATAGGGAGTGCCATACATGAATATGATGCTAGCACAAAGTGGTTCTATTTAGGTCTCAAACCTATGACCTAGACTATTTTATTAGAAGTGGAAATTATGTTCACCCTCGAATTTTTAGAGATAATAAATAAAATAAAATCCTTTAGCCTTTTCAAGTTATGGAAACACCACAGGAATTAATGGAAATTTTAAGCAGACTCGTTTTTAAGCAATATTTAAAATGCAATTTAAAATTTGTTATATGCAAGTAAAAATAAATGTTATTAACAACAGAGTATTCATGATAACGTGTTTATATGCAATTTAATTGGTTTTATTATTTTCTTGCACCGTTTACAATGCTACCATCATTGTTTATCGTGCGACAATCTATGAATACTTCAGTTTATTGCATTATTATAGTACAGTGTGCATAATGAATAATGATTTTAAATTTATATGGTCTTGCTAAAATAATTTAAGTTATAGTTAAAAAATGATATATTTCATGATATAAATATATTACAGGTTCATATTCTATTTCTTTCTCGTTTTTGTTTGTTGCATTGAACGTTGCCTGCGATATTTTATTCAAATATAACATTTATTATGATGTCTTCATGGTTAGAAGTCATGACCTATAGAACCTTTGTTTAAAGGGTCATAATTTTAACCGATTTAGCTAGAGGTCTTTGACATTTTAGGCGTTTAATCTTTAACATGAAAAGTTGGAAGGATTCTTTTTTTCTATTATGGTAAATGATAAGGATGTTTTTCAATAATTCTCCTATTAGAATATTGTAATCATTCTACTAGTAGGTACTTCGTAGACTCATGATTTACCACCGAAATTCAACTTTATCAGCTCAAGGCAAAAAAAGAAAGAGAAATAGAAAAACACATTTATTTTCTCTAATACTCATTACGGGTCAAAGTAACCAAAATTCAAGTTCGAATACCGATATTGTCATAACATGAGTTTGAAGGGGTGATTATTATTATTACTAAAAAATGGAAGAGGGAAGGAATAAATGTTGGAAAAAAAAATGCAAAAGTAATGTTATCAAACATAACAATCCACTGGGAAGAAATAAATGATGGAAGAACAAGTGCAAAAATAATGTTATCTGCTATAACAATTCGTAGGAAGGAATACATGATGGGAAAAAATGCAAAAATAATGTTATCTACCATAACAATCCGTCTTTTCAATCCTCAGAAATCGACACTAATAGATTCACGGTGTTCACATGCCAAACATTCAAGTGTTGGTGGGTGAAAGAAAAAAAGACAGAACATAATCTCCTAACGTGGTGAGTAATGTATAATATATCAATGGATCTTTACAAAAGAAAAGCTGTTATATACATACATCAATCAAAGTACGATTATCCTATCATCAGACCTTTGACAGTAATAACAACCCGTCCTTACGATTGCTGATAAATACTGATAAGACACAAACAGCGAAAAATAAAAAATATGGTAGTACATCTTGGAGGCGTTCGGCTCGTCTCTTGAACCTCTAAAATGTCCAACTAAATCTGGAAAATAAGCTCGGACTGACTCGAACATTATAACAAAAATAATGTCTGGATCAGCGTGATAAAACTAGCGTGAGAAACACAATCAAATGGATTCTTAATTTTTAATGAAACCTTACGATAACTAAATCATTGCTATTATAAAATCTAATAATATTACAATAATGTCTAGGTAAAATAAATATTAATCATAGTCGAAATTTTCACATTAACTAAATTCCAGCATAATATGTATATAACTAAATTTGCAGGGGCACGTATTGCATTAATGACAAGGCTATTGGGATACTGCCTGTCATAATACACCTCTAGAAAAATATATCGATGACCACATATGGATCCCCTGCCAACACAGAGCCGACCGCCCCTTTAACATGACAGGCCGGATTACATCGTTTTCTAGGACCAAGACTTTAAAATAATGTGCACCAGCCATGGCCCCACTCTTCGCGCGCATACCAAATCCATAAATATCGATTCTAGATCAAGGAATGACTGCTCCTAATGACAGCGAACCATGTATAGGCCTGTTAATGAATACTTCCGGATGCGGATAATGTCATATCTGCATCCGCATCCGAAATCATTTTCGGCTATCGGATATCCACATCTGCATCCGTGGATACGAACAGATATCAGATAATTATCCTATCCGCTAACAACCAATAAATAAAGAAATAAAATAGAAAATTTTAGTTTAGCATGGATTTTTTTTTCAATCTTATGCACTATAAAAGTGTTAAAAATAAACAAATATGAGGATAAGGAATAGTTTTGACTAGTTAATTAACTCTAAATGCATACATTATAAATTGCTAATTTAGTAAAACAATAAATAACTTTCATTATTCTAAAATACACATAATTTAAACTATAATCGTGACAAAAATCGTACGGATAATTTTTCGATACCGATGTCTTCGCATCCGCATCCGTTTTTTGAATATAGTATTTATCCGTTTTTCGAATACGGATGCGAACGAATTTCAGATTTTTCGAATATCCATTGACAACTCTAACCACATATCTCTACTGTATATCCCACGTTTAAATTATTACTGGGTTGTAAGGCTTGTGAGTTCACGATTACCTTTTTCCTTTCTTAGCAATTTCCACATGGAATGCTAACACCGTCTTTCAAGCACAATGCAATGCTATTATTCGTCCGTATAAATTGTTCCAGATAAGAACAAACCGAAGGTACTACTTCTACTACATCCATTTTGGAATCACTCTCAGGATTAGTAGTAAGTAGCCTGTAATAACCTGGGTTTTAGCACCAAATTATAATCGTCATTAAATGATTAACGCGCTAGCTAATTGCTGTTAGGAGTTTGTATTCGGGTTTAAATTCTTTTGGAATTTGTTAAGTGTTGGTGGGCTTTGAAAATTGAATCTTGGCCATGCTTTATTTTGGGGTTGTGATACTTATCAAGGGTTGATACCCGTTCCCCCATCCACTCACTTCCTTTCGAAACCCTAAACCAAACGAACGAAAATAAAATTAATGGTTGCTCGTCCTCGTGTTCGTTCGTCTTCAAAAACTAGGTCTCGTGAAATCGAAAGCGTCGACTTTAGGTGTTCGATTGAGTCGACGAGTTGCTTGCTGTTGTCGATCGTTCGTCTTTTGAGGACCACGACTTCGACTCTTCCTCAATTCGAACGGCTGCTCCAATTCGTGGCAAAGGTGAGTGAATCCTTCACTCACATCTAATTCAAGCTTTTAGTGATTGCTAGCTTGTTCAAATTCATGATTTTGTTGCTTGATTAACTAAATTTCACGGCAATGATTTCTTGTCTTGGTTTGTATTTGTGACTTTTGATTTTGGTTCAGTGACTTTCTCTGACTTGATGAATTGGTTTGTTGTTTTCTCGGTCATAACTGCATTTGTGGTCCAATCGAGCATATGGAGTTGTTTCTTTGATATTGGTCTGGTTTTTGATTTTTATTATAGCTTGACTTGTTCGACTCACGACTTCAGCTCCAATTATTTTTCTGTTCACACACTGCTATGTACTTGCTTTGGATTTTTCTCTGCAAGAATTTGTTCGACATCGATTTTGTTAACACTGTTAAACTTATTGTGTTATTTTCAATACTCAGCTATTTTTGGAATTTTTTATTATCTGAACTTTGGCAATTGTCCTGACATTGATACTTCCATCCCATGATTTGCATTTGTCAATTTTATATTTCCTGATCCTGAGTTCATCTCTGGTGCATTTGTTGTTGCCATGTTGGCTTGTTGGTTTGAGCAGTTCTCTGGCATCAGTTCTCGGCACATTGTAGCTTTGGTCATTGGTCGAGTTTGGCTCATGAGTCTTGGTTCTTCACTGACCTGTAGTGTTCATTAGCTCATTTATGTTTGTGCTTTTGCTCTGTTCAGTTTATACTTATGGTCTTTGTGTTAAATTCATCAAGTCACTTGTTTTACTCGAGTCTGGTATCCATTGGTACACTGGTTTGAAGTCTTTTTGTTGTCCACTGTTTGCATTGTCGACTTATGTGGTCTATGTGGTTAGTTATTGTGTTTCATTTGGAGCTTTGTTTACCCTATAGTCAAGGGTGTTTATCCCTGTGATTTACTTGTGCATTTATGTGTGGTTGCCTTGAGCTTTGGCCTTTGTCGGCTCATCTTCTAGGCTGGTTCGTTGTTTTCATTATTGCAAGTTGCCTCTAGTTTCATTTGTTTCAGTCCATCATATAGGGGCTGCACTTGTCATGTCACTGGTATCACTAGTGCATCACATGATTTGTACATTGTCTTTGTTTGTGCTCAAGTCCGATACATTGCATTGATGCGTTGTATTCATTTGCATTCGGTCACTGTATTTCACCGTGACATTATTTTAATTGAATTTTCTCTGTGTCATTTTCTGTTGTGTGTTGTGGTGCCATATTCTTGGTGCTCTCACCTTCAGTATGCTGTCTTCCTGTAGTTGTACCACTGTTGACATTTTCTCTTGGCACTTGAAACTTGGTGTAGTTGTGATTGCCTCTGGCTTCACTGTATTGTTTTAATTAGTTTGCACACGAACTGGTTTGGTCTCACTTCCATGTAGATAGCATTTGGTCTGGTGTAGTTACACACTTGTGGGTTCACTTCAGTTGCATGTATATGTATACTTGATTCATTGAGCTTGCATTTTTTTGCCTCCTTTATTTCCTGTTCTTCGAGGCATGAAGTTCATGTAGTCTTCACTTTTGCCTTTTGACTTCATGTAGCATTTTCTGTTATCAGGTGGCATTTGGTCTTGATGTTGTACTTCACTGTATTGATGACTTTGATCACTGTCTGCATGTTCACTTGATAGCATCTTGGCCATTTTAGACTTACGTATAGTCTGCACTTGCATTCCACTATTGCATTCGTGTGTACATTACTTGTTGCCAGTTACTATTTTAGTCTGGTTAGACTATGCTTCACCACTGTTTTATATACTTTGGGTTCTGTTTGCAGTGATACTGCTGCATTCATATCCTTGCTGCCCCATTGTTTTAAATTTGTTTAGCATATGAGTTTTACTGTGTTTCACTTGGAGCTTTATTTAACATATATTCATGTGTACATCTGATTTTGGCGAGGCAGTACACGCGAGCGTGTACTGCAGCTAAATCAGATTTGATGTTATAATTGATGTTTTCTATTGCTAGAATTGTTTTATGTTGCCAATTGAATATATTTTGAATCGTATTTTGATTTGGTTTAATTCGATGATTTTGTTGTTAATTGCCGTTTAGGCAATTCTGTTGTTTTCTAAATTATCTTCACTGATAAATTTTTTCATTTATCTTTGTTGATGTTTTGAATCTGCTGATTTATTTTGATTGTCGTCTAATCTGTTAATTATTATTATTGCTTCCGTGCATTAATAACTGAGTTTGAATTAGACTGACCCGTGTATTATTTTCTTTTGAATTTAGTACTCGGGTCAGACCGAGTTATTACAGGTTGTAGATATCTTGCTTTTGGTTGCTGCTAGAGCTATGAAGTATTTTCATACTTTTGGACTAGTCGTTGTCTTAGTATAGGATGTTATGTATTCATGTATGTTAATCACGATAATGTACTTGTGTATATAACTTCCTGAGTCGACAGTTGTAGTTGTATCATATGTATTGTATCGCATGTATTGTAACTGGCATCAGTTATTATATATATGAGACTTTTGATTATCTGTGTTCCGCAGTTAGCTTGTCTGTGTTATTATTATATTTATTGTCCAAAACTATTATGAACCATCGTAGTTCGTTTTTATACTGGAATTGTGTATGTCGATGGGAGTAAATAAATAAGAGATGAAAAATTAAAAATATGTACCACTCCTATCCAGATAAACAATACAAGTGTAAGGCCTAACTACGGATGGCCGCTCCTATCCAGCCTTATTCTTCGTAATAACAGGCAGTATTTCTTTTGATACTCTTTGTTATTGTGAGCATAGAGGTGGGGCGTCACAATTGGTATCAAAGCTTGGGGTTTATGGACATAATATAAAACGTAACTTAGATGGAACATGTGTTACAAATATTAGTCGATGTTTTATTTGTGTTTTGAGTCAAAACTAAAGTTTTGAAATTATGATGAAATTTTTAAATTTCCTTATTTAAAAATATAAGTGAAGTTGTGTTTTGATGATTGATTGATTTGTGTTCTGTTTATCAGAATGCGCAGCGGAAACAGTGAGACTGTCTTCGCTGAGTACCAGCCGATATCCATTTTGATTAAAAATCAAAATATGAAATTGAAATAAATTTCATTTGTTGTTTACATGGCTGTGTTTAATTTGTTTTCTTTGAAAATTTTGAATCCGATTGAGGATCTGAAGCGATTGCAGTTATGTGAATTTGTTGAGATTTTTGCTGTTTTGAATTATTTTCATTGAAGATATATTCGAATGATTTCTCTGTTCATTTTGCAGTATACGTGCAAATTTATGTTGCACGTTACTGCATTATTTTTACATTGAACCGATGTTTGGTTCTAAACGTATTTTGTTGCCGTTATTTTTATAACGGGATTTTTACACCAATGCTAAATCTTTGTAGCACGGTGTTTTGTTGACATTTTTAATGAATGAAAATTCACTGGTGTTATATTTTGATGCAAATCATTTTAATGAGATTTTGACGTTTAAAAATCACTGTCGCTTCGACTTCAGTATCCGTCAAATTTTAAAGTGGATTTTCAAGCGGTTATCCCGCAATGCTGATTTTAAGATCCATTTCTACGGTGTTTTGAGAAGTACAATTTCCTTATCGAAATTGTCACTAATATTGCTGTTTTTATCACGGACTGAAAATCGTTTTAAAAATAAAAATTATTTACAAATATTTTCAGTTTACGTTTTCAAAAGAATGAGGAAGCGATTTAAACGATTCAGCAAAATCGAGGACTATGAACCCTTTCTTTTACTGATTTGCTTAATTCCGGATTTGTTCATTTGAGAATGTAAATTATTACTTTTATAAAATAAATGAAATTGTTTTCAGAAGTTTTGCAGCTTGCGCTTTCAAAGGAACGAGGAAGTGATTTAAACATTTCAACAAAATCGAGGATTATGACCCCTTTCTTTTACTGATTCGCTTAATTCCGGACTTGTCCGTTTGAGAATGTGAAATGTTATTTTGGAATACACAATTTTGCACTTTCAAGGAAACGATGAAGAGATTTAAACAATTTAGTAAAACTCATGGTTATGGGACATATGCGTTTGCTATTTTGGTTAATTCCGGACTCGTTAATTGAAATATTTGCTGTTTGATGATTTTACACTTTCAAGGAAACGATGAAGAGAATTAAACGATTTAATAAAACTCATGGTTATGGGACATGTGCGTTTGCTATTTTGGTTAATTCCGGACTCATTAATTGAAATATTTGATGATTTTCGTATGCTTTCGAGCCACTATGATGGACCTTCGGGTCATATGAGGACCTTCAGGTCAAATAGCAGTACCAGACCTTCGGGACATATGATGGGCGCCAAAAATTATGATGACGGTACTTGGTAGGCTTCGGCCATATGAGATGCACGTGCGGCGTAGCTAAAACTCGCCTTATGATGGGATCGATCAACCTTTTATGTTGATTTTCTAGAGTATTCTAATTGATTTCTAGATATTTGTTGTTTCCAATTATCTGCAGGTAATTGGATATTTGTTGATATGAGTTCTGATTATCGTTTTGATAATAAGATATTTGTTGATTTTGGTTATCGTTTTTGATAATCGAATATATGTTGTTTCTGATTATCGTTTTTGGTAATTGGATATTTGTTGATATGAGTTCTGATTATTGTTTTGATAATCAGATATTTGTTCATTTTGATTATCGTTTTTGATAATCGAATATTTGTTGTTTCTGATTATCATTTTGATAATCAGATATTTGTTGATTTTGATTATCTTTTTTGATAATCGAATATTTGTTGTTTCTGATTATCGTTTTTGGTAATTGGATATTTGTTGATATGAGTTCTGATTATCGTTTTGATAATAAGATATTTGTTGATTTTGATTATCGAATATTTGTTGTTTCTGATAATCGTTTTTGATAATCGGATATTTGTTGTTTCCGATTATCGTTTTTGATAATCGGATATTTGTTGATTTTGATTATCGTTTTTCATAATCTAATATTTGTTGTTCCTGATTATCATTTTTGGTAATTGGATATTTGTTGATACGAGTTCTGATTATCGTTTTGATAATCAGATATTTGTTGATTTTGATTATCGTTTTTGATAATAGAATATTTTTTGTTTCTGATTATCGTTTTTGATAATCGGATATTCGTTGATTTTGATTATCGTTTTTGATAATCGAATATTTGTTGTTTCTAATTATTATTTTTGATAATCGGATATTCGTTGATTTTGATCATTGTTGATTTTGATTGTCGTTTTTGATAGTCGAATATTTGTTGTTTCTGATTATCGTTTTTGACAATCGGATATTTGTTGATTTTGATTATCGTTTTTGATAATCGAATATTTGTTTTTTCTGATTATCGTTTTTGGTTATTGGATATTTTTTGATATGAGTTCTGATTATCGTTTTGATAATCAGATATTTGTTGATTTTGATTATCGTTTTTGATAATCGAGTATTTGTTGTTTCTGATTATCATTTTTGATAATCGGATATTTGTTGATTTTGATTATCGTTTTTGGTAATCAAATATTTTTTGTTTTTGATTATCGTTTTTGATAATCAGATATTTGTTGATTTTGATTATCGTTTTCGCTAATCGAATATTTGTTGTTTCTGATTATTGTTTTTGATAATCAGATATTTGTTGATTTTGATTATCGTTTTTGATAATCAAATATTTGTTGTTTCTGATTATCGTTTTTGATAATCCGATATTTGTTGATTTTGATTATCGTTTTTGATAATCGAATATTTGTTATTTCTGATTATCGTTTTTGATAATCGCATATTTGTTGACTTTGATTATCGTTTTTGATAATCTAATCCGATATTTATTTATTTTGATTATTGTTTTTGATAATCGAATATTTGTTATTTCTGATTATCGTTTTCATAATCAGATATTTGTTGATTTTGATTATCTTTTTTGATAATCGAATATTTGTTGTTTCTGATTATCGTTTTTGATATTCGGATATTTGTTGATTTTGATTATCGTTTTTGATAATCGGATATTTGTTGTTTCTGATTATCGCTTGTGATAATTAGATTTGAAATTTGATTATCGCTTGAGATAATTAAATATTTGTTGATTTGAGATTTGATTATCGCTTGAGATAATTAATTATTTGTTGATTTGAGATTTAATTATCGTTTTGATAATTGAATATTTGTTGATTTGAGATTTTATCATCGCTTGAGATAATTAAATATTTGTTGATTTGAGAATAATTATCGTTTTGATCATTAGATAATTGTTGATTTGAGATTTCTGATTATCGTTTTGATACTTAGATAATTGTTAATGTTGCTGATTATAAGATTTTCTAGTCACTAATCGATTCTAGATTATATTGGTTATATTGAATTGCTGTTTTCTATCTATCTCTGTTGATAGTTAAAGTGTGCTGATTATGAAGTTCATGGTTTCTAATTACCTGGTTGATAACTAGATGTTTGCGATTTTGCGAATTGTGATTTGTGTTTTCTACTTATCTTTGTTGATAATTAGATTTTGCTGTTTTCTAATTATCGTATCGATAATTAGATATTGCTGATAATTGCGTTTATTCAGTTTTGTTGTTTTCTGATTATCTATTTGATAATTAGATTTTGTTGAGAATTTGTGAATTTCTTTTATTGGAATTAAAAGATTTCTTTGGCGTTTGTATTCTCGACCTTTATTTTCTATCTTAACCAGTTTATGTTTGAAAATAATTGTTATTAACGACTTTAATTATGAAAATTGCGAGGACGCAATTTTTATAAGGAGGGGAATCTGTAACAACCTAGGGTTTAGCACCAAATTATAATCGTCATTAAATGATTAACACGCTAGCTAATTGCTGTTAGGAGTTTGTATTCGGGTTTAAATTCTTTTGGAATTTATTAAGTGTTGGTGGGCTTTGAAAATTGAATCTTGGCCATGCGTTATTTTGGGGTTGTGATAGTTATCAAGGGTTGATACCCGTTCCCCCATACACTCACTTCCTTTCGAAACCCTAAACCAAACGAACGAAAATAAAATTAATGGCTGCTCGTCCTCGTGTTCGTTCGTCTTCAAAAACTAGGTCTCGTGAAATCGAAAGCGTCGACTTTAGGTGTTCGATTGATTCGACGAGTTGCTTGCTGTTGTCGATCGTTCGTCTTTTGAGGACCACGGCTTCGACTCTTCCTCGATTCGAATGGCTGCTCCAATTCGTGGCAAAGGTGAGTGAATCCTTTACTCACATCTAATTCAAGCTTTTAGTGATTGCTAGCTTGTTCAAATTCATGATTTTGTTGCTTGATTGACTAAATTTCACGGCAATGATTTCTCGTCTTGGTTTGTATTTGTGACTTTTGATTTTGGTTCAGTGACTTTCTCTGACTTGATGAATTGGTTTGTTGTTTTCTCGGTCATAACTGCATTTATGGTCCAGTCGAGCATACGGAGTTGTTTCTTTGATATTGGTCTGGTTTTTGATTTTTATTATAGCTTGACTTGTTCGACTCACGACTTCAGCTCCAATTATTTTTCTGTTCACACACTGCTATGTACTTGCTTTGAATTTTTCTCTACAAGAATTTGTTCGACATCGATTTTGTTAACACTGTTAAACTTATTGTGTTATTTTCAATGCTCAGCTATTTTTGGAATTTTTGATTATCTGAACTTTGGCAATTGTCCTGACATTGATACTGCCATCCCATGATTTGCATTTGTCAATTTTATATTTCCTGATCCTGAGTTCATCTCTGGTGCATTTGTTGTTGCCATGTTGGCTTGTTGGTTTGAGCAGTTCTCTGGCATCAGTTCTCGGCATATTGTAGCTTTGGTCATTGGTCGAGTCTGGCTCATGAGTCTTGGTTCTTCACTGACCTGTAGTGTTCATTAGCTCATTTATGTTTGTGATTTTGCTCTATTCAGTTTATACTTATGGTCTTTGTGTTAAATTCATCAAGTCACTTGTTTTACTCGAGTCTGGTATCCATTGGTACACTGGTTTGAATTCTTTTTGTTGTCCACTGTTTTCATTGTCGACTTATGTGGTCTATGTGGTTAGTTATTGTGTTTCATTTGAAGCTTTATTTACCCTATAGTCAAGGGTGTTTATCCCTGTGATTTACTTGTGCATTTATGTGTGGTTGCCTTGAGCTTTGGCCTTTGCCGGTTCATCTTCTAGGCTGGTTCATTGTTTTCATTATTGCAAGTTGCCTCTAGTTTCATTTGTTTCAGTCCATCATATAGGGGCTGCACTTGTCATGTCACTGGTATCACTAGCGCATCACATGATTTGTACATTGTCTTTGTTTGTGCTCAAGTTCGATACATTGCATTGATGCATTGTATTCATTTGCATTTGGTCACTGTATTTCACTGTGACATTATTTCAATTGAATTTGCTCTGTGTCATTTTCTGTTGTGTGTTGTGGTGCCATATTCTTGGTGCTCTCACCTTCAGTTTGCTGTCTTCCTGTAGTTGTACCACTGTTGACATTTTCTCTTGGCACTTGAAACTTGGTGTAGTTGTGATTGCCTCTGGCTTCACTGTATTGTTTTAGTTAGTTTGCACACGAACTGGTTTGGTCTCACTTCCATGTAGATAGCATTTGGTCTGGTGTAGTTACACACTTGTGGCTTCACTTCAGTTGCCTGTATATGTATACTTGATTCATTGAGCTTGCATTTTTTTGCCTCCTTTATTGCCTGTTCTTCGAGGCATGAGGTTCATGTAGTCTTCACTTTTGCCTTTTGACTTCATGTAGCATTTTCTGTTATCAGGTGGCATTTGGTCTTGATGTTGTACTTCACTGTATTGATGACTTTGATCACTGTCTGCATGTTCACTTGATAGCATCTTGGCCATTTTAGACTTACGTCTGCACTTGCATTCCACTGTTGCATTCGTGTGTACATTACTTGTTGCCTGTTACTATTTTAGTCTGGTTGGACTATGCTTCACCACTGTTTTATATACTTTGGGTTCTGGTTGCAGTGATACTGCTGCATTCATATCCTCGCTGCCCCATTGTTTTAAATTTGTTTAGCATATGTGTTTTACTGTGTTTCACTTGGAGCTTTATTTAACATATATTCATGTGTACATTTGATTTCGATGAGGCAGTACGCGCGAGCGTGTACTGCAGCCAAATCAGATTTGATGTTATAATTGATGTTTTCTATTGCTAGAATTGTTTTATGTTGCCAATTCAATATATTTTGAATCATATTTTGATTTGTTTTAATTTGATGATTTTTTTGTTAATTGACGTTTAGGCAATTCTGTTGTTTTCTAAATTATCTTCACTGATAATTCTTTTCATTTATCTTTGTTGATGTTTTGAATCTGCTGATTTATTTTGATTGTTGTCTAATATGTTAATTATTATTATTGCTTCCGTGCATTAATAACTGAGTTTGAATTAGACTGACCCGTGTATTATTTTCTTTTGAATTTAGTACTCGGGTCAGACCGAGTTATTACAGGTTGTAGATATCTTGCTTTTGGTTGCTGCTAGAGCTAAGAAGTATTTTCATACTTTTGGAGTAGTCGTTGTCTTAGTATAGGATGTTATGTATTCATGTATGTTAATCACGATAATGTACTTGTGTATATAACTTCCTGAGTCGACAGTTGTAGTTGTATCATATGTATTGTATCGCATGTATTGTAACTGGCATCAGTTATTATATATATGAGACTTTTGATTATCTGTGTTCCGCAGTTAGCTTGTCTGTGTTATTATTATATTTATTGTCCTAAACTATTATGAACCATCGTAGTTCGTTTTTATACTGGAATTGTGTATGTCGATGGGAGTAAATAAATAAGAGATGAAAAATTAAAAATATATACCACTCCTATCGTGATAACCAATACAAGTGTAAGGCCTAACTACGGATGACCGCTCCTATCCAGCCTTATTCTTCGTAATAACGGACAGTATTTCTTTTGATACTCTTTGTTATTGTGAGCATAGAGGTGGGGCGTCATATAGCCCTTACACTTCAAAGAGCTCGATCTTCGATTCCATCATCTTCAAGATGTCCTCAATACGACGCTTAAGTTGGTTCGAAGTGGTTTTCGAATAATTCATACTTATTCGATCTCGGTCTCTTTGAACCATAGTTTTCTGGTAAACTAAACCCCGGTTCTTTCGGAAATGATTAGACAATACATAAGAGCGGTAATCACCTCCCAACCATTTAAGTGGATGGATTCCCTTCTCATTTGTCCTAGGAGAATAAAACGAGATTTATACGCACAGTACAACATCATCGAAGATGATTATGCCATGCAACCACTATATTTCTCCTAGATATTTCAAAAGTTAGTTTTTGGCCAAGATTTGATAGTCGGTTATTTAACTATCAAATTAAAAACAATCAATCATATATTTAATTCCATATGAGACCCATTAAGCCTCTATAAATAAATCTTTCAATTATTAAAATCTCTTTAAATTATTTGATTCAAAATACATTCATAAAGATATATTCACAAAACCTTTGTACTCTTTCCATACTTGAGAAACATTCATCTACTTATCTCACCGGTATAAGTATATTAGAAAACATTTATATTTTTAATAATTAGAAAATATGTCCACATAGTTATCCCATCAGTGTAGGTATATTTACAAACTTAAGGGAGATTTCCGCTTTTCCGAAATCATATTCAATGGGCCAAAACAAATATTACTAAAATATTTCTTACTATAAACCAAACCACTATCCATTGGTGTTAAGCATGTACATAATGTTTCCATACCACTACAATCAAGATGATTAATTATTGAATTAAATATTATTCTTTTTTGTAAAATTCTCTTTTTATAAGCCCATTCCATACTTAAATCCTTTTATAAATCTCCAAATTTATATATAAAACTTCTTTTATAAATCTCTAACACTAATAATAAAATTCCTTTCTAGTAAAACTCTTTTATAAATCTTCTATTATAGCTCCTTTATAAAAATATTTTATAAAATCCATTACAAAATATCATTTGTTAATCTTCTTTAAATATATTCTTTAAATAAATTCTTTTATTAAGTAAAATCCCTTTTATAGAACAAATTGTTACTTATAAATACCTTTATTAAATTAGTTAATTACCTTTAAACATCATAAATAATTAATTAACTTTAAAATGAACACCAATAAAATAAATAAATTAACTCTAAACATTGTTAATAAAATAATTAATTAACTTAACCCACCGTTAATTAAATCAATTAATTAAATTAAACCATAATTAAATTACTTAATTAACTTAACAACATTAATAAGTTAATAAAGTAACTTTAAACAACATTTAAAATATAATTAAATATCTCTAGACATCTTTAATAATATAATTAAATAACTTACTTTAAAACATCATTTATAAACACTTAAACTTAAATTGTTATAAAATTGAAGTTAATTTAAATCCATGACTTTAAAAATTCGAGAGGAGGCTTAGAGTTCACAATGCCATCAAATCAAGTTACTATTTAGTTCAATTTGACTTTTCAAGTCACATAACTGGTATTTACATAAACAACATATATGTAAATTAAATCAACAAATTCAGAATCACTAGGTAATCCATCACTTATCCAATAATAATTAATCCACATATTAATTAATCGTCATATGAATAAATGTCCAAATTAATATAACAGCAGAATATGGATTTATTCTGCTAAACAGATGTCATCAAAAATCTACACAATTTATTTGTAGCAGAATGGTGTTTTATTCTGCTATCAGAATGTCAATGCTAAATATAATCATTTAACTACGTGATTGATTTCGTCCACTATTAATTAATCATCAAATTATACTTCACTAAAATTATCAACCATCTTTATTAAAGTGTTGTACTCGTTAATACGAGTCTAGTATCGAAGACCGTGTGTTAAACCGACCTCGTATGTGAGGTTTATTTTTAAAGTTTTAAAAATTAACTAGCTAATTAAATATAACTTAAATTAATTAATAGAGTTTACCCAACCCCAAATGCAAGTCCAATAGCCCACTAACCTACTTCCCAAATACAAGCTTCTCTTCCCATCACCTATATTCCCAAATCAACTCTCCAAAAAAATAATAAAATGCTTAAACCCATAGGAAAACATGCATCCCCTTGCATGTGCACACCGCCTCCAACCACCTAACCGTCGATTCGAGCTCACGTCCAAACCCCACCGGCCACGTGCGACTTATTCCCACCCTCGCTAGCACCTCTAGTTGCCTTAATCGGAAATCGACCGTTCAACCCAATTTCAAATTGAAACCCAATCACATTCAAACAACTGCCCCCATCGCTTCATCACCCTCCGACCTTGCCACCTTTGCTGTTATCTCCACCATCACCAACCATATCTTCGATCAACACCTCGCCCATTCCGATGCCTCCTTCACCACCTGCGATTTTCAAAGTCGTGCATAAAAAACAACACCGAGACCATTAAACCATAAACTGACCACGACAGCTCACCTCTGACTATCGTACCACCTCCTATCGCACCCAAGCCTCCGCCTTGCCTCGACCCTCCTCCGATTGTAACCGCTTGCTCTAAGATAATCCATGTCGCTGGAATATGATTTTTGATCAAAATTCGATCATCTATCCCGTATGACATCACCACACTTCTAAAAATCATGATTTCCATCTACAAACTCGATTGTAAAATTCATTCGACAAAATAAGCTCGTCGTGACAAAATTCGACCATGTACTGTTTTAAAACTCTATCCGACACACCCGTCAACAAAATGCCACTCCATTATTTTTAATAAATACTAGACACTATAATGAATGACTTTCTAGTTGGTTATTTTAGCTAATTGTGAATGGTTTGTGTGATACAGGTTTTTGAACTGAGAAGATGAAGATGGTTATCAACAAAACAGAGAGCATGAAGTTATATTTTCAAACATACGGTACCTATTTCCTATTTTTAAATCAA
Organism: Allium cepa; assembly: GCA_030765085.1. Taxonomy (NCBI): domain Eukaryota; kingdom Viridiplantae; phylum Streptophyta; class Magnoliopsida; order Asparagales; family Amaryllidaceae; genus Allium; species Allium cepa. The sequence continues at coordinate 382,283,286 of CM060944.1, read as the reverse complement.
ATAACAAATAAAAATATGATTTTTAAAACAATTATATAGAAATGAGCAACATATAAAAATACAACCAAGCTAAAAATAGATTTTCACAATATTTATTTCTCAAAATATTTTAACCAAAAATGGAGATCTCACAACATTATTTATTTCACAAAAATATCAAGTTAGGTTTGAATATCTCACCTTTACCAATTTAAAATGCTTCAAACTTTGATATTTTGAGTATAGAAATTTTTTTTGAACTAAAAGATGTGAATTGTTATTTTCAAAATTTCAAATGTAGAGAAGATGGAAAAGGTTTTTAAGAAGTATGGAGACGAATAAAAGTGAAAGGGTATATACATATATAAGGTTAAAGTAAAATCAAAATAGAAATACCCTTAAATCAAGATTTCAACTCTACTATCAGTTCCACATCCATCAAAAGTGTCGACCATTAGAAATCATGGTGGATATTAGGATAGCCTTGTACCTTAATTGATTTCAATACTTAAGGTATCTTAACATTTTAAATCTATCACTTCATATTTTAATTTTAAATATATTTAAACATTTTATGTATACTTTTTATTTTTGTTTTTCCTTTTACTTTTACTTTTCTACATAGAAAATGTTTTCTCTAACACTGAATTTTTGTTTTAAAGTATAAATAAAGGTATTACACTCTTTTACAACTTATAGTTCGATAAAAGGTCGAAAATTCGAAAATGGGTTTCGGTCATATTTTTTGTTTTCATCGAACTACCTTTTTTAGCAAACAAAACTCAAAAATTAATTTTCTACCATTAGTTATTAATTAAAAGAGGGTTATATGATTATTAAACCATTAACTGAATATTTAAAATAAACTAAAATTTTCCAAATCAACCAGTAAAATTCCATGTCGTTACATCTACAAATAACCGCACATGGATAGTGCATTTAGTTGAGGTAGCCGGCTTGCATCAACTCATAGAGTTAGGGTATGCTGTAACACCTCATATTTTGAAATACTATAATATGGAAACAAAATTAATTAAATAAATGATTATCAAATTAAATTATGAGATAAAATAAGGACAAGTTAATTAATGGAGAGTGAATAGATAAAGGATGAAAAGTTATGAATTTATTAAGAATATGCTAGAATGACGTTTTGGTACAAAACCCAAATTACTAACCCTTTACACTCTAACTTTTCGTTCATTCTCACTTTTCCTAAAACTAAAAAGAAAGAAAATTAAGAGCATAAGAATGACTATATTTAAAAAGGAAAAAGAAGAAAACCAAAATAAAGGAAGGAGCTTTCATCACTTCGAAGACTTTTAATCAAGATCCAAGTAAACTTACGTGAGTAATACTTTCTCTAAAATCTTCCAAACTCGTATGGGTTAGAATTGTGTGCATGTTTGATGTCTTAAAGGATGATCATTGATTAAACGAGTGCTCAATAATATTTGTTCATGTTTTGGAATTTAAAGATGATGATTTTGATATGTTAGAGCTAAAATGTGAATTAGACCTTCTTTAAATCACTTGGAATTTTCATATGATGTGTAACATGATAATATGAAGATGCATTTTTCAAGAGTTTATGGAGTTGCAACAAGAAAGTTTGACTATACCGGATATGTGCAGAGGTTTAATGCATTGTCCAAATACAAGCTTATTTGATTAGGACACCGAGAAAGAAGGTGGAGAAATTTATCTTAGTATTAAGGCCGAGATTGAGCGACAAGATGATGGCTCATCTAATACCTCCATTCAATGAAGTTGTAGATATAGCGAGAAGGTATAAGTTGATGTATTTAAAAAGGCGGAGTGTGGGGCAGAAGGCTCTGGTTGAGAAAAATAAGTTTGCCTGATATCAGGAAGACAAGCAGGGCCAGGAGCAAAAAGGAAATGCTTGCGGTAGTGGAGAACGAAAAGACGTTGCCGTTATGACCTGCTATAATTGTCGGCAGAGAGGGCACCATGCAAATAAGTGTCCAAATTTGGTTGGAGTGAAAAAGGTTAAACGTTTTGTCTGAGCCCGGACATAAGAAGAAAGATTGTCCCAAATTAAAGCAGCCGAAGGTTTACGCTTTGGAAGAACCATTAACCGGGCCAACGGCTGAAGATAAGTGGAAGAAAGTTGTGTTAGGAGCCGTGTAGTTAATGCCCCGCTACAACCCCGCTATATCTCATAGCGGATTTCTACCGCTACGATTTTTCCATATAGCCCCAAAGTATAGCCTTTCCGCTTTAATCCCCGCTATTTCCGCTACATCCCGTTATTTTCGCTATATTCCGCTATTTCCGCTATATCTTTTTTAATAAAATGAATTGAAAAATTACATTTATACATTATAAAATTATGAAACTAATTTATTTGATTTAATTTTTTAATATATTTTCAGAAATGAAAATACTCTAATATTCTACTAAATTCAATTATTTTATATAACAATTTTTCGTTTATTTAAAGTATATCCACACATGTTTTTATTTAAAATTATTTATGTATTATTTATAGTTCAGTTGAATGATAATTTTTCATTTAGTTACCCTTTATATATTTGTTAAAACATTAAGTACGAGTTTTATATGCTATTTTAGAGCCATCCGCTATATCCCGCGATATCCTCGCTGTATCCCCGTTATGACTTTTTGCACCTCCACCTCTTTGAATCTACCAAGCGCATTAACTGCACAGGTTAGGAGTTATGATCTTGATCTCTGTTACTTTAGTTAAAGTTCTTTTGATGTTGGTGCTAGCTATTCTTTCATTTCACAGGATGTGGTAGATAGGTTGGAGTTAGAAACTACATATATTTTCACATCCTTACATGTGGTTAATTCGATTAATAGGTATGCTGCTCTTAGGTTGAGGTGCACGACCTTGTGTTTGATTTGTGTAGTCATAAGTTTGTTTGCAACCCATATGTGTTTGATTTCGTGAGGTACTGGGTAATTTTGGACATAAACTAGTTAACGAGTAATGATGCTAGGATCTTTTGTGCAGATCGAGTTATCATTTTACGGGATCCAGATAATGGGAAAAGGATCATGGTGGCGTTAGACATAATAGATAAAGAGTTAGGATTGACTTTCTATGCGATGTAGGAACAGTGGATGAGTTAAGCCAATTCTTGTAATGGGATTACTGTCAAGAAGGGCGAATGAATTTCGAATAGATTCAATGTTGGAAGCATAACTTGTTAATAGAGCCCTAGTAAAATGCTGTCCAAAGACATGGAATAATTGGAGAAGCAACTAGTGGAACTTGAGGATAGGAGTTTCATTAGGTCGAGCAGTTCACCGTGGGGAGCATCTAAGGTATCCATAAAGAAGTCTGATGGATCTTTGTGAACATGTATTGATTACCAGAAGTTAAATGAATTCATAGTGAAGAATCGTTGTCCATTCCTAGGATACACAACCTGTTTGATCAGTTGAGTGGAGCTCGAGTATTCTCACAGCTAGATTTGACAACGGGGTTTCATTAACCGTAGGTAGCAAAAGATAGTATTTCATCGATCGTGCTCTGAACAAGGCACGGTTCGTATGAATGGTTAGTGACTCCATTTGGACTAACCAACACTCACGCATTCGTTAATCTTATGAACTGAATCTTTTGCGATCTGTCGGTTAGATTTGTGTTGGTCTTAACCGATGATATCATGGTATATTTAAAGGATGAGGGAGGCCGTGAAGTCCATCTTAGATTGGTATTGGTAACGTTACGATAACACAATATGAAGGCGAAGTTTTTGAAATACCACTTTTTGAAATAGAAAGTTAAGTTTCTTGCACATGTTATCTTAGAGAATGGATTATCTATGGATCCTTTGAAGATAGAAACCATTAGTAGTAGTTGGAAGAGGCCAAAGACGGTCATAGAAATGAGAAGTTTCTTGAGTTTGGCTGGCTATTACTACAAATTCATTAAGGATTTCTCGTGTATAGTAACGTCCTTGACTAAGTTGACTAGGAAGAATGAGAAGTTCATATGAACCGATAAAGCATGAAAGGTTATTTCAGGAGTTGAAGAAGATATTGATGAATGATCCTATCTTGATTGTGCCTAAAGAGAATTAGAAGTTGGTAGTGGTACCGATGCATGTGTAACAGGGTTAGGAGTAATGCTAATGCAAAGAGGGCATGTGATAACTTACATATCAACGCAATTGAGATCACATGATGCTAGGTATCCAACTCAGTACTTAGAGTTGGCAGCGGTAGTGTTTACGTTGAAAATTCGAAGATATTAATTTTTGGGAGAGCGGTTTGAGTTGTATACGAATAATAAGTCCCTTAAGTGTCAATTATATCAAAAGGAGTTGAATATTAGATAATAGAGATGGCTGGAGTTCTTGGTGGCATACAACTTTTGAACAAATTATACTCTAGGAAGGAGTAATAAGGTTGTAGATGCGTTGAGTAGAGAGCATCAAAATAGGTTATTAGCCATGATTGAGGAATTGAAGATGTTAGAGACATTGGCATCTTGTAGAGTGCATTATACAACAAATACATGATCAAGTCAAGATTCAAGATTGGTGACAAGTTTGGAAGTACATCCGACCCTTGTAGATTGAATTGCTGCAAGGCAAAAGGAAGACCCGTTGTTAATCGAGAGGATTAGACGACTAGAGATGAGAGTTGGATGTAGAAGATTTGAGAGGATTCAAGATAGATTCTGAGGGATGACTTATGAAGAAAGAAAGACTATGTGTCTTAAATGTGGTAAGCATCGATAAGAGGCCTTATAAGAAAGTAGGGGTGGGTTCATAAAATTTCCGTACCAACCGGGGAATTTTCCATTTCTTCTGAGCATTGATGGAAAGATGATATTTGTTCCAGTTTCTGTTTCGTGAACTTTGGAATTTTTATAATCGGTAATCATGGGAATTGGAAAAAGTGGGATGGAAGACAGAAATTCCACTTTTTTGGTAAAGAAATCTGACAATGAGTACCATGCATGCTATAGGAGGATGGTTGTGGAAGATGAGTAGGATTTGAAAAGTCTTGAAATATATATTTGCAGGTCCAAAATGTTTGGAATCAAAGTTGATGGAATCTAAATAGGGTAATCATAAATTCATACTAATATAACAAACTTCTTGTAGATTACTGCTGTTACTTCTGAATATGCAATGCTACTAGTGCTACAAACTTCAAATGTAAAGAAAATTCATATTAAGGCATCATTCATAAATAAGTCCAATATAGAACACTGCTGATGAATATTAAGATATGAGCTATAGTCCAATATAGACCATTCACTATAAATAATCATAATTAACAGAAAAAGAAATATATAACTACATGTAATAAGTCATTCTCTGTTTTGGAGCTTCTTAATGAAACAGATATAGCAGACATATCCCAGTTGCTTGATGCTCCGATGACCAATACTTGTATTGATAATCAAAACTTCCAAAAACTAAAACAATAGTCAAGGAGATCAACAATGCACACTAAATTACAATTATATGGTGACACTGAGATATAAAGGAGTTAAGTATAACCTATTTGGTTCGATCTTCAACTATAACCTCATGAAATCCAACATCTTTTAGTATCTGATCAGTTCATCATTCAAACCAATTTAGTTGCTAGGCTCAAGCACTTAAGCTATAACCACATTGAAAAATATATAACCAAACATTCCAGTAATGGTGTTATTTTCTATACAACAAGGCAAATTTGTATTAGTAGTTTGTATTAATTAGTTGGATGGGTAGTGTAATTAACTCCTATTTGGTAGATTTTATGCACAGTTTAAATTAATGAAAATTTTAACTTCTTTGGTCGTGTACACTAAAAAGAATGCTCTTGATCCTACTGGTAAAGAGTGGTTAAACTGATCCAAATAAAGTGATAATTTTGCTAAACTCTATTCAGTTGTTCAGTTAAATTGAAATGTATTACAATTATTCTGTAATGGTACTTAAAATCAAAATATTCAGGACACTTTCCAAAGAAAACACAAAAATATGAATATGAATATTATTGGGAATATTTCGACTTGTTGTAGGAGTAGAGATTGTAGTCAATTTATGGAGGAATAGGTTGATGAAAGGTTATTTACTTTAACTTGCAAAATAGAAATACCGAGTCCAGTTTTTATGATAAAAACAAAATATTGACCCGATGGCCAAACAATGAATGAAAGTATGACAAATTATATTACCTTATTTTGCATAAATGGAAGATAATAAATGAAAGAAATCTTCATTTGCTTCATTTTGCTATGATGATGAAAATTCTCCCAAGGATAAAGAAGAAGTCCCTATACAAAATATTAATTAGCATTTACATCCTAGCATTAATTTTGTAAAGATCAGTTAATTTTTATAAATTAGGTTCATCTTTTCAAGATGATTTTTTGGCAAACCACTTGAAGATATTAAATCTGTGTTAATTTGTATTCGGTGCTAATCTATATACACATTATATTCTACTTTTGATATTTCACAGCAGACTACAGAAACTACTTATAATGCACTTTTCATCTTACTCATAGACAATAATGTAAATTGTGATAGAAACAAAAAAATCAAGCAAGGGTTTTTTTCCACATAGTTGGATCATGTTAACAGATTCTAACTATTAACATATCAATACCAACTGAAAATTATTTACCTTCACATATCGCCTTTGTATCCATGAATAATTCAATGTCTTCTTCAACTCGCGCTTGATGAAAATTAGTGTTCTTCGCTTTCAACCAATCACTAAGTCATACTAATGCTTCAACCTTTCTAGAAGCCAATAAAGCCCTATAAGGATTAATGACTCTTCGACCAAGACTAAATGCGCTTTCGCTAGCAACAGTTGAACAAGGAATTGCTAGAATATCTTTAGCTATTTTGGAAAGTATTGAATATTTTGTTTGGTTGCCTTTCCACCTATCTAACAAATTAAAATCTCCACTTATAAGATTTTCAAATGGATCATTTAAATATCGGTCAACCTCATTAGTTATCTTAAGCGGTCGTTCTTCTCTTCTTGTTTGTTGAAGTCTTTTTAACTTTTTACTTCTAATGTTATCATCAATTGTTCAGCGACATCTTCAATTCTTACCACCAAATTAGATCCAATTATATTGGGTATGTTCATGCTCTTTCTATATTCATTGTATAACTCATTTAAAGCATATTTTATAATATTGAGAAACTCATTTATTTTACCATCGCTCTAACCTATATTAAGAAAATTGATCTTCAAAGTCTGAAATTTATACCTTGGATCCAAAATATGCGCTTTGAAAATAACTTTATTAATTACTTCGATGCCACCCCAATATTTGTCAAACTTAACCTTCATCAATTTTGCCACGCTTTGCAATTTAGAATCATGAATATTACCACTAGCTTGTTCAATTGCTTCTTGAATCAATATAACTTCATCAAAAATTAACGAAGAAGTGACATTCTTACTTACTAGGTTTCATAAAATCCATTCAAAAAATCAATTAAAATACGACCCTTTCCCAATCCTCTTGTTACGAAGGTCCCCTATTTTACTAAATTTTTCTTCTTATCTTTAACCATCTCATTAAAGTAAACTTTAATCAATTCATCTTCTATACACATCCTATCAAACACTTTTCTAAACTTGTAAGCAACATCAAGCATTTTAAATGTTGCATTCCATCTTTTAGAACTATCAAGTGGAACGATAGCCATTTTATCTTTTTTCATCAAGTTGGAGTAATATCTAAATTTGTCTAATCTAGAAGGAGACGAGTGAATGTACTTGACAATATTTCTAATGCCTTCGACGGCTTTACAATAAAATTTTAGTCCATCCACAACTATTAAGTTTAAGATATGAAAAACACATCTCAAATGTAAATATTTCCCATTAAGCAATAAAGAATTAGAATATTCTAATCTTCTCTTTATATAACCAAGTGCAGTATCATTAGCACTAGCATTGTCAACGGTGATGATAAATTTTTTATCTATTCCCCATTCATTCAAACAATTCTCTAATAATTTTTCAATTCATCACCTTTATGACTATTTATTTTGTAAAATCTATAATTCTTTTGTGTAATTTCTAGTCATTATCCGTAAAATGTGCAATAATTACCATGTAATTAATATTTTGAACTGAAGTCCATGTATCGATGGTAATACTAACCCTTTGATCCCTATCACACTTTTTAATTTAGTCTTTTCTATTGTAAATAAATCCCACACATTTCTTCCTATCAAGTACAACGAATCTGGGTTGAAGTTCAACAAGTAATTCTCCAAACCCTTCGCTTTCTACCATCATAAATGATATCTCATTTTTAACAACGAATTTAGCTAGCGCTAACATACATATATTTTGATTAAAAGAACGCGGAACCAAAGCTCCACCCAATCCATCTTCAGGTTGACCCTTGTCTATGTCTTTTTTCTTATATATAGGAGATTCTGGACATAAATAGAAAAGATGATAGCATAAACCAATCGTCCCTTGGTTCGACTCGGCTGGGCACTCCATTTTGCAATACTTGCATTTGCAATCCTCTCCATTTCTCCATCGCCTTTCTTTCTGACAATCTTTGTCATGTGATCCCATACTATTGACTTAGGTTTTCTTAAAGGTTTTCTATGATGAATCTCGGTCTAACTTTGTGAATCAAATTGTGTTTGTCCTAGTTCATTCGCCGCAATTGATCCACTAGAGTCCATAAGAAACCTATATGAAAATAGAAGATGTTAGAAGATGTACATACACAACTTATGAATATTAGAGTGCAAATCAAATCATTGGTAAAACTAGATGCTGCATTAAAGGGATATGCAAAAGATTACCATCCTAAATCAGTTCCTCAAAAGAAGAATGACAAGGAAAAATAAAATAACAGAGATCAAGGCACATGAATAAACACGTATATACATGCATATAACAATCTCAACGGCCCAAGCGTGACGGGTAGCAGATGTAGACTACTGTAAACTTCTCTTGTAATAGAATGTTAATGTCTTGTCATTTTCTCTATTTGTTCAATTCATATCTTATCATATTTGCACCACTTACAGAATGAAATATACATTTTTTACAACTGCAATTCATCAAAGTATAAAGAATTTTTGATTGAAAGTACTTTGATTTCATCAAATGTTCTTATTTTGTAGGGCTTTAATCTTGGGCAATTTGATATGAAAATATTTTTTTATTAAATGTGAGACTGGAGCTATCAAAGTTTAGTAGCAAATTCATTGGTGGTTGTACACATGAGAACACAAAAAATAGGAAACAAAAGAATCTTGGCTTTTTTAGTAACAACCACCATTCAAAAATCGAAACTTGAAAAGTCCTTCACATTCCCACTGAACCACTATAAAAGAAAAGCAAATCAAACTCTCTTCTAGAAAAACCATTATATGGCTTATATAAACTCAACTATCACCCTTAATACAAGCCATCAAACCACAAATCTCACATCGTTTCATTCACTTTGAAAAAAGAAAAAAGGAAAGGAAAAAATTGGCAGCTATTTATGCACTGCTTTTCCTCAAAGTAGAAGAGTACACATTGAAAAGAAAATATACTGCCTCAAAAATCAAGTGACATAAAGATTATAAGCATATAAAATGAGTATTAGTCACTATACATCCAATACTTACCTAAAGTTAAATAAGTGAAAAACATAAAATTAACCCATAGATCATTAAGAAACTATCCTTGAAAAGAAACAAGGGTTGGCAGCAAAATTAGGCGAAAGAACATACAAAATCACCATTAACCTGAAGATTTCTACATGTAACAAATTTAGATACAAATGAAAAAACCTAAAGAACTGAAATTGAATTGGTTATGTATCTGTAGAGTGGGTTGACAACAAAATTAAGCGACAAAATTAGGGTTATTGTTCTCTTGTTGAAGGAAGAAAGGTTGAATTAGGGTTAGAGTTTTTCTTTCGAGGGTTGGGAATTTTGGTCTGAAGTTATGGACGAGAGTGCATTTACCTGCAGGAAAGATATTGGGCTTGCAGGTGTGGCCCAATTAAAAGTTATTTCAAAAGGAAAGAAATACCGTAGAAATTGTGGAAAATTTCCATTTTTTTTCCATTATTTATCGAAAGGAAATCCTTCCGAAATTATTTTTCGAAAGAAAGCGCAAATAGAAATTTCGAAAAATAGTCGGAAGGAAATTGACGGAAAAGGAAAAAAATGGAAAAATACCCAGCCCTAGAAGAAAGTCATCGATCAAGATTTACAATTCATCCTAGGCATAAAGATGTATCATGATATGAATAGAATCTTCTTTTGGGAAGGGATGAAGAGAGAGGTCAAAGGATGTGTGTAAAGATGCTTCACATGTCAGCAAGTAAAATCTGAACATAACAAATCAAGCAGCTTACTTCAACATTTGGAAGTACCGACATAGAAGTGGGTTCATTTTCCATGGATTTTATTAATTGATTGCCTAGATCGAGAACGGGCAATGATAGTATTTTGGTGGTAGTCGATAGATTGACTAAAATTGCTCGTTTTATCCTATGAAATCAACAAGAGCCGCACTACCATAGCAACGCTATATATGAAGAATGTGGTAAGACCGCATGTGATTCCAAGAAAATGTCAGTGATAGAGACCCATTATTTACCATTTATTTCTATAAAAGTTTGTAAAGCGCAACGGATACAAATTTGAACTTGAGTACAACTTACCATCTACAGACTAATGGCCAAACTAAGAGGGTGAACCATGTGCTTAAGGACTTGCCGAGCACACCTGCTTAGAATGTCGGAGGATTTTAGGAAGATCATTTGTATTCGATAGAATTTTCTTATAGAAACAGCTAACAGACTAGTATTGGATGGCTCTTTTTTAGGCGACCTATGATATATCGTGTAATTCCCCATTTTTGGTTAAATACACGGGATAGGCTTGTGTTGGAACCCAATTTGGTAAGAGATTGTGAGGACCCATTTCTTCTACTCCTAGAAATTGGCACTGATACATCCTCAGTATTCATGTGCAACAACTCAAGTGTAGGAGAAGTGGATTCTCAAGGATAAGAAAGAAAAATAAAGATAGAATAGAATCTCACATATATTATTCTAGTATAAACTTTATAGCAGAAATTAAAACTAATCAGAGTTAAACATGGACAGTTATAAATATCTGTCCTTACAAAGGCATAATACTATAGCACTAGAGTATGGTGGAAATAGATAAAAACCTTTAAAAAAAATCTTCTGACTCCATGCTTTGAGCTTCATCTAGCTCTCTTCTAAACTAAACCTGACTATTAGGCTTCCCGGAAAAATTAGGGCACCCAGAGTTGAAGGAAAGGGAATTCGAGTCAGCCATGGGACCGATGTGAGAACTCAAAATACACGTTTTTGAAAACAAAAAGGTATCTCATAAGACCACGTTTCACATAAACAATGAATGATTTTTTACCTTATAATAACCGAAACATTTGACATCAAATTACTTGATATTATTTAATGACACATCTTCGAAAATATTAGCAAGTAAACTTGTCAATCTTAGCCGAAATTGTTGCCATTATTAAATTCCAATATACTAGGCTCTATAAACAAAATGGCAGGCACTATTAGAGAATGGGTTTCCGTATAAATGAGCAGGTGAAGGGACTATCTTCCGGCGGTACATCTCTAAAGGAATACATCAAGGCCCAACATATGGTCCTCTACCAACACAAGACCGGCCTACCTCTTCCAAGATAGTACCGAATATGTCATCACCCCGGTCGTTACTGACCTATCCGAGCATGCTCTAGCATACACCACATTAATTTAAACCCAAACATCATAGTGGGTAGAAATATATCTAGAAAGGGATGATCAGACCCCAATTGTTGCAAACCAAATAGCCTCGCCGCATCTACCCTGTTTCGGTCATTTCTGGGTGTGAGGCTTCAGGTCGCAATTACCTTTCACATAGCACATCATCTTACTTTGAATGCCATATTGCCATCCCATCGATCACTATTGACTTCCAAAAATATACAACCTCCGAGCTCATGCGTCTCAGAGAAGGGTGTTAAGCTAAGAGAAGTTGCCTTTACCACTAACCTGATGTATATTTATAAAAGTCAATGATGAAATCTCAAGAATGCAATGTCAGACATCCATCCATACAAGTTCGTTCTAGGGCTGAACGAAATCGAAGGTACTCTCCTACCACATCCTATCGGGAATCAACCCTCGGATTAGTAGCGAGAAGTCCTTGCAGCCCAAAGAATTTCAGAAATGAAGGGACCATTGCTACTTTAGTATTTGGGAGTTAACCAGAATTATCTACAGGCAGTCCTTTCATCCCAAGAATCCCTGGTCTTTATTCTTCATTCTTTCTATCAGGATTTTATTTTTCGAATGCATATATTGGTTCGAAGTGGTTTTCAGATAGGAATTACCCTAGATCTGAACCCGGTTCCTTCAAACTAATCATTGATAAAAGGAGGTTTGTGAATAGGAATCATTCTTTAATTGATTAGGTTCTTCTTATCAAAGTCTATTTTAGAGATATACATTTCTAAAACATTCTTTTCGATATATACATGATTATTAAACCTTACTTTAAAATATTTGATTACTTAAAACCTTTTTAATTCTTGGAATAATTCGAAGTCATTACATTTTTCACTTAGGAAAATATTTCCAAATCATTTCGTTTAAATTTTAACAAAAATTTCTTAATTCAAATACTCATAATTTTGACTGAGTTAAAAACATGTTATCTAGGATGTTAATCCAAAGTCAGTAATTATTAATGAGTAGAATCTATAAAACTCATCTAATTCTACTCAATATCAATTCCCATATTCAACAAATATTATAAGAGAAATAATGGTGAAATCTCCTTTTAAATTCCATAAATAATACGAGTTCCCACTTCGGGGTTTAACACCCAGTACAAGAAGATCATCTCCATAAGATCCAAATTGTTTAAATTTGGAAAATATTTTTTCTTTATGCTTTTTTAAATTTCTATCCGAGTAAATCAAATTTACTATCCCCTCCGTCCGGCCTGTTTCGATAGTCCGGGAGAGCAGGAAATTGGCTTCCCAAACCCAAGCCTAGACACTAACTCTTTGATACCCATAATGCGGTCGTGTTATTTTATTGACTCTAAATCATTAAAACAATTAATCATTTCATAATCCTTCAATTCATCTTTAAAATACTTTATTAATCATTTAAAAATATTTATAAAATAATTGAAAAAAATCGTTAAGTTTAAAACTATATTTCAAAAGTTATAGAAAAGTGCAGCGGAAACGTGCTACGTAAAGTGTTTTTAAGCTATATTAATCAAAGCGACTTTTTATTATGTGAAAATTAATTTTTATTACTCAAATCATTTTTAAAATATTTTAAAACCTTTATAAGATTTATTCCATATTTTTAAATATTTTAAACATCGTTTTCAAAGAAATCCAGTTTTGGGTTCCGAATTGGAAAATCGGGATTTTTCAAAAAACTTGTTTTATTCATATTATCAGAATCTCGATTTTATTTCTTCATTGGAAAACTATGGATATAATAGTTCGGAAAATTCTTATCTCGAAGAATTTCGAGCTATATTCCAACTTTTACACTTGTTTGAAATTTATAGCGCGAAATCACGAACTACCGTTACGGAATGCGCTTTTTTAAAATTAAATATTCCATTTCTTTTCAAACTTCACCAAAACACTTTTAAATGTTTATAAAACATTTCAAACTTATTTTAAACCATTTTTAAGGAGGTTTAACATTCCATATACACAATTTCATTAGATATAAAGGAAGCTATTTCCTTTGTGCTTATCGATGTATATTTCTATGACTTGCATATATATTCAACATTCATATTTTTAAAAAAAATCTTGATGACCAAAGCATATTAAACATACATTGCAATATCATATCATCATCCAAAATATAGTATAATAGTTTATGATTCTCAACTTGATTTCCTATCGAAAAAAGTCTATAGCTTCACTAATTCGTGATCCGAGTTCACAAACCCCAAGACCTTGCCTTCTTGTGTGCTCGTCCATTCCATGCTAAAGGTGGTGCTCGACCAAGCATGAGAAATGAGATCTAGGACTTTGGATTATTATTGAATTTACCAAAAACTAGACCTAAAAATAGGTCATTTTCTCATGGATTTTGGATACTCAACTCTCTGAATTTTGAAATGTGGTCAACATAAAAAACAAGGAAATTATTTTCTCTATGGTTTCAAAAAAATAATCATCTAATTTGGATTAGTTATGATGAAGTTATGGCCAAGAGAAGAAGATGTATTCTCGGATTTGTAAAAATGAAGCCCGAAAATGCATTGTAAAAAGTAGTATATCGACATAGTTAGACTCAAAACTAGAAGGAGTGCTAAACATGAAAGTTGTAGCCACTGGAATTCTACATGATTTAAAAAAATTAATTACTTCATTTGGATCTTTTTTGGAGGGGTTATACTCGAATGAAAAGAAGGTATTTTCGACCATCAAAACTTTGCTTGAAAATGCTTTGGAAAGAGTGGTGTTTTAAGCATAGTTAACTTTAAAATGGGAAGAAGTGGCCAAGTAGAAAGTTGTAGCCACTGAAATTGTTAATGGTTTAATAAATGAATTTCCTCATTTTGATCTGATATGAGGAAGTTAGGCTAGACTGAAGAAAGTGGAAAAAAATGTGATGAGAAGGTGGACTATTTATAGTCAAAGGAAGAGTGTAAAAGAATCCATACACACATCATCATTTCATGGCTTCTCCAATAAACCTTCCCCATCCCTAGGACAGCAAAAGCCTCCCCCCATGTGCCCATCACTTCCATCCACTTCATGTATGCATAAGTTGACTATGTAAGCTTAAGGAGGATGCTTAGCTAAAATATCTTTGATTTTTGTATTATGTATGTATTTTTAAGTGTATAAGTATATATGTATGTATACATGTATTCATGTGCATATTAGTGGATACATTTATATGTTATATATGTGTACATGACATATAAACAATATTGCATTGATTCCAAACAACTTTCTTTCGATAAACCATTGCCAATCGGAGAACCGATTCCCGGTCACATTTTCACTTATATTTTAGCGTATATATATTTGTAAGCAAAATTTGAAAATTATTTTCTTATCATTTTAGATGAACTAAAATGATAATATTTGAATTATAAAACGATATAAATTAAAATTAAAATTTATTACAATAATTGCTATATACACTGTTAAAGCGATATCGATTTTTCCTTATATTTACAAATCAAATATTTATCTTTATGAAACTACTATAAATGATTTATTATCATTTTTAACTATTCAAAATTAATTATCACCATTTTAAAATAATTATTTGAATAATTAAAATAATTATTTAAATCATTAAATCTCAATTTAAATCAAATAAATCAATTATCATATTTGAAGGTATTACTTAACAATGTCAAAAGCACATCTTATTTTCAAAAACAAATCAATTAATGTTATTTCATATTGTTGTTTAATTATAAAAATAAGTGTATGTATCCAGCTCCGTGCGTGACATTTTATGACTATAGAGTTGTTTACTCATAAAACAGTTTTTGACCATTTTATCGATTTATATTTTCGAGGAAAATAATTTTATCAATATTTAAAATAAAATAAAATTACCATTACTTATTATCACTCAAAACAATATTATTTGTTTGATCAACAATTTATTTAAATAAATTTAAAAAATAAATATAATTAATCAAAGTGATAAATTTACGGGTCGCTACAGAGATGATACTAAGAAGTAGAACGGATTTGTGCTTGAATGAAGACAATGCAATCCAGGCAGAAAAGTTATGTCGACAAGCGAAGGAAAGAGCTTGAGTCGTAATAGGTGATTATGTGTTTATGGAGGGCTTTCTGATGTAATGAGTTACATACTTTGGGAAGGCGGGGAAGTTGACACCTAAATATGTAAGACCATTTTCAGTGATTGAGAGGATTGTAAACTTATTTATCGAGTCAAATTACCAAGTAGCTTAGCATGTGTGCATAATGTTTTTCACATATCACGTTTGAGGCAATTATGCACGATCCAAATTCAGTAGTGGAACTAAGGATAGTTGAAGATTTATTTCTAGAATCATATCTGATTTATGCTAGATGATTGAAGGGAATAATAGGTCGTGATACAAAACAGCTAAGAAACAAAGTTATTAAACTTGTCTGCATCCAGTGAAGAGATGATGTTGATGATTGTACTTGAGAGGTAAAACATATGATTAGAAATATCTATCCCGATTTGTTTTTGACATTTATAATTAGACATGCATGTTTGTTGTATAGACCACTAGTATTGCTAGAATGATTATGAGAAATCGTACTGATGTGTGTTTGTGCTGATACTAATACATTACAATTGATGGTTGATGATTTACATTAGTAGGGAGCTAATGTAGTTGTACCGTGTGTACATTGTTTTGATGACCTAGATTTTTAACTTGCCTTGTTTGAATTTTGTAGGCAAAATTCTTTTGACGGAGACAGTAACATCTTATATTTTGGAATACCATAATGTAAATTTTTTTAATGAAATAAATAATTTAAGAAATCATATTGTATGCTAAGATAAAAACTAGTTAATTAATGGAGAGTGATGAATGAAGGATGAAGAGCCAGAAATTTAGGAAGAACGGGTAGAATGAGGTTTTGGCTCAAAACCTAGTTTTTTAAGCCCTTACACTCAAACTTCTCATTTATTCTCTCATTTTTGAAAAAATAAAAAGAAAGAAAAACTAGGAGCACAAGGATGCCCATAGAAGGAAACCAAGATAACGGAAGGAGCTTCTATCACTAAGAGAATTTTAATCGAGATCTAAAGTGTAATACTTTTTGAAAATTTCCAAACCCATATGGGTTAGGATTGTATACATGTTTGATGTTTTTAAGGACGATGAATGATTGTGCTAGTGCTAAATAATATTTATTCATGTTTGAAAGTTTAAAGATGATAATTTTGATATGTTCGGCATAAAATTTGAAATAAACCTTCCTTTTTTCGCTTGGAAATTTTACATGATACGTAAATTGATAATATGAAGATGAGTTTTTGATTTTGTAATCCAAAATTATATCGATTTTGTAGGGATTTTTTAAGTTGAGAAAAAAACCTAAAATTCAAAAATTAATTATTTAAAATATTAGAAGTAATTATTTTGATCAGAAAACTTTAGAAGAGGCAAAATATAATAATTTGTTTTTAGACAATTGTTGGAGTTTCTCTCACGCATTTCTGAACTGTTACGAATTAATTAACTAAGGAAATTGTTAATTATTAATGGGAAGTAATAAGTTAATCAAACAAGACATTATTTTGGAAATTTTGACGGAAGGATTGATGGCTATCAAATGTCTAAACATGACATTATATTTGGTAATGTTGAGGGAATGCCTTAATGGCAAATCCATGTCCATTCATGACAATATATGGGAACGATAATGTAAGAATTACATAACATCCAATTGTCTATTCAACACAATGTACGAGAACAACAACATAAGGCATTTGTGGCGAACTAATTATCTATTCATGGTAAAATTGAGGTAAAATACTTATGTAAACCCTTTAAGTGTCAAATACCGATATCGAAATGGGTAAGTTTAATGCCTAAGTGGAAATTTAAAATGAATTCAGTATAGAAACTAGTTAAACACGTGTGTAAGAAACCTCATACTTATGATGAATTGATGATTTATGTTTGGCCTTAATATGATATCGTTATGAAGTATGTTTGTATTAGATAATGACGATAATAGTGAGGGAAAACCTGTTCTGTGCTTTAGCGACGGCGGTCTCACCATATTTTGGTTACGGTAAAGCATTACTCATACCATATTTTTTGTGTAACCTGTGTTTTTATTATTTTTCATAAACTCATGGGTACTCATTCGAGTAGGTTGAATTATGGATCAAAGATGTATGTTTTGGAAGGACGAACAAAGACTCCTTAGCTACTTTGCTTACTTAATAATGTGCAAAATAATATTGAACTCTCTTTGTTGTTTGACCATGATTCTGATTATGACTGTAGCATCATTGATATCTATTTTCGTGTCTCAAAGTTGGGGATGTTACATATGCCCTAGGGACAATTATGTAATTTGTTACATATATCTAAGCAGCAAATAATCTTGTTCATGATAAAGTTATTTTATTTCTATAATATACTTTTTTATATTGTGATATAATTAAATAAAATATTAATTTAAAATATGTTAAATATAAAATCCTGAAATGATATGTTATGTTTACAATGTGTTGTAATCACAAAATTTTTATCACGTTGATAAATAACATATTTTATATTGTTAACCCGCCTTTTAGCATATATAAGCAGATTTAACCCAACAGACTTCACGGTTATCATGGCCGGTGAGTACAGAGCGACGGTTGTAGGGCCTAGAAATCAGATGCACATGGCTACATGGAGTTGGGATTAAATGGAATTGATAGACACACAAGGCGGAACCTTCGAAGTATGGAATATGGTTCAATAGATGGAAGGGATTGCCATGGATTGGCTCATAGAGGAGGGATTGGCATGGTTGGCTCCAGAGGGGTTGGTATGCTTGAATGAATGTGTATGCATAGGGAAATCATAGTTCGGTAGGGACCAGTATGGCTTGATGAGGATTGGCATGGTACATAAGAACCATAGGCTTGGCATATCTTTGTAGCATAGAAGGAATCAACGTAGTTTGATGAAGAAGGAGGGATCGACACACCTTAACGGAGTAGGAGGGATCGGCGTAGTTTCATGAAGAAGGAGGGATCGGCACACCTTAATGGAGTAGGAGGGATTGGCGTAGTTTCGTGAAGGAGGGATCAGCTTAGCATTGTGCAAGATGAAAGATCAGCATAACTTAATAGAATAAGAAGGGTCGGCATGACTCAGTGGCATTAGAGGGATCGATATTACATTATTGAATCCAAGGGGCGAGCATAATTAAGCAAGCATGGATCGGCATATGTAGAAAGGCATGGATTGGCACACTTGAGTTGGTCATGAGGGATTGGTATGATCCATTGGAAAGGTTCGACAAAGATATCCTCAAAGTGCGTTTTTGCATTCAGAATCAATAACTTGAGCTCCTTTGGTCCAAGTGAGACGAGAATTAAAGGGCTAACATATTTCATCATGAAGAATCCACCATAGGAATCGCTGCCCAAAAATCAACTAACGAATGGATTGGTATCGATCCCTCCACATGGAGATTTGGGCCTGTCGACCCTTATGATGGGCCAATTTTGATAAGGAGGCCCTGTAGCCGAAGTTTTACCTATAAATACAGCAGGCATGGCTTTAGAAAAAAGAGAATATTCATTCTTCTTCTCTTCATCTTCTATATAGGCTAGAATATACCATTTTCATTCTTGAATTTCATGGATTTGTAACTGTAATCAGCAGTATAAGCTAATAAAAGAAACATCTTTGGAGTGGACATAGGTCAAAGTTAGCTGAACTAGTACAAATCCGTGTCTCTATTTACTTGCTTTTTGATTTTTTCAATTTTTTTTTCATTTATTACTGCTCACATTTCTATGACTGGACCGAATATTGGTGCTTTCACACTATTGGATGTTTGTGACCAATTTTGGCACAAACATATATATTCCTAGTCAACATGTTTTGAGAAAGGATATCGATTCATCTGTTGAGACTAGAGTACATAACGCTCGACAAATGTTGAGCAGTTTACTACCACAGCTGTTAGGAGGCATCAAGTAGTTACGTACCGATATTTTTTGAATAACTATGGAATGACTCACTTGAGAGTTTTTTGTTGGTTAGTATAAATAAGGTCAAACATAAAATCTCAAAGTGATGACATTACATAATTTCCTCAACTCGAAAATGCTGTAGAACTTCTATATGGACACTTCACTTTGATTATAGTTAAATCATGATTTGACGATCCATCGAGTGGCTATAGTTGGGTTTGAGTTTAAGTCTTGGAAGTGAAACACTGTTTAATGGAGAATTCATCTCCTTAGTTATAAGAGATTAGTATCAATATTAACTGTAGTTAACTCAAACGCAATGTCTCTGACTAGAGCGGTACGGGTAATAATAATTGTTATTATTGAACCAATAATTTATTGTTTGGACTAATTAAGTTGGATGTTGACGATATTAGAATTTTGACCAAAACTAAATTCCATAAGTCCTAAAGTGATATTATTCGACGAAGAGAATTTGTGTAAATAATTGTTACTACTGGGCACCGCTTATAATAGGAAGTTGAATTTCTACAAAAAAGATGTGTAAACATAAAGAAATGTCACACCACTAGTTAAGATGATGTGTGAATGTTAATACTCGAATTGTTTGATGTTAATCGCTGATTGAATTAACTCCTTTGAGTCACACAACCATAATGATCAATACTTTGAAAAATCACACGATCCAATTTATAATCATTGTAAATTAATTAAATTAATCAATATTTATGAAATATTAAATATTTTATTTTATTTGATATGATATGATTTTTGAATGCCATTAGTATTTAATGAAATGTGTATGACAAAAGTTATGTATGCGCATATCGATATATAATATTGATGAAATGTTTAAATTTGATTTAAAGTAATTAACTACTAAATGGTTTTGGAAATTTTGAGGGCCCATATAGCTTCTACCATGGCTGGTCATACATGATAAGGGGGATGAGATTTGATTGAGATTGAATGACGAATTAGAAGAGAGAAGATTTTAAGGAAGGAATTAGGAATCATTGACTATATTTTTTGTCAACTTCGGGATTACGATGATGCATCGTGAAGAACAAAGTTCACTTGCTAATCATGGATTAAGAAAAAAAATTATGGGGAGTAAGCATTTGAAGGTAAATGACACAAAATGTATAGTGGTTCGGCAAAGCTACCTATGTCCACTGTGAACTTTATTACTACATGGCTCTCTTACAATTACACGTAACTACAAGAGAATAATAAGAAAAGATGAAGCAGCCAAAACTAATGAAGCAACTAATCTCAAGAGTTTACTAAGTAATGGACTCTCTGGTGGTGTGTTCTTGGTGATGTGGTTATGCGTTCTCTGACCAACCTTTTTGAGGTGGTAATGCATGCAGTTGGTCGACTTACTGGCTAACCTGTTAGCCTAGCATTAGGGGCCAGGGTCAAACCCCACTAACTTCCCCTTTAATGCTGCAATAGGGGGTTCTTATAGTAGCTGAATTATTGCTTGGAGGATTGAGATCATGTAGCAAAATAGGCATGAAGCACACCTGGCCATTGATTTGACTGAACGGACTTGATGGGAGATAACTGGCTAAATGAAATGAATGTGTGGTTGTATGAAGGCCAATAGGAGAATTATACCATATGCATGCTTTGCCTTACTTCGCAATTAATGCATTTGTACTATGGCGGCATGCTAGAGAAATGAAGTGCGCTTCTTTTCAGGAGTAGATACACCTGGTCGCACCTCTTGCCGTCTTACTCAAGTATGCCTAGACGATATCATGAGCCGGGTTAGTCCACCAGGCATTGGGACCTTGAAGAGGATAGATAATTACTAAGAATCGAGGACATGCCGAGCCGGATGAGTGATGAAGAAATGACCTACAATCCATAGGTGGCTGCACTGAAACTAAATCAAATGACGGACTATGCCGATGATGACCTTGAGCTGTGCCAGTCCACAAGGAGTTGGAAGATATGCTTAAGCGGGCAGGTAGAGTTGGTGCAATGTTGAAAGCAGTCCGGCATTAAAGGACCAATCGTAAGTGAGATTGTGATTCGTTCTTATACTTTGCTAAGCTTCATTGATCCTTGTGCCTTGTTGGATCAGCATAAGTAGACAAGCTAATCTGGGCCTAGTTTGGAACTAAGATGGTAACTAAGGGTACCTTGCCGGCCCTTCCTCAATCTTTGGCTAGGTTGAGGGAGACTGGCCAGGACCCCAACTGACTTAGACTGGACCAGGTTCAATATAGGAGCCTTAATTGCTATATCCTTGAAAAAGTAACATTTTGGCCCCCATTCCATTCCCGCATGCGGGCGTGGGCTTGTTAAATCATAAAGCTTCATCTATTGATGGCTCTATTATGCATTTAATGCACTTCCACATAGCATTTCTCAATCTGCAACAACAATGTGCTTTTCAAGAAGTGGCGGAGAGGTGTCATTTCCGTATGTGCATGGTGTGACACAACGCTTGAGCGTTCTTTAACGGTTGAGATCTTTTTTTTTGCTATTTTGAGCATAATGGCTGTGATTGAAGGGAAATGTATATAAATACCACCATTTTCCTCCACTTTGAACTCATGAAACTTTTTCCATGTAAATTTTAAGATAATTTAAACCTTGCATAGTTTTTCATTGGTAAAAATAGTTAATTAACCTCATATTTCTCTTCCTGTTCAACCTCTCTCATCCGCCTTTGGTTTTGTCAAACTTGTTTAGAGTTGATAAAAAGGAAGAAACTTTCTTGGGTTCGAACCGTTTTTGTTGATGGAAGTTCAAACAGCTGTTTGGATCTCACATCCTGAGATGGATCTTGCTTCGCTACTTAGCCTGGGCTTACACTTTCTGACCATCTTTTCATTGGTGATTGGTCATCGGTCTTGAGCTAATGATCTATTTGATGTCCCAGTTAATGCTGGTGGGCTCCCTCGTCATCTTGTTCTGCGTTCCCGAACCATGGTTAGCTTAGGAGCCCAACTGCTCTGCTAGAAAGAGTAGCAGCTGTCACCATTGCTTTGATTTCATGACTAAAGTCTTGGTTTTCTCCTTGATGATTTTGACTAGGAGATTTTCGAGTTCTTTTGTGAGATTCGATGTGGAAGGCTACATAGGTGGTAGCGCTCCCCTAGATTGATTGAAGTGCCCTAGGCACTCATCGACACACTTGGAGTTGGATCTTCTGAAGTATGTTGCTGGCGTGCTTCTCCTTTTTTTTTTCCTTTCTAACCAGTTAGTGATAAGAATATCATTGCAAGTCAAGCAGAGCTGACATTCTTCTCACACACTCTTCTGAGCTAAATAAAGCATATTCTTTGTTGCAAATCATCATTTGAACTTGTTGCTTTGGCTTGTACAGTAGCGTAACTCATATTGCTAGCATAGTCCCATGCACCGGATTGATCAATTTATTTTAGTTAATAGGGCGGGCCGGTCAATGGACTTGAAAGTGAGTGTTGCTATGCAACCCGGTTGCTTGTTGGGTACCGAGGCCAACATATGATAGTGAGCCCCGTTGTGTTGCTTTGCTGTCGAGCGGTCTCGACACGAACCTGGGCATTGAGTGGCTAGAGGTTCTTCTGGGTGATACACTATGAGGAGGAGTTCCTGCATTATTTGCAGAAAAAGCTTGTCTATTTAGGATATGTTAAATAATAATGTGGTTACGTAACGGCTATTGGTTTAAATTTTTGTCTACACTAACACTCTGAGATCCGAAGATGTATCTCTGAATGCTGATTTTAATATTGGACCCTGCTAAGAGGTCATCGAGACATGATATAATCAGGCTTTGAGCATGAGATGTTGAACAACAGGGTAATAATAGCACATGTAGAGGAGGTAAAGTACGAAAGGTAAGTCACACTGTGGCTTTTATAGTGGTTTGGGTCGAAAGTCCCTAAATCCACTGTCCTTTCCTTATGTAGTCTCTCTTATACAGCCGAGAGGCTTATTACATTGAACCTAGACATGTCCACCATTAATGATTTTGTAAATAGAGCTCTAATGTAGGAAAGTACATTGATTTTATGTCAGTTTTTTATGCCAGCGTCCTCCATGTGCCTTGGGATTGCCGTGTATTTATAGCCAATATGCCATAACGCCATTGTTGGAGAGACTTTTCTTTGTATTGATGACTTGGCTTGCTATGTGGGCGTAGATTTGAATGCTTATTCTCATCTGGATGATTGCATTTGGACGTGGATTACCAACGTGATGCTTTTATATATATAGCTTCTTTGGTTCTTTTCGTTTATCCTAACCGTTGATCTCGATCTGAGGCCTGAGCCATTGATTGTTGATGCTTGTTGAAAGGCTTTCCTGCCAACCTCAGTTAAACTTATTGTTTCAACTGAACAACGATTTTGACCTTGGTTGACACTTTGATTCATGCTCTCGTGCAATAAGTTCTGTACTAATGCTCTCGTTGGAGACTAAACAATGGTTCTTGTAATTACATGCCTAGGAACCTTCTTTTCAAATATTTGCAATTTATTCTTAGTAGAAATTATGGTGTAATACATGCCCCTAATGTTCACCTTATATGGTTGATATAAGGTGGACTTCAGAAAGAAAGTGACATATCAAGCTTTTTGCTTGACTTATTTGTTCCTCTCTCATCTTGAGAATTGATCATGAGTTTTTGAGCAAAGTAATATCTTAGGAACTTTCAGAAATACTACATTTCCTAGACAACTTTATAAAGATCTAACCTTGTCTAGAGGGTTTTGAAAGTAATTTGAAATTTATCTCTGCCTAGAGGCTTTTTGGAAATTGAAACTAGTGCCTAGAGGCAAAAATGACTCAATACCATGCTATAATTATTTAGATCCGGTCTTACATAGGAATAGGTTTAATAACTATTAATGGCGATATAATGCCTATATTTTCTTTTTATTACAAGAAAAATGAGCTATTTTTCTTAAAATCAACTTTTGGGATGGAAATCATGGTTTTATCTGGACTGCGAGGTCTAAACTTTTGAAAGCATGCTTGTTACTTGAAGCCATCTAAGCTAAATGGCAAGAAAAGTTATTACAATGATGAAAGAAAAATCTACTTCAAGACCGTGAGGTCAAAACTTTTTAAAATTTTGCTTGTCACTTAGACCCATCTAGGCTAAGTTGTAAGCGAAATTATTATGGCACTAAAAATCAAAAATCTACTTCGATACCGTGAGGTCAAAACTTTTTGAAATCGTGCTCGTCACTTGAAGCCATCTAGGCAAAGTGGTAAGCCAAATTATTACGGTGATGAAAGGAAAAATCTACTTCTAGACCATGAGATCAAAACTTTTTGAAATTGTACTTGTCACTTGAAGCCATCTAGGCTAAGTGATAAGCGAAATTACTATAGTTCTGAAAGGCAAAATCTACTTTGAGACCGTGAGGTCAAAACTTTTTGAAATTGTGCTTGTCACTTGGGCCAAGTGGTAAGCTAAATTATTATGGTGCCAAAAGGTAAAATCTACTTCAAGACCATGAGGTCAAAACATTTTGAAATCATGCTTGTCACCATCCAGACCAAGTGGTAAATGAAATTATTATGGTGTCAAAAGAAAAAAATCTATTTCGATACAGTGAGGTCATTTTTTTTTTGAAATTGTGCTTGTCATTTGAAGCCATCTGGGCTAGTAAGCGAAATTATTATGACACCTAAAGGAAAAATCTACTTCAAGACCGTGAGATCAAAACTTCTTGAAATCATGCTTGTCACTTGAAGCCATCTAGGCTAAGCGGTAAGTGAAATTATTATGGTGCCAAAAGGGAAAATCTACTTCAAGACCTTAGGTCAAAACATTTTGAAATCATGCTTGTCACTTGAAGCCATCTAGGCTAAACGGTAAAAAAATTTATTACAGCGCCGAAAGACAAAATCTACTTGGAGACCGCGAGGTCAATTTTTTTTGAAATCGTGCTTGTCACTTGAAATCATCTAGGCTAAGTGGTAAGTGAAATTATTACGGCGCTGAAAGGCAAAATCTACTTCATGGCCGTGATGTCAAAACTTTTTGAAATCGTACTTGTCACTTGAAGCCATCTTGGCTAAATGGTAAGCAAAATTATTACGGTGTCAAAAGGAAAAATCTACTTCGAGACCATGGGATCAAAACTATATTGGTGGTATGAATTCGTAAGTGATCATTCGGGACTACACCTTCGAAGAAACAGGTTCTAATTTTTCATTAAATGCGAGTCCAAATGGTGGCAGATGATTGGTTGTCCCAAAAACGTGTTTCTCTTTTTCTGTATAAGGATGACTTGGCATTTGGTGGGGTGACCCTTTGATATTCTTCTTACGTACACCTGTTAAACTAAATTCATGGTGGAAAACTTTTTTCTTCCCAATCTATGCCATTTTTTGATATAAACGCTCTCTTTTCTTTCTCTCCTCTTTTCACCCGTTTAAATTGTGAAACTGCCATTGACATTCTCAAGCCTTCTTCGATTCCGCTTTCGGCATTTGACCTATTTTCTTAGATTATAGATGGAACTCTTATTGGGACTCAGTAAAAACTTGATAAGGTTTTGTCTTTAAGTGGGATCATAGGAGTTGAGACGCTTACTCCTTGGTCTGGAATGTATTATAGCCATCCTCCAGAAGGATATTTTTGTGTGGTCTATGGAGCATTTAGAACATGAGATTATTTTTCTCCTAGCTCCATTATTTATCGATGTTCTTAAATTTTATTATGTTAATCCCTTCCAACTCTTGGCTACCTACTACACAATTTTATCTGCCATGGCGATCATATATTTCGAAAGAAGCTATCGGGATATATCTGCTATTGAGATCAATTATATGTTCAACTTATTAGAATCCAAATCCATTGGGCAATTTCCCATGCATTTTTTCAAATTCCTAAGGCCATCTCCTCTACATGATCCATTTAGCAAGCTAATGCTATGTCAGTGGTTCCTTGTTAAAAGGATTTTTTGATCGAATTGTCACCTCTTTTAATAATGCTTGTATGTCTTTGGATATTTTTCTTTCCTCTAGCATTACCTATATTCTAAGTTGTTTTTTCATTATTTTGGTAATTCTCAAATAGTGAGACCCAAGAAGAGTAGTGATCCAACGATCTTTATTTACCTTAAAGATAGGTATAAAGTAATCATGAAAATTTTATCTTTATGGCAATATCAACACTTGGTTCTTACCAAAAGCAAATTAAAAACCACAGGCCCGATACCCCCCTTCTGCTAAATTCGTTGGACTTAAACCTTCTAGGAAGTATATGAAAGCTTCCATCATAGTTATTAATAGCGGAAAAGAAACCAAATCTAATCCAGGGGAAATCGAAATTGAAGGTTTCATCCTTAATTCTACGAACTAACAATTTTATTTTTCCAAGTACAACTTAGTCTTGATTTTAATTTCAACCTACCCTTTCCTCGTTGCAGTGATTCTTTCTCCTAAGAAGACCAACCCTATAGATATGGGGAAAGGAACCAAGAGGAGGTCTAAGTTGATGTTATCTGATAAGAGTACTCTCGGCTGGAAGAAGAAAAAGATTGTTGGATCCTCTAAAGCCGAAAGTCCCAAGGGGAAAACTTTGGACTTGCTTGCTGAGAAGAATAAGAAAGCAATGGAAATAGCTAGAGCTACTTTGAAGGTGACTTTTTAATGCCATTACGAAGCGCTTGTTAGACCTCCGACTTTTATCTCGGGAATCCGAAAAGCAATCAAGTATAGCCGCCATAAAGGTAAAAATGCATTTTCAAATGTAGGTTTATGATTTCAACATATGTTCTTACCTTGTTGGTTTGTTTAGACTATGGTGGAAATCTCCACTCTTCAACATGGTGTTTGAAAATGGAGGAGGCATTAGCCGCTGATGAGGCAATGAAAAAGGAGTTTGCGGAATTTAGGGCTATGGTTTAAGAGGTGAATACTCGATAGAGAAGACATGTAGAACTTCGGAAGAGAAGGATCGTAAGACCAACATCCTTGAGCAAGCCTTAAAGCAAAGGGATGAAAGGTTAGAGAAAGAAAAGGCCGGGGTAGTCAACATGCATCACTATATTGCTAGAGATAAATGTGAGAAGGAGGCCAATGGACGGGTTTTCCAAGTTTTATTTGATGATTATGTCCACCATTGGGATCAAAAGATGACTTTCTCTCTAGCTTATCTTGGAAACCATGCTGCCATAGTAGAGGCCAACTTCGTTAAAAGGTATTAGGAGCTTCGGAAGGAGAACGGTACCGAGGCCAATGCAAAACATGAAACCGAGGCCTCAGTGGGGGAGGAGGAAGGAGCTATTTCTACTAACGAGGAGGCATAAGAAGATATTCTCGATAATACACTTGACGGAGGAAACATACCATGACTTATCTTCGTAACAATATGACTTTTTGTAACTTTCGACTTGTATAAATTATTGAACAAAACCTTCTTGATAACTTAAATATATTTGAATTTCTATTCGACTTAATGTGATCGCTACATAATGTTTCAAATAAGAGTAGCCGATATGAAGTCATTTTTTGTTTACCGTCTCTTATCTCTAGTAATCTTAAGTTGATATTCCTTGGGAGGTATCCTTCTTGAACTGCTCAAATACTCAGCGAGACTATGCTTCACTTTACCAATCTTATGAGGACAAGGTTGTCGAACTTCAAAAGCTAAAAGTAACCCTTAATGCCTTTGAGATTAAGACCAATTTTCTTGACTCAAAGCTAGGTCTAAAAATTAGCAACCGCCTTACTTCGGAGAGGAATAGGCCCTAAACCGGTATCCGACCTCGGGAGGTGACATCACTATCCTCTTTAAATGAAGGGATAAAAAGAGGTTAAGGAGGATGTTGCTAATGATTTCCTTCCGAGACTATAAAAATGGGGTTGTTTCTGAGAGCCCTATCTTGCCATCTCGGCTTACTCGTTTGGGGAAGATCTCCTCTTTTCGTTTTTCTATTTTATCCTCTGATGCTCACGATTTTTAACACGAGCTTTGTAATATTATTTCTTTATTAAATTAGGAATCCTTCTCAGTTTATCATTTTTAACATTTTTTGAATAAAATATACGTAAAGGAACTTTAATCTCTTTGACTTTATTTCTTATGCTATCACTTTGCCTGAGTATGCTTTTATGATCTTCCTTTTGTGGGGTATCTTTTGCTCATGGCATGCTTTTGTCAAAACAAGGTTTCATACCCAATCAAATTTTTTCATCGGATTCTTGTCTAGAGCCAACCTAGTGGCACAACTACGAGTTTCATCTCGTTGTGATACTTGTTTACTTTTATCCTTTTTTGGGTTACCGAGAATCTACTTGATGCCTTTACTTAGGAACTTTTTCCTAATATTCTATCTGTATTGGGAATCTACCCAACATTCTAATCCAACTAGGAATCTACCTAACGCATGACACTTCTTATCTATGGCTCACTATTATTGGAAAATGTAAAACGATGGAATTTCTATCGGATTAGAAAACAGTCGAAATTTTTTAATTTAAAAATAACCGCAAGCGCACGGCGTACACTTGTAGTACGTGGCAAATACAGGTTGATCCGTAGGGAATTGATGATTTTAAAAATCTATTCAATCAAATTAAACCAAAGTTGATTGATAGTTTAGCTAGAGAATTAGAAAATTAGCTAACTAACTAAAAGAAAAGAGATGCAAATATAAGAGTTAAACGACAATTTAGAGAATAAATCCACTCTCTAGATCATGTAGTTCAACACATATGAAATCATGATCTCTTTTTTATGGTCGTTAGTGCTTTAATTGATGTGCTTATCATAAGTATGACATATTTGTGCTATTGATTAGCCAACATAAGCCATCAAAATAATAACACATCCCTTAAAACATTTACTTACTATCATGAAACTTGACAAAGAAAATGAAAATGAAATCTATTTTAAGTATGGCCTATTAACTATTGATTAGAAATATAGACTATCAAATTTTAATTTCAAATCACTTTCTTTTACCGTAATCATATTTTGATAAAGAGGCAATTAGTGTTAGTGATTGTTTAAGTATAGACTATTTGGTGTCAACAATACAGGCTATCAAAATTCAAAGCAAAAGCAACTAACAAACCATTTCTACCATCATCATTAAGCACAAAAAGAGGGCATGAATTAACAAATAGTTGAAGCTACATAATTAGAGAGCTTCATTACCCCTAAATTGAAGGGGTTTAGCCTCTCATATTTGTCACTGATTAACAAATGTAGCTAACAACATGAAAGCAAAATGAAAGCTTAATGAAAAAGAGAGCTAATTAACAAGAATTAGAACTATTCTACTTGCATGAAAGTAAATCTACACTAAAAAAATAAGAAGAGAAGAGGCATGTAAATAAAATAGAATTTACTATGAATAAAAAAAGAAAAATTACATGAAGTAAAATGGCTAAGTAGCCATGAAAATAAAAGGGAAGTTTTCTTTTATTTTGAGCCTAAACTAATGAAAAGGAAGAGATTAAGTAAAGAAGAGGATTATATGAAACATAAGGGTTATTTATACAAGCATGAAACCCTAGTCCATAATTTGAGAAATGACCAAAGTACCCTTGAGAAAATGTGGAGGCCATGTAATCACTAGCTTCTACTAATCATCGTTTAAGTGTACATGAAGCCATAAACTCCTAAGCATGTGCATTAACCTCTAATTTGTATATTAAGGTGGGTGGGTGGGTGGGGTCCTCCATGTTCTTCACTTTGAATTATTTCCATCTTCATTTCTTTGTATTCATTTTGTGCATGCATGTGTAACGACCCGAAATTTTCAAACCCGAAAATTCCAGATAGTTATGAAAAAGAAGAAAGAGATAGAAGAAGAAGAACAGAAACATCAACAACTCACATTCGCAGCGGATAAAATATAATAATAAATAATAATAGTTTACAAAAGAATACTATATCTGTTGATTACATTTCAATACATCAGAGTTTCACATATATTCAAATGCTGGTCATATATAATCAATTTATCACATAATTACAATAATATAATTACGGCAGAAATTTTCTAAGCGATAATGCCATCCTGCTCGCCTCCTGAGCTCCAGAACGTACTTACCTGAAAATCTGTAATACTCGGTCTGACCTGAGCATTACATCAAAGTAACACCCGCGTCAGGCTGGAAACCAGCGTGAGTAAACCAATTAACATAAATTTCAGAAGCATACAATTTATACATAACCCGGGTAGCTGATATCAATTACAATTTCACAAATTGTTACCGACATTATTTATTTCACTCACCAATTTACTTAAATCACGTCCTTCCAGCTTATTAATTTTACTAAAGCAAGTTATAAAGAATCGAAGTGGTTTCGGGTATTAACTAATACCCGACTCCAGTCTCTTCGAATTCGATTTATCTTAACACATATTATTCAAGTGAAATTCAATCCGATTTTAAATAAAAGATGTCACCTTTACTCAGCAGTTCATCATTGATGAATAACCACATTATCATTGTCCATCCAACATATCATATCATAAAACATTTCCTATCATAGTTAACAATCAACCATGGTATTAAATCATCATTCAACCATCCATATGCAAGACTTAACACTTCCAACATTATTTTAAATTATCCCTAATTTAAACCAATTAATTAATCATCTTTTAATGTCCATCTTTAATAAATCACGCTTGACTAATTATCCTTTAATTACAATAAGTAATTAATTCTTTATTTAATTTCACAAATTAATTAACCCTCATCCATCACATTGATCTCATTGATCCTTAATTAATCACTCAAATTAATTATTCCTCAATCACTTACATTGATTAATTATCCTTTAATTAATCATACCTATTAATTTATTAACCCTTAATAAATTTCTTTGATTAATTAATCGATCCTTTAATTAATTACGCTAAGCAATTTATTCTCAATTTCTGTACGTAAGGAATTTACCTTAATTTACCCCCTTCAAGTAATTATTTCCCTGGTTAATTTATTCTCAATATATTAACCTTGATCATTAATTAATTTAAACCTTAATCTATCACATAGATAAATTAACCTTAACCATTCACACTAAATAATTTTTTTCTCTTATTTATTGAAATTACTCCCATAAATTAATTATCTAAAATTGACTTATCTTAATTAATCATATTCATTAATAAACCTTAGTTAAACCCATTCGTAATTAACTATCTCTTAATT
The DNA here is from genome assembly GCA_030765085.1 of Allium cepa. Taxonomy (NCBI): domain Eukaryota; kingdom Viridiplantae; phylum Streptophyta; class Magnoliopsida; order Asparagales; family Amaryllidaceae; genus Allium; species Allium cepa. The sequence continues at coordinate 382,251,452 of CM060944.1, read as the reverse complement.
ACTTACATGAGGTAACTTACTTAATTAAGGTCATAAGAATTTATCATCTCATTTCCACTAATTTCAATTAATTGTAAACATTAACCATTCTTCCCATTTACTTATGCTAAGTAATTACCTTTTATTAGCATCATCAATTTATTAATCTATGGATCTCATTGAACGAAACTTATACTTATTCTACTAATTAATCTCAAGTACCTTCTTAAATCAAATAAATCTTGGGATTAATTTATCATTAACTGATAATCTTAACTTAAGTTAGATTTTCGATAAAACTTTTTATTTTCTCAATTTTCACTCAATCACATTATTGATAATGTTTTAAATAAATTTATGAACTACCTTGATAAATTACATAATCTCTTAAATTATCTAATCATTTTAAATACCCTCATTATTTTAAAGAATAGTTAAGAGTCAATTAAAACTTGATTATCTTTTACTTAAATTTTGTGGACCTTAACATTACCGAGCCCAAAATTATCCAGAGCCTCTCACGAATTCGTATGCTAAAGCACTTCCCAAACAATCATAGGAAACTCGAGTAACAACCCACCAGCTATTATGTATCACAATTTCGAACTTCAACTCCGCATAGATCATTGGTAATTGCATATTAATTTAACAGAGCATGAATATCAATCAAACAGAGGAGATTGATTTAAATCCAAGTAAATTCATTCAGAAACATATTTAGCTTATCAAATGAACCTGGATAACAATCCAAAATTGTATAAAAGAAATGATTACTCACCGAAACCCTCACGCGCCTCCACCAATCTGCCGCATGCACGAGAACATACCAAATTGAAGTCGAAATCACTTCACTGCATTTGCAATTGTGGCCTCGAAGCTTGCATGCCTACGCCGCCGCTCGGCCTTCCTTTAAGGCGAACTGCTCGCGCCTCGACCTCGGCCAAGATCCCACCTCCGGCATCATGTTCTTCCCATCATCGCAAAAATCTCGGCCTCGATTTGACTTCGTACGAGCGCGCGCCATCTCCTTCTCCAGAAATCCACGAACCCTAGCTCACACCTCGAAATTTCCCCCGCCAGCACGTGATGAATTCGAGCACCCCATACTCGACTATCGAACGAAATCAGCGAATCCCATTTTTATATTTTATTTTTTTTTGTTTTTAACCAGCCGATAATCTTTCTGATGCTCTTCGGTTGCGAAAGGCAGAAGGGGAAATTAAGATATTTAAAAAGAAGGAGAAGGTGATTTGGTAAAAGCAAACGTAGCTTTAAACAGAAGATTTGTGTGCTTGAAGGAAGAGCCAGGCGTATACGAGAAGGAACGAAAGTTGACTTGGTCAATACGCAGATAAATAAACGAGTGACCAAAATATTACGATATAAATTTTAGCGCGTTCACAAATCGTACGCTCCCACAACAACTACAAACACTACGAAAATTAAAATCCAGTAATAACTAACTATTACAGTTCCCATGGAACTGGTTTCGTCGAATCCCGAGACTGTGTCTCGGAAGGTTATTTTTAAATATCGATTTAAACGATATACTATTAAAATTAAATAAATTACCTTTAAATTAAATTTCAACAATTCTATTACCTTCAGTATCATCATTATAAATTTTATAAGCCTTCAAATTATTTTAAACAGGCTTAGAATCTAGGATTCAACAATTTACCCAATTTCAATTATTAAATCAATATTTAAACTATACAATCCAACGATTTAATTATCAAGTAAATATTAATATCAGGAATTCAAGTTAAAATTAACCTTTAAATAATTAAAATCGATTAATTATTCCAATTTAATTCGTTAAAATTTCCGGGTCGTCATATTCTTCCCCCCTTAAAAGAATTTCGTCCCCGAAATTACTAATCAGGAAGAATAGACCATTACCCGTTTACCTTTTCCCAAAACTCAAAATCAACATCCTACCAACTATCCTTTATTAAAGACCCACTACCACCTTAATCAACTTCCCAAAACCCTCTATAGTTTCAAACAACACCCCTTTGCTCAATTATTTAAATTTCAATTTAAAACCAAATTTTGAATTATCAAAATTTTCTCAAAGTTTTTTTTTTCCAACTCTCTAAATTTCCAAAATTTTTTGCCAGCGTCTCCTTTACGCAGGTAGCTCGGTACTACTACAAAAGGCCTCTACGGGCTCCCCAAATACCAAAAGTAAATAGAAAGCCAAGTGGCTACATCAAAAACCCAATCCAATTTCATTCAGGAATTTAAATACATACCTTTTTTTTTGTCGGGCAATACAATTTTATCTTTTGGAATCAAATCCAATTTTCTTTTCCCTCTTAATACCTGCATATCACACTTAACAACAATATCCAATCGAAATTTTACAAATCATTTTTATACATTTCCTCACATATGTTTCATACCTATTTCAAATTAATTCAATACAAATTTCCCATTTGAATTTTAAACTTGTACAACTTTAATTATAATTGAAATTTTACAACTTCTATTTATAATCAATTACATTCACATTTTGCTTTTAACTTGGAGTTATACATTTTATTTATCCAATATATTTTTATTATTCCATAAACATTTTAATCAAGATCCCAGAGTTTAAACAAATTTCCAAAATTTCAATATCACCTTAGAATTCAACTATACAAAATTCTTTGGCAAATTCATTTATCCCTTAGAATTTCAAATCCAAACCCAGTTAACAAACAATTCCAATTAAAAACAATTTGGTAGCAATTTCCCTTCTAGAAACTCGAAAATAATCATCGATAATGCTGCAGTCATCACTGACGTTATTTTCCAGTGACCAAAGGAGTTCAATGCTTTTATCTCTTTAAAAACATTTCCAAATATTTTTTTTTATTTCAAAACTCCCAGATTTCAAATTCAGCACAAAAATATTTTTGAAATAATACTATTATTTTTCCAAAACCTTTGGAAACCACTTCCAAATCCAAAGGAATTCTAAATTTTCCCAAAGATTTCCAAATTCCCAATCCATCTAATTCATATTTAAACATTACTCTGGAATTTCATCTCACTTTATTTTCAAATATTCTCTGGAATTCTATTTCAAATTATGATCTCATTTATTTATGAAGTTTATTTCAATTTATAAATTACATTTACAATCTATATTTCAAATTCTATTTTGTTATATAAGTTATTCTTCAACTTGGTTATAAGTTTCAATTTGGTCATATTTTATATTACTTCTTAACTAAATTCCAATAATTTAATACCCAATCGGCATTACCACCTCGCCACCGCCACATAGGCCATCAGAGATGCCCAATCTTCGGCCACACCATGCCGACACGTTAAGCAACCCTCCACCAGAGTTCCATGAAACTCGATCGCGTATTTAGGTCGAACGCACCACTTTTCTCAACCCTTAACAAACTGACCCTAAACCCTAAAATAGATTCGTTCGATCAATACATGAATTTGAAAAATTATTAAGTAATTTTCCTAACATCATAGATACACATACTAGCTCCAAGACAAATTTCAACATTTACTAATGTTTCAATTGCCTGAAAATGAGAGGAATACAAATTTTATTTAAATACAAACTGCCCTTATAATAACAAACTAAAAATCTTCGTTTTTGTTTTAAAAATCATAGATTGCAGTAAGAATTCAAGATATAACCTTGAATTAACTTTTTATAACTATCGAGTTTATCAAAGTATCTTTGATTTCCTGTAAAACAATATTCCCTGTAGAAATATTTCACTATTTGGTTTAATCAGCTTTTGAAAAATCTGGGTTAAGGTTCATACATCTTGTTTGATCGAAATTGAAAGTTTTACAACGATCTGATGAGAAAGTTTGAGTTTGAACCGAAACAGGCAACCTATAATAGTTTACAGAGAAGAACAGAGCAATCCCAGAAATATGTACAAGATCAAAGTATATACAACATCATGTAGTAAATGAATTCATCCTTACTGTTTTAATTAAACTGAAACTTGAAAATTTTATGATTTACTCACCAGAAAAGTTGCTGAACAAAGAATAATTCATGTTTCCTTTTTGAAAATCTGTAGTAGGAACTGCCTTGAATCTGTATACATGTATATAAATTTTATGAACCCACTCCTATTTGAGATCAAATTCCTATATACATGTATATAAATTTTCTAATTAATTTTTCTCAAAGAAATATATGCACATAAATGACTGTTTTGCCCTTATATGAAGATGGATATGTGACAATTTGGAATTAATATGGATTTTGGTTAAAGCAAGTTAAAATACCCAATTTGATCATTTATTTAATTTAAATAGATTAAATATGGTGGTAAAAATATGCACATTTACGTGCACATCAGAAATCTACTCGACAAACTAACTAGGAATATACCCAATGCATAATATTTCTATCCATGGCTCACTATTATCAAGAATCCACTCGACATTCTAACATAACTAGAAATCTAGCCAACACATGACACTTCTTGTCCATGGCTCGCTATTATCGGGAATCCACCCGATATTCAAATCTAATTTAGAATCTACCTAACACATGATACTACTTGACCATGACTCGCTATTATTGGGATTCTATTAAATATTCTAATCTAATTAGGAATCTATCTAACGCGTGGTACTACTTGACCATGGCTCACTATCAACATGCATTCTAAATTTCGACATCTTTTTAAACCTAGATGATATTACACTTTGTAGCACATCACTGTAGGGATGTTCTTATGGTGAGGTCTACCAACTTATCATTGGGTCTAAATATATAGAAACTTTTGGCAGGCATCGACCATCTATAACCACTTTTGGTAGGTATCATCCATCTGCAACCACTTTTGGCAGATTTTTGGCAAATGTTGGCCATCAAAATCTACTCTAAGTTAATAGCTATACAGAAAGCTAGTTGTAAGTGGGAAAAGGGAAATATGAATCCTTTGATAAGAATGCTTTCGAAGCATATTGTAATGGCTTTTGAAATCACATACATTTTAAATCAAATTGTTCAATACAAAGTTTGATCCAAGTTGGAGAAATAAGATTATTGATGAAATATATATATATATATATATATATATATATATATATATATTAGGAAAATGAAGAGTTTCATTGATCTCGCCAGATTAATGGGGAGATTTAGTCCTTAAATCCTAAATGCAAGCATGATATGCAGGAGTTCTTAAAGGGAGAGGACATACCAAATGAGATACCGTAAATACCGTGACTTGAATATTCCCTTAAAGATGGAACCCGGGTCATGATTATGCAAAAGAAGGATGTAGCGAGACCTAACAATTAAACTTTCGAAGATCCGAGACTATGAGGTGCCCCTCTTGGAGTTGAAACTTTTGAGGTTATAATGAAGATACACACTTCAGTGGAACTGAGGTCCTTTATTTGTCCATTGGAATTTGACTTATGAAAAGAATTCTTCCTGCAACTTTATCCTTGTAAAATGAAACACCTCATACATTTATATGACAAGGGTTACATGGAGTTCTCTTAGAATTATAAAAACAAAATGAAGTGAATAATTCTTAAAATAGGATATTTCAACTAATGTTTAATAAATTTGATTAACTTCCCTTTTTGTATGAATTTTTTGATCACGTAAGAGAGCATTCGACATTCATCTATTTCATGCCTATTCATTAAGTGGTAAGCGCAACATTTCTTACTATTCGGGTCTTCTTTCTTTAATGGGGGGTAATCTGGGTAAGAGAGATCATCACAAATTTCCATGAATACCTGAGACAAGCTTTGATTGAGTGGGGTAAGATCTTGATCATACTTCAACTTCTTCTGAAACCCATCATCTAGGTAACCAGGAGGGTTCTCTTGTTGGAAGGAACCAGACCTTCATATTTCAATAATTCAATCAAGAGATCCTTAACTTTACCATCAGGGTCTTAACAATCTTTCGAAGCTGGGTTGATTCGTGGAGCGATTCTTGGAGATATTCCAGAAAGCTGTTTGATCAAAGAAGCTTGAAGTTCATAAAAGGAATCACACTCTTCACTATTTTCTTTCTTCGAAATGATGGCGACCGATCTTTCATTGTTGTCCTCTTCGATGAACCAAATGCAAAGGTTGAGGGGTAACACCAGGGTTATCTTCCCATTCTTGAAGTTAGTCATGGTTGGAGGGATGATATTATTGGATTTTCTGAGAGGGAACAAATGATGGAGATTCGGGGGCCTCCTTCTAACGCCATAAATGTTAGTGTAAATTTTTGTCTACACCAACACTTCAAGATCCAAAGGTGTATCTCCAGAAGTTGAATGGAATATTGGACACGGCTAAGACGTTATCAAGACATGATATAGTCAGGCTTTTAGCATGAGATTTTTCACCATAGGATAATAATAGCACATGTAAAAGAGGTTATGTATGGAAGTTAAATAACACCGAGTCTTTTATAGTGGTTCGAAACGAAAGTCCCTAAATCCACTGTCCTTTCCTTATTTAATCATCCTTATACAGTCAGAGGCTTATTACATTGAACCTAGGCATTTCTGCCATTAATTTATTTTTGAATAGATCTCTAATGTAGGAAAGTACAATATGATTTTCTGTCAATTTTTTGTGTGCTAGCAGTCCTCCAGTGTCTTGGGATTGCCGCTTATTTATAGCTAATATGCCGTAACGCCACTAGTGGAGAGCCTTTTGTTTGGATTGATGACTTGGCTTGCTATGTGCGAATTAGATTTGAATGCCTATTATCATCTAGTTGATTTCATTTTGACGTAGATTGCTAACGTGATGCTTTTATAGTTTCTTTGATTCTTTTCATTTATCCCGACCGTCAATCTCGGTCTAAGGCTATCTAAGCCATTGATTGTTGATACTTTTTGAAGACTTTTGGCTTCGGCAACTACTTCCCTCGATTAAGCTTTCTGTTTTAGTTGAACAATGATCTAAGAAAGTTATTAAATATCGTGTAATATGGAATATTAAATAAACTATCTACTTATGTAGAATGTTAATGTAAAATTAAAGTAATAAAGTAAATGACACCAGAGATTTTTATAATGTTCGAACTTTCCATTCTACGTCCAGTCCCAGACTCCATCTGAAATTTGATTATCAACCTTCACATAACCCGGAAGAACATGTATTACATCGCCTGAGCAATCGAACAGGAATTCAACCGCCTAAGCAACATAATAGTACTTCAACTACATAAGCAACGGAACTGGACTTCAATTATACAGAAATTATCTAACTGAATATGCTCTTTTAATTGCACGGATAAGTCTTTAGAACCCCTTCTTATAATCTACTCCTTTGTAGTATATTATGTAATTCGTTAAGACATGAAGTTTATTAGATCACTAATGAAGTATTCTTGAATGAACAAGTAATCAGAATAAAGTTTTTATGTATTGAATGCTTAGAGTTCAAATTGCTAGATAAATTAGAAATAAGAATAAGAATTGATTATTGAAACGATGGAATTTCTGACTTTTATATAGATTGAGAGTTATATTCATCCATGAAAGATAACCGTGAAAAGATATGGAAGAAACTATTCAATCAAGAATTGTTTCTGTTCGTTGAAATGAAGTTTCTCTTGAAAAACTAGCCGTTATGAAGATTTAACCATATAAATCGAGCAACTCAGCCAGCTGAATTGATTGAAAATCGAAACAGCAAAGAAATAGCAAAAAAATGGCATAATTCAGCTGGTTGAGTTGTCATATTCAGCCGTCTGAATATTCTAATTCATTTGTACATATGCACAGTAGTCAGCCAGCTGACTCATGCCTTTCATCTGGCTGTGTTTGTATTATCTGGGTTTTTCAATTTGTTTTGATGAACGTTATATATGTGTGCGCGCATATACTATTTCAGAGAGATTTTAAATATTTTTACTATTAAACTCGAAACTTAAACTTTATACTTTGCTGAAGATTCAATCTAGAGTCTGGTCTTCAAATTGTTAGAATATTTCTCGAGTAAAAAGCAATATCTTCTCCTGCAAACTTGGTTAGTTCACATAATATTTACTTATATGGTTTTCACAATCAAAACATCAAAATTGTAGGTTCTAACATTCTCCCCTATTTTGACGATGACAACTATGTAAGAATTAAATATAAAGATTTAATATGCTCCCCCTTACTTGATACTCCCTTTATCGATATGATCTTACTTTATTCTCCCCATTTGTCAGACAAAAAGGACATATATATCAATAGAAGAAATAAAATGTTTGTAAAATTAAACAATTTACGAGAAGCAGTATCAGACTTAAAATATCACAGAACAAACAATCATCACATCACGTAAAATACTCAAATTGAAATTTGACATCACATTTGTGGCTTCATTTCCATAAGTATCAGAAAATTTGGAATATATCTCCCCCTTTATATGTGGTATACTTGCAAAAAAATGAGATATATATTATGGTACCCACATCCTATGTTAGGGTCCGAGGGTTAGTTCTTGGAAAGCCATACCCATTTGGGTCTGGTTGAACCTATATAAAAATAATTTTCATTATTAACTACTGTATCAAAATAATCATCAATGTATTTTTCTCTGTTTTTCCAATTAACAAGAAACCAAATACTTAGATAATTTTTATTCATATTTCTCGTCAATGATTTTTTACCTCTAGAGATATTGTAAACATTATTGGTCATACCAGTACTTGAATTTCTGTGAAAATTGGATTTAGACTTTACTCGAAATCTAGTACAATCATTAACATTTTTACTATAAATAAAAGCGTATCTAGTGCTATTTGTATGATCAAGTTTATTATATTCTAAACCACTTTTATCATATAAAGGTCTAGAATTAGATAAAATCATGTTTAAATCACTTTGCCTTTATTAAATTTCATGAATTTATTTTTATGTTTTTCAAATTTAGTTTTAAAGTTACAATTGTTATTTTCTTAAGAAATATTACTATGTTTCAAAATATTAATTTTCTCATTTAATTCAGAATTTTCGTTTTTACATACATTTCTCATTTTGAGAGGAAAATTTTGAGATTCTGAATTATCTAAAGTTGTAATAAATCATTTTGTCATTTCAAATCAAAATTTTCTATCTCTTTTTCAAATATGGTGTATCGTTCATCTAGAAATTCTTTAAGTGTTATAAAATTATTTTTTAAAACACTAAGTTGATTTCTAAAATTAGTTTCTCATTTTTCAATTTTCTTAATTTAGAGTTCAACAGATTTCATCTTCTCTAAAATAATAAAATTAAGCTTTGTGATCTTATTTCTCATACTAACTAATTCATTATTATCATTTACTGAAATTTGTAAATCAGAAAGTAAATTTTTATAGTCCTTATTGGTGGCTTTGGTAGGGATTTTTCTGTTTATTTCGATTGGATATTTTTCTGGCCATTATTCTACGATGTTATGATGATCGATAGAATTCCAGGCTCCGATACCAATTGAAAGTTACTAAAGATCATGCAATATGGAATATTAAATAAACTATCTACTTATGTAGAATGTAAAAGTAAAGTAACAAATTAAATGAAATCAAAGATTTTTATATTGGTTTGCACATCCATTCTACGCCCGGTCCTAGACTTCTTCTTGAATTTTACTATCAAACCTCAATTAACATGGAACATGTATTACATTGATTGAGCAACTGAACAAGACTTCAACTGCCTAAGCAATAGAATAAGATTTTAACCGCCTGAGCCACCGAACATGACTTCAATAATACAGAAAATTATCTGACAGAATATGCTCTTTTAATAGCATAGATAAGTCTTAGAGTACACCCTTCCTATAATCTTCTCCTTCGTGGTATATCATGTAATTCATGAAGACAGAAAGTTTATTAGATCACCAATGAAGTATTCTTAAATGAACAGGTGATCAGAATAAAGTTTTTAAGCATTGAATTCTTAGAGTTCAAATAGCTAGACAGATTAGAAATAATAATAAGTACGGAATATTAAAACAATGGAATTTAATAGTTATCTTAGAAATTAAGAGTTATATCTGTTCATGAAAGATAGCCATGAAAAGATATGGAAGCAACTCTTGAACTAAGAGTTGTTTCCATTCATTTAAATGAAGTGTCCCTTGAAAAACTAGCCGTTATGAAGATTCAGCCGTCTGAATGGAGCAACTCAGCAAGCTGAATCGATTAAAAATCGAAATGGCAAAGAAATAGTGCAAAAATGGCATAATTCAGCTAGCTAAATTATCATATTTAGCTATCTGAATATTAAAATTTATTTATGCATATGCACAATAGTCAGTCGGCTAACTCATGCCTTTCTACTAGTTGAGTTTGTATTTTCTGGGTTTTTCAATTTGTTTTGATGAACTTTATATATTTGTGTGTACATATACCACTTCAGAGAGATTTTAACATATATTTACTACTAAACTTAGATCTTAAACTTAATACTTTGCTAAAGCTTCAATTCAGAATCCAGTCTTTAAATTGTTAGATTATTTCTCGAGTAAAAAACAATATCTTCTCCTTCAAACTTGGTTAGTTCATATAATATTTACTTATACTGTTGTCATAATCAAAACATCAAAATTATAGGCTCTGACAATCTTGACCTTGGTTGACGCTTTAATTCATGCTCACGGATCCCACGCTTTCGGGTATTGAGTTTCGATTTTATTCTAATGGAGACTAAACAATGGGTCTTGGAATTACAAACCAAGGAACTTTCTTTTCAAATATTCGTAATTTATACTTGTAAAAATTATAGTGTAACAACGGGTTAAGCCTAGACACACATATGAACTAAAGTGTGGGCCATGTGTTGAGTGGAGGGCGGCACAGTGTTAAGTGAGAGCGCATGTTTGCCCTTAGGTTCTCTTGGGTGACAAGCGATCATGTGTAGAGTAGTGGACGGACCCGGTTCGAACCGGAGCACTTGAGTGCTCGAGTGTTCTTCCATATGACACATCACCAGTCGTAGATAAGATGAGTCTCGATTAGAACCAAAGCACAAGCTGGTCAAGCATTTGGTAGGAGTGTTATGATAAATCGTGAGATGGATGGCTAGTATCGCCATTCATAATAACTTAACAAATAGTTGAACTTATTATCATGAGTAAGAACTTATCTTTTATGCTGAGCTGAGCTTGTAAGTGTGCTTAAGGATACTGGCCATTACATCCGGATTCCTTTGACATGTCGGCACATACCCGACCACATCTAGACATGGTTAAGAGCAAAGATGGATGATGGGGTCACTTGATGCCTTAAGGCTTTGATCCAAACACAACAAGAAGCGTTGAGTGACTCAGGGATCCTTCAAAAAGAGGGTCGCATGATAGGTAACTAATATTGCTGGACTTGTTGCCTTTCCTATCCTGCCCTCTGGTTCTGTCGTGAGCGCAGACCGGCTGAGGCATTCATGTAGGAAGGGGCATTGTTAGACGGAGGGGTGGGGGTGCGGAGGAACTCAGCTTTTGATAGTTGATCCGATGTTTAAGCGGAACATACGCCCAGCCACCATAACTTGGTAGATAGAAACAATAATGTAATGGTGTGGGGACGCACTGCAGTGACACACAAAATGAAGCCAAAATGAGATCATGGTCTAGTTTCTCAAAGGGACTTGCCTTAGTTACTCATTATAATGTCAAGATGTTGACACCTACCATGGGTTAGAACATGTGGTTGTTGACCACAAGGTCGAAGTTTCGAAAACTCCTTCCAGCGCCAAAGTATTGGCTATATTTTGTTAGAACCTTAAATCTTGATGTTTTGATTGTGATAACTATATAAGTATGAACTAACCATATTTGTAGGAGAAGATATTGTTTTACTCAAGAAATAATCTAACACCTTGCAAACCAGATTCCAGATAGAAGCTTCAGTAATATATTTAGTCTATGGTCTGAGTCTAGTAGTGAATTCATGTTAAAATCTCTCTGACCTGGTATACGCATGCACATGCAATTTAAAGTTTTTCAAAACATAGTTCATATGCTATAGTTTTTTTAAGTGACATGTTCATATGCTAAAGTTCTTTCAAAAACTTTGATATGCCACAAAACATCGAAAACAACCGGCTGATATCAATTTTTAGCCGACTGAATTCTGTGCATGTGTATAATTTACTTTGAATATTCAGACGGCTGAGCATGCATACTCAGCCAGCTCAATTGGGTCATTTTTGCACTATTTTCTTACTGGATCAAATTTTAATCCATTCAGCTGGCTGATTCATGCTATTCGGACGGTTAATTCTGCATAACGGCTATATTTTGAAAAGGCGTTTCATTTCAATGAATAGAAACAACTCTTGATTCAAGAGTTGCTTTCATATTGTTTCAGGCTACTTTTCAAGATCGATTGAAACTCTTAATCACTATATAAATAGCCATGGAATCCATTGTTTTAACAACTAATTTCTGATTCTAATTCTCAGTCTTATTGTCTAAACTATCTTACCACTTGCATTCAATATTTCGTTCATATCACTTGTTCATTCAAGCAAACTTCATTAGTGATTTAATATTCACAATTTACAAGATATACCACAAAGGAGAAGATTATAGGAAGGGTGTACGTTATTGACTTATCAGTGCTATTCAAGAGCATACTTAGTCAGAAACAATTTTACTATTTGTAATGGAAGTAGTATTCGATTGCTTAAGCGGTTGAAGTCCCATTTTGTTGCTTAGGCAGTTGAAGTCTTGTTCGGTGCTCAGGCAGTGTAATACCTGTTCCTCCTGGTTAAGTGAGGGTTAATAGTTAAATTCCAGAAGGAATCTGGGACTGTACTAGAACATAAAGTTCGAACCGGTATAAAAATCTCTGATGTCATTTACTTCATTGTTTTACCTTTACATTTGTATTCCACATAAGTAAATAGTTTAGTTAATATTCTATATTACACGATCCTTAGTCACTTTCATTTGGTATCAGAGCATGGTCACAATATAACCATAACACAGTTATTTGATATTCAGTTAATATGGAAAATAATACCAGCATAAGTTTTATTGAAGGTCAAGTCACTGCATGACCACCACTATTAACGGCTTGAATTATAATTATTGGTAAACTCGCATGAGAATTTATATGTAGACAAATAGATATAACACATGGAATATTGCTTAAAATGAATACACTGTACCTACTACACCATATGCATAATGGTCTAACATATAAAAAATAGTTGCTACTGCTAATGCTAAAGCCATGAATATGCTGTTTTGTTCATTAGACAAAATGAGTTTAACAGAGTTAGTATGTGTAATTCAGTATCTGAAATTTGGCTTACATTTAAAGTTACACATGGAGGTACTAACAAAGTTAAACAAAGCAAGATTTCTATGCTTGAGAACCAGTTCCATAATTTTAGAATGAAATAGGACGAGACTTTAAATGAAATGTATTCTAGTTTTTAAGACATATATCACTCACTATTGGCATTAGGAGAAAAATACACAGGTTTTGATATTGTCTCGAAAATCCTAAACTCCTTAATGGATGAATGAGAACAGAAAGTCTTAGCTATAGAAGAAACTAACAATATTTCTACCATCAAACCGAAAGATTGAATAGGAAATCTCATGTTATATGAAGTAAACTTGTAGGCAAAAAGGAATTAAGCCTAAGACAGAAAGACCATAACATTCTAATCTGAACAAGAAGATTCAGACTCGAAAGAAGATGACATGGATTTTATTGCTAAGAACTTTAAGAAATTTTTAAAATTTCAAAAAAAACAAAAAATTTCAGAAACAACAAGGGAGACAATACTAATAAATCACCAACTTTAAATCTTGAATGTTATGAATATCTTAAGAAAGGTCACGTAAAGAAGAACTGTCCTGATCAAAAGAAAGATAGGTACAAGAATAAAAGGGACAAATATAAGAAGAAGCCAACATTCTCTGTTACATGGTGTTTGCGTAAAAAATGGCCGCAAACACCCAAAGTCGTATGAGTTGGTTGATTTTATGTTGTATTTAGTGATTTGGGTGATTTATGCAAATATATAAAAAGCAGGGACTAAACTGTAAAAGACACACAGATTTATAGTGGTTCGGCTAGAACGTGCCTACGTCCACTTTATATGTTATTCTCCTTTTTTCTTTAGATTACAAGTACAAAGCTGTGATTACAAGTATCTAAAGTTGTTTGAGAGTTCCTTCCAGGCTTGAGCTCTCAAACTTGTCTCAAAACTTGTCCCCCATTGTTGTACCCCTGCCCCTCTATTTATAGAGTGAGGCTGGGGGCAGGGGTCTTGGATGTTTATAGCTGCTGGTGGGCTTGGGCTGAAGCAATCTGGACTGGCCACTTTGGTTCGGCGAAGCTTGGTTCGGTCGTAGCTGGGATGGTTGGACCGGTGCTTTACTTGGTAGTAGATGGAAAGGAGGTTGATTCGGTGGGAGGTGGTAAGATTTTGACTCGGCATTGACTCCTGGACCGGTAGTAGTATGGTGAGGATGGAGCTGGTTCGGTGGTAGCATGGTTCGGTGAAGGCAGGTTCGGTGGTTGCATGGTCCGGTGGTTGCATGGTTCGGCTATGCTTGGTATGGTGATGCCGAATGGACGATTGCCGAATGAGTTCGATTATTGGGAATGCCGAATGTAGCTGCCGAATGAAGCTGAGTGTTGGAGTGCCGAATGCTTCTTGCCGAATGAGCTCTGGTATTGGGAACACCGGATGAACCAAGGCATCTTGGATGCTGAATGAGACTTCGCTGTACGCTTGCTTGCTTCTTCTTAGTTTGGTCGTGGTGGAAATGCACACAACATTGATATTCCAGTTTTGTCCAAAAAATGGGATAACACTTTGCCCCCCAAAATATGCCTTGCAGTAGGAAGGCGTGTTTTGTAATGCCATGAGCTGGATGTTCATATCCTGTTGACAACCTGTAAAGAGCTTGATATTTTACATGGCCCCAAATGACGACCGTTCGGGATCGAGCTATTTGGGATGAAGCGCGGCCGTTCATGGTCAAGCGCCTAACTTCAAATGACGATCGTTCGTGATCAAGTCATTTGAGGTGAAGTGCGACCGTGCGCGGTCAAGCGCATAAATTCATGCGTCGATCGTTCGCGATCGAGTCATCTTCGGTGAAATGTGACCGTTCAAGGTCAAGCGCTCAACTTCAAATGACGACCGTTCGGGATCGAGTCATTTGAGGTAAAGTGCGACAGTGCGCGGTCAAGTGCGTAAATCCATGTATCGATCGTTCGGGATCGAGTCACCTGTGGTGAAATGTGACCGTTCAAGGTCAAGCGCTCAACTTCAAATGACGACCGTTCGGGATCGAGTCATTCGAGGTAAAGTGCGACAGTGCGCGGTCAAGTGGGGGACCCCAAATGACGACCGTTCGCGATCGAGCCATTTGAGGTGAGAGGAGTTGTGCCGTTCGGGGCGAGTTGTGACCGTTCGCGATCATGTGCCGTTCGAGGCGATTTGTGACCGTTCGCGATCGGGTGCCGTTCGAGGCGAATTGTGACTATTCGAAGTCGGGTGCCGTTCGAGGCGAATTGTGACTGTTCGAAGTCGGGTGCCGTTCGAGGCGAATTGTGATCGTTCGCGATCGGGTGCCATTCGAGGCGAATTGTGACTGTTCGAAGTCGGGTGCCGTTCGAGGCGAGTTGTGTGTGCCCGGGGGGGACTTAATAATATCAGTGCTGGAGTTATTGTTTGGGGGAGTTTTCCGAATCGAAGACTTTGGCAGTTCGCTGCCATGCAAGAGGTGCTCGTGGACCGTACGCGATCCACGGGCATACAAGTAAATTTGCAAATATCAAAGCAATAATCATACGAATTCCACAACAGGAATGTTCAAGTCAAGATCAAAGCAAGATGAGGATGTCAAAGCGTAAACTCTTACTATGGTGCGGTCTGTAGTCATGCAGAGCATGCCTATGGATCGTGCGCGATCGCTTACATGTGTAAATGATCTAACCGTGCTAGTGAGAGGTTTGCGACTTGTTCATCGCTTTCGACCTGCCCCACGAGTTCAGGAGGTAATTTTACCTGCCCCCTGGATGAACGTTCATTCCTTACCAGGTTGCTCAGAGGCCCCTATCTCTCTCTCTGGGATTGGATCAACATGCTCCAAGTGTGGGTGCCCCCTAGCTCTGGTGCTACGCCAGATGGTCCTGCTCCGTTCTGAACTCCAGTTGCTCCTTGGTTTTGTGCTCCAAGTTGCCCAATTTGCTGAAGCAAGTTCTGAATCATCTCTTCTTGTCTTCTCATCATAGCCTCCATCTCATCCCTGATGATGAAGGTTGAAGCTTGATTCCCTCCTGAGGAAGCCTCTTGACTTCCTTGGTGTTCACTTCTCTCTGGCCTTTGCCTTCTACTTGTTTGTCTCGTCATAACTCTTAGATCTGAACTCTTAGATTTTCAAATTCAACTTCTATCCGATGTAGCGGGAGCTGGTTCCTCTCAGTGAAAGCACCAAAATGTTTGCGTAAAAAATGGCCGCAAACACCCAGAGTCGTATGAGTTGGTTGATTTTATGTTGTATTTAGTGATTTGGGTGATTTATGCAAATATATAAAAAGCAGGGACTAAACTGTAAAAGACACACAGATTTATAGTGGTTCGGCCAGAACGTGCCTACGTCCACTTTATATGTTATTCTCCTTTTTTCTTTAGATTACAAGTACAAAGTTGTGATTACAAGTATCTAAAGTTGTTTGAGAGTTCCTTCCAGGCTTGAGCTCTCAAAACTTGTCCCCCATTGTTGTACCCCTGCCCCTCTATTTATAGAGTGAGGCTGGGGGCAGGGGTCTTGGATGTTTATAGCTGCTGGTGGGCTTGGGCTGAAGCAATCTGGACTGGCAACTCTGGTTCGGCGAAGCTTGGTTCGGTCGTAGCTGGGATGGTTGGACCGGTGCTTTACTTGGTAGTAGATGGAAAGGAGGTTGATTCGGTGGGAGGTGGTAAGATTTTGACTCGGCATTGACTCCTGGACCGGCAGTAGTATGGTGAGGATGGAGCTGGTTCGGTGGTAGCATGGTTCGGTGAAGGCAGGTTCGGTGGTTGCATGGTCCGGTGGTTGCATGGTTCGGCTATGCTTGGTATGGTGATGCCGAATGGACGATTGCCGAATGAGTTCGATTATTGGGAATGCCGAATGTAGCTGCCGAATGAAGCTGAGTGTTGGAGTGCCGAATGCTTCTTGCCGAATGAGCTCTGGTATTAGGAACACCGGATGAACCAAGGCATCTTGGATGCTGAATGAGACTTCGCTGTACGCTTGCTTGCTTCTTCTTAGTTTGGTCGTGGTGGAAATGCACACAACATTGATATTCCAGTTTTGTCCAAAAAATGGGATAACACATGGGATAATTTAGAATAGTCTTCCTTATCAATCAGTGACACTGACAGTGACATTGAACAAGCTAATGTGTGCTTTATGGCTTCATTTGACGATGTAAGTGATCTGACCTTTGATGACTTAATTGATGTAAACCTGGAGTTATTGGATAAACTAAAAGCAGTTAAAAGAAAACATAAAGATGCTTTAGAAAAACTAAACAGGAGCGGAATAGAAATTGATATGCTTAGAGATGAAAAGAAAATCTTTGAGGAAGAACTTGTCAAAACATAAGAATCTTTTTCTAATGTAATTTTCAAAAAGAAAAGAATACGACGTTAGCTTTAGAAAATCACGATTTAGAATTAGATGTCAAAATTCTTAAATTAAACAATATTAGTCTCAAAATCGAGTTAGAAAATATTACTAAAAATGTTTCTAAGATTATTAATAACTCTCAAACTTATTTTAATAAGAAAGGGCTAGGTTATACAAATTCCTTAAAATCTAGTTCAAAAAAGAACATTTCACTGAATAAAAATTTCAAAATATATGAGAATTTGTAAAAGCAAAACCAAAACCAAAGATTTTCTCTCAAAAGAAGGATATTTTTAACACAAATACTATAAAGATTTGGATACCAAGAATTAATAATAATTTAATTAGAAACAAGCATAAAGTCTATTATAAATTCAGTTCATAAAAATGAAAATTTTACTTATAAAAGGAATTCTAAACCCTCTTGGGTTTGGTTTTCTAAGATCTAACTCTTAGGACCCTAATAAAAAGTTGGAACCAATGTCATCTTTATATTTAGGTACCAACTAAGAAAAGAAAAAAGTGGATGCTTGATAGTAGTTGCTCAAAACATATGACAAAAAACTAAGATATGCTGACTAACATTATCTATTCAGATGGAGGATATGTAACATTTGTAGATAATTCGAAAGGTTATATCATCGGCAAAGGCAATATGAGCAATGACGGTATATCTAACTTACCTTGTATTACAAATGTTTTACTAGTTAAAAATGTAAAATATAATTTGCTTAGTATAAGTCAACTATGCAATAAAGGTATTAATATATTTTTTATGGAAAATAAATGTAATATATTTGATCAAAACAGGAATCTAATCTTTGATGGAACAAGAGAATGAAATACATACATATTGAATATGAAAGTTAATCATAACACGAATATGTGTCTAGTAGCCAAAGAAAATCATCCTTGGTTATGGCACAGAAGAATTTGTCATATAAACTTTAAAGTAATAAACAAATAATCTAAAAATAATTTAGTAAAAGGTTTAGCGAAAATGAATTTTAAAGTAAATAGTATTTTTGATGCTTATCAGTTAGGAAAATTAACCAAATCTACTTTTAAATGATAGAAAATTATTTCTACATTGCAACCACTTAGGTTATTACATTTAGATCTTTTTGGACTAACTCAAGTTCAATCTATAATTCATAATAGATATGTTTTCGTAATTGTAGATGATTTCCCAAGATACATTGGACAATATTTATGAAAAATAAAGTTGAAAATTTTAAAATCTATGCTAAGAGAATTCAAAATATTAAGAATATAAAAATTAAGATCATTCGAAGTGATCATAGTGGCGAATTCGATAATGATATTTTTGAAAAATATTGTAGTAAGAAAAGAATTTTTCATAATTTTTCATTTTCTAGAACTCCGCAACAAAACGGAGTTGTAGAAAGGAAAAATAGAACACTTCAAGAATGTACTAGAACCTTATCAAATGGAAGCACTCTACCTAAACATTTTTGGCAGAAGCTGTTACAACTGCTTGTTATGTTTTAAATCAAGTCTCCATTAGACCATGACAAAACATACTCAAGATGAACTTTTTAGTGAAAAAAAACCCTAATATTTCATTTGGTTGTAGGAGTGCTGAAATCTACTCCTGGTGTATATTCCAGTGAAGATTACTCCATCTCAGAATCATCATACCGGATGTACACTAAACGGGAAATGAGATAAGAAAACTTGGACTTTGGTTCACCATCTACCAAGGAGAAAATCAATGAAATCCATCACTATCAACGAAAGTCTTTAAGTTTACAACGTGAGATGTATTATGAATCAAAAAACCATCGAAGACGATTAAACGTCCTTGAACAATTTGCTCTCATATTCTGTGGAACATTTCCTAAACAAGGTGTGCATAATCCGTCTCCCCAACGACCTCACATGTCTCCGAATTCTTAAAAACAAGGCCTTCAACGTATTGTTTGGTCTCTTATACATCCATTATGTGATATCACTAAAGTTGAACCAAGATCGCATGAATCTAAATTCTCATTCACATTTTAATAAATGAAAAACTTAAACAAAAGAAAACAAGGCCGACCGTAACCCTAGGAGAAGAGGAGCCAAAATCAAGAGGCTAGGATTCAAGCTAGGAAGATTAAACTCAAGAACAAATCTGAAGTTCTTATCCAAACAAAGTGAATAATAATCTAAACCATCTCATATATGTCTTCTTGAAAGAGTTAAATTCGATTGTAAGGTTTAAAACTATTGGATGGATAAATGATGATATTCTTTGATTATATGAAAAGTTATAATTTAAACAAGGATTTTTGTGGGATAGTATGATTTGATTTTTAGGTTAAAATAATGCAAATTGATTTTCAAATGCCATGACTTTAGAATATTTTATGTAAAACATTATTTTGGAGATCGTTTTAAGTTTTAAATGTTGAAATTTATATACGTTATAAAACATATTCAAAGTGAATTATTGTAATCTTTGGGGAATTTTCCTATGTATTTTACTGTGGTTATAAAATTATTTAAGTTAAGGGACTTAAATGTTTTATCAAAAGGAAGGGCTTATTTTTTAAAATGTTTTAAATTGTTTATTATGACTTCGACGTCCTTCTGAGAAAAAGGATTTTTTTAAAGAAATGCTAACCAAACAAATTTTGACAAATTAGACAAGTTAGGTGAAAAGAAATTATTTTGAAACGCATAAAACCAGTTTTGTTTCGAATTACAACTTTGCCACTTCCTTTGCTTGCTTTCATCACCATGCCCGACAGGCTTTTCGAACTCACATAAAACCAATGCACATGGTATCGAGCAATTGGTACGTAGTGTATTATAGTAAGGTGGATGGGTCTGTGTTGAAGGCATGCTTTTGAAGGGGTTGGAAATCGACTTATAAGCTTTTGAATACATTACTTGTCCTTATTTTTAATAGATGCTTTCAAAGGGTTGAAGCTACTTTTATTTAACTTTCGAATCAATTAAATTTGCCTTTGATTTCAAAAAATCTTTCGAAAGAGTTGCCGCATTTTGAACCCATTTCGACACCTAGGAGCCACATTCGTACCTTTTGAATTTGTTAAAGGCTGCTTTTCTTTATAGGCTTATAACAGTGAGTTCGAATGAAAGACTTTCATTTTATTAATATTGAAGCCGCCTTCCCAATGCTTTTGAAAGGGTGCTTTTAGCCGCTTTTATCAACCTTTTCAGAGGCCAAACTTTTGAAAGGATGGTTTGAAGCTATCCTCTTCTCCGATTCTTTTTCTTAAGATTCATGCTTTTAAAAGCAAGACTTTCACTTTTTTTTTACTTTGACCTAGAAATTATAATTAATGTTAAACCCAATGATTTCGATAAAGATACTTTCAAATGGTTTCGAAGCTATACTTCCATAAATTCTACTTGAACTAAATGCCTTTGAAAGATAAGCTTTAGTGTTTCGAAAGGAAGGCTTCAATGCATTCGAAAGGTATGTATTTAATGGTTTCAAAAGAGAAGGCCTAAAATTTTAAGTAATGCATTCGAAAGGGATAGTAACGGAGGTTAACACATGAGGTCACCATTATCTGAAGGATACAGTCAAAAGCCTTAGTTTTCAAACAAGAAATCCAATCTCATGTTTAAAGTTAAACCCATGGTATTATGATAGAGTTTTGAAATGGCATTTAACTTTGGAATTTTTGAAGAATTTTACTTCTGAGAACTTGATAATAATAACTGCTATTATGGTTTAATATCCTTTAAAGGTTGCATATGTATTCATCTTCTGTCTTAGACGCTCAATACCCTCTATAGGTATTGTGGTTTGATATATCCCCTGCTTTATGTGCTCGGCATCCCTTTTCTATTACATGTTTAGCAACGTTCCTTGTGGTGGGACAACATCCCTTTTTCCATTGTAGATGATTGATAACCTCACGTGGTATAAGCTCATGATGTTTTATACTTACAGATTCGACAACCTTATCATTTTTTAAACTCGATATTACCACTTACATGACTCCGATATCACTTTTATGCTTGATACCTGTAATGACCGCCCTACACCTATGGTGCAAAAATGTTGTCAAAGGAATGAAAAAAGTAAAGAAGAAGAAATAGAAGAAAAGAGAATGGAAAAGAAGAAAAGGAAACATCGAATAATCATATAACCCATCGTATCTTTCACATCACATTAGCTAAAATATAATAATTATCATAGATATAAAATAGTTGAGACAGTAATAAAAATATGAACTAATCATCAGAGCGTAAGATCCACAAAGTAATACAACATAGTAAAGAATTTATATAACTGATACGTAAACTCAACCGATAATCTGTCAATAATAATAGTAAGTCAAATATTGTGAAGACTACATAGTGTTACACGTCGGAATATACGACAACAAGCTCAAATATAAGTATGAGTAAATGTCACCTCTTGTTAGTCCATCTGCAGAACTCCATATATCATGCACACCTACTCTCTAATCTACTCATCTAAGAGTATCCGAGATAATAAGAAGCAAAGCATAAAATCACAGGCCAGACAACAGTCTGGTGTGAGCAATAAACAATCTTAAAATACTATAAAAAGTCTGTATAGTATATAGAATAGAGGGTGCAAGAATCATACCTGAACTATCCCTGCAACCAACGAGTCAGCATATAACATTGATAATATGCTACTCTACAACATCATAAAAAGGGTACTTCATACTAAAAAAACTATTAGGGTTCCAAGGTATCTCCATCCATAATATCTGCTCCAAACTAAGTAAACGGTCCGGGTGTCTTGGAATCCCTATGCACGATACCTACCTCATGTTACATCCCTAAGGTGACAGGTGGCTAGTGAAGGAACCATAACAAACATAGGGTCCATCAGACAATACTAAATTTCACATAGTAATGTTCTAGATATATTAAATATCCTAAAGCCAGGGATTAGTGGAAATCTCGGTTCTCCATCATACTCTCGTATCTCATAGCCTAAAGTTGGATATGTGTCTGGCAGCCTAAATTTGGAAGCCAGACCCCAAGCCACGGGTCCATAGTATACAAATCTTCGCTACCAATCCTTGGATGTCTGCACCATACAATACCCTTACTTCGAGTACAACAGAAAACTCTCCAAGTCATCAACGATCCCTTAGCACATGCATATCCATCTGAGTCGTACTAGCTCAATAAAATTTCCATTATCTGGAACCCACCATGTTCCTCCACTCCATGACTCCCACCACGAGCCTATTTGGTACCTACTCCCTACTCGAATCACAAACCAATTATATGGAGTATCTAATCTTCGGTGCCTACTAACCCATGATTCATAAACCTAAGATACAAGGCTTTTCATCATGTTGTAAATCGCCATCTCTATGATTCAAACAAGAACAACACATTCAATGTGATCTACAGAGTCCTAAAACTATCTACCTCAGAACCTACTCCATACACCATCGAGTCATAATACAAAGTACCAACTCTAATGCCGAAGCGCCACATCACGTCTCATCATCTAAATCTCTTGCTGTAAAGCTATAACATCAAGAATCAAAGTTTGTTGCATGAACAAACCATCAAATCATGCACCATGAAATCTTCTCAACGTCCAAGCCGAAGATTGACCAAATCGCCAATTAATGATAGTGATGGTAATTGACCACTCTACAGTGGTCAATTCCAACCACTTTGGTCTTGTACTTAACCAAAACGGATAAGTTCAAACCAAGTTGAAACGTCCGACAACCATCCTGAAGTTTGTAGTCCCGTCTTCCACCTTCAGATCACTCAGCATGTATCCTAACACTACTCTATAACTTATCTCGTTCATTAGATTTCCGCGTGTATGAAACCGCAATGTACAAAATATTCCCCTAACACCTAATCACCGCCAATCAGCATTTTCAACCAAAAACAACCAAACAACACAAAAAGCAACCATGCAACCAATATCCATTCATACATCGAAAACAACATACATATAACATGTATAATACATTAATATCAACCAAGGGGAAAATCTTGCCAAAAGTAACCCATATCTAATAATTCCTTAAAATTGGCATATCGATGGAAAATATGTGATATTTAATATAAATCAATTTAAAATATTTTTATTCTCTTTTTTATAAAAATCTAGTAGGTGTATAAGTGTAACATCCCCCTTATTGGAGGTCCAAAACTAACGGCTAAGGATGCTGCCATCATCCATAGTTACTAATCTTCGACGACCAAATACGGTGGTGCTAGATTCATTGACAAACATATCACAAAAAATATGGAAAATTTTTAACAATTCAAAAATTTATTTCCATATTTAAATTAAAATAGTTCATGTTCATTACATAATTCCAAATTATGTTATCCACATTCAGCAAAATATAATTATTACAAATATGCCAAGAGTGACATATGAAGATGCCTCCTTATTTGATAAGAGTATATAGTAAGGCTCATAAATCTTCCATTACAACAAACACACAGTGGAAAAGAAAAATTAAATAACAACCTGCCTCCTGCACACCTTCAAAAGCTTATTCATCTAAGAAGAGAACCTGAAAACCGTAAATCTCAAACTACTCAAAGTTAATTGAGTACCTGAGAATTTAAGGGGAAAAACAAAAACTTCGAGTCAGACTAAAGCCTGGTGTGAGTAATAATCTAACATCTCAATTCATAAGATTTCTAGTGAGGCCATGCCGCTTAGCGGAACGGGTTTTCCACTTACTAGTATCCTAAAACCTTTATAAGACCATATACTTTTCTCTTATATCCACAATGGTTAAAACATACATTTTCAAAATATTATGATGACATGCATACTTGAATATAATTAGGATTTCCCTTACCTAGTTTCTAGGGTCACTATTAACCTTTTTTGTTTTCATGGGTTTACTAATAACCTTGTTATAATTAACAGACATCATGTCCTATTCATAGTTTTCATGGGATCACTAAGAAACTATAGATTCCTGCCAGTTAACTTAATTTAATCATGGGTCCCCTTGAACCTATTGCTCATTCCAATAACTAAAAACCTTATCCTAGTTCATTACTTAGCTAGGAACCTATGGAATTATCCAGTAACTCCCCTCACATCCTAGATTTCATGGGTTGGTTAGGAACCTAGTGATACATCCATTAACCACCTACTTATCCTAGTGTTCATGAGTTTACTAGAAACCTATTGACTGATGTTAATTCTTGATCCGGATGTAGTTTTCATGCGCTCACTACAAACTAATTAGCCCCTGCGAACTGTCCTTATGCGTAGTTTTCATGGGTTAACTATGAACCTTTTGGTATGCACCAATAACTACCTTATCATAATGTAACGACCCGGAATTTTGAGCAATATCAATTTAATAATCTTTGATAATAATTAAATTGATTTGATCATTTTACATTATAAATTGACAAGTTAAAATTTATTTCAAAGATTAATAATAATAATTGGTTAATATCTATTAATATTTTCTTTGCAATATGAATAGGCAAGATTAAATTCTTTTGAAAGTTTATAATAATTTGATTTGGAAATATTTATTTTAGTAAATAAGAAGTTTTTAATGTAATAAAACTTTATATTCAAATTGTAATATATATGAATATATATATTGTGGTATGAGATTTGTTTTAAAATTTAATACAGTAATTTTCAAATTTAATGTTAAATTGCTTTTCTATTTGAAATGTGTATATATGTATTTGAATATATATATATATATATATATATATATATATTTTAAATAGGAATTTTATTAATTTGAATTTAATAAGTATTTCCAAACTTTATTATATATATAGTTTTGTAATTTGAAAGGTTAATTTGATTTATTCTTTTTGAAATGATAATTGAGATTTAAATTTTAATAACAAAGTTAATTCCTTATTTATTATAAATATGTACTTTAAGCTTTTGTTTAAATAAGATTTAAATTAAAAGTTCATTTGTTTTAATAGTCTTTCAATTTTAATTTTTACATAAGATAAATTGTTTTAAATTTTTTATAAAGAGTTAAAATCAATTTCTCATGTTTTAATATATAATACCATTACAATTTAATTCAAATGCATAAATAAAGTTATATTGTTAACATGAATAATTATTAAAAATATAAATACACATTTCCATATTACATAATTACATGTACATAGCTTAATAATTATAAAATAAAAAGAAGTAATTTTTATAAAACATTAAAAACCACATGTAAGTATATTAATGTATGTTAAAAACACTTGTGAATAAGCATGCATATGTGTAAGTAAACTAAGACATTAAGGAGACAAATGTCATCCTCTTGTAAATTTAATTCAAAATTTAACTTGTAAAAACAGGAACAAAAGTTTTTCTTTCAGCTAAGATTTCTTTCTTCATTTCAATAATTACAATACAAAAACAAAGATCTGAAAATAAAATGAAAACTGTAAATCTGAAAATAAGAGAAAGAAAAAATCTAAATAAAATAAAATAACTGGAGATTCAAATCAAATGCAAAGAAATTCAGAAGAAAACATCAACATGCAAGTTCATCTTCTAGTACCATCAGTAATCAATGCAAGGGTAGATTCAAATTAAATTCAAGATCATGCAAAGGAAAATTTAAATGCCTGGAAGTCAAAGAACAGCTTCTGTTCTCTGCCCTGGATATCAAGTGAGTAAATAAAATCTCTTAAAAACAGTTTAAACCTGGATTTTTGTTTTGTTCTTATGATGAAATCTTGTTAATGTGTTTGGATTCTTGAATTTAGTTGATGCATATTGATGAATGATATTTGAGATGCCTGTAAACATGAATGTATGTTCTGTGTACTATAATAAGTGTTCAATTTCATAGCAAGATAAAAATAAAAATGTTGAATTCGAATTAGTTGATGATTTGTAAACAAAGGTGGTTTGAAATCAATTGATCTTTCATCTAAAAATAATTATAGGTTGTTAAACTTTGTAATTAACTTGAATTTTAAAAATTTACAGTAAGAAGAATAAATTGGGTTAAAAATTATTAAAACAATTTTAGTTTTGATCTCATAATTGGATTCATAATGCCAAACCATGATTTTTAATGGTTAAAACACAGTTTTTAGAATTAATATTTAGTGTGAATTTGTGGTTTATCTGTTTTGGGGTTTTTGGCCAAATCACGGCAAACGGCGACAAATTGGCCGATGTAGGTGAACTCGAAGGTGGAGGGGGCTTCAGTGATCATGCGAAAAATACTTCAAGAATTTTTAATAGAGTGTGATGATTGTGAATCGAGGAGGTAGGGTTTAACACCCTGTAGATGTCATTGTTGTTCAGTTGGAATTTTCGGCATCATAAAGCAACCGGAGGCGATCGCGAGCATCGCCCTAGGTTTAGAGAATCATGATGAAGCTTTGGTGATACTAGTGGGTCTTCTCGAGGTGTGAGGTGCCGTGGAGGTTGACTTTTCTGGTGATGTGGTTCGAACAGTTTTGGGTTGAAGGGAAGTTTCCGATTGTCGATCGAATTTGAGTTTTTAGGTTGCGCGTTACATGGTTGGAGTTGTTTGTGACTTGGTGGAAGCCGATGGGAAGATCGCCGTCGATCAACGGCGATATGCACGTTAACGTGCACGATTTTGGATGTGGGTGACATTGCGTGCTTCAATATTTGGAAATGGGGAAGAAGAAGGTGGAATCTCGAAGTTACCTTCGTGTACCTGATGCTTTGTCTCGAAGCAGTTTAGGGATGGGTTTCTCAGGTTGACGCGAGATTTTTGTGTGGGTTACTTGGGTTTTCATCCGGGTATTTTGGAATTTTTCTCGAAGCAGTTTAAGGGTAGTAGTTAAGTTTTAAAATTTTACAGCAAATATTTTACAAGAAGACTTTAACAAAGTGAATTTGATTTTAGAATATTTATAAAATTTTAAACAAAGATGAAACAAGTTTGTACCTATGAATCTAATTTGTTTCAAGATCAAGTTTTAAAATAAATTTTTATATTTTGAAATATAAAAGTTTTTAAATAAATAAGTGGATTTCTAAAATAAGCTTGTATTAAGTTTATTTAAATAACATGGGAAAGTTTTAAAGATTTAAAAGATTAATTTAAAACGTGTTTTAATTATATTTGATTTCTAATATATTTTATTTTAAATAAGGATCAATGATTTCAATTTAGTAATCAATTATAATAAAGATTTTCTTTAGTAATTTAGAACTTTGATTTAATTTAAAGATAACCAAATATATGAAGATAATTGAAATACTTTAATTATGATTAATTATTAAAAGTGTTTGGCTAATAAATGATTTAATTTAGATAATAGGTTTCTTAATTAAGAATTATTTAATTTAAATTGAATTATTAAGTTAAATAATTAATTAAGTAATTAATTTGTGATTAATTAAGATAATCACTTATGGGTTAATCTAATATAATTACTTTGGAAAGTAATTAAGTGGTTAATTATTAAAGGTAATTAGGTAAAGAATAATTATTTATGAAAAGTAATTAAGTAATGTGATTAAGAGTTAATCACTTTAGTTATTGATTAAAGAATTAATTAATAATTAATTAAAGGTTTGAATTATTTGATTAATGATATAAAAGATTTAAGAGTAATTAATTAAGTGATTAATTACTTGTTAAAGTAATTAATTAAGGAAGAATTTAATTAATGAAGTAATCATTAATTAATGGAAATAATTAATTAATTATTAATTTATAATTTTAAGAATAATTAGTTTATAATTAAGTTTTAATTACTAAATGTAATTAAAGTAATTAATCAAAGATGATTAATTAAAAGTAATTAATTAAATATGATTAATTAAAAGTAATTAATCAAGTAGTTTTAATTAAAAGTAATTAATCAAGTGTAATTAATTAAAAGTGATTAATCAGGTATGATTAAAGGGTAATTAAGAAATAATTATCAGGATAATTAAAGAATAATTAATCAAGGTTGATTAATTTAGTAGGTAATTAAGAGGTAATTACTTAGTATAATTTGGAAGTAATTTTATTTAGCAAAGGCTAGCGGGGTTAACAAGGCCCCTACCTGATTTTATTGCAGAAAACAATAAAATTACAAGGCTTGTCCAAAGAAGAGAAACAAGCAAGGAAATGCACATAGAGATAAACTAGAAGAAAATAAAAAATAGAAAACAAGCATACTGAGCGAACTAAAGAAGAGAAACACCAAGACCACCAACTATCTCCACACACCTCTGAACCCAGTAGGAAAAGATGGTAATAACATCATAACTTCATAGATTTCTTTCTTCAAAACTTCCCATAACACATTTCCATCCCTCCTCTTCTTTTCAAAACAAATCAAATTTCTTTCTTGCCAAACGATCGACAAGAATTTCTTCAGGCAGATTGTTATGCATCTAGCTTTCATAGTACGCCACCTAGTAGCTTTATAGATCATATCAAGATCCACAACATTGAGTGTGGATAGCAAGTTACACCCAGCACATTGCATCGTTTTGTCAAAAAGCATCGTAGTATAGGGACATTGTAGAAATAAATGGTGCATGGTCTCTGTTGCATTATCACAGAAGAGGCAGTTCAAACCAGTATCAAAACCCATCTCCATCAACCTACTTTTAGTTAACAAGGCATTCTGAACAACTTTCCATAGCATCAGGTTATCCTTGGGTGAAGAATCAACAGACCAAATGACCTTACACCATTTAAAATCTAGGCTACTGTTACTTTGCAAATGCTTATACACAAGAGAAACAGTGTGTGGTTTGGCATCCAATGCATAGCATCAACGTCCACGGCAGGATAGAGTTTTCCTTGGATTTCATTTCAGTATGACCTAATGACTTGGTTTGAGGAGTAAGGCAGTTGCAAGTAACCATGGTTTATGTAATCAACAGCAACGGCATCAAAGGGGATTCCAGATTGTATCATTTGTTGGTTACTGAGAAGTTTATTCAATAAGACACCATTGGCAACCCACGGGTCGTACCAAAATTTAACAGCAGAAGAGCTAGCCATTCTATAAACAAGGAGAGGAAGTAATGTTTCACGCAAACCATGGATCTTTCTCCATGTCCAACTACAATTTTGAGGAACCGGCATAGTCCAGAATTTAGACCTACCAATTCTGTAAGTCCAAACCCACTGAACCCGAAATGAATTCTTCCTGACCAATAGAGAGTTCAAATGAGTACCGAATGCAGCTATATTCCAATTGACAATATTCATAACTCCCAAACCACCAGATTTCAAGTCCTTCTCCAAGAGACTGAAGGAGCATGGCAGCGGTTTCCTGTTATTGATGGAACCAGTCCAAAAAAATCTGAGCATTACTCGCCTAACCATATACAAAAGCTTGATTGCCCAAGTTAAGAATCGGTTGGACCACTTGTCAAACAAAGTAATAATTTTAGAGTACAGTGGTAGACAATCCGCAGTCTTCAGTCTAGAGGTTAATAGCAGGAGGCCAAGGTAATTCATATCAGTGACCAAACTTTGTAGTCCAGTAAGTTGCATTATAGGGGTGGAAAGTTCAGTGGATATCCCCGCAAAAGATATACTTTAACAATTGAGTTGCAAGCCAGTCATATTAAAAAAATCAGACAAAGTATTTATAACACACTGAATTGAGGGAAGGTGAGGCTTTGTAAATATCATTATGCCATCAGCAAACATTAGAGTAGTGACGTTTGTACGCTTACATTTGGGATGATACCTAATCAGACCAGAAGAGAACTTGGTATTTATATATCTTGTTAAGACTTCCATCACAAGTAGAAATAAGTAGGATGAGATAGGATCACCCTGCCTAATTCCTTGCCTACTCTTGAAATGTCCAACAGGTCGGCCATTCAGAACAATGGAGAATCTAGGAGTAGATATACATTCATACACCCAACCAGCAAAGGGCTTTGGAAAGTTCATTAAAGCCATAATACAACTATAGAGGACCAGTGTATGCAGTCATAAGCTTTCGTGATGTCTAACTTTAACATTGCAGAAGGAGATGCATTTGTTCTCGCATACCCACAAAGAAGATCTTGTGTAACGACCCGGAATTTTGGACAATATAAATTTAATAATCTGGGTTTAAATTTATATTGAATTAATAATTTTGATTTATAAATTTGATTTGATTTAAATAATCTTCTTTATTTAATTATTTAATTTGTGAAATTATTTTAATGAGCTAATAAATTGTTTTCTATTTAATAATGTATATGTATTTATGTATATATTTTAAATAGACAAGTTGTTTTTATTTAAATTAGTATAGCATCTTTTTAATGTTTTGAAAATAGAAATTATGATTTATTTTTGATTTGAGTTTTTCAAAAATATTTAATTAAATAACTATATGTTTTTAAATATGAGATAAATGTTTTTAATTAGTTTAAAATTCATTTTTAATTCAAGTTGTATATTAAAATATGTTACAAGCTCTTTTATAAATTTGTTTTAAAGGTTTCTTTTCAAATAAACTACTTGTATATCATTTTATTTATAATAGTAATACTTGCTTTGTTCTTTAGAAATTTATTTAATTCATAATTATGTATAAGATTTAATTAACTAGGCTTAATGCTTATTAACTTTAATTAAACATGGTTATTAATCAAAGAGACATGTGTACATATATTAGAGCTTAAAGCTAACAAGTGTTTATTTTAAAAAGACAAGTGTCAATGTTTCATTTAATTTTTCTTTTAATTCATTTAAAACTGAAAATACATTCTTATTGAATTGTGTCTTCATTCATATTCATATTTTTGTTCTTAAACAAGAAGACCAAAACTTCATTCTCCACCATACAAGTCTGCATATGCTATGCATTCAATTCCTCTTCATAAACAAGCAAATATTTAGACCTGCAAGCATGCATTTTCAAATTACAATCTGCATTCCCCAAAAATTCAGACCTGCATGCAACTCTTCAAAATATTCAAACCTGCATCAACATGAATATGCTCTGCAATTTCAAGTTCTGCATCAAACAAACTCCTCTTTCCCAAAATTATAACCTGCAGACATGCATTTCAATCTTCACCATTTAAGGCTCTGCATATATCATTTATAAACAAAGAAGCTCTGCAAATTTCAAGCATAAAGCTCTACATTACAATCTGGATCTGGAGCTACAAACACAAGTTGTATCTGCATGTTTTAAAAAGCATTATTCAAGTTTTAAAATAGCAAGGAGAGCCTGCATGTTTTAAAAAGGCAACAAACAAAGAAGATCTGCATTCATTTTCAAAAAGCTCTGCAACTTCAAGTTGAAGGCCTGCATGCATTAATTTAAAGCCTGCATGTAAAACCTGATAGCATCGCGTATAAATCCAGATTAAAGAGCTCTGATTTCTTAGCATTAGAACAAACAAGCCTGCATGTTTTAAAAAGCAACATTCAAGATTTTTAAAGCAAGACAAAGTGCCTGCATTTCATAATTTTCAAACAAATCTGGAACCTGCAATGGAATGGGCTCTGCAAGTTGAATTGTGTTCTGCAATTTTCAAATAACAGGTGAGTAACTCCTCTTTTCAAAAATTTAAGTAGGTTGATTGCATGCTTTAATCTGAAATGGATATAATTTATGAAATTTGCAGTGACTATTTTTATTTATGAATATATATGTGTGCATGCAGTTTTCTGTACAATGATATTTTTATTTAATTTTCAAAGTTGCTGTAAATTATTATCTTTGGATTATAAACAGTTGAGCAAACATTAAAATTAGCAAGAATTCAAGTATGAGAATTTGATAAATAAGTAATGTAAAGTGAAACCCTATACTAAACATGATTTTTAAGTTCAAAATATAAATTTTTAGAAAAGAGTTGGAAATGCAGTTTTGAAAGTACCGTATTTTACATATTTGCTTAGTACAGTTGATACATGGTTTTAGCTTGGTTGAAATTGTTTCTGGTGATGGTTTATCCATCATAAATCATAAGAAAATTATTGAATGGGTTTGCAATTCAAGTTTGAGACTTTAATTTGGGATTTTAGTTGAGGAACCCTAGTTTATTTGGGATACTGTTTTGTGGTCGATTGTGTACTCCTCAGTGCATCGAGTTAGAAGCTGTTTTGGGAATTGGTAGGTGGTGTGTTGATGAAGCTTTCGCCGAAGTTTAGGTGGAAATGGTGGTCGGAGGCGCGCAGGGTCGCCGTTGACAGGTTGGGGGAAGACTGGGTATTGGTCTGTTTCAGGTTTTGAATGTTTGTTGGGTTGTAGAGATAATTGACTCGGGTTGGTCTCGAGATTTTTGGAAGGGAAACTCGAAGTAACAAGGGTTTTGTCTCGAGGTCAATAGGGTGTTCAGTGTATTTTTGTTTTCAGGCTTTTATACAACAGAACTGTTCTGTTCTGTTTTAGAAATTTTAAAAATGAAGTTTAAATTTAATTTGAAACTTTGAACTTAGAATTCTAACTAGAGTCTGAAAATGAATTCAAATTGTTTGAATTCTTTTGTAATAATTTAAATGCAGAAGATTTAAGTTGGTTAAAAAAAAAAAAAATATAAAGAAACAGGAAAACTGTTTACAGTTTTGAAAGTGAAAGTTTTAAATGTAAGCTTAATTTGGACTTAGGCTTTAAGAACCTGAATTTGAATATGAATTCAAATAAGTATGAATTCAAATAGTTTGAATTCTGATGTAAATTTAGAAAAAGATTTCAAAGTTTAAGTTTTTTTTTTTAAATAAAACAGAACTGTTTCTGTTTTAAATGAGAAGGTAAATTTAAATTTTGCAGGTGTAGGTTTAAACTGAGTGTAAGTTTGAAGTTTGAATATGAATTCAAATTTTGATTGTCAAAGAATTGAAACCATTCATGTTTTTAAATTCAAATTTGATTTTAAACCTTCAAGTGTAAATGCATTGTTGTTTTGCATTTGAATTGGAAGGTTAAGTATGTAAACTAGGAATTTAAAATGAATTCAAATCTGAGTTCTTAAATCTATTTTTTTTAAACTTCAGTTTAAAATAAAGATTTAAATTTAAATTGCTTCAAATGATTTTCATTTGAATTGAAGGTGTAAATTGTAGAAAGTGTTTTAAAGAATTAAAACTAAATGAAAATGGAAGTTATATTTCAATTTTGAAATTTTAAAGTAATTTTTAAAATTGATTTGAATTTGATTTGAATTGAAATTTAAATCCTTTTCAACTTATTAATTAAGTATATGTTTCTTGTAAACATATAAGATTTAGATTTGTGTTGTTTTAAAATCTTATTTTAAATAAGTTTGAAGCTTAAGTTTAAAAGAAATGTTAAAATGTAAATTTAAAACATTTTGTTTTTAAATGCTTGATTAAATAGAAATGTTTATTTAAAGATAAATAAATGTTTAATGATTGGATTCATTAATTATTAAGGTAATTAAGATGAATATTAATTATTTAATTAATTAATAATGTGGAAGTTTAATTAAATAATTAATGATTTTTAATTTGATTTGAGATTAATTAATTAAGTTTAATTAATCTATAATTAAGAATGGTTAACTAAATTTTAATTTATGATTAAGATTTATTTAATCAAGTGATTAAATTAAGGTTTTAATTAACACCTAGTTAATTAATAATTAGGATTAATTAAATAGTAATTAAATATTAATTACTTAATAACTAATGATGATTAATTTAAGTTAATCTCTTAATTAAGTAATTAAGAATGTTAATGAAGTCATTAACTCAAGATTAATTAACAATTAATTAATGTGATTAATTTTTGATAATTAATTAGATTAATTAATTAATAATCAATTGTTTGAGTTTTAATTACTTAATGAAAGTAATTAGTGAATTATTACTTAATGTAATTAATTAAGGTTAATGTGATTTGTTTAGATTAATTAATTAAGTTTAATTAATTTAAACATTTGTTGAATTGTTTGATAATTACTTTATGTAATTTATGAATTTGTAATTACTTAAGGAAGTAATTAATTAATAATTACTGAATGTAATTAAGAATATTGTTATAAAGGTAATTTGGATTTTAAATTACTTTGAAATTAATCAAGGGGATTAATTAGATAATTAATTAAGAATAATTAATTATGGGTTGAGTAATTAATGTAGTTAATTATTGAATGGTTATTAATCAAGGGTGATTAATATATATGTAGGGTTTAATAATTAACTTGTGTAATCAACCTATAATGCTAATTACTTATTGTAATTAGAGATGATTAATCAATAATGATTAATTGAAATAAATATTAAGACGATTTATAAATTGATTTGAAATCAATTGATGGTTAAGATAAGCTGAATCTTTATGATAAAGTAATTAATTTAATTCATTTTAAATTAATTAAAGATTGAGTAATTAATTTAATTCATTTTAAATTAATTATAGAGGTGTGATCATTAGACCATTTGCTTATGTTTGATGATTGGTATTGTTTGTTTGATATGGTTTGTAATCTCAGTTATGAGATGAATAGTGTATGTGATATGGATGCATTGGATGCTCTTGGATGATAATATAGATTATCTGGTTTGGTATGAATTATCTGTGGATAATGATAAGATTGATTATCTATTGTGTTATGAATTATCTATCTGTGTATATTTAGATAATGAATTGAATTGTTTTAAACTTAAAACAACTTGGCCTTAATAAGACACGCTTTGGTTTTCGATGAGACCGGGATCGGGTTTCCATATTTGGACATCCGAAAACCACATCGATTCCAAATAACGTTAGGTCGTGAATCTAAGTGGAGCAAGTGAAGACTCGAGGTGTAAGGGCTATACGTCAGTATAACTCTGTGGGTGATTCCGTAATGAGTTTGACGGAATAGGTCTTATAGATTCGAGATGGTGAATCAGAGTGCAAGGGTTATTGTCGTTAACTCTGAGGGTGATTCCAATATGAGTGTAACGAGATAATGCCTTCGGTTTCGTTCGAACCCGGAACGAACTTGTATGGATTGAATGCTTTCAGAACATCGTCAGGTGGACGATGAGCATTCTAAGTGATATGTCCTATAAAGGTAATCGTAACCTCAAGCCTCATCAACCGGGAATGGCTAAAACAGGGGAGGTGCAGCAAAGCTTCGTGGGTAGCCCCCACTTGAGAGTAAGATTTACCCCTGTCTAGAGGTCCCTTTATATTTCGGCTGTGTGGGACGGTTGATCATGACAACCGTCGGGGTTGTCTTATTTGGAACTGTTCAGTAAGGAACGGGTCCGGCTTTGTGTTGCAGGGGAGTTAGGGTGGCTCCTCGGTACGGTGATCTAGGCCACGTACTGTGACGGGCGGTACCCCAGTAGCCCTGCCATTGTATGGAATCCAAAATCCAATAAGTGCCAACGGTTTTGATTGTATTACCCACTTTTGTGGCTAGTAGCTGGAATTTAATAGATGTAACAATTTCGGCTATTTCTTATTTACTTGAAAACCCTAGACACTATTATAATATCATCGGATTTCCTATCAAATGTTTTGGTTAGCGTAAGGTAAAAACTTTTCCATGTTTATGTGTGGGAAGTCTTACGTGATACCTTTTCTTTCAAAGGTTTTTAAAAGTTAAGCAACTTTAACCTGTTACTCACACCAGACCCATGTCTGACCCGGAGTTATTTCTGTTTTTCTTTAACTCTTGGGTACTCAAATTTTTACGAGTAGCCAAGGGAATTCAGGTTAGGATTCAGGATTGCTTTGACGATTTGTGGAGGAGCATATGGAGCAGGAGGCTTCTGCGTATAGTTATTTAGTTCCGCTGTGTTTGGTATCTCTGAGTGTTTGTGTTTGTGATTGAGTTGTAATAGCTAGACAGGTGTTTATAACTGTCTAGTATGTGTTGTTTATGTCTGTGTACTCTGATAGTGTTGTAAACTATGTAATATATTATGTTATTAATATAATTTCTTCGTTCCGCTGTGTTAGATTCTGATGTTGTTTCTTTCTTCTCTTCTTTCTTTTCTTCTTCTATCCCTTTCTTTCTTAATTCATGATGCGATTTTCCGGGAGTGGAAAGTCGGGTCGTGACATTTTGGTATCAGAGCGTAGGTTGAGTGAATACTTAGGCTCTGAATAGAGAGCATTAGGTTGAGTGAATACCTAGGCTCTGTAGTGGTGTCTATCTTGAGAGAACGTATTTGTAATTTTTAATATATATATATATATATTTCTACCTATTTGTTGGATTACCTGTTCAAGTTTTCCAATATAAGTCATAAAGGTAGATGAGGTAGAAGTGTGTGTAACACGACTACCACTGGTTGGAGTTTGAATGTTTGAGGTTGGAGGTGTATTTGTCGAGACTGTAGATCTAATACCGTCTCGAGTGGGTTCTGTTTTGATGAGTACTTCATCGATCTCTGAAGGTAACCCGTAAAGGTTCGGAGTTCATCTTTGAAGTGCAGTATTGAGTTTTGATCTGTTGGTAGGAGTCTTCTGGCTAGATAGTTTTTCTGAAGTGGAGTTCAGAAGCATCAGAGTGGATCTTTTCTCTGGTAAGTTGGCTAAGTCAGCATAAGCTATTCTGTTTGGTTGAGAAAGAGCAGTTACTATGGATTTAGGCTGAGTTGATCGCAAAAGTGACTTGCGATAGTATGTTCTCTTGTGTTTGTTGGAGATTGTCTGGATGTCTTCTGGAAGTCAGAGTTTGTCTGCATCTGGAGATCGAGTTTTCTTTTCAGGATTGGAACGGGTGGTTCAGTTAGTAGATGGATGGTTCCTTGAGATAGAAGTTGGTGAAGCAACTCAGGTTTGGGAGGAACATCTGAGTTTTTCTTGTGGATATGTGGAACCATATTTTCTGTGCTGGGTTGTCTGGTCTGTGCTTGTGCTCTTCTTTAGCATTTTCTTCTGCTTCGGATCAGAGTTGTGCAGCGGAAGCAGTTTGGGGATGTTTCTGTTTTCTTTTCCGGATAAGGAGAAGTTGGTTCTGTCTTCTGTTGTTGAGAAGCAGAGTGTTTGTTCTTAGTTTGGTGTGATCTTGAGGAGATCATTGGATTGTTTTGCTTCAGTCTGTTTCTTTCGGAATCAGCAAGAGTTGAGCTGATTAGGTTGGATGTTGGTAGCCCAGGATCGTCCGAAGAATTTTTATGGATAAGAGACAGAGAAATTTGGATTCTGGAATTGGAGATTTGATTTTGGTTAAGTTTTCTCTGATCCAAGGAGCTATAAGTTTGGGATGCTAGCTCCGTAGTGTTTTGGTTTCTTCTGTGATTGGTAAGATCAGTGTTTGATTTTCCTAGAACTGGATTGTCAGTTTGGATAACTGGGATTCAGGGTGTTTCACGTATCTCTAAGGGAGTTTGTGTTTGATATTTCTGGTTGTAGAACCAGCAGTTTAGGTTGGTTTGTTTGTTGAGTCAGACTCGTTTGTAGTCTGATATTCTGTATAGAATTGTTGTTAGGAGCTCTATAGCTTAGTAGTATTGATTGATTAGATTTTATAGAGCGAGTATCCCGATATATATATATACCGGGGAAACTCGTGAAGGTTTTATCCAAAATTCTTTTGGATAGTTAGATTTGTTTTAATTGTGTGAATTGGTTGCTTTGGTTGTTGGCATATGTTTAACATATGCTGTATTTTAAAATAAAATCTGTAAATAGATTATTAAATTGCCTTTGTTTTAAATTTCGGGGACGAAATTCTTTTAAGGGGGAAGGATTGTAACGACCCGGAATTTTGGACAATATAAATTTAATAATCTGGGTTTAAATTTATATTGAATTAATAATTTTGATTTATAAATTTGATTTGATTTAAATAATCTTCTTTATTTAATTATTTAATTTGTGAAATTATTTTAATGAGCTAATAAATTGTTTTCTATTTAATAATGTATATGTATTTATGTATATATTTTAAATAGACAAGTTGTTTTTATTTAAATTAGTATAGCATCTTTTTAATGTTTTGAAAATAGAAATTATGATTTATTTTTGATTTGAGTTTTTCAAAAATATTTAATTAAATAACTATATGTTTTTAAATATGAGATAAATGTTTTTAATTAGTTTAAAATTCATTTTTAATTCAAGTTGTATATTAAAATATGTTACAAGCTCTTTTATAAATTTGTTTTAAAGGTTTCTTTTCAAATAAACTACTTGTATATCATTTTATTTATAATAGTAATACTTGCTTTGTTCTTTAGAAATTTATTTAATTCATAATTATGTATAAGATTTAATTAACTAGGCTTAATGCTTATTAACTTTAATTAAACATGGTTATTAATCAAAGAGACATGTGTACATATATTAGAGCTTAAAGCTAACAAGTGTTTATTTTAAAAAGACAAGTGTCAATGTTTCATTTAATTTTTCTTTTAATTCATTTAAAACTGAAAATACATTCTTATTGAATTGTGTCTTCATTCATATTCATATTTTTGTTCTTAAACAAGAAGACCAAAACTTCATTCTCCACCATACAAGTCTGCATATGCTATGCATTCAATTCCTCTTCATAAACAAGCAAATATTTAGACCTGCAAGCATGCATTTTCAAATTACAATCTGCATTCCCCAAAAATTCAGACCTGCATGCAACTCTTCAAAATATTCAAACCTGCATCAACATGAATATGCTCTGCAATTTCAAGTTCTGCATCAAACAAACTCCTCTTTCCCAAAATTATAACCTGCAGACATGCATTTCAATCTTCACCATTTAAGGCTCTGCATATATCATTTATAAACAAAGAAGCTCTGCAAATTTCAAGCATAAAGCTCTACATTACAATCTGGATCTGGAGCTACAAACACAAGTTGTATCTGCATGTTTTAAAAAGCATTATTCAAGTTTTAAAATAGCAAGGAGAGCCTGCATGTTTTAAAAAGGCAACAAACAAAGAAGATCTGCATTCATTTTCAAAAAGCTCTGCAACTTCAAGTTGAAGGCCTGCATGCATTAATTTAAAGCCTGCATGTAAAACCTGATAGCATCGCGTATAAATCCAGATTAAAGAGCTCTGATTTCTTAGCATTAGAACAAACAAGCCTTCATGTTTTAAAAAGCAACATTCAAGATTTTTAAAGCAAGACAAAGTGCCTGCATTTCATAATTTTCAAACAAATCTGGAACCTGCAATGGAATGGGCTCTGCAAGTTGAATTGTGTTCTGCAATTTTCAAATAACAGGTGAGTAACTCCTCTTTTCAAAAATTTAAGTAGGTTGATTGCATGCTTTAATCTGAAATGGATATAATTTATGAAATTTGCAGTGACTATTTTTATTTATGAATATATATGTGTGCATGCAGTTTTCTGTACAATGATATTTTTATTTAATTTTCAAAGTTGCTGTAAATTATTATCTTTGGATTATAAACAGTTGAGCAAACATTAAAATTAGCAAGAATTCAAGTATGAGAATTTGATAAATAAGTAATGTAAAGTGAAACCCTATACTAAACATGATTTTTAAGTTCAAAATATAAATTTTTAGAAAAGAGTTGGAAATGCAGTTTTGAAAGTACCGTATTTTACATATTTGCTTAGTACAGTTGATACATGGTTTTAGCTTGGTTGAAATTGTTTCTGGTGATGGTTTATCCATCATAAATCATAAGAAAATTATTGAATGGGTTTGCAATTCAAGTTTGAGACTTTAATTTGGGATTTTAGTTGAGGAACCCTAGTTTATTTGGGATACTGTTTTGTGGTCGATTGTGTACTCCTCAGTGCATCGAGTTAGAAGCTGTTTTGGGAATTGGTAGGTGGTGTGTTGATGAAGCTTTCGCCGAAGTTTAGGTGGAAATGGTGGTCGGAGGCGCGCAGGGTCGCCGTTGACAGGTTGGGGGAAGACTGGGTATTGGTCTGTTTCAGGTTTTGAATGTTTGTTGGGTTGTAGAGATAATTGACTCGGGTTGGTCTCGAGATTTTTGGAAGGGAAACTCGAAGTAACAAGGGTTTTGTCTCGAGGTCAATAGGGTGTTCAGTGTATTTTTGTTTTCAGGCTTTTATACAACAGAACTGTTCTGTTCTGTTTTAGAAATTTTAAAAATGAAGTTTAAATTTAATTTGAAACTTTGAACTTAGAATTCTAACTAGAGTCTGAAAATGAATTCAAATTGTTTGAATTCTTTTGTAATAATTTAAATGCAGAAGATTTAAGTTGGTTAAAAAAAAAAAAAATATAAAGAAACAGGAAAACTGTTTACAGTTTTGAAAGTGAAAGTTTTAAATGTAAGCTTAATTTGGACTTAGGCTTTAAGAACCTGAATTTGAATATGAATTCAAATAAGTATGAATTCAAATAGTTTGAATTCTGATGTAAATTTAGAAAAAGATTTCAAAGTTTAAGTTTTTTTTTTTAAATAAAACAGAACTGTTTCTGTTTTAAATGAGAAGGTAAATTTAAATTTTGCAGGTGTAGGTTTAAACTGAGTGTAAGTTTGAAGTTTGAATATGAATTCAAATTTTGATTGTCAAAGAATTGAAACCATTCATGTTTTTAAATTCAAATTTGATTTTAAACCTTCAAGTGTAAATGCATTGTTGTTTTGCATTTGAATTGGAAGGTTAAGTAT
Organism: Allium cepa; assembly: GCA_030765085.1. Lineage (NCBI taxonomy): Eukaryota > Viridiplantae > Streptophyta > Magnoliopsida > Asparagales > Amaryllidaceae > Allium > Allium cepa. The sequence goes on along the minus strand of CM060944.1, from coordinate 382,210,458 downwards.
GTAAACTAGGAATTTAAAATGAATTCAAATCTGAGTTCTTAAATCTATTTTTTTAAAACTTCAGTTTAAAATAAAGATTTAAATTTAAATTGCTTCAAATGATTTTCATTTGAATTGAAGGTGTAAATTGTAGAAAGTGTTTTAAAGAATTAAAACTAAATGAAAATGGAAGTTATATTTCAATTTTGAAATTTTAAAGTAATTTTTAAAATTGATTTGAATTTGATTTGAATTGAAATTTAAATCCTTTTCAACTTATTAATTAAGTATATGTTTCTTGTAAACATATAAGATTTAGATTTGTGTTGTTTTAAAATCTTATTTTAAATAAGTTTGAAGCTTAAGTTTAAAAGAAATGTTAAAATGTAAATTTAAAACATTTTGTTTTTAAATGCTTGATTAAATAGAAATGTTTATTTAAAGATAAATAAATGTTTAATGATTGGATTCATTAATTATTAAGGTAATTAAGATGAATATTAATTATTTAATTAATTAATAATGTGGAAGTTTAATTAAATAATTAATGATTTTTAATTTGATTTGAGATTAATTAATTAAGTTTAATTAATCTATAATTAAGAATGGTTAACTAAATTTTAATTTATGATTAAGATTTATTTAATCAAGTGATTAAATTAAGGTTTTAATTAACACCTAGTTAATTAATAATTAGGATTAATTAAATAGTAATTAAATATTAATTACTTAATAACTAATGATGATTAATTTAAGTTAATCTCTTAATTAAGTAATTAAGAATGTTAATGAAGTCATTAACTCAAGATTAATTAACAATTAATTAATGTGATTAATTTTTGATAATTAATTAGATTAATTAATTAATAATCAATTGTTTGAGTTTTAATTACTTAATGAAAGTAATTAGTGAATTATTACTTAATGTAATTAATTAAGGTTAATGTGATTTGTTTAGATTAATTAATTAAGTTTAATTAATTTAAACATTTGTTGAATTGTTTGATAATTACTTTATGTAATTTATGAATTTGTAATTACTTAAGGAAGTAATTAATTAATAATTACTGAATGTAATTAAGAATATTGTTATAAAGGTAATTTGGATTTTAAATTACTTTGAAATTAATCAAGGGGATTAATTAGATAATTAATTAAGAATAATTAATTATGGGTTGAGTAATTAATGTAGTTAATTATTGAATGGTTATTAATCAAGGGTGATTAATATATATGTAGGGTTTAATAATTAACTTGTGTAATCAACCTATAATGCTAATTACTTATTGTAATTAGAGATGATTAATCAATAATGATTAATTGAAATAAATATTAAGACGATTTATAAATTGATTTGAAATCAATTGATGGTTAAGATAAGCTGAATCTTTATGATAAAGTAATTAATTTAATTCATTTTAAATTAATTAAAGATTGAGTAATTAATTTAATTCATTTTAAATTAATTATAGAGGTGTGATCATTAGACCATTTGCTTATGTTTGATGATTGGTATTGTTTGTTTGATATGGTTTGTAATCTCAGTTATGAGATGAATAGTGTATGTGATATGGATGCATTGGATGCTCTTGGATGATAATATAGATTATCTGGTTTGGTATGAATTATCTGTGGATAATGATAAGATTGATTATCTATTGTGTTATGAATTATCTATCTGTGTATATTTAGATAATGAATTGAATTGTTTTAAACTTAAAACAACTTGGCCTTAATAAGACACGCTTTGGTTTTCGATGAGACCGGGATCGGGTTTCCATATTTGGACATCCGAAAACCACATCGATTCCAAATAACGTTAGGTCGTGAATCTAAGTGGAGCAAGTGAAGACTCGAGGTGTAAGGGCTATACGTCAGTATAACTCTGTGGGTGATTCCGTAATGAGTTTGACGGAATAGGTCTTATAGATTCGAGATGGTGAATCAGAGTGCAAGGGTTATTGTCGTTAACTCTGAGGGTGATTCCAATATGAGTGTAACGAGATAATGCCTTCGGTTTCGTTCGAACCCGGAACGAACTTGTATGGATTGAATGCTTTCAGAACATCGTCAGGTGGACGATGAGCATTCTAAGTGATATGTCCTATAAAGGTAATCGTAACCTCAAGCCTCATCAACCGGGAATGGCTAAAACAGGGGAGGTGCAGCAAAGCTTCGTGGGTAGCCCCCACTTGAGAGTAAGATTTACCCCTGTCTAGAGGTCCCTTTATATTTCGGCTGTGTGGGACGGTTGATCATGACAACCGTCGGGGTTGTCTTATTTGGAACTGTTCAGTAAGGAACGGGTCCGGCTTTGTGTTGCAGGGGAGTTAGGGTGGCTCCTCGGTACGGTGATCTAGGCCACGTACTGTGACGGGCGGTACCCCAGTAGCCCTGCCATTGTATGGAATCCAAAATCCAATAAGTGCCAACGGTTTTGATTGTATTACCCACTTTTGTGGCTAGTAGCTGGAATTTAATAGATGTAACAATTTCGGCTATTTCTTATTTACTTGAAAACCCTAGACACTATTATAATATCATCGGATTTCCTATCAAATGTTTTGGTTAGCGTAAGGTAAAAACTTTTCCATGTTTATGTGTGGGAAGTCTTACGTGATACCTTTTCTTTCAAAGGTTTTTAAAAGTTAAGCAACTTTAACCTGTTACTCACACCAGACCCATGTCTGACCCGGAGTTATTTCTGTTTTTCTTTAACTCTTGGGTACTCAAATTTTTACGAGTAGCCAAGGGAATTCAGGTTAGGATTCAGGATTGCTTTGACGATTTGTGGAGGAGCATATGGAGCAGGAGGCTTCTGCGTATAGTTATTTAGTTCCGCTGTGTTTGGTATCTCTGAGTGTTTGTGTTTGTGATTGAGTTGTAATAGCTAGACAGGTGTTTATAACTGTCTAGTATGTGTTGTTTATGTCTGTGTACTCTGATAGTGTTGTAAACTATGTAATATATTATGTTATTAATATAATTTCTTCGTTCCGCTGTGTTAGATTCTGATGTTGTTTCTTTCTTCTCTTCTTTCTTTTCTTCTTCTATCCCTTTCTTTCTTAATTCATGATGCGATTTTTCGGGAGTGGAAAGTCGGGTCGTGACATCTTGGGCCAGAAGAATGTTGTCAAAGATTGAACGATTGGGAAGGAAGGCTACTTGATTGCTCGAAATAATTTGAGGTGGTACAAGCAAAAGCCTAGAAGCAATTATTTTCGATATACACTTGTACACCACGTCACAGCATGAAATTGGTCTAAAGGAAGACACAGAGTTAGCTTCGTGGCATATAGGGATAAGAGCAATGTTAGTTGAGTTAACTTCTGTAAGGAGAGTGCATTTATTAAAAAAGTTGTGTACAGCTTTGCAGAAATCAACGTGAACAATGTCCCTGCAACAAACATAGAAGTGAACATTAAAACCGTCAGGTCCACCACACGATTTTCTATTCATGGCAAAAAGAGATTGCTTTATTTCATCATCAGTAACCTGTTTAACAAGCAACTCAGCCTGCACATTGGATATGGCTGGTAGGGGGATTGCGTTCAACATGTCAAGGTCAGGGGAAAAATTAGTGGAGTTACCTAGTAAATTTTCAAAATATTCTATGAAAGCTGCATCAATTTGCTCAGGGGATGAGATTATTGAACCATCAGGACAAAGTATAGTGTGGATATTCTCTTTAGCTTGCTTTATTTTGATCGAGGAATGAAAAAACTCAGTGTTACGATCACCAAATTTAAGCCACTTACAATGAAACTGTTGTTGTTTCATTCCACTTTCAATATCAAGGGCTTTGTTGAGAAGCACACAAAGCTTGGCTTCCTTCTCAGCAGCAACCAGATCATGTGGGTTGTTCATCATAAACTCCTGAGCTTGTTTATACATAGTCTTCAAAGTAGTAGTTTGTTTGGAACCATCACCATACTTTTCAGCTGCCATATCCTCAAGTGCTTTTTAAAATGTTGATCTTCCTGCAAAGAATAAACGTGGGGTTACCATAACAATTTGTGGACCAAGCTTTACCCACAATTGGTTTGAATTCAGAGGAGAGGGTCCAGTCGTTAAAAAATTTGAAACTTCTTTTTACATTTTTAATATAGGGACCATTTGAAAGAATCAAAGGGGAGTGATCAGAGAGGATGGGGTGGATTAGATTGACCGAGATATTAGGCCAGCTAGTGAGAGCTTTAAAATTGATGAAAGCATGATCTATTGTGGAGAAAGTTCTGGTTCCATGCCTACTTTTGTTATTCCATGAATATCTTGCTCCAATAGAATGAAGCTTGAGAAGGTCAGAATCAGATATGGCAACACTTAAAGGAAGAATATGCTTTGGGAATAAAGGATTGCCATCGTACTTATCATCAAGCTGATAGCAGCTATTAAAATCACCCATGACCAGCCATGGGTGCGTTTCTTGCCTGAGAAAAGGCAAGAAATCAAAAAGTTTTTGTCTTGAAGCAGAAGAATTGTCTGCATAAATAAAAGTAAGGTAGAAAGATGATTTGGTTATATGGCAGTTGATTTTAGTATGGATGTATTTCCTTGAAGAAATAACAAAGGAAATGGTATAAGCAGCTGGATCAAAAAGGATTAAAATCCTACCATATTCAGCGTCAGATAGGTTATGGAGATACTTCCAATTTGGGTTAACATAAGTAGCAGCCCTTAAAGTTAATGGGAGGTTGAGTTTAGTTTCGAGGATTGCAATAATTTTAAGATTATGGGAGAAGATTAGGTTTTTAACTTGATCAAGTTTCAAATGGCTATGAGCACCCCTAATATTCCACACACCAATATTTTGTATCATCATAAACTAAAGGGATTGATGGGTAATATTTTTTCTACTCCTAGTTGCAGGAGATTGGGAATCAACAGGTCCAGCTTTAGATTTAGGTGGTTTTTTAGCTGTCATTCTGGTATTACAGTCTTTACTTCCAAAGCTAGTTTCATCACACAATTGCTTACCTTTGTCACACCATCCTGGTATAGTAGCAGAATGCACGTAAGGAAAATGAACAGCAGAAGAAGGTAAAGGAGGTGACAAGTTCTGATTGTGGGAAACAGGAGAATTTGGTGGTGGAACAGAGAGGTTTGAAGTGGTAAAAGACAAGTTATGATTGAGGGAAACAGTAGAAGATGAAGAAACTACAGTGTAATTTGAAAGAGATGATGTAGGATCATTTTGCATTACACAGGCAAGGTCAAAAATGATTTTTGCAAAAGAGTTAATTAGATTGGATTCAGTTGTAGAAGAGTGGTGGATATTTATGTCATTTGATGCCTCCTTAGAAGTTTGATCACTATTAGGTTGTGGTAGGCTTGCTTCAAGCTGGTTGAATTCAGAACTGATGTGCACATGCACTGGTGTAACTCCATGCACAGAGTCAATTTCTTCTGTACTACCACTTTCAGTTACTTGGGGATAGTAAGCTGAATCTACCATGCCAACTTCGAGAATTTCTCCCTCCTCAATACTTAAAACATCAACTATTGCTTTAGCCTTAACTACTTGAACCGTTTCAGCAGTTTCTAGAAGATTCTCATCAACAAGGACATTAAAACTGTTTCCCATACTATTTTCATTTCCAAGATTGGCTAGGGGTATATTTTTATTTTTTAAAGCTCCATCCTTGGATCCTCCGTCCACATTTGCAATGTAACACTGCAATATCTTGGTGCCAACAATGTCAGTTTGTTTTTCACCCACTTCCAAAACATTTGCAACCTTTTTCTTGCTTTTATTATTATTTACTTTTGTCCAAACCTATTTCTGAATTCTTTTTGTGCCTGACATGTCATACTTGTCTTTACCTGACTCCTTTATACTATGAGCAACATGAGCTTCAGGATTTGTGACTTTGATTTCTTTTGTAATAAAATTGCAGTTATGTTCAGAGTGACCAAATTCTCTACAAACAACACACACTTCTGGTTTCCATAAGTATTCAACTGTAACCATCTGGTCACTGCCATCCATCAGCTTAACAAGAAAATTATTAACTAATTCCTTGTCAGGAGTAACCTCAACAAGGCATTTAGCAAAAGTTATCCTCTCCAGTCTCTCAGTAGACTGATCCATGCACAGAAACTTCCCAACCCTCGATGCCAACCAATTTACTCCATAATGCGACCAGGCATACAAGGGTATATTATATAACTTGATCCAAACAGGAACAGAACATATTGTCCCACAACTATTTCCCACAGAAACATCCCAAGGCTTCAAAATAAAAAGCTTGTTTTTCATTATAATAGGATCTTTCAGCTTCCAAACTTTCTTTAGATGATACACCACAGAAACATAAGGAAGTGGTTTATCCAGGAAAAATCCCACAAGGTAGTCTTTCCAAACTTCAGAGCCTGCATTAATAACTTCACTGGTAGGCACGAGCACATCACCAGAGAACTGGAGCGGGATGTCCTGGGCAATGTAAGTGCCAGCATTACGTGGTCTTGTTTTGAATAGTGAAGTCCAAGGCTTCGAGTCAAGCAAAGGAGATTGGATTAAAGGTGGTAAAAGACTGTGGACGTGAGAAGGAGACGATGATGAAGGAGACTGAACAGCAACTGCTTGAGGTGGTGGGTCAGGTGACGGAGGAGGAAGTATGGGAGCGGTTGCTGAAACAGGGACAAAATGTTGATGGGACATAGAAGGAATAGGTGTGGCAGACGAGGGAGCAGTTGAAAGCATGGGAAAGTCAGAGGTTTGAAAAGAAGAAAGGACGAGATTGGTTGGAGAAGAAACGGTCCCCATGAAAAAAATGTTATTTAAACTTTGGGGCCAAGGGATTAAGTAATTAAGTAAGACTTACTTAAAGTAATTAAGTGATAATTAATCAGGGAAGATTAATTGAAATGGATAATCAAGTGATGTTAGTTAATTAATTTGTAATAATTAATGAATAAGAAGTTGAATTGAAGATAATCCAAGAGATTAATTAAGGATTAATTTAATTTAAGGATTAATTAAATTAATCAAGTTTGAATCAAACTTGATTATGAATGGTTAATGATTGGATGATATATATCATTGGATGAGTTAATGATATTGGTTGTTGTTGGATGACATTGATTGATGGGTGATAATGTGAATATGTTATATCTGAGATGTGATACATATGCTGCTTTGTGATATGCATAGATGCATGTGATAATAGATGCTTATCTATATGTGTAATATGGTACATCCATTTATGTTAAGTGATATTTTCTGAAATATCTATTGTTTAAATCCCTTAAGTATAACTTGGACATTAAAATGGCGTTTGGTTTCGATGAGACTGGGATCGGGTTTCCATATTTGGATATCCGAAAACCACATCGATTCCAATTAAACGTAGGTCGTTAATCCAAGTGGAGCAAGTGAAGACTCGAGGTGTAAGGGCTATACGTCAGTATAACTCTGTGGGTGATTCCGTAATGAGTTTGATGGAATAGTGCTTATAGGTTCGAGATAGTGGATTTAGAGTGCAAGGGCTATGGTCGTTGACTCTGAGGGTGATTCCAAAATGAGTGCAACGAGGTAGTGCCTTCGGTTTCGTTCGAACCCGGAATGAACTTGTATGGATTGAATGCTTTCAGAACATCGTCAGGTGGACGATGAGCATTCTAAGATAGATGTGTCCTATAGAGGTAATCGCAGCCTCAAGCCTCATCAATCGGGAATGGCTAAAACAGGGGAGGTGCAGCAAGGCTTCGTGGGTCGCTCCCACTGGAGAGCGAGATACATCCCTGTCTAGATGTCCCTTTTTATTTCGGCTTTGTGGGCGGTTGGAACTGCAGCCAACTATGGGGTGGTCTTGTTCGGTACTGTTCAGTAAGGAATGGTTCCGGCCTTGTGTTACAGGGGAGTGGGAGTACTCCTCGGTACGGTGATCTAGGCCACGTACTGTGACGGGAGGTACCCCAGTAGCCCTGCCATTGTTGGAAACCCATTTTCCCTACGAGACCCTACGGTTTTGTTTGTATTACCCACTTTTCTGGCTAGTAGCTGGAATTTAATCATGTAACAATTTCAGCTATTTCATATTTACTTGAAAACCTTAGACACTATTATAATATCACTGGATTTCCTATCAAATGTTTTGGTTAGTGTAAGGTAAAAACTTTTCCATGTTTATGTGTGGGAAGTCTTACGTGATACCTTTTCTTTTCAAAGGATTTTCTAAAGTGAAGCAATTCTAAATCGTTTACTCACACCAGACCCGTGTCTGACCCGAGTGTTTATTTTCTGTTTTATTAAACTCTTGGGTACTCATATTATATATGAGTAGTCAAGTGATTCAGGTTATCCTTGACGAATTCTGGAGGAGATTTGGAGCAGGAGGCTTCAGCGTGTAGATATATGGTTAGAGTTTCCGCTGTGTGTTATTCTGTATGATGTCTTGTATTGTATTAGACATAAATGTTATAACTGTCTAAATTAAGATGTATAGTTGTGTACTCTGATGTATATGATACTATGTATATGTTCTATATTATAGTTAAATCGTTCCGCTGTGAGATTCTGATGTGTTGTTTCTTTTTCTTCTCTTTCTTTTCTTCTTCTATCCCTTTCTTTCTTAATTAGTGATGCGATTTTCTGGTGCTAGAAAGTCGGGTCTCTACAGTCATAGTTTTCATGGATTTATTATGAATCTCTTGGTATGCACGAATAACTACCTTATCATAGTTTTCATGGGTTTACTATGAACCTCTTGGTATGCACAATAACTACTTATCATAGTTTTCATGGGTTTACTATAAACCTTTTGGTTTACCCCCAACAACTACAAAATTTAGGCATCCTATGTTTTTGGTCACCTGACTCCATGGATACAATTCTACTCATTCAGGAGTTTAAGTGATTTATATTCACCATTTGAGTTAACCTATTGGTTCTTCTGCCCCTTTTTTCCCCAAAATACAGTCATTGGTTATCATGTGAATATACTCATATTTGAAGAAGTAAAACGTTAATTAACAATACCACTCATATGTGTTTAAGGTCCTTGAAATACATATCGTAAAACATTGTTAACATCTTTAACTTATATTTTTATCAAGGCAATACTTCTTTAAAATTACATAGTTAAAAACCCTTACAAAACTCTTTTATATAAGCCGTGGGTTTTCCTTTAAAAATTAAAGTATGGGTTTTCAAATCTTTTTAAAACAAAACCTTTTGACCTTGTCGAAAGGTCTTCATAAAAACCTTCCGAATCCAAATCTCTTGAAACCATTGAAACATTCAACAATTCAAACCTTTTGAAAGCATTCAACTCTTAAAATATAAACCTTTCGAAGACATTGAAATTCAAACCTTCCGAAAGAATTGGGTTACACTTAAAAATATTACTTTGGGCCATAGGAGAAAGTTTTCAAAACCACTCTCTGCTTTATAAAACATTAGGGAAAACATTTAAGCCTTTCGACTGTGCCGAAAACTGCTTCTTTCGACCCCTTCGGAAGGTTGGGAAGCGGGTTGTATTTATAAAACCTGTAAATCTTTCGACTAGGTCGAAAGCTCCTACTTATGACCCCTTCGAAAGGTTGAATAAAAATAAAGGCACCGGTTCTTTCCAAAATCCTCTTTAGAACAACCTTTCGAAACCAAATCTTATGATCTTGTCGAAAGGCCTCTTAAATCCTTTCAAAATCTAACCTTTCGACTGTGCCGAAAGGCCTTAAATAAAAACAACTTATAAAAACCAAACCTTTCGACCTTGTCGAAAGGTCTCTTAAAACAACCTTTTGGAAACCAAACCTTTCACTTGCATCAGAAGGATCAAAACAAAACAATGATAAGTTGCAGTAACTTTTTGACTGTGTTGGAAGGTTTCAAAACAAAATAAAAAGCCACCTTTCGACTTTGTCGAAATGTTTAAAACCTTTATTTTAAACATTTGTCTTGGTTGAAGGCAACCAAGTCGAAAGCTCTAACTCGAAAGCACAGTAGGTGAAAGCTTAAGTTTATAAAACAAACATACCCAACTTCGTTGGCCTTCGACCTTACGACAAAAACCCTTCGACTCTGTCCAATTCATTACCTACTAAGATGCTTGATACCATATGCATTGGTTTAACCTTGTCAAAAGGTCTAACCGTTCGACTTAGTCGAGAGTTTTGTGCCGGTAGGTTTAATACTGTAAAATGCTGAAACATGCTAAAAGTATAATTTCTTTATTTTTAACTTAAAGAAGATAGCTTTCTAGCTAACCTGCCTTTTTATGTCAAATTCTCATTGGTTAACAGTTACTTTTCAGAAAAATGCTGCCACTAATTTCAAAATAAATAATAATTTTCTTTTATGAAATGCACCTGTACCTTAGTTAAATATATAAAACATTTAAGTCCCATACCTTAAGTAATTTTATATATTCATCAAAACACTTAGGAAAAATCTGGAAAAATTCCAAAAAAATCTATTTTGATATGTTTTCTAGCATATAAAATTTCAAATCCCAATAATCATTATTTTGCCGTAAACAATTTATAACCCAATAAATCATTTTCTTTACTGGAAAGTTCATATAAAATCCATATAAACTCAGAGAATTAAGAGAATTGAAACTCATCTCCAAAATCATGTTTTCTATAACATAAAATTTTCCCATGGCATTTAAAAATCATTTCATCTCAGCTTTATCCTAAACCATGTATATCTACCTTTTTAAACACCCTTGTTTAATCCATATAAATCATAAATCAAGCAAATCATCATTTGATATTATAAAAACAGATTTATCTTTAAATCCAAAACCATTTAATGTAAAAATCAAAATAGAGATGTAGAAGCTATTATTCACCTTAGACTGGATAAGGAAATTGAAGTATAATTGAGATTTATTCCTTTTAACTTGAATCCTAAGCTTGTAGTTGATTTTTATCTTCTCTTGTTTCTTCCTAATGACAGCCTTGAGTTTATCTTCTCTTGTTTCTTCCTAATGGACGGCCTTGCTTCTCACGGTTATAATTTTGTTTTGAAATAAAAATTAACGTGTGACCTAATGAGAATGGTACAAGGGTAGGAAGTATGGTTATTTACCCTATTGCCCTTATGTTTAATTTCCTAACCATTTATACAAGTTTATTAGATATTAAGTAAGCACGACCACCTCATTTATTAATCAACCTCAATCTCCTTATCTACATTATTCCATTTAATTTATTCTAATTAAACCTCCTAAATAATATCAATAAATTTAGAGGTGTTATAGGCTTCCCTCCTTAAAGAATTTCGTCCTCGAAATTCAGTAAGGACTAACTAGCAAACATAACAATCATCTGTAACATCTCTTAGCAACCAATCTATGTAAATATTCTATAAACATACCATCAAAACAGATCAGGATAAGCCTCTAAAATCCTGTCATACGTCTCCTAAGTGTAGTCTTTCTTGTTGTCACTCCATTGAACCTTTACCAACTTGGCTATCTTGGTCCTCAACCTTTTCTCATCTCTCGCTACAAACCAAACTGGTTGTCTAACAAAAGTCAAATCAGATCTACTACTAAATCCTCTAATTCTGTCCATGGAATAATAGACCCTGGATCATGCACATACTTGAGAAGATGAGACACATGGAATACATTATGGACACCTGCCAAACTGCTCAATGAATGTACTCTGTATGCGAGCTTTCTACTCCTTTCTACAATCTAAAATGGACCAAAGTAACTTGGGGCCAACTTTTCAAATCGTACGACATCCTTCATCGATGATACTTTAATGAAAACCTTGTCTCATACTGAGAACTCTAAGTCCTTACGCCTTTTATCTATGTAACCATTCTGCCTGAATTGAGCGTCCTTCATTCGTCCTTGGATTAACCCAATCTTTTTTGATGCCTCTCTAACCAAATCTGCACCCAAGACAAATTTTTCTCCAGTTTCTAACCAACATGCTGGCGATTTGCATGGCCTTCTATACAAAGCTTCAAAAGGTGTCATTCCTATACTAGTTCGATAAATATTATTATGGGAAAACTCATTCAGATGTTGATGCTCTTCCCATGATCCACTAAAGTCCACTACACAAGCCCTTAACAAATCTTCGAGTACCTTGTTGACTCTCTCTATCTACCTATTCGTCTGTGGGCGATAAGTTGTACTCATCTTGAGCATGGTACCTAATACCTCTTGCACACACCTCCAAAATTCGCTAGTGAATAATGCATCTCTATCGCTGACTATGCTACTAGGAATCCTATAAAGTCTAGCTGTGTTCTTCATAAACAAATTTGTCAAAACAGGTTTCGTCCTGGTTGATTTTACCGAAATGAAATGGCCACTCTTGGTCAACCTGTCCACTATAACCCATATGCTTTCATTTCCTTTATTTGACCTTGGTAACCCATCTATAAAATCCATCGATATTGAATCTCACTTCCAAACTGGAATATTTAAAGGCTGAAGTATCCCACTTGACTTCTGATGTTCGGTCTTCACTTGTTCACAGTTAATACACTACCTAACCTACAAACCAACATCCCTCTTCATGCCTTTCCAGTAGAAGCTCCTCTTCATATCTTGATACATCTTGGTCCCTTGAGGATGAATCTTAAACTTCGATTGATGACATTCCTCTAGAACTTTCCTCCTTAAGTTCTCTATATTCAGAACGCATAGCCGTCCCTAATTTCTTAACCATCCTCTTTGGTCAAGACTAAAATCTTTTAGGGCATCTACCTCTAATCCTTCCGTAAGCCTTCTAATCCTCTCGGCTAAAACTGTATCTTCTCTCTGCTTGGAAGTTATCCTTTTAATCAACACTAGTCAAACTTCTAAACAAGATAACATGGCAGTACCCTAACTAGAACTAGCAGTAGATCTCAACTGTACCCCACAACTGGCTAAAGCTTCTAGATCCTTCTATTATGCAAACATTGCTAACACCACATTCTGATGTTTTCTACTAAGAGCATCTGCTACCTTATTTCCTTTTTCTGGAGTATACTCTACACCAAAATCATAAGCAGCCAAAACTCCAGCCACCTCTATTGTCTCATATTCAACTCTTTCTGAGAGAATAAATATTTCAATGACTTATGATTGGTATACAACTCAAATCTCTCCCCCAAGAGATAATTCCTCCAAATATTCAATGCAAAAATAACCAAAGCCAACTCCATGCCATGAGTAGGATATCTTACTTTGTGTGGTCTGCTTAGATTCGTAAGCAATAACCTTGCCTTTCTGCATCAATACTTCTCCCAATCTAGTGCCACATGCATCAGTGTATGCTACCAACCCTTGGTTACCATCTGGAACTACTACCACTAGCGCATTGGTTAACAAATGCTTTAACTTAAGGAATGCTTTCTCACACTTGTTGGACCAAACAAATTTCATGTCCTTCCTGGTCGACTTAGTCAAAGGCGCTGCTATCCATGAGAAGTGCTTGATGAATCTTTGGTAATAGCCAGCAAGTCCAAGTAAACTCCTAATCTCAGTTACCATCTCTGGTCTCTTCCAATTATTGACTGCCTAGATCTTAACTGGATCAACTGACAATCCTTCCTCTGAAACCACATGACCAAGAAACTTAACTTCTCTCTTCTAGAAATTACATTTGGAAAACTTCGCCTTTAGCTGATTTTTCCTCAGCGTCTCCAACACTACTCTAAGATGAATCTCATGCTCCCTTTCATCTTTAGAGTGCACAAATACATCATCTACGAACACTATCACAAACCTATCCAAGTGCTCTCTGAAAACCCGGTTCATTAAATCAACGTAGAAAGTATGAGCATTCGTCAATCCGAATGGCATTACTAACCACTCATATGAACCATACCTAGTTCGGAATGTAGTCAAAGGAATGCTATCCTCCGCCACTCTCAACTGATGGAACCCCGTCTCAAATTCCAATTGGGAAAATATTCTAGCTCCACTCAACTGATCAAACAAATTGTCTATCCTCGGCAGAGGGTACCTATTCTTGACCATCCTTTCATTCAACTTACGATAGTCGATGCACATCCTTAACGATCCATCGGGTTTCCTCACAAATACCATAGCTACTCCCCAAGGCAAACTGCTTGGTTTAATAAAATTCCTTCCCTCAAGATCCACTAACTGCACCTTAAATTCCCTCATCTCTATTGGTATCATTCTGCTACGTGGTCTGCTGACAGGTTCAGCTTCTGGTACGAGGTCTATTAGAAACTCAACAACTCGTTTCGGAGGTAATCAAATAACAGGCTCAAAGAAATCTGCAAACTCTCTAGCCACACAAACTTGAATAAGGTCTTCTCCAGCCTCCATGGCACTTAACAAAGCACAAACACTCTTACAAGTATTCTACACTATGAAAATGATTCGGTTATGACTATCTGGGTGCCTTAATGATATTCCCAATCCTGACAAAATATCCTAGCCTCATACTTACCCAACCAATCCATACTTAAGATGACCTCGAAATCTATGAAATCAAAAAATACAAGCTACATGCAAACTTGTGACCTAGCAATTCAAGTTCTAACTGGTCACATCTCATCCCAAGAGTTGCATCCCTACTATTGGATTTGCAACCCTTAAGGAAGTTATAAGGTATGTGGGTTCTATACTTAACCTATCAACCAAATACTGTGATATAAATGAATGTGATGTACCGGTATCAAAAAGTATCCTAACTGGTATGCTCTGGATCAAAACATAACTTCCATCACAATCTTTCCTTTTTCTGCTGCAGTAGGTTTAGAAGAAGATGGTGGTCCAATAGCAAACACCTTCCCTCTGTACGCACTGACTGGCTCTAGATATTGGTTCTTATATTGCCCAACTTGGTCACAGTTGAAGCATTTCACGTTCTTCTTCTCCGCAAGCTTCTTTCCTTTACCAGTTCTGCACCCGTGGGCATAATTGCCCTTCTTATCACACTCATAACACACCAAATCAGTCTTAGCGTTCTTAGCAGCTTCCCCTTTCTGGGATTCTTTCTTCTTAAAGAATTTCCTTTTCCTTCTATGAGAAACCTGGGACTCCACTGGCTTCTCCCTAGCCGAAACAGAAAGAATCTCCTAATGGCGGATGGCCATCTCCACTCATATGATAAGGTTCTCTATTATGATTCATAGCCATCCTACCTAGCTCTGGCCTCAAACCTCTAATGAATCTCTCATTCCTTCTAATATCAGTGTCAACGAAAACATAACTATATCGAGATAGCTCATCAAACTTAGCAGCATACTCGATCATAGACATCTGTCCTTGGACAAGATCCATGAACTTCCTCATCTGTCGATTTGGCAATCTCAGACAAGAACCCCTGCTCAAACCTCCTCCTAAAGTCAGCCCATGTCAACTCTTACTCCAGCCCTACGACTGTCACACCATTCCACTAATGAAGCGCTAACCCTTGCAACTATCTAGAGGCTAGCCTTCTCTTCTCTCCATCATTCAAGCCTAGGTCTGTAAAGATCCTCTTAAAGTTCAACAGCCAAATCTCTACTTCAACAGCATATTCCATTCCAACAAATGGCTTTTCTCCCATAGCGATAGAGTCTCTACTCAGCTTAGCATAATTATGTCCAACCAGAACTACAGGATTAGCTCCTCTGACATTACCAGCAGCTCCATCTTGCAAAAGATTAGCCAACAACTGATACACCTTCCCCACATCTAACGGTTGGTTTCCAGCACCCACATTGGCCTCAGCATTTTGATTAGCACTAGCCCGTCGACCTTGGTTTCTTCGATTATTAAGTCAAGCATTTCCATTGGTTGTGGTGCTTCCTCCACCCAGAATTCCTCTTTCGTTTCCTTCACACACGCCCCCTTTCTCGTATATCTGCATACAAGCCTTAGTAAGATACAGAAGCATGGTCTAAGAGAGAGGGGAATATGTACTTATATATATATAGCGAATACAAGTATGTTACTCTAATGTTAACCTAAACTCCGATCATATTTTAAAATTTATTGGATTATGTTTGAAAAAGATTTAGGTTTATCTTTTCTTTTTGAAGTTTCATAAACCTATGCTCTGATTCCAACTTGGAACATCCCCCTACTTGGAGGCCCAAAGCTAGCGGCTATGGATGGTGCAATCATCCACAGTTATTAATCTTAATGACTAAATACAACGGTGCAAGATTCATTGATACGCATATCATAGAAATATGGAAAAAATTTAAAAAAATCAAAAACATATTTCCATATTCAAATTATAACATTTCATGTTCATTACATAATCCCAAATTACGTTATCCACGTTCAGCAAAACATAATTATTACAAATGCGCCAAAATCGACATATGAAGATGCCCCCTTGGTTGATCAGAGTATATAGTAAGGCTCATAAATCGGCCTTTATAACAAATACATAGTGGAAAAGAAAACACTAAATAACTATCTGCCTCCTGCATGTCTTCGGAAGCTTTATTCGTCTAAGAAGAGAACCTGAAAACCGTAAATCTCAAACTACTCAAAATTAATTTAGTACCCAAGAGTTTAAGGGAAAAGAAAAAACTTCAAGTAAGATATAAAGCTTGGTATGAATAATAATCTAACATATCAGTCCTTTAGATATCTAATGAGACCATGACGCTCAACGGAATGGGTTTGTCCCTCACTAGTATCCTAAAACCTTTATAAAACCATATACTATGCTCCTGCTTCGACAATGGTTAAACATACATTTTCAAATACTATGATGATATGCATACTTGAAAATAATAAGGATTTCCCTTCCCCAGTTTAAAATGACACCCTGTCATAATTATAGTTTCTAGGGTCACTATTAAACATTTTAGTTTTCATAGGTTTACTAATAACCTTGTTATAATTAGTAGACATCTTGTCCTTTTCATAGTTTTCATGGGATCACTAAGAACCCATTTCATCTTGCTAGTTAACTTAATTTAATCATGGGTCCCCCTAAAACTAGTAGTCATTCCAATGACTAATCACCTTATCCTATTTTTCATGGGATAACTAGGAACCTATGGAATTATCCAGTAACTCACTTCACATCCTAGTTTTCATGGGTTGACTAGGAACCTACTGATTTCCATTATCCACTTACTTTTCCTAGTTTTCATGGGTTAACTAGGAACCTTTTGACTGATGTCAATTCTTAATCTAGATGTAGTTTTCATGTGTTCACTACAAACGAATTAGCCCCTACCAACTGTCCTTATGCATAGTTTTCATGGGTTAACTATGAACCTTTTGGTATGCACCAATTACTACCTTATCATAGTTTTCATGGGTTTATTATGAACCTCTTGTATGCATCGATAATTATCTTATTATAGTTTTCATGGGTTTACTATGAACCTCTTGGTATGCACCAATAACTACCTTATCATACCTTTTATGGGTTTACTATGAACCTCTTAGTTTACCTCCAATAACTAAAAGATTTAGGCATCCTATATTTTTCGTCACCCTGACTCAATGGATGCAATTCTACTCATCTAGGAATTTAAGTAATTTATAGTCACCATTTGAGTTAACCTACTCGTTCTTCTACCCTTTTCCCCAAAATACAGTCATGGGTTATCATGTGAATATACTCATATTTAAAGAAGTAAAACGTTAATTAACAATACCACTCCTGTGGGTTTAAGGTCCTTGAAATACATATAATATTGTTAGCACCTTTAACTTATATATTTATCAAGGCTATACTTCTTTAAAATTACATACTTGAAAACCCTTACAAAACTCCTTTATATAAGCCGTGGGTTTTCCTTTAAAAATTAAAGTAGGGGTTTTCAAAGCTTTTTAAAACCAAACCCGTCGACCTTGTCGAAATGTCTTCAAAACAACCTTTCGAATCCAAATCTCTCAAACCATTGAAACCATTCAGCAATTCAAACCTTTCGGAAGCATTTAACTCTTAAAATATAAATCTTTCAAAGACATTGAAATTCAAACCTTTCGAAAGCATTGAGTTACACTTAAAATTATTACTTTAGGCCATAGAAGAATGTTTTCAAAACCACTCTTTGCTTTATAAAACATTGGGAAAAACATTTAAGCCTTTCGACTGTGTCGGAAGTTGCTTTTTTCGACCCCTTCGGAAGGTTGGGAAGCGGCTTGTATTTATAAAACCTGCGAACCTTTCAACTAAGTTGAAAGCTCCTGCTTCTGACCCTTTTGGAAGGTTGAATAGAAATAAAAGCGCCATTTCTTTTCAAAATCCTCTTTAGAACAACCTTTCGAAACCAAATCTAATGACCTTGTCGAAAGGTCTCTTAAATCCTTTCAAAATCTAACCTTTCGATTATGTCGAAAGGTCTTATGTAAAAACAACTTATAAACACCAAACATTTCGACCTTGTCGAAAGGTCTCTTAAAACAAACTTTTGAAAACCAAACCTTTCACTTGCATCGGAAGGTTCAAAACAAAACAATGATAAGTTGAAGTAACTTTTCGACTGTGTTGGAAGATTTCAAAACAAAATAATAACAAAACACTGGCAACCTTTCGACTTTGTCGAAAGACTTAAAACCTTTATTTTAAACATTTGACTTGGTTGAGGGCAACCAAGTCGGAAGCTCTAGTTCGAAAGTAAAGTAGGTGAAAGCTTAAGTTTATAAAACAAACATACCCAACCCTTTCGGCCTTCAACCTTTCGACTAAAAACCCTTCGACTTTTTCCAATTCATTACATACCAAGATGCTTGATACGATATGCATTGGTTTGACCTTGTCGAAAGGTATAACCTTTCGTATTAGTAAGAGGTCTGGGTCAGAAGGTTTAATACTGTAAAATGCTGAAACATGCTAAAAGTATGATTTCTTTGTTTTTAACTTAAAGAAGACAACTTTTCAACTAACTTGCCTTTTTTATGAAATTCTCGTTAGTTAATAATTACTTTTCATAAAAATGCTGCCACTAATTTCAAAAATAAATAGTAATTTAATTTTATAAAATGCCTCTTCTCCTTAGTTAAATATATAAAAAATTTAAGACCCATACCTTAAATAATTTTATATATTCATCAAACCACTTAGGAAAAATCTAGAAAAATTTCAAAAATCTATTTTAGTATGTTTTTCAACATATAAAAATTTCAAACCCAAATAATCATTATTTTTTCGGAAATAATTTATAACCCAATAAATCATTTTCTTCACTAGAAAATTCATATAAAATCCATATAAACCCACAAAATTGTGAGAATTTGAAAACCATCTCTGAAATCATGTTTTCTATAACATAAAATTTTCCTATGGCATTTAAAAATCATTTCATCTTGTTTATACCCTAAACCATGTATATCTACCTTTTTAAACAACCTGGTTTAATCCATATAAATCATAAGTCAAGCATCTTATCATCAATATCATAAAAACAGATTTATCATTAAATCCGAAACCATTTGATGTAAAAATAAAAATAGAGATGTAGAAACTATTATTCACCATAGATTGGATATGGAAATTGAAGTATGATTGAGATTGATTCCTTCTAACTTAAATCCTAAGCTTGTAGTTTACTTTTATCTTCTCTTCTTTCTTCCTACTGGTTGGCCTTGCTTCTCACGGTTATAATTTCATTTTGAAATAAAAATGAACGTGTGTGACCTAATGAGAATGGTATAAGGGTTGGAAGTATGGTTATTTCCCTAATGGCCTTATGTTTAATTTCCTAACCATTTATACAAGTTCATTAGATATTAAGTAAGCACAGCCACCTAATTTATTAATCAACCTCAATCTCCTTATCTACATTAATCCATTTAATTTATTCTAATTAAATCTCCTAAATAATACCAATAAAATTAGGGGTGTTACAATAATTATAGGGAAACTACATTTGAAAATCAAAAATCATTCCAGAACGTCAATCTAATACTACACAACCAATCAGAGTATGGTGAGAGACAATATCACTCACCTCCATAAAATATGTCCAAACCAGTTTCAAAACATAGAGCTCTCTATCACGAGCACAGTGCAAGAAACCATATCCAAAATGGACCTCGTATGCAAAAGATATGACCAATATAAGGATTGGAATTAATTTATAACAATTAATTAACTAACAACCATTTAATCACTAATTTGCTAATCCTTCTTCCTTAACCATTTAATCTCGTGCATGTATCACCTGTAAATCAAACCCACTAGCTTTGTACCTTCCCTCTTTCCTATCGTTTTCATTTCTCGACAAATCAACGATTGGATTTCGCCTAAGCGCTCCACTACGCATCCATTCGGCACCATAATCAAAATGGACAAGCTCAGTCCTCAATATAAAACCATGACCTAAAGCCGACCTCGCCCTAGATAATGACGTGTTTTGCTATGCTTAACCGTGATCAAAGAAACTTGGTATGAAGGAGTGCTTCGTCAAGAGAAATGCAATGGTGATCTCCAATCTGCCTATCGCCTCAACAATCTCCGTCTGTCTCAAAACTTAGATTCACAGCCAAGAAGGTGGATGTCTCTAATGAAAATCAATAAAAATTACACCATAGGCATAACGCAGCTCTCAACCATACGAGATAAATGAATATGGTTTCTCAATTTATGTTGAGCGGATTGATCGAATTTATTGTTTGAATGGATTTGTGAAGAGCGGCTATGGATTTTGGTACAAAGGTAATTACAAAAGTGAAATTAGTGGGAAAATACGATTTGAGTGATATTTGTAATATTATATTGTTCCATTTATTTAATTTCTCAAATAAATGGTCGTACGTTTTGCGTCCGTAAGATCACACGACGTGTTCAATCGCAACGAAACTTATCTACTTACATCACCTCATTTTTTAGATCTAATGGTATAAATTTCATCACTATCTAAGACTACACCTCCAGATGCAAATTTCGCCTGTTTCAAGATCATTTTTTCCATCGGATCATCCGATCTCCAAATATAGAAATCCTTTGGTCATCTTAGTCCACAAGGTCAATCCAAATTCAACAGAAGTGATCTTGAATCATGGTTTGTCCATATGTGAAAAATCATATTTTGGGCCTTTTTTTAATTAATGATTAAATATTTAAATCAATTATTTAAATATACGATCGTTAGAATATGGATCATTACATTCTCTCCTCCTTAAAAGATTTTGGCCTCGAAATACAAAGTAAGGGGAACGTCTTCTTGCCTATAGACCTCCAAAGCTCTTCAGATTTCGAATTTTTTTGGCAACATCTCCTTTTATGGCTAGGTCATGGAAAAATCTCATTACAACCAAAATATATTTACGTCGTATATTTAAACATACTTGATCATATATAACAATCATCTCAAATAAATATGCTATATCCAACCATAATTATCCTACATGCCTAACAACCATACTGACATATGCTATCATCTTAAATGCTAACTATCCAACATCAAACATGCATACATGTGATCTATCATCAAAAAGTAACATCCATGCCAATCCTAGCATGCATAATACTTAACTATCTAGTATAAAACATCAAATATGATATCCAATATGAAAGCCGATGATAAAAATGAAATCTCACCATCTAAAGAGCTAGGGACAAACGGTCCTCGTAGTTTTCTTAGTCTCACATATACAATTGCCTTCGCGTTCACTCTATTAAACATCTACTACTCCATTGCCCTTCTCCTAACCTGTTTGTTTCACATCTATTAGTACGAATAGGCCTACGAGGTCTCGAATTCTCTGGTTTAGTCTTAATATCATATAATCGATTCGATGCTAGAATATTCAAAAGCCTCTTGTATGTTCTCCCGAAACGCACTATCGAACAACGTGTATTGGCTATTACAATGCTCTTGGGACACAATGGAATCACACTATCCATCCCACATAGAACTCAACAAATACAAATATTGTTCTACTGGATATATAGAATACAAATACAACATTTTTCATCAACCAATCGACTGTGACTCAAATGCTGTCATGCCATCCTCAATCGTCAGCAATCCATCGACGCCATCTATAGATATATGCTCTCACTACTCAAGAACAAGCAGTCTCTCATCCTTATGAACCAACTATCTCAGTTGGGTTCAAATTGCATCACCTCTATAGACGCTACTCATTCTCTAACTTAGCTATGATCTCCTCTAGTCTAGCTTCAAGCCTCTGACTAGTACCAATAAGGTAAATCAAAGAAGGTTTGATGGTCATACTAATTAACCATCACTTTTGGCCATAATTCATCGAGTTCTGAAGCCATAACAAGTGATAAGCTTGATCAATGCCCACTCTAGGAGTATTTCTCCTAAACTGGTATGTCTTCCACTAAAAGCATCAACAATTACATTTTCCTATGGATGCATAGGAAATGTCAAAGTCATAGAAGGCTAAGAGCTCTAACCATCGCTATTGGCAAAGGTCAAGATCATTCTCGGAGAAGAGATACTTCAATGATGTGGAATCACTGAACAGCTAGAATCCTTCTCCTAAAGACAGTACCTATAAATCCCAAAGCAAACTCTATCACTGCCAACTCCGAATCAAAAGACGGATGCTTCCTCTCGTGCGGATTCAGTTGTCGACTAACATGTAACAACCTTACCTTCTGATATCAATACGGAATCCAATTGAGTACCACAAACATGTATGTAATGTGACGACCCACTTTCTCAACCTTCAAAAATTGACATTAATACATCCTCGGTATTCATGTGTCGTAAATCCAAGTGACGAAGAGGTAGATTATCATGGGGTAAAGAAATAAGGATAGAAGATAGACAAAAGTAGAACCTCACATCGTATTCAACACATAATTATACATATGAATAGTACATGGAATTACTCCAAATTGTACCATCAAAGTTACAATAGGTACTAACCCAACTAGGATAATTATAACGACCTATCCTTATACTGCTGGTAGATACAAATACATAATACAGACACATCGGAAAGTGATAGAAGACTTCAACAAAAGACCCAAAATTGCCGATGATCGATGCTCCATGCTTCATTCCAAATTGCTCCAAGCTTACCTAACTAGTTGGCTGCCCTAGAAAATAGGGCACCCAGAGTTTAAGGGGAAAAGAAAATAAAGTCCGGGTCAGTCATGGGACTAGTGTGAGAAACTCAAAATACATGTTTGAAAACAAAAGTTATCTCATAAAACCACGCCGCACATAAACACGGAGCGGGTTTTTACTTTATGATAACCGAAACATTTTCTACATAGAATATGTGGATATTATTTTTAATGACATTCTTTTGAAAACACTTTTCAAGCAAGTATACATAATCTTAGCCGAAATTGTTACATTATTAAATTCTAGCATACCCGAGGCACTTATTGGAGAATAGATTTCCATACAATGACAAGGTAAGGGACTACCTTCTGACAGTACATCTCTATAAAAATGCACCTGAGGCTCCAACCTTTACCAACACAGAACCAAACTACCTTTACCATATATAGTACCGAATATGTCATCACCCCGTTCATTTTTGACCTACCCGAGAGCTCTTTTTACGTACATCGTGTTAATCTAAAACCTGACGTCATAGCAGGAATAAATATATCTAGAAAGGTGATAACTCTATCCTAATATGAGCGATCCACTTAGTTCTGCCGCAACTACCCTATTTTAGTCATTTTCGGGTGATGAGGCTCGAGGTAACTATTACCTTACTTATAACACATTCCACTTTGAATACCACATTGCCAATCCAAAATCACACAACTGATTTCTACAAACTCTCTCCTGAACTCGCATGTCTCGGAAAAATGTGTTAAGCTAAGAGAAGTTTCCTTCTCCGCCACCAATCAGATTTTATAGAAACCAAATGTAATTACAATTTCAACGTCAGACATCCATCCATGCAAGTTGTCCAGGAATAAGACAAATCGAAGGCACTCTCCTACCAGATCCTATCCAGAGTTACTCCTAGGATTAGTAGCGATTATTCATTGCATTGCGTATTTGATAATGAAGAGATTACTGCTACTATATGTATATTGGGAGTTTATCCCCAAATGATCAACAAGCGGTCCTTCATTACGAAAATCCTTAATATCATACCATGTTTTTACTTCGAATATGTAAATTGGTTCGAAGTGGTCTTCGGATAGAAATTACCCAAACCCTTTCATAATTTACTTAGAAAAATATTTCCAATTCATTTCATTTAAATCTTAACAAATATTTCCTTATTCAAAACTCATAATTTTAATTTGGTTAAAAGCATATTATCTAGGATGTTAATCCAAAACCAGTAAATGTTAAGTAAGCATAATCTATAGAAATAATCTAATTCTACTCAATATAAATTCTTGTATTCAACAAATACTATAGGCGGAATAACGTGAAAGCACCCTTCAAATTCCACAAATAGTATGAGTTCCCTCTTCGGGATTTAACACCGAGTAAAAGAAGATTATCTCTATAAAATTCAAGTTATTTATATTTGGAGAATTATATCCTTGAACTTTGAAATTTTGATCCGAGTAAATCAAATTTACTATCCCATCCGTTGGACCAGTCCGGATAGCCAGGGAGAGCAGGAAACTAGTTTTTCAAACTCAAGCCTAGACACTATCTCTTTGACACCCATAAGGCGGTCAAGTAATTTGATCGACTCTAAATCATTTAATATTTAACCATTCCGTAAATCCTTCAAATCATATTTAAAATACTTTATTAATCATTTGAATATATTTACAAAAGACTTGGAAAAGAACGGTTGCGTTTAAAACTAAATTTCAAATGTTATAGAAAAGTGCTGCATAAAAGTGCCGCGGAAAGTGCCGCGGAAAGTGCTTTTTAAGCTATATTGATCAAAACGACGTTTTATTTATCATTTGAAAACTCATTTTTGATCACTTTTAAAACATTTTAAAATATTTTAAGAATTTACTTCAAATTTTTAAACAATTTTAAAAAGGTTTAACATTCCATATATACAAATTCATTATATAAAGGAAAGTGATTTCTTTTGTGCTTATAGACATGTATTTCTGTGACTTGCACATATATTCAACATTCATATTAAACAACCATCATTAATAATCATAATCAGACACATATAACATCCAATAGTATATAATATGATAGTTTAGGAGTTCGCTCACTTTGGGTTTAAACTACTAACTAAAAGTTGGCTATAGCTTTTGCTAACTCAAACTTTTAGCTCACGATCACTTGGATTGTTGCTTCTATATGGCTCGGCCTATGGATGAGAGGATGGAGGTGATGGAATCCATTAAAGTAGAGGTGAAGAAGAAGAAGATGGAATGAGATGTGTGAACTTCTGAAGCCTTAGGGTGTTATTTATAACATTAGGAAAATGTGGCAAATTACTAAATTACCGTTAGATATTATCAAAATATATCTTACAGCACATCACTTTAGCGTCAAATCCTTGTCTCCATACTCAAATGCATGCATTAATGAGTTGTAATGTGGTAAGGCATATTACAAAAATATCTTAAGACGGAATGACATGCATTAATGGTAGATTTGATGTTTGCTTTTTATGTTTTAATGGTGATTTGATATTTCCTTTTCCACTTACTTTTTGTAAAAAATATTTTAGATATTTTCTTTAGCTTTGATTTGACTAAGTGTGATACACATTTGTGTGTACGTGTATGTGTGTGCATGTACAAATAATGTTGCAACAACTTAAAACAGTTTCCATTTGTCAAACCGTTAAGATTTCGAGATCCAATTTCCGACCATATTTTTAGGTTTTTTTTAATTCAAACTATTTATGTAAACAAAACTTGAAAATAAATTTCTTACCATATTTAACTAATTAAAACAAGTTCATTTAACTTATAAAGCTATATTTAAAATTAATTTAATATTGTTTTTTCAAAGTAGTAAAATTTTGGGTCGTTACATACTTCACCCCTTAAAAGAATTTCATCGTCGAAATTAAGGATAAGAACAAGATAAATCAAAGATAAATATATATAATGAAGTGGTACACTTGTATATGATTTGTGAGGAATTCAGATTATAGATCTTAAGGCTAGAATTAACACTAGAGGGGGTGAATACTGTTTTAAGGAATCACTAATTCCTTTTGATTTTATATTAATTTGAACACAAATATATGCAATGTTCAGACACAGATATGATCAGAGAATCAAATACAGATGCAGATATAAAGTAAAAGCAATAAAGGAAAGAACACACCAAATTTTATACTGGTTCGGAGTTACCCTACATCTAGTCCCGCAACACAAGCACGGATTTCCTTTCAAAATCAATTCTTACAATTACACCCTCGAATTCAAGGCCATGAGGTACACCGCTCCAGATTCACAATCCTCTGGGTAGAGATACTTAATTTTACGGGCAACAAGTTTATCCAATTGATTTTCCAGGCTACAATCACACCTTTTCTCTCTTGATTTATTTTACAGGCTACAATCACACTTTTTCTCACTCAATTAATTACAAAGAAGTCTATAACTCTGAATAGCACTGGGATCTTGTTGAGATAGTGATAGAGAATCAAACTAGAAATGATCTAGTTAGATTCAATGGTGATTTCAGTAGAGTGATGGTAAAAATATATATAAAGAAATGTGGAAGAAGAAGAGGAGTGAAATCAGAGAATATATGAATGTAAATTCGTTTAAAATAGCCCCTATTTATAGTAGAACAACAGCCATGTCCATTCGTGAAAGGATATGATGAATAGACACTTCCTTTGAAATTCAAACTTTTGAAATAAACTGTCGCCTTGTCGACAAGGGTCCCTTGGGGTTGTCGACGGGCCTAAGTTATTTTTGGTAATTTGTTTTTCTTTGAAAATAACTTCTATCTTGTATTAAAACTATTTGAAACTTTATAATTATACTTAACAATATTTAAAATACATAAATAAGTATAGAGAATAATATTTTGGTATATATAAAATTTTACTATAATTTTATATTTAAATCTAAGTATAAATATTAAAAGTTAAATATATTATAACTAAAAGATAGTTTAAAACCAAGGACAATTTGATTTTGAAAATAAAGATTATTTTGAGGCTAAAAGTATATTAAAACCAGGATAGATAGATGTTTTCTATTCTTTAAAAGAAGATTTTGAAATCATTTTGAAAAAAGATATAATTTTGTAAAACATTTGAATAAAAGTTAGTGGATACAAAACAATATTCCACTAGATTTTCCGTAGGTTCCGTCCTACTTAGGGTTCCATCCTTTTAACAAGCTCGAAGTGGATTCCATTCCACGAATAAAATGGATTTTAAGATGTCAGTGCCTAGGATTTTTAACCAAATTCCTAACTAAATTACTTATATTGATGTCTTGAACTCTTGATAATCTTGATACTCATGAGTCTTGAATCTTGATATATTCGATCTTGAGTTTATCAATTCTTGAACTCTATACTGTACAGTCTTCATTCTTTGGTACCTGTATATATATCCTGCATATACATATATATATCTAAACACTAATGTTAGTATTCATATTTTATAATCTTATTCTAAGGTTGTTGTCATCAAAACCATCTTCTCAAGGACTAACATGATATAGCAAGTGATATCATAACAAGCCGGTGAGTACTCCATACACATACAACTATGTATCCATTCTAAATTTAGGGTAGTCTTTACGCATTCTTCCCACCGTCTTCCATATGCAGTCTACTATGTCATCACTCCATTGGACTTTAACCAATCTTAAAACCTTCCTCCTTAATCACTTCTCGTTGTGATCTATGATTCACATCGATCGCTTGATAACTACCAAATTAGGTTCAGCTTCTAAATCTTCTTTGCAGCTATTTCTATAATTTGCTCTGGATCATGCACATATTTTCATAGATGACATATGTGAAAGACATTATGTACACTAGATAACCTTTCGGGCAGTTCCACATGATAAGCTAATGGGCCAATCCTTTCAAGAATAGGAAAAGGTCCAATAAATCGAGGTGCTAACTTCCCTACCCGACCAAATCTTACCACTCCTTGCATTGGATAAACTTTTAGGAATACATAATATCCAACCGAGAACTCTAAATTTATTCGCCTTTGACCCGCATAGCTCTTCTGCCTACTCTAGGATTCTTTCATTTTTTTAATTATGTCACCCTTTTCTAAAGCTTCTCTAATCGTGTAAGGACCTAGTACTAATAGATCTCCAGTCTCGATCCAACATGCTGGGATCTACACGGACGACCATACAAAGCTTCATACGGGGCCATGCCAATACTAGCCTGGTAACTGTTATTGTAAGAGAATTCTATCAGATGAAGGTAGCTTTCCCATGAACCTCTGAAATCTAAGATGTAAGCGCTTAGAAGATCCTCCAACACTCGATTTACTCTCTCGGTTTGTCCATCGGTCTGGGGATGATATGCGGTGCTTATGTTTAGCTAAGTTCCTAAAGTTGTTTGCAATGCCTCCCAGAACTTACTGGTAAAGATAGGGTCTCGATCGCTGATTATACTACTGGGGATACCATGTAATCGAACTTCTTCCCTCATGTATATTTCTGCCGGACTTGCAGTAGTTCTCGTTGGTTTTACTGGGATAAAATGTGTGCTCTTAGTTAGTCGATCTATGATAACCCAAATGCCTTCATTCCCTTTCTTGATCGGGGTAAGCCATCGATGAAATCCATCGATATTTGGTCCTATTTCCAAGTCGGAATTTCATGAGGTTGGACTAATCCAGCGTTCTTCTTCTGATCACTTTTAATCTGCTGACAATTTTCACATTTGCCAATATGGATAGAAATATCCCTCTTCGTGCCATCCCACCAAAAAATTCTCTTCATATCTCAATACATTTTAGTAACTCCGGGATGTACAGAAAGTCGAGAATTATGATATTCTTTTAAAATTTCTTGACTTATCCCATCGACGTTGGGAACACATGTCCTTCCATTCATTCTTAAGATTCTCTACTGATCTACTTTGAATCCAATTCATCTTCCTGGTATTATATTCTCCTCCACTTACCTAGCTATTCTTGAAATGAATGGATCCTTGAGCTAACTCTCTTTTATACAATTAATCAAGGTTGGATGTACCATAAAATAAATTATAACAGCATGCCTTTGCTTAGCGCATTTGCTACAACATTAGCTTTCCTAGGTGTGTATAATATATCAAGATCATATGATGTAAGAATTCTAACCAACGCTATTGTCTCATATTTAAGTCCTTCTGAGTGAAAAGATACTTCCAAGATTTGTGATCTGTGAAAAGCTTGAACTTTTCATCCAGTAGATACCGCCTCTACATTTTTAATGTGAACAGAAAGGCTAATAATTCCAAGTCGTGTGTTTTGTAATTCCTTTCATGAGTCCTTAGTTGTCTGCTTGCATAAGCAATGATCTTTCCATGCTGCATTAGAACATCACCTACTCCTTCACCACAAGCATCAGTATGTACAGTTAAACCTCCGCCTTCACCAGCAATAGCTAGGACTAGAGCGGTAGTTAACCTTCCCTTGAGTTCCTTGAATGCTTCTTCACAATTTGGTGTTCGTTCAAATTTAACATCTTTCATAATCAATTTTGTTAGAAGGGAGGAAATTTTGGAGCAGTCTTGAATGAATCTCCGGTAATATCCTGCCAATCCTAAGAAGCTGCAGATGTCCTTCGAGGTTTGTGGTTGCTTCCAATCTTGTATAGCTAAAATCTTTTCTAGATCTACTAAGATCCCTTCTCCTGACATTATATTCCCAAGGAATCTTACTTCTTTCTCCCAAAAGTGACATTTTGAGAATTTAGCTTTTAGTACATTTCTCTACAATATTTCCAACACAATTTCCAAATGCCTTTCGTGTTCTTCCTCGGTTTGGAATAGATAAGAATACCATCAATAAAACCAACAAATTTTTTTAGCACATGTTTGAATACTCTATTCACAAGGTCTACAAAACAGGCGGGTGCATTAGTCAACCCAAAAGGCATAACTAACCATTCGTAAAAGCAATCTGGACCCCTAAATGCAGTTAATGGAATGCCATCCTTAGCTATTCTTAGTTGATAGAATCCTTTGGCTAAATCCATTTGTGAGATTACTCAAGTACCATGAAGTTGATAAAATAAGTCATCAGGGCTATCCTTCGAATAGAGTGAATAACGGGTCTTGCACCAGGAATTAAGTCAATCCGGAACTCAATTTCCCAATGCGGTGGCAAACTTTTAACTTCCTCAAAAATATCCTAAAATTCCTTGAAAACTAGTGTAACGACCCAAAATTTTCGATCCCGAAAATTCCAGATAGTTAGGAAAGAAGAAAGAGATATAACAAGAAAACAACAAAAAAAACAAGACTCAAAATCTCACATTCGCAACGGATCAAAATATAATATAAAGTAATAACAGTTATAAAAAGGAAAACTGTACTTATTAAATTACACCATAATACTTCAAAGTTACACATAAACACAAACACAGTACAGATACAATCATGTCTCAGATACTGCAATATCACAGCGGAAACTCTCCATATGTTCCTGCCATCCAGCTCGCCTCCTGAGCTCCAGAACGTCCTTCCTTGAAAATCTGTAATACTCGGTCTGACCCGAGTATTATGTCAAAGTAACACATGGGTCAGGCTGGTAACCAACGCGAGTAAATCCTGCTAACATGAAATTCCAATGCACAGAACTTATTTTAAACCCGGGGTAACTCGTATCAATTTACAAATTCACAATTTGTTATAGACATCACTTATTTCACACATCAATTTCTAAGTACCAAAACTTAGATTAAATGGTCCAAATTACTTAAATCATTCCATTCCAGCCTATTGATTTCACATATCAATCTATAAAGAATCGAAGTGGTTTCGGGTATTTACCAATACCCGACTCTGGTCTCTTCGAATTCAATACCATCTTATCCAAGTTATTCAAGTGAAATTCAATCCAACTTTAAATATAAGATGTCACTTTTTACACAACAATACATCATCGACAGATAACCACATTATTATTCTCCACCCATATCATATCACAAAACATTTCATATCAGAGATATCAAATAATCCAAGCCATTCAATATCATTCAATAACTCATAAGCAAGATTAATAAATCACACCATTCCTAATTTATTCAAATAAATTAAATTAATTACTTCAATCATCTTTTTAAATATTGCTTACTCAACATTAAATAATTACAAATCAATTAATTAATCATGCCCTAATTATCATCTTTAATTATATTAAGTAATTTAGCCTTTAATTAATTACACAAATTGGTTTTCCTTAACCTTTCATAGTAACTAATTAACCATGATTAATTACATTGATCTTTAATTAATTACATTAATTAATTATGCTTAATCATCAAAACCTTAATTTATTTAAAGATAAGCCCTTTATCTTAATTGACTTATTTAAGATCCTAATAAATACACTTTTAATTAATTATCATAAATACATTTGTCTCGTATAATTAAATAACATCACTAGTGACCTAATTTAAGGATTAAATTAAACATGGAAGTTTCTTTATTTATATTTCTATTCCAAATAAAACCTTTACTTTAAATTTGATAAAACCCTTGAACTTTGCTTACATTAACTCCATCATTCTAAAGGAAACTCGGCCCAAAGGAAAATAACCGGCCCAAAACCCAATCTCCCTCCTCCTTCTTAATAAAACTGCTAATACTAAAGTCCTACTCGAGCTTAACCTGAAGTTTTCCCACGCAAACTTGAGTCTCCTCTCTCGACATTCCTTCTCGAAAAAATACGAGATCATCATCAGGCAAAAACCAAAATTTCCCGAGACTCCAATCCTTCACAACCCTCCACAAATGTACGACAACACACGTGCATGCTAGATCCGACCACAACCAGCCCTTTCTCCGACCGTTGACAAATCAGCGATAACCCTACCGTCGTTTCCCTCAACCCAAAAACCTTGAACTAACGCTGGAACCAACACTATCGTCCTAATCCTTCCTGCTCCGCCGCTACCAGCCACTAGGACCCATGGCCTCTCGTTTGAAGGTTCACCAGCACCCCTCTACCTTTCCCCCTTTCTCCAGCCTCACTCGGCGCCATCCAGCCACCAGAATATGCTGCGACCCCCTCGCCTAAAACATGACCTAAAACCCTATTCCGACATTGCCGCGCCACCTCGAGTGCCCTGAAACCAAACCCCTATTTTTCCCATGTTTACCGATCCACGACCTTCCTCCAGACATAACCCCGTCGTCCACAACCTACGTGATCACCGAAATTGACCAACATCAATTTCCTTGCAACATGAAATATCACAATATATACGAATTTAAAATCCTGAGATTATAATCAAAATTCCTCATTTTCGAAATCGAATCAAACTATAAAATCAAAACACGAAATTTAAACAATCGAGTTTCAGGCTTAAATTAATTTTTACTGTAATCCATTGTTTTTGAAATAATTGCTAAATAAATTTACTGAGAAACATTTTCAAAGTTAAGATTTCATGATTGCAATCAGAGTTTCTTCAATCATCAATGCCTGGAAGTATTTGAGTGATGAGTTAAGAATTTTGGAAAGAATTTATGGTCTAAAATTCAAGAACAGAGACCAGGAGTGCTTTACACTGTCAAGCACACATATAACACAGCAAATCAAAATTTAAATCAGGCAAAAAATTAAAACAACCGTGCAAAATATGGTTGGGTTATTTATGTGATTAATTATTGCATGCACAAGTTACAAATATTTAATCTTTAACAGATTTACGTTTACTCACAGTTTTAGGGAAGAATAGAGGATATATATATATATATATATATATATATATATATATACTGTTATTCAGTCATTCACACAAGTACTTATATACATATTTACATTCATTCATTTTAAAATTAGTAGGCAAACATTTAGGCTAATATTCATCAAATTTTACCTCAAGCATTTACTACCTGAACCAAGTTTAAATTGTTAAATTTTAAATTTATTCATTGTTCCAGTTTGAACAGAGATTTACTTTCCATTTTCCAGTCATGTATATAATTATTAACACACATATATACTTATAATCATTTTAAAACATCATGCATGGCATGGTTCACATTTTATTTCAAAGATCATCCCATGCAACTTCAAAATATACCAGAAGTTTCAGAGTTACTCACCTGTTTTGAAAAGAATCTGGAAATTTTGCTTAGATCTGCAATTGCTTGAGTTTGGTCTGGATAGATAGTTTTTAAAAATGCTTAATCGAAACTGGATTTTCCTTGAACTAATGTTTGTTTTAAATTGAGCTTTGATACTTTGAATTCTGCCTTTAAAACTTTGCTTTGCTCAAGAAAAA
Organism: Allium cepa; assembly: GCA_030765085.1. Taxonomy (NCBI): domain Eukaryota; kingdom Viridiplantae; phylum Streptophyta; class Magnoliopsida; order Asparagales; family Amaryllidaceae; genus Allium; species Allium cepa. The sequence continues at coordinate 382,177,308 of CM060944.1, read as the reverse complement.
CCAGAAATTTTGTTGGCAGTTCAATTTTTCTTTGATCTGCTTGAATGATTCAGTTTTAAAATGGTTGTTGTTTGATGATTTCCTAGTTTGTATTCTTTTTCTCAGGCTTTAATCTTTTTTTGAAATATGAAGATAAAAAAAAGAAATGAGAAAGAAATGAGAAAGGAATAGAAAGCAACGCCGGAGTGTAATGGGATCTTTCTATTCAATCGCCAAGTCTGTAATGGACTTGGCAAGGGTCAAGAGTGACCAACGACAGTCCAGAGAGACTAAAAAACTTCATTCTTAACTTCCGCTGGAAGAAATTGATAACGATTTGGCTTCGAACAGCCACGGACTTGATTGATAATGCTATAAGCTCCGAATAAAACATGAACTCACTACGTTCAATTTGAGAATGATCAAAACACACCTTTTATCAAAAGGCATGTTTTGGGGGGCAAAATGTTATCCCAACTTTTAGCAAAGCCGAGATACCCAAAACTGATTGAAAATTAATAATAGCTTGTAATGAACATCGACTATGCATTGCAGGATAAGCATGGATATCGATGGATTTTGTCCGGGCCCAGATCAGGCTACAATTGATAGAGCACTGAAAGCAAAGTCATGGGAACCAGCGTTCCAAATTTCAGGTTAATCGGAGTTCGTATGAATGAGATATGATCAATATAGGTTAGAGAGAGCATGCTGTTCGTATCCATGAAGAGGTCGAGGTAATGGTCCATTCGAATCCATCAGGTTTTGTCCTGTTCGAATCCATCCGAAGTTAGTCATTTCGAATCGATCGACTTCGAACCAATCAACTTCGAAACAATCGACTTCGAATCGATCATCTTCGAATCGATCAGTTTCGAAGTGATCTGATAGGCCTCACCTCAGCTCTGTTCGAACCGATCAAGAATCTCCGCACCTAGTTCGAATCCATCAAGTTCGTATCAATCAGTGTGGAACTATTCGTATCCATCGTGCTTCGAATCGATCATACTTGACGATTGGTTTGTATCCATCCAAAGTCATGTTATTCGTATCGATCTCGGGGGACCCCGCTTCATATTGGTCCATCAGTAGTGCAACTCGTATCGATGGTGAGGGCTTTGTTTGCATCCATGCACTGACTGTTCGTATCGATAGGATTTCACAACGATCTGACGATGCGAACGCTTATAAATAATCGATGCGAATGGCGCCGTTACTATCGATACAAACGGTACGAAGGGTCAACACGAACTCAACTCCGATGATGGATGCGAATAATACTCTTTCAACTCAGCATAAAAGGTGGAGCGATCCGAGAATCTCGCTCCACGTCACTCCGCATCACCATGCGCATCTGGTTCACACCTGCTTCGGATGGATTCGAAAAGGATGGATACGAAATCATGGTTTCGAACTCGGCGACACACGAAAATCACAATCTCGTATCGATCGTATCTCCCAAACCGCAGATCCAAATGCAACCAAATTTTCACAGGAGCTTACGCACAAGGTAAAGAATGTACTTGCCAAGTTTCAGCCGATTGGACCATTTCTTGATGGATACGAAATTGATTCGTATCGATCACAGATCGAGTCGAAACTTGGTGGGACCGGTCGCGTGGGCCCACTCACGTGCCGGAAAAAGTCTCCTGGAGTTTGAGCGAGATCTGAGCCTCCTACGCCTATAAATAGCCCCCTGAAGCCTACAGAAAAAGGATCTTTGGCCATTCAACGTCCAGACTCTGCCGGATTCGATTCTATTTCCCTCCATAGCTGTTATAGCCAAAATTCAATCATTGTAACTGCTGCAATCCCTTGTAACCAGCAAAGAACATCAATAAAAGTTAAAACTTTGAAGTGGACGTAGGCCGGAGATAGCCGAACCACTATAAATCTTGCGTTTCTGATTGTTATCTTTGTATTGTTGTTTGTTGCTTGCTTGGATCTGAGACTTGTGCTTGAATATTGTTGATTTATATTCGTTGTTTGGTGCTTTCACAATACTTGGGGTTCGTGACCATTTTTGGCGCAAACACTTTGGTGCTTTCACTAAGAAGACCAGCACCCGCTACATCGGATCGAAATTGGAATTGAAAATCTCGAAGACTTCAGACTTGGAGAAAATGACTAGACAAAACAGTAGAAGGCAGAGGGCTGAAAGAAGCCAACAAGGAGGAAGCCAGGAGGCATCCTCTGGAGCAGGAGAAGGACAAGCTTCCGTCTGCATCACTAGAGATGAGATGGAGGCTATGGCTAATTCAATACGCGAAAGCATGATGAAGACTCACCAAGAGATGATGCAGAATTTTCTTGAGCAGATAAGAGCAGCGAACGTGCAGAACCTTGGGCCAACTACAGCGGCTGCAAGTGCAGGACAAGGAGTCAGGAATGCGGAGGCCAATGAAGGTCAAGTTCAAGACCGTAGTACTGCACCTAAAGGCAATCAACAAGGACTTGGGGGCAGACCCTCAGGATCAGACACTGGAAGACCCATAGATGAAGCTCAGCAGGCTGGAGTCAATGCTACTGTTACTGAGCCACATAAAGAGTATGTACCGGAGTTCCCTTCAAGACTTGGCGGGCAGGATAGAAACATGAAAAGGGGGGCAACCCTCGGATGGAGACGAAAGAATGATTGGTCTAGTGCGACGAATTATGAGAGCAGGATTGTCAAGTGGAGGATTACAAGAAGCCAGTCGGAGTCAGTTCGCTCCGAATATCAGGAATGCAAGGAATCCTCCAAAGTTCAAACTGCCTACGCTAGATCCTTATGACGAGAGGTCAGACCCAACGATGCATATTACCAGATACATCAGGCACATGGAAGTGCTAGGGGCACCCAAGGAAGTGATGGCTTGATGCTTCCCTCTATACTTGTCAGACTTAGCTGCGCTTTGGTTTAGACAGCTGGAGACTGGATCAATCAGGACATGGGGCGAGCTTGTGGATTGCTTCATGAGACAGTTTAGGGTCCATGTGACGCGACCTAAGAGTGTGATGACTCTAGCTTCAATCAAGCAAAGGACCGGAGAGTCCATAAAATATTTCTTATTGCGGTTCAATGCTACGGTGGCTTCTGTAGATCGCCCGGATCCATCGATGATTTTGATGGCGGCAGTAGCAGGAGTCAGGGAAGGCACCGATTTCAAAGATTCTTTGGCAATAGATCCCCCGCAAGATCTTGGATAATTTTATCATGAAGCTGAAAGATTCATTCGGCTGGAAGAGTCACGAGCCGAAAGGAGAGAAATAAATGCTGTGCAGGGCGAAGGAACTGCCAAGGAACAGTCGGGAGCAGACAAAGGAAAAAGAAAGTAGGACGATGGACGTGATGGTCCTGATAAACGGAAGAAATTCCGAGAGCCTAGATTCAGACAGTACACGGATCTGATGGCAAGTCTAGAAAGGATTTACACTGAAACTCGGGGGCAACTCCCCTATCGAAAACCACCCAGGAGAGATCCCGCTGAGAGGGAGCGCAGAACTGGAAAATACTGCATATTCCATGATCTGGATGGGCACACTACAGATGAATGCTGCCACCTAAAGGATGAGGTGGAAGAACATGCCAAGAATGGTAGATTTCCACAATATGTTAGAGAACGCACAATAGTGGTAAGGCCTGAACGACTACCGCCTCCACCTAACAGAAACGATCCTGGATCGGGATCACGACTCGTCATCAACTGATTAAAGATGGCAGGGGCCAAGTCCAGGATTTGAACCTTGGTCAAATAATTTTATTAGGTTTTCTTTTAAGAATAAACAGCTACTCCACTTACTCATGTACGTGAACCGGAGAGATCCATAGGCATGCTCTGAGATGGAGATAGACCAATATGCCCGGAGAGGCAATGTTTAGCTTTTTCCTGATGTTCGAGATTGAACATTTAGGACCTGAATTTAATAAATAAATTAGAATTTCTTGAAACAAACCTTTGACCGGAGAGTTAAAGGATGAATATTGAATACCAATATAAAAATGATCGCTTTATGACCCTACCTGGAGAGGGGAGGTCCGGAGTGCAAGAAGTGAGTTGCTTCGCCGGAGAGCGAGAGGATCGACTCACTTAACGTCGTTTCCCATTCACCGGAGAGTGATTAAATCGGGATTCGATAAGAGCCCAGAGGGGCTGTGATCGACCCATGATTTAGGCCATGACATCGCTTAATATTCAGATACACTGAACCGCAGTGCAAGAAGTGAGTTGCTTCGTCGGAGAGCAACAGGATCGACTCACTTAACGCCGCCTCCCCTTCACCAGAGAGTGACAGGATGGGATCCAGCAAGAGCCCGAAGAGGATATGATAGGTTTAGAACAACCAAGACATCGCTGTATGCCCTAGCTGGAGCCGGAGAGCAAGGGATAGAAAGCAACGCCGGAGTGCAAGGGATCTTTCTATTCAATCGCCAAGTCTGGAATGGAATTGGCAAGGGTCAGGAGTGACCAACGACAGTCCGGAGAGACTAAAAAAACTTCATTCTTAACTTCCGCTGGAAGAAATCGATAACGATTTGGCTTCGAACAGCCATAGACTTGATTGAAAATGCTATAAGCTCCGAATAAAACATGAACTCACTACGCTCAATTTGAGAATGATCAAAACACACCTTTTACCAAAAGGCATGTTTTGGGGGGCAAAATGTTATCCCAACTTTTAGCAAAGCCGAGATACCCAAAACTGACTGAAAATCAATAATAGCTTATCATGAATATGGACTATGCATTGTAGGATAACCATGGATATCGATGGACTTTTTCCGGGCCCGGATCAGGCAACAATAGATAGAGCACGGCAAGCAAAGTCATGGGAACCAGCGTTCCAAATTTTAGGTTAATCGGAGTTCGTATGAATGAGATATGATCAATACAGGTTAGAGAGAGCATGCTGTTCGTATCCATGAAGAGGTCGAGGTGATGGTCCATTCGAATCCATCAGGTTTTGTCCTGTTCGAATCCATCCGGAGTTAATCATTTCGAATCGATCGACTTCGAACTGATCAACTTCGAACCGATCGACTTTGAATCGATCGTTTTCGAATCGATCAGTTTCGAAGCGATCAAATAGGCCTTACCTCAGCTCTGTTCGAACTGATCTAGAATCCCCACACCTAGTTCGAATCCATCAAGTTCATATCGACCAGTGTGGAACTAGTCATATCCATCGTGCTTCTAATCGATCATACTTGACGATTGGTTTGTATCCATCCAAAGTCATGTTATTCGTATCAATCTCGGGGGACCCCGCTTCGTATCGGTCCATCAGTAGCGCAACTCGTATCGATGGTGAGGGCCTTGTTCGTATCCATGCACTGACTGTTCGTATCGATCGGATTTCACAACGATCGGACGATGCGAATGCTTATAAATAATCAATGCGAATGGCGCCATTACTATCGATGCAAACGGTACGAAGGGGTCAACACGAACTCAACTCCGGTGATGGATGCGAATAATACTCTTTCAACTCGGCATAAAAGGTGGACCGATCCGAGAATCTCGTTCCACGTCACTCCGCATCACCATGCGCACCTGGTATCGATTATATCTCCCAAACCGCAGATCCAAATGCAAAGAAATTTTCACAGGAGCTTACGCATAAGGTAAAGAATGTTATTGCCAAGTTACAGCTCGATTGGATCATTTCTTGATGGATACGAAATTGATTCATATCGATCACAGATCGAGTTGAAACTTGGTGGTACCGGTCGCGTGGGCCCATTCATGTGCCGGAAAAAGTCTCCCGGAGTTTGAGCGAGATCTGAGCCTCCTACGCCTATAGATAGCCCCCTGAAGCCTACAGAAAAAGGATCTTTGGCCATTCAACGTCCAGACTCTGCCAGATTCGATTCTATTTCCTTCCATAGCTGTTATTGCCGAAATTCAATCATTGTAACTGCTGCAATCCCTTGTAACCAGCAAAGAACATCAATAAAAGTTAAAACTTTGAAGTGGACGTAGGCCGGAGATAGCCGAACCACTATAAATCTTGCGTTTCTAATTGTTATCTTTTTATTGCTGTTTGTTGCTTGCTTGGATCTGAGACTTGTGCTTGAATATTGTTGATTTATATTCGTTGTTTGGTGCTTTCACAATACTTGGGGTTTGTGACCATTTTTGGCGCAAACACATATCCAGGTTCACCGTCAAAAATCGAGTGAAAAAATCCCAACTCGGATCCATATAACTGTCTCGAAATTCTGTGCTTGAATCTGGATCAAATAACTATGCGAATAGAATAATATACGTACATCCTATGTATCTATCTTTATTGATTATTAACCAAATCAATTCACCTTTCTATTCACATTCACTTTAATTTCTATCCACTTACTCACATTTGTTTCAATCCCATTTGGATCATCACCTCTATTCTTATCTCAATTGGGTATTTAATCATAAACAGTTTGCACTCTAACGAACTTAAAATTTGAAAATAGCTTGAAGAGTTTAAAAATAGATAAGTAGTTGAAAAATAATTATTAATTTGTAAAATAACTGTAAAACAGTTAAGTAATTGTAAAATAGTGGAAAATTAGTCAACTAGTTATAGATATTTTTAAATAATTGCAAAATTGTTGTAAAATAGTAATTAGTTATAAAATAGCCGAGAAAAAGTAATTAGTTTATAAAACATTTTTAAAATAGTTAAATAGTTCCAAAATAATTGTAAAATAAGTATAAGATAGTTTAGGTTTAAGAAGAATGATTGTATAGTAAATAGTTTGGAAAAATAGATATGTATTAAAACAATTTATTTTAAGAATAGTCCAGAGTCAATCTGTTCAATTCCTAACCTCCATTTTCAATCAATTCGATTTAAATTTCCACTCCCATTTAAATTGACTCAATTCTAATTTAAATAACTTCAATTTCCATTGAAATTGATTCAACCCCAATTCAAGTTGAATTAATCCTCAATTTCTTTCCTAAATTCAAATCAAATTCCATTTGAATTTACTCATTCAACTTTAATCACAATTTTAATTAATTCAAATAAATTTCAAATTAAACCAATTTCAATTCATAGCAATTTCAGTTTGAATTATTTCCAATTCCCATTTGAATTTGATCTCATTCAACTTCAATTTCATCTCAAATTAATCCAATTCAAATTTTCCATTTGAATTTTTAAACTTATCCATCTTCAATCACAATTCTAATTAATTCAAATCAAATTCAATTTAAATTAATTCAATTTCAGCTTAAAGATTATTAATAACAACAGGATGGTATCATTCCAATTATCTTAAAACATCCATCCATTTCAATTTCCAGATCTCAAACCCATTTTGAGATCACACAAACTCCCAATTCAAATTAACCATTTAACTTCCCAAGTTAAATTCCAATTTCATCTTTAAATTTCCAAATCAGATTGTTCATTCAAACTTATTTAACTTCTTCTAAGTCAAATTCAATTCAAATACCATTTACCTTACTCAAATTTGAATTCCCACTTCAAATTTCAAAATTATTTCCCGCTTATAAGTTGAAAATTTATATCACTCTGGTTTTCTCATCGCATTCCAAATAAGAATTTAAAATTTAACATTTAGAGTTTATTTCAAATCATCATTGATATTATGTATATTCCTCATATATACATATTATTTTAAACCACCTTTGGTATTTAATTTAAAACAAATTTCTTTAAATTTTCAAACAACTCTTGCTTGAAATAGGACCCTTTCATAACATTATTTATTATTTCTTTATCATTTTGAAACAATTTTCAAATTCGGGACCCAGATTTGAAACTTCACAATTCATATCATCTTCAATCCTAATTTATAAGTAATACCTGCCTAAATGTTTTATTTCCCTAAAACATTCATTATTATCTTATTCTGAAACTCTTTCCCAAATTCAAAATTTTAATTTCAGTTTGAATCCATTTCAAACTTATCATTATTTAATTTTCAATTTGGTTGTATTTCTATTACCACTTAATTTAATTCCAATAATTTAACAACCAATTACCTTAATATTTATTAGAAAGAAATATTGCTTTATATATCAAAATATATTCTTATATAGAATCATTTAAAACTTTATATAAGAAAATAACAAGTACGATCTCATATACACACACACGCACACACGCACACACTCAACTCATTCTAGGGTAACGTTGACCGTATCCTTATTGAGTAATCCTATCAGAGCCAAGGTTCTCGCTTAACCTTTTGCTCTAATACCAAATGTAACGAACCGAAATTTTCGATCCCGAAAATTCCAAATAGTTAGGAAAGAAGAAAGAGATAGAAGAAGAAAACAGAAAAAACAAAACTCAAAATGTCACATTCGCAGCGGATCAAAATATAATATTAAGTAATAACAGTTATACAAAGGAAAACCGTACTTATCAAATTACACTTTAATACATCAAAGTTACACATAAACACAAACACTGTACATATACAATCATGTCTTAGATACTACAATATCACAGCGGAAACTCTCCATACATTTCTGCCATCCAGCTCGCCCCCTGAGCTCCAAAACGTCCTTACCTGAAAATCTGTAATACTCGGTCTGACCCTAGTATTACTTCAAAGTAACACCCGGGTCAGGTTGGTAATCGGCGTGAGTAAATCCTTCTAACATGAAATTCAAATGCATAGAACTTATTTTAAACCCAGGGCAACATGTATCAATATACAAATTCACAATTTGTCGTAGACATCACTTATTTCACACATTAATTTTTAAGTACCAAAACTTAGATTAAATGGTCCAATTCACTTAAATCATTCCATTCCAGCCTATTGATTTCACATATCGATCTATAAAGAATCGAAGTGGTTTCGGGTATTTACTAATACCCGACTCCAGTCTCTTCGAACTCAATACCATCTTATCCAAGTTATTCAAGTGAAATTCAATCCAACTTTAAATATAAGATGTCACTTTTTACACAGCAGTACATCATCGATGGATAACCACATTATTATTGTCCACCCAAACATATCATATCACAAAACATTTCATATCAGAGATATCAAATAATCCAAGCCATTCAATATCATTCAATAACTCATAAGCAAGATTAATAAATCACACCATTCCTAATTTATTCAAATAAATTAAATTAATTACTTCAATCATCTTTTTAAATCTTGCTTACTCAACATTAATTAATTACAAATCAATTAATTAATCATCCTCTAATTATCATCTTTAATTATATTAAGTAATTTAGCCTTTAATTAATTGCACAAATTGATTTTCCTTAACCTTTTATAGTAATTAATTAACCATGATTAATTACATTGATCTTTAATTAATTAAATTAATTATTTATGCTTAATCATCAAAACCTAAATTTATTTAAAGATAAGCCCTTTATCTTAATTGTAGTTAGGAAAGAAGAAAGAGATAGAAGAAGAAAACAGAAGAAAAAAACAAGGCTCAAAATCCCACATTCGTAGCGGATCAAAATATAATAATAAATAATAACAGTTATAAAGGAAAAATGTACTTATCAAATTAAATTTTAATACATCAAAGTTACACATAAACACAAACACAGTATAGATACAATCATGTCTCAGATACTACAATATCACAGTGGAAACTCTCCATACGTTCCTGCCATCCAGCTCGCCTCTTGAGCTCCAGAACGTCCTTACATGAAAATATGTAATACTCGGTCTGACCGAGTATTACGTCAAAGTAACACCCGGGTCAGGCTGGTAACTAGAGTGAGTAAGGCCTTCTAACATGAAATTCCAATGCATAGAACTTATTTTGAAACCGGGGTAACTCATATCAATTTACAAATTCACAATTTGTTATAGACATCACTTATTTCACACATCAATTTCCAAGTACCAAAACTTAGGTTAAATGCTCCAACTCACTTAAATCATTCCATTCCAGCCTATTGATCTCACATATCAATCTATAAAGAATCGAAGTGGTTTCGGGTATTTACTAATACCCGACTCCGGTCTCTTCGAAATTTAATACCATCTTATCCAAGTTATTCAAGTGAAATTCAATCCAACTTTAAATACAAGATGTCACTTTTTACACAGTAATACATCATCGATAGATAACCACATTATTATTGTCCACCCAAACATATCATATCACAAAACATTTCATATCAGAGATATCAAACAATCCGAGCCATTCAATATTATTCAATAACTCATAAGCAAGATTAATAAATCACACCATTCCTAATTTATTCAAATAAATTAAATTAATTACTTCAATCATCTTTTTAAATCTTGCTTACTCAACATTAATTAATTACAAATCAATTAATTAATCATCCTCTAATTATCATCTTTAATTATATTAAGTAATTTAGCCTTTAATAATTACACAAATTGATTTTCCTTAACCTTTCATAGTAATTAATTAACCATGATTAATTACATTGATCTTTAATTAATTACATTAATTAATTATTCTTAATCATCAAAACCTTAATTTATTTAAAGGTAAGCCCTTTATCTTAATTATAGTTAGGAAAGAAGAAAAAGATAGAAGAAGAAAACAGAAAAAACAAGACTCAAAATCTCACAATCGCAGTGGATCAAAATATAATATTAAATAATAACAGTTATAAAGGAAAAATGTACTTATCAAATTAAATTTTAATACATCAAAGTTACACATAAACACAAACACAGTATAGATACAATCATGTCTCAGATACTACAATATCACAGTGGAAACTCTCCATACGTTCCTGCCATCCAGCTCGCCTCTTGAGCTCCAGAACGTCCTTACATGAAAATATGTAATACTCGGTCTGACCGAGTATTACGTCAAAGTAACACTCGGGTCAGGCTGGTAACTAGAGTGAGTAAGGCTTCTAACATGAAATTCCAATGCATAGAACTTATTTTAAACCCGGGATAACTCGTATCAAATTACAAATTCACAATTTGTTATAGACATCACTTATTTGACACATCAATTTCTAAGAACCAAAACTTAGATTAAATGGTCCAATTCACTTAAATCATTCCATTCCAGCCTATTGATTTCACATATCAATCTACAAAGAATCGAAGTGGTTTCGGGTATTTACTAATACCCGACTCCGGTCTCTTCGATTTCAATACCATCTTATCCAAGTTATTCAAGTGAAATTCAATCCAGCTTTAAATACAAGATGTCACTTTTTACACATCAATACATCATGATAGATAACCACATTATTATTGTCCACCTAAACATATCATATCACAAAACATTTCATATCAGAGATATCAAACAATCCAAGCCATTCAATATCATTCAATAACTCATAAGCAAGATTAATAATTCACACCATTCCTAATTTATTCAAATAAGTTAAATTAATTACTTCAATCATCTTTTTAAATCTTGCTTAATCAACATTAATTAATTACAAATCAATTAATTAATCATGCTCTAATTATCATCTTTAATTATATTAAGTAATTTAGCCCTTAATTAATTACACAAACTGATTTTCCTTAACCTTTCATAGTAATTAATTAACCATGATTAATTACATTGATCTTTAATTAATTACATTAATTAATTATGCTTAATCATAAAAACCTTAATTTATATAAAGATAAGCCCTTTATATTAATTGTAGTTAGGAAAGAAGAAAGAGATGAAAGAAGAAAACAAAACAAAACAAGACTCAAAAACTCACATTCCCAGCGGATCAAAATATAATAGTAAATAATAATAATTATACAAAGGAAAACTGTACTTATCAAATTAAATTTTAATACATCAAAGTTACACATAAACACAAACACAGTATAGATACAATCATGTCTCAAATACTACAATATTACAGCGGAAACTCTCCATACGTTCCTGCCATCCAGCTCGCATCTTGAGCTCCAGAACGTCCTTACCTGAAAATCTATAATACTCGGTCTGACCCGTGTATTACGTCAAAGTAACACCTGGGTCAGGCTAGTAACCAGCGTGAGTAAATCCTTCTAACATGAATTTCCAATGCATAGAACTTATTTTAAACCCGGGGTAACTCGTATCAATTTAAAAATTCACAATTTGTTATAGACATCACTTATTTCACACATCAATTTCTAAGTACCAAAACTTAGATTAAATGGTCCAATTCACTTAAATCATTCCATTCCAGCCTATTGATTTCACATTTTGATCTATAAAGAATCGAAGTGGTTTTGGGTATTTACTAATACCCGACTCCGGTCTCTTCGAATTCAATACCATCTTATCCAAGTTATTCAAGTGAAATTCAATCCAACTTTAAATACAAGATGTCACTTTTTACACAGCAATACATCATGATAGATAACCACATTATTATTGTCCACCCAAACATATCATATTGCAAAACATTTCATATCAGAGATATCAAACAATCCAAGCCATTCAATATCATTCAATAACTCATAAGCAAGATTAATAAATCACACCATTCCTAATTTATTCAAATAAATTAAATTAATTACTTCAATCATCTTTTTAAATCTTGCTTACTCAACATTAATTAATTACAAATCAATTAATTAATCATCCTCTAATTATCATCTTTAATTATATTAAGTAATTTAGCCTTTAATTAATTACACAAATTAATTTTCCTTAACCTTTCATAGTAATTTATTAACCATGATTAATTGCATTGATCTTTAATTAATTATGCTTAATCATCAAAACCTTAATTTATTTAAAGATAAGCCCCTTATCTTAATTGACTTATTTAAAATCTTATTAAATATACTTTTAATTAATTATCATAAATACAGTTATCTCACATAATTAAATCACATCACTAGTGACCTAAGTTAAGGATTAAATTAACTATTGAAGTTTCTTTATTTATATTTCTATTCCAAATAAAATCTTAACTTTAAATTTGATAAAACTCTTGAACTTTGCTTACATTAACTCCATTATTCTAAAGGAAACTCGGCCCAAAGGCAAGTAACCGGCCTAAAACCCAATCTCCCTCCTCCTTCTTAATAAACTTCTAATATTAAAGACCTACTCGAGTTTAACCCGACGTTTTCCCACGCAAACTTGAGTCTCCTCCCTCGACATTCCTTCTCAAAAAAACACGAGATCGTCATCGGGAAAAAACCAAAATTTCCTGAGACTCCAGTCCTTCACAACCCTCCACAGATATACGACGACACACGTGCACGTGCACGCTAGATCTGATCACCACCAGCCTTTGCTCTGACCATTGACAAATCGGCGATAACTCCACCGTCGTTTTCCTCAACCTAGAAACCTAGAACTACCATTAATTCAAAATCGAATAATTATAACCAACACTATCGTCCAAATCCTTCCCGCTCCGCCGCTTCCAACCACTAGGACCCACGGCCTATCATCTGAAGGTTCACCAGCACCCCTTTACCTTTCCCCCTTTCTCCGGCCTCACTCGACGCCATCCAGCCACCAGAATATGCCGCGAACTCCCTTTGCCCAAAACATGACCTAAAACCCAATTTCGACATTGCCGAGCCACCTCGAGTGCCTTGAAACCAAACCCCTATTTTTCCCACGATCACCGATCCACGACCTTCCTCAGATATAACCCCGCCGTCCACAACCTACGTGATCGCTAGAAATTGACCAAACATCAATTTTCTTGTAACAGGAAATATCACAGTATATATGAATTTAAAAATCCTAAGATTATTATCAAAATTCCTCATTTTCGAAATCGAATCATACTATAAAATCAAAACACGAAATTTAAACAATCGAATTTCAGGCTTAAATTAATTTTCACTTTAATCCCTTGTTTTTGAAATAATTGCTAAATAAATTTACTGGGAAACATTATCAAAATTAAGATGTCATGATTACAATCAGAGTTTCTTCAATCATCAATGCCTGGAAGTATTTAAGTGATGAGTTAAGAATTTTTGAAAGAATTTATGGTCTGAAATTCAAGAATAGAGACCAGGAGTGCTTTACACTATCAAGCACACACATAACATAGCAAATCAAAACTTTAAATTAGGAAACACATTAATAATACCATGCTAAATATGTTTGGGTTATTTCTATGATTAACTATTGCATGCACAAGTTTACAGATATTTAATCTTTAAAATATTTACGTTTACTCACAGCTTTGGGGAAGAACAGAGGTATATATTGTTATTCAGTCATTCACACAAGTACTTATATACATATTTACATTCATTCATTTTAAAATTAGTAGGCAAACATTCAGGCTAATATTCATCAAATTTTACCTCAAACATTTGCTACCTAAACCAAGTTTAAATTGTTAAATTTTAATTATTCACTGTTCCAGTTTGAACAAAGATTTACTTTCCATGTTCCAGTCATGTATATAATTATTAATACACATATGTACTTATAATCATTTTAAAACATTATGCACGGCATGGTTCACATTTTATTTCAAAGATCATCCCATGCAACTTCAAAATATACTAGAAATTTCAGAGTTACTCACCTGTTTTGAAAATAACCTGGAAATTTTTCTTAGACCTGCAATTGCTTGAGTTTGGTCTAGACAGAGAGTTTTTGAAAATGCTTAATCGAAACTCGATTTGCCTTGAAACTGATCTTTGTTTTAAACAGAGTTTTGAGACTTTTAATTCTGCCTTTAAAACTTTGCTTTTCTTAAGAAAAACCAAAAATTGTGTTGGTAGTTCAAATTTTCTTTGATCTGCTTGAATGATTTAGTTTTAAATTGGTTGTTGTTTGATGATTTCCTAGTTTGTATTTTTTTCTCAGGTTTAATCTTCTTTGTTTTTTTTGAAAGATGAAGATCAAAAAAAGAAATGAGAAAGAAATGAGAAAGGAAAAGAAAATGTATATATATATCTTTTATCTTTTATTTATTATCTAAAACAAAAGGAAACAAATTCAGGACACTTGTTTAATCCCATAATAACATACTACACTTGTTATTTAATATGTTATTAACCTTACATGTGTCTTTGCATGAGAAATAAATGATTATATATATGTGTGTGTGTATATATATATATTCAATTTCATTATTTATAAATACATTTCTTCGTTTTTATATATAAAATCCTTAAAAAATATATAAAACAAACTCTATTCTAAATAAAATGATGTATAATATATTCTAAAAATCCAAATATATTTAAGATATATATATATATATCTTTTGAATTCCAAATTTAAATTCAAACTCAAATACAATTTAAAATCCAATTTGATATCAACTTACATAAATATTTTTATTTAAACAAACATAGATTCAATTTGTTTGAAAATAATAATATTTCTATTTAAAATCTTCTTATATATATATATATGTATATATAAATATAAACATCCATAATTATTTGTCTCAAAAGATAATTTGTCATATAGTAATCATATTAGGAGATTATTAAATATTTTTCCAGAGATTTAGAATCCAATTTTTTTATATTATATTTTCAAATTCACTTACATAGCCAGATATGTTTTATTATCAGAATTTTATCTGTTCAATTGAATAAACCAATTAATTATCCAGTTACCGGATGTTCAAAAATCCGGGTTATTACAACTGGTATTGTCTCCAAATCTTTTGAGATGAGTCTAGTGCATACATGAAACTATTCCTTATTGGACTAGGTTCTTCACAAGATATTTCTACAAACTTACCAAAGCTGGTCCATAAGCAACCATCCTTTTAGCACAATCAAGGACAGTTTTATACTTAGATAACGAATCCATACCGAGCAAAACTTCAAACCTTATAAAGTCAAGAACAAGTAGGTCACATGAATTTTTTTTTGGAGAGGTGAGTAACTAGGACGTTTTCACAAATCATACAAAGATTAACTGTACCGCATATGGGATTTGACATGCAAATAGGGGTATCGACTATTTTGATGATCAGTTTTAATCTATCAACTAATCCTTTAGCAATAAAACTATGGGAATTGGTATTAACTCGAATAAACTTATTCAGATAAATTTCAAATATGCGCTCTCTCAGACTAAACTCATTCTAGGGTAGTACTAATCTTTTCTCTAATGAGTTGACCACATCTAGGCTTAGGTATTCACCCAACCATAAGCTCTGATACCAAATGTGACGACCCACCTCCTCGACCCTTAGAAATTGACATTAATACATCATCGGTATTCATGTGTTGTAAATCCAATTGCCGGAGAGGCAGATTGTCAAGAGGTAAAGAAATAAAGATAAAAATTGACAATAATAGAATCTTACATCGTATTCAACGCATAATTATACATATGAGTAGTAAACGCAATTACTCCAAATTGTTCCATCAAAGTTACAATAGGTACTAATCCAACTAGGATAGTTTTAACGACCTATCCTTACAGTGCTGGTAGATACTTATACATAATATAGACATAATGAAAAGTGATAGATGACTTCAACAAAAGACCCAAAATACCCGATGCTCAATGCTCCATGCTCCATTCCAAAATGCTCCAAGTTATCTTACTAGTTGGCTGCCCAGGAAAATAAGGCACCCAGAATTTAAGGGGAAATGAAAATAAACTTTGGGTCAGTCATGGGACTGGTGTGAGAAACTCAAAATACGATGTTTGAATACAAAATGCATCTCATTAGACCACGCTGCACATAAACATGGAACGGGTTTTTACCTTATGATAACCAAAACATTTGCTATGCAGAATATGTGGATATTATTTTTAATGACATTTTGTTGAAAACACTTTTCAAGTAAGTATACATAATCTTAGCCGAAATTGTAACATTATCAAATTCCAGCATACTAGGCTCTATAATCAAATCCTAAGGCACTTATTGGAGAATGTATTTCCATACAATGACAAGGTAAGGGTCTACCTTTCGACAATACATCTCTAGAAAAATACACCTGAAGCTCCAACCTCTACCAGCACAGAACCAACCTACATTTACCATAGATTGTACTGAATATGTCATCATCTCGGCCGTTCCTGACATACCCGAGAGCTCTCTTCACATACACCACTTAATTTAAAACCCAACATCATAGCGGGAATAAATATATCTAACAAGGTGATGGCTGTATCCTAATGGGCACGACCTAATTAGTTCTGCCGCATCTACCCCGTTTTAGTCATTTTAGAGTGATGAGGCTCGAGGTAATGATTATCTTACTCATAGCACATTCCACTTTGAATGCCATATTGCCAATCCAAAATCACATAACTGGTTTCTACAAACACATAACTCTTGGGTTCGTATGTCTCATAAAAGGTTATTAAGCTAAGACAATTGCAACGTCAGACATCCGTCCGTGCAAGTTGTCTAGGAACAGGACGAACTGAAGGCACTCTCCTACCACATCCTGTCGGGAGTTACTCCAAAGATTAGTAGCGATTAGTCCTTGCATTGGATATTTCATAATGGAGAGACCACTGCTATTATATGTACATTGGGAGTTTATCCCCAAATGATCAACAAGCAGTCCTTCATTACGAAAATCCTTGATATCATATCATGTCTTCACTTCTAATACATAAATTGGTTCGAAGTGGTCTTTGGATAGGAATTACCCAATTCCAACCCTTGTTTCTCCGAACCAATCATCGATTAAAAAGATGTTAAGTTCATAGGTGATTATCAATCATCATTCAATTTAATTCATATTTTTATTCACTCATAGATATACCTTAGAGATATATTCATTGAAATATTTCTTTATCTTTTTCAGAGTATATGGAATCATTAAGCCTCAGTTATCAATCTTTTTGGTTAATTTAAACCTTTTTTAATCGTGGAATAATTCCAAACCCTTTCATATTTTACATAGAAAAATATTCCAATTCATTTCATTTAAATCTTAACAAAGATTTCCTAATTCAAAACTCATAATTTTAATTCGGTCAAAAACATGTTATCTAGGATGTTAATACAAAACCAGTAAATGTTAAGTAAGTAGAATCTATAGAAACTGTTTGCACCAAAATTGGGCAACGCCCTTCGGAAGTTTTTGAAGAAATAATAAATGAAGAAATTAAATTGAAAACGAGAATTATCTAACAAAAACTTCAAGTTACAAAAAAGTAAATTGCACGGAAGGCAAAAACTTAGAGTGGTTCGGCGTTTGCCTACGTCCACTATGATGTTTTATCACTTTATTGCTTAATACTGGAAGATTACAAATGTTTTAAAGTGATGTACAACAGATAATAGGCTTAAATTCGAAATCAGCAACAGTGAAGACGATATGGAGTGATTATGGCAGCGTCCGGGTTTGCTTTTTCTCTAGAAATTCTTCGATCCCCTTTCTGAATGACCAGGGGCCCTATTTATATATATAGGAGGCGGATGCTTCGTTTAAATCTAGGGAGAATGCTTCTGGCACGTGAGGGGGCCCACATGACCGAAATCTGGAGGTCCGGGCCCACATCAGGATCGATTCGACCCTTGGTTCGAATCGATCAAGGAAATGTCCAATCGTGGTGAAACTTGGTGTGAACATTCTTCTATACATATGCAAGCTCCTGTGAAAATTTCATACCATCTGGATTTGTAGATCTCGAGTTATGATTGATTCAAGATAGTGCTCCTCGTCCTATGGATTCGTTCGAATCCATAGGGTCGAATCCATGCTCCTGCGCGTGAGAATGATGACGTGGCGCGAATTTCCTGGGTTGATCCTCTTGTTTCTCGGAGTTTACTGGGTCGAATCCTAGGTTTCAGCTGCGTTTACTTGGTGGATTCGAGGTGTTCGATTCGAAGGTTCGTTACCTTCGAATCGATGGAAACGGTACTCTTTCGAATCGATCAAAATATGTTACTGTGCATCGATTCGAAGTTGTCTCAACATAGGGATTCAAAGATAAGCAGGGAATGGAGTCGGAGCTCCCTTAATTGCATGGATTCGAAGGACTCTTCCTTGATGGACTCGAAGGTGGGAATGCTCCATTGGATTCGAACTTTAGGCACGCTTGGATGGATTCGAAGCATGGTTATCTCTTCCACTTTTCATTGGTGATAACCTGAGCATACGAACTCGGATTGTCTCGAAATTCGGACCGTTGGCTTCTATGGCTTTGCTTGACATGCCTTATCAATTATAGCCCGATCCTGACTCGGGCAAAATTCATTGATATTTTTAGTTGTCCAACAATCATTTAATGCTGAGGGCGTGTGATCCTGTTTTTTCCAGTCAGTTCCTTGGTATCTCGGCCTTGCCACAAGGCGGGATAACATTTGCCCCCCAAAGTACGTCTTGTGTAAACATGACGTGCTTTGAAAAGCTGCAGTCAAACGCTGGACAATTGGGACATGCTCTTCTGAAATTTGTATTCTTTATTGCTGCAATTAACCGTCATATGATTGTGATTGACTATTAGTCGTTGAAATCATGACGAGATGAACATTTGATCCCTGTAAACGTTAAAGATCAAATATTAGTCATACATATCTGCGTATATGTGTCACCTTGACTTTGGTTAACGTTGCATTATTGCAAGTCGTTATTGGTTCGGTTCGTTATCGAATTTCACATCGGTCCTCTCCTGAACCGTTATGAGATTCGAGTCAAAACATTGTTTTTATGATTGTCTATGATCATCCTCTTGTATCGATCCTCTCCTGAATCGGTATAAAAGGTAGACAAGTAATTTCTCAAATCGAAGCGACACGTTCATTCTCATCGTCAGTTCCTAGTGGATTCGAAGCGTGTTCGTTCGAATCGATTGTCCTCGGGTCGATAGGATTTTCAATCCAGCTCTTGTATAATTGCCTCTTCGAACCGATGATGCCTCGCATCGATATTTCATGGATGGATCTGATGTTGTAAGGGGTTCGAAGGCAGATGGATTCGAAGTAGTTGAAGTATTCAATGTTGTGATGGGTTCGAAGCTCTGTTGTTTGAATCGATGGGGTTGTGACCTGTGACAAACGGTCAAAATGACCGGGAGATGAAACGCCACGAGCCATCCTTGGAACCCATATAAATACGCGAGGCCAACTTCATTTTCACTTTTTACTATTGCTTTAGATGCTTTTTCGAATCGATCTCCCAGAGCCAAATCAAACGTACTTTCCACGAAGCGGTCGAACTCTTTCACGCTTCCACACGTAACCAAATCAAATATGGTAACCAAGGGATCGACTCGAGTTGAGAATGATGAAACTGGAATTTTTTGGCATCGATTCGATCTTTTCTTCTGAAAATTTTAAAGAGTTGTGAGATCTGAAATGGGTCGATTCGATGGTTTTGAGAAATGAATCTTTTCGAATCGTATCGACCCAGAGTGTTGTCTTGGAGGAGCAGAGCTTTCGAAGGACATTGTCTTTCTCTGCCTCGTATCGATTCAGAAAGTTGTCATTCGAATCGATTCACATAGCAGGGTTTCGAATCAATGCTTGTGAAGGAGCTTCGTGTCGATCGATTCGAAGTAATGGTCCAATGATCGATTCGAAGGCATGGAACTTTGATCGATATGAAGTTATCTTGCGCCGATGGGTTCGAAGCATTTCTCATCGAGTCGAACCACACGGATTCGAAGCACATCGACTCGATTTTCATCGATTCGAGTCGATCGATTCGAACATCTTTGCCTCCGAGCACACTACTCTTTTGAGTTGATCCAAAATCTGAACAACGACCAATTTTAAATTGAACTTTGATGAACTTGATGAACTTTAGCATACTTGACTCTGGCGAGCTTCGGCCTTGCATGATTGAACTTGACTATAAGACTTGACCTCCTTTTTGAAGCTCGTCGATGGAACTGTGACTTAACCAATAATATAACAGATTTATACTTGAATTGGTCAGTAGCATCTGGATGGTGTGGAAGTGACGGTCAGTGATGACGGTCATTTCCATTCTCAAATTCCAAAGTTTCGCCATTCAGACATCTTGTTTCAACCTATAAAATCTGCTTAAGTAATGTACATCACTTGCACTGCAAGACATATTCATCTACTTCACACCGGGGAATACACGGGCTTCTTTTGTACTTAACGCTGCTTTTTGGTGAGTTAGTTAATTATGGAGGCTTCGAGTTCTCAACAACAAGAGGTACACAGCTCGCCTCCTCCAGTGCTTGAGATTCCAGAAATATCTCCTTAAGTAATAGACCCGGCTCCGGACGAATTGCCGGAGGCTTTATTTATCGAAGACCCCGTTGATTCCGTCCAGTCCAATATCTCCGAAGCATTATTGGGTCGGATATGTTTGAAACATAACATATCTCTGAACGATGTCTTGCTACCGGGTGTTGATGATAGACCTCATAATCCGCTCGAAGGATATACCGCTTTTTATCGTCACGCTTGTGCAGCTAGAACTCTTCCTCCGTTTAACCAGTATATCAGGAAGATGTTATCATTCATTGGAATTGCCCCCTCACAACTTCATACCTACAGACATGCATTGTTGAACAGTGTTTTTGTCCTATTTATGGACCATCTCTTTCGCCCGCCAAGGCCGACCGAGGTTAGACACATATTTAACTTCAAGAGCAGGGGCGATAGTCCATCTTTCACCTTTTTGGAAGCAGTTAGAAACTGCCAGATTGTGACAGGAGCCTGGACCATACTCAGTTATTTTAAGAACGAATGGTTTTTTGTTCGATGCCCCCCAGGGTTCGCTAGGCGATGGCTGTCTAGATGTAAGTGTTGTAAATCGCACAAGCCTTCTTTAACAGTCGTTATTAACACTTGAACTAATATCTGGCATTTTTCTTGCAGCTATCATCTCGAGGCCTGACGGTGGACACTACAAAGGCGTTGTCCGAAGTTTACAAGAGGTCCCGAGTGATTTGCGACACATCGACTCTGTGTTGACCGATGATAACTTAAGGATGCTGGGTTTAATTGAGATGAATCAGAGTATTGTCATCGAGGGGTTGGCTAAACTAGCTTCAAAGACAAAGAAGAAGACGGTGAAAAGAAAACCCGGCATAGTGATAAGAGAGATGAGCGATGACGAGAGGACGCCCACCAATACCGAGTTAGCGGCTGATCTTTCCCGAATTGAAGAAAAGCGGAAAGGCAAGGCCGTTTTCCCTAAACTTAAGAGACGGAAGTCTGTAGTCGTATCTCGTTTGATCCCCGGAATTACTACCTCTGACGCTGCTCCTTGTCAATCAGGAAACATTTTTATAGGACTGGATGACATTCCCATCCCGGAATACGTATCTCTCCACCACGAGTCCGGGTTGGATGAACTCCGGGAAGTGTTAGAAATAAGCGAGCCTTTACCTGTTAGTGCACTCAACACTTCTGGTTGGTCGGGGGTTTTGCACATTTGCATACACTTTCATAATACTACATGACTTCCGCACAAATCGTATTGCTTTCTCTTGGTATTTAACTGAATTGCTTCTCTTTTTCAGGTGCCATGTCTGGCCGTCAATCTACACTAGACAAATTCCGAAGAGTGCATCACCCTTCATCTTATTATGAACCTCGACGTGGAGACTCTGATCGTGATCGTGAACGGAGGCATCATGGCCAGGAGTATCATGCAAGGGATCATCATCGTAGTTACTCTAGCCAGGAGCGATCAGACAGAGATCGGAGATATCGCTCCCCTTCACGTTCTCCTCCGCCACCCCGAAGCCATATTCAGGTGTCTGAGCCTCTGCGACATCAGCCGTCTTCGCAGGTTTCGAGGCTTGAGCCACATCGTTCTAGAACTGAGGTCGTTATGACCACGGCTGTGGAGGAGGCACCTATTGAACCATCCGGTGAAGGGGCCATCAGACTTGCTCAATTAAAGAGGGACTTCCCGGATATCTGCTTCGACGCTTGTATTTTTCCTCCTAATCTTAAAAGAATTCCCGAAGACGCCGTGACCACAGCACTTAGCTACACCCGCGATTTCTATGCTCGGTATAAAGAATGGTATAAAGCGGCTGTTAAGGCTTCAAAAGTAGCCTTCGATCGAGCCAAAATTATCGAGAAACTGGAAGCCAACTTGGCTCAGAAGAATCGTATTGTTGATATACTCTAAGCTGAGGCGGAATCTTCCCGTAAGGTCGAAGCCGAGTCGTTAAAAAAGGTTGATGAGACATTAGTTGAGATGGCGAAGATGCAATAGGCACATTGCACTTTAGTTGAAGATTTGGGCCATCGATACAAAAATGTTGAAGCCGAGCGGGATGCGGCAGTCAAAGAACTAGAGGAATTAAAGGCTAAGTTTGCTGATATGAACAAAGAAAAAGACGATGCTAATACGGCCGCGCAAGAAGCGTGTGAGCAAGCTGTGTCTCTCCAAGCTGAGCATGATGCAGAAGTTGCAAGGGTTAAGGAGGTTGAAACGGAGGTGGAGGAAAGAGTCCAGGCAGAGAGGTTCAAGATGGAGGCCGAATTTGACGAACTCTTGGACACATACAATGCCAATGTGTTAGAGCATAGAAATCTCTCCTGGCTAGGAGATTACTCGATGCTTATCTACAATGCTTGGAGGAAACTATTGGAGAGCAAGAGGATGTCTTGCCCGGATGGAATATTAGATGAGTTTGAGCTCGAGTCACATCTGCTTAGCGAGGATGAGAGAAGAACTCTTCACGAGGCGATAATTTCTGTTGAGAAAGAAAGACTAGGCATCCATCAAACGAAGATCGGCGAAGGTTCGGGTGTCGCGCATTATAGTGAGAATATCAAAGTCCCTATCCCGACTTCATCCGAAGCTATCGCCGCGGTTGATCCACAAGTTATTCCTGCTTACAACCCGGACAAACCGAAGTTGTCTTCTGGCAAGACTGCTGTCTCCGAGCCTGTTCAAGCTCCAAGGCAAGGTAAAGTAGGTACTTTGATTATTTCCTTCAAGTCTTAAAGTATCGATTTTCGAGAGAATTTTCTGGACTGATTACTTTTGTTCTCCTTTGTTCAGTGACTGAGAGTGTCGCATTCGTGCCCCCAGTTCCTCCGGTTCTATATCCTACGCGCGGAGTTATTGTCACCGAGGCGATCTCAACCGCTTCCATGGCCGGTGGTATGGAAGAGGGGAGCTCGATGTCATTCGATGTTCAAATGATTGAAGGGCTACTTGGTCACTCTCTTGACCCTATTCCTGATCCTTCATTTGCGACGAGTGGAGCTGCTCCAGTTTTTAGTTCTGTCGTGACGACCACCAGCGTATCCAGCGCAGCTCAGTTGACTCGAGAAGAAGAGATTTTAGCTGAGATAAGCACTGAAATGGCCACAATGGTGACGGTTGGTGGTCCTGGTAGCGACACTGCTCCTTCAAACTTATCTTCTTTAATGGTGATCTCTCCCGGTGGCACGGTAACTGTCTCGAGCGTTGCTGAACAAACACCTGTCAACGCCCCCATGCCTTCAGTTTGCGCTCACAAGAGGATCTCTATCCCTTCCAGCTCTAAGGAAAACGTTGATATTATGCCAGATCCTGAGGATGTTCCAAAGAAGGGCAAAAAGTCTCGCAGGAAGCCGGGTAGTGGGTCTAGCGGCTCGACTACGAAGAAGAAGCCCCGGAAGAAGAAGGAGCGAGCTTCTTGTTTTATCATGTAGTTGTGAATAGTGATTCTTTTACCTCTTCTTTTGCTCTTTTTAGAGCCGTGTATATGTGTGGATTCGGCCTTCACTTAATTGAAACCTTTTGACTTGCCATGTAATCGAACCTGTTATTGTTGGTTGACGGAATGGGAAGTTGATCTTTTCTTTTACTTAAGTGTTTTGCAGTGTTTGTTGTTTTTTTTAGATGCCAAGTATGAAAACATAACTATGTGTCGTGATTTGATGAATGAGTTGAACTCCGGACATAGTATCACTTTGGTTAGTGATTAATGCTTAGCTTTTCTGCCCCCTAGTCTCGGGGAGTAACATTTGTATTTTGGTGGCTGATCGCATTTATTGCAAATCTTAAGCATATGTCCACATTCTAGGGACTTAGGATAATTTGAGATTGATAATCTGGTTCGCACTCCTGGAATTTGAGAGTTACCGATATTCGTAACACGGTTCGCGTCCTGGGAACCTGTAATTGATGTTTGTACTCTGACTTGCGCTCCGGGAATCTGGAGTTAGCCGCTGGATGGTCAGTCACATCTATTTGGGCTTTTTAGGAGTCCGTTCACAATCTGCGAACGATAGATTAACGTTTATACTCCAGTTCACGCTCTGGTAAGTTGGAGTCCGTTCACACTCCGGGAACAAGTTATTGAATGTTTATACTCCAATTCACGCTCTGGGAAGTTGGAGTCCGTTCGCACTCTGGGAACGAGTCATTGAATGTTTATACTCCAATTCACGCCCTGGGAAGTTGGAGTCGTTCGCACTCTGGGAACGAGTTATTGAATGTTTATACTCCAATTCACGCTCTGGGAAGTTGGAGTCCGTTCGCGCTCTGGGAACGAGTTATTGAATGTTTATACTCCAATTCACGCTCTGGGAAGTTGGAATTCGTTCGCGCTCTGGGAACGAGTTATTGAATGTTTATACTCCAATTCACGCTCTAGGAAGTTGGAGTCCGTTCGCGCTCTGGGAACGAGTTATTGAACGTTTATACTCAAATTCACGCTTTGGGAAGTTGGAGTCCGTTCGCGCTCTGGGAACGAGTTATTGAATGTTTATACTCCAATTCATGTTCTGGGAAGTTGGAGTCTGTTCGCGCTCTGGGAATGAGTTATTGAATGTTTATACTCCAATTCACGCTCCGGGAAGTTAGAGTCCGTTCGCGCTTTGGGAATGAGTTATTGAATGGACTGTCGTGTGTTGGTCCAGTTCAGCCTTTGATGTGTTGACTTGCCCCCGAGCGGGGGTTTCACTTAGTGAGTGGACGGTCGTATCACAGTCACTCGCTATTTGAATAAATTCCATTGTTTGATGGAACTTAGCTCTTCGTGTGTCGTGATTGTTGAATGTTGTATTCGGTGAATCACAACTCAAGCTTGAAGAGATAGTATTTTATTGCTGAAATAAGAAAATACGGCAAAGTCAGTGCCTTATTACAAATTCAAATTTCAGAATGTAAAGGAAACTGCAAAGCATTCATATATCAAATAAAACCTGTCATTTGTAGCAATGACGAAGGTCCTTGCTTCTCTAGGCTCTTGGCAAAATAGGACCGCTCAATGTCATCAACTAGAACAGGTCATCCTCGAATTTCTGTTCAATTACACATGGCCCTTCCCACGTTGGTTTCACGTGCGGTGGTGTTGAGTGTACTCTTCCGTAGATGAAATCACCAATTTTGAAGGTTTGGGGTTGGTCATTGACATCGTACGACCGGGAAACTCGCTTTCGGAGTATGATGGTCCTTAAGTCCGCCTGGTCTCCCATAACAACACTAACTCCTTTGTCAGTGGGGAATTTTAAGGTTAGGCACCATGGGGCGATAACAGCCCTGAATTCAGCAAGGGCTGGTCGTCCCAAGAAAGCATTAAACGGTGAATCTATGTCCATCACCACGAATCGCAACGTCCGGATTCTGCAGCACTGTCCTGTTCCCAACTCTGTTGGTATTTCTAGTTCTCCGACGGGTATGGCCACGCTCCCGTCAAAGCCGCGAATACTGGATTGGCATGGTTTCGATTTTTTGGTATTCAGATTCATTTGATCGTAGGCTCGCTTAAATATTATATTCATGGAACTTCCGCTGTCAACCAGAATCCTTTTCATCCACACATGGCCAACCTGAGCTGATATGACTAGTGGATCGGTAGTCGAGACTATGATTCTGTCATCATCACTACACTGAAATACGATGTCGTCGGTCATTGCTTTCTATCGTTTGATCTGAACTCTATCTCTCAAATGTCTACAGCATGCAGCATCCGCATGCCTAGTAGGGCTGGCATATGACTTCATCTCATCTCATCTCCGCTTTGTTGGATGAGGGATACCTCCAACAACATTTACTACCAACCTCCAGCCGGTGGGGGTGGAGTCTTCCTGCATCAGATAATTAGATTCATTAATTTGATTTGATGGGCCCGCTTCTCCCGACTGCGGCGTTTGAACAAACTGTTCCAGCTTCTTTTCTCTGATCAATTTTTCAA
Organism: Allium cepa; assembly: GCA_030765085.1. Classification (NCBI taxonomy): domain Eukaryota; kingdom Viridiplantae; phylum Streptophyta; class Magnoliopsida; order Asparagales; family Amaryllidaceae; genus Allium; species Allium cepa. Next base: position 382,150,399 of record CM060944.1, on the reverse strand, counting down.
CGAGATCTTGTAAGTGAGGACACTCGTTTATATTATGCCCGTAGCATTCATGGAACCGGCAAAACTTTCCCGTCTGGATTTGCTTCTCTGACGGCGGCCTTGGTGCAGGTTTATGATACTGAATTGTATCACGGGTTTGTAAATATAGGTCCTTTAGTGATGTATTCAGAGGAGTGTAACTGTCAAACATTGGATTCTTGCGCTGCGGGCCAGGATTTTGATCTCGTTTTCTGGTTTGATTCACGCTCTCTCTTCGCCGAGCTTGTTTGTTTTTAACGTTCAAATGAACTTTTCCGGAGCTCTCGCCGGACTGTTTGATTGCAACATTGCTTTGGATCCCTTCCGTACTTGGTCCTGCATCAGTTTGCTTCCTAGACTGTTTTGCATCTTCCCGTCTCAGGAATTGAGCCGCCTTGGCGTGGAAACGGTCCAATGATGCAGGTGGTTTTCCAGCTAGCCAGTTGCCAAATTCAAAATCGGGGTCGATCCCCTTAGTCACTGCCATAAGGATGGAGTTATCGTTTGGATTGCTAATCTCCGCGCATGTAGTATGGAATCTCTCTAAGTAGCGTCTGAGCGTTTCCCCAGGAGCTTGAGTGACGCTAGACAGAGTGTTGACATCTTTGGGCCTTGTGACGTGCATGCGGAATTGTTCAACGAATTTTGTGGCCAACTGGTTGAATGAAGAGATGGACCGAGGTGGTAGTCGAGTGAACCACATGGTAGCGATGCCCTCTAAGGATATGGGGAAACTACGACATTTCACTGCATCGTCAGCTCTGGCAGCGGTCATTGACCATTCATATTTCAGAATGTGTTGATTGGGGTCGGAGTTTCCTTCGTACATGGGTAGAGCTGGCATTCTGAATCGCCGTGGAGGTTCAGCTGTAAGGATATCGTCTGTAAAAGGAGTGTGACTTCGGGAAACTCCCCAATCGTCATTTTTGAATTCCTAGCTCTCACGGACCATCTGACGTATCATAGTTGAAAGATCCGGCATTTGCGCCGGAGTATGATTACGTTCCATACTTTGGGTTTGAACCGGATGTCGTCGATGGTCCAAGTCTTTCCTTCTTGGCTTATAGTCCTCTGGGACGTATGGTTCAGGAGTACGTCCGCTATGACGACGGTCCAGGTCCAACTGATCTTGGACGTCGACCCCTGGTTCAGCCGCAACGTTAGTAGTGCGGTATCCTGTAGTGTGGTGAGTGATGGCACCTCCTTGGAAGGAAGGTCCGGTTTCGAAACTGGCCGATGGACCAACTCTCAATTGTCTAACGGTCAGCGTGGGTTGATCTCCGGCAGCTGGCATGCGACTCCCATCTAGTCGGGGTCGTGGAGATCGATTGTGATAATCAGAAGATGAAGATCTTTCGCTGGATGAGTGAGAAGAATAGTCTCTCTTGGATCTCTTTAGTTTATGACGATCCAGTTGGTTGATCAGCTCGGCGTTAGTGCGTAGTTGTTTTGTTAATTGTTGCCGACTCTGGGTCAGCTCTTGGAGTAGCAACTGTAACACTTGTCGGGTAACCGGATCCGATGGTTCCGAGTGTCTAGTAGCATCTTGATTAGATGGAGGTAGTGGAGCAGGATCCTGTCTATCTTGTCTTTCTTGATCGATGGCGTTAGAGGTGGTTCTCGTACTAACCATCTTGAAAGTCGACTTCCTTTCCTAGACTTTATGCAAATCTGAATAGATGGGAAGGAACTTAGATTTGTTAATTTGCATCTTTCTCTTAGATTTATTCAATCCGGTATCGATGACAGATCCAAAGAGCAGGAGAAAATCTGGTTTTTCTCAGTGAAAGCACAAAAGTGTTTGCACCAAAATTGGGCAACACCCTTCGAATTTTTTTGAAGAGACAATAAATGAAGAAATTAAATTGAAAATGAGGATTATCTAACAAAAACTTCAAGTTACAGAAAAGTAAATTGCACGGAAGACAAAGATTTAGAGTGGTTCGGCGTTTGCCTACGTCCACTATGAAGTTTTATCACTTTATTGCTTAATACTTGAAGATTACAAATGTTTTAGAGCGATGTACAGCAGATAATAGGCTTAAATTCGAAATCAGCAACAGTGAAGACGATATGGAGTGATTCTGGCAGCGTCCGGGCGTGCTTTTTCTCTAGAAATTCTCCGATCCCCTTTCTAAATGACCAGGGGCCCTATTTATAGATGTAGGAGGCGGATACTTCGCCTAGAATTCGGGGAGAACGCTTCTGGCATGTGAGGGGTCCCACATGACCGAAATCTGGAGGCCCGGGCCCACATTAGGATCGATTCGACCCTTGGTTCGAATCGATCAAGGAAATGTCCAATCATGGTGAAACTTGGTGTGAACATTCTTCTACGCATACGCAAGCTCCTGTGAAAATTTCATAGCATCTGGATTTGTAGATCTCGAGTTATGATCGATTCAAGATGGTGCTCCTCGTCCTATGGATTCGTTCGAATCGATATGGTTCAAATCCACAGGGTCGAATCCATGCTCCTGAGCGTGAGAATGATGGCATGGCGCGAATTTCTCGGGTTGATCCTCTTGTTTCTTCGAGTTTACTGGGTCGAATCCTAGGTTTCAGCTGCATTTACTTGGTGGATTCGAGGTGTTGGATTCGAAGGTTCGTTACCTTCGAATCGATGGAAACGGTACTCATTCGAATCGATCAAAATATGTTACTGTGGATCGATTCGAAGTTTTCTCAACATGGGGATTCGAAGACAAGCAGGGAATGAAGTCGGAGCTCCCTCAATTGCATGGATTCGAAGGACTCTTCCTTGATGGACTCGAAGGTGGGAATGCTCCAATGGATTCAAACTTTAGGCACGCGTGGATGGATTTGAAGCATGGCTATCTCTTCCACTTTTCATTGGTGATAACCTGAGCATACGAACTCGAATTGTCTCGAAGTTCGGAACGTTGGCTTCCATGGATTTTCTTGACGTGCCTTATCAATTGTAGCCCAATCCGGACTCGGGCAAAATTCATTGATATTTTTAGTTGTCCAACAATCATTCAATGCTGAGGATGTGTGATACTGTTTTTTCCAGTCAGTTCCTTGGTATCTCGGCCTTGCTAAAAGGTGGGATAACAGAAATCATCTAATTCTAATCAATATTAATTCTTGTATTCAACAAATACTAGGCAGAATAACGGTGAAAGCACACTTTAAATTCCACAAATAGTATGAGTTCCCTCTTCGGGCTTTAACACCGAGTACAAGAAGATTATCTACATAAAATAAAAGTTATTTATATTTGGGGAATAATATCCTTTAACTTTGGAAAATTTTGATCCGAGTAAATCAAATTTACTATCCCATCCATCGAGGCAGTCGGATAGCCAGGGAGAGCAAGAAACTGTTTTCCAAACTCAAGCCTAGACACTATCTCTTTGACACCCATAAAGCGGTCAAGTAATTTGATCGACTCTAAATCATTTAATATTTAACCATTCCATAAATCCCTCAAATCGTATTTAAAATACTTTATTAATCATTTGAATATATTTACAAAGGATCTAGAAAAGAATGGATGCGTTTAAATCTACATTTCAAATGCTATAGAAAAGTGCTGCGGAAAGTGCTTTTTAATCTATATTAATCAATACGACTTTTTATTTATCATTTGGAAACTCAATTTTTATCACATTTAAAACATTTTAAAATATTTTTAGAATTTATTTAAAAAATTTAAACAATTTTAAAGAGGTTGAACATTCCATATACACTAATTCATTAGAAAGTTATTTCTTTGTGCTTATCGATGTGTATTTCCATGACTTGCATAAATATTCAACATTCATATTAAAAAACCATCATTAATAATCATAATCAAACATATGTAACATCCAATAGCACATAATATGATAATTTAGGAGTTTACTCATCTCGGGTTTAAACTACTAACTAAAAATTGGCTCTAGCTTTGCTAACTCGAACTTTTAGCTCACGATCACTTGGATTACTGCTTCTAGATGGCTCGACCCATGGATGAGAGGATGGAATAAATTAAAGTAGAGGTGATGGAGAAGAAGATGGAATGAAATGTTTGAATTTTTGAAGCCTTAAGGTCTTATTTATAGCCTTAGGAAAATGTGGCAAATTACTAAACTAACCTTAGATGTTATCAAAATATCTCTTACACCACATCACTTCAACATCAAATCCTTGTCCCCATACTCAAGTGCATGCATTAATGAAATGTAATGTGATAAGACATATTGCAAAAATATCTTAAGGTGGAATAACATGCATTAATGGTAGATTTGATGTTTGCTTTTCATGTTTTAATGGTGATTTGATGCTTCCTTTTTTACTTACTTTTTGTGAAAAATATCTTAGATATTTTCTTTAGCTTTGATTTGACTAATTGTTATACACACATTTGTGTGTATGTGTGTGCATGTACAAATAATGTTGCAACAACTTAAACAATTTCCATTTGTCAAACCGTTGAGATTTCGGGATCCAATTTCCTGTTATATTTTTAGTTTTTTTAATTCAAACTATTTATTTATGTAAACAAAACTTGAAAATAAATTTCTGATCGTCTTTAACTAATTTAAACAAGTTCATCTAAATTATAAAGCTATATTTAGAATTAACTAAATATTCCATTTTCAAAGTAGTAAAATTACGGGCTGTTACATGTAATATTGCCTCCTTATTCCAGCTCGGTATGAGTAACATCGGTGCACTCGTCAACCTCTAAATCATACTCATTAACTCGTGTCCGCACTTCGCGTCCCAAATAAAAGTTTGATCCTCTCTCATCAAGTAGGTCAAGATGCTGCTACCTTGAGTCTGTTTAAATTTGAGATTGCCATAACTACATGATCTATAGTGATGTCCTACTCTGAACAATCATGGTCCAAGCATCTCACTTACCTCTTTTAGAAGTGAAAATCCAAAATCTCACCATCAAGCGGTGTCTTCTCAACACCTATAATACAATCATCAATCGTTCCTTGTGCTTTATTTTCATCCATGAGTGGACGAAATTATCATCAATAAGCATTAGTACAACTCACTCAAGCGACCCCTTGAAACATGGTCCATAAGATCCACAAGACATGCCAACACATTGGTTAGCCCGAACGACATAACCAAACAATTGAAAATCAAAGTAGCGTTTGAAATGCTATAATTGACATACTCTCTCTAAATACTTCCTGTTGGTGAAACCCATTGCTAGCTCCAACTAAGAGAACATCCTCGTTCTATAGAGCCGATCGAACGAACCATCAACAAACAGGGGTGGATAACTGTTCCTCATCTCATTTAGCTAACAATAATCAACAAACAACCCCAAAGTGCCATCCTCCCTAGTGACGAACAGTATAGGTGCATCGTACCCAAATATGCTCCTATGAATAAACCCTTGCCTCAATAGGTTATCCGCTTGCATTTTTAACTTCATTTTCTCTTTGGGCTTCATATGCCTTAAAAGCATAACTACTAGTCTAGCACCTCTAACCAGATCAATATGGAACTTAATCTCTATATGATGGTAATCTGGTCATCTTATAGAATATGTCCAGACACTCTCTCGTTATAGGCACAGATGACAACTCCTCATGTGGGACATCGAGGGAATATAGAAACCTAACCATAACCCCATCCCCTACATGTTGCCAATCACTACTGTTTGCTCCTTCACAACCCCAATCATCACTAACGAACCTCTCACTATCTACCACTATTCCGTACCTCCTACAACCAGCCCATTCCCAAACCATAATACTGAACCCAACTAAATCCTGAAACTAATCAACAGAAAATAAACATCCATGATTCAATAATGCAAAGTCTCGACAAACCATGTATAGGTTGGCTAAGCCCCTAACTGGTCCATCTCAATCAAAGGTCGGTTAACCATCTCGAATCTCAATCCCAGTATCTCCATCAAATCTAGATATGAAGAAATATTAAACCTTGACGCCAAATAAAGCACGTATGGATGTGTCATAAGTGGAAAGCATACCTCAATGGTAATGCCATTTCCCTTCTTTTTTGTCGATGAAGCACTCTACGAAGTCAAAACGACAATCAATGCTTATGCTTCCATGATTTACCCCTGCTCAGCTTGTTTAGGACAATCCCTCTATATTGGGTATAGGCTTTCTCATCATAAAACCTTCTTGATCATATTCTCAAAGCCCTCTTCAGTATGACCAATCAATCGCTTCCCAAGATAATCATTCAACCCAATGTTAAATTTCCCTTCTTTATATGGTAGGTACCAATGGAAAATAGACTGTACTTCGATAGAATATTGACTTCGTCACATACTCTGACACAGACATATTAGCTTACTTCAAATTGGCGAACTACCATACCAACACTGACTTTGGAAAAGTTGAGATAAATTTTCTTCAAAGCAAACTTTGAACTAAGCCCAAGTAAATCGATCCTCAGGAATCGAAGCTATAGAGATAATCCACTAGTTCATTGTTCATCTCTGGAGTTATCTAGCAGTTAAATTCTATTTAATGGCATCATCTAACTACAAGTCATCAAAGATCCACTTGCAAGTAACTATGCAATCTTTCCTTTTAATAATCGACTCCATTCCAAGGAACGGTATGCCTCATAGACTCTCATAGTTTTTATACAGCTCGGCAAAGTCGAATCTAACCATTTGTACTTAAGCAACATAATCATTCAAAACAACTTGGCAATTCCAGGAAATGTTTTACACAATCTTTGCGAGCATATCTTATCAATTAGGGTTGGTGACCCCGATCCTTCCCACTCCTCAACTCTGAAAATAGATTCAATAGTAGTATTTATCACATGCTAGATCATTCCTACTTTATAATAAGGATGATCCGTCTTCCAAAAAGAAAATTACATCAATAGTGCTCATGTGTGCAATTGTTAGAACATTAGATCGCTGTTTTAATGATGACAACTATATGCTGTATATATATGCACACCATATTCATTATATCGAGATCTCATTCAAGAAGACAAAATGCAAGGCAAAAAGCAAGAGGAATCATCTACAAAACGAAGAAGTCATAACTAAGGAGGTTCAAGATCAAAAGTATGTATATGGTCTTAGGTTGAATTGTAAAATCTCCTTGATAGTTCATATACACACACAAACACACAATCAAACATTAATGTCAAAATATAATTGAAGTATGAATTTGACAATATCGTAAGATTTTGGGAAAACTGAACTTACATAGTTCAGTCGATTGAAAATGGTTTCAGTTGACTTAGTTCAGTCGACTGAGCGCATTTTCAATCGACTGAAACTATGTAAATCATTTTTTTTTTAAATTCAAATTTTTACCTCAGTAGACTAACGTAATCGCTTAGTAGACTGAGATACTTCAACAGTCATTATTCTAAAAAGTCATCTTCAGAAGTTTCAACCATTTTAAACAGTTTTTCTTAATTCTGAAAGGATTTTACGAATGTTGACAACACTTGATTGCCTCTCTTCAGTATTTATAAATAGCGCATCATCTCATACTTTGTTTTTAAAAAACTTTCTACTCTAATTTCTATAGTTTCTATTCTCTTGTTCTATTCTATGCAATTCTATACTTTCAACTCCATTACTTCATTTGCTACTATTCCATTAACCACTATTCACTCACTTCGAAACATCAAGGAGGTTATAGGAACTATTGTACTATCAAGTGAAAATCAGTGTTCGACGAGTATAAGATTGTCAAGCAATAATTTTTGTCAAAGGAAAGATTAAATCTAAGAGGTGCTCAAATCGGTTAAGTTGTATCTATTCCTCTGGGTCAAGCGAGGGTGTCGATAGTGAAATTCCTAAGAGGTTCTTAGAGACTGGAAGTAGAAGAGATGCCTCGAACAAGTATAAATTTTAGTGTGCACATTTACTTACTTCTTTCGTATTTCTTAAGTATACACACGCACACTTATTTTATTAGCCATACACGATCCACCAGTTTTTTCAATTGGTATCAGATCAAGAACCATTCAAAATCATAAATCCATTTTGAACAGTATGGCTAATATGTGTTATAACAGATTTCAGGAAGGACAATCATCTGCACATCCACCATTTTTTACAAGTTCTAATTACATGTATTAGGCTACATGTATGGAAGTTTTTATGGAATCAAGCGTACTTGACATTTAACTATCTACTCAATCATAGTATATAGCTCTTACTACTACAACTAGTAAATGGATAGGTGCTCAGAAAATTGCTGCTTCAAACAATGCAAAAGCTATGAATATTTTATATTGTGCATTAGACAAGAACGAATTTTCTCTAATTATGATGTGCGAAACAGCTTATGATATATGGCACATGCTTCAAGTTACACATGAAGGAATCAACAAAGTAAAACAAACTCAAATAAGTTTGCTAACAAATCAATTTCAATCATTAAAATGAAATCCAGTGAAAGCATTGTAGAAATGTGTACTAGATCTAAACTATACAACATGATCTTATGGCATTAGATGTTTCATTTACTGATTTGGATTTAGTTACTCGTATTCTAAATGCATTAACTGATGAATGTGAAAGAAAATTATTAGCAATAGAAGAAGCCAATGACCTCTCTACTCTCAAAATAAAAGAGTCAATTGGAAATTTGATGTCATATGAAGCAAATTTGCAATCTAGAAAAGATCTAGCCTAAGAAAGACAATGTATTGCTTTTTAGATAAATAATGATGATAACCCAGACTTAGATGAAGAATATGTACTGTTCCTAGCTAAAAATTACAATGACTTCATAAAATTAAATAAGATGGTGTAAAAGCAGAAAACAAGCAACACGATCCTTCATCATTTAAATGTTATAAGTGTAATCGATATGGTCACATGAAAAAGGATTGTCAAGAATTAAACAAAGATAAGAAAAACTTCAATAAGAACAAAAAATATAAGAAATCCTCGAAAAAGAAGCATGCCTTTCAAGTAACATGGGATGACTCTACAAGTAACGGTGACAGTGACAATAATAGTGATAGTGATGAAGAATAAGCCAATGCTTGCTTCATGGCAACTAAAGGTAAGGTACTTTCAGATTTATCTTTTGACGATGTCATAAAAATAGAAGTGGAATTGATAATAGATATAGAAATTTTAGAAAAACCAAAAAGAATGCTCAAGAAAAATTACTAGACTAGAACTAGAAAATGAAATGCTAAAAGATGAAAAATTTATATTAGAAGAAGAAATTCAAAAATTACAAAATAATTGCAAACCGTTTGAAGAATCTCAAAAAGTGGAACCTTTTGAAAAGAAAATTGCAATACTGTCAAATGATAACATAAAATGAAGAAAAAATGTCAACGGTTTGGAAAATCAGGTAAAGTGTTAAATAAAGATAAACAGTCATTAGAAAAGAAAGTAAATGATCTTTCTATAAACATTTCAATATTTAATTAAGTTAAAGAGAATCTATCTCAATAAATTAATATATCAAAACCTCCTAGTAATAAAAATGGTTTCGGATTTGACAAATCACAGTAACCAAAAGTTCAATGTAGATATGCCACATTTTATTCTAAATTTCGCAAATCAGTAAACAACAAAACAGATTATAAAAAGACTATTCAGTTATGGATTCCAAACCAAATAATAACTTGATTAGATAAAAACATATAGATATATTTTTGAATGGTGTTAATTATAATAAGAACTTTAGATTTAAAGGCTCTACAAAACCCTCCTAGGTATGCTTACCTTAAGTTTAACCCCCAGGACTGTAACATAGGAAATGGATACCATTAAATTTCTTTTATCTTAGTAGGTACCCCGACACAAATAGGAGAAATGGATTCTCGATAGTGGATGCTCCAAGCATATGACTGGAAATGCTGATAATGCTAATAAACATCTCTTACAAAAATGGTGGAACTTTCATTTTTGGAGATAGTTCCAAAGGTGATGTTATTCGACAAGGAGATATGGCTTTTGTTAGTATATTTAACTCTACTCTTATTTCGAATGTTTATTCAGTTAAAAACTTAAAACATAATCTACTTAGTATTAGTCAGTTATGTGATAAAGGGTTTTCTATGACCTTTGAAACTGGAAAATGCAACATCTTTGATAAAAATAAAAATTTAATCTTAGAAGGAATAAGAAAACATAACCTTTATATTTTAAATATAAAAACAAGACATGATCAAATATTTTGCTTAATAGCAGATATCTCTGATCCATGGATTTGGCATAAAAGATTTGTCATGTTAATTTAAGAACATTCATAAATTAGCTAAAAATAATTTAGTTCATGATTTACCTAAAATAAATTTTAAATTCAATAATCTATGCGATGCATGTCGTAAAGGGAAACTTAAAAAATCCACTTTTAAACCTAAACAAGAAATTTCCATAAAATAACATTAGAACTTTTACATTTAGATCTATTTGGACCAATGAAAATTAGATTATTTAATCATAATAATTACATTTTTGTTATAGTTGATAATTTTTCACGATATACGTAGGCAGTCTTTTTAAATTATAAAAGTAACACTTTTTGAAACATTCAAAATATTTTCAAAATGTATTCAAAACCAAAAAGATTTAAAAATCAAAACTATTTGAAGCGATCATGGTGGAGAATTGGCAAACGAATCTTTTCAAAAATTCTGTAATAAAAAGTGGATAAGTCATAAATTTTCATTTCCTAGAACACAATAATAAAATGGTGTTGTAGAATGAAAAATAATACTCTGCAAGAATGTGCAAGAACTCTTCTTCGTAGTAGTAACTTACTCAAATTTTTTGGATAGAAGTTGTAGCTACTACTTGTTATGTACTAAATCTTGTCTCTCTAAGACCATTAACCAAAATACTCCTTACAAACTTCTTTCTGGAAGAAAACCATAAGTATCTTATTTTAAAATATTCAGATCCAAACGCTTTATTTTAAATACTAGCAACCCTTTAGGAAAATTTCATCCAAAAGCCGATGAAGGAATTTTTATATGTTACTTAGATCAAAATAAAGCATAAAAAAATTTTAATAAAAAATTTAACAAAATTGAAGAAACATTATATGCATCATTTAATGAAAATTTTAACAATACTAAAGAAGATGATGAAAACTTAAATCAATTAATATTAAAACTGAACAATTAGAATCTATAAATCCCGATAATAATGAATTAAAATCAACTCCTAAAATTTTTAAAAGATCATTCAATGGATAGTATTATAGGAGACATTAATGCAAAAGTGTCAACGCACAATCAATTAAATCATATGGGACATATAGCTTTTATTTCAAACCCTGAACCAAAAAAAGTTAAAGAAGCATCTACAGATGATTATTGGAAAATAGCAATGCAGGAAGAACTAAATCAATTTGAACCTAATAATGTATGGGAATTTGTCCCTGGACCCAATGATCAATCCATTCTTGGAACTAAATGGAGTTACAAAAATAAAATGGATGAAAATGGTGATATAATTCGAAATAAAGAAAGACTTGTAGCTCAAGAATATTCTCAGGAAGAAGGAATTGATTATGAAGAGACCTTCGCCTGTGTAGCATGCCTTGAAGCTATAAGAATTCTCTTAGCATTTGCTTGCCATCATAACTTCATATTATATCAAATGGATGTTAAAAGCACTTTTTAAATGAATATATTAAAGAAAATGTCTATGTTGAACAACCACCATTATTTGTTTATGTACAATTTCCAAATCACGTATTTAAATTACGAAAAGCACTTTATGGTCCTAAACAAGCTCCTCGTGCTTAGTATGAAAGATTAAAATCATATCTTTTAAAATATGGTTTTCAAATTGGCAAAGTTAATTCTACTCTATTTATTAAAAAAAATGAAAAATATATTTTAATAGTACAAATATATGTAGATGATATTATTTTTGGATCAACTGAGAGAAATTTATGTGATGAATTTTCAAAAATTATGAAAAATAAATTTGAAATGTCACATATGGGAGAATTAAATTACATTTTGGGATTACAAATTAAACATTAAAAAATGGAACTTTTATCTATTTGGAAAATATTGTATAGATTTAATTAAATGTTTTGGAATGGCGAATGCCAGTAGTAAAGCTACTCCTATGAGTATCGGTACTCATTTTGACAATGATGAAAATGGTAAAGTTATAGAATAAAAATTATATAGAAGTATGGTAGGGTCCTTATTATATTTAATTGCTAGTAGACCCGACATTTTAATAAATGTTTGCTTATGTGCCCATTTTCAAGCTTATCCGAAAGAAATACACTTACGAGCGGTTAAAAGAATTTTACGGTATCTATAAAATACCAAAGATTACAGACTTTTTTATCCAAAAGACCGTCCATTCAAGCTCGTATCGTATAGTGATGCCGACTTCGGTGGTTGTAGATCGGATCGAAAAATTACACATGGAACTTGACACTTTATCGGTCAATCTTTGGTATCATGGTTTAGTAAAAAACAAAATTGTGTTTCATTGTAACCATGTGAAGCATAATATATATCTGCAGCACTTGCTTGTGCTTAGGCTTTAAATATGCAACAAACTTTACACGATAATGGAATATATCTGGACAAATCTTTGATTTTTAATGATAAAACTAGCGCAATTAATTTACGAAAAAACCTTATTAATCACTCGAGAACCAAAAACATTGATATCAGACATCATTCCTTGTGTGATAATGTTGAAAAGGAAATTTTTCTTTAGAATTTGTTACTTCATGCAAACAAATAGCAAATATATTTACTAAACCCCATTCTGAAACTACTTTTTTAAAATTTCATCATAATCTCGTAATATGCTCACTTAATGACTTAGATATTCAAAGCATATCTCTCTTAATATCATGTTAAATCAACATCAGAAAATACAAACCATTGGGCATCAATTGATATCTAAAATTTGTATGGAATACAATGATTTACTAAACTTAATAAAAGAAAGAACATAAACCAGAAACTACAATACCTACAATTAGCAAAACTTTAATATATATATAAACTCTCTGTATACAAAAAACAAAGTAAAAAGCTAGAGATAAGTTAAAAAATATCATTCAAACAATGTCGGACCATTATGATTCCACTCATTCATATCTTGACTTTACCACTCCTTCTTCAAATAGTGAATATCCATGACCAACCGTTTCAACACCTCAATGCACAAAATCACCGTCTATTCAAATTACCCCTTCTCCTCCTAGTCGCCCTAAATTTTCAAACTGAGGTAAGAAGATAAGATGAGTTTTAAAGCTAGACGCTCGCACTAAAATCCATAAAATCCATCACTACCAGCAAGAGATGATGAGTGTCCAAAAGGAGATGTACTATGAACAAAGGCTCAAGGTGCATATCTGAATTTTTTGGAACGATGCATACTTGCTATCTACAGTCAATTTTCTACCAGAAACAGCATTCGTCGACTAGACCATGTATTACCGAGTCTCAAATTATTATCAATAACTATCCACCAAAAAATAGTTGGGAAGCTAGACCATCTACGTCAAACTGTAACAACACTCCAATTAAATATAACACATAGTCTCCACTATAAGTATAACCATTAGTTAACGATACCAAGGTGGAACCTAACTGTAACGACCCGTATTTTTACGGATCGAAACATTGTTAAACTATATGCTTTAAGTCGTATTGTTGTTAAGTCGACCAAAGTTTAAGTCGTGTAGTGGTTAACTCGTGTGGTGCTTAAGGTAGGTAGCGACTTATAGGAGTTATCGGTTTAAGGATGGTTGCCGAGTTAAGGGGTTAACGACTTAAGGATTTGGGCGACTTAAGGTATTGACCGACTTAGTGGAGCTAACGACTTAGGGGTTAGCGAGTTATTGGTTGGACCGACCTAAGGGACTAACGGCTTGAGGAGGGAGTAACGACCTAGTGGTTAGCGACTTAAGGAGTTAAGGCTTAGGTCGTGTGTGGGTGTTAGGTCGTGTATAGGGTTAGGTCGTTGGGTCGTAGGATTGCTAAGTCGCTAAGTCATAGGTAGTTGAGTCGGTTGGGTCGGCAAGGGTTAAGTCGTGAGCTGTGAGCCGTGTTGAGCTGTGTTTATGTTGAGCCGTGTTAAGGCATGAGCCGTTGAGTCGCGTGGGTACTGGAATCGTTAGGTCGGCATGTGTATTGAGTCGTAGGCTGTGGGCTGTTAAGTCATGGACGACTTAAGGGGGTACGAGTTAAGGAATCAGCCTATAAATAGAGGGGTTTGGTTCACTTTTTGGCACCGAATTTTTAAGTGACGAAGTGCTGCCATTTTGGGAGCTCGACTACAACACTTCTTCACTTCTTTTCTCCACTCTAATCTAGTGCTTACATCGATCCAAGATTGAAGATCAAGATCGAAGATCCAAGAGCCAAAGTTGAAGATCTTCATCCAACAAAGAGAGATTTCATCATTTGAAGTGGAATCTTGTCGGATCAAGCTTAGTTTTTCGCTGTCCAGATCTGAAGTTGTTATCTTTTGAGGTGTTTAGGTGATTCGGTGAGTGGTGGTTATCTCTCACACGGACCCAAAGGAGTATATTGGATCGGTGGCTTGTTTATGTGTTAAAGATAGAGATTTCTTGCATTTTCCTTAAGTCTGCATGTAGATACATCATCTATGAAGTTTGATATCCATTTTATTATATGATTACTTATGCAAGTTCATTTATCAAGTTATAGAGATATTTGCTTATGATTCATACTTGTTAGATTTGGACACTTTAATTACGAAATTGCCATTCTTGTATAATTGCTTATTAGATCTTGTTTGAATGTTTGATTGCTTGGATTAATGATTGATTTGATTGATAGATTCGTTTCAAATTAGCTAATAGTTGATTTGGACGAGTTGGTCGAAGATGATTCAAAAGCTAAGTGGAAAGGCTCTTGAATGGCGAAAGCTGCTTGTGGCATATGAAGCGAGTGGTGAAGCTCATATGGATAGATTTGATGATGATGGAATTTGCTATGGTGTGATGAAGCAAAGCATGATGATGATGATGGACTTTGCTATGATGCGATGGAGCAAAGCCTGATGTGAGAGCTTGGTTTAGTCCAGACGGGATCATCCCAAGCATGTTGATAACTCGATGATGTGGTTCGAGTTGGTTGATAATGGTGGGCTCGAGAGGCGCTTGAGCTAGTATGAGAATAGTCGTCGAGGAGGATGACTAGGAGGCTTGGATCTTATCGTTATTGAAGGTTCTAGCATGCTCAAAGCAAGAGTACGTTGGGACGGGTCACGATGACGTCCCAGACACGGGTCACGATGACTTGTTAGTACTCTGGGCAGATTCGATAGTCCTAGGCACGGGTCACGAGGACGTGCGGAGTTATGTCTAGAACCGGGGTTGCCATTAGCCCTTGACGGACGGCTGAAAGAAGGTGCCGGTCATTCAATTAACGGTGATATCGAGGCAATGATAACAGTGATAGCCAGAGTCATGGATGTTGGGTTGCACCATCATTCGATCTCAAGAGCGATGCTTTCTGGGTGCTTATCTGATCTTGGTTTAGGCCTTGGGGGTTTGTACTTGGAAAACATCGACCTTGACTCGAGTGATAATTACTTTACTTTAAATGTCTGCTTTGTTATGCTTGTTTCCGCTTAGTGGGTCTGGGGGCTATCACTGTAGAAAGAGGTGGAGTTGGATGGTTGGGTCCCTATTCCTTTTTCCTTTATGCTCTTTTGGTATGTTTGATAGTTGATTTACTGCTCACTAAGACTGTTGTCTGACTCAAGGTTTTATGTTCAACTCTTATTACCTTGGGTTGTTCATCCATGTTGGGATGAGCAGACTAGGTAGCAGGTGACAGGTGCTGTTCTTGGCTACCAACGCTGTTGATGACGAAGACGAGCTGGAGGCTTTTGCATATTATTTTCCTACTATATGTACTGGATGTTCCGCTGTTTGTTTGATACTCTGAGTGTTATGTAGTGAGGCTGGATGTATTGACTATTCAGATGATTGTATAAAACTTCTATGAGTTTATATGATGAGACTTCTGTTCTATAGAGCTTCACTATGTATACTTTCTATTGTATTTTATCCATGCGCTGTGAGTAATACGATAGACTATTCTGTTTTATCTTACCCTGACTATCATCCATGGCTGCCTGGCACACCTTTCAGCGCACCATTTCCTTGTTTTAGTGCGGGAGTCATGGGCGGTCGTCACATTTGGTATCAGAGCTTTGGTTAATCGATTTTAGCCAACGCTCACTGACGTAACTACGTATGAGAGATGTAATTGTATTTTGATGGATAATTACTATATATAATATAGTAGTTTAGAAGGATTTGAACTCCTTATGTAGTTGTTTCTCAAGGTGTTCTAAGTCATTCCTTTTGTAGATATTAAGGATGAGTCGAAGTGAGAGACAGGCTGCTAGGGAAAGTTGTGCTGCTGGGGGAGCTACCGACTATGCTGCAATGTTCGAAGCTATGATGACTTCGATAATGAGAAGGATACCAACTCCTAGGCCATCAGTAGATGTTGGGGTTCAAGTTCAAGCTCCAAAACCAGTGGATTTTGCTAAGTTGTGTAAGGACTATACTGCTCTTGGAGGAAAGGTTTTCTTAGGAATAGAATCAACCATTGAAGTGCAGAGATGGATTGATGCTTGTAGAAGGATCTTTGGTGATTTAGGAATTGAGGATGCAACTAAGAGAAAGCTTGCATCAAGACAGCTTCAAGGAAGAGCTTCTGATTGGTGGAACTCTATCACCATTGACACTCCAGAGGAAGAGATTACTTGGGAGCAATTCCAAGTCAGATTTGAAGCTAAGTTCATTTCTACGGCTCAGAAATCTGTTTTTTTTAAAAAGTTTGTGGAACTCAAGCAAGGTGGAAGATTAGTTCTTGAGTATGTTTCTGAGTTTGAAGCTTTGTCCAAGTATGCTCGGTCATATATTGAATCTCCATATCAGAAGAACGAGAAGTTTGTGACAGGCTTGGACAGTTATCTTGGGAGGCAGTTAGTGGATCATTTGGATGACCCATTTGAGAAGCTTGTGGAGAAAGCTCTCAGGCACGAGAGTTTGTTTCCTAAAGAAGGATCTGTTGTTGCTGTGACTAAGGAAGAGCCCAAACCACAGCAGAGTGGAATCAAGAAGAGGAAGCAGCAACAGCAGAAGGGTAAGGATGGCCAGAAGAATCCAAAGGGTGAAGTGACCTGCTACAATTGTCGGCAGAAGGGCCATTTCTCTAGGGATTGCAAGAATCCAAAGGTGCAGTTGAAGTGCCACCACTGTGATAAGCTGGGGAATATCAGGAAGGACTGTCCAGAATCGAGGAAAGATAAGCAGATTGTGCAAGCTTATGCTTTGGGAGCTGTTCCATCATCTTTGAAAGCTCCTACTGCTGAAGAGAAGGGGAAGAGTGTGGTGGTTCAAGGTACTCTTTCCATGTGTGGTGTTCCAGTAAGAGTGTTATTTGATACTGGGGCGTCGCATTCGTTTGTTTGTAATGAACTTGTAGGCCGGTTGGGTTTGGAACCGGATATTGTTGATAGACCATTGGTTGTGACTAATCCAGTTGGGGGTTCGTCTTGTTTGTGTATGGTATGCCGTGGTTTAGTTGTATCGAGTCATGATTGCTCTTTTGTTTGTGATTGTTTTGTTCTGAACTTTGCGGGGTTCGGAATTATTTTGGGTATGGACTGGCTTAGGAAGTATGCGGCAAGGATTGATTGTGAGAGGCTGGAGGTGACAGTCGAGAATGTGGAGGGGCGAGAGGTTGTGATATGATGTAAGCATGAGGAAGGCGTCTTCATGAGCTTCATGTATTCGCTGGTTGTTCCACGGGATGGACTGTCATCGGTGCCTATTGTGAATGGATTTGAGGATGTCTTTGACGAGGTCAAAGGGTTACCGCCACATAGGGAGATCGAGTTTCGTATCGATCTAGTTGAGGGAGCCAGACCTGTTGTGATGCCTCTTAGGCGGATGGCGCCTAGGGAGCAGCAAGAGTTGAAGGTGCAAGTTGATGACCTTTTACGGAAAGGATTTATTCGGCGTAGCGTGTCCGAATGGGGTGCACCAGTTGTGTTCGCAACCAAAGCGGATGGATCGTTGAGGTTGTGTGTGGATTATCTTGAGCTGAATAAAGTGACTAAGAAGAACAAGTATCCATTGCCGAGAATAGATGACTTGTTTGATCAGCTTCACGAAGCTAAGGTGTTTTCTCAGATGGATTTGGCAACGAGATTTCACCAGTTGAGAGTGGCTAAGGATAGTGTGCCTAAGACTGCTTTTAGGAAACCATCCGGTTTTTACGAGTGGCTGGTAATGCCATTTGGATTGACCAATGCACCAGCATATTTTGTGGATCTTATGAATAGAGTATTCAGAGATCAGTTGAACAAGTTCGTACTTGTGCTCGTGGATGATATTCTGATTTATTCCAAAACTGAAGAAGAGCACAAGACGCACTTGCGTATTGTTTTGGAAATCTTGCGGAAACATCGGCTAAAGGCTAAGTTTTCGAAATGTCATTTCTGGAAGAGTAAAATGAGGTTCTTAGGCCATGTTATTTCTGAAAATGGAACAGCGGTTGATTCCGCTAAGGTGGCAGCAATCCAGGTTGGGTTAGACCTAAGAATGCATCTGATGTGAGAAGTTTTCTTGGATTAGCAGGATATTATCGTCGGTTTATCAAAGACTTTTCCAAGATAGCTGCACCATTAACAGGATTTACGAAAAAGAACCAAGTGTTCAGATGGGATGCTAAGTGTGAGCAAGCTTTCGGAATCCTGAAAGAGCGACTGACAAGTGCTCCTGTTTTGACTATTCCAAGTGGGAATGATGAGATGGTGGTATACACCGATGCATGCGGTACTGGACTTGGAGCAGTGCTAATGAAAAAGGATAAAGTTGTTGCGTATGCAAGTCGACAACTGAAGCCGCATGAAAGGAATTAGCCAACTCATGATTTGGAGTTAGCGGCGATTGTTTTTGCTCTGAAGATGTGGAGACATTATCTATTGGGAGTTCGATTTGAGTTGTTTACAGATCATAAGTCGTTGAAGTATCTTTTCTCCCAAAAGGATTGAATCTTCGGCAGCAAAGATGGCTAGAGTTTTTAGCATCATATGATTTTGGTATAGCTTATACTTTGGGAAAAGGTAACGCAGTGGCAGATGCGTTAAGTCGAAGACATGCAGGATTGGGAGCCATGTTTTCCAAATGGAAGAGTCTCGAGTATTTGGCTGAATTTGACTTCAGGCCTAGATGTGAATTGGAACCTGAGATGTTGGCAAACTTATCAATAAGACCTACTCTAGTGGAAAGGATTGGCGAGAGCCAAAAGCGAGACGATAAGCTTGTCAAGATTATCCGTGATTTGGAATCTGGATTGAATCCATAACAGGATAAAGGACTCGAGGTCGATCGAGAGGGTTGGCTTCGAAAGCAAGGACGACTAGTTGTTCCTGATATAGATGGATTGAGAGATGAAGTTCTAAGGGAAAGTCATCACTTGAAGTTGACAATTCATCCAGGTGGAAATAAGATGTATCGGGATATGAAAAGGACCTACTACTGGGAAGGTATGAAGAAGGATGTTGGAAATTTTATTTTCATATGTATGAACTGCCAGTTGGTAAAAGCCGAGCAGAAGAAGCCCAGTGGATTGCTTCAGCCATTAGAGGTTCCTACATGGAAGTGGGAGCAGATATCGATGGATTTTATCGATGGTCTACCTAGAACCAAGGCAGGAAATGAAGGGATTTGGGTCATTGTAGATCGTTTGACTAAGAGTGAAAGATTCGTTCCTGTTCGATCAGCTAGGACTGCATCGAAGTTGGCTGAGCTTTATGTTAAGTGGATAGTTCGATTCCATGGTATTCCGAAGAGTATAGTGAGCGATCGAGACCCATTGTTCACCAGTGGATTTTGGAAGAGCTTCCAGAAAGTTTTGGGAACCGAGTTGTGTTTGAGTACATCTTATCATCCCCAAACAGATGGTCAGACCGAGAGAGTCAACCGAGTTTTGGAAGATCTCCTGAGAGCATGTGTTTTGGATTTCGGAGGATCATGGGAAGATCATCTTCATTTGGTGGAATTTGCATATAATAACAGTTATCAGTCAAGTATTGGTATGGCACCGTATGAAGCATTGTATGGAAGACCGTGTAACTCTCCGGCATGTTGGTTGGAAACTGGAGAAAAGTTGATACTTGGGACAGAAATGATTCGACAGACTACGGATTGTATAGAGATCATTCGGCGACGAATGAAGGCAGCTCAAGATCGTCAGAAAAGTTATGCCGATAAGCATCGTAAGGATTTGGAATTCGACGTAGGAGATATGGTTTTTGTTAAGATTTCTCCACTGAAGAATGTTATTCGATTCGGGAATAAAGGAAAATTGACTCCAAGATTTGTTGGACCATTCCCGATCATCGAGCGAATTGGAAAGCTCGCCTATAGATTGGAGTTACCAGAAAAGATAGCGGGCGTGCACAATGTTTTTAATGTATCTTATCTACGGAAGTATGTGCACGACTCGAATACAGTGGTTTCTGCTGATAGTTGTGAAGATTTAGAGGTTGATCCAATTGTTACGAGACCTCGTAAGCCGCTTCGTGTTGTGGAAACCGACACGAAACAGCTTAGGAGGAAGACGATTACGTTGATCAAGGTACAATGGGGTGATGATGTTAACGACTGTACGTGGGAGGAGGAAGAGAGGATGAAGGCAGCTCATCCTGAACTCTTCGAGGTATGGCCCTAAGGTGTCATGACATCTCACGAATTTGTAACTTGTTCTAGTTTTAGAGTTCTGCATGCTAGGCTAGTAATTGGATGCATGGTTTGTTGATTGCTATGGATGGTAGGCATGCGGAATAACTTTGGTTGCTCTTGTTTGTTTGGAATTTCGAGGGCGAAATTCCTAAGGGGGAGAGAATGTAACGACCCGTATTTTTACGGATCGAAACATTGTTAAACTATATGCTTTAAGTCGTATTGTTGTTAAGTCGACCAAAGTTTAAGTCGTGTAGTGGTTAACTCGTGTGGTTCTTAAGGTAGGTAGCGACTTATAGGAGTTATCGGTTTAAGGATGGTTGCGGAGTTAAGGGGTTAACGACTTAAGGATTTGGGCGACTTAAGGTATTGACCGACTTAGTGGAGCTAACGACTTAGGGGTTAGCGAGTTATTGGGTTGGACCGACCTAAGGGACTAACGGCTTGAGGAGGGAGTAACGACCTAGTGGTTAGCGACTTATGGAGTTAAGGCTTAGGTCGTGTGTGGGTGTTAGGTCGTGTATAGGGTTAGGTAGTTGGGTCGTAGGATTGCTAAGTCGCTAAGTCATAGGTAGTTGAGTCGGTTGGGTCGGCAAGGGTTAAGTCATGAGCTGTGAACCGTGTTGAGTTGTGTTTGTGTTGAGCCGTGTTAAGGCATGAGCCGTTGAGTCGTGTGGGTACAGGAATCGTTAGGTCGGCATGTGTATTGAGTCGTAGGCTGTGGGCTGTTAAGTCGTGGACGACTTAAGGGGGTACGAGTTAAGGAATCAGCCTATAAATAGAGGGGTTTAGTTCACTTTTTGGCACCGGATTTTGAAGTGACGAAGTGCTGCCATTTTGAGAGCACGACTACAACACTTCTTCACTTCTTTTCTCCACTCTAATCTAGTGCTTACATCCATCCAAGATTGAAGATCAAGATCAAAGATCCAAGAGCCAAAGTTGAAGATCTTCATCCAACAAAGAGAGATTTCATCATTTGAAGTGGAATCTTGTCGGATCAAGCTTAGTTCTTCGTTGTCCAGATTTGAAGTTGTTATCTTTTGAGGTGTTTAGATGATTCGGTGAGTGGTGGTTATCTCTCGCACGGACCCAAAGGAGTATATTGGATCGGTGGCTTGTTTATGTGTTAAAGATAGAGATTTCTTGCATTTTCCTTAAGTCTGCATGTAGATACATCATCTATGAAGTTTGATATCCATTTTATTATATGATTACTTATGCAAGTTCATTTATCAAGTTATAGAGATATTTGCTTATGATTCATACTTGTTAGATTTGGACACTTTAATTACGAAATTGCCATTCTTGTATAATTGCTTATTAGATCTTGTTTGAATGTTTGATTGCTTGGATTAATGATTGATTTGATTGATAGATTCTTTTCAAATTAGCTAATAGTTGATTTGGACGAGTTGGTCGAAGATGATTCAAAAGCTAAGTGGAAAGGCTCTTGAATGGTGAAAGCTGCTTGTGGCATATGAAGCGAGTGGTGAAGCTCATTTGGATAGATTTGATGATGATGGACTTTGCTATGGTGTGATGAAGCAAAGCATGATGATGATGATGGACTTTGATATGATGCGATGGAGCAAAGACTGATGTGAGAGCTTGGTTTAGTCCAGACGGGATCATCCCAAGCATGTTGATAACTCGATGATGTGGTTCGAGTTGGTTGATAATGGTGGGCTCGAGAGGCGCTTGAGCTAGTATGAGAATAGTCGTCGAGGAGGATGACTAGGAGGCTTGGATCTTATCGTTATTGAAGGTTCTAGCATGCTCAAAGAGAGAGTACGTTGGGACGTGTCACGATGACGTCCCAGACACGGGTCATGATGACGTGTTAGCACTCTGGGCAGATTCGATAGTCCTAGGCACGGGTCACGAGGACGTGCGGAGTTATGTCTAGAACCGGGGTTGCCATTAGCCCTTGACGGACGGCTGAAAGAAGGTGCCGGTCATTAAATTAACGGTGATATCGAGGCAATGATAACAGTGATAGCCAGAGTCATTGATGTTGGGTTGCACCATCATTCGATCTCAAGAGCGATGCTTTCTGGGTGCTTATCTGATCTTGGTTTAGGCCTTGGGGGTTTGTACTTGGAAAACATCGACCTTGACTCGAGTGATAATTACTTTACTTTAAATGTCTGCTTTGTTATGCTTGTTTCTGCTTAGTGGGTCTGGGGGCTATCACTGTAGAAAGAGGTGGAGTGGGATGGTTGGGTCCCTATTCCTTTTTCCTTTATGCTCTTTTGGTATGTTTGATAGTTGATTTACTGCTCACTAAGACTGTTGTCTGACTCAAGGTTTTATGTTCAACTCTTATTACCTTGGGCTGTTCATCCATGTTGGGATGAGCAGATTAGGTAGCAGGTGACATGTGCTGTCCTTGGCTACCAACGCTGTTGATGACGAAGACGAGCTGGAGGCTTTTGCATATTGTTTTCCTACTATATGTACTGGATGTTCCGCTGTTTGTTTGATACTCTGAGTGTTATGTAATGAGGCTGGATGTATTGACTATTCAGATGATTGTATAAAACTTCTATGAGTTTATATGATGAGACTTCTGTTCTATAGAGCTTCACTATGTATACTTTCTATTGTATTTTATCCATGCGCTGTGAGTAATACGATAGACTATTCTGTTTTATCTTACCCTGACTATCGTCCATGGCTTCCTGGCACACCTTTCAGCGCACCATTTCCTTGTTTTGGTGCAGGAGTCATGGGCGGTCGTCACACTAACTCTAGGGATCGCTTTTTGGATAACAAGTTTGATGAGTCAAAAGATAGTCAATAAATTATAATGATATTGTATTATATATACAATAAATAAACAACAAGCTATGTTTATCAAAAATTAAATGTAAACAATAAAATATATAATATAAGTTTGTTTTGGACATACTTGTACTCAACATTTTAAAAAAAATATATATAAAAACAAACTTACACAGGTTCATTTGACTAAACCAGAACGCCAGTCAACTGAACTTGTACAAAAAATATGCTCAACTCTCTGCCTCGAAAAGGCAAAATTTCAGTCGATTGGGAATCTACCTCAGTCGACTGAACCTGTATGAATTTTTCAACTTGCTCTCTGTCTATAAAATAAGTGTTTTTAGTCGACTGAATTTGCGTCTCAGTTGATTGGGCTTTGAAATTCTATCAGCATAACTACTTATTTTCATCGTAGCCATTCACCATTTCACTTCGCCTCTTCAAAAAAGCCCTAAATTCAAACCAATTTTTAATGGCTCTAAGACAAAAAAATCTTAGAAACTCATCCCAAACAAAGCAAAGGCAAAGCTTCGGCTCCTCTTCCTCTAATCCAGCCCATCCTAAATTTTCCTCAGATGCCCAAATCTCGAAAGGCTAAATGGAAGTGCCAAAAATCTTTGAATCTTCAATGAGTTAAATTACAAATGCATCTTTCCAGAGACTTTCTATAATATGCAAGATTTCGCTGCATTTGGCATAGAGGACTTAGCTAGAAAATATGGGTTCCTCTCTTTAATCGATGAAAAGATGAATAAGGTAAAAAATTACCCATTTTTCGTAAAATTGTTCTATGCTAATCTATGTGGTGATTTTTACACACCCCAAATAAAACTGGAGAAGGAATTTTATTGAGTAGGGTATTAGGAGTTGATATTGCACTAAATTATCATGATCAAGGAGCAATTTTGGAACGTACTGGTTAGGGAAATTCTTTAGAAAATGTATACCATCGTGATTTTGCATACAATTAGTAAGCTACCAATTTCGAATTACAAACACGGAGAATACATCTGTAAATTTATGCCCCTAAGCTCAGATAATTAATAAAATGCTCCTTCACACTGTTTTTCCTCGCACTGAGAGTTATGAAAAGATGTACGACTACAACTACAAAGCCCTTTATGCCATTTATTCTGACAATTTTCTAAATTAGGCAAAAAGCATTCACCAAGAAATTAAAAGCTTTAACTCCCATTCCCGAAAAACACTGGTTTTCTATTCCTACCTCACAAAAGTTTTTATCTACTTCAGTATTAATATGGACATTCCACAAGATTACATCGCACCATAGGTTACGGATCAGAAGTCTGTCTCCCTTTCGAAATTACCTACCACAATGGAACCCCTTCCTTCCTATAATGCTTATTTATCGACTTTGGTTAAAAATACTTTGGATCAATCATCCTCATAGCCACACCAAGCTTAAATGTATGAAACACAAACACATGGTCAATCGAGCCGTGAAGTCTTTGAAGAGGTTAATTGGCCCTGAGTAGCAAAATGAAGTTTCCTTGGTTCGACTTCCTGCACAATGAATGCCACAACAACCATCTTATGGAATCAAGAAATTCTTTTCAGGCAACAACAAAAGACGATAAAATGAAAAAAAAACTTTTGGGACCTTGCTTCGAATTTTTTTGAAAAAAGTTTCATTCTGATCAAGCTCATCTTCCTCTGGACCAGAATCTTTATTTCTTTACCTCCCGCCTTATTTGGTAAGTTTATTATATTCACTTCTGGTTTTTTGGTATTATCAATTATAAAAAACTATCATTTATGAACTTTGTATGCTGTTTATGTTGTTAAGTTTGTGATACTGTAGAACTTTGAATGATGTTTATGTTGGTATGTATTTGAGTTTGTGAAACTTTGATTGTTGTTTATGCGGGTATGTACTTAAGTTTGCGATGTTAAGAAATTTCATGTGTATGGAAAATACTATTTTATGTTATGTAAGCTTTTTTATATCCTATGCAAACATCTACTTATTTCTACTTTATTATTCATTATGTTTTGTTTCTTTTTGTGGATGCCAAAGGGGGAGAATCATATTGATAGAGGAGCATAAACTTAGGGGGAGTAAAACTAATATTTTTATTTTGAACTTTAATAGTTGTCATCATCAAAAAGGGGGAGATGTTAGAACATTGGATCTTTGTTTTAATGATGACAACTATGTGTTGTGTGTGCATATACTATGTTCACTATATTAGGATCTAATTCAAGAAGATAAAACACAAGCCAAAAAGAAAGAATAATCATCTACAAAACGAAGAAGTCATAACTATAGAACTTCAAGATCAAAAGTACGTATATAGTCTTAGATTGAATTTAAAATCTCCTTGATAGTTCACATACACACACAAACACAATCAAACACTAGTATTAAAATATTTTTGAAGTATGAATTCGACAATATCATAAGATTATGGGTAAACTAAACTTACAAAATTCAATCGACTAAAAATGGTTTCAGTCGACCGAGCTCAGTCGACTGAGCCCATTTTCAGTCGACTGAAACTATGTAAATTAATTTTTTTTTAATTCATATTTTTCCCACGAACTTTTCAACGTCCATACTCAGTAGACTGACGTAACTGCTCTATAGACTGAGATGTTGTAACGGTCATTTTTCTAAAATGTCATCTACAAGAGTTGCAACCATTTTCAATAGACTTTCTTAATTTTGAAAGGATTTTTACAAAAAAAGAAAACTCTTGATTGCCTCTCTTCAATATTTATAAATAACACGTCATCTCATACTTAGTTTTAAAAACTTTCTATTCTGATTGCTATATTTTCTACTCTCTTGTGCTATTTTAAGCAATTTTGTACTTTCAACTCCATTACTTCATTTGCTACTATTCCAATAATCACTATGCATTCACTACGAAACATCAAGGAGATTATAGGAACCGTTGTACTATTAAGTCAAAATCAGTGTTGGACGAACATAAGATTGTCAAGCAAGTATTTTTATCAAAGGAAAGATTAAATCTAAGAGTTTGTTTGATCGGTTAAGTTGTAAACCTATTCCTTCATTTCAAGCGAGGATGTCTATAGTGAAATTTGTAAGAGGTTTTTAGGGACTCTACGTAGGAGAGGTGCTCCAAACTAATATAAATTTCGGTGTGTACATTTACATACTACTTTAGTATTTCTTAAGTATAAATTAATATATATATATATATACTTGTTTTATTAGCCATACACGATTCACTAGTTTTTTCAGCAATAACGCTTGTACTATATATTCTACTATATATTTTGAAATCCAAAATATGTAACTAATATGAACTCTCTTGTATATACATGCACTGTAGATCCAGTCTAATGCAATAACTCCTACCTATCTCTTTTGGATCGTGGTATCAACTAAGGTTAATCATATTGTAACAGCCCGCAAATCCGTACCCCTTGAGTCAACACTATTCTACAACAATCAACTCAAGTTGCACAGAAATACGAACCATTTGGGTTAAAGAAGAAGAGGTAGAAGAAGAAAACAGAAAATAATAACAGAATCTAACCATCGCAGCGGAATAAAATATAATAGATAATAAATACTCTTTACTCAAACATCAAATATCTCTGTCTATATATTACATCATCAGAGTACATCAATCACAGCTCAACATCAATATCATACAAATGGATACACAACAACTCAACACAACAGAATATATATATATATATATATATATATATATATATATATATATATATATATATATATATATATATATAAGTACGAGAGTACGTGTCGTCATCCAGCTCGTCTCCTGAGCTCCACAGCATCACATCCTGTATATCCTATAATACTCGGTCTGACTCGAGCATTATAGTTAAATAACACCCGAGTCAGTCTGGAATACCAGCGTTAGAAAATCACACCCAATTGATTATTAAAGTTTCAAAAATCCTTTGAAAACAAAAGCATCTCGTAAGACCACGCCACAAATAAACATGTCGGGTTTTTGCCTTACGATAGCTAAAACAATTTTTATAGAAATCCTCTGATATTATAATAGGGTCTATATACAAATACTTATAAAATAGCCGAAATTGTTACATCTATTAAATTCCAGCTACTAGCCACAAAAGTGGGTAATACAAACAAAACTCGTACAAGGCTCGTAGGGAGAATGGATTTCCAACTAATGACTAGGCACTGGGGTACCACCTGTCACAGTACGGGCCTAGATCACCGTACCGAGGAGTACGCCCGCTCCCCTGCAACACAAGGCCGGGACTACCCCTTACTGGATAATCCCGAGTGAGATCACCCCGCGGTTGGGATCCGCAACCGCCTACTAAGCCGAAATAATAAGGGACATCTAGGCTAGAATGACCTCACCCTGCTTGGGTGCTACCCACCTAGCCTTGCTGAATATCCCTTGATTTTCAGTCATTCCCATTTGATGAGGCTTGAGGCTAAGCGTTACCTTTATAGAACAATATCCCTTAGAATGCCCATCGTCCACCTGACGATGTTTCGCAAGCATTCATCCATACAAGTCCGTCCCGGGTTGGAACGGAACCGAAGGCACTACTCCTACTACATCCATTTTGGAAATATCCTCAGGATTAGTAGCGACCAGCCCTTGCGCTTCACTACTCCATCTTCGAATCCAAATTGGTTTTTCCGAAACGTACAAACCGGATCGAAGTGGTTTTCAAGAAAATAAATCTCGATCCCGGTCTCTTCGAAACGATCAACGTATTTGTCCAATATTGATAGTCGGTGATTTAACTATCAATTAATATTCGCAAACATCCATCTAACAATAAATAATTTCCCAAATTATTTATTTATCTCAAAAATATCTTCACAAGATATATTTCACTTTCAAACCCTGTTTAAAAACAGTTTCAAACATATTCCTTTCCTGGAATAATTTCCCAATATTTATTTCCACTGAAACGCCAAGTATAAAATACTTTTAGCTTTAAAATAATTTAAAAGCACTTATTTATAAAAGATATTTCATAGACTTAAAAATTTAAAAATACTTTAATACTTAATTAAATTATATACTTAAGGAATATTTAATAAATAAGGCTACTGTTATTAAAATATAAAACCAGATTTTCTTTAAAAACAAATAACAAGTTATTTAATAATTACTACGATAATAGTTTTGAAAAATATTTATTTTAGAATTTAAACATTTAAAAGAAATCTAAGATATGCTTTTTAAATCTTCATTAAACCTTTAACTTACATTCAAAATTGCTTAAAAATCGTACTTGGCTATCCAGTGAAACACTCTTCTCTTTCACATCTTTAAAAATGAATCACTATTTATTTTTAACGAATTTCCATTTCTTTATAAATTTCCACTTTGATTTCATATTTAAAATATCCACCGATATTTTATTTTACCTGATAACCCAGTTTAAAATTTTCAAAATCTCATTTAAAATAAATTCTTTATTCAATCCAATCATATCACTTAAGCTTTACCATTTATTATTACCCCTAATAATTCAAATTCCTTTTATTTCAAATTTGTTAGAGTTTTGCAATCACTTTTATTTTATTTTATTTTATTTTCAATTCGTTATTAATTTATTCCAATTCATTAGAATTATTTTACTTAAAAATTTACTCTTTTATTTCTTTCGAAAATAAAATTCTAGGGATTTGATAATTTGTCTTACTGAGATATTCAATCCAACCATACCATTCAATACTTCAATTATTCATAAAACATCACGGGATATCAAATATTCAGAACACAAAATATTCAGTAATCTAAATAATTTCGAGGGTCCGGTTGGATCCCTCCAACCTGTTTTCCCTGCATCCAAAGATGTTAGCACAATAATATGCCAATTCCAGATTATAACGTACTATAACACATCAATCAATTTCAACCACT
This sequence comes from Allium cepa, assembly GCA_030765085.1. NCBI lineage: Eukaryota > Viridiplantae > Streptophyta > Magnoliopsida > Asparagales > Amaryllidaceae > Allium > Allium cepa. The sequence goes on along the minus strand of CM060944.1, from coordinate 382,121,022 downwards.
CAAACAATTATTTAAATTTGATGATTTAAATTTAAATTTAACTGAGTGAGATTAACTCACCTTTGCTTTGCTGTTTGCAATCCATTCCAAATTGGCTTGTTTGCTTGATTTTTTTTAAACCTTGTATAACAATTCACGGTATATTATTATTATTATGAACCAAAGCTTTTTAAACTTAATAATTTAAATTTTAACAGATATTTCTTTGTAAATAAAAATATCCTTAGCCATTTGAAGATAATTGAGTAAGTCTAATAAACAAATCTATTTCCATAATTTATTTACAAATAAACCAGTAGTTGTAGGTATCTATATTTATTTTATTTTATTGTTCTTTGTAGTTACATATGTGAATATGAATTTAACAACATTTGCAAAGTAGACAGTAAAGTTCTTTGCTGTAAAACTCCATTTTTTCTATCTATCTTCTAACCTATGTATTTAAATAAAATTATCTTATTATGGCTAATCCTGATAAATGACAAAAATTTATACTCAAGGTTATTTGAGAAAAAGTTAAATTAAAAAGCTTCAAGAGTCGAATTTAGCCAAATCGAACTGGAACCATAATCAGAAAACCAGCACTCCAAACGAACTCGATGACGTGAATTTTCCACCTCCCTGTGAACAATCCCATCTCGAAGCTCGCGCCTCCAGCCGCTCCCAATCCTCACCACGAACTTCGAGTTCGACGTCGCACAACACATCGTGACACAAACTCAAGCTCGCGACGCCACTCGCCGCGCCACAACCCTCCACGACTCGTAACCGTGCTCGCGCGTCCCCAAATTTCAATCTCTTCGGCTAAGCACGCAACTCGAATCATCAATCGAAGTCATGCCGTCCCTTCCCCCATCATTACGACCCACAAAAATCGCCCCGAGCTTGAGTTGGAGTTCGGCTTCAAATCTCGAACGAGACTGCATCTGAATCGCGCAAGCTTGGTCACGGTTACTCCTTGAATCGAACAAAAGAGGACGCTGTTTCCCCTTTTTTTTTATTTAGAGTTTGAAAAAAAAGAACTTCGACCATAGAGATTTATAAATGACGGTCTTGATTTTTATTTTTCGAATTGGGGAAATGAATTAGAATTAGGGAAAAAAAAAACTTGTTCATTTATTTGGCTGTGTTGATGTAAAAGTAGGCAGGAGGTGATTGAAAGGAAGGAAGCGTGCAAAGGAAGCTTATAATGATTTTGACCAGGCGTGCACAAGAAGCTTAACTAATTAAATTATATTTTATTAGCTTATAATCAATTAAATCCTCCACGTTTATATATAGTACACTCACACACTAACTCCGATCAATACGAAATTTGAAATCCCATAATAATACAATATTACGGATCCAATGGAACCGTTTTCGTCGAATTCCGATACTGTGCCTCAGAAAGCTAGTTTTAAATTCAATTTAAACGATATAAATTTTAAAACTGAACAAATCACTGTTAATTTCAATTTTACAACTTCTATTATCATTAGTATTATCAATATAGACTTTATAAGCCTTCAAATTATTTTTAATAGGCTTAAAACTCCAGATTCAACAATTCACCCAACTTCAAAATTATTTAATTCAATAATTAATTATCAAACAAATTATGATATTCGTAATTCAAGTTAAATTTTTCTCTATTGAATATTTAAAGTTAATTAAATATTCCGATTTAAATGCTTGAAAATTTCGGGTCGTCACATTCCTCCCCCCTTAAAAGAATTTCGTCCCCGAAATTACTAATTAGGAAGAATGGTCTCATACCCGCTGATTATTTCCCTAAACCAACAATTTCTAACAATTCAACATCGCACAACTATTTTTTATAAAAGACCCATTATTATTCTTATTAACTTTCCAAACCCTTCCCTGGTTTGTAAACAATCCTATTTGCCCAACCGTTCAAGTTTTAATCATAAAACCAATTTTGAATTATCAAAATTTTCTCAAAATTTTTCTAACTCTCTAAATTTTCGAAATTTTTTGCCAACGTCTCCTTTGCGCGGCTAGCTCGGTACAACTACAAAATGGCTCTACGGCCTCCCAAATCCAAAAAGAAAACAAAAGGCCAAGTGGCTCAATCCAAATCCCAATCAAAATTTGTACCAAATTTGAATACATACCTTTTTGTCGAGCATTTCAAATTTTTTTATCTCTTGAAATCAAAATCCAATTCTCTTCCCTTTATAATACCTGCATACCCTGCTTAGCACTAATATCCAATCACAATATCTCAAAACATTTTATCAACTCACTTATAGATGTCAATATCCATTAACTTAAATGCTAACTTAAATTATATTTGAAATATCAATTTCCAATTGTGTCTCATTCCTTACTTAAGCTAGTATAAGCATTTATGTGTTTCGTATATTTATTTTCATCTTACCACTTAGTTTATATCCATTCCTATTCAAATTAATTCTTCCATTTCCATACGAATTCAATTTATTTTCAACTCTAAACTTTAAATTTTATTTTTCATTTATAACTAATTCATGTCATTATTTTAATTAGTTTCATTCACTAACTTATTTCAATTTCTAGTTTGAAATTAGTTTGTCGTCAATAAATTTTCCAAAAAATTTCAAAATTTTTCTAAATCCCAAAATTTCTGAAATTTTTTGGCAGAGTCTCCTTTGTACGGAGGAGCTTTTGCAATTTGACAAAAGAGATAAATATATATACATCGACCCACACGGTCGGAAAAACCAAAAACAGTTCATATTTCCTATTTTAATTGCGTAGGCGTACCTTATTTAGCATTTAAAAGCAAGCGGCTTATTTAATTTGCATTTTGCGCATCCAAATCCAGCGAAACGGCTTCCCTGAACCTGTACTTACTTAGTTTAAACATGTAAGTGCCAAATCATGTAGCTTAACAACTTTTTATATATTTAACTAGCAAACAGGTGAATCTTCATAGCAATGCAGGTTAAACAACATTTATAAGCAACTTATAGAGTTTTTAACACTTACGCATTTGTTTCAATCAATCCGTTCCAATTTCATTTAATTTTAATGGTTTACAATACCATTTCTTACCTTCAATTTATTTTAACCCCAAACAAGCTCATATTCAATTTAATTGGTTTCAAATCAATTCATTTTACTCCTATCAATTCATAGCATCTTAATTACTTCCATTCACATCAAATGACAATTTATTCTATGCAATTCGTCGAGTTCTATGTGAATAAATAAGTATTTATGTTTTATAACCAATTTAAATTGATTTCAAATCAATTTATACTTAATGCTATTCCATTTTTAAATTTATTCACAATCCATATATTCTCAGTTTCATTGCATTTCAATTTTATTAACCAAACTAGTCCATTCAAAACCATTAACAACTTAGGTTCCATCTCCAATAGCAATTAAATTTCCTTTTTATTTTAATCCATTCACAAGCATTTATTTAGCTCGACACACTCCATTTAAATTTTATTTACAATCCATTTATTTACATTTCATTCCAAATTTGTTTATTACAAACTATTTATTTAGCTCGAAGACAATCCAAGTTATTTTATTCAATAACCATTTCTTAACCTATTCACGATCTATTCATTTGCGATTCATTACTTATCCGCATTCACTTATCCATTCTATTAACTTAAAAACATTCTAATTCTTATTGCCTCCAAGTTATTTCAATTCCTTGACAATTTAAATGATTTACAATTATTTATTTAAAAAATTTCATTCCATTAAATATTATCGGTAACTCACCGAATTCTATTTCGATTAAAATTTATTTCCATATGGTTTAAATCTAACCCAATATCATTAAACTTAGTTTAAGTTGAATTCAATTCAACTCTCCTCCATCCATTTAGCTTAAGTTGATTTACTTCAACTTATTCAAATTTTATACTTAAGCTCATTTTCATTTTACAAATAAACTCTCTCTTCTATTCAACTTAATTCTATCTTAATTAAATCTCATTTCAATCTACAACTTCATTTGATTAGTTATTATAAAATTTAACTTTCCAGATTCAACTCATTCAATTGATTACATGGCCATTTCCAATCTATTTCCACTTATTTGGATTTTATTAGCAATTCATACCATTACTATTTTAATCCATTTACATTTTTAATCGATACATTTCAATTATATTTAATTTGTTAACACTTCAAGTCAAATTTTAAATAATAACTCAAATTCTGATTCTATCATTCACTTTTAATTTACCATCCAATTTTATTAACTTACAATGCAATTTCATTCTCAATTCATTTAATTAATTGCAAGGCCACTTTCAATAATATTTTCTTCATCAACGATTTATAACTTGGGTTTTATTTCTAATCTTCATTATTAGCTTACAATTCAACTTCTATTTAACTACATTAAACTCCATTTACACATTTCATTAACTAATTTTTTATCAATTAGTTCTTTCCTTATTTAAAATCCAACACTTGAATTTTAATTCCAAACATCACTTCATTTAATTTCTTAGTTCAATTTAGTTTATAATTCAAGTTTTGATTTTTATTTTATTCTCCAATTCATCAATAATATTTATTTTGGATTTCATTTCCACTTTCAATTTATAAGTCATAACTTATTATTTTATACATTTCCATTCATTATAGGCTTGAATATATTCTTCTTTTCTTTTAAACTCAAGCCTATGCCTATTTATAACCCAAGCATATTTTATTTCCATGGATTTTTAGTTCTCTTATAAGTTATTCTTATTTATTTATTTCAATTCCAATCCTTAACCAACTTATTTCCATTTATTCAGGTAAGAATCTAATTCCATTCAATAATTCAATTGAATTTTTATTCCAATTCAATTTTATTTTAACTCAGATTTATTTAATCTCAATTCGATTTCAGCTTAACTCGAGTATAATTGGATATTACTTCAGCCTAATTCAATCCATTTCAATCCAATTAAATTTTTATTTCCCAATCCAAGTTAATTTCATTTTCATTTTAAATATAAATTCCATTATTCAAAGCTTATATTTCTTTCATGATTTAAAAATCATCTCAATTTATAAGCTTACAATTCATCAGCTTGCAACCTATCTCATCGGGATTTTTAAACTCCCAGCTTTGGTTTCAAATCATTTTAAAATCTCTAACATCTCAAATCTCATTTCTCAAAAATTTTAAACCAATCCTGGCTTTATTCCTAACAAATTTCCTTTGAGATTTTCAAAAACAACTAGCTTTTAGAACAAATCAATTTGGTAGCAATCCGTCACTTAGAAATTCGAAAATGAATACTGATGATGCGGCCGTCATCATCAGAATTATTTTCCAATAATCCAAGTGATTTCAATGCTATATCACTTTCAAAACCAATTTAAAACAAATTTCCATTCAGAAATACCCTCAAAACAATAATGTTATCATTTATCTTCAAAACACTTCGATAATATTCCCAAAATCTCTAAAATTTTGAATTTCCAAATCCTGCTTAAATACATTTTAACTACAATTCATTTGTACAATTAATGCTTATACAAATTTCTATTTGATTGTATTTCAATTCATAAATTACATTTATAATTCATATTTATAAATTTCATTTTATAATGAATTTATACCCCTAAATTTTAGTTATACTTCAATTTCTGGTTAAATTTTCACTTAACAATGATAATACTTTGATATTATTATTTCTAACATCCAAGCAACCATATATTAGCTATAATAGTTTATAAAAACTATTCCTTATATCAAAATATGTTTTGGGTAAAATTATTTCATTTACCCATGTTTAAAACAATACCGTGTCGATCGTTCTATTCAAGTGTTTAGAAACCCCTTCAATACAGTTGCGCAGACTGTGTCGACGAAGGTTCATATACCACTCAATAAACTAATCAACACAATATTAAAACAATTTATATTCACTAACAAATACGCACTCATATCTATTAATAAGCTCAAACTCATTATAGAGTACGTCGGACTCTATTTTAAATGAATAATTCCCACCAGAGCCAAGGTTATCACCAACCTAAGCTCTGATACCAACTGTAACAGCCCGCAAATACGTACCGCTTGAGTCAACACTATTCTATAACAATCAACTCAAGTTGCACAGAAATACGAACCATTTGGGTTAAATAAGAAGAGGTAGAAGAAGAAAATAGAAAACAATAACAGAATCTAACCATCGCAGCGGAATAAAATATAATAGATAATAAATACTCTTTACTCAAACATCAAATATCTCTGTCTATATATTACATCATCAGAGTACATCAATCACAGCTCAACATCAATATCATACAATTGGATACACAACAACTCAACACAACGGAATATATATATATATATATATATATATATATATATATATATATATATATAAGTACGAGAGTACGTGTCGTCATCCAGCTTGTCTCCTGAGCTCCACAGCATCACATCCTGTATATCCTATAATACTCGGTCTGACCCGTGCATTATAGTTAAATAAAACCCGAGTCAGTCTGGAATACCAGTGTGAGAAAATCACACCCAATTGATTATTAAAGTTTCAAAAATCCATTGAAAACAAAAGCATCTCGTAAGACCACGCCACAAATAAACATGTCGGGTTTTTACCTTACGATAGCTAAAACAATTTTTATAGAAATCCAATTTTACAAATACTTATAAAATAGCCGAAATTGTCACATCTATTAAATTCCAGCTACTAGCCACAAAAGTGGGTAATACAAACAAAACTCGTACAAGGCTCGTAGGGAGAATGCATTTCCAACTAATGACTAGGCACTTGGGTACCACCTGTCACAGTACGGGCCTAAATCACCGTACCGAGGAGTACGCCCGCTCCCCTACAACACAAGGCCGGGACTACACCTTACTGGATAATCCCGAGTGAGAACTCCCCGCGGTTGGGATCAGCAAGCGCCCACTAAGCCGAAATAATAAGGGACATCTAGACTGGAATGACCTCACCCTGCTTGGGTGCTACCCACCTAGCCTTGCTGCATATCCCCTGATTTTCAGTCATTCCCATTTGGTGAGGCTTGAGGCTAAGCGTTACCTTTATAGAACAATATCCCTTAGAATACCCATCGTCCACCTAACGATGTTTCGCAAGCATTCATCCATACAAGTCCGTCCCGGGTTGGAACGGAACCGAAGGCACTACTCCTACTACATCCATTTTGGAAATATCCTCAGGATTAGTAGCGACTAGCCCTTGCACTTCACTGCTCCATCTTCGAATCCAAATTCGTTTTTCCGAAACGTACAAACCGGATCGAAGTGGTTTTCGAGAAAATAAATCTCGATCCCGGTCTCTTCGAAACGATCAACGTATTTGTCCAATATTGATAGTCGGTGATTTAACTATCAATTAATATTCCCAAACATCCATCCAACAATAAATAATTTCCCAAATTATTTATTTATGTCAAAAATATCTTCACAAGATATATTTCACTTTCAAACCCTGTTTAAAAATAGTTTCAAACATATTCCTTTCCCGGCATAATTTCCCAATATTTATTTCCACTGAAACGCCAAGTATAAAATACTTTTAGCTTTAAAATAATTTAAAATCACTTATTTATAAAATATATTTCATAGCCTTAAAAATTTAAAACTACTTTAATACTTAATTAAATTATATACTTAAGGAATATTAAATAAATAAGGCTACTGTTATTAAAATATAAAACTAGATTTTCTTTAAAAACAAATACCAAGTTATTTAATAATTACTACGATAATAGTTTTGAAAAATATTTATTTTAGAATTTAAACATTTAAAAAAATAATAAAATTTCTAAGATATGCTTTTAAATCTTCATTAAACCTTTAACTTATTTTCAAAATTGCTTAAAAATCGTACTTGGCTATCCAGTGAAACACTCTTCTCTTTTACATCTTTAAAAATGAATCACTATTTATTTTTAACGAATTTCCACTTTGAGTTCATATTTAAAATATCCACCGATATTTTATTTTACCTGATAACCCAGTTTAAAATTTTCAAAATCTCATTTAAAATAAATTCTTTATTCAATCCAATCATATCACTTAAGCTTTACCATTTATTATTACCCCTAATAATTCAAATTCCTTTTATTTCAAATTTGTTAGAGTTTTGAAATCACTTTTATTCTATTTTATTTTATTTTCAATTCGTTAATAATTTATTCCAATTCATTAGAATTATTTTACTTAAAATTTTACTCTTTTATTTCTTTCGAAACTAAAATTCTAGGGATTTGATAATTTGTTTTACTGAGATATTCAATCCAACCATACCTTTCAATACTTCAATTATTCATAAAACATCACGGGATATCAAATATTCAGAACACAAAATATTCAGTAATCTAAATAATTTCGAGGGGTCCAGTTGGATCCCTCCAACCTGTTTTCCCTGCATCCAAAGATGTTAGCACAATAATATGCCAATTCCAGATTATAACGTACTATAACACATCAATCAATTTCAACCACTCAAACAATTATTTAAATTTAATCATATAAATTTAAATTTAACTGAGTGAGATTAACTCACCTTTGCTTTGCTGTTTGCAATCCATTCCAAACTGGCTTGTTTGCTTGATTTTTTTAAACCTTGTATAACAATTCACTGTTTATTATTATTATTTTGAACCAAAGCTTTTTAAACTTAATAATTTAAATTTTAACAGATATTTCATTGTAAATAAAAATATACTTAGCCATTTGAAGATAATTGAGTAAGTCTAATAAACAAATCTATTTCCATAATTTATTTACAAATAAACCACTAGGTGTAGGTATCCAAATTTAATTTATTTTATTGTTCTTTGTAGTTACATATGTGAATATGAATTTAACAACATTTGTAAAGTAGACAGTAAAGTTCTTTGCTGTAAAACTCCATTTTTTTCTATCTATCTTCTAACCTATGTATTTAAACAAAATTATCTTATTATGGCTAATCTTGATAAATGACAAAAATTTATACTCAAGGTTATTCGAGAAAAAGTTCAATTAAAAAGCTTCAAGAGTCGAATTTACCCAAATCGAACTGGAACCAAAATCAGAAAATCAGCACTCCAAACGAACTCGATGATGTGAATTTTCCACCTCCCTGTGAACAATCCCATCTCGAAGCTCGCGCCTCCAGCCGATCCCAATCCTCACCACGAACTTCGAGTTCGATGTCGCACAGCACATCGCGACACCAACTCAAGCTCGCGACGCCACTCGCCGCGCCACAACCCACCACGACTCGTAACCGTGCTCGTGCGTCCCCAAATTTCGAGCTCTTCGGCTAAACACGCAACTCGAACCATCAATCGAAGTCATGCCATCCCTTCCCCCATCATCACGACCCACAAAAATCGCCCCGAGCTTGAGTTGGAGTTCGGCTTCAAATCTCGAACGAGACTGCATCTGAATCGCGCAAGCTTGGTCACGGTTACTCCTTGAATCGAACAAAAGAGGACGTTGTTTCCCCTTTTTTTTTATTTAGAGTTTGAAAAAAAAGAACTTCGGCCAAAGAGATTTATAAACGACAGTCTTGATTTTGATTTTTCGAATTGGGGAAATGAATTAAAATTAGGGAAAAAAAACTTGTTCATTTATTCGGCTGTGTTGATGTAAAAGTGAGACAACCCTACCCTAAGTTGTCATTTTGATTGAATGAGCCAATTCAGTGTGAGCTAAATTCAGGGTTGCCCTCTTACACATACTAACTATTTTTTTCTCTTTTTATTTTTATTTTTATTTTTATTCTTCTCAAGATCCAATCTGATCAATATAGAAATATTGATATATTATTTTGTAAAACTATTTGAATGTTCATATAAATACCTAAATAGTTTTTAGTTCTAATATCAGAGTTTTTTTTTTCCATTTTTTTTTAAAGAGTAACTCAGTTTGCTTTACACTAAAAATAAACTAAGTTTAGCCACAGTACAGAGGATTGGGAAGATCCTCTCTTACTGAATCTTTGTGTCAACGAATTAACCAATTCTTATTTGTTTTGCAGGTGTTTAGCATTTGCAAGTTTAATTAAATAAGTGAATTAACTCATAGCTTTTAACTTATTCAAGGTTGCTTTCCAAAATAGCCTAACTGAGGGTTGTACATACTTTTGTGCACCTGTATGCACATAATTATGTTCAACTGTTATTTGCTTCAGCTTGGTCCTCAGGTGGACTAATTTGTTTAATAAGATTTCTGGATTAACTAGTTATAATCTACAAGTTTTACTTATTCATATGATCATCAAACTTTTTCTTTAAATATGGGTTCATGTTATCTGCCTATAGTTTTTTCCTTACTTTACAATACTTACAGTTATTATGTGAATAGTTTCTAGTCTCTAAAACAATCTAGTACATAAGCATACATCACTAGTTCACCTATGCTTCAGATCCACTATCAGACTTATTACTTGATGCAACAAAGATTTCTTACTGACAGGTTATAATATAAAGCTAAATTTCATTATCTTTTTCTTCACTGAGACTAGTTCTACCACAAGTAGTTTAAGCCATTCAATACATTGCAAATTTGGGTTACAACATAATTCAAACATTACGACAAATCAGTTTTTTTTAGCAAAAGAAAAAGGAAACATAAAGCAGCATTCTTCTACAAATCACAAATTTAGTTAACTAGCAAATTCATCTTAGCATCATGCTTCAGCCCTTTTTCCCTTAGCTTCCTTCTTTCCTGTAGACACCATATGATCTACTCCACCATGCGAGTGGAGCACCCATTTGATGCAAGCAACAAACAGGTCAGACTAAAGTCTGGTATGAGTAAATTCAATTGACAATACATAAGATTTATGAAGTTAGTTCCACAACACCTTTATTCCAGAAGTTAAATGTTCTACTCAGGTGATTAAACCACTTCCTCATATACACCTTTTTGTATCCTTACAGTGAAGTGAGGAAATTGCTAAATACATTTACATGTGTTTAAACTAATTTCTCTAGCAGAAATTCTCATTTCAAGACTTCATAGCAGCCATCAGACAAATCACATAAGCATCTCATAAACATGAACAAGCAAAACCCATATCATTAAGCTAAGGCATCAAAACTGAGTCTGCATACTAGAACTCACCATACCCCTAGCATATTCACCTATACTTGTAAGTTCATTTCATATCATTTTTAAGGGTCCAATATCACATTCATGGTTGCACTGGTGCACACTGCCTGGAACTACTGTTTGATTTCCAGTGCACTACAAGCTATCTGGACATGAACATGCCATGTGCAAACTCACACCCCATCCTCGATGCAAGACAACCACTATGTCATACCCACTTCCCTCATACCCAACCTGATAGAGGTGACCCAATTCCTTAGTTTATTTACTAACTTTTCCTTTCATGTGTGAAGGTATCAACTATACTATGTCATGCCCAAAATCTTTATGTACCTAACCAGTAAATGCAAGCAGTTTTCATGCATCCATGAAACATTCATCCATTCATACATTTCAATAATCAATTAATCACATCTTTATATCATTTCAAGTCAGTTTTGTTCAGAGACAGGCCTTTGGTTAAAGCATAAATCAAAATATTTTACGAAATAAAGTACCACTGTGGTTCCTAGTAACAAGGTCCTTGCAGTCAATTTATATATGTATATTTTTTCTTTGAAATGTGTTCACTTATTGCTCAACCTTATTTTCAAAGAGTACTTAATGGTGGATCAAGATTTAGCATATGGAAATTCCACTGCATCTTAATCATCCTCTCAAATGCAAGACATAAGCCAGAGGACCCCTTCCTCTTACTGCCTTGCACCTTACTTTTCTTATTAGTTTATGCTTTAACCAAAAACATTTTCTCAGGTTTATAATCATATAAATAAATCAGTTATTATCATCCTATCATTAAGTATACACCATGTGTAAACAATCATTAGATTAAATGATAACTAAACAATATACTTCAGAAGCATCAGAAAATGGTAAACTAGAAATGCAAGAAAACTTCAAACATGAGTAAAATAATTTAGAGGTTAAGTGGCTGCCTTTCATATGTCTTAATGCCTTGCCAAGTGAGGGTTTACTCACCAAGTTTCTTCTTCCCAAGTCTTGATTCAGGTCTGCCATTATTTTCCTCAAATTGCTGCCTACTTTCTTTTCTATATTTTGTTTTGTGGTTTTTCTAATGTGTACTCGTAGGAGATAATGTGGTATATGGTGGAGTTGTTAGGGTTTTAAGGTTAGTTAGGTAATTTATTTTTATCAGAAATCCCATCATTATTTCTGATCTCACCCAACAGTTTACCCTCTCCACTTTTCCTCCCTGCCATTTTCCCCTTTTTCCCTGTCTTAACTATCTTTGGCAAATTTCTTTACACACTATATGCATGATTTCTTTGGCTCGGGCATTTCTTGTCTTTTTCTGGTTTTAATCATGCATATAAGTTTACTTGTATGGCCTGCTATGTGTGTGTTTCTACTAAATGCTGGGTACATGTATATATGTTGATATGTATTTATTTATTTTTTTCCACCCACACAAGCCACTGTGCTTGTACTTATGCCACGGAAGTTAGAGTTAAAATCTTCCTTAGGTTGTTTATGCATTTTATTCAAACTATTGTGTATTCATACTTAATGGTCATGCACTAATTCATTTCTTATTTGCTTGCAAGATCCTTACTAGATTACTTGCTCAGGCTGTACACTGCAACAGTGTGCACATGCATAAGGGCATGAATTCTCATTTTCACACAAGCATTTCCCAAAAAATTATATTTATATTTTTTTTTCTTCCACATAACTAAAATAAAATTTGAATGACTTAAATTTTCTACATGCTTGCTTAACTAGGGTTGTCACATACACCCCTCCTTTAAGAAATTATGTCCCACAATTTAACACTTCTTACTATGTAAATCAAGTGTCAAAATCAAACATGAATACACATTCTTAGTTCAACCAAAACATATATCAAACAAGCACACACAACTTTGAATATCATGTTCAACTAAGTAAATTCAAGCATGAATATTAAAATACCTCTGCCTTAACTATCAGTTGCAAATAGTTGAGGGTATTGGACTTTTATCTTGTCTTCAACCTCCCATATGCAATCATTAGGGTCTAAACTCCACTGCACCTTTACCAGTTTGATTATTTTGTTTCTCAATCTCTTATCTTCCATAGCTACAATGCCTACTGGCTTCTTCTCATACACCAGATCTGGTCTAACTTCCACTTTGCTTGGTGACTGAACTACTGAAGCTTCATCATGCACACATTTTCTCAATTGTGATACATGAAATACATTGTGTATCCCACTCATCTCTTCTGGCAATTTCAACTTGTAAGCCATCTTTCCTATCCTTGCAATGATCTCATATGGTCCTATACACCTTGGGGTTAGCTTCCCTGCCTTGCCAAATCTCAACACCTTCCTCATTGGTGAAACTTTTAAGTACACATATTCTCCTAACTCAAATTCAAGTGGCTTCCTTCTCCTATCTGCATATGATTTCATTGTATCTTGTGCTGCCTTCATTCTCTATCTGATTAATGTAACTTTAGCATTTGTCTCTTTCACATGATCTGGTCCTAACATTACCTTATCACCCATCTCTAACCAGCAAGCAGGTGACAAACAAGGCCTTCCATATAGAGCCTTATAGGGTGCCATTCCTATACTACTTTGGTAGCTGTTGTCGTAAGCAAATTCTGCTAAATGAAGGTAGTCTTCCCAATTCCCACCATGATCCAGCACACAAGCCCTAAGTAGATCCTCCAAAAATTTATTGACTACTTCTGTTTGACCATCAGTTTGGGGATGGTAGGTTGTGCTCAAGCACAATTCAACCCTCATATCCTGTTGAAAGCTACTCCAGAACTTAGATGTAAATATGGTATCTCTGTCACTAATAATAGTGGTAGGAACCCCATGTAACTTTACTATCTCTTTCATGAAGACCTGTGCTAGTTTTGGTGCATTTCTATCACTCTTTACTGGTATGAAGTGTGCTGATTTGGTTAATCTATCTACCACCACCCAAATGCTGTCATTTCCTCTCTTTGATCTTGGCAAGCCATCAATGAAATCCATTGATATGCTTTCCCATTTCCACCTTGGAACTTCCAGAGGTTGCAGCAGTCCACTGGGTCTTTGGTACTCAGCCTTGACTTGTTGGCAAGTCATACACTTTGCCACATATCCACCCACACTTCTCTTCATTCCTTTCCACCAATAACTTCTTTTTAGGTCATGATACATTTTAGTGCCACCTGGGTGTATGGTGTACTTTGACTTGTGATGAACATCCATGATCTTCCTCTTCAGTGCTTCTGTGTTAGGCACACATAACCTTCCTTTATATCTTACACATCCTTTTTCATCCAGTTCAAATTTGTCAGGCTTTGCACCATTTTTTAACAACTCCTTCTTTTCTCTCAAGAATGCATCAGTGTCCTGGGACTGGTTCACTTCTTCCACTAAGTCTGATTTTATTGTGGTAAGGCTGAGCTTACCATAGTGCTCCACATCCTTACCCACTTCCATAGTTTGTTCCCCCATGTATTCCATTTCTACATTTGTCAGTGTTAATAACCTTTTAAACTCCTCTATCATCAGTGTAGCCAACTTGGCATGTTGTCTACTTAATGCATCTGCCACTCTATTTGCTTTCCCGGGTGTGTACATAATGTCCAAATCATAGGCAGCAAGGAATTCCACCCACCTATGTTGTCTCATGTTTAAATCTTTTTGAGAAAATAAATACTTCAATGCCTTGTGGTCAGTATAAAGCTCAAACTTTGCTCCTAACAGGTAGTGTCTTCAAAGCTTTAGTGCATACACCACTGCTGCCAATTCCAAGTCATGTGTTGCATACTTGGTTTCACTGGGTTTCAGTTGTCTTGATGCATAAGTTATTACCCTACCATCTTGCATAAGGACAGCTCCTATACCTGATCCACATGCATCAGTGTATACCACTAAATTGTCATTGCCTTCTGGGATTTTTAGCACTGGTGGTTGCATCAATGCCTTCTTCAATTGATTGAATGCCCCCTCACATTTCTCAGTCCACATAAAAGGCTGGTCTTTCCTTGTTAACTTAGTTAGTGGAATTGTTTTTTAGCAAAGTCTTTTATAAATCTCCTGTAGTATCCAGCCATGCCCATGAATGATCTGATTTCAGTGACATTGCTTGGTCTTTTCCATGCTTGCACTGCCATGACTTTACTTGGATCAACTGAAATTCCTTCTTGAGAAATTATGTGGCCCAAAATTTTTATTTCATTCTTCCAAAAAGAACACTTTGCAAACTTGGCTTTAAGGTCTTGTTGCCTTAGTCTACTCAGTACCATATGCAAATGCTTTTCATGTTCACTATCTGTCTTAGAATATATTAGTATATCATCAATGAAAATCAGTACAAATTTATCTAAGTAATCTCTGAAAATTCTATTCATCAAATCCACAAAATAGGATGGTGCATTAGTCAAACCAAATGGCATTACTAAGTATTCATACAAGCCATACCTAGTGTTGAAAGCTGTATATTTGATACTTTCTTCTTCTACTTTCATTTGGTGAAAACCAGTTGCCAAATCAAGTCTAGAAAATATTTTAGCACCATTTAGTTGATCAAAGAGATCATCAATTCTAGGTAGGGGGTATTTGTTTTTGATGGTGACTGAGTTTAGTTCTCTATAGTCTATGCACATTCTCAAGGAACCATCATGCTTCTTAACAAACACTACTTGTGATCCCCAATTTGAACTGCTAGGCCTAATAAAGCCTTTTTGTTCTAATTCCTCTATTTGTTTCTTCAACTCAATCAGTTCTTTTGGACTCATTCTATTTGGTTTCTTGATGACAGGGCTTGTTCCTGGTTTAAGTCTTATTTGAAATTCTACTGGTCTGTTATGAGGAATGCCATTTACTTCACCAAACACATCAGGGTATTGGTTAACTATGGGTATCTTATTTAAACTTAATTCAACTTCACCACTGTTCAAGTTGAACATTTTTCCCATACCCCTATCCTTGGCTGCTTCATACATAACCACAACCCTCTTGCCATCAGGAAGTTGTAGTGAAATGGTAGAATTTCCTAAGTTAATAATAGCACAAAAGCTTTTTAACCAATCCATTCCCAATATGATATCTAGCCTAGGGTAATTCAACACATATAATTCTGAGATAAAGGTGTAACCACCCATGCTTATTTCTACTTGCATGCATTTCATATGGGTAATGTAGGAACTACCTAATGGACTATCAATATGCAATGGCTTATCAACAAGAATACATGTCAGCCCTAATTTCTGAACTATATCATATGAAATAAAAGAGTGTGTGACTCCTGTGTCAAAGACAACTGATATGGGTATGCCTTTAATAAATAATATACCTTCCACTTGGCTAGGTGCCTCCATTGCCTTGCCTTTCCCTTCAAGTACAGCCACCTTGGCCATCTCTGGACACTGCCTCTTCATGTGCCCCTCTTCTCCACAGTTGTAGCACCTAAGAACAGTTGACTTGGGTGCTTGGCATTTGGTCATTATATGGCCTTCCTTTCCACAGTTATAACAGATCACTTTAGGTTTCTTATTATCAAGGTTTGCCACTTTACTTCCTTCTTTGTTCATTGCTTCTCCCTTCTTCCTCTCATATGGGTGTGCTCTATTCTTTCCTTTCTAGTTGTTCTTGAAATTCTTGAACTTTTCACTGGCATTGTCATGTTGCTCAAATGACAATGTCAAGTCCATAACTTGATCAAATGTTCTGTCTTTATATGGTAACATGGCTCTACTCAATCCAGCTTTCAACCCCTGAATGTACCTAGCATTCCTTGATGTTTCATCTGGGATTAATACTGCCCCATATTTAGACAACCCTTCAAACTTCTGAGTGTATTCTGTGACACTCATAGATCCTTGTCTCAACTTGATAAATTCCTCAAGCAATGAAGCTTTTATTGATGCTGGGACAAATCTGGCTTCTAACATTTCTTTGAACTGATTCCATGTGATTTCTTGTTCTTGCCTGCCTGCAATAATCACTTCCCACCAGTCCAAAGCTATTCCTTTTAGTTGTCTTGAAGCTATTTGCCTTCTTCTCTGATCATTGACTTGCATGTCTACAAAGATCCTCTCTACTGTTCTTAACCATGACTGGACACCTATGGCATTTTCAATGCCATCAAAGCTACTGCCTCCTAAGTTTGTATATGTTTTAAGCAATTTGGACAGCTCCTCATATGGATTATCTACCCTAGGTGCCATTCCATGCCCCAGCACTTGAACAAAATCTTGCATGTTAATCATTGGGGGACCAGCAGCCATTCTAGTTGCTTGCTCAGTAGTATCAGAAGATTGACCATTTTCTCTTTCTCCTGTGGCCTGGGGATTGATTCTAACTCCTCTGGGCCTCTATTGAACATTTCTAATGTAGTTAGTTCTGATTCTTATTCACTACTTTTTCTTTTTTAAAACTAATAGTGAACTTATTTATTCATAATAAGCAAAGCAACTCAAGCAAGCAGCAAACAATGCAAACAAGGCATACAGATTCAAGCAAGTATTTGTTTTGGCTATGTATTTGTTAACATAGCTCTGATACCAACTGAGACAACCCTACCCTAAGTTGTCATTTTGATTGAATGACTCAATTCAGTGTGAGCTAAATTCAGGGTTGCCCTCTTACACAAACTAACTATTTTTTTCTCTTTTTATTTTTATTTTTATTTTTATTTTTATTCTTCCCAAGATCCAATCTGATTAATATAGAAATATTGATATATTATTTTGTAAAACTATTTGAATGTTCATATAAATACCTAAATAGTTTTTAGTTCTAATATCAGAGTTTTTTTTCTATTTTTTTTAAAGAGTAACTCAGTTTGCTTTACACTAAAAATAAACTAAGTTTAGCCACAGTACAGAGGATTGGGAAGATCCTCTCCTATTGAATCTTTGTTTCAATGAATTAACCAATTCTTATTTGTTTTGCAGGTGTTTAGCATTTGCAAGTTTAATTAAATAAGTGAATTAACTCATAGCTTTTAACTTATTCAAGGTTGCTTTCCAAAATAGCCTAACTGAGAGTTGTACATACTTTTGTGCACCTGTATGCACATAATTATGTTCAACTGTTATTTGCTTCACCTTGGTCCTCAGGTGGACTAATTTGTTTAATAAGATTTCTGGATTAACTAGTTATAATCTACAAGTTTTACTTATTCATATGATCATCAAACTTTTTCTTTAAATATGGGTTCATGTTATCTGCCTATAGTTGTTTCCTTACTTTACAATACTTACAGTTATTATGTGAATAGTTTCTAGTCTCTAAAACAATCTAGTACATAAGCATACATCACTAGTTCACCGATGCTTCAGATCCACTATCAGACTTATTACTTGATGCAACAAAGATTTCTTGCTGATAGGCTATAATATAAAGCTAAATTTCGTTATCTTTTTCTTCACTGAGACTAGTTCTACCACAAGTAGTTTAAGCCATTCAATACATTGCAAATTTGGGTTACAACATAATTCAAACATTACGACAAATCAGTTTTTTTTAGCAAAAGAAAAAGGAAACATAAAGCAGCATTCTTCTACAAATCACAAATTTAGTTAACTAGCAAATTCATCATAGCATCATGCTTTTGCCTCTTTTCCCTTAGCTTCCTTCTTTCCTGCAGACACCATATGATCTACTCCACCGTGTGAGTGGAGCACCCATTTGATGCAAGCAACGAACAGGTCAGACTAAAGTCTGGTATGAGTAAATTCAATTAACAATACATAAGATTTATGAAGTTAGTTCCACAGCACCTTTATTCCAGAAGTTAAATGTTCTACTCAGGTGATTAAACCACTTCCTCATATACACCTTTTTGTATCCTTACAGTGAAGTGAGGAAATTGCTAAATACATTTACATGTGTTTAAACTAATTTCTTAGCAGAAATTCTCATTTCAAGAATTCATAGCAGCCATCACACAAATCACATAAGCATCTCATAAACATGAACAAGCAAAACCCATATCATTAAGCTAAGGCATCAAAACTGAGTCTGCATACTAGAACTCACATACCCCTAGCATATTCACCTCTGCTTGTAAGTTCATTTCATATCATTTTTAAGGGTCTAATATCACATTTATGGTTGCACTGGTGCACACTGCCTGGAACTACTGTTTGATTTCCAGTGCACTACAAGCTATTTGGACATGAACATGCCATGTGCAAACTCACACCCCATCCTTGATGCAAGCCAACCACTATGTCATACCCACTTCCCTCATACCCAACCTGATAGAGGTGACCCAATTCCTTAGTTTAATTACTAAGCTTTCCTTTCATGTGTGCAGGTATCAACTATACTATGTCATGCCCAAAATCTTTATGTACCTAACCAGTAAATGCAAGCAGTTTTCACGCATCCATGAAACATTCATCCATTCATACATTTCAACAATCAATTAATCACATCTTTATATCATTTCAAGTCAGTTTTGTTCAGAGACAGGCCTTAGGTTAAAGCATAGATCAAAATATTTTACGAAATAAAGTACCACTGTGGTTCCCAGTAACAAGGTCCTTGCAGTCAATTTATATATGTATATTTTTTCTTTGAAATGTGTTCACTTATTGTCAACCTTATTTTCAGAGAGTACTTAATGGTGGATCAAGATTTAGCATATGGAAATTCCACTGCATCTCAATCATCCTCTCAAATGCAAGACATAAGCCAGAGGACCCCTTCCTCTTACTGCCTTGCACCTTACTTTTCTTATTAGTTTATGCTTTAACCAAAAACATTTTCTCAGGTTTATAATCATATAAATAAATCAGTTATTATCATCCTATCATTAAGTATACACCATGTGTAAACAATCATTAGATTAAATGATAACTAAATAATATACTTCAGAAGCATCAGAAAATGGTAAACTAGAAATGCAAGAAAACTTCAAACATGAGTAAAATAATTTAGAGGTTAAGTGGCTGCCTTTCATAGGTCTTAATGCCTTGCCAAGTGAGGGTTTACTCACCAAGTTTCTTCTTCCCAAGTCTTGATTCAGGTCTGCCATTATTTTCCTCAAACTGCTGCCTACTTTCTTTTCTATATTTTGTTTTGTGGTTTTTCTAATGTGTACCCGTAGGAGATAATGTGGCATATGGTGGAGTTGTTAGGGTTTTAAGGTTAGTTAGGTAGTTTATTTTCATCAGAAATCCCATCATTATTTCTGATCTCACCCAACAGTTTAACCTCTCCACTTTCCCTCCCTGCCATTTTCCCCCTTTTCCCTGTCTTAACTATCTTTGGCAAATTTCTTTACACACTATATGCATGATTTCTTTGGCTCGGGCATTTCTTGTCTTTTTCTGGTTTTAATCATGCATATAAGTTTACTTGTATGACCAGCTATGTGTGTGTTTCTACTAAATGCTGGGTACATGTATATATGTTCATATGTATTTATATATTTTTTTTCTACCCACACAAGCCACTGTGCTTGTACTTATGCCATGGAAGATAGAGTTAAAATCTTCCTTAGGTTGTTTATGCATTTTATTCAAACTATTGTGTATTCATACTTAATGGTCATGCACTAATTCATTTCTTATTTTCTTGCAAGATCCTTACTAGATTACTTGCTCAGGTTGTACACTGCAACAGTGTGCACATGCACAAGGACATGAATTCTCATTTTCACACAAGCATTTCCCAGAAAATTATATTTATATTTTTTTTTCTTCCACATAACTAAAATTAAATTTGAATGACTTAAATTTTCTACATGCTTGCTTAACTAGGGCTGTCACAAAAAGTAGGCAGGAAGTGATTGAAAGGAAGGAAGCGTGCAAAGGAAGCTTATAATGATTTTGACCAGGCGTGCACAAGAAGCTTAAGTAATTAAATTAAATTTTATTAGCTTATAATCAATTAAATCCTCCGCGTTTATATATCGTACACTCACACACTAACTCCGATCAATATGAAATTTGAAATCCCATAATAATACAATATTACGGATCCAATGGAACGTTTTCGTCGAATTCCGATACTGTGCCTCGGAAAGCTAGTTTTAAATTCAATTTAAACGATATAAATTTTAAAACTGAACAAATCACTGTTAATTTCAATTTTACGACTTCTATTATCATTAGTATTATCAATATAGATTTTATAAGCCTTCAAATTATTTTTAATAGGCTTAAAACTCCAGATTCAACAATTCACCCAACTTCAAAATTATTTAATTCAATAATTAATTATCAAACAAATTATGATATTCGTAATTCAAGTTAAATTTTGCTCTATTGAATATTTAAAATCAATTAAATATTCCGATTTAAATGCTTGAAAATTCCGGGTCGTCGCACATATATTCTAAGCTCTGATACCAAATGTAATGACATCCCTATAACTATGGTGCAAAACGGTTTACAAAGGGAAAAAGAAGAAAAGAAGAAGGAATAGAAGAGAAAAGAATGGAGAAGAAGAAAAAGGAAATATCAAATAATCACATAACCTGTCTAATCTCTCACATTGCATCAAATAAAATATAATAATCAATATAGATATAAAATAGTCGAGACAGTAATAACAATGTGAACTAATCATCAAAGTATAAGATCCATAAAGTTATACAATACAGTAAAAGAGTATATATAACTGATACATAAACTCAACTGATAAATTGTCTCTAATAATAGTAAGTCAAACACTATCAAGGTTGCACAGTGTCACATAGTGGAATATACAACAACAGGCTCAAATATTAGTTGAGTAAACAACACCTCATGTTAGTCAATCTGTAAAACTCTATATGTCATCAACACCTGCTCTCTAATCAACTGATATAAAAGTACCCAAGATAATAAAAAGAAAACGTAGAACCGGGTTGGACAATAGTTTGGTGTGATCGGTAAACAATATCAAAAACTATAATAGTCGATGTAGTATACGGACTAGAGTATAAATCGTAACTGACCTATCCTTGTAAACAATGAGTCATCACATAATGTCGATAATATGCTACTCTACAACATCATAAAAAGGGTAAACCATACTCTGTAAACTATCGAGGTGTTGAGGTCTATCCATCCACAAATCCTACTAAAAACTAAGTAAACTATCGAGGTGTTTAGGTATCTCTATGAACAATACCTACCTCTTGTGAAATCCCTAGGATGACATCTGGCTAGTCATGCAACCATAGAAACATAGCATCCACCAAACAATAATAACTATCACTTAGTGTGCTTTAGATATATGACAACTCGTATGTCCTTCAAGCCAGGGACTAGTGGTGTAACACCCCTAATTTTTTTAGATAACATTATTCAAGAGGTTTAATAAGATAAATTAAATAGAATAATTTAAATGTAAGTGATAAGGGATTAAGACTTAAATTAATTAATTAAGGCTATGCCTAATGAACTAATTAATGGGCTTAAGAATGAGTTTTGGTTAACTAAGTCACATAAGGGTATATTGGGAATCGTCATCTCTAGCTTCCACCCGTATATATTTTTGTTCCCACCTTCTTACTTCCCATCCATGTCATTTTAAAACACAAACAAAAATTTAAAAGTGAAAGGAGGCCAATCATTAAGGAAGAAAAAAAATCAAATTAAAGCTAGAGATTCAAGCTTAGGGGAAATCAACCTCAAACCAATCTCCATATCTTGATCAAAGGGAATAATAATTCCACCTCTATTTTGGTTTAAATCATTTTTTTTCAAATTTAAGGGACAAATTCGTTTCTATGATATATTAGATGATGATATGCTTGATTTAAGATTTGTTTGATTTAAACAAGAGTGTTTAAAAGGGTTTTTATATGGTTTTAGGTTAAAACCGAGATTAAATGATATTTAGATGCCATGGGAAAAAATTTATGTTATGAGAAACATGATTTTTGAGTTGGGTTTTAGTTTTAAGAATTTTCTAAGCTATGGAAAGATTATTATGAATTTTCAAAGGAAGATATGGTTATTTGTGTTTATAATTTATTTGGAAAATATATTATGAATGTGGGTTTGGAATTTTGATATTTCGATAACATGATTGCAGTAAATTTCTAGAATTTTTAGATATTTTGGTAAAGTGATTTTGCTATGCAGAATAAATTATTTTAGAAAGGGGACTACTTTGCAAAAATGGGAAGGGTTTGTTTGATTAATTTAACCATGGTTTAGGTCTGGATTAGCGGCATTTATTTTTGAAAAAATAAATTCAAAACGTTAAGGCAACTAATCTGATGTTGATATGTGGCCGGTTAGTTAGAGAAAATTTTACTTACTTAAGAACTAAACCCGATTTGCTCAGAAAATAGGTTCCGCCTGTTTTGGAAAACACCTTTTGACAGAGAGGCTTCCACCTTCATCTTTGTCAAAACTAATTATGCAAAAACCAATACACAAGGTATCATCATGATGGTACGCAGTGGATTGGAGATAGGTGGAAGGTAGGGTGTCGAAAGCATAGCTTCCAAAAGGGTCGAAACCTTGGTTTGTTTTTAGAAGGAAAGTGCAAGCGTATGTTTCGTTTTAAGTCTTCGACAGAGCCGAAGCATAAGAATTCGAAAGAGATTTTAAAAGGGTTTCAAAAAGTGGTTGTCATTAACTCATAATTGCTTTCGGTTGAGTTTCTTACTTATAAAATTGTTTTAAAAGAAGGAGTTTTAACCTGGTCGATACCCTACTGCTGTTTTATTGGCTTTCGATGGTCTTGAAGATATTAGATTTGTTGGAAGGTACTTCTTTTTATAAAGTTTAAGCCACCTCCTTTAGCTTTTGAAAGGGGTTAGGGGTTTTGAGGTTAATGGTTTCGAATGGGGTTTTGACTTCAACCTCTTAATGTTTTACCCAGATATTTTATGCTTTCGAAAGAGATGATGCCTGCACCATCAAATTTTCCTCAATATTTTTATAATTGTTTCAAAACCGATGCTTTCGACTATATTCACTTTTTCTTAAGTAATGTTTTAAGTATAAACCCAACGCTTTCGAAAGTGGTACGTTTAATGTTTTAAGAAGGGTTACTTCTAATGCTTTCGACGGGGTTACTTTCAATATTTTTGAAAGATTTACTTCCAATGGTGTCAAAAGGAGTACTTTCAACCGGGTTTGAAGCTAAAGCTTCTAAAATTAAATGCTAATACTTTAATATATTCGAAAGGTTCGAAAGGTAGAATTTAAAGTATTATAAGGTAGGAGCCTAATGTTTTTAAGAGCTTTCGAAGGAGGTTATCCAATGAAGTCGAGAGCTAGGTTTCGAAGGTATTGAAAGGTCTTATGACCAAAATTTATTTGTAAAGGAAAAACCCATGGCTATGTCAAAGGAGTTTTATAATGGTTTTAAGAGGAAACTATCGTTGATAAAGAAATATGTTAAAAGGATTAACCATGTTTATTTTGAACCCGCAGGAGTGGTATTGCCATGTTGTTTTATTGCTTCTTCTAATATGAATATATTCATTTTATAATGGATCCATAACTGCATTTTTGGAAAAAGGGTAGGAGAACTAGTTAGGTTAACCCAGTAGTGAATATAAATTGAATAAACTCCTAAATGAGTAGAATTGCGTCCAAGAGGTCAGGAAGACCAGAATATAAGATGTTAAAATACAAATGAAGAATATTGGCACGGGCCAATAGGTTTACAATAAGCCATTGAAAACTGTGTGATATTGGTAGGAATCAATAGGTTCATAGTTAGCCCATGAAAACTATGTATAAAAGAAGATGTCAGATAGACAGGTTCATAGTTAGTCCATGAAAACTATGTAAAATGGAAGATGTTGGATAGACAGGTTCATAATAAGCCCATGAAAACTATGATTAGAAACTGGCAAGGCCAGTAGGTTTGTAGTTATCCCATAAAGACTATATCCAAATGAAATATTGACAAATGTCAGTAGGTTCTTAGTCAACTCCTAAAAACTAGGGTAAGGAGAAAGGATATTGCAGTTATCAATAGAGTCCTAGTCAACCCATGAAAACTAGGATAAGAGTAATATCAAAGTTACCAATAGGTTCATAGTGATCCCATGAAAACTATGCAATTGAGTAGGGAGTCCTTATATGTTTAACTGGTTATTATTCAGACAATGAAGACTAATAGGTTAGTAGTAATCCTAGAAACTATATCTAAGACATATAGTCATAATTGAATAGGGATGGGTAATCCAGAATTAATTCAATTGTTTTGCATATCATCATATTATACTATTATGAAATATTTTAAACAGTATGGATATAGGAGCACAATATATGGTTTTACAAAGGTTTTCGAGATACTAATGAGGGGAACCAGTTTCGCTAAGCGGCATGGTCTCACTATATCTAAATGACATGAGATGGTAGATTATTATTCATACCATGCTTTATGTTTGACTCAAAGTCTATGTTTTCCACTTAAACTCTCAGGTACTCAATTGATTTTGACTAGTTTGAGAGTTGAGGTTTTCAGGTACCTCTTAAGACGAATAAGCTTCCGGAGATGTGCAGGAGGCATGATAGCTATTTAAAGACTCTTTTCTTTTGATTCCACTGTGTTGTTTGTAATAGCAAAGTTGTTATAATGCCTGTATATACTCTCATCATCCTAGTGGGCTTACTCATATGTCGCTTTGGGTGTATGTTGTAATAAATATATTTTCTCTAAACGTGGTTTGCGAATATTAGGATTATGTAATGAATTGGAAATATTTTGAAATGAAATGTGATTCTGTTTGAAGTTTTAAAATTTCCCATATTCATATGTTTCTGTATATTAATGAATCTAACATCGCCGTATTTGGTCGTTGAGTATTAATAACTATGGATGACTGCAGCACCGTAGTAGTTAGTTTTGGTCCTCCAAGTAGGGGGATGTTACAAGTTGGTATCAGTGCATATGTGTATGAAACTTTAAAAAGAAAGTTAAACCTAAAATATTTTTCAACATAATCTAATGAATTTGTAAAATATTATCGGGGTTTGGGTTAACGCTATAGTAACTTACTTGTATTTGATATATATATATATATATATATATATATATATATATAAGTACATGTTCCTCTTTCTCTTAGATCATTCTTTTATATCTTACTAAGGCTTGAGAAAGAAGATATGGAAGTAGGAAATAGAAGAGGAAATCTAGGTGGAGGAAGCACCGTAACAAATGAAAATGCTTAACCTAATACCGGGAGGAATCAAGGTCGACAGGCTAATGCTAATCCAAGTGTTGAAGCCAATGTAGGTGCTGAAAATCCACCAGTAAATGCGGGGATGGTTTATCAGTTGTTGGCAAATCTTTTGCAAGATGGAGCCGGTGGTAATAATGGAGGAGCTAATCCTGTGGCTCCAATTAGGGATAACTATGCTAAGCTAAGCAGAGACTACACCAGTCTAGGTGGAAAGCCATTTGTTGGAACAGAGGATGCAGTTGAAGTTGAGAATTGGCTACTGAGTTATGAAAGGATCTTTACTAATCTAGGTTTGGATGATGGCAAAAGAGAAGGCTAGCCTCTAGACAGTTGCAAATGGCATCACTTCACTGATGGAATAGTGTTACCGCCGAGGTACTAGAGGAAGAGATGACATGGGCTGATTTTAGGAGAAGGTTTGAGCAGAGGTTTCTGTCTGAAGTTGCTAAGTCTGCATTGATGAGACAGTTTATGGATCTGGTTTAGGGAGAGATGTCAATGGTCGAGTATGTAGCTTAGTTTGATGAGCTGTCTCGATATGGATATGCTTTGATTGACTCTGATGTTAGAAGGAACAAAAGGCTCATTCGTGGATTGAGACCTAAGCCTACCAGAATGAATATAGCCCATATCCGAGAACCTAGTAATGTGGTGGGTGGAGATGGCCAATTTCCATGAGCAGATGCTTGCTATTTCAGCTAGAGAGAAGCTAGTTGAATCCCAGGGTCCTCAGAAAGAAGAGTAAATTCTTTAAGAAGAAGGGGGACAAGAAAAGGGATGCTGCCAAGAAGGCAAAGATTGATTTGGTGTGCTACATATGTGACAAGATGGGTCATTATGCTAATGAGTGCTGTCAGGCAAGGTAAAGAAGGCTACAGACAAGAAAAATGTGAAATGATTTAACTGCAATCAAATTAGGCATTATAAGAACCAGTGTCCAGAGCCAGCTAGGATGGACAAAGGGAAGGTTTTTGTTGTTAGAACATCAGCTAAGCCCACTGCTGCTGATAAAGGGAAAACTATGATGGAAGGTACGTTATTGATTCAGAGTATACCAATTAGGATACTTTTTGATACAGGTGAATTACATGCGTTTATATCCCAGTGTTTGCTTAATAGGTTGTGCTTAGAGCCTACATATCTTATTACATCCCTAAGGGTTGCAAATCCAATAGGAGTGCATGCAACTTTAGGGATAAGATGTGACTAGTTAGAACTTGATTTGTTAGGTCATAAGTTTACATGTAGTTTGTATGTGTACGATTCGTAGATTTCGAAATCATTTTGGATATGGATTGGTTGAGGAGGTATGAGGCCAGGATATTCTGCCAGGATGGGGAGATATCTTTGAGAAACCAAGATAATCATAACCGAATTATATTCTCAGTAGGGAATTTTGACCAAAGTTGTTGTGCTTTTCTGAGTCCAATGGAAGTAGGTGAAGTGTTAAGTTAGGTTCAGATTGCAAGAGAGTTTGCGGATGTGTTTGAGTCAGTCACAAGGCTACCACCGAAACGAGCCATTGGGTTTTGGATAGATTTATGCCAGGAGCTGAACCTGTATGTAGACCACATAGCAGGATGACATCGAAAGAAATAAAGGAATTGAAGGTACAACTAGTGGATCTAGAAGGAAGGAATTTTATTAAACTATGTTGTTCACCTTGGGGAGTGGCTGCAGTATTCGTGAGGAAACCAGATGGGTCGTTGAGACTATGTATCGACTACCATAAGCTGAACGAAAGAACGATAAAGAATAAGTATCCTTTGCTGAGAGTGTTTTCCCGGTTGGATTTGGCGATGTGGTTCCACTAGTTGAATGTGGCAGAGGAAAGTATTCCTTTGACTGCATTTCGGACTAGATATGGGTTGTACAAATAATTAGTGAAGCCATTCGGATTGACGAATGCACATGCTTTCTTTGTGGATTTGATGAATCGAGTCTTCCAAGAGTATTTGGATAGATTCATGTTGGTGTTTATATATGACATTTTGGTATATTCGAATGATGAGAAAGAACACGAAGATCATCTTAGAGTTGTGCTAGAGACACTGAGGTAGAATCAGCTAAAGGTGAAGTTTTCCAAGTGTCTTTTTTGGAAGAAAGAGGTTAATGTGGTTTTAGAGAAAGGACTGTCAGTCGATCCAGATAAGATTACAGCTATGAACAATTGGAAGAGATCAGAGACGGCGACCAAGATCAGAAGTTTTTTAGGACTTGTTGGCTACTGCCGGAGATTCATTAAGGATTTCTCACGGATAGTAGTGCCTTCGACTAAGCTTACCAGGAAGGAAGTGAAGTTCTCTTGGTCCAACAAATGTGAGGAAGCATCCTTTAAGATAAAGCAGTTGTTGACCAATGCTCCATTGCTAGTAGTTCTAGATGGTAACCAAGGATTGGTAGTATACACAGATGTGCGTGGGACTGGATTGGGAGCAGCGTTAATGTAGAAGGGCAAAGTCATTGCTTACACATTTAGGTTGCTTGGGCCGCATGAAGTAAGATATCCAACTTATGACTTAGAGTTGGCTGCAGTGATTTTTTCCTTAAAGATTCGGAGGCATGATCTCATGGGGGAGAGATTTGAGTTGTATACCGATTATAAGTCTTTAAGATACTTTTTCTCTCAAAAGGAGTTAA
This sequence comes from Allium cepa, assembly GCA_030765085.1. Lineage (NCBI taxonomy): Eukaryota > Viridiplantae > Streptophyta > Magnoliopsida > Asparagales > Amaryllidaceae > Allium > Allium cepa. The sequence continues at coordinate 382,092,219 of CM060944.1, read as the reverse complement.
ATATGTGAAAGCAGAGGTGGCTGGAATTTTTGGCTGCTTTTGATTTTGGTATAGAGTATACCCTATAGAAAGGTAACAAAGTAGCAAATGCTCTCAACTGAAGACATCAAAATGTGGTATTGGCTATGTTGGTAGAATGGAAAGATCTAGAAGCTTTATCCAGTTGTGGTGTGTAGTTAAGATCGACTGCTAGTTCTAGTCAGAGTACTTCCTGTTTAGAAGTTCGACCAGTGCTGTTCGAGAGATATGCTTCTAAATAGAAGGAGGACCCATTATTAGCTGAGAGGTTCAGACGGCTTGAGGTTGGAACTGAGATTGATGATTTGAAAGATTTTTGCCTTGACCAAAGAGGATGGTTGAGAAATAAGGGTCAATAATGTGTTCCAAATGTTGAGAACTTGAGAAGAGAAGTTCTTGAGAATGTCATTGACCTTAGTTTATGATTCATCTTAGAGGGACCAAAATGTATCAAGATATGAAGTGGAGCTTCTATTAGGAAGGAATAAAGAGGGATGTTGGCTTGTGGGTTAGGCAGTGTGTAAACAGTCAACAAGTGAAGGTTGAATGTCATAAGCCGAGTGTCATAAGCCGAGTGGGTTACTTCGGCCTCTAGATATTCCACCATGGAAATAGGATTCAATATCCATTGATTTTATAGATCGGTTGCTAAGGTCAAGCAGAGGAAATGAAAGGGTATGGGTTATTGTGGATAGGTTGACCACAGTTGCCCATTTCATTCCAGTAATATAGACTAGGATGGCACCAGTTTTGGCGAAATTGTTCATGAAGAATATAGGTAGACTTCAGGGAGCTCCTAGTAGCATAGTCAACGACAGAGATGCTTTATTCACTAGCGAATTCTAGAAGATTCTACAAGATGTTTTAGGCACTAAGCTTAAGATGAGTATCGCACATAACCCATAGACGGATGGGCTGACAGAGAGAGAGTCAATAAGGTACTTTAGGATTTGTTGAAGGCTTGTGTGTTGGATTTTAGTGGATCTTGGGAGGTTCACCTGCATTTGATTGAGTTTTCCTATAATGATAGTTAACAAACTAGTGTAGGAATGACGCCTTTTGAAGCTTTGTATGGAAGGCCATGCAAATTGCCAGCATGTTGGTTAGAGACTGGGTCTTAGGTCCAGATTTGGTTAGAGAGGCGTCAAAAAAGATTGAATTACTCCAAAGATGGATAAAGGAAGCTCAATCTAGACAGAAGAGTTACGCAGATAAGAGGCACACAGACCTAGAGTTTTCAATGGGAGAAGGGTTTTCATTAAGGTATCACCCATGAAGGGTGTGCTACGATTTGGGAAATCGAGAAACTTGGCCCCAAGATATGTTGGACCATTCTAGATTGTAGAGAGGATTGGAAAGCTCGCATAGAGTTAAGTTGCCGAGTAGTATGACATGTGTCCATGATGTATTTCAAGTCTCATATTTGCAAGTATGTGCTTGGTCCAGAGGCCACCATTCCTCAAACTAAGTTAGAGGATTTAGTAGTGGAGCCTGATTTGATTATTGTTAGACAACCAGTTAGGTTTGTAGCGAGAGATGAGAAAAGATTGAGGAATAAGACAATCAAGTTGATGAAAGTTCAGTGGAGCGACAATGAGAAGGACTGTACTTGGAAGACAGAGCACATGAGAGATACTTATCCTGATCTGCTTTGAGGGTATGCCTATATTAGATTTATATAGATATTTCCTAGTCAGGTAGAGTAGTATGGTTGTTAGGAGTCGTTAAAGATGGTTGCTATGTCTAGCATTTAGTCCTTACTGATGAAATTCTTTAAGGAGGTTTTCCTGTAACACCCTTAATTTTTGTAGATAACATTATTCAGGAGATTTAATTAGATAAGTTAAATAGAATAATGTAAATGTAAGTGATAAAGGGACTGAGACTCAAATTAATTGATTAATGCCATGCCCAATGAACTAATTAATGGGCTTAAGAATGAGTTTTGGTTAATTAAGTCACATAAGAATATATTGGGAATTGCCGCCCTAGCTTCCACTCTTATATATTTTTGTTCCCACCTTCTTAATTCCCGTTCACATCATTTTAAAACGCAAACAAAAAACTTAAAAGAGAAAAGAACGACCTGTCATTAAGAAAGAGTAAGAAAATTAAATTAAAGCTAGAGATTCAAGCTAAGGGGAAAACAATCTCAATCCAGTATCCTTATCTAGATCAAGGTGAATAATAATTACATCTCTATTTTTGTTCAAATCATATATGTTTAGATTTAAGGGATAGATTCGTTTTTATGATATATTAGATGATGATATGCTTGATTTAAGATTTGTTTGATTTAAGATCTATTTGATTTAAACAAGATTGTTTAAAAGGGGTTTTATATGGTTTTAGGTTAAAGCTGAGATTAAATGATATTTAGATGCCATGGGAAAATTTTATGTTATAAGAAACATGATTTCGGAGTCGGGTTTCAATTTTGATAATTTTCCAAGCTCTGGAAAGATTATTATTAATTTTCAAAGGAAAATATGGTTATTTGGATTTATAATTTATTTGGAAAATATATTGTAAATTTGGGTTTGGAATTTTGATATGTTAGATAACATGATTTAAGTGAATTTCTGGAATTTTTGGGATTTTTCCAAAGTGATTTACTATGCAAAATAAATTGTTTTAGAAGGGCGGCTTCTTTGCAAAAATGGGAAGGGCTTGTTTAATTAACTTAACTATGGTTTAAATCTGGATTAGTGCCAGTTATTTTTGAAACAAAATTTGAAAAAGTTGAGGTAACCAATCTAATGTTGACATGTTGCAGGTTAGTTAGAGAAAAGTTTATTATTTTAGGAATTAACCTAAGTTGCTTAGAAATTAGGTTCCGTCTGTTTTGGAAAATGCCTTTCGACATAGTAGCTTCCTCCTTCATCTTTGTCGAAACCAACTATGTCAAAACCAATACACAATGTATCATCATGATGGTACACAGTGGATTGGTGATAGGTGAAAGGCAGGGTGTTAAAAGCATAGCTTCCGATGAGGTCGAAACATTGGTTTGTTTTTTAAAAGGAAAGCGCCTGCCCATGTTTTATTTTAAGCCTTCGACAGAGTCTAAGCATAAGGATTCAAAAGAGGTTTCAAAGGGTTTTGAGAATGGGTTTCCATTTACTTGTAATTTCTTTCGGCTGGGTTCCTTACTTATAAAAGAATGTCTTAAAAGATAGAATTCCGACCTAGTCGATACCCTGCTGTCATTTTATAGCCTTTTAATGGTGTTGAAGATACCAGTATTGTGGGAGGTACTTTGTTTTATAAAGTTTAAGCCACTTCCTTTAGCTTTCGAAAGGGGTTGGGAGTTTCGAGGGTAATGGTTTTGAAAGGGGTTTTGACTCCAACCTTCTAATGTTTTAACCATATATTTTATGCTTTTAAAAGAGATGATTCCCATGCCATCAAGTTTTCACCAATGTTTTTATAATGGTTTTGAAACTGATGCTTTCAACTATATTCACTTTGACCTAAGTAATGTTTTAAGTATAAATCCAACGCTTTCAAAAGGGATACTTTCAATGTTTTCGGAAGAGTTACATCCAATGCTTTCGTAAGGGGTACTTTCAACGTTTCGGAAGGGTTACTTCCAATGGTGTTGAAAGAGGTACTTTTAACTAGTTTTGAAGCTAAAGCTTCTAAAATTAAATGCTAATACTTTAACAGACGAGTGCAACTCATGCTACGCATATGGGCTTGAGTATATAATTCTGTTAATGGTGTAATTTTTAGATTTTATAGTATATGAAGATGAAAGCACATATTTATAGGATGTAAATTTTTAGATTAATTTTTTCATTGACACTAATAACAAAAATGTGTTGATAAATCTACTTAAATATTCTTGGAACATATAGAGTATAATTAATATTTTAAAGTCAATGTCTTTATATAAAGAAGGTTACATCAACTATTTGTTGATCCTAACTTGGTAAGCACTTTATTGCTAAGCATGTCATTCAATTAATTTTCAAATGTAATCTACATTGGTACAACATAGTTTTATCCTATTTTTAACATATAATTTTAAATATGTACATTTTTTTTGATAATAGTGTGCTAAGACTAGAGTAGACTCAATAGAGAGATTAGATTAAATATTAATAAAAGAGAATTAACTATGATAATTCTCAAATTAGTTTGAATTGAAACCAAATGAAATTAGCAACAATTTATTCATTTTTAACATAATTCTTTCCGTCTGAAGTTAGCTTACTCATAAACTTTATTATTAACCCATCTTCAATTCGTAATGGTTTGTAAACATCTCTATATTGCAAAAAAAAAATTAAGATAATATACTATAAACAATCTTTATAGAAAATAAAAAATAATTGCTAAGATGTTCCATAAGATCTCCAAGTATTCAGTGTAAACTATACATCAAAAAGACATACTACCTATGAATATTTCATGGTCAATGAAGCATTACTATAGAAAAATGTATTATCATAGGTAGATTAATATGGATAATATCTGATATTATAAAAAATAAGTCAAGGTTGCGTATAAAAAATAAATTATTTAGATAAAAAGTAAGTTTACAGAATGCCTGTTTAGAACTAAACATTAAACATACTTTTCTCAAAATGCAATATAGAAATTTATTACTTGACTATTCTTTTAATAACCCATACCACTTAATATACCCAAAAGAGCACACTTAAAGGCATGTTGCATTGTAGGTATAACTAAAACTAGCAGAGACTAAGATTCACAAAACAAAAATATATAAACAGCGAAAACAATTATAATAATAGTAATTTATTCAGAACAAAACCTCAGAATTACTTTATAAATCATATAAGTCGCCAAATACCAAATACATCAAATGTCAAAATTACCTTACGTGTCTTGCAAAATAAAATCCATAGTATCAATAATATCAAAGTACGATACATCCCTCACAAAATGCCAGCTGAACAAAAAGATTAAAAACTGAAACTGAAGAAAAGAAATACATGATAGAATCTCCTCCAAAGAAATCACCAAATGCTTGTAGTCTACCATCCCTACCCCTGATTGCCTATGAGGAAAAAGGGGAAAATGGAGGAGTGGGTCAGACTAAAAGTCTGATGAATGATAGTAATTACTAGAATTATTAAGCAAAGTAAAAGTAATAGACTTTACATAGTTCTAGTATATAAAAGGTAACAAAGGAAATAAAGAGAATGAATAACTGGAAATAAATACGAATTAACTAGACCAACATAATTGATTAACTTTGATTGTTTGCACTTGTTTTTGATAGCTTCTTAGATTAGGCTGAATTAATAATACTACCCTTTGATCTGCCTGCTACTTTATAGAATCTACTGTGGATCGGATGTTAAAGCTTCTTACGCAATAGACATTGGTGCTTACGAAAGGCACGCACTAAGCGCTTAGAACTCATAACAGTTACTGAGAACCTGAATGGAAGTTGCACGCGTAACCGCTACCATGCTCATGTTACATATTGTTCCACATATTGGGTCTTCTTATTACCTCAAGCTCCAGCATAAGCGTGCCCCATGCCTCAATTCAGGATTATGTGAGACACCTCATCTCACTTCAGGGTTATGCGAGACACCTCGTTTCACTTCAGGATTATGTGAAACACCGTGTCCATAGAAATAATAGGGCAAATGTTGTTGGTACTAGCCCGTCATCCAAACAATATATAGTTGCGCCTCTTGCCCAAATCCCCATGATTTGGACTTCTACTTATTGACCACTTGCTGTCGTTATAAACATAAGCATGTCCCTCGTCTCACTTTAGAATTATGTGATACACCGTGTCCATAGATTTAAGGAAATATTATTTGGTACAGGTTCTACTTTATTTCTTTGCTAGTTAACTTAGATAAATTATTTTAATAATCCTTTACTTTTATTCTTACTGTTTTTGCTTTTTAATTTATCCTAAGGCTTAAAATAAGCCTCACTTTGTTCTATTTCTTATTATAACCTACCGTATAATCATTCTTATTACTTAACCTAATGTCTAAGTGTAAACATTAGCTCCTTTTGTTTTATACTCTTTTTACTTATAATTCTAAGTTATAACTAGGCCAATTATCTTTAATTAGTCTCATTCTAACATGAATATCATAATTAGGCTTAATTTCAGCCTTAATTCCATTTCTATTATAGTCATTACAATTTACATCTTATCTTCCGTTATTTCAGTTTTCTTATAATTTTCATCCATATTTACGTTTTATCTGTTCTAATCCATACGCGAAGAAGATGGAGAAATAAAAGAAAACTGAAAAAATGAAGAAAATCCAAAGCATAGGAAAATGATGTAAATAACGCCTAAATAATATTAAGTAAATTAAAATACTTTAAATAAAATGTAAATAAATGAAAAAGCTATAATTGAAAGAAATAAACTAAAATTAGCTGAAAAGAATAGCTAAAATAAATACACTGAAAATAATTCTAAAAACTGTAAATAAACAACTAAAAAGATTATTCCAAAAATCATAGTAGAACTACAACTATTGGAAACCCTATTATTTTAAATTACTTAGAGAAATCTAAAATAATTATAATCACCCACCTCTGGTCCTTAGCTCTGCCCTTTAGGCCTTTCCGGATCCACTGGGGGTTGGTAAATATTTTAATTTAAAATGACTTTCTCCTTGAAAGATTATTCCGTTTAGGGTCCTTCCTGAAAAGGTGAACCAATGGAGAAAAATCTAGAATGGGAAAAAGTATTAGGCCTAGGGTTCTATTAATATGGGTAGAAGTGGATCACAGACCATTGGATTTGGGGATTGAATAGGATGCACCATGCCATAGGCTGAATATGAGCCGTCGGATGCAAAAATGGAAGGACTAGATAAGCTGAAAGAATGCAAATGATGACTAAAATTCACTGTCGAACGTTAACAGATGAAGAAAAATTTCCTTCGTCCATAACCCAAGGCGGGTCGACTTCCCCTTCCTCTAGGTCAATTGGTCGGTCGACCAAGGGCATGGATGGGTCTACCTCTTAGTCAATCTAGCCCAATTATTATTTTTTGTGAAATTTATAATTCTCATATTGACTCGGATTCTGATATTCTATATATGGAAATTGACCAGAAAATTACCGTTGACACAATGGTGCAACTCTCGTGGCTAAATTCTGATAACTTCACAAAGTTATTTTATTATTTCATTAATTCATCAATCAATTATTACAGCTTAATTTTCGGGTTGTTACATTCTCCCCTCCTTAAGGGATTTTACCCCGAAATCTCAAAGGATAGAAGAATGAACTAAATGTTTTCATCCAAGTTCTACAACCAACTACTTAATCACCACCCATTCATCCACTGTCCTTAAGTTTTTCTAATGCGATTTATGATACTTATGAAATTAGTGTAGTGCTTACCCTAACTAATGCAAAAGATTAGGAGGTCCATGATTCAGTTGACCTCCTTTTATGCAATCATGTCCGTTCCATGTATCCAAATGAAAAATTCCTTAATTATAACTGATAAATCTATATGCATACTACAATCATCATCCAAATGCAACAATCATATGATAATCATTATAGCAACCATGGAAAATAGGATAAATATGTGCACACATCCATATGCATATGTTCTGTTGTCCTAGTTAGGTCGATCCCTAAGATATAATAGTGCCTAGTGTAAGTATATGCGTCAATAGCATCCACTAGCAAACACTTGCAACCACTAGCATACATCATACATAACGCGTTCTAATAACACGCTTGCATCAAACCCTATGATCCATAAGTTGAATCTTAAGTTCTACCCTCCCAAAGGATAATAAAGGAAAGAACCTATTCAAAACTAAAGACAGAAAATAGGAAATTATGGAAATTACTATCCAAAAGATGAGGATAGGAAGTACGAATTTTCTCTTTGACTTCCCAAGTAGCGTTTGCAACATCATTTCTCCCTTACACCTTCACTAGCGGAACCTCTTATTCCTCAGTCCCTTGATATCTCTTCCAACAATCTTCATGGGGATATGTCGAATAATGCTTCCCTTTCTGCCTCAACTTCTTCCAACTGACTAGGTTATACGACCTCCGCTAAGTCATGTAAGCACTTTCGCAAGTACAAAACATGAAAAACATCATGCACTCCCATGTGTCTTTCTAGTAGCTTCACTCGGTAAGCCATCTTCCCAAATCTCTCCATGATAGCAAATGATCCAACAAATCTGGGGGCTAACTTTCCATTTGATCTGAAACTTACCACCTTCCTAAGCAGGGATACTTTGATAAAAACTAAGTCTCCAACCTCAAACTCAATGTCTCTCCTCTGCTTATTCGCATAAGATTTCGGCCTATCTTGAGCTATCTTCATCCTTTGCTGAATCAAATCCATTTTATCCGATGTCTCCCTCACCATGTCAGGCCCAAGCAGTAACATCTCCGTAGAATCCACCCAACATAAAGGTGACTTACAAGGTCTCTCATATACCTCGAATGGTGCCATTCCTATGCTTGCTTGGTAACTGTTATTATACGCAAACTCCACCAACGGAAGATGCTCTGTAACAACCCAGAATTTTCGATCCCGAAAATCACAGATAGTTAGGAAAAAGAAGAAAGAGATAGAAGAAGAAGAAAGTCCACAAAGATTCTCACATTCGCAGCGGATGAAAATATAATATCAAATAATAACAGTTTACAAAAGAATTATGTATTTATCAAATACATTTGTAATACATCAGAGTTACACATATATACAGACACTGGATATACACAATCATCAAGTCTCAAATATACAACAATGTAATACAGCGGAAACACTCCATACGTTCTTGCCATCCAGCTCGCCTTCTGAGCTCTAGACCGTCCTTACCTGAAAATCTGTAATACTTGGTCTGACCCGAGCATTACATCAAGTAACACCCGGTTCAGGTTGGAAACCAGCGTGAGTAAACCCATCTAACATGAAATACAAAAGCATAAATCTTAAATAAACCCGGGTAACTCATATCAATATACAAATTCACAAATTTATATAGACATCCCTTATTTCACAAATCAATTTCTAAGTACCAAAACTTAGGTTAAAGGGTCTAATTTACTTAAATCATTCCATATCAGCCTATTGATTTTACATATCAATCATTAAAGAATCGAAGTGGTTTCGAGTATTTACTAATACCCGACTCCGGTCTCTTCGAATTCAATACCATCTTAACCCACGTTATTCAAGTGAGACACAATTCAATCTTTAAATACAATATGTCACTTTTACACAGGAATTCATTATCGACGGATAATCATATTATATCTGTTCAAGACAAACATACCATATCACAAACATTTCATATCAGAAATATCAACCAATCATTCATAAGCAAGATTAATTGTCACCCCATTCCTAATCAAATCCAATTAATTACGTTTAATCTTGCTTATTTAATAATAATTAATTACAATCCATTAATTAATCATTCCCTAATTATCCTTTCTAATCACATTCGATAATTAGCCCTTAATTAATTTGCCCCATTCGTTAATCAACCTTGATTAATCACATTCAGTAATTATTCTTAATTACTAACATTTATGAATTAACCCCTTAATTAATTAATGAATCTTTTAATTATTCATCTCGATTAATCATCCTTGATTAATCATTCTTTAATTACATTAAGTAATTCCCTTTAATTAACAACATAAACTAATTATTCTCAAACCCATCACATTTGTTAGCCTTTAATTACCATCTTGATTTATTTACCCAAATTAATTATCCGACAGTTGCTTTTATTTATTAATTATCCTTTAATTAATCACACTCGTTAATTAACTAATCCTTAATTAATTTCCATCTAAATTAATCACCCTTGATTTATTATTCTTAATTAATAAATCCTTTAACTAATTACACTAAGTAATTAATTCTTAATTACTTCTCTTAAGTAATTTTCCTTTAATTAATTACATCCATCAAGTAATTATCCATTTGTTGGTTATCTGTAATTAATCAACCCCTGATCATATATTTAATTTGATCTTTAATTACTAATTAAATTTATTAACCTTTGACAGATTAATCCTCTATTTACCTATAATTAAGTAATTTATTGAATAAAACATATTTAGTATTTGTCTATTAATTACCCACCTTAATTGAGTAATTAACTTCCCATCATTAACTAACACTTAAATCATTAATCAAGTTACCCTTAATTATTAATTAAACAACCCTTAATTAATTACCTGGATTAATTACATGCAGTAATTAACTACCCTTAATTACTTTAAGTAACTTAGGATAATCCAAAAGTTTAAAAATTAAATTTGTCAAATTGCTTCTTATTAAAGTTTCAATATACTTATATTTGAAACTTGTTCGATATGGCTGAGAGTGCTTGCTCATTTCAACTTGTTTTGGAAATTGGCTACAATTCTCTTTATTTTTAAACAACAAAATTAAAGCCCACAAAATCACCTAAGAAAATACCCGAGCCACATATCAAACCACTCATGACAAATCTCGAGTAAAACTCACCATTCCTCTGAGATAACATTCGAGCACAAACTACCCTGCTCGCTCCCCTTTCTTCCTCTTCTTCTCCCTGTTCATCATCCACTTGCACACCGTGTCATGGTGTACATGCACACCATCTCCTGGACGACGGCCATGCCTCCGACCATCCATACTCATCCCTCCGAGCCTAGCAAGTCCTTTGACCACCCAAAAACCAGATCAAATCAATCCTGTCGAAAATTGATTTCCAGCCAAGACTAGAAACCCAACACTTCGATGAAAAAAAAATCACCCACCGATGATTTCATCCTCGAGTACCCTCTCCGACCGTACCAAAGCATCACCTCGACAAGATAAACTGTTTCCTCAGGTCGCGATCGCTTCCAGCTTTATCACGGCGTCGCGAATACTTCAAGTATATCGATCACACATACCGGTCATCGAAACCCTACCTTGCCGTCAACCTTCCACCACAACGCTTGATAAATCTCCACATTAATTTTCCTGAGTCGACGACATCCCAGCCATCTCCAGTCCAAATCTTGCTGTACCACCCAAAGTCGTTCAACAACAATCGATGAAAATACAAAATTTGATCAATCCGGAAATTCCCAAAATATATGAACTTAAAAATCCAGATTTTTATATTAAAATTCATATCTTGCAAGATCAAAACGGGTTATATAATAAAAACAATAAATTTTGAACATTGATTTTATTGACTTTGATTCATTTTAACTGTAATTTCTATTTTCAGAACATTTCCTTAAATATAAATCCTTGCAACAAATTTTAAAAATGATGTTTCATTGTTACAGACAATTTCCTTTTAGAAAACAAAGCTTTAATCAATTTAGATAGAATGATATGAATTTTAGATGTTGTTCTTTTATAATGTTAAACAACAGAGAGGAAACTCCAGGATATACACATACATTTCATTTATATATACACATACATTCCAATTCAAGCATTCATGTTAGTATCAAGATTTTCACACATGTATCAAAATATAATTCCAGATTTATAACTATTTTAAATTAAATGTTTACTCACCTTGTGTTTATAAATAGAGAAAGCTTTTAAACTGGAAACTGCTCTTGCACTTGAAACTGAAATTTTGATCTGAGAACTTGAACTAGCTGTTGATCTTCTTTATGTGTGAAAAAGGGTAGTAGTGTCTTCCTTTATTTTACTTAGCTCGAGAGAACGGAAAATAAAGGATGATAGTGGAGGCAGCATTGTTGTACATAGCAAGCTTGTTTTACTTATCCTTTTGATTTTTATATATATTTTTCTTTGGTCAGAAGTTTACTATGACCTGATTTGATCTCATGCTTGACTAGATGTATTGTGTGCTGATTTGCTATTTTTGTGGCTTGACGTGGAGTTTCTTTATCATGATGCTTCCCTATACATGTACAAGTATTTATGTGAATTGATATATGAATATATATTCATTTGTTTGTATGCATATATTTGCACTTGCTTATGTTATCACCATGTATATTCATATTCATACATATTAATATTTATCCACATATATATTCACATTTTCCACCATCGCTATTCATATAACCTATATACGTATTAGTTAATTCAATATTTGTTATAGTTTCAAGTCAATTTATTTTTGTTCAGGTTGACTAATAAAATTAACGTGTCAATGATTTAAACAAGTTAATTGCCCAATTAACAAACGTTAAAAATTCGGGTTGTCACATGCTCCTCCCAAGTTCCTCCAAAATGCACATCGGTAGCAAATCCTCAAGCACCTTGTTGACTCTCTCTGTTTGGCATCTGTTTGGGGGTGATAGGCCGTACTCAACCTAAATCACGTCCCTAAAGCCACTTGCAAGCTTCCCCAAAACTCACTAATAAAAATAAGGTCTCTCTCGCTCACTATGCTAAAGGGAACTCCATGTAGTTGGACTATCTCTCGAATATATGGGGATGCCAAATACGATGCCGTCCTCTTGCTCTTAACAGAAATGAAGTGGGCACTTTTGGTCAAACGGTCTATGATTACCCAAATGCTAGTATACCCCTTTTGAAGGGGAAAACCATCTATGAAATCCATCGAAATGTTGTCCCACTTCCACTCTGGCATATCTAAAGGCTGAAGTAATCCACCGGGTTTCTACTACTCCACCTTAACCCTTTGGCATACAAGACACTTAACTACGAACTCCACCACATCCTTCTTCATGCCATTCTAGTAAAACATCCTCTTCATGTGCCTATACATTTTGTCACCACCTGGATGAATAATCATATGAGAATTTTGTGCTTACTCTAAAATTTCTCTCAAAAGCCTTCCATCTCTCCTAAGCCACTCTCTGCCATCTATGGAATAACGTTGGAGATGTCTAGAGACCTCTCCTCGGCTAATCCTATCCATAATGTCCATGATCTTCGAATTCTCCCACTGCCTCGAGCCAATTTGTTTCATAAGAGTAGGCTTCACTTCAAGCATAGCTAACAATCCGAGGGTAATATCCATAGAGGGCTTAAAATCAAAAGTAAAAATAAACTCCAAGCTCTTCCACTCTATGAACAAAGGGTTAAGGGTTGCTTTCTTCCTACTCAATGCATTCGCAACCACATTACCCTTTCCAGGGGTATAAGCTATCTCAAAATCATACGACGTCAAAAACTCCATACACTGCTGCTACCTCAAGTTCAAGTCCTTCTGCGAGAATAGGTACTTCAATGACTTGTGGTCGGTGAAAAGCTCAAACCTCTCTCCAAGAAAATAGCGCCTCCAAGACTTAAGTGCAAAAACTATAGCAGCTAACTCCACATCATGGGTACGGTAGTTCTTCTTATGCATCCTCAACTGCCTACTACCATAACATACTACCCTTCCTTCTTGCATCAACATCGCTCCTAAACCTATTCCACATGCATCAGTGTATAAAGTAAAAGGCTTAGCTCCATCGGGTAAAACTAACATTGGTTCACTAGTAAGGGCTCTCTTAAGCTCAGTAAAGGAATCCTTACAATCTACGTCCCACACGAATGCTTTATTCTTCTTAATAAGTTGCATAAGCGGTGCCGAAATTTTAGCAAAGTCCCTAGTGAACTTCTTATAGTATCCAGCCAATCCTAGGAAGCTCCTAACTTCTGTGACGTTCTTGCGGGCCTTCCAATCTTGCACTGCAATCACCTTAGCGGGGTCAACAGCCAAACTTTACTTTAAGACCATGTGCCCCAAGAAACGTAACTCCTCACTCCAAAATTGAAACTTCGAAAACTTAGCTCTCAAATGATGACTATGAAGTGTGTGAAGAACCTCCTCTAAATGAGCAGCATGCGCCTCTCTATTCTTGGAAAACACCAAGATGTCATCCACGAATACCATCATAAACCTATTTAGGACCTCTCTAAAGTCACAACTCATTAAATCAATCGAAGAATCTATCTGTTGTCCTAAATGTGGTCTTATCTATGCTGTCATCGGCGACCCTAAGCTAATAGAATCTTGTAGCTAAATCAAGTTGGGAGAATACCAAAGAGCCAACTAATTGGTCAAAAAGATCATCAATCCTAGGGAGTGGATATCAACTCTTCTTTGTTAGTTTATTTAATTTTCTATAATGAACGCAAAGTCAAAGAGAACCATCCTCCTTAGTAGCCAAGACGATCGGTGTTCCCCACTCTGATATGCTCCTCCTTATGATACCCTTCTACAAAGAGCTCATGGATCTGCTTAATGGATTCCTTCCTCTCCCTAGGTGCTATATGCCTCATAGGTAATGCTATTGGCTTAGCATTCTCGTTTAAATAAATCCTGAAGTCAATCTCTCTCTTAGGGGTTAGTCCTCTAATCTCCTCAAAGACATCTAGAAAATTTCTAATGATAGAAACCGAATCTAGCTCTGTTGAAGATGAATCGAGGGAATATAGGAAACTCAACATGACTGACCCTTGCGGGTCGTAAGAAACTTCGAGAGTCCTGCCACTACATGTTTCTAATCTAACTGCTCTCCTCTCACAGTCTAATATAGCTCCATATGTGGATAACCAATCCATCCCTAAAGTCATCCCATAACCCAAAAATCCCAATACATAGGCGTCACAGTCAAATTTCATGCCTAGGATACAAAATTTCATACCCCTACAAACCATAAATAAGTGTGCTGATCCTCCTATAGGGTTTGAAATAACAATGGGGTCTGCTACTAAAGAAATGTCTAAGAGCAACAAATCTATAAGAGAACTAGAGGTAAAAGAGTGTGATACTCCAAAATCAAACAGAGTTCAAATGGGGAAATCAGAAATAGAAATCAAACCTTTAACTGTGACTTTCCTACCTCTATCTGGAATGCTACCTGAAGGTGCTGCATCTAAAACCTAAATCTGCATGACCGGTGTACTAGCTCCCTGGCCTATTTTCTGGAGACAACTCCTACTCAAGTGACGGGGCAGCCCAAAGTTAAAGCACTTTCCTTTCATCTTCTCCCTCTTACAATCCCTGGTGATATGTTCCATAATTCCAAGCTACCACACTTCAATCCTTTCTTATTCTGCTTCTAAGGGCCATCGTCTTTCTTCTTCTCTTCATTGTTCCTCCACGATTTCTTCTTCGGACCTTCCGACTTAATAACTTCCATTGACTCTCCTTCCGTGACTGCATCAGACATAAGTGTCATCTCCTCCAAAGACTCATAAGTACTCCCATCGGCACGTGAGTCAACAGTAATCCCTAAAGGGCCAGATTCAATCCCTTTACAAACTTTGCAGCTTTCTTGGGTGGCGTATTCACCAACCCCATTCCAAACCGCGGCAACTCATTGAATTGATTGATGTACTCCTTCACCGAAAAACATCCTTGCTTCAAATTGATAAACCGCTCTGACTAAACACTCTTCTCTACTGGAGACAAAAACTTCCTATCAAATCATTCCTGGAATCTGTTCCAAATCACCTCTCTTCCTTCTAACTCAATAATCACCACAAATACGAAGCCTTCTCTTTCAGCTGCCAAGATGCTAGCTGAATTTGCTGCTGATCATCCAATCGTAATAGTCCGAATATCCTCTTTGTGTCTATAATCCAAGCTCTTACCTCCACAAAAGTCTTCTTACCAGAAATAGTCTTTCCACCCAAACTCGTAAAATCCTTACAAAGCTTAGAGAAATTGAGGGCGGCGGGTGGTTTGATGGGATTCTCAATCGCTGGTGCTGGGTTGGGCGCTTGCCCATGCCCCTCTGGAGTTATGGCTTGTGGATACCTATGAAACCATGTTGGGAGTGGAATGCCCTAGGGAAGGTTTGAGGCATCCGCCATTCTACGAAAAGAAAATGATAGTTTAGGAAAGAGTCAAAGAGAGATTGAACTGGCCTTTTGAGGGGTTTTTTATAAAAACTCTTTTATACATAAAAACTATCACTAAGTGTTCTTTTATAAAACTATTTTTAAAACAATTTATTATTAATTTTGAAAAATGCTTTACTCAAAAATAAATTTTTAGGAGTCCTGTAACCTTAGGCTCTGATACCAAATGTAACACCCCACACCCCTTAGTATACCCAAAAGAGCACACTTAAAGGCATGTTGTGTTATAGGTATAACTAAAACTAGCAGAGACTAAGATTCGCAAGACAAAAATATATATATATAGTGGAAATAATTATAATAATAATAATATATTTAGAATAAAACCTTAGAATCACTTTATAAATCAAATAAGTCGCCAAATACCAAATACATCAAATGTCAAAATAACCTTATGTGTCTTGCAAAATAAAATCCATAGTATCAATAATATCAGAGTACAATACGTCCCTTACAAAATGCCAGCTCAAGAAAAAGAATTAAAAACTGAAACTGAAAAAAAGAAATACATGATAGAATTTCCTCCGAAGAAATCTTCAAATGCCTGTCGTCTACCGTCCCTGATGCTGATTGTCTATAGGGGAAAAGGATAAAATGGAGGAGTGGGTCAGACTAAAAGTCTGGTGAATGATAGTACTTACTAGAATCTTTCAGTAAATTAAAAGTAATAGACTTTATAACAGTTCTAGTACATAAAAGGAAACGAAGGAAATGGAGAGAAGGAATAAATTAGAAATAAATACAAATTAACTAGATCAACACAACTTATTAGCTTTCATTGTTTGCACTTGTTTTTGATAGCTGCTTAGATTAGGCTAGATTTCTAATACTATCCTTTGATCGGCCTACTACTCCATAGAATTTACTGTGGACCAGACGCTAAAGCTCCCTACGTAGTAGATATTAGTGCCTACGAAAGGTACACACTAAGCGATTAGAACTCATAACGATTACTGAGCACCCAAGTGGAAGTCGCATGCGTAACTGTCACCATGCTCATGTTACCAGTTGTTCCTATCGGGTCTTCTTATTACCTCAACCTCCAACATAAGCGTGCCCCTCATCTCACTTTAAGATTATGTGAGAAACCTCGTCTCACATTAGGGTTATGTTAGACACCTCGTTTCACTTCAGGGTTATGTGAAACATCGTGTCTATAGAAATAGTAGGGGAAATGCTATTGGTACTGGCCTGTCATCCAAAAAATATCAAGTTGCACCCCTTGCCCAAATTCCCATGATTTGGACTTCTACTTATTGACTATTTACTACTGTTATTAACATAAGTGTGACCCTCATCTCACTTCACATTTATGTGAAACATCATGTCCATAGAAATAGGGGAATGTTATTTTGTAAAGGTCCTACTTTAATTCTTTGATTATTAACTTAGATAAATTATTTAAATAAGCCTTTACCTTTGTTCCTACTACTTGTGCTTATTAATTTATCCGAAGTCTTAAAATAAGCCTCACTATGTTCTACTTCTTGTTATAACCTACGTTATAATCATGCTTATTACTTAACCAAAGGTCTAAATGTAAAAATAAGCTCCTTTCATCTTATAGTCTTTTTAGTTATAATTCTAAGTTATAACTAGACCAATTATCTTTAATTAGTCCAATTCTAACATCAATTTCTTAATTAGGCTCAATTTCAGTTTTAATTCCATTTCCATTAAAGTCTTTGCAATTTACATCTTATCTTCCATTATTTTAATATTCTTATAATTTTAATCCATATTTGCGTTTAATCTATTCTAATACATACATGAAGAAGAAGGAGAAATAAAAGAAAACCGAAAATAGAAGAAAATCCAAAGCATAGGAAAACGATGTAAATAACGCATAAATAACAGTAAATAAATTAAAATGCTGTAAATAAATGGAAAATCTATAATCAACAGGAATAAACTAAAATTAGAAACTAATTCTAAAAACTGTAAATAAACTACTCAAAAGGTTATTCCAAAAATCGTAGTAGAACTACAACTATTGAAAACCCGATTATTTTAAATTACTTAAAGAAATCTAAAATAATTACAATCACTCACCTCTGGTCCTTAGCTCTTCCCTTTAGGCCTTCCGGGATCCACTTGGGGTTAATTTAAAATGACTTTCTCCTTGGAAAATTATTCCGTTTAGTTTCCTTCCTAAAAAGGTGAACCAAATTGAAGAAAATCTAAAATGAGAAAAAGTGTTAGGCCTAGGGTTTTATTTATTAGGGTAGAAGTGGATCTCAGACTATTGAATTTGGGGATTGATTAGGATGCAACAATGTCATAGGCTGAATTGGAGCGGTCGGATGCCAGAATGGAAGGACCATATGAGTCGAAAGAATGGAAGTGACGACTAAAATTCGCCGTCGAACATTTCCGAACGAAAGAAAATTTCCTTTGTCCATAACCCAAGGCAGGTTGATCAGGCGTCGACCGCCCCTTCCTGTAGGTTGATCGGCCCGTTGACCTAGGGCATGGTTAGGTCGACCTCTCGGTCGATCTAGCCGAATTAATTTTGTTAAACTTGTAGATCTCTCATATTAACTCGAATTCTGACGTTCTATGTATGGAAATTGACCAAAAAATTATCACAGACACAATGGTGCAACTCCCGTGGCTCAATTCTGATAACTTCACAAAGTTAATTTATTATTTCATTAATTCGTTAATAAATTATTATAGCTTAGTTTCTGGGTTGTTACAATTCTTTTACATCATAGTTGATATTTTCCTAACTTGATTTTTTTAATACTTATAGTTCAAAATGGAAAATACATCAACTTTATTTCAGTTTATACGCGATTAAAAGTTATTTGATGTACATGTGTAGTAAAACAATTATGCCTTATAAAGGAAATGAAATCCATGATCATACTAAGCAAACAAAAAACAGTTTACAGAATATATTATGTATTAAGTTATCTTCAATGCTAACCTAAGAAACTAATTTTCCATAAATATGGTCGTATTATTTATTGTAGAAAATTTGAGTGGATTCTATTATAACATCAAACAACCAAATTATAAAATAAACATATTAAAAAATTAACTAAATTACACATACTTTACATTGAGTTTAATTTTTTTTTAAATCATTTACTTTAAAACTGAAAATATTAAAGGAACTAAACATACCATTGTTTTCCAAAATTAAAGCATAAATGGGAATTAGTTGTTAACCTATGACCATTTTACTTCTATATTTTGTATCTAGAGTAACATTTAGGTTTATAGATCATGCAATAATTTGACCAATAATTATGTATATAGTATCTTTTTGTATTATTTTTACTGTATTAAACTTGACTTGTTAACCATGCGTATTCTAACTTTGATGATCCCAACTACTTGAACATAATCCTAGTTTGTTTGAAAATGTACAAATAATATGAATGAGAGATACACAACATGTTAATAAAAGTATACGTTAGAGATATAATTAAGTAGATTAGAAATTAGTCCAAATACATTATAAAGGTAAAATGTTATATTGACTAAAAATTGTAATAACCCAGATTTTTGGGCATCTGTAAATTGATAATTAATTGGATTGAATCAGTAGAAACACTGATTTATAAAATTGAACAAATAAATCTGTTAATAAATATTTATATGTGGATAAATATTTATTTTATAATCTACTAATATAATTGGCAAATTATTCTTTTAGGACAAATGATGTGTTGTTTAATATATATATACACACACATATATATATATATGAATTGATTTTAAATTTAATTTTTAAATTGAAATTGAATTTGAATTGGAATTTCAAAAGACAAATATCTTAAAATATTATGGATTTAAAAATATATTATATATGATTTTATTTCTTTTATATAATTAGTTTATATTATTTTCTTTAAAAGATTTATTTATATAAATTAAATTAATGTATTTACTTAATAAAAATAGCTAAGTTTTATAAAAAGACAAGTGTTAAGATTTTAACACACAAATTAACAAAGGTAAGTCATATAACATAGAAATACACAAGTGTAATGACAAACGTTAACTAATGCAACAAATGTCACAAATTTGTTTATATTTTCTTTAATTTTTAATAAATCACAATTTAATCTATATAAACACCCATCTTCTCTTTTTATTTCCTTTTCCTATCTTCTCATTTCAAAAGCAAGAAAACTCAAAAACAAAACCTGTAATTTCTTCAGAACCCGAAACTCAAACCTTTAAAACTATTTTCAAACTAGAAATTTAATCAAACTTCCTTTTTTCCAACCTGAAATCAAACAAGAAATCAAACTAA
Organism: Allium cepa; assembly: GCA_030765085.1. Taxonomy (NCBI): domain Eukaryota; kingdom Viridiplantae; phylum Streptophyta; class Magnoliopsida; order Asparagales; family Amaryllidaceae; genus Allium; species Allium cepa. The sequence continues at coordinate 382,072,125 of CM060944.1, read as the reverse complement.
AAGATTGTAGATATTTAGTCTCCAACCTGGAATATCAAGCAAAATAATCAAGCAATCTTCTTAACAACTCTTCAACTTGCATCAAAATCAAAAGCCATTTCAAAGTTTCCAGTTTCAAAGCATTCAAGTTTTCAAAATAAGGCTTTCCTATTTCAAAATCAAAGCTGTTCATCTTTTAATCAGGTGAGTAAACATTTATAAAAAGCTCAAGTAGATAAATGTTGTTGCATGTGAATTTCTTGATGAAGATTGTATTTGCATGTGTATATACAAGTGTGAATTCTGTATGTTGTTTGTGTTTGATCTATGCATGACTATGCTTCTCTATTTCCAGGTTACAGAGTTTAATACAGAATCAAAATTCAATATCTTTTTATTTAATTACTGTTAGGACTTTGGTTTCAAACAAAATCTGTTTGTTTAAACATAGATTAAGTTTTAAAATTTTATTTAAGTAAATTAAATTTGTAATTTTTTGGAAAAAAACAAGAGGAATAGTAGAAACTTAAGATATATTAAAATTCAAATATCTTAATTCTTCGATTCAGGTATATAATCTGAATCATTATTTAAAAATCGTGAGTTTTAAAGTGAAATCACAATTTTTAGATTTGTATCGAGTGTGCATTTTTGTGATGACTAGAAGATGGTTTTTGAGAAAATTCTGATGGTTGGAGGATCTAGGGTGATCGGGATTTCGACTGGAGGTGGTGGGGAAGTGGTCGAGGCCAGGAAAAATGGTGGATGATTTTCTTCTTCCCCGTAGCGTCAAAAATTGATCGAAGTAGGGTTACTACCCTAGGTATGGTCGAGGGTGTAATCGGGGTTGCTGTATCGTGTCTCTAGCATCAAGTCTCATTCGAACCAGGCGAGGAAGCACCGTGGAGGGATAGCGGAGGCGTGGCCGGAGTTGCAGTAGTGCTTGTGGTCGGAGACGTGGGTTCCTGAAGGTTTTGGCCATGGGTTTTGGTTCCAGGTTTGTCTGAGTTGCTCGATTTTGATCAGTGGCTTGTGCTAGTGTTTTGGTGATCGGGATTGTTGTAGCGACGATGGTCGATGCGCCGGAGGTTTCATCGGAGGTCAGAGATGGCTCAGTCGCTAGTGGAGGTGGATGGGGGTTGTCAGTGGTATCTATAGGTTTGGGTATGTTTTGACTCGAAGGAAGTTCAAGTATTTGGGTATGATGACTCGAGTAATAACCCGAGTAGTTTGTGAGTGTTAAGCTTACAGGATTTAACTAAATAAAAACTAAGGTTTTTTTTATTGGAAAAGAAGAAGGGAAACTCAGGGTAGCTCTCGGGTGGGGTGCGGGTTCGACCCGAAGCAGATTTAAAAACCGTTTTAAATAGTTTTTGAAAAATAGGGTTTAAAATTTAAATAAATTTAGTTTAAAACTTTTCTTAAATAAAATTCTTTTTTAATGGTTTCTTTAATATTTGATTTAAAGAAGTTATATAATTGGTTAACTTAAATTTTCTAAGTTAAAATTATTTTTATGTTATTCTAAACTAAATTTAGTAATATAATTAAGTTTAATCAAGATAAGATGTTTTTAAATCTAGTTTAAACTATTTATGATAAATGTTTTTAAATTATTTGATTTAAAGAAGTTGTATGAATTGTTAACTTAAATTTGTTAAATGCTTAAGTATTTTTAAAACTTAATTTTTAAATAAAACTTAAGTGTTAACTAAAGATAAATTTTTTTTAACATATGTTAATGTTAATTAGGGCATTAATAAGGATAATGATTTTCCTTGAAAGTTAACTAGGGTTTTAATGATTTGAAATTAATTAAGTTAATAAAGAAATTTAAGTATAATTAATTAATTTAATTAATTAGCGAAAGAATTTAAGTATAATTAATAAATTTAATTAATTAATGAAAGGATTAATTAAGTAATTAATTAATAGTAATTAATTAATTAATTACTTATATGATTAATTACTTGATGTAAATAAATAAAGGATAAATTTGTTCGGGGTTAATTAATTTAATCGTTAATTAAAGGTTAAATTAATTAATGATAAGAGGTTAATTAATTGAGGATAATTAACCAATAGGATAATTACTTGATGAAAATAATTTAAGGGTAATTACTTAATGGAAGTAAGTAAGGATTAATTACTTAGTGTAATTAATTAAGGATTGGTTGATTTAGGAAAATAATTAAGGGTTAGTCAATTAATGAGTGTGATTAATTAAAGGATAATTAATCAAAGTAAGTGATTATAGGATAATTAATTTAAATAATTTGTGTAATTAATTAAAGGCCGATTACTTAATGTAATTAAAGATGATAATTAAAGGATGATTAATTAATGTTAAGAAAGCAAGATTTAAAGGTATTTAAAGTAATATATTTAATTTATTTAAATAAATTAGAAATGGTGTGACTAATTAATCTTGCTTATGGATGATTGGATTATATGGAATGCCTTGAATTTGTTGATATCTCTGATATAAAATGTTTTGTGATATGATATGTTGGGTTGTACAATGATAATGTGGTCATCTATCGATGATGAACTGCTATGTAAGTGGCATCCTATATTTAAAATTTGTATTGTATTCACTTGAATACTTGGTTTAAGAATGACACTGGCTTCGAAGAGACCGGGATCGGGTATCAGTAAATACCCAAAACCACTCGATTTGTAATTTATAATAATTCTTTATGGATTTGACATTGGAATAAATAGGCCGGAATGGAATAAGTGATGTAAATTTGGTCATTTAATCCGAGTAATAATGCTAGATATGATTATAAGATGTGTATTTGACTATGGCAAGTTAAGAACTTGTAGTAAGGTACGAGTTGCCCCGGGTTTTTAAAAAAAAGAAAAGTTTTATGCATTAGTATTTCATGTTAGATGGGTTTACTCACGCTGGTTTCCAGCCTGACCCGGGTGTTGCTTTGATGTAATGCTCGAGTCAGGCCGAGTGTAACAACCCAAGATTTCGCATTAATTAATTTTCGTCATTTAACGATTAATCAGTTGGTTAATTGCTGTTTGGAGTTTTTAAAATCGGGTTGTGATTCTTTAATATTTGATTGGAATTTTATTGAGTTGAAATTCTTTTATAAATGTTTAAAAGGGTTTGTGGGCTTTAAGAAAATTAGCAGGCCACATTTCTTTTATTTTGGGTGATGTGTTATCAAGCGAGTACCCATTTTCCTTCACCCCATTCATACGTTCGCCTGCCCTAAATTCATAGCATACGCAATAAATGGCGGCTTGTTCCATCGTCCCTTTTTGCTTGCAAACTAAGGCTTTGAAATAATTGGAGAGGCACACGTCAATTTCTTCGATCCGGTGGATGTTGCTTTGCCGATCGATGACTCTACACGGCTCCTTCAGTTTTGCGTCGAAACAAGGTGAGTGACCTCACATCTAATTCGACTTAATACTATGTTTTGCATTTGAATTGGTTTCGTCGTTGATGATTTATGACTTGTTCCATTCGAATATATTTTCGTTGCTTGAATTCCACTGTGTTGATTTTGATTATAGCTTGACTTATTCGACTCCTTGATTCCTTGGCTACCGGTTTTAGCTCCATTCCTTTGTCTGTTGACTTTGATAAATTGATTTGTTTTGATTTTGGTATGCTTTGCGTTGACCTGTACTTATTCCGGCCTGGTTTGCAATTGAATTTGTTTGATGTTGAGCATTGTTTCTGGTATTCGACCTCGGCTATGTGTTCATCTGAGTGTTGCATATTGTAGCTTTGGTCATTTGTCGAGTCTGGTTCATGAGTCTAGGTTGCTTTAGTCCTAGCCTCGGCCTCTGTCTTTGTCATGTGCGCACTGTATTGATTTTACCTCTTACCTCTCTGTTGGTATTACAGTGCTTTGGTAGTTGATGCTCTTGTAGTTATATGGCCTGGTTCACTATCGAGTTCATTTGCGTTTGCATTCACTCTGTTATGTTGGCTTGTTGGTTTAGAGTTTGGTCTGCCCTGAACTTATGCTGTCTGGTCATTGCATTTGGGGTTTGATGTAATTGACATATGTGCAGTCGTGTCCATTGGTCGAGTTCTTTGCTAGATGTACGTGAGTCTGCATCCCTGATCATGTCACTGTTTACATTGTCAACTTTTGCGGTCTATGTGGTCGAAGTATTTTTGTTGTCCATTGTTTGGACATCTGGGCTCTTTTGAGTTGCAGTGTAATTGATGAGTTCAGTTTATACTTACTTCCTTTCATTATGACCTGAACTTCACTTGTTCACTGTTGGTACCATTGTTGCTGTGTCGTTTACTTGGCGCATTTGTTTGCACTGTGCATTCATGTGTATTGGTCTTGAGCATTGCCAAGTTTGTTTCTTTATAAGTTGCATTCCTTTGGTGCACTATGCTGTAGCCTTGAGTGTGCATTACCCCATACATCTGCTGCATCCACATTGTCACAGTTGGATATAGTTTGCATTTCAGTTGTACTTGCAGTCTGCATTTGGTTGTTGCAGTTACTTGTCCTATCCACTGCCCTTTTTCATATTAATCGAGCACTTTCACTTGAGATTGTATTCGTGTGGTGGCTGCAGTTTCTTTTGTATGTAGTCTTGCCCTTTTTGGTTTGCATTGCATTGATGCATTTGGATTTGTTTTTCGAATTCACTTGAGTTGAATCCGGTATTTTGGGTTTGACCTTGTGTTCGTTTGTGAATTTTCATTGTGTACATGCGTGCACATTGTCCATGTCATTCTGCTGTGATCATTGAGGCCGTGGCATTGATATTTGAATCTTCATTTGCTTTTGATTCGTTGATCTTTTGTGTATTTCATGATGTAGTGGCGAGGCAGTACAAACGTGCGTGTGCTGCAGCCCTACTCGAATTGACGTTTTAATTGATATTTCTTTTGCATTTTGATTCATTGAGCTTTTGTGAAATTCATCACTGTAGTGGCGAGGTAGTGCACGCGAGCGTGTACTGTAGCCCTATCCGATTTGACATTTTAAATTGATATTTCAATTGCTGGATTGGTTTCATGTTGCCCATTCAATATTTTTTGAAGTGTAATTTTGATTTGGTTTGATTGGATTATTTTGTTGTTGTCTAATTATTTATTTGATAATTAGATTATGAGTTTCTAATTATTTATTTAATAATTAGATTTTTGTCGTTAATTGCCGTTTGGGCAATCCTGTTGGTTTCTAAATTATCTTCATTGATAACCCTTTTATTTATCTTCGTTGATAATTTGAATTTGTTGGTTTGTTGTTTAACACTGTTACGTGTTATATTTACCGTTATCTGATTTCCTTATTTAAGGATTGGATTGGTGAATTTATTTTGACTATCGTCTAATTGTTATTTAATTACTATTGCTTCCGTGCATTAATAACTGAGTTTGAATTAGACTGACCCGTGTATTATTTTCTTTTGAATTTAATACTTGGGTCAGACCGAGTTATTACAGGTTGTAGATATCTTGCTTTGGGTTGATGCTTGAGCTATGAAGTCTTTTCATATCTTTTGGAGTAGTCGTCGTCATTTTTATAGTAGTCAGTGTATTTGTATAGGATGATATATATTCATGTATATTATTCATGATAATGTACTTGTATATGTAACTTCTAGAGTCGACAGTTGTTGTTGTATCATATGTACTATATCACATGTATTGTAACTGACATCAGTTATATATATATATGAGACTTTTGTTATCTGTGTTCCGCATTAGTTTATCTGTGTTATTATTATATATATTGTCCTAAACTATTATGAACCATCGTTGTTCGTTTTATACTGGAATTGGGTATGTCAATGGGAGTAAATAAATAAGAGATGAAAAATAAAAATATATACCACTCCTATCGAGATAACTAATACTAGTGTAAGGCCTAACTACCGATGGCCGCTCCTATCCAGCCTTATTCTTCGTAATAGCAGACAATATTTCCTTTAATACTCTTTGTTATTGTGAGCATAGAGGTAGGGCGCCACAGTTGGTATCAGAGCTTGGGGTTTATGGACATAATATAAAACATAACATAGATGGAACATGTGTTACAACTATTTTTTGATGTTTTATTGTGCTTTGAGTCAAAATTAAAGTTTTGAAATTATGATGAAATTTTTAAATATCTTTATTTAAAAATAAAAGAGAATTTGTGTTTTGGTAATTGAGTAACTTGTGTTTGGTTTATCAGAGTGCACAGCGGTAACAGTGAAACTGTCTTCGCTGAGTACAGCTGATAACCTTTTTGATTTAAGAATCAAGATATGAAATTGAAATAAAATTTCATTTGTTGTTTACATAGCTGTGTTTATTTTTTTTCTTTGAATATTTCGAATCCGATTTGAGGATCCGAAGCGATTGCAGTTATGTGATTTGTTGAGATTTTTGCAATTTTGAATTATCTTCATTGAAGATATATTTGACTGATTTCTTTGTTCATTTTATAGTATGCGTGCAAATTTGAGTTGTACGTTACTGCATTAATTATACGTTAAACCGGTGTTTGGTTTTAAACGTATTTTGTTATCGTTATTTTTATAACGGGATTTTTACATCGGTGCTAAATTTTTGAAGCACGGTGTTTTGTTGACATTTTTAATGAATGAAAATTCACTGGTATTATATTTTGATGCAAGTTATTTTGATGCAAGTTATTTTGATGAGATTTTGACGTTTAAAATTACTGTCGCTTTGACTTCAGTAACCGTCAAATTTTAAAGTGGATTTTCAAGCGGTTATCCCGCAATGCTGATTTTGTTGTCCGTTTTTAGGTATTTTGAGAAGTGCAATTTCCTTGTCGAAGTTGCTACTGATGTTGCTGTTTTAATCATGTGTTTTAAAAATTGTTTCAAAAAAAAAATTGTTTTCAAATTTTTTACAGTTTACGCTTTCAAAAGAATGAGGAAGCGATTTAAACGTTTCAGCAAAATCGAGAACTATGACCCCTTTCTTTTACTGATTCGCTTAATTCCGGACTTGTTCGTTTGAGAATGTAAATTAGTACTTCTATAAAATAAATGAAATTGTTCTCAGAAGTTTTGCAGTTTGCGTTTTCAAAAGAATGAGGAAGCGATTTAAACGTTTCAGCAAAATCGAGGACTATGACCCCTTTCTTTTACTAATTCGCTTAATTCTGGGCTTGTCCGTTTGAGAATATGAAATGTTATTTTTGGAATACACAATTTTGCACTTTCAAGGAAACGATGAAGAGAATTAAACGATTTAGTAAAACTCGTGGTATGGGACATGTGCGTTTGCTATTTTGGTTAATTCCGTACTTGTTAATTGAAATATCCGCCGTTTTGATGATTCTGGTGATTTTATTTGGCTTTCGAGCCACTCTGATGGACCTACAGGTCATTTGTTGGACCTTCGGGTCATTTGTTGGGCTTTTGGGCCACTATGTTGGACCTTCGGGTTATTTGTTGGGCTTTCGAGCCACTCTGCAGACCTTTGGGTCAAATAACAGTACTAGACCTTCGGGTCACTCCGCGGACCTTCGGGTCATCTGATGAGCGCCAAAAATTTATAGTACTTGGTAGGCTTCGGCCATCTGAGATGCACGTGCGGCGTAGCTAAAAACTCGCCATCTGATAGGATCGATCCAACCTTTTATGTTGATTTTCTAGATTATCTTAATTAATTTCTAGATATTTGTTGTTTCCAATTATCTGCAGGTAATTAGATATTTGTTGATATGAGTTCTAATTATCTTTGTTGATAATTAGATATTTGTTGTTTCTGATTATCGTTTTTGATAATTGGATATTTGTTGATTTGAGGTTCCTGATTATCGTTTTTGATAATTGGATATTTGTTGATTTGAAATTTTTGATTATCGTTTTTGATAATTGAATATTTGTTGATTTATAATTGGATATTTGTTGATTTGAGATTACTTATTATCGTTTTTGATAATTGGATATTTGTTGATTTGAGATTTCTGATTATCGTTTTTGAGATTTCTGATTATCGTTTTTGATAATTGGATATTTGTTGATTTGAGATTTCTGATTATCGTTTTTGATAATTGGATATTTTTTGATTTGAGATTTCTGATTATCGTTTTTGATAATTGGATATTTTTTGATTTGAGATTACTTATTATCGTTTTTGGTGATTGGATATTTGTTGATTTGAGCTTTCTGATTATCGTTTTTGATAATTGGATATTTGTTGATTTGAGATTTCTAATTATCGTTTTTGGTGATTAGATAATTGCTGTTTTTAAATTATCTGGTTGATAACTAGATAATTGCAGTTTTCCAAATTGTGATTTATGTTTTCTAATTATCTTTGTTGATAATTAGATTTTGCTGTTTTCTAATTATCGTATCGATAATTAGATATTGCTGTTTTGTGGTTTCTGTATTCTAATTATCTAATTGATAATTGAATATTGCTGATAATTACATTTATTCAGTTTTGTTGTTTTCTGAATTATCTATTGATAATTAGATTTTGTTGAAAATTTGTAAATTCCTTTTATGAAATTAAAATATTTCTTTGGCATTTGTGTTCTTGACCATTATTTTTCTAGCTTAACCAGTTTATGCAAGAAAAATAATTGGGATTGACGACTTTAATTATGAAAATTGCGGGGACGCAATTTTTATAAGGTGGGGAGTCTGTAACAACCCGAGATTTCGCATTAATTAATTTTCATCATTTAACGATTAATCAGTTGGTTAATTGCTGTTTGGAGTATTTAAAATCGGTTGTGATTCTTTAATATTTGATTGGAATTTTATTAAGTTGAAATTCTTTTATAAATTGTTAGAAGGGTTTGTGGGCTTTAAGAAAATTAGCAGGCCGTGTTTCTTTTATTTTGGGTGATGTGTTATCAAGCGAATACCCATTTTCCTCCACCCCATTCATTCGTTCGCCTGCCTTAAATTCATAGCATATAAAAATAAATGGCGGCTCGTTCCATCGTCCTTTTTTTCTTGCAAACTAGGGCTTTCAAATAATTGGAGAGGCCGACGTCAATTTCTTCGATCCGGTGGATGTTGCTTTGCCGATCGATGACTCTACACGGCTCCTTCAGTTTTGCGTCGAAACAAGGTGAGTGACCCTCACATCTAATTCGACTTAATACTATGTTTTGCGTTTGAATTGGTTTCGTCGTTGATGATTTATGACTTGTTCCATTCGAATATATTTTCGTTGGTTGAATTCCACGGTGTTGATTTTGATTATAGCTTGACTTATTCCACTCCTTGATTCCTTGGCTACCGGTTTTAGCTCCACTCCTTTGTCTATTGACTTTGATAAATTGATTTGTTTTGATTTTGGTATGCTTTGCATTGACCTGTACTTATTCCGGCCTGGTTTGCAATTGAATTTGTTTGATGTTGAGCATTGTTTCTGGTATGCGACCTCGGCCATGTGTTCATCTGAGTGTTGCATATTGTAGCTTTGGTCGTTTGTCGAGTCTGGTTCATGAGTCTAGGTTGCTTTAGTCCTAGCCTCGACCTCTGTCTTTGTCATGTGCACACTATATTGATTTTACCTCTTACCTCTCTGTTGGTATTACAGTTTACTCTGGTAGTTGATGCTCTTGTAGTTGTATGGCCTGGTTCACTATCGAGTTCATTTGCGTTTGCATTCACTCTGTTATGTTGGCTTGCTGGTTTAGAGTTTGGTCTGCCCTAAACGTATGCTGTCTGGTCATTGCATTTGGGGTTTGATGTAATTGACATATGTGCAGTCGTGTCCATTGGTCGAGTTCTTTGCTTGATGTACGTGAGTCTGCATCCCTGATCATGTCATTGTTTGCATTGTCGACTTTTGCGGTCTATGTGGTCGAAGTGTTTTTGTTGTCCATTGTTTGGACATTTGGGCTCTTTTGAGTTGCAGTTAATTGCACTTTTCAGTTTATACTTACTTCCTTTCATTAGGACATGAACTTCACTTGTTCACTGTTGGTACCATTGTTGTTGTGTCGTTTACTTGGCGCATTTGTTTGCACTGTGCATTCATGTGTATTGGTCCTGAGCATTGCCGAGTTGGTTTCTTTACATGTCGCATTCCTTTGTTGCACTATGACGTAGCCTTGTGTGTGCATTACCCCATACATCTGCTGCATCCACATTTTCACAGTTGGATATAGTTTGCATTTCAGTTGTACTTGCAGTCTGCATTTGGTTGTTGCAGTTACTAGTCCTGTCCACTGCCCTTTTTCATATTAATCGAGCACTTTCACTTGAGATTGTATTCGTGTGGTGGCTGCAGTTTCTTTTGTATGTAGTCTTGCCCTTGTTGGTTTGCATTGCATTGATGCATTTGGATTTGTTTTTCGAATTCACTTGAGTTGAATCCGGTTTTTGGGTTTGACCTTGTGTTCGTTTGTGAATTTTCATTGGTGCATGCGTGCACATTGTCCATGTCATTCTGCTGTGACCATTGAGGCCGTGGCATTGATATTTGAATCTCCATTTGCTTTTGGTTCGTTGGTCTTTTGTGCATTTCATGATGTAGTGGCGAGACAGCACACGCGTGCGTGTACTGCAGCCCTACTCGAATTGACGTTTTTATTGATATTTCTTTTGCATTTTGATTCACTGAGCTTTTGTGAAATTCATCACTGTAGTGGCGAGGCAGTGCACGCGAGCGTGTACTGCAGCCCTATCGGATTTGACATTTAAAATTGATATTTCAATTGCTGGATTTGTTTCGTGTTGCCAATTCAATATATTTTGAAGTGTAATTTTGATTTGGTTTGATTGGATTATTTTGTTGTTGTCTAATTATCTATTTGATAATTAGATTATGAGTTTCTAATTATTTATTTAATAATTAGATTTTTGTCGTTAATTGCCGTTTAGGCAATCTTGTTGTTTTCTAAATTATCTTCATTGATAACCCTTTTATTTATCTTCGTTGATAATTTGAATTTATTGGTTTGTTGTTTAACACTGTTACGTGTTATATTTACCGTTACCCAATTTCCTTATTTAAGGATTGGATAGTTGAATTTATTTTGACTATCTTCCAATTGTTATTTAATTATTATTACTTCCGTGCATTAATAACCGAGTTTGAATTATACTGACCCGTGTATTATTTTCTTTTGAATTTATTACTCGGGTCAGACCGAGTTATTACAGGTTGTAGATATCTTGCTTTGGGTTGCTGCTTGAGCTATGAAGTTTTTCATATCTTTTGGAGTAGTCGTCGTCATTTTTATAGTAGTCAGTGTATTTGTATAGGATGATATATATTCATGTATTTTATTCACGATAATGTACTTGTATATGTAACTTCCAGGGTCGACAGTTGTAGTTGTATCATATGTATTGTATCACATGTATTGTAACTGACATCAGTTATATATATATATATATATATATATATATATATATATATATATATATATATATATGTGAGACTTTTGTTATCTATGTTCCGCATTAGTTTATCTGTGTTATTTTATATATATTGTCCTAAACTATTATGAACCATCGTAGTTCGTTTTATACTGGAACGGGTATGTCGATGGAGTAAATAAATAGGAGATGAAAAATAAAAATATATACCACTCCTATCAAGATAACTAATACTAGTGTAAGGCCTAACTACAAATGGCCGCTCCTATCCAGTCTTATTCTTCATAATAACATACAGTATTTCCAATAATACTCTTTGTTATTGTGAGCATAGAGGTGGGGCGTCACACCGAGTATTACAAATTTTCAGGATAGGATGTTCTGAAGCTCAAGAGGCGAGCTGGATGGCAGGAACGTATGGAGAGTATTCCGCTGTGATATATTGTAGTTTATCTATGGCATGTTGTTTTAACTGTCCAGTGTTTTGTGTAAATGTTGCAACTCTGATGTATTGATGTAAATTAACTGATACAGTTTTCCCTTGTATAACTGCTATTTTATTTGATATTATATTTTGATCCGCTGCGAATGTGAGAATCTATGTTTTGGTGTTTCTGTTTCTTCTATCTCTTTTCTTCTTTTCTCTAACTATCTGAAATTTTCGGGATCAAAAATTTTGGGTTGTTACGTTTGGTATCAGTGCTGAAGGTTAAGTGAGAACCTTGGCTCTGGTGTGTTTACTCATAAAGGATAGGGTCAATGATACCCTAGAATGAGTTGAGTGTGTATATATATAAGAGAACGTACTTGTTATTTTGCTATATAAAGGATTTAAAATAGTTTCAAAAGTAAATGATTCTTATATAAGATTACATTTTGATATATATAAAGCAATAGTTTTTCTAATACATTAAGGTAATTGGTTGTTGAATTATTTGAATTAAAATCATAATACGAATTAAGTGGTAATAGCAACACAACCAAATAGGAATTGAATGATACAAACTATATAAAAAAGATATTATTGGATTGGTTTCTAGATACGATAATTTTGGTTATTATCATAAATGGTAGTTGCGTTTAATAATGAAATATTTGTTAATGATAAAGCAAAATGAAATGTTTAAGGAAACAAACATTTAGGTGAGTACGACTTTTTTGAATTTTTAAATCTAAGACCAGAAAATTTAGAATTTGATTCAAGGTGCCAAGAGAAATAATAAATAATATTATTTGAATAAAAGGGCTTGATTTAAACTAGAGTTGTTTGAAATTTTAAAGAAATTTGTTTTAAATTAAAATCAAGGGTGGTTTAAAATTTAAAATATAACTTGGTGTTCAAAGGAAATAAATATGTATATATGAGGGATGTACATAATATCAAAGATGATCTGAAATAAACTCTAAGTGTTGTGTTTTAGATTTTCCTTGGAATGTGATATGAAAACCTAAGGTGATAAGGTTTTGAACTTATAAGTGGAAAGATTATTAATGAGAAGCTTAAAATTTGAAATGGAAATTCAAATTGAATAATGTTGACTGGAGTAAATTGAATTGAATTTAACTTAGGGAAAGTTAAATAAGTTTAAGACAAACAACATGAATTGGAAATTTCAAGATGAAATTGAGATTTAACTTGGAAAGTTAAATGGTTGATTTGAATTAGGAGTTTGTGAGATCTCAAAATTGGTTTGAGATCTGGAAATTGGAGATGAATGGATGTTTTAAAATAATTTGGATAATATTATCCTATTGTTATTAATAATCTTTATTCTATGAATTGGATTTGTTTAAATGAATGATGAAATGGATTGTGGTAGTATATCCATTATTGAGATTAAAGGAAAATTAAACTTTAATTTGAAATTAAGGATATGGAATCACTTTGAACTTAAGATTTGAATTGTAAGAATTGAATTTGTAAATTAAACTTGTTTAAGAATTGGTTTCAAAGTTGGAAGGTAAAATTAGGTAATAAATTGACTTTTAAAGATAAAATTATTTTGAACTCTTATTAGAACTTTGAAATAAGTTAAGATAATTTAAAATGGAATTTTGAAATTTGTACTCAGAATTAAATTGTTTAAAGATTTCGATTGTTGATTTAAAAATAAAGGTTAATTTGATTGAAGGGATTAAATCAACATTTAAAATTTAACTCGAATTTATATACATCGAGATGGTTTAATGTTGAGATTTAAATTGCATTAGTTCAAATTGAATTTGATTTGAATTAATTAGAATTATGATTGAAGATGGATAAGTTTAAAATTCAAATGGAAACTTCGAATTGGGTTAATTTGAAATGAAATTGAAGATTGAATGAGTTCAAATTTAAATGGGAAGTTGTTTTGAATTTGGGATGGGAATGGAAGTTAATTTAATTTGAATTGAAATTGAAAGTTAATTGGAAAATGGAAATTGATTGGAATTGGAGATTAGGAATTAAACAGTTTGGCTCTAGACTATTTTCAAATAAATTATTTTAATATAATTGTTTTTAAATCTATTTTTCCTAGCTATTTACTATACAACCTTTCTTTTAAAACCCAAAACTATCTTATACTTATTTTACAACTACTTTTGGAACTATTTAACTATTTTACACAATTTTACAACTATTTTATAAACCAACAAGTATTTGTCTATTTTACAACTATCTTAAAATTTCTTAACTATTTTACTACTATTTGCAATTAATAACTATTTTACAACTACTTATCTATTTTAAAAAAATTCAAGCTATTTTCTTAATACAAGTTGGTCAGAGTACAAACTGTCTATAGTTGAGTACCAATTGAGATAAGAATTGAAGTGTTAACCTAAACGGAAATTTGGGGAAATTGTGGATGAGTGAATAGAATCAAAAATGAATCTGAATAGAAAAGAGAATTGATTTAGCTGATAATCAATGAAGATAAATACGTAGGATGTACGTATATTATTCTATTCACATACTGATTTGATCCGTATTCGAGCACAAAATTTCGAGATAGTATATCGATCCGAGTTGGGATTTTTCACTCGATTTTCGATGGCGAACCCTAGATATGGATTTTTGGTTGATACTGGGAATTCTCTATCATAGTTATGACTATGCAATGAGAATGACGGTTTCTGATCAAGAAACTAGATCTGAGTCCGCATTGGAAAGTCGGGGGGACGATACTAGTTCGGAATTGAAATTGTGTGATCGAGTGAGCCATCAGATTTGATATTGCATACGGGTGATATGCGTACATCGTATGTGTTTGAATGAAATTGATATTCGAAATTTGTGGATAAGAACTGTAAAATGATTTTTGAAATGGAAAGGTATATTTTGAAAAATGAATGATGAAATAAAATGGGAGTTGAATATTTCTATGATGAGAACTCATTTTGTAGAAAAGTAATATGGTTAATAACTTTATAAAAGAAAATCAAACTCGAATATTTGATTTGGTGCATAGTAAAGTCATATATACATATATCTGTTATATAAGATAAATCCACCTTTGATGAATCTATAGCCAGAAGAAAGGTATTTCTGAAAAGATTTGAAGTATAAAGAGGAAATTTATACAAGTATGAAGTGATCCAAATATTTTTCATGATTATTTTCAATTTGGAAAGGACAAGTTGTGTATATATGTATGTATAAATGGTTTTATGAGAATGATTTTAGGAAAAAGGTTTTGGAACCTTTGGATTTTGGAAAGGCTTTTGATTTTTTGGAAAATCAAATTTTGGAAATTTGGAAAGCAAAGTTTGGAACTATCGATTTGAGATATCGATATTGTGTAAAGGAGAATTTGATGTAAATCATAATGGGTATGATTTGAAAGAACTATAAGTGTATAGTATAAAGTGTTTTGACATTGGCTTTGGGAAAAAAGGTGTTCCCATTCGAATGAACTTCATTAGCAGTGCCATGGGGTGGTACTGCCTTAAACCCTAAGGGGGGTTCTAAAGTTGATCCTGTGAGGAAGTCCGTACAAACTGAAGTTCCTGAGGATTATGTGTAGTGGGTAGCAAAAGACAAGGGCGCTGATGCCTACGGAGACATTTGGGTTATGTTGTGATGGCAGTGTAACTCGATGTCACTGCAATCTACTATGGACCAAAGCAAAAGTCGTGTGTGCTACTGAGAGCCAACGGTCTACATTTGATTTTGCAGCGATAACAATGTAACATCGGTAGACTGTGATCTATGGTGACACAGCGAAAGTTGAGAGGTCGTGAGAGCCTAAAGCTACATTGGGACTTGACTAATGTAGTCTGCAGCCTACCTGGGAGTGGTGAAGTTTCATTGGCAGCGAAAATCGAGAGCGTTGATGCCTACAGTTACATGGACTTTTACTGTGATGGCAACGTAACCCAGGATGTAACTGCGATCTGTGGAGGGTTCCATGGCGTAATCGAGGGGCGTGGAGTGCCTACAGTTATCTATGGATTTTGCCGAGATGGCAACGTAACCATCCGGTTAACTGCGACTATGGAGGGAGTGATGATTTCCTGAGCATTCTCTCCAAAGATATTTCCTCTATTTCAAAATGTTTCTATATTTTTACCAAAATATTTTCCAAGTATTTTCACTGTGTGTTGAAAAAGGGTTTGCCAAGTACTCGTAGATTTTCAGTCCTACGCCTGACCAACGTATGACCGAATTTCTTGGAGAACAAGGATGGACTAGTTGAGACATCGAGTTATAAAAAGTAAAAACTATTTTGGTAATATTATATAAATTTTAAAAGTGTTTAAAGAAATTTATTAAATAAAGGATTTATAGTTGAAAAGATTAAAAAGTAATTTAACTGAAAATAGTATTTTAATAAAATTGTGGCTTCGTTCCTTTTCAGGGACGAAAAGATTCAAAAGGAGAGGAATGTAATAACAAGGATTTTTGGGCATCCATAAATTGATAATTAACTAGATTGAATCGGTAGAAACACTGATTTATAAAACTGAACAAATATATTTGTTAATAAATATCTATATCTGGATAAATATTTATTTGATAATCTACTAATATAATTGGCAAATTATTCTTTTAGGACAAATGATGTGTTGTTAAATATATACACACACACACATATATATATGAGTTGATTTTAATTTTTTTTTAAATTTAAATTGAACTTGAATTGGAATTTCAAAAGATAAACATCTTAAACTATTTTGGATTTAAAAATACATTATGTATGCTTTTATATAATTGGTTTATATTATTTTCTTTAAAAGATTTATTTATATAAATTAAAATAATGTATTTACTTAATAAGAAATAGCTAAGTTTTATAAAAAGACAAGTGTTAAGATTTTAACACACAAATTAACAAAGGTAAATCATATAACATAGAAATACACAAGTGTAATGACAAACGTTAACTAATGCAACAAATGTCAAATTTTTTTTTTATATTTTCTTTAATTTTTAATAAATCACAATTTAATCTATATAAACACCCATCTTCTCTTTTTATTTCCTTTTCCTATCTTCTCATTTCAAAAGCAAGAAAACTCAAAAACAAAACCTGTAATTTCTTCAGAACCCGAAACTCAAACCTTTAAAACTATTTTCAAACTAGAAATTTAATCAAACTTCCTTTTTTCCAACCTGAAATCAAACAAGAAATCAAACTAAAAGCCTGTAAATATTTTATCTCCAACCTAAAATATCAAGCAAAATAATCAAGCAATTTTCTCAACAACTCTTCAACCTGCATCAAAATCAAAAGCCATTTCAAAGTTTCCAGTTTCAAAGCATTCAAGTTTTCAAAATAAGGCTTTCTTATTTCAAAATCAAAGCTATTCGACTTTTAATCAGGTGAGTAAACATTTATAAAAAGCTCAAGTAGATAAATGTTGTTGCATATGAATTTCAGTGATGAAAATTGTATTTGCATGTGTATATACAAGTGTGAATTCTGTATGTTGTTTATGTTTGAACTGTACAAAACTGTGCTTTTCCGTTTCCAGGTTACAGAGTTTAAAATAGAATCAAAATTCAATATCTTTTTATTTAATCACTATTAGGACTTGGGTTTCAAACAAAATCTGTTTGTTTAAACATAGATTAAGGTTTTAAATTTTATTTAAGTAAATTAAATTTGCAATTTTCTGGAGAAATAAGAAGAACAGTAGAAACGTGAGATATGTTAAAATTCAAATATCTTAATTCTTCGATTCAGGTATATAATCTGAATCATTATTTAAAATCGTGATTTTTAACAGTGAAATCGCAATTTTTAAATTGTATCGAGTGTGCATTTTTGTGATGACCAAAAGATGGTTTTTGAGCAAATTATGATGGTCGGAGGATCTAGGGTGATCGAGATTTTGACTGGAGGTGGTTGGGAAGTGGTCGAGGCTAGGAAAAATGGTGGATGATTTTCTTCATCAACATAGCATCAGAAATAGATCGAAGTAGGGTTTCAGCCTAGGCATGGTCGAGGGTGGAATCGGGGTTACTGTGTCATGTCTCTGGCATCGAGTCTCATCGGACTAGGTGGAGAAGCAGCATAGAGGGCTAGAGGAGGTGTGGCCGGAGTTGCGGTAGTGCTGGTGGTCGGAGATGTGGGTTCGAGAAGGTTTTGGCCATGGGTTTTGGTTCCAGGTTTGTCTGAGTTGCTCGATTTTAATCAGTGGCTTGTGCTAGTGTTTTGGTGATCGAGATTGTTTGTAGCGACGATGGTCGATGTGCCGGAGGTTTCATCGAAGGTCGGAGATGGCTCAGTCACTGGTGCATATGCACGGGGGTTATCAGTGGTATCTGTGAGTTTGTGTATGTTTTGACTCGAAGGAAGTTCAGGTATTTGGGTATGATGATTCGAGTAAAAACTTGAGTAGTTTATGAGTGTTAAGCTTATAGGATTTGAATAAATAAAATCTAAGTTTTTTTTAATTGGAAAAGAAGAAAAGTAACTCGGGGTAGCTCTCGGGTGGGGTGCAGTCGACCCGAAGCAGATTTAAAAACTGTTTTAAAAAGTTTGTGAAAAAAACATTGTTTAAAATTTTTATAAATTTAGTTTAAAACTTTTCTTAAATGAAATTCTTTTATAAATGTTTTCTTTAATATTTGATTGAAAGAAGTTATATAATTGGTTAACTTAAATATGTTAAGTTAAAATTATTTTTATGTTATTTTAAACTAAATTTAGCAATATAATTAAGTGTTAATCAAGATAAGTTGTTTTTAAATCTAGTCAAACTATATTATGATAAATGTTTTTTAATTATTTGATTTAAAGAAGTTATATGAATTGTTAACTTAAATTTGTTAAATGCTTAAGTATTTTAAAACTTTATTTTTAAATAAAACTTAAGTTTTAATTAAAGATAAAATGTTTTAAAATATGCCAATGTTAATTAAGTCATTAATAAGGATAATGATTTTCCTTAAAAGTTAATTAGGGTTTTAATGATTTAAGATTAATTATGTTAATAAAGAAATTTAAGTATAATTAGTTAATTTATTAATTAATGAAAGGATTATTTAAGTAATTAATTAAGAGTAATTAATTAATTACTTAAATGATTAATTACTTAATGTAAGTAATTAAAAGATAAATTTGTTAGGGGTTAATTAATTTAATTATTAATTAAAGGTTAAATTAATTAATAATCAGAGGCTAATTTATTGAGGATAATTAACTAATCGAATAATTACTTGATGAAAATAATTTAAGGGTAATTAATTAATGGAAGCAATTAAGGATTCATTACTTAGTGTAATTAATTAAGGATTGGTTAATTTCGAATTAAGGGTTAGTCAATTAATGAGTTTGATTAATTAAAGGATAATTAATCAATGTAAGTGATTATAGGATAATTAAATTGAGTAATTAATTAAGGATAAATGTAATTAAAGTGAATGGGTGAAGATTAATTAATTTGTGTAATTAATTAAATGCTAATTACTTTATGTAATTGAAGATGATAATTAAAGATGATTAATTAATTCATTTGTAATTAATTAATGTTAAGAAAGCAGGATTTAAAGGTAATTAAAGTAATCAATTTAATTTATTTAAATTAATTAGAAATGGCGTGACTTATTAATCTTGCTTATGGATGATTGGATTAAATGGAATGCCTTGAATTGGTTGATATCTCTGATATAAAATGTTTTTGTGATATGATATGTTGGGTTGTACAGTGATAATGTGGTTATCTATCGATGATGAATTGCTGTGTAAGTGGCATCCTGTATTTAAAATTTGTATTGTATTCACTAGAATACTTGGTTTAAGAATGACGTTGGTTTCGAAGAGACCGAGATCGGGTATCAGTAAATACCCGAAACCACTTCGATTTGTAATTTATAATAATTATTTATGGATTTGACTTTGGAATAAATAGGCTGGAATGAAATAAATGATGTAAATTTGGTCATTCAATCTGAGCAGTAATGCTTAGATATGATTATAAGATGTGTATTTGATTATGGCAAGTTAAGACTTGTAGTAAGGTACGAGTTTCCCCGGGTTTTTTAAAAAAGAAAAGTTTTATGCATTAGTATTTCATGTTAGATGGGTTTACTTACACTGGTTTTCAGCCTGACCCGAGTGTTACTTTGATGTAATGCTCAAGTCAGACCAAGTATTACAGATTTTTAGAAGAGGACGTTCAAAAGCTCATGAGGCGAGCTGAATGGCAGGAACGTATGGAGAGTATTCCGTTGTGATATATTGTAGTTTATCTGGGGCATGTTGATTTAATAGTCTAGTGATTTGTGTAAGTGTTGTAATTGTGATGTGTTGATGTAAATTAACTGATACAGTTTTCCTTTGTACAACTGCTATTTTATTTGATATTATATTTTGATCCGTTGCAAATGTGAGAATCTGTGTTTTGGTATTTCTGTTTCTTCTTCTACTTCTATCTCTTTTCTTCTTTTCCCTAACTATCTGAAATTTTCGGGATCGAAAATTTTGGGTTGTTACAAAAATGGACACTAATTGATTAGGATTAAGTATGTAATTGTTCTCTAACGATAAATTTCATTAAAAGAGAATTAATTGTTATAGATTAGTTTGAATTTGAAGTAAATGAATGTTATCAATTTATTTCTTTTAAATACAATTGTTTCCATTTGAAGTTAGTTTACTTGTAAACATTATGAATAACACATTTTCAATTAGTAATGATTTATGAACATATTCAATCCAAAATAAAATCAAAACAATATAGCATCAAATAATCATTGTAGAAAATAAAAGATATTTGTTAATATATTCCATAAGTTTTCCAAGAATTCAGTGTTAATTATGTATTAAATAGGAAAATGTATGCTATTTATATACATTTCCTGGTCAATGAAACATCACTATAAGAAAATATATTAAACTGTAGGACAATTAAATTGGATAATATCCCATATTATAAAAATGTCTAAGCTGAGTATAAAAAAAATATTTAATTTAAAAATTAAGTTCATATAACACCTTTTTAAAACTAAATTTTCAATATAAAGTTACATACAGCAGGCCGAACAAAAATAATATTTATATATTTATATTCCTTTTCTCAAATACGAGATAAAAATTTATTATTTGAATATTTGTTCTTTGTTGATGATATTTACTCCAATTTGATTTTCTTAAATACAGATGTTTAAAAATGGAAAACATCAATTGTGTCTCAAATTATACATAATTTAAGATCTTTGGTATACATATGTTAATAGACAAGTTATGCTATTTAAAATATACAAAGGAAATAAAATTCATTATCATACTAATGAAACAAAATTCAAATGAACTTCGATGTAAATATAAAACTTGAGAACTAAAAAAAGGTTCACCATTACATATTAAAGATTTTATAAAGAAGATCTATGATATGTAATCAATCCATTAACCACCTGCAGAATATAAAGGAAATCAGGTTGATAATGGTACAGATTGAAACTATTTCCCAACTTGATTTTTGTATATACTTATATATTAAAATAAAAAAGATCAATTTTACCTCTTATGTGTTAAAAGAAATTCAAGATTATTTTATATCTATATGTTAGTAAGCCAATTACTTCCTACAAAATGAATGAATGAAAGGAAAATCATAATCGTACTAAACGAATATGAATAAGGTGAACATTGATGTAGGTAGAAAACTTAAGAATAAAAAATCGTCAAGCTTCATGCATTATATATTTTACAAAATAATCAATGATTATATGATATCAATGTATTAATAAATCCAATAACCGGCTAAATATACGAAGGAAACCATATTCATATCCATACAAATTGTAACAAAAATAAGAAGAAAACAATTCACGGGATAAAAAAATTTAAAGTAAAATCTACAATAATATATTAGAGTTAAAACAAAAAAATTCAACATTAAATTAAACGAAGATAAAGATAATAAAATAAAATTAAAACCCTTAAATCGATCTTGATAGATCAGTAAGTAAGGTTTTTTGGAGGCTTTTAGATAATTTTTCCATGAAAACTACAATATAGAATAGCAGATAAAAATATAATCGCTGCAAAACATGATTAAAATGATAATTTTTTTAAACAAATAAAAATTAAAGAGCTAATGATGAATTCGACCACATTATAGTTAGATTTAAAAAAATTGACAAAAAGCTATTTGGATATAATCTTTAAGTTTAGATTGGAAATAGCTAGATATTTTAATTTTTTTGAAGTGTCGTATAAGTATGAAATTGATTTACGGGATTAGATAACATAATGAAAAAAAAAAAAATGGGAGGAATGTAAAAAATGATAGGAAACAAATGAGGAGAGAAAAATTTGTAATGATAACATGGAGAAGAGGAAGAGATCTCTTTTAGATTACAAATAAATAATGATTATGGGTTTATCAAAAGAAATAAACATACATAAGAGTATTTTATCAAAAGCAATAATGATAACATTAATTGATAAGTTAATTATGGTAGTTTTATGGAAGGTTGAAAAATTTTAGGGGGTCTAAAAGGAAAATTGTACTAAAAATCAGGTAGAATTCATTATTCAGTCTGGGAATGAATGAGAGATAAAAATATTAAGAGTTATATATTCTCTTCCATATATAATAAATATATTCAAAAGTTTTCGAAAGGTAGAATTTAAAGTATTATAAGGCAGGAGCCTAATGTTTTTAAGAGCTTTCGATGGAGGTTATCCTATGAAGTCGAGAGCTAAGTTTCAAAGGTATCGAAAGGTTTTATGACCCAAACTCTATTTTTAAAGGAAAAAACAACGGCTACATTAAAGGAGTTTTATAATGGTTTTAACAAGAAATTATCTTTGATAAAGAATGACAAAGAAATTGGTTAAAAGGATTAACCATGTTTATATTAAACCCACATGAGTGGTATTGTTATGTTATTTTATTTATTTTTCTAATATGAATATATTCATTTTATAATGGATCCATAACTAAATTTTAGGAGAAATAAAGGGTAAGAGAACCAGTTAGGTTAACCCAGTAGTGAATATAAATTGAATAAACTCCTGATTGTGTAGAATTACATCTAGGAGGTCAGGAAGACCAGAATATAGGATGCTAAAAATATAAAGGAAGTATATCGATAGGGGACAATAGGTTTATAATAAGTCCATGAAAACTGTATGATATTGATAGGTGCCAATAGGTTTATAGTTATCCCATGAAAACATTATATAAAAGAAGATGTCAGATAGACAGGTTCATAGTTAGCCCATGAAAACTATGTATAGGAAGATGTTAGATTGACAGGTTTATAGTAAGCTTATGAAAACTATGATTGGATACTAGCAAGGCTAGTAGGTTTGTAGTTAGCATATGAAAACTATATCCAAATGAAATATTGGCAGATGGAAATAGGTTCCTATTCAACCCATGAAAACTAGGGTAAGAAGAAAGGATATTGGAGTTAACAATAGGTTCCTCGTCAACCCATGAAAACTAGGATAAGAGTAATATTGGAATTACAATTAGGTTCATAGTGATCCTATAAAACTATGCAATTAGGCAGGGAGTCCTTAAATGGTTTAACCGGTTATTAGTTAGCCCATGAAAACTAATAGGTTAGTTGTAATCCTAGAAACTATATCTGAGATAGACAGTCTTAATTGAATAGGGATGGGCAATCCAGAGTTAATTCAATTGTTTCGTTTATCATCATATTGTACTATTTTGAATTGTTTTAACTATTGTGGATGCAGGAGCAAGGTATATCTTTTTATAAAGGTTTTTAAGACACTAGTGACGGGAAACCCATTCCACTAAGTGGCGTGGTCTCACGTGATATCTTAATGACATAAGATGGTAGATTATTATTCATACCAAGCTTTATGTCCGACTCGAAGTTTATGTTTCCCCTTAAACTCTCGGATACTCAATTGATTTTGAGTTGTTTGAGAGTTAAGGTTTTTAGGCACCTCTTAAGATGAATAAGCTTCCGAGACGTACAGGAGGCATGAAAGCTATTTAGAGTCTTTTTTCTTTTGATTCCACTATGTTGGTTGTTATGGCAAAGTTTTTATATTGCCTGTATATACTCTGATCATCTCAGGGGCATCCTCATATATCGCTCTGGGCGTATGTTGTAATAAATATATTTTCTCTGAATGTGGTTTATTACAATTATGGAAATATTTTGATATGAAATGTGATTCTGTTTGAAGTTTAAAATTTTTCAATATTCATGTGTTTTTGTGTATCACTGAATCTAACACTGCCGTATTTGGTCACCGAGGATTAATAACTATGGATGACTGCACCGTCCATAGCCGTTAGTTTTGGGCCTCTAAGTAGGGGGTGTTACAAGTGGAAATACTGGTTCTTCGTCGTACTCTTGTATCTCACAGCCCAAAGATGGATACGAGTCTTGCAGCCTAAAGCTGGACATTAGAATCAAAGGTTCTTCGCTACCAAACCATGGATGTCCCTACTATACAATACCCCTACTTCATGTACAATAAAAAACCATCTGAGTCATCAAAGATCCCTTCGCACATGCATATCCATATGAGCCCTACTAGCTCAATACAATTTTCACTGTCTAAACCCTCCACTTTCCTCCACTCCATAACTGCCCCCACATGCCTCTTTGATATCTACTCCCCACACGAGTCACAAATCGAAGATATAGAGTATCTAATCTTTTGGTACCAGCTACCCTTATGAGTAATAAAACGAAGATACAAGGCTTTTCATCATGTTATGCATCGCCATCCCCTATGATGCGAAAGAGCCAACACCTTTAGCAGATCTACATAGTCCTAAACCTATCTACCTCGGAATCTACTGCATACACCATCGAGTCATAATCCGAAGTACCAACTCTCATGTCAAAGCGCCACATCATCACCTCACCATCTAAATTGCTTGCCATGGATCAATAACATCAAGACCCTAGGTTGGTCGCACAAACAAACCATTAAATCGCACACCATGAAATCTCCTCAATATCCAAGCCAAAATTGGCCAAATTGCGAATCAAAAATAGTGACAGACATTGACCACTCTACAATGGTTAATACCAACCATTTTGGTCTAGTACTTAATAAAAACGAATAAGCATAAACCAAACGGAAACGTGTGGCATCCATCCCAAAGTCCAATGCCTCGTCTTCCACCTTCGAATCAGTTGGCAGTTATCCTAACAATACTCTACAGCTTATCTCATTCGTTAGGTTTCCACGTGTACAAAAACCCTAACATACTGGATATTTCCCTAACACTCGATCACTTCTAATCGACATTTTCAACCAAAAACAGCCAAACAACCGGACAAGCAACCATGCAACCAATATCCATACATACATCCAAAATATCATACATACAACATTTTTAACACATCTATATCAACTATGGGGAAATCATATCAAAAATAACCCAGATCTAATAATTCCCTTAAAATGGCATATCGATGGAAATAGGTGATATTCAATATAAATAATTTTAAAATATTTTTATTTTCTTTTTTAAAATCTAATAGGTGTGTAAGTATAGGAAAACCTCAATTTAAAACCAAAAATCATTCCAGAATGTTCGCCTAATACTATGCAACCAGTCATAGTATGATGAGAGACTATATCACTTACCTTTATAAAATCTGACAAAACCAGTGCCACAGCATAGACCTCTCCATCACAAGCGCAACACAAGAAATCACATTTAAAATGGACCACGTATGCATAATGTACACCCAATATTGGAATTGGAATTAATTTATAATAATTAATTAACTAATTTCCATTTAATCACTAGTTACCTTTGAACCATTCTTTCTCAAACCTCTAATCTCATGCACATATCACCTGTACACCAAACCCACTAGCTCTATACATTCTCTCTTCCCTATCTCCTTTATTTCTCGACAATCGATGATCAATTTCACCAACGCACTACACTACGCGTCCTTTCCACCCTAAAATCAAAATGGACAAGCTTGATCCTCGTTATAAAACCATGACTGAAGCCCGACCTCACCGTAGCTAACAATGTGTTTTGGTATGCTTAACCGTGATAAACAAAACTTGGTAGGAAAGAAAGCTTCGTCGAGAGAAATGCAATTGTGATCTCCAATCTGCCTATCGTCGCTCCAATCTATGTCGATCTCAAACCCTAGATACATGGCCAAGAAGGTGATGTCAACAATGAAGATCGATCAAAGTTCAACCTTGGTCATCCTATAGCTCTCATACATACGAGCTCATCAGATGCGGTCTCTTGATTTATCATTAAGCGGATTGGCCGAGTTTATTTTTTGAATGGATTTGTAAAGAGCGGCCATGGATTTTGGGACGAAACGATAACTATAAAAGTGAAATTAGAGGGAAAAGAGGATTTGAGTGATATTTATAATATTATTTTGTTCCATTTATTTAATTTCTCAAATAAATGGCTGTATGTTTCGAGTCAGTATAATCACACAACCTGTTCGATCATAATGAAATTCTTCTACATACGTCACCTTATTTTTCTTGATACAACAGTATAAATTTCATCGCTATTTGAAGCTACACCCGGGATACCAATTTCATGCATTTCAAGATCATTTCGGCCATCGGATCATCTGATCTCCAAATATAGCGATCCTTATAGTCATTTTAATTCGCAACGCCAATTCGAACTCAACGGAAATGGTCTTGAATCCTGATTGATCATATGTAAAAATAAAATATTTTAGGCCTTCGTTTAATTAATGAACAAACATTTAAATCAATTATTTAAACATACGATCGTTAAACATATGATTGTTACAATACCATTCTTTGTGGCAATAATGTCTTGACATCCTTCCTGCCTTTAAACTTGACATCTTTATGGCTTGATATCTTCATGTTAGATGCTTGCTATGTTATTGATTTGGAAGCTCAATATATAATCATAGATTTATTAACTACATGCATGTATAAGCTCGATAAGCCTTCTTTAGATGATCATTATATGTATTTGTAGTGTTCTTCCATTAATTCCATATCCTTCTGCCTATTCACCTGACATACTGATATAGAAATTTGAACATTTTCCCCATTGTAACAACCCAAAATTTAAGCTATAATAATTAATTAACGAATTAATTAAATAATAAAATAAGTTTGTGAAACCGTGAAAATCGAGCTACAGGAGTTGCACCATTGTGTCCATGGCGATTTTTGGATCAATTTCCATATATAATGAAACGACCCGACTTTCTTACCATAGAAAATCGCATCATTTTTAAGGAAGAAAGGGATAAAAAAGAGAAAAGAAAGAAGAGAAGAAAGAAACAACATCAGAATCTAAACAGCGGAACGAATAAATTATATTAATAACATAAACATTACATAGTTTACAATCACTATCAGAGTTACGCAGTTATACAACACATACTGGACAGTTATAAACACCTGTCTAGTTATACAACTCAATACAGTACAAGAAACAACTCAAAGAAATCTACACAGCGGAAAACTATATATATCTACACGCAGAAGCCTCCTGCTCCATTTGCTCCTCCACAACTCGTCAAAGCTAACCTGAATCCCTTGGCTACTCGTAAAAATTTGAGTACCCAAGAGTTTAAGAAAACAGAAGATAAACTCCGGGTTAGACATGTGTCTGGTGTGAGTAACAGGTTAAGGTTGCTTAACTTTCAAAAACCTTTTGAAAAGAAAGGTATCACGTAAGACTTCCCACACATAAACATGGAAAAGTTTACCTTACGCCAACCAAAACATTTGATAGGAAATCCGATGATATTATAATAGGTCTAGGGTTTTCAAATAAATAAGAAATAGCCAAAATTGTTACATCTATTAAATTCCAGCTACTAGCCACAAAAGTGGGTGATAGAATCAAAACCGTTGGCACTTATTGGATTTTGGATTCCATACAATGGCAGGGGTACTGGGGTACCGTCCGTCACAGTACGTGGCCTAGATCAACGTACCGAGGAGCCACCCTAACTCCCCTGCAACACAAGGCCGGACTCATTCCTTACCGACAGTTTCGAACAAGAAAAACCCACGATTATAGCTAGCAACCGCCCTCACAGTCGAATATAAAGGGACCTCTAGACATGGGTAAATCTCGCTCTCCAATGGGGGCAACCCACGAAGCCTTGCTGCACCTCCCCTGTTTTAGCCATTTCCGGTTGATGAGGCTTGAGGCTACGATTACCTTTAGTGAACACATCACTTAGAATGCTCACCGTCCACCTGACGATGTTCTGAAAGCATTCAATCCATACAAGTTCGTTCCGGGTTCGAGCGAAACCTAAGGCATTATCTCGTTACACTCATTTTGGAACCACCCTCAGAGTTAACGACGATAACCCTTGCACTCTGAATCACCATCTCGAGCATATAAGTACTATTCCATCAAACTCATCACGGAATCACCTCCAGAGTTATCTTGACGAATAGTCCTTACACCTCGAGTCTTTACTCTTCACAAGAGATTCACGACCTATCGTTAATTTGGATCGATGTGGTTTTCGGATATCCAAATATGGAAACCCGATCCCAGTCCCATCGAAATCCAAAGCGTGTCTTTTAGGTCCAAGTTGTTTTAAGGTTAAAAACAATTCAATACAGTATCTATATACACACAGATAGATAACTCACAAATCACAATTGATAATCAACATTATCAAATAACAGGTAATCCACATTATCAATATCAGAATAAATAATCCATATATCACCATCACAATAGATAATCTATGTTATCATCACAATGCAACCAAGCATTCATACCACACAACAATACTTATCTCATTTCTGAGATCTCAAAGCATCCAAGACAATCAATGACATCCATTCATACATAAGCAATGATTTACTCATCATAATATAATTAATTTAAAATGAATTAAATTAACTATCTCTATCTCTAATTAATTTAAAATGAATTAAATTAATTACTTCATCTTTAATTTATTTAAAATAAATTAAATTAATTACTTCACCAATATAAATCTTGCTTGCTCAATCATTTAATTGATTACAATCAATTAATCATCCATTATTAATCACCTTAATTAATCACCCTTGATTAATTACTCTTAATTACATTCATGTAATTATCCTTAATTAATTTCACAAATTAATTATTCTAAACCAAACAGTAGTTAACCTTTAATTGCTTCAATTAATTAATTAATCATAATTAATTACATTAATTCTTAATTAATTACATTAATTAATTACCTTTAGTTACCTATTATTGATTAATTAATCATAATTAATCAACTTTAATTACATCATTAGTTATAATAATTAATGATCCTTAATATATTTTAATTAATTACTTTATTAAAATTAATTGTTATGTAATTAACTCATAATTATTAATCATCCCAGATAAATTACATTCAGTAATTAACTAACTTAATTAAACCAAATTAATTATCCCTTAATTAATTTCTTAATTATTCCCTCGATTAATTACTAAGAAATTTAATCCAAATTACTTCATTCTTAAACATCTTCATTTAACTACATTCTGTAATTATCAAATCAATTACTTCACCAAGTAAATTTCCAAATCATTAATTACATAAAGTAATTATCTTTAAAACCCAAGTGTTTAAAATTTAATTAAACTTAATTAATTAAAATAAACAATCTCATTAAACTAAATTAATTACATTAATTAATTTCTTAATTACTTTATTAAGTAATTATACTCAAACCATTCACAAATGATTATTATTAAATTAATTAATCTAATTATTATTAAAATTAACCACATTAATTAATTATTAAATAATCCTGGTTAATGACCTTTATTAACCATTCTTTAATTATTTTAATTAAGTAATTAACTTAGATTAATTACAAATTTAATTATCTTTAATTATCCATTAATTAAAGTTAATTATTTAATTAATTAACCTTGATTTAAAACTTAATTACATAATTAATAATTCATTAATCATTAATTTAAAAATCTAATTAATCATCTTAATTATAAATAGATTAATCACTAATCAATTATTAATTATTCCCTAATCAATTAATTTATTAAATTAATTAATTAATCTTAATTACCTTATCAATTAAATCAATTCTTAAACATTAATCTTTAACTTAAATTTAAGATAAAACCATTTCTTAATTATGTTTAAAACAAACTTGTTTGAAACAAAGTACTTTTGAAATTACTTTTAAATTTCATTTTAAATACAAGTTTTAAAACAAGAATAATTTAAACTTACAAAGTTTAAACAATTTAAAACTTTTTAAATTGCGAGACAAACAAGTGTTTGTCTTAGAATTAAATTCATAAGAATTTTGAAAACAAAAACTCATTTCAAAATTTCACTAACTTCAATTTATATTTAGTTTAAAACTTCCAACTTTAAACCTTCTTTTAAATTTAAAAACTGAAGTTCATATTTAAATTTAAGATTTCAAGATTTAAATTTTGTTTTAAATCTTGCTCACATTTTACAAACTTCAATTTAAAAGATTTAAATTACTTCCCAAAATAATGTAGTTATACAAGTTTAAGTTTAAAACCTTATTTCCTTTATTATTTTTTAATTTTTTATTTAAAACTGAGATTTTGAATTAAACTTGAATTTAAATTTAATTTAAACTTTCCTTAACAAATAAACTTCAGATTTTTATCAAAGTTTAAACCCAGATTTACAGGTTTCTGTAACCTGAAAGAAAAGCATAGGAACCCGAGGCTTAAGCTAAATCACTTCGAGCTCCCTACCTAACTTCTTCGAGTCACTCACACATCTACTTCGAGCAAACCCAACATCTCCGCTAAAACCAAAACTAACCCCCATACTTCAAAACCTGGAAAATCAAACAGGTTTTCCCCCAAAACTTGTCAACGGCGATCTTACGCCGCTCCGACCACCTGAGGTCCACCCTCTCCGGCCTCGAACTCATCCACACACCGACTACCCATTCCCCAAACATCTTAGCACTCGATCCATCCTTCACCTAAAATGATTGATTTCTTAAAACCCATCAAAACTAGGGTTTAAAACTGAAATTCAAAACTGCATCCACTCTAACCAATTTTGATCACATCTCTGATTTTCTGAGCATCTCCTATACCTTCTTCATTACTCGGAAGAAACCCAAGACTTCTCAAGTCATGAATCAACAGAATTTGCTAAAGATCAATGTCAATTAAAAACAAAATTGCAACTTAAACTTATACGTAAAAATCCCAATTCTGGATTTAAAAATCATGTTTCAGATAGTGTTTTTGATTTATACTGCTGAATTACTAAACTAACATGTTTGGGTTATGGTAAAAATCACATACATGATGTTTCCTGGGTTTACAGAGGCAACATTTTGTATTTAACTTACTTAAAATTTTAAAAATTAACTTAATAAAAATAAAACAACCTTACTTTATAAATCTCATCATTTCAGAAGCTAAATTAAAAAAATAAGTGTTTTAGATGATGTTTTGCCAGGCAAATCAATAAAACAGAACACGCATTAAGTAAACACATGCACACATTTCATCTTCATAACAGATTTTCAAAAATACACAAACAATATTTTTTTTATATCAAACATTTAACATGCAACCTATTAAAGTTTAAGATTTTAAGTTACTCACCTTTATTTAAATGCAGAGCCTTTGTTTCCCTCTTTTGAAATTTGCAGAAGACAATCTATCTTTCCCCTATTACTTTTAAAAACTATTGCATGCTGTTGCTTTTGAATAAGCTTCAATTTTAGGAGATATGCAGATTTGCTTATGTTTTCCTGACTTAAATAGTTGCATGCAGATGCTTGAACAGGCTTAAATTTGAGGTTGTGCAGAGAGTAGATGGACTTGTACATTTCCAGATTTATAAACAGAATGCAGGCCTATTCGATTTTGAGGAATTTGTGTATGCAGATTTTTTTGATGATGAGGGATTTGAATATGCAGGCTTTTATTTTGAGGATAAAGATGAGTTTGATTTTGAAGAGGTGTTCTTGATATGGAGATGCTTTGAAGTTTACTGATTTTAGACTTGTATAGGAATTGGCAGAAATTTGAAGAGGAGTTACTGTTTTTAAATTTGAAGAGTTTTGAAGTTTTCTTTTTGATTAAGGAAATGGAAAAACATGTATGAAAGATATGTAAGTTTATATAAAGATATATTTTTAGATTTATCGAATAAAAGAAAAATTAAAACAAAATTTACACTTGTACTATTTTCTACAGTTGTCACATTGTTTTGATAATCTTTGAACACTTCTTAAATGAATGTTTAAAAATGCAACACTTGTCTCTTTTAAAGTGATTAGTATTAAATTTACAAGTTAATATATGTGTTAATGTATGTATTAAGTCAAATTAAATTTGTTAATTAATATTTGCATATGTATATAAATTTATAAAAGAAATAAAAACAAAACATGTTTATAAATAAAACTTATACATATAAAATTAAAACAATTAAAATTTATTCTATGGAATTTTAAATTCAAATCAAATCCAAAATCAAGTATTTTCAAATCAAGTTATGTATATAAATTTAATTTGAAATAACAATTGCAAATTTTATTTAAAATTTATTTATAAAGACAATGCACTATTAATATTGTTTTTATAAATATCTTATTATTAAATTAAAGTCATTTTAAAAGAAATTATATTTTGATCAATAAATTATCCATTTTATTAAGCCATAAAACTTTTTTGTTAATTCATTCTAAATTTAAAACTCAAGCCAAATTATTTTAAACATTTAATATTTTTCTTATCAAATTTAAAATCATATATTTATTTATTAAATAGTTTCAAAAAAACTCAATACTAATTTAAATCAAAATTTCCAAACTATAATGTATATATATTAGAATTTTAAAACATGATTCATTTATTAAATTTAAACCAAGATTTATTTATTTTATAACTTTGAAATGCTAATATTTAATAAAAACAAATTTTCTAAATTACTAGAAATATTAAAACTAGAAAATATGCTTTATTTATTAAAATTAAAACAATGCTAATCTATTTAAGTATAAACCATATATTTATATTGTAAATAGAAATCAATTTATTAAAAAGATAAAATAACAAATTAAAATAATTATTGAAGAAGATTATTAAATCAATTTGAATTATTATTAACAAAATATCAATATCAATTTAATTTTTAATATAGATTATTAAATTGATGTTGTTAAAAATTTCGGGATATTACAATCCTTCCCCATTAAAAGAATTTCGTCCCCGAAATTTAAAACAAAGGTAATTTAATAATCTCATTAAAGATTTTATTTTAAAACACAAGCGTATGTCAAACATATGCTAAAAATCAAAACAACCAATTTAACCAATCAAACAAATCTAATTGTCCAGATAAATTCTGGATAGAATTTCTTCGAGTTTCCCCAAGTATATATACATACCGAGATATTCGCTCTATAGAATCCAAACAAACAATACTATGAAGCTACAGAGCTCCTATTCATCTATATCTATAACACTAGACAAGATATCAGACTGCCGACGAGTCTGACTCAACAACCAAAACTCCAGAACTGCTGGTTCCCCAACCAGAGATCATACACGTACTCCCTCAGAGATACGTGAAACTCATTGAATCCCAGTTATCCAACTGGCAATCCAATCCTGTAGATCAATCACTTATTCTCTAAGATTACAGAAAATATCCAAAATTCTTCATAGCTAGCCTTCCAGCCTTACACTCTCCTTTATGATCGGAGAAAACTTATCCAAGATCAAACTTTCGACTTCAGAATCCAAATTCCTTCGTCTCAAATCCACAAAACTCTTCAGACGATCCTGAGCTGCCCACAACCTTACTGATCAGCTCATCCTTTCTAGAAACAAACTAGACCAATCAACACAACAAAATGATCTTCTCAAGATCAACCAAAATCAAATCCGACTCTTCAAACATTAGAAGACAACAACTTCTCTTGTCCGGGAAAAGAAAAGCAGATGCACTTCCAAACTGCTTCCGCTGCTCAACTCTGATCCGAAGTAGAAGAAAATGCTGAAGAAGAACACGTGCACAACTCAACAGCACACTCCAGAGATATGGTTCAACAGATCCATAAGAAAAATTCAAAAGTTCCTCCAAAACTCTGAGCTGCTACACCAACTCAATCTCCTGGAACCATTCTTCTATAAAGCTAAACCACCGGTACCACTCCTGGAATTTCAGTTGCTAAGGAAACTCAACCTCCAGATGCGGACAAAACTCTGACTTCTCTGAAGACATCCAGAAAAACTCTGATAACCCAAGAGATCACTCAAACAATCGCAAGTCACTTTTGCGATCCACCCAAACAAAATCCAAGGAAAACTGTTCTCCCTTTACCAAACGGAACAGCTTACAATTAACTATCCAACCCATTGAAGAAATGGGTCGACTTAACTGCTTCTGAATCTCCATTCCATAAAAACTGCTAAGCCAGAAGATCTCTTGCCAATACCGAGAACATTCCAAGCTGCACCGTTGCCGTAGATGCCAAAGAATCCCAAATCAAAGCTCTTCGAGAAACTCAAACCTCAAAGCAATAGAAACACCGGCTGAACACAGCCATAACACTGAAGCAGACTCACTTCCTTAACTTGTTCCAAAGAAAACGTCTCGAGAACATCCATAGTCACCGCATCTCATCACGCGGCTACTACTCCCTGAGGTATCAAAATACCATTACTCGCTTCTGTCCAACAGGCAGATCCAAACTCTACTCATCCAACATCAAAGAATTAACTCCAAATCTTAACAGGTTACCTTCAGAGATCAATGAAGTTCTTCATCACTACAGAACTCACTCGAGACGGTATTAGGTCTACAGTCTCGACAGATGCACTTCCAACCTCAAATATTCAAACTCCAACAAATGGTAGTCGTGTTACACACACTACTACCCCATCTACCTTTATAACTTATATTGGGAAAAC
Organism: Allium cepa; assembly: GCA_030765085.1. Taxonomy (NCBI): domain Eukaryota; kingdom Viridiplantae; phylum Streptophyta; class Magnoliopsida; order Asparagales; family Amaryllidaceae; genus Allium; species Allium cepa. The sequence continues at coordinate 382,037,493 of CM060944.1, read as the reverse complement.
CTAACAGGTAACCCAATCAAATAGGTAGAAATAAATATATTTATATATTTAAAATTACCAATACATTCTCTCAAGAAAGACACCACTACAAAGCCTAGCTATTCACTCAACCTAATGCTCTGATACCAAGTGAAACGACCCGACTTTCTTACCACAGAAAATTGCATCATTTTTAAGAAAGAAATGGATAGAAAAGAGAAAAGAAAGAAGAGAAGAAAGAAACAACATCAGAATCTAAACAGCGGAATGTATAAATTATATTAATAACATAAACATTACATAGTTTACAATCACTATCGGAGTTACACAGATATACAACACATACTAGACAGTTATAAACACCTGTCTAGTTATACAACTCAATACAGTACAAGAAACAACTCAGAGAAATCTACACAGCAGAAAACTGTATATATCTACACGTAGAAGCCTCTTGCTCCATTTGCTCCTCCACAACTCGTCAAAGCTAACCTGAATCCCTTGGCTACTCGTAAAAATTTGAGTATCCAAGAGTTTAAGAAAACAGAAGATAAACTCGGGGTCAGACATGAGTCTGGTGTGAGTAACAGGTTAAGGTTGCTTAACTTTCAAAAACCTTTTGAAAAGAAAGGTATCACGTAAGACTTCCCACACATAAACATGAAAAAGTTTTTACCTTACGCTAACCAAAACATTTGATAGGAAATCCGATGATATTATAATAGGTCTAGGGTTTTCAAATAAATAAGAAATAGCCGAAATTGTTACGTCTATTAAATTCCAGCTACTAGCCACAAAAGTGGGTAATACAATCAAAACCGTTGGCACTTATTGGATTTTGGATTCCATACAATGGCAGGGCTACTAGGGTACCGCCCTTCACAGTACGTGGCCTAGATCAGCGTACCGAGGAGCCACCCTTACTCCCCTGCAACACAAGGCCGGACCCATTCCTTACTGAACAGTTCTGAACAAGACAACCCCGCGGTTGTAGCTAGCAACCACCTACACAGTCGAATATAAAGGGACCTCTAGACAGGGGTAAATCTCGCTCTCCAATGGGGGCTACCCATGAAGCCTTGCTGCACCTCTCCTGTTTTAGCCATTCCCGGTTGATGAGGCTTGAGGCTACGATTACCTTTAGTGAACACATCACTTAGAATGCTCATCGTCCACCTGACGATGTTTTGAAAGCATTTAATCCATACAAGTTCGTTCCGGGTTCGAACGAAACCGAAGGCATTATCTCATTACACTCATTTTGGAATCACTCTCAGAGTTAAGGACGATATCCCTTGCACTCTGAATCACCATCTCGAGCCTATAAGTACTATTCCGTCAAACTCATCACAGAATCACCCCCAGAGTTATACTGACGAATAGTCCTTACACCTCGAGTCTTCACTCTTCACAAGAGATTCACGACCTATCATTAATTTGGATCGATGTGGTTTTCAGATATCCAAATATGGAAACCCGATCCCGGTCTCAACGAAATCCAAAGCGTGTCTTTTAGGTCCAAGTTGTTTTAAGGTTTACAACAATTCAATACAGTATCTATATACACACAAATAGATAACTCACAAATCACAATTGATAATCAACATTATCAAATAACAGGTAATCCACATTATCAATAGCAGAATAGATAATCCATATATCACCATCATAATACATAATCTATATTATCATCATAATGCAACCAAGCATTCATACCACACAACAATACTTATCTCATTTCTGAGATCTCAAAGCATCCAAGACAATCAATGTCATCCATTCATACATAAGCAATGATTTACTCATCATAATATAATTAATTTACAATGAATTAAATTAACTATCTCTATCTCTAATTAATTTAAAATGAATTAAATTAATTACTTCATCTTTAATTTATTTAAATTAAATTAAATTAATTACTTCACCAATATAAATCTTGCTTACTCAATCATTTTACTGATTACAATCAATTAATCATCCATTATTAATCACCTTAATTAATAACCCTTGATTAATTACTCTTAATTACATTCATGTAATTATCCTCAATTAATTTCACAAATTAATTATTCTCAACCAAATAGTAATTAACCTTTAGTTACTTCAATTAATTAATTAATCATAATTAATTACATTAATCCTTAATTAATTACATTAATTAATTACCTTTAGTTACCTATTATTGATTAATTAATCATAATTAATCAACTTTAATTACATCATTAATTATAATAATTAATGATCCTTAATAATATTTCAATTAATTACTTTATTAAAATTAATTATCTTAAGTAATTAACTCATAATTATTAATCATCCCAGATAAATTACATTCAGTAATTAATTAACTTAATTACTTTATTAAACAAAATTAATTATCCATTAATTAATTTCTTAATTAATCCCTTGATTAATTACTAAGTAATTTAATCCAAATTACTTCATTCTTAAACATCTTCATTTAATTACATTCTGTAATTATCAAATCAATTACTTCACCAAGTAAATTTCCAAATCATTAAGTACATAAAGTAATTATCTTTAAAACCCAAGTGTTTAAAATTTAATTAAACTTAATTAATTAAAATAAACAATCTCATTAAACTAAATTAATTACATTAATTAATTTCTTAATTACTTCATTAAGTAATTGTACTCAAACCATTCACAAATGATTATTATTAAATTAATTAATCTAATTAATTATTAAAATTAACCACATTAATTAATTATTAAATAATCCCGGTTAATGACCTTTATTAACCGTTCTTTAATTATTTTCATTAAGTAATTAACTTAGATTAATTACAAATTTAATTATCTTTAATTATCCATTAATTAAAGTTAATTATTTAATTAATTAACCTTGGTTTAAAACTTAATTACATAATTAATAATTCATTAATCATTAATTTAAAAATCTAATTAATGATCTTAATTATAAATTGATTAATCATTAATCAATTATTAATTATTCCCTAATTAATTAATTAATTAAATTAAGTTAATTAATCTTAATTACCTTATCAATTAAATCAATTCTAAAACATTAACCTTTAACTTAAATTTAAGATAAAACCATTTCTTAATTATGTTTAAAACAAACTTTTTTGAAACAAAGTACTTTTGAAATTACTTTTAAATTTCATTTTAAATACAAGTTTTCAAATAAGAATAATTTAAACTTATCAAAGTTTAAACAATTTAAAACTTTTTAAATTGCAAGACAAACAAGTGTTTGTCTTAGAACTAAATTCATAAGAATTTTGAAAACAAAAACTCATTTCAAAATTTCACTAACTTCAATTTATATTTAGTTCAAAACTTCCAACTTTAAACCTTCTTTTAAATTTAAAAACTGAAGTTCATAGTTAAATTTAAGATTTCCAGATTTAAATTTTATTTTAAATCTTGCTAACATTTTACAAATTTCAATTTAAAAGATTTAAATTACTTCCCAAAATAATGTAGTTATACAAGTTTAAGTTTAAAACCTTATTTCCTTTATTTTTTTTATTTAAAACTGAGATTTTGAATTAAACTTGAATTTCTAAAATTCAAACTTGAATTTAAATTTAATTTGAACTTTCCTTAAAAAATAAACTTTAGATTTTTTTTAAAAGTTTAAACCCAAATTTACAGGTTTTTGTAACCTGAAAGAAAAACAGAGCAACCCGAGGCTTAAGCTAAATCACTTCAAATTCCCTACCTAACTTCTTCGAGTCACCCACACAAGTACTTCGAGCAAACCCAACATCTCCCCTGAAACCAAAACTAACCCCCATACTTCAAAACCTGGAAAATTAAATAGGTTTTCCCCCAAAACCTATCAACGGCGATCTTACACCGCTCCGACCACCTGAGGTCCACCCACTCCGGCCTTGAACTCATCCACACACCAACTACCCATTCCCCAAACATCTTAGCACTCGATCCATCCTTCACGGAAATGATTGATTTCTTAAACCTATCAAAACTAGAGTTGAAAAATGAAATTCAAAACTTCATCCACTCTAACCAATTTTGATCACATCTCTAATTTTCTGAGCATCTCCTATACCTTCTTCATCACTCAGAAGAAACCCAAGATTTCTCAAGTCATGAATCAACAGAATTTGCTAAAGATCAATGTCAGTTAAAAACAAAATTGCAACTTAAACTTATACCTAAAAATCCCAATTTTGGATTTAAAAATCATGTTTCAGTTAGTGTTTTTGATTTATACTACTGAATTACTAAACTAACATGTTTGGGTTATGGTAAAAATCACATACATGATGTTTCTTGGGTTTACAGAGGCAACATTCTGTATTGAACTTACTTAAAATTTTTAAAAATTAACTTAAGAAAAATAAAACAACCATACTTTATAAATTTCATCATTTCAGAAGCTAAATTAAAAAAAAAAAGTGTTTTAGATGATGTTTTGCCAGGCCAATCAATAAAACAGAGCCGGTATTCAGTAAACACATGCACACATATCATCTTCATAACAGATTTTCAAAAATACACAAACAATATTTTTTTAGATCAAACATTTAACATGCAACCTATTGAAGTTTAAGATTTTAAGTTACTCACCTTTATTTAAATGCAAAGTCTCTGTTTCCCTCTTTTGAAATTTGCAGAAGACAATCTATCTTCCCCTATTACTTTTAAAAACTGTTGCATGCTGTTGCTTTTGAATAAGCTTCAATTTTAGGAGATATGCAGATTTTCTTATGTTTTCCTGACTTAAATACTTTCATGTAGATGCTTGAACAGGCTTCAATTTGAGGTTGTGCAGAGAGTAGATGCAGACTTGTACATTTCCAAATTTATAAACAGAATGCAGGCCTTTTTGATTTTAAGGAATTTGTGTATGCAGATTTTTTTTTGTTGATGATGAGGGATTTGAATATGCAGGCTTTGCTTTTGAGGATAAAGATGAGTTTGATTTTGAAGAGGTGTTCTTGATATGGAGATGCTTTGAATTTTACTAATTTTAGACTTGTATAGGAATTGGATATGCAGAAATTTGAAGAGGAGTTACTATTTTTAAATTTGAAGAGTTTTGAAGTTTTCTTTTTGATTAAGGAAATGGAAAAACATGTATGAAAGAAATGTAAGTTTATATACAGATATATTTTCAGAATTATAAAATAAAAGAAAAATTAAAACAAAATTTACACTTGTACTATTTTCTACATTTGTCACATTGTTATGATAGTCTTTGAACACTTGTTAAATGAATGTTTAAAAATCAACACTTGTCTCTTTTAAAGTGATTAGTATTAAATTTACAAGTTAATATATGTGTTAATGTATGTATTAAGTCAAATTAAATTTGTTAATTAATATTTGAATATGTATATAAATTTATAAAAGAAATAAAAACAAACCATGTTTATAAATAAAACTTATACATATAAAAATTAAAACAATTAAAATTTATACTTTGGAATTTTAAATTCAAATCAAATCCAAAATCAAATATTTTCAAATCAAGTTATGTATATAAATTTAATTTGAAATAACAATTGCAAATTTTATTTATAAAGACAATACACTATTAATATTGTTTTTTATAAATATCTTATTGTTAAATTAAAATCATTTTAAAATAAATTATATTTTTATCAATAAATTTTCTATTTTATTAAGCCATAAATTTTTTTTGTTAATTCATTCTAAATTTAAAACTTAAGTCAAATTACTTTAAACATTTAATATTTTTCTTATCAAATTTAAAATCATATATTTATTTATTAAATAGTTTTAAAAAAACTCAATACTAATTTAAATCAAAATTTCCAAATTATAATGTATATATATTAGAATTTTAAAACATGATTCATTTATTAAATTTAAACCAAGATTTATTTATTTTATAACTTTGAAAAGCTAATATTAAACAAAAACAAATTTTCTAAAGTGCTACAAATATTAAAACTAGAAAATATGCTTTATTTATTAAAATTAAACAATGCTAATCTATTTAAAATATAAACCATATATTTATAATATAAATAGAAATCAATTTCTTAAATAGATAAAATAACAAATTAAAGTAATTATTGAAGAAGATTATTAGATCAATTTGAATTATTATTAACAAAATATCAATATCAATTTAATTTTTAATATAGATTATTAAATTGATATTGTTAAAAATTCCGGGATATTACATATAACTTGTCGAAATCTGAGTCAGTATGAAGAAGTTACGAGAGAAATACAACTCCAGAGTAAAACGGAAAAAAAATAACAAGGCTTAGGTCGACCCATATATGGGCTAGGTCGACCTATAAGTTGACCCAGACATAGGTTAGGTCAACCTTAGGGTCGACCCCTATAGTATTTAGGTCGACCCGCCTTTGTTTTTGTACATAGCTTCGTCTATATACGAAGCAAACACATCATTTTTCATCTTTCTCAAATCCTGTGCGTTTGTGCTTCCATCCGACGGTTCCTAGTGAGACTATGAAGTGGTTGCACCACATTTAATCTTGAAATCCAATGTTTTGAGATCCCTAAGCAACACTATAAATAAGACCCTAGGCCTAGCTATATTTCTCATTCAAGATTTTCTCCCAATTGGGTTCATTGCCAGAGGCTGGACCCTAAGTTAAAAAAATTTCTAAGGAGGAATTTCTTTTGATAGAAATATTCTACGCTCTATGAGTAGATCAAGGAAGACCAAGGGCTAGAGCTTAGGACCTCAATTGAATGTTTTGTAATTACTTTATATTTTTAAGTAATTTAAAGTAATAGGGTTCTCAATAGTTGTAGTTTTTCTATAATTTTGAGACAGTTTTTATATATGCTTGTTTACAGTCTACTTTTAAGCTAATTTTGGAAGCTCTTTACAGTATATCTTTATGCAGCTATTTTATTCATTTATTTATAGTTATTTACCATTACTTACAATTATTTACATTTATTTACATCTGTTTTAAGTTGTAATTTAGCCTATAAATATTAGTTTATTTTTATTCCTTTTTGACGTGAATAAAATATTAAATAGAGAATAATTCGCAAATATGGATTAAAATAGAAAAACAATGAATTTATAGAAATCAGACTTAAAATAAGGAGAACTGTAACAAAATGGAGATAGACCGAAATAGGCAAACTTAAGATATTTGCAAGCATAATTATAACAAGTGATTATAACTAAAAAGAGAAAATAAAAGAGCAATGGAAGAGGCTTATTTTATATTTTAGATCTTAGATTAAGTTGATAAGCAAAAGAACAGTTATATCAGATAGGTTATAATTAAAAAGAAATAAATAATAGAAGAGGCTTATTTTAAAATTTAGATCTAGTTAATAAGCAAAGACAGCAGAAATAACATAAGATTCTTATTTTAAAACTTTGATCTTGGATTAAGTTAATAAGAAAATGTAGAAGAAGGTCCCATACCGGCAGCATTCTTGTGACACCTCGCATCTTTAGGCACCTCGAAAATCGGACACGACTAGAAGCACGGGTGGCTGGGTGAAATAAAAATTCATAACATAGCACAGAGACTAAGACAACAACATAAAATGATTAAAATATTACACCGGAAGAAACTTTCATTAATTATAAATTAATAACAAAATAGCTCCATTGAAAATAAAATTATCCCAAATTTATTTCTGAAACCAAAAGTACCAAGTAGTCTCCACCAAAACATAAAACATAATAAAGCTCACAATATAGGTCCCTATATATAGAGTAAAGTATGGAAAAGAGAAACGAAGTACATGTAACAAAAGAAACAAAAGCTGAAGATAAAAACTGCTCCAATGACCCTCCAAGCTACAAAGAACTACAACCTAGACTAGCCCTCCTGTGATTCGGAGAAAATAGGAAAAATAGGACTGGGTTAGACATGAAGTCTAGTGAATGAGAATTAAAATGAAGCAGAAAGAATAAAACAGTTTAATTCCAGGTCTTCCTCGGATATCGCAGAGGGTGAATGATATAATGTGGTGAATCCCTCTTAGATACAGTTCTTAAGAAGACAAAAGTCCATGGTCATTCTAAGAATTCAATCATGTAGTAATATTAACGTCGATCAGCCTATCGGACCTGCTAACCTTACTTATCCAGGTGCTATAGTGTGAAAGTCATGCTTTTCACCCCCATCCACTGTGACTAAATGCTTCTTACGTCTGACAGATGCCAACTCAAACAACCTCGTAGGACTTCGAAATTGCGCTCAAGCTTAGCCAAACTAGACTCCTATCCTCCTGTCTCCTCGGTCATCAACGTGGACTTGCCCCTATCTAAAGGTTAGTGCTCTAAAAGAGCACCCGCAGCTGGGTCGAATGTGCAAAATCCTCCAACGATCTACCTAACGAAGCCTACGTCGAAGCATACTTGTCCTATTTCGTCCTCGTCGATCTACCTGAAGAAGCCTGCAGTTGCGGATGTTATCTATCCTACGTACTAGCAATCTATGAAAGGTAACAAACATCCTTGCGAACCGATTTGTCCGCTCCTAGTAAGTACAACCAAAACTATATTTTGGTCTTAACTTCATGAAACTCCTATCCAGACCTTTACAAGGTCTGCCTACCAAATCGATTCCAAATTAGTTAATTTTACCGTTATAGTTTACATACTATTTATTTCTATTAATCTGCTTTAGGCCATTTTTACATTCGATTTTGTTATTCACACTTTCTCTTTTTCTTACATAGACGGTATTTCAATTTCACGTCCGTTCAGTCCGTATGTTTTGTTTGTAATTTTTATGTCATTTTATTACAAATATAAACTAGCCTTTATGGTCCATTTAATTTACATTTTTTTCCACTCTAATTTATGTTCTCTTTTTAGAGATTTAATATGTACAAACTTTTTATCCAATAGCCACTGTGGCATTTAATTACACAAAATTGCACTTCTACATTATTAGGCCACATATTAAACAAACAATTATGACAATTAGACTATCCGGTTTTGTTCCAAAACCATATTCAAAATTATGCAATTATATCAATCAAAACCATAATTTTATTCAAGTAGTATATTTTGAATTTATTCAACTTACCCGTTCTATCATTAGAAATTAAATAACAATTCCAATTCAATTTAATTAAACCAATCTTATTATGCCATGAAACGTGAATAACAATTTATTTATTCCAAATTTCAACCCAAACATGAATTAGAGTTGAGAAGTGGAAGAAGAAGATACAATAATTTACATAAATTTCAGTCTTATTTATGCCATAAAACGTGAATAGACAATTTATATGTCCCATATTTTAAACCAAACATGTATAAGATTTGAGAAGTGGAAGAAGTTGCAATAATTTACATATATTCTCAATTAATAATAGAAATTAATTCATATTAACGTGCCAGAAAAGAACTCAAATTAAACTACTTATTTTTCTATTTCATATTAATTCCACTCACCTGGCACTTAAGCTTGCATAAATCATAAAAAAAAACTTTGCTTTAATCTTTCTCCCATTGATTCTTCTAAATTCTCCAAACGGCTTGAATATATATAGATAATTTAATTTGGTAGAGATTTGTTTATTTAGTAGAGAAAAGTAGGAAGAATAATACACACTAATTTTGCTGTAGAATTATGGCGATGGCTAAATAAGAGATTAGGATTAGGTTAGAGATTGTTTGAGTGAATATTATCCATTAGATTATTTTAGATTAAATCTGGATCTTTCATACACTTAGTGGTTATCCATTCTAGCCCATAAACATCGCTTAACCAATAAAATTAGGCCATCTCATCCTATTACGTCACTGGAGCGAGTGGAAGCTGCCACATGTCAGAAACAACACCGAAATACATAGGAAAATCATTGGAAATAAACCAGTTGAAAAACTTGGCTCTAGATTTTGGGCAACAACGGGACTTTATGCCTGGTCACTGAGGAAGTCAATCATGCGTCTTTACCACTGTACCAAATGCGCTTTTAATTTATTTCTAATTATATTTCCCGTAAAATATCAGGGTATTACAATTCTGTTTCAGGTCAAGGACTGATGGTCTCACATGTAGGTGAGGCTGGGACACTCATATACTGAATAGGTAAATAAATGGCCAATAGATAGAAGCTCAAATCTAGGGATTTGGGTAAGGGGTGTAAACTAGAATTTGTTTGTTAGGACCAGTACTGGCAGCATTTCCTTTTAGGTAAAGGACTGATGGCCTGACATATAGGTGAGGTTGGGCATGCTTATGCTTATTAGGGTAAATAAAGGGTCAAACAGGTGGCGGCAGTTAGTGTGTACCGGCAATGACCGAGCGTGCGGCATCGATTAGGGTAAATAATTCGCTACTGCTTCCAAGCGTTATAGGGTTGTCTTTTGCTGTGGCGCCAATAGGATTGCACTAGCTCACAGTGGCACAACAGAGATAGAAGGCCGATTAACCAGTAGAATTAGGATTTCATCCTAATTAAAATAGATTAGGATTTCAGCCTAATCACAGCACTTTAAGACAAGTGCAAACAATCAATTTAATCAAACAATCAAAGAAAACAGTCAAATAGAATCGTAAACAGTATTTTATCCAAGTATTACCTTTTCTGTATTTTCCTTTCAAGCTAGAACTATTGCTTTGTCTAATATTTTTACCTTGCTTAGAAATTCTAGTAATTACTTTCACTCACCAAACTTATAGTCTTACCTCCTCCTCTATTTCCCTCTTTTCCCCCTAATAGGCCATCAGAGTTGAGTTGATTTAGGTTGCTTGAAGATTCTTTCTTGGAGATTTCCCACTTAAGATGTATTCTTCTGCTCTTCATCTTTATCATTTGGTAAATGGTGGACTTGCACTTATGAGAGGGATTGCTATTTTTTTGTTATTTCTATACTCTGATTTTACGAGACTGAGATGTTTTTTCATGAGACATAAGATATTTTGAGTTTTTGAGACATGTTATGTATTTATTGATGAAGTTTAATTTTGAATGATAAGTTAGTAGTTAAATGTTTCCGCTATTTTTACTTATTTTTCTTATGAATCTTAGCTCTGTGATGCTTTAGCTATACCTATAATGTACCACATCTTTTAATGGGCTCTTTTTGGGTACACTAAGGGGTGTGGGGTGTTTCACCCCTCCTTGTATAAAAGAAGCTTTTTACACTTTAGTTAAAACCATGTATCTTCTCATCTTTCCAACTTTTTATGAGTTCTTCAATCCTACTTTCCTAGAAAACATAGAGTAAAAGATGATAGATTTCATTATTTTCTTTAAATTGAATTTTAGACCAACTCTTTTGGGTTTTGGTAAAGATATGGATTAATTTTTCTCCTTCCTTATACAAAGGATCTTTTGATATTTCAATTTAAAGTTAAACTTAATTAAGGAGTCCAGAAATATTGCTCGATAAGGAGGCCATAAATTTAATTAGCAAGAAGACAAAAATCCATTTTTTAAGAATTACCATAAATTTATTTGATAAAAGTCTAAAAATTCAAGTGATAAGAAGGCCAAAAACCCCTCTAGTTTGAAATTCATAAACTTGTCTAGCAAAAAAACCATAAATTCTTTTAATAAGGAGGCCAGAAACCTATATGGCAAGAAGATCATGAATTCACTAGTTAAGAAGACCAAAAATTCATCTAGTATAAATACCATAATTTCATTTGAATAGAGCATCAAAAATCCATTTGGTAAGAAAATTAAAAATCTATTTTATAATGAGACTAGAATTTCATCTAGTAAGAAGATCGTAAATTCTTTTGGTAATAAGACCAGAATTCCATCTGGTTACAGGATTAAAAATTTGGTTATTAATGAAGATTCCTGTTATTTGAAAATTTTAATTCCAATCTAGAAATCATGGACTAAGAGCAAATTCAATATTTCGAAGAATGTAGTCTTAAGCCTATGTAATAAGTTAAATTTCTCAGTTGTCCATATCTGACATTAAAATTTCCATTTTAGGATAATAGATAGTTCTTAATCATTTTATTAAAGATTATTTCTTTGCTTAGTGCAGAACTAAATGCATTTGACTGTTATTAGTCTAGTTGATTTCTTTTACCCATCATTAGCATAAATTTAAACTTGCTAGATTGATTTCTTTTTCTCCTTATCACTCTTTGGGTGATGATTTAGGCTTGGATTATTTTTTCCCCTTATCGCCCTTTGGAGGATGATTTAGGTTTTGATTGAGCTTCTTATTACCTTATAGAGAATGATTTTGGTTGGTCGGTGAATTTGGTTAGCCCTTTTTGGCAGAACCAAAGTCTTACCCATCCTTCCTTTAGGAAGCACTCCAGTCACAACTTATAGGTGGAACTAAAGGCTGGTTCGGTACTTTGACCATGCCATCATAGGTGAGATCAAAGGCTTACTCCATTCTTCCTCTGGGAGGCTCCCTGACCATGCCAGGTAGACGAGACTGAATGCTTGCAATGCTTTGGCCAGGCCTTCTTAGACAGAACCAAAGGCTTATTTAACCTCCTCTTAGGAGGTGCTTTGACCAGACCCTTGTGGTAGGATCAAAGTATTTTTTTTGCCCCTTATTACCTTATAGATAATGATTTAGGCTTTGATTTCCTTATAGTTCCTTTTTTTCCATTTGATTAACGACTGAAGATATACTTGTCTTAGTTTCTTTATTCATTTATTGTTGGAAAATATGGTATCAAATGATCGACATTCCTTATTCTTGTTATTACATTCTCATCAAGTTGATATAGTCATAGTTCCCTGGGAAGGTTACTTTATGGATAACGAGTGGTCCTTCCTAGTTTGGTCCCTTTGTCCTATTAGTTCGATTTTTGGTATTTGTCATGACTTTTCGGAGTACCAAATCTTCTTTTTAGAATAACCTCTTTTTTGATCTTGGAATTATAGTACCTCGTTATCTTTCGTTGATATTTGCCATTCGCATGGCTGCTTCATCCCTTAATTCATTTATTGGATCCAAGGATTCTTTTCTTAGCTTTTTATTGGGGTTAAATGCATATGCGATTCTCCGGTGAGATGCTATTTCAACTTTGATTAGAAGCATTGCCTTACACCAATATGTCAAAGAAAATGAAGTATGACCCGTTGTACTTTTAGCAGAGTTTCGGTATACCCAAAGCACAAATGGTAATTCTTCTACCCTGTTTCATTTTGCTTTATCCAATCACTTCTTAAAGATGGTCTTAATAGTTTTGTTGGCAGCTTCAACAGCTCCATTAGCCTTAAGATGAGCTGTTGATGAAATTTTTTTGATTATCCCATTCATTTTGCAGAATCTAGTGAACTCCCCACTTTTAAATTGAGTTTAATTATCGAGTATTATCTTTACAAACCGAGCGACTATGTTTTTAGTCACAAACTTTAGCACTTTTCCTGATGTTATATTTGGTAATGGCTCTGCTTCTACCCATTTGATAAAATAACCGATGGCCACTATCGCATACTTAGCTCCACCTTTGGATATAAGCAATGATACTATTAAATCGTTTTCCTATACATTAAAGGGCCATGGGCTTGAGACTGGGGTTAATACACTTGGTGGCATATGTGGAATTGTTGAGAATCTTTGACAAATCCCGCATCTCTTTACATAATTCATCGCATCTTGGTCATATAAGGCCAATAAAAACCTTATATCACAGGGTGAAATAAAAAATAATAACTCGGAATATAAATACGAGAAAGCATCACCATTTGCTAGTCCATCTTCAGAGCTCCAAGTGCCTTTTACAACTGCTATGTAGTCTACTCATTTAAGAGAACCCAAGGTAATAACAAAGCATAAAACATCGAGTCAGACAATAGTCAGATGTGAGCGATAAAGAATTTCAAAACACTATAAAATTCGACATAGTATATGGAATAAAGTGTACGAAGAATCATACTTGACCTGCTTCTATGTCCATAGAGTTAGCATATAACATCGAACATATGCTACTCTATAATAATCGTCAAGGTTGTACTATACTCAAATTACCAAGGGAGTTAAGATATCGACATCGGTAATATCTACATCATGTGACATCCCTGAGGTAATGAAATCAATAAAGCAAACGTGGCATCCATCATCCATTCTCACATTCAATAACTCAATGAGTTGGATAAATGATTATGCACGGTTCCTCGATACTCGAAACCATGTAACTCGGCAGGCCAGGAACTAAGTTGTGCCGATATGCATAACTTAAGGTATGGACCCGACATGGTCCAAGTAGATGCCATAAATTTCCCAACTTTGAAATAATTTCCCAACGTGGAGATAAGGACCTAATGTGGCCAAAATAGAAATTATATAAATACCTCTACTTTATGAGTATACATCGAAACCTACAACTATTAAAGATCCATTTTCACACGTCATTTATAGTAGAGCTCATCTTAGAACTGGTCATACAACTCCCTTCTAAAGTCATCGCGGTCAAGAACTACTCTAGACAACCATCATAAGTCATAGAGCGTCGTCAATTGTCCCGTAACCTCCCTTCAACAGTCCCCTCAATATGACTCAAAGCCTATCTCTATGTGTCACGAAGTACAACTATCCATCAATGAAGCCATAACTTCTCATCATGGAATCATTATTGTCGAATGATGAAATCTCTACATCAAAGTGTAACATCCTTGCCTCAGTGCCAAAACCACAGGTCGAAGGGCCATTACATCAAAATCACTATTGAATGGACCATCAATCCAAGCTCCTCGAAGTCTTACCATCGTCTACGTCACAACTGGTTGAATTGGCCATCATCAATGGTAGTAGATATTGACCACTTTCAGAGTAGTTGATAAGTATTACTCGGTTGCATACTTAACCAATATGACTAGGCGACGACAAGGTGAAAAATATGACATCTTCTTAAAGTCTATAGAATATGTCCAAGTCCATTGTCCTCGTCTTCATTCTTCAATGCTCCTTCAGATATTTGTCTCATCCATTTGAGTTTTCATTATTTGTGCACTCAATCAATACGCACTAAACTCTATCTCATTCTTGGAGTCATCATAGCGTGCATTTAATTGATATACACTAAACTCTAGCAAATGAGGTTTTCCAATACTATATCACCTACGAACGATGTTTTTAACTATACCAAACAAACAGGTAGCCAATAATCATATAAACATCCATAATAACATACAAGCATCCATAATAATAGACATATAACACATAGAACTTATCTAAGCCGACTAATAAGGGATTAATGTCAAAATAGCCTAAATCTTGCAATCTTGCCAAAATAGCACGTAAGTAGGAAAATAAGATATTAATTTAAAACCATTTAAAGTGCTTTTTAATCCTTTTATAAAATAAGATATAGGTTTATTTATTTTAAAATCTCATTTTAAAATTAGAAATCGTTCAAAAACATTGATTTTATACTATACTAAGAATCATAGTAAAGTGAGGGATACTATTACTTACCTCATCTAAATCTGTCCAGACATTCGCCAAATCATAGAGCTTTCCATCATGAGCATTTAACATAAGAAACGACGTCTACAATGGACCTCATATTCAAAAGTTGTGCATAATATATGAATCCACATTATTAAAATTACTAAACTAACGTAACTAATTAATAATCAAACTAATCACCTTCATTAAAGCTCTAATCCTTCCCCGTGCATGTACACACCTAGTGTCAATGAAACCCATCTCTTCCAAACTTCTCTCTACGACTCCTTGTTCATCTCTCAATGAAATGTCATGCCATCACCACCAACAGATTACACTATGCAGCTCTCCTTGATAGGACCATTGCCTAAAAACTTGGCCTTCACCTATCAAATGCAACCTGATGATTGCCACTCTTCGGCCATGATGGATGCATTTTGACTCGAGACGCCATGAGATTCTTGATTTTGGGAAAAGGTGTGTATTGCGAAGAGAAATCCAATGCCGAGCTCGATTCCATTTATTGTCCCTTATAACTCCCTATAACCAAAACCCTTGATCATCCTTAGAAACTACCAAGTCCTTAAATTGTGACCACACATGGCTAAACCAACATAGGATCGAAACTCTTCCTCATACGAGACCAACGAGCATGGTTTTGGATTTTTTCGTTGAGTAAATCGACGTGTATTGATTTTTGAAAATCGATATAAGCGACATCCATCATTTCTAAAAGTGGGTGGATACAATAATGCTTGGCTAATGGAAAATTAGGGTTGTGGATAATATAAATAATATTATATTTGTTTTATTAAATTTCTCAGATAAGTCTATCATGGGTTTTATGCCCGTATGATCAAACGGTGCATCCAATCACCACAAAACTCGTCTATGTCCATCACCTCGTTTTTATAGTCTCGATTGAATAACTTCCGTTGCTATCTGAGACTATGCTCCAGGATGATAATGCTATTCCTTTTGAGACTGTATCAGCCATCTGATCGCCCAATCCCCAAATATAGCGATCTATCTACTTATTTTAATTCGCAATGTCGATACGAACTCAATGGAAGTCATCTCGAGTCCTGATTCGATCATACGTGAAAATTCTCATTTTAGGACTATCAACTAATTAATGATTCAATATTTAAAAAATTATTTAAATATCCAACTACTAAAAATACTAGTCGTTACATTTTCTCCTCCTTAAAAGGATTTTGCCATCGAAACCCTAAGGACTAGCTACTCAACCTAACACACTCAATGTTGGGTGTGAATACATAATATTTTTTTGAAAACCTATTTTTTAAATCCCAAGGACGAGCTACTCAAATCCATTTTTAAAATATTTTATAGAACACATTTTGGAAAAATTCCTAAAAACCCATTTTTTCAAAATATTTTTAAGTACATTCTCTCAATATGTGCATAAATTCAAGGGAATCCTAAACTTTATTCTAATTCCAATTATCACAACTTGCACTTCCTAACACAAACTATGCCAAGAAATACTAGCTATTGGGATTTTCAAAAACATCACAAAATATAAGTAAAAGGGTGGAGTTCTATGAAATCCTACATTTCAGATCTCGCAATGGAAGAAACTAAAATATAAGTATAAAAAATAGGCATCTTAGGGAAATAGTTTCCAAAATACTTGTTTTACATATACACTATTCTTAAAGTACAATATAAATTTTGCAGACATTTAATACAGTAGATGACTACAATAGAAACAATTGATAACACGAGAACATCATCATTGAGCTCCTTTCTTCCCTGTAATATGTCCAATCACTACTAACCTGTTATCTTATGGTGGGGTAAATGAAAAAGAAGGGGGTGGGCCAGATGAAAAGTTTGGTGGATGAGAACAAGACTAATAAGATGATTAGGTGCAATTAATTCTAAATATACACATATTTAAAATGAGTACGTACACTATGTTTGTGCATTCCTAAGGTCATATACCTAAGGCTACTTATCTAACATAATAGGTCAAATCTACAGATTAAACCTTACATAATTGTTTGGCTATATCAGGATCTAGTGTCCCCTCTTAACTCATACTATACCCGGAGAGGGAGATCACTATAATGCAAACTCGCAAAGTGGCTCATCATATGCACTCGTTTGTAGCAAAATACCACTTCACGTGATGCTCCGGTGCCTATTATATGTGAATTTCAGTTAATACTGGGCCCTAACTATCAATCGTCTTCTTATAGCCACTTATTGTCCAACATCAGTGCCCACTATATGCAAACGCCCATTAGGATTGGTCACCATCTATCAATTGACATCCAATAGCCATTTATCATCTAACACCGTTGTGCACCTGTACCACATTGGGTAAGAACACGTGTAGTACATGGATCTCCAGTTATGATTGGATCCATAAATAGTTTTCCCGCCAGTGCTATGCTACCCTATCATAACACTTCCGAGTCTAACGGGAAATAAATCGCCCACATCTCTTCATAACTGCCCATAACAAATCTCGATATCTGCTAAATGATTCATCTTACCGTTAATGGAATTCTAGAACATCCATGTCTTGACATCATAAAAAGCTAAATCTGCCCAAACTACTCTGATATAGAACTAACTTAATAGTTCCCTTATGCAAACAACATCACCCAAAACAACTCATTTTTCGATTCATTAACTATCAACTTTCATTCGTCTTATTGGGCCTAAGGTCGAGGTTCAAGTAACTAATTTTCTTATATTAAACAGTCGACCTGAGACCTCCATGGGTCAACAGTTATTGGTTGACCTTGGTGGTTCCAAGGTCGACCGTACCCCTTTATAATTGTCGGTTTTGTTCTTTTATTTTATGTGATTATAAATTCAATTGAATGGTTAATTTCCAACAAATTAATCTTTGATTTTAGCCTTAATTTTTGGTTTAAAAAGAACTTATAACAATTCTAGGTTTTGCATATTGGAAATGGCAAGTGTCAGTTTAATATTTATAAGATTCAAGTTTAGATTTTAGGGTTTACGGTTTACCAATTCATTTCCAATTTAATAGCTTAATTAGGGTATTTTAGAAATCTTATCAATTAAAATATATCTAAACTTAATTCAAATAATCAAACAATTAGATCTGTGCATATTCACATTATAGCCTTAGCTTAGGTCTGCAAAAGTAGCCTCCAATCAATAGCGCTTCTCTAGATATCCTATTTACTTACTTCTCCTCTATATCTCGCACTTAGTTCGATTTACTTTTGGGTTTGATTTGGAGTTTAATTTTGATTTGAGGATTAGAGAAGAGATTAGGGTTTCAATATATATTTTAATAACATCTAGTTACTATCGACTCAAACTAGATATTAGGGTTTAGTTTAACATCCAATTTATAGAGGTAATTAGTTATATAGGCCATCTTTATCAAATCCGTAATCATCTTGTAACATTCCTGAAATATTAGCCAAAATAATTCAATAATTAAATTGATTTTGAATTTAAACTGTGAATTTAAGTGTGAATTAATTTGAGATTTCCAAAATAAACTTAAAAATTTTAGATTTTAAATAGAAATTTGGTGGGAATTTAAGGATAATTTTATTTGAGATGAATATGCACTATAATTTGAATAAATATGTATATATTTATAAATTTGGATTTTAAAACCACATAATTTTATACTAGTAGAAATTTGGTAATATTTCTTTTGAAAATTTTATTTTGAATTAGATATAAATGATTTTCGAAACAATTGTTTAGAACTAAATACTATTATATATGTGTTTATCTACTAAAAATATAATTAGTCTAAAATCATTCTTTCTTCAAATTGATGTAAGTAGAAAATAATAAACAAAATGGATATAAAAACATAAGAATATTGTATATGTGTATATGCAAATGAATGTAAACACCCATTTACATCATACATATCTATATACATACAAATGGCACAAGTACTTAATAAAATAATCAAATTTAAAATTACAAGAAACCTTTCCATCTCCCCATATACCATTATTAAACTTCTTACCAAATCTGAGTATACAGTAAAGAAGATTTGATTATCTTATATCTCAACTCCCAAAAAAAAGAAAAAAATTGATAAACCTAAAAACAGAAACTCAAACACCAGAGGAAAAAAAAAACAGAAGCTAGTTAAAGGTCAATATCTGTTTCAATTTCAAGCTGGCAACCATACAAGAGTTTCTCAAACCTGAAAGTGTAACAAAGCTTCAGATTTAAGTTTTCAAAGTTCAAGCAAAACAATTCAGTTTGAACTCAAAACAAAAGAAAAACCCAAAATCTTCATTCTCAGACCATACAAACTGCAGTTTTCAAATCTGCATACATTTGCATTCATGTTAAAATCTGAAACCCAAACAAACCTTCAACTCCTCTTTCCAAAAATTGCAAATCTGCATCAAACAATCCAACTCCTCTTCTTCAAAATACAAGCCTACACATCAATTTAAAGCCTGCATGTATAAATCAAAAAGCCCTGCAATTTCAAGATTGAGGCTCTGCATTTCAAAGGCCTGCATGCATCCATTTAAAGCTCTGCATATCATTTATAGATCAAGTTGAAGCTTTACATTTCTAAGCATCTGAAGAAAGAGGTCTGCATTCAAGGAGCCTGCCTGCATTTCATATTTTCAAAAGTCTGTGCCCTGCAAGTTGATTGTGCTCTGCATTCTACATAATTAAGTGAGTAACACTTAATTTAAAGTAAATTAAGTAGGATTGCTTGCTTGATTTTCTACTGAGTTAAATGTTTGTACATGTTTTCTTTTTACTGCCTGTGTATTTATGAATGCAATGCATGTTTGATTCCATGGTTCTGATTGCTATAGTTTAAGTTCTAGTTAATAGAAAAATCCTATTTCTTTCGATTTGTTTGCTGTTATGTTTCAATCTTGATTGAAATTTGCTTATTTCAAAATAAAGTAAGCATTAAAAAAAAATTATATAAGTTGTTTAGTTTTCTGTGTTGTCTGAAATATAAACACAATTAAATTCTGTAACTTGAAAAAAAAATAGGTATCAGGAATTAAGGTTTCAAGTTTATAAATAGAATCATAAATGAATTCAAGAATTTTAAAAACAAAAATTCCAAATTATTTTGTGTGGTAAACATAGTGCAGTTTTCAAAGGCACGGTATTCTACATTTTTGATCAAGTTCAGTTGATCTTTGCCTGTGAACTAGTTAATTTGTTTTCTGAAGATAGTGTATCTATTAAGGATTGTGGGAAATTATTTAATTGAGTTGAAGTTGGGTTTGGTGTTGAAATTTGGAAGGTTTCTGTTATGAACCCTAGTTCCACTGAGTTGCTGTAATTGCTCGAGTATGAACTCAAGGGTTGATCGAGTTCAAAGATCTTTGGGGTGTGTATTGATGATGTGTTGAAGGAGTCATCGCCGGAGTATGGTGTGTGATGTTGGTCGGAGATGGTTGATAATGGAGTTGACAGGTTTGAAGTGGAGGGGGGTTGGTCTGTTTCCAGGTTTGTGATATGTTGGGTTGCAGGGTTTTTGACTCGAGTTAGTCACGGGGGAAGTAGGAAATAACCCGAAGCAAGTAGGAAAATGACTCGAAGTCAAATAGGGTCTGTGTATTTTGTTGTTTCAGGCTTTTATTGACAGAAACTGTTACTGTTCTGTTTTTTTGATTTTAAAAAGCCAAGTTTAGATTAAATCTGAAATTTGAATATGAAGATGAATTCAAAATATTGGAATTCTGATGTTGTAATAATTTAAATGCAAGAATTCAAATAAGATTAAGTTGCATTGTTTCAGGTTTTATTTAACAGACCTGTTCTGTTTTTTTTTATAATTTTAAGAATCAAGTTTAAATTGAAATGGAAATTTGAACTTAGGATTTAAACTTGAACCTAGGGATGAATTCAAATTGGTTGAATTATTATTTTGTAATAATTTAAATGCAGAAATTTTAAATTGGTTTAAAATAAAAAGAAAAAAAAGAAAAGAAAGGAGGAACATGAGCCTGTTTCCAGATCTTTAAGGTTTGAAAAATAATTTGCAAACTAAAGTTTTAACTTAGGATGTTAAAACTGAATTCAAATCTGAATTTAAATAAAGTTTAAATTCTGTTTTCTTTGAAATAATTTAAATTCAGAAAATTTAAAAGTTTGGTTTTCAAAACTAAACAGAAACTGTTCTTCTGTTTTAAAATGTAAAAGTAAATTTAAATTTAAGGTGGAGATTTAAACTTAGTTCTTAATTTGGAATTTTAAATATGAGATCAGATTTGATTATCAGAGATTTGAAAGTAATTATGTTTCAAATTCAAATTTGATTTTAAATTCTCAAGTGTGAATGTATATGTGATTTGCATTTTGAATTGGAAGGTTAGGTATGTAAATTAAAAATTCAAACTGAATTAAAAAAAACTGAGATTTAAATCTGGATTTAAATTTTTTTTAAACTTCAGTTTTAAAGTAAAGAATTAAATTTGAATTGCTTTCAAATGATTTACATTTGAATTGAAGGTGAAATTGTAGGAAGAGTTTTAAAGAGTTTAAACTAAATTGAAAATGGAAGTTATATTTCAGTTTTGAGATTTTAAAGCAATTTTTGAATTTATTTGAATTTAAGTTGAATTGAAATCTAAATTGTTTTAAACTTATTAACAAAGTATATGTTTCTTTTAAACATATAAGATTAGGTTGTGTATTGTTTTAAACTCTTATTTAAGACAAATTTGAGTCTTGAGTTTAAAGAAAATGTTAAATGGAATTTAATGTAAATAAAAAAAACATTTTGTTTTTAAATGCATAATTTAAATAAGGAATGTTTATCTAAAGATAAAGAAAAGTTTAATGATTTGTAATTCATTTAATTATTAAGGTAGTACAAATGGATAATTAATATAATTAATTAATTAATGAAATGGATAATTAATTAAAGTAATTAAGGGTTTTAATTTGATTAATTAAAGTTTAAGATTAATTTTTCTTAGAATAATTAATTTGTAATTAAGAAATCATTAATTGAATGATATTAGATTTTAAATTAATAATTGAAGATTTATTAATTGAATAAATATGGATAGTTAATTAATTAGGAATAATAAATGAAAGTAATCATGTAGGTAATAAATTTAAAACCACCCAGTTTATTCATCTTAATTGTAGATGCTGATTGTTATTGAATGTTGTGTGATGGATTGATATATTTGATATGTGATGTGATGCTATGTGATACTTTGTGCTGATCTGCTATATTTGTGATGAATATACTGTCGTATGTATATGAAAGCCTTTGACCCGTAAAACGACATTTGAGTTTCGATGCGACAGGAAGTCGGATTCCAGCTGGTTATCCGAAACCCACATCGAATCATATTAGTGAATTTTTGTGATTGATAATTTACTTTATCTATGAATCTATGAATATAGATAAGCGTTATGGGTTATACCGCTTATCTTTATGATTGAATCTGTGATGATGATGTTGTGCACTATTGTGTTGAACCCCTAGACCACACTTATACACACACAAATATGGATTGCACGTGGAAATGGGTTAAGTCACAGATTTTGAAATTGTTTTAAAATTTGAATTTTTGAATCCAAAATAGTTTTGGAATTAGAATTGAAGTTTTTGAAAAAAATGAATTTCAAAAGAATAAAAGTTATGTGAATAACTTAATTGAGTTTGAAATTTAAATAATTTGATTTAAAATTTGAATTCAATAATTGAGTTGAATTCTATAATTTGGGAACTAGGGTTTTAAAAAGTTATCCAACTTATAAATGGATTTATATGGGGTTTTAAACCAATTTAAAAGTGATGTTTTGAAATTTAAAATTAACCCAAGATTCCAACTTGTATAAATCGGATTTTTCTGAAACGAAAACTGTTGTTTTCCAATAATAGAAGCTTTCATATAAGAAATGGATTTTCAATGTGTGTTAAAAGGAATTTAAGTTGAAATGAAAATGGTATTCCAAGTTATAAATAAATCTTTGGAACGTGTTTTGAAAGCTATAAATTAAATCTTAAATTTAAAGATTTATCGAGTTAATCCAATTGGAATGGAAGTTGTTTTGAATCTATGAATAGATCTTTGTGAAATTAGGTGAAACTTTGTGAAATAAATCTTTTTGTTTAAAGATTTAAAATGGTAATTCGTTTAACCATTTGAAAGAAAAGTTTTGGATTTTATAAGTTGTGACTTAACTAAAATCCCATATCCATATGTTTTAAAATATGGCGCTCATTATTCGGTTTAGCCGGGAGAGGACCTAGTGTCATATAGCCCATTCCGAATAGTGATACGACGTTATGGATAGCAATTGAAGACCGGTGGTGAAGATCGGATATTTCCGAAAACAAAAGGGTAACTCATCGATTGTCTCTGCACTGGCTGATCCCCGGTATAGAGATCTCCATATGTGATGGGAAGTCCGGACGTGATTAGGGATTATCCGAATTTGCAAGGGCTTCTTCGGAAGTGCCTTCGGTTCTGTCGAACCCGGAACAGACTTGTATGGTTGTATGTCCGACATTACACTTTGAGATGTTATCTGATCTCTATCAAATACATTTCTGCTTGGTGGCGGAGAATTTATTCTCTTAGCTTAACACCCTTCTCTGAGACGTACGAGCTCAGAGGTTATGTAGTTGATATCTATCAGTGATATTCCCAATTTGGTAATGTGGCGTGCTGAGTGCTGCTGTGTGATGATCATTGGTTGATCATTTGTGATATGATCATTTGTTTGATCATTTATCTTTGTGATCATTGCTTTGGTCATCTGTTGGCCCAAAGCATGGCTTTGTGCCAAAGCGTAGCTTTGTGGACGAGACTGCATCAGGACCTCACACCTCGGAAGTGGTCGAAACAGGAAAGATGCGGCAAGGTTATGAGGGTCGCGCCCTTTAGGGTGTGTCATTCCCTTCTGGTAAAGGGTGGTATCATGGTATGGAGCCCAGATACTTACTCATGTGGATACTGCAGATCTATTACTTTGTGATACTTTGTGGTTGTTGCGCGCGCTCGGATAAAGGTCCCAAAGGACCGGGGGATGACACATTCGTGTAGTAGTTACCTAGTTACAGAGGTAACCCGACCTTGTGTTGGCAGAGATCTAACCGTAACGTTAGTTCTCGGGACGTCCCGCCAGAGGCGATCCCATAGACAGTAGGAAGTTCCTTAGCCTGGCCATTTGTTGGAAATCCATTCATCCAATACGTGCCTTGTACGGTTTTAGTTGTATTACCTGCCATTCACTTATGGTGGTCACCACTGTTTGGATGGTAGCTATAGTAGGCATAGTTCGGAATGTCTATGTTGGCTAGGATTTATATTCTACTTTCGAAATTGTTTTCTACACTATGCACTAATAATAATATCAAAAATGATTTGATTTTTGCGTAGTAAGCATATTTGACTATCATAAGGAGAAATCTCCTCCAAGTCTGCGTTTGCATTGTGTGTGTGGCGGGAGGCCTTATGGTAGTTTCATTTTCTAAAAAGCATTGCGGATTTCAAATTTAAATTTCTCTATCTGTTTTAAAAGACCAAATGTTTTTGTTTGCTCATACCAGTCCCATGACTGACCTGGAGTTTATTGTTCCTTTCCTAAACTCTGGGTGCCCACTATTTCCCACACGGGCAGTCTAGAGTTGGGGTTTTCAGATAATCTATAGTAGGTGTAGATCCGATAGCTTTCAGCCTTAGGATTTGGCAATCGCATTTTGGATCGAGTTGCTTCTCTTCATCTTGATTTGGAGTTCGAGCCATTTCTGGATTGGTGCTTTGGAGATGGAGATTACTGATACTGGAGTTCTTTCTTGAAGACCATATTTGAGCTTTGTTCCGCTGCTAGTGTTATCTTTTCTTTCCGCTGCTATTATCTTGTATCATATCTCTGATGTATGTTGATATCTATTGTATCATTCTGTTGTATCATTCATGTTGTATATTGATATATGTTATTCATTTCTTCCGCTGTGTTATTTACTTAATGTGTTATAAGCTCCGGCGAACCAGGTTCGACGTTTGGATCTGCGGCATTTGAATACGAGTGTCGTATTCGGTGCCGATTTTCGAAGGTCGAGTCAGGGTCGTTATAAGTGGTATCAGAGCTGATGGTTAAAACTTTAGCTCAGGAGTATAACACATTAAGTAACTCATTAGAGATAGGGTGAAGTAAACCCTAGAATGAGTATATCCCTAAGATATCTGTTCGAACGCCTCAGTAAATTCTCTTACTATCCACTGATAGTGAGTATGAGTGCGAGAAGAGAACGAGATAGGGGACATGGGAGTACCACTATAAATGGTCAATACCCTGCAACAGTGGGAATATCTTTTCTCTATCAATCTCCTTTGATTCGATTTCGAATTCTTTTGATTGCTTCGTGACTGCTCCAGAAAGAAGTTTCGGTGTGATGATGGCCATACGTATTGTTGTAGGAAATTCTTACTTCGTATCTTCATCGGTTTCTTATCAGCTTTTCGATCTAAACTCTAATGAATTTGAAATTGAAAATATTAAATAAATTGGAAATTTTAAATTAGTAAATTGGTTAACTAATATGAAGATTTGATCCATCTATCTATTCTCTGGGATCCGATATATTCTACGAACGATTAGTTATCTCTTCGAACTAGTCAATGCCCTTGCATATTCGTAGACCGATGGACCCAAATATCTTGTGTAATATTATATGAGATTGTTCTCATATCTATTGTTGATATTCTTATTTGGTAAGCCAAATACAGAATTTATATCCAGTTCGATTTGGAAAGGAATTTCTCTATCTTTCATCTTTTCTTTTCGTCTTCCTAGCAAATTTCGAGGACGAAATTTCTTAAGGAGGGGAATCTGTAACATTCCTGAAATATTAGCCAAAATAATTCAATAATTAAATTGATTTTGAATTTAAACTGTGAATTTAACTGTGAATTAATTTGAGATTTCCAAAATAAACTTAAAAATTTTAGATTTTAAATAGAAATTTGGTGGGAATTTAAGGATAATTTTATTTGAGATGAATATGCACTATAATTTGAATAAATATGTATATATTTATAAATTTGGATTTTAAAACCACATAATTTTATACTAGTAGAAATTTGGTAATATTTCTTTTGAAAATTTTATTTTGAATTAGATATAAATGATTTTCGAAACAATTGTTTAGAACTAAATACTATTATATATGTGTTTATCTATTAAAAATATAATTAGTCTAAAATCATTCTTTCTTCAAATTGATGTAAGTAGAAAATAATAAACAAAATGGATATAAAAACATAAGAATATTGTATATGTGTATATGCAAATGAATGTAAACACCCATTTACATCATACATATCTATATACATACAAATGGCACAAGTACTTAATAAAATAATCAAATTTAAAATTACAAGAAACCTTTCCATCTCCCCATATACCATTATTAAACTTCTTACCAAATCTGAGTATACAGTAAAGAAGATTTGAGTATCTTATATCTCAACTCCCAAAAAAAAGAAAAAAATTGATAAACCTAAAAACAGAAACTCAAACACCAGAGAAAAAAAAAACAGAAGCTAGTTAAAGGTCAATATCTATTTCAATTTCAAGCTGGCAACCATACAAGAGTTTCTCAAATCTGAAAGTGTAACAAAGCTTCAGATTTAAGTTTTCAAAGTTCAAGCAAAACAATTCAGTTTGAACTCAAAACAAAAGAAAAACCCAAAATCTTCATTCTCAGACCATACAAACTGCATTTTTCAAATCTGCATACATTTGCATTCATGTTAAAATATGAAACCCAAACAAACCTTCAACTCCTCTTTCCAAAAATTGCAAATCTGCATCAAACAATCCAACTCCTCTTCTTCAAAATACAAGCCTGCACATCAATTTAAAGCCTGCATGTATAAATCAAAAAGCCCTGCAATTTCAAGATTGAGGCTCTGCATTTCAAAGGCCTGCATGCATCCATTTAAAGCTCTGCATATCATTTATAGATCAAGTTGAAGCTTTACATTTCTAAGCATCTGAAGAAAGAGGTCTGCATTCAAGGAGCCTGCCTGCATTTCATATTTTCAAAAGTCTGATGCCCTGCAAGTTGATTGTGCTCTGCATTCTGCATAATTAAGTGAGTAACACTTAATTTAAAGTAAATTAAGTAGGATTGCTTGCTTGATTTTCTACTGAGTTAAATGTTTGTACATGTTTTCTTTTTACTGCCTGTGTATTTATGAATGCAATGCATGTTTGATTCCATGGTTCTGATTGCTATAGTTTAAGTTCTAGTTAATAGAAAAATCCTATTTCTTTCGATTTGTTTGCTGTTATGTTTCAATCTTGATTGAAATTTGCTTATTTCAAAATAAAGTAAGCATTAAAAAAAAATTATATAAGTTGTTTAGTTTTCTGTGTTGTCTGAAATATAAACACAATTAAATTCTGTAACTTGAAAAAAAAAATAGGTATCAGGAATTAAGGTTTCAAGTTTATAAATAAAATCATAAATGAATTCAAGAATTTTAAAAATAAAAATTCCAAATTATTTTGTGTGGTAAATATAGTGCAGTTTTCAAAGGCACGGTATTCTACATTTTTGATCAAGTTCAGTTGATCTTTGCCTGTGAACTAGTTAATTTGTTTTCTGAAGATAGTGTATCTATTAAGGATTGTGGGAAATTATTTAATTGAGTTGAAGTTGGGTTTGTTGTTGAAATTTGGAAGGTTTCTGTTATGAACCCTAGTTCCACCGAGTTGCTGTAATTGCTCGAGTATGAACTCAAGGGTTGATCGAGTTCAAAGATCTTTGGGGTGTGTATTGATGATGTGTTGAAGGAGTCATCGCCGGAGTATGGTGTGTGATGATGGTCGGAGATGGTTGATAATGGAGTTGACAGGTTTGAAGTGGAGGGGGGTTGGTCTGTTTCCAGGTTTGTGATATGTTGGGTTGCAGGGTTTTTGACTCGAGTTAGTCACGGGGGAAGTAGAAAATAACCCGAAGCAAGTAGGAAAATGACTCGAAGTCAAATAGGGTCTGTGTATTTTGTTGTTTCAGGCTTTTATTGACAGAAACTGTTACTGTTCTGTTTTTTTGATTTTAAAAAGCCAAGTTTAGATTAAATCTGAAATTTGAATATGAAGATGAATTCAAAATATTGGAATTCTGATGTTGTAATAATTTAAATGCAAGAATTCAAATAAGATTAAGTTGCATTGTTTCAGGTTTTATTTAACAGACCTGTTCTGTTTTTTTTTATAATTTTAAGAATCAAGTTTAAATTGAAATGGAAATTTGAACTTAGGATTTAAACTTGAACCTAGGGATGAATTCAAATTGGTTGAATTATTATTTTGTAATAATTTAAATGCAGAAATTTTAAATTGGTTTAAAATAAAAAAAAATAAAAAAAAAGGAGGAACATGAGCCTGTTTCCAGATCTTTAAGGTTTGAAAAATAATTTGCAAACTAAAGTTTTAACTTAGGATGTTAAAACTGAATTCAAATCTGAATTTAAATAAAGTTTAAATTCTGTTTTCTTTGAAATAATTTAAATTCAGAAAATTTAAAAGTTTGGTTTTCAAAACTAAACAGAAACTGTTCTTCTGTTTTAAAATGTAAAAGTAAATTTAAATTTAAGGTGGAGATTTAAACTTAGTTCTTAATTTGGAATTTCAAATATGAGATCAGATTTGATTATCAGAGATTTGAAAGTAATTATGTTTCAAATTCAAATTTGATTTTAAATTCTCAAGTGTGAATGTATATGTGATTTGCATTTTGAATTGGAAGGTTAGGTATGTAAATTAAAAATTCAAACTGAATTAAAAAAAACTGAGATTTAAATCTGGATTTAAATTTTTTTAAAACTTCAGTTTTAAAGTAAAGAATTAAATTTGAATTGCTTTCAAATGATTTACATTTGAATTGAAGGTGAAATTGTAGGAAGAGTTTTAAAGAGTTTAAACTAAATTGAAAATGGAAGTTATATTTCAGTTTTGAGATTTTAAAGCAATTTTTGAATTTATTTGAATTTAAGTTGAATTGAAATCTAAATTGTTTTAAACTTATTAACAAAGTATATGTTTCTTTTAAACATATAAGATTAAGTTGTGTATTGTTTTAAACTCTTATTTAAGACAAATTTGAGTCTTGAGTTTAAAGAAAATGTTAAATGGAATTTAATGTAAATAAAAAAAACATTTTGTTTTTAAATGCATAATTTAAATAAGGAATGTTTATCTAAAGATAAAGAAAAGTTTAATGATTTGTAATTCATTTAATTATTAAGGTAGTACAAATGGATAATTAATATAATTAATTAATTAATGAAATGGATAATTAATTAAAGTAATTAAGGGTTTTAATTTGATTAATTAAAGTTTAAGATTAATTTTTCTTAGAATAATTAATTTGTAATTAAGAAATCATTAATTGAATGATATTAGATTTTAAATTAATAATTGAAGATTTATTAATTGAATAAATATGGATAGTTAATTAATTAGGAATAATAAATGAAAGTAATCATGTAGGTAATAAATTTAAAACCACCCAGTTTATTCATCTTAATTGTAGATGCTGATTGTTATTGAATGTTGTGTGATGGATTGATATATTTGATATGTGATGTGATGCTATGTGATACTTTGTGCTGATCTGCTATATTTGTGATGAATATACTGTCGTATGTATATGAAACCCTTTGACCCGTAAAACGACATTTGAGTTTCGATGCGACAGGGAGTCGGATTCCAGCTGGTTATCCGAAACCCACATCGAATCATATTAGTGAATTTTTGTGATTGATAATTTACTTTATCTATGAATCTATGAATATAGATAAGCGTTATGGGTTATACCGCTTATCTTTATGATTGAATCTGTGATGATGATGTTGTGCACTATTGTGTTGAACCCCTAGACCACACTTATACACACACAAATATGGATTGCACGTGGAAATGGGTTAAGTCACAGATTTTGAAATTGTTTTAAAATTTGAATTTTTGAATCCAAAATAGTTTTGGAATTAGAATTGAAGTTTTTGAAAAAAATGAATTTCAAAAGAATAAAAGTTATGTGAATAACTTAATTGAGTTTGAAATTTAAATAATTTGATTTAAAATTTGAATTCAACAATTGAGTTGAATTCTATAATTTGGGAACTAGGGTTTTAAAAAGTTATCCAACTTAAAAATGGATTTATATGGGGTTTTAAACTAATTTAAAAGTAATGTTTTGAAATTTAAAATTAACCCAAGATTCCAACTTGTATAAATCGGATTTTTCTGAAACGAAAACTGTTGTTTTCCAATAATAGAAGCTTTCATATAAGAAATGGATTTTCAATGTGTGTTAAAAGGAATTTAAGTTGAAATGAAAATGGTATTCCAAGTTATAAATAAATCTTTGGAACGTGTTTTGAAAGCTATAAATTAAATCTTAAATTTAAAGATTTATCGAGTTAATCCAATTGGAATGGAAGTTGTTTTGAATCTATGAATAGATCTTTGTGAAATTAGGTGAAACTTTGTGAAATAAATCTTTTTGTTTAAAGATTTAAAATGGTAATTCGTTTAACCATTTGAAAGAAAAGTTTTGGATTTTATAAGTTGTGACTTAACTAAAATCCCATATCCATATGTTTTAAAATATGGCGCTCATTATTCGGTTTAGCCGGGAGAGGACCTAGTGTCATATAGCCCATTCCGAATAGTGATACGACGTTATGGATAGCAATTGAAGACCGGTGGTGAAGACCGGATATTTCCGAAAACAAAAGGGTAACTCATCGATTGTCTCTGCACTGGCTGATCCCCGGTATAGAGATCTCCATATGTGATGGGAAGTCCGGACGTGATTAGGGATTATCCGAATTTGCAAGGGCTTCTTCGGAAGTGCCTTCGGTTCTGTCGAACCCGGAACAGACTTGTATGGTTGTATGTCCGACATTACACTTTGAGATGTTATCTGATCTCTATCAAATACATTTCTGCTTGGTGGCGGAGAATTTATTCTCTTAGCTTAACACCCTTCTCTGAGACGTACGAGCTCAGAGGTTATGTAGTTGATATTTATCAGTGATATTCCCAATTTGGTAATGTGGCGTGCTGAGTGCTGCTGTGTGATGATCATTGGTTGATCCTTTGTGATATGATCATTTGTTTGATCATTTATCTTTGTGATCATTGCTTTGGTCATCTGTTGGCCCAAAGCATGGCTTTGTGCCAAAGCGTAGCTTTGTGGACGAGACTGCATCAGGACCTCACACCTCGGAAGTGGTCGAAACAGGAAAGATGCGGCAAGGTTATGAGGGTCGCGCCCTTTAGGGTGTGTCATTCCCTTCTGGTAAAGGGTGGTATCATGGTATGGAGCCCAGATACTTACTCATGTGGATACTGCAGATCTATTACTTTGTGATACTTTGTGGTTGTTGCGCGCGCTCGGATAAAGGTCCCAAAGGACCGGGGGATGACACATTCGTGTAGTAGTTACCTAGTTACAGAGGTAACCCGACCTTGTGTTGGCAGAGATCTAACCGTAACGTTAGTTCTCGGGACGTCCCGCCAGAGGCGATCCCATAGACAGTAGGAAGTTCCTTAGCCTGGCCATTTGTTGGAAATCCATTCATCCAATACGTGCCTTGTACGGTTTTAGTTGTATTACCTGCCATTCACTTATGGTGGTCACCACTGTTTGGATGGTAGCTATAGTAGGCATAGTTCGGAATGTCTATGTTGGCTAGGATTTATATTCTACTTTCGAAATTGTTTTCTACACTATGCACTAATAATAATATCAAAAATGATTTGATTTTTGCGTAGTAAGCATATTTGACTATCATAAGGAGAAATCTCCTCCAAGTCTGCGTTTGCATTGTGTGTGTGGCGGGAGGCCTTATGGTAGTTTCATTTTCTAAAAAGCATTGCGGATTTCAAATTTAAATTTCTCTATCTGTTTTAAAAGACCAAATGTTTTTGTTTGCTCATACCAGTCCCATGACTGACCTGGAGTTTATTGTTCCTTTCCTAAACTCTGGGTGCCCACTATTTCCCACATGGGCAGTCTAGAGTTGGGGTTTTCAGATAATCTATAGTAGGTGTAGATCCGATAGCTTTCAGCCTTAGGATTTGGCAATCGCATTTTGGATCGAGTTGCTTCTCTTCATCTTGATTTGGAGTTCGAGCCATTTCTGGATTGGTGCTTTGGAGATGGAGATTACTGATACTGGAGTTCTTTCTTGAAGACCATATTTGAGCTTTGTTCCGCTGCTAGTGTTATCTTTTCTTTCCGCTGCTATTATCTTGTATCATATCTCTGATGTATGTTGATATCTATTGTATCATTCTGTTGTATCATTCATGTTGTATATTGATATATGTTATTCATTTCTTCCGCTGTGTTATTTACTTAATGTGTTATAAGCTCCGGCGAACCAGGTTCGACGTTTGGATCTGCGGCATTTGAATACGAGTGTCGTATTCGGTGCCGATTTTCGAAGGTCGAGTCAGGGTCGTTATACATCTCCCCTGATCATCCATTACATCATTTGCATGCATTTCATTAAGGTTGTAAATATCTAACTCAATAAAGCAAACTATGCCTGCAAATCTCATTACATGGGTCGACCGCCTTGATGCCTAGCTCGATTGCCGTCGGTCGATCTAGAACTCCCTTGGGTTGACCAAATACTATATCTTTTTTATTTTAAATTTTTGATTATTTCTTCCAGACACCCGTAACTTTCTCATGCTAACTCTCTTTACGACAAGTTATATATGAAAATCATTAGAAAATCGCTATGGACATAATGGTGCAGATTCATAGCCAAATTCAGCATTTGTGTAAGTATTCTTTTTTGTCCTTGTTTTAATTAATTTTACTTTTCTTGTTAAATTCATTTTTAAATTTCTATTAAATTCTTTTAAAATTTTACATAAATTTCTGATTTGTTACAAGTATGCTAGCTTTTCCAACTTTGGGTAGTTCTACTTAGCTCCAGTGAATTGCTTACTAATGTAGTAAACGGGTTGTTGCACTCTAGCTTCTTCAGGAATAGGCACTATAATTAATGCATGGGCAGACACTACCGGGTAAATAAATAAGTCATTGCTGTCCACCAGTTTAGACAGAACTTGTGGTGTCTCCATATATCGTCATAACTCATTGAAAGTTGTCTTGCGTTCCTAATTCCACTCAAAGTTCTTCTTACCCTTCTTTAATGCACCAATGAATGGTATACACTTATCTGTCACATTGGACATGAATCATCTCAATTTGGCTACCTTTCCATTCAAGTTTTGTAATTCCCTCTTCGTTATCGGGCTCTAACATTTTGCAAGGCAGCAAATTGCTTTGGATTAGCCTCAACGCCTCTTATGTTTATGATAAAACCAGGAAACTTTCCTGAAGTGACTCTAAATGAACATTTAAGCAGGTTCAATTTCATTTTGTACTTATGGAAAATCTCAAACATCTTCGAGAGATCATCCAGATGATTCTCAGACATTCGTGACTTCACTAGCATGTCGTCTACGTACACTTCCATCGTTTGTCCGATCTAGTTCTTGAACATTGTATTTGCCTGTTTCTAGTAAGTTTCTCCGTCATCTTCAGACCGAACGACATTATGCGATAGAAATCGAATGACCCACATTTTAATGATTATGTATTTAAATGATTGAGTTAAATATTAGATCGTTAATTAATCGATGGTCCCAAAATATATTATTTTGCATACGATCGAATCAGTACTCAAAACCACTTCCATCGAGTCTGTATTGATATTCGAATTAAAGTTAGTATAAGGATCGTTGTATTTGAAGATCGATAATCCAATGGCCAAAATGGCCTCAAAAAGCATGAAATTATCATTTTGAAGCGCAGTCTCAGATAGTGATGAAATTTATACCATCAGGACCGTAAAAATGAGATGATGCACGAAGTTGAGTCTCGAGGCAGTTGAACGCACCGTTTGATCGTGTGAGCTTGAAACGCACAATCGTTTATTTGAGAATTCACATAAATTAAAATATTATTTAAATCAAAACACAAACCCTCCTCTTATTAACTTGGTATTGTTTCATTGCCATAAGAAGAAAACATGGCTGCCACTTTCTAGTATCCTTCAAAAATTAAAATTGCCCAAAATACTTAATGAAAAATTCTCACACTAGTTTCATTACACCCATATTGATGAGATTTTCGTGCCTATGTCCACCTTGGAAAGTGCAGTGATGGGTTTGGCAATAGCTATGACTTGAATAGTGACTAGGGTTAGAGTTAGATGGAAGTGGAGGCTACAATAGGCAAAATGAAGGATACGACGGCGTTTCTCGTCTCGATGCGCTCCTCTCCATACTCTCGAGTTATGGTCCGATCGACCAAATAGGTCGCGTACTGGGTTCGGCTAAAGCAGGTGCAAGAGGATGCAAATTTATTCGGGGCGTCGGAGCAAATGGCCTTGGCATCGGTAGGTCGGGCTTCGACAAGGAGTCCAACAATGCCAATGATTCTTGATTTCATCGACCTTAGCTTCGTATCACTATAAAAATTCACATGGCGGTGATGGGTTGAGATAAGTATGCACATGTAGGTTGGAGAAGATGGACTAGGCCCTAATTAGGTAATCAGTAGTTGTTAATTATTGTTTAAGATAACTTAATTATTTAATTAAGCTGATATCTTATGTATGCTATATCTTTTACATACATTGTCCATTTTGGATATCGTTTCTTGTGTCGCACTCATGATGGAGGGCTCTGTGATTTAGTTAAGGTAAGTGATATTAAATCTCACCATACTATGATTGTTAGTATAGTATTATAACAACGTTTTAAAATGGTTTCTAATTTAAAATGTTATTTCTCGAACACTCAACCATTATCTTATTTTATGAAATGAATTATATGTGTTTTGAAATGGTTTTAAATTAATATCACATTTTTCCCATTGATGCACTATTTTGCTGATATTAATAGATTCAAGCTATTACTGATATTTACCCTACATTGGCTGCTTTGGATGGATTGTATTGTGCTATTATAGATATATGTAGGCTATTATAGACATTTATATGCTTGCAGATTTCATGCCTACTTGTTTGTTAGTTGTTTGAAAATGCCGTTCAGATACGATATACGAAAATCCTATAGATAGAGTTTAGTTTATGTTGATCGAATGCACACACACGATGGGGATTAAATGATGTGATAAAGTTTCATGAATATCGATTGAGCACACAGATGATGATAACTTGAATGGATGGGATAAATATATGGAGGAGTATTGGTTCTATTTGCACCAAAAGTTAGGACAAACACCTAATAGATTTTATGTGGAGAATATAGTGAAGAAGTAAAATTAAAACCAAGGAAACAAGCAAAAAATAAGAACATGCAGATTTATAGTGGTTCGACATTGATTGCCTATGTCCACTTTGATGAAATTGCTTTATTAATCTCTTCTTTTTCAAAGTACAGGAGGAACGGATCGGGTTGGTCCTTGATTACAATGGAGTATAAGTAAAACAACCGTATAAAGAGTCCTAAAATGAACAATGAATTCTATATTTGTAGTGGTAGATGATCCAATATCTTCCTGAAATTTTGCTAACAGAATCTTAAAATGTAGATGAGGTCATCCAAAAAATTTCATTGCCCAATTCCCCAAGAATAGGGGATCGGCACCAATAGCTCTATATGGCCATGTGGTAGCTGGCGATCGCTATGGTGGGTCCCCCTTTATGTTAGTTTCATATTTCAAAAGTTGTTTGCATAATTATCTTTATAGTTTTAGGGATATCAATCACTTCCCATTGAGTTGAATTGTAGGTTGATGTTGTTTATAGCCATTGTGATATGTTTCGATCCCCTACATAAAAGAAGGGACGGATACCGATCCCCTACCTTAGTGGGGCAGTAATCCATATGTAGAATATTACAAAGATTCTATCTCTTGGTCTCGCTTGATCGTTGCTTCATATTGTTATCTATGCTTGATCTCTAGACTCCATGATCACCTCTTTAAGCTACTTTCCCTATCTACCATCGAGTCTAACTTGTCCAATAGTCCAGATATGGTCATGTCAAAAGGCCAGATAACGCTTACCTTCCAACGTACATTTTGTTTCAAACATGATATGCTTTGAATCAAAGAAAGTTAGAGTCATAGAAAAGAATTCCATTCAGCTTCATAAATATTCATTATCCTTCCGTTAAGTTGCCTTTCCAAAGAGTCGTATCTGTCTCTATTTGTCACGATGCTTGGTCGATATTATTCCGTATAAGTCCATAGTGTAATCCTCAGTCTTATCAATGTTCAGTTCCATTGAGCTTGTCGATCAAGTTAGTAGGTCTTGGTTATCTACAGTGACTCTTTTTTGAATGTTCCGTTGATTCGAGAAATCGAATGTTGAGTATGCATAAGTGCACATACATTTTATGTACATGTTTTATTATTGGCTTCCAAAAACATTGCATTGTAATTTCATTTTTTGGAATAAGGGTTCGGTACCCAACCCCAAGATATAGGCAAACGGTAACCATCCCCTTATTGCAAACACATAGCCAATTTGAGGCTTTGTGGAAGCAGGCCACACTACTATATATGCCAACACTTGGCTCCTTCTCTCCCTCACTTGCTCATTCTTCTTATTGCCTACCAAACTGATCCTACCTTCCTTCTCTCTGCCATTAATCAAGCTTAATATTTCCATTACATCTCTCAGTAATTCATCCAATCCTCTACGCGACTCCTTCTTGTGTCTTGCTAAATGCCTTCGCCATTACCCCAAATCGTATCCCCATCCGATCTCGTTAATTCAATTTTGGATTCAAGCTTGAACCTTAACTGCACTAATTCTTTTCTTTGACCCTTGGCCTCATTTGTATTTGACTTATATAGGTAGGATTTTTAATTCGTTGTATGCGGTTGAAAATGTGAGGAGACGATGGGATGTTTGGGAATTTGCTAGTGGTCGTTGAGGAGCGAAAGTGATATGTGGCTGGGATTAGCAAAATGTTCGGTGCAATGTCAGAGAGGTTGAGATGGAGTGGTGAAGTTTAGGCGGTTGACATGGATATAGGATTGGTTATAGGAAAGGGATGAAGATGGTTTTGTAAGAAAGGAGGGATCGGTTACCGGTTATGATGGAGGGATAAGTGTGATTTGGAGTAGAGGACCAGTTATAGAAAAATGGAGTTTGGAAAAGTATAAAGCAACACTGCCTAGGTGAGGGATCAGATATGATCCCTTTGCCTAGGGTGGCTTAGCCGTTTTTCAGTTTGGTTTGAGCATAATTGAACTTTAGGACTTAAACATATGAACTTATTTGCAGTAATGAATCTAAACCCTCATTTAGGATCATGAATGAATATGTAAAACAAACATGGACATGAACATTTTTGAACTTCAACATTTGCATAAGATCTCAAACTTGAACTTGAAATTGAACTTAAATGTGCATGTCATATGGATTTGAATAAACTTGAAAGCAAAGATTGTACTCAGTTATGTTGATAAATGATCCTATAACTTTCATAAAATCTGCAATCATCAACATGAAACCCAATTATGACGGTCAACAATGATGGTCACTTCGGTCGTATCCCAGAGTCTCGTCACAGCTGTCACTTAATCTCTTATTATTGCACTGCATACCACTGCACCACATCGCACTACTTTGCACTTCACATGGGGGGAACTGGTTTCTTTCTCCAATAACGACTTTCTACTAAGTTTGATAGTTATGGATTCTAGATGTTAGGAGCTTTTAGTTTCTATGGCTACTGAACAAACTGGCTCACATGGCTATTCTAAGACCGAGTGAAGTTCTACAATAATAACTTCTCGGTAAACTTCGAGCAACCAACTAGAACAGCCTAAAAGTTCTCAAAAAGTGCTTGAAATTCCTTTGAACCTAGAAACAGAAGATGAACCAACTCTCGACACTTTAGTAAATGTTATATTTTTAGTTAGCCCGTAAGATTCTTTAGGTTTGAGAATCGACAAGGCTTCTCTTCACAAAATTTTCATCAAATACGGGATACCGTATGAGGCTGTGTGAGTCCTAACTCGTAATAACAGAGCTCACTCATCTTTGGAAGGATCTACTACCTCTAACAGTATATGTGCTAGGCAGAATGCATCCCGCTCTTTAATCCATTCAACTAGAAGATGTTATCTCATTTGAGATTGGCTCCGGTCCAGTTGCATTCGAATAGCAATGCATTTATTCATTGTACATACATAATATTCCTCGAACTCTTACAGTGTACCTACTCCGTAGGATATCAGATTCATCTTAAATTTTAAGTGACGAAAGGGAAGCCTCTTATATACATTTTTTGAGTCGATCAGTAATTATCATATCTTGGTTGGTGCTTGGAATAAGTTAAGTGCTTTCAAGAATGAGTGGTTTTATGTGTGCTGCCCGCCTGGCTTCACGGGACGATGGTTGGAAGGACATGAGTGTCGTTTTACACACTGTTGTGTGTTTTATCCAAGTCGTACTTTGAACCGAGCAGTTCAAAGAACCCTGTAGATAGCTATCCACGTCCTATGGGTGATAGTTATTGAGATGTAGTCATTGAGCTCAAGAATATACCTCCAGAAGATAGAGATGTTAGGTCTCTTATTACCAATAAACATCTCTTTGCCTTTGGCTTGTTAGATGTGGGTCATAGCACCGGGTTGGTAGGGAATGCTGATAAGGAAGTGAGAAGAAGCAGAGGCACTGCTCATAGGGAGGTGGCGATGTTAATCCCATTGTGCCCCCAATCAAGGGGGCTAGGTTTGATGCCGGGGAAGGCAAAATAAGGGGCGATGCTAATGAACCTGGGTTGTGATGATGATGATTCATGCAATGATCTTGCAATCGGATCCTCCTAAGACGTACACCTTCCTGCCTCAGAGAAGAGAAAATGAAAGAGGCTCCATTACAAGCTTCATAAAGGGTAAGTCACCAAGAAGCCTAAGGAAACTATTGCTGCCTCAGATCAATCTACTTCAATGCCTCCATAAAATTTATTCTAGAGATTGTCGGACATTCCAATACCAGAGGATATTTGGAGTTATGATTTTTCTAATTTGATCTTAAGGGTTCCAGCTCTCCTATCTAAATCAATGATGCATTTCTCTAACCAGCATGGGAGAGATTACTCCAATTAGTAAAGGTCTAGTATTTGGTCCGTTGGGGAGACATCAGGACCTCATGATCACACATACTGCACCGCATGATACCTATCCATCTTTAATTTCGGTGATTCGTATGCAGCTTTATTTTGTTCACGGGTTCCATGTGGCTCACTTGCAACTACGATTGTTTAAAGAAATCATCATATTCTCAGCCGCCTTATTTCGAGCCCAGTTGAGTTTCGAACTCTGGTCGACAACACGACCAAGAGAGAGATGGGCATAACAAAAGGGAATATCGGGATAAATGACACCACTTTAAGGATTCATCAACCAAACATAAGTCAAAGTCTTAGTCTTCTCAACACAAAGGTCCAAATCCACTACCTGCTATATATAACGGTAGTAAGTTGTTGATTCACGTAACTACTTCGACTGTATTCGATACTCGATGATCTTCTAAACACTAGATTGGGGTAAGAAATCTTGATACGTCTTCTCATAGGCATGAAAAAGTAGTCTCTTTTAGCTCCAATGGCTCTCAATTCCACTGCTGCAAAAAAATAGCCGAGCTTAAGACCACATTTCCTAAGTTATCCTTTGATGGGTTCAAATTTGTTCTTTCCTTGCATTTGATTCCTCTAGAGGCCGAGAACACAGTGCTTTCTTATGTTAACGATGTCTATATCCAGCATGGCATTACTCTACATGTGGCTAAGAGGATTTCTGAAGTGTCAATTGAAAGAAAGCATAAGAACGATCACTCAACTCCTGAAGTGATTCATGATAAAGACATCTTCATACACTTGGATGAAGAAGTCAAGAGGTTGAGTATAAAACTAGTCAATGCTGAGAAAAGAGCCGACGAATCTTCTAAAGTAGTGAAACATTTAATGAAAATGCATTTGAGCTAGACATCGATGTTTGCTGTAGTGGAACTTTAGCCCTTGAAAATGATGTTTTGCAAAAGGAAAAGTATGCATCGAAAAAAGATAATGATCCCCTAGCCCTCCATATTGATAGCTCAAGGAGGAGCTTGAGAAGGAAAAACAAGAGAAACTTAAGGCTAACTGGAGTACCAATGATATTGCAAGGAAATTTTCGAGGCTCGCTTGACCAAGATTGAGGTTGATAAATAACTTGTGCAAATAGAGACTCTCAAGGAGAAGCTAGGGAGACTGGTCAAATAGAGATAAAGGATGACTTTGATCCCCTGCTGATATATTACAATGCAACTATCCTCATGAAACTCAACCTTCAATTCCATGGAGAGCGGTACTGTGAGCCACTATCTAAAGCCTGGTGCTATATTGTTGAGCTGAAGAAGAAATCCCTTGGTGGCACTAAGGTTTATGAAGAGTAGCTTGTGCGTGAAATCTTATGCAATAAAGAGCCTGAAGAAATCAAGGCTGCTCGACTTAGTTTATTCCATGACTCAACAATCATCAAGAAGGGCAGGATGGCGACGAAGCCTCCAGGTCAGTCCCTCAAGACCCTCTTACAAGTCAGGCAACTGGTGCCTCAGCTTCTCATGCCCTAAAAAAAGAGATAGGCAACGATCTAGTTCATCCTGAAATACATAAGTCTTTTGGGCTATCTTCGATTCTTAAGGGCAGCACTCCAGCTTTGATCGAAGGCAAAAATAGAGAAGGTATATCTCTCACCTCCTCAATGTTTGAGAAAGTATACATCTTGAATACAAAAGTCACGAGCACACCCATTGAACTTTATGAAATTGCAGGTCAGTCTACATATGTGCACTTGGTGGTGAATCCATCCTAGGACAACAAGAACTGGCCATGGAGTCTATAACGGTTACTAGTGCACAGATAGTCCAACCGTCACTCCACTGACACTCCCAAACCAAATGCTGAGGTTATGGGAGCTTTGAATAAAGAAAAAACTGATGATCATCAAGCCTAGGATGAGACAGATGACATCATGGCAACCCATGCCTCTAAGCATACAAACAAACACAGCTTGAAGGAGCACATTGAGAAGGAAGAGCGAGACAAGCAATTCAAGGCGGAGCAAGTCGAGGTAGATATCACTCCACTCCAAGTCATACTACCCATTGGTATCAACCCTGAAAAGGTTGACCCATTTGTATCCTGGAGTGAGACTGCTTATGTTTTTGTCTCTAAAAGCATTTTACCTAAAAGTGGTGAGGGTAGAGGAAGGTCGAAGAGGAGAGGAGTGTGTGAGAGTTTCCAGTGAGTCTACTCGAAGAAGCCAAGAGGGATAAATATATGGAGGAGTATTGGTACGTGTTGAATGATCTAAAGAAGAAGGACAATGGATTTGGAGATGTGCTTTAGACTTCAGGAAAGATGTCGAACGTTTTCATTTGGTTTGTATTTAACCATTTTTGGTTAAGTACACGACCAAAGTGGTTGTTATCAATTATTTCGGAGTGGTCGATATCCACCACTTTTAATGATGACTAATTTGACAATTTTTGACATGGATGATGAAGAGGCTTCAAGGGTCATTATGTGATGGTTCGTTCATTCATTCGACATTTGATATTGATGATATGGATCTTCAAAAAGTGGTTTTGGGGATAAAGAGAAGATATGACGCTTCTACTGATGACTCCATGATTCAATGATGATGATTCCATGATGGAAAGTGATGACTTTGATGATGGAAAGCTGTACTTTGAGATGTAGGGTAGTTAACTATGAGTCGTACTGAGGGAATTGTTGGAGAGAATTCACAGGATGCATGATGACACTCTATTTTTTATGATTGTTGTCTAAAGTAGCTCCAACCGTAATGACTTCAAAGAGGAGTTGTATGGATTGTTCCAAGAAGACCTCTGCTATGGATGATTTGTGCAAAGGGATCATTGATATTCGTAAGTTTTGAGGTGTACTCAAGGTATGTGGCACTCACTTGGATTTTGATGTGTGCCCCAAATAAGATGATGTTTCGATTTGAGTAACCTGGACTATTTTGATGTTGGTCTAGTTCCTGGCCTACTGAGTGGCATGGATTCGAGTATCTAGAAACCGAGACGTTGAGTAGTCCAAGACTATATGATGGGTCTTACGACTATTATATATCCAACACATTGAGTGAGTGAATATGAGGATGGGTGATGGATGTCATGTTTATTTGACTGTTTTTATCACCTTAGGGATGTATAATTTGTAAATATTACGATGTCGATATCTTTGACACCCTTAGTACTTTATTGCATGGTACACCCATGATGACTATCATAAAGTAGCATATATTCTACTTTATGTACTTACTCTTTGGATGCAGGGACATGTCATGTATGATTTTCCATACCCTCTATTCTATATACTATACTGACTTTTATAGTGTTTTGAGATTATTTATCTCTAGAACTAGATTATTGTCTGACTCGAGGTTTTATGATTTGCTTCTTATTATCTCGGGTACTCATAAATGAGTAGACTAGATGGTAGGTGTAAATAGAACTTGGAGCTGTGCAGATGGACTAGCACATGATGATGCTTTCTTTTTATATTTTATGTTATTATTGTTTATTCCGCTATATGAAAGTGTAGAGCCTTGATTATATTGACTTACTATTATTGGAGAAAGTTGATCGGTTGAGTTTACTTATCAGTTGTATAAACTTTATTACTATTTTGTATAACTGTATTAGCCTATGTACTCTGATTTAATGGTTTATGTAGTTACTATCGTCTCGCTTGTTTTATATCTCAGATGTTCACTATTATATTTTATCTGATGCGCTGTGAGATATATGATAGGTTACATGGTCGTATGATGTTTTATTTCCTTCTCCTTTCTCTTATTCTCTTCTTTCTATTCCTTATCTTTATTTCTTCTTCTTTCCCTTGACAATCGT
Source organism: Allium cepa (assembly GCA_030765085.1). Taxonomy (NCBI): domain Eukaryota; kingdom Viridiplantae; phylum Streptophyta; class Magnoliopsida; order Asparagales; family Amaryllidaceae; genus Allium; species Allium cepa. The sequence continues at coordinate 381,994,230 of CM060944.1, read as the reverse complement.
CCTACATCAACCGGATGCTCCAACATTACACTATTTAGTTATATGAGCATCAGAGGTGTAGCATAATTGTCACATTTGGTAATAGGGCTTGGGTTACATGATTAACCAGAGTTGATACCGTGATCTAGTAGAGATAGTGTAGGACTTGTCGCCATAGACAGAATCAAGAGTATACCTATATACAAGAGAGTTTGTACTTGTTATATATTTTTATTTTCAAAACTATATAGTAGTATATATAGTATATAAGTTGTATTACACACAAGAGTGCCATTGATATTTTTTCTTTATAAAAGACTGATCATTCTTATTATTTATTAAGAGTGATCTGACATACGAGAAACGCGTTTATTGACTCCATCTTTGGAGTAAGGAGCGGGCATGATTTGGGACCACTTACCTTGTTTTACAGAATATGTTCATAGAGATCGTGCAAATCATTATTTTGGTATGCCAAGTAGCCCGAAATGATTATGGCGCTCATGCGAAAAAGCCTAAAGTCGACTTTTTCATGCTGTAAAAAGACTATGTTAGTCTAAAAGGTAGACCATTCTTTGCAATGGAGTTGACTATTGAGGTGCAACATGAGATGATATTTGCAAAGGGATCTTCGATGACTTGGAATTAGATGATGTAATGAGGTAGAAGTTGACCTGTAGATGACTCTAAGGACGAACAATAAACTAGTGGAGTGCCCTTATAGCTTTGGTTTTTTATAATCATTTTACTTAGGATTAGTTCATAGTTTACATCACAGAGGAATTTATTTCGACTTCTCATAAGTCAAAGTTGTTTAGGAGGTTCTCCGCTTTGATGTAATATAATATATCGGTGTTGGAGTATATGATCGAATTTTATGTTCCATCCAAGTAAGGTCTATCATCCATTGAAGCATCATGCAGAATGGATAAAGAGTTATCATTGGGTTGAGTGATTATCTTAGGAAGCGATTGATTAGTCATATTGATGAGAGCTTCGAGAAGTTGATCGAAAAGGCTTTATGATGTGAGAGCCTATAACCAGTGGGAAGGGTTGTCCCGAATTAGCTATGTGGGGGCAAACTGCGGAACCAATATGGATTGATTACCTTTCTATTTTTTCGATGCTCCTTCAATGAAAGTGCAGGGAACATGAATTACCATTTAAGGTAAGCTTTCCGCTTATGGAAATTCCATATAATTTTATTTGACGTCGAGGTTTCATATTCCTTCATATGTAGTGATTTGTAGACAGATTGGGATTGAGACTCAAAATTATTGAAATACCTTTAAATTATGATGGATCATGTTGGTGGTTCAGCTAGACTATACATGTGTAATATCCCATACTTTGTCACGAAAATCAATAATATATATGACAACAACATCTGTAGGACTTAGTTTCAGCCTCAAAATGAGGAAGTATTGCAACGTGATTTGTCTACACTTTGCTTGTACATGGTTTGTTGAAACTTATCTTATTGATTCATGGATGTTCATTGTTTTTTGTTATTGATTTTTTTTGTGTTTAATTAGGTTCAGTAGTTGAATTGAATGGCTAGAGGGGTAGGAAATAGTGTTGGATTGTGAGAGCCCTTTGGTGGCGATAGGGATTGACAATGAGGAGAAGGTAGTGTATGGCTTCCCATCTAAAGATGAGGTGATGGTTAGCTTTCAATATTCGATCGATATCCCACACGACAAGTTGTGACCTATGCCTATAGCTAGAGAGTGTCCGAGCACATTCGATTAGGTTACCAGCATGTAGGGTAGAATTCCGTATCGATATGGTTATAGGTGCCTAACTGATATTTAGGCCTTTAAGGCAGATGATGTCCAAAGAGAAAAGAATAGAAAAGGTGCGAGGGGATGACCCATTAAGGCGAGGATTCATTCTAAGCGTATTTTAGTGGGATGCACCTATAGTGTTCGGTACTAGGGTGGATGGCTTTTTAAGGTTATATGTAGATTAACATAAGCAAGAGGAGATGACTGACAAGTATCCACTCCCACTTACTGATGGCTTGTTCAATGAGCTTTATAGCATGAAGATGTTGTTTTAATTGGACATGTATGATGAGATTTCATCCATTGAGAGTATCTAGAGAGAGTGTGTCGAACACATCGTTTCGTATACTAGTTTGATTCTGATTGGTTGGTAGTGCCATTCGGGCTAACCAATGAGTCGGAGTACTTTGTTGATTTCATGAGTCGTATTTCGGGAGATCACTTAAGTAGGTTCGTGCTTTTTCTTGTTGACGATACTTTCATCTACTTATGGACGAAAGAGCAGCAAAAGACTCGATTGATGATTGTATTAAAGGTGTTAAGAAACACTAACTAATAATGTGAAGTTTCCTTGGATTGGCAAGATGTTATATAAATTTTACCACGGACTTCTCAAAGGCAGCAGCACTGGAGAGTATCAAAACAACATTAGGGATATAGGATGCATATACGCATTATTGAGTATGACATAGAGGTTGATGAGCGCACCGTCGTTACTTATTTCAAGCAGGAATGAGGGGGGAATGAGGGGCCGATAGTATACATGCTTATGGTACTTAACTTGATGCGGTATTGATACCAAAAGGTAAGTTTGTAGCATATCTTAGTCAACAACTGAAACCGCACGTGAGTAATTATCTGACTCATGATTTAGAGTCGGCGACGATAGAGGCGGTGATAGAGTTTTCTTTAGGGTTTTGGGGGCTATATCTATTAGGAGAGAGGTTCAAGTTGTTCACTAATCCCATATCATTGAATTATCTCTTCTCGGTAACGGAACTCAACCATCATTAGTAGGGATTGTTGGAATTCTTGGCCTCCTATAACTTTGAAATTTCTTAGATGTTCATAAGGGAAAAGGTAGTCTTTGATGCTTTGAGTTGGAGAAGTACTAGTTTGAGAGCGACATTCCTAGAGTGGGCATTTTTCGAGTTTATCACTGGTTATGACTTTAGAAATCGATGGAGCTAGTGTCAAAGATGATGGCTAGTTTTACTATCAAACCTGCTTGGATTTAGCAGATCGATAGTAGTTAAAGACGTGAAGCTAGACTAACGGAGATCATGGCTAAATTAGAGGAATGAGTAGTGGTTATAGAGTTGATGCAGCATGGATCTGACCGAGACTGTTGGTTCCTTAGAGATGGGAGATTATTTGTTCTCAAGTAGTGGGAACAGATATCGGTGCAATTGCAAGGACTATAAGAGAATATTATAGCATCTGGATCACGGTAAATAAAGTGATGGAGAGTGCTAAATTTATATTCGTTAAGTCCCATAGAACGACATGCACATTAGTCGAGTTGTGTATGGAATGGATAATGTGATACCATTATGTGCCAAGAGCATTGTAAGTAGTTGAATCCATTGTTCGCTAATGGGTTTTGGAAGAACTTATAAGAGGCGTTTGGGGAATTTGGCACCGAATTGACTAGATGATATTGAAACTAAACCAGGAACTTTGAGACCTCATATGCTAATTCTTAATGATAGACGTGATATACAATAGATTAGGAGGAAAGTAGTAGAGTAGTAAAGGTTTAGTATAGCGCAAGTGAAGGCAATTGCATATAGGGGACCTAGAAGAGCACGAGGACCGTTTTTCCATAGCTCTTTAATATATGAGATTTCTATTTTACACCAACTTTCATATTTGATGTTTATGCTAGAGAGTTTAGTATGCTGCATGCTGGGATAGGCGTGGATGTGACTTTTTGATGTTTGGCCTTATGTGCGCCAATTTGACGTTTGATTGGTTGCACTTAATACGATTACTTTTGCGTATATGGTTATTAGGTATGTGAGATTTCTATTATTTGATATATCACTTTTATTCGAGACGATTTCCATATATGTTATGCTTATCCACATGATGATGTTACTATTATGCTTAATCCTCTTTGTTAAGTACTCGAGTAATTACATGGAAGCAAGTGTCATCTATTTGGAGGCCTATTGTGACATCCCCTATCTGGAGGCCCAAAGCTAAGTGCTACAGATGTTGCAGTCATCTATAGTATTAACTTCCGGCGACTAAAAATGACTATGTTAGTTGTATTTATAATGTCAGAAGCACTTGAATATGAAACAAAGCATAGATTTCAAAACAACATTTCTTCCATTACATTTCAAAATAGATGGTCCATATTCAAATTTCATAATCCCAAAACGTTTCCCAGGTAATGATAAAATATACTTATTACAAAATACACTAAGAGCGACATAAGAAGATTCCCCTTGGATGACCAAAGTCATATGTCATAATTGACTTAATAAAAACATTAAACAAAGAACTACAACTCCTAAATAGCTATCTATTATCTTCCTGCTCTCCTTCGGTAGCTTTATTAATCATCCTACTAAAACCTGAAAGAACCTCAACCCTCAGCCAACTCAAATTAATTTTGAGCACCTGAGAGTTTAAGGGAAAAACATAAACATCAAGTTAGACAAAACTTGGTGTGACTAATACTATACATCCCGATTATTAACATTAGGTGAGACCATGCAGCTTAACAAAATGGGTTTCCCCTCAGTAACATTCTTTTAAAACATATCTTTTGCAAACATTTATCCTGCTACCAAAACTAGTTAAAACTTTAAAGCATTATTATGTACACATACATTCATGTAAAAAAAAGAACATTATAGTTTTTTTGGCTTAATATTAACCTTTGGCTGACTCGTGCCTACCAGACAAAGTAATAAAATTTATCAAACATCTTTCAGACGCACCTCTTCTAGACAGTCTGTCCTTAACTATCTTTTAAATAATTATCTTTTTGATGATCTGTCCCTAACTTAACATCTCATAAGGTCACCTGATCCTAATGATTTTGCGGGCTCACCATTTACCTATCTATATACAAACATATATTTCTTTCTACGTATAATCATAATTTTGATCTTACTCGTGACAGAGCCCTACACACTATAATTTTTGGAATAAATTAGCTGGGGCCAATAGCTAATGTATAGGGCATGACCCTATAGCAGTCTCATCTGGTATTTTAATATCTGAGTAATTTTTACTTAGGCACACCTTCCCATAATTTTCCTTGAAAACTTTTGTCATCTAAAATTGATTTAAAACCTTTTAAACTAAACTTAACAAGGAAAAATTTATACTCCATGCTTTATTTAAAATCACCTTGCCATGTTACATATATATATATACACACACACACACTTTACTCAAATATTTGTTGATAAAAAGCCTTTATACACTTGAAAGTACCTCTTCCGATTCAATTGAGAGTATCTCTTTCGAAACCAAAAAAAAACCCTTTATTTATCTAGGCCGAAAGACCAAAACCTTCCCTTCTGAAACCATACTTAAACCCTTTTGAAACCTTTGAAACCTTCCTTGCGAAAGCTTTAGAACTTTAAACATCATATCTTAAGACATCTTGAAACACCGCCTTAAAAAACCTTAGAAAAGCCTTTCATTTCAACCCTTTCGAGATCATTAGAAAATAACACCTATCATTTCCTTCGAAACCCTTTACGGAACCACCCGTTCGAAACCATTTTTAAATACCTTACGAAAGCATCAAATCTTTAGAAATTCAACCCTTTCAAAAACTCTTGGATTCAATTTAAAACACGTGGAAAACCACCTTTCGAAACCAGATAAACCAACATTTTTCAAAACCTTTTGGGTTATACCTGAATCAGGAAAAAGGGTCATTTAAAATATCTATAATCAAAGATTTCCTTTCGAAACCTTTTCTTAAGCAAAGAAGTAATGGTGTCGAAACCATCCTTTTGAAAGCATTGGAGAAGTGGTTAATTTAAAAAAAAAAGTATAGCCTTTGAAACCAATGACTTCGAAAGGTAGAGAGGCGACAACTAGTTGTTTCAACCCATTTGAAAGTACCTTTTAAAATAAAAGGATGCAGCCCATTTAAAACCTTTTTCTTACAACACTTGGCTCAGTCAGAAGCCAACCGAGTCGAAAGGTATTCTTTCGAAAGCAATGCAGGCGCTACTTTAACTTTTTTAAACAAAAGCCGCTTTGACCCTTTGGAATCCCATGGTTTTGACTCTTACCTTCCGCCTTTTATCTAATTCACTATGTACCAATCATGTTGATACTAGGTGCACTTTTGTGGAAGGAGGCAGAGGGTCTTAGTTGAAAGCAACATGGGGGAAAAAATAGGCAAAACATGATTTTAGCATGAATTTATAATTCAAGCCCTTTTGAAGTAAACTTTCTAACTAACCTGCCATTTTTTTCAATCACTTATTGGTTGCTAAATTTTCTTTTCTAAAAGTACTGCTATAATTTAACAATTAAACTATAATTTTAAGTTACAAAGCACCCCTTCTCCTTAATTAATTATATGAAACGTTTATGTCACATGCCATAAATAATTTTATATATTCATCTAAACACTTAGAAAAATTCTATAAAAATTCCAGAATTTCAATAGGTTTACAAACATATATAAATTTCAGACCCAAATAATTATTTATTTTATCTTAAATAATTTATAACCTAATAAATCATTTTTTTTACTAGAAAAAAAATAAAAAAATATTAGTTCAGAAAATTATGAAAATTGAAACTTAACTCTAAAATAACATTTCTGGTCTATACAGAAAATTGCAAGGCATTTGGATGTCATTAAATAGGGTTTTCACATCAAATATATTTCGTAAAATCAATACGGACATGCATAAATCACCAACAAGTATATATAAACATTTAATTATCCAAAACATGGCATTATCATGCAAAATCATTTCGAGTAAACCTTAAAATCGAAAACTGTAGGAAAAATGAGATGTAGTTATCATTCACCTTAGCTTTGTAATTAGGATGTGCGATTTGATCTTAAATAGGTTTATTTAATTCTTCCTCTTGAAAATCCTAGATTTATCTTCTCTTGAGATTAAAAGTAGTGGCCGACCTTAAAATACTTCACTTGAGAATGAAATGAACGTTTGTTTGATTTCCTAGGATTTTAGGGTATAAGTTCCTCTTATTTCCTAATTTTCCCTCCTTTAGTCCTTAACACTTTTATTCATGTTATTTTTCTTAGTTCATTACACACAAAGACACAGCTACCCTTGGTTAAATCAAATCTCAATCTATTAATCATCCTACATTATTTTATTTTATTAAGGTGATTAAATATTCTAAATAATATTACTAAATATGAGGTGTTACAATCTCTCCTCCTTAAATAATTTTTTATTCGAAATTACGATAAAGAACGCATCAAAACCAACCAAAGGTAAAACATACCATCAAACAAATCAGGATAAATGTCTATAATCTTGTTCTCAGTCTCTCAGATACATCCTTTAACATCGTCACTCCGCTGGACTTTCACTAATCCGACTGTCTTGTTCCTCAGCTTCTTCTCATCTCTTTCAACTATTCGAATAGGCTTTCTAACTATAGTCATATCTGGTTCCACTATTCAATCTTCTAACACGGTCGGTGCTATAGTAGTGTCTGGATCCCTAACACATTCCTCGGATGAGATACATGAAAAACATTATGGACTCCCATCAAATTAATCGATAACTCTACTCCATATGCGATTTTCCCGATACCTTCCAAAATAAGAAATGGTCCTGCAAAACTTGATGTTAACTTTCCCATCTTCCCGAATCTGATAACACCTTTTATCGGCGATACTTTGACGAAAACATGATCTCCAATCGAGAACTCTAAATCTTTTCATCTTCCATTTGCATAGCTTTTCTGCATAGAATGAGCTTCCTTCATTCTCGCTCTTATCAGCTCAATTTTTTCTACTACATCTTTTACCAAATTAGGACCAAGTACCAACCTATCTTCGGTCTCCAACCAACATGCAAGGATTTGCATGGTCTTCCATACAAAGCCTCAAACGATGCCATTCCTATGCCAGTCTGATAACTATTATTGTATGAAAACTCGACTAGATGTAGGGCGTACTCCTATAATCCCCCAAAGTCTAATACATAAGCTCATAATCTTGGTAACCCTTTCTGTTTGCCCATCTGTCTGCGGATGATAGGTAGTACTCATCTTGAGCTTGGTTCTTAAACTTTCCTGTAAACTCTTCCCAAACTCGCTAGTAAATAAAGAACCTCTATTACTAACAATACTAAAAGGAATTTCATAGAGCCTAATCATATTCTTCATAAATAAATTAGCCAATGTAGGTGTCGTTCTTTTTGCCTTAACCGGAATAAAATGGGCACTTCTAGTCAACCTATCCACTATAACACATATACTTTCATTCGCTCTATTAGATCTCAGCAACCCATCAATAAAATCCATTGAAATGGAATCCAACTTCTACTGGAATGTCCAATGGCTGAAGCAATCTACTCGGCTTTTGATGTTCGGCTTTCACTTGTTGACAGTTCAAACAACATTTCACCCATAAGCCAACATCCCTCTTCATTCCTTTCCAAAAGAAGCTTCTCTTCATATCTTGATACATCTTCATTCCTTCTGAATGAGTAGTGAACTTCGGACGATGGCATTCCTCCAGGACTTCCTTCCTTATGTCTCCCACATTTGGAACACATAATATACCCTTCTTTCTCAACTACCCGTTATGATTAAGCCTGAAGTTCCTCAAGTCATCTCTCTCCGTTCCATCTTTTAGTTTCCTGATCCTTTCAGCTAACATTGGATCATCTTTTTGTTTAGAAGCGCACTTCTCAATCAATACCGATCGGACTTCCAAATAAGATAATGTAGCAGATCCTCCACTAGCTCAGCCTCAGATCTCCATAATACCCTAGAAGTTTCCAAGGCATCTAAGTCTTTCCATTCGGCTATCATAGCTAACACTGCGTTCTAATGCCTCCTAGAAAGCGCATCTCCAACATGTTGCCTTTCCCTAGCATGTACTCTATTCTGAAATCATAAGTAGCCAAAAACTCCATCCATCTCTACTATCTCATGTTTAGCTTCTTTGGAAAGAATAGGTATTTCAATAACTTATGATATGTATAGAGCTCAAAGCTCTCTCCCAAAAGGTAATGCCTCCACACCTTCAAGGCAAATATAAATGCAGCTAATTCCAAGCCATGCATCAGATATTTAACCTCATGCGGTCTAAGCTGTCTAGAAGCATAGGCAATCACTTTACCCCTCTACATTAGTACAACTCCCAATCATGTTCCACACGAATCAATATAAACAAATAAATCATGGTTCCCGTCTAGGACCACCAACACAGGTGCGTGGGTCAACAAGTGCTTCAAGCTTTGAAATGCTTCCTCACACCTATCAGTCCATACAAACTTTACATCCTTTCATGTCAGCTTAGCCATCAGTGCTGCAATCCACAAGAAATCCTTTATAGACCTCCGATAATATCCCTCTAATCCAATGAAACTTCTTATCTCAATTATCATTTCTAGTATTTTCCAATTATTAACGGCTTTGATCATTTCCGGATCAACTGACAATCCTTTCTCCAAAACCACATGACCAAAAACTTCACTTCTCTCTTCTAAAAATAGCACTTCGAAAGCATTGCCTTTAGCCGATGCTGCCTTAGCATCTCTAGCATAAATCTAAGATGGAATTCATGCTCACTCTCATCCTTAGAGTATACCATAATATCATCTATAAAAACCAACATGAATCTATCCAAGTGCTCTCTGAAAATTCAATTCATCAAATCTACAAAGAATTTCGGCGCATTTCTGAGTCTGAATGGCATAACTAACCATTCATATGACTCATATCTTATCCTGAATATCGTTAAAGGAATACCTTCCTCGGCTACTCTAAGCTGATGAAATCCCATCGCCAAATCTAACTGAGAGAATATCTTAGCCTCACTCAACTGATCGAACAAATCATCGACCTTAGCAGTGGATATCTATTCTTTATCTCTTCTCATTCAACTTACAATAATCGATGCATAGCCTTAACGATCCGTCTGACTTCTTAGCAAATACAGCAGTTGCTCCCCAAGGAGAACTACTCGGTCTAATAAAACTCTTTCCTTCCAAATCTATCAACTAAGATTTCAACTCCTTCATGTCCGTAGGTATCATCTTGCTTGACAGCCCACTCACCAGTTCTGCACTAGGCACTATATCAACCCGAAATTCATTGGCTAATTTAGGCGGCAATTCAACTACAGGATCAAACACATTCGCGAATTCTCTAATTACGAAAATGCAATTCAACTCATCATTCGAACTCCATAACACCCAACAAAGCATTCACCTCACAATTGGGCTTTTCTACTGTATTAAACTATCTGAACATTACAATCCAAGTGTCTAAGTGATATTTTCCTATCTAGGCAAAATATCCTACCATCATAATTACTTGACCAATCCATATCCAATGTATTTCTGAACCCAACAAAATCAAACACATGCAAATTGCAAACAAAGGTGTAACCTAGCAAGTCAAACTCTAAGTGGTCACACTTCATCCCAAGACTCACATACCCTCCCATCGGATTTGCGACTCTTATGGTAGTAACTAAATATATGAGTTCTAGGTTAAATTTACCTACTAAACATCTAGATATAAAACAACAAGATGCATCGGCATCAAATAAAATGCTAACAGATGCATCATGGATCTGAAGTGTACCTCCTAACATATCCTATTCCTTCTTCTGTGCAATTTGCTTTGACATAGTAGGCTCCAATGCAAACACTTGGGCTTTATGCCCTTTAGATAGCTCTTTGCACTGGTTCTTGTAGTGCCCAGTTTGATCACAGTTAAAACATCTAATTCCTTTCTTCTCAACAGCCTTCTTTCCTTTTCCTGTCTTGCACTCATGAGCATAATGGCCTTTCCTATCACACTTATAGCAGACCACCTCGGAATTTCCTTTCTTTGCTGCACCTCCTTTCTGAGCATTCTTTTTATGGAAAAAAAATTCCCTTTTGTCCCTGTCCGACCTAGACCTCCTCCTTCTTCTTCTTTTCCAAACAAGCTAACATCTCCTCATGTCTTAACGCCATTTCCACCACTACATCACATGGATCTATAATGTGTGGTCAAGTAGTTGTAGCCAACTCTGGTTTCAAACTTCTAATAAACTTTTCATTCCTTTTCAACACTGTGTCAACAGTGGCATACCCATACCGAGCTAACTCTTCAAATGTACTAGCATATTTCGGAACTGACATTTGTCCTTGTTCCAGCTTAGCAAACTTCCTAACCAAGACTGACTGCACCATTACCTACATGAACCTATCTGGAAACCTTCTCATAAAATCCACCCACGTCGTAGTCTCTTCATCTACACCATCATTTATTGTATTCCACCAAAACAAAGCAACTTCTTGAAGTTGTCTTGAAGCAAGTCTTCTTTTCAGTTCGTCATTGATCCCTAGGTCAGCGAAAATCCTCTCGTAATGTAGCAGCCAATTTTCCACTTTAATAGCATCCTCCATTCCGATAAACAGTTTTGCTCCAAGCCTAGTATAATCTCTTCCTAATCTATCATACTGATTGACCATCGGGGCTTCCTAAACTCCTCCTCCAGCCGCATCACCTCCAACAGCTCCAACTGCAATTCTAGCTTGCATCATGTTTATGAAATACTAATACATGATTTTCATGTCCACTTGTGGAACCCTAGCACTAGCATTCTTAGCCTGAGACAGACCTCATCTAGCATTAGGTCGGGCATATCCGTTTATAGGAGTGATATCTCCTCTTAGATTGACTCTTCCTCTTATTCCATCCATACCTGTATTCAAGCCTTGTGAGATACAAAAGAATAGCCTAACGAAGATAGGAGTCTAGAGATAAATCGTATACTTATATATATATATATATATATATATATATATATATATAGAAAATACAAGTACGTTACTATAGCATTATCCTATACCTCGATCCTAACTCTAATTTTTAATGATTATGTTTACAAAAATCATTTTTAGTTAAATAATTTCATAAACCTATGCTCTGATACTAAGCTGTCACATCTCCCATTTAGAGACCCAAAGCTAAGCGCTATAGATGCTACAATCGTCCATAATATTAACTTTCGACGACTAAATAAGACCATGTTATCTATAATATCAGAAGAATTTGAATATGAAACAAAGCATAGATTTCAAAACAATATTTCTTCCATTACATTTCAAAATAGATGTTCCATATTCAAATTACCTAATCCCAAAATGTTTCTTAAGCAATGATAAAATATACTTCTTACAAAATACACCAAGAGCGACATATAAAATTGCCCCCTTGAATGATCAGATTCATATAGTTATAATTGATTTGATACGTGCACAGCAGAAATAAACATAAAACAAAGAACTACAACTCCTAAATAGCCATCCGTTAGATTCTTTCTCTCCTCCGATAGCTTTATTCATCATCCTACTAAAACCTAAAAGAAACTCAACCCTCAGCCTACTCAATTTAATTTTGGCCACCCGAGAGTTTAAAGGGAAAACATAAACTTCAAGTCAGATATAAAGCTTGGTGTGAATAATACTATACATCCCAGTTATTAATGCTAAGTGAGACAATGCCGCTTAGTGAAACGAGTTTTCCCTCACTAACATTTTCTCAAAACATATCGTTTGCAAACATTTATCCTACAACCAAAACTGGTTAAAACTGTAAATCATTATTATGTAAACAAACATATCAGGTAACAAATGGACTATTTGTTCGAACGTCGTAGTTCTGCTTGGCTTACTATTAACCTTTGGCTGACTCAGGCCTACCAGACAAAGTAATTTTTTATCTAACATCTATTAGACACACCTCTTCTATATGGTCTACCCTTAAATTATCTATTAAATACTTCCCGCTAGGAAGGTCTGTCCCTAACTTAACATCTTCTAGGGTCTCCTGATCCTAATGGTTTTGTGGGCTCACCAATAACCTATCTGTATATTAACATATATTCCTTTCTATATGTAATCATAATTTTAGTACTACCTATGACAAAGCCCTACACACTTGAATTTTTGGACTAAATTAGCTAGGGACAATGCTAATATAGGGCATGACCCTATACCACTCTCTTCAGGTATTCTAATATCTGAGTCATTTTCACTTAAGGCTACCTTCCCATAATTTTCCTTGAAACCCTTTTCGTGGAATTGATTTAAAACCTTTTAAACCAAACTTAAACAAGAAAAACATTTATACTCTATGCTTTACTCAAAATCACCTTGTCATGTTATACATATACTTTACTCAAATCTTTGTTGATGAAAAACCTTTAAACATTTGAAAGTACCACTTTCAATTCAATTGAAAGTATCTCTTTCGAAATCAAATAAAACCCTTTATTTATCTAGGCCAAAAGGCCAAAACCTTCCCTTTTGAAACCATACTCAAACCCTTTCGAAAACTTTGAAACCTTATTTGCGAAAGCTTTTAAAATTTAGACATCTTTCTTAAAATGCCTTCAAACATTGCCTTAAAAACCATGGAAAATCCATTGATTTCAATCCTTTCGGACCATAAAAAATAACACCTTTTGTCTCCTTCAAAACCCTTTGGGGAACCACCCCTTTGAAACCATTTTTATATACCTTTCGAAAGCGTTATACCTTTACAAATTCAAACCGTCCTAAAGCTCTTGGGTTCAATTTAAAACATATGAAAAAACACCTTTCGAAACCATTTAAATCGACACTTTTAGAAAACTTTTGGGTTATACCTCAATCAGACAAAAAGGGTAATTTAAAATATCTAAGCTGAAAGCTTTCATTTCAAAACCTGTTCCTTTTCAAAGCTGTTCCTAAGTAAATAAGTAAGTGCGTCGGAACCACCCCTTTGAAAGAAATGGAGAAATGGTTAGTTAAAAAATAAAGTATACCCTTCGAAACCATTAATTTCGAAAGGTGGAGGGACAACATCTAGGGGTTTCGACCCATTCAAAAGTACCATTTAAAATAAAAGGATACATCCCATTTATAACCTTTTCCTTAAAACACTTGAATCAACCGGAAGCTTACCGAGTCGAAAGTTATTCTTTCGAAAGCAAAGTGAGCGTTACTTTAATTTTTAAAAACAAAAGGCATTTCGACCCTTTAGGAACCCCATGGTTTCGACTCTTATCTTCTGCCTTTTGTCCAATTCACAATGTATCAATCGTTTTGATGCTTGGTGCATTGATTTGTCGAAGGAGGCAAAGGGTCTTAGTCAAAAGCAACCTGGGCGAAACCAAAATAAGCAATACATGCTTTTAGTATGAATTTTCAATTTAAACCCTTTTTAAGAAAACTTTCAAGCAAACCTGCCTTGTTTGTTATTCACTTATTGGTTAGTAAATTTTCTTTTCTAAAAGTGCTGCCATAATTTCAGAATTAAACTATAATTTTATTTTACAAAATACCCTTTCTCCTTAACTAAATATATAAAACTTTTAAGTCCTATGCCTTAAATAATTTTATATTCATTTAAGCACAAGAAAATTCTATAAAAATTCTAGAAAATCCTTTATAATGTATTTACTAACATATATAAATTTCAGACCTAAATAATTATTGATTTTGCCGTAAATAATTTATAACCCAATAAATCATTTTCTTTACTAGAAAATTAATATAATATCCACATTAACTTAGAGAATTATGAAAATTGAAACCCAACTCTAAAATAATATTTCTATTCAATACCTAAAATCATAAGGCGGCTAGATGTCATTAAATCGGGTTTTCACATCAATACATGTCATAAAATTCAATATGAACATGCATAAATCACCAACAAGTATACATAAACACTTAATCATCCAAAACATGGCATTATCATGCAAAATCATGTCGGGTTAACCTTAAAGCCAAAAATTATAGGAAAAATGGGATGTCATTATCATTCACTTTAGCTTTATGATTAGGAAGTGAGATTTGATCTTGACTAGGTTGATTTACTTCTTCCTCTTGAATACCCTAGCTTTATCTTCTCTTAAGATTAAAATTGGTGGCCGACCTTAAAATACTTTACTTGAGAATGATATAAGCATGTGTTTGATTTTCTAGGGGTTTAGGGTATAAGTTCCTCCTATTTCCCATTTCACCCTCCCTTATTCCTTAACACTTTTATTCATGTTATTTTCTTATTTCATTACATACATCGGCACAGATACCCTTGGTTAAATCAAATCTCAATCTATTAATCATCTTACATTATTTTATTTAGCTAATTAAATATTCTAAATAATATTACTAAAAAATGGGGTGTTACACTTACTCTCTTTTATTAGAATCTAAATAAAATGCCCTTATTATAAAAGAGGTATGTAACAATTTTAATATAGATTTGGTGATATATATTTGGTTGTCGTTGGAAATGCGATGCCTTAGATATGAGATTATATATCTATGTTGCACTGTGAGTTTTCCCTAACATAGCGGCCTAAAGAAGGTACTGTCGAAATTTTCTGTGACATAAGCCAAAATTGAGAGAAAATTCAATGTATAGGATATTAAACATTGCCGATAGTTGAAAGAGTTGGAAATGTATGATAATTAGTTGACTTACATTTCGATTAGTGAGTTGGCACTTTTGTTTTTCATTTTCCGTTTCCATGGAAATAAGTGCGTATCTTAGACGTTTGGCTTAGCCACATTGGTTTTGAATTTGATAGTGATTGTACTCTGGGATTAGGATTTGATAGTGATTGTACTTAGGGACTTGACTATTATGGTGCAAGAAGGGATGATATTTGTTAAAGGATCTTCGATGACTTAGGGTTAGATGATGCAATGAGGTAAAAGTTGACCTCTAGATGACTCCATGGACAAACAATAAACTAGTGGAGTGCCCTTATGACTTTGGTTTCCGATGAACAATTTACTTAGGATTAGTTCATATTTCACGTCAGAGAGGAATTTATCTTGACTTCTCATAAGTTAAAGTTGTTTAGGAGGTTTGCCACTTTGATGTAAGGCGATATGTCGGTTTTAGAGTATCTGACTGAATTTTATGTTCCATTGAAGTACAGTTTATCTTCCATTGATATTCCATATAGACAGGATGAAGAATTATCATTAGGTTGAGTGATCAACTTGGGAAGCGATTAATTAGTCATATTAATGAGAGCTTTGAGAAGTTAATTGAAAAGGCTTTGTGATAAGAGAGCCTTTACCGAGGGTGGAAGGGTTATCCTGAATTAGCTGAGTATGGACAAACCCTGGAAGCATATGCATTGGTTATTGTTCCATTTCATTGAGTGCTCCATTGACGAAAGAGAAGGGAATGGGAATCACCATTTAAGGTATTCTTTCTACTTATGGTGATTCCATATGTGTTTTATTTGACGTCGGGGCTTCATATTCCTTCATATCTAGTGATTTGTAGATAGATTAGGATTGACACCTGAAATTGTTGATAGACCTTTAAATTATGATGGACCTTGTTGGGGGCCAGCTAGATTATACATGTGTAACATCCTATATTTTATCACCAAAAATTAATAATATGGACAAGTATAGCATTTGTGGTGCATAGTTTTGGCCTTAAAATGGGGGAGTTTTGCAACATTGTTTATCTACACTTAGCTTATACATGGTTTGTCGACTTATTGAGTCATGGATATTTGTCTGTTTGTTTATTATTGATTTATTTTAGATTTAATTAGGTTTAGTATTAGAGTATAGGAATTGACTAGCTGAGGGCTATGGAATAGTAGTGGATTGGTAGAGGCCATCGGTGGCGATAGGGACTTACAATAAGCTGAAGGTAATGTTGGGCTTCCCATCTGATGATGAGGTGATGGTTAGCTTTCTATATTCATTCGATTTTTCACAAGATGAGTTCTAACCTGTACCTATAACTAGAGAGTGTCCGAACATATTCGATGAGGTGATCGAATCGTCAATGTATAGGGTAGAGTTTCGTATCAATCTGGTTAAGGGTGCTTGATTAGTATTTAGGCCTTTAAGGCAGATGATGCCAAAGAGAAGAGAATACTAAAGGCGAAAGTGGATGACCTATTGAGGCAAGGGTTCTTACGTAGCATATTTGAGTAGGATTCACCTATAGTGTTCACCACTAGGGCGGATCGTTCTTTGAAATTATATGTAGATTATCATGAGCTGGATGAGTTGACTAACAAGTATTCACTCCACTTACCGTTGACTTGTTTGATCATCTCTACAGCACGAAGGTGTCCTCCCATTAGACCTTGCAATATGGTTTCATCCATTGAGAGCATTTAGAGAGAGTGTGTCGATCAAAGAGTTTTGTATGCTACTTTTATTTTGGTTGGTTGGTTATGCCGCTCGGTCTAATTAACGAGTTGGCATACTATGTTGATTTCTCGAGTCGTGTTTCGAGAGATCACTTAAATAGGTTCATGCTTGTGCTTATTGATGATACTTTCGTCTACTCATGGATGAAAGAGAAGCACAAGACTCGATTGGTGATTGCATTGAAGGTGTTGAGAAAACACCAACCGATGATGAGAAGTTTCCTTGTATGGGCGAGATGTTATATATGTTTTATCGAGGACTTTTTAAAGGCAGGAGCATCGTTAACCGATTTGACGAGAGAGTATTAGGCTTAAGGATGCAAGTGTATACATGCGTTAGTGAGTCAGAAAGAGCAGTTGGCAAGTGCACCGACGTTACTCATTCTGAGCACGAATGAGGGGCCGATAGTATACATGCCTATAGTACTTAACTAGAGACAGTATTGATGCTAAAAGTTAAGTTCGTTGAAAATGTTAGTCGATAACCGAAACTGCACGAGAGGAAGTATCTTACTCTTGATTCATAGTTGATGGCGATAGAGTTCACTTTAGGGATTTGGGGGCTCTATCTATTAGGAGAGAGATTCGAGTTGTTCATGGATCTAATATCATTTAATTATCTCTTCTCCGAAAAGGATGTCAACCTTCGTTGGTAGCGATGGTTGGAATTCTTGGCTTCCTACGACTTTGGAATTTCCTAAATGTTCGTGAGGGAAAAAGTACTCTTTGATGCTCTGAGTTGGAGACGTACCAATTTGAGACGGACATTACAAGTGCGCAATTCTCAAGTTTCTCACTAGTTATAATTTCAGAACTTGATGTGAGCTAATGTCAAAGATGGTGGCTAATTTGACTATGAGACCTAATTTGATTTAGTGGATCAGTACTGGTTAGAGACATGAAGCTAGATTAGCAAAGGTCATGGCTAAATTAGAGGAACGAGTAGTACCTGTAAAGATGATGCAGTGTAGAGTGGCTGAGACTGTTAGTTTCATAGAGATGAGGGATTTTTTTGTTCTTGAGTAGTGGGAACGTATATCGTTTGAATGCCAAGGACTATAAGAAAATGCTGTAGCAGTTGTATTATAGTCGATAAAGTGACAAAGAATGCTAAATTCATATCTTTTAAGTCTAGTATAACGACATCCACATTAGTCTAGTTATATATGGAATGAATAGTGTGATTCCATTGTGTGCCAAGAGCATTGTAAGTTATTGAAACCCATTATTCGCTAATGGTCTTTGGGAGAACTCACAAGAGGCGTTTGGGGAATTTAGCACCGAATTGACTGGATGATATGGAGATCGAACCAAGAACTCTGAGACGTCATAGACCTATTTATACGATAGACATGGTGAAAAAATAGGTTAGGAGGGAAGCAGTGGATTAGTAAAGATTCAGTGGAGTGAAAGCGAAGGAGATTGCATATAGGAGATCAAGAGGAGCACGAGACTACTTTTCTGAAGCTCTTTATTAGGAGAGATTTCTAATTTCTGCAATCTTTCATATTGGATATCGTATTTGATGTTTATACTAGAGAGTTTAGTATCCTGCTTGCTAGGATAGGCGTGGATGTTACTTTATGATCTTTGATCTTCTATGCACCCTTTTGATGTTTGATTGGTTGCACTTGATATGATTACTTTTGCTTACTGGTTGTTAGGCATGCGGGATAGCTATTATTTGATGAAGAATATTTATTCGAGACGATTACCGTATATATGATCTAGTATGCTTATCTACATGATGATGTTACTATTATGCTTAATCCTCTTTGTTAAGTACTCAATCAAGTACATGGAAGCAAGTATTAGCAATTTGGATGCTTAATCGCTTTATTCACATCTAAATAAAATGCTTTTTCTACAAAAGGGGTATGTAACATTTGCAATGCAGATTTTGTGATATGTATTTGGTTGTCCTTGGAAACGAGATGCCTCAGATATGAGATGTGTGTGTGTTCTTGTGTTGTATTAGGATTTTTCCCTGACCTAGCCATGCAAAGGAGGCGCTACCGAAACTTTCAATGAATAAGCTAAAATGGAGGGAAAATTTGGTGTATAGGATTGGTAAACATTGCTGATAGTTGAGAGAGTTGGTAATGTATGATATTTAGTTGACTTGCCTTTCGATTAGTGAGTTGGCACTTTTGTTTACCACTGTTTGTTTCTTTGGAAATAAGTGCATAACTTAGACGTTTGGCATAGCCACATTGATTTCGCATTTGACAATGATTGTATTTAGGGATGAGGATGATGGCTCTAGCTAATTCCGAGTCCATTCCTTTTGCTTTGATCGCTTACCATAATCATTGTTGACAGTTGATAATGATGATTATTCTTGTATCATAGCATATATGAGGGTGTTGGGTTGTGTTGCTTCATCCTTGAGATTTCGAGGATGAAATCCTTTTAAGGAGAGGAGAATGTAACTAGCCATATTTTTAACGATTGGATATTTAGATAATCAATTTAAATATTTAATCGTTAATTAATTAATGTTCCAAAATATGATTTTTCGCATATGATCGAACCAGGACTCGAGACCACTTCCATTAAGTTTGTATTGACGTTATGTATTAAAGTGAATATAAGGATCGCTATATTTTAAGATCGGACAGTCCAATGGCTGAAGAAGCCTCGAATAGCATGAAATTATCATCTTGGAGCGTAGTTTTGTATAGCGACGAAATTTATAACATTGGGGCCATAAAAAATGAGACGATGGACGCAGATAAGTTTCTAGCGACCAGACGCACCATTTGATTGTGCAGTTTGAAATGCAAGATCGGTTTATTTGAGAGTTCATATAAAATAAACAAAATATTATCTAAATTAAAACCCAAACCATCCTCTTCATTAACTTGGCACTTTTCCATTGCCAGTAGAAAAAAACTTGACCGCCACTTTCTAGTTTCACTCGAAGATTAAAATCGCCCAAAATACTCCCAGAAAAAATTTCAAACCAGTTTCGTTGCATGCTTATTGACGAGATCTTCGTGCCTATGTCCACCTTGGAAAGTACGGTGATGAGTTTGGCAATGTCCGTGATTTGAAGGGTAATTAGGGTTAGAGTTAAATTAAAGTGGAGGCAACCATAGGCGAAACGAAGGGCACACCGGTGTTTCTCTTCGCATTGCACTCCTCCACGTAGTCTCGGGTTGTAGTTCGATCGACCCAAATAGGTCATTCCTTGGGCTCGGTTGAAGCAAGCATAAAAGAATGTAAATTGGTTCAGGGTGTCAGAGTAGACGACGTTGGCGTTGGTAGGTCGAACATTCGAACGGGAGTCCAACAATGAATGACACTTAATTTCGTCGAATCCATGTCACTATGAAAATGCACACTGTGGTGATGGATCAAGAGGAGCATGCACGTAAGGTTAGAGAAGATGGGTTAGGCTCTAGTTAGGTAATTAGTGATTGTTAACTATTGTTTAAGTTAATTTAATTATTTAAATAATTTGATATCTTACATGCGTTATATCATTTGCATACAAGGTCCATTTTAGATGTCATTTCTTGCGTTGCGCTCGTGATGAAGAGCTCTATGATTTGATAATGTTTTGAGCTAATTTGGTTAAGGTGAGTGTTATTGTCTCTCACCATACAATGATTATTAGTATAGTATCAAAACTGCGTTTTGAAATGGTTTCTAATTGAAAATGTGATTTCTCAAATACTCAGACTATATCTTATTTATATAAAGAAATAAAAGTGTTTCAAAATGGTTTTAAATTAAATATCACTATTTCCCATTGACGCACTATTTTGTCGAAATTGATGGACTTCAGCTATTGCTGATATTTAGCCCACATCGGCTGCTTTAGATGGATTGTATTGTATTATAGATATATGTTAACATTTCTATGCTTTTTGGTTGCATGTATGCTTGTATGTTAGTTGGTTGAAAATGCCATTCCAAAGGCAATATTGAAAATCCCGTTAGATTGAGTTTAGCGTATATCGATCGAATGCATACACGATGGGGACTCAAATGATATGATAGAGTTTCTTGCATATCGATTGAGCAGATAAATGATGATAAACTTGAATAAATGGGATATATATGTGGAGGATTATTGGTGCATGCTAATTATTCTAAAGAAGAAGTACAACAGACTTGGAGATGCGCTTTGGACTTAAGAGAAGATGTAGATGTTTTCATTTGTTTTTTTATTTTAACCATTTTTGGTCAAGTACACGACCAAAGTGGTCATTGTCGATTACTCTGGGGTGGTCAATGTATACCACTGTTGAAATTGGCTAATTTGGCCCAATTTTAACATGGAGGATGAAGAGACTTCGAAGAGCACGGTGTGATGGTTTATTCATTCATTTGAGTTTGTTATTGGTGATACGACTCTTCGACGAGTGGTTGTGGCGATGAAGCAAAGATGTGATGCTTCGATGCGATGACTGCATGATTTGAAGAGAGATGATAGGGGGGTGACAGCTTGGATGATGGAGAGATATACTTTGAGATGTATAGTGGTTGACTATGAATTGTACCGAGGGAACTATTGGAGAGAGGTTATGGGATGATAATGACACTCTATGACTTATGATTGTTGTCTAGACTAGTTCCCAACCATGATGATTTCAAACAGGAGTTGTATGGACAGTTCTGAGATGATTTCTACTATATGATATATGCAAAAGGAGTATTGATATTCATCGGTTTTGAGGTATACTCATAAAGTAGGAGTATGTAAGGACACATAGTTGGGTTTTGATGTGTTCTGGATAATATGATGTTTCGATCTGAGTACGGTGGACTATTTTGATGTGTGATCTAACTCTTGGCTTATTGAGTGGTACAGATTCGAGTATCTAGAAACCAGGATGTTGAGTATTCCTAGACAATATGATGGGTTTTACGAGTATCATATATCGAATGCACTAAGTAAGTGAATGTAAGGATGGATGATGGATGTCATGTTTGTGTGACTGTTTTTATCACCTTAGGGATGTCACACATTGTAGATATTACCGACGTCGATATCTAGACACCCTTAGTACTTTGATGCATAGTACAACCATGATGATTATCATAGAGTAGCATATATTATGTGTTATATACTAACTCAGTGATGTAGGGACAGTTCAGGTATGAGTTTCCATACCCTCTATTCCATATACTATACTGACTTTTATTTTTTTTGAGACACATCAGACTGATGTTTGACTCGAGGTTTTATTCTTTTCTTCTTAACAGTCTTAAATGAGTAGACTATATGGCAGGTGTAAATAGAACTTGGAGATATGCATATGGATTAGCATATGTTGATGCTTTCTTTTAGTTATGCTTTGAGTTATTATTGTTTATTCTGTTATGTCACACTGTGGAGCCTCGATAATGTTAAGTTGATCGGTTGTATTTACTTATGAGTTGTACAAACTATATTACTGTTTTGTATAACCATATAAGCCTACGTACTCTGATTCTGTAGTTTATCTAGCTATTATTGTCTCGCTTGTTTTATATCTGAGATGTTAACTACTGTATTTTAACTGATGTGCTGTGAGATATATACAGGTTATGTAATTATGTAAAGTTTTATTTCCTTCTCTTTTCTTTTATTATTTTCTCTTCTTTTCTATTGCTCATCTTTATTTATTCTTCTTTCCCTTAACAATCATCCAGCATTAGCTGGATGCTCCAACAATGCACTTTTCCGTTATATGAGCATAGGAGGTGTAAGGCTGTCATCACAGCAAGTCGGTGATGAAGTTGTTGTTCTCTTGATCTGGTTCATGCATCATAATCTGGTTGTGCCCTGAGTAGGTATCCATGAACGAGAGAAGTTCATGGCCCATTTTTCAATCAACAAGCTGGTCAATTCTATGCAACAGAAGTATCCTTTGGATAGGCTTTGTTAAAATCTGAGTAATCAATACAAGTTCGCCACTTCTCATTTGATTTTAAGACCAACATGGGGTTTGAAACCCACTCAGTACATGTTACATCACAGACAAAGCCGTTGGTCAATAGCTATCTACTTCTTCCTTTAAGGAAGCGGATTGCTCCGGACCCAGGCTGCATCTCTTCTGCATTACTAGTATGAATTTGAAATTAGTATTAAGTGCATAACACGCTATCTCTGGTGATATCCTGCACATATTAGAATGTGTCCAAGGGAATAGATCCAGATTGGTACAAAGAGAGTTTATCAGTTTCTTTCACATCTTGATTCCAAGCTGTAAATCTACTTTTACGACCCGAGTTGGGTCATCCAGGTCAACAGGGATAGCCGCTATAATATCCATTGGAGCTTCTCACACTTCCCCTAAATTCTTCTTCCTAAGGTCTATAGCATTATCGAAGCGACTACAGTTCTTGAGCCGGGGGCTTCTTTAATTGCTATGCTTGCGGTTCTGAAGGTGGAGAGTCCACGCCATATTCTTTCCATTTTCATGGCATTTAGCTTCACGTAATTTAGTAACATACCATTCCCTTGTAGCACTTTGGTCTCATCTTACAACCCCAGTTCCATTCTCTGTTTGAATTTCATTATCAGACACCATAGAGCCACGGCTATTCTAAATTTGGCAAGAGCGGTTGGCCTAAGAAAGCATTGTAACTAGAAAACTTTCAACGATCATGAAGGTTTGCATGAGAACCAGCCTTCGTTCTCCTTCCTGAGTTCTATAGGTTGGTCGATCATTCGAATCGACTGTATAGGTTCACTTATAAATTCCTAAATCTCTATTTTGCAAGCGATTACATCCTTAGTGCTAATCTTCATTTGGTCCAATGTCTTTCAGAATAAGATGTTGGTCAAAATGCCATTGTTGATCAAAATTCGATGCACAAATATGGTTCTAATCCCAACTGTTATCATCATTGGGTAAAGTGTTGGTTCTTCTACACCTTCGGTATCCTAATTTTGAAATATAATGTTATTGGAAATCATCCTTTGTTGCATAGTTAGAGCTCCATCTTAGATGGCGTAACAACTCTCCTATTGTGCATGCTTCAAAGAACTAGCATATCTTTCCATCACACCCCATCTCTTCTACACTGGATAAGTAATGGTGTTTATAACCTATCATCTATTAGTTTGCTTGGGCTATTCTCTACTAGATCCAGACTAATTTCCTTAAGTATTCAGCACTTGTGGTCTAACATGTTGACCAGGGTTTGCTGTTACTTTACAAACTTCTGGTGCCTGTTGTTTCTTCTCAATGCTTCAGTTAAATCCTTCAAATGATGACATTTATTTATGTTATGCCAGTCAGTCTCGTGGAAGCGATAGAACTTCCCCAATTTCTTTTGTTACTTGGTTGCTTCCCTCTTGGGCAGTTTGTTATATTTCCAGAGTGTCATTCAACGGGGTAAATTCCTCGGATCTCATATTCCTTAGGCATTTTCCATTCCCATCATGCCTACTAGTGTTTTGATTCTTCTTTTTCTAATTTGTAGCTTTCCCAGTATTTCCTATTATAGTTCTAGAGTTATTTCTATCCTGCTTAACCACGATGTTACTCTGAATTACCTCTTTCAACTGCTTGTTAATGGGCTTTCCATCAACCATATTTACTTCTTCCAATCTCAGAAATAGATTTGTATTTTGGTGGAACTCCTTAATGGTAGTTGGTTGCTTATTTTTATCCACTACCAAAATCCATGCCCGGGTGAATTCCCTGGACAACGGCCATGAATACAAGATCTTCTTTTGGATTGCTAACCTTCGTAATAGCAATGTTAAACTAGTTTATAAAAGCTTAATGTCTACTTAGGCCCTTCATAAAAGAAAGATATGGACATCACACCTTTTTGTGGTACCATGTAGAGCCTGAACTCCTCCAGAAACTACTTTTCCAATTCATCAAACATCGATATGGATCTAGGAACAAGCCTAGTAAACCATATTAAAGCGAATCCTTCCAAAAATATAGGGAAATATGTACAACAAACATCATCTATAGCTCGTTCTCCATCCATATGCCAATCGTATTTAAGTAAGTGTTGTTAGAGATCAGTGGTTCTATTGTAGGATAACATTGTCGGCATGGTCTACTGCTAGAGGTACTCTTCTCCTAGAACATTTTCAGTAAATGGAGTTTGACTTTGTGTGCAATCCCAGTCATTATTTTTCTTTTCTTTAGTCTCCTCCACTAATCGTTTAACAATGTTAGCTATATACATTCTGTTGGTACTATAATCTATAGGTCGACTGTTAGGGTTGCATCTAGTGTTTGTCTTTGCAGACGATCTTTGCTTGCCTACTAAAGTCTAGGTTATCCATTCTTTGGGAAAACTATTCTTGTAGAATACCATTGGCGTCCAATTGGCCTTGTAGTGGAAGTTTGAACTCTAGCACTAAATTTACCCATTAGCATCAGTATTCAACCTATCATTACCATCATCCAGCTACATGTTATCATCAGAATCAGAAATCAGCACTGCATCTTCCTTCTGAACATCATTAAACGGAATTATTTGGTTAGTATAGAGCCGTTTTGGCTAGGTACTAAGTTGTCTTCTTACGGTGAGAATGCTCCTACTTCCTCTTGTTGCATTTTCTACAACTCCAATAGTTGCTTCCTTCTGTTTTTCTTTCCATCTCGCCTATTTAAGCTAGAAGCCAAAGAGTTCTCTTGTTCTATTACAGGAGAAGTTCCTCTTTTTACTATCCTTGCTGTTGGTGGCTGCAAAGTTAGCAATGCATCCATATTATCCATGAGAGCTTTCTAACAATTTGTAATATTTTAGTTATGTTTACTTATCATTGGAATAATCTCTCCTTTAATAATAACTTCCTATTGAATAGAGGATCCAGGAATTTCCTGTTGATTGCTTGCTTCAATCTTGTGAGCATTCCTCCCATCATCATAAGCCATAGCTCCTGAGGATCTATTGAATCTTCTTAGTGCCATGACTTTAGTTAGCAATTCTACAAGTTTTTTGAGAAAATTTTATAGATCTAACTTTTGGATCTATCTAATCAAGAGTAGAGAGCTAGATTTAAGCCTCGTTAAAATCTCTCAATGGAAGCACCTAAATATTTATCCCAAAAATGAATCAACATCCAAGATTGGATTGTAGGGAACTAGTGAGACCAAGATCTAGCTGATAGTGCTGAAAATAAAATGGGGATAAAGTAGATAGACATAAGATTTTTTTAGTGGTTCGGCAATCTTTGGTCTACATCCACTTTATAGATTTTATCGCTTGATTTGATAGAATTTGCATTAGATTGTGAGGAATTGAGAGTATAAGTCACTAGTACAAGGGTTTGACAAGTTCCATGGCTATGAACTACCAAGAGTAGCTGCATAAGTCACTATTTTTTGGAGGTAAGAGATGAAGAAGAGGTAGAGCTTCCACATAATGAGTTAGCCGAAACTAGATCCTTCTTTAGTTGTAGTTAGATTACTATTTATAGGGAAAGAGGTATATTGGGTCAGAAGCACCTTGCATTAAGGTCCACAAGTTAGCCCAATACCGCATGAGGAAAATCAAAGCACCATGACCCAAGGAGATAGGTCAGTATCGAGCTATAAACGTTGGTGCGAGTTGAGTTTTTCCACTTGCTTTTCTCCTCTATCTCCTGGTTGATGTGATTTAACCTAATTCTCATTGGTTCCGAGTCGATTTTAATGAACTTCTTATTAGTACTCGGATAATCCTATTTTCTTGGATTGCTTCTCGTCAATACTAGAATTGGTCATTCTATCTCTAAAAAAACCACTTGATCATGAGCTATTGGAGAAATATATGAGACACATGGAGTATAAGAAGCAAATTGGGAGAGAATAATAGGTTAGTGATGACCTAAGGATAGCTTGCAACCGAGCTACGCTCTTGGCTCCAAATTGTGTGAAACTTTCTTGAGTTTTTTCTAATCCATTTTGGTGTGCTTACATGTTTTCAAGTCATTTCTTCTTCATCTCGATGTTCTTACTTCCATTTACTTCTGCTTGGTGAAAAACTGGTTAATAAGCTGGTTTAATTATTTGGCAAATCTTGGCCAAAGTCAATAGCTCACCCATATTTTCTCTATCAATTTTAGAAGATCGTTATTCGTTGCTCCTATCGCTTTTAGGAGACCACCATTATCTTCTCCTACTAATCTTAGGGGACCATTGATATTTCTTATGAATATATTAGAAGACCGTTGAATTTTCTAGTAAGTACTAGTTGAGTTAGCCGATAGGTTTTTAGTTAGCCTAAGAAAGATAATATAGTTTCATAGTGATCTTAGGAAAACTATACCATTGACTGATTTTGGATTGTGTAAATTTTTGAATGTGTAACCCTTTGACCTTAATGGATGCCTAATTATTCATTTTACCTATCATTGCATGATTATGTTATGGCTATGCTTTAATCATTTTAGTTGTATATATGATATGATTTTAGTGATATTAATGAGGAGAAAACCCATTCGGTTCAGCGATGTGGTCCTATTATGTATCTATTTTGGTTCGAGATGGTATAATATTAATAGATATTTTATCCAACCAAAGTTTTTGATCTCCCTTTAAAATCTCAAGTGATCAATTTGGAATTGAGTAAGCTGAGGGTATAGCTTTTTAAGGTTTAGATTAATAAGCTTCTGATGACATGAAGGAGGCAAAATACTATATAGAAGATTATGTTACCACTTTGTAGTAATTTCACTGCTTTTATAATTATTGAATGTATGCAATGATAGGTACCGTAACTGTCTAAGTAGTTAGAACTCTAATCATCTAAGGGGTATTATCATATGTCACTCTTGGAACTATATGTAATTTTTATATTTTATCTGAATAGTGTATTTTCAAGGTTATGGAAATGAAATGTAATGAATTTGCAAATTAATGAATGAAAATGATTTTCTGATATAATTTTTTTTTTGTAAATTCTAGTGCTTTTTGTGTTAACGACTCAATACAGATCACATTTTGTAATTAAGAAATAATGCTAAGGATGACTGCGGACTCTATTTTGAGGCATCAAAATGAGGGATGTTACATGATAACATAATGAGGAGTAAATTAATGAGCTCACACTCTTGGTTTTTTTAAGGATGGAATTAATCAATATTCCCACTAAGAAAGTCAAGAAATTTGTCGTGGACTCAATTATTCTCTTAAGGATCTTCTCCTAGCTACTTCTTATAGGTGCTATCTTCAAAGGAATTATCGAATTAGCTTTATTAAACTATATTCCTAAGGAGATCCTTAAGGAGGAAGATGGTAAAGTTAAAGCAAAACCCAAAATTGAAGGAAAATGTAAAGGCAAATTGGTTAAGAGTGACCAAGGCCAAGCTAATAAAAGGGAGCTAACTTTCCATAAGTGTCCATTGAATGGTACGTTGCTAAAGGCTGCAAAGTAAACCTCCAAGTAATTAAATGTTTTATTTATGACCAATTATGCCTTTTTAAGAAGATTTTCCATTTCTTTTGAAAAGGAGATAAGTTGTCAAAGAATGTGTCATTCATGCTACTTTGATTTTGTGCACTCTACCTAAGCTCAACAAGGGAAGAACATCATCTTTAAAGGTATGCGCTTTATTTATAAATTTCCAATTCATGCTTTATCTTATATGAGAGCTTCACATTCTTTTATTTCCAGTCATCTTATAGGTAGATAACACCTAATGCCCCATGTTATTGATGATTCTCTTATAATGTGAATCAAAATATATCAATGCATCTTTCAGTGATATGTAAAGATATTAAATTACCATGATGTGGCTTTAGGCATTCTTATGATGCTTTTTTATATGGTTTTTGGGTTATGAAATTGTTCTGTTAATGGAGGATGTCAAAGCATAGAGTTATTATTATTTGTGAAGGATGTGTTGTTCGTTTGAAGGATAGTTGTAGTAATAAGCTTAATGTTTTTTAGGGGTCCAAGAGTTTCATGATGTTGAGCTATTTATCTCCTTAGATCTCTCACATGATGAATTTACCAATTACCATTTGAAGAGGTTTTGAGTTTACATCCTCACTAGGAAATGAATTTCATATTGATTTGGAGGAAAATGCAAAGCTGGTTTTCTTACATATTAGACGAATATCTTCGATGAAAAGAATTGAAAACCTAAATTTATGGGCTTTTAAATAAGGATCTTATTTAAAGAATTACATCAGAGCTTTTAAAGAAGGGTCTTATTAAATAAGTGCATCAAAGTACAGAGTATACGTCATGTCCGTTATCAAATTGGAAGGATCCTTGAGAATAGGTGTTGATTATAGAGAGATGAATAAGTTGAAGAACAAATATCTTTTACCTCGTATAGATGATTTGTTCGCCCAATTAAAAAGGGAAAAGATTATCTTCTAATTCAATCTTCCTATAAATTTTCATCAACTAAGGATGATTAGTTATAGTATTTAACCTTTTGTATAACTATCAATGTATCTTAGGATTCATTAATAATCTCATTTCGCCTTACGAATGCACTAAATTATTTTTTAATCTTATGAGTTGTGTCTTTCGGTTACAATGTGATAAATTTATGGTGGTACTCATAGGTGATATATTTATCTTTTTTAACAGTGAAGAAGAGCATGAATTATACTTGGAAGAAGTGTTAGAAGCATTGAAGCATAATAGCTTAATAGCAAAGTTTTCTAAATTTAGGCTTTCGAGAAGAAAATTTCAATTCTTTGGCCATGTCATATCTGAGCATGAAATCTTTATGGATCAAAGTGAGGTCACCAAGGCGCAATAATAGAAGGCACTGAGTAGCACGGCCAAAATCCAAAGTTTTCATGGGCTGGTAGGACGTTTTCGAGATTTCATTAAGGACTTCACATAACTTGCTAAATCTTTAACACGATAAACTAGGTGGATCTAAGTTTTTCCTTAGGATGCATAAAGTAAAGATTCTTTTGTTAATATTAAGCAATTGTTGACTAATTCTCCGTTTTATTATAGTGGAAGGAGTTAAGCCATTTATCGTATACACTAATGCTTATGGTATGAGATTTGGTATGGTCTTATGCAAGAAGGAAAAGAGCAATGTATGCTAGTAGGCAACTTAAGGCCCATGAAAAGAATTATCCAACTCATGATTAGGATTTGACAGCCATTATTTTTTCTTTGAAGACATAGAGGCACTAATTATTAGGTGAGAGGTCTGAGTTATTCACCAACCACAAATCTTTGAAATATTTATGTTGTCAAAAAGTTCTCAACCTTAGGCAACAATGATGGATGGAATTACTAACATCACTTGGTATGATTTTTGATATACTCTTGTATAGGGAAATGTTATAGTAGATGCATCGAGTAGAAAGCATGTGATGTTGGGTTTTATATTTGTTTAGTGGAAGGGTTTGGAGTATATTGCAGAGTTTTCTTTAAAATCTTTTTATGACATGCTTCCCGGTTTGTTTGCAATATTGGAAGTTAGACCCATATTTATTGGTCATATCGGATCTGGCCAAAGACTTAATGTTAGCTTAGAAGAGATCTTGGACTATATTGGGAAGGGGGAAAAGTCAAGTTTTACAGACCGATATTCAATTGATGCGAAGGGTTAGCTTCATAGGGATGGTAGATTTTGTATTTTCGAGGTTAATATTTTGATTAATTAAATACTTTGATAGTGCCATCGTTTATTCCTTCCGATGGAAATAGGATGTACGATAATGTGAAAAAAACTCATTATTAGAAGCATATGAAATGGCATATTTTAGTGTTCATGGAGAAGTGCATGACTTACCAATGATTCAAAGCAAAATAAAATAATTTTGATGGTTATTACCACCTTTGGAGGTTATATAACACCATATAAAATCAATTTTAAATAAATAGATTGGATACATTAATTTAAATAAGATAGAGGTAAAAATGATCAATTTTGTAAAAGTTAGAATTTGACCATGAAAGTTATGTCGTTGCATTCATGATGCAATTTCCATATATAATATATTGAAAACACTTTCCGTATGACCTATCAATGAGCATTTGAACTTTTTCGGTTTAACATAGATTTAACAGAATTCAAATTTAAACCAATAATTACTTCCTAAATTTGAAAGTCAAAAGATAATAGTGATTATACTTGGGGGGTAAGTAAACGTTAAATTAACTTTAACTTTAAATAACAATTAAGGAAGAAAATAAATTAACAATGGCAAAAAGTAATAAGTTCCCAATGTAGAGGAGCGGTCGATCCCTTGACCCAGACTGGTTGACTGTTGTTGGTCGATCAGTGGGAGTTAGTGGTCGACCACTACCTGTAAGTGATGGATAAGGCTTTGGTTATTTTAACATATCTGATTTTATTATTTTTAACCAACTTTACCCAATGGTTCTAGTGCGTTCCAACCACTATAATAAGACCCTAGCCCTTCACTTTTGTTCACAAAATATTTTGGAAACATTAGCGAAGCTCTAACAATTCGTCTCTTCATAGATTCAAACAATTCCACTGAGGTTTCAGGAAAGAAATCATATATATCTATCTCTGTTTATTTTTAATTTTCTCAACCTATTCTCCTCAGAACCTCTAGTTTTCTAAATCTAACATATATATAAATCCCTTACTATATATATTAAAATGAAAAGATCCAATAGAGTTCATTAAGGGCATGTCAAATCCAAAAGAAGGCAAAGCTAAGGACCTCCGTGAGTGGAAATTTTAGTTTTTCTATTTTAGTAATTGAATAGTGTAGTTTGGATTGGATGTATGCTTTGGGGAGTTTTGGATTATGAAAACATCACATCAAAATATCTCTAAAACTCCCCTAAAGTGAAATGCCAATTCTAATCGTTTTGTATTAAAACAACGAAGTATTTGTGGATTTTTGCAATATATGTTTTACCTTCTATTCCATTTCTTATTCTTTTTCTTCGGATTCGATTAAGGGATTTGACTGATAAATGGTATGTAATGTATGAATTCTTATTCGTAGTTTGCATTACTATTTCTATAAAATAAATAGAAACTTTCTTATCAAATCACATGTAAAAGAAGTTGAATAGAGCGTAAATTTGATTAAATGGTAAGTTTCCATTATTATTGGTTTATCTAATTGTTCTAATATAAAATAAGTCGGGTTTAGATTCTAAGTACAAGTCTATTGATTTGATTTTAGAATATTGGATTTGTAATAGAAATTCTATAATGGAAATGCGACTTGCATAAATTTAGAATATTTGACCTTTGAACGTTAGTTTAGGGCGTAATTCCCACACACATATAAATTAGTAAATGCATATTTATACATAAATAATGTACAATTATAACGTAATATTTACATAGTTAATTAAGTTAATAATTTTCATTAAAATCCCCTTAGGAAAGTAATTAATTTGGTGAACTAAGAAGGATTTCTTATAAGGTCTAAATAACGAACACGGTGAGATGTGTGATAATGCACATAGAAAGTATTATGAAATATGATTAAGTTATAGGGATGTGACGTCAGTCAAAAGCGTGAAGAAGTTTGCCTAACTAATCTAGCTACCAGCAGTGTGACTTTGGGACCAATGTGAGACATTGTCTATAATAAGTAACTATGGATGACGCGATGTTAGTAATTTTGTAGGATAAATCTGCCAAGCTAATCTGGCTACCAGTTCATACGAATAGTCAAGCAAATATGAGACATCTCCATGGGGTATGGGTTATAATACGATGAACTTGCTTCAGGTATTAGAGGTATTAAGTGATTGTTTGAGGCCCCATCTCTTTCCCTTATATGAAGTATTAAAGGTCAAAATTGGATTTAGGCACGGTTGAAGATATCTCGAAAAGGACCGCTTCAATAGATGTATTAAGTATCTGTAGAGATTTCGTCCAATGTTAGCTAGATAAGTCCCCATGAGGAGTCCGCCTTAGGAATATGTATTAAATGATGGGGCCCTACCTCAATTAAAATCTTAAATGGTCAGTCTGCCTATTTTCTATGAAAAGGTATTAGGTGGTTTAGGTTCTTTCTCTCGTATTGGTAGACATTAATAACGATGATTATGGGTTATTGATTATGGAAAAACTTGCTTTGGAGACCGAAGGTATTAAGTGGTTGTTTGAGGGCCCGTCTCTTTACTTTATACGAAGTATTATGTGGTTTTGAATATAATTTAAATGCAAAAGACATATTCTTATCCAAACTGTCCGGTACTGATATAGAAAGGCTCGAGACGTCTATTCACAAGACATTATTATTCTAACTCCCTCCTCATTACAACAGGGGTTAGGGAAGTAGACGATGATCAAGAAGGAGATGGAGATGGGAGAAGCTTGTGGCAGTAGTCTGTTTATCTATTATGCTATTTTGTAGTGTACCCATTTAAAGTTAAAAGTGTAATTTTTAACATGATTATGTAACGGTTTCTGTTGACATTATTTTATGGTTTATGACATTTGGTATTTGAAATAAAATAGGTACTGTTTATGCTATTATATTTTATCCTCCTGCTGTGAGTTCTGAATGAATAGATAAATAGCTTTGTAATGTTCCTTTTCCTAACGAACAACCAGCTTTGGAATGGGTCTAAGATTCTATAGGTCTTTTCAAGATTGGGATTTAGACCTATTCGGGGTGGGTTATTACATTTGGTATCAGATCCTAGCTTACCCGATCAATGAGGAAAAGTATACGTATGAGCGGCATATTTGTTACTTTTGAAAATATTTTCCAAAAACTCATACTATATATGTATGTATGTATATACTATTTTTTGAACATATGCGCACACACTGGGAAAATCTTTCTTTTGGCATATAATACTATCTTGGAAAGATATAATTAAAAGCTCAACAAACAGATAGTTGATATAGTTGATAATCATTATTCTTCTAAGGCCAGGAACCCTGCTCGAGGAACATCCGTCATTCGAGGGATGCCTGAATGGTTTAAACAATACTTTAGGAAAGTAGGTGAAGTCCCTGTTCCTTAAGCTGCACCAACGACACCCGCTACGCAACACCCTGACTTGTTGACTTTCCTAAAATGTGTCTAGACTTTCTTAATATGGGAGGAAGACCATAATTTTGAGCAGAGGGTTTTATGGAGTCAAAGACTTGGACAAATGACTACTTGAAGATATTTTAGAAGCCCGATTGGAGGATCACATGAAGAAAAGAATGGCAACTTGGCACCTCAAAGGAAAAGCCCTAGATTAGTGGAATATTTGGATGACGAGAATGTTGGTAGCATTTTCAGTTAGGATGAATTTAAAGATAGATTAGAGTCAAAATTTATATCAAGGGCAGAAGCGAGTTTACAACTAGAGAAATTTTTATAGCTTAGGCAGGGAGAATCAGCTTTGAAGGAGTACATAGGTTAGTTTACAGAGTTGGCTAACTTCGAAATGAGCTTGATCGATACACCCATGAAAAAGGCCATGAAGTTTGTGATGGGCCTGAACTCCCTGCTTAGAGAATTTTTGTTAATCCAAGTGCCCCCAAGCACTACATACAAGATGTTAGTTCAGATGGCTTTGCTGTAAACATCTAATGAGGAAGAAAAAGAAGTGAAGAAGGATAAGGCAGGACTTAATCAAAATCAATCCAAGAAAGGGAACTTTTGGACGAATAAAAATCAAAAGGAAAGTTCAGGAATGAGGAGGAGGTGTATAAGAGATGCTAAAATAAGGGTTAAGTAGCCAAGATTGTAGAGTGAGTTTAAGAAAGGAAGCTTTTAAGGGAAAATATTGTCACTACCACGAGAAAGGGCATCTTAAGAACCAATGTATGAAGCTGGCAAAGAAAGGGCTTATTGGACAAACTTACGCTATTGAAGCAGCCCCTATTTCAAGCAGACCACCTCCTAGAGACCAAGGGAAGTCTGCATTAGAAGGTAGAACTCTTATTTTTAGGGTTATAATTCATATTCCATTTGATTCTAGAGCATCGCTGTAGCATTGCCTATCAGGAGGCCTAAAGCTAAGTGCTACCGATGATGCAATCATCCATAGTATTAACATAAGGTAACCAAATAGGGTAATATTAATGGTATCCATAATATCATAAGCCGATGAATATGAAACAAAATCATAGATTTAAAAATAACATTTCAGATTACATTTCATAATACATGTTTCCTATCCAGATTACATAATCCCAAACACTTTCCCATGTTCCGATAAAATATAATTATTACAAAACATGCCAAGAGCGACATATGAAGATGCCCCCATGGATGACCACAGCACTAAATAGTCATAACATACTTAATACAACACAGCAGAAATAAAACAAAACAACTCCGAATATAGCTAGCATCAGCCTCTTGCTCATCTTTGGAAGCTTTATTCATCCACCTAATAAAACTTGAAAATCCTAAATCCCAGCCGACTCAAATCAATTTCGAGCACCTGAGAGTTTAAAGAGAAAAATATAAACTTCGAATCAGTCATAAATCCTAGTGTGAATAATACTATACATCTCAGTTATTTGATATTAAGTGAGACTATGCTGCTTAGCGAATGGGTTTCCCCATACTAATATCCTTTTAAAACATTTCTTTCGCAAATCTTAATCATGCAATCAAAAATGGTAAAAATAATACTATCAAATCATGAAAGCATATAAGTCAGGTAACAAATGGACTATTTGTCCGAATAATATAGTTTTGTTCGGCTAACTACTATCCTTTGGCTTACTCGGGCCTATCAGACAAAATAAACAAATAATCTAACTTCTGTTAGATACTCTTCTTCTGGATGGTCTGTCCTTGACTTATTCAGGGTCAACTGATCCTAAAGGTTTTGCAGGCACACCAATATTCTATCCTCAATCTGTATGTTACTTTCTATGTGTAACATTATTTTAGTCCTACTCATGACAAAGCCCTACACATTAGAATTTTGGATTAAATTACCTAAAGGCTAATAGTGAATGTATCGGGCGCGACCCTATACAAGTCCCAGTTTGTGTTCTAATATCTATGTCATTTTACTTAGGGTCATCTACTCATAAGTTTTCCTTGAAAACCTTTTCTCTCAAATTGATTTAAACCTTTAAATCATACTTTAAACAAGGGAAACGTACTTTATGCTTTACTCAAATCACCTTGCCTATTATATATACTTTACAAAAAACTTTATCGATAAAAACATTTAAACCTTTAAAAGTACTCCTTTTGAAACCGTTGAAAGTACCCCTTTCGATACAAGTAAAACTTTAGGCCGAAAGGACAAAACATACCTTCCGAAACCATTCTTAATAAACTTTTCAAAAACCTTGAACAATCTTTCTTTCAAAAGCTTTAAAACCTTTGACATTTTTTTATAAAAACAATATAAACATACCTTTCGAAACCTATGGAAACCTTCCACTTAAAACCTTTCAAAAACATTGGGGGAAATACCCCTTCAAAACCTTCATTTAAAACCTTTCAAAAGCATTCATATTCTTTTCTGTAAACAAACTTTTCGAAAGCATTGGGTTTAAGTAAAACATGTGGAATAGCCTTTTGAAATCATTAAAAACCTTCCCTTTTGAAACCTTTGGGCTTTACCTTCAACGGAACAAAGGGCCGTAAAACAACTAAGCCTAAAGCACTCTTCCGAAAGCTATTCCCTAAGTAAAGATGTGGTGGTGTCAAAACCAACCCTTTGAAAGTATCGAAGAAGCGGCTTGGGTTTTGAGATAAAGTAACCATTTCGAAACAATTTGCTTCGAAAGATGGAAAGCAGTAGCAAGAGGTTTCAGCTCCTTCAAAACATTTATTTAAAGCAAAAGGTGCAACGTCTTGCGAGACCATTCCATTAGAATAATTTGACCCAGTCAAAAGCTAACCAAGTCAAAATCAAAACCAAAGCCAGCGCATTTTCATTTAAAAACAAAGTAAGGCTTCGACCTCTTCGGAACCTCATGTTTCGGCTACATGCCTTTCGCCTATGTCCAATTCGTTGTGTACCAAGTCGTGATATCATGTCTTCTAAGTGTACTATCGAAATTTCAAAAATAACAAATTAAATTATTTACAAAATACCCCTTATCCTTTTATAAATATATAGATCATTTAAGTCCCATACCTTAAATAATTTTATATATCTATTAAAACACTTAGGAAAAATCTATAAAAATTCCCATAAATCATTTTTAATATGTTTTCTAACATATATTAATTTCAGACCTAAAACATACATACATTATCCATAATTAATTTTAAACCCAAACAACCATTTTCATTACTAGAAAATTAATATTAAACCCACATTGACATACAAATTGAAACGCATTTGTAAAATATCATTTTTGATCATATACTAAACCACAAGGCATTTGGATTTCATTTAATAGGATTTTCACATTAAAACATATCATAAAATTTATATGAATTAGCATAAATCATTAACAAGCATATATATCCATTTTTCAAAAAAAACATGGAAAAATATTGCAAAATATTTGGATTTCAATCTAAAATCAAAAAATAAAAACATGAGTGTAATCTATTATTCGCCTTTAGCTTAAGATTAAGGAGTTGAGATTTGATCTTGTATTAAGTTGATTAACTTCTTCCCTTTGTTTTTTGCTTTATCTTCTTCTTGTTTCCTAATGGTGGTCGGCCTCTTATGTTTTTTTTTTGAGAATGAACGTGAAAAATGAATGTATGTGAGGGTTTAGGTGTAAGGTTATTACTTATTCCTATATTGTCCTTGTCTACTACCCTAACTTAATTCATTTTAATTCTCTTAGTTCATTAGTTCAAATAGGCACTACTACACTTATATTGATCACAAATCTCAATCCCCTAATCATTAAATTATTTTATTTTATTTAACTAATCAAATATCCTAAATAATGTTACTCAAAATTAAGGTCATTACAGACTCCCTTCCTTAAAGAATTTGGTCCATGAAATTACGATAAGTTACATATGCAAATCAATCATAAAGGTAAAACATACCATCAAACAAATTAGGATAAGCATTTCTAATGTTGTTCTTAGCCTCCCAAATGCACTCTCTCTCATCGTCACTCTACTGGACTTTAACTAGTCTAACTGTCATGTTCCTTAGCCTCTTCTCATCTCTCACGACAATATGAACTTACTTCCTAACTATAATCGTATTTTCCTCTACTACTAAGCCCTCTAATACAGTCAGTGCTATAATAGTCTCTGGGTCTCTAATACACTTCCTTAGATGACAAATGTGAAAAATATCATGGACTCCTACCAAACTGTTCGGTATCTCTACTCTGTACGCCAGTTTCCCGATTCTCTCTACTATAAGAAATGGTCCCATAGATCTTGGTGCGAATTTCGTTAACCTTCCAAATCTGATTACACCTTTCATTGCTGATACCTTAATGAAAGCACGATCTCCAACATAGAACTTTAAGTCTTACCGTCTTCTATTAGCATAACTATTATGCCTAGACCGAGCTTCCTTTATCCTAGCCCGAATCAAATCAACCTTCTCTGTGCTTCTCTAACTAAATTCGGACCAAGAACTAACCTATCCTCAGTCTCTAACCAACAAATTGGAGATTTTAATGGCCTTTTGTTCAAGGCTTCAAATAGTGACATCCCTATACTAGCCTGATAACTGTTGTTATATGAAAACTCGACTAAGTATAGATGGTCTTTCCATGATCCTTCAAAATCTAACACGCAAGCCCTTAACAAATCTTCCAAAACTTTGTTAACTATTTTAGTTTTCCCATCAGTCTGTGGACGATAACCGGTACTCATCTTGAGCTTGGTGCCTATAGGATCTTGTACGCTCTTCCATAACTCACTAGGGAATAAGGAATCTCTATCACTTACTATACTACTAGGAATTTCATGAAGTCTAACTATATTCTTTATGAATAACTTAGCTAAATTAGGTGTCGTCCTAGTTTACTTAACTGGAATGAAATGGGAACTTTTGGTTAGTCTTTCCACTACAACCTATGTACTTTCATTTCCCTTATTAGACCTTAGCAACCCATCTATAAAATCCTTGGAAACAGAATCCCACTTTCATACTAGGATACCTAATGGCTGAAGCAACCCACTTGGCTTTTGATGTTCGGCCTTTACCCGTTGGCAGTTCAGACGCTTCTTCACTCTTAAGCATACATCCCTCTTTATACCTTCCTAGAAGAAACTCATCTTCATATCTTGATACATCTTGGTTCCTCCCGGATGAATAGGAAACTTCAAATGATGCCATTCCTCTAAAACCTCCATCCTAATGTCTCTTACGTTCGGAACACACAATCTTCCTTTCTTTCTCAACCACCCATTCTAGTCAAGACTAAAATCCTTCAAGTTATCACTCTCTATTCTATCCCTTAACTTCCTGATCCTCTTAGCTAATACTAGATCCTCTTCTTACTTAGATGCAACCCTTTCAATTATCACTGGTCAAACTTCTAAACATGACAACACTACAATTTCTCCATTAGATCCAGCTATAGATCTCCAATGTGCTCTACATGTTGCTAATGCTTCCAAATCTTTCCACTTAGCTATCATTGCCAACACTGCATTTTTATGTTTTCTGCTAAGTGCATCTGCAACCTTATTGCCCTTTCTCGGTGTATACTCAATTCCAAAATCATAAGCAGCTAAAAATTCTAACCACCTCTGCTGTCTCATATTCAACTCCTTCTGAGAGAATAAATGCTCCAACGACTTATGATCCATATATAACTTAAATCCCAAATGGTAATGTCTCCACACCTTCAGCGCAAAAATCACCGCGTCTAATTCCAAATCATGAGTTGGGTACCTAATGTTATGCTATCTAAGCTGTCGAGATGCAAAAGCAATCACTTTACCTTTCTGCATTAACACAGCTCCTAATCCAGTTCCAGATGCATATGTATATTCTACTAAGTCCTGATTCCCCTTTGTAACAACTAACACAGGTGCATTAGTCAATAAGTGTTTCAAGCTCTGGAATGCTTCCTCGCACTTATCGGTCCAAACAAACTTCATATCCTTTTGCGTTAGCTTGGTCTTCGATGCTGTTATCCGCAAAAATATCCTTAATAAATCTTGATAATACCCAAATATTTATCTCAGTTAGTGTCTCGGGTCTCTTCCAATTATTTACTACCTCGATCTTAGTTGGATCTACATATAGCCCTTTATCTGAGACTACATGACCAAGAAACTTCACTTTCTTCTTCCAAAAATGACACTTCGAAAATTTCGCCTTCAATTGACGCTGCCTTAATGTATCAAGCACCACTCTAAGATGAAATTCATGCTCTTTTCATCCTTAGAGTATATCAAAATATCGTTGATGAAAACTAATACGAACCTATCCAAGTGCCCTTGGAAAACTTGGTTCATCAAATCTACCAAGAATGCTGGCGCATTAGTTAGTCCGAAGGACATCGCTAACCATTCATAAGACTATATGTAGTTCTAAACACCGTCAAAGGAATAATATACACTACTACACTAAGCCGATGGAAACCTGTTGCTAAATCCAATTGAGAAAATACATTGGCTTTATTCAATTGATTGAACAAATCGTTAATTCTAGGCAATGGATATCGATTCTTTATCTTCTTCTCATTCAACTTATGACAATCGATACATAATCTGAACGATCTGTCTGGCTTCCTAGCAAATGTTGCAGCTGCTCCCCAAGATGAACTACTAGGTCTAAGAAAATTCTTGCCTTTCCAAATCTACCAACGGTACCTTCAGATCCCTTATCTCGGTAGGTATCATCATGTTTGGCGGTCTACTCATCGATTATGTCCCGATACCAAATCTATCCATAACCCAATGGCTCATTTTGGTGGATGTCCTACCACATGTTCAAAAACATCCGTGAATTCTCTAACTACAAAAACTCGATTCAGCTCATCTTCTACTTCCACAATACCCAACAAAGCATTCACTTCACAACTAGGGTTTTCTACGCTATATGTAATCCGATCACTATAGTCAAGGTGTCTAAGTGATATTGTACTATCATGGCAAAATTTCCTAGCATCGTACTTAATTAACCATCCATACCCAAAATAATTCTTAACCCTATGAAATCAAACACATGGAAACTACAAACAAAGGTATGACCTAACAAATCAAATTTTTGATGGTCACACTTCAACCCAAGCATCGCATACCCTCCTATCACATTTTCAATCCTAAAGTAAGTAACTAAATATGAGGATTCTAGGTTAAGCTTATCTACCAAATAATGAGATATAAAAGAATGCAATATACTGTATCAAACAGAATGTTAATTGACATATAATTAATCAGAAGCGTACCTCCCAATACAGCTTTTCCGTTTTCCTCTACTATTGGCATCGAGATTGCTGGCTCCAATGCAAACACTTTTCGCTTCCCATCCTTAGCAGGCTCCTTGCACTAGTTCATATAATTTTCAATTTGATCGCAGTTGAAGCATGTGATATTCTTCTTCCCGATCACCTTCTTTTCCTCTCTAGAACGACATTCATTAGCAAAATGCCTTTTCTTATCACACTTAAAGCAGACAACCTCCGACTTCCCTTTCTTTGCAGTTCCACTCTTCTGAGATCCTTTCTTACGAAAGAACTTCATTTTCTGACTCTGCCCCACCTAGACTTCATTTGCCTTGTTTCTCTCTAGAAAAGAAAGCATCTCTTCATGTCTTAATGCCATCTCAACGAGAACATCACGTGGATCTCTAATGTGCGATAACACAGCTCTAGCAACTTAGGCTTCAACCTTCTTATGGACCTCTCGTTCCTATTAATCATAATATCCACAGTAGCATAGCCATACCTTGCCAACTCCTCAAACCATGTCACATACTCCAGCACAGTCATATCCCCCTGCTCCAATTCAGCAAAATTTCTGAGTAGAGTGGACTTTGTAATCTCACACATAAACCTTTGCTCTAATTTCCTTTTGAACTCAGCCCATGTCATCGTCTCCTCATTAACTCCAACTATAACACTGTTCCACTAGTGCAACACTGCTCCCTAAAGCTATGTAGAAGAAAGCCTTCTCTACTACTCATCATCGAGCCCGAAATCAGTGAAAATCCTCTTGTAATGAAGTAACCAATTTTTTACTTTGATTGCATCTTCAGTTCTAATGAATGGCTTTCCTCCCACCAAGTGTAATCCCTACTCAGAATGGCATAGTTGTTTACCACTGAAGCTTCCTGAACCTCTCCTCTAACTACTCCAGTAGCAATACCCGACTGCATCATGTGGACAAAGAATTGATGCTTTTCTCACATGTCAACTTGCATAACTTCAACGCCCACATTTCTAGCTTATGCCTGACTGGGGTTTCTCCTGGTATTTGGTCTGGCATTTCATTTATTGTGGTGCTTCCCCCTCCAAGGTCAACTCTTCCACTTCTGGAATCCATATCTGTATTCAAGCCTCGTAAGATAAAGAAGAATAGCCTAAGAGAGATATGAGAATAGAGATATGGCGTATACTTTTGTGAAGCAAATACAAGTATGTTACTATAGTGTTATCTCCTGCACCTGATCTTATTTCTAATTCCTTAGGATTATGTTTTCAATAGTCATTTTAGTTTAAAGTTTTTCATAAACCTATGCTCTGATACCAAGTTGTAGCATCCCTTATTTGTAGGCCCAAAGCTAAGCACTATAAATGCAATAGTCGTCCATAATAATAACTTCCGATAACCAAATATGGTAATGTTAATGGTATCCATAATATCAGAAACATGTGAATATGAAACAAAATAACATATTTAAAAATAACATTTCTGATTACATTTCAAAAAACATGTTTCATATCCAGATTAAATAATGCCAAATATTTTCCCAAGTTCCGATAAAATATAATTATAACAAAATACACCAAGAGCGACATATGAAGATTCCCCACGGATGACCAGACTACTAAATATTCATAGCAGACTTAATACAATAGAGTGGAAATAAAATAAAACTACTCCTATATATAGCAAGCGTCAGCTTCCTGCTTGTCTTCGGAAGCTTTATTCGTCCACCTACTAAAACCTAAAAATTCTTATCCCTTAGCCTACTAAAATCAATTATGAGCACCTGAGAGTTTAAGGGAAAAATATAAACTTCAAGTCAGACATAAGACTTGGTGTACATAATACTAGACATCTCAGTCATTTGATATTAAGTGAGACCAGGCCGCTTGGCAAAACGGGTTTCCCCTCACTAATTCCTTTTAAAACATTTCTTTTGTAATTCTTAATCCTACAACCAAAACTGGTTAAAATAATAATATCAATATCATGAAAGCATATAATCAGGTAACAAAAGGACTATCTGTCCGAATAGTATGGTTTTGTTTTGCTAACTACTAACATATGGCTGGCTTGGGCCTACCAGAAAAAATGATAATAATAATCTAACTTATGTTAAATACTCTTCTTCTGG
The DNA here is from genome assembly GCA_030765085.1 of Allium cepa. Taxonomy (NCBI): domain Eukaryota; kingdom Viridiplantae; phylum Streptophyta; class Magnoliopsida; order Asparagales; family Amaryllidaceae; genus Allium; species Allium cepa. The sequence goes on along the minus strand of CM060944.1, from coordinate 381,950,823 downwards.
ATGGTCTGTCCCTAAATTAATTCACCTCGATCAATTGATCCTAATGGTTTTGCGAGATCACCAATAACCTATCCTCAGTCTATATATTACTTGCTGTGTGTAAAATCATTTAGTCTTACCCATGACGAAGCCCTACACATTAGAATTTTGGACTAAATTACCTAGTGGCTAAGAACTAATGTATAGGGTATGACCCTATAACAGTCCCATCTGGTATTCTAATATCTGAGTCATTTTACTTAGGGCATCTACCCATAAATTTTCTTTGAAAACCTTTTCTCTCAAATTGATTTAAACCTTAAATCATACATAAAACAAAAAATATAATCCATGCTTTACTTAAATCTCCTTGCCATATTATATATACTTTATACATAAATTTGTCAATGAAAATATTCAAACCGTCGAAAGTACCCCTTTCGAACAAGTAAACCTTAGGCTAAAAGGCGAAAACATACCTTTTGAAACCATTCTTCATTATAATAAACCTTTCAAAAACCTTGAAAACCCTTTCTTTCAAAGCTTTAAAACCTTTGACATCCTTTTATCAAAACACTATAAACATACCTTTCAAAACCTTTGAAACTTTCGACCTAAAACCTTTCGAAAACATTGGAGAAACAACCCTTCGAAACCTTCATTTAAAACCTTTCGAATGCATTCAAATTATTTTCTATAAACAAACTTTTGAAAGCATTGGGTTCATGTAAACACGTGGAATAACCTTTCAAAACCATTTAAAACCTTTCCATTCGAATCTTTTAGGTTTTACTTTTAACAGAGCAAAGGGTCGTAAAAAAATTAAGTCGAAAGCATTCTTCTGAAATTTATTTCCTAAGTAAAGAAGTGATGATGTCGAAACCAACCCTTCGAAAGCATTGGAAAAGAATCTTGGGTTTTGGGACAAAGTTGCCCTTTCGAAACCATTTGCTTCGAAAGGCGACGACATGGGGTTTCGGCCCCTTTGAAAGCATTTACTTAAAACAAAAGGCGAAAACTCTTTCGAAACCATTCCTTTAAAATAGTTTGACAAGTAGAAGCTAACCAAGTCGAAAGCAAAAGAAAAGCAGGCACATTATCGTTTAAAAAAAAAGTAAGGGTTCGACCTCTTCGGAACCTCATGTTTCGGCTATATACCTTTCGCCTGCGTCCAATTCGTTGCGTACCAAGTCTTTGATAACATGTGCATTGGTTTCGATGGTGATGGAGGCGGAGGAACATAGTCGAAATCTAGGTGCCGAAAGTAATGAAACATGTAAAAAGCATGTTTAAACTGATTTTAAACCTTTTAAAGCAATTCTTGTCAACCGACCTGCCTTGTTTGTCAAAACATGATTGGTTGCTAATTTATTTTCTAAAAGTAATGTCGAAATTTCAAAAATAATAAATTAAATTATTTACAAATACCTCTTCTCCATTTATAAATATTAGAACATTCAAGTCCAATACCTTAAATAATTTTATATAACTATTAAAGCACCGACGAAAAATCTGTAAAAATTCTCATAAAACTTTTTTTAATATGTTTTCTAACATATATTAATTTCAAACCCAAAACATATATATTATCCGTAATCAATTTAAACCCAAACGACCTTTTTCTTTACTAGAAAATTAATATTAAATCCACATTAACTTAGAAATTTGTGAAAATTGAAACGCATCTCTAAATATCATTTCCGATCATATGCTAAAATCGTAAGGCATTTGGATGTCATTTAATAGGATTTTAACATTAAAACATATCATAAAATCTATATAAATTAGCATAAATAATTAAAAAGCATATATATCCATTTTAACAACAAAAACAAGGCCAAACATTGCAAAATATCCAGATTTCAATCTAAAACCGAAAAAATAAAACAGGAGATGTAACCTATTATTCGTCTTTAGATTGAGACTAAGGAGTTTTAGATTTGACCTTTTATTAAATTGATTAACTTATTCCCCTAGGTTTTTGCTTTATCTTCTTCTTGCTTTCCTAAGGTGGTCGTTCTCTTATTTTTGTTTGTTTGTGAGAATGAACATGTAAATGAATGTATGTGAGGGTTTAGTGTATAAGGTTATTACTTATTCCTATATTGCCCTTATCTATTACCCTAACTTAATTCATTATAATTCTCTTAGTTCATTAATTCAAATAGGAAGGGTTACCCTTCTATTAATCAAAAATCTCAATCTCCTAATCATTACATTATTTAATTTAATTTAATTCAATTTAATTAAATATCCTAAATAATTTTACTCAAAATTAGGGTCATTAAAAACGCATTGCTTTATAGCTAGAAATGTAGCTAACTCCTTAAATCATCAAACCCAATTTGTCACCAGCCCAAGGGTTGTCTCTAATCCGACTGGGGGGTTGAAACATCTCTATTTAATAAGCAAAGATCTAGTTATGGATATGTGCGACGTTGATTTCGTATGTAATGTGTACGTTCTAAATTTTGATGGGTATGGACATATCTTGCCAATGTATTTGTTATCATACTATGTGGAAATTTTAGATTGCGATGGGAGGGCTATACAATTAAAAAGTTGTAAAGGACGAGACATAGATGTCCATTGATAGCCCAAGACTAAGTCGAGTCAAGTAATTTATACTCGCTGAACCATCTCATAATGAGCTTGTATCCATACTCCTAGTCCAAGAACTTCCTGATATCTTTAAGGATGCCTTAGGTCTCCCACCCCAAATGGAGATTGAGTTTAGAATTGATCTGGCGAAGAAGCTAAACCAGTTGTTCTACCATTAAGGAAAATGGCCCCTAAAGAAAGGATGTGAGTTGGATAAGCAAATCTCAGTGCTGTGTAGAAAAGATTCATCTGATGGAGTACTTCAAAATGAGGAGCCGCTGTTGTTTTCGCCACGAAGGTAGATGGTTCATTCGGACTATATGTCGAATACAGGGAACTTAATAGGTTAACAAAGAAGAATAGGTATCCCTTATCTAGGATATATGAATTATTCAATAAATTTGTGGGATCCAAAGTCTTCTCCAAATTAGACTTGACAACTGGATTTCATTTGTTGAGAGTCACAAAGGACAACATGTCAAAAGTATCATTCCGCACACCAAATAGACTCTATGAGTGGGAGGTAGTGCCTTTCAGATTGAAAAATGCCCCAAATACTTTATAGACTTAATGAGTAGAGTATTTCTTACTATGTTCGCCATAGTGTTTGTTGATGATATCTTAGTATTTTCTAAGAGTAAGGGGAGCATGATGATCACTTAAGAGAAATATAAGAGACTTTTTGTAGGCACCAATTGAGAGCCAAATTTGTAAAATGCCAATTTTGGAAGAAGGAGGTTAGGCTTTTTAGACACATCATTTCTGAGCATGGATTGGTGATGGAGCCCACAAAAGTGGATGCTATTCAAGAGTGGAAAGTTCCAAAGAGTGCAACAGAAGCTAGGAGCTTTCTTAGATTTATAGGCTATTATTATAAAGAACTTTGCAAAAATAGCAGTCCCTTTAACCTACTTGACTAAGAAATATCCAGTCTTCTCTTAGCATGATAGATGCACTGAAGCATTTGAGAAACTTAAGGAACTATTGACAAGTGCATCGGTGCTTACCGTTCCTGATGGGACAAAGCCTTTTATAGTTTCATTGATGCATGCAACATAGGATTAGGAGTAGTTCTAATTCAAGAAGGAAGGTAGTAGCTTATGCTAGTAAGCAACTGAAGGAACATGAGAAGAGATACCCAGTTAACACCTTAGAGTTGGCAGCTATTGTCTTTGCCTTGAGATGTTGAGACACTATCTTTTAGGAGAAAGATTTGTGTTGTTCACTAACCATAAATCACTCAAATACCATTTTACCCAATAATATTTAAACCTTAGGCATCGAAGATGGATGGAGTGTATAATATCATTTGACTTTGGTATATAGTACACCTTGGAAAAGAGAATTGTAACGCCCTAGAATTTTCGATCTCGAAAATTCGACAATAATACGTTCACTGTATAGAGTGCCGAGCAATCGAGTGCCAGAAACGTCAGATTGTTAGGGTAAAAAAGAAAAAGAAGTAGAAGAAGAAACAGAAAATAAAAGCACAGAATCTCACAGTCGCAGCGAAACAAAATATAATATCAAATAACAGCATTTACACAAAGAAAGCTGTAAATGTCAATTTACATATAATATATCAAAGTACAACCATTCACAAAGAAACTGAATAGTTGTAACAACTTGTCCCTGAATACAATCAATACAAATTCTAATACATAGCGGAATCAATACGTCTCTGCCATCCAGCTCGTCACCTGAGCTTTAGAACGACCTAACCTAAAATCTGTAATACTCGGTCTGACCCGAGCATTATAATAAAGTAACACCCGAGTCAGGCTGGAAACCAGTGTGAGTAAACCCATCCAATAAGTTGTAAAGCTTCTTGAAAAACTCAGGTAACTCATTCATCAGTGCGAGTTTTATCTTGCTATAGCCAAACATTTATTCCACAAAATATATCTAAGTATCTTTACTTAGTTTAAATGGCCAAGTTTACTTAATTTATTCCATTCCAGCCTATTGGATTCTACAATCCAATCTATAAAGAATTATAGATTATTAATTGACGTGGTTCCGGATATCGCTGATATCCGACCCCCATCTCATTGTAATCCAAACGTCATTTTTTAAGGCCAAGTTGTTTAATTAAACAATTCAATTTAAATTCGGAGTATCATATTCACATAGAAATTCATCACAGATATCTAAAACATATCACATTTATCAGCAGTTAAATTCAGGCATTTCATATCACATATCATCACAAAATATCAGACCAGAGATATTAAAGTATTCAATACAATTTAATCATCCATCGACTAGATTAACTGGTCGCATAATTTCTAATTAAAGAAATTAAATTAATTTAAACACTTATACATAAATTACTTAAAAATCCTGCTTAAATGTCATTAACTAAAATTTAATTAATTATCATTTACAATTAATTAAGACTTAATTAATTAAAATTTTAAAACATTTATCTTAACCATTTACTTAATTACATTATTAACTTTTATTTAATAATTTTTATAATTAACTAAGTAATTAGCATACATATAGTTATCTCAACTTAATTAAATTAGCATCATATTAATCTAAGTTAAGGATTAAATTAAAAACTTTTAAATTACTTTATTTATTTTCCCAAACGCTTAAGTAAAAACATTTAACTTTAAATTTGGTAAAAATTATTTTGAAACTTTGTTTAAAATCTTTCTTTTGAAAAGTTCGTTTGCTTCCATCATTTTATTTTATTTTTCTTTTAAAAACTTTGTTTAATTTTTTTTAAAAATCTTTAGGCCCAAAGCCCAACCTGAAACCCACGAAAATCTTCCCTTTCCCTTATTTTTTTCTTCTTTAAACCTTGACAATTCACTTGCGTACAAAACCGAGCTCAACCCCTTTGCAAACCAAAGCACAGCCCTAAGCTAATTCCCTTTCTCCCCGTCTCCCTCTCTCTCGAATACCTGATCCTAACCTTAACTAAAAACCAAAAAACCAGAAGACTATGCACCGTGCACGTGCACACCGCATCGTCGTCGCTCCGATCCTCGCCGCTACCACCAAGAAGTCGACGACGTCATGCTCATTTGTCTCCACTGCCCAGAACTTAGAAACCCACCTCCAAATCGAAATCGATAAATATGATCACCGATGGAACAAAACCCAATCACCGAAAACCGTCTCAATTCACCTCCTCCGACCACTAGAGACTCCGGCTCCTCGTCCTGACCTTCATCGCAGACCCAAGCTTGTTTTCCCTACCTTTGATCCAACTCGATGCTTCCCCGACGTCGCACTGGCCTTGAAATCAACGTCGACCAAATCAGGATTTTAAACCCTACTTCGCCACCGTTCATCCTCTACGACGAACAAAAAAATCAAGTATCATAACACTACATTTTGAAATGTTTGATTTTTCACTGTAATTTCTATCTTCCTAGCAAAACCACTTACTAATTATACTTCAAAACATTTTTAAAAATAGAATTTAGTTATTACAAACATTTTTCCTTTAAATATCATAACTTGAAATGGATTATATGAAAAGGAATCAAATTTTGAGAAGTTTTTGGTCTGTCGAACCAAAACAGAGACATGCACACACATGCATATATATACACACAGCAAACTTCACACTGATATGCTTACAAAGCATATTTATACATTCATGCAAAACATTTTCACACATTACTTCCATTATTTGACACATGCATCAGAATATAAAGAAGATTTGGTTTTTAAAGGGCAAAGTTTACTCACTGATTAGATGAACTGAGAAAGCTTTGAAATCTGGAAACTTAATTTTGAAGCTGGAAGCTTGATTTTGAAATTGCTATAGATCTTCTTTGATTAATTTGAATTTGAATCTACACTTGCTTCAGATTGAAAGCTTGAAGTAGTTTTAGTTTTTCTTTTTATTTTCTGTTTTGGTTTTAGAGTTGAAAGATGAAAAAAGAAAGGATTGAGATATATAAGTGTATACAGCCCTGATTTCATCTAAATCATTTTCTTTTATACTTTTTCATGAAGAAAACCATAAATTTTGACACTTGTATTTGCATGACATCCCTTAGCTTACAAATTTCCACAAGTGAATATTTTATAATTTCTTTTTATGTTTATATTTAATTTTTTATATTTTCTTTTTATTACAATGTTTACTTAAATTGATAAAACCCTTTATTTATTCTTATTTTAAGCTTAAGCTATTTATACTTGAATTAATAACTATGTACATATTAGTGTTTAAAAATGTAGTGTTTTAAATCTAATTTATTTTAAAGATATTTATTTTGAATTCCAAACCATAGTTTCCTATTCACATTTTAAATTTGTTTGAAAAGAATAAGTTTGGCACATTAAAATAATTATATTAGGAAATTATCCCAATTCTTTTAAATAATATCACTTAAGTTAGATAGCATATTTTATTTGTTTAAAATGATAAGTTTTGTAAATTTAAATAATTATATTAGAAGATTATTAAGTTCATCGTACCCAAAATATTATAACTTAAGTTCGTATATAGAGTTTAAACCAATTTATATTTATATCAGATATTTTTAATTATTAGAATTTTATTCGTTCGACTTATAAATCAGTATTTCTAATAATTTAATTCAGTTAATTGCCAATTAATGACAGTTGAAAATTCGGGTCGTCACATTCCTCCCCCTTTAAAACTTTTCATCTCCGGAAAGAAATGAAGCGAGAATTTAAATTATAATGTTTATTATCAGTTAAATTATTCTTTAGACATTCATAACTCTTTTATTTCAAAATTTCAAAAGAATTTTTTTTAAAGCCGTCTAAAAATTACATAATATTACCAAAATAGCTTTTATATAAAAATACTTTTTATAACTGGATGTTTCAACAAGTTCATCCTCGTTCTCACAGAAATTCGGTCATACGTTGATCATGCGTAGGACTGAAAATCTATAAGTACTTAGTACACCCGTTTCCAACACCCAGTGAAAATACTTAAAAAATATTTTTGCAAGAATGTGGAAAACATTTTTGGGAGAATGCTCTGGAAATCATCACTCCCTCCACGATCGTAGTTAGCCAGATGATCACGTCGCCATCCCAGCAAAACCATAGAAAATTGTAGGCATCTACGCCCCTCGGTTACGCCATGGAACCGCCACAGATTGCAGCTACACTCAGGGTTGCGTTGCCATCACCGAAAAATCCATGTAATTGTAGGCATCAACGCCCTCGAATTTCGCTGCCAAATGAAACTTCATCACACAGACTAAATAGATCACAGACTACATCAGTCGAGTCCCAGTGTAGCCAATAGGCACTCACTGCCACACGACATTCGCTATGTCTTCATAGAACGCAGTCTACCGATGTTACGTCGTTGTCTCAGCGAAATCAAATGTAGACTTTAGGCAATCACTGCCCCTCGACTTACGCTATAGAGCGCAGTAGATCGCAGTTACACTGAGTTACACTATCGTCACATCATGACCCCAATGCCTCTGTAGGCATCAGCACCCTCGACTTTCGCTACCCCAACCACAATCCTCCGAAAATTCAGTTTAGTCCGGACATCCTCTGGGATAAAATTTAGAACCTCCCTTAGGGCTCACGAAAGAACCACCCCATGGATCTCCTACTACAAGTTTCAATTCTAAATGGGAGTGCCTTTTTCCCACAGCATTCTCAAAACATTTTATACTATATAGTATCATTCAAATCATACTCTTATATGTATCACATATTAATCCCATTTGCATAAAATCGATATCTCAAAATCGATAGTTCTCAAACTTGGCTTTCCAAATTTCAAGCCTTTCAAAATCACTGGGTTCCAAAAACCTTTTTTCCAATTTCATAAAATCATATATATATATATAAATATATTATTCTTTTAACTATAACGAAATATTTTTTAAAGATCTTTTCTTCTGGTTATAGATTCGACAAGGAGAATTTATCATATAAAACAAACATATATGTAACTTTATGTATGCCAAATCAACATTCAAATTCGATTTCCTTTATAAAGTTATTTGCCACATTACTCACTTTTGATAAATGAGTTTCAGTTATAGTGATATCTCACTCTTACTCATTATATATTTCTCAAAATATACTTTTCCATTTCAAAAATCATTTTAACATTTCTTTTTAAAATTTTCAATATCTATTTCATTTAAGCACGTACATTGACGCAATATCAAATTCGATCGCTCACTCGATCACACAATTTCACTTCCAGACTAGTATCGTCCACCCAACTTCCTAGTGCGGACTCAGATCTGATTTCTTGATCAAAAACCATCATTATCCTTGCATAGCCATAACTATGATAGAGAATTTCCAGAATCAATCAAGAATGCATATCCAGGGTTCGCCGTCGAAAATCGAGTGAAAAATCCCAACTCGGACCGATATACTATCTAGAAATTCTGTACTCGAATCTGGATCAAATCGTTATACGAATAGAGCAATATACGTACATCCTACGTATTTATCTTCGTTGATTATTAGCTAAATAATTTTTTTATTCACCTTCATTTTGATTTCTATTCATTTATTCACAATTGCTTCAATTTCTATTTGGGTTATCACTTCAATTCTTATCTCAATTGGTATTAATTATAAATAGTTTGCAATCTGACCAGCTTGAGTTTTGAAAATTTTAAGATAGATAAGTGGTTGTAAAATAGTTATTTGTGGTAAAATAGCTGTAGAATAGTTAAATAGTTGCAACATAGTTGCAAAATAGTAATTAATTTGTGGGACAGTTGTAAAATTGTTGTAAAATAGTTAAATAGTTTCAAAATAAGTATGAGATAGTTTGGGTTTTAAAAAAAAGAAGTTTGTATAGTAAATAGTTAGGAAAATTTAGATTTTAAGAAAATTTATATTAAAATAATTTATTTGAAAATTATTTCAGAGTCAAACTGGTTCAATTTCCCAATCTCCCATTACAATCAATTTCCAATTTCTACTTCCATTTAAATTGATTCAATTTCGATTCAATTTGAATTTACTTCGATTCAAATCAATTCCTATTTGAATTCAAACTTATTCAACTTGGATTAAATTCCAATTAATTCAAATCAAATTTCAATTTGAACTAATTTCAATTCCAATCTCAAATAAAAAAAGTGAATTTATATTTGATTGTACTGCCACAAAATATTCCATACATTGATAGACTACACACTAGTAGTTCAAACACTACATCCATTTATCCAAAAATAAGAGTCTTACAGAAGTCATAAATCTAGACGCCTTTCCCATCACCTAGGGGTTTGGAAAAGAACAGAGCCCTAGTATTTTTTTACAAAAATCTCTCTAAGGACTTCCTTCCAATGGGCAAAGCCCGAACATGCACTTTTCAATAGGATGTCCCTGGCTATAACATTTACCACAAAAGGTTTCTACCCTACCATCAATCTGGATAACCTTCACACCTCCTGTAGGAGGTTCCACAACCTTACTCTTCTTCCATCTCTTGGGACAATTCCTAGCGATGTGTCCCGTCATCTTACAATGATAGAAAATAGTCGACTCATTGACGGTTCTACGGCTTTACGCTTCACCTTCCTCACTTCAGGGCAATGTTTAGGAAATGTCCTTTCTTATGACGCTTAAAGCATAAGATCTCAGAGCGAAACCGTTGGAATGTACCCTTTAATTCCTTCCTTGTTTCATTGCACTTGGTTGCATAATGACCCTTATTGTAACATCTATAGCGGGTGACGGTATCATAAAGCCCTGGTCCAGCCCTTCCCTTAACCAGTTTCCCATACTCCTGTATTGCTTCTTCTCGTTTCTTACATGCAGTTGCTCTTCGCTCCCCACGTCTCGCCTTCCATTCTTCACTTTTAACCATTACTCTCTTGGACTGGATTCTAGTGCGACTTCCTAACCTATAATTTAGACTTTGATTAATAGAATTTCCAGCTTTTATTCTTATTTTCCATATATATATATATATATATATCCATTTTATTTCAGATCAACTTTGCGTTATACACACACATTTCTATTTCGTTTGCATACCCAGTCATACTTTCAATTTTTAAACCATTCTTGGTTTTTTAATTCAAAACAAATTTCTTTAAAATTTTCAAAACAATGCTTATTACTTCCTTAAAACATTACATTCTGCTTTATCATTTGCTGGAAAATCAAACCAAGTTAACTTATTTCAATACTTTGAAAATTCTTCTGAATTTTCTAGGATTTAAATTCAGTTTTGAATCCACTTTTAGCTCAACTTATTTGCATAGTTAATCCTTACCCAAATTTCTATTTGGTTGTATGTGTGTGTGTATATATGTTACCACTTAATTCTTATTATTATATTTAATTTAAATAATCAACAACCAATTATCTTAATATATATAATAATTAAAAAAATATTGCCTTATATATCAAAACATAAGCTTATATAAATTTTTTTTTAAAAATCATTATATAAGAAAATAACAAGTATGCTCTCATATAATACGCTAACTCCTTCTAGGGTACTACTGATCCTATCTCTAATGAGTAATCCCCACCAGAGCTAAGATTCTTGCTTAACCTTCAGCTCTGATACCAAATGTAACGCCCCAGAATTTTTGATCTCGAAAATTTGACATTAATACGTTCACTGTATAGAGTGTCGAGCAATCGATTGGAATTGTTAGGGTAAAGAAGAAAAAGAGGCAGAACAAGAAACACAAAACAAAAGTACAGAATCTCACAATCGCAGCGGAACAAAATGCAATATCAAATAATAGCATTTACACAAAGAAAGATGTAAATGTCAATCTGCATACAATATATCAGAGAACAACCTTTCACAAAGAAACTGGACAGTTGTAACAACTTATCCCTTAATACAATCAATACAAATTCTAACACACAGCGGAATCAATACGTCTCTTCCATCCAGCTCGTTGTAGGATTACCCTAGAGGGGGGGGGGGTGAATAGGGTGATACTATAAATTATAAAAATATATTGCGGAAGTCTATAAAATATTTTCAACACAGATATATCAGAATAGTGGTAGCACGGATACTAGCAGAATAATAAATGCAGAAATAGAACAACATAGAATTTACCCAGCTTCGGCAAAACCCTGCCTACGTGCTGCCCCTAAGGTTTCTACTAGAAATTAAGTAGTCAGACGCTTACATACGTAAACTCGCGGCACCCGCTATCGACTAGCATTAACTCTACGCTCAAAATCCTACCACAACTCAGCCACTGAGTTGCGAATTCTCAAACTACACCACCGTAGTTCGTCGCCTAGTCAACAACTAGAAATTATAATCGTTTAAAAGAGAAAATATAATAAAAACAAATTTCATAAAACCCTAATTTAAAAAAAAAATAAAGCCTTATATAATTAAAACAAGGTCGACCCAAATTAATTTCCTTTTATTTTTATAACCTTCTTTGCTCTATAAAAATGACAGCCTCGTTCCTTTTACTTGCTTGTTCCTCTTTCAACAATTAGGGCTTTGGCATAATTGAAGGCGATGTCTGCTTGTAAGTCGATCGCGATGATTTTTACTTTAATTTGCATCGACAATTGACAGTTTCTTCACTTTGCTCACAGCTTCTCCAATTTGATCGAGTTCGGTATAAAGTGGTATGTGATTTTAAGTTCTATGTTTTTACTGGTTGATTTCTTCGAACTCGATCTTGATTCGAGTTGAATGATTATTCTTTTTCGCTTGTACTCGAATGCCCAACTGCCGATGATGTTAATTGTTTATATAGGGTTCGAACTCCTATATTTTCGTTCGTGTACATTTGTTTGAATTCATCAATTGATTTATCTTGGCCATTGATTTTCTTATGGATAAATATGATGATTTCTGACCTTTTCAAATTCGTATATTTCTATGTTACTTGGTTGACATGGCTTTGATTTTAGACTTTGACTTCGGCCATTGACATTGCTTTGATTTTGTCTTCTGTCTTTGACTTGGTTATCATGATTTTGATTTTAGTTTGAAGCTGCTATCTTTTCTCTGTTGGCGCTATCACTGCTAGTATGACTTCGATCAATTGGAACCTGAATTTATGTCGTTCTCTGGTCTACCTAAACCTGTTAGTCAAGTTTGCACTACATATATATGTGTGTTCATATCTATAGCATACTCGACCTAATGCTGAGTACATGTATATGCATTTGACTTTGATTATTTTGGAATTGCTACTGTTGTTGCATTACTCCATGTATGTATGCAATGTTGTTTTGATATTGACTCGGTTATTTTTTGAAATTCCCTGCTTGGCCTTAAGTATATTTTGGAATGTGTTTATATAATGATATTTAAGACATCCCTGTTAATCCAAGTGCTTGCTGTGTTGTGTCTGGACATGTATCGATGCATATGTCCGGGTGGGCATATTTAGCTCAGTTGTCTCGAGCACGTTTGTATACATGATGCTTTGACTCTTAAGGCAGTGCCATTGGTATTTGAGTCTTCACTTGGTCTCCATTGTTGAGGCGGCTGCATTACTGTTGTCGCACTAGTTTATTCATATATAAGACTGGTATAGATGTTGTGCACTCTGGTTTCATGATGTATCTTTGCATTGTGCATTCCAGTGTGCATATTTTTTGTGTTTGTATTCATATCTTCACTGTGTACATTTGTCTGTGCATGTCACTGTTTCATTGCTTCGAGTCAGATTCTATTGGGGCTTCACTTTGGTATTGTTTCTGATTCTAGCTACACTGTGACTCGAGTCTGCTTGCATCTGCAGTGTTGCAATGTCGTTTCATTGAGTCTGCTGGTTTGTATGTGACACTTCACTACTATCTGCATTTGCTTGTATACTTATCTTTATATATTTAAAACTGATATCACATTCACTTGTGTACATTGTAGTCTTTGTCAAGTCTGGTGCTTGAATTTGTCTCAGCCTTGAACCTTTGTAGTCTGGTGTATACGCACACATCTCTTTTGTTCATTAGCTTGGTCTGGTGTAGTTTCATTGTGCGTCGAGCAATTTTTAAGTGTACTGCTGTGTGCATGTCGATATTGAATATTGGTTGAGGCTTAATTTATGTGTCTTGACCATTTCATTTGGATTTGCACCTGTGTTGAATCCAGCTTGTAGCTCGGGTTTGACCTTATAATGATATCGTGACTTTATTTGTATTTCACTTGAGTTGAACCCGGCTTTTAATTGGGTTTGACCTTATTCTCACCTGTCCCTGTAGATTTATCAAGTGTATATCGATGTGCACGGCCTTGTGGCATATCCAGTGATACACTGTGTATGTCACTAGTTGTTCAGGTATGATAAATTCAAAATTAAATGATGACGAATAACCCAAACAAACGAGGCAAATAAAATTTTCACAACTACACATTTTATTTTACACTACAAAATATTTTCTTTTCGATTTAACTGCGTTAGTGTTTATTTTGCAGATTGCTCAGATGCTGGATTCAATATGGAATGAAGTTGAAGATAAATACGAGTGAAACGAGCGATACGTAGCGAGGACAGTTATGTAAATGAAAAATTATGATGTAATCAAATTTGTATTGTAATTGAAATTATATATATACAGTGTGAGCTTGAATTTGAACTATTCAAAATTGTAATAAATATTTGTTTGAATAAAATATCCGTTTGAGTTTAAATTCTATGTTATTTATTTTATTCAGCAAATATTTATTTAATTATGTGAAAAATAAAATAGTACATTAACAAATACATTTAAATGAATATATATGTTTATTATCATCAAAAAAAATCATATACGCGCATATTCAACAATCTCCCTCTTTTGATGATAACAAACATATATTTAAGATTTTGAATATATTAAATGTATTTGATTATTCAATTTGCTCCTCCTATTTGAATGCTCCCTCTCTACACAAAGCTCCCCATTCATATATGCATGTAAATAAAAATATGCAAATGAGCCTAGATGTAAATAGAAAATATTTGACCTTTATTTGTCAGAATCTTAACTTTTCTCTCCCCCTTTTGTTAACAGCAAAAGAGTAATAGTGTTAGAAAAATAGAGATAAAGTGATAGACATTAATACAACATTAAAACTCAATTGAATATAAATATTAAATTTTAATAAAAAATCAAACAAAAATCATAAATACTATATTTGACGCATATTCCACTTTAGAATGATATGGATGATGCAAAAACCATATAGTTGTATCTATTTGTGGTATATTTATATCAGGAATTTGAATATCTACTAACCATGCATAACCGTTAGGACTTTTAAATGAGATTAGTAGTATTCCAATTTTTTTATTAAAAAATGAATTCAAGTATCTTCTAACTATGCATAACCATGAGGACTTTTAAATGAGATTAAAATCAACTTTCTACTAAATCAATCAATTTTGATATGCATTCCATACATGCATAACCGTGAGGACTTTTAAATGAGCATGGAAGCGCATAATCAAAAATCCAAGTAATTCACCCATGCATAACCATGAGGACTTTTAAATGAGAGTGAATACTTTGGTTATTTTTATTGCAAAAAATAAAATAAAATGAAAAACAAATGATTCCTATTTATAGCACCATATATTGACATACTATATTGGATTTTGATGAGTGATGGTTGATAGAAATATGATAGAAATAGAAATGGTCATGAAATTTTTACCAACAAAAAGTTTTTATAACTCTTATTTAAATTTCTAAAGAAATTTACTAATTATACTGTCTCAAGTCATAACATATGATTAATATCAACACTCATCACTTTTTCAATCATTATTAATCTTTTAGATAATCGGTACGGAGACAGATTAATTAACGTAATTATTTAAAATCAAATCCAAAAATAATTATGAAATCAAATTTTCTAAAATGACTGATTTGAAACAAGGCCAATAAAAAATATTTTCTGGAAGGGGTTTTTATAAGAAAAATGTCTGCTGTTTGAAAATTATTTGAAGTGCAAAAATGCAGATATTTTCTTTAAAAAAACCGATGCAGCTATTGAACTGTCTCAACATAAATCATGTTTCACTAGTAATTTTTCTACCAACTAGATTACCAGTGTAAACTGCATCTGAATTTTTTCTTTCACTCGAGATTATCATTAGTTGAATGTTATAGACCAGACCGTGATGTTGCAACAAATTCTTGAAGACCTTTTTAAATGAAATTCTTTAAATTTTAACTGAAGCTGTGCCAATAAACAAAAACCGTGAATTAGAGTTAGCCGTAAAATAGCCAAATGTATTATCAACCAATAAAACACTATTATTAATCCAAACTAATATATATGAAGTAATTCAAAGACTCTAGAGATTTTTATAGTGTTCTTGGCATAAGAATATAATTGGCCAACAATTTTGAAAAAGTCAGAATCCTTATCATCATTCATTTCTTTATCAATAACTGGCTGATTTAAATTCAGATTACGGTGCTGATTATCACATTTAATAAATCGTTCAAGATGAATATACTATTACCTGTTTACCTTTAGGATAATTTTTCATTATAGCCCATTGTGATTCTGTCACCTTTGTATTAGGCTAAGGAACTTGAATTATCGCCCGTTGTGTGTCTGGAACAGCCAGAATCCAGATAACACTATTGTTGTTCCTTAGCCTGCCACCACACCTACACGATAAAAGGTTTTTGTGACCTATTTGTTTTTATAGGTCCATGGTTTTTAGTGGCAAAATATTTTGAAAAATTATTTTGTGGAGACCCTAACTATTTATATATGATCCTTTTGGCACCCAAATTTGTTTAACTTTGAGAGATTTTATATTTCTGCCTTTTGGAAGCCAAATTGGAACGGTATTCACTTGTTTGGGTATATACCAACAATGGTGTCCAAATTTTCTACAAATTGTGCATATTGAATTGACTTGATTAATTTTAATTCTAACATTTTCAAATTGATTATATACAAGTCTTTGTGACGACCTAAAATTTTCAACATTTGAAATTAAAATATTTAATTGATTTTATTTATTCTAAGTTGTTTTTAAACTTGAATTTCAATTTTAACTGTAAATTTGGCAATTTATTTATTGTATCGAGATTGGGTAAAAAAATTGAATCTTCAATTATAAGCCGATTAAAAATATTTCAAAGGCTTTGAAAATTTATATTGACAATACCGAAGATAATAAAAGCTTCAAAATTGAACTGAAACTGTTTTGTTCAGTTTTGACGTTTAAATCGATATATAAAAATAGCCTTCCAAGCCACATGCTCGGATTTCGACGAAACCAGTTCTATTGGATCCGTAATATTTTATTATTATCGAATTTCAATTTTTGTAGTGTTTGTGTGAGGACCCGCAAATCCGTACTCCTTGAATAGACACTAATCTCCATTGATTAACTCAAGATGAACGGAAATACGAATTCTTAGGGTTTTAAAAAAATGAAAAAGATAGAAGAAGAGAGAAAAGATAGAACAGAACAGAAAGAAAACAGCAGAACAATATCAGAATCTCATAATCGCAGCGGAACAACATATAATAGATAAATGAATAATCTTTAAACAAAGAACTATATCAGTTATTACATTACATTATACTATCAGAGTTTACAACAGTAACAACAAACAACAACAAACAACAACAAACAGCGGAAAAGAAATAGTATATACTAGTGAATACGCCATGCCATCTAGCTTGCCTCCAGCAACTCTTGAATTCCAGAATATCCTGATAGACCTGACTCTTGACTGCCCGTGTGGAAATTGGTGGTCACCCAGAGTTTAGGAAGGAAAACAATAAACTCCGAGTCAGTCATGTGACTGGTGTGAGAACTAAAACAGTTTATTTTATATTCAAAAACAAAATAGAGGAATATTTTTAAAGTCAATTCGCAATGCTTTTAAAAAATGAGACTACCATAAGGCCTCCCGCACACACACACACACAATGCAAATGCAGAATCGGAGGAGATTTCTCCTTATGATAGCCAAAGATGCTTGATACGCATTAAAAAGAAACATTTGATATTATTACTAGTGCATAGTGTAGGAAAAATCATTTCAAAAGTAAAGATGTGACATCCCGGAATTTTGACCCTATTATTATAATAAGTTTTTGATCAAATTTAAAATAAAATACGAGATTTTTCATTTATATATAAATAGATGTTGGATATTATTTGCTGTATATGAATTATAATTTATAAAATAGACTCTTTAACAATATTCAAAATTAAATTTGTATTATTCAATTAAATTAAATTTTTTATATTAATGACATTTAATATCAAAAGTATAAATGCAGTTAATAATAATAACTAGTACAATAACACAATCATATTAAATATAAATACATTAATGCACAAATCAAATATTTGGAATATTTGACTTTAATGAAAAATAAGATTTAAGAAGTGTTTCTAAATAACAATTTTTTTAATTAAAATAAACATAAGCTTATAAATATTTAATATAAGTATAACATAAAATTTGGCAATTAACATAAGTCTATAAACATAAGTACAAACTATAATTTGAATAAGATATAAATAAAAATGTAACTATGTTAAGATCAAATATCTTTAAACAAATTAACTTGTCTGCTAACATATAAAATCTTTAAACAAAGAAAGACAAAATGAATCATGCAAGCAAACATTTTGTTTATATGTTAGCATAAGTATGAAGACAATATGAAAACCTGCAAGCTAATTTTATATGCATAGTAAGATAATTATTCACATCAAAAATAAGACAAATCAAAGTTTGTCAGTAAAACATATTAGTACAAAAGGAAAACTACAAATATCTTTATATATATTGTATGTGTCAACAAGCATTGATTATGTTAGCATAAGTAAAAACATAAGCATTTAATTAGCCCACTTTTCTGTCTAAAGAAAATTTTCCAGCCGAAATTGTTGAATCATCTCAGGCCTTGGTATAATTAAAGATAAAGCAAATATTATATTAAGTTAAAGCTTGCTCAAGAAGACATTAAGTTCAAAGTTATATATATGTATGTTCATTTTTCTATCTTTTCATATCATTTAGTTCAGTCATTAAAACTTATAAAGTAAAGCCTGAAAAAAAAGGCAAATAAGTATAAACAAATTTCATATTATCAAGTTCAAACAGAATTCAGAAAGCAAAAGAAAGTTTACAGGAATTTCAAACTTCAAACTGCAGTATTCTTGCATCATCCAACTAGCCTCTGTTTTAATAGTTTTTGTGAGTAAACTTAATTTTTTTTTTGAGAGTTTTAAAGTTAATGAAACAGTTCAATCCTCTTTTATAAACTGTTTGATTATATTTCAGTTGCATATGTTTGAGTTGCTCTATGATTTAAAACTTAGTACAGGCTTCATATTTGATCAAACTCAGGTTATTTTTACTTAATTTATTACTAAGCTTTGGGTTTAGATAGAAATGCTGGTATTCTCTGTTTATAAAAAAATCTTTCAGGTGAGTAAACATATTTTCTGAAAATTTAAAACTTGATACTTGGATCATGTACTCTTATGTCTGCTACATACTGAATATAAGATACTCTGTGATAATGTTGTTATTGGAAGTTTTGTGTTGATCTTCAATATTTCATATTCCTGAACAAAGAAAGATAGATAAAGAATTTATACTTTATCTTGTAAACCATTTTAAAACTATGATTTTTAATATTCAATTAGAAATCTAGACCTTGCTTTGATACTTTACTGTAGGACATGAACTCTGCAACTTCAAATTTGCAGTAAGAAACAATGTGTGCAAAATTCAAAGACTTTAAACTGTTAATTCAAATTCATATATTAAATAAACATGCGAAGTTAGGATTTTTAAAATGAAAACGAAAATTTTTAGATTAAAAATTCGAGGTGCAGTTCAAAGAGAGACCGGAATTTATTTTTATCAATATTGGTTGATTCAACAAATTTTAGTTATTGAAAATTCCTGTGAAGTAAGCTTGATGATAATTTAACATAGAAAATTGTCAAAATAATTTTCAAATGTATAGATTGATAGTTTGAATCAAAAGTAGGGATGAGGCAATTCCTCTGTCGCTGTTCAATTACAGTTCACCCAAAGGGGTATTTTTCGATTCCGTTGTCTTCAATTCGAGTTAGCTGTTGAATTCGACTGGGGGGTTGAAATGGAGTTTGTGGGGACTGTAGTGGGTTGCCTAAGGCAAGGCGAACCACCGTGCACGTGCACGGTGGTGACGGATGTCCGGTTGCAGTGGCCATAACGGTCGCGTGATCACTCACCCGAGTCGTGCTCGTGTAGTTGCTGGGTTTACTCCGGGTTCGCGTTCGAGTGAAAGGGTCCTGATGCTAATTTTAGTTTACCTTAAACTTAATTACTGAAAGAAGAAATAAAAATATGAAGAAGAAGGAGTTGTTCAGAGGTGACTCAGGAAGTTGCGTGGGAAACTCGAATCGACACTTGAGTGAGAACAGGGTAGTACTCGGGTTCTTAGTGTGATGTCTCGGGTCTGTTGATTTTGGACCTGTCGTTTTCAGTTGTAATGTTTAACAAAATTTAGATACAGTTTAATACTAGTTTAATTATGAAATTAATGTTTTACAACGGTTCAAATTCTTAGCTGCTATTTTAATTATGGAATTAATTTATATTAAGTAATACGTTAACGAATAACTAATGTTGTAGTTAATACTATATTTGATTATACAATTTAAAAGAAGACTTTTACATATTTAATTAAGTTGAACATATAAGATAAATAAATCATTAACAATTACTTTTAAATTTGGAATTAACGGTAGATTAATTCTTGGTGGAAGTTGATTGAGAGTAATTACTTTACAAGCAGAGATCGAGTAAATAATTAAGAGAAGGGGTAAATTTGGAAATTATTTACTTAAAGTCAATTTTATGAATGATTAATAGTTGATTAGTCGAGTAAATTAATTAAGAGTAAATAAATGGTTAAGTAAGTAATTAGCGGTAATTAAATGGATATAATTAAGTTTAAAGAATAATTAAGACTATTAATTAAATGATTAATTGAAGTAAATAACTGGATTAAGAAGAAATTAAGTAATTGATAGTGCGAAATAAATAATTATGTAATTAAGATTTAATAGTTGATTAAGAAATCATTTATCAGATGATTTGAAATGAAATAGGTAATTAATTGTTAATTAATGATTAGAGTTAAGTGATTAACTCTCAAATAATCAATTCTAAATTGAATTAATTACAAATAAGACTTAAAGGTGACTGCTTATGGACTGTTGTGATTGAATATCTGATTTAGATATTTATGTGATGATATCCTATGTTACCCTGTGATATGCTGTGATATATCTATATTGCTTGTATATGTTCTATCTGTGATAAATGCTATGTTAATTCAATTGTTGAACTTAATTTATTTAAACTGTTAAGTTAATTAGACAACTTGGCCTTTAAAATGGCATTTGGATTCGATGAGACCGGGATCGGAAGAATCAAATTTGATTCTCCGAAAACCACATCGATCCAAATTAAACAATAGGTCGTGACTTATCAAATGGTGGTCGAGATGGTGTATTCAGAATGCAAGGGCTATCGTCGTTGACTCTGAGGGTGATTCCAAAATGAGTGTGACGAGATAATGCCTTCGGTTTCGTTCGAACCCGGAACGAACTTGTATGGATTGAATGCTTTCAACACATCGTCAGGCGGACGATGAGCATTCTAAGTGATTTGTTCTTTTAAAGGTAATCACAGCCTCAAGCCTCATCAACCGGGAATGGCTAAAACAGGGTAGGTGCAGCAAGGTTAGGTGGGTCATGCCCAAGCAGGACAAGATATTTCCCCTGTCTAGATGTCCCTTTTTTATTTCGGCTGTGTGGGCGGTTGCTAGCTACAACCGCGGGGTTTATCTTCTTCGGGATTGTTCAGTAAGGAATGGTTCCGGGCTTGTGTTGCAGGGGGTCGGGAGTGATCCTCGGTACGGTGATCTAGGCCCCGTACTGTGACGGGCGGTACCCCAGTAGCCCTGCCATTGTTGGAAATCCATTTACCCTGCGAGACCCTATGGTTTTGATTTGTATTACCCACTTTTGTGGCTAGTAGCTGGAATTTAATAGATGTAACAATTTTGGCTATTTTCTATTTACTTGAAAACCCTAGATACTATTATAATATCATTGGATTTCCTATGAAATGTTTTGGTTAGCGTAAGGTAAAAACTTACCCGTATTTATTTGTGGGAAGTCATATGTGATACCTTTATTTTGAAATGTTTTCAAAGTTAAACAACTTTAACCGTTTACTCATACTAGACCCATGTCTAACCCAGAGTTTATATTCTGTGTTTTCATAAACTCTTGGGTACTCAAATTTTTATGAGTAGCCAAGTGATAGGTTATGGACTTTGATTTCTGGAGGAGCTTGGAGCAGGAGTTCCCAGACGTATATAGCTATTTATGTAGTTCCGCCGTGCTGGTTGATATGTATTGTACCTCTGATGTATATAGTGATAGATGTATGCATGACTGTCAAATGTATTGATACTGTATAACTCTGGTTTATGTAAAACTATGTAATATTTATGTGATATATTATATTTTGTTCCGTTCCGCTGTGAGATTCTGATGTTGTTGTTCTTTCTTTCTCTTTCTCTTCTATTTCTATCCCTTTCTTTCTTAATGATGATATGTCTTTCTGGTAGTAGAAGGGCGGGTCGTCACAGTTGGTATCAGAGCATAGGTTGGTTATAACCTTGGCTCTGGTAGGAATTACTCATAGAATAGAGTTGTAGAACTCTAGAAGGAGTTTGAGAGTATTAATAGATATGAGCGCGTATTTGTTAGTGAATTTAAAATTGTTTTTATATTGTGTAGATTTATCTGTTGAGTGTTTATGGATTCTGGTCGGTGTGTGGGAAGCCATTTCATCGATAGGGATTTCTAAACTTTTAAACAAGATAGACCGACACATTATTGTTTTTAAAGGTAGGGTAAATGAAATAATTTTACCCAAAATTATATTTTGATATAAAAGAAATGTTTTTCTAAAATAACTATATATATACTTGGATGTTTGATTGTTAATAGTACAATCAAATAAAAATTTAAATGTGAGTAGTATATAACCAAATAAAATTATCTAAGTATGGCTTAAATAAAAAGGAATATAACTAAACTAGAATTGAAGTCCTAGAAATTTAAAGGGTGTTTAAATGAATTTTAAAAGGATT
The DNA here is from genome assembly GCA_030765085.1 of Allium cepa. NCBI lineage: Eukaryota > Viridiplantae > Streptophyta > Magnoliopsida > Asparagales > Amaryllidaceae > Allium > Allium cepa. The sequence goes on along the minus strand of CM060944.1, from coordinate 381,928,151 downwards.
TGGGAATTTAAATTTCTTGGGAATGTTTTTCCAAAGATTTGAAGGCAATAATGGAGTATTGTTTTGGAAAATATTGTTGAATGGAAATTGTTTGGAAAGAAATTTTGAAAGTAAGGAAGCACTGAACTCACTTCAGTCGCTGGAAAATAATCCTGATGATGATGGCCACATCATCAGTATTCATTTTCGAGTTTCTAAGGTGATGAATTGCTACTAGGATAGTTGGTTATGATAATGTTTGGGCTTGTTGGGTATACAAGTTGTTTTAGAAATTTTCAAAAAGGGAAAAATTTGTTTTGGTGAAAACAAGTATTTGGAATTTGAAAATTTGATTTGACACCAAGTGGGTAAGTGTAGTTATCCTTTCAAAATGGTTTGGAAATGAAACCGGGCAATTGAATTCTAAGAAATTCTATTTAGATAATATGGGAGGTTTAAATGAATTAACTGTTGAACTCATGAAGTAAGTTGATATTGATAAGAAGAAATCGAGAATTTTGATTCCAGAATTAAAATTTAATTTAAGTAAATGAAAGTGAAGAAAATATATTTGAGTTTAACCTGAGATAAGTTAAATGGAATTGAAGTTCAAAACAAATTTAATTGGATATAAAATTGGAGGGTAAAATGATTGTAATTGTGAGGTGGAAATTTATACCTTACGATAGTAAGTGTTATATATAATCTGAAATTGTGATTATAAGATGAAATGACCCAAATAAGTAATATAAACTTTAAGGTAAACAAATAAGTCTTAAGCTCATATATTGAGAAAAAATTTAAGGAATGGTAAGTAGCTAAATTTAACTGAAGCTGAGTTAAAATAAAATTGAATTTAAATGAACTCAGTCGAGTTATAGATAAAATTGAATGAAATAAAATTCTTATGTAAATAAGTAAATGTAAACCAAAGTAAGTATTGAATTGGATTAAAATAGAATTGGAATAAGTTGTAAACAAATCCAATTCAAGAATAAACTGAATGACCTTTTTATGAATAAATTTAATAATGAGTTGTTAATGTAAATTAAAATTTAAAAATGGATAAAAGAATAAATCAATTAGGAAATAGTTGGGATTTGATTAAAGGAAAATCAAATCAAAGATTTGAATGGGAATTGGTGAAACAGAATAAACCAAAGTTGTTAGGTGGAACAGTTTGAAGAAAATAAACGACTTAAGTAAATTGTGAAATGATTATTTGAAATATTGGTTGTCGAGTTTAATAAAATGGTTTGGAATCAAACTTTGAAATAAAAAAATGCAATGTAAGGATTGTGAATAAATTAATTGTGATGGACTCAGTTGTAAATTGAGTTGGAATCAATTTAAGATTTGCTATAAAGCTTAAGTGATTGTTTATTCACAATAATATTGTTGAATTGCATAAGGAAATGGGTTGTTTAAAGTAAATGGGATTGAATAAAATTTTATGAATTGTTAGAAGCAGAATAAGATGATTTTGAATATGAGTTTGTTTTGCTTAAGCACGTAAGTTGTAAATCACTTAAACTAAAGGAAATGGTTTGGAAATGGGTTGGAAATACTTGTAATAGGTGTTGAAACCCTTACATATGTGCTTATAGAAATATGTAATGCTAAACAAATGGAGACTCTGTCAAAACTTTTCAGAATTTGGAAACTATAAAAAAAAAATTAGCAATAAAAAAAAGATTTTCAAATTGGAAATTGAAAATAAATTAGTGGATGAAATTAATTTAAAATAATGATAGAAATCAGTTATAAATAAAAAATAGTCAATAAAATTAAATATTCAGAGTTGAAAATAAATTGAAATTCACAGGAAATTGGAAATAAGAGGATATAAAGGCTATAGTGGTAGAGTAATAATATAAGGGAACATATAATGCTTATATTAAAACTTAAGAAATGGATGGTGAAACTCTTAAGTAAAATTTGATATTGGGAAAATTTATTCCAAGTGGATAGAATCAGGATAATGTAAATAAAAGAAAATTGATATGGTTGATAGTCAATGGATGTAAATATGTAGGATGAACGTATATTATTTTATTCGCATAAAAATTTGATCCAGATTCGAGCACAGAATTCCGAGATAGTTAAATCGATCCGAGTTGGGATTTTTCACTCGATTTTCGACGACGAACCATGGATTTGGATTTTGATTAATTCTGGAAATTCTCTATCATAGTTGTGACTATGCAAGGAGAATGACAGTTTCTGATCAAGAAAACCAGTTCTGAGTCCGTACTAGGAAGTCGGGTGGACAATACTAGTTCGGAAGAGAAATTGTATGATCGAGCGAGCGATCAGATTTGATATTGCGTACGAATAGTATATGTACATCGTACGGGCTTGATTTAATAGATATTGAAATTTTGTAAACAAGTCAATAAATTGGAAAGAGTTAATACTGTAGATTTCAGAATTGAACTGCCAGAGTGAATATCTGGAATGTATTGTGTATTCCATATACCCATCTAAGGAAATGTGTTTATGATTCATCATTGGTTGTTCAACCAGTAATTCAGGAATTTGGAAATATAAATCCAATTTAACTATGGTCAGGAATCCAGTTTGGATTGTTGATCATCGAGAAACAAACTCTCGATAATTTTAGGGAAGTTTATCTGGATTTGTGTTCGGATAACTAGTGTCGTTAGTAAGAATAGACTGTTGTTGTTTGCTAATGTATGAATGGTATCTATGTTGAATGGTTGGTATAACAGCTTTTCAATTATCTTTGTTTTAAATTTCACGGACGAAATTCTTTTAAGGGGGAAGAAATGTGACATCCCAGAATTTTGACCCTATTATTATAATAAGTTTTTGATCAAATATAAAATAAAATACGAGATTTTTCATTTATATATAAATAGATGTTGGATATTATTAGCTGTATATGAATTATAATTTATAAAATAGACTCTTTAACAATATTCAAAATTAAATTTGTATTATTCAATTAAATTAATTTTTTTATATTAATGACATTTAATACCAAAAGTATAAATGCAGTTAATAATAATAACTAGTACAATAACATAATCATATTAAATATAAATACATTAATGCACAAATCAAATATTTGGAATATTTGACTCTAATGAAAAATAAGATTTAAGAAGTGTTTCTAAATAACAATTTTTATAATTAAAATAAACATAAGCTTATAAATATTTAATATAAGTATAACATAAAATTTGGTTATTAACATAAGTCTACAAACATAAGTACAAACTATAATTTGAATAAGATATAAATAAAAATGTAACTATGTTAAGATCAAATATATTTAAACAAATTAACTTGTCTGCTAACATATAAAATCTGTAAACAAAGAAAGACAAAATGAATCATGCAAGCAAACATTTTGTTTATATGTTAGCATAAGTATGAAGACAATATGACAACCTGCAAGCTAATTTTATATGCATAGTAAGATAATTATTCACATCTAAAATAAGACAAATCAAAGTTTGTCAGTAAAACATATTAGTACAAAAGGAAAACTGCAAATATCTTTATATATATTATATGTGTCAGCAAGCATTGATTATGTTAGCATAAGTAAAAACATAAGCATTTAATTAGCCCACTTTTATGTCTAAAGAAAATTTTTCAGCCGAAATTGTTGAATCATCTCAGGCCTTGGTACAATTAAAGATAAAGCAAATATTATATTAAGTTAAAGCTTGCTCAAGAAGACATTAAGTTCAAAGTTATATATATGTATGTTCATTTTTCTATCTGTTCTTATCATTTAGTTCAGTCATTAAAACTTATAAAGTAAAGCCTGAAAAAAAAAGAGCAAAGAAGTATAAACAAATTTCATATTATCAAGTTCAAACAGAATTCAGAAAGCAAAAGAAAGTTTACAGGAATTTCAAACTTCAAACTGCAGTATTCTTGCACCATCCAACTAGCCTCTGCTTCAACAGTTTTTGTGAGTAAACTTAATTTTTTTTGAGAGTTTTAAAGTTAATGAAACAGTTCAATCCTCTTTTATAAACTATTTGGTTATATTTCAGTTGCATATGTTTGAGTTGCTCTACGATTTAGAACCTAGTACAGGCTTCATATTTGATCAAACTCAGGTTATTTTTACTTAATTTATTACTAAGCTTTGGGTTTAGATAGAAATGCTGGTATTCTCTGTTTATAAAAAAAATCTTTCAGGTGAGTAAACATATTTTCTGAAAATTTAAAACTTGATACTTAGATCATGTACTCTTATGTCTGCTACATACTGAATATAAGATACTCTGTGATAATGTTGTTACTGCAAGTTTTGTGTTGATCTTCAATATTTCATATTCCTGAACAAAGAAAGATAGATAAAGAATTTATACATTATCTTGTAAACCATTTTAAAACTATGATTTTTAATCTTCAATTAGAAATCTAGACCTTGTTTTGATACTTTACTGTAGGACATGAACTCTGCAACTTCAAATTTGCAGTAAGAAATCAATGTGTGCAAAATTCAAAGACTTTAAACTGTTAATTCAAATTCATATATTAAATAAACATGCAAAGTTAGGATTTTTAAAATGAAAACGAAAATTTTTAGATTAAAAATTCGAGGTGCATTTCAAAGAGAGACCGGAATTTATTTTTATCAATATTGGTTGATTCAACAAATTTTAGTCATTGAAAATTCCTGTGAAGTATGCTTGATGATAATTTAACATACGAAAATTGTCAGAATAATTTTCAAATGTATAGATTGATAGTTTGAATCAAAAGTAGGGTTTAGTTCATGTTTCTGATGGGTCTGTTTTGCTCGATGTTTTCTTCATCAATGAACGACCGAGTTGGAAGTGTGTTTGAGGGATGAAGGAGTATGACATGGGCGACGCGTAGCAGGAAGCGCAACTCGAATGGTGGTCGGCGCTAAGAGGATGAGGCAATTCCTCTGTCGCTGTTCAATTACAGTTCACCCAAAGGGGTATTTTTCGATTCCGTTGTCTTCAATTCGAGTTAGCTGTTGAATTCGAGTGGGGGGTCGAAATGGAGTTTGTGGGGACTGTCGTGGGTCGCCGAAGGAAAGGCGAACCACCGTGCACGTGCACGGTGGTGATGGATGTCCGGTTGCAGTGGCCATAACGGTCGCGTGATCACTCACCCGAGTCGTGCTCGTGTAGTTGCTGGGTTTACTCCGGGTTCGCGTTCGAGTGAAAGGGTCCTGATGCTAATTTTAGTTTACCTTAAACTTAATTACTGAAAGAAGAAATAAAAATATGAAGAAGAAGGAGTTGCTCAGAGGTGACTCAGGAAGTTGCGTGGGAAACTCGAATCAACACTTGAGTGAGAACAGGGTAGTGCTCGGGTTTTTAGTGTGAGGTCTCGGGTCTGTTGATTTTGGACCTGTCGTTTTCAGTTGTAATGTTTAACAAAATTTAGATACAGTTTAATACTAGTTTAATTATGAAATTAATGTTTTACAACGGTTCAAATTCTTAGCTGCTATTTTAATTATGGAATTAATTTATATTAAGTAATACGTTAACGAATAACTAATGTTGTAGTTAATACTATATTTGATTATACAATTTAAAAGAAGACTTTTACATATTTAATTAAGTTGAACATATAAGATAAATAAATCATTAACAATTACTTTTAAATTTGGAATTAACGGTAGATTAATTCTTGGTGGAAGTTGATTGAGAGTAATTACTTTACAAGCAGAGATCGAGTAAATAATTAAGAGAAGGGGTAAATTTGGAAATTATTTACTTAAAGTCAATTTTATGAATGATTAATAGTTGATTAGTCGAGTAAATTAATTAAGAGTAAATAAATGGTTAAGTAAGTAATTAGCGGTAATTAAATGGGTATAATTAAGTTTAAGGAATAATTAAGACTATTAATTAAATGATTAATTGAAGTAAATAACTGGATTAAGAAGAAATTAAGTAATTGATAGTGCGAAATAAATAATTATGTAATTAAGATTTAATAGTTGATTAAGAAATCATTTATCAGATGATTTGAAATGAAATAGGTAATTAATTATTAATTAATGATTAATTAAATAGAGTTAAGTGATTAACTCTCAAGTAATCAATTCTAAATTGAATTAATTACAAATAAGACTTAAAGGTGACTGCTTATGGACTGTTGTGATTGAATATCTGATTTAGATATTTATGTGATGATATCCTATGTTACCCTGTGATATGTTGTGATATATCTATGATGCTTGTATACGTTTTATCTGTGATAAATGCTATGTTAATTTAATTGTTGAACTTAATTTATTTAAACTGTTTAGTTAATTAGACAACTTGGCCTTTAAAATGGCGTTTGGATTCGATGAGACCGGGATCGGAATAATCAAATTTGATTCTCCGAAAACCACATCGATCCAAAGTAAACGATAGGTCGTGACTTATCAAATGGTGGTCGAGATGGTGTATTCAGAATGCAAGGGTTATCGTCGTTGACTCTGAGGGTGATTCCAAAATGAGTGTGACGAGATAATACCTTCAGTTTCGTTCTAACCCGGAACGAACTTGTATGGATTGAATGCTTTCAACACATCGTCAGGTGGACGATGAGCACTCTAAGTGATTTGTTCTTTTAAAGGTAATCATAGCCTCAAGCCTCATCAACCGGGAATGGCTAAAACAGGGGAGATGCAGCAAGGTTAGGTGGGTCATGCCCAAGCAGGACAAGATATTTCCCCTGTCTAGATGTCCGTTTTTTATTTCGGCTGTGTGGGCGGTTGCTAGCTACAACCGCGGGGTTTATCTTCTTCGGGACTGTTCAGTAAGGAATGGTTCCGGCCTTGTGTTGCAGGGGGTCGGGAGTGATTCTCGGTACGGTGATCTAGGCCCCGTACTGTGACGGGCGGTACCCAGTAGCCCTGCCATTGTTGGAAATCCATTTACGCTACGAGACCCTACGGTTTTGATTTGTATTACCCACTTTTGTGGCTAGTAGCTGGAATTTAATAGATGTAACAATTTCGGCTATTTTCTATTTACTTGAAAACCCTAGACACTATTATAATATCACTGGATTTCCTATGAAATGTTTTGGTTAGCATAAGGTAAAAACTTACCCGTATTTATTTGTGGAAAGTCTTACGTGATACCTTTATTTTGAAATGTTTTCAAAGTTAAACAACTTTAACCGTTTACTCATACCAGACCCATGTCTGACCCGGAGTTTATATTTTGTGTTTTCATAAAATCTTGGGTACTCAAATTTTTATGAGTAGCCAAGTGATAGGTTATGGAGTTTGATTTCTGGAGGAGCTTGGAGCAGGAGTTCCCAGACGTATATAGCTATTTATGTAGTTCCGCTGTGCTAGTTGATATGTACTGTACCCCTGATGTATATAGTGATAGATGTATGCATGACTGTCATATGTATTGATATTGTATAACTCTGATATATGTAAAACTATGTAATATTTATGTGATATATTATATTTTGTTCCGTTCGGCTGTGAGATTCTGATGTTGCTGTTCTTTCTTTCTCTTTCTCTTCTATTTCTATCCCTTTCTTTCTTAATGATGATACGTCTTTCTGGTAGTAGAAGGGCGGGTCGTCAAAAAAGATATAAATCTTATCTAGCATAGGCATTCCGCACTTATGCCTACATAGCTACCATCTAAACAGTGGGGCGCCACCATAAGTGAATGATAGGTTCTACAACTAAAACTGTACAACCACAAAGTAATCAGTTTGCAGCAACAACATAGGTTAAGTATCTGGGATCCATACCATGATACCACCTCTATCCAGAAGGAATGACATAATAAAGGGGCCCTACCCCCTAATAACCTTGCTGCATCCTTCCTGTTTTGACCATTTCCGGGGTGTGAGGTCCGACGAAGTCTCGTCCACAAAGCTACGCTTTATACAAAAGCTGTGCTTTGATTCAACAAATGCTCAACGGCACTTAGCATATCACACTACCAAATTGGAAGTATATTACTAATAACCTTCAACTACATAACCTTTGAGCTCGTACGTCTCAGAGAAGGGTGTTAATGCTAAGAGAATAAATTCTCCGCCACCAACAGATATGTATTTGAAAGAAATCAGCTTTATATCTCAATTTGTAATGTCAGACATACAATCCATACAAGTCTGTTCCGGGATCGAACAGAACCGAAGGTACTTACAAAGAAGTCCTTGCAATCCGGATATTCACTAATCACGTCCGGACTTCCCATCACATATGGAATCTCTATACCGGGGCCATTCGGTGCAGAAACATTCGACGGTAATCCTTCCGTTTTCAAAAATATCCAGTCTTCAACACCGGTCTTCAAATGCAATTCATAATGACGTATCACATATTCGGAATGGGTTATACGACCCCAAGGTCATTTCCCGGCTAACCCGAATTGTGAGCGCTTATTCAAAAATAAGTGTGGCATTCAAATTCAAACAAATCACAACCAATACCCATTCAAATGTAAATATTGATAGTCGGTTATTTAACTATCAATGGATATGCACAACATCACCAGATTCCAAATAATTTTTCAAATTATTTATTTTCCAATAATATCTTTACAAGATATATATTTTCCACACTTCAACCATTTGAAAACAATTTTCAAATCACTTTTCATCTTTACCACTTTTGAAAACAAATTCAAATCATTTCCCTATACGGGATATATTCACAAATCTTTATTCATTTTCATTTCAAAATGGTTCATTTAAACCAATTAAATAAATCCTTACCGATTTACTTTATATTTACGTTCCAAATCCGTAAATTAATTCCCACACTTCAAAAATAAATCAACGTTTATTTTTAAACAAATTCCCTTTTCATTTATAAATTCCATAGTGAATTTATATTTCAAAATACCTATGAATATACGATTTTCAAATCGATTTCTAATATTCATTTCCAATTTATCTTTAAAAGATAAAATCTTAAAATATTCACTTAATATTGGAAAAACATTTCCATGCTTATTAAAATAAGTAATTCACAAATCTTTTTATTTTCTACACTTGAAAAAATATTCAATGTACTTAAATCGAAATTAAGTATACATTTCATTCTTTAAGGAAAACATTCTGTTAAACACATTTATTTGGGCCAAAACGAATGTTACGTAAAACATCGTTACAACGACCCAAATTCACTAGTATAGGGATTCGAAGTTAAGATAGATATATAAATCCCAATACTATATAAAACATTTCCTTTCGGAAATCATTTACTATAACAACAGTGTTATAGTCCACCATTTCCTTTTATTTCTCGAAAACATCTATTTCAACAATGAATGTTGAAATCTATGGTTTCGAATCTTAACACATTTTAAAAACATCGTTAGATCGTCTTAATTCTATTTAAAACATCACATCCAAAACATTTTCTTTAACATATTATTCACTATCCAAAAACGTGAATATACTTCGTTAACCAATTTCATCATTTCTATACATTTTATTTTAAAGGATTATTCACTGTCTAAAACGTGAATATAACTCCATTAATAAGTTATAACAATTTGCTTATCAAAATAAGTCATTTGCGGATTTATAAAACAATGTTTATTAATTCCATTTCTATTTATTTTATAACAACTTCCTTTTATAAATCTCCTTTATTAACCTATTTCAATTTATAACTCAATTATACCAAAAGTTCATATTATAAGTTAAATACTTAAAATTTATTTGTTTACAAAATCATTCTTTTAAACTTCCCAAATTATAAATCTTATAACTTATAAGATTAACTTATTTACCCAAAACTATTCTTTTAATAACTTTACAAATTTTATAAATCTACTGCTTATAAAATTCCATTTATAACTTCACCGTTTATAATTCTATAAATTTCATTAATTTATGATGAAGTTCATTTACACTTTGTGACGCCCCACCTCTATACCCACGCTAGCCAAGAACACTACGGTGTAGTGCTGTCAACTAGCGCGGAGAATAAGGCTGTTGAGGAGCGACCATCCATGTAATTTCTTATCACACGGTGGCTATAAAATAATCTTCGGAAACAAATATAGAAGTAAGCATAACATGCGAATCAATCACAGATATCCATATCACAAAGGCAGAAAGAGATATGAATATATATCACATAAAAGTGTACATCAGAGTAGTGGTCTAAGAAGATCCACGATAATACAAAAGAATAGCAACGCGTGCTATACAAAAGAATACAACTATGAGTCTATATCTCAAGTGTAAACAACAAAAGCTGCTAATCTAAACAAGTAGCCAAAAGTCTGAGTAGTGAATCACTGGGGGAGGAGTCAAGCAGTAGCACCTGTAACATCTCGGTCTGACCCGAGTATTATTTATAAGAAAATAATAAACGGATCAGTCTAGCTATAAATATCAGATGACATGATATAAAATAAAAGATATGGCATAAACATAAAATATCCATACTGACATACTACTATAAGTATGCAAATAATGATCAACAGGAGATCAACCGATAAGAGATAAATCAATATCACAAGAATCTTCTCAAAGATCCAAAGAGGGCATCATACCCTAAACTTGTACTCATGACAAGTCAAAGAGATAAATTCCAGAAATCAACACAAGAAATCCAGAAATCATAAAAAGGGAAAGAGGCCTATCACATGACGGTCCGAAGACCATGGGGAGCTACCCCGCATGTGTGAATGGAATCACACAGATTAAGGTCAAGACTAACCAAAAAGCAGAAAGGTATGTGTGAATGGAATCACACAAGTGGTGTCTAGTCTAACCTTGCAACGAAAGAGACATCGCGCAATTGCTAGTCTAATTCATAAAGCGATCATCAAGATCAACGAGAAGTGTCAATTACACTAAGCTAGTAAATATAGAAGTTTAGCTTCATGTCCCATAACCACTTGCTTAACTTAAATATTTACGAACAAACTGTAAATCTTCACTAATAAAATTGTCACAAGAGGTTCAATCGAACAAGTCCAAGAATTAACCGACGAAGTGAACGCAAGCGTTTCATACCACTTGTTTTACTAGGTCGTTTAATTAGATTTCTCATCCGAGTGAGGTAAAGGCTTGTATATACTAATAGATTGGAAAACGGTTTAAGAAAAGAGATTTGTTATTAAAAATAGAGTTGAAATTGTTTGTTAAAAGAGTTTTGATATTTACTACTAGTATTGAAACCTTTATATTATAAAGTGACAAAACACAGAAGCAATTATAGAAACAATCAGTCACAAAAATCGCATACGGAGATGTGAATATAATCCAAGGAAATCAGCTCAATGTTTTTCAGATAAGATCCCCTACGGAGGGGGGGTCCAGGGGGGGTGGCAACCCCCCAAGGTGGGGGTGCGGGGGCAACGCCACCGCTTACGGGGTTCGACCTGCCCGGTCAGGTCGCGGGGGTCCAGGGGGCAGCGCCCCGTCCAAAACGGTACGACCTAGTGAAGACAAAATGAGGTCTAACGACCTAAAAGTTAAGGGTCCAACGACCTATAGGTTCACGCGACCTAGGTGGAATGCGACCTACGAGATAGGCAAGTGGAACGACCTAAAGAGGAATGGGTCGAACGACCTAACGTGAGCACAAGTGAAGCGACCTATCGGTCCAACGACCTAAGGGGAAAAGGCAACCTAGGTCTAACGACCTAACTGCTCACGACCTAAGGGTCTAAAGGGTCAAACGACCTAGTGGTGTTCGCGAGTTAGCCGAAGCGAGCGACCTAAGAGAGACGAGCGACTTAAGGAACTCGCGACCTAACATTTGAATAAGTCAAGCGACCTAAGTGGTCAGGCGACCTAAGGTCTTACGACCTAACGACCTACGGTCTAAAGGCCACGCGACCTAGAGGATCTGCGAGCTAACGAGGCCGACCTAAGGTGCAAGCGACCTAAGGGACAACGGACTAAAGTATGGTACGCGACCTAAAAGATGGCGCGACCTAAGGTGAGAGCAGGTCGAGCGACTTAAGGCGATGCGCGACCTAAGACCTAGCGCCATACGACCTAAGCTCAAATACGAGCTATGAGCTAGCGACCTACGATCTAAGCTCAAATGCGAGCTAAGGCCTACGACCTAAGGCCCTAACGTACTAACATTTGTCGCGACCTAAGTGGTGACGACCTAACAAGGAAAGGCTGAGCGACCTAACGCTGCAGAGGGGATTTAAGGCCAGAAACGACCTACGACCTAAACCCCATACGACCTAACGTGAAACGACCTAACTCCAAAGTGAAAATTCAAGGCAGTGCGACCTAGCGCGCTAACACGCGAACGACCTAAGGGTTAGGTCGCGAGCGACCTAACTCCGAACACACGAAAATGGCCAGAACGACCTAAGTGCAGAAAATTCACCAAAACGCTAAAAATTGGAGTTTTTCGCCAATCCAATCCAAACCAAATGCAAATGTGCATGCAAAAGTGATAGGGAATCATTCCCAACAGTCCAATATAGTTATAGACTAGATTTGTGAGATAAATATCTCACCTTTGCACTAAAGTTTATGAAGATGAAGCTTGAAAGCAAGGAGAAGCAATCCAAAGCTTGAATCCAATATCTTCTACTTGAATTTGGAGTTGAATGTTGGATTATCAATTGAATTTGTGCTTGGAGTTTTAATTTCCCATTCTTTTCACCATTAATGCCCAAGCTTGAGTTAGTTAGGAAATTTATGAAGAGTGAGGAGAAGGGGGTTGGAACTTGGGCTTAATAGGCTAAACTAACCCAAAGTCCAAAGCGGGAAAAGTTAGTGAAATTTCACTAACTCCAAACCTATCGATGTTTATACTTAAAAAAATTGTAAACGACATTTCGAACTCAATGGAAGTGGTTTCGAGTCCTAATTTGACCGTTTGCAAAAAGTAGCTTTTCGGACCAAAATCCGATTAACGAGTTAATATTTAAATAAAATATTTAAATACAAACTCGATAAATATGCGGGTTGTTACACACTTCATCCTAACATTCATAAAAACTCGTTTTATAATTCAAATATTTTAATTTATAAATATCAATTTATAAATCCTTTATATAAATCAATTTATATTATTATTTAAAAACGTCTTTAAACTCTTTTATAAATTTAACCATTTTCTTTGATTTATAAAATAATCAAATCTCATAAATCCTATATTTGAACTTTTTATAATAAATTCAAAAATCCCAATTTAAACTATTTTATAAAATCATTTACCCCGTATTTTCAAAAATCAACTTTTAACTATATTTCTCAAAAATCATAATTTTTATAACATCAACATTATAACGTTTATTTATTTAAAATGAATCCATTCCAAAAATATTTTATAAAACGTATACTTTCAAAAATCACCTTAAAAAAATCCTTTTAAAATTCCAAAATTGGCCCAATGATGCTACACACCAAATAGTCAATCACGACAATAACGACATCATATATCTGTATATGATAATCAAAAAATATCAAAATATCTGAAATCAAATAAATATTGTTGAGAAATCCAGTTTGATCCCTCCAACCTGTTTCCCTGCATCCAAAGATGTGAGCACAATACCAATTCCGTTCCAGTATGGAATTATCGCGGTATATGGGATTTATGAAATATTATCCGCTTAATAGGCGGCGCAATAGGGTCTCATCCGCTATATAATGCGGGAAATCAACTCCAAGTACATAAATAATACCAATTTCACTGTACTGTGAAATATTCGCGGTATATGTTTTTAATAAATAACCTCCGCTTAATAACGGCGTATAATGTCTATTTTAACAATCAATAGATAACAATCATCATTCAAGCATACAATCAAGAAATTTAAATCTAACTATTTAAAATTAAAATCGAAACCGATTCGATTGAGTGAAAAGTTCTCACCTTGATTTTAATTTCGTTTTTAGCTTTTATTTCGAATAAAATTAAACGAGCGTTTAATTTACCCGAAATTTTTACTAGCTCCAAACGACTCCAATCCAATTCCATAGCGTAGTGCTCGTCCATATGAACCCAACGCAGCTTGTTTTGTGCGTTTTCGACCTCGTATGAAAAAGATATGAATTTTTAAAGTTACACAAATTTATAATTATAAATTTACAACATTTATTTTACATTTTTTAAACCCAAATTGCATCATAGCCGCACGTTCTCTATCCTGCAAATCTGGCCGCCGAACGCAATTTTGCTTCTTCCTTCTACAGGTTGAACGTGCGCAACATAGAACCCAACTCCAACGATACTAGGGTTGAATTTTGCGACCTCCTTGTCGACTTTGAAGATGATCAGAAGCTTCCATTTGAACGACCATGCCGAGCTCCATCCACGGCCAGAGCATCATCAAGCTCGGCCCTCCCATTGCTCCTAGAAATGCGTACGAATTGCAGCCGAACGCGGCCCAAATCCTCCTCCATCGTCGCGCCATACCCCATCATATCCGTATGGATTCGAAGCCCCCATCGTGCTCTCCAATGTTGTAGTTAGAGATTTTTGTTATACTGAGTGGATCAAGAGAAAAATAAGGAGAAAGGAGAGAAGGTTTCGGCCATAGATGATAATAGAAGTGGCGGCTCTGAGTTTATTTCTAGGGTTTTTAGAATTTTTGCAAAAGTGAATTGTAAATGGGCTTTTATAGAAAAAACGACGAACACTACTCATCCTGGAATTTCCAAACTCCAAACGAAGCGTGCCGGTTGGCGTTCCTAAGGTTTACCCCACGTTCCAAACACAACGGGACGTGTTTTGGGAGCTAATTCGATCATCTGTGCGAGTTATGGCAAAAAATATCGATTTAAAATTAAATCGGTAAATCAAATTTCTAGGCGTTTTGGCTTGCCCCGGACAAACAGTAATCCAATTGACACGAAATTTGAAACCATACAATAATATCACATTACGGATCCGATGAAACTAGTTTTGTCCAAATCCGAGACTGTTTGAAAAATGGCTATTTTAACTCGTCAATTAAATATTAAAATATTCAATTTTCACAAATTAACTTTAAATTCAATTTTAAAAGTTCTAAAACATCATCCTAACTCCAATGTGATTAAATAAAATTTTACAAATCATTTTCAATCATATTTAACCCGTTATTCAATTATTTCTGTAATTTCAACTATTTAATTATCGATTTAATTATCCAATTAAATCCAATTATTCGAAATAAAATTTATTCGACTCATAAATTTCACTTATTAATATTTAAAAATCAATTAAATATACAAATTTTAATTAATATAAATTCTGGGTCATTACAGTTTGGAGTGATCGTTTAGCTGTACGGTGGGCAAACACACTAAAAATTATATCGAAATTTAAATTTATAACTAGGTTCAAAAAGCTATCTTCTCCATACGATCAAATTTGGACCCAAAACCTTTTCTATTGCGCTCGGAATGGGAGTATAACATTATAAACGCCTGGTGGTATGCCTCGATTGGAGATCAAAAGTTTGAGTTGCGTTTATCGAAGCGATTTGGATTTGAATTCAAATTAGAATATTTATATATTCACATATAGGGAGCCAATGGACACGTTGAGTAAAATTCAAAGCACGTGTCTACTCTTTTCTGTCAAAATGAAACACACGTCATTTATAAAAAATTTGAACATCTCGTTCAAATAAAAATAGAGTCTGTTAAAAAAAATTATATACGAACAAAAACAAAAAATAATGGCCGCGAATTATTTGTAAATTCAAATCGTAATCAAACGAAGACGTATCTACGTTACCCTTCTTCTTTTCTCGCATTCAAATCATGGCCGAGCAATAAATAAAAAAAGGGAGAAACCCAAATCGAATCATTCCCAAATCATAATATTTTCGCGTTCATTTGAAATTAATAAGGAGGGGGTGGTCACAAATTAGATGGCACATCGATTTAGGGTTCGTAGTTGGGTTTCTCGACGATTTCGATTGGGTCATTGCGTGGGCTTCAAAGCACTGGAAGGGGAGGCTCGCGGTTGACTCGCGACTGAAGCAGGGAGTGGCACTCAGGTGCGAAGCTCCGGGTTGTGGTCTGGTCGTCAACTCATGTCGCGGCGTCACACGGGAGGAAGCTCGATTTTGTGGTGACTGGGATGTCAGTAAGCGAAGATTTAGGGTCGAAGAAGTAGGTGCGGCGGCATGCGTTGTCGAGGGCGGCAACCAAGTGGAGGCGTGATCGAAAACTGTCGAGGTCAGGCGTCGCAGGCATGTTCGAGCGGCATTCACGGTGGTTATTGTCTTCGATTTGAGTAAGGCCGGAGTGGATTTTTATTTTGGGGCCGAGCTGTTCGATAAGGCAACGAGGTAAAATTTTCGATTTGCATTCGTTCGATTTAAATTTTTTTAACTTGCATATATATATATATATATATATATATTTACAGAGAAAAGAAAAATATTCCAGTAAAGTATATAAGCATATCATTCAATATATATACTATAAACAAAAGAAGGAAAATAAAAAATATTTTATTTAAAGGAAAATGTGTTTTAAAAAAATAAAAATAAATTTTTGGTGTAAATCCAATTTATTATCTAAAATAAATAACTAGTGATTAACTGTTTGACTAATTCAAAATATTAATCAACTGCATAAAATTGTTATACAAGGTCTAGAACTGTGAAGAAAACAATCTGGAGTGGAAATGTATTGCATGCATAGGCAAAGGTGAGAACTTCTCACTCAATTGGATACTTGATTTAATTTAAATAGTTTATTTAAATTTTTGGATGTTGCTTGGATGATGGTTGTTATTTGTTGGATTGAAATAGACCATATGCGCCGCATAATAGTGCATGATATTATATTTAATCCCATATACTGCGATATTCTACCTCGAAGTGGAATTGGTATTATATATGTATTTGGAGTTGTTGATTTCCCACATTATATAACGGATGAGACCCTATGCACCGCATAATAGCGGATGATATTTTATAAATCCTATATACCGCGATATTCCACCTCGAAGTGGAATGGGTATTCAATTGTTGTGCTAACATCTGTGGATGCAGGGAAACAGGTTGGGGGGATCCAAATGGAGTCCTCAAATATTTGAATTTGTTTCAATGTTGTGTGTGATTATTTATAATCTGTGCATGATTATATTTTTGATTGAAATTGTTGGAGGCTATGATTTAGTTGAATATATTTTTGGTATCGTAGGATACCAGAAATATGAAATTGAATTTTTGGAATTTAAAGTAGAAGCTTTAAACAAATTCATTTAAAGAATTAGGTAAATTTAAAAGAGGAAATTTGAATAGATAAATTTTATCTTTGAATCCTATTGAATAAATTCCAAATTATGGGAAATGATTTTAATAAATGGATTTTGAGCAATATTGCTAAATAGTTGAAGAATTTATTTAAAATTCGGATTTTAAAATTGTTTGGAAGAAATAAGGAGATTTATTTTAAAAGAAAATAAATTTGGGAAATCGTTTGGAAAATTTGATTTGGTATTTGAAAATCTTTGGGAAATCAATTTGAAAATTGATTTGGTGTTTGGAAATAAATTTGGAAATCAATATGGGATTTGATTTGGTGTTTGAAATGATTTTGGAAATCAATTAGAAATTTGATTTGGTGTTTAAAAGTGAATATTTGGAAATCGATTTGAAAATCGTATATCGGTTGATATTTGAAAATCTAAATTCACAATGGGAATTTGTAAAGAAAAGGGAATTTTGTTTTAAAAATATACATTGGGTTATCTTTAAAAGCGTGGAAAGGAATTTACGGATTTGGAACGTAAACTTAAAATAAATCGAGAATGGTTTATTAATTGGTTTAAGTGGATCATTTTGAAATGAAAAGCGTATTTTCCCTGGAAAGCCGAGTATGTTTTCAAAATAGCTTTCAAGTATAAATTAAAGCTCTAGAGATGGTTTTAAAAAGAATATTTTGGAGAAATTATTCTCTTAATCTATTTTGAGAATCTTTAAAGTAAAGATTTATTTAATAAATTATAGAAGTGATTATCTAATGGTATAAATGGATATTTGATTTAGAAAATGGTTATTTAAATATTTATACTCTATCTACTAATTTAATTTTAAAGATTAGTTTGGACTTGAAGTTTTATATGAGATATTAGCATAATGTTTTCATAACTAATATTTAAATAAGTGTTTAGAAATGATTTTTATTCTAAAGACTTCCAAGTATATTTTGGATAAGTGATTTGAATTATATAAAGTATTTGGACTCGGCAAATTTTCAATGGAATTAAATAAATATTTGGAAATTTATTCCACGTGAGGAAGGTGATTTGAAATTTGTTTTCAAAAGATTGAAGTGTGAAAAGTGATTTGATTTTTTTTTTCAAAAGATTAAAGGGGAAAAGTGATTTGAAATTTGTTTCCAAATGGTTGAAGTGTTAAAATTATATCTTGCGAAGATATTTTGAAAATAAATAATTTGGGGGAAAATTATTTAAATCTTGGTGATTGTTGTGAATATTGGTTGA
Organism: Allium cepa; assembly: GCA_030765085.1. NCBI lineage: Eukaryota > Viridiplantae > Streptophyta > Magnoliopsida > Asparagales > Amaryllidaceae > Allium > Allium cepa. Next base: position 381,909,775 of record CM060944.1, on the reverse strand, counting down.
TAGTTAAATAACCGACGATCAATATTGGCTTTTAAATGGCATTTGAATTTCGATGCGACTAGGGGTCGGATTCCAATGGATATCCGAAAACCACATCGAACCTTTGTGATTGTGATGGATCTTTTATTTAAAAGATCAAAGTGGAAATTTGTTGTGATTTGTTTGAAATATGATTAAACACTTACTTTTAAAAATAAGCGCTCATTATTCGGATTAGCTGGGAGGGGACTTTGTGTCATAAAACCTATTCCAAATAATGATACGACGAAATGGGATTGCATTTGAAGATGATGTTGAAGACTGGGTATTTTCGAAAGCGAAAGGATTACCTGTCGAATGTCTCTGCACCGAGTTGCTCTGGCATAGAGATTTGATCACCCTTTGTGATGGGGATTCCGGATGTGATTAGTGAATATCCGAATTCGCAAGGGCTTCTTTTGAAGTGCCTTCGGTTCCGTTCGATCCCGAAACGGACTTGTATGGATGTGTGTCTGACATTACACTTTGAGATGTAAAGCTAGTTTCTATCAAATACATTTATGTTGGTGGCGGAATTTATTCTCTTAGCATAATACCCTTCTCTGAGACGTACGAGCTTAAAGGTTATGTAGTTGAAGGTTACTAGTGATACATTCCCAATTTGGTAATGTGGCATACGAAGTACTGCTGATCATTGTTGATCGAAGCATGGCTTTTGTGAAAAGCGTAGCTTTGTGGATGAGACATCGTCGAGCCTCACAACCCGGAAATGGTCGAAACAGGAATGTTGCGGCAAGGTTTTTAAGGGGTCACGCCCATAGGGCATGTCCATTTCCTTCTGGATAAGAGGTGATATCATGGTATGGAGCCCAGATATTTTACCTATGTTGATGCTGCAAATTTATTATACTTTGTGGTTGTTGCTTTATGGTTGAGGATCCTCGGATAAAGGTCGGTCACTACCGGGGATGGCGTACTTGTGTGTTAGTTACCTATGTTATAGCTTAGTTAAAGCGTAAGGTAACGTCGGCCTTGTTAGCAGAGATCCGGTTAGGTTCTCGGGGGCGTCCTTCCAAAGGCGCACTCATTTCGGTGTAGGAAGTTCCTTTGCCTGACCATTGTTGGAAATCCAAAGAAACAATACGCGCCCTATATGGTTTTAGTTGTATAACCTGCCATGGAATATGGCGGTAACCTGCTATTGAACATGGTAGCTATAGTAGGCATACGACGAAATGTGGTATGCTGGCTAAGATTAATATTATACTTTCGAAATGTTTTCTGCACTATGCACTAATAATAATATCAAAAGGTTTTCGCGTATCAATCATTTTTGACTGTCATAAGGAGAAATCTCCTTTAAGTGTGCGCTTGCATTTTGTGTGTGGCGGAAGGCCTTATGGCAGTTTCATTTTCCAAAAGCATAGCGGATTTCCTTTTATTTTATTTGTGAAAATAACTGTTTTTAACATCTCACACCAGTCCCATGACTGACCTTGTTTAGCTTAGTGCAATGTGATAGGGGGTTCTCGCTTCGCGTTTAGTGGCGAATGGGAGACTCTTACCCCTATACATCCTCTTCGAGGGGTTGGTTAGCTATAAGGCGTGACAGTCGGAAGGCTGGTCGTAAATGCAGGGGCAGGGTACCATTGTATGACGCGGCGGGGCTGGGATGGTTGAAAAGCCTACCAGTCGAGATTGGCCGCTGTTGATGGTAGAAAAACCTAGACCGTTACATTTGGTATCGGAGCATTTGGTTAAGCGATAACCTTGGCTCTGTTGGGTGTTACTCATTAGAGATAGAGTCAGTGGTACTCTAGAATGAGTTTGAATGTAATAATAGATATGAGCGCATATTTGTTAGTGAATATAAAATTGTTTTATATTGTGTTGACTTATCGGTTGATTGTTTATAGATTATGGTCAGTGCGGTTTGGCCAACTGTATCGATAGGGGTTTCTAACTCTTAAACAAGATAAATCGACATGATATTGTTTTAAAATTAGGGTAAATGAAATAATTTTACCCAAACTATTTTCGTATATGAAGGAAATAATTTTCCGTAAATTATTATGGTAGTATATGGTTGTTTGTTTGTTAGGAAGTGATAATATTGCAGTATTATCATTATTGTTGAATAAGAAATTGAAATGATAACAAACATCTAATAAATAAAATTGTATACAAATGGAATTTATAAATATAAATTGTAAATGTGATTTATAATTTGAAGTAAAATTCCATAGGAATATTTGGAAATGTTTTTAAAAAGATTTGAAATTTGGGAAATTTGGAAAATTTTAAATTCCCTTGAGTTTGAAAATTGTTTTCAAAGGTTTAGAAAGATAATGGTGAAATTAATTGGGAAATAATTTTTGAATTAAATCTGAAATTTGATGGAGTTTGGAATTTAAAAATATTTGGAAAATGTTTTAGAGAGATAAAAGCTATAAACTCTTTTCGGTCGTTGGAAAATAACTTCGGTGATGACTGCAGCATCATCGATTTTCTTTTTCGAGTTTCCAGAAGAGGAATTGCTGCCAAATTATTTTTAAAGGAACTTGTTTGGAAAACTGGTTTGGGTTTATTTTCAAAAAAATATGATTTTGAAATATTGGAAAGACTCTAGAATCTGATAATAATAGTTATGGAATAAAATTTTATAAGCTGGGAAATAAAGTTGTGAATGAATAAACAAAATTTACAATTGCATTTGAATGAAATCAAAATTGAATGTTGAAATTCATTTCGAATTTATAATTGAATAAAACTAGAACTGAAACTGAATATTGAAAACTAATTTGAATTGTGTGAAATAAAATGAAGTTGTAAAATTAGTTCGAAGTGAACTAAAAATAATAAAGGTGGAAATAAAAAAGGGTTGAGATAAAATGAATTGCAATTTGTAATGAATTAGTAAATGAAACTAATTTAAAATAGTGAGATGAATCAGTTGTGAATGAAAGATAATTGATAAAATTCAATATTCAGAAGGTAACTTGAATCCAAATAGAATTGAAATTGTAAATTGAATTCAAATGGAATTGAAAATGCAGGACTGAATGAAAATGAATATATAACTTCAATAGTGAAGTAAAAAATGGTATAAGAAGTAAGTATTCAAACTTTTGTAATGGAATGTGCAAAATGATTTTTGAATATAGAAATTGGATATGGTTGTTAAATAGCATACAAGTATTATGAAGGAAAAGGGAATTGGATTTGATTTTGAAGATAAATTTAAATTGCTCGAAAAAAGGTATGTAATTGAATTTCAGTATGAAATTTGATGATTTTCTTATCCAGCCGCTTGGCTATTTGCTTTCTTTTGAAATCTGGAGGCCCATTGTGGCATTTTGTAGTCGTACCGAGCTAGCCGAGCAAAGGAAACGCTGGTGAAATTTTTCGGAAATTTAGGGGTTAGAAAATTTTTGAGAAAATTTTGAAAGTTTGAAATTTAAATTTAAATTTGAATTGTTAAGGAAACAATATTGGTAGGAAGTTATGGAAAATTTTGAAAAGTTAGTTGAAGTAGTAATGAATCTTTAATAAAAGGATTTGTTTTGACAAGTGGTTAAAACTATTTGGTTTGGGAAAATTATAAACGGGTCAAGGATCATTCTTCTTAACTTGTATTTTCGAGACGAAATTCTTTGAAGGGGGAAGTCTGTGACGGCCTAAAATATTTAACTTTTGAAATTAAATTTTTTAATTGATTTTAATTATTGGAAGTTGTTTATAAACATGAATTTCAGCTTTAACTATAAATTTGGCAATTTAGTTATTGAATTTAATTTATTTAGATTGGCTAAAAAATTTGAATCTTCAATTATAAGCTGATTAAAAATATTTCAAAGTCTTAGAAAATTTATATTGACAATACTTAAGATAATAGAAGCTTCAGAATTGAATTTGAAATTGCTTTGTTCGGTTTTGAATTTATATTGTTCAAAATTGATATTTAAAAATAGCCTTCCAAGCCGCATGCACGGATTTCAACGAAACCAGTTCCATTGGATTCATAATTTTGTATTATTATCGGATTTCGATTTTTTTAGTGTTTGGAGTGATCGTTTAGCTGTATGGTGAGCAAATGTGCTAAAAATTATATCAAAATTTAAATTTATAATTGGGTTCGAAAAGCTATCTTCTCCATACGATCAAATTTGGACCCGAAACCTTTTCCATTTCATTCAAAATAGGTGTATAACATTATAAATGCCTAGCGGCATGCCTCGATTGGAGATTGAAAGTTTGAGTTGCGTTTATCGAAGCGATTTGAATTTGAATTCAAATTAGAATATGTATATATTCACATATAGGGAGCAAATGGACACGTTGAGTAAAATTCAAAGCACTTGTCTATTCTTTTCTGTCAAATTGAAACACGCATCATTTACAAAATTTTGAACATCTCGTTCAATTAAAAATTGAGTCTTTTTAAAAAAATTATATACGAACAAAAACAAAAAAAATAATGGCTGCGGATTATCTGTAAATTCAAACAGCAATCAAACAAAGACGTATCTTCGTTACCCTTCTTCTTTTCTCGCATTCAAATCATGGCCGAGTAATAAATAAAAAAAGGGAGAAACCCAAATTGAATCATTCCCAAATCATAATATTTTCGCGTTCATTCGAAATTGATAAAGAGGGAGGGTGGTCGTGAATTAGAGGGCACGTCGATTTGGGGTTCGCAGTTGGGTTTCTTGGTGATTTCGATTGGGTCGCTGTGTGGGTTTCGAAGCACTGGAAGGGGAGGCACTTAGGTGCGAAGCTCTAGGTTATGCTCTGGTCGTCGACTCATGTCGCGGTGTTGCACGGGAGGAAGCTCGATTTCATAGTGACTGGGATGTCAATAAGTGAAGATTGGGGGTCGAAGGAGTAGGTGCGGCGGCGTGTGTTGTCGAGGGCAGCAACCAAGTGGAGGCGTAATCAAAAATTGTCGAGGTCAAGCGTCGCAGGCATGTTTGAGCTGCATGCACGATGGTTATTGTCTTCGATTTGAGGTAGGTCGGAGTCAATTTTTATTTTGGGGCCGAGCTGTGTTCAATAAGGCAGCGAGGTAAAATTTTCGATTTGCATTCATTCGATTTAAAAAAATTAACATGCATATATATATATATATATATATATATATACAGAGAAAAGAAAAATATTCCAGTAAAGTATGTAAGCATATCTTTCAATTTATACACTGTAAACAGAAGAAGCAAAATAAAAAAATATTTTATTTAAAGGAAAATGTGTTTTAAAAAAAATAAAAGTAAATTTATGGTGTAAATCCAATTTATTATTTAAAATAAATAACTAGTGGTTAATTGTTTGACTAATTCAAAATATTAATCAACTGTATAAAATTGTTTATACAAGGTCTAGAACTGTGAAGAAAATAATCTGGTGTGGAAATGTATTGCATGCATAGGCAAAGGTGAGAACTTCTCACTCAATTGGATACTTGATTTAATTTAAATAGTTTTGTTTAATTTTTGGATGTTTGCTTGGCTGATGGTTGTTATTTGTTGGATTGAAATAGAACCTATGCGCTGCATAATAGCGGATGATATTATATTTAATCCCATATACCGCGATATTCCACCTCGAATTGGAATTGGTATTATATATGTATTTGGAGTTGTTGATTTCCCGCATTATATAGCGGATGAGACCCTATGCATCACATAATAGCGGATGATATTTTATAAATCCCATATACCGCGATATTCCACCTCGAACTGGAATGGGTATTGAATTATTGTGCTAACATCTGTGGATGCAGGGAAACTGGTTGGAGGGATCCAACTGGATTCCTCAAATATTTGAATTTGTTCCAATGTTGTGTGTGATTATTTATAATCTGTATATGATTATATTTGTGACTGAAATTGTTGAAGGCTATGATTCAGCTGAATATATTTTTGGTATCGTAGGATACCAGAAATATGAAATTGAATTTTTGGAATTTAAAGTAGAAGCTTTAAGCAAATTCATTTAAAGAATTGGGTGAATTTAAAAGAGGAAATTTAAATAGATAAAGTTTTATTTTTGTATCCTATTGAATAAATTCCAAATTATGGGAAAAGATTTAATAAATGGATTTTGAGCAATATTGTTAAATAGTCGAAGAATTTGTTTAAAATTCGAACTTTAAAATAGTTTGGAAGAAATAAAGAGATTTGTTTTAAAAAAAAATAAAATTGGGAAATCGTTTGGAAAATTTAATTTGGTATTTGAAAATCTTTGGAAAATCAATTTGGGAATTGATTTGGTGTTTGGAAATAAATTTGGAAATCAATTTGGGATTTGATTTGGTGTTTGAAATGATTTTGGAAATCAATTAGAAATTTGATTTGGTGTTTGAAAGTGAATATTTGGAAATCGATTTGAAAATCGTATATCAATTGATATTTGAAAATCTAAATTCACAATGGGAATTTGTAAAGGAAAGGGAATTTTGTTTCAAAAATAAACAATGGGTTATCTTTAAAAGCATGGAAAGGAATTTACGGATTTGGAACGTAAATTTAAAATAAATCGAAGGGTTTATTAATTGGTTTAAATGGACCATTTTGAAATGAAAAACGTATTTTCCTTGGAAAGCCGAGTATGTTTTCGAAATAAATTTGAAGTATAAATTAAAGTTCTGGAGATGGTTTTAAAATGAATATTTTGAAGAAATTATTCTCTTAAGCTATTTTGAAAATCTTTAAAGTACAGATTTATTTAATAAATTATAGAAGTGATTATCTAAAGGTTTAAGCGGATATTTGATTTATAAAATGGTTATTTAAATATTTATACTCTATCTACTAATTTTATTTTAAAATTAGTTTGGACTTGAAGTTTATATGAGATATTGATGTTTTCATAGCTAATATTTAAATAAGTGTTTAGAAATGATTTTTATTCTAAAGATTTCCAAGTATATTTTGGATAAGTGATTTAAATTAATTTGGACTTGGCAAATTTTCAGTGGAATTAAATAAATATTTGGAAATTTATTCCACGCGAGGAAGGTAATTTGAATTTTTTTTCAAAAGATTGAAGTGCGACAAGCGATTTGAAATTTGTTTTCAAAAGATTGAAGGGTGAAAAGTGATTTGAAATTTGTTTCCAAATGGTTGAAATGTTAAAATTATATCTTGCGAAGTTATTTTGAAAATAAATAATTTAGGGGAAAATTATTTAAATCTTGGTGATTTTTGTGAGTATTGATTGATAGTTAAATAACCGACTATCAATATTGGCCTTTAAATGGAATTTGAATTTCGATGCGACCGGTGGTCGGATTCCAAATGGATATCCGAAAACCACATCGAACCTTTGTGATTGTGATGGATCTTTAAAAGATCAAAGTGGAAATTACTTGTGACTTGTTTGAAATCTGATTAAACACTTACTTTTAAAAATAAGCACTCATTATTCGGATTAGCCGGGAGAGGACTTTGTGTCATAAAACCCATTCCGAATAATGATACGATGAAATGGGATTGCATTTGAAGATGATGTTGAAGACTGGGTATTTCCGAAAGCGAAAGGATTACCTGTCGAATGTCTCTGCACCGAGTTGCTCTGGTATTGAGATTTGATCACCCTTTGTGATGGGGATTTCGGACGTGATTAGTGAATATCCGAATTTGCAAGGGCTTCTTTGAAGTGCCTTCGGTTCTGTTCGATCCCGGAACGGACTTGTATGGATGTGTGTCTGACATTACACATTGAGATGTAAAGCTGGTTTCTATCAAATACATTTCTGTTGGTGGCGGAGAATTTATTCTCTTAGCTTAACACCCTTCTTTGAGACGTATGAGCTCAGAGGTTATGTAGTTGATGGTTACTAGTGATACTTTCCCAATTTGGTAATGTGGCATGTGAAGTGCTGCTGATCATTTTTTGATCGAAGCATGGCTTTTGTGAAAAGCGTACCTTTGTGGACGAGACTTCGTCGAGCCTCACAACCCGAAAATGGTCGAAACAGGAATGTTGCGGCAGGTTTTTAGGGGTTGCGCCCCTAGGGTATGTCCATTTCCTTCTGGATAAGAGGTTATATCATGGTACGGAGCCCAGATATTTTACCTATGTTGATGCTGCAAATTTATTATACTTTGTGATTGTTGCTTTGTGATTGAGGATCCTAGGATAAAGGTAGGTAATGACCGGGGATGACATACTTGTGTGTTAGTTACCTATGTTATAGCTTGGTTAAAGCATGAGGTAACGTCGGCCTTGTTAGTAGAGATCCGGTTAGGTTCTCGGAGGCATCCTTCCAGAGGCTTACCCATTTCGGTGTAGGAAGTTCCTTTGCCTGACCATTGTTGGAAATCTAAAGAAACAGTACGCACCCTATACGGTTTTAGTTGTATAACCTACCATGGAATGTGGCGGTAACATGCTATTGAACATGTTAGTTATAGTAGACATACGACGAAATGTGGTATGCTAGCTAAGATTAATATTATACTTTCGAAATGTTTTCTGCACTATGCACTAATAATAATATCAAAAGGTTTTCGTGTATCAAGCATTTTTGACTATCATAAGAAGAAATCTCCTCCAAGTATGCACTTGCATTGTGTGTGTGACGGGAGACCTTATGGCAGTTTCATTTTCCAAAAGCATAGCGGATTTCCTTTTATTTTCTTTGTGAAAATAACTGTTTTTAAGATCTCACACCAATCCCATGACTGACCTGGAGTTTATTGTTCCCTTTTTAAACTCTAGGTGCCCACAATTTTTCACATGGGTAGCCTAGAGTCAGGTTATCAGTTATACTGGAGCGAAGTCAGAAAATAGATGCTGTGGAGATCGGGAGCAAGCTGGATATCGAAGCGTATCGCTAGTATAAGTAATACTTCCTTTCCAATGTTGTGTTGTTGTACACTCTGATAATATATGTATAAACTGATATAGTGATTTTGTTTAAAGATGTTCATTTATCTATTATATTTGTTCCGCTGTGAAATGTGGGATTTTGTTATTTTTTTTCTGTTTCTTCTTCTACCTTCTTCTTCTTAAACCCTAACGGTTCGGTTTTCCGGCATTCGACTGTGCGGCATTTGATACAGTGGACGTATTAATGTCGACTTTTGGAAGTCGAAAAAAATCGATCTGTTACAATCTTTGTCTAATTGTATTAACAGTTTGTTTCCCTAATAGCATATTCAATGATCTTTCTCGTTTGAAAATTTTTCCTAAAGTCGTTGGCAATTGTCGGACTTGTGTTTTAAGATATTCATTTTTATTTAATAATTGTGTGCACCTTTTAATGGAATTTTCTCTCCTTTTATTTTCACTTTCTTTCAAAATCAGAAGTTCATTTTCAAGCGATTTAATTTTCATTTCTGATTTTTTAGTCTCTTCTTCAAATGTTGGACACTTATCACACTTGGGGCTTTAAGTTTGATAGTTTTTAACCAATTGATTTAGCTATTTATTTGATTCTATCAAACTATCCATCTGTGATTCTATTTTGGCATATTTTTCCTTAAGTCTTTCAAAATAGCCATTTACTTCGTGGAAATATATAAGTAATTCTGAGTGAGTAAGTTTTGATTCGCTTGGCTCGTCATCGTCGCTATCAGCTATATCACTTCGAAGGCACATATCTCCTTTCTCACTCTCTCTTATAGTACTTCTATAATCATCATCACTTTTATTCCACACGCTGCCAAACTCTTCCTTTTGATTTCTTTTCTTGATCGAGTTGAATTGGGGGACAATTTGCCTTGATGTGACCGAGTTTGTTGCACTTATGACAAATGATCTCCCGTTCTTCTGGGTTGTCTAGTGCTTTGACTATTCTGCATTTCAATTGTTGATTTGAATCTAGATTTCTATATTTGTGGTTCCACTTTTTGAATCTCTTTATTAGTAGTGCCTGCTCAGCTGCTCCATCATCATCATCCTCATCACTACTGCCTTTTACCAATCCTATTAAGCTCGTTTCTTTAACCGAGTCGATTGAGGAGGATTTCTCATTGTTGTTGACTTTTGCACCATATATCACACCAAAAGCATTCCACATTTCCTGTGCATTTTCACAATGAGAGATAAAGTAAAAATTATCTTGACTAATTGCATAGCAAGAGCACTAATCGAGATAATTTTCTCGTCTGTTATATTACACCCATTTTCAATAATGTCCTAACATTAACAGATTTTAAATAAAATTCCATTTTAAATTTCCAATTCAAAAAATCTGTTCCATTAAAATAAGAGGGTTAATGCTAGACCGACCCTCACCAAAAATAGCCATTTTAAAAATTCAAATTTGTAAAAAATTGGTCTTTGAAAAATCAAACTTTTTTTAAAACAAAAATGACTTTTGTACCTAGCTCCGATACCACTTATAGGATCGATTTCACCCTAGAGAGGGGTGAATAGGATGATACTATAAATTATAAAAATATATTGCGGAAGTCTATAAAATATTTTCAACACAGATATATCAGGATAATAGCAGCACAGATAATAGCAGAATAATAAATGCAGAAATAGAACAACACAGAATTTAACCAGCTTCGGCAAAGTCCTGCCTACGGGCTGCCCCTAAGATATCTACTAGAAATTAAGCAGTCAAACGCTTACACACGTAAACTAGCGACACCCGCTATCGACTAGTCTTAACTCTATACTCAAAACCATGCCACAATTCAGCCACTGAGTTGCGAATTCTCGAACTACACCACCGTAGTTCGTCCCCTAGTCACACGACTAGAAATTACAATCGTATAAAAGAGAAAATACAATAAAAAAAAATTAAATATCACAAAACCCTAATTTAATAAAGTAATACCTTATATAATTTAAACAAGGTCGGACCAAAATTATTTCCTTTTATTTCTATAGCGTTCTTTGCTCTGTAAAAATGACGACCTCGTTCCTTTTACTTGCTCGTTCCTCTTTCAATAATTAGGGCTTTGGCATAATTGAAGGCGACGTCTGCTTGTAAGTCGATTACGATGATTTTTACTTTGATTTGCGTCGGAAAACGATGGTTTCTTCACTTTGGTCACAACTTCTCCAATTTGATCGAGTTCGGTATAAAGTGGTATGTGATTTTAAGCTCTATGTTTTTACTGGTTGATTTCTTCGAACTCGATCTTGATTCGAGTTGAATGGTTATTCCTTTTCGCTTGTACTTGAATGCCCAACTGTCGATGATGTTAATTGTTTATATAATGTTCGAACTCCTGTATTTTCGTTGATATACATTTGTTTTAATTCATCAATTGATTTATCTCGGGCATTGATTTTCCTATGGATGAACGTGATGATTTCTGACCTTTTCAAATTCGTATATTTCTGTGTTACTTGGTTAAACGGCTTTGATTTCTGACTTTGACTTCAGCCATTGACATTGCTTCGATTTTGTCTTCTATCTTTGACTTGGTTATCATGATTTTGATTTTGGTTTGAAGCTGCTACCTTTTCTCTGTTGGCACTGTCACTGTTAGTATGACTACGATCATTTGGAACCTGAATTTATGTTGTTATTTGGTCTACCTGAACCTGTTGGTCGAGTTTGCACTGCATATGTGTGTGTGTGTGTGTGTGTGTATGTGTTCATATCTGTGGCATACTCGACCGGATGCTTGAGTACATGTGTTTGCATTTGAGTTTAAATATTTTGGAACCGCTAGTGTTGTTGCATTACTCCATATAAGTGGGCAATGTTGTTTTGATATTAATTCAGTTATTTTTTGAAATTCCCTGCTTGGCCTTAAGTATATTTTGGAATTTGTTTATAGGATGATATTTAAGACATCCCTGTTAACCCAAGTGCTTTCTATGTCGTGTTTGGACATGTATCGGTGGATATGTCCTGGTTAGCATATTTAGCTCAGTTTTCTCAAGCATGTTTGTGTATATGATGCTTTGACTGCTAAGGCAGTGCAATTGATATTTGAGTCTTCATTTGGTATTCATTGTTAAGGCGGCTGCACCACTGTTGTCGCACTATATAAGACTGGTATAGATGTTGTGCACTCTGGTTTCATGATGTATCTTTGCATTGTGTATTCCAGTGTGCTTAGTTCTTGTGTTTGTATTCATATCTTCACTGTGTACATTTGTATGTGCATGTCACTATTACATTGCTTCAAGTCAGATTCTATTGGGGCTTCACTTTGGTATTGTTGCTGATTCTAGCTGCACTGTGACTCGAGTCTGCTTGCGTCTGTAGTGTTGTAGTGTTGTTTCATTGAGTCTACTGGTTTGTATATGACACTTCACTATTGTCTGCATTTGCTTGTATATTTATCTTCGTATATTTAAAACTGCTATCACATTCACTTGTGTACATTATGGTCTTGGTCGAATCTGGTGCTTGAATTTGTCTCAGCCTTGAACCATTGTAGTCTGGTGTATATGCACACATCTCTGTTGTTCATTAGCTTGGTCTGATGCAGCTTCATTGTGCATCGAGCAATTTTTAAGTGTACTGTTGTATGCATGTCGACATTGTATTTTGGTCGAGGCTTGATTTATGTGTCTTGACCATTTCATTTGGATTTGCACGTGTGTTGAATCTAGCTTATAGCTCGGGTTTGACCTTGTGCGGATATCGTGACTTTATTTGTATTTCACTTGAGTTGAACCCGGCTTTTAATTCGGTTTGACCTTGTGTTCACCTATCCCTGTAGATTTATCAAATGTATATCGGTGTGCATGGCCTTGTGGCATATCTAATGATACAGTATGTTTGTCACAAGTTGTCCATGTATGATGAATTCAAAATTAAACGATGATGAACAACCCAAATAACCGAGGAAAATAAAATTTTCACAAATACACATTTTATTTTACACTGCGAAATATTTTTTCTTTTCAATTTTACCGCGTTAGTGTTTATTTTGCAGATTGCTCGGATGTTGGATTTAATCTGGAATGAAGTTGAAGATAAATACGAGTGAAACGAGCGATATGTAGTGAGGACAGTTATGTAAATGAAAAATTGTGATGTAATTAAATTTGTATTGTAATTGAAATTGTATATATACAGTGAGAGCTTGAATTTGTACTATTCAAAATTGTAATAAATATTTGTTTGAATAAAATATCCATTTGAATTTAAATTCTGTGTTATTTATTTTATTCAGCAAATATTTATTTAATTATGTGAAAAATAAAATAATACATTAACAAATACATTTAAATAAATATATATATATATATATATATATATATGTTTATTACCTTCAAACAAAAATCATATACGCGCACATTCAACACTCGTCCCTTGAGCTCCAGAACGACCTAACCTGAAAATCTGTAATACTTGATCTGACCTAAGCATTACAATAAAGTAACACCCGAGTCAGGCTAGAAACCAGCGTGAGTAAACCCATCTAATATGAAATATTTAAGCTGTAAAGCTTCTTGAAAAATTCAGGTAACTCGTTCACCACTACGAGTTTTATCTTGATATAGCCAAACATTTATTCCACAAAATATATCTAAGTATCGTTGCTTAGTTTAAATGGCCAAGTTTACTTAATTTATTTCATTCCAGCCTATTTCATTCTATAATCCCATCTGTAAGGAATTACAGATTACCAATCGAAGTGGTTTCGGATATCGCTGATATCCGACCCCTATCTCATCGATATCCAAACACCGTCTTTTAAGACCAAGTTGTTTAAATAAACAATTCAATTTAAATTCAGAGTATCATATTCACACAGAAATTCACCACAGATATCTGAAACATCTCACATTTAGCAACAGTTAAAGTCAGGCATTTCATATCGTAGATCATCACAAAATATCAAACTAGAGATATTAAAGTATTCAATACAATTTAATCATCCATCGGCTAGATTAACTGGTCACACAATTTCTAATTTAATTTAATTAAATTAATTTAAACACGCATATATAAATTACTTAAAAATCCTACTTAAATGTCATTAGCTAAAATTTAATTAATTATTGGAATTAATTAATTATCATTTACAATTACTTAAGAATTAATCAATTAAAAGTTTAAAACATTTACCTTAACCATTTAGTTAATTACATTACTAACTTTTATTTAATAACTTTTGTAATTAACTAAGTAATTAACATACATATAGTTATCTCAACTTAATTAAATTAGCATCATTATTAATTTAAGTAAGAATTAAATTAAAAAATTTTAAATTCCTTTATTTATTCCAATACATTTAAGTATAAACATTTGACTTTAAATTTGGTAAAAATTATTTGAAACTTTGTTTACAATCTTTCTTTTGAAAAGTTTGTTTGCTTCCATCATTTTATTTTATTTTTCTTTCAAAAACTGTGTTAAAATATTTTTTTAAATCTTTTGGCCCAAAGCCCAACCCGAAACCCACGAAAATCTTCCCTTCCCCTTATTATTTTCTTCTTTAAAACTTGACAATTCACTTGCGTATAAACTCGAGCTCAACCCCTCTGCAAACCCGAGCCTAACCCCAAGCTGATTCCCTTTCTCCCCGTCTCTCTCTCTCTCGACCGTGCACGTGCACACTACATCGGCACCGTGCACGTGCACACTACATCGGCGCCGCTACCACCAGCAAGTAGACACGTCATGCTCATTCGTCTCCACTACCTAGAACTTTGGAACCCACCTCCAAATCGAAATCAGGAAAAATGATCACTACTGGAACATAACCCAATCACCAAAAACCGTCTCGAATCGCCTCCCCCGACCACCGAAGACTCTGGCTCCTTGTCCTAACCTTCGCCGTAAACCCGTGCTTCTTTTCCCTACATCCGATCCAACTCGATGCGTCCCCGACGTCACACTGGCGTCGGAATTAACGTCGACAAATCAGTGTTCTAAACCCTACTTCGCCACCGTTCATCCTCCACGACGACCAAAAAAATCAGCGACCATTTTTCCCTTGCTCTACGATCAACAAGCTACCTCCAGAAATGATCCCGACCCATGATCTCCCATCGATCGTCGAAAAACAACAAAATCCCAAATCCCGTTCAACACATAATTTCTCCACAAAATATTAACTTAAAAATTATGATATTACCATTAAAAATATTAGTTTTCAAAATTGAATCAGATTATATAGGAAAATCTTAAAATCATGAAAGTCGAATTTTTGTGATGTTTGATTTTTCATTGTAATTTCTATCTTCCCAGTAAAACCACTTACTAGTTATACTTCAATAAACTATTAAAAATAGAATTTAGTTATTACGAACATTTTTCCTTTAAAGATCATAACCTGAAATGGATTATATGAAAAGGAATCAAATTTTGAGAAGTTTTTGGTCTGTTGAACCAAAAAAGAGACATGCACACTATGATAACCCAGATTTTTTTTAACATTAGAAATTGGATAATTATCTGATTCAATTATTAAAAATACTGATTTATAGATTGGATAGAAAAAATTCTGATATTAAAGGATATTTAGATATATAAATGAATTTGGAAATATAAGGGAAGCTGAATTATAAATATATGTATAAATATTTATTTGATAATCTACTAAATAATTATTTATCATTGGAAAATTATCCCTCTAGAACAAATAATGTGTTGTCAAATGTATATCTATATATATGGGTTGATTTTAAATTTGATATAAATTAAAATTGAATTTGAATTGGAAATTCAAGAGGATAAATATCTTAAAGTAATTTGGATATAAAATATTATATATGATTTTACTTCTTTACATAATTGGTTTTATGTTATTTTCTTTCAAAAGATATATTTATATAAATTAAAAATAATGTATTTACTAAATAGAAAAAATATATATAGATATTTATTTTAGTGTTAAAAATATATAATACAACTTTAAATAAATATTTGAAAATTATATACATATATATCTAGAATTGGGTTGTAAGTGTATAAAATGAGGCTTAATTAAAAGATTTAAAAAAAAAATTCTTTTATATACTTGAAAATAAACATAGTAGTATATATAAATATAAATATAATACATATTTAAGGATGATACATGTATTTATGATATAAATATAATAAGTAAAAATTTAAAACATAAAATTCTTTATCTTGACATTTGTAAGCAATTTAAATAAAGGAATAAACAAATGTAAGGTTTTAATTATATGTAGTTAACAAGTGGCAAGATATGTTTTTCTTTCAAAAACTTTAATGTAAAATTCCAACCAGGCTTCACTTTTCTTTTGAAAAATCTAAAAACAACTACCCTATACAATTTTAAAAGTGGAAAACTTAAATACTAACCAAAGAAGCAATTACAAACTCAGATCAGAAGAGAAACAAATAAAAATCAAAACTGGTTAGTATTCAAGTTTTCAACCTCAAGCGAATAAAATTCAAGTGCAAATTTCAGTTTTTTTTGCAAACCTGAATCTCAAACAACAATCAAAGAAACCTGTTTTCGAGTGCAAGTCTGAAAGCAGATCAGAAATCAAAACTTTTGTTTCAAAATCTAGATCAAATAAGTACCTATAGCTTTGTTCTCTATTTCCATAAATCAGGCGAGTAAACAGATCTTGTTTCGCCTATTTTCCAAAATGCATGTGGGTTAAAAATTTTGTTAGAAAATCAGGATTTTTCTTTCTGTTTGAAATCATGATTGAAATAAAGTGACAAAGTGGTGTATGTATACAAATATGACTGAACATATATAAGAATTTGACTGTGCATGTTTGAAAATAGATATATGTATTTCTGTTTCAAGTTATACAGGTTTCAAATCTGTTAAAAAATTAAATATCTTATTCTCTGATCATCAATAGACTTGGATATCTAAATGAAGCATATTTAAATTGTCAAATCAAAATGCTAAAAATATTTTTAAGTGTTAAAATGAATAGGAGTGCTGGAAAATTAATAAAATACGGTGAAATCAGATATGTACAAAAATTTAGTTGATTAAAATTTTGGGTTTGATTACATGATCCTGATCGTTTTCTTAAATCATGAATTTCAAAAGAGGAATTGGGATTTTTAATTCGGAATTGTGTGTGAAATGGAAGTTGAACGTGAAGTTATTTTTTTTATGAATTCCGGCGATTGGGAAGAGAGGTAGGTCTCGTGGTTGGGGCCATTGTAGAATTGGTGGTCAGGGATCATCGAAAAATTATTGGATGTATTGATAACCCTCGGTGGCGACGGCGCGACAACGTTTTAGGGTTTTATGTCCTTTTTTGCTCGTTGATGATGCAGAGGCTTGTTCATTGTTTAGGTCATATCGAACTACATGGGACTGAGGGGAATTGGTGCATGGATGGTCATCTATGCTTTGGCCGGAGTTGTAGAGCTTCGGATAGCTTGAGCCATCGGAGCGTGATGATTTCTGGCGATCTTGTTAAATCCTGTAGGTAATTTTTGGCTCGATTTTGAGTTTGTTGTTAATTCACCAAACTGGGTGATCGTACGGTTAGTTGGGGTGAACGGCTTGCCAGGATGGTGGTGACGGTCATAGGTCGATCTGTTGGCTGTGCATGTGCACCAGGTTTCAGTGCAGGTTGATTTGATTTTGGGAACTTAGATTTTGACTTGAGTGATAACTCGGGAAGGGGAATGAATTTCTCGAAGATGGATGCGAGTTTAGAAGCGAGAGTGGTATTATAACAGTTTTAATTTTTAACCAAGTAAAGAAATAATATACATATAGGTGAGGAGGAAACTCGAGGCGAGACTCGTGTAAATTTCGAGTTGATCCCGAAGCAGTAGTTTATATCTTGTTTTTAAAGGTTTTGAAAGCAAAGTATTTGATATTATAGGTTTTAATCAACCTAAATTTGTTAAAGTTACTTTAGAACTTAATTTTTAACTATAAATTAAGTTTTGATAAATATGTTAAAATATGTGATTAGGTAATTAATAAAGAAAATGTTTTATCTTAAACATTAATCAGGGTTGATAAATTAATGAGGTAGTTAAAGAATAATTAATTTATTACATTTATTAGTAATTGAAAATTTATGGTTAATTAATTAGGAATTAATTACTTAAAAGCCAATTACTTAATGTAGATAATTAAAGGATTAATCTATTAAAGGTTAATTAATTTAATTAGATATTAAAGGCTTAATTAATTAATAATCAAGGTTAATTAATTGAGGATAATTAACCAAAAGGATAATTTTTTGATGAAGTAATTAAAGGTATATTACTTCAGGGAAGCAATTAAGGAGTGATTATTTAGTGTAATTAATTAAATGATTTAATTAATTAAGGATTAATTAATCAATGAGTATGATAAATTAAAGGATAATTAGTCAAGGGTGATCAAATAAGATGGATAATTAAAAGATGATTAATTAATGGTTGGTAATTAATTACTATTAAGTAAGCAGGAGTTAACGTGATTAAAGTAATTAATTTGATTTAATCAGAAATGGAGTGACTAATTAATCTTGTTTATGAATGACTGATTGATATTTCTGATATGAAATGTTGGTGATATGATATGTTTGTCTTGAACAGTGATAATGTGGTTTTCTATGATGAATTGCTGTGTAAAAGTGATATCCAGTATTTAAAATTTAATTGTTTTCACTTGAATAACTTGGGTTAAGATGACATCGGATTCGAAGAGACCGGAGTCGAGTATTAGTAAATACCTGAAACCACTTCGATTTGTAATTCCATGTTCATTATAAATTTGATATGTGTAATCAAACAGGCAGAAATGAAAAGGTTAAGAATCATGAATATTTAAAACTGTGTTGTGATCTCTAGACATTGTTGGAAATAAGTGTTTGACTTAAATAAGTCGAGAACTCGTAGCGAGTTACCCTGGTTTCGCAAATAGGTTTCATTAGTTAGTATTTCATGTTATATGGGTTTAATTGATAGGTGGAATCAATAGGCTGAAATGGAATGATTTAAGTGAATTGGACAATTTAATCTAAGTTTTGGTACTTAGAAATTGATGTGTGACATATGTGATGTCTATAACGACTTGTGAAGTTGTAAATTGGTACAAGTTACCTTGGATTTATATAAGTTGTATGGTTTTGTGTTCCATGTTAGATGGGTTACTCGCGCTGCTTTGCAGCCTAATTCGGGTATTACTGTGATGTAATGCTCGGGCCAGACCGAGTATTATAGATTTACAGTTAAGGACGTTCTGGAGCTCAGGAGGCGAGCTAGATGGCAGGAACGTATGGAGAGTATTCCACTGTGTATATTATTATATTTATCTGCGACAAGTAATTTTAATTGCCCAGTGATTGTGAAATATTATAACTCCATTGTATTAAAATGTAATTGACAGATTCAGCTATTCTTTGTGTATAGAATATTATTTGATATTATATATATTATCCGCTGCGAATGTGAGATGTTGGCATTTCTGTTTCTTCTTTTCTTCTATTTTTTTCATCTTTTCCTAACTATCTGGAATTTTCGAGATCAAAAAATTCCGGGTCATTACATTTGGTATCAGAGCAGAAGGATAGGCGAGAACCTTAACTCTGGTGGGATACTCATTAAGGATAGGGTCAATAGTGCCCTAGAATGAGTTGAGTGTAATATTTATATGAGAGAGCGTACTTGTTATTTTCTTATATAATGGTTTTAAAAGTAAATGATTTTTATATAAATTTATATATAAAGCAACAATTCTTCTAACCATTATATATTAAGGTAATTGGTTGTTGTATTATTTGAAAATTTTAATATAAGAACTAAATGGTAATAGAAATACAACCAAATTGAATTTAAATAAAGATAAGTTTGAAATGGATTCAAAACCGAAATTAAAATCTTGGATTTGGAGAAGAGCTTCAGAACAAGATAATAATGAATTGGTATCCAGATATGATAATGTTGGTTATTATCATAAATGATTGTTGTGTTTAATAATAAAAGGTGTATTAATGAGTAAGCAAAATGAAATGTTTTAAGGAAGTAAAACATTTGGGTAAGTATGACTTATTAATTGAAACTAATAATGATATAAATCGTGAAGTTTTAAATCTAGTCCAGAATTTGGAAATTAGTTTCAAAATGATAAAGAAATAATAAATAATGTTATTTAATGTATTTGAATGAAGGGTCCTGTTTCAAACAAGAGTTGTTTGAAAATTTAAAGGAATTTGTTTTAAATTAAAACCAAGGTGGTTTAAAATTTAAAGTAACTTGGTGTGTAAAGGAAATAAATATGTATATTGAATTAAACTCTAAGGTTGAGTTTTGAATTTTCCTTGGAATGTGATGTGAAAACCCAAAGTGATAAGTTTTTGAACTTATAAATAAGATTGGGTATTAATATGAAGTTTAAAATTTGAAATAACAATTCAGATGGGGTAAAATTGACAGGATTAAATTAAAGTGAATTTAATTTGGGAAATTAAATAAGTTTAGAACAGGCAACCTGAATTGGAAATTTCAAGATGAAATTGAGATTTAACTTGAAAAGTTAAATGGTTGATTTGAATTGGAAATTTGTGTGATCTCAAAATAGGTTTGAGATCCGGAAATTGAAAATGGATGGATGTTTTAAATTAATTTGAATGATACCATCTTGTTGTTATTAATAGTCTTTAAGCTGAAATTGGATTTGTTTAAATGAATGAAGAAATAGGGTGTGGTAATATATCCATTATTAAGATAAAATGGAATTTGGATTCAAAATTAAATGGTTTAAAGATATAGGTTGATTTGATTTACAGGATTAAATCAACACTTAAAAATTTAACTCGAATTTATATAATTCGGAACAGTTTAAACTTGAAATTTGAATTGAATTAGTTCAAATTGAATTTGATTTGAATAATTTGGAATTGTGATTAAAGTTGAATAGGTTTAAAATTCAAATGGAATTTGATTTGAATTTGGAAAGAAATTGAGGTTAATTCAACTTGAATTGGGGTTAAATCAATTTCAATGGAAATTGAAGTCATTTAAATTAGAATTGAGTCAATTTAAATGGAAGTGGAAATTTAAATTGAATTGATGGGGATAGAGATTGGGAATTGAACAGTTTGGCTCTGGACTATTTTCGAAATAATTTTTTTAATACAAATCTATTTTTCCAAGCTATTTACTATACAACTTTTCTTTTTAAACCTAAAACTATCTTATAGTTGTTTTACAATTATTTTTGAAACTTTATAACTTTTCAACTATTTTATAAACTAATTGTTGTTTTTCAACTACTTTAT
The DNA here is from genome assembly GCA_030765085.1 of Allium cepa. Taxonomy (NCBI): domain Eukaryota; kingdom Viridiplantae; phylum Streptophyta; class Magnoliopsida; order Asparagales; family Amaryllidaceae; genus Allium; species Allium cepa. Next base: position 381,888,688 of record CM060944.1, on the reverse strand, counting down.
AACTAATTACTATTTTACAACTATTTTGCAATTATTTAAAAAAAAATCCATAACTATTTGACTATTTTCCAACTATTTTACAATAACCTAACTATTTTACAGCTATTTTATAAACTAATAATTATTTTTCGACTACTTATCTATTTTTAACTTTCCCAATTATTTTCTAATTTGAGATGGTCAGAGTGCAAACTGTTTATGATTAGTTACTAATTGAGATAAGGATTAAAGTGATAATCCAAATGGAATTGAAACAACAGTGAATAAAGGGTTAGAAATTAAAGGTTATGTGAATGGAAAAGGAGGTTGATTTGGCTAATAATCAATAAAAAAAATCCGTAGGATGTACATATATTATCCTATTCGCATAGTGATTTTATCCAGATTCGAGCACAGAATTTCGAGATAGTACATCGATCCGAGTTAGGATTTTTCACTCGATTTTCGATGGCGAACCTAGATATGGATTGTTGATTGGTTCTGGTTATTCTCTAACATGGTTAGGCCATGAAAGGAGAATGACGATTTCTGACCAAGAAGCCAGATCTGAGTCCGCACTAGGAAGTCGGGTGGACAATACTAGTTCGAAATTGAAATTGTGTGATCAAGTGAGCGATCGGATTAATATAGCGTACGGATGATATGTGTACATCGTACAAGTTTGAATGAAATTGATATTGGGAGTTTGTGGATAACAAATGTGAAATGACTTTTGAAATGAAAAGTATATTTTGTGAAATATACAATGAAGTAAAATGGAAATCAGATATTTTTATGATTAATGGTTCACTTTATGAAGATAAGTAATATGTAAGTGACTTTATAGAGTAATCAAATTTGAATATTTGATTTGGAATAAACAAAGTTATATGTCTTTGTTATATAAGATAAATCTCCCCTTGTTGAATCTATTGCCGGAAGGAAAGGATTTTTGAAAATATTTGAAGTAAAAAAGGGGTTTTATACAAGTTTGAATTGAACCAAAGATTTTTCAAGATTATATATATCTATATATAAAGGATCTTATGAGAATGATTTTGAGGAAAGGTTTTTGGAACCTATGGATTTTGGAAAGGCTTTTGATTTTTGGGTAAAATCAATATTGGGATTTGGAAAGCCTAATTTGAGAATTATCGATTTTGGGATAGTCAATTTGAGAAAGGAGATTTATATGGGATTCATACTAGGTGTATGATTTGGAAGATACTATATGTGTATAGTATAAAGTGTTTTGAAAATGGCTCTGGAGAAAAAGGCGCTCCCTTGGAATGAACTTCTCAGGAGTGCCACAGGGTAGTACTGCCTTGAACCTTAAGGGGGGTTCTAAAGTTGATCCTGTGAGGAGTCCGGACAAAACTAGTTTCTGAGGATTATGAGTAGTGTGCAGCGAAAGTCGAGGGCGCTGATGCCTACAGAGGCATTTGAGTTATGTTGTGACAACAGTTTAACTCGATGTCACTACGATTTACTGCAGACCATAGCAAAATTTATGTGTGCCGCTGAGAGCCAACAGTCTACGTTTGATTTTATATCGGTAGACTGCGACCTTTGGTGACATATCGAAAGTCATGTTTGCCACTGAGAGCCAACAGTCTACGTCTGATTTTACATCGGTAGACTACGACCTAAGTGGGAGTGGAGAAGTTTCATTTTTTTGGTAGCGAAATTCGAGGGCGCTGATGTCTACAGTTACATGGACTTTTGCTGTGATGGCAACATAACCCTGGAATGTAACTGTGATCTGTGGCGGGTTCCATGGCGTAATCGAGGGGCGCGGAGTGCCTATAGTTACATAGACTTTGCTGCGATGGCAACGTAACCCAGGATGTAACAGCGACCATGGATGGGAGTGATGATTTCCAGAGCATTCTCACCATAGATGTTTCCTCTATTTTCAAAATTTTTTTCTATATTTTCAATAAAATGTTTTCTAAGTATTTTCACTGGGTGTTGAAAACGGATTTACCAAGTACTTATAGATTTTCAGTCTTACACCTGATCAATGTATGACCGAATTTCTATGAGCATGAGGATAGACTTGTTGAAACATCGAGTTATAAAAAGTATTTTTAAAAAAAACTATTTTATAGTATTATGTGGGTTTTAAAAGTGTTATAGAAATGATTAAAGAATAAATTATCTGATTTTAAGTTATTAAATAAATTCTGGTTTCGTTCCTTTTCGAGGATGAGAAGATTCAAAGGGGAGGAATGTGATAACTTGGATTTTTTTTAACATCAGAAGTTGGATAATTATCTGATTCAATTATTTAAAATACAGATTTATAGATTGGATAGATAAAATTCTGATAATAAAGGATATTTGGATATATAAATGAATTTGGAAATATAAGGGAAGTTGAACTATAAATATCTGTATAAATATTTATTTGATAATCCACTAAATAATTATTTATCATTGGCAGATTATTCCTTTAGAACAAATAATGTGTTGTCAAAAATATATCTATATATATATGGGTTGATTTTAAATTTGATATAAATTAAAAATGAATTTGAATTTCAAGAGGATAAATATCTTAAAATAATTTAGACATAAAAATATTATATATGATTTTATTTCTTTATATAATTGGTTTTATGTTATTTTCTTTAAAAACATTTATTTATATAAGTTAAAAATAATGTATATACTAAATAGAAAATATATATATACATGTAGATACTTATTTTAGTGTTAAAAATATATAATTCAACTTTAAGTAAATCTTTGAAAATTATATACATACATATATATATCTAGAATTGGGTTGTAAGTATATAAAATGAGACTTGATAAAAAGATTTAAATTTGTTTTTCTTTTATATACTTGAAAATAAACATAGTAGTATATATAAATATAAATATAATACATATTTAAGGAAGATGCATGTATTTATGATATAAATATAATAAGTAAAGGTTTAAAACGTAAAATATTTTACCTTGACATTTGTAAGCAATTTAAATAAAGGGATAAACAAATGTAAGGTTTTAATTATATGTAGTTAACAAGTGGCAAGATATGCTTTTCTTTCAAAAAAATTAATGTAAAATTTAAACCAGGCTTCACTTTTCTTTAAAAATCTGAAAACAACTATCCTATACAATTTCAAAACTGGAAAACTTAAATATTGACCAAAGAAGCAATTACAAACTCGGATCAAAAGCAAAACAGATAAAAATCAAAACTGATTAGTATTCAAGTTTTCAACCTCAAGCAAATCAAATTCAAATGCAAATTTCAGTTTTTTTTGCAAACCTGAAGCTTAAACAACAATCAAGGAATCCTGTTTTCAAGTGCAAATCTGGAAGCAGATCGGAAATCAAAACTTTTGTTTCAAAATCCAGATCAAAGAAGTACCTATAGCTTTGTTCTCTGTTTCCAGAAATCGGGTGAGTAAACAGATCTTGTTTCTCCTATTTTCCAAAACGCTTGTGAGTTAAATTTTTTTAGAAATCAGGATTTTTCTTGCTGTTTGAAATCATGATTGAAAAAAAGTGACATAGTGGTGTATGTATACAAATATGAATGAACATATATAAGGATTTGACTGTGCATGTTTGAAAATAGATATATGTATTTCTATTTCAAGTTATACAGGTTTCAAATCTGTTAAAAAATAAATATCTCATTCTCTGATCATCAGTAGACTTGGATATCTAAATGAAGCATATTCGAATTGTCAATATAAAAATGTTTAAAATATTTTTAAGTGTTAAAATGAATGGGAGTGCTGGAAAATTAATAAAACACAGTGAAATCAGATATGTACAAAAATTTAGTTGATTAAAATTTTGGGTATGATTACATGATCCTGATCGTTTTCTTAAATCATGAATTTCAAAAGAAGAATTGAGATTTTTAATTCGGAATTGTGTATGAAATTGGAAGTTGAACGTGAAGTTGTTTTTTTTTTAAATTCCGACGATTAGGAAGAGTGGTAGGTCTCGTGGTTGGGGCCGGAGTAGGATTGGTGGCCAGGGATCATTGGAAAATTACTGGATGTATTGATAACCCTCGGTGGTGATGGCGCGACAACCTTTTGGGGTTCTAAGTCCGGTTTTTCTCGTTAATGATGCAGAGGCTTGTTTATTATTTTGGTCTACTTCATGGGACTGAGGGGAATTGGTGCGTGGATGGCCATCGATGCTTTGGCTGGAGTTGTAGAGCTTCGGATAGCCTAAGGAGTTGGAATGTGAAGATTTCTGGCGATCTTGTTAAATCTTATAGGTAGTTTATGGCTCGATTTTGAGTTTGTTGTTAATTTACCAAACTGGGTGATCAGAGGGTTAGTTGAGGCGACTGGTGGCTTGCCAGCGATGGTGGTGACGGTCGGATGTCGATCTGCTGGCGGTGCATGTGCACTAGGTTTCAGTGCAGGTTGATTTGATTTTGGGAACTTGGATTTTGACTCGAGTGATAACTCGGGAAGAGGAATGAATTTCTCGAAGATGGATGCGAGTTGGGAGCGAGAGTGGTATTATAACAGTTTTAATTTTTAACCAAGTAAAAAAAAACAATATACATATAGGTATGGAGGAAACTCGAGGCGAGACTCGTGTAAATTTCGGGTTGATCCCGAAGCAGTAGTTTACATCTTGTTTTTAAAGGTTTTGAAAGCAAAGTATTTGATATTATAAGTTTTAATCAACCTATATTTATTAAAGTTACTTTAGAACTTAATTTTTAACTATAAATTAAGTTTTGATAAATATGTTAAAATATGTGATTCGGTAATTAATAAAGAAAACGTTTTATCTTAAACATTAATCTGGGTTGACAAATTAATGAAGTAGTTAAAGAATCATTAATTTATTGAATTTATTAGTAATTGGAAATTTAGGGTTAATTAATTAGGAAATAATTACTTAAAAGCCAATTACTTAATGCAGATAATTAAAGGATTAATCTGTTAAAGGTTAATTAATTTAATTAGAAATTAAAGGCTTAATTAATTAATGATCAAGGTTAATTAATTGAGGATAATTAACCAATAGGATAATTTTTTTGATGAAGTAATTAAAGGTGTATTACTTCAGGGAAGTAATTAAGGATTAATTACTTAGTGTAATTAATTAAAGGATTTAATTAATTAAGGAAATGAGTATGATAAATTAAAGGATAATTAGTCAAGGGTGGTTAAATAAGATGGATAATTAAAAGATGATTAAATTAATGGTTTGTAATTAATTACTATTAATTAAGCAGGATTTAAGGTGATTAAAGTAATTAATTTGAGTTAATCAGAAATGGAGTGACTAATTAATCTTTCCTATGAATGATTGATTGATATTTCTGATATGAAATGTTGGTGATATGATATGTTTGTCTTGAACAGTGATAATGTGGTTATCTATGATGAATTGCTGTGTAAAAGTGACATCCAGTATTTACAATTTTATTGTGTTCACTTGAATAGCTTGGGTTAAGATAACATCGGATTCGAAGAGACCGGAGTCGGGTATTAGTAAATACCCGAAACCACTTCGATTTGTAATTCCATGTTTATTATAAATTTGATATGTGTAATCAAACTGGCGAAAATGAAAAGGTTAAGAACCATGAATATTTAAAACTGAGTTGTGATCCCTAGACATTATTAGAAATAAGTGTTTGACTTAAATAAGTCGAGAACTCGTAGAAATACGAGTTACCCTAGTTTTGCAAATAGTTTTCATAACTTAGTATTTCATGTTATATGGGTTTAATTGGTAGGTGGAATCAACAGGCTCAAATGGAATGATTTAAGTGAATTGGACCATTTAATCTAAGTTTTGGTACATAGAAATTGATGTGTGATGTATGTGATGTCTATAACGACTTGTGAAGTTGTAAATTGATACAAGTTACCCCGAGTTTACATAAGTTGTATGGTTTTGTGTTCCATGTTTGATGGGTTACTCACGCTGGTTTCCAGCCTGACCCGGGTGTTACTTTGATGTAATGCTCCGGTCAGACCGAGTATTACAGATTTACAGGTAAGGACGTTCTAGAGCTCAGGAGGCAAGCTAGATGACAGGAACGTATGGAGAGTATTCTGCTATGTATATTATTATAGTTATCTGGGACAAGTAATTTTAATTGCCCAGCGATTGTGAAATATTGTAACTCTGATGTATTAAAATGTAATTGACTGATTCTGCTATTCTTTGTGTAAAGAATATTATTTGATATTACATATATTATCCGCTGCGAATGTGAGATGTTGGTGTTTCTATTTCTTCTTTTCTTCTATTTTTTTCTTCTTTTCCTAACTATCTGAAATTTTCGGGATCGAAAAATTCCGAGTCGTCACACACACATGCTGATATGCTTGCATAGCATATTTATACATTCATGCAAAACATTTTCACACATTACTTCCATTATTTTTCACATGCATCATAATATAAAGAAGATTTGGTTTTTAAAGGGCGAAGTTTACTCACTGATTAGATGAACAGAGAAAGCTTTGAAATCTAGAAACTTAATTTTGAAGCTGGAAGCTTGATTTTGAAATTGCTATAGATCTTCTTTGATTAAGTTGAATCTGAATCTACGCTTGCTTCAGATTGAAAGCTTGAAGTATTTTTATTTTTTCTTTTTATTTTCTGGTTTGGTTTTAGAGTTGAAAGATGAAAAAAGAAAGGATTGAGATATATAAGTGTATACAACCCTGATTTCATCTAAATCATTTTCTTTTATATTTTTTCATGAAGAAAGCCATACATTTTGACACTTGTATTTGCATGACATCCCTTTGCTTACAAATGTCCATAAGTGAATATTTTATGATTTCTTTTTATGTTTTGTATTTAATTTTTTGTATTTTCTTTTTATTACAATGTTTACTTAAATTGATAAAACCCTTTATTTATTCTTCGTTTAAGCTTAAGCTATTTGTACTTGAATTAATAACTATATACATATTAGTGTTTAAAAATGTAGAGTTTTAAATCTAATTTATTTTTACTATATTTATTTTAAATTCCAAACCATAGTTTCCTACTCACAATTTACATATATATAAATAATAGTAATTAGAATGCACATTTTAAATTTGTTTGAAAAGAATAAGTTAGGCACATTAATATGATTATATTAGGAAATTATCCTAATTCTTTTAAGCAATATTACTTAAGTTAGATAACATATTTTATTTGTTTAAAATGATAAGTTTGTAAATTTAAATAATTATATTAGAAGATTATTAACTTAAGTTCATCATACCGAAATACTATAACTTAAGCTCGTATATAGTGTTTAAACCAATTTATATTTATATCCAAATATTTTTAATTATCAATATTTTATTTGTTTGACTTATAAATTAGTATTTCTAATAATTTAATTCAGTTAATTGCCAATTAACGACCGTTAAAAATTCGGGTCGTCACAAGAATGATGTTGCCAACGCCCTCAGTCGGAGTCACGCTACCTTAGGTGTTATATATGAATGAAGGTAGTTGGAGCTCCTCTCAAATTTAAACTTCCAACATAAAACCTGCCCATGTATCTTTAGCACTAGTGAAGGTTAGGCCATCTTTGATGGACTGCATTGGGTTTGGACAAAAGAAGGATGAGAAAATAATGGAGATTTTGGATAAGTTGAGAAGTGGAGAACTTTTCCCCACTTCAATGATATGTGGTTGACGATAATGGATTGTAACATTCCCTATCTGGAGGCCCAAAGCTAAGCGCTATGGATGTTGTAGTCAACCACAGTACTAACTTTTGGTGACTAAATACGGTAATGTTAATGGTATCCACAATATCAAAAGCACTTGAATATAAAATAAAAACATCACAGATTAAAACATTTTCTGACTGCATTTCAAAACAACATTTCATATTCAAATTACATAATCCCATAATCGTTTCCCAGGTTCAAATAAAATATAATTATTATAAAACACACCAAAAGTGACATATGAAGATGCCCATTTGGTGGACCAGAGTACTATATAGACATAATTATCTTAAATACAATATAGCGAAATCAAATAAAATAAAACAGCAAATCATAAATAGCTATCCATCAACCTCCTGCTCCTCTCCAGAACCTGTAACGACCCAGAATTTTAAACAATTTAATTTGAGAATGTTTAATTTATTTTAAATATTTGAATGAGGGTTTGAATTGAATTTTCAATTTAACTTTGAAATTGACGATTAAATTATAGAATTTAATCTATTGAAAGTTGAATAAAAATTTGAATCTTCAATTTTAAGCCGATTAAAAAAATATTTCAAAGGCTTGTAAAATTCATATTGATAATACTGAAGATTTTAGAAGCTTCAGAATTGAAATTGAAAGTGAATTGTTCAGTTTTGGAATTTTAATCGTTTGAATCGATATTTAAAAATAGCCGTCCGAGGCACAGTCTCGGAATTCGACGAAACCAGTTCCATTGGGTCCGTAATATTGAATTATTCTCGGGTTTCAAATTTCGTATCAATCGGGGTTGTTGTGTGAGAATACGACACCTAAACGCATTGAAATTTTTATCGAAAACTAATTTAATTTAAATTTAAATTTAAATATGTCAACGTCAGCTATCTTTCCTTCCATAAAGTATGCCTAAAATCTAGCCGAGAATCACGAAAGAAAATCGTGATAAGCATGCCCCAGTTGTTCTTAAAAATAACGCAATCTTCAGATTCAAAGAAAAAAAAAAGTATCGAGTTTAAATCAAACAAATTAATGGCAGAGGCCTATCTCCTCCTTCGATTTCAAACCGAAAGCCCCCTCTCCAGTAAACAAAATAAAATCCTCTTCGAATTCAAATCATGGCCGAAGCTTCTTTAGTTCGGCTAAAAAAAAATTCAAAAGGCCGTAGCCCTAAATCAAATTCACGGCGTCACTCGCGAATTCAATCAGGTCAGCGCGTGCTAAGGGGGGAGTCGCGGCGTTGGGAGGTGATGCTCGCGAGGTATGGCACTCGCGCGAGGTGGGGAATCGTTCGAAATGGCGACGCGACAAGCGGCGGTTCAAGCATCTGAAGGAGGAGCAGTGGGTGGGGTGTCGCGATCCATGATGGCGGCGGCGCGCGAATGGGCTAGGGCTAGGCGGTGCAGCGCTCGCGTGAGCTTCAAGTCGCGACGGCAACGATGGGGCGATAGAACTATGATGCAGGCGAGGTGATAGAGGCTTGAGTGTCTCGAGTTCGACCTAGGGCAGTAAGGTAATTCAAGTTTTGGATAATTTGATTTAATAAATAAATATATATATAGATTAGGAAAATGGAATGATGATACAGATATAAACTTTTTGTTTTTGAATTAGTTTAATACATATGCAAATTTTTAGGATATAGATTATAGAAAAAAAAAAGTATGAAAAACATTTTACAGTAAACATATGTATATAAGATTTATTTTTAAAGTATAGAAATTTTTAAAAAACAATATCGAGTTTATAAAGACTAGATTTTTAAAAGAAAAGATTTTTTTTTGAAAAAGAATAAACAAATAAATATATAAATATATAGTTGAAATTTAAAAATATTGAAAAGTTTTAAGTTATAAAAAGAAAGGGAAAATTTTTCGATAAATCAAGTTGTTAGTTTAAAGTTGATAATTAAATGGGAATTTATTTCTAAATTAAATAGTTGCTATGAAATGGAAATTTAATTTTTAAATTTTTGGATAAATATTTTATTAAAGAAAAAAAAATTAGTTGATTTAGAATACAAAGAGAAGTTAATTTGAAATAAAAGTTTAAATATTTAAATGTTTAAAACAAGGTTTAAACTTAAAGTAGATTTTAAAAGAATGAAATCATTAATAAAGAAATTTGTTATCTTAGAGATAATTAAGGTAATAAAATGACTAAATTAATATGGTAATTAAAGAATGATTTATTTAACTTATAAATAAATAAGTCATTAGTTAGAGATGTAAAATAAATGTATAGATAGATTTAAAATCTACTAAGTTTATATTAAAATAATACATAATATGAGGATTAATTATTTTAACAAAATTTATCTGTTTATTTTAAATAACTAAAGGATATTTTATCAAAGGAAAATTTATTTAAATAAATAGTTAGTTAAGAAAGTTATTAAAAGAAATTTAAATTTTTAGTTAAACAAATTATTTAAAAGAAATTGATTTTAAGATATTAATTTAGAGTAAAATAATTAGTAGATTTAATTTATAAAAAGGAAATTCAGTTCAATTGGAAATCTCTAGTTAAAATTATTTTAAAAGGACAAAATTAGTTTAAATAAATTTATTAAAGAAGAAAATTTGTTTAAATAAATTTATTAAACGAGAAATTGGTTTAAACGAAACTATGAGTTAATTTAACTATTAAAATAAAATCACCAATGAATCGAAATTATCTAATGAAAATTTAATTTATTCGATCGATTCGAATATTAATAAATTGTGTATAATATTTATACAAGGCGTAAATGAAGAAAACAAGTTGAATTGGAAGTGGATTGCAAACAGGAATAAAGGTGAGAACTTCTCACTCAAAAGGAATTTTATTGTTTATTTAAATTTTAAATAGTTAGATTTAAAAATTTGCTTGACTGTGTTGATTGAATGATTGAATGATGATTGTTATATATAGTTATTGGATGTGAATAGACCCTATACGCCGTTAGTAAGAGGAGGTTATTTATTACACACATATACCGCGATATTCCACCTTGAAGTGGAATTGGTATTATATTATATATATAGCAATATATATATATTGGCATATGTATATATTGCAGTTGATTGATTTCCCGCATTTTCTTTTAGCGGATGAGACCCTATTGCGCCGTTAGTAAGCGGATATATATTTATAAAATCCCATGTACCGCGATATTCCACCTCGAAGTGGAATGGTATTGTGCTAATGTCTGTGGATGCAGGAAAACAGGTTGGAGGGATCCAACTGGATTCCTCACAAATATTTATAGATGTTAGATATTGTGATGTTTGACTGTTTATCATATCGATATATGATGTTGAAAGTCATGATTGACTATTGATGTGTTGCATCATCGGATCCAGTTTTGAAGTTTAAAAATAACGATTTTGATTTCTAAAGTGATTTTCGGAAATATACGTTATAAAACATTTTTGGAATTGATTCATCTTAAATAAATAAACGTTATAATTTTAATATTATGAAAATTATGATTTTTGATAAATACAGTTAAAAGTTGATTTTTGAAAATATGGGATTAGTGATTTTATAAAATAGTTTGAACTGGGATTTCTGAATTTATTATAAGAAGTTTAAAAATAGGATTTATAAAAATTTTATTTTATAAATCAGAATGATGAAACTATAAAAGAGTTTAAAGATGTTTAAAGTAATAATATAAATTGGTTTATATTAAAAGATTTATAAATTGATATTTATAAATTAAAAATATTGGAATTATAAAACGAGCTTTTATAAGTATTAGAAAGAATTGTGAATGAATTTCATTAATGAATGAAATTTATAGAATTATAACGGTGAAGTTATAAATAGAATTTTATAAATAAAATTTATAAAGTTATTTAGGAAATAGATGTGGATAAATAAAAGAATCTTATAAGTTATAAGATTTATAAATTTATGAAGTTTGAAGGAATGATTTTGTCAATAAATAAATTATAAGTATTTAACTTATAATATGAAATTTTAGTATATCATTGAGATATGAAATGGAATAGATCTATAAAGGAAATTATAAAAGGAAGTTGTTATAAAATAAATAGAAATAGAATTTATAGACATTGTTTTATAAATTTGCAACGACTTATTTTGATAGGTAAAATTGTTGTAATTTGTTAATGGAATTATATTCATGTTTAGACAGTGAATAATCCTTTAAAATAGAATGAATAGAAGTGATGAAATTTATTAACAAGGTATATTCACGTTTTTGAATAGTGAATAATATATTAAAGAAATGTTTTGAATGTGATGTTTTAAATAGAATTTAAACGATCTAAAGATATTTTAAAATATATTAACTATCGAAACCATAGATTTCAACATTCATTGTTGAAATAGACGTTTTCGAGAAATAGAAGGAAATGGTAGATTATAACACTGTTGTTATAATAAATGATTCCCGAAAGGAAATGTTTTGTATGGTATTGGGATTTATATATCTATTTTAATTTTGAATCCCTATACGAGTGATTTTGGGTTGTCGTAACGATGTTTTACGCAACATTCGTTTTGGCCCAAATAAATATGTTTAAGTGAATGATTTCCCTAAAGAATGAAATATGTACTTAATTTCGATTAGGGTATATTAAATATTTTCTAAGTATAGAAAATAAAAAGATCTGTGAATTACTTATTTTTAATAAGTATAGAAATGCTTTTCCAATATTAAGTGAATATTTGGAATTTATCTTTTTGAAGATAAATTGAAAATGAATATTAGAAATTGAATGGAAATCGTATATTCATAAATATTTTGGAATGTAAATTCAATATAGAATTTATAAATGAAATTGGAAATTGGGTTTTAAAAATAAATATTGATTTATTTTTGAAGAATGGAAAAATATATATCTTGTAAAGATATTTTTTTTTTAGAAAATAAATAATTTGGAAAATTATTTGGAATTTGGTGATTGTGCATATCTATTGATAGTTCAATAACCGACTATCAATATTTACCTTTAAATAGGTATTGTTGTGATTTGTTTGAAATTGAATGCCACACTTATTATTATTTTTTAAATAAGCGCTCACTATTCGGGTTAACCGGGAAAGGACCATGGGGTCGTATAACTCATTCCGAATATGTGATACATCGTTGTGAATTGCATTGAAGATCGGTGTTGAAGACCGAGTATTTGCAAAAGCGATAGGATGACCTATCGATTGTCTCTGCACTGGGTAGCTCCTGGTATAGAGATCTCCTAAGTGATGGGAAATTCGGTCGGGATTGTGAATACCCGTATTGCAAGGGCTTCGTAAGAAGTGCCTTCGGTTTTGTTCGAGCCCGGAACAGACTTGTATGGATTGTATGTCTGACGTTACAAGTTGAGATATAAAGCCGATTTCATTCAAATATATTTCTGTTGGTGGCGGAGAATTTATTCTTTTAGCTTAACACCCTTCTCTGAGACGTACGAGCTCAGAGGTTATGTAGTTGAATGTTATCAGCGATGTATTCCCAATTTGGTAATGTGACATGCTGAGTGATGCTGAAATGATCATTGTGTTGATTATTTGTGATAGGATCATTTATTTGATCGTCTATCCTTGTGATCATTGTGTTGATCATTTGTTGACCCAAAGCATGGCTTTTGTATAAAGTAATGTTTTTGTGGACGTGACTTCGTCGAACCTCACACCCCGTGAATGGTCAAAACAGGAAAGATGCGGCAAGGTTATGAGGGGTAGCGCCCTTTAGGATGTGTGCATTTCCTTCTGGAAAAGGGTGGTATCATGGTATGGAGCCCAGATACTTACTCATGTTGAAAACACTTTGTTATGATTGTGTGAATTGATTGCGAGCGCTCGGTTAAAAGGTCCCAAAGGACCGGGGGATGGCATATTCGGTCAGTTGTTACTCAGTTAGGGGTAACCCGGCCTTGTGTTGGTAGAGATCCGGTTTGGTTCTCGGGGATGTCCATCCAGAGGCATTCTCATGTGGCAATGGCAAGTTCCTTGGCCTGATCATTCGTTGGAAATCCAATTCCCAATACGAAACCCTGTACGGTATTAGTTGTAGAACCTGCCATTCACTTATGGTGGTCACCACTGTTTGGATGGTAGCTATAGTAGGCATAGTTCGAAATGTCTATGTTAGCTAAGATTTATATTCTACTTTCGAAATGAATTTTTCCTACACTATACACTAATAATAATATCAAATGTCTTTTAAATGCGTATCAAGCATCTTTGACTATCATAAGGAGAAATCTCCTCTGATTCTGCGTTTGCATGTGTGTGTGCGGGAGGCCTTATGGTAGTCTCATTTTTAAAAGCATTGCGAATTGACTTTAAAGATATTCCTCTATTTTGATTTTAAAGATAAATAAACTATTTTGAGTTCTCACACCAGCCTTGTTAAGCTTTGGGCTATGTGATGGGGGGTTCTCGCTTCGCGGTTTGGTGGCGAACGGGAGACTCTTACTCCCACACATCCTCTTTTAGGGGGTTGGTTAGGTGTAACCTGAGACAGTCGAGAGGCTGGCCGTAAAAGCAATTCTGGGATATCAGTGTAAGCCACGGTGGGGCTGGGATGGTTGAAAAGCCTACCGGTTGTGACCGCTACTTTCGGGTCTTTACATTTGGTATCAGAGCTTATGGTTAAGCGACAACCATGGTTCTGTTGGGTATTACTCATTAGAGATAGAGTCAGCAGTACTCTAGAATGAGTTTGAGTGTAAAAATAGATATGAGCGCGTATTTGTTAGTGAATATAAAATTGTTTTTGAATCAGGTAAATAAAATAATTTTGCCCAAAACTATTTTTGTATAGAGAAGAAATGATTTTCTATGAATTATTATAGTATATGGTTGCATGATTGTTAGGAAGTGATAATATAGAATTATTATCATTAGTAATGGAATTAAATAAAATGAATTGAATTCAAGTAAACTAACTTGATAAATTATTTATTCATGGACTAATGAATGGGAATTTGAATTGGTTAAATTAAAGTTTAGTCGTGAGCTAAATTTGAAAATAAATTTGAATTGTATATAAATTCAAGTAAGAAAAAAGAAATAAATTGAAATTTCCTTTGTTAGTAATTAAGTAAATTCATGATGAATTGAATATTGAAAAGAATTGGTGGATGAAACTAATTCAATGTAGTAATGTGAATTACTAAATGAAAGTAAATCGATAGAATTCAATATTTAGAATTGAGAATTGAATTCGAATGAAATTTAAATTGTGAATTGAATTCAAACGAAATTGAAATGTGAAATTTAATGAAATTGAATGTGTAACTTCAACAGTGAAGTTAAAATATATAAGAAGCATATATTGAAAATTTTGTAATGAATTTGCAAAATAGTCTGAATGTTAGAAATGGATGCTACTATTAGCAGGTTATACAGGTGTATAAAGGAATTGAGATTTTGATTTTAAAGTTAAAATTGAATTGCTCGACAAAAAGGTACGTATTTCAATTTCAGTATGAAATTTGATGACTTTCTTCTCTAGCCACTTGGCTTTTCTCTTTTCTTTTTGATTCTGAGGGGCCGTGGTGCCATTTTGTAGTCGTACCGATCGAGCCGCGCAAAGGAAACGCTGGCGAAATTTTTCGAAAATTTAGGGTGTTAGAAAAATTTTAAGAAAAATTTGAAGGTTTGAAATTTGAATTTGAATTTAAATTTGAATGGTTAGTAAAACAATGTTGTTTGAAACCTATAATTGAAATTAGAAAGCTAGTTGAAATGATAGTGAATCACTAGTAAAAAGATTTAGGGTAGAAAGTTGATAAAACTATTTAGATTGTGAAAAATAATAGACGGGATAAGGACATTCTTCTTAACTTGTAATTTCGGGACGAAATTCTTTTAAGGGGGGAAGATTGTAACGACCCAGAATTTTAAACAATTTAATTTGAGAATGTTTAATTTATTTTAAATATTTGAATGAGGGTTTGAATTGAATTTTCAATTTAACTTTGAAATTGACGATTAAATTATAGAATTTAATCTATTGAAAGTGGAATAAAAATTTGAATCTTCAATTTTAAGCCGATTAAAAAAATATTTCAAAGGCTTGTAAAATTCATATTGATAATACTGAAGATTTTAGAAGCTTCAGAATTGAAATTGAAAGTGAATTGTTCAGTTTTGGAATTTTAATCGTTTGAATCGATATTTAAAAATAGCCATCCGAGGCACAGTCTCGGAATTCGACGAAACCAGTTCCATTGGGTCCGTAATATTGAATTATTCTCGGGTTTCAAATTTCGTATCAATCGGGGTTGTTGTGTGAGAATACGACACCTAAACGCATTGAAAATTTTATCGAAAACTAATTTAATTTAAATTTAAATTTAAATATGTCAACGTCAGCTATCTTTCCTTCCATAAAGTATGCCTAAAATCTAGCCGAGAATCACGAAAGAAAATCGTGATAAGCATGCCCCAGTTGTTTTTAAAAATAACGCAATCTTCAGATTCAAAGAAAAAAACGTATCGAGTTTAAATCAAACAAATTAATGGCAGAGACCTATTTCCTCCTTCGATTTTAAACCGAAAGCCCCCTCTCCAATAAACAAAATAAAATCCTCTTCGAATTCAAATCATGGCCGAAGCTTCTTTAGTTCGGCTAAAAAAAAAAAAATTCAAAAGGCCGTAGCCCTAAATCAAATTCGTGGCGTCACTCGCGAATTCAATCAGGTCAGCGCGTGCTAAGGGGGGAGTCGCGGCGTTGGGAGGTGATGCTCGCGAGGTATGGCACTCGCGCGAGGTGGGGAATCGTTCGAAATGGCGACGCGACAAGCGGCGGTTCAAGCATCTGAAGGAGGAGCAGTGGGTGGGGTGTCGCGATCCATGATGGCGGCGGCGCGCGAATGGGCTAGGGCTAGGCGGTGCGGCGCTCGCGTGAGCTTCAAGTCGCGACGGCAACGATGGGCGCGCGACTCGAGGTGCGGCGGCGACAGAGGGGCGATCGAACTATGATGCAGGCGAGGTGATAGAGGCTTGAGTGTCTCGAGTTCGACCTAGGGCAGTAAGGTAATTCAAGTTTTGGATAATTTGATTTAATAAATAAATATATATATAGATTAGGAAAATGGAATGATGATACAGATATAAACTTTTTGTTTTTGAATTAGTTTAATACATATGCAGATTTTTAGGATATAGATTATAGAAAGAAAAAAAAAGTATGAAAAACATTTTACAGTAAACATATGTATATAAGATTTATTTTTAAAGTATAGAAATTTTTAAAAAACAATATCGAGTTTATAAAGACTAGATTTTTAAAAGAAAAGATTTTTTTTGAAAAAGAATAAACAAATAAATATATAAATATATAGTTGAAATTTAAAAATATTGAAAAGTTTTAAGTTATAAAAAGAAAGGGAAAATTTTTCGATAAATCAAGTTGTTAGTTTAAAGTTGATAATTAAATGGGAATTTATTTCTAAATTAAATAGTTGCTATGAAATGGAAATTTAATTTTTAAATTTTTGGATAAATATTTTATTAAAGAAAAAAAAATTAGTTGATTTAGAATACAAAGAGAAGTTAATTTGAAATAAAAGTTTAAATATTTAAATGTTTAAAACAAGGTTTAAACTTAAAGTAGATTTTAAAAGAATGAAATCATTAATAAAGAAATTTGTTATCTTAGAGATAATTAAGGTAATAAAATGACTAAATTAATATGGTAATTAAAGAATGATTTATTTAACTTATAAATAAATAAGTCATTAGTTAGAGATGTAAAATAAATGTATAGATAGATTTAAAATCTACTAAGTTTATATTAAAATAATACATAATATGAGGATTAATTATTTTAACAAAATTTATCTGTTTATTTTAAATAACTAAAGGATATTTTATCAAAGGAAAATTTATTTAAATAAATAGTTAGTTAAGAAAATTATTAAAAGAAATTTAAATTTTTAGTTAAACAAATTATTTAAAAGAAATTGATTTTAAGATGTTAATTTAGAGTAAAATAATTAGTAGATTTAATTTATAAAAAGGAAATTCAGTTCAATTGGAAATCTCTAGTTAAAATTATTTTAAAAGGACAAAATTAGTTTAAATAAATTTATTAAAGAAGAAAATTTGTTTAAATAAATTTATTAAACGAGAAATTGGTTTAAACGAAACTATGAGTTAATTTAACTATTAAAATAAAATCACCAATGAATCGAAATTATCTAATGAAAATTTAATTTATTCGATTGATTCGAATATTAATAAATTGTGTATAATATTTATACAAGGCATAAATGAAGAAAACAAGTTGAATTGGAAGTGGATTGCAAACAGGAATAAAGGTGAGAACTTCTCACTCAAAAGGAATTTTATTGTTTATTTAAATTTTAAATAGTTAGATTTAAAAATTTGCTTGACTGTGTTGATTGAATGATTGAATGATGATTGTTATATATAGTTATTGGATGTGAATAGACCCTATACGCCGTTAGTAAGCGGAGGTTATTTATTACACACATATACCGCGATATTCCACCTTGAAGTGGAATTGGTATTATATTATATATATAGCAATATATATATATATTGGCATATGTATATATTGCATTTGATTGATTTCCCGCATTTTCTTTTAGCGGATGAGACCCTATTGCGCCGTTAGTAAGCGGATATATATTTATAAAATCCCATGTACCGCGATATTCCACCTCAAAGTGGAATGGTATTGTGCTAATGTCTGTGGATGCAGGAAAACAGGTTGGAGGGATCCAACTGGATTCCTCACAAATATTTATAGATGTTAGATATTGTGATGTTTGACTGTTTATCATATCGATATATGATGTTGAAAGTCATGATTGACTATTGATGTGTTGCATCATCGGATCCAATTTTGAAGTTTAAAAATAACGATTTTGATTTCTAAAGTGATTTTCGGAAATATACGTTATAAAACATTTTTGGAATTGATTCATCTTAAATAAATAAACGTTATAATTTTAATATTATGAAAATTATGATTTTTGAGAAATACAGTTAAAAGTTGATTTTTGAAAATATGGGATTAGTGATTTTATAAAATAGTTTGAACTGGGATTTCTGAATTTATTATAAGAAGTTTAAAAATAGGATTTATAAAATTTTTATTTTATAAATCAGAATGATGAAACTATAAAAGAGTTTAAAGATGTTTAAAGTAATAATATAAATTGGTTTATATTAAAAGATTTATAAATTGATATTTATAAATTAAAAATATTGGAATTATAAAACGAGCTTTTATAAGTATTAGAAAGAATTGTGAATGAATTTCATTAATGAATGAAATTTATGGAATTATAACGGTGAAGTTATAAATAGAATTTTATAAATAAAATTTATAAAGTTATTTAGGAAATAGATGTGGATAAATAAAAGAATCTTATAAGTTATAAGATTTATAAATTTATGAAGTTTGAAGGAATGATTTTGTCAATAAATAAATTATAAGTATTTAACTTATAATATGAAATTTTAGTATATCATTGAGATATGAAATGGAATAGATCTATAAAGGAAATTATAAAAGGAAGTTGTTATAAAATGAATAGAAATAGAATTTATAGACATTGTTTTATAAATTCGCAACGACTTATTTTGATAGGTAAAATTGTTGTAATTTGTTAATGGAATTATATTCATGTTTAGACATTGAATAATCCTTTAAAATAGAATGAATTGAAGTGATGAAATTTATTAACAAGGTATATTCACGTTTTTGAATAGTAAATAATATGTTAAAGAAATTTTTTGAATGCGATGTTTTAAATAGAATTTAAACGATCTAAAGATATTTTAAAATATATTAACTATCGAAACCATAGATTTCAACATTCATTGTTGAAATAGACGTTTTCGAGAAATAGAAGGAAATGGTAGATTATAACACTGTTGTTATAATAAATGATTCCCGAAAGGAAATGTTTTGTATGGTATTGCGATTTATATATCTATTTTAATTTTGAATCCCTATACGAGTGATTTTGGGTTGTCGTAACGATGTTTTACGCAACATTCGTTTTGGCCCAAATAAATATGTTTAAGTGAATGATTTCCTTAAAGAATGAAATATGTACTTAATTTCGATTAGGGTATATTAAATATTTTCTAAGTATAGAAAATAAAAAGATCTGTGAATTACTTATTTTTAATAAGTATAGAAATGCTTTTCCAATATTAAGTGAATATTTGGAATTTATCTTTTTGAAGATAAATTGAAAATGAATATTAGAAATTGAATGGAAATCGTATATTCATAAATATTTTGGAATGTAAATTCAATATAGAATTTATAAATGAAATTGGAAATTGGGTTTTAAAAATAAATATTGATTTATTTTTGAAGAATGGAAAAATATATATCTTGTAAAGATATTATTTTTTTAGAAAATAAATAATTTGGAAAATTATTTGGAATTTGGTGATTGTGCATATCTATTGATAGTTCAATAACCGACTATCAATATTTACCTTTAAATAGGTATTGTTGTGATTTGTTTGAAATTGAATGCCACACTTATTTTTTTTTTTAAATAAGCGCTCACTATTCGGGTTAACCGGGAAAGTACCATGGGGTCGTATAACCCATTCCGAATATGTGATACGTCGTTGTGAATTGCATTGAAGATCGGTGGTGAAGATCGAGTATTTGCAAAAGCGATAGGATGACCTATCGATTGTCTCTGCACTGGGTAGCTCCTGGTATAGAGATCTCCTAAGTGATGGGAAATTCGATCGGGATTGTGAATACACGTATTGCAAGGGCTTCGTAAGAAGTGCCTTCGGTTTTGTTCGAGCCCGGAACAGACTTGTATGGATTGTATGTCTGACGTTACAAGTTGAGATATAAAGCCGATTTCATTCAAATATATTTCTGTTGGTGGCGGAGAATTTATTCTTTTAGCTTAACACCCTTCTCTGAGACGTACGAGCTCAGAGGTTATGTAGTTGAATGTTATCAGCGATGTATTCCCAATTTGGTAATGTGACATGCTGAGTGATGCTGAAATGATCATTGTGTTGATTATTTGTGATAGGATCATTTATTTGATCGTCTATCCTTGTGATCATTGTGTTGATCATTTGTTGACCCAAAGCATGGCTTTTGTATAAAGTAATGTTTTTGTGGACGTGACTTCGTCGAGCCTCACACCCCGTGAATGGTCAAAACAGGAAAGATGCGGCAAGGTTATGAGGGGTAGCGCCCTTTAGGATGTGTGCATTTCCTTCTGGAAAAGGGTGGTATCATGGTATGGAGCCCAGATACTTACTCATGTTGAAAACACTTTGTTATGATTGTGTGAATTGATTGCGAGCGCTCGGTTAAAAGGTCCCAAAGGACCGGGGGATGGCATATTCGGTCAGTTGTTACTCAGTTAGGGGTAACCCGGCCTTGTGTTGGTAGAGATCCGGTTTGGTTCTCGGGGATGTCCATCAAGAGGCATTCTCAGGTGGCAATGGGAAGTTCCTTGGCTTGATCATTCGTTGGAAATCCAATTCCCAATACGAAACCCTGTACGGTATTAGTTGTAGAACCTGCCGTTCACTTATGGTGGTCACCACTGTTTGGATGGTAGCTATAGTAGGCATAGTTCGAAATGTCTATGTTGGCTAAGATTTATATTCTACTTTCGAAATGAATTTTTCCTACACTATACACTAATAATAATATCAAATGTCTTTTAAATGCGTATCAAGCATCTTTGACTATCATAAGGAGAAATCTCCTCTGATTCTGCGTTTGCATGTGTGTGTGTGCGGGAGGCCTTATGGTAGTCTCATTTTTAAAAGCATTGCGAATTGACTTTAAAGATATTCCTCTATTTTGATTTTAAAGATAAATAAACTGTTTTGAGTTCTCACACCAGTCACATGACTGACTTGGAGTTTATTGTTTTCCTTCCTAAACTCTGGGTGCCCACCAATTTCCACACGGGCAGTTAAGAGTTAAGGTTTATCAGGATATTCTGGATTTACTGGAGGCAAGCTGGATGGCATGGTATATTACTTATATAGTATTTCTTTTTCCGCTGCACTGTTTGTTGTTGTTGTACACTCTGATGATATGGTGTAATGTAATAAAATGTGATGTGATGTAATAACTGATATAGTTCTTTGTTTAAAGATTATTCATTTATTATTATATGTTGTTCCGCTGCGAATTGTGAGATTCTGATGTTGTTCTGTTGCTTTCTGTTCCGTTCTATCCTCTTTTCTTTCTATTTTATTCCGTTCTATTTTCTATTTTTTTTCCATTCTCTATTCTCTTTTTCTTCTATTTAAAATTTTCTGTTCTCCTTTCTATTTTCTCTTCTTCCTATTTTCTGATTTCTTCTCTATCTTTTCCCTCTATCTTCTCTCTTCTTTCTTCTTCCTTTTTCTTAAATTCTTTTTAAAACCCATAACATTCCGGTTTTTGGCCTTCGATTTCTCGGCAATCGATAAAGTGAGTGTCGATGTTGAATTTTCGAAAGTCGAAAATTTCGGTTTGTTACAGAACCTATATTCGTTAACCAACGAAACCTGTAAAACCTCACACTCGGCTTACTCAAATCAATTTTGAGTGCTCCAGAGTTTAAGGGGAAAAATATAAACTTCGAGTCAGACATAAAGCCTAGTGTGAATAATAATATACATCTTGGTTATTTGATATTAAGTGAGACCACATAGCTTAGCGGAACGGGTTTCCCCTAACTAGTATTTTTAAAAAGATATCTTTTGCAAACCTTTATCCTGCAACCAAAACTGGTTAAAACTATAAAGCATTATTACGTAAACATATATATCAGGTAATAAATGAACTATCTGTCTGAACACTATAGTCTTATTTGGCTAACTACTAACCTTTGGCGGAATCGGGCCTACCAGACAATGTAAGTAAAATAATCTAACACCTGTTTGACACTTCTCTTCTGAATGGTTTGTCCTAAACTATTTGTTAACTACTCCTCCTTTGGACAGTTTGTCCTTCACTAGCTGTTAAATACTCCTCTTTTGGATGGTCTGTCCTAACTTAACATCTCTTAGAGTCACCAGATCCTAATGGTTTTGTGGGCTCACTAATAACCTATATGTATGCAAATATATATTCTCTTCTATGTTTAATCACAATGTTAGTCTTACCTGTGACAAAGCCGTACATGTCAGAATTTTGGACTAAGTTAGCTGGGGCTAATAGCTAATGTATAGGGCATGACCCTATACTAATGCCATCTGATATTCTGAAATCTTAGTTATTTTACTTAGGGTAATCTTCCCTTAAAGTTTCCTTGAAAAACTTTGTGACGGCCCGGAATTTCTGGATATTTGAAATTGGAACATTTAATTGATTTTAAATTTTTGCATGTTAGTTTAACTTGAATTTCAAATATCACTGTTTATTAGGCAATTAAATTTTTGGATTTTATTATTGGAAGTTGGGTAAAATATCGAATCTTCAGTTTTATGCTTGTTAAAAATATTACAAAGGTTTGGAAAATTTATATTAATGATACTGAAGATAAGGAAAGCTTTAAATTTGAATTTAAAAGTGTTTTGTTTGGTTTTAAAAATATATTGTTTAAATTGAATTTAAAAATAGCCTTCCTAGGCACAGTCTCAGATTTCGACGAAACCAGTTCCATTGGATCCATAATATTGTATTATTATCGGATTTCAAATTTCGTAGTGTTTGAGATTGTCGTGTGATCGTACAATATATAAACGCGCTGAAATTTATATCGAAAATTTAATATATTAACTGGGTCCAAAATGCTATCTTCTCCATACGATCGAACTAGGACTCGAAACCTTTTCCATTACGTTCAGAATAGTGGTATAGCATTATAGACATCTAGCGGCATGCCTCGATAGGACGTCAAAATTTCGAGCTACGATTTCTCGACAATTCAAAATTTAAATATATATAAATAAATTTTGCTGATTGACATGTATCAACATCAAAACTTTAACGTTTTAACTCAAGTCACTGTAGCAAGATGGTTGGAGCATCCAGCCACCCCTTCGTGTCTCAAATCCCTCTCTTGCCTTTTTAATTATGACTAGCCGATCGGAAGAGAGTTGTAATGTTTTTTTTTTGTTCAAAACAGATTCGCCCTCTTCTTTCCCTTCGGCGTTCTCGAATCAAAATAAATAACAAAATAAGACATAAGTCGAGCCCTTCTTTGGTTATTTTCAAATTGATCTGAATGAAATCATGAAAAAATTTCTTCCTCTCCAGTTCATTCCCGAGGTCAAATCAAGTGGAGGAGATTGAGTATGTTTAGGATTGTTGGCATGCGACTGGATTCCTTTGTCAGCGCGGTCGAAGAGGAAGGTCTGATCTGAGGCGCGTACGCGTATGCATGTGCATGGGCGGATAAGGGTGACTCGTGACTTTCGGTGGTGGCGTCAGAGTCGCAGTGAGGTTGGAGGCTATCGAATTTGGGTAGCGCGTGATTGTGGGTTGCGAATTCAAGAGGAGACGAGGCGCTTGAGGAGTTGGCTGAAGTCGAATGGCTATATGGTTGACTTCGAAGAACTCGGGGGATGTTTGGGGGGTGTCGGTCTGCGGCAAGGTGGTGAGATGGCCTGAGTCGCGAGAAGCTGTAAGGTATTCTCGTTTTTATATATATAGTTGAGTGTTCATTTTTTTCATGTTAGAATACAAATAGAAATTTGGATTTTTTTCAATAAAGTTTTTATTTAGAAAATATAATAATCACAGTAAGAATATATACACTCTTGTGTCTATTTTGAAATTAAATAGATAAATAGCAAAACAGAAAATAGTGTGAGTATATATATATAAGATTTAGGAAGTCGAAATTTTAAATGGTAATATAGATTATTTTATAAGTGTATATATGTAAGTAGTTTCAAAAGAAAGAAAAATGTATATATAAATAAATATACATATAGATATTTTAATTTACTAGTTTATTTTAAAATGGTTTATTAAGGTGCTTTATTTGTTAAGTTAACCTATTTAAATATTATTATTAAAGGAAGATTGGTTTAAAACCAAATTACTAGTTAAAATTAAATTATTAGTTAATTAAATTTATTAAATAGCAATTGATTGTTCGATTCTTTCGAATGTTGATAAACTGTATAAATATTTGTTCAAGGTTTAAATCATGGAGAAACAAGGCGGGATGGATCGGATTTGCAAAAAAAAAATCAAAGGTGGGTTAATCTCACTCATTTGGATAATCATTTAAATTTAATAATTAAATTTAAATTATTGGTTGTTTGATTGCATTAATAATTATTATTAGTCTGGATGTGATAGTGTATACATATATATAGTAGAATATATAATATATATATTAGAGTGATTGATTCCCCACATTATATAGCGGATGAGACCCTATGCACCTCACATAATAGCGGATGACCCCATATACCACGATATTCCACCTCGAAGTGGAATTGGTATTTTATATTGTGCTAACACCTATGGTTGCAGGAAAACAGGTTGGAGGGATCCAATTAGATTCCTCAAAATTATTTAGATTATTTTTATATTATATGATATGATTTATTTGATAACCTGTGATAGATTACATTGGTAATTGGAAATGATGGATGCTATGTTTGATTGAATATATTTGGGTATACTGAGTTATCAAAAATGTATAGATTGGATTTTTGGAAGGAAAATAAAAGAGAGGAATTTTAAGTAAAATAATCATAGAGAATTTGGATGAGTTATAGAATGATTTAGAAAAAGATAAAAGTTGATCTTTTGAATTCTAATAAATAAATTCCAAAGTATGGGAAAGGAGATTTTTGAATAAATAGGAATAAACGGATTTCTAAACTTAAGTGATTTAGTTAAAGGAATAAAAGATTTATCTTAAAATTTAGGATTTAAATGGATTAAGAAGAAATAAAAGGAAAATCTTGAAATAAATATGAATTGGTATTTACAATTTAAAAAAAAAATTCTAAATCATAATAAAGAAGATTAAATCTGAAATTAATGGTTTTTGAAATAAATTTGGATAAGCAAGGGAATTTATTTTAAAATGGAGTAAAATCTGAAAATCGATTTAGAAATTGATTTAAGTTTGAGTTTGTGTTTTAAAAGAAGGTGAGACTATGGAATTTATAAACTAGATTTATAAAGTGAAATAAGATATCGGTGGACATTTGAAAGTATAAATTCCAGTGGGAATTTATAAAGGAATGAGTAATTGGTTTTGAAAATAAACAGTGGTTTATTTTAAGGTGTGAAAGGGAAGTGTCTTTCCTTGAAAAGCCAAGTACGTTTTCAAACCGATCTTTTAAGTTTAAGTTAAAAGTTTTAAAGTTAATTTAAAAGAATGTTTTGAGAATTATTGTTTAAGTTGTTTAAAATTTTAGAGGGAAATATTTATTAAATTAGCCGTGGTAGTAATTATTTTAAAAGGGTAATTGGTATTATGTTTAAAAAAAGATAACTATTAATATTTATATTTTATAAAATAGTTTTATTTTAAGATAGTATGGTTAAAGTTTTATTTGAAAACTTGTATAGAATTTCGTAACTCTTATTTTAAAATTTAGTTTGGCTTAATTTTTATTTTAAAAATTAGTTTTATATTTTATAAAGTAGTTTTACTTTAAATATTTTTAAAGTATTTATTTTTGAATAAAGTATTTAAGTAGTTTTAATTCAAATGTTTTGAAGTATATTTAAGAATAAAGTGATTTAAATTATTTTAAAATCTAAAGTATTTGGACTTGGTATTTTCGGTGGAAATAAACAATATTTGGAAAATTTATTCCGTGAGAGAATGGTGGTTTGAAACTGTTTTCAAAGGGTTGAAGTATGGAAAATAGCTTGTGAAGTTATTTTGAAACAAATAATTTGGAAACTAATTAAATCTGATGATTGATTGTGAATGTTATATGATAGTTAAATAACCGACTACCAATATTGGCTAATGTGCTGATCATTTCGAAGTGACCAGGATCGGGATTTATTTCTCGAAAACCACTTCGATCCGGTCTGAACGTTTTCGTAAGGAAGAGAAGAGCTTGTCGAAGACGGAGTAGTGAAGTGCAAGGACTAATCGCTACTAATCCTGAGGGTGATTCCAAAATGGATGTAGTAAGAGTAGTGCCTTCGGTTCTGTTCAATGCTGGAACGGACTTGTACGGACGAATGTTTTCAAAACATTGTCAAGAGGACAATGAGCATTCTAAGTGAATCCTCGGGCCTCATAAACCGAGAATGGCTAAAACAGGGGAGGTGCACACAAGGCTAAGTGGCTAGCAACCAATTAGGGTAACGTCACTGCTGTCTAGGTATCCCTTTATTTCGGCTGTGTGGACGGTTGCTGATCCTAACCGCAGGGTGAACTTATTCGGACTATCCAGTAAGGGGTAGCTCCGGTCTTGTGATGCAGGGGATCAGTGTAGATCCTCGTTACGGTGATCTAGACCACGTACTGTGACTGGCGGTATCCCATTAGCCCTTCCATTGATGGAAATCCATTCTCCATATGTACCTTTACAGTTTTTGTTTGTAGATCCCGCTTTATGGCTAGTGACTGGAATTTAATAATGTAACAACTTCGGCTATTTGAATAAGTATGTGTATATAGACACTACTATAATATTATAGGATTTTATATGAAATGTTTTAGTTACCGTAAGGTAAAAATCCGACATGTTTATTTGTGGCATGGTCTTACGAGATACCTTTGATTTTCAAATGATTTTAAAACTTTATAATCCAACCAAGTGTGTTTTCTCACGCTGGTTTTCGAGACGGACTTGGGTGTTATTTAACTATAATATTCGGGTCAGACCGGGTATTATAGAGTACAAATTCTGGATGGACTGCTATGGAGCTCAGGAGACGAGCTGGATGGCGAGATGTATCAAACGTATTTGATGTATATTCTACTGTGCAGTCAGTTTTGTGAGGATGGGTATGATTACTGTCCAGTTGGGGTTATTAATTTTGTTGTACTCTGATGATGTAATGTATGAACAAATATAATTCTTTTTGTTTTAAAGATTAGTCATTTATCTATTATATATTATTCCACTGCGTTTGTGAGATTTTAATGTTGTTTTCTATTTCTTCTTCTACCTCCTTCTTCTTTAACCCTAATGGTTCGGTTTTTCGGCATTCGGTTGTTCGGCATTTGATACAGTGGATGTATTGATGCCGGTTTTCGAGCGTCGAAAAATCGGGTCCTTACAACCTTTTCATGTCAAATTGGTTTACAGCATCGATAGCCGGTTGTTACATCATCAGTATTATTTTGAGTAAATATATATAACATGGAAAAAATAGCTTAAAGTAAAGCTAAAAGATATATTTTCCTTGTATGTATATGTGTGTGTGTGTGTATGTGTGTATGATTTGATGGACTAAATCATTTGAAAAGGTTTTCGGGGAAAATTTTGAAGGGCAGCTAACTCAAATATTATGCAGAGCTATTAGCTCAAACAATTTGAAGGGTAGTTGACCCAAAAAATTTCAACCAATCAACTCATTTTACATCCGGACAGCTAGTCCAGTTTGAGGGCAGTCAGCCCAGAGGATAGTTAGTTAGGACAGTTAGTTTAGAAAGAGCAACTAGCTCTGATGTGAACAGGTAGTTCATTCATTAGCATAAAGGATCTTGCTAAATTTATAAGGATAGTCAGTCCACCCTTTTTACCTATTTTGGGAAGATAGCTCATTATATGTATAATAAATAATGCTATTTTGGTATAACCAGTTTTAGGATAGATAGTCTAGAAAAGAGTAGTTTGCTCAGAATTTGAGAACAAATAGTTCAGATTTTAGACAGATAGTCTATTTTATTTCCTGTTTTAGGATAAGGGATATTGCTGTATTATTATAATCAGTTGATTAACCAGTTTAGTTGCAGGATATGATTTGAAAAATCTATGTTTTGAATAGAGATATTAATGAGAGGAAAACCATTCTGCTAAGCGGCGTGGTCTCAGTAGCTATTAGCAAACTGAGATGTAATAGATATTATTCATATCAGGCTTTAAGTCTGACTCGAAGTTTTTGTTTCCCCTTAAACTATCGGATGCTCGAGATTTGATTTGAGTAGGCTAAGGATTTAGGTTTTTAGGTTTTAGCAGATTTTGGCAAATAAAGCATCCGAAGATGAGCAGGTTGCTGACGGATAGCTAATTTAGGAGTTATGTTTTAAAGATTATTTCCACTGTGTATTAAGATAGTTATGTTTATATTTCTTTGATAATCCAGAGGGGAATCTTCGTATGTCTCTCTTGACGTATTGTCGTAAATTATATTTGATCAATGCCTAGGATTAATTTGGGATTTTTGTAACTTGGATATGATTAATTTGAAATATAATCGCTGACATTATTGTTTTTTATGAAATCTGTGATTTTGTTCGTATCGAAATGCTTCTGTTATTATGGATATCATTAACACTGCCGTACTTCATCACTAGAAGTTAATACTGTGGATGACTGCAACATCCATAGCACTTAGCTTTTGGCTACTAGATATGGGATGTTACAGTTTGGTATCAGAGCATAGGTTTATAAAAAATTAACTAAAAATTTGTTTTGAAAACAAAAAACCGAAGAAATTAAAGTAAGATGTAGGGTTGGGTTAATGCTATAGTAACATATTTGTATTTGCTATATATAAGTACGCGCTTTATCTCCATTCATCTATCTATGTTTAGGATATCTTTTTGTATCTCATGAGGTTTGAATACAGATGTGGATGGTAAAAGAAGTAGAGTTAACCAAGGAGGGGGAAGCATTGAGAGGAATGCCAGACCTAATATAGGAAGGACCAAGGTCAGGCAGAGAATGTTAGTGCTGAAGATCAGTCTTTAAGGAATATAATGCAGGCAGGAGTTGTAACCAGAGTGATAGGAGGAAATGCCGCAGGAGTAGGGGTTCTAGAAGTTCTGGTAGTAAATCATTTTACTAAGATGAGTGGTGATTATGTGAAGGTAGGAGGGAATCCGTTTATGAGAATAGAGGATGCCATTGAAGTGGAGAGTTGGTTGTTGCATTGCGAAAGGATTTTTGCAGATTTAGGGCTCAATGATGAGAGGTTGGCATCCAAGCAACTTTAGGGAACCGCATTGTTCTGGTGGAACAATGTACCGACGATAGATGATGAGGAGATAGTAACCTGTGAGGATTTCAAAAGGAGATTCCAGGAGAGGTTTATGTCTGTAATGGCACAGTCAGCTTTGATTAGGTAGTTTACTGAGCTGGTACAGGGAGAGATGTTTGTTGCTGCATATGCTAGGATGTTTGAAGAGTTGGTCCAGTATGGGTATGCTTTTATAGATACTGTATTGAAACGGAACGAGAAGCTTATCAAAGGATTGAAGCCAGAATTGGCCAGTGTTACTTTATCTCATCTTAGAGATCCATTTGACAGTGTTATAGAGATGGCTCTGAGGCAGGAAGATGTCCTTGAGTCTCTGGAGAAGAGCAAAGAAAAAGTGGTCCAGGTTGGGCAGAGCCAGAAGAGAAATTTCTTTCCCAAGAAAGGTGCTTAGAAGGGTGGAGCAGCCAAGAAAGCGAAGTATGAAGTTGTCTACTATAAATGTAACAAGAAAGGGCACTTTGCTGATGAGTGTCGCTCAGGGAGAGCAAAGGATGCAGCTAACTGGAAGAATGTCAGGTGTTTTAATTATGACCAGATAGGCCATTGTAAGAACCAGTGCAAGAAGCCCATTAGAGATGGTAAGGGAAAGGTGTATGCATTGGAGCCTGCTGCTTCCAAGTCAACAGCGTTGGAGAAGGGAAAGTCAGTTCTTGGGGGAATGCTTCATTTTCATGGTATGTTTTAGTTGATACTGGTGCATCGCATTCTTTTATATCTAGATGTTTGATAGATAAGCTTAACCTTGAACCCACATATTTAGTTACTTCCTTACAGGTTGCGAATCCAATAGGAGGGTATGCAACTCTAGGGTTGAGGAGTGACCAGTTTGAGTTTGACCTGTTAGGTCATACTTTTGTGTGCAATCTGCACATGTTTGATTTTTTGGGTTCAGAATCAACCTAGACATGGATTGGTTAAGTGAGTATGATGCTAAGATAATTTGCCAGGGTAGGAAGATATCTCTTAGTCACCGGATTGTAGCGATCGAATTGTTTTCACCATAGGAGGTTCATGCGGTGCAATGTTTGCTTTCTTGGGTGCATTTAATTCAGATGTTGAGATGAGCAGATTTTTCTTAGTTAGAGAATTCACAGATGTGTTTGAGCTTGTAGTTGGATTACCGTAGAAACGAGCCATTGAGTTTCGGATAGATTTGATTCCGAGAGCAGAACCAGTGACTAGATCGCCAAGTAGGATAACCCCTTCAGAGTTGAGAGAGTTGTAGGTGTAGTTGATAGACTTAGAGGGCAAGAGTTTTGTCAGGCTAAGCAGTTTTCCATGGGGTGCGATGATAGTGTTTTCTAAGAAACGGGATGGTTCATTGAAGCTATGTATCGATTATCGTAAGTTGAATGAGAGGATGATAAAGAATTGATATCCTGTTATCCCATTTTTGGTCAAAACTGGAATATCAACAAATTGGCAAGGAATTATGGATATCAGGATTGGAGATCGGTTGGAATCAAGGCTACGATCGATATCATCAAAATTTGGTTGAACTCCAATCGGGACGAAATTAATTGGAGATGATGATAAGGATTAGGAAAGGCTATGTTTCAAATTTCAGGTTAATCGGAGTTCGTATGGAGAAGTTATGATCGATTCAAGGTAGGAAAGGCATGCTGTTCGAATCGATCAGGGGTAGCACTCACTTCGAATCGATACACTTCGTATCGATCGACCTGGGTTCGACACTGCTACTTCGTACCGATCGAAGGCAAGGCACAGGGATGGTTCTAATCGATACGCTTCGTATCGATCAGTATGGTTTCGGCCTGGTGAACTTCGTATCAATCAGGTAAGAAGGATAAATGGATTTCGGCCCGATGGCAATGGACCCAAAATGGAAAGGTTCGAATCAATCACGACAAAGCATAATGCTTTGAATCCATGAGGTCAAGGAGAGTTCGAATCGATCAGGTTAGGGTATGTTCGAATCGATCGGTGTAAACGAGATCGATTCGAAGCATGCTCTTGGGATCGATTCGAAGAAGATCGATGGTACACAGGAAGTATACTTTGGGGGACGACTTCATGGATTCGAAGAAGAGGGAGTCAACTTCATGGATTCGAAGAGGAGGTGGATTCGAAACACTGGATTCAAAGGAGGATTCGAAGCAATGGATTCGAAGGAGGTGGATTCGAACGAGATGGATTCGAAGGATGTGGGTTTGAAGGAGATGGATTCGAAGGAGGTGGGTTCGAAGCATGAGTTCGAACCAGGCAGAGCACACGGAACTTTGAACTTGAATTGATCATATCTTCCAAACCGTTGATCCAAATGCTATGAAATTTTCACAGAAGCTTACATACATGTTGAAGGATGTTCACACCAAACTTCAGCTCAATTGGAATGATTTCTTGATCGATTCGAACCTTACTTCGAATCGATCCTGATGTGGGCCCGGACCTCCAGATTTCGGGTGCGTGGGCCCCCTCACGTGCCTGAAGCGGTCTTCCCGGATTTTAGGAGAAATATCAGCCTCCTACGCTTATAAATAGAGCCCCTGGTCATTCAGAAAAGGGGTCGGAGATTCTAGAGAGAGAAAGCACGCTCGGACGCTGCCAGAATCATTCCATATCATCATTGCTGCTATTTATTTCAAGTTTTGGACTTTGTAACTGCTGTAATCATCTGTAATCATCAAGGATAATCAATAAAAGGATAAAAACTTTGGAGTGGACGTAGGCCGAAGATAGCTGAACCACTATAAAACTTGTGTCTCTGTTCTTTACTTTGGGATTACTGTTTAATATATGCTGAGATCTGAGATTTGTGTTCGAATATTATTGATTTGTATTCATACACTGGTGCTTTCGCGGTATTCGGGGTTTGTGACCAATTTTGGCATAAACACTTTGGTGCTTTCATTGAGACGGACTAGCACCCGCTGCATCGGATTTGAAAGTTGGATTTGAGGATTTTAAAAGGGTTGAGATTCAACGATAATGACTAGGCAGAATAGTAGAAGGCAAAAGGCTGAGAGAAGCCAACAGGAAGGAAGTCGACAAGCATCCTCCGGAGCTGGGGAAGGACAGGCTTCAATCTATATAACCCGGGATGAAATGGAGGCTATGGCAAATTCTTTGCAAGAGAGATTGTTGAAGAACCAACAGGAAATGATGCAGACCTTCTTTGAGCAAATGAGAACTGCAGGAATGCAGAACCTAGGAATAGCTACAGCCACTGTGGATGCAGGACAAGGAGCTAGGGTTGTGGGACCCAATGGAGGACAGGATACAGAGCTGGAAGGCAATCAACAGGGGCTTGGGGGCAGGCCCACCGGATCCAATACAGGAGGACCTTTGGAAGGAATCCAGCAGGCTAGAGCTAACATTACTGCTAGTGAACCACACGAGGAATATGTGCCAGAGTTCCTTCGGGGGCATGGAGGGCAACCCCCAACAGACAATACCAGATTAGTAGAAATCATCAGAAGAACTGTGCGAGGTGGTTTGACCAACAGAGACTTGGAAGGAGTGAATAGGAGTCCGTTCGCTTAGGAAATAAGGATGGCTCAGAATCCACCTAAGTTCAAGCTACCGAGCTTGGAGGTATATGATGGAAAGGCAGATCCAGCAGATCACTTGATGAGGTACACCAGACACATGGAGGTGCTGGGGGCATCGGAGGAAGTGATGGCCCGATGCTTCCCTTTGTATTTGACGTACTTAGCTGCGATGTGGTTTAGGCAGCTGGAAGAAGGATCTATCAGGACTTGGAGGGAATTAGTGGAAAGGTTTTTGGGGCAGTTTCGGGTTCATGTCAAGAGACCGAAGAACGTAATGACATTGACATCGGTAAAGCAAAGGATGGACGAATCGCTTAGAGCTTTTCTAACTCGATTCAGTGCGGCAGTCGCTTCGGTGGATCGGCCTGATCCATCTTTGGTTTTAATGGCAGCAGTATCAGGAGTCAGGGAGAACTCGGATTTCAAGGTATCTCTGATACGAGATCCCCCACAAGATCTCGACGAATTCTTTCACGAGGCAGAAAGGTTCCTTCGGCAAGAAGATGCAAGTACGGATTTAAAGTTGAAAAAGGTTAGTGCAATCGAGGTTGGAGCAGTATCCAGCGGTGGTTCAGATAAAGACAAAGGAAAAAGGAAATTGGATGATGATTCTGGAAACGCTAGGAAGCGATGGAAGGATCCAAAGTTTTCCACATACACAGGATTGAACGAGACGCTGGAGCGGATATACATGGATACTCGGAATCGCCTTCCCTACCGGAGGCCAGCCAGGAGAGAGCCTTCTGAACGAAAGAGGGCATCAGGGAGGCATTGTCTCTTCCATGACTTAGACGGACATGACACCAACAGCTGCAGGCACTTGAAGGATATAATCGAGGAGCATGTAAGGAATGGACAGTTACGGCAATACGTTGGAACACGGAACTCAATGGTGGAGCAGGAGCAACCACCGACCACCTCACGCCGTGATGATGTGAGGCCTAGGGACGATGGTCGATTGATCATCCATTGACCAGGATAATATGGAATAAGTAGCGAGCTATTTGCAAGCAACCAAGTCATTTACACATGTACGGGGACGGAGATAACCCCTAGGTATGCTCTAAATGATGATAAACTGCAATGCTATGGTTTGTGAAATCTATCTTTTGCTTTTGGATTGGACACTGCTTTTCTTTTTGGATTTTGGTTTTGGAGTTTGGATCGAGCTCCTGGTTTTTCTTTCTTTTGATTTAGATTTTTCTTTGGATGATTGTTTTCGGTTTTGGATGCTGGTTTGGTTTTCTGGTTTTCTGGTTTTGGATTTGGATTTTTGGGTTTGGATGTTGGATTGGATTTTGATTGGATTTTCATCTGGTTTTTTATGAATGGTCGTCGGGTATGGATTATGCCTGGCAAGGGGTGAGTCACTTTGCCCGAACGTGGTAAATTGACTCATTCAGGTCGCCGAGTATGGACTATGCTTGGCAAGGGTCCAGAGTGACCAGGATTCGGCATAGGACTTAGGCCCTGTATTATCAATTGTTATTTCAGGTTGTTGAGTATGGATTATGCTCAACAAGGGTCTGGAGAGACCAGGATTCGGCTTAGGACTTAAGCCATGGCCTAGCTCAACGTCCTGGGACACTAGACCAAGGTTGTCAAGTGTGGATTGCGCTTGGCAGGAACCCGGAGAGGTTAGCTCAACGTCCAGGGACACTGGACCAAGGTCGTCAAGTGTGGATTGCGCTTGGTAGGAACCCGGAGAGGTTAGCTCAACGTCCAGGGACACTGGACCACGGTCGTCAGGTATGGATTACACTTGGTAAGAACCCGGAGAGGTTATGGATTCGGATATCGACCCGGAGAGGTCCTGGATCTGGTTACTGGCTATTAGATAAGGATGGATTAGGACTCGGCTGGCGAGTTCGAATGGATATGGAATTGGCTAAGGCTTCGGTTATGGGATTTGGAATTGGACATCAACTCGGAACAGTCAAGGATGATATGCTCTGGCAATATGGCTATGGACTTCGGATATTGGATTCAGGACTATTCAAAACACGCCTTGTTATCACAAGGCATGTTTTGGGGGGCAAAATGTTATCCCATTTTTGGTCAAAACTGGAATATCAACAAATTGGCAAGGAATTATGGATATCAGGATTGGAGATCGGTTGGAATCAAAGCTACGATCGATATCATCAAAATTTGGTTGAACTCCGATCGGGACAAAATTAATTGGAGATGATGATAAGGATTAGGAAAGGCTATGTTTCAAATTTCAGGTTAATCGGAGTTCGTATGGAGAAGTTATGATCGATTCAAGGTAGGAAAGGCATGCTGTTCGAATCGATCAGGGGTAGCACTCACTTCGAATCGATACACTTCGTATCGATCGACCTGGGTTCGACACTGCTACTTCGTATCGATCGAAGGCAAGGCACAGGGATGGTTCGAATCGATACGCTTCGTATCGATCAGTATGGTTTCGGCCTGGTGAACATCGTATCAATCAGGTAAGAAGGATAAATGGATTTCGGCCCGATGGCAATGGACCCAAAATGGAAAGGTTCGAATCAATCACGACAAAGCATAATGCTTTGAATCCATGAGGTCAAGGAGAGTTCGAATCGATCAGGTTAGGGTATGTTCAAATCGATCGGTGTAAACGAGATCGATTTGAAGCATGCTCTTGGGATCGATTCGAAGAAGATCGATGGTACACGGGAAGTATACATTGGGGGACGACTTCATGGATTCGAAGAAGAGGGAGTCGACTTCATGGATTCGAAGAGGAGGTGGATTCGAAACACTGGATTCAAAGGAGGATTCGAAGCAATGGATTCGAAGGAGGTGGATTCGAACGAGATGGATTCGAAGGCTGTGGGTTTGAAGGAGATGGATTCGAAGGAGGTGGGTCCGAAGCATGGGTTCGAACCAGGCCGAGCACACGGAACTTTGAACTTGAATCGATCATATCTTCCAAACCGTTGATCCAAATGCTATGAAATTTTCACAGAAGCTTACATACATGTTGAAGGATGTTCACACCAAATTTCAGCTCAATTGGAATGATTTCTTGATCGATTCGAACCTTACTTCGAATCGATCCTGATGTGGGCCCGGACCTCCAGATTTCGGGTGCGTGGGCCCCCTCACGTGCCTGAAGCGGTCTTCCCAGATTTTAGGAGAAATATCGCCTCGTACGCTTATAAATAGAGCCCTGGTCATTCAGAAAAGGGGTCGGAGATTCTAGAGAGAGAAAGCACGCTCGGATGCTGCCAGAATCATTCCATATCATCATTGCTGCTATTTATTTCAAGTTTTGGACTTTGTAACTGCTGTAATCATCTGTAATCATCAAGGATAATCAATAAAAGGATAAAAACTTTGGAGTGGACGTAGGCCGGAGATAGCCGAACCACTATAAAACTTGTGTCTCTGTTCTTTACTTTGGGATTACTGTTTAATATTTGCTGAGATCTGAGATTTGTGTTCGAATATATTGATTTGTATTCATACACTAGTGCTTTCGTGGTATTCGAGGTTTGTGACCAATTTTGGCACAAACATATCCGTTGCCCAAAATTAATGATTGTTTGACCAGCTAAATGGAGCAAAGGTATCTTCTCCGTTGGATTTGGCAATGGGTTTCCATCAGCTCAGGGCGGACGAGGATAGTATACCTATGACCGCATTCGGGGCTAGATATGAATCGTATGAATGGTTAGTTATGCCACTTTTCGAAGAAGGATGTGAAGTTTCTTTGTCATGTAGTCTCAGAGGAAGGGTTATCAGTAGATCCAACTAATATTGAGGCAATGAATGGTTGGAAGAGACCCTAGACAGTAATTGAGATTAAGAGTTTCCTTGGGTTGGTTGGTTATTATCAGTGATTCATTAAGGATTTCTCATGATAGCAGCACCAATGACCAGGCTGTTAAGGAAGGATGTGAAGTTTGTTTAGACTGATAAGTGTGAGGAAGCATTCTAGAATTTGAAACACTTATTGACCCATGCATCTGTTTTGGTTGTTCCGAAGGGGAATCATGATTTGGTTGCCTATACCGATACATGTACAACTGGACTAGGAGTTGTGTTGATGTAGAGAGGTAAAGTGATTGCCAATGCTTCTAGACGGCTTAGACCGCATGAGGTAAGATATCCAACGCATGATTTAGAGTTAGCTGCTGTGATTTTTGCTTTGAAGGTCCGAAGACATTGCCTTTTGGGAGAAAGGTTTGAGCTATTCACAAATCATAAGTCGCTGAGGTATTGTTCTCTTAGAAGGAGCTGAACATGAGATAACAGAGATGGTTAGAATTCATAGCCGCTTATGACTTTGGGATTGAATAGACATCAGGGAAAGGCAACAAGGTTGCAGATGCACTTAGCAGGAAGCATCAGAATGCAGTGTTGGCAATGTTGGCTGAGTAGAAAGATTTAGAAGCATTAGCAGAGTGCAGTGGAGATCCAAGGCAGGGTCTGGTGGGAATATAGTTGTATTGTCTTGTTTGGAATTTCGACCAGTTTTGATCGAACGAATTGCTTCTAAGTGGATAGAGGATCCTGAGTTAGCTGAACGGATTAGTAGGCTAAAGGAAGGAACCAAAAGTGATGACTTAAAAGATTTTAGTCTTGACTAGAATATGTGGTTGAGAAAAAAAAGGTAGATTATGTGTTCCAAGTGTAGGAAACATAAGAAAGGAAGTCTTAGAGGAATGTCATCGTTCGAATTCGAAGCTCACTATACATCCCGGAGGTACCAAGATGTATCATGATATGAAGAGGAGTTTTTCTAGAAAGGAATAAAGTGGGATATTGGTTTGTATGTAAGGCGGTGCTTGAATTGCTAACAAGCAAAGCTCGAACACCAAAAACCGAGTGGTTTGTATCACCCGTTAGATATTCTAATGTGGAAGTGGGATTCTATTTCTATGAACTTCATAGACGGGTTGCTAAAGTCGAACAGAGGAAATGAAAGTATATGGGTTATAGTGGACAGATTGACCAAGAGTGCCCATTTCATTCCAGTTAAGTCAACTAGGATGGCACTTGTTTTAGAAAGGTTGTTCATGAAGAATGCGGTTAGACTGCATGGAGTTCCTAGCAGCATAGTTAGCGATAGAGATTCCTTGTTCATTAGAGAGTTTTGGAAGAGTCTAAATGAAGTTTTGTGAACCAAGCTTATGATGAGTACCACTTACCATCCGCAGACAGATGGGCAAACGGAAAGAGTTAACAAGATCTTGGAAGATCTATTGAGAGTTTGTGTGCTAGACTTTGGGGGATCATGGGAGGACCATTTGCATCTAGTCGAGTTTTCATATAACAACAGTTATCAGACTGGTATTGGGATGACACCGTTTGAAGTTTGTATGGAAGGCCATGCAAATCTCTCGTTTGTTGGTTGGGGACCGAGGATAGGTTGATTTTTGGTCCAGATTTGGTCAGAGAAGCGTAGAAAAGATTGAGGTCATTTGATATAGGAAGAACGAGGCTCTATCTAGGTAGAAAATTTATGCAGATAAGAGACAGAAAGATTTGGAGTTCTCAATTAGGGACCAGGTTTTCGTCAAAGTAACATTGATGAAGGGTGTGCTTAGATTTGGGAAGTCGGGGAAGTTATCTCCTAGGTTCATTTGAACGTTTTCTATTCTTGAGAGGATCTAGAAGCTCGTGTAAAGATTTGAGTTACCGAGCAGTTTGGCAGGTGTCTATGATGTTTCTCATAATTCTGATCTTAGAAAGTGAGTTAGAGACTTGAAGACTGCTATTCCACCGACAGTGCTAGATGATTTAGTCGTAGAACCGGACTTAACCATTGTGAGGAAGCCATTTCCCATTGTTGCGAGAGATGAGAAGAGGATTTAAACCGAGATGGTCAGGTTAGTTGAAGTCCAGTGTAGCGATGATGACAAAGACTGTCCTTTGGAGGTTGAGAGCAGGATTAGATACAATTATCCTAACTTATTTTGATGGTATGTTTACCTTCTTGTTTGTTATGAGCC
Source organism: Allium cepa (assembly GCA_030765085.1). NCBI lineage: Eukaryota > Viridiplantae > Streptophyta > Magnoliopsida > Asparagales > Amaryllidaceae > Allium > Allium cepa. The sequence goes on along the minus strand of CM060944.1, from coordinate 381,849,483 downwards.
TTATTGAAATTTCGAGGATGAAATTCTTTAAGGAGGGAAGTCTGTAACACCACAGGATTTTTATAATATTATTTAGGAGATTAATTAGATAAACTAAATAAAATAATGTGTTGATAAGGGGATTGAGATTTGATTTGATTTAATTAAGGTAGTCGTGCCCTTTTAAACTAATAAACTTAATAAAGGTTAAAATGAATTAGAGGAGGGGTATTATGGGAAAGAGGCCATTCCTATATTCTCTTCCTTGGTCCCTGTATTCTAAAAAACACATTCATTATCATTTTCAAAAATTAAATGCTTGGCCAACCACCATTAACGAAGGAAGAAGAAGGGGAAACAAAAGAGAAGCTTAAGGAAAGAAAATTCAAATCAAATTCATTCAAATCTCAAGCTCCATAATCATTAAAGCAAAAGGTGAATAAAGTTTACATCTCTAAAAATTTTGGTTTCAGTTTTAAGGTTAATTTCGAATGATTTTGCGAATGTTTGCCATGTTTTTTGAATGATAAATGATTATATATACATGTTGATGATTTATGCATGTTCATATTGATTTTATTATATGTTTTAATATGAAAACCCTATTAAATGACATCCATTAGCCTTGTGAATTTTAATGATGAACAAAAAAGTTATTTTTGAGATGGGTTTCAAAACTTTCAGAATTTTTGTGAAAATTGTTATGAATTTTCTAAGGAAGAAAAGGTTAATATGGATTATAAATTATTCACGGGTATAATAATTATTGTTTGGATCTGAAATTTTATATGTTGAAGAGGACATATTATTTTGCTTTTAGGAATTTTTTCAAAAAAATTCAAGATATTTTGATGGTTATATAAAATTGTTTAAGGTATGGGACTCAAATATTTTATATAATTATAAAGGAGAAAGGGGCTTTTCAAAATCATTCAAATTTTCAAATATGGAAGATCGGCAGCAATTTTCGAAAAATTCAGGCAGCCAATCAGATTTAGAAAAACAAGGCAGGTGGGGTGCAAAAAAACTACTTTAAACAGTATTTTCCCTGTTTCAACTCTTGCGGCAAGAGCTTCAGTCTTCATTCCAAACCATCCGACAAGGTCGAAGTGTATTAAACCTTCCAATTAGACTAAATACCAATGCACATGGTATTAGGAAACTAGTACAAGTGAATTAGAGGAAGTCGAAAGGTTGGGGACGAAGTGTTATAGCTTTCGGAAGAGATGAAGTTTTGTTTTAGTTTTAAAGAAAAATACACTTGCTTTAACTTCCGATAAAGAGCTTTCGATAAAAGAAAAAGGTTTCAATTAGTTTGCTTTCTTGTTTTAAATGAAACCTTTCGATAATGTTGAAAGGTATAGCTTCCGGTAAGGTCGAAGCATAGTTGTCGCTTCCAAACCTTTCGGCATTGATGAAGTTAAAGGTTATATTTTGTTTTTCAAAAACCTGCCTCCTCACTGCATTGATTTCAAAGGGTTGGTTCCAACACTAACGCTTCACTTTTTTCATATGTTTTCCAATGGTTTGATTTCGAAATGTTTGGATTTGAATGGTTTGATTTCGAAAGGTTTGGTTTCGAAAGTTTGTTTTTGAAAGATTTGATTACGAAAGGTTTTAGGTTTCGAAGCAGTCGCTTCCGACACCAAAGTTTTTATGATCCTTTTGCATAATCCTAATATTTAAAGTCGAAACATTTTTAAAGGTTTCAAAGTAGTTGACTTTGATTGGTTTCGAAAGGTTTTCCACTTGTTTTAAATTGAACCCAATGTCTTCGAAAGGTTTTGAATTTCATACTTTTGAAAGGTTTAAAAATGATTTAAAGGGAAGGTACCCTAGGCTTTCGACAAAGTCGAAAGGTGAAACCTTTCGGCTAGGCTAAAAGGAAACCCTTCGACAAGGTCGAAAGGTTGAACCTTTCGGCAAGGTCGAAGGGAATGGTTTTAATGTTATCGAAAGGCTAAGGTTTAAAGGTTTTAAAAGGCGGATGTCAGATGTTTTAAAAGTTTCTAAAAGGAAGGCTTTACAAAAGGTTTTGAGGGAGATACCTTCAATGATTTCAAAAGGTTTATTAAAGCATATAAAGGAATTTCCTTTAATACTTTCGAAGGGATTTTTAAATGGTTTTGCAGGAGCTACCTTCTATGTTTTCGAAAGTTTTGTTTAAAGGTATTAAACAAAGTTTTCGAATGAAAGAATTAGGCAGATAGCCTAAGTGTTTAAGTTATAAAGGACTTTAACTTATTTTAAAAGATAGAAAATCCTTATTGAACATCATCAGCATTATTTTGAGTAAAGTATATATAACATGGAAAAAATAGATTAAAGTAAAGCTAAAAGATATATTTTCCTTGAATACGTATGATTTGACAGGCTAAATCATTTGAAAAGGTTTTCAAGGAAAAATTTGATGGGCGATTAGCTCAAATATTATGTAGAGCAGTTAGATAAGACATTTTAAAGGGTAAAACCCAAAAGAAAATTCGAGCTGTCGGCTCCTTTTAAATTCAGAGAGTTAGTCCATTTTGAGGGCAGTTTAGCCTAGAGGACAGCTAGTCCAGAAACAGCAGTCGGCTCTGATATGAACAGATAGTTCATTTATTAGCATAACGGATCTTGCTAAATTTTTAAGGATAGTCAGCCCACCCTTTTTACCTATTTTGGACAGATAGCTCACTATCTAGCATAAAAAAGATATTATTATTTTGGTATAACCAGTTTTAGGACAAATAGTCCAGAAAAGAGTAGTTAGCTCAAAATTTAAGAACAGATAGTTCATATTTTAGACAGATAATCTATTTTATTTCCTGTTTTTGCATAAGGGATATTGTTATATTATTATAATTGGTTGATTAACCAGTTTGGTAGCAGAATTGGATTTACAAAAATATATGTTTTTGAAAAGAGATATTAGTGAGAGGAAAACATTTCGCTAAGCGGCGTGGTCTCACTAGTTATGTAATACATATTATTCATACCATGCTTTAGGTTTGACTCAAAGTTTTTGTTTCTCCTTAAACTCTCGGGTGCTCAAAATTTGATTTGAGTAGGTTGAGGGTTTTGGTTTTCAGTTTTTAGCAGATTTTGGCGAATAAAGCATCTGAAAACGAGCAAGTGGCTGACGGATAGTTAATTTAGGAGTTCTGTTTTATAGATTGTTTCTACTGTGTATTAAGACGGTTATGTCTTTATTGCTGTGATCATCCAATGGGGCATCTTCATATGTCTCTCTTAGCGCTGTTGTAAATTACATTTGATCAATGCCTAGGATTAAGTTTGGCATTTTTGTAACTTGGATATGATTGATTTGAAATACAATCACTGATTTTTTCTTCGAAATCTACGATTTTGTTTATATCTAAGTGCTTCTGATAATATGGATATCATTAACACTGCCGTATTTCATCACCCGAAGTTAATAATGTGGATGAATACAACATCCATAGCGCTTAGCTTTTGGGCTTCGGATACGGGATGTTACATATTGATACTATGCGCATTGGTTTCGATGGCATGGAGGCAGCAGTACTTGGTCAGAACTCCTGTGCCGAAAGTGGTAAAACATGCAATTTACATGTAGAATTGATTTTTAACCTTTTTAAGTAATTTTTTACTAACCTTCCTTGTTTCTCAAAATCTTATTGGTTGCTGATTTTTCTTTTCTAAAAGTGCTGCTAATATTTCAGAAATAAACAATTTAAATCATTTACAAAATACCTCTTCTCCTTTTATAAATATATAAAGTCCCATATCTTAAATAATTTTACATATTCATGAAAAAAATTACGAAAATTCTGCAAAAATTCCAAAAAATCATTTTTAGTATGTTTTCTAACATACATAAATTTCTTACCCAAATTATATATAATTCAACCGTAAATTATTTTAAACCCAATAAATCATTTTCTTCACTAGAAAATTAATATAAAATCCACAGTAATTTAGAAATTTATGAAAATTTAAACCCATCTCTAAAATATTATTTTTGATTTTAATCAAAATTTACAAGGCTTTTGGACGTCACTAAATAGGGTTTTCTCATTAATACATATCATAAAACCTATATGATTAAGCATAAATCATCAATAAGAATATATAAACATTTAATCATTCAAAAACATGGTCACTATTTAATGTCATGTCCATTATTCAATTAAGAATTGTGTGCATGACATGTTTATCCTTGCCTAAGGAATAGTTACACGTATATTCATGTTTATATATGCACGCATATAATCTTAAGAAATTATCACCTAAAGTTCTCTGACCCCTTAATACATCTTAATTAGGGAAGAGGTAGGCCCTACAGCCATTTAATACCACAGTCCCAAGCGGTCAGCTTCTGATATCAAATGTAGTGGTCACTCTAAATAAATCGACCATATGGACCGCCTAACGTCCACACACTGTTTATAAACATATGATTAACTGTCGTGCATCTACCGCTCTTCCAACTAAATCGTTAGTTACCTCTTTAAACCCGAAGGTTATCCTGGTCAGTAATCCTAATTCAATAACATCTGAGATGTGAGGGAGAGTACTCATTAACCACTTACTACCTCTTTTATAAGGAATTAGGTAGACTCTGATCATCTACATGCTATAAAATAGGCAGATCCCCATCACTTAAGACCTAATCACCAAGGTGGGTCCCTATAAGGTACTCCTTAACTAGCATCATAAGGAATATGATTTGGTCGCTTGGTACTTTTCCTAAGGAAAAAGGAAAACCTTACCATATCCACTTGATACCTCCAATGCAAAGCAGACCCCAAACTAAAGATTCTTCCTATCATATCCGTAACAAAATCATGACCCGTAACCTACTATGACGTCTCACATTAGTCTGACTATTTGTAGGTACTACTAGCTAGATCGACCGGGTTGTTTCCCCTATAGAAATTGGGACCTCACGTTTTGAATCTGAAACATCCTCACATAAATTTCAATAGCATGCATGCAAGATTCAGTGACAAGCACATTCCAGATTCAAGTTTTTAAATCAAGTAAACAAAGACACTCGGGTTTTAAAATCAATGCAATAGCTGTTCAAACTAAAAAATTACTCTGCACATCAAGTTTCAGGTGAGTAAACAATTAAATTTGTTTTAAATTTATGCATGTGATGTTTTAGTTAGTTGGTGATGTGATAATTATTTGCATGTGAGAAAATTTCATCAGTAAATTTAACCTTCTTTAGATATATTCAGATCTATATATATATATATATGGTAGCAGGTCAGGGAATATATATATACAGGTGCCTGTACTCTGTTGTTTCAGTTTTTGATTTGCCTTCAAAAATTTAAATATCTCAATCGAGGCAGTATTAGACTTTGATTTCTTAATGGAAGTTGTTTTCTATTGTATAATGATGTTTTGAAAATTAGTTTCAGAATTTGAAATTCAATAAATTATTTTTAAAATTGAAATAACAGTGAAATTCATAAATTATGATAAAATCAACTATTTTAATTACAAATTTGGATTACAGGGATGAGTTCGTGATTTGAAATCTCGAATTTTGATATGCTTTTCATAATTTTAGGACTGCTAAATTGTGTAAATTCTCGTGTTATTCGAATTGGGTATTTTCGGGAATTGCCGATGATTGGCGAGATGGAGTGAGTCGAGATTTGGACTGGAGGTAGTATGGAGGATAGAGATTGAGGGAAAAATGGTACTAGATTCTTCCGGTGGACGTGGTGGCCAAGGAGGGTCAAAATAGGGTTTAGTGATTGAACTGGGAAGTCGAAGTTGCCGAGAGTGTTTTGGCAATGGTGATGCATCGAAGATGATCGCGATGAGGGAAATAGTGGCGGGGTGATGTGAGGCTGCTCTAGAGAGAGTTTCGGGGTTCCAGTCGCCAAAGATCACCGATGGCGGGAAGTTGTTCATCTGAGTTTTGATCCAGTTTTTGGATCGAGAGGATCATTTTCGATTTGCGATGTTTTCTTCAAATCTGGGATATCAAAGGAAGTGGTAGGGTTGTCGTCGACTTGTAGATGACTGTGGTGACGATCGGCGGTGGCCGGTGGTACTGTGCACGTATACGTGCAAGATTGGTGTTAGATGATGATCGGGTTTGAGAAGAAGGTGTAAACTCGAGATTTCTCCCGTGCGAATGAGTGATAGACTCGATGCAGTTGGGTTCGGTGATTGTCACGGAGCGTACTCGAGGAAATAAAGGGAAAGTCTCGAGTGTGGCATCAAATATTTGAGACAGGACTGTGTTTCATCATTTTGGGCTTCGGCCCGTTTATAAATTAAGAAGTTAAATTGTGAAGTTTGGATGTAGCCTTTGACCCAGGTTAAACCAGAGTAAAATTTTGATTGAACTTTCCAAATGTTTTGTCGAACAAGTTAATCAGAAGAAAAAAAAAACCTAAATTTTTCCATAAATCTTTAAATTAGTTTATTTAGTAAGGAAATGTAAATCAGGTTTTAAGAAAAGTATTAATCAAGTTTTAAAAGAATTTCCAAAATTTATAATGTTTTCAAGTTATTTGTATTGAGTGATTACTTAATAAGTTAAATCTTATATGCTTTAAGTTGGATCAAAATTTTGATTAAATGGAGTACAAGTATCAAATGTATTCAGGAAGGTTAATTAAGTAATTAAGTTGTAATTAGTGATTAATTAATTACTTAAAGGATGAATTAATGAAGGGAATTAATAAAGTGTTAGTTAATAGATGAAGAAGATTAATTAGAGGATAATTAATTAATGGAAATAATTATTGAAAATTAATTCGAGTAATTAATTATGGATTGATGTAATCAATGTGTATGGAGGTTAATTAATTTGTATAATTAATTAAGATAAGTGGTTAATACTAGTTAATTAATTAAATTAAATTAATTAAAGTTAACCATTTGAGATTGAGTTAAGTATAATTACTTAAGGTAATTAATGAGGTATAATTTACTTAGAAAAGTTATTAGTAGCTAATTACTGGATGTAGTAAGTTAAAGGAAATTACTTGATGGGAAGTAATTAAAGGATGATTATTTGGTGAAGAAATTAAATGATAATTACTCAGTGTAATTAAAAGATTATTAATTAAACAAAGGGTTGGTTTAATTGATAGAGGAATTAAGAAAGATAATTTCTAAGTGTGATTAATCAAGGTTGATTAATAAATGTAATTAAATTAAAGGTTAATTATTAAATGAAATTTAAGAATAATTAACTAATGAAATTTATTAAGAGGATCGTTAACTAATGTAGTTATTGGAAGTGATCAATCTTGCTTATCAATGATTGAATGATGATGAATATTTTAAATTGGTTGATATCTCTGATATGAGTTGCTTGGTGATGTGCTATGTTAGATGGACGGTGATAATATGATTATTTATCATGAATTGCAATGTAAAAAGGATATCTGATAATGGAAGTTGAGTAGTATTTAATTGAGTAACTTGAATTCAGATAAAGTTGAATTCGAAGAGACTAGAGTCGGTGTTAGTTAATATCTGAAACTACTTCGTTTCTTATAATTTGATATGTGAAACTAATAGGCTGAAGTGGAATGACTTAAGTAAATTGGACCATTTAAATCTAAGTTTTGGCACTTAGATATTGATGTGTGAAATGGTTGATGTCTATAATAATTTGTGAAGTTGTAAATTGATATAAGTTACCCGGGAATTAAATTAGTTATATGCATTGTTATTTCATGCTTGATGGGTTTACTCACGCTGGTTTCCAGCCTGACCCGGGTGTTACTTTGATGTAATGCTCGGGTCAGACCAAGTATTACAGAATTTTCAGGTAACGACGTTCTGGAGCTCAGGAGGCGAGCTGGAGAGCAGGAACGTATGGAGAGCTTCTGATGTTAATATATTATAATATCTGAAACAGATAGATTTATCTGTTCTGTGATTGTAAAGCTGTTGTAACTCTGATATAATAAAGTGTAATTTGACAAGTACAGTTTCCTTTGTATAACTATTATTTATGTGATATTATATTTTATCCGCTGCGTATGTGAGACTTTGGGTTTGGTTTTCTGTTTCTTCTTCTTTCTGTTCCTTCTTTTCACTAACTATCTGGAAATTTCTGGATCGAAATTTCGGGTCGTTACATTTGGTATCAGAGCTGAAGGGTAAGCGAGAACCTTGGCTCTGGTGGGATTACTCATGAAGGATAGGGTAAGTGGTACCCTAGAATGAGTTGAGTATATATAGATATATATATATATTTATTTATTTATGAGAGAGCGTACTTGTTATCTTCTTATATAAAGATTTTAAATGGTTTTATATAAGATTATATTTTAATATATAAAGCAATATATCTTTCTAACAAATAGTAAAGGAATTGGTTGTTAAATTATTGAATTAAATTTAAAAGTAATAGAAATACAACCAAACTGAAAATTAAATCTTGAATTTGGGAAAGGTTTCAGGATAAGGATAATCAATTAATTTATGTAATTAATTAAACTTTATTTAATGAGATTAATCAATGGATAATAATTGAGAATGATAAATAAGAGTGAGTTACTTAGTGAAGTAACTAGAGGTAAGTAATTTAAGGGACAATTACTTAATGAAGGTAATTAAGAAATAAGTTAATTACCGAATGTGATTAATTGGAATTATTTAGTGATGTAATTAATTTAAAGAAATAATAAATAATATTATTTAATGCAATTGAATGAAATGGTCCTATTTCAAACAAGAGTTGTTTGAAAATGTAAAAGAAATTTGTTTTGAATTAAAATCCAAAGGTGGTTTAAAATTTTAAAGTATAACTTGGTATGTATAAGAAATTAATATGTATATATGTGTGGATATACTTAAATATTAAAGTTAGTTTGAAATAAACTCTAAATATTGAGTTTTAAAATTTGGAATGAGATATGATACCCATAGTGATAAGTTTTTGAACTTAATAAGCGTGAAGATTATCAATGTGAAGTTTAGAATTTGAAATGGAAATTCAAATTGGGTAAGATTGACTGGATTAAGTGAATTGAGTTTAACTGGGAAAAAAAAGTTAAATGGTTGATTTAAATTGAGAGTTTGAGTGATCTCAAATTAGGTTTGAGATCTAGAAATTAAAAATGGATGGATGTTTTGAAATAATTGGATGATATCATCCTATTGTTATTAATAATCTTTAAAATGTGAATTGGATTTGTTTAAATGAATGAGAAATGGAGTATGGTAATCCATTGTTGGGATTAAAAGGTAAATTGATTTAAAGGAATTAAATCAACAATTGAAGTATTAACTCGAATTTATATAATTCGAGATGGTTTAAGTTTGGAATTTGGATTGAAATTAGTTCGAATTGAATTTGATTTGAATTAATTGAAATTGTGATTGAAGATGTATAAGTATAAAATTCAAATGGAAAATTTGAATTGGATTAATTTGAAACAATTTGAAATTGAAGTGGATTCAATTTGAAATTAGTCCAAATTTATTTGAATAATTTGGAATTGTAATTAAAATTGAATAGTTTTAAATTCAAATGGAATTTGAATTGAATTTGGGAAGAAATCAAGAATAATTCAACTTGATTTGGAAATGGAGTTTGAAATTGGGATTAATTCAAATTGGAGTTGAAATGAATTGAAATTGGAACTAGTTCAATTGAAATTTATTTGAATTAATAGAATTTGAGATCAAAGTTGAATAAAGTTAAATTTGGAAAGAACTGAGGTTAATTCAACTTGAATTGGGATTGAATAAATTTCAATGGGAATTGAAATTATTTAAATTGGAATTGGGTCAACTTAAATGGAAGTGGAATTTAAATTGAATTGAGGAGAATGGAGATTGGGAAGTGGACAGTTTTGACTCTGGACTATTTTTAATATAAATTGTTTTAATATGAACCTATTTTTCCAAGCTAGTTATTATATAAACAACCTTTCTTTTAAAAGTCAAATTATCTTATACTTATTTTACAATTATTTTTGGAACTGTTTAACAATTTTCCAACTGTTTTATAAACTAATTACTATATTTCAACTATTTTACAAAATTAATTACTATCTTACTACTATTTTGCAATTATCTAAAATTTCTATAGTTAGTTTAACTATTTTCTAACTATTTTACACCTATTTTACAAAATAATAATTATTTTCCAACTACCTATCTATTTTTTTTTTAAATTTCAAGCTATTTTCTATATAAACTGGTCGGAGTTCAAATCGTTATTGGTTAAATACCCAATTGAGATAAGAATAGAGGTGATAATCCAAATGGATTGAAGCAATTGTGAGTAAGTGAATGAAAATCAAAGTGAACATGAATAAAAATGGGATCGATTTGGCTAATAATCAATAAAGATAAATACGTAGGGCGTACGTATGTTATTCTATTCGCATAGTAATGTGATCCAGATTCGAGCACAGAATTTCGAGATAATTATATCGATCCGAGTGGGATTTTTCACTCGATTTTCGACGGCGAACCTGGATATGGATTGTTGATTGGTTCTGGATATTCTCTATCATAGTTAAGCTACGCAAGGAGAATGATGTTTTCTGATCAAGAAACCAGATCTGTGTCCGCACTAGGAAGTCGGGTGGACGATACTAGTTCGGAAGTGAAATTGTGTGATCAAGTGAGCGATCAGATTGGTATAGCGTACGGATGATATGTGTACATCGTACGGATTTGGATGAAAATGATATTGTAAGGAGTAATCAAATTTGAATATTTGATTTTGAGTAAACAAAGTAAATATCTTTGTTTTTATAAAATGAAACTCCCCTTGTTGAATCTATTGCCAGAAGAAAAGGATTTTTGAGGGTGTTTTGGAGTATAAAAGGAGTTTTATACAAGTTTGAAATGATCCAAAGTTTTAAAAATTATATATATCTCTGTGTGTGTGTGTGTGTGTGTGTGTGTGTGTGTGTGTATAGAAAGGATCCTATGAGGATTTTGGAAAAAGGTTTTTGGAACCTATGGATTTGGAAAGGCTTTAGATTTTAATCAATATTGTTTTGGAAAGCCTAGTTTGAGAATTATCGATTTGGGGATAATTGATTTTGTGTAAAGGAGCTTTGTATGAGATCATAGTACGTGTATGATTTAAAGATACTATATATGTATAGTATAAAATGTTTTGATGATGGCTCTAGGGAAAAAGGCGCTTCCTTGAAATGAACTTCTCAGGAGTACCACCGGGTGGTGCTGCCTTGATCCCCAAGGGGGTTCTAAAGTTGATCCTGTGAGGAGTCCGGACAAAACTAGTTCCTAGGGATCTTGGGTAGAGGTTACCATAGCGAAAGTCGTGTGTGTCGCTGAGAGTCAAGGTCTACGTTTGATTTTATATCGATAGACTGCGATCTATGGTAACATAGTGAAGGTCGTGTGTATCGCTGAGAGCCAACAGTCTGCATTTGATTTTATATCGGCAGGCTGCGACCTGCGATAACATAGCGGAAGTCGTGTGCGTCGCTGAGAGCCAACAGTCTACGTTTGATTTTACATCGGTAGACTGCGACCTCTGTTGGAGTGGAGAAGTTTCATTTCGACAGCGAAAATCAGAGGCCGCTGAGAGCCTGCGGTTACATGGACTTTTGCTGCGACGGCAACGTAACCCTGGATGTAACTGTGATCTGTCGTGTGGGTTTCATGGCGTAATCGAGAGGCCGCGGAGAGCCTGCAGTTACATGGACTTTTGCTGCGATGGCAACGTAATCCTGGAATGTAACTGTGACCATGGATGGGGGTGATGATTTCCAGAGCATTCTCACCAAAGATATATCCTCTATTTTCAAAAACTGTTTTCTATATTTTCAAAAAAATTATTTTCCAAGTATTTTCACTGGATGTTGAAAATTAGTCTGATAAGTATTTATAGATTTTCAGTCTTACGCCTGATCAACGTATGACCGAATTTCTACAAGAACGAGGATGGATTTGTTGAGACATCGAGTTATAAAAGTATCTTTTATAAAAACTATTTTGGCAATATTATATAGATTTTAAAGGTGTTTGAAAAATGACCAAAGAATATTTTAACTGGTTTTAAATATTTAATAAATTTTGGCTTCGTTCCTTTTCGAGGACGAAAAGATTCAAAGGAGGGAGGAATGTGATAACCCGAATTTTTAAACATCTGTTAATTGATAATTAACTCGGTTAATTATAGAAATACAGATTTTTATTGGGAACTAATAAATGAAATTCGGATAATTAGAAATATCTGAATATATATGTATGAATTTAAATAAATAATTATTTAGAAATGATAAACCTGATGGTACATTAGAATATGTTAATAGATGTGTATAAATTTTATAATATTGAAATATTTTAGTATACACATACAAGTATATAGGTGTGCACATATATACATAAATGTGAAATAATTTGGAAGCATTAATTTGAATTAATAAAAAAAGTTAATATTCTTTCTTTCTAAATTACATAATTTATATAAATATATAACATATGTAAACATAATGCACTTACATAAAGATAACACATAAATAAATAATCTATTTAAATAAAAAAATTAGCAAGGACTTAAACATAAAATTCATAATTAAGACATTTGTTAAATAGTAAAAATAGGTTTAGACATTTGTAAATTATTTAATATACAAATTCAACAAGTGGCATTTTCTTTTAATGCAAAGAAGAATGTGAATATCATGTATTAGAAAAAAATATGAATAGGGTTTGTTTTATATCATTTTCCTTAGAGAAACTCTACTTATATAAGTTTTTATTTAAATAGGAACATAAAATGTAAAAGCTTTACAAATGTTAATAACTTAACATTTGTAATACCTTAAAACATAAGGTAATATCACATATAAAATTTCTATTAACATTTAAATTTTATTAGTGCATAAAAAAAATGGAGTATAATGAATAAATAAATATAAAGGAAAAGAAAACCTAAGAAATAAATAAATTCATGAAGACATTTGTAAGCTTGGTAATCACATATTTTAACAATTGTAATTTATGTTATCATGCAAATTTACATGTGGCACCTTTGTTCTTTTTATTTTTATTTTTAAGTATCAAGAAAAACAAGGCTTTATACAAAATTCAAAACATCCTCATCTTCTTTCATTTTTCTCTAAATAAAAACTAAAAATTTAATCAAAAGATCTAAAACAAGCTGAATCAAAGCCTAAGACTGATCTCTGCTTTATAAACCGAATGATTTATGTTGCATGCATAAAAAATATGGAAAGAAGAAGATCTGGGAATCAGAGAACAACTAAATTCAGCAGTTCAAAAACTAGAGAAAGCATTTCTCTCTGTTTTGAATCTGAAACATCCTCACATAAATTTCAATAGCATGCATGCAAGATTCAGTGACAAGAACATTCCAGATTCAAGTTTTTAAATCAAGTAAACAAAGACACTCGGGTTTTAAAATCAATGCAATAGCTGTTCAAATTAAAAAATTGCTCTGCACATCAAGTTTCAGGTGAGTAAACAATTAAATTTGTTTTAAATTTATGCATGTGATGTATTAGTTAGTTGGTGATGTGATAATTATTTGCATGTGAGAAAATTTCATCAGTAAATTTAACCTTCTTTAGATATATTCAGATCTATATATTTATGGTAGCTGGTCAGTGAATATATATATACAGGTGCCTGTACTCTTTTGTTTCATTTTTTGATTTGACTTCAAAAATTTAAATATCTCAATCGAGGCAATATTAGACTTTGATTTCTTAATGGAAGTTGTTTGCTATTGTATAATGATGTTTTGAAAATTAGTTTCAGAATTTTAAATTCAATAAATTATTTTTAAAATTGAAATAACAGTGAAATTCATAAATTATGATAAAATCAACTATTTTAATTACAAATTTGGATTACAGGGATGAGTTCGTGATTTGAAATCTCGAATTTTGATATGCTTTTCATAATTTTAGGACTGCTAAATTGTGTAAATTCTCGTGTTATTCGAATTGGGTATTTTCGGGAATTGCCGATGATTGGCGAGATGGAGTGAGTCGAGATTTGGACTGGAGGTAGTATGAAGGATAGAGATTGAGGGAAAAATGGTACTAGATTCTTCCGGTGGACGTGGTGGCCAAGGAGGGTCAAAATAGGGTTTAGTGATTGAACTGGGAAGTCGAAGTTGCCGAGAGTGTTTTGGCAATGGTGACGCATCGAAGATGATCGCGATGAGGGAAATAGTGGCGGGGTGATGTGAGGCTGCTCTGGAGAGAGTTTCGGGGTTCCAGTCGCCAAAGATCACCGATGGCGGGAAGTTGTTCATCTGAGTTTTGATCCAGTTTTTGGATCGAGAGGGTCATTTTCGATTTGCGATGTTTTCTTCAAATCTGGGATATCAAAGGAAGTGGTAGGGTTGTCGTCGACTTGTAGATGATTGTGGTGACGATCGACGGTGGTCGGTGGTACTGTGCACGTATACGTGCACGATTGGTGTTAGATGATGATCGGGTTTGAGAAAAAGGTGTAAACTCGAGATTTGTCTCGTGGAATGAGTGATAGACTCGATGCAGTTGGGTTCGGTGATTGTCACGGAGCGTACACGAGGAAATAAAGGGAAAGTCTCGAGTGTGGCATCGAATATTTGAGACAGGACTGTGTTTCATCGTTTTGGGCATCGGCCCGTTTATAAATTAAGAAGTTAAATTGTGAAGTTTGGATGTAGCCTTTGACCCAGGTTAAACCAGAGTAAAATTTTGATTAAACTTTCCAAATGTTTTGTCGAACAAGTTAATCAGAAGAGGAAAAAACCTAAATTTTTCCATAAATCTTTAAATTAGTTTATTTAGTAAGGAAATGTAAATCAGGTTTTAAGCAAAGTATTAATCAAGTTTTAAAACAATTTCCAAATTTTATAATGTTTTCAAGTTATTTGTATAGAGTGATTACTTAATAAGTTAAATCTTATATGCTTTAAGATGGATCAAAATTTTGATTAAATGGAGTACAAGTATCTAATGTATTCAGGAAGGTTAATTAAGTAATTAAGTTATAATTAGTGATTAATTAATTACTTAAAGGATGGATTAATGAAGGGAATTAATAAAGTGTTAGTTAATAGATGAAGAAGATTAATTAGAGGATAATTAATCAATGGAAATAATTATAGAAAATTAATTCGAGTAATTAATTATGGATTGATGTAATCAATGTGTATGGATAGGTTAATTAATTTGTATAATTAATTAAGATAAGTGGTTAATACTAGTTAATTAATTAAATTAAATTAATTAAAGTTAACCATTTGAGATTGAGTTAAGTATAATTACTTAAGGTAATTAATGAGGTATAATTTACTTAGAAAAGTTATTAGTAGCTAATTACTGGATGTAGTAAGTTAAAGGAAATTACTTGATGGGAAGTAATTAAAGGATAATTATTTGGTGAAGAAATTAAATGATAATTACTCAGTGTAATTAAAAGATTATTAATTAAACAAAGGGTTTGATTAATTGATAGAGGAATTAAGAAAGATAATTTCTGAGTGTGATTAATCAAGGTTGATTAATAAATTTAATTAAATTAAAGGTTAATTATTAAATGAAATTTAAGAATAATTAACTAATGAAAGTTATTAAGAGGATCGTTAACTAATGTAATTATTGGAAGTGATCAATCTTGCTTATCAATGATTGTATGATGATGAATATTTTAAATTGGTTGATATCTCTGATATGAGTTGCTTGGTGATGTGCTATGTTAGATGGACGGTGATAATATGATTATTTATCATGAATTGCAATGTAAAAAGGATATCTGATAATGGAAGTTGAGTAGTATTTAATTGAATAACTTGAATTCAGATAAAGTTGAATTCAAAGAGACTGGAGTCGGTGTTAGTTAATATCTGAAACTACTTCGATTCTTATAATTTGATATGTGAAACTAATAGGCTGAAGTGGAATGACTTAAGTAAATTGGACCATTTAAATCTAAGTTTCGGCACTTAGATATTGATGTGTGAAATGGTTGATGTTTATAATAATTTGTGAAGTTGTAAATTGATATAAGTTACCCGGGAATTAAATTAGTTATATGCATTGTGATTTCATGCTTGATGGGTTTACTCACGCTGGTTTCCAGCCTGACCCGGGTGTTACTTTGATGTAATGCTCGGGTCAGACCAAGTATTACAGAATTTTCAGGTAAGGACGTTCTGGAGCTCAGGAGGCGAGCTGGAGAGCAGGAACGTATGGAGAGCTTCTGATGTTAATATATTATAATATCTGAAATAGATAGATTTATCTGTTCTGTGATTGTAAATCTGTTGTAACTCTGATATAATAAAGTGTAATTTGACAAGTACAGTTTCCTTTGTATAACTATTATTTATGTGATATTATATTTTATCCGCTGCGTATGTGAGACTTTGGGTTTGGTTTTCTGTTTCTTCTTCTTTCTGTTCCTTCTTTTCACTAACTATCTGGAAATTTCTGGATCGAAATTTCCGGGTCGTTACAGGTGGATTATACGTTAACATTTTAAGCCTATAACTCTAGATCTTCAATCAGACATAGTAATCAAATAAAATCCAACAAGATAAATTATC
Organism: Allium cepa; assembly: GCA_030765085.1. NCBI lineage: Eukaryota > Viridiplantae > Streptophyta > Magnoliopsida > Asparagales > Amaryllidaceae > Allium > Allium cepa. Next base: position 381,832,988 of record CM060944.1, on the reverse strand, counting down.
ATGTTATTAATAATTCACATAAATTTCCCACTCGTTATTTTTAGACTCCCAAAACTTCATGATATGAATCTGTTCCTCTTATTCGATAGCTTTCCCTTTATAATTTAATGCGTATGTATACAGAAAATATACATAACATTCGAGTCACAGATCTGAGAGAAAATTGAGATTTAATGTAACGACCTGTAAATTTTCGATAATTAAAATAGCTAAATTTATAAGATTTCGTGATTTAGTGTTAGAAAAAATTTTTGTAAATGGAATAATAATAACTAAAATGAATTGCAACAATAATTATCCAAGTAATGAAAATAAATGCTACTTGGTGAATACCTTTGAAATCAATTGTTGAATAGGATAATAAATATTGAATTCATTGGGTATAATAGATAAATTGATTGATAAGTAAAATTTATTTAAAATCAAATATTGAATGTTGAATAGGTAAATTGTTTAAATTTAATATTTAAAACTTATTGAATAATTGAATAACTGTAAAATGAAATAGTGTTCTAAATTGTGAATTAGTTTTAAAAGTTGAATCTTATAAGTTCAATTTCAACATTTCAAAAGATAATGAATTATTGGATAATCGAAATTGTTTAAATTTAATATTTGGAATTTATTGAATAATTTAATAATGGGAATTGAATAACCGTATAATAGGAATGGTTGTTCTATAAATTTTAATTCATTCCAAAAGTTAAATTTTTTAAATTCGTTTTGAATATTTCAAAAGATAGTGATTTAAGAATAATCAAATTTTGTTTAAATTTAATATTACAAATGTTTGAATAATTAAATTTCGAATTTGATATGATTAATTTGATATTGAAATTTAATATATGAAAATAGAGTGAATAATTGAAATTTGATTTAAATATGATTCAAATTGGTTTCCAAAGTGAATGTAAGTTATATTGGGATTTTAACAGAGTTAATAAGATTTTAAAATTGGAATTTGTTGGATAATTGAATAACGTGTTTAATATGTTTAAAAATGATTTGTAAAATTTTATTTTATCATATTAAAGTTAGGATGATGTTGTAGAACTTTTAAAATCGAATTAAAAGTAAATTTGTGAAAATTGAATATTTTAATATTTAATTATCGACTGAAAAATAGCCAATTTTCGAACACTCTCAGAATTGGACGAAACTAGTTCCATTGGATCCGTAATAGTTTGTTATTATCGGATTTCAATTTTCGTAGCAATCGGAGTTTTCCTTTGACCGTGGCAGCTCGAAACGCATCGAAATTGTTTTAATATTTATTTGACGAGTTAAAATAGCCATTTTTCAAACAGTCTCGGATTTCAACGAAACTAGTTTCATCGGATCCGTAATGTGATATTATTATATGGTTTCAAATTTCGTGTCAATCGGATTTACCGGTTGTCCGGGGCGAGCCAAAACGCATAGAAATTCGTTTTATCTATTTGATTTAAAATAGATCGTTTATTTCCGTAACTCGCATAGATGATTGAATTAGCTACCGAAACCTATTCCATTGTGTTCGGAACGTGGGGTAAACCCTAGAAATGCCAGTCACCGCGCGTAAATAGGAGTTTGGAAAAGCCGGATGAATAGTATTCGTCGTTTCCTATAAATAGCCCCTTTATTCACAAATTAAAAATAAAAAAAGTCTAGGGTTTTGTACAGCCGCCACCCCTTATACCAACCAATGGCCGAAAATCTCCTTCCTTCCTCCTCAAATTTCTTCAAATCCGCTAACCGATTCGCAAAACCTTCAACTAGTAAAGTGTAGAGCACATCACGAACTACATATCCAACAGTAGTGATCGTGAATGGAGCAAAGAATCGATGACAATTGGCTGCGAAAGGGGGCGGGTTCGAGCACGATTTCCGGGCCTTAGGAGGGGCCGAGCTTGGCCATACGGCGGTCGTGGGTGGAGTCGGAGCTAGGCTTCGACGTGGCGTCACTTGATCGGAGCGAAGTCGACCATAGGGGTTGCGTCTATTAGGGCTAAACGGCGGCCTTGGTGGGTTCATGTCGCGTTCGAAATACTGGGGAGGGAGAAGAAGCTTGATCGGCCTTGATATCATCAACAGTAACAAATGGCTGTGATTGGTTGAAGGTTAAAAAATTAAAATAAAATATTGATTAATTTATATATTTATTCGTGAATGTTTAAATCGCTATAACTTGTTGATACGAGGTCGGATTGTGACGAAACGAATTGCGACGGGTTCGTTTTGTCGAGCTCTACGCAATGGAGCTAGATTGGAGTCGTTTGGAGCTAGTGAAAATTTCGGGTAAAATTAAACGCTCGTTTAATTTTATTCAAAATAAAACGCCGGAACTACATTGAAATCAAAGTGAGTGTTTTATAACGCTCACAACGTACTAAATATCTTTATGCTAGTTAAATCTGGTATTACGAAGTGTTATGAATTTTATTTGTCGTTGTTTGATAAATTTAATTGTCATATAGATTGCCATTTGAATTAATCGTTGAAAATTAAATTGACCGTTAAAATTGAAATTCAAATTGAATTGCGATAAAATTACCTGACATTGATAACTATGAAATTGCTATGAATTGTATTGTCTATTGGATGGTTTATTTCGATGGATGTTATTGGTTGATATTTAAATGTTTGGATGTTTATTGCTTATATATAACCTGTTATGCATACATATGTATGATTGATTTAAGTGATATATATTCATCCCTGACATTTAATTGAAATAAATAATTACTTGGCCATAGGATAGAAAATTATATACGGACACTGAATTAGCTAAATTAATAATTTTTGAAATCGTCGATTTGAAATTTATTTAAATGTTTTGATTTAAAAGTTATAATAGAAATCAATTTATTGAAATTGAATTTATTGAAAATTGAGTTTGGAATGTTGAAATGGATTTTGGTTAAAAGAAATTGTTAAATAATATAAGTCGAGACTTTGAAATTTAAAAATTGGGATTCGATTGAATTCGAAAATTGATTTGTTTAAAGATTTAACCTTAATTCGAGCTTTGAATATTACCAAGTAAAAGTGATATAAAAATGATATTTTGAAGTCGAGCTTGGAATTGAATCATATTTGAAATTTGGATTTAAACTCGAAAATTGATGGATAATTTTGTTAAGTGTTATAAATGGATATTTTGAAAAACCAAGCTCTAAATCGATATAAATTGAAATTGAATTAATTGAAAGTGAATATGAAATTGAATAAATTTGAAGTCAAAGTTGACATTGATTTGAATTGAAATCGAAATTGAATCGGTAGAATTGAGATTGAAATTGATTTGAATTGGGAAGTTAAATTGAAATGGATTGGTTTTGAAGCTGTTTTATTTTGTTTTCCAAATTACTCTACTATATAAACCATTTTTGAATACTTAAACTATTTTAATCTATTTTAAATCTACTTAACCCAATTTAAATTATTTTAAACTAATTTATCTATTTCAAATCCATTTTAAGATTTTAAGTATTTTTAACTATTTTAATTATTTAAAACTACTTTTAAACTACTTAAACTATTTTCTAAAATTCTAAGCTGGTCAATAAGGTGAAATGTTTATATTTAAATCTTGAATTTAAATACAAATTGGGTTAAATGAAGTTGCAATCTAAATTGAAATTCGAAATGATTTTGAAACCGAAATGAGATATTGATGCGAAAAATGATTTTTGAAACGAGATCTTACATTTGAATAGATACGATGATATTTGAAATGGACTTGATTTTTTTGAAGCGAATATGATATTTTGATATCAATTATAAGTCGATTTGAAATGTAAAAGAGCCAACGGTGTAATAATACGTAGTTATTAAAGAGACCGGGATCGGATATGGACACACTCTCTGTCGATACCGAACACCACTTTAATAACTATTATACGCGGAGTGTTATCCAGAATGAAGTTGATGTTTTGGTGAACGCATTGACTAAAGAAAGAGAACGATATTGGATGACCCCTGACATGACTAAAAAAGGAGTCGCGTCGGGCCATTGAGGTTCGCCATCTCTAGCGGACGCACTTCTTCGATACCATATCTATTACATTTGTGATTCGATTTTGGTGCACACCTTGATTTGGGAGTGTTGTTTCGTGGTGTTGGGGTAGCTGCTGGCTATGCTCAACATTAGTCCGGATCACGCAACTACTAGTATCCTAGTTGGTATCGCCTCATGTACCTTGTCATACTGATTATCCTATTCGCGACCACTACGTTTTGTTTTGTGTTATACCTATGGGGTACCCTCTGATAACCACCAGTTTACGGTGGGGCTTACGGTGCTGTATAGACTATGGCATTATAAAAATGTGTTAAGGGGGATTATGGTAACGCCTTAACGCTATTTTGATACTTTATATTACTGATAGGCATTATCTACTTAGCATACATTACAACATAGTAGATAGTTTAACGGATCCTTGAGAGATGGAAAATCCCGTAACGTCTCTTGAGTTATTGCACGCACGTTGACACTGGATATGAGATGTCAAACCCCGTAAACATCTCTGACGCCGTTACACTCATATTTATTTACGATTGATTAAACTTTCATAAGGATATTTTAGTCCTGACTCGAGTGTTTTGTCTTTTCATTACGCTCGGGTCAGTCCTGAGTTTTCAGATTTTTGAAGATTATTCTGGAGGGCGAAGACAAAGATTTGGTACCCTATTACTATCATTATTTTTGCATCATGCTGTCTGCTGCATTATTTTATTTATTCTGTTGTATATGTATAACTATGGTAAATGTTGTATAAATAATGATCAAAGTATTGTAAGCAGCTTCATGAACTGTTTATTTGATTATTATATTTTATCGTTCCGCTGTAAGATTCTGTGTTGTTTCCTTTCTTTTATTTCTCTTTCCTCTCCTTTTCTTATTTACCCCAATAGCCATCTGCCCTTTTGAATGGTTTGGAATCGACATGTGTATTTGATCGTCGGTTTAAAAAGTCCAAAAAGGCGGGTCGTTACAGTTGGTATCAGATCTTTGGTTTAGCGATAACCTTAGCTTTGTGGGGTCTGACTCGTTATAAATAGGGTAGTAATACCCTATGATGAGTCGCTGAGTGTATATATATGAGAGAGCGTATTTGTTAGTGATATAAAATGTTTTATATTATGTCGGTTGATTTGTTGAGTGGCTTATGGATTCTGGTCAATACGAGTAATTAACGTCGTTGATAGGGATCTCTAAACACTCGAACAGAACAAATTCGACATAGTATTGTTTTGAAATTGCGTAAATGAAATAATTTTGCTCTAATTATATTTTGTATATAAAGAAAAAATTTCAGAAATTATTGTGACTTATCTAGCTTACCTGGTTGTTAGGAATGATAATATTGGTCATTAACATTAATTGGATATTGTAATTTAATAAATAAGGTGAATTACAAGATGAACAATGATAAAACACTTGTGGAATGTTTTAAGAAAGAAAATCCTATAAGAATATTTTATAAAGGTGACTTATAAATTAAAATAGATTTAAATTGGAAAATATTGAATTTAAGACCCGGAGGTTTTAAAATGGTTTTCAAAGCTTTGAAGAAATATATAGTAATAGTAGTTGGAAATTTTTTTTTTATGGAAATATTTTGAAAGGATTTTAAAAGAAGGAATGAATTCAGTACTCCTCTCTTATGTCGCTGGAAAATAATTTCGGTGATGACTGCGCAGCATCATCGACGTTCATTTTCGAGTCTCAAAGTGGGGGAGACCTCTAAGAAGCTTTGCTTTTCTTCGAAATTATTTTGGGTAAATGGGTTTTGGTTTATACTCCAAAGGTATGATTTGATAATTTAAAAGGATATAAGTATATATGTTTATTTCAAACGATTTGGAAAGAACCGGGCATTTAAAATTCTAAGTTCTGTTAATTAATAATTTTCAAATTATTTGAATGAAATGTGAATAACCAGAATTTATAAAATAAGAGGATTAAGATATCTAAACTATTGTTTGGGAAAACTTTAAAGTTGCAAGGTAAAGAGGATTTAAACAAATTAAATTTGTGAACATTCTAATTAATTAAAATGAAATTCTATAAATTTGTATAATACCAAATTTGCATTCTAATAACATATAATATGACTTACCAAATATTAAGAAGTTGAAATGATGTTTTGGATATGTAATGAGATATTGTATAAAAAAACAGAACCTGAAAGTAATTGAAATATACAAGTAAGGAAAACTCAAAAGGAATTAAAATGTATATAAATGAAGAAAAAAAAATTTGGTTGTGATAAAAATGTTATATACTTAAATATAACCTGAAATGATGAATGGATAAATGGAACAAGTAAGCGAACTTAAGAAAGAAGACAAATGAATTGTATAATATCTTTTGTAAATTGGTTATAGAAAATAAATATAAATTGCATAGAGAAAATTTTTGAATTTGTAACTTTGAGATAACCGTAAAATAAGAAAAGTCATATATGAGAAGTTAGACTTTTATAGGATGATCAATAAACTAAAGTGCTGGTTAATAAAATGTTCCATAAATAAATTTGTTATTAACTAAAATTATGAAATTGAAGTAAATGAAAACAAAAGAATTTGGTATAGCTAAGAATCAATTGGAAAATGAAATTGAATTTAATTAACTTATATAGAATGTTTAAAATGAACTTGAGTAAGCAAATTCTTTGATATGATGTTTAAGAAAAGATAATGTTAAAGAATATACTATGTAAAGAAATGAATATACTAACTGAATAATGGATTGTGAGTAATTAAGTGAAAAAAAATATAGAAATCGATAAAATAATTTAGTATAGATAAATTGGATAAAAATCCATTGGAAGGTAATACGTGAGATTGTACGTATTATTTTATTCGCATAACGATTTGATCCAAATTCGAGCACAAAATTTTGAGATGGTTTGTATCGATCCAAGTTAGGATTTTCTACTCGATTCTCGACGGCGAACCCTGGATATGAATTTTGGTTTGATTCTGGAATTCTCTATCATAGTATATGGCTATGCAAGGAGAGTAACAGTTTCCAATCAAGGAACCAAATCTGAGTCCGCACTAGAGAGTCGGGTGAACGATACTAGTTTGGAAGTGAAATTATGTGATCGAATAAGCGATTAGATTGATATTGCTCACGAATGATATATGTACGGCTTACGGACTTAATTAAAGTTAATATTGGAAATATATGATGCCAAATATAAAATGATTCTTTTAAAATTATATAAAAAGGATATATATATATATAAAAGAGATAAACCAAATTGAATGAAAAATTAATAAATTGGTTATGTTGGGTATGATTTGGTTGTTATATGATTGTTAGTTGATTGTATATAATTCATTAAGTGATAATGAAATTGAAACCTATAAATCATTGAAATCAAATTGGAAGTTAAATGAATTTAAAAGAATTTAATTTGATTCAAATTGGAAGTGAACTAATGTAAATATAAATTAGTGAATGTTAACTAATTGAATTGAGAATGAATGTTAGTAAAATCCAACGTTAATGAATCAACTGTGATTAAAATCGGAAACCAAGTGAATAAATATTAATGAGAAGTGAATTTATATTGATTGGTTATGGATTTGTTGGATGATAGTTGATTGATGGTTGCATTTGTTGTTTTGTTACATTTGCTATGTTGGCACATGTAGTTGTTATGTTGCTATATTGTGTATATCGATATTATTTTCATATATGCATGTTTTTCATGGTTTGTTGAGTGTTTAGTAGGTGCGGATTGCGTTTGCTTCGCATTTGGAGCTCGCTTTCGCGCTATATCAGCCGTATATGCTCGCTAACAATATATAAGGTACATATCTCGGATTACATACCGTACTTTTACACTTTTTCCCTGCGGGATGCCTCATCACTTGATGAGATGTATATTTGTGATATATATACTGTCATTTTTTTTTTCGATCGAGCCGCGCAAATGAGACTCTATCGAAATTTTCCGTAAATCTGGGTGTTAGAAAAATTTTCAAGTTTTAAAATTTTTTACAACTTGTTTTGATAACTAACTTTTAAAGTTAGAAAGCCGTTCGGAGTAACTTAGTGGAAGCGTGGTTATGACTTTATAAGTGGAATTTCATTGTTTTATAAGTTGGTAACTTTGAATAAAATATATCTAATGTTGAATTCTACACTTAGTCCTTTTCCCTTCGTTTTCCTTTTCGGGGAAAAAAATTTTTGAGTGGGGGAGAGTGTAACGACCCGTAAATTTTCGATAATTAAAATAGCTAAATTTATAAGATTTCGTGATTTAGTGTTAGAAAAAAATTTGTAATTCGTTGGAATAATAATAACTAGAATGAATTGCAACAATAATTATCCAAGTAATGAAAATAAATGCTACTTAGCGAATACCTTTCAATAGTTGAATAGGATAATAAATATTGAATTCATTGTGTGTAATAGAGTAATTGATTGATAAGTAAAATTATTTAAAATCAAATATTGAATATTGAACAGGTAAATTGTTTAAATTTAATATTTAAAATTTATTGAATAATTGAATAACTGTAAAATGAAATAGTGTTCTAAATTGTGAATTGGTTTTAAAAGTTGAATCTTATAAGTTTAATTTCAATATTTCAAAATATAATGAATTATTGGATAATTGAAATTGTTTAAATTTAATATTTGTAATTTATTAAATAATTTAATAATGGGAATTGAATAACCGTATAGTGGAAATGGTTGTTCTATAAATTTTAATTCGTTCCAAAAGTTAAATTTTTTAAATTCTTTTTGAATATTTCAAAAGATAGTGATTTAAGAATAATCAAATTTGTTTAAATTTAATATTACAAATGTTTGAATAGTTAAATTTCGAATTTGATATGATTAATTTGATATTGAAATTTAATATATGAAAAAAGAGTGAATAATTGAAATTTGATTTAAATATGATTCAAATTGGTTTTCAAAGTGAATGTAAGTTATATTGGGATTTTAATAGAGTTAATAAGATTTTAAAATTGGAATTTATTGGATAATTGAATAACGGGTTTAATATGTTTAAAAATGATTTGTAAAATTTTATTTTATCATATTAAAGTTAGGATGGTGTTGTAGAACTTTTAAAATCGAACTAAAAGTAAATTTGTGAAAATTGAATATTTTAATATTTAATTATCGACTGAAAAATAGCCAATTTTCGAACAGTCTCAGAATTAAACGAAACTAGTTCCATTGGATCCGTAATAGTTTTTTATTATCGGATTTAAATTTTCATAGCAATCGGAGTTTTCGTTTGACCGTGGCAGCTCGAAACGAATCGAAATTGTTTTAATATTTATTTGACGAGTTAAAATAGCCATTTTTCAAACAATCTCGGATTTCGACGAAACTAGTTTCATCCGATCCGTAATGTGATATTTTTATATGGTTTCAAATTTCGTGTCAATCGGATTTACCGGTAGTCCGGGGCGAGCCAAAACGCATAGAAATCATTTTATCGGTTTGATTTAAAATAGATCGTTTATTTCTATAACTCGCATAGATGATCGAATTAGCTTCTGAAACCTATTCCATTGTGTTCGGAACGCAGGGTAAACCCTAGAAACGCCGGTCACCGCGCGTAAATCGAAGTTTGGAAAAGCCGGATGAATAGTATTCGTCGTTTCCTATAAATAGCCCTTTATTCACAAATTAAAAATAAAAAAGTCTAGGGTTTTGTGCAGCCGTCGCCCCTTATACCAGCCAATGGCCAAAAATCTCCTTCCTTCCTCCTCAAATTTCTTCAAATCCGCTAACCGATTCGCGAAACCTTCAACTAGTAAAGTGTAGAGCACATCACGAACTACATATCCAACGGTAGTGATCGTGAATGGAGCAAAGAATCGACGACAATTGGCTGCGAAAGGGTACGGGTTCGAGCATGATTTTCAGGCCTTAGGAGGGGCCGAGCTTGGCCATACGGCGGTCATGGGTGGAGTCGGAGCTAGGCTTCGACGTGGCGTCACTTGATCGGAGCGAAGTCGACCATAGGGGTTGCGGCTATTAGGGCTAAACGGCGGCCTTGGTGGGTTCATGTCGCGTTCGAAATACCGGAGAGGGAGAAGAAGCTTGATCGGCCTTGATATCATCAACAGTAACAAACGGCTGTGATTGGTTGAAGGTTTAAAAATTAAAATAAAAATATTGATTAATTTATATATTGATTCGTGAATGTTTAAAACAATATAACTTGTTGATATGAGGTCGGATTGTGACGAAACGAATTGCGACGGGTTCGTTTTGTTGAGCTCTACGCAATGGAGCTGGATTGGAGTCGTTTGGAGCTAGTGAAAATTTCGGGTAAAATTAAACGCTCGTTTAATTTTATTCGAAATAAAAAGCTAGAACTACATTGAAATTAAAGTGAGTGTTTTATAACGCTCACAACGTACTAAATATCTTTATGCTAGTTAAATCTGATATTATGAAGTGTTATGAATTTTATTTGTCGTTGTTTGATAAATTTAATTGTCATATAGATTGTCATTTGAATTAACCGTTGAAAATTAAATTGACCGTTAAAATTGAAATTGAAATTGAATTGCGATAAAATTACCTGACATTGAAAACTATGAAATTGCTATGAATTGTGTTGTCTATTGGATGATTTATTTCGATGGATGCTATTTGTTGATATTTAAATGTTTGGATGTTTATTGCTTATATATAACCTGTTATGCTTACATATGACACTATGATTGATTTAAGTGATATATATTCATCCCTGACATTTAATTGAAATAAATAATTACTTGGCCATAGGATAGAAAATTATATACGGACACCGAATTGGCTAAATTAATAATTTTTGAAATCGTCGATTTGAAATTTATTTAAATGTTTTGATTTAAAAGTTATAATAGAAATCAATTTATTGAAATCAAATTTATCGAAAATTGAGTTTGGAATGTTGAAATAGATTTTGGTTAAAAGAAATTGTTAAATAATATAAGTCGAGACTTTGAAATTTAAAAATTGGGATTCGATTGAATTTCGAAAATTGATTTGTTTACAGATTTAACCTTAATTCAAGCTTTGAATATTACCAAGTAAAAGTGATATAAAAATGATATTTTGAAGTCGAGCTTCGAATTGAATCATATTTGAAATTTGGATCTAAACTCGAAAAATGATGGATAATTTTGTTAAATGTTATAAATGGATATTTTGAAAAACCAAGCTCTAAATCGATATAAATTGAAATTGAATTAATTGAAAGTGAATATAAAATTGAATAAATTTGAAGTCAAAGTTGACATTGATTTGAATTGAAATCGAAATTGAATTGGTAGAATGGAAATTGAAATTGATTTGAATTGGGAAGTTGAATTGAAATGGATTGGTTTTGAAGCTGTCTTATTTTGTTTTCCAAATTACTCTGCTATATAAACCATTTTTGAATACTTAAACTATTTTAATCTATTTTAAATCTACTTAACCCAATTTAAATTATTTTAAACTAATTTATCTATTTCAAATCCATTTTAATATTTTGAGTATTTTTAACTATTTTAATTATTTAAAACTATTTTTAAACTACTTAAACTATTTTCTAAAATTCTAAGCTGGTCAATAAGGTGAGATGTTTATATTTAAATCTTGAATTTAAATACGAATTGGGTTAAATGAAGTTGCAACCTAAATTGAAATTCGAAATGATTTTGAAATCGAAATGAGATATTGATGCGAAAAATGATTTTTGAAACGAAATCTTACATTTGAATAGATACGATGATATTTGAAATGGACTGATTTTTTTGAAGCGAATATGATATTTTAATATCAATTATAAATCGATTTGAAATGTAAAAGAGCCAACGGTGTAATAATACGTAGTTATTAAAGAGACCGGGATCGGATGTGGACACACTCTCTGTCGATACCGAACACCACTTTAGTAACTATTATACGCGGAGTGTTGATACAGAATGAAGTGGATGGTTTGGTGAACGCGTTGACTGAAGAAAGAGAACGATATTGGATGACCCCTGACATGACTAAAACAGGAGCCGCGCCGGGCCATTGAGGTTCGCCATCTCTAGCAGACACACTTCTTCGATACCATATCTATTACATTTGTGATTCGATTTGGGTGCACCCCTTGATTTGGGAGTGTTGTTTCGCGGTGTTGGGGTAGCTGCTGGCTATGCTCAACATCAGTCCGGATCACGCAACTACTAGTATCCTAGTTGGTATCGCCTCATGTACCTTGTCATATTGATTATCCTATTCGCGACCACTACGTTTTGTTTTGTGTTATACCTATGGGGTACCCTCTGATAACCACCAGTTTACGATGGGGCTTACGGTGCTATATAGACTATGGCATTATAAAAATGTGTTAAGGGGGATTATGGTAACTCCTTAACGCTATTTTGATACTTTATTTTACTAATAGGAATTATCTACTTAGCGTACATTACTACATAGTAGATAGTTTAACAGATCCTTGAGAGATGGAAAATCCCGTAACATCTCTTGAGTTATTGCACGCACGTTGACACTGGATATGAGATGTCAAACCCCGTAAACATCTCTGACGTCGTTACACTCATATTTTTTACGATTGATTTAACTTTCATAAGGATATTTTAGTCCTGACTCGAGTGTTTTGTCTTTTCATTACGCTCGGGTCAGTCCTGAGTTTTCAGATTTTTGAAGATTATTCTGGAGGACGAAGACAAAGATTTGGTACACTACTACTATTATTATCTGTGCATCATGCTGTCTGCAACATTATTTTATTTGTTCTGTTGTATATGTATAACTTTGATAAATGTTGTATAAATAATGATCAAAGTATTGTAAACAGCTTCATGAACTGTTTATTTGATTATTATATTTTATCGTTCCGCTGCAAGATTCTGTGTTGTTTCCTTTCTTTTATTTCTCTTTCCTCTCCTTTTCTTATTTACCCCAATAGCCATCTGCCCTTTTGAATGGTTTGGAATCGACATGTGTATTTGATCGTCGGTTTAAACTGTCCAAAAAGGCGGGTCGTTACATTTAAGGAACTACATCTACTTGTTAAATTGAGATTTACCTCGTTGTTGCCCTATGCTATTTTGTACGATCTTCTCTTCCTCTTATTTTATTATCTTCTGATTCTCTCTAATCTGTTATTGTTTATAGCCTGTTCTATTTTTGGAGAAGAAGGTAGAGGAAAGAAAATAGAAAAGCCTCAACCTCTACATCAGAAAATATGAAAAGTGGAGGGTTTGAACACCTATTTGTAGATGCTAGGACAAATACTAAGCATTGGATTTAAAATTGAATAATCTTAGCTATTGGCCGAGGTTCAACCTCGGCTTTTAACTGTCCGACTGGTTAACTACCTTTAGTCAACCGCCCAAATCTAGGGGTTAACCGATGAGACCCGACCATTATCCACTTATTTATTCCTATTTTAAGTTTTATTTATTTTCGATTTGATTTCGTCTTTTGTTTGTAACATCTTTTTTGGACTCCGATCGTAACACTCTAAATATGAAAGTTTCTCAGAATTTCATCATGACGATGATAGTGCAAGTTTCAAGGTTAATTTTTATCATTTGGACAAATTTCCATTTTTTGATGGCTAAATAATTAATTAACTAACATAAATTTATGTGGTGTTACAGCGTAGATAACTTGGTTGTATAATATGGATGTTTATTACTCTTTATGCTATCCCCCAACTAGAAAGATTTTGGAGATGAAATCCTTTTTTTAAGAGAGGGAGGATGTAACATATAGCACCCCCATCACTATGCTCAAACTGTCTATTAAATCAAAAATTGTCATAACGCCTATGATATTATATATAAGAGCCAAAATTTGATTCTAACACCTTTAATGACATGAGTAGGTGCATAGCTTAATTAATGTTAACAAAATAATGTTAAGAAATAAGGAAAGGGCTTATCATTCAAGGTCAAGATGCTGGGATGTGATGTCCAGTTTGTGCTCGTGTTCTTCATCGGCATTTTCTTCTACTTCAGATCAGAGTTGTGCAGCGGAAGCGGTTTCAGAGTGTTTCTGTTTGTCTTTTCCGGATAGGAGAAGCTTGTTGTTTACTGATGCTTAAAGAGTAGAGTTTGTTCTTGGTTTTGGTTGATCTTGAGGAGATCATCGTGTAGGGTTGTTTTTGATTCTGTTTGTTTCTAGAGGCATCGGCAAGGGATTGAGCTGATCAGGAAGGACGTAGGCAGCCCAGGATCGTCCGAAGAGTTTTTTGGATAAGAGACGAAGGATTTTGGATTCTGGAGTCGAAGATTTGATTTGGATAAGTTTTCTCTGATCGAGGGAGCTATAAAGTTTTTGGTAAGTCTGGAAAGCTAACTCCGTGGTGTTTTGGATCTCTTTTGTGTTTTGGTTGGATAAGTATTTGGTTTTCAGGATTGAATTTCCAGTGTGGATAACTAGGATTCGATGTGTTTCACGTATCTCTGAGGGAGTACGTGTATGATATATCTCTAGTTGTAGAACCAGCAGTTCAAGGAGGTTTTGTCATTGAATCAGACTCATCTGTAGTCTGACATGCTGTCTAGTTTTGTTGATCTAGATGAGTAGGAGCTCTGTAGCTTCGTAGTTTTGATTGTTTGGATCCGGTAGAGCGAGTATCCCGGTATATATACTTGGGAAACTCGAGGAAACTCTATCCAGAATTTTGTCTGGATAATTAGATTTGTTTGATTGGATGAATTGATTGATGTGGTTGTTAGCATATGTTTGATATATGCTTGTGTTTTAAAATTTAAAATCTTTAAAAGATTATTAAATTACCTTTGTTTTAAATTTCGGGGACGAAATTCTTTTAAGGGAGAAGGAATGTAATGACCCGGAATTTTAGGCAATATCAATTTAAATAATCTAAATTAAAAATTAAATTGATTTGATAATCTTTGTAGTAAGATTTGAATTAATTTAATAATCCAATTGAATAAATATTTAATTGATAGATTTTATATTTAAAAGCTAATAAATTGTTTTCTATTTATAATGTATATAGGATATGTATATATTGTAAATAGATAAACCTTGTTTTAAATTTAATAAATAAATAAATCTTGTTTCCTAAATATTTATATCTTTGGTAAAATTGGGAATTATGGTTTTATTTAAAGTTAAACTTTCAAAAGCTATTGAATAAATAATATATGGTTTTAAATTGTTAAGATAGGAAGTTAATTTGTTTAAATTGATTTTTGAGTTTAAATTTAAATAAAATTTACAATAAGGTTTATTTTGATTTTCTTTTTAAATATAGTTGGATAAAATAAATGATAAAGAAAAAATTTCTTTTATAAATTATTTAAAGTTATCAAATTTGTTATTTTCAAAGTATAATAATAAGATATTGTTTTTTTTAACAAATAGATTTTAATAAAAAAAGTTTATTTTTCAAAACTGAATTGTGTAGTTATATATGTATATATATAACTTGATTTCAAAATTTAATTTTAGAATTTGATTTGAATTTGAATTTAAAGCTTTGAAATTTAAAGTACAAATATTTTTAATTGTTTTGATTTAAAAATATTTGTATAAACTTTATTTTATAACTATAATTGGATTTATTCATTTTAAAATTATCTACATGTAAATAAATACATATTAACTAATTTATTAAACATAAATTTACATTTATCTTATATTAACATATTAACTAAATAACTAATTAACATTTAATTATAACTAATTACCTTTAAAAGACAAATATAAACATTTTACAAATTAAAAGACATGTGTTAACTAATTAACATACCTTCATGACAAATGTTAAAATTTGAGACGAGTGTCTTTTATTTTTGTTTTGTTTTGTTTTAAAAAAAAAAATCAAATTTCACCCTTTATAAATACATATGTTTCTTACCTTCTTCTTTTTCATTTTCAAAGGCAAGTATGAATCAATACTTCATAAAAACAAATTACCTCAAAACTAGAATCTAAAAAACACCTCCACTAAACCAAATTCATGAAATCAAATTCCTATAATCTTTTCAAATCTATAGCATGCAAACAAATCTATTTTAAAACCTGCATATTCAATCAAGGCCTGCATCATTTAGAATCTGGAATTTCAAAGCTGCTGCATGTATGTAATTCTTATTTGAAGATCAATTTTAAAGCTTCAGTAACACAAGTTTTAAAAGAGCATTTCAAGTTTTTCAAAACCTTTTCAAATAAAATCTGGAAGGCTCTGCTCATATTTTTAACAGGTGAGTAACTTTTTTTTTTAAAAAAAATTAGTATAAAATTCTGGTAGCATGCTTGTGATGATGAGATAAATATGATTGTGTGAACCTACTGTGTGTGTGTGTGTGTGTGTATATATATATATGTAAGATATATGCTTTTGTTTCAACAGGATTTTCTCTATTTATTAGTTCCTGAATTTTGTTTTGATTTGAATTCAATTTTCTCTAGGAATAATTATTGTTAGGACCTGATTTACAAACAAAAGATGTTGATTTAACATAGATTAAGATTCAAAACTTAATTTAGTTAAATTAAAAACTTGAGTATCTCTGTATATCTTAAAACATCAGTATATCCTCTAAATAAATTAAATTTCAAACTGTGAAATTTATAGATTTAGTATTAGGAAATGAATATGTAAACCAAATCATGATTTATAACACTAAAATCATAATTTTTAAACTAGAATTGAGGGTGCAGTTTTGAACTGCACTGTTTTTGGGTTTTAGAGATCACTGGTGATTCTAGTGATTGGGGAGGTTGAGTTTCTTTCTGATGGTAGATGGGTGACTGGAGAGGCCAGGAAAAATTACCTGAGACTGGTCAGTGGCGGTGGTGGCAGTGGGGTTAGGAATTTAGTTTGTAAACCTAATTTGTCTAGGTGATAGGTTTGGGTTCTGTTTGATTTCTCTGGAGCATCGAGTGTCGTGGGCTTTTGGGGATCGCTAGAGGGAAGGTAGTCGAGGGTGTGGCCGGTGGCTGTGGCTTTCAGGCGGTCGGATTTTCTCGGATGAAGTGTTGACAGGTTTTGGGGTTGGTGATCTCTGTTGTTTCCAGGTTTGAAAAGAAAACTCGAATTCGATTTCGAGCCGTGGAACGGTAAATTGTTGGTTGTGTTGGGACGCGGGGTTGGTCGCCGATGTGGGGAGACCATCGGAGGTAGCTGGAGTTGGTCGGAGGCACGGTGCAAGTGCACCGTGCACTTTTGGTTTCTGATGCACTCTAGGTGGAAGCAGAGTAGTTGACTCGAGTTTTTACTCGTTATTTTGGGTAGTTTGCTCGAAGTTTTTGGTTGATGGACTTGAAGCAGTTTTCGGTAGACTCGGGTTCAATTACAAAAACAGGTTTTAAACTGAAACCTGTATTGATTTGTTTTGTAATTTTTAAAACTAAAATTTAAACGTAAAGCAAGGTTTTAAAAAAGTTTTAAACCTAGTTTATAAAATCTGGAATTTCAAGTTTAAATTTTTATCTCAAATTTCAAATAAGATGAAGTTTTTAAATTTGATTTTATTTAATTACTTTTGAAATGTTTAAGTAGTTTGAATTTTAAAAATAAAGTTTTAAAATGAAAGTAGAGTTTTAAAATCTAAAGATTAATTTGAATTCAAATTTAAATATGAATTCAAATTTTGAAATGAAGAAAAGTTTTTAAATTTAAATGATTTAAAAAAAATTGAATGTTTAAAATGTAATTCAGTTTGATTTGAATTTAAATATGAATTGGGTTTTAAATCCTTTTCAAACTTCTTTATTAAATGAGTATATCTTTACTTGTGAAATGAAAGGTTTAAAAATGTGTTTTAAACTTTGTTAAAGATAATTTGAATTCATTTTTAAATCTTAAATTTAAAATGAAATTTGAAAGTAAATTAAAAGTAAATTGTTTTAGTACTTTGTAAATGGTAACTAGATTATTAACAAAGTTTTATCTTAAAGTAAATTATGATTTAATGATTTGTTATTCATTAAATTTTTAAGGAAATTAAATGGATAATTAATTTATTTGATTAATTTATGTTTTGGATTGATTAGATAGGTAATTAAAGATTTAAATTAATTAATTAATTATTGAGATTAATTAATGAAGGATAATTAATTTGCAATTAAGGATTATTAATTAGAATATTAATTAATAATTAAGAATCAATTAATCAAGTAATTATGAATTAATTAAGTTACAGTTAACACTTAATTAATTAAATAATTAAAGGTTAATTAATTGGTTATTCAAGATTAATTTTGAAATTTAATAATGATTAATGTAAGTTAATTACTTTAGGAAAGTAATTAAAAAATTAATGATGTTCATTAACTTGTGATTATTTAAAAATTAATTAATGTGGTTAATTTAAAATAATTCATTAGATTAATTAATTTATGATAATCAATTATGAAATTTATTTAAGTTTAATTACTTAATGGAAGTAATCAAGGAATTAATTACTTGAGTTTAATGTAATTAGCTTAGTTAATTAATTAAGTTTAATTAATTTTAAACAAGGGATGATTTGATAATAATTACTTTATGTAATTAATGGAATGTAATTACTCGGTGAAGTAATTAAAGATAATTACTGGATGTAATTAGTGGAAGATAATTTAATTGTGGAAGTAATTTGGATTAAATTACTTGTATAATTAATCAAGTGACTAATTAAAGAAATTAATTAAGGACTAATTAATTTAATAAGTAACTAAGGGTAATTAATTACAGAATGTGATTAATCAAAGGTGATTAATAATTATGGTTTAAATTGAGATTAATTACTCAGTGTAATTAGTAAGATAATTAATTAAATATAATTAAGGATCATTAATTAATATAATTAATGATGTAATTAAGGGTTGACAAATTAAGATTAATCAATAATGATAAGTGATTAAAGCTAATTAATTAATTGTAATTTATTAAGGTTTAATGTAATTAATTGTTGTTATTTAATTAATGAAGTAATTAAGGGTTAATTACTTTTTTTGGTTTAGAGTAATTGATTTGTGCAATTAATTAAAGGATAATTACTAGAATGTAATTAAAGAATAATTAATCAAGGGTGATTAATTAAGTTGAACAACTAGAGGATAATTAATTAATTAATTTGTAATTAATTAATGGTTAAGTAAGCAAGATTTATATTGATAAAGTAATTAATTTAATTCACTTTAAATTAATTAGGAGATGAAAGTAATTAATTTAATTTATTTTAAATTAATTATAAATGGAGTTATTATAGATCATTGCTTATATATGAATGGATGATATTGGTTGCTTTGAATGGTTGAAATCTCAAAAATGAGATAAGTAATGTTGTGTGATATGGATGCATTGGTTGCATTGTGATGATGATATGGATTATCTTTTGATAACGATAATATGGATTATCTGTGGTGATGATTATCTATTGTGAATCTGTGAATTATCTATCTGTGTGTATATAGGTAATTGAATTGTTTTAAATTCTAAAACAACTTGGCCTTAAAAGACACGCTTTGGATTTCGATGAGACCAGGATCGGGTTTCTAGATTTGGATATCTGTAAACCACATCGATCCAAATTTACGATAGGTCGTGAATCTCAAGTGAGGAGTGAAGACTCGAGGTGTAAGAACTATTCGTCAGTATAACCCTGAGGGTGATTCCGAGATGAGTTTGACGGAGATAGTAATTTCAGATTCGAGATAAAGATTCAGAGTGAAGGGTAATTGTCGTCAACTCTGAGGGTGACTCCAAAATGAGTGTAACGAGATACTGCCTTTGGTTTCGTTCATACTTGGAACGAGCTTGTATGGCTTGAATGCTTTCAGAACATCATCAGGTGGACGATGAGCATTCTAAGATAAATGTGTCCTATAAAGGTAATTGTAGCCTCAAGCCTCATCAACCGGGAATGGCTAAAACAGGGGAGGTGCAGAAAGGCTAAGTGGGTCATGCTCAAGTAGGATGAGATTTTCCCCTGTCTAGAGATCCCATTTTATTCGGCTTAGTGGGCAGTTGGAATTGCGCACCAACTGCGGGGTTGTCTTGTTCGGAGCTGTTCAGTAAGGAATGGTTCCGGCCTTGTGTTGTAGGGGATTGGGAGTGATCCTCGGTGGGGTTATCTAGGCCACCTAATGTGACGGACGGTACCCCGGTAGCCCTGCCATTGTATGGAATCCAAAATCCAATATGTGCCGACGGTTTTGATTGTATTACCCACTTTTGTGGCTAGTAGCTGGAATTTAATAATATAACAATTTCGGCTATTTCTTATTTACTTGAAAACCCTAAACCTATTATAATATCACTGGATTTCCTATCAAATGTTTTGGTTAGCGTAAGGTAAAAACTTTCCATGTTTATGTGTGGGAAGTCTTATGTGATACCTTTTCTTTTCAAAGGTTTTTCAAAGTTAAGCAACTTTAACCTGTTATTCACACCAGACCCATGTCTGACCCGGAGTTTATCTTCTGTTTTCTTAAACTCTTGGGTACTCAAATTTTTACGAGTTGCCAAGGGATTCAGGTTAGCTTTGACAAATTGTGGAGAAGCAATGGAGCAGGAGGCGTCGGCATTGTAGATATGTTTAGTATTCCGCTGTGTTTGATATCTCTATGATTTCTCTAAGTTGTATTGAGTTGTAATAACTAGATAGGTGTTTATAACTGTCTAGTATGTGTTGTATAAGCTGTGTATCTCACATAATTATTGTATACTATGTAATACTTATATTATTAATATAATTTATTCGTTCCACTGTTGAGATTCTGATGTGTTGTTTCTTCTTTATTCTCTTTCTTTCTCTTTCCTATCTCTTTCTTTCTTATTAATGATGCGTCATTCTGTGGAGATGAATGGCGGGTCGTTACACTTCTTGACTATGTTTATATTTACTTAGGTTTATTCTTTTCTAATAAAAAATTCAACTAGTTTAACTCTTCTCTGGAAGGTAAATTATTTTTGATTTGAATAAACTAGCTTTGGATACTATTGTTTTGATCTTTTATAAAATCTAGATTGTTATTAATCTATTTTAAAATCATGGATTTTTCTTTACTAGATTCTGATATACTATTTAAAACTTTATCTGTTTCGTTATTATATGTTTCTAAATTAACTGCTTAGCTTATAAAAAAGTCTATAATACTATTTAACTAAATATTACTATAGTGTAACTGATGTGCAACTGATGTGTAACTGTTTTTCAAAATAATAGGGAAACTTGTATTTATCCAAACTAATAATATTTCGTTCTTTAAAGGAGTATTCTAAACTTAAGTATTGCAAATTCAAACGAGTTTTGAGAATCTATAACTATAATAACATCTCCTTCGATTTGCAAATTAACATATTTAATTCCTCAATTTTTTAGAAATAGAAAGTAAACTTTACAAAATTATGAGTAAAGATATATACCTTTTGTTGTTTAGAGACATGGGTTAATTTTAAAATGTCTAATCATTATTCTCATTTTAGAATTGTTTGGTATAAGTAGGATTTACGCTTCTCTGGCAACCTGAATCATCCTTAGCTAAAAATTATTGAATTATGTTTAAACGTTCAAGGATTAACCTTGCTCTGATACCAAAATAAGGGGGCATCGAATTTTTATGCAAGCTCCGGTACCTCGAGTAATTTTTTTAAAAAAAATTGTGAAAATTAATAAAGAAGAAATATAGCGAGAAGAATACTTACAAAGGTTGGATTAGTTTCTGAAATAGGCATGACGGATGCGAAAGCAAGAATTGAAGAAAGTGCGGTGGACGCGGAAGCAACGGATTAGTGCTGTGAAGAAGCCTGGCTCCTTTTTTCAATTCGAGGAACTATTAGTTAATTCAGAGGAATCGAAGGAGATGAACATAAATTTTAAGCTGTCATTAAAGTAACACTAAGCTTTATTACTCTTGAGTTTTTTTTTGTTGATACATAACTGAGTTATACAAATGCCTTATATAGGCATACAGCCGGTATAACCGGTTAACGTTAACCGATGCATATAAATATATACCGGACACTTAATACATGTCTTTTATATTAAATATATCAAATCGTACATAGCTATCCTGACAACATGTAATACTAAACTTAGTGCCGGAACTTTCTTCTGGCCTTATTATTAAGTTGGATTATCCTTTATGTTGGATGGTTCTTCTTTCTTATAGATTCTAATCGGCTCTATGTGTTGACGGTATTGACAGGTCGTCTGATGCATCATCCATGTCATCTTCCTCGTCATCTTCCAAATCACTTTCATCATTAAATTTAATTACAGGCTTATTGGGATCAAAACTGTCTATTTATATAATGGAAGTAAAAATTTAAATTCGGTAGATCTCCAGATCTATTTTATGCTAGTTTCTACATAAAGCTAAAGTTCTCGCCAATGAGTTGGTGGTAATAGCAATTCTTCTTTTTGATGAAATTCCATGGTCTATGGCTATTGAACCAAAGATGATTTTTTCATATATCTTTGCTCCTTATGGAATTAGGTAAGGCTGTGATTCTTTATTTACAAAGATGGCAATTCTGTGTTTTGCTGGTCCTTTTATGTTTCTTCAATCAAACATGAATTTAGGACATGTGGAATTAATGCATAATGTAACTGCTTACCAAATGATAACATATTATGGAGGACTAGGCTAAGCTTATATCCAAATTTGTCTAGGTGCTCTTTTCGGCAATCTATATTTAATTTGAGGCTATATAACATACCATTGTCGAACAACTATATTATTGTATCGTAGTCTACTGAAGTCAAGTCCGTATCTAATCTGGCTCTAAGAATATTGGACCTACAGTCTTGTACTATCTTACATCTCCTGGTGAATTTTTTGGCCATTCCTTAAGCATTTCTTGTAATTCTTGCATTTGTTCTTCCCATCTTTTTGCTACCAATTCGTTTATCTTAATCTCCAGATCAGGACATTTTTCATATAATGTTCTATGAGATATCCCTGATTTTAGTTTAAGCATGGCTTGCAGTTATTGGTAAGAAAGATTTATGCTAGGGATTATTGCTTCTTGCTTCGACTGTTTAACTTATTTTGCGAAAGTGAAAATTCTAGCCACATAATGTTGGTTGGTATGCTGTATGTATGCCAATTGTTTCTGGCAGTAATCTAATTCTCTCATATTTTTTCTCCCATCTGTAAAAATTATTGTTGATATTGACTCAGTTGAGCTTGTAAGGTATAGATTTGAGCCGCCTGGTCATTCATTATTTGTGCTGGTGATTGTGGCGTCAATGATGCTATCTAGGAATATGATTGTTGGCACTATGGATCTATGTAAAAATTAATTCCTAGTTGTTGTCAAGCAACATCTATAGCTTCATTTAGGGAGTAAAATCCTTTGAGCCTCAGATTGGATAATTTTGTACGAATTCTAGAGTTGACTAAAATGTTTAAAAATTCCAACATATAGTCCTTGAAAGTCTATATAACATGAAAAGTTTTTGGATAATGGTTTATATTGTATTTTTAAAAAGTAATTTGCAAAATAGTTTGCTAAAATCATCTTGTGCATACAATCTGTATCTACTGTCTTTAAGTTTCATAAGTGATTAAAAGGCGCTGTTGAGATGTATTTGTTATTCTAACCATAGGCCTGAACTTCTTAGGGTCACTATCTTGAAAAATAGCTATATTGTACTGGCTAAATGTCATTGTTGGAATATATGAACTACTTATCTATGAGCTATCTGACTATGAGTTTCCGGCTCTGTGAATCATTATAGGGGTGTTAACCTCCTTTCCTTGAATTTTTTTTTACTTCTCTATTTTCCATATTTATCTGTAAATCAAAAATCTGGAATGAGGTACTAATTTTTTCTTGCAAGAAACATTTAGCTATATGTCTGGAAAGTTGGTCTGCTAGATGATTGTTTTTTCCTTTGATGTGTTCGAAGTTTATTTCTACATCCCTATATTAATTTCTGTAAATTTAACCATCTGGTTTTGTTTATTTTTCTTAAATTTTCATTATTTATAAACTTGACTATGGCCTCACAGTCTGTTTTGACCGTAAATTCCTTGTTTAGATATATCTTGTATTTATCTAGTTCATTGATTAAAGCTTGTATCTCAAAATCTATACTTGTCTAATTTTGTCCTATTTTATTAAAATTATCGCTGTCATATGAAGCTATTTTTCTTGCGATTTGTCTATATATTTATTCTTTTTACAAATTAGGACGGCTCCCTGTCCTTCTTTGCGTCCATCACACTCTATTATAATATAGTCTGTTGTTAATGGAAGTTCTAATGGTTTAATTTTCTTTACCTCTTCTTTAAATTTTTTAATTAGCTTAATATCTTCGCCGTTAAATCTTCTTTCTCCATTTTTTGATATTCTACCATATAATGGTCCTACTAATCTAGCTAAATTTGGAATGAATTTTCTGGCATAATTTACCAAATCTAGAAATGCCTGAATCTTTTTTATACTGTCTAATTTATTCGTAAAATATAAGATCTTTTGAGAAATATGAGGTTTTAACTCTATTTAACCATTTCTTGTTTCTAGTCCTAAAAATGACATTTTCCTTTTGAATAATTTCATTTTCTTTTTTGAAACAGCTATTTTGTTTTTTAATATTTCGTCAAAAATTAATTTTAAGTGGAAGTCATGTTCTTGAACGCTGCTACTTGCTATTAAAATATCATCAATGTATATGAAACAAAATTCATATTTTTTGAATATATTGTCCATAAACCTTTGAAAAATTGTTGGTGTTGTCTTTAATCCAAAACACAAAACATTCCATTCAAAATGACGTTCTGAGCATGTGAATGTGTCCATGGTTTAAATTCGTCGTCTAATTTGTAACGTTTCGGATTTTCGTTGCCGAAAAACCGAATAGTTATGGGTTTTAAGAAAAATTTTAAGAAAAGAAAAAGAGAGAAGTAGAAGAAGATAACAGAAAATAGAGAGAGAGGAAGATAGAAAAATAGAAAAAAAAAATTTTTAATAGAACGGAACAGAAAGGAACAACAACAGAATCTCACAATTCGCAGCGGAACAACATATAATAATAAATGAATAATCTTTAAACAAAGAACTATATCAGTTATTACATTACATCACATTTTATTACATCATATCATCACATCAGAGTGTACAACAACATACAACAACAAACAATGCAGCGGAAAAAGAAATACTATATAAACTAGTAATACGCCATGCCATCCAGCTTGCCTCCAGCAACTCCAGAATATCCTGAATATCCTGATAAACCTAACTCTTGACTGCCCGTGTGGAAATTTGGTGGGCACCCAGAGTTTAGGAAGGAAAACAATAAACTCCGAGTCAGTCATGTGACTGGTGTGAGAACTCAAAACAGTTTATTTACTTTAAAATCAAAATAGAGGAATATTTTCAAATTCAATTCGCAATGCTTTTAAAAATGAGACTACCATAAGGCCTCCCGCACACACACACATGCAAACGCAGAATCGGAGGAGATTTCTCCTTATGATAGTCAAAGATGCTTGATACGCATTTAAAATAATTTGATATTATTATTAGTGCATAGAGTAGGAAAAATTTATTTCGAAAGTAGAATATAAATCTTAGCCAACATACGACCATTATCGTATGCCTACTATAGCTACTATCCAAACAGTGGTGACCACCATAAGTGAATAGCAGGTTCTACAACTAATACCGTACAAGTTTCGTATTGTTTCTTTGGATTTCCAACAAATGGTCAGGCCAAGGAACTTCCCATTGCCACATGAGAATGCCTCTGGATGGACATCCCCGAGAACCAAACTGGATCTCTACCAACACAAGGCCGGGTTACTCCTAACTGAGTAACAACTGACCGAATATGCCATCCCCCGGTCCTTTGGGACCTTTATCAACCGAGCGCTCGTAATCAATTCACACAATCATAAAGTGTTTTCAACATGAGTAAGTATCTGGGCTCCATACCATGATACCACCCTTTTCCAGAAGGAAATGGACACATCCTAAAGGGTGCTACCCCTCATAACCTTGCTGCTTCTTTCCTGTTTTGACCATTTCCGGGATGTGAGGCTCGACGAAGTCACGTCCACAAAAACATACTTTATACAAAAGCCATGCTTTGGGTCAACAAATGATCAACACAATGATCACTAAGATAGACGATCAAATAAATGATCCTATCACAAATAATCAACACAATGATCATTTCAGCATCACTCAGCATGTCACATTACCAAACTGGGAATATATCGCTGATAACTTCAACTATATAACCTCTGAACTCGTACGTCTCAGAGAAGGGTGTTAAGCTAAAAGAATAAATTCTCCGCCACCTCAGAAATATATTTGAAAGAAATCGGCTTTATATCTCAACTTGTAATGTCAGACATACAATCCATACAAGTCTGTTCCGGGCTCGAACAGAACCGAAGGCACTTACAAAGAAGTCCTTGCAATCCGAATAATTTCTAATCACGTTCGGATTTCCCATCACTTATGGAGATCTCTATACCGGGGATCAGCCAGTGCAGAGACAATCAACAAGAAACCCTCTCGTTTTCGAAAATATCCGGTCTTCAACACCGGTCTTCGAATGCAATTCATAACGACGTATCACATATTCGGAATGGGTTATACGACCCCATGGTCCTTTCCCGGTTAACCCGAATAGTGAGCGCTTATTTTAAAAATAAGTGTGGCATCCAATTCAAGCAATCACAGCAATTACTCATTCAAGGGTAAATATTGATAGTCGGTTATTTAACTATCAATAAAGATGCGCCACATCATCAGATTCCAAATAATTTTCCAAATTATTTATTTTTCCAAAAATATCTATACTAGATATAAAATCTCAATACTTCAAAAATAAACCAATGTTTATTTTGAAACCAATTTCCCTTTTTCATTTATAAATTCTATAGTGAATTTATATTTCATATTTTCTATTGATTTACAGTTTCAATAGATTTTAATTATTAAATTCCAATTTATCTTCAAAAAGATAAATTCTTAAAAATATTCCATTTCATATTGGAAAAGTAATTCCATACTTATTCTAAAAATAAGTATTCACAAATCTTATTTATTTTCAACAATTTGAAAAATATTCAATATACTTAAACCATAGTCAAGTATATATTTCATTCTTTAAGGAAATCATTCTTTTATTCACATTTATTTGGGTCAAAACGAATGTTGCGTAAAACATCGTTACGACAACCCAAAAACACTAGTATAGAGATTCGAAATTAAAATAGATATATAAATCCCAATACTATTCAAAAACATTTCCTTTCGGAAATTATTTACTATAACAACAGTGTTATAGTCCATTATTTCTTTATTTTCTCGAAAACGTCTATTTCAGCAATGAATGTTGAAATCTATGTTTTCAATACTCAATACATTTTGAAACATTTCTAAATCGTTTTAAATTCTGTTTAAAACATGCTTTCCCAAAATATCCATTTTTAATTAATAATATATTCACTGTTCAAAAACGTGAATATAACTCCTTTAATAAACTTCTATACTCAATTGATCAAATTCAATTGATTACAAATTTATAAACAAGGTTTATAAATTCTATTCCTTTTTATAAACTCCGATTTATAAATTTCCTTTATCAATCCAATTCAATTTTATAAACCCATTTACATATACCAAAAGCTATATTATAAGTTGAATACTTATAATATAAATTATTTACCCAA
Source organism: Allium cepa (assembly GCA_030765085.1). Taxonomy (NCBI): domain Eukaryota; kingdom Viridiplantae; phylum Streptophyta; class Magnoliopsida; order Asparagales; family Amaryllidaceae; genus Allium; species Allium cepa. The sequence continues at coordinate 381,805,363 of CM060944.1, read as the reverse complement.
ATCGTTCCTTTGAACTTCATAAATCTTGAATCTTATTACTTATAAGTTTTCTTTATAAATTTCCTATTTCCAACTTATCAAATTCAATTTGATTTCGGATTTATAAAACAACGTTTATAAATCCCATTTATAATTTTATAACTTCTATTTATAAAAACCAATTTATTTACAAATTCCCTTTATATTTCACTTTGATACCAAATTCCGATTCATAAGATAATTTCTTATAAATCTTTTATTTTATAAAATCTATTCATTTTCTAATCTCACAATTTATAAATTTATAAATTTTCATTTACTTATAACAACCATTTATATTTCACTTTATAACACTTATAAAAACTCGTTTTATAATTCCAATATTTTTAAATTTATAAGTATCAATTCTATAAATTTGCTAACTATTTCAAGATTCACATTTCGCTTCCATTTCACAAAAATCTTAAATTCTATAACTCGAAAAATTGAAATTTTAAATTTATTTAAAATGAATAAATTCAAAATTTAAATAAAACATAAACTTGAAAAATCGATTTAAAAATCCCTTTAAAATCAAAAATCGTTATTTTTAACTTTAAAAACGAATCCGATGATGCCACAGCATCAATTGGTCAATCACTACACAAATATCATATATCGATATGATATTCACAATCATTAAAAATATTTATAAACAAATAAATATTTGTGAGGGGTCCAGTTGGATCCCTCCAACCTGTTTCCCTGCATCCAAAGAGTTAGCACAATACCCATTCCACTTCGAGGTGGAATATCGCGGTATATGGGATTTTATAAAATATTATCCGCTTACTAACGGCGCAATAGGGTCTCATCCGCTATACGAGGCGGGAAATCAATCAACTGCAATATATACATATGCCAATATATATATATATTGCTATATATATAGATATATCCTAAAATATCTAATATCACAATCAAGCAATCAATCAATCAATCAACAAATTTTAAATATAACTATTTAAAATTTTAAATAACCTTTTGAGTGAGAAGTTCTCACCTTAGCTTTTATTTGCAGTCCATTTTCCATCTTGACTTGATTCTCTTGTTTTATACCTATTTTAAATATTTTATACAATTCAATTAATATTCGAATCAATTGAATAAATTAAATTTTCATTTGACAAATTTTAAATTCATCAGTTTTCTCCTTTAAATAGTTTAAATTAACTGATAGTTTTATTTTTAAACCAATTTCTTGTTTAAACAAGTTTATTTACAAATTATTAAATTTCCTTTCTTTTAATAAATTTAATCAACCAGTGGCCTTTATTTTAAATCAATTCCTTTTAGTAAATTAACCTAACATTTAAATTTTATACTAATTTTCTTTTTATATATTTTAAATCAACTATTTAAAATTCAAATAAACTTTAATTTTTTTTAAAATCTGTCAATCCCGTGTGGCTGCAGTACACACGTGTACTTTGCACACATGTGCACTGCCTCGCCAACATGCGTGCAAGCGCAAATCGGACAAATCACTGCAAAGAAAAGGCTCAAGGCAAAACCAGTGCCAACTTAAACAAAAACAGTAAGCAAACAAATATGCAGCAGCAGCATGTAACAACAACATGCGGCACAAGGAAAAAAAAACACAAGTACAGGCAGCAACTTCAAATGCAACAGTTGCAAACCATAAAATAGCATCAAATATTAGCAGATGAAATGTGCCACTTAAATCCCAAATTAAATCATTGGAGATGAACATATAAAAATTAATATGGCAAGGCAGCAGCACTTCTGCAACTGTTGGTTCTGACTAAAATTGTGTTACATCTTTCAGTTATTTGTTAAGTCTATAAAATGAGGCAATATTGATTTGCCTGTAGAAACATAAAATTACTTCGTGCATGCTAGCACAGACCTGTTTTGTTTGGACTTCAAGTTTTGTGTTTTGCATTTACAGTATGTATTTTTAAAAAACATGGGAGAGGAGCAGAGAATGGAATAAGAAAAAGGAAAGAAATAATTGTGTCGAAAGCAGGTTCAACAAGTAGGATTGTCTGACAACCCTTTATTGTTGATGGCAAATTTTGTTGAGAGATCAGAAATTACTCTGCTTACACCAAAAATCTCAACAAATCAAAATTCCCAAAATAAAATCAGAGATGTCAACAAAACAATAGTAAAGTAGTGACACAGCATAGCATAGTGCAACACAGTGACCAGCTACACAACAGAGGCAATTGGCATCAACATATATGCAACTAATCAGTAGTTGTATCAAAACCAATGCCATAAAAACTCATCAATAGCACAGCACACAACAGTGCATAGTGGAACAACTCAAGTGTTCAAAAATTCAAATGTACAGACAGAGGACATTTCATCCTTGAAGCAACACAACATACAGTCAAGCACATACTCATGCAATCACATATATACATGCATAAATGCATATATATATGAAGTGCAGTCACAATTGAAAAATGATGGTAGCAGTTTCAAATCACAAAGCATGCATCAAAACAAAACAAATCACAACTAAGTAGTATCTGTTCTTAACAATTTATAAATAAATTTAAGTAGTATCTGTTCTCATCAATTTAAAATTAAAATCAAATTATCAGTAAGTGAATCAATAGCATCTGCTTTTATCAATTTAAAGCAAAACCAAATAGCATTTGTTCTTATCAATTTAGAAATAAAATTTATAGTATCTGTTCATATCAGAAAGAAAAAAAAAATTAGTATCAGATATAACCTCTGTCATTTTCAATTTAAATCAAGATTTGAGTAGCATCAGTTCTTATCAGTTGATAGTTTAAGAAATCGAGCAAGTGACAGCAAAAGTATCTGCTTTTATCAGTAAAAAATTCAAGCAAATCGAGCAAGAGACCGCAATTACCCCCAATTGGTTCAGATTCAAGTAACCGAGCCAATGATAACAAATAACCCCCAAATCATAGCATGCAAATTAACCGAGCAATTGATAACCAATAACCCCCATGCAACCAAAATTCAATGCAACATATTTAAATACTTGCATTAAGATAATCGTGAGCCAAAAGACTCACCTTTCAAACGAATCGAAATGGAGCCGAAGCCCTAATTTCTCAGATCGAAGAGCACGCGATTCAATATTGAAGCCGAAGCCCTAGCTGATGAAGGCGAAGAGATGACGAATTGAAGAATCAAAGCTCCAATTTGCAAAGCCCTAATCTTTGCTGAAGGTCGGCGAAGAAGATTTACACGGCCGCCATTTTTTTCTTTTTCTTTTTTTTTTCTTTTCTTTCGTATGAATGAAGATAGTGGAGAGAGGGGTCGGGTTATAAAATAGAAGGGAGAACGTGTTTTAAGCATGGGTCACGGCATGTTGAAGGTAAGGTAGTGTATACTTCTTTTTATTTTATTTTTTTTTTTATTATTTTTTTTATTTTTTTTATTTATTTTTTTTTTATTTTCTCTTTTAAATTTAATTAGTTTTTTTGTTAATTGTTTGCTTTGTTTTTATTTTGTTAAATTTATGTTGTTAAAAATTTTAACTAGTATATATATTCTTTATTTATTATATATATATTTTTATTTAAATCATTAATTCAAATTTTAAAATATAAGTTCAATATTAAATTTCAACTTCAAAGTCAAAATTCAAATTTCTATTCAACTTTTAAATAGATTAAATTCTAAATTTTAAATCACCAATTCATTCTGAAAATTTGAAATTTAAGTCAAATTATCATTTAAATATTTAAAATAAATTAAATATTTACAAATTAAATTGTTCAAAATTTCTGGGTCGTTACATAATTGTAACTGGTTGTATCCTGATTTTAAATCAAATTTACTAAAAATCTTTTTATTTTGTATTAAATTTATCAATATGTCTTTATTTGGGATATTATACCCATCATCTTCTGTGTTGTCTCTTGTAATTGTATACTATTCTAGGTTTTCCTCTATTTACTTCAGCATGGTCTCTAACAACAAAAGCTGCTGATCTGTGAGGATTTTTTTGATTTTTCTAATCAATTTTTGTTGCAGCATTTTTTGTACTTGTGTTTTAAATTCTTTTACATCAGCTGGTGAATATTCTATATTAGCTATTATTGTATTTGGGTTTTTTGTTTTTATTTTTTCTATATAATTTACCTTACTTTTTTTACTTTTGGTAATATCATTACTTATTAATCCTAATTTTTCTAATTTTTGGATTATTGGGTAGTTAACTAATTCAAAAATATATGGTCCTTTTTATAAGTTTTTTGCTTTTTCTTTTGCTTACAGACTAAAGGCCTCTAATTTTTCATCTGGTATTAAAACTTTTGCTTTTGATGTTTTAAAAATTCTAACTCAGGTGTACCACCGTGCTTCTGAAGCAATTTTGATTTTGTTTGGCAGAAATTTGTACGTAATGTGTAAGTATTCTTGTTAAATGTAATACATTTTTTGCTTATTGATATACTTCCATTAAGATTTAGGACAAAATTTGGTCCTAATAGAAATTCTGATCTATTAATTTCTAGTGGTGTAATATTAGATTGGCCTAACTTGTATTTACTACTGTAATTCCTAAAAAGTCTTTAAACTGTATTTGTGTATGATCTGATAATGTATACTTTAATTGCATTATTCGTTATTCTGCTATTTCAGAAAATAATTTATATGTTAATGGTATTTGAAATTCTTCTGGTATAAGTTTATGGGCTATTAAGCTTTTTGTACTACCCGTGTCTATTATGGGTGTTGTTGCAATAAAATTATTTTGATTAAACTATATTTTACATTCTAATGTCAACAATGTTGTGGAGAATCCTTTTACTTGAATGACTTTTGTTGTTTGTTGAAGGTTTTCTTCATTTATATTTTCTGTTTCTATATGTATTTTTTTTTCTTTTTTAAGTGTTTTTAATTCTTGTTTTAACCTTTCTATTTCATATTGAAGTCGTCTTATCTGTACTTCATGTGTGTCTACTCTTTCTTGCAAGAAATTATTTTTTGATGTTTCTAATTCTCTTTTATTTAAGTTTATGTTAAATATTTTTTTTGTACATAAAAAACATATTTCTTTATAACATTCGATACATTGAATTCTTTTATTAATTGCTGGATATCTATTGCAATTATAACACGGTATATGGTCACATCCATTGTTTTGTATCCACTCATGTAAACAATTTTCTATCTTATCTTGTGCATTCATCATTATATAAGTTATTGGGTTTGTAATTTCATTATCTTCTTCTAAAACTATGCTATAAATGGATTCATTATCTGAATTGTCGTTTACGATCTATAAATCATATTCTCCTAATTTGTCTACCAAGTTGGCTCTATATCGATTATTTTCTTTATTAGGACATTTATTAGCTAAATGGTTTGGGTTTCTGCATATAAAGCAAGTATATTTTTTATTATATCGCATTTTCTTAATATATCTATCTCTTTTTTGTCTATCATATTTATTTTATTTCTCAAAAACTTTTCCCTCTTTTTATATCCATAGGCTTGAGGTGTGTACATAGCTATTTTACAAAACGCCCATGCCTGCCTTTTAATTTATACCTGCATAGTCGCTTATTTACATAATTCTTTTAATTTTCTAAACACAAAAGTAATTATGATTCCTGTACCTCAACATGGTTCTGCTCCATCGCATTCTATTCATTCTTTATGTATGTTTCTTCTTAAATCTCCAGGTAATTTTGTAAAATATTTGTCACATAAGGTGTCATCAATGCCTTTACCGGTTTGTGCTATCATTGTCGCAAAATCTTGACTAAACTCTTTAACATATTTAAAATCACTGATACTTAATTGTTCTAAATTTCTTATAGCCGTATCTTGTAGTATTGTATTTCCTTTGGTTGGATCCATACCTATTGTTAATGTTCTTATCACTGATGTAAAATTATATGGATTGTTTCCTAACGATTTTCCTTTTACTACTTCTTCTGCATTTATGGCTTTAAAACTTTGATATATTCCTAATGCCATTAGTCCTAGAGTTGTTTCTAATACTACGAACATGTCCATATCTATTCTTTTATTGACTTTCCAATATCTTATAACATTATGCTCCCATATTAATATTTCATCTGGCCATAATTGAGGGCTTTGGTTTTCAAAAGTAACATATTCGAACTATATATTTTATTCTATGTTTGTCTATTTTCTTGTAACGACCCGCTATTTTAGACCATTCGCATCCGCACATGTCGGACTTGAATAATTCAAAATATCGAATTGTTAATTTAAATTTGGCAAAACTGAACATATACCGTAAATAAATAATCACATATTACAGACACGGAGTAATAAATGCAGTGGAAACAAAAGATAGTAGTTCATGAAGCTACCATATACATATTAGAGTTAAATAAGATACAACAGAAGTCTCGCATACAATAGTCAAATACAAGAAACAGAATATATCACAAGAATCAACTGAATATCTGATAGTTGGATAGATAGCCGGATCTCCAAGCGAAGCACCAACTTCAAAGGTGAGTCTCGAATACTGATACACTCAGTCTGACCCGAGCGTAAAGCAAATCACAAGACACTCGAGTCAGGATTAACATTCTTATATCAATAAATCCAACTCAAGTGAAATAACAATTGAAATACAAGTAACTCAAAGGATGTTGGAATAACCATCCTCTAAGGATCCGTTAAACTATCTACTATGTAGTAATATAGGCTAAATAGATAATGCCTATCAGTAATATAACGTATCAAAATAGTGTTAAGGCGTTACCATTATCCCCCTTAACACATTTTATATAAGCGTTATAGTATATACAGCACTGTAAACTCCATCGTAAACTAGTGGGATATCAGGGAGTACTTCATAGGTATAACACACAAAAAATTCGTAGTGGTCGCGTATATAGGAATACAAGTATGATAAGGCATATGAGGGAATACCCAAGGTAGTGAAACTACCGTTTGCCTGATCCGGACTAGTGAAAACGCATCGCTGCAACGATCGCAACACCGTGAAACAACATTCCTAAAATTTCGAGGGTGCACCAATCAATAACAAGTAATGAGTAGTTTACGAGGAAGTGTGTTCGCTCGAGGTGGCTAACCCCATTTGGCCCGACACGGCTCCTGTTTTAGTCATTTCTAATTTGACACAAGTGTCAAGGCTATCCATTATCGTTCTCTTTCTTCAGTCATCACGTACATCATTCCAACCACTTCATTCTGGATCATGCTCCGCGTATAGTTATTATAGTGGTTTTCGGTTTACACAAAGAGTATGTCCATAACCGATTCCGGTTTCTTAAATAACCTTCGTAGTTATTACACTGATTGGTCATTTAATAAATTTCAAAACCAAATCAAATTCAATTTCAATTAGAATTTGTAAATCAACATTTCATTTGTCTTTCCATATCAATTTCCATAATTTACGTTTCAAAACTTCCAAATTACAATTTCAAAATCTTATAATTCAATTTCAATTTTTATTTAAACAATTCAAATATTGATTCAAGTTAATATATAAATTTCATTTCGTAATCATTTAAATTAATTTAATCTAACATTCAAATCAATTTAAATTCATTGATCGATTCCATTCAATATTTGTTAAGTAAATTTGTTATTCAAATAATTTCTATTTAATTTTCAATTCATTAAATCAGTTACTTAAGTTCAACCCCATTATATCAAAACTTCAAATTGAACTAAATTAACTTCGTCAAATCAAATTCTTTAAATTTACAAGTCTTATATTAATTTCAATGAATCACATTTTATTTCTTGTTAAAGGAATTCAATTTCACTTATTTATTCACTTAGTTACAAAGTTCAAACTCAATTTATAAAGAAACTTAATTTCACTTATTCAAGAAGTTCAATTTCACTAATTAAAGAATTCAATTTATTTAATTATTAAATAATTCAATCTTGCTTAATTATTAAGTAATTTCAAAACTTAATTAATAATTTCAAAATTTGATTATTAAATAATTTCAAAACTTAATTATTAAATAATTTCAAAACTAAATTCCTTAAATTAAACAACGTTCTTATATCCATTACATTGTTAATCTTTTGTTTCAAATTATTAAATATTAACATTTTCCTTCATTAAAAATTTCAAATTCCAACTTCATTTCAAAACCTTATTATTTATTCCAATAAAATATTTATTTTATTTTTAAATCAAATTATTGACCAATCGAGTTCTATTTAATTCTCTATCCTAAGTCAAAGTTGTATTTCGGTATTTATCATTTCAACCCGATTTCATTTCAATTCAAAATCAAAGCATAGCAAAGGGAACTAGCAGTGTGATAACCGGGATGGTGTCAAAGTAAATAAACAAGCAATAACAACAATCAGTAACAATCCAATAATTAATTCAAATAATCCCGAAATAATCGTATTAATTTACATTGTTGTTTGTGCAAATTAATATAATTATTTCTAGAATCTACACTATCATTTCATGTAGATTAAAGATTATTACACTAATACTTATACGGTTCTTCAATTGATATCTATTATTCAATTTCATACCACATTGATTTAAACAACATACATTCAATGGTTCAAGGTGTAGTTAACATTATTTCTACGTGTCATTCAATTTCAAATTATTTATCACTTATAGCATTAACAATTTAACGCCCAATGTCAACATCAAACAATCAATCATTTATCAACCAAACTGGATTATCATTGCATAATTATCAGATAATGGTGTCAGATGTCACAGGTGAACTGATACAGTAATAATATATATAACAGTGTAAATAACTAACAGCAGTATATTTCAATTGTCGTTTCAATTGAAATCAAATTTAATAAATACAAGAACATTAGTCGTGAGTGATTGCTCACCTTTCGAGGCTAGAGAGATTTGACAAGAAAATGAGCTATGAATTCCAATGCAATGCTAGATGGACACGATTTGATGAAGAAATCCGTTACGACGGACAAAACTGACAAAGAGGAATTGACGAAATCAAAACGAATTAGCTTGATAGCCAAATAATATATTTTGGAACAATATCCATAAACCTATAAAATATATTCATATTTAAAAATGAAAGATACTTATATAAATATATAATTTAAAACAAATATTATTATAACATATATACTTATATACTTAATAAATCAATATTTAATTTAAACTTATTTCTTTATAAACTAACATAAAATTCAAATGCAAACTATATATACACACTAATAGTACACAAAAATATTATTACACAAACATAATTATACAGTATAACCAGCAAATCCAAAAGTTTTAGACATATATATAATTTAAACTATTGCAAAGTGTTAACATATAGAGGAAATTATGAAGCCAAGGGAAATATATAGGTGCAGACCGAAATATAAGTGAACAACTTAGTATGTAAATGTGCAAACATATAAATATTAAAAAAAAATATAAGTAAACAATTTCAACACTTAAAACTTATATAACTTATATAAATTTATATATATACAAACAAATATACTAATATACTAAAAAAACTACATATATATATCGCTCACTTTATACATATACATAGGCCGTTTAATAACTTTATAATAAACAACGACCTTATATATATAACATTGTATCTAATAAAATACTGTGACCAAGCAGATTCATATAAAAATATGAATAATATAATATTATAGACCTATAAACATAGTAGACTTTATAGAAAATGAAATAAAACATAACGTATACAGTAACTTATAGAACTAACAAAACTCAACATCAGGCACATATAACCAAATTAATTTATAATCAAAACATATTTTCTTAGATCTATCCTTCAGTAACATAGATACTATGTCAATATATAACATATATACAGTATTCTTTATAATAAAAATTATACTAACACATAGATATATAATATATGCCTCAATATATAGATTACCAGAGAGGCAAGCAATGAAGACATGCAAGCATCGGCAACAAGGAAGGTGAGGCGCCGCTCTTCGGCCAGGGGTGGATGTCAGGTCGGCTATGGTGGAGGCCGATGCGATGGTTAGTGGAAGCGGTGCGGGTCTTGGGTGAATCTCGATTGATGTTGAGATGGTGGGAGTAGAGGCTGCGCAACCTGGTAGGTTGCTGATGGCCGGACCTCGGATGATTTGCGTGGCCGAGCATGTGGAGGAGAGGAAGGAGAGAAGGGTGAGATAGGACGTGGCCGCTTTGTAGAAAAAGGGGCGGAGCTGCCGAGGAGTCAGCGCGGTCGTTTGTCGAGGCGGAGGGGTGGTGCGGTGGAGTTAGGCGAAGGGGCTAGGGCGCTACAGATCTGGTCGGCGCTTGGTGGGCAGCCGCATGAGTAAGGGGAGAGGGGATGTCGACGTGAGCTGCAAAAATGGAAGGGAAGATGAGTTCGGTGGCATGAGCAATAGACATTTGAAATGGTGGAGGAGTGAACAGGCTCAGTTCTTTCTTTTATAATTACAGAGAGAATGGAAATGGTTCAAATTTACATAATGTGTGCTGTCACTTTAATGTTGAGCTGTAAGGTGAGTTTTGAGAATGAAAAGTCAATGGAACAATGGACGTGAGTTCCAACAAATGAATGAATGCACTTTCAATAATTGATTGGAAATGAGGTTCAAAAGTTAGGAAGATAAGTAGCCTTCGGCTCATAAGGCAACACGCATTAGTTTTATATTATTTGATTTAAGGTAAGAACAAAAGGTCACAGTTTTTGGTACCGTACGACGCAAAGTTTTATCGTTTTCTCCATGTACATGATCTCAAAATACACTAATAAACATACCGTAGAGGTCCGTACGATGAGACGATCAAAAGGTATACAGGTATCAGTGGTACGATTGAATTATAAAAATTTGAATTTTCTACTAGCGGAAAATGCAAGAAAAATGAAGAAAATAAGATCGATGGAGTTAAAGAAGTCCGAATTTTGAAAAACGAAAAATGACATCTTGCTCAGAAGATGATTTAGAATTTTTCTATGTAAAAATATTTAGGTTTCGAAAACGTTTTATTTTCATCGATTTTTAACTGATTAAATTGAAATAAATTTAGGCACGAAAATAAACTTCATATTTTCGGACGAAAATTTACCAGTTGCTATGTTTAACTAGACGCATTTCAAATATTAAATTTTTATTTTAAAATTTTATCGTTTACAATTTCTCAAATTTCAATTAAATACAATAAATAAAACAAATAAAAATTATCGAAAATCCATAGGTCGTTACATTTGTCTTCCTATTTTGTTATTGTTGTCCGTATAATTTATACTAAGAGATAGCCATGATTCTCTTTCAAAAGACCTTTCATTATATTTTGTTCCTGGTCTAGTAAATTCATCTCTTTGTCTTTTTTTTTGTTATATTTGTTGAGCTTTCTGTAACAGTTGAATCTTGATAATTTAGTTCATTTTTCTGGTTATATGTATCACTTAATGGATTTATCCTATGCTTATATCATCTACCAATACTAAATTATAATATTCACTTAATGTATTGAATGTTGTTTGATAATCGATCTGCAAATTCATCATGCATTGCATTATCGTATTGTCTATTTCTTCTCCTATATTTTCTACTATTAATTTTTTATTCATTATTTCTATTAACGATATCTTGGTTTCTATTTTAAATCCTGATTCTAATTTTTTTTATTTATCTTATAATTATATTTCATCTATTTCTTGTATTATTATTTCATCTATAGGTAGATATCCTATTACATCTTCTAATTCTTCATATTATAATTTGGTTTCACTATCATATTCGTCATAAATTGGTCCTTCATCCCAATTTACTTTGTTATGTTCTATTTCAATATCTTCGTCGCTATTTTATTCTATTTCTGATTGTTTTGTTTTATAGTTATGAAATCTATTGTTAGTTTCTTTATATTGATTTGTATATATAATATGGGATTCTGGGACTAACAATGTTTTATCATCTGTTACAAAATCTTTTAATGACCATTTAAGTCCAGCTCAATCTTCCAGATCAATTCTTCTTGGTTCTACCATCTGGATTCCTTTACTTGCTATATTTTGTACTATTCATTTTAAGTCCCTAGAGTGCGGACTAGAGTTTAAACATAAATCGGGCGGATACCAACTACCCGCGAAACAACTCTAAGTCCTAAGAGTGCAAAATGGAGTATAAATATAAATCGGGCGGATATCGACTGCCCACAAATTAACTCAAAGTTTCCAAAGAGCGAACTTGATTATAACCATGAATAGATGAGTGGATTTCGACCGTTCTCTATTCCGCAAACTCCATGAATAGATGGGTGGATTTCGATTGCTCTCTAGTCCGCAAACTCCATGAATATATGAGTGGATTTCGATCGCTCTCTATTCAATAAATCCATGAATAAATGAGTGGATTTCGACCGTTCTCTATTCCACGAACTCTATGAATAGATGAGTGGAATTCGACTACTCTCTGTTCCATAAACTCCAGCTTGAAATTGACAGGAGGAGTATAATCTTGCTAAGGATGGAATTTGACCATTTGAATTACGGTCTCGCCAAAATGGTGGGTTGCTAACAGAATTCACAAGCAGCGAATTACAAGTATATTGAATGGAAAGTAATCTTTCATCTACTTGAATAACAATTCACATGAAGCATAGCTGAAAACAAAAACTTTTATTTGGAGATGCTAAAATTTCAATACAAGTTATTTCTAAAGATTGGGATTCATACTGATACAACTACGACTAGTGAAAGAAATAATTATGCAAACTATATACAATGACATGAAGCAACGACTACTTCTTCGATTTTCTTTCTCTTTTGGATTTTTAAGGGGTGAAGCCACTCGTACTTCTTTTTTTGGAGACCCTTTACTGGCTTTGGCGGGAAAGCTTTCTGAAGTCGAAGGGAGTTCACCAAGGACAGACCCATCAGGTGGGATGATTTGCAATGGTACATGATAAGGATCATCGCTATCCACCTCGACGGGCTCAGACATAGCTTTTTCTTTAGCCACTCCTCCTTTTCAATCTATTCTTTAATCTTGAGTTTGGTGGTTTGCTCGGAGGCGTCTATTATCGTAACGTCATCGGGGTCATCGACATGGAGCAGATTCTCAGATTTATCGTCGTCAAGTGCTTCAATGACTGGAGCGTCAGGCCTCGAAACATCAGCTCCTACTGGATCTTTGGTCATTCTCTTCTCTTGTTCTACAACCACACCGCTTTTAGGAGTCTGCTAGAGCTGGGAAGACCTGCAAAAATTGTTAAAGTAGTGGAATTAGCCTAAAACCGTTACATATGAAAAGCAAAACTCCTTATGCGCTAAGAAGTAAAGCGTGATACCAACATCTAATTGACTTTCTATAGTTGCAGAGGTGCCTTCTTCAAGGATAGGAGATAACATTTTTTATTCAAATCCAGGCTTACCAGATCGTAACCCAGAGTTTGATTCGTGTCAATAGAAGTTAGTGGTCTGGCTACTTAGCTTAGAGAGGAACCCTTAAGATTGGTTCCTGAAGACCCGGCAATACCCTCCCATCCTTTAATAGGTGCAGAAGCCTTGAAAAATTGAAGTTCTACAGTGGCTGGATCCAAAGGCTCATTTCCATGAAAAACCTCCATCGCTAATTCTTCCTTATTAAAGTTAGCTTCACCCAGCTCTTCCTTCTTTATCTTAACAATATTATCCCAAGCTTCAGCAAGCGATTCAAGGTAGTCCTCATCGAGAAAACTTAAATCACGATGGAGCAAGACTTTAGCATTGTATTCTATTATCATCAGATCGAATAAGTCCTTGATCTCATTCCTACTGGACTCCACGATGCCTTCTACCCAAGAGTTGACTTGTTCGATCGTTTCTTTTTGGCCTTCTTCTCGGGCCTCTTCTTTAAGAGCTTCAATTTTAGTAAATTGTTCGTCAAGTTATGCCTTCAAGCCGCTAGCCTCAACGACTTCTTCACAATACTTTTATGATTCCTCTTGGGCTTCAATCTTTTCCTCCCTTTCCTTCTTTAGCAATTCTTCAAATTCCTCAACGCAGCAGATTAAAGAATCTTTCTCCTTATGCAAGGAGTCCTTTTCTAAAGCGAGTGTCCCGCTACGGTGAAGTGTCGCGTCGAGTTCTATATTATGAAAAGTTTCTATACATCTTACCGCCTCTACCGTCTCCTTGGTGTTCTTTTCCACCTCAGCAAGTTGGATTTTGAATTCTAGCAACTCAGTGTCTTGGTGCTTAATTATATCCTTGCCATGTATTTCTTCCAACTTGAGACAATCAATTTCGTGTTGATGCTCGATAAAAACTTCAGAAACTTTTTCTACCAATTGTATAAATTATTCGTGTTGTACAAATACGTAATTCACACACGCTAGAGAGATTTCCTTGGCATGCGCTGGGATAATATAAATAGAAAGGAGGAATTTAAGGTCATCGAAGCAAATCTTCAAAAAAGTGGGCTTGAGCTCGGCCAACTTCTCTGCTATGGTAGCATCAGAGCAGTGGCCGGTAAAGGTGGTTCAGAGGTAGCGAGATAATGTTTGCTAGAACGGTGCTCACAAGATTGTCTGGTGCTTGAAGAACCAGAATGTGGCTCATGATACGAGGCAATATGAGGACTACGATAGGAAGGCTGCTCTTCGCTATGGGCAGGAAAGTCGAACTGCTCGCCTTGTCGAGATGTGTGAGATTGGGATTTGCGTTTAGAAGAGGAAGAAGACTCCCTCGAGTGGTAATTCTTGTCCTATCCTGTGTCCTTTTCTCTAGGTCGGGTGGAATTGAAATCCCAGCTTGGATGATGGTATGCTGAGGAGCTTCAAAGACGATCAAAGGCTCTAGATTGAGACAATGCACTTGTAAAGACCAAATAAGAGCGTATTATAAATTATCGTATGAGAGATCAATAACAAGTGTATAGTGGGGTGCAAGTGATTATGAGTGTCATAGTGTTCCCCCAACAAACTGGTGATGGTAGCTTTGCTCATCGGTGTGTTGTCCCATTTATTAGAAGGTTGGATGCCTTTGTTGCTTCTTAGGGGAGAGTTAAGTCCTTCGATATTATATTTGGAAAGTCGTAGGATACGATATCGTCTGGAATTTAAAGATTAGAGAATCCCTTTAATGAACTTTCGAAATGTTGAGAAGATGATTCCCCTTCAAGAGGATTAATAACAAATTCAGGGTCCAAAGAAATTTTTCTTCTACGTAGCCTATACACCAACCTCTTTTTTCTCTTTATAGGTGTTTGGGATTGTTCGACTTACGACGGCTCAACTATTGGCACTTTTCCAAGGCCTGCATCATTTCTTGATTTTTTGACTTGAGAATCTTTAATCTACCCCTGATCAGTGTTTTTCTGAGTCCCCTCAGCAGGGGGCACGATGGGGTTAACTGTGTCCTCACTTCGTTCGAAAAATATTCTTTGGTAATGTCGTGCTTCCAAGAAGGCTAATCATGAGGCCATCTTCCAACAACTCGAATAAAGATAGCAATTCATCGATTACAAGGAGTTTGATGTCCTGATCCTCAGTGGAGGTAGCACAGATGGCAACGACGTCCCCAGAAAAATTAGCGCCTTCAGGGCGTGAGTGGGCACCTGAAAGAACTCTGGATGTTAGTGGATTCAAAGGAAAAGTTATGACTTGGGTCGGTGAACTTGAGAGAAAAGTGGATGAGGTACTTACATCCTTCTAACCATTATCTTACGAATCCAGGAGGGCATCGCACATAGAACCATTCTTGTTTAAACAGTGAAAGTTTGTTCCAAGCACACGTCAGGACATGGCAATTTCGCAAAGGCTCGAGGAAGCCGTAAGAAGGGCTTCCTGATCATCTTTTGAAATTATAAATGAATCTGATGTCTTCAGGAGTAGGCGAATGAAATAGAACATTCATGAATAGCAAGAAAGTTCCTTGTATAAAAACATAACCGTTGGGATGCATTTGTGTAGGGACGATCTCGAGATATCTCAACATCTCCCGGACAAAGGAAATGAAAGGCGGAACGCATCCAGCCCAGCACATAAACTTGTTGCATGCTGTATACCCAGTTGGGGAAAGTGTGGTCTATCTTGCCTTGTAGAAACCACGCATCTTCAAACTAAATTTCATGGATTACGCATAATTGACGAAGGGCGGCTTCATTAATTCAGGAGACCTATGAATCCACTGGATTATCGAGAAGAATAGCATCCTCTACAGCATCAGGGCAGGACCTATATCCTCCATTGGAAGGACCAGGACTTCAGAGAAAAGATTAGCTTGTGGATTAGAGACATCTACTTGCTCCGCATGATGGCATGGAGAAGGCTTGCATATACAGTTGCGGAGCTTGATTTCACTTTAGAACCAATATGTCATATTGCCGAATCAGAAGACATGTCAACTGAATGCTTAGAGCGTTGGAGATCTATATCAGCTATGCTCAATAGATAATCGAGATTAGAAAAATAACATGTTCCCTTGTGCTAAGTGTGAACTAGTGTAGTGCAGCATATAATAAACATAAATAGTTTGATATCAGAAAAGCGAGATAAAATGATGAGACTTGGAATTTTGTCCAGAGAAACCGTCATCGTTGACCATCTCAATTGGCAAGAAGATTGATCGACAATGAAAGATTTGGGATCGAATAACAACATATTGGATTATGAAATCCATTACCTAAGTTCATTAGCAAGTTTATTACTTAGTCCATATTGGAATTCTGGAAGTTTGGTCGTCCAATCTCAAATTCAACAGTTCAAGTATGCATGTTATGTTATTCATTGTCATCTTATGTTCAAAGTCAGCAAGGAAAATTAGCGTTGAATGCTTGAAAGGTTGGATCAAATTAGTCTATAATGCAAATTCAGATTCCTTAACTTCATTGTCAATCCCTTCCCTAAGAGCCCATATCGATCCCTCTTCTAGAACACTTCATACTGATCCCTTCATCAAATGCCTCAACACTGAACCCTATGCCACAGTAGGAGATACCGATGCATATCCTATACCGGTCCCTCTCAAAACCTTTCCTCCTTGATCACTCTCCACGATTAGAGTACATCGATCCCTATCCTATACCGACCCCCTCACAAAACTTTTCCTATCTGATCCCTCTCTATAGCTTTCCATCATCATAGCTAAACAAATGAACCCTCATATGTTGATCTCTGCCATTACCATTTCATCGTGGACTGAACCCAACCTTTCTCCATTATTAACTCCTTCTCCAACAAATTTTTTAGCCGAGCCCATCTCCTTCTTCTTCTTTCTCTCTCCCTCGTGTCCAAACATAACCCATCAATCCATCTGCGCTCGAGAAACGCTCGCTATCACCACCTTACACTCATGTCAACAACTCGAAGCAGGAAATCTAATCATGCATTCAAAAGAGTTGTGACAAATTCATACCTATTTCGAAACATGGATGTGCGAATTAAGGCAAGGATGAACATTCAAGGGCATTAGAATCGAAGGAAAAGGGGAGATGTGTTAGTGGAATAGCTGGGATTGAGGTTGGATTTAAAGTTGAAGGTCGGAGAACCTAGGTTCGGAAAGGAAGGTTAAGCAAAGGCAAGTGGAATAAAAAATGAAGAAAGAAACGAAGGAAGGTTTATATATATATGGTTATGGAAGAGGAATCAGTCAAAGAGTTAAACAACTCAAAGGTAAGGAGGATCGGCATTATGGCCTGTCGATCCCTGTTAGCACGGCCTCGGCAATGGATCGGCAAGTTGAATGCTGATCCTACACAATTAAAAAAACAATGAAGAAGAAATGAAAAATGAAAAATAAAAATAATGGACAGGTGAAAAATGAATGACTATAGTGCTTATGAAGGTTTTACTGTAAATGAGAACACACAAAAAAGTGGAAAAATTGGCAACGACCTGTGAACATTCGAACATGTCCGGGAGCCAACAACAGAAACATGTATATGAATATGCACGGGAATGGTTTAAAAGTTAAACTTCTTAAAATCAATAGGAATTGCAATCAAATCTGAAATTTTCTGGTTCAAGGTTGGATCAGATAATAAAAAGCTTATAAGTCTCGCATGACCGGATTTGTATATAATGAAGGAATATGACATTGAGCTCGTATTATTGAAAGTCGATCAAGCATTTTAACGATCAATGGAGAATTCAATGCCTTGGAAAACGATTCGACAAAAGAATAGCAATTAGTCAGGAAGCTAGATGGACATCTTTCCGACAATTCAGATTTGTTTCGATTCAAAGCACGCATGTTATTCACAAGATATACTTTGGAGGGCAAGTGTTTTTCGATATCCTGACCCGGCTACATTGGATTGATTGCGCAAGAGATATTCGACTGTTGTCAAGAAGGACGACCACGGAGCAATGGCTATAGAACCCAGAGGTTGAATTCAGATGGTTATATGAAGCCAGGATTGAACGGAGTCAGTAGATAGATGATGTAGGATGCTAGAAATATGGAAGACGGCATGGATGGCAAGGGATTGGCTTAGCTAGATAGTACCCTAGTGATCAGCATAGTCAGTTGGATAAAGGGAAAACATGGATGAAGTAATGGAGAGATCGGCATAGGCGATGGCGCATGGATCGGTATAGCTAAATGGAAGAGGATTGGTCCATATATAAATATGGAATATGAGGGATCGGCACCCGAATATGGAATAAGAGGATGATCGACATAGTTGGGTAAACCAAGGAGGGATCGACCATGTATTATAAAACATGATCATTTAATCATTTTAGCAATCACCATATGGAGATCCCATGGTTTAAAGCTAATAGAATTTAGGGAGCAGAATATATGGACCTTAGTGGTCATGCCCTAAGGATCACATGTTAGAATGGTAGAGGATAAGGGATCGGCATGATCTATTAAGATGGGTTCGGCAGAGAGCGATTTGCATGTGGGTCTGAATCAAAGTCCAATCAAAGCATGAGTTCTACCTGTTCAATTAGAATGATATTTAGAGTACCAACATGTCTAAACATTAAGAGGCGACCATAAGGATCGTTGCTCTATAATAAACCAATGGATGGATCGTTACCAATCCATCTTCATTGGGATTTAGGCCTAGCAACCCCTATAGTGGGCTCATAAGGATAAGAAGGTCCTGTAGCCGAAGTTTCAAAGAGATTGGTGGTCGCCTTCACCTATAAATGCTGGCCCAGGGAGTCATTTGGAGGATCTTTACGCTGCCGGTTACGTAGTTCTTTGTTGTAATCAACTTTCTTCCTTACTTCTTGCTGTTAGCTATTGTAATCAAGATAATAGTGAATCAATAAAGAGAATACCCAAAGTGGACGTAGGCATATGAAGCTGAACCACTATAAATCCTAGTGTTCTTATTTATTATTTTGATTTGTTTATTAGTTTACTCTACTCCGCTATTTAAATTTGTTTTTCTTTATTTACTTCTCTACACACTATTCTTGGGTGTTTGTGAACAATTTGGTTGCAAACACATATAAATTATTTTGAAATTTAAAGTTAGATTTTACTAATGTTGAATTTTAAATATAAAATTTTAACTTTATCAAATTAAAAAACTTTGGTTGGAAACTTAAAATATACATGAATATAAATTTACTTATTTTAATTAGTAAAAGAGGCAATTAAACCACTAGATCTAGATCTAGTAAATGGTAATAAACAAAGGAGTAAGTTAAGAAGAGATTGTATCTTGATATCCTTCCTTTTAAAACCACCTATGCTTAATTAAATGCATACATATTTAAGTAATAATTTCGAGATAACAGATGCGTATATGGATAGAGAATGTGTCTATTATAGATGTAAATCTCATCGTCTATATATATACACATTAACCATGCACATTTTGTTATATATCGTATATGCACTATATTTGTACATGAGGATATTATGATATACCCATATAATGTACAAAATGCATAATAATTAAATTCACTGATTGCCTAATTAGAAAATTAAATAAAAATTAATTGTATTTAAAGTAATTAGATTGGATCTTATAAATGAATTTAGACTTCATGGGCCCATAAGATCCAAAATGATAAAAAAAATTACCCATTTAACTCGTTGTGCGCTGGTCCGATTCCATCAATGGTAGTGGAGCTAATAGCCTATGCGGTCTAAATTAAACATGCTAGGGCTAACTAATTAAGCTTTCCCATCTGCTAGGGTATCTAGAAAAGTAGTGTTTAGGCTTGGGTAATTAAGTGCAATGCCCTCCCTAGCTACCGGCCTGGCCAGAAAGGTGAAGTAAACCTAATGGTTGCCCCTAATAATAGAAGAAGCCCAATCTGAATTCAGGCCTTAGGCTAATTTTCAAAATTGATTTGAAGATTAAAAAACTAAAAGTTAAATTTAAAACAAGAAATACATCATAAATGTTATAATGTGACTTTCAAAATTGTTTTAAAATTAAAATAAGATTTTAGATTTAATATAAGAATTACATTATAAATGTTATAATGTGATTCTCAAAATTGGTTTTGAAAACTCTATATATAATAAATGTTATAAGATAGCATTCAAAAGTGTTTTGAAAATATAATAAACATGTTGTGAAAAAATTATAATATTAATAAGACTAATCAATAAAATTAATTAACTAATACTTAATTAATTAAAGTATATACATGTATAATATTTTTAATGTTATATGCTACATGATCTTGAATTGTTTAAGACAATGCAAGTATGCATGTATATACATAAGAAATTTTCTAAATTAATATTTAATTGAAATTGTTTAAGTAAATAATAAGTGGATAAAAAATTAATTAATAAAAATAAAATAAATATATATAAAGACATATATGTATAACCATATACGTATTCAATTAAAATGTTTAATTGAATAACATAAAATTAATTAAAATATTAAGTAATAAAATTAATTAATTAAGTTTAATTAATTTAATATATAAGACCATTATATAAGTTAATTAAACTATAAAGTTGTATATTAATTAAGCTTATATAATATGAATGTATAATTAAAGGTGGAATTGGGGAGAAACCAAAATTAGATTTAAGGAATAAATGCATACGTATAGTACAAATAACGTGATTTTTGATGTGTCCAACACTTAAATCGCAGGGGTATTTCATAAGAAATACATTATTCCATAGGTCGGTATCACTTAATTAAATATATTAAAGATATGAATCTTCGATATAAAACTGTCCTCTACCATTTGTGTATTAATAGATTACTTGCATAATTCTTAACTATTGAGTGATGTTATGTGTAGTGTTATTAATATATTGAATAGACAAGGTAAGATAGCAGCATATATTTGTTGAGCTTTCCTTAAGATATATGCACTATACTTAAGGCCGTTGTGAAATGATGGGTATGAGTGAATAATCTCTCTTTACCTATTGATTTTTTCCTTAAGGCGAAAATGTGATTTGGACAAGGAACCATAGGTTAGGAATTGTTAATGATACAACCGATATTGAGTTATCCATTGTATGTGGACCTATGGTTCGTCGATCTTTCCTTAAGGCTAGAATCCCGAGGCATACGAGTCCCGACACCTTCTGGAGAAATCAGCGATTTATATGTTTTCTCTTAGGGTTTGAGAAACCTAAAACTCTAGTGGGAAACTTATTAGAAAAATGAAATGGTAACGTTTAACCTTTTTAATATTGTAAAAACATTTGTTATATGAAGTTAAAATAATATACATCATTAAATTTGTGCAACTGATAAAAATTGGTAGAATTTTATTAGTAAAATACACAAATGAATCGAATTGATATTGACATAGAAAATACACTCACCAATAAATCTTTTGGCATATTGTCATTCCAAGACCCTGCAAGAGCCTAATTCGACAGCTACGAAATATGTTTGTACACTGGTCACTTGAAAGTTTATTTGTGCAAGACAACGCATTATCTTTTGAGTTTTGAACTCATAAGCGATACAAAAAAATGGATATTTTATTCATATTCAATCACATGAAAAAGGTTGTATGGTGAAATGTCATTGTTCATAATGTACAAAACTTCAATGAAATTGGTTCGTTCAGAATAAGCAAATAAATCATAGCGTGAGATCATGTGTTCAATATGATTGATTATATTAATCCTTTGAAATGTTCGACCATTTTGGAAAGGAAATGGATGTACGAGAGTGGATATAATTTTGGTACAATTGGGATGAAGAGAGTGATTGGTCACCTCTGCTTCATTAAAACACATCAGAAATGAGAATTGTATAAAATGCTAAGAGATACGTAATATGGAATGAAAAATACAATTTCTATACTAAAAAGGTATTTCCATATAGAAAATTGTTTACTGTGAAATTCATTTCTTTAAGTTTAATATATTTGATCTAAAAGACTCAATTGTAAAATAATTATGGTGAATGAAATAAAATCTCGTAATAAGTGGTTGAATGGAGTTTTGTATATCGTACGATATTCTAGTAATGGTGGAAATAGTAGAAGCATAGCATTTACCACTTGTTAGTGGTCACATCAAATCATAAAAGACTGTCTTTGTAAATATCCTAAGTATTATTTATGAAATAATAACTATTTTTCAGCATTAACTGAAAATAGATGTAGATTTATTTTAATTTAAACATTATGAATATTCATTTTGGAATATCTGTGATAGTGGTATTTATAAAAAAAATGATGCATTAGAAAATACATAAGTATCTAAAAATTTACGATTATTTTGGAATTATGGACTATGCTATATCTTTGAGGAATAATTCAATAATCATATGATTATGAATCATATGGTACCGATGAATTATATCTTAGAATACTAAAGGTAAAACACCCGTCTAATGAGAGCGACATAAGAGTCAGTAAACCCTTCGGGTTGAATCATTTAGATTTATGTAGTCATAGATCTAATAATACCAAAATGGTTCAACATACTTCGTTAAATTCACAGATGAATTATCATATAAATAAAGCATGTGTATTTGATACACAAGTAGCATGCTTATGATAAGTTCATAGAGTTTAATACGGAAGTAGAAAACATACCATGCAAAAGTAATAAAAGGAATTCAATTTAATCGAATATGTGAGTATATTAGAAAGTGTTCTAAATGTACCTAAAAATGAATAAAGATTCAATCTTAATAGTCACTCCTCCATGTGATACATAATGATTTATCGATAGAGAGTAGTCAAACTTTATTGGACAAAGTATGAATGATGATGAGTGAAGTTGAGTTGCTTCTTTCTGTAAGGTCATGTATTTAAGAGCAACACACAAGGTTAAGACTAATTTCATTCAAAGAATGGTTTACAAACTCATACACGATAAGTGTTTGTAAGAAACCCCAATATATCCTAGGCCAAGGAGTTGATAGGTAGTGTGAGTCGAAAGAGTGTACGTAATAATTGTACCTGAGGGATCTTATATGAATTGCCCCAAAAAGTGTTTGGGAACAATCGTCATTAGATGATCAATTCATGTTTTGAACATAAGTATTATAAACTAAAAACAAATCAGTTTTACAAATAAAGAAATTCATAAAGTGTTTATGAATACCTATTACATTGCATTAAGAGATAATTGTTGTTCAAAAAATGCCAACTTCATAGCAAAGGAATTTCTTTTTAAAATTATTCGTAATAAAATAGATTTAGATACGATCAAAAGATGAAACCTACTGCATGGGATGAAATGAAATTAACCTAACCTAAATGAAAGCAACACGTTAGAGTTTCTAATAAGTATTCTCGCACACTAAACAGAAACTTTGAGTTTCTTATCAATATCTAAAATAGACAATCCTCAGTTGTCAACTAAACCTTAAGGATACTGACTCGACCATATGGTATGATGCACAAATGCAAAAGGATTCCCAGTACATTATCAAAATATAATTTTAATAGATGTACCCGAAGGAATATGATCCATCGAGCGCAAACGTTCCTTCAAGAGAAAGATTAAAGGGGTTGGAATATAGTGAGCAACATTGATAAGAGTAATACCATAAATTTCATATATTGAAATTAGCGTTACAGATTCGCCATTTAATGTGCTGAAGTTAATTTAGATTTTACTCACAATATTATCGTCTGATATGACTTTGTATTTTGGTACATATGTGTTAAAGTAGAGAATTCTAAATAATGATTTAGAATAATATGTTTGCACATAACAACCAAGGTATCTTGAAGTCAATGGGAGCGATTGAGTTTGTGGGTTTTTGGTTATGATCCAAATATGGATACAAAGGTGTTGTTCGACAAGCATTAAAGTCGAACAGGTGCATTAATAGAAATACCAAATAGTTTGATTTTTAGTCAAAATGTAGAGAAATCTTGTATCTACAAGGAAGAACATTAAAAGGTACATGGATATTTCTTATCTATAGATAAACAACATGCTACTGATTGTTAACGATGTACTTATGTTAAAATTAGTTCTAGTTTGGTTGTTTAATACTTGATATTAGATTTTAAATTATATCTTTTAATATGTATAAAGGATATCGAGAATTTCCCAAACGATATGCAAAGACACCTTAATAATATATTTAATATGGAATATGTAAGATGGATTTCTTATGCACTGGTAGTAGGAATTATCATACATGTCATACCATCTGCCATATTGTAATTTGCTTATGCGTTTGATGCATGGAGCATCAAATCCAAATAAGATTGATAAATGGTAGTTAGAGTGTTCTTGAGTATATACAAAATACTAGAGAGCTATTTACAAAAATAACAAACTCGTTATGAAAGTGTGTTTAGACTCTAACTTTGTAAGTGCTATCGAGTATAATATGTTAATATTAATTTCATGTTTAAACCTCAATTAAGAAGCTTTAAGTTAGAAATGTTCCAAATGAAACATTATGGTTGATCCAACGAGAAGGCCAAGTACACTACCTTGAATATTTCCATAACAAAAGCAATGTATATATATATAAATGTACAAATTTATAATTAAGCTAAGGATGATTCCAAATGTTTAGAATCCCATGACATTGTTAATGATAACTACGTCGCGATACGATTCGCAAATGAACCTAGAGCTCACTAGAAGTCAAGGGACATACCCCAAATAATTCCATGTGATAAAGGCAGTTAACGAATTTTTATTTAATTAATTAACCTTTAATTTATTTATTTTAATTAACCTTTAATTAATTTATTTATTTTATCAACCTTTAATTTATTTATATAGTAAAGTAACCTTTAAGTATATAATTAGAAAATTTTGATTAAATTATGTTAATATGAAAATTTTATTATATATATATATACATGTGTAATTATGTTATCTTAAACATTTTAAAATAACATAAAAAATACCAATACATAAAATACATCCTAATATTTATTAATTAATTAACTGACTTAATTAATTAATTTTAATCATACTAATAAATTTTAATTTTTAAAATTAATATTTAAATATTTTCTAACATTTTTAAAATATCATTATCTTTTCAAACATTTTTGAAAACTTATGTTGCACTATAATTTTTATAATAAACATGTTTGTATTTTAAACAAACATTTAATTTAAAATCTTTTATTTAATTTTCAAAACAATTTTGAAAATCAACTTAAGGCTCAATTCAAATTAGGCCTTTTCTATTAGGGGAAACCTTTGGGCTTACTTCACCTTTCAAGTGTAACATCCCCCTACTTGGAGGCCCAAAACAAACGGCTACAGATGCTGCAGTCAACCATAGTTATTAATACTCGACGAACAAATACGGCAATATTAGATACATTAATACACATAAACACAATAATATGGAAAAAAATTAAACAGCAAACAAATTCCACATTCCATTTCAAAATATTCCAATTGATTACATGATCCAAATTTGCACACCACGTTCAGATAACATATAATTATCACAAAATATGCCAAGAGTGATATACGAAGATGCCCCTTGGAAGATCAGAGTATATAGATAGGCAAGAAACCAATTTTCCTTTATAAAAAAACAAACAATGGAAATAAAAGAACTATAATAACAAGCTTGCCTCCTGCACGTCCTCAGAAGCTTTATTCGTCTAAAACAACACCTGGCAACCTTAACTCCCAACCTGCTCAAAATCAATTGAGTAACCGAGAGTTTAAGGGAAAACAAAAACTTCGAATCGGACATAAAGCCTGGTATGAATAAAAATTTACCATTGCAAACCATTAAATATCTAGTGAGACCACGTCGCATAGCGGAATGGGTTTCCCCTTACTAATAGCCTAAAACATTTACAAAACCATATATTGTGCTCCTGCATGCATAATGGTTGAAACATAGTATTTCAAAAACATTATGATGATATGCAAAGCAAGAAAATCGAATATAGATTACCCATCCCCATTCATTCTGACTATCTGTCTCCATTATAGTTTCTAGGATTACTATTAACCTGTTAAATATTTATGGACTATCTGTCCAATATCTTAGTTTTCATGGGATCACTAAGAACCTATTGGCGACTCCAATATATTTTCTCTTGTCCTAGTTTTCATGGGCTAACTAGGAACCTATTGACTGTCTGGCAATATCTTAGTCTGGATATTGTTTTCATGGGCTAACTACCAACCTACTAGCCCTTACCTGTATTAAATCATATTTTTCGTGGGCTGATTACGAACCTATTCCCCCTGCCAATATCATTAGTTATTAACCGTTTTCATGGGCTTACTGTAAACCTATGGGACCATGCCGATATCTTTAGTTCTAAGGTTTTAACATTCCTTAATTTATATTCACTACTGAGTCAATCTATCTGGTTATTCAGCCATTCCCCAACACACATTTATGGGTTACTAACAATGTGAATAAATAAAAGAAGAGGTATTTCTCTAAAAGCTTTATTTATGCCATGGTATTTCCTTTTAAAAAGAGAATGGATTATTCGTTTTAAAATTTTAAAACATCACTTTCGAAACCACTGGATGACCTCCTTCGAAAGAATAGAAAACGTCTTTTCAAAACTCGAAGTATATACCTTTCCAAACCAATGATACCTTTCGATGGTATCAAGGAAATATTCTTTAAACCATAGCTTCGAAACAAATAAAAATACTCTTTCGGAAGCATTGGGTTTACTCTTTAAAACATTCTTTGGTTCAAATTGATTATGTACGAAAGTATCTCTTTCGAAACCAATTATAAAATTGTTTTGGGGAAAAGTTGATGGTGTCAGAACCAATTAGTCAAAAGCAACAACCTTTTAAATTAAAATATTGAAGATAATGTCGAAACCCCCTTTCGACGACATTGTCTTCGAAACCCTTAACCCATTTCGTAAGCGTTTAGAAGTGGCTTAACTTTGGTTAAAAACATAGATAACCTTTCGACAGCATGGATGGCTTCACTGCAATCAAAAGGTAAATAAGCAGCTTAGTTTAACTTGGTCAAAACCAATCCTTTTGGAAGCTTTATTTAAGGAAAAAAATCCCCTTCAAAAGCTATTTATAAAGTCCCTTTCGAAAGTATAGCTTTTGACTATATTGAAAGCTTAAAGTAAAACAAGGCTGGAATTTGATTGTAGAAAACCAACTCAGGTTTTGACTCTATAAGGTATCGACTCAATCGAAAGCCCTTCAAATACTAGGCAGGTATCTATGTTCTTTTAAAGTGAACCTTGGTTTCAACCTTGACAAAAGCATAGCTTTCGACACCCTACCTTCCGCTACTTACCAATTCACTTCATACCAATTCTATCGGTACCAAGTGCCTTGGTTCCAACTATGTGTGTCAGATATGGTTTCGATAAGATGGCACAGAGGTAAAGGAGTCGAAAGGTGCCTTCGAAATAGGCAGAACCCTTTTTTTTATGAAACGTTGATTTATAGCTAAACATGGCAATTGCTTTATAACTAACCTACCAGTTGTAACTCCTCGATTAGCTGCTTTAAACTTTTCAAATACTTTACAATTAAAAACTGCTTCATAATTAGATCTAAATCAAAGCATTATAACTTTAAACCCTTCTATATGACAAAACCGATATTTGTAAAAAAGTCCCCCTTTTAAAATAATTTATTTTTCTTAATAAATCATCTAGGAAAAATCTCCAAAAATCACAGAAAATTTCTTTCATCATATAATTCAACATATCGAAATTTCAGACCCAATTTCTTTTTGAAATACTCGAAATAAATTTTGAAACCCAATTATATCATATTTTTCTTTAGAAATTCATAATAAATTTTCTATAGCTTGGAAAATTCTAAAAGTCAAAACCCATCTCCAAAATCATGTATTATTTATCATAAAAAAATTCATGGCATTCGAAAATCATAAACCCTTGGTTTTTCCTTAAAACCGAGCAAGTTCATATGTATATGAATTAAAATAATTCAATTATAACATAATACGAGCATATCATCATCCATATCATTAATAGAATGAATTTAAACATAAATCCGAAAACACATAATCCTAGAATAAAATAGAGATGGTATAAAATTATTATTCACCTTAGGTTTTAATAAGGAATTTGAGATTTGTTATTGCTTAATCCTCCCTAGCTTTGATCCTTAGTTTAAGATTGTAATCTTACTCTTAACCTCCTTGTTAATGGCCCGCTCTTAGGGTTTTTATGTTTGTTTGTTATTTTGAGAAAATGAACGTGAATGGAGAATAGTGAGAAATGTATAGCCATTTAAAATAAAGAGGCTATTTTACTAATATGCCCATGTGTAAACTAATTATCCTTTAAACCAATTAAAGCCCATTTATTTAATTATTAAGCACGACCCTTTACACAATTTACTCAAATCTTAATCCCTTTATCATCATTATTCTATTTAATTCATACAGTTAAATTTCCCTGAATAATGTTATCAAAAATTAGGAATGTTATAGGCTTCCTTCTTAAAGAATTCCGTCCTCGGAATTCAGCAAGGACTAAATAGTAAACATAGCAATCATCTATATCAATGCATAACAACCATACTAGTCTAACTGACTAGCAACTATCTATATAATCTTATATAGACATACCCTCAAAGCAGACCATGACAAGTATCTCTAATCATGTCCTATGTCTCCCAAGTATAGTTCTTCTCGTTGTTGCTCTACTAAACTTTCACTAACTTGATTGTCTTATTCCTTAATCTTTTGTCATCTCTAGCTACAACCCAAACTGGTTGTCTAACAAAAGTCAAATTAGGCTTTACTTTCTAAGTCTTCCAACCCTATCGAAGGAATATTAGTCATTGGATCATGCACATAGTTGCAAAGATGAGACACATGAAATACATTATGGACACCAGCCAAACTGCTTAGCAACTCTATTCTGTATGCGAGGTTTCCAGTCCTCTCTGTAATCTAGAATTGACCTACATATCTTGGAGTTAACTTCCCAGACTTTCCAAATCATATCACACCCTTCATTGGTGATACCTTAATGAAAACCGTATCTCCAACTGAGAATTTTAAGTCCTTACGCCTTTTATCTGCGTGACTCCTCTATCGTGATTGAGCTTCCTTCATCCTTCTTTGGATTAACTCAATATTTTCTGATGCAACTCCAACCAACATGGTGGTTATTTATAGGGTATTCCATACAAAGCCTCAAAAGGCGTCATTCTTATACCTGTTTGGTAATTTTATTATAGGAAAACTCAACCAAATGTAGGTGATCCTCCCAAGATCCAACAAAGTCCAATAAGCAAGCACTCAATAGATTCTCGAGCACTTTGTTGACTCTCTCAGTCCAACCATCTGTTTGAGGGTGATACACAGTACTTATATTAAACTTGGTACACATCACTTCCTGTAGACTCTTCTAGAATTCACTGGTGAACAAAGAATCTCTATCAATGACAATACTACTAGAAACTCCATGTAGTCCAATTATGTTCTTCAGGAACAACTTTGCTAAAACAGTTGTTGTTCTGGTTGATTTAATTGGAATGAAATGGGCACTTTTGGTCAATCTGTCCACTATAACCTATATACTTCCATTACCTCCATTTGACCTTGGCAACCCGTCTATAAAATCCATAGATATCGAATCCCATTTCCAAACTGGGATCTCTGAAGGCTGAAGCAACCCACTCGATTTCTGATGGTCAGCTTTTACCCTTTGATAGATTGTACACTGCCTAACCCACAAGCTAATATCCCTCTTCTGCCTTCCCAATAGAAGCTCATTTTCATATCCTGATACATCTTGGTCTCTCCAGGATGAATCCCAAACTTGAACCGATGACATTCTCCAAGAACTTCTTTCCTCATGTCCTTTACATTCAGAACAGATAATCGTCCCATCTTTCTCAACCATCCTCCCTGATCAAGACTAAAATCCTTTAGATCATCGATCTCGGTTACAACCTCAAGCCTTCTAATTCTCTCAGCCAACACTGGATTCTCATTCTATTTAGAAGCAATTTTCTCAATCAATACTGGTCGAACTTCTAAACATAACCTGGTGGAACTCTGACTAAAACCAGTAGTCGATTTAACTGCACATCACAACTTACTAAAGATTCTAAATCCTTCCACTCTTCCAACGTAGCTAACATAACGTTCTGATGTTTTCTGCTAAGAGCACCAGCCACCTTATTACATTTCCTTGGTGTATACTCTATAACAAAATCATAAGCAGCCAAAAACTCTAGCCACCTCTACTGTCTCATATTCAAATCCTTCTGAGAGAATAAATACCATAAATGTTGAATATGCTAGTATATGATTTTTATTTGATGATAATAAACATATATTCATTTAAATGTATTTCTTATTGTACTATTTTATTTTTCACATAATTAAATAAATATTTGTTGAATAAAATAAATAACACAGAATTTAAATTCAAACTGATATTTTATTCAAATAAATATTTTATTACAATTTTGAATAGTACAAATTTATGCTCTCACTATATATACAAAATTTCAATTACAATACATTACAATTTACACAACTGTCCTTAGTACAAGTCACTCATTTACTCGTATTTATCTTCAACTCTATTCCAGATTGAATCCAGCATCTGAGTGATCTGCAAAATACACACTGACGTGGTAAAATTGAAAAAGAAATATTTGTGCAGTGAAAAATATAATGTGTATTTTGAAAATATTATTCGCCTCGGTTATTTGGGTTATTCGTCATCATTTAATTTTGAATTCATCTTACATGAACAACTTATGACATGCACAGTGTATCACTGTACATGCCACAAGGCCATGCACAACGATATACAATTGATAAAATTGCAGGGACAGGTGAGCACAAGGTCAAATCTAATCAAAAGCTAGGTTCAACTCAAGTGCAATAAAAATAAAGTCATGAAATGAGCACAATGTCAAACCAGAGCTGTAGGATGGATTCAACTCAGGTGCAATATAAAAAAAATCCAGATGGAAGTGTACACATGAAGCCAGCAACAATAGAGGCTAGACAGTCCAACCAGACTGGAGTATACATGAAGCCTAACAGTAAGTGTGTAACGTCCCGCCTTTTCGCACACTTTAAACCGACACACGTGCCAATTCAAAGCATACGCAAGGGCGGATTGTTATGGGGTAAATAAGAAAAACAGAGAAGAAATAAAACAAAATAGAATCTCACAGCGGAAGGATAAAATATAATAATAAATATACAATTCATAAAAGGTTACAAAACAGTTGATTTTTCTTTATACAATAAATATCAGAGTTACACATACCAATACAATCAATGCAGCGGAAATTTAGAGTGTGGTGCAATACTATAAATAATATAATATCTTCGTCTTCGTCCTCCAAAGCTAAAATCTTCGATCCTGAAACGCTCGGACTGACCCGAGCGAATTTGGAAAGACAAAAACACTCGAGTCAGACTAAAAGATCTTATGTGAGTTAAATTAACAGAAATAAATATGAGCACAATAACTCAAGAGATGTTCGGGATTTACATCTCCTAAGGATCCGTTAAACTATTTACTATGTAGTATATTGCGCTATTATAATAGTGTCTATTTATAAAATAAACTTACTTTTAAATAGCGTTAAGGCTTTACATTTTCCACCTTAACACGTAAAATGCCAATAGTCTATACAGTACCGTAATACCTCCTGATCGGGAGGCTACCAGAGGATACTCCATAGGTACGACACAAATAGAAACTCGTAGTAAAGGCTCGATATGGTAGGTGACACGGCACAACTAGGCAATGCCAGGGTAGATATACCAATTGCTATCCAGGCTGGTGGAAACGCGTAGCCGCAGTTACCGCCCACCTCAGACTAACTCCCCAAAATCAAAATATAGAAGTGGCCACTGAATCAATCCAAGTCAAAGTATAATATCGAAGAGGAGGGTCCGATCAGAGGAATGACCTCATTGGCCTGAGAATCGCTCCTGTTTTAGCCACCTTATGCCAACTCACGGGAGTCGGGTCCACGTATTTACCTAACAGGAAACGTCGCCACCACCTACTTCATTCTGGAATCTCCACCGCGTACACGGTTAGTCAAAGTGGTTTTCGGTATCGACAGAGAGTATGTCCATATCCGATCCCGGTCTCTTTGCCAACCCATCGTTATTATAACACCGCGGTCATTTAAAAAAAATTAGTTTATACTTTAAAACCAGAATAAACATTTCCATTTCAAAACTATGAATACGATATCAATTTAAAACTCAAAACCATATGATAACATTTTATCTCAAATGTTATTCTTTCCAAAATCATACGGGTTTAAAATTTAAAATATCTTGAAACCAAACATTTTAATTATACTTCCAAAACATAATATTTCGGAATTCATGCTTTGAAGCCATACTTTTAAAACTTGAATGGTTTGGACATTCAACGGTATATGAATTAATGGTTTAACTTAAATGTTACTTTGTAAAGAAAATAGTTCTCATGGCTTTACAAATACATTTCTTTATTAAAGTCTAAACCAAAATTTATATTATCTCTCTCAAGTTCCAAAACCACTTCAATTTATTTATATATACGTATAACCTTTTTGAGTATCAATATTTCAAACTAAAGTTGGATTTTATGATTTCAACAAATCAATTGTTCTATTAATTAGTCTTGAATATTCATATAAAATCCATAAATAATAAGACTTCAATTTCTAGTAATAAAATATATATATTTTTACCAATTCAAATTATACTAGAATATTCATTTCAATTTATTTTGGGAAAAATCCAATTATAAATATCATATCTTAAAATTTCCAAACTAACATTTAAACATATGATATAAATTATTAAACTCCATTTTCTTAATTTTCTTCCATTTTTAATAAAGATTTTTATACACCTTTTAATTTCAAAATTTTCAACTTCATATGTATATATATATGGAAGAAAAATATTTATACAATATAAAATTTAAGATTATTATAAACCGTATTCCATCCAAACCATAGAAATCTCTTTAAAATAGTTATATATAGACCGCAGTGCCTGTATATAATTTTCTGTCCTATGGTCAAGTGATACGGATATTTATCATTTCAATCCGCAATTTAAAAGATATAAAATTTTGCGGTTGTATATCATTTCAAACCACAATCCTGAATGAAATGAAATATGCATGATAACTTGCAGTTTAAATAATATAAAATAAAACATCCATCAACATCACCCATCATCCAATCACAATCATCAAGCAATATCAATCAATAACAATTTATATTTGATATATATAACAGGTAATAACTGGCAATTTTATTCAGATTAAATTTAACAACTATTAATCTAACAGTTTATATTCAGTAATAACCTATATAACTGTTAACTAGCAGTTTATAGGCAAACAAATAAATTCTAACTATCAATTAATACGCAATAAATAAATTAAATTAACAGTTAAATTTAATAAATGCAATTCAACAAATATGAGTGAAATAAACATGCCAAATACTCATAAATAAATTTCTATTCATTTCTAAAATTAATTTAACAAACATAAAAGCTTCTAGTAGTTGTGAGTGGGTTTAAACACTCACCTTTTGAATTTAAATTGAATTTAAATTCAATTTAAACCCAAAATTTCGATGGTCTCAGAATTCGTCCAAACCAGCGTCAACAGATCCGGAATTTAAATACGAACCTAACAAAAAAAATCGCGCGACAATCGGATCACGTATGAGAAAGTTATAGCGAAAAACGCGAGTTGAAAATCAAATAAATAAAATAAATTAAAAGACAAAAAATCACCCTATCCAAAGGCCACGTCACCAAATAATCACGCACAGCAATTCCTCACGCGTTTTCAACATTCCAGCAACCCATATCGCGACCGAACCCCAACATCTGACAGCTTCGCACGCATCCCAGGCCACTGCATCCCACGCCGTCGCGCTCGGCCAGGAGGCGCCGTCCTCCTCCAGATCCTCCACCAGCTCGCTCTTTCCCCCCCTCGATTTCGAACGTCACTTGCACTGACCGGCCGCCACCAATTATCACAACCCTAAGAAAATTTTGACGCCAATCTAACCGTCAGATTGACAAACGAATAATACGGATGTACTCCCCATCGTCCATACTACAATACCCAGAAACAGAATTTCGATCAGGTGAACTTTGATGCGACGCTGATGAACGGCCACGAACTGTTTGAATTTATTCTGGGTAAACGGTAAATCCAACTGAAAAACGAATTTCACCATGGGATTACGTGTTTCGAGAAGATTAACATATATTTTTGTGGAATTTTTCTGGAGAGTTTGATTTTTCACTGAAATTTGGATTAGAGTAGATCTAGTTTTGCATCCATTTGAGGAGGAGAAGGAGGTGAAGAAAAATGTACATACAGCCAATGGCAATAGGATGGAGCTAGGGTTTATAAATGTATATTTATAGTTAGGGTTGGGTTAGAGCGTATAGACTAGAAGGATGAACGTACGCCACAACTATGGCCCAAAAAGCCCGTTTAGCCTCCGGAACAAAATTTATTAAACCCATATATCCAAATAGGTATTTTAAAATATTCTGAACGCGGTGGAAAAAGTTTCACGACCAAATTCGATCGTATGAAGAAGTTATGTTGAAAACAAAATTTCCAAATTGATTTCAAATTGATTTCAAATTGATTTCTTAATTAAATCGATTTCAAGGCGTTTCGCGTCCGTACGATCAAACGACAGGTCCAATTGACACGAAACTTGAAATCCTATAATAATTCACCGATACGGATCCGATGAAACTGGTTTCGTCGAAATCCGAGTCCGTGACAAAAATGGCTATTTTTAATATTCATTAAATAAATTAAATTAAATTATAAAATCCAATCTTGTATTAATATTCTAAAATTTGTCCCAATTTTTTTTGCCTATATAAATTAATCAATTTCAAATGATTTAACAAGCTTGGATGTGAACTAAAATTGACAAGATATCAAATTTCAGTGTTCGTTTCTGCACTTTCTTATATTTAAGAATTTTATAAATTATATTCTCAAAAACCCATACTTTAGACTTTTAACCTTTATATCCTCAACTTTCACCTAAAATAAAGACGTTACTAACATTAGTTCAAGATTTCACTCTAATGTTCACAAATTCCGTTTTATATTCAATAACGTAATATTTCACGTTCAATTCCATTTTATTTGTAATAAATACCAGTTGTTGAATTTTATACTCAAATTATACATATAAAATCTTGCTTTATAAAGTCTATAACAACCAATGGTCAAATAAAAATAAAATTAGTATTGACCTCACCTTAAAGAATTAACTACTGCAATTACAAAGCCAAAACTACGCTAACTGCAAAAAATTTAGTGAATAAATTTGAGATTGATTTCAACATAACTTAACAACAAATAAGATAGGTGACAAACAATGATTATTGTTATTGAATCTATTCCAAAAGTCTACACTCAAATATTACCTTAAAGTAAATCTTATGTTTCTATAAATTTATTCATACTTCTGTTGCTATATTTATACTTAATAAAGTAACGCTCATTCTTAATAACTATATAATAACTATTCAACATATACAAGAACTCTATTCCCAAATACATTCATTTATATTTTATTTCCTTGAAGTTCTCCTTTATTGACTAGACACATCAATACCCAAAATAATTTATTTAGATTCATTTACGTCGAGTGCCCTTCTTAACTATATACTCAATAAATGTTAAATCAAAATAATTGTTACCCTTTTATTCAAATTCACTTACAACATTTATTAACAAAATGTTGCCATAGGTTTAGATTTAAATAAATAAATTAGATGAATAGGTAAAACTTTGTAATTATCACCAATGTCCAAAACATATGCATTAATTACTACTTTATTATTTGTATTCATTTATTAATTTACCAGTTGCCATAGTCTTCTTATTTTCTATTTACTAACAAACTTCAAATTTAGTTATAGCTTATCAATACATACATTCCCTAGGCAAAACATTTTATTACCAATTTAAGTACATTTATTATAGACAACATTCAATAAAATTACTTATCAACACTTATTGCATTGATTTATTCCACGGTCCTTCTTATTTAGTCACTATTTATTATTACAACCAAATGTACAATCTCCACTATTTGTTTTATATTAAATGAATTCCATTTTAGTAAATATTTTTATTAATATTCACTGATTCAACATTTATATTGGTTTCTTATATTTAACTTATAACACGGGGTGCAAATTTACATCAATCAAATCTATTTCCATGTAACCATTAAATTGTTAACATTCAATTACAATATCTAATTCCTACATTTATTCAAATAAAATATTAAAACTTTTATTTTATTCTAAATTAGGTTAGAAATCGTATTAAATTAATTCATTAAATATCATCAAATTTAACGGGTCGTTACACTCTCCCCCACTCAAAACTTTTCGTCCCCGAAAAGGAAAAAGAAGGGAGAAAGAAAAATTTAATAAACAGTACATCTTATTTCAAATATTAACTTATAAACAATATTTTACTAAATTAATTTTCTTAAATAAAATATACCTGTTTAAAATCATTATATTCTTTTATACTTAAATAATTAAAGTTGGGAAAATATTTTCAACAAAATTTTAAGTCCAAAATTTACGGAAAATTTTGGCAGAGTCTCCTTTGTACGGAGAGACTCTGGATAAATATAATATCAAAATATAACAAATATATTACAAATATTATCAAAATATTATATCCCAACACGGGCAACTATATAAAATAGCGCTTTAAAACGAAATCTGAAAACGTACCTATTTGTCGGGCAATATACGCTTATTATTATGGAACCAAAACAGTAGCAGTTGTTTCCATAACCTGCATTACACTTATATAATCTAAAAGGTTAAATATTTATGTTAAAGTGTAATATTTAAGTGGATTCAATCATTAATATCCAATCAATACACTAACTATCAATTTTAACAAACAACACACACAACAAAACAAACAATCATTCAATCAAACAAAAAAAAATAGTTGTTCGGGTTCAAAATATGAAATTGTACGGAATGAAAAATAACTATCAAGTGCATCATTTACTCAACAGTCTTAGATGGAACAAAATAGATTATTTATTCATCCAATACTTCAAATTTCCTTACCCGACCAACCATAATCAAACAATACCAATTCAAATCAACAAATCAACCAACTCATTATAAATTTTCATTTCATACATTAGCTGTTTGATCCTTTCATTCATATAACAGTCTCTCTTTTATTTTCATTTTTATTTATTCCATGTTTCACTGGTTTGATTTTCTTTCTTTCATTTATGGAGGGATTTCTTTATTTCTTACAATTTTCATTTTCCATTTATTACAAAATTTATCATATTTGTATTCCAATTTACTGACTAAAGTTTACATCATCTATTTATACTACTTACCTTTCCTTATATAGTAAACTTTCCAATTTAACTTAAGTTTATACAATTAATTCTCATTAATAACAGCAAATTTATTGAATACCTTAATTATCTCAAACTTCACTTGTAAGATTTTCCCTTATATTTTCTTACTAACATTGCAACTTTTATTATATGGTAAGTTATATATGTTTTAAGAATGTAAGTGAAATTTATACAAGTTTCTATTTACCTATGGTTAATTAAATGTTTCAATAATAATTATTCCTTATTTCGTAGGTCACCAATTTCAAATTTCATTTAATACCATGAATATCCTATCATAAAATCTCTTATTTCCTTCAGAGGGTGAAATTTATATATTAGCTTCGTTCCAATTCACAACAGTAATTGAAACTACTAATTTATTCATTGTTCAATAAGTTTTACCTTTCTTATAAGTTACAATTTCAGCTTACCCTTTAATTTATTTAATGCTTCCTTTCAATTGTTTCAATTATAATACATTTTAATTAAACTTACCTTTACAACTTTGTAGCATCAAATTTTTATCAATAAAGATTTTCATTAATTCAATTTCTAAGGTTTACAACACTTATTTTCATTTTCTTATCTATTTATTATATTAAATTTTTACTTCATTTAAGGGTTCCAATTATTTATTTACTAATCTTTCGTTTCACTACAATAATTGAAACAATTTATTAATTAATTAGTGGAAATTTAAGAAATAAATACCGGGCTAAATTTCAATAGATCGATATATTCTTATAACTTACATACCTCTAATTATATCTAAAACAATTAAATTTTTTTTTTTTAGATAATTTCAAAATAAATCTGCAGTAGAATTTACTACCGTGGCCTTTCCCCTTCGAAACACGAAAATGAAAGTCGATGATGCGGCCGCCATCACCGAAATTTATTTTCCAGCGACAGAAAGGAAAGCACAAAAATTCATTTTCTCCAAAATCTTCTTTAAAAAAATTCTTCCGAATTATACTAAATATTTATAAAAAAAATACTTATAAACCAAATCATTATACTTCATAAATCCTTTGAAAACAGATTTTCAAAATCCTGGACTTAAGTTCTAAAATCTCCAATTTGATTTATTATAATTTCAACTTAGCTTCAATTATTATAAATATTTTTATTTCCTAACACCCAATCTATAGCAACCAAATATATATATATATATCTTTATAAAAATATTTTTATATATAGAAAATATAATAGGCAAAATTATTTCATTCACCTATATTAAAAACAAATATTATGTCGGTCTGTCCTATTAAGTGTTTAGAAATCCCTATTGATGACATAGCGTCCCATGCATCAACCAGAATTTATAAATACAAAACGGAACAGATTAACACAATATCAAAATCTTTTATAATACTAACAAATACGCTCTCTCATATATATATTCTCAGCGACTCCCATAGGGTATTTCTACCCAATTAACGAAGAGTCAAACCCCACAAAGCCAAGGTTCATCGCTAAACCTAAGCTCTGATACCAACTGTAACGTCCCGCCTTTTCGCACACTTTAAACCGACACACGTGCCAATTCAAAGCATACGCAAGGGCGGATTGTTATGGGGTAAATAAGAAAAACAGAGAAGAAATAAAACAAAATAGAATCTCACAGCGGAAGGATAAAATATAATAATAAATATACAATTCATAAAAGGTTACAAAACAGTTGATTTTTCTTTATACAATAAATATCAGAGTTACACAAACCAATACAATCAATGCAGCGGAAATTTAGAGTGTGGTGCAATACTATAAATAATATAATACGGATTCTTCGTCTTCGTCCTCCAAAGCTAAAATCTTCGATCCTGAAACGCTCGGACTGACCTGAGCGAATTTGAAAAGACAAAAACACTCGAGTCAGACTAAAAGATCTTATGTGAGTTAAATTAACAAAAATAAATATGAGCACAATAACTCAAGAGATGTTCGGGATTTACATCTCCTAAGGATCCGTTAAACTATTTACTATGTAGTATATTGCGCTATTATAATAGTGTCTATTTATAAAAGAAACTTACTTTTAAATAGCGTTAAGGCTTTACATTTTCCACCTTAACACGTAAAATGCCAATAGTCTATACAGTACCGTAATACCTCCTGATCGGGAGGCTACCAGAGGATACTCCATAAGTACGACACAAATAGAAACTCGTAGTAAAGGCTCGATATGGTAGGTGACATGGCACAACTAGGCAATGCCAGGGTAGATATACCAATTGCTATCCAGGCTGGTGGAAACGCGTAGCCGCAGTTACCGCCCACCTCAGACTAACTCCCCAAAATCAAAATATAGAACTGGCCACTGAATCAATCCAAGTCAAAGTATAATATCGAAGAGGAGGGTCCGATCAGAGGAATGACCTCATTGGCCTGAGAATCGCTCCTGTTTTAGCCACCTTATGCCAACTCACGGGAGTCGGGTCCACGTATTTACCTTACAGGAAACGTCGCCACCACCTACTTCATTCTGGAATCTCCACCGCGTACACGGTTAGTCAAAGTGGTTTTCGGTATCGACAGAGAGTATGTCCATATCCGATCCCGGTCTCTTTGCCAACCCATCGTTATTATAACACCGCGGTCATTTAAAAAAATATAGTTTATACTTTAAAACCAGAATAAACATTTCCATTTCAAAACTATGAATACGATGTCAATTTAAAACTCAAAACCATATGATATCATTTTATCTCAAATGTTATTCTTTCCAAAATCATACGGGTTTAAAATTTAAAATATCTTGAAACCAAACATTTGAATTATACTTCCAAAACATAATATTTCGGAATTCATGCTTTGAAGCCATACTTTTAAAACTTGAATGGTTTGGACATTCAACGGTATATGAATTAAATGGTTTAACTTAAATGTTACTTTGTAAAGAAAATAGTTCTCATGGCTTTACAAATACATTTCTTTATTAAAGTCTAAACCAAAATTTATATTATCTCTCTCAAGTTCCAAAACCACTTCAATTTATTTATATATACGTATATCCATTTTGAGTATCAATATTTCAAACTAAAGTTGGATTTTATGCTTTCAACAAATCAATTGTTCTATTAATTAGTCTTGAATATTCATATAAAATCCATAAATAATAAGACTTCAATTTCTAGTAATAAAATATATATATTTTTCCCAATTCAAATTATACTAGAATATTCATTTCAATTTATTTTGGGAAAAATCCAATTATAAATATCATATCTTAAAATTTCCAAACTAACATTTAAACATATGATATAAATTATTAAACTCCATTTTCTTAATTTTCTTCCATTTTTAATAAAGATTTTTATACACCTTTTAATTTCAAAATTTTCAACTTCATATGTATATATATATGGAAGAAAAATATTTATACAATATAAAATTTAAGATTATTATAAACCGTATTCCATCCAAACCATAGAAATCTCTTTAAAATAGTTATATATAGACCGCGGTGCCTGTATATAATTTTCTATCCTATGGTCAAGTGATACGGATATTTATCATTTCAATCCGCAATTTAAAAGATATAAAATTTTGCGGTTGTATATCATTTCAAACCACAATCCCGAATGAAATGAAATATGCATGATAACTTGCAGTTTAAATAATATAAAATAAAACATCCATCAACATCACCCATCATCCAATCAGAATCATCAAGCAATATCAATCAATAACAATTTATATTTGATAATATATAACAGGTAATAACTGGCAATTTTATTCAGATTAAATTTAACAACTATTAATCTAACAGTTTATATTCAGTAATAACCTATATAACTGTTAACTAGCAGTTTATAGGAAAACAAATAAATTCTAACTATCAATTAA
The DNA here is from genome assembly GCA_030765085.1 of Allium cepa. Lineage (NCBI taxonomy): Eukaryota > Viridiplantae > Streptophyta > Magnoliopsida > Asparagales > Amaryllidaceae > Allium > Allium cepa. The sequence goes on along the minus strand of CM060944.1, from coordinate 381,763,829 downwards.
TACGCAATAAATAAATTAAATTAACAGTTAAATTTAATAAATGCAATTCAACAAATATGAGTGAAATAAACATGCCAAATACTCATAAATAAATTTCTATTCATTTCTAAAATTAATTTAATAAACATAAAAGCTTCTAGTAGTTGTGAGTGGGTTTAAACACTCACCTTTTGAATTTAAATTGAATTTAAATTCAATTTAAACCCAAAATTTCGATGGTCTCAGAATTCGTCCAAACCAGCGTCAACAGAACCGGAATTTAAATACGAACCTAACAAAAAAAATCGCGCGACAATCGGATCACGTATGAGAAAGTTATAGCGAAAAACGCGAGTTGAAAATCAAATAAATAAAATAAATTAAAAGACAAAAAATCACCCTATCCAAAGGCCACGTCACCAAATAATCGCGCACAGCAATTCCTCACGCGTTTTCAACATTCCAGCAACCCATATCGCGACCGAACCCCAACATCTGACAGCTTCGCACGCATCCCAGGCCACTGCATCCCACGCCGTCGCGCTCGGCCAGGAGGCGCCGTCCTCCTCCAGATCCTCCACCAGCTCGCTCTCCCCCCCCCCCCCCCCGATTTCGAACGTCACTTGCACTGACCGGCCGCCACCAATTATCACAACCCTAAGCAAACTTTGACGCCAATCTAACCGTCAGATTGACAAACGAATAATATGGATGTACTCCCCATGGTCCATACTACAATACCCAGAAACAGAATTTCGATCAGGTGAACTTTGATGCGACGCTGATGAACGGCCACGAACCGTTTGAATTTATTCTGGGTAAACGGTAACTCCAACTGAAAAACGAATTTCACCATGGGATTACGTGTTTCGAGAAGATTAACATATATTTTTGTGGAATTTTTCTGGAGAGTTTGATTTTTCACTGAAATTTGGATTAGAGTAGATCTAGTTTTGCATCCATTTGAGGAGGAGAAGGAGGTGAAGAAAAATGTACGTACAGCCAATGGCAATAGGATGGAGCTAGGGTTTATAACTGTATATTTATAGTTAGGGTTGGGTTAGAGCGTATAGACTAGAAGGATGAACGTACGCCACAACTATGGCCCAAAAAGCCCGTTTAGCCTCCGGAACAAAATTTATTAAACCCATATATCCAAATAGGTATTTTAAAATATTCTGAACGCGATGGAAAAAGTTTCACGGCCAAATTCGATCGTATGAAGAAGTTATGTTGAAAACAAAATTTCCAAATTGATTTCAAATTGATTTCTTAATTAAATCGATTTCAAGGCGTTTCGCGTCCGTACGATCAAACGACAGGTCCAATTGATACGAAACTTGAAATCCTATAATAATTCACCGATACGGATCCGATGAAACTGGTTTCGTCGAAATCCGAGTCCGTGACAAAAATGGCTATTTTTAATATTCATTAAATAAATTAAATTAAATTATAAAATCCAATCTTGTATTAATATTCTAAAATTTGTCCCAATTTTTTTTGCCTATATAAATTAATCAATTTCAAATGATTTAACAAGCTTGGATGTGAACTAAAATTGACAAGATATCAAATTTCAGTGTTCATTTCTGCACTTTCTTATATTTAAGAATTTTATAAATTATATTCTCAAAAACCCATACTTTAGACTTTTAACCTTTATATCCTCAACTTTCACCTAAAATAAAGACGTTACTAACATTAGTTCAAGATTTCACTCTAATGTTCACAAATTCCGTTTTATATTCAATAACGTAATATTTCACGTTCAATTCCATTTTATTTGTAATAAATACCAGTTGTTGAATTTTATACTCAAATTATACATATAAAATCTTGCTTTCTAAAGTCTATAACAACCAATGGTCAAATAAAAATAAAATTAGTATTGACCTCACCTTAAAGAATTAACTACTGCAATTACAAAGCCAAAACTACGCTAACTGCAAAAAATTTAGTGAATAAATTTGAGATTGATTTCGACATAACTTAACAACAAATAAGATAGGTGACAAACAATGATTATTGTTATTGAATCTATTCCAAAAGTCTACACTCAAATATTACCTTAAAGTAAATCTTATGTTTCTATAAATTTATTCATACTTCTGTTGCTATATTTATACTTAATAAAGTAACGCTCATTCTTAATAACTATATAATAACTATTCAACATATACAAGAACTCTATTCCCAAATACATTCATTTATATTTTATTTCCTTAAAGTTCTCCTTTATTGACTAGACACATCAATACCCAAAATAATTTATTTAGATTCATTTACATCGAGTGCCCTTCTTAACTATATACTCAATAAATGTTAAATCAAAATAATTGTTACCCTTTTATTCAAATTCACTTACAACATGTATTAACAAAATGTTGCCATAGGTTTAGATTTAAATAAATAAATTAGATGAATAGGTAAAACTTTGTAATTATCACCAATGTCCAAAACATATGCATTAATTACTACTTTATTATTAGCATTCATTTATTAATTTACCAGTTGCCATAGTCTTCTTATTTTCTATTTACTAACAAACTTCAAATTTAGTTATAGCTTATCAATACATGCATTCCCTAGGCAAAACATTTTATTACCAATTTAAGTACATTTATTATAGACAACATTCAATAAAATTACTTATCAACACTTATTGCATTGATTTATTCCACGATCCTTCTTATTTAGTCACTATTTATTATTACAACCAAATGTACAATCTCCACTATTTATTTTATATTAAATGGATTCCATTTTAGTAAATATTTTTATTAATATTCACTGATTCAACATTTATATTGGTTTCTTATATTTAACTTATAACACGGGGTGCAAATTTACATCAATCAAATCTATTTCCATGTAACTATTAAATTGTTAACATTCAATTACAATATCTAATTCCTACATTTATTCAAATAAAATCTTAAGACTTTTATTTTATTCTAAATTAGGTTAGAAATCGTATTAAATTAATTCATTAAATATCATCAAATTTAACGGGTCGTTACAAAGTGCATATCAACTCAATGCAAACAAAGCAATATAAAGATAATAGTGGTAAACAAGCATATATAGTTCAGAACTACTCCAGACAAAGATGTACAAATGAAACCAGATATATACATACATAAATGTATGTGTGTATACAAATAGAGATGACACTGCAGCTACCAATCAAACACATATGGTCAAACATAAGAACAATGAAGCGACCAGACTAAAATGGCACCAAGACAACCAAGAAGCTCAACTGGGAACAAGTGAAATCAAGACAAAAACATGACAGCATACATGAAATAAATCCAGGCATCTAGTACACACGACTCCAAACAAATGAACATAAATATACAATAATGCATGAAAACAGTTGCAAGACTAAATCAAGACTTGTATGCCATACATGAACAAGTGAAGACATCACAAACATACATATATACATGTATGCAGGATACAGTGATGCAATATACATATGCATAATGATATGGACTGATACAAGTAGCAATATGCAGTGACAACCAGACTATATGCATGTGTGGACATGGTGACACATTTCAAGTAGAACAAGAAAACAGAGCAATCCACCATGGATAATGAAACCAGAAAAGGAACTGACCAGTTTCAACATCGACAATGCCAACCAAGATGAACTCAACCAAGACAGTCAGGACATACATACATACATACATACATACATACATATATATATATATATATATATATATATATAATAAACCAAGTTGCAATAACAAAATCAAGTGATTCAAGCAATGGTATAGGACGGTTTCAAAAGAACAAGATCACGTGATGCTGCAAAGCAATAACTCAGTGCAAACACAAAAACAAATTTGAATATCAATATACACACATGCATACATATCCGTATGCAACTAGAATACATGAAACAAATGCAATAGAGATGACAACAGAGTAGCAAGTCGAGCAAAGCTTCACAAGTATACATATATACATGTGCAAACACACACGTATATATATATATATATATATATATATATATATATATATATATATGTAGTAACAATATGTATGCAGTGATAGGATGTAGTGAAGCAGGTAAAACACAGATGAACAAAGTCAATGTCACAGGGAATTCAAACAAAATATATCAAGTTTAAATGCCAAAGCCAAAGTAAAATTCACGGAGTCAAACCAGAAATTCACGGAGCAAGTTTAATTATCACAAATCAAAATGGCCAAATTCAAAAGAATAAGAACGAAATCTAATTCATGAAGCCATGTTAATCAGGCAACAAAAATATACGAATTGAACTAGTCTAAAGAAATCACAAGCATTCAAGCATTATTGAATGGCCGAGCAAAAGTAACAGAGGAATTCAAAAAAATATTCGAACGAAAATTTAGGGAATTAAACTCTATTTAAACCATCTATATCATCGGCATTAAAATTATCGAGTTCAAGTAAATTAACCAGTAAAGCAAAGAGCATAAAACACATAACAAACTCAATTCGAACGATCAAATTGGATCGACCGAAATCATATCACAGTTAGAGGATCAATTGTCCAAGCCAAATAGAGGAGATAATCACTGCGATTATTTTATATACTTCTGCATTAAATTTTTATAATTATTAGTATCACCCTATTTATCCCTCCCTCCTCTAGGGTGCAGTCGATCCTATAAGTGGTACCAGATCTAGAAACAAAAGCCAATTTTGTTTTAAAATTTTGACTTATCAAAAACCAATTTTTTTTAAAAATTTGAATTTCTAAAATGGCTTCTTTTAATAATGCTTTTGCTGATGGTCATTCCATAGTTAAACCACCAATGTTCAATGATGAATATGTTTACTGATAAAGTAGAATGAAATTTTTTCTAAAAACCATTGATGCTTGATATATAGTTGAGACAAGATAGAGGATACCAACTATAGTGGTAAATATTCAAGAAATTGAAAACCAGATGGATCAATGGAAAGAACTAGAAAATAAATTACAGAATGCTAATGCTAAAGCTATAAATTCTATTATTTGTTCGTTGGATCAAATTGAATATAATCGTGTCTCACATTGTCTAACTGTGCAGGAAATATGGCACACACTCGAAGTGACTTACGTAGGAACGTCTCAAGTCAAACAATCTCGCCTTACAATGCTTAGTGGCGAATACGAGAACTTTGCAATGGCTAAGGATGAGAATGTTAAAGAGATGTATGGACAACTTTTCAATCTCGTATACAAATCAAAAGCTCTCGGAAAATCATACACAGAGTTGGAAATAGGCCAAAAAATCCTCAGAGTCCTTCCATGGAATTTTGAAGCAAAAGTTACTGCCATTCAAGAATAAAAATATTTGAAACAAATCAAAGTTGAAGAACTCATCGGAAATCCCACCACTTATGAGCTAGAAATCAAATTCAAGGAAGAACACGAAGGAGTTGATACTCGAAAGAAATCAATATTTGCTGGTATAGACCCAAAAATGTGAAAACTATTCCAATTGAGGTTCCAAAAGGCACGAATATAAAATCCCTTAAGCTCAAACAAATCTGGATGCCTAGAGGAACAAATATAAATAGTCTTGGTTCTCCACAAACTTATTTTTCAAAATCTATTGCCACTAACAACCATGGACCTATAAAAATAAATATGACATAAAAATCATTTGTCGTGCAGGTGTGGTGGAAGGCTAAGGAACAACAATAGTGTTACCTGGATTCTGGCTGTTCCAGGCACACAACGGGCGATAAATCAAGGTTCTTAGCCTAATACAAAGGTGGCAGAATCACTTGGGCAACAATGAAAAATTATCATAAAGGTAAAATAGGTAACGGTTTATTTATTTTGAATGATTTATTAAATGTGAAAATCTACACCACAATTTGAGTTAAATCGGCCAGTTATAGGATAAAGAGATATATGTTGATTTTAATTCTGACTTATTCAAAAGTTGTTGGCCAATTAGTTTTTATGCCGAGAACACTATAAGGACCTCTAGAGTCTTTGAACTAGTTCATATAGATGTGTTTGGACTAAAGACGTTATTTTATTGGCTGATGATTACTCTTGATAGTTGTGGATATATTCATCAATCACTATTTGTTTATTGGCACGGTTTCAAAAATCCAAAAGAATTTCATTTAAAGCTTCAAAAATGATTTTAAGATATTTTGTTGCACACTTCACGGTCTGGTTCGTGACTTCCATCTAATGATAATTTTGGGTCAAAAGGAAATTCGGATGCAGATTACACTGGCTATCTAGTTGATAGAAAAATTACTAGTGGAACGTGTTTTTTGAGACATTTATTAGTTGCATTTTTTTCAACAAAAATATTTGCATATTTTTCATTTCAACTGATTTTCAAATTAGCAGACATTTTTCTTATAAAACCCCTTCAAGAAAATGTTTTTTGTTAACCTTGTTTTAGATTAGTCATTTTATAAAATTTGATTTTATAATTGTGATGACTCGGAATTTTGGATATTTGAAATTGGAATATTTAATTGATTTTAAATATTTATAGGTTAATTTTTAACTTGAATTTAAAATATCAATATTTATTAGATGATTAAATTTTTGAATAATTGGAAATTGGTTATAGACATGAAATCTTGGTTTTTAAGCCTATGAAAATAATTTGAAGGCTTTTAAAAATTATATTGATAATACTGAAGGTAATAGAACTTTTGAAATTGAATTTTATAGTGATTTGTTCAATTTTGAAAATATATTGTTTAAATCGATATTTTAAAATAACCTTCCGAGGCACAGTCTCGGATTTCGATGAAACCAGTTCCACTGGATCCGTAATAGTGTATTATTACCGGATTTTAATTTTTGTAGCATTTGGAGTTGTTGTGTGATCGTACGGCAGATAAACGCGCTGAAATCTATATCGAAAATTCAATATAATAACCGAGCCCAAAAAGCTATCTTCTTCATACGACCGAATTAGGACTCGAAACATTTTCCATTGCGTTCGGAATAGAGGTATTACATTATAAATGTCTAGCGGCAAGCCTCGATAAGGTGTAAAAAATTTAAGCTTCGAATTGAAGTCGATTTAAATTTGATATGTATGTATGTATGTATGTATTATATTCTGAATAACTTTCAGCTGTAATTCCATTCACATAAAATCTTTTTCTTTCTTTTCCTATCACTATAGCAGAATAATGTTTTCATGCAAGGCAAAACACATGTCCTCCCTGAGGCATGCGTCTTCTCTAGAATGAAAACCAAAATCTCGTCTCCCTTTTTATCTCCGTTCAAACCCGATTACCCTTTCCCTTTCTCTCAGTAAATCACGAAATCGAACTCCCTTCTCTTTGTTCAATTCGAACAAATCAAAAAAAGGACTTTCACATGTTCATCTCCCTATTTCTTCCCAATTCAAACAACCGCTTATGCCCATTTTCCTTTCCTCCGGAGCCTAATCCAAAATCAAATTCGTATGCTCAAATCGATTCATAGTTTACCGTAGGGAGGCGCGGCGAAAAAGGGATGGCGGCAATTCAAATGTACAAGCCAAACTCGATTGCGGCGATAAAGGAGGCTCGCTCGCAGGCGAAGGTTGGGGCGAGTCGCTCGCGTGGATCGCATGCAGATGAAGGGTGCGTTGACATTGGTCGAAGAGCGATTGCTGTGAGGTATTGGATTTTGGGTTTTCTTTTTATTTTTTATTTATTTAAATTCAATATGAAATGCATGTATATATATCGGTTAGATAAAATTCAGTACAGGAAGGAAATTATATACTACAGTAAAATACAAAACATTCCTATTTTTAATAATTTAATATATATATATACACAAAAGCAAAGTAAGCAGTAAAGTATAAATTATATTTATGCCAATTATTTCCTTCAATCCAAAGATTATATATGTAATGTATATACATATATATAGGTAATACAGATGGTGATATATATATGCATAATATTTAGAAAATAGAAAATTTTAAATGGTAATATAGATTATTTTTATAAGTGTATATATATACATATATGTGGTTTCAAAGAAAAATAAACATACATATAGGCTTTTTAAATTTACTAGTTTAATATTAAAATAATGTATTACGAAGATTAATTTGTTTAATAAACCTATTTAATTATTTTAGTTACTAAAAGATTTTTAAAAGGAAATTAGTTTAAAACTAAATTATACGTTTAAAACCAAAGTGTCAGTTAAGTTAAATAAGCAATTAATTTTTCGATCAATTCAAATATTAATAAGCCATATGCTCGATGTTTATACAAGGTCAAAAATTGAGAAACAAGTCAGGGTGGAAATGGGTTGCAAAAAAAATCAAAGATGAGTTAACCTCACTCATTTGGATTTCCATTTAAATTTAAATAGTAAAGGTTTAAATTATTTGTTGATTGCTTGAATTGATGATATATTATCAGTCTGGATGTGATATTATATATTGGAGTGATTGATTTTCCGCATTGCATAACGGATGAGACCCTATGCGCCACGCATAATAGTGGATGACCCTTTATACCGCGATATCCCGGCTTGAAGCGGGATTGGTATTTTATATAGTGCTAACATCTGTGGATGCAGGGAAACATGTTGGAGGGATCCAATTGGATTCCTAAAAAATGTTGAGTTTATTTTCATATTCAGTTTTATGAAATGTTGAATAATCTATGATATTATGTTGGAAAATTATTTATTGATAATAATATATTGCAGGATATATTGTGACATTTTAAAAATGTAAATATTGAGTTTTTTAAAAGGGAAATTTAAAGTAAGAATTTATAGTAAAAATGGATAAATTTAAAAGGGAAGAATAGGGAGAAGTAAATAGTTTATTTTTAAAATCCTTCTTAATCAGTTCCAGAATATGGGAAAGAATAGAGTTTTTGAATAAATGTAAATTAAAAGTGATTTAAAATTAAGGGCTTGAGCAATACTGATTTTTAGGTGCAAGGGATTTGTTTTTACATATTAAGCTTTAAACGAGTCGGGAAAATAAAAAGGAGAATTTTGAAATTAAGTATGAAATTGGTATTTCGAGTTTAAATATGGTTTTAATAAAAAATAAAAGAGTAAAACTAGAAGTAATAGATTTTGAAATAAATTTGGGTAAATCAAAATTAGTTTTAAAATGGAATTAATTCAGGGAATCGATTGGGAAATTGATTAGGTGTTTGGAAACTGTGATTTAAATGAAAATGAGGGTATGGAAATTACAAACTGGTTTTATAAAATGAAATAATCATCAGTTGATAATTTTAAAGTATAAATTCTCGGTGGGAATTTATAAAGGAATGGGTAAACTGTTTTAAAAGTAAATAGTGGTTTTATTTTTAAAGGCGTAGGAAAGAAATTTATGGGTTTGAGACGTAAATTAAATTAGGATAAATCGAGAAGGATTTATTAACTGATTAAATGGACTATTTTGGAATGGAAAGTGTATTTTCCCTAAAAAGCCAAGTATGTTTGATAGCAGATTGTTAAATATAAGTTAGAGGTTTTAAAGTGATTTTGAAAGAATGTTTTTGAAAAAAATTATTTTTAGTGGTTTTAATATTTTTAAAGGTAAATATTTATTAAGTTAATTGTATAAGTAAACTATTTTAAGGGTTTAACTAGTATTATGATTTAAAAGATAATTATTTAACATTTATACCTTACAGAATAACTTTTATTTAAATTAGTTTTGGCTTAAGTTTTACATGATAAATTATTATAAAATTTCGTAACTAGTATTTTAAATAAAGTGTTTTAAGTAGTTTTTATTTTAAATATTTTAAGTATATATTTTTGGATAAAGTGATTTAAATTATTAAAAAATTTAAAGTACTAAGACTTGGTGATTTTCAGTGGAAATAAAACAAATTGGGTGGAAATATTCCACGAGAGAAAAAGTGATTTGAAAAGGGTTGAAGCATGGAAAAATATTTTGCGAAGATATTTTGAAATAAATAATTTGGGAAACTATTAAGGCCTGATGGTTGTTTGTGGATGTTATTTGATAGTTAAATAATCGACTATCAATATTGGCCAATGCGCTGATCGTTTCAAAGTGACCGGGATTGGGATTAATTTTTTGAAAACCACTTCAATCCGTTTGAGCATTTTCGTAAGGAAGACAAGAGTTTGGAATCGAAAATGGAGCAGTGGAGTGCAAAGGCTAATCACTACTAATCCTGAGGGTAATTCCAAAGTGGATATAGTAGGAGTAGTGCATTTGGTTCCGTTCAGACCGGGAAAGGACTTGTATGGATGAATGCTATCAGAACATCATCAGGAGGACAATGAGCATTCTAACTGGGATGTGCTCTAAAAAGGTAACACATAGCCTCAAGCCTCATCAATCGGGAATGGCTAAAACAAGGGAGGTGCAGCAAGGCTTAGTGGCTAGCAACCAGTTAGGGTAAGGTCATCCCTGTCTAGATGTCCCTTTTTATTCGGCTGTGTGGGCGGTTGCTAATCCCAATCGTGGGGTGATCCTATTCGGACTATCCAATAAAGGGTAGCTCTGATCTTGTGTTGTAGGAGATCAGGGGGATCCTTGGTACTCTGAACTAGACCAGGTATTATGATAGGCGGTACCCTAGTAACCCTGCCACTGATGGAAACCTAATCTCCAATAAGTGCCTTCGAACTTATTTGTATACCTATTATGCTGGAATTTAATGAATGTAACAATTTTGTCTATTTGAATAAGTATTTGTATATAGACACTACTATAATATCAGAGGATTTGATAAGAAATATTTTGGTTAGCATATGGTAAAAACCCGACATGTTTGTTTATGGTGTGGTCTTACGAGATACCTTTGATTTCAAAGGATTTTGAAACTTTAATAATCTAATTGAGAGTGTTTTATCACTCTGGTTTTCCAGACTGCCTCAGGTTTTATTTCATTATAATGCTTGGGTCAAATCAAGTATTATAGAATATAGATTCTGGATGGACTGCTGTGGAGTTCAAGGGATGCGCAGGGTGGCGAGACGAATCACACGTATCTGACTTATTTCCGCTGTGTATGGAATGTTGTATGTTCAGCATTGTGTGGACAAGTTATTATAATTGTCTAGTATTTTGCTATTGATTGTGTTATACTCTGATGAGGTAATGTTGTGATAACCCGAATTTTGAAGTATCTGTTAATTGATAATTAACTGGATTGATTATTAGAAATACTAATTTATAGATTAAACAAATAAATCTGATAATAAATATTTATATCTGGATAAATATTTATTTGATAACCTCCTAATATAATTACTTAAATTTGACAAATTATTCTTTTAAAACAATTAATAATGATGGTTTATATATAGATATAAATAGATTTTAAATAGGAAAATTTTCTTTATTTTCAAACAAATTAAATATGGGTATGTTTAAGTGTATATATATTTGAGTTAATTTTAAATTGGATTTGAATTAGAAATTCAAAGAATAAATATCTTAAACAAATTGGACATAAAATATATATATATATATATATATATATATATATATATATATATATATATATGATTTATTAGTATATAGTTTGTTATTTTCTTTTAAAGAACATATTAAAATAAATAAAGGAAAGAAGTTGTTAAATAGAAATTTAATATAAAAGTTTTATGGAAAGCATTTAAAAATATAAATAATGTATATATGTATTTAGTATATTTGTATAACTATTATAAGAGTATAATTGGGATTTTATATCATCTACTTTTAAAATTATAAATAGATAAATATAAGAGGAGTTTAAATATTAAAACACTTAAGACATTTATAAAAATTAAACTAATTTGGAATTATTATAAATAAATATATACACATGAAATTACAAATGTAACTTAAGAATGCATGCTAATTACAAGTGTGAACTAATTTAACAAGTGTCACAATCTATTTTACTTTTTTTTCCTTTTCTAAAAACCTTTGAGACAAGGCTAAATATACATATACCCTTTTATATCTTAATTCCATAGTTAAGAAAAACAATAGACAAGAAACAAATATACAAACTAGAAATTAAAGCATGTAAAACATGTTTCAATCTGTAGCTAAGTCATCAACAATAAGATTTCATCGTCAATTAAACCTATAGCCTGTAATCATCTTCAAATTGCATCATTAAAGCTTCAAGTTTAAAAAAAAAATCACAGCATTCAGTTTCATAATCAAAGCTTTCCAATTTCAAGGGGTTTTAGGCTGAAACAACAAGCTTTCAAAAATCAAGCATTTCTTTCCCGTTTTCAAAATCTGACATCTCAGTTTTTAAAAAAAATCTCTCTACATCATCAAAAGAGGTGAGTAAACAAGCTTCTAATTTGTTTTAAATCTTGATTGCATGCCCTAATCTTGATGTAAATTAGAGATAGTGATTGCATGATCATTTTATATGATTATATATATGTATAAGAGTATACTGGTGTGTATGTCTGTTGAGGCTCTGTTATTATGCTTCAGGTATAAAATTTTGTTAAAAATTCATATCCCTTCCCTCAATTTCTTTTCGACGTAGATATATAAACAAATCTTTCTTGTAATAACAAGATATCTAATCTAAAAATATTAATAGGAAGAATTGAAGCTAGTATTTAACAATAAGAAGAAGAACAGCTGAATTTTTAATACATGTCAAAGTCTCAATCATAATAAATGTGTGTTTCAGGTATATAACCGATTTCTTTTTCAAAAATTAGAATTTTTCAGATCGAAATCATGAATTTTAGGTTTGTAAATTGTAAGATATGGCATGTTGATCGGAATTTGATTTCGAGCGATTTTCTGTTGATCGGAAATTTTTTGGAATTTGTGCTCATGGCTGAAGCTAGCATGATGGTAAGCGATTTCATAAAAATTGTCATTGGAAATTTTAAGCTGTTATGGTGGCGGGTCGAAGGAATTTTAGGGTTCAACAACCCATTTGGGTCGACGTTGAAGTCGAGGGGTTTGCGATATCTAAGAAGCATCAGTCATGGCTGGAGTTAGGGGAATGGGTGCATAGCTCATCGGTGAGGATGTAGGTGTGGTGGAGAGAACTCTGATGGTCAGAATAGGTGAGTCGAGGTGTTCATTTGCAACCAATTTAGTTCTAGTGACTAGGTGATGAGCTCGATTTCAATTTCAATTGCGAATCTTGGTTTGGGTGTTTGGGATCATAGAGGTGTGTCGATGACCTGATGATGGTGGTTTGGGTATCCTGATTGTCGGCGATCAGTTGTACACGTGCACGGTGGATGTGGGCATGTCAGGGGCTGGTTTGGGAAGGAGGTCTGCGTCTCGAAGTTGTTTTCAGGGTAACGTCGTGATAGCTCGAGAATAGGTACGGGTTGCACGCGTATATATTTTATTGGGATAGTTTGTAAGTTTATCTGAAATAAAAGAAAATAGGTTTTGTGGTGAACTCGAGGTTTAACTCGAGAATTTTTGAATGATGGCATGGGTAAATTCAAGTTTAAAAAAAGAAAGAAAGTATGGAACTCGGTTTGGTTTGAGAATCTTGGGTTTTGTATTGGGTAAGGATAAATTGTGACATGATGTTTTATGGTTAAATATAATTAAGTTTTAATAATACACTAAATCGTTCTTTGATAAATTAGTAATTATTTAAGTGTTTGATTAATTAAGTTGAATTAATCATTTAACATAGTAAGTTAATTCTTAAAATTTACTTAATTAATAAGATTTAAATGATAATTAAGAGGTTAATTAAGGTAAATGACTTATCTATTAATCATTAAGCTTTGGGTGATTAAAGGTTAATTAATAAGAGCAATTAAGGGTTGATTGTTGTAATTAATTAATTAATTATTAAAGGTTAATTAATTAATAATTATCTAATGTGATTAATTAATTAATTGAGAATAAGTAAATCAATAAAATTATTAAGGTTAATTTGTCAGGGTTAATTAATTGAGAATAATTAACCAAATGTTGTAATTACTTAATGAAAGTAATTATGAATAATTAATTTAGATAAATAAAATAAAGGATGATTAATTATGATGAATGGTTAATAGATGATTAATTAATTTATTTGTAATTAATTAATGTTACGTAAGCAGAATTTAACGGTAATCTAAGTGATTTAAAATTGATGATTAATTTAATTGAAGATTAATTAAACTAATTAGGAATTATATATAATAAATCTTGCTTGTGTGATGATTTAATGATATTAGATGACTTGGATTGTGAATATCTTTGATATTAAGTTGTGATGTACGGTGATATGATATGATGGATTGTACAGTAATAATAAGGAGTATCAATTGATAATTAATTTTGCTGTGTGATTATGACACCTTGTATTATGGCAGATATGTATCACTTAAACTGGAATTAGAAATGGCATTATATTCGAAGAGACTAGAGTCGGATATCAGTAAATACCTGAAACCACTTCGATTTGTAATCTTCTATAAATTCCTTATGGACTTGAAATGTGAAATCAATAAGCTGGAAATGGAATTATTTAAGTAATTGAACCCTTTAATCTATGTAGAGGTACTTAGATATTAATGAGTAAAAAGTGTTAAGTATAATAAAATGAGAACTCGTAGTGAAGTATGAGTTACCCTAGGTCTTAAATAAGTTTTTTGAATAAAAATTTCATGTTAGATGGGTTTACTCACGCTGGTTTCCAGCCTGACCCAGGTGTTACTTTGATGTAATGCACAGGTCAGACCGAGTATTACAGATTTTCAAGTAAGGACGTTCTGGAGCTCAGAAGGCGAGCTGCATGGCAGGAACGTATGTGAGTGTATTCCATTGTGATATATATTATGGTTGTTTTCCTAGGGCATGTGATTTTAATTGTCCAGTGTTTTGTGTAAATGTTGTAACACTGATGTATTAAATGTAAATTAACTAATACAGTTTTCCTTTATATAACTGATATTATTTGATATTATATTTCATCCACTGCGAATGTGAGAATCTGCGTTTGATGTTTTTGTTTCCTCTTCTATCTCTTATCTTATTTTCCTAACTATTTGGAATTTCAGGATCGAAAATTTCAGGTCGTTGCATTGGTATCAGAGCTGATGGTTAAGCGAGAACCTTGGCCCTACGAGGTTTATTCATTAAGGATAGGGTAAGTAGTACCCTAAAATGAGTTGAGTGTGTTTGTATATATATACATATGAGAGCATACTTGTTATTTTTTATAATGGCTTTAAAGGTAAAGGATTTTTATATAAGTTTATATATAAAGCAATGATTCTTCTAACCACTATATATTAAAGAAATTATGTGACAAACCGGAATTTTGGACAATTTAAATTGGAATATTTAATTGATTTTAAATATGTAAAAGTTAATTTTTAACTTGAATTCAAATATTATTATTTAGCAATTAAGTTATTGGATTTAATAAACTGAAATTGGGTAAATTATTGAATCTTCTGTTTTAAGCTTGTTTAAATATAATTTGAAGGCTTGTAAAATTTATATTGATAATACTGAAGGTAGTAAAAGTATTAAAATTGAATTTAAAGGTGATTTGTTCAGTTTTGAAATTTTATCGTTTAAATTGAATTTAAAAATAGCCTTCCGAGGCATAATCTCGGATTTCGACGAAACCAGTCCCATTGGATCCGTAATATTGTATTATTATCGGATTTCAATTTTCGTAGTGTTTGGAGTAATCGTTTGGCCGTACGATAAGTAAACGCGTTACAATTAAATCGAAGTTTAATATAATAACTGAGTTCAAAAAGCTATCTTCTCCGTACGATCGAATTAGGACTCGAAACCTTTTCCATTGTGTTCAAATTAGGGGTATAACATTATAAACGCCTGACGGCACACCTCGATAGGAGGTATAAATTTTAATTTGTGAAAACGAGATACTTTAGAAAGAAAATTTTAAAATATTATAATGGAAAAGAAAAATTAAAAACCCTATGCCCAATCTTCTAAAGCACACCATACCCTACCCTTCACGTATAACTCGCGCATCCCCCTCTTTCTAAGAAAATCGAAATCCAATCGTGAGTTTTTCCCCTTTCCCTATCTTCAGTTCTTACGAACGAAACCAAATCAAAATAAAAAAAGGAAATCTTCTCGTTCCAGTTAAATGAAATACAGAGGGATAAGCTCGAACCGATAATCATGCATCCCTCTTCTTAGTACAAAAACCAAATCGATTTCGTAAAACCGAGCTCTCATTCGAGTTGCCTTTCATCGCGACTCACAGCGAGTTATCGTGGGTTCATCTGGGTCGAAGCCCACATGCGTGCGTGTTCGCTGGTGGTAGTCGACGAGTTTGTAGTGGAGGACCGTGGGTAGGCTCGGAAATAGGGAGGGTGTCGTGTGAGCTCGAGCGCGAGCAAGTGATGGTGGCAGCGTGAGCTAGGATTTAGGATGGAGGCTCGACAAGATGACGGTTGGAGTGGGTAGGATGTTGCGCCTGCAAAGTTCGGCAGTGGATTTGAGGGGGGGTTCAAAAGTACTGTTTCGAATTAGGGTTGGCCAGGCTTCGTCATGCTCACTGTTTGGAAGTTGAGAAGGGGGAGAGCATGATGGCCTTGATGGAGAGTGAACGGTGGGGTATGTACCTGGAGGGAAGACGGTATTACTACCTATGTTCATTTAATCTATGAAGTTAATCATATTATTGATTATTTCTTTATCACTTAATAATGTTATTTATCTTGGTGATAATAAGTTTGTTAATCCATGTTAAATTTATACGAGGTCTAAAAATTGTGAGGCAAGTCGGAATTGAATGAACTGCAAATAAAAATAAAAATAATCAGAGGTCAATAATCGTGGAATCAAATCGAGAATGAAGTGGATTTGCAAATTTAAGGGGCAAAGGTGAGTTAATCTCACTCTTCTGATTGCTATTTAAATTTAAATTTAAATGGTTAAATTTAAATAATTGGTTGAATGATTGAATTGATTTGATGTGCTGTATTATATATAGTAGTATATAGTATATATTGGAGTGGCTGATTTCCCGCATTATATAGCGGATGAGACCCTATGCGCCGCATAATAGCGGATGATATTATATTAATCCCATATACCGTGATATTCCACCTCGAAGTGGAATTGGTATTTTATATTGTGCTAACGTCTGTGGATGCAGGAAAAACAAGTTGGAGGGATCCAACTGGATTCCTCAAAATTATTTAGATTATTTAATATTCTCTGTTATGATTATTTGATATTCTGTGGTGGATTATATTGGAATCTTGAATGCCATGGTTTGCTTGAATATATTCCGGTACACTAAGTTATCAAAATATATAGAATGGGATTTTTGAAAAAGAAAATAAAAGAGTGAATTTTCAAGTAAAATAATTATAGAAAATTTGAATAAATTTAAGAATGAACTGGAAAAGAATAAAAGTGATTTTTAAATCCTAATAAATTCTGGATATGAAAAAGGGAATTTTGAATAAACATAGAAATAATGAATTTTAAACTCAAGCGATATTATTTCTAGAAATAAAGAATTTATTTTAAAATTCAAGATTTGAATTTATTTAAAAGGATGAAGAAGAAATTTGGAAAATCTGAAATTGGTATTTTCAGTTAAAAAGATTTTAAATCATAATTAAAAATTAAAAATCCAAAGTTAATGGATTTTGAAGTAAATGAGTAAGTAACGAAAGTTATTTCAAAGTGGAGTAAAATTTGAAATCAATTTGAAAATTTATTTAAGTGTTTAATTTGGAATTTTAAAATGGGAAGTGAGACTATGGGATTTATAAACTGGGTTTATGAAAGTAAAGTTATATATCAGTGGATATTTGGAAAAATAAATTCACGATGGGAATTTATTAAAGAATGAGAAAATTTGTTTAAAAATAAATAGTGATTTATTTTTAAATAAAGTGAAAGAATGACGTATTTTTAAATGGTTTGAAACTGTTTTCAAAGGGGATTAAATGTGGAAATATATCTTATGAAGATATTTTGAGATTAATGAATAATTTGGTGAAATTATTTATGTTGGATGGTTGTTTGTGAATGTTAATTGATAGTTAAATAACCGACTATCAATATTAGCCAATGCGCTGATCGTTTTGAAGAGACCGGGATCAGGATTAATTTCTCGAAAACCAATTCAATCCGGTTTGTACGTTTTCGTGGGAAAAATGAGTTCGGAGTCGAAGATGGAGCAGTGAAGTGCAAGGGATAGTCGCTACTAATCCTATGGTGATTCCAAAATGGATGTAGTAGGAGTAGTGCCTTTGATTCCGTTCGAACCCGGGACGGACTTGTATGGATGAATTCTTTCAGAACATCGTCAGGTGGGAGATGAGCATTCTAAGAGATGAGTTCTCTAAAGGTAACGCTTAGCCTCAAGCCTCATCAACCGGGAATGACTGAAAATCAGGGGTTATGCAGCAAGGCTAGGTGGGTAGCGCACATTAAGGTGAGGTCATCCCTGTTTAGATGTCTCTTTTTTTTGGCTTAGTGGTGCGGTTGCTGATCCCAACCGTGGGGTGATCTTACTCAGGATTATCCAGTAAGGGGTAGTCCCGGTTATATGTTGCAGGGGATTCGGAGTAATCCTCGGTACAGTGATCTAGGCTACATACTGTGAAAGGTGGTACCCCAATGCCTAGTCATTAGTTGGAAATCCCTTCTCCTTATGCGCCTTTACGATTTTTGTTTATATTACCCACTTTATGGCTAGTAGCTGGAATTTAATCATGTAACAAATTCGGCTATTTTAATAAGTATTTGTAAATAGACACTATTATAATATCAGAGAATTTTGATAAAAAGTGTTTTAGCTATCGTTTGGAAAAAACCCGACATGTTTATTTGTGGCATGGTCTTACGAGATACTTTTGTTTTCAAAAGAATTTTAAAACTTTAATAATCAATTTGAGTGTGATTTTCTCACGTTGGTATTCCAGACTGACTCGGGTGTTATTTAATTATAATGCTCGGGTCAGACCGAGTATTATAAAATACAGGAAAGGATGTTATGGAGCTTAGGTGACGAGCTGGATGGTGATACGTACTTCCGTACTTGATTATTATTCCGCTGTGTATTCAGTTTTGAGTATAAGTTTACATGACTGTCCAATTGTATGTTATTGATGTTGTTGAACTCCGATGATGTATTCTGATGATGTATATATATAAAACAGATATAGTTTTCTTATGTGTAAAGATCTGTTATTATCTATTATATTTTATTCCGCTGCGATGGTTAGATTCTAATGTTGTTTTTAATTTTCTTCTTCTACCTCTTTTTCTTTAACCCAGATGGTTCGTATTTCCGTACATTTTGAGTTGATTTAGGGTGAATAGTGTCGACTTTAGGGGTACGGATTTGCGGGCTGTTACATTTGGTATCAGAGCAAAAAGTTTGATGATAACCTTGGCTCTGGTGGGGATTACTCATTGAAATAGAGTCCGTAGTACTATAGAATGAGTTTGAGTGTATTAATAGATATGAGCGCGTATTTGTTAGTGAATATATATTGTTTTAAATATTGTGTTGACTTATTGGTTGAGTGGAATATGAATTCTGATCGGGTAAGTTGGCCGCTATTCGAGAAGAGTTTATAAACAACTGACACGATAAAGTGACACGGTATTGTTTTAATGGTGGGTAACTGAAATAATTTTACCCAAAATATATTTTGATGTAGAAGAAATATTTTCTTAGATTGTTATATAACTTGGATGTTTGGATGATAGTATTTTAAACAAATAAGATTATAAAAATTGGAATGATTTGGATAATCAAATGGGAATTTGTGTGAGCATAAATTATATAAATGAATTATAGTTAAAATTTGATTTAAATCAAATTTGAAAATTTAAAATCCCAAAGGTTTTGGAAGTGTTTTTCGACGTATTTTGAAGACAAATAATAACATTATAGTTTTAAAGGTATTTCTAAATGGAAATTGTTTCAAATAAATTTTGGAAAGGGATATAGCATTGAGCTCACTTCAGTCGTTGGAAAATAACTTCGGTAATGACTACAGCATCATCGATGTTCATTTTCGAGTTTCTATGCGACGGATTTCTATCAAATTGATTTGTTCAGAAGAATTAGTTTGTTTTGAAATTTCAAAGGAAATTTGTTGGGAATAAAAACCAGGATTGGTTTAAAATTTTGAGAAGTGTGATTTTGAGATAATGGTGATTTCAAATGATTTGAAACCAAAGGCCGGGTGTTTAAAAAATCCTGATGAGATAGGTTATAAGCTTATAAATTGGGATGATTTTTAAATCAGGAAGGAAATATGAGCTTTGAATGTTGGAATTAAAATTTAAAGTGAAAAGGTTAAATAAACTTAATTTGGAGAAATTAAATTGTGTAAAAATTTAACTGATGATTGGAAGAAATAAATTAGTAAATCTTGGATGTGATTGGAATGGGAAAATAGAAACTGAATTTGAATTGAGAAATAAAATTAATTAGAATTAAATTAACTTAAGAAAAGTCAATAATAATGAATTGGATTTAAAATAAGTTAAAAAGAATTGAAATGAAATTAATGTGAATTGTGTAGGATGGTAATAAATGAAATAAAGTCCTTGCTTAACAAAATTCAAGAGAATGGTAGGATGCTAGATTTAACTGAAGTTAAATTAAATTGAAATAGATTCAGTTGAGTTATAAATAATTTTGAATGGACTAAAATTCGTACTTAAATAAATAAGCGTAAACTAAATAAGTATTGAATTGAGATAAATAATCTTTGGAAGCATATAAAAAATTGAAAAGCATTGAAATAAAAATATAATCCCTAGTTAAAAGTAAAGTGAAAATGTGATTGACTGTAAATGGATGGAGAAGTATGAATATTAATAAGTGAGTAGCTTATAAAAATGTAAAAAAAAGGAATAAATAAGCCAGAATAAAAGTTGTTAGATATTTTGGGAATGAAATAAAAATCCAAACCTAAAAAAAAACAAAATAGATTGAATTCAAGTAAATTAATTAAGGTGATTTTTTTTTAGATAAAATCAAAAAAAATTGAATTGCAAGTTGGGAGTGAACTAATTTGGAATATATTGGTTAATTGAATTTTTTAATGGAAT
Source organism: Allium cepa (assembly GCA_030765085.1). Taxonomy (NCBI): domain Eukaryota; kingdom Viridiplantae; phylum Streptophyta; class Magnoliopsida; order Asparagales; family Amaryllidaceae; genus Allium; species Allium cepa. The sequence continues at coordinate 381,742,844 of CM060944.1, read as the reverse complement.
TTAAATTGGTTAAATAGAAATTGAATTGTGAGTTAATAAATTGGATGGTGAATTAAAAGTGAATGGTAAAATCAGAATTTGAGTTATTAATTAAAATTCGACTTGAAGTGTTAACAAATTAAATATAATTTGAAATGTGACGAATAAAAATGAAATTGGATTAAAATAGTGATGGTTAGAATTGCAAATGAAATCCAAGTGAGTATGAATGAATAATGGCGTTGGATATTATTTAATGAACAGAATATTGAATTTAGAGTTAAAAGGGACTAATTGAATGAATTGATGCAAACCGAAATGGTTTTGACAAAAGCAAGGATAGGATTTATTTCAAAATGGAAATAAACTTAAGTTGTTAACTTAAGTAAATGTTGAATGAAAGCTGAACTCAAATAGAAGTGTGGTTTAAAGAAGTTGAGAAATAGTTATTGAATGAAATAGCCAGGATTGTTTTCGAGCTAAATAAAATAGTTTTGGATAAACAAATACGGATATGAAATGAAAATGCAAGTGTATGGGTGGTGAGTAATGTAGAATGGAATAGAATTTATATAAATTGAGTTGGAATCAATTTTAAATGGTCATCGGCTTAAGTGGTTATTTACTTGGATGAATATCACCAATTTGCATGAGAAAAATTGGTCGTTGGACGAAAATAGAAGAAAATAAAATTGATTTTTGAATCAACTGGGATAAATATGAGTTTGTTTTGCTTTGAATGAATTGAATGAAGGGAAGTGAATTGTAAATCACTTAAAAATTGAAAATAATAGTTTAAGAATTGGTTGTAAGGAATTGAAATTAGTGTTGGAATCTTATAAATTGCATTTGGTATTATTTGGTGTATATTGCTCATGAAATGCATGTGTGTAACTGTTGAAAGCAAGTAATTGTTGGTGAGTTGCATATATTTTATACTTACATATTTAAATTGAGTAAGTACAGGTTTAGGGAGGCCGTTTGGCTGGATTTGATTGCGCAAATTGTTAAAATAATAAGCCGCTTGCTTAAAAATACTAAATAAAGGTACGTCTACGCAATAAAAATAGGAAATATGAACTGTTTTTGTTTTTCCGACCGGATGGGTCGGTGTATATATATTTATATCTCCCGTCAAATTGCAAAAGCTCCTCCGTACAAAGGGGAGACTGCCAAAAAATTTCGAAAATTTTGGGAGTTAGAAAATTTTTGAAAATTTTTAGGAAAATTTTCGTTAGCGATAGAACGATTTCAAATGGAATTAAAATAAGGAATTTTGAAAATGGAAATTGAAACTAATTTAAAATAATGATATGAATCAGTATAAATCGAAGATAAAATTCAATATTCAGAGTTGAAGATAAATTGAATTCGTATGGAAATGGGAGAAGCAATTTGAATAGAAGTAGATATGAAAATTTCTGTAAGGAAATGTATAAAAGGATTTTAAAAGCTATGATTGGATATTATCACTAAATAGGATTTGCAGGTATTATAAAGGGAAAGGAAAATTGGTTTTGATTTCAGTAGATAAATTTGAATTGCTCGACAAAAAGGTATGTGTTTAAATTTCTGTATGAAATTTGATTGGGTTTTTGATCCAGCCACTTGGCTTTTTGTTTTCTTTTGGAATTTTAGAGCCCATAGAGGCATTTTGTAGTTGTACCGAGCTAGCCGCGCAAAGGAGATGCTGGCGAAATTTTTCAAAAATTTAGGGAGTTAGAAAATTTTTGAGAAATTTTGAAAATTTAAAACTTGGTTTTGAATTATAATTTGAATAGTTGAATAAGTAAAGTTGTTTGGGAACTATGGAAAAGTTTGGAAAGTTGGTAAGATGGATAGTGTGTCTTTAATAAAGATTGTTGGGTTGTTGTTAAAAACTGTTTGATTTTGGAAAATAGTTTTGTGTATTGGATCATTCTTTTTAACTAGCAATTTCGAGGACGAAATTCTTTTAAGGGAGGAGGAATGTGAAGACCCGGAATTTTGGACAATTTAAATTGGAATATTTAATTGATTTTAAATATTTAAAAGTTAATTTTTAACTTGAATTCAAATATTATTATTATTTAGCAATTAAGTTATTGGATTTAATAAACTGAAAATGGGTAAATTATTGAATCTTTTGTTTTAAGCCTGTTAAAATACAATTTGAAGGCTTGTAAAATTTATATTGATAATACTGAAGATAGAAAAGGTGTTAAAATTGAATTTAAAGGTGATTTGTTCAGTTTTGAAATTTTATCGTTTAAATTGAATTTAAAAAAAGCCTTCCGAGGCATAGTTTTGGATTTCGACGAAACCAATTCCATTGGATCCGTAATATTGTATTATTATCGGTTTCAATTTTCATAGTGTTTGGTGTGATTGTTTGGCAGTACGATAAGTAAAGCGCTGCAATTAGATCGAAATTTAATATAATAACTGAGTTCAAAAAGCTATCTTCTCCATACGATCGAATTAGGACTCGAAATCTTTTCCATTGCGTTCAAATTAGGGGTATAACATTATAAACGCCGGGCGGCACACCTCGATAGGAGGTCTAAATTTTAATTTGCGAAAGCGAGATACTTTAGAAAGAAAATTTTAAAATATTATAATGGAAAATAAAAATTAAAAACCCTATGCCCAATCTTCTAAAGCACGTCATACCCTACCCTTCACGTATAACTCGCGCATCCCCCTCTTTCTTAGAAAATCGAAATCCAATCGTGAATTTTTCCCCTTTCCCTATCTTCAATTCTTACGAACGAAACCAAATCAAAATAAAAAAAGGGAAATCATCTTGTTCCAGTTAAACGAAATACAAAGGGATAAGCTCGAACGATAATTATGCCTCCCTCTTCTTAGTACAAAAACCAAATCGATTTCACATAATCGAGCTCTCATTCGAGTTGCCTTTGATCGCGACTCGTAGCGAGTTATCGTGGGTTCATCTGGGTCGAAGCCCTCGTGCGTGCGTGTTCGCTGGTGGTAGTCGAGAGTTTGTAGTGGAGGATCGTGGGTAGGCTCGGAAATAGGGAGGGTGTCGTGTGAGCTCGAGCGCGAGCAAGTGATGGTGGCGGCGTGAGCTAGGATTTAGGACGGAGGCTCGACAAGATGATGGTTGGAATGGCTAGGATGTTGCGCCTGCAAGGTTCGACAGTGGGTTTGAGGGGGGGTTCGAAAGTGCTGTTTCGAACTAGGGTTGGGCAGGCTTCGTCGTGCTCGCTGTTTGTAAGTCGAGAAGGGGGATGGCCTTGATGGAGAGTGAACGGTGGGGTATGTACCTGGAGGGAAGAAGGTATTATTACGTATGTTCATTTAATCTATGAAGTTAATCATATTATTGATTATTTGCTTATCACTTAATTAAGCTATTTATCTTGGTGATAATAAGTTTGTTAATCCATGTTAAATTTATACGAGGTCTAAAAATTGTGAGGCAAGTCGGAATTGGAATGGACTGCAAATAAAAATAAAAATAATCAAAGGTCAATAATAGTGGAATCAAATCGAGAATGAAGTGGATTTGCAAATTTAAGGGGCAAAGGTGAGTTAATCTCACTCTTCTGGATTGCTATTTAAATTTAAATTTAAATGGTTAAATTTAAATAATTGGTTGAATGATTGAATTGATTTGATGTGTTATATTATATATAGTAGTATATAGTATATATTGGAGTGATTGATTTCCCGCATTATATAGCGGATGAGACCCTATGTGTCGCATAATAGTGGATGATATTATGTTAATCCCATATACCGCAATATTCCACCGCGAAGTGGAATTTGTATTTTATATTGTGCTAACGTCTGTGGATGCAGGAAAAACAGGTTGGAGGGATCCAACTGGATTCCTCAAAATTATTTAGATTATTTAATATTCTCTTTTATGATTATTTGATATTCTGTGGTGAATTGTATTAGAATCTTGGATGTTATAGTTTGCTTGAATATATTGCGGTACACTTAGATATCAAAATATATAGAATGGGATTTTCGAAAAGAAAATAAAAGAGTGAATTTTTAAGTAAAATATTTATAGAAAATTTGAATAAATTTAAGAATGAATTGGAAAAGAATAAAAGTGATTTTTAAATCCTAATAAATTTTGGATATGAAAAAGGGAATTTTGAATGAACAGAGAAATGATGAATTTTAGACTCAAGTGATATTATTTTCAGAAATAAAGAATTTATTTTAAAATTCGAGATTTGAATTTATTTAAAAGGATAAAGAAGAAATTTGAAAAATCTGAAATTGGTATTTTCAGTTAAAAAGATTTTAAATCATATTTAAGAATTAAAAATCCAAATTTAATGGATTTTGAAGTAAATGAGTAAGTAACGAAATTTATTTCAAAGTGGAGTAAAATTTGAAATCAATTTGAAAATTGATTTAAGTGTTTAATTTGGAATTTTAAAAGAGGAAGTAAGACTATGGGATTTATAAACTGGGTTCATGAAAGTAAAGTAATATATCAGTGGATATTAGGAAAAATAAATTCATGATGTGAATTTATTAAAGGAATGAGAAAATTTGTTTAAAAATAAATAGTGATTTATTTTTAAAAGAAGTGAAAGAAAAGCGTATTTCCTGGATAGCCAAGGACATTTTCAAAACAAATTTGAAGGTAAAGTTAAAAGTTTTAAGTTGTTTTAAAGTATGTTATATGAAACTTAATATTTCTGATTGTTTAAATTCCAAAGTAAGTATTTTTCAAATCTATTATAGTAGTAATTATTTAAAGGTGACTCGATGTTTTGTTTTAAAAAGAGAAAATCTAGTTTTATATTTTACTAAAGTACCCTCATTTTCAAATATTCCTATAATATATATCTTTAATAAAGTATTGAAGTAGTTTTTAAATGTTTTAAATTATATTTTATAATAAGTGTTTTAAATAATTTGTACTTGGTGATTTCAGTGGGAATCGAAAATATTTGGGGAATATATTCCGTGAGAGAAAATGGTTTGAAACTGTTTTCAAAGGGGATTGAAAAGTGGAAATATATCTTGTGAAGATATTTTGAGATTAATAAATAATTTGGTGAAATTATTTATGTTGGATGGTTGTTTGTGAATGTTAATTGATAGCTAAATAACCGACTACCAATATTGGCCAATGTGTTGATCGTTTCGAAGAGACCGGGATCGAGATTAATTTCTCGAAAACCACTTCGATCTGGTTTGTACGTTTTCGTGGGAGAAACGAGTTCAGATTCGAAGATGGAGCAGTGAAGTGCAAGGGCTAGTCGCAACTAATCCTGAGGTGATTCCAAAATCGATGTAGTACGAGTAGTGCCTTGGGTTCCGTTCGAACCCGGGACGGACTTGTATGAATGAATGCTTTCAAACATCGTCTGGTGGGCGATGAGCATTCTAAGAGATGAGTTCTCTAAAGGTAACGCTTAGCCTCAAGCCTCATCAACCGGGAATGGCTGAAAATCAGGGGTTATGCAGCAAAGCTAGGTGGGTAGCGGCCATTTGGGTGAGGTCATCCTTGTCTAGATGTCCATTTTTTCGGCTTAGTGGTGCGGTTGCTGATCCCAACCGTATGGTGATCTTACTCGGGATTATCCAGTAAAGGGTAGTCCCGGTCTTGTGTTGCAAGGGATTTTGAGTAATCCTCGGTACGGTGATCTAGGCCACGTACTGTGACAGGTGGTACCCCAGTACCTAGTCATTAGTTGGAAATCCCTTCTCCGTACGTGCCTATACGATTTTTGTTTGTATTACCCACTTTGTGGCTAGTAGCTGGAATTTAATCATGTAACAATTTCGGCTACTTTAATAAGTATTTGTAAATAGACACTATTATAATATTAGAGAATTTTGATAAAAAGTGTTTTAGCTATCGTAAGGTAAAAACCCGACATGTTTATTAATGGCGTGGTCTTACGGGATGCTTTTGTTTTCAAAAGAATTTTAAAACTTTAATAATCAATTTGAGTGTGGTTTTCTCACGCTGGTATTCTAAACTAACTCGGGTGTTATTTAATTATAATGCTCGGCTCAGACCGAGTATTATAGAATACAGGAAAGGATGCTATGGAGCTCAGGAGACGAGCTGGATGGCAATACGTACTTCCGTACTTGATTATTATTCCACTGTGTATCCAGTTTTGAGGATAAGTTTACATGACTGTCCAGTTGTATGTTATTGATGTTGTTGAACTCTGATGATGTATTCTGATGATATATGTATAAAACAGATATAGTTTTCTTTTGTGTAAAGATCTGCTATTATCTATTATATTTTATCCCGCTGCGATGGTTAGATTCTGATGTTGTTTTCTATTTTCTTCTTCTACATCTTTTTCTTTGACCCAAATGGTTCGTATTTCCGTACATCTTGAGTTAATTTAGGGTGAATAGTGTCGACTTTAGAGGTACGGATTTGCTGGCTGTTACAAATTTGTTGTTGTATTATTTGAAATAAAATAATGAGAGTTAAGTGGTAATAGTAATACAACCAAATTGAAATTAAATGAAGATAAGTTTGAAATAGATCCAAACTGGAACTAAAATACTGAATTTGTAGAAGTAAGGATAAGACATAAATAAATTGGTATCCAGATACGATAATCTTAGGTATTATCATAAATAGTTATTGTGTTTAATAATGAAATATTTGTTAATGAGTAAGCAAAATGAAGTAAACTTTTAAGATGAGTATAACTTATAAATTGAAGTGGGTTTAAATCGTGAAGTTTTAAAACCAAAGTCTAGAAACATATGAATTATTTCAAAGTGATAAAGAAATAATAAATAATGTTATTTAATGTATTTGAATGATGGTTCCTGTTTTAAACAAGAGTTTTTTGAAAATTTAAAGGAATTTGTTTTGAATTAAAAATCAAAGGTGGTTTAAAATTTATGGAAATAAATATGTATAAATGAGGGATATACATAATATCAAAGGTGATTTGAAATAAACTCTAAGGTTGAGTTTTGAATTTTACCTAGACTGTGATGTGAAAACCAAAAGTGATAAGTTTTTGAACTTATAAGTGGGGAGATTATTTATGAGAAGTTTAAAATTTGAAATGGAAATTCAAATTGGGTAAAGTTGACCGGATTAAATAAATTGAAATTTAACTTTGGGGAAGTTAAATAAGTTTAGAAGGAACAACCTGAATTGGAAATTTTAAGATGAAATCGAGATTTAACTTAGGAGATTAAATGATGGATTTGAATTGGGAGTTTGTGTGATCTCATAATAGGTTTAAGATCTGAAAATTGGAAATGGATGGACGGTTTAAAATATTTTGGGTAATATTATTCTATTGTTATTAATAATCTTTAAACTATGAATTATGTAGTTTAAAATGAATTAAGAAATGGATTTGAGTAATATATATGTCCATTGTAGAAATTAAATTGAAAGAGAACTTTAATCAGGAAATTGGACCTGTGGAGATGAAATTACTTTGAAATTAAGATTTAAATGTTCAAAAGGAACTAGGAAATTTAAATTATTAAGGATTGGTTTCAAAAAAAAAATTAGAATTGGGTAATAAATTGGATTTCAAAGATCAAATTTGTGACGCCCCACCTCTATACCCACGCTAGCCAAGAACATTACGGTGAATGCTGTCAACTAGCACGGAGAATAAGGCTGTTGAGGAGCGACCATCCGTGTAATTTCTTTGCGCGAGCACCGATATGTCAGATAGTATAACATGCAATACTTTATCAAGAGGAAATCCGACATACCGACACAAACTCAAAGCTACTACACAGTGGCTATAATATCTTCGAAAAACACATAAAGAAATAAACATAACATAAATCAGTCACAGACAATTCATATCACAAAGGCGGAAATAGATATGAATATTACACATGAAAATGTACATCGTAGTAGTGGTCAGAAAGATCCACAATAACACAAAATAATAGCACCATGTGCTATACAAAAGAATACATCAATGAGTCAATATCTCAAGAGTATACAACAAAAACTACTAATCTAAGTGGTAAGCAAAAGGTCAGAGTAATGGATCCCTGGAGAGAAGTCAAGTCGAAGCACCTGCAACATCTCGGTCTGACCCGAGTATTATTTATAAGAAAATAATAAACGGATCAGTCTAGCTATAAATATCAGATAACATGATATAGAACGAAAGATATGGCATAGACATATAATATCCATAATGGCTACTACTATAAGTATGAAAATGATAATCAACAAACGATTAATCAATATCAAAGAATCTTCTCAAAGATCCAAAAAGGGTGTCATACCCAAAACTTGTGTTCACAACAAGTTAATGACACACGAATCCACCAATGCACAAAAATTGATAAATCATACCAATGAAAATCACTAAAATTGGTGAAGCATAAATTCTAGAATTCAACACACGAAATCCAGCTATCACACGAACGGGAGCATGAAAACTCACCAACAGCTGTAACACACGAACGAGAAGCTATCTCATGGTAGCTAGCCATTAATTTGACACACGAATGGTCCGAAGACCTGACACACGAATGGTCCGAAGACCGTGGGTTGCTACCCCACCAATTTGAGTTGAAACTCCACAAAGCGGGGCATAGTCTCCCTTGCAGACAAAGAGACATCGCACAATTGCTAGTCTAAACCACAAAGATGATCGTCATGATCAACGAGAAGTGTCGATTACACTAAGCTAGTAAATATATGAGTTTAGCTTCATGTCCCAAAACCACTTGCTTAACTTAAATATTTACGAGCAAATTGTAGATCTCCACTAGAAAATTGTCACAAGAGTTTCAATCGAACAAGTTCAAGAATTAACCAACGAAGTAAACGCATGCATTTCATACCACTCGTTTTACTAAGTCGTTTAATTAGATTTCTCATACGAGTGAGGTAAAGGTTTGTATATACTAATAGATTGGAAAACGGTTTAGGAAACGAGCTTTGTAATTAAAATAGTATTAAAATCGTTTGAGGAAAGAGTGTTTTGATATTTACTACTAGTATAGAAAACCTTTATATTTTTAAAGTGACAAATCACTAAGAAGATTGTAAGAACAATCAATCACTAAAATTCACATTCGAAGACGTGAATAAAATCCAGAGAAACCGATAAAGAATCCATTGAAATGGATATTCAAAAATCCCTAAAAAGAGTCATCAAAGTCAAAATAAATGATAACAACAAATAGGATTATCACGAATCGATTTAAATTGGAATTCTCATACGAATAGGCAAATAGGCAAAATACAGCAGTTTCAGACGTCTGAAACAAGTGGTTCAGAAGTCTGAATCTGGAAATATAAAGATTTCTAGAACACAATTCAGACGTCTGAACCAAATGTTTCAGACGTCTGAAATAGGTATATTTTAGCCTATTTTCTTTCTGTTTGAAAATAAGCCAATTCAGACGTCTGAAACCATATATTCAGACGTCTGAATCTGGGAATAGAAAACTTCCCAGACAATATTCAGACGTCTGAATCTCACGTTTCAGACGTCTGAATGAAGGGTTCAGGGCATTCCCTGAACCTAGGCCAAAAATGGCCAAACGAATATCGGAAATGATCGAACGAGCAAATGGCGATGACTAAAGAATTACGTCGTACGACAACCCAGCCAAAATGGCTCTTCGATACGCCTCAAATATCAATGTCCAAATATCCATAATAGGATTTTCATAAATTAGACCAAAACACCAAAAATTGGAATATACACGAAATCGATCCAAACCAAAATCAATTGCACAAGAATAAACGTTAGGAATTCATACCTAACAATCGAAGATAAATATAGACAAAGATGTGAGATAAAAATCTCACCTTTTTACAAAATCAAACAAGAAGAAGCTTGAAAGCAAATGGAGAATCAACCTCTCTTCAACACAACCCAAATGAGCTTGAATCTATGCTCAAAACAAGAACATTCCCAAAATTAGGTTTAGGAATTTCTGAAATTGGTAAGAGAATAAGTTGGAGAAGAAGAAGAGAATGCTTACCAATGGGTTCTTTGAATTTGGAGCTAGGAATTTGAGGTAGCAAGAGGAACTAGGGTTTTGGAGTTTTAATTTCCAATCTCTCCCACCATTATTGCCTTAGAACTGAAAAGATAAGATAATGAGGGTGAATGGGGAAGAGTGGCTCAGATTTGAGTATAAGTTAAACATAGGGCTGAGCCCAAACCCAAACCCAAAGTGAAAAGGTAGCAAAAATCAACTTTCTCCAAACATATCGAAGCTTATACTCAAAAAGGTCGTAAATGGCATTTTAAACTCAATGGGAGCAGTCCCGAGTCCTAATTCGACCGTATGCAAAAAGTAGCTTTTCAAACTAAAATCCGACTAACGATAAAATATTTAAATAAAATATTTAAATATAAAATCGATAAATATGCGGGTTGTTACAGACTCCCCTCCTTAAAGAAATTGCGTCCTCGCAATATTTAAGAAGAAGATATGTAGTAACAACCATAAAAGCATATTCAACACAAAAGAAATTTGAAATAAGAAGTTCACCTCAAAGAGCACGAGAAAGTAAGTCCGGATGTGTTCGCTCGATGTACTCTCTAGATTCCCAAGAACAATCCTTAGGATTTGAAGACCATTGAACTTTAACAAGCGGAACATCTTTATTTCGAAGTCGTTTGACCTCCGAAGCAATGATACGAATAGGATGTTGCTCATAAGTTAAATTAGGCGAAACTTCGATCTCTTCCACAACACCGGGCTTAAGAACAGAATCGGAATCTCGAAGGCACTTCCGTAATTGAGAAACGTGAAACACGTCATGAACAGCAGAAAATTGAGCCGGTAATAGAAGGCGATAAGCCATGGAACCAATACGTTCAGTGATAGGAAATGGCCCAATATATCGAGGCGCCAATTTTCCCGATCGACTGAAACGTAGAACACCTTTCATAGGTAATGCACGAATGAACACAAGATCTCCCACAGAAAATTCTAACTTCCTTCTCCGGTTATCGGCATAGGATTTTTGTCTACTCTGGGCTTCTTTCATCCTATGACGAATAAGATCAATCTTTTCTGTGGAATCGCGAATAAAAATCTGGACCTAAAACCAGCTTCTCACCGGCCTCAAGCCAACAAGAAGGAGATCGGCATGGCCTTCCATAGAGTGCCTCGAAAGGTGCCATACCAATACTAGATTGGAAGCTATTATTATAGGAAAATTCAACAAGTGAAATATGATCTTCCCAACTTCCACCAAAATCCAAAACACAAGCACGAAGAAGATCTTCAAGAGTTTGATTCACACGCTCGGTTTGTCCATCGGACTGAGGATGATAAGCGGTGCTAAAATTGAGCTTCGTTCCCAAAGCTTTTTGAAGACTCTTCCAAAATCCACTAGTAAACAATGGATCACGATCACCAACTATAGAAGTAGGAACTCCATGTAATTTGACAATCTCTTTGATAAAGAGTTTGGCCAAAAGAGGAACGGTTCGGTTAGACGGAACGGGAATAAAATGGACAGATTTAGTAAGTCTATCAACAATCACCCATAAGCTATCATGACCCGAACGAGAACGGGGAAGGCCATCTATAAAATCCATGGAAATTTGGTCCCACTTCCAAATTGGAATTTCTAAAGGTTGCAATAACCCATCGGGCCTTTGATGTTCGGCCTTAACGAGTTGGCAAGTCATGCAACGCTTAACGAAGTTAGCGATGTCAAGTTTCATTCCCTCCCAATAATAAAGTCGCTTCATATCTGCGTACATTTTACTACTACCGGGATGAATGGTGAATTTAGAACGATGAGAATCTTCTAAAATATCCTTTCGAAGATCAATAAAATTTGGTACGATAAGTCTACCAAATTTTCGAATGCCGCCACGAGAATCGATATCAAATTCTTTCAGTCCTTCAATATCAATTTTATCTTTAATATTTTGGCCAAGAAGAGCCAATTCGGGATCTAGCCCTTGAGCTTCAAGAATGCGGTCTAGAAGAGAAGGATGAGCCTCAAGGCTACATAAAACAAGTGATGAACATAAATCGAATACGCGGTCTCGAATCTCACAAGTGGATAAGATCTCAAGATCGTTCCATTCGGATATCATCATAGAAACAACTTCTTGTTGATTACGGCTAAGAGCATTGGCGACACGATTACCCCTACCGGGGGTATAAAGAATATTAAGATCATAAGATGCAAGGAACTCAAGCCAATATGAAGTTCCCTATGAGAAAATAATATTCCAAAGATTTATGATCGGGGTAGAGAACAAATTTCTCATCCAAAATGATGATGCCAGATTCTAAAAGTGAAATCAACAGCCGCAAGCACTAAATCATGAGTGGCATACTAGTCTCGATAAGCTATAAAGATTTAGAAGCACAAGCGATAGCACGTTCTTCTTCGCAAGAGAATGGCATCCAAACCAATACGACTAGTATCGGTACAAATAGCAAAGTCTTGGTTCCCCTTCAGGAATCACAAGAAAAAGAGTATCGAAAAGAAAGAATTCCTTTTAAATAACCTTCTTTCCTAAAAAGTTAAAACTTTCAAAATTACATTTATCATTATGTAATAATCTTTCTAGAAAAATTTACTATTTTCAAGTCAATATACTGTGTCTAATTGTCTCATCAAAGCGTTTAGGAAATTCCTATCGATAACGTTGATCAAGCGCATCGACCAAAATTCTTAAAACACTAAATGGGCAATACAATCACAAAATCGTATTCTATAGGATAAGTAAGTTTCTCAAAAGCTTCTAAGAATATTCTTTGTTCGTTTTAAGAACAAAAATCCGGTTATACTTCTAAATAAATCTTATGAAAAAGATTTGCAAAAATTTGTAAATTGCTATTTTCATCCAAAATTAATAAATGCAAAAATGAAGTTATCGAGATATTCATGAAATACTCGATTTATAAAATGGATGAAATAAGATGGGCAAACTGAATGACATAATAAGTCATTCATAAGAATCATAACGAGTGCGGAGTGCGTAAGTGGAATGCTAACTCACGCAACTCGTAGCCAAATGAAAATTGATGGCAAGGTCGAGCTGAAAAGACCTTAACACCACACAAGATATTGCTTAGGTGATAATCCTAAGACAAACTAAAAAATACCGAAAAATTCTCAAACTACATGAATGAGAGAAACAACACTTTCCTCATCATGCGGGATTAAAGAATAAAATCATGCCATCAAGTTGGAATCGAAATCACAAAAGAGAAATAGAAATCTGTTTAACAGATTAAGTATGTCGAAGATAAGTAGTCCACTAGGGACAATGGATTGGCTTCATAATGATTAAGCAAATCCTTTCACACAAATCAATTCCGAAGCCTAAGTAAAAATATCGGCTCGGAAAGAAAAATCACATAAAGTAATTTCGACATCAATAGAAAGTAAGTTGAGTGTTGCGGATCCACCATCCGGATTCACAATTCCCAAAGAAGACATCAAGCCCAAAATATTAAAAGAAAAAGAATCGAAAAGTTCTTTTGATATAAAAATAATGAGATGGACCCATATCAAAAAGAATTCAAATAGAAAGATCATGAAATAAAACAATAGCATCAAGGATTAAATGTAAAATACCTTGACCACGAGAAGTGTCACAAGGGGCTTGCACGACTTTCGACTTTCCCTCCCTCTTGCTAGGGAGTTTGGGACATGTAGATAAGTAATGACCCGAGCCTTTGCAATAGCGGCAATAGAGGGGTTTCGGGCACTTAATTACACAATGGTTCGTGGAACCACAATTGTAGCATTGTTTACGACTTGGGGTTGGAGTCTTGGCTACCGAAGTTTCTTGTTCTACCCTCTTCTTGCTTTGAAGTATGGGGCAGACAGAAATATGATGACCTGTATTTTTGCAATAGCGACAAAAGAGTGGCTCCGGACACTCCTTTGCATAGTGGTCCTTAGAATTACAATTGTAGCATCCTCCACGATTAGGGATTGGAGTCTTTGCTACAAAAGTTGTTTGCTTCACTCTTTTATTGGGATTAAAGCTCTTGAACTCAATATGCCTCTTCTTAGAAGTCCCAATATCACAAATACTTCCTTTACCAACCTCTCCAAGAAGAAGAGTAACATCCACAAGCTGATTGAAAGAAACTTCAAGTTTCAAAGGTAGAACCATTTCGAGGTTCTGACTCAAAGCACAGATAAACTCTTGATTCTTTACAAGATCCAAAAGTTGTTGGGCAGACATGAATGCGCCATCCAGAGAAGGGCTACTGGATTGACCAGCGCTAGGACTGCAAGAACTAACCATTTCTCTTCCTTTAGAAAAGAAAGAAGGAGAAAAGTTATTCTCAAAATAAATATCAAGAAATCTTGATAGATAAAACAAGGAATCATAAATGAAAATAGGATAGGACGGTACGAAGACCCGAATAAAATCCTAAAGCACGACTCCTAAGATGGACTTAGGACGATGATCCTTGTTAAATTATTCTACATTGTTCCGAAGTTTGGCTCTGATACCAAGCTGTGACGCCCCACCTCTATACCCACGCTAGCCAAGAACATTACGGTGAATGCTGTCAACTAGCACGGAGAATAAGGCTGTTGAGGAGCGACCATCCGTGTAATTTCTTTGCGCGAGCACCGATATGTCAAATAGTATAACATGCAATACTTTATCAAGAGGAAATCCGACATACCGACACAAACTCAAAGCTACTACACAGTGGCTATAATATCTTCGGAAAACACATATAGAAATAAACATAACATAAATCAGTCACAGACAATTCATATCACAAAGGCGGAAATAGATATGAATATTACACATGAAAGTGTACATCTTAGTAGTGGTCAGAAAGATCCACAATAACACAAAATAATAGCAACATGTGCTATACAAAAGAATAAATCAATGAGTCAATATCTCAAGAGTATACAAAAAAAACTACTAATCTAAGTAGTAAGCAAAAGGTCAGAGTAATGGATCCCTGGAGAGAAGTCAAGGCGGAGCACCTGCAACATCTCGGTCTGACCCGAGTATTATTTATAAGAAAATAATAAACGGATCAGTCTAGCTATAAATATCAGATAACATGATATAGAACAAAAGATATGGCATAGACGTATAATATCCATAATGGCATACTACTATAAGTATGAAAATGATAATCAACAAACGATTAATCAATATCAAAGAATCTTCTCAAAGATCCAAAAAGGGTATCATACCCAAAACTTGTGTTCACAACAAGTTAATGACACACGAATCCACCAATGCACAAAAATTGATAAATCATATCAATGAAAATCACTAAAATTGGTGAAGCATAAATTCTAGAATTCAACACACGAAATCCAGAAATCATAAAATAAAAAGAGGGGAGGCCTATCACACGAACGGGAGCATGAAAACTCACCAACAGCTGTAACACACGAATGAGAAGCTATCTCATGGTAGCTAGCCATTAATTTGACACACGAATGGTCCGAAGACCTGACACACGAATGGTCCGATGACAGTGGGTTGCTACCCCACCAATTTGAGTCGAAACTCCACAAAGCGGGGCTTAGTCTCCCTCGCAGACAAAGAGACATCGCACAATTGCTAGTCTAAACCACAAAGATGATCGTCATGATCAACGAGAAGTGTCGATTACACTAAGCTAGTAAATATATGAGTTTAGCTTCATGTCCCATAACCACTTGCTTAACTTAAATATTTACGAACAAATTGTAGATCTCCACTAGAAAATTGTCACAAGAGTTTCAATCGAACAAGTCCAAGAATTAATGACGCAGCGGATTAATTCGAAACAAACTTCAATCGATGGAATGTAGCAATCGGTGAGTTGAGAATACTACAAGGCCCAAATCCGTTGATCCAAAGATACCGGATTCTAGCTATCTTCGTCTCGTTGATCGCGCACGATACCGAGAAAGAAGATCTACGATTCTTCGTACGTTGATCTAGCACACTAGATACCGTGAATCGGCTTCTACGATCGTTGAATCGAGCGCACTCGATTAACCGAAAGAGGAGATAGGAGATCACACTCAACTACCAATTTGTATGAAAGCACAAAGCTAACAAAAGAGAATTTTATTCAAAAATCAACAACCAACAATGTACAACGTACCCCTATTTATAGCGTTTCCTCGGCCTGAGCCTTAAGTCGTATACGACTCATACCCTACGACTCACGACTCATCTTCCCCTACGACTCACGACTCATCTTCCCCTACGACTCACGACTCATCTTGAGTCGGTAGCGACTCATTGGCAGTAGACGACCCAACTACATTCGACTCAATACATGACCTAGGAAAATTACAATCAATACAACATTTACGACGTTAAAATGCCACGACTCAATAGAACAACACACGACTCAAAACAATGACCTTACAACATGACTCAACCAACTCAATCAGGACGACTCATCATGAGTCGTATCTCGTTGTCTCGGCACAGCCTCCTTTTGATATCCAGTTAGCTCGGAAGCGGCTCAGGCTTCCATTGACTCGTGAACGACTCAAGTCCGATACCTCCTCCATTCGACCTATGTTTATCACTTCCCCCTGTAACTCCTTAGGTCGGAAACGACTCAAGTTTTCAATGAGTCGTGGACGACTCATCAAACTACACCACAAACTCATGTTTTCAGGAATTAAAGATTGCACAATTTCTTCTCTGGCCTTAGCTGCATCATCCTCCCCTGGTTGAGAAAAATTCGTCCTCGAATTTGTACATTCTTCTCCATCTGATTGTTTACCTCCATAATATGGAACAAGATGTCTAACATTGAACACGTCAGACGTGTAAACATCTTCTGGCAGCTTCAACTTATAAGCATTTTCATTAATTTTCTTCACGATTTCAATTGGACCAATTTTCCGCGCCTTCAACTTGTTGTAAGCACCCACCGGAAAACGATCTTTCGTCAATACAGCATAAACCAAATCACCTTCCTTAAATTCAACACTCCGTCGTTTCAAATCAGCAGCCCGCTTATACTTCTCATTTGACTTTTCTAATCGTTCTTGAACGATCTTATGACATTCGGTTAATTCTTCAACAAAATTAACAGCCCGTTTAACCGTCCCCTTTGGTTGTGGTACCACCGCTAAATCCAACGGTCCCCTGGGTAAATTTGAATATACAATCTGAAATGGACTGAATCCCGTGCTACGATTCACTGCATGATTGTGTGCAAACTCGGCTTGGCATAACTTCATGTCCCAACTCTTCAGATTATCCTGTACAAGACATCGCAACAAATTTCCCAATGACCTGTTTACAACTTCTGTCTGTCCATCAGTTTGCGGATGATACGCGCTACTAAACTTCAGCTTTGTTCCCACCATCTTCTACAAACTTAACCAAAAGTGACTCAGAAAACGAGTGTCTCTATCCGACACAATAGACTTTGGTAATCCATGAAGTCGATAGATCTCCTTGAAAAATAACCGAGCAACACGAATAGCATCCGTCGTCTTCTTGCAAGCAATAAAATGTGCCATTTTAGAAAATCTGTCCACCACAACAAATATAGAATCATTTCCCCGTTGAGTTCTAGGCAAATCCAAAACGAAGTCCATGCTAATATCAACCCATGGCTTAGATGGTACAGGTAATGGCATATACAATCCTGCATTTGTCGTTGTTCCCTTTGAAATCTGACAAATATGGCATCTCTCCACAAATCTTCCCACTTCTTTCCTCATCGACGGCCAAAAGTAAGACTGTGAAATCATTTGCAAAGTACGATCACGGCCAACATGGCCTTCTTCATGCAACTCCTTGATAATTTTCATTCTCAAGCTGCTCTCAGGAATACATAACCGATTTCCTTTAAACAAAAATCCATCAATCATCATAAATTCATCAGTACTCCCATCCTTCACTTTCTCAACATATTTCACAAAGTAAGGATCTTCTTCAATCATCTCTGGCAGTAATTCAAAACCCGTCACTTCAACCTTCAATGTTGTTAACAAATGACTCCTTCTACTCAAAGCATCAGCTACCCGATTCGTCACCCCAGATTTGTGCTTAACAACAAAGGTAAACTGTTGTAAATACGCGATCCATGACGCATGTCGTGCTGAAATCTTGTCCTGCCCCTGCAAATGTTTCAACGCCTCATGATCAGTGTACAGAACAAACTCCTTCTGAAATAGATAATGTCTCCAATGTTTAATCGTTTGCACAACAGCATAGAATTCAACGTCATATGTACTGTATCTCATCTTTGCCCCTGACAACTTCTCACTGAAATATGCAATGGGTTTCCCATTCTGACTCAAGACTCCTCCAATTCCCACCTTCGATGCATCAGTATGTAGCTCAAACAACAACTGAAAATTAGGTAAAACAAGAATTGGCGCTGTCGTCAACAGTTCTTTAATTCGTTCAAAAGCAACTCCCGCTTCCTCTGTCCATACAAACTGTTTTCCTTTCATGCAATCAGTAACTGGAGCCATCACGCTACTGAAGTGTGGAATAAACCTTCGGTAGAATGATGCCAATCCATGAAAACTTCTAACTTCAGTGATAGTTCTCGGCTGTGGCCAATTTCTAATAGCTTCAACTTTACTCTGGTCCACTTGGATTCCCTTCTCATATACAACATATCCCAAAAATAACACACTTCTTGTCATGAACAAACATTTCTTCGTGGCTGCATAAAATTGTTCCTTACGAAGAATAATCAACACTTCCCTCAAATGTAGAACATGCTCCTCTGTATTCCTGCTATAAATCAGAATATCATCGAAATAAACCACCACGAACTTCCCAATGAATGGTCTAAAGATTTGATTCATCACCCGCATGAATGTACTTGGTGCATTTGACAAACCAAATGGCATAACCAACCATTCGTATAACCCCTCTCTTGTCTTGAAAGCTGTCTTCCATTCGTCTCCTGGTCTAATTCGAATCTGGTGATAACCACTCTTCAAATCAATCTTCGAAAAGATAGTTGCCCCACTCAACTGGTCTAACAAATCATCCAACCTCGGCATAGGAAATCTGTAACGAACAGTAATCTTGTTCAAAGCTCTACTATCTGTGCACATCCTCCATGTTCCATCCTTCTTTGGCACCAACAATGCTGGCACTGCACAAGGACTCAAGCTTTCCTGAACACGTCCCTGTTCCAACAACTCTTCCACCTGCCTTCGTAACTCTTCGTGTTCCTTCGGACTCATTCGGTAATGTGGTCTATGTGGTAACACTGCTCCTGGAACAAGATCAATTTGATGTTGAATGTCTCTCAATGGCAGTAATTCCTTAGGCAACTCTTCTGGAAATACATCTTCAAATTCTTTCAAAACTGGCTTTGCTTCTTCAGGAATTTCAACCTCTTCACTGCTCTCTCGCCCAATCAACAAATAGACTTCAGGCTCCTCTTCAACCTCCTTAACAAACTCCTTCAAAGTCAACAGAGTTTTCAATTCCTCAATCTCCTCAAGCTTGCTTTCTTTCTATTGTTGTTTCTTGGGAACTAAAGTGATTTTAGTACCTTCGAACATGAAACTGTAGCTATTGGCACGACCATCATGTTGAACTGATCTATCAAACTGCCACGGTCTGCCCAACAACAGATGACATACGTCCATGTCTACAATGTCACACCAAATTTCATCTTTGTACTTCTTCCCAATAGAAAAATTCACACAAGCCCTTCGACACACCTTCACTTCACCACCCTTCCTTAACCATGCTAGCTTGTACGGTTTAGGATGTTTCTCAGTTTTCAAGTTCAATTTCCTCACAGCCTCTGTAGAAATAATATTATCGCAACTTCCAGCATCAATAACGAACTTGCAAACTTTCCCCAGAATAGTGCATGTCGACTGAAAAATATTGCTTCTCAACCAACTACAATCCTCCTCTTGCTTTGGTGTAAGACATGACCTCCTCATCATAAGATTACAACCTTCATCTCCAGATAATTCTTCTTCCTCCTCAACATAAGGTGCATTTGAACATTCTGCCTCCTCACCATCATCCTCAATCTCAGCAACCATTGCTCTCTTCTTCGGCTTCGGACATTCATTGCTTTTGTGACCCAACTCCTGACAATTATAACATTTGAAAACACTGTTAACCTTCGCCTTCTCAGCCTCTTTCACCACTAGCTTATTGACAGGTTTAGGAACATTAGAACTTCCACTAACACCCTTCGCTTGATTATTGGAATTAGTAAACACACCACCTCCACGCCTTCCTTGCTTCTCCCAAGCTAACGCTTTCTGATGTGCCTCTGCAACTGATCTAGGATCGAACATATTAACCATATCCTGGATCTGCATTCTCAATCCCCCAATGAATCTAGCAGTTAGCTGTTCTTCCGTTTCCATAATATCATTTCTGGCAATGTGTTGGTAAAATTCGTCAGCATAATCACTAACAGACTTCGTCCCTTGCCTCAGATTCTGCAATCTCTGGTACATAAGTGATTGATAGTTGTATGGTAAGAAAGTAGATCTCATCAACTTCTTCATCTTATCCCACGATTCTATCTTTGACTTCCCCATTCTCTCCCTGGTAAGTTTAGTTTGCTGCCACCACGCCAAAGCTCTCCCCCTCAACCTAGTAGCAACCAACTTCACCCTTCTATGCTCAGGAACCTCCTTGAAATCAAAGATCTCTTCAACATTAGATAACCAATCAAGAAATTCTTCAGCTACCATCCCTCCTTTAAATTCTCGAATTTCCATCTTCATACCTGATTCCCATCGACGATCCTCTTCAACATCCCGAAATGAATTTCGAACTTGGTCTCGATCTCGATAATGAATACTAGCTCTATCACCCTCTTCAACAAAGTCAAACGTACGCCTACATCGATCTCGATCATTATCATCCCTTCGCTCATGCATGCTTCTTCGACTATGTCTCTCTTCATCTCTATATGCTTCATTGTCAAATTCTCGTTGACTTCTTCTCTCTTCATGTGCATAGTCATGATGATCTCTTCGTGATGAAATTGATGTTTCTCTTCTATCTCTACAAGAATGTGGTGATACCCTCCTCGCTTCCGTAACCGATGGCGAAACTCGGTTTCCTCCATGGTTCGAGTTTGGTGATCTCCTCCTTTGATTCAAATCATTCATCAATTTCTCCAATTTTCCAATGCCTTCATCAAACTTCTCATTAATACGTTGTTCCATAAGCTCGGCTTCTTCTCTTCGATACAAAGCTTCAACGTTTTGATGACGATTAGCTCTCCTTGGTGGCATGATTGAAACTCCTCACAAAACTTCAACAATTTGAACACAAGACTTCAAAGCTTTAACAAAACAACAAGTCACAGCTTCCCTTGACTCGGCTTGCTCTAGCTCGGCAATAAGGAACGACTCAAAGTAAGGTCGGCTCCTACTCAAGCACAAGGTACGGCTCAAATCCTTTACAAGGCTCGGCTACTTCCCACAAGTATACACGGCCTTCAATTTCGAACACCTTCAACACTTTGATCTGGAATGGAATGGATCGAAAGTTCTCCCTCTTGTTGCAACTTCAATATGAACACAACTTCAAAAATTGGCTCCAAGAATCAACTTAGCTATGATTGGCTAAGTATGGCTCTGATACCAATAATGACGCAGCGGATTAATTCGAAACAAACTTCAATCGATGGAATGTAGCAATCGGTGAGTTGAGAATACTGCAAGGCCCAAATCCGTTGATCCAAAGATACCGGATTCTAGCTATCTTCATCTCGTTGATCGCGCACGATACCGAGAAAGAAGATCTACGATTCTTCGTACGTTGATCTAGCGCACTAGATACCGTGAATCGGCTTCTACGATCGTTGAATCGAGCGCACTCGATTAACCGAAAGAGGAGATAGGAGATCACACTCAACTACCAATTTGTATGAAAGCACAAAGCTAACAAAAGAGAATTTTATTCAAAAATCAACAACCAACAATGTACAACGCACCCCTATTTATAGCGTTTCCTCGGCCTGAGCCTTAAGTCGTAAACGACTCATACCCTACGACTCACGACTCATCTTCCCCTACGACTCACGACTCATCTTCCCCTACGACTCACGACTCATCTTCCCCTACGACTCACGACTCATCTTGAGTCGGTAGCGACTCATTGGCAGTAGACGACCCAACTACATTCGACTCAATACATGACCTAGGAAAATTACAATCAATACAACATTTACGACGTTAAAATGCCACGACTCAATAGAACAACACACGACTCAAAACAATGACCTTACAACATGACTCAACCGACTCAATCAGGACGACTCATCATGAGTCGTATCTCGTTGTCTCGGCACAGCCTCCTTCTGATATCCAGTTAGCTCGGAAGCGGCTCAGGCTTCCATTGACTCGTGAATGACTCAAGTCCGATACCTCCTCCATTCGACCTATGTTTATCACTTCCCCTTGTAACTCCTTAGGTCGGAAACGACTCAAGTTTTCAATGAGTCGTGGACGACTCATCAAACTACACCACAAACTCATGTTTTCAGGAATTAAAGATTGCACAATTTCTTCTCTGGCCTTAGCTGCATCAATTAACCAACGAAGTAAACGCAAGCGTTTCACACCACTCGTTTTACTAAGTCGTTTAATTAGATTTCTCATACGAGTGAGGTAAAGGTTTGTATATACTAATAGATTGGAAAACGGTTTAGGAAACGAGCTTTGTAATTAAAATAGTATTAAAATCGTTTGAGGAAAGAGTGTTTTGATATTTACTACTAGTATAGAAAATCTTTATATTTTTAAAGTGACAAATCACTAAGAAGATTGTAGGAACAATCAATCACTAAAATTCACATTCGAAGACGTGAATAAAATCCAGAGAAACCGATAAAGAATCCATTGAAATGGATATTCAAAAATCCCTAAAAAGAGTCATCAAAGTCAAAATAAATGATAACAACAAATAGGATTATCACGAATCGATTTAAATTGGAATTCTCACACGAATAGGCAAATAGGAAAAATACAGCAGTTTCAGACGTCTGAAACAAGTGGTTCGGGCATCTGAATCTGGAAATATAAAGATTTCCAGAACACAATTCAGACGTCTGAACCAAATGTTTCAGACGTCTGAAATAGGCATATTTTAGCCTATTTTCTTTCTGTTTGAAAATAAGCCAATCCAGACGTCTGAAACCATATATTCAGACGTCTGAATCTAGGAACAGAAAACTTCCCAGACAATATTCAGACGTCTGAATCTCACGTTTCAGACGTCTGAATGAAGGGTTCAGGGCATTCCCTGAACCTAGGCCAAAAATGGCCAAACGAATATCGGAAACGATCGAACGAGCAAATGGCGATGACTAAGGAATTACGTCGTACGACAACCCAGCCAAAATGGCTCTTCGATACGCCTCAAATATCAATGTCCAAATATCCATAATAGGATTTTCATAAATTAGACCAAAACACCAAAAATTGGAATATACACGAAATCGATCCAAACCAAAATCAATTGCACAAGAATAAACGTTAGGAATTCATACCTAACAATCGAAGATAAATATAGACAAAGATGTGCGATAAAAATCTCACCTTTTTACAAAATTAAACAAGAAGAAGCTTGAAAGCAAATGGAGAATCAACCTCTCTTCAACACAACCAAAATGAGCTTGAATCTATGCTCAAAACAAGAACATTCCCAAAATTAGGTTTAGGAATTTCTGAAATTGGTAAGAGAATAAGTTGGAGAAGAAGAAGAGAATGCTTACCAATGGGTTCTCTTGAATTTGGAGCTAGGAATTTGAGGTTGCAAGAGGAACTAGGGTTTTGGAGTTTTAATTTCCAATCTCTCCCACCATTATTGCCTTAGAACTGAAAAGAGAAGATAATGAGGGTGAATGGGGAAGAGTGGCTCAGATTTGAGTATAAGTTAAATATAGGGCTGAGCCCAAACCCAAACCCAAAGTGAAAAGGTAGCAAAAATCAACTTTCTCCAAACATATCGAAGCTTATACTCAAAAAGGTCGTAAATGGAAATTTAAACTCAATGGGAATAGTCCTGAGTCCTAATTCGACCGTATGCAAAAAGTAACTTTTCGGACTAAAATCCGACTAACGATAAAATATTTAAATAAAATATTTAAATATAAAATCGATAAATATGCGGGTTGTTACAAAATTGTTTAAAAGGATTTGAGTTGTTATTTGAACCTAGAAATAGGTTTCCGGAGTAGTAAAGGTTAATTTGATTTAAGGGAATTAAATCAACATTTGAAAATTTAACTTGAATTTATTTAATTCGAGATGATTTAAAAAGGTGGAGATTGGAAATGGGATTAATTCAATCAAGAATTGAAATGATTTGAAATTGTGGTGGGTTCAATTTGAAATTAGTCCAAATTGATTTAAATAATTTGGAATTGTGATTAAAGTTAAATATGTTTAAAATTCAAACGGGAATTGATTTGAATTTAGGATAGAAATTGGAGTTAATTCAAATTGAATTGAAGATTGAATCAATTTAAATAGAATGGGAACGTAAATTGAATTGATGAGAATGGAGATTGGGAATTAAACAGTTTGGCTCTGGACTATTTTCAAATAAATTATTTTAATATACACTATTTTAAATCCATTTTCCTAACTATTTACTATAAAAAAAATTAAACCCAAAACTATCTTATACTTATTTTATAACTACTTTTGGAACTATTTAACTATTTTACAATTGTTTTATAAACTAATTACTATTTTTAAACTACTTTATAACTAATTACTATTTTGCAATTATCTAACTATTTTATAACTATTTGACTATTTTCCAACTATTTTAGAATTACTTAATAATTTTATAATTATTTTTCATCTATTTTTAACTTTTCAAGTTAATTTCTAAATTCTAAGCTGCTAGACAGAATTCAAACTGTTTATGATTTAATACCCAACTGAGATGAGAATTGAGGTGATAAATCCAAATGGGGATTGAGGCAATTGTGAATAAATGATAAGAATCTAAGGGAATGTGAATAGAAAGGAGAAACTGATTTAGTCAATAATCAATGAACATAAATACGTAGGATGTACATATATTATTCTATTCGCAAAGTGATTTTATCCAGATTCGAGCACAGAATTTCAAGATAGTTATATCGATCCGAGTTGGGATTTCTCACTCGATTTTCGACGGCGAAGCTAGATATGGATTGTTGATTGGTTCAAGAAACTCTCTATCATAGCTATGACTATGCAAGGAGAATGATGGTTTCTGATCAAGAAACCAGATCTGAGTCCGCAATAGGAAGTCAGGTGGACGATACTAGTTCGGAAGTGAAATTGTGTGATCGAATGAGCGATCAGATTGATATGTGTACGGATGAATGTGTGCATCGTACGGGTTTTACTGAAATTGATATTGAAAAATTATGGATAAGAACTGTAAAATGCTTTTTGAAATGAAAAGTATATTTTGAGAAATATATGATGAAATAAGGTGGGAGTTGGATATTTCTATGATTAGAACTCCTTTTATGGAGAAGTAATATGGTTAGAATTTTATAAAGGAGTAATCAAATTTGAATATTTGATTTGGAATAAACAAAATTATATATCTTTGTTATATAAGGTAAATCTCTCCTTGTTGAATCTTTTGCCGGAAGAAAAGGATTTTTGAAAATATTTGAGGTATAAAAGGGAATTTATACAAATTTGAAGTGATCCAAAGATTTTTAAAGTTATATATATACATATATATATATATATGAAGGATCTTACGAGAATGATTTTGAGAAAAGGTTTTTGGAACCTATGGATTTTGGAAAAGGCTTTTGATTTTTGGGGAAAAATCAATATTGGAATTTGGAAAGCCTAGTTTGAGAATTATCGATTTTGGAATAATCGATTTTGAGAAAGAAGATTTATATGAGATTCATACTAGGTGTATGATTTGGAATATACTATATGTGTATAGTATAAAGTATTTTGAAAATGGCTCTGGAGAAAAAGGCACTCCCTTGAAATGAACTTCTCAGGAGTACCATAGGTTGGCACTGCCTTGAGCCTCAAAGGAGGGGAGGCTCTAAAGTAGATCCTGTGAGGAGTAAGGACAAACTAGATCCTAAGGATTATTGGGTAGCGAAAGTTGAGGGCGCTGATGCCTATAGAGGAATTTGGGTTATGCTGCGATGACAGTGTAACTCGATGTCGCTGCAATCTACTGTGGACCATAGCGGAAATCATGTGGAGGTGAATGTCAATGGTCTACGCTTGATTTTGTCGAGATGGCAACGTAACATCGGTAGACTGCGATCTATGGTCGAGTGGAGTGGAGAAGTTTCATTCTTTAGGCAGCGGATTTCGAGGGCGGTGATGCCTGCAGTTATAAGGGTTTTTGCTGTAATAGCAACGTAACCCCAGATGTAGCTGTGATTTGTAGCGGGTTCCATGGCGAAATCGAGGGGCATGTAGTGCCTACAGTTATCTATGAATTTTACCGGGATGGCAACGTAACTATTGGGTTAACTACGACTGTGGATGGGGGTGATGATTTCTAGAGCGTTCTCACCAAAGATGTTTCCTCTATTTTCAAAAATGTTTTCTATATTTTCAATAAAATTATTTTCCAAGTATTTTCACTGGGTGTTGAAATGGGTTTACCAAGTATTTATAGATTTTCAGTCCTACGCCTGATCAACGTATGACCGAATTCTGTGAAAACGAGGATGGACTTGTTGAAATATCGAGTTATAAATAGTATTTTTATTAAACTATTGTGGCAATATTATATAGATTTTAAAGTGTTTTACAAATGATAAAAAGTGATTTATCTGATCTAAGTACTGAATAAATTCTGGTTTCGTTTCTTTTCGAGGACGAAAAGATTTAAAGGAGGGAGAAATGTGATAACCCGAATTTAGGAGTATCAGTTAATTGATAATTAACTGGGTTGATTATTAGAAATACTAATTTATAGATTAAACAAATAAATCTGATAATAAATATTTATATCTGGATAAATATTTATTTGATAACCTCCTAATATAATTACTTAAATTTGACAAATTATTCTATTAAAACAAATAATAATGATGGTTTATATATAGATATAAGTAGATTTTAAATAGGAAATTTTTCTTTGTTTTCAAACAAATTAAATAGGTATGTTTAAGTGTATATATATTTGAGTTAATTTTAAATTGAATTTGAATTAGAAATTCAAAGAATAAATATCTTAAACAAATTGGATATAATATATATATATATATGTATGATTTTATTAGTATATAGTTCGTAATTTTTTTCTAAAGATCATATTAAAATAAATAAAGGAAAGTAGTTGCTAAATAGAAATTTAATATAAAAGTTCTATGGAAAACATTTAAAAATATTAATAAAGTATATATGTAATTAGTATATTTGTATAACTATTGTAAGAGTATAATTGGGATTTTATATCATCTACTTTTAAAATTATAAATAGACAAATATAAGAGGAGTTTAAATATTAAAACACTTAAGACATTTATAAATAAACTAATTTGGAATTATTATAAATAAATATATACACATGAAATTACAAATGTAACTTAAGAATACATGCTAATTACAAGTGTGAACTAATTTAACAAGTGTCACAATCTATTTTTGTAACAACCCGGGATTTTGTGAAAATTTATTATCGTCAAATAACGATTAGATTGGTTTGCTTATTACTATTGGCATTGTAATCAATTGAAATTTGTTTAAAAATTTGTTGTGTTGTTTGGGTTTTAAAAATGAAATCTCGGTCCAAGCTTCTTTTCATTTTGTTGTTGCATTATTAAGGCAAAGACCCGGTTTTTCCCCCTCTCCTTTCATTCGTTCTAACCCTAAATTAAACGAAGAAAACGAAATAATGGCGGCCTCCTATTGTTCATTCCCCTTGTCCAAATTAGGGATTCGATTTCGATTTCGCTCGTCTCTGTGAAGCTCGGCCGCTTCTATTAGGTCGAGTTCGTCGCCGCTTCAAAGCAAGGTGAGTAATTTATATTGCTCACATCTAATTCAAATTTTTGTTCGAACTTGGTTGCTTTTACTGTTCTCGTGGTCTTCGGCTTCGATTTGATTTTTGTTCGTTTTCGTGGCCATCATGTTCGATTTTCGGTTTGACTACCTTGAGTTGTTCGCGACCACCACGATTTCGGTTCCGGTTGAATTTGGTCACTTGAATTGAGTATGTTGATTTATGTAAATATTTTGGTACAGCTATGACTTTTAATCCTCTGATGCCATGGCTTTGATTCTGTTAGTATTAATTTCGGGCTTGCTGTGTTTTCATCTGTACATATACATATGTCTTTCCATTATCAAGTATGTATGCTTGTACCTTGATATCTATTGCTGACTTCAAGTATATATGTCTGGACCTTGATGTGGATATTTACTATCACTTGTTGATGTTATTTTATTGCTTCACCATGCTTCTGTATTTTCATTTAGCATTGATTCTTGTAATCATGCATAGTACACACTTCGGCCTTTATGTACACTTGTTGTACTTGTTACTGCATTTGGATAAGGCTTGGTCGACACTTATTCTTGGTCTTTGGTGCTTCCCTGTTGATTGCCATTCTGAACTGCTTCACTATTACATGTTCCATTATGTAGTGGTTGTTTCATTGCATCGGGTTCGGTCATTTCGCCGTGACCTGGGTTGCAGTCCCTCTGTCCCTATTGTATTTGCATTGGCATTTAGTTGAAGCTCATTCGTACGAGCTTGCTCTGGTCACTGTCCCCATGTGGGTTCAAGTCTGCATTTTTGAGCATGTTGGCACTGGGTTGCCTATTGTTTCGACCTCTGTCTTGGGTACGGGCATTCATACATGTGCATACGTGCACTCTCTGTAGCCTTTATTTGATTGTTGCACTTAGTATCACTTGTGGTACGTCTCTTTACAGTTATGTGTGTTTATCCCAATCGTGTTTTCAACCTGACTAGTTTTTGCTGTTGCCATCCCTGTCCACTCTAATTCATTATTGCAGTCATGTGTATATTACTCTGATTGGTTGGGCACTGAGTTGTTTGGTCGACTCTTGCATTCCTTTTGTTTGGCCTGGACCACTGTCGAGTTCATTTGCTGTGGGACTTCATGCACCTATGTACTCCACTGTCCCTATTTTAATGATACTGTAACTTGGGTTTGGTACCATTTGCTTGATGCTTTCATGCTATATATATGTATGTTGCTTCATTTGCTTAGTGCATTGCTCACTTTTCTGATCTTTGCATTTGTGAAACGGTTTTGTCAAAATTGTCGTTTCATATCTGGTTCATGTGTACTTAGTTGGGCTTCTTTCTGATCAGTCTGCATTCATTGTTGTTGTAGATGTATTCATAAGTGTTGACCATCTTCTTTGTTTTGTGTTGTTACACTGCCTCCATTCAAAAGTATTGTTGCATGGAGCTCTGTTGTATATTTGATTATTTGACCTTGTACACTCATGTTGCCCCTGAGTTGAACCATAATTTATTTGGGTTTGACCTTGTGCCCGGTTGTGTACATTATCACTGTAGTGGCAAGGCAGTGCACGCAAGCGTGAACTGCAGCCACACGGTATTCATGGGGTACATCGTCACTGTTGTGGCAGGGCAGTGCACGCAAGCGTGAACTGCAGCCACACGGTATTGGTTTTATTGTTATTTCTTTTGCTTTTGATTTATGGAACTATTTCGTATTCCATATGTTGTAGTGGCGTGGCAGTACACGCTTGCGTATACTGCAGCCCTACTCGAGTTGACGTCTTAATTGATGTTTCCAATTGTTTGAATTGGTTCGTGTTTTATTTACCGTATCCGATTTCTTTACTTGAGAATCGGATAGGTAAATTTATTTTGACTATCGTCTATTCATTATTTAATTATTATTGCTTCTGTGCACTAATAACTGAGTTTGAATTAGACTGACCCGTGTATTATTTTCTTTTGAATTTAATACTCGGGTCAGACCGAGTATTTACAGGTTGTTGATATCTTACTTTGGGTTGCTGTTAGAGCTATGAAGTCTTTTCATATTTTTGGAGTAGTCGTCATCATTTAAAGTAGTCAGTGTATTCGTATAGGATGTTGTATATTCATGTATATTATTCACGATAATGTACTTGTATATGTAACTTCCAAAGTCGACAGTTGTAGTTGTATCATATGTACTATAGCACATGTATTGTAACTTGACATCAGTTATTATATATATATGAGATTTTTGTTTATCAGTGTTCCGCATTTGAATTATCTGTGTTATTATTATATCTACTGTCCTAAACTATTATGAACCATTGTAGTTCGTTTTACACTGGAATTGGATATGTTGATGGGAGTAAACAAATAAGAGATGAAAATTAAAAGTATATATCACTCCTATCGAGATAACCAATACTAGTGTAAGGCCTAACTACGGATGGCCGCTCCTATCCAGCCTTATTCTTCGTAATAACGGACAGTATTTCTTTTAATACTCTTTGTTATTGTGAGCATAGAGGTGGGGCGTCACAGTTGGTATTAGAGCTTGGGGTTTATGGACATAATATAAAACATAACTTAGATGGAACATGTGTTACAACTATTTGTCGATGTTTTAGTTGTGTTTTGAGTCAAAACTAAAGTTTTGAAATTTTGATGAAATTTTTAAATAGCTTTATTTAAAAATAAAAGTAAATTTGTGTTTTGATGATTGATTGAATTGTGTTTTATTTGTCAGAGTGCACAGCGGAAACTGTAACAGCCCGCAAATCCGTACCCCTTGAATCAACACTATTCTACCTCTATTAACTCAAGTGGCACAGAATTACGAACCATTAGGGTTAAGATGAAGAGATAGAAGAAGAAGAAACTAAACATTATCAGAATCTCACAGTCGCAGTGGAATAAAATATAATAGTAAATATAGGACTTTACACAAAATGAAATCTATTACTGTTTTATACATCATATCATCAGAGTATCTCATACATCAACAATCACAAATCAGACCTACCATACAATCACAGCAGCGGATATATATATATATAGGTACATATAATACGTCTGGGACACCAGCTCCTCTCCTGCTCCATAGCATCCTGACCTGAACATATAATACTCGGTCTGACCCGAGCATTATAATGAAATAACACCCGAGTCAGTCTGGAATACCAGCTGATAATAAATATGCATCCAAACTGATTATTAAAGTTTCAAAAATCCTTTGAAGACAAAAAGCATCTCGTAAGACCACGCCACAAATAAACATGTCGAGTTTTTACCTTACGATAGCTAAAACACCTTTTATAGAAATCCTCTGATATTATAATAGGGTCTATTTACAAATAATTATAAAATAGCCGAAATTGTTACATCTATTAAATTCCAGCTACTAGCCACAAAAGTGGGTAATACAAACAAAACTCGTACAAGGCTCGCAGGGAAAATGGATTTCCAACAATGACTAGGCACTGGGGTACCACCTGTCACAGTACGGTGCCTTGATCACCGTACCGAGGATTACTCCCTTCATCCCCTGCAACACAAGGCTAGAACTATTCCTTACTGAACAGTCCCGAACAAGATAAACCCCGTGGTTGGCGCGACCAACCACCCACTAAGCCGAAATATGTATAAGGGACATCTAGACAGGGGAAATATCTTGTCCTGCTTGGGCATGACCCACCTAACCTTGCTGCATATCCCCTGATTTTCAGTCATTCCCGGTTGATGAGGCTTGAGGCTAAGCTTACCTTTAGAACGTTTTCACTTAGAATGCCCATCGTCCACCTGACGATGTTTCGCAAGCATTCGTCCATCCGTCCCGGGTTCGAACGGAACCGAAGGCACTACTCCTACTACATCCATTTTGGAAATATCCTTAGGATTAGTAGCGACTAGCCCTTGCACTTCACTGCTCCATCTTCAACTCCGAACACGTTTTCGCACGCAACGTACAAATCGGATCGAAGTGGTTTTTCGAGAAATAAATCTCGATCCCGGTCTCTTCGAAACGATCAACGCATTGTCCAATATTGATAGTCGGTGATTTAACTATCAATTTATATTCATAAACATCCATAAACATCCATTACCCAATAAATAATTCCCATATTATTTATTTACCCAAATATCTTTACAGGATATGTTTCCAAAGTTTCAAAACTCATTTGAAAACAATTTCCCAAAACTCTTCCTTTACAAGGTAAATTCTTTGTCATATACTTCCATTGGAATAACCAAGTTCAAAACATTTAGATTTAAAACAGTAAAAATATTTTATTCTGAAATATACTTTAAAATATGTAACTTTACTACTAATTATTTACTAAAAATATAGTTTCAAAATATTTAATGTTAAACCATTTATTAGGATATAAATCTTGATTTTAAATAAGGGTTTTAGTTTAAACTAAACTTATAAGTAGAGTTTTTAAAAGGCTAATACTAATTTCAATAACTTAGTTCAAAACTAGTCTTTTGAACAAATCCATTTGTAAAAAATAATTATTAAGATATTTATAAAATTAACTATTGCTAATTTAATAGTTACTTTTGAAAATAAATATTTTCAAACACTCTTTTAAACAAGCTTGAATTTTTAAAGCTTCCTTTTATAAAATCAGTTTAAACTCGAACTTGGTTTTCCTACGGAACTCATTTCCACTTAAACATCACAGAAATCCTTCTCACAATTTCTGTCAATTATTTCAATTCAGGTCTATATTTTAATAACATAATTTTATTTTCCCATTTATCAACTAATAACTTTTCTCTTTGTTTATCATTCCAGATTTACCAATTTTGATTTTCATTCCAAATGGATTTCAAATTTTAATTCCTTTAAATTCCTTATTTAACAATATCTTTTATTTCTCTAAAATTCAATTTATTCATTTATAATTAAATTCTGAATTTATAGTTTATCCAACCATATTCTTTATTTCTTAAAACCCAAATTTTATTTCTTCAAATTCTTTATATAACAATTTCTTTTATTTTGTTAAATCCCAATTAATCGCGTTTACAATAAAAATTCAGGATTTATATTTATTTCAACAATATTACAGTACAATTTAAACTCAGATTTATCAATCACAATATGAAACAGATCACAACATCAATTATAAAGATAATTATTATAATGTGAGGAATCCAGTTGGATCCCTCCAACCTGTTTTCCCTGCATCCACAAATATTAGCACAACGCATATATATATAGATATCGATCCAGACTAAATAAGAACAATAATATGCAACCAATCACACAGATATTTAAATATTTATTATTTAAATCAGCCAATATCCAGATGTGAGTGAGAATAACTCACCTTGAGTTTCGGCGAGCATTCGAAAATCAAATCAAACCGAACGACATTCGATTTAACCCAAATTTTCTACTTGCCCGGAATGACTCCGGATCTGCACCATCTCGTAGCACTCGTCTCTGCGATTCCAACGCTTCCTGTTTCGTCAAATTTCGATAACATACGAGCAAGATATTAATTTTTGAAGTTTTGAATTTAACTTTAAAATAAATTCTCATTTTTTTTATTTACCCAGGAATACGTGGCCGTTCTTCTTTCTTCCCCCTCAACTTCACGCACGCGACTAACATAGCATCACCGAACCCAACATCCAAATTAGGGTTTCGAACTGCTCCCACTATGGTCGACTCGAGCGCGATCAGGCGCCGCCGCCACACGCGCCCTCCCCTCCTCCATCTTCGGCCGCAAGGTGGTGAAACTCGGTGCCTCTCTCCTCCCTCTATTTCGAACGAAACGGCAGTACTTCTAGGGCGAAAAACCATCAATCCAACAAGCCAAATGCGATCTTGACCGTTGGATTAGTAGATCCAACTGCCCTCTTCGCTTTTCCAGTTGAAAGTTTTTGAAAAAGGTTGATAGATTTGTCAGAAGTTGAAGGAGAATGGTGGTTGTTTTCGGCCATAGATAAATAAAGAACGGCGGCCTCGTTTTTGGCTAGGGTTTTGAACGATAATGTTAATATATATATTTATTTAATATTATTTTAATCTCGTTCTTCACATTTTAATGCCCTATGCAAACGAACCCCAATTCTCACGTACCAACAGGCGTTCCTAGGGTTTTTCTGCATTCCGGACACAATGGAATAGGTTTCGTATGCTAATTCGGTCGTATGT
This sequence comes from Allium cepa, assembly GCA_030765085.1. Taxonomy (NCBI): domain Eukaryota; kingdom Viridiplantae; phylum Streptophyta; class Magnoliopsida; order Asparagales; family Amaryllidaceae; genus Allium; species Allium cepa. Next base: position 381,708,839 of record CM060944.1, on the reverse strand, counting down.
GCGAGTTATGGAATTAAACGATCAATTTAAAATTAAATCGGTTAAATCGATTTCTATGCGTTTCGAGCTGCCACGTTCAAACGACAACTCCGATTGCTACGAAAATTGAAATCCAACAATAACTAGCTATTACGGATCCAATGGAACTAGTTTCGTTGAATTCCGAGACTGTGCCCCGGAAGGCTATTTTCACTCGTCTATTAAATCAAGCGATTTTCAAAATTGTCGAAAACGCTTAAAAATTTTGCTTTTAAAATTTTATTAACTTAATTATAATTCATATTGAATTTATAAACACATTAAAAATCATTTTGACTCATTTCGGACTAAAATCTGATTAATGGCAATATTTTATTATTAAATTCTATTATTAAATTAATATAAAATTCTAAATATTAATTTATCAACTTTAAAATTCTTCTAAAAATTTCCACCACGCTATTTACACAAATAACTCAAAATAAATTTTTAAAACCTTTTTTATCATTATTTACATCCAGATTTACTTTTATTTAAATTCCGAATATTTAAATTATTATTTTCCGATTATTCAAATTCAACCGGAATTACTATAATTAAAAATTATAGCTTATTTAACTGATTGAACCCGAATCCATTCATTGCAAAATCAATTAAGAATCCACATTAAACATTTAAAACGAACTAAATGTTCAAATTCCATGGTTTAAAAATACGGGATGTTACATTCCTTCCCCCTTATAAAAATTTCGTCCCCGAAATTTGCTAGGGTAGAAAATATTCTCCAAGCCATTTACTTACCCAATTTGCTTAGTTAAAAGCTTATATTTACTTTCCCAAAAAGTTTCAACTCCATTTCAAAACCATTTTCTTTATCCACTCAAAAGTTCGTATTTTAACATTTGCTTTCAAAAATAACTTTCCACGTTAGCAAAATTTTCCCAAAATCCCAAAAATTTTCTAACTCCCAAAATTTCCGAAAAATTTGGCAGAATCTCCCCTGCACGGAGGAGCTTTCGCGATATCACGATACACACAAATATATATACATCGACCCACACGGTCAGAAACCAAAATATATCACAATATATATATATCATTTCCCAATTATATTTGCGTAGGCATACCTTTTTAGCAAATTTTAATAGCGAGCGGCTAATATTACGCTTATACGCGCTCCAACACTCTCGAATGCCTTCTATACCTGTACTATACTCAACAAACACATTAGTTTTCAAAGATTTGAACATTATAACAACATTTCCAATATAATGTAAGTCAACATATCCATTGCATAGCCAAACCAAGCAATTTCATAATTATGCATGCTAACCACCTTTAAAAACAATTTCACAATTTCGACATCATTTTAAAGCCTCTTTACAAACTCAAACTTCATTTTTATTTTAATGATTAACAGGTACTTCTCTAACATCAACCTATCCCTTTTCAATTCCAAGTTGATTCACAATTTGATACTTATTCTCAATTTGAAATATTTGCATTCCTTTTATGATCCATTTTCATTTATATGCAAACATTACTTATTAAAATGTCAATTCATCCTAGTTGATTCAAAACCCATTTCATTTGCTACTTTAAATCAATTCACTTGCATTAATTTACAAACTCCTTGATTTAGATTCCAATTTAGTTCAATTTATTTAAGACTCAATTTTAAATGCTTCTTCAAGCAAAATTATCACCATGTAAGCTTAGAACCATTTAAAATTAATTCTAGTTTAATTTATATTAATTTTACTCCATTCTGAAACATCCATTTCAATTATTAAATCAATCCTTATTCTCACTTCTCAAATTTATTAATCATTTTAAGTTTATGTTTATTATTATAGTATTATTATTATTATTATTATTATATTATTTTTTCCATAGTTATATAAGTCATTCCATTCTTATTTACAACTCATATATTCTTTCTTCATCACAATAACTATCTTAAAAGTCATTTGTTTGCATTCAAAATTTTATTTTCCAAACAAATTTCATTTAAAGCTATTGCATAAGCTTAAAAATAACCATCTCATCATCCTCTTAAATCCATAATATCTCAATTTGTTTCCATTTTAATTGATTCTTACCAAATCAAACCAATTACAAATTTTAATCCCACTAGCTTAAACATTTAGCTTAAGTTTAAATTAATAACATCACATTCCATATTATTTACAACTCACCCAACTTTAATTCATATTTTCTTATTCCATCACAATAATAAATTAAAAATTCTCTTCACTTGCATTTCAATTTCTACATCTAAACAAATTTATCCAAGACTACATTATTCAGCTTAATCACAATTACTTAATTTGCTTAAGCTTTCTTTACAATATCTCCATTATCTTCTTATAAATCAAATTTTTATTTTCATTTGATTCTCATCCAAATCAAATTCCAATTCATTAACAAACTCTAATGCACTTTGCCTATTTATTAAATCCATTTTAGACTTATTTTATTAGCAAAGAGACCACTTTCAATTATTTCACTCATTTGAATTTATCTACAATCCAAACCATCACTATTATAATTTAATTCCATTTTTCATTCACACCTCATTATTTGTTACCACCAATTTAAATCCCATACTACAGTTGGATTTCTATTTACTTTCCAAATGTTGATCAATTATCAAAATTCTATCCATTACAATACAAATCCCATTGAATTGTAATTCAATTTAGTCTCTAACCTAATCCATATTAGGTCTTGATTCACTTCCTTAATTCATAAAGAACTTATTTGCAATACGACCATTTTCAAATGTTCTAAACAAGAAATAGGTTCCATTTACCCTTCAATTATTTACAAACTTCCAAAACTATACTCGTTCCCGCACTATTTTCATTTAATTTAGCTTATACTAAATTCACCTTCAAGCTTCTCTTTACTTAATTCAGCTTATGCTAGATTCATTCTCAAATAATCCCTTTGAATTTAGTTGAGTCAAACTTTTATTCACCTAATATCCTTTCAGCACAATTAAATTTCTTCCTTTTCAAGTCTTTCTAAAATTAGATTCAAGTTTTAACTAAATTTATTTAGCCAACTTGAATTCATTTCATTTTCCCTTACCATCTTAAATAAGGATTTAATTCCATTCATATTTATTCACAACACAATTGAATCTTGTTTTTAATTAAATCCAATTCCATCTCAATTCCATTCGATTGAAGTTAAATCCAATTAAATCTAATTTTAATTCATTTAGATTTAATTCAATTTCAAATTCTCAATTTTAATTCTCCATATACAAGTTCAAAACTTGTTTACTAATTTAAGTTCATTCATTTCTTTTATATCTCACTTTACCTTATTTCAATTTACATTTCATTTGAGATTAAGTTTGGACTCCCCATACCATTCAACTATTTCCCAATTGTGATTATAATTTCATTCTTATTTCTATAAGTTCACCAACTTATTTATTTTAAAGCTCATATTGCTCATTTGAATCCATCTACATCTTATAATCACAATTTCAAAATTTACATATATGTTCATCACTGAATTCTTAAGGATACAAATTCCTTTCATTTAACTTCTTACACAATATTAAATCCTCAATCTCAAATTATAAGTATACAACTTAATAACTTATGGGTACAATCCATTTCGCAATGACCCACAATTTTCAAAGTCACTTACATTTTAATCCAATTCAAATCAATTTAATTCTAAGTCCAATTTATTTAACTTATCCAAGTTATATTCAAATTTTCTACTTACTTCAATATATTTTATTCACTTCCAATTACTCAAGTTAAATTTTTAATTTCAGGATTAAAATTTTCACTTCTTCCTTCTTATTAATATCTACTTCACTTAATAAGTTCAATAGTTAATTCATTTCAACTTTACACATTATTTAATTAGAATTTTCCCAGAATTCATTTTACCCGGTTTTTATTTCAAAACCATTTTGAAACAAAAATCAACACATTCCCATTTGATATTTAAATCAAATTTCCAGATCTCTGAACAACTTAGTTGTATCAAAACAATTTCTCCATTGTGAATTTTCCAAAACACTTGTTATATCCAACAAGCCCCAAACAATACCATAACCAAATATTAGGGAAGCAATCCATCACTTTAGAAACTCGAAAATGAATTCTAATGATGTGGCCAGCATCATCAGGATTATTTTCCAGCGACTGAAGTGAGTTCAATGCTTTCTTACTTTCTCACATTCATTTCAAAACAGTTTCCATTCAAACATATTTCCCCAAAATAATATTCCAACATTGCGTTCAAACACTTTAGTAACATTTCAAACTTCCAGGATTTATATTTCCAAACTTTAGTTTTCAATACATTCAAAATCCTTTCCAAAACTTCTGGGATTTAAATTCTGGTTTAATTTAAATTTAGTTATTCTTCCTTTTATATAATTTATACTCATGGAAGTTATTTGGTTATATCTATTTCACATTTTAGATTAACTTTTAGATTCTTATTTACTTATTGTATTAGCACCCAATCAACCAAATATATATAATGTCAGAAAATTATTCCTTTTATATCAAAATATAATTTTTGGGTAAAATTATTTCATTTACCCACTTTAAAAAAACAATACTATGTCGGTTTATCTTGTTCAAGAGTTTAGAAACCCCTATCGATACGGTTGTGCTTCCCGTACCGACCAGAATTCATAAACACTCAACCGATAAGTCAACATAGTATAAAACAATCTTTGTATGCACTAACAAGTACGCTCTCATATCTATAAATACGCACAGCTCATTATAGAGTACCATTGACTCTGTTTAATGAGTAATTTCCCCACCAAAGCCTAGGTTGTCGCCAACCTAAGCTCTGATACCAAGTGTAACAGCCCGCAAATCCGTACCCCTTGAATCAACACTATTCTACCTCTATTAACTCAAGTGGCATAGAATTACGAACCATTAGGGTTAAGATGAAGAGATAGAAGAAGAAGAAACTAAACAATATCAGAATCTCACAGTCGCAGCGGAATAAAATATTATAGTAAATATAGGACTTTACACAAAATGAAATCTATTACTATTTTATACATCATATCATCAGAGTATCTCATACATCAACAATCACAAATCAGACCTACCATACAATCACAGCAGCGGATATATATATATAGGTACATATAATACGTCTCGGACTCCAGCTCCTCTCCTGCTCCATAGCATCCTGACCTGAACATATAATACTCAGTCTGACCCGAGCATTATAATGAAATAACACCCGAGTCAGTCTGGAATACCAGCTGATAATAAATATGCATCCAAATTGATTATTAAAGTTTCAAAAATCCTTTGAAAACAAAACGCATCTCGTAAGACCACGCCACAAATAAACATGTCGGGTTTTTACCTTACGATAGCTAAAACACTTTTTATAGAAATCCTTTGATATTATAATAGGGTCTATCTACAAATACTTATAAAATAGCCGAAATTGTTACATCTATTAAATTCCAGCTACTAGCCACAAAAGTGGGTAATACAAACAAAACTCGTACAAGGCTCGTAGGGAAAGTGGATTTCCAACAATGACTAGGCACTGGGGTACCACCTGTCACAGTACGGGGCCTAGATCACCGTACCGAGGATTACTCCCTTCATCCCCTGCAACACAAGGCCGGAACCATTCCTTACTGAACAGTCCCGAACAAGATAAACCCCGTGGTTGGCGCGACCAACCACCCAATAAGCCGAAATATGTATAAGGGACATCTAGACAGGGGAAATATCTTGTCCTGCTTGGGCATGACCCACCTAACCTTGCTGCATATCCCCTGATTTTCAGTCATTCCCGGTTGATGAGGCTTGAGGCTAAGCGTTACCTTTAGAACGTTTTCACTTAGAATGCCCATCGTCCACCTGACGATGTTTCGCAAGCATTCGTCCATACAAGTCCGTCCCGCGTTCGAACGGAACCGAAGGCACTACTCCTACTACATCCATTTTGGAAATATCCTCAGGATTAGTAACGACTGGCCCTTGCACTTCACTGCTCCATCTTTGACTCCGAACACGTTTTCGCACGTAACGTACAAATCGGATCAAAGTGGTTTTTCGAGAAATAAATCTCGATCCTGGTCTCTTCGAAACGATCAACGCATTGTCCAATATTGATAGTCGGTGATTTAACTATCAATTTATATTCATAAACATCCATAAACATCCATTACCTAATAAATAATTCCAATATTATTTATTTACCCAAATATCTTTACAAGATATATTTCCAAAGTTTCAAAACTCATTTGAAAACAATTTCCCAAAACTCTTCCTTTACAAGGTAAATTCTTTGCCATATATTTCCATTGGAATAACCAAGTTCAAAACATTTAGATTTAAAACAGTAAAAATACTTTATTCTGAAATATACTTTAAAGTATGTAACTTTACTACTAATTATTTACTAAAAATATAGTTTCAAAATATTTAATGTTAAACCATTTATTAGGATATAAATCTTGATTTTAAATAAGGGTTTTAGTTTAAACTAAACTTATAAGTAGAGTTTTTAAAAGGCTAATACTAATTTCAATAACTTAGTTCAAAACTAGTCTTTTGAACAAATCCATTTGTAAAAACTAATTATTAAGATATTTATAAAATTAACTATTGCAATTTAATAGTTACTTTTGAAAATAAATATTTTCAAACACTCTTTTAAACAAGCTTGAATTTTTAAAGTTTCCTTTTTATAAAATCAGTTTAAACTCGAATTGGTTTTCCTAGGGAACTCATTTCCACTTAAACATCACAGAAATCCTTCTCACAATTTCTGTCAATTATTTCAATTCAGGTTTATATTTTAATAACATAATCTTATTTTCCCATTTATCAACTAATAACTTTTCTCTTTGTTTATCATTCCAGATTTATCAACTTTGATTTTCATTCCAAATGGATTTCAAATTTTAATTCCTTTAAATTCCTTATTTAACAATATCTTTTATTTCTCTAAAATTCAATTTATTCATTTATAATTAAATTCTGAATTTATAGTTTATCCAACCATATTCTTTATTTCTTAAAACCCAAATTTTATTTCTTCAAATTCTTTATATAACAATTTCTTTTATTTTGTTAAATCCCAATTAATCGCGTTTACAATAAAAATTCAGGATTTATATTTATTTCAACAATATTACAGTACAATTTAAACTCAGATTTATCAATCACAATATGAAACAGATCACAACATCAATTATAAAGATAATTATTATAATGTGAGGAATCCAGTTGGATCCCTCCAACCTGTCTTCCCTGCATCCACAAATATTAGCAAAACGCATATATATATATAGATATCGATCCAGACTAAATAAGAACAATAATATGCAACCAATCACACAGATATTTAAATATTTATTATTTAAATCAGCCAATATCCAGATGTGAGTGAGAATAACTCACCTTGAGTTTCGGCGAGCGTTCGAAATTCAAATTAAACCGAACGACGTTCGATTTAACCCAAATTTCTACTTGCCCGAAATGACTCCGGATCTGCACCATCTCGTAGCACTCGTCTCTGCGATTCCAACGCTTCCTGTTTCGTCAAATTTCGATAACATACGAGCAAGATATTAAATTTTGAAGTTTTGAATTTAACTTTAAAATAAATTCTCTTTTTTTTTTACCCAGGAATACGCGGCCGCTCTTCTTTCTTCCCCTTCAACTTCACGCATGCGACTAACATTGTATCACCGAACCCAACATCCAAATTAGGGTTTTGAACTGCTCCCACTATGGTCGACTCGAGCGCGATCAAGCGCCGCCACCACACGTGCCCTCCCCTCCTCCATCTTCGGCCGCAAGGTGGTGAAACTCGGTGCCTCTCTCCTCCCTCTATTTAGAACGAAACGGCAGTACTTCTAGGGAGAAAAACCATCAATCCAGCAAGCCAAACGCGATCTTGACCGTTGGATTAGTAGATCCAACTGCCCTCTCCGCTTTTCCAGTTGAAAGTTTTTGAAAAAGGTTGATAGATTTGTCAGAAGCTGAAGGAGAATGGTGGTTGTTTTCGGCCATAGATAAATAAAGAACGGCGGCCTCGTTTTTAGCTAGTGTTTTGAACGATAATGTTAATATATATATTTATTTAATATTATTTTAATCTCGTTCTTCACATTTTAATGCCCTATGCAAACGAACCCCAATTCTCACGTACCAACAGGCGTTCCTAGGGTTTTTCCGCATTCCGGACACAATGGAATAGGTTTCGTACGCTAATTCGGTCGTATGTGCGAGTTATGGAATTAAACGATCAATTTAAAATTAAATCGGTTAAATCGATTTCTATGCGTTTCGAGCTGCCACGGTCAAACGACAACTCCGATTGCTATGAAAATTGAAATCCAATAATAACTAGCTATTACGGATCCAATGGAACTAGTTTCATTGAATTCCGAGACTGTGCCCCGGAAGGCTATTTTCACTCGTCTATTAAATCAAGCGATTTTCAAAATTGTCGAAAACGCTTAAAAATTTTGCTTTAAAATTTTTTTTAACTTAATTATAATTCATATTGAATTTATAAACACATTAAAAATCATTTTGACTCATTTCGGACTAAAATATGATTAATGGCAATATTTTATTATTAAATTCTATTATTAAATTAATATAAAATTAATATAAAATTCCAAATATTAATTTATCAACTTTAAAATTCTTCTAAAAATTTCCATCACGCTATTTACACAAATAACTCAAAATAAATTTTTAAAACCTTTTTTATCACTATTTACATCCAGATTTACTTTTATTTAAATTCCGAATATTTAAATTATTATTTTCCCATTATTCAAATTCAATCGGAATTACTATAATTAAAAATTATAGCTTATTTGACTGATTGAACCCGAATCCATTCATTGCAATCAATTAAGAATCCACATTAAACATTTAAAACGAACTAAATGTTCAAATTCCATGGTTTAAAAATACGGGATGTTACAGAAACAGTAAGACTGCTTCGCTGAGTACAGCTGATAATTATTTTGATTTAAAAATAAAAATATGAAAAATGAATTTAATTTCATTATGTTGTTTAACCAGTGGATTTGATTTGTTGAAATTTCTTACTGGTTTTCTTTGATGCTAATCATATCTGATTAGATTTCTGTTGTTTTAAAATATCTTTATTGAAGATATAATAGAATGATTTTTTTGTTCATTTTGTAGTGTACATGCAAATTTGAGTTGCACGTTACTGCATTAATTTTACGTTGAACCGATGCTTGGTTATGAAACGTATTTTGTTGCGTTATTATTATAACGGGAGTTTTACACCAATGCTATATTTTTGAAGCGCGGTGTTTTTTTGACATTTTTAAATGAATGAAAATTCACTGGCATTTTATTTTTTTGATGCGAATTATTTTGATGAGATTTTGACGTATAAAAATTACTGTCACATTGACTTCAGTAATCGTCAAGTTTTAAAGTGGATTTTCAAGCGGTTATTCCACAATTCTGATTTTTAAATCCGTTTTTACGGTGTTTTGAGAAGTATAATTTCCATATCGAAATTGTTTTTGATGTTGCTATTTTGAGCATGGATTTTCAAATCGTTTTAAAAATAAAATTGTTTTCCAAAATTTTTAGTTTACGCTTTCAGAAGAATGAGAAAGCGACTTAAACGTTTCAGCAAAATCGAGGACTATGACCCCTTTTTTTTACTGATTCGCTTAATTTCGGACTTGTTCGTTTGAGAATGTAAATTATTACTTTTATAAAATAAATGAACATGTTTTTAGAATTTTTACAGTTTGCGTTTTCAGAAGAATGAGAAAGTGACTTAAACGTTTCAGAAAAATCGAGGATTATGACCCCTTTCTTTTACTGATTCGCTTAATTCCGGACTTGTCCGTTTGAGAATGTGAAATGTTATTTTTGGAATAAACAATTTTGCACGTTCAAGGAATCGATGAAGAGAATCAAACGATTTAGTAAAACACGTGGTATGGGACATGTGCGTTTGCTATTTCGGTTAATTCCGGACTCGTTAATGAATATATGATGATTTTCGTGTGCTTTCGAGCCACTATGTTGGACCTTCGGGTCATATGTTGGACCTTCGGGTCAATACCAGTACCGGACCTTCGGGTCATATGTTGGACCTTCGGGTCGTTTGTTGGGCGCCAAAATTATGTTGGGTACTTGGTAGGCTTCGGCCATATGTTGATGCACATGCGGCGTAGCTAAAACTCGCCATTTGTTGGGATCGATCCACCTTTTATGTTGATTTTCTAGTTATCTTAATTGATACTAGATATTTGTTGTTTCCAATTATCTGCAGGTAATTGGATATTTGTTGATATGAGTTCTAATTATCGTTTTTGATAATTAGATATTTGTTGATTTGATTATCGCTTGTGATAATTAAATATTTGTTGATATGAGTTGTAATTATCATTTTTGATAATTAGATATTTGTTGATTTGATTATCGCTTGTGATAATTAAATATTTGTTGATATGAGTTCTAATTATCGTTTTTGATAATTAGATATTTGTTGATTTGATTATCGCTTGTGATAATTAAATATTTGTTGATATGAGTTCTAATTATCGTTTTTGATAATTAGATATTTGTTGATTTGATTATCGCTTGTGATAATTAAATATTTGTTGATATGAGTTCTAATTATCGTTTTTGATAATTATATATTTGTAGATTTGATTATCGTTTTTGATAATCGAATATTTGTTGATTTGAGATTTAATTATCGTATTTGATAATTGAATATTTGATTGCCTTGAGATTTAATTATCGCTTGAGATAATTAAATATTTGTTGATTTGAGATTTAATTATCGCTTGAGATAATTAAATATTTGATTGCTTTGAGATTTAATTATCGCTTGAGATAATTAAATATTTGTTGTTTTGAGATTTAATTATCGCTTGAGATAATTAAATATTTGATTGATTTGAGATTTAATTATCGCTTGAGATAATTAAATACTTGTTGATTTGAGATTTGATTATCGTTTTTGATAATCGAATATTTGTTGATTTGATTATCGTTTGTGATAATCGAATATTTGTTGATTTGATTATCGTTTTTGATAATCGAATATTTGTTGATTTGATTATCGTTTTTGATAATCGAATATTTGTAGATTTGATTATCGTTTTTGATAATCGAATATTTGTTAATTTGAGATTTGATTATCGTTTTTGATAATCGAATATTTGTTGATTTGATTATCATTTTTGATAAATGGATATTTGTTGAATTGAGATTTCTAATTGTCGTTTTGATAATTGGACCTTTGTTGTTTTCTGATTATCTACTTGATAGTTAGATTTTGTTAAGAATTTACGAATTTCTTTTATGAAATTAAAAGATTTCTTTGGCATTTGTGTTCTTGACCTTTATTTTTCTAGCTTAACCAGTTTATGTTAGAAAAATAATTGTTATTGACGACCTTAATTATGAAAATTGCGGGGACGCAATTTTTATAAGGAGGGGAGTCTGTAACAACCCGGGATTTTGTGAAAATTTATTATCGTCAAATGACGATTAGATTGGTTTGCTTATTACTATTGGCATTGTAATCAATTGAAATTCGTTTAAAAATTTGTTGTGTTGTTTGGGTTTTAAAAATGAAATCTCGGCCCAAGCTTCTTTTCATTTTGTTGTTGCATTATTAAGGCAAAGACCCGGTTTTTCCCCCTCTCCTTTCATTCGTTCTAACCCTAAATTAAACGAAGAAAATGAAATAATGGCGGCCTCCTCTTGTTCATTCCCCTTGTCCAAATTAGGGATTCGATTTCGATTTTGCTCGTCTCTGTGATGCTCGGCCGCTTCTATTAGGTCGAGTTCGCCGTCGCTTCAAAGCAAGGTGAGTAATTTATATTGCTCACATCTAATTCAAATTTTTGTTCGAACTTGGTTGCTTTTACTGTTCTCGTGGTCTTCGGCTTCGATTTGATTTTTGTTCGTTTTCGTGGCCATCATGTTCGATTTTCGGTTTGACTATCTTGAGTTGTTCGTGACCACCACGATTTCGATTCCGGTTGAATTTGGTCACTTGAATTGAGTATGTTGATTTATGTAAATATTTTGGTACTGCTATGACTTTTAATCCTCTGATGCCATGGCTTTGATTCTGTTAGTATTAATTTCGGGCTTGCTGTGTTTTCATCTGTACATATACATATGTCTTTCCATTATCAAGTATGTATGCTTGTACCTTGATATCTGTTGCTGACTTCAAGTATATATGCCTGGACCTTGATATGGATATTTACTATCACTTGTTGATGTTATTTTATTGCTTCACCATGCTTCTGTATTTTCATTTAGCATTGATTCTTGTAATCATGCATAGTACACACTTCAGCCTTTATGTACACTTGCTGTACTTGTTACTGCATTTGGATAAGGCTTGGTCGACACTTATTCTTGGTCTTTGGTGCTTCCCTGTTGATTGCCATTCTGAACTGCTTCACTATTACATGTTCCATTATGTAGTGGTTGTTTCATTGCATCGGGTTCGGTCATTTCATCGTGACCTGGGTTGCAGTCTCTCTGTCCCTATTGTATTTGCATTGGCATTTAGTTGAAGCTCATTCGTACAAGCTTGCTCTGGTCACTGTCCCCATGTGGATTCAAGTCTGCATTTTTGAGCATGTTGGCACTGGGTTGCCTATTGTTTCGACCTCTGTCTTGGGTATGTGCATTCATACATGTGCATACGTGCACTCTCTGTAGCCTTTATTTGATTGTTGCACTTAGTATCACTCGTGGTACGTCTCTTTACAGTCATGTGTGTTTATCCCAATCGTGTTTTCAACCTGACTAGTTTTTGCAGTTGCCATCCCTGTCCACTCTAATTCATTGTTGCAGTCATGTGTATATTACTCTGATTGGTTGGGCACTGAGTTGTTTGGTCGACTCTTGCATTCCTTTTGTTTGGCCTGGACCACTGTCGAGTTCATTTGCTGTGGGACTTCATGCACATATGTACTCCACTGTCCCTATTTTAATGATACTGTAACTTGGGTTTGGTACCATTTGCTTGATGCTTTCATTCTATATATATGTATGTTGCTTCATTTGCTTAGTGCATTGCTCACTTTTCTGATCTTTGCATTTGTGAAACGGTTTTGTCAAAATTGTCGTTTCATATCTGGTTCATGTGTACTTAGTTGGGCTTCTTTCTGATCAGTCTGCATTCATTGTTGTTGTAGATGTATTCATAAGTGTTGACCATCTTCTTTGTTTTGTGTTGTTACATTGCCTCCATTCAAAAGTATTGTTGCATGGAGCTCTGTTGTATATTTGATTATTTGACCTTGTACACTCATGTTGCCCCTGAGTTGAACCGTAATTTATTTGGGTTTGACCTTGTTCCCGGTTGTGTACATTATCACTGTAGTGGCAAGGTAGTGCACGCAAGCGTGAACTGCAGCCACACGGTATTCATGGGTTACATCGTCACTGTTGTGGCAGGGCAGTGCACGCAAGCGTGCACTGCAGCCACACGGTATTGGTTTTATTATTATTTCTTTTGCTTTTGATTTATGGAACTATTTCGTATTCCATATGTTGTAGTGGCATGGCAGTACACGCTTGCGTATACTGCAGCCCAACTCGAGTTGACGTCTTAATTGATGTTTCCAATTGTTTGAATTGGTTCGCGTTGTATTTACCGTATCCGATTTCTTTACTTGAGAATCGGATAGGTAAATTTATTTTGACTATCGTCTATTCATTATTTAATTATTATTGCTTCTGTGCACTAATAACTGAGTTTGAATTAGACTGACCCATGTATTATTTTCTTTTGAATTTAATTCTCAGGTCAGACCGAGTATTTACAGGTTGTTGATATCTTACTTTGGGTTGCTGTTAGAGCTATGAAGTCTTTTCATATTTTTGGAGTAGTCGTCATCATTTAAAGTAGTCAGTGTATTTGTATAGGATGTTGTATATTCATGTATATTATTCACGATAATGTACTTGTATATGTAACTTCTAGAGTCGACAGTTGTAGTTGTATCATATGTACTGTAGCACATGTATTGTAACTAACATCAGTTATTATATATATATATATGAGATTTTTGTTTTATCAGTGTTCCGCATTTGAATTATCTGTGTTATTATTATATCTATTGTCCTAAACTATTATGAACCATCGTAGTTCGTTTTACACTGGAATTGGATATCTTGATGGGAGTAAACAAATAAGAGATGAAACTTAAAAATATATATCACTCCTATCGAGATAACCAATACTAGTGTAAGGCCTAACTACGGATGGCCGCTCCTATCCAGCCTTATTCTTCGTAATAACGGACAGTATTTCTTTTAATACTCTTTGTTATTGTGAGCATAGAGGTGGGGCGTCACAATTTTACTTTATTTTTTTCTCTTTTCTAAAAATCTTTGAGACAAGGCTAAATATGCATATACCCTTTTATATCTTAATTCCATAGTTAAGAAAACAATAGACTGGAAACAAATATACAAACCAGAAAACAAAGTCTGTAAAACATGTTTCAATCTGCTGTTAAGTCATCATGTAACATCCCTGAAACTTTAGTTAAAATAATTTGATAATTAATTTAATTTTTGAAATTAAATTGTGAATTTAATCATGAATTAATTAGAAAATTTCTAGAATAAATAAATTTTTTGGATTATAAATAGAGTTTGATTTGGAATTTAAGAATAAGTATTTATAAATAAAAATTGGATCTAAAAATAAATGGGTTAAAGATAAAATAGAATTAAAAGCTTTAAATTAATAAAAAGTTTGGTTTCTAAATTTTTAAATATATTGATATTTGGAAACTGTAATTTAAGAATTAATGTAATCTTTTTCAAAAGGTTATTTTTAAGATAAATTCTTTCATATAGATAAATACGATTATTGTTAGTATGTAATCAAGATTAATTCTTTCATATAGATAAATATGATTATTGTTAGTATGTAATCAAGATTTTTAAATCATTCTTTTCTTTTAAAAAAACAAAAGTTGTGCAAACAAAAATAATATATAAATGTATGAATGGAAAATAAATATGAATATATTTATGTACTAAACTAAATTAAAATTTAAATGTAAAATCTATGTGAGATAGAATTTTATTTTGTGAAAATGAAAATATATGAGAACACGTAAACAATTGTAAAATTAAAACATATGTTATATATGAAAATATATTTGCATAAAGGGTTAAAAACAAATTGACAAAAATATATAAACACAATTTAGTTTACTTATGACATTGTAAGAAGATTAAAATAAATTCAAGACATGAATATAAACATAAATTTTGTCTCAAATGACATTTGTAAAATATTTACTCAAACAATTAACAAGTGTTCACCAATTTAAACAAGTGGCAAATGAATATTTATTCTAAAATAAAATTTAATTAAAATGTAATAAAAGAAAAGACAATTTCTTTTCTTCTCCTTTCAAAAACCTGTTAACAAATTTACAAGACCAGAAATTAAATTTAAAACAAAAGAAAAGCCTCAGATTCCAGAGCAAGTGATACAATTTCCAGATCAGGAAGCAATACCAAGATCTGATCATTTCATACTTAAAAACAAGTTAAAGAACAAGTGCAAAATAATCTTCGAAATCTAAAAGAAAAACTGGAAGTTCAATTCAAAGGCCTGAGATAATTCTGAAGCAAACAGCAATAAAAACAAAGTTTAAAAGCAAAGCTTTCAGTATTGAAACAAACAATCTTCAACATGAATCAAAGTACAAATAAAAATTTAAGCTCAGACAAAAACAAAGCAGTTCCAGGTTTTGAAAGTAAAGCATGTCTTCTGCTCCTCTCTGTTTTCATCCTACCAAGGTGAATAAACTTTATTTAAAAACAAGTTAGAAATTTGTATCTAAACTGTAATGCAAGTTTTGTTGTTGGCATAAATATTAGATTGGAATGCATGTTATATATTTGTATCTGTCTGTGTGTATATGTTCCTCTATGTGTTTCAGGAATCATACTCTCATAACAAAAAGAATTCATTTGTTTCTATTGGATTGATTTTAGACCAGAGTGTTTAAAAGAAAAGGTACTATAACATGTTGATGTAAATTCTAAAAGTGATTTCAGGATTGTATATTAGCTGTTTATCTCAAAAATTTATAAATGATAGTAAAATCTAAAATAAGTTGATAATTGTATTCGAATTCATTTTTGGATTTGGAACCTGATGCATGTAATTAAATCATGAATTTTAGTATAAATTTTGTGACTTTTAAATTAGCATTTAATGACAATTGGTGAGTTGCTCGTTTTTGGGTTGTTAATCAATTTCAGTCGATCGACGGTAATTTGAACATCGCGATCAGGGTGGAAGGAGGATTGCAGGTAGAGGATCATCAGAAAAATGGTTATTGAATTTATCGATGGTTGGCGTGGCGTTACAACGTGATTTAGTGTTTTAACCCTAGTTTTGATCGATATGAGGAAATAGGTTGTTGCGACATCAATGTCGCATCGGGTTGTATCGGTCAAGGGGGAAACAGCTCGTCGGTTATCGGAGTAGCTTGGGTAGTGATTGCATGGCGTCCGGTGGCTCGACGTGATGTGGCGAGGCGATTTACTGATGGAGGTGGGTTCCAATTTTGAGTGGGAATGCTCAATTTTGATCTGCTATCGCTTTCTTCAAGCTGGGTGGCCAGAAGTTTTAGCATGGTCACGAGTGACTCGAAGGTGGTCGGGACAGCGATCAAAGATGGTCAAAAGGTCAGTGCACGTGCACCGTGCACATTTGGGGTGATTGAAATGTTGAAGTTTGGGAAGACGATAATGCACTCGGGTTTTACTCGAGGGAATCACGAAAATACTCGAAGCAAGTTGTGTCACATGTAACCTGAAGTAGTGCTCGAGTTTTAAGTGATTTGGCTCGGGTTTGTAAGACCAAGTACAATACAGGTTTAAACCTTTAAAATAAATCAGGTAAATTTAAAACAATATTTTGTAAAAGCAAGTTCTTTTGGTAAATAAAAAGGTTTTATCCAAGTTTGACTTGGTTTATAAGTTTTTTTAAATTTATTTAACCAAGTTTTAAAAATATTTTCAAAGTTTATTTTTAATAAACTTTGTGATTTTAAAGAGTTAATTATATAATTAACTTAAAGGCAATTACTTAAATTAAAGTAACTAATTGATGATTAAAGATTTATTAATCAAGTAATTAAAGGTGGGTTAATCAAGTGATTAACAATGATTTAAGATTAGGGATAGTCATTTATCGTAAGTAATTAAGAATGGATAATTAATGATTAAAAATTTAATTAATCAAATGGTTAAAGGTTAATTAATTTAAAGAATAATTAATTAATGAGGTTAATTAATTAAGGTAATTAATTTGAGAATAATTAATTAATTAAAGGTTAATTGATTAAGAAAAGTAATTAAGGGAGGATTAATTAATGAAGGTGATTAAGATTTAATCAATTGTAATTAATGATAATTAATCATTGATTAAAGATAATTAATGAAAGTAATTATGTGGTTAATTAATTTAAACCACACGATTTATTCATCTTAATTAAAGATGTCTAATTGTTATTGAATGTTGTGTATTGGATTGATATCTCTGTTATGTGATTGTGATGCTATGAAATATGAATTGCTTTGTGCTGAATTGTGATATTTTTTTTGATTTGTTCCTGTGTGAATGTGAAAACCCCTTGGCCCGTAAAACGGCATTTGATTTCGATGCGACAGTGAGTCGGATTCCAGTTAGTTATCCAAAACCCACATCGGATCGTAATGGTGAATCTTTGTAATTGATAAATTTACTTTATCTGTGAATCTGTGAATGAAGATAAGCGTTATAGATTATACCACTTATCGATATTGATATGATTGGATCTGTGATGATTGATGTTATTGCACTATTGTGTGAAACCCCTGGACTACACCATACACACACAAATATGGATTTCACGAGGAAATCGGTTAAGTCGCAGATATTTGAATTTAATTCAAAATGGCTACTAGTGATACATTTCCAATTTGGTAGTGTGGCATGCTGAGTGTTGTTGTGTGTTGCAGATCATTTGTTGATCAAAGCAAGGCTTTTGTGAAAAGGCATAGCTTTGTGGACGAGACTTCGTCGAGCCTCACAACCCGAAAATGGTCAAAATAGGAATGTTGCAGCAATGTTTTTAGGGGTCGCGCCCCTAGGGTATGTCCACCTTCTTCTGGATAAAAGGTGGTATCATGGTATGGAGCCCAGATATTTAACCTATGTGGTAACTGCAAATACATTACTTTGTGGTTGTTGGTGTTGAGGGCCCTCGGATAAAGGTCGGTAACGACCGGGGATGGCATAGCTCGTGTGTTAGTTACCTAGCTACAGCTTGGTTAAAGCATGAGGTAGCGTCGGCCTTGTTTAGCAGAGATCCGGTTAGGTTCTCGGGGGCATCCTTCCAGAGGCGTACCCATTTTGGTAAAGGAAGTTTCTTAGCCTGACCATTTTTTGGAAACCCAATCATCCAATACGCGCCCTTTACGATTTCAATTGTATAACCTGCCATTCTTAAATGGTACTTATAGTAGGCATACGACAAAATATGGTATGCTGACTAAGATTAATATTATATTTTCGAAAGGTTTTCTGCACTATGCACTAATGATAATATCCAATGGTTTTCGCGTATCAAGCATTTTAGACTGTCATAAGGAGAAATCTCCTCCTAGTGTGCGCTTGCATTGTGTGTGTAGCGGGAGACCTTATGGTAGTTTCATTTTCCAAAAAGCATTGCGGTTTTCAATATTTTAAAATCTTTGTTGTGGTTTTAAAGATAAAACTGTTTTTGTTTGCTCATACCAGTCCTATGACTGACCCGGAGTTTATTGTTCCCTTCCTAAACTCTGGGTGCCCACAATTTTCCGCACGGGTAACCTAGAGTTGGGTTTTTCAGATGGTAGATATCGATTCAGTAGCTTTCATCTTTCTCTTTGTAATTCTTTGGAGACTTTGGATATTGAAGCCTTTGGTTAGGATGATTGACCGCACTTAGCTTGGTGCAACGTGATGGGGGTTCGAGCTATCTATGGAGATTGCTGATATTGGAGTTATCTCTTCTGCTATTTGATTTCCGCTGTTATTTATTATCTCTGATATTCTTGTATCATATTGATATCATTGTGGTATATCATTGGATATTGTATTCATTGGAGTTGTATTTGATATTCATTTATTTTTCTTCCGCTGTGTTGATTACTTAATTGTGTTATAAGCTCCGGCGAGGCAGATTCGACGTTTGAATCTATGGTATTCGAGTACAAGTGAATTACAGGTGTCGATTTTCGAAGGCCGAGTCAAGATCGTTATATTTGGTATCAGAGCTGAAGGTTGAAACTTTAGTTCAGGAGTATAACATATTAAGTAATTCATTAGAGATAGGGTGAAGTATACCATAGAATGAGTATATCCCTAAGATATCCGTTCGTATGCCTCAGTAAATTCTCTTACTATCCACTAATAGTTAGTGTGAGTGTAAGAAGAGGACGAGATTGGGGACAGGGAAGTACCACTTCATACGGTCAATGCCCTGTAACAACAACGGAAACAATCTTTTCCTATCAATCTCTTTTGTCCATCATCTCTACCCAATTCTTTGATGGTTCCTGGCAGCTCCAGGAAGAAGCTTTGATGTATTTGAAAGGGACACAAACTCCAGATGGGTCAGAATTGTTTGTTTGGATGAATTGTTTGCTTTGGTTGCTATAGTTGATGGGTATATTTTGGTTGTTTAAACTAAAATTTTTGAAATTGTATCCATATATCTGTCTATTCTTTGGGGTATTCCGACTTGACCTTGGAATCCATACCCTGTGTTTGAGAATTATGGAAGATTAAATTCATTTGTCTATCCTTTGGGGTCTCGATACATTCTACAAATGGTTAGTTGTCCTTCGAACTAACCAGTCCCATGTATTTTTCGTAGACTGGATGACCCGAGTACTTCGTGAAATGTTAAATGAGTTTGTTCTCGTATTTATTGTTGATATTATGATTTGGTAAGCAAAATGCAGAATAGATACCCAGTTTGATTAGGAAACTTTTTCTCTATCTTTGTGTATCCATCCTTTGTTGTCTCCCTTACAAATTTCGAGGATGAAATTTTCTTAAGAAGGGGAATCTGTAACATCCCTGAAATTTTAGTTAAGATAATTTGATAATTAATTTAATTTTTGAAATTAAATTGTGAATTTAATTATGAATTAACTAGAAAATTTCTAGGATAAATAAAATTTTTGGATTATAAATAGAATTTGATTTGGAATTTAAGAATAGGTATTTATAAATAAAAATTGGATTTAACAATAAATGGGTTGAAGATAAAATAGTATTAAAAGCTTTAAATTAATAAAAAGTTTGGTTTCAAAATTTTTAAATATATTGATATTTGGAAACTGTAATTTAAGAATTAATGTAATCATTTTCAAAAGGTTATTTTTAAGATAAATTCTTTCATATAGATAAAAGATAAATATGATTATTGTTAGTATGTAATCAAGATTTTTAAATCATTCTTTTCTTTTAAAAAACAAAAGTTGTGCAAATAAAAATAATATATAAATGTACAAATGGAAAATAAATATGAATATATTTATTACTAAACTAAATTAAGTTTAAATGTAAAAATTTATGTGAGATAGAATTTTAATTTGTGCAAATGAAAATATATGAGAACACATAAACAATTATAAAATTAAAACATATGTTATATATGAAAATATATTTGCATAAGGGTTAAAAACAAATTGACAAAAATATATAAACATAATTTAGTTTACTTATGACATTTGTAAGAAGATTAAAATAAATTCAAGACAAGGATATAAACATAAATTTTGTCTCAAATGACATTT
This sequence comes from Allium cepa, assembly GCA_030765085.1. NCBI lineage: Eukaryota > Viridiplantae > Streptophyta > Magnoliopsida > Asparagales > Amaryllidaceae > Allium > Allium cepa. The sequence continues at coordinate 381,687,960 of CM060944.1, read as the reverse complement.
GTAAAATATTTACTCAAACAATTAACAAGTGTTCACCAATTTAAACAAGAGGCAAATGCATATTTATTCTAAAATAAAATTTAATTAAAATGTAATAAAAGAAAAGACAGTTTCTTTTCCTCTCCTTTCAAAACCCTGTTAACGAATTTACAAGACCGGAAATTAAATTTAAAACAAAAGAAAAGCCTCATATTCCAGAGCAAGTGATACAATTTCCAGATCAAGAAGCAAAACCAAGATCTGATCATTTTAGACATAAAAACAAGCTAAAGAACAAGTGCAAAATAATCTTCAAAATCTGAAAGAAAAACTGGAAGTTCAATTCAAAGGCCTGAGATAATTCTGAAGCAAATAGCAATAAAAACAAAGTTTAAAAGCAAAGCTTTCAGTCCAGAAACAAACAATCTTCAGCATGAATCAAAGTACAAATAAAAATTTAAGCTCAGATCAAAAAAAAAAGCAGTTCCAGGTTTTGAAAGCAAAGCATGTCCTCTGTTCCTCTTTGTTTTCTTCCTACCAAGGTGAGTAAGCTTTATTTAAAAACAGGTTAGAAATTTGAATCTAAACTGTAATGCAAGTTTTGTTGCTGGCATAAATATTAGATTGGAATGCATGCTATATATTTGTATCTATCTGTGTATATGTTCTTCTGCGCGTTTCAAGAATTATACTCTCATAACAAAAAGAATTCATTTCTTTCTATTGGATAGATTTTAGACCAGAGTGTTTAAAATAATGTTGATGGACATTCTAAAAGTGATTTCAGGAATGTGTATCAGGTGTTTATTTCAAAAATTTATAAATGATGGTAAAATCTAAAATAAGTTGAAAATAATTGCATTCGAATTCATTTTTGGATTTTGGAACCTGATGCATGTAACTAAATCATGAATTTTAGTATAAATTTTGTGATTTTTAAATTAGCATTTAATGAGAATTGGTGAGTTGCCCGTTTTGGGGTTGTTAGTTAATTTCAGTCGATCGACGACAAATTGAACATTGCGATCAGGGTGGAAGGAGGATTGCAGGTAGGGGATCATCAGAAAAATAGTTATTGAATTTATCGATGGTCGTCGTGGCGTTACGATGTGATTTAGTGTTTTAACCCTAGTTTTGATCGATATGAGGAAATAGGTTGCTGCGACATCAATGTCGCATCGAGTTGTATCAGTCAGAGGGGAAACAGCTCGTGGGTTATCAGAGTAGCTTGTGTAGTGATTGCATGGCGTCCGGTGGATCGACGTGATGTGGCGAGGCGATTTACTGATGGAGGTGGGTTCTAGTTTTGAGTGGGAATGCTCAATTTTGATCTGCTATTGCTTTCTTCAAGCTGGGTGGCCAGAAGTTTTAGCATGGTCACAAGTGACTCGAAGGTGGTCGGGACAGCGATCGAAGATGGTCGGAGGGTCAGTGCACGTGCACCATGCACATTTGGGGTGCTGGAAATGTTTAAGTTTGGGAAGACGATAATGCACTCGGGTTTGACTCGAGGGAATCACGAAAATACTCGAAGCAAGTTGTGTCGCGTGTAACCTGAAGTCGTGCTCGAGTTTTAAGTGATTTGGCTCGGGTTTGTGAGACCAAGTACAATACAGGTTTAAACCTTTAAAATAAATCAGGTTAATTTAAAACAATATTTTGTAAAAGCAAGTTTTTTTGGTAAATAATAAGGTATTATCTAAGTTTGAATTGGTTTAAAAGTTTTTTTAATTTACTTAACCAAATTTTAAAATATTTTCAAAGTTTATTTTCAATAAAATTAGTGATTTTAAAGAGTTAATTATATAATTAACTTAAAGGCAATTACTTAAATTAAAGTAATTAATTGATGATTAAAGATTGATTAATCAAGTAATTAAAGGTGGGTTAATCAAGTGGTTAACATTGATTTAAGATTAGGGATAGTCACTTACCGTAGTAATTAAGAATGGATAATTAATGATTAAAAATTTGATTAATCAAATGTTTAAAGGTTAATTAATTAAGGTAATTAATTTGAGAATAATTAATTAATTAAAGGTTAATTAATTAAGAAAAGTAATTAAGGGATGATTAATTATTGAAGGTGATTAAGATTTAATCAATTGTAGTTAACGATAATTAATCATTGATTAAAGATAACTAATGAAAGTAATTATGTGGTTGATTAATTTAAACCACATGATTTATTCATCTTAATTAAAGATGTTTGATTGTTATTGAATGCTGTGTATTGGATTAATATCTTTGTTATGCGATTGTGATGCTATGAAATATGAATTGCTTTGTGCTGAATTGTGATATTTTTTTTGATTTGTTCCTGTGTGAATGTGAAAACCCTTTGGCCCGTAAAACGGCATTTGAATTCGATGCGACAGGGAGTCAGATTCCAGTTAGTTATCCGAAACCCACATCGAATCGTAATGGTGAATCTTTGTAATTGATAAATTTACTTTATCTGTGAATCTGTGAATGAAGATAAGCGTTATAGATTATATCACTTATCGATATTGATATGATTGAATCTGTGATGATTGATGTTGTTGCACTATTGTGTGAAACCCCTGGACTACACCTGTGACGCCCCACCTCTATACCCACGCTAGACAAGAACATTACGGTGAATGCTGTCGACTAGCATGGAGAATAAGGCTGTTGAGGAGCGACCATCCATGTAATTTCTTTGCGCGAGCACCGATATGTCAGATAATATAACATGCATTCTATTTCAAGAGGAAATCCGACATACCGACACAAACTCAAAGCTACTACACAGTGGCTATATAAATCCTTCGGAAAACAAACATAGAAATAAACATAACATAAATCAGTCACAGACAATTCATATCACAAAGGCGGAATAAGATATGAATACTACACTAGGAAGTGTACATCAGAGTAGTGGTCTAAAAAGATCCACAATATCACAAAAGAATAGTTACACGAACTACACAAAAGAATAAGTATACATTAAGGAGTCTATATCTCAAATGTATACAACCAAATAACTACTAATCTTAGTAGTTAACCCAAAAGTCAAGGAGTTAATCCCGGATGAGAAGTCAAGCAAAAGCACCTGTAACATCTCGGTCTGACCCGAGTATTATTTAATAAGAAAATAATAAACGGATCAGTCTAACTATAAATATCGGATGAAACGATATAGAATAAGAGATATGACTAAACACGTAATAATCACAATGCCAAGCTGTGATATATATATATATATATACTTAGTTGATAATCATCGAGAGATTAATCAATGTCACCAAATCTACACAAGAATCAAAGAAGTGTCATACATCTTTATTTCGTTCATCAAACCACAAATATTGACGATAATATCAATGTCAATCACCAAAGTCAAAGACGCACAAATTCCAGAAGACTACACAAGAAATCCAGAAATCACAAAAGTCAATGACACACAAATTCACCAATGCACAAATATTGATAAAACTTATCAATGGAAATCACGAAAATTGGTGAAACACAAATTCTAGAAATCTACACAAGAAATCCAGAAATCACAAAGGGGGGGAGGCCTATCACAAACGGGAGCATAAAGCTCACCAACACGTGTATCACAAACGGAACGCTAATTCCATGGTCGCTAACCATCACAAATTGAGCCGAAGCTCCACAAACGGCCCGAAGACCATGGGTTGCTACCCCATCACAAATTGAGTCGAAACTCCACAAAACGGGGTTTAGTCTCCCTCGCAGACAAAGAGACATCGCACATTGCTAGTCTAAATCACAAAGATGATCGTCATGATCAACGAGAAGTGTCAATTACACTAAGCTAGTAAATATATGAGTTTAGCTTCATGTCCCATAACCACTTGCTTAACTTAAATATTTACGAACAAACTGTAAATCTCCACTAGAAAATTGTCACAAGAGGTTCAATCGAACAAGTCCAAGAATTAACCGACAAAGTAAACGCAAACGTTTCATACCACTTGTTTTACTAAGCCGTTTAATTAGATTTCTCATACGAGTGAGGTAAAGGTTTGTATATACTAATAGATTGGAAAACGGTTTTATAAACGAATTTGGTACTAAAAGAGTATTGAAATCGTTTGAGTAAAGAGTTTTGATATTTACTACTAGTATAGGAAACCTTTATATTTTTAAAGTGACAAATCACGAAGAAGGTTGTAAGAACGATCAATCACAAAAATTCACATACGAAGACGTGAATAAAATCCAACGAAATCGATAAAGGATCCAGCGAAGTGGATATTCAAAAATCCCTAAAAAGAGTCATCAAAGTCATAATAGATGATATCAACAAATAGGATTATCACGAATCGATTTAAATTGGAATTCCAATCCAAAAAGGCAAATTGGACTCAAACAGCAGGTTCAGTCGACTGAACAGAGAATTTCAGTCGACTGACCCTGTACATGGAAATTTTCCAGGTTCAGAAAACTTTCTGCTTCCAGTTTCAGTCGACTGTGCAGAGTTTTTCAGTCGACTGAATCACGCCTGGAAACTCTCGGGTTTCAGGTTCAGTCGACTGAACAGAGTTTTTCAGTCGACTGAATCATGCCTGGGCTGTTTTTCAGCCTTATACAAATGAAGAGCAAACTCTTCCAAAATGCAATCGGACGAACATTGGCTCTAAGGGTTTATGCCAATCGGCAACCCGGCCCTATATGCTCCTCGATGCATCACCAAAAGCATGATCAAACATCCATAAAAGGATTTTACACAAATTTGACTTAAAAACCCATAAATTGGAATATTTACAAAACCAATCCAAATCAAGAGCAAATTCTCATGAAGAAGTGTTAGGAATTCATACCTAACAACCAAAGATAATTATAGTCATAGATGTGAGATAAAAATCTCACTTTTAAACTAAATTTATGAAGATGAAGCTTGAAAGCAATGGCAAGAACAAGCACTCTTCAATTCCAACTCAACAAGCTTGAATCTAAGCTTAAAAGAGAAACATTCCCTAAATTAGGTTTAGGAAAATTCTGAAATTGAATGGAGAAAGAGTTGGAGAAGGTGAAGGAGATGCTTACCAAAGGGTTCTTCTTGAGTTTGGAGCAAGGAATTTGATTTGCAAGAAAGTTAGGGCTTGGAGTTTTAATCCTTTTTCCTCTCCACCATTTTCAGTTGGAGCTTGAGTCTGAGGAGTTAGAATGAAGTAATGAAGAGGAGAGGGGGATTGGGACTGAGTTAGTAAGTAGGTTCAGCCCAAACCAAAGCCCAAAGCAAAAAGTAGCAAAATTCAACTTTCTCCAAACATATCGAAGCTTATACTCAAAAAGGTCGCAAACGGCATTTTGAACTCAATGGAGGTGGTCTCGAGTCATAATTCGACCGTATGCAAAAAGTAGCTTTTCGGACAAAAATCCGACTAACGATAAAATATTTAAATAAAATATTTAAATATAAAATCGATAAATATGCGGGTTGTTACAGACTCCCCTCCTTAAAGAAATTGCGTCCTCGCAATAAGTAAGAAGGAAATACATGAAGTAACAACCATAGAAGCATATTAACACAAAAGAAAATTTTGAAATAGGAAGTTCACCCTAAAGTGCACAAAAGAGTTAGCAGGAAATCTAGTGAAACTTCAATTTCCACAATAACACCGGGCTCAAGAATGAAAACCGGAATCCCTAAGGCATTCCCGTAGATAAAAGACGTGGGGAAACGTCAAGAATAGCAGAAAATTGAGCCGGTGCAATGGCGTAGTACCAAAATGGTACGCCCGAAAAACTAGAAACTCAAACAATTTGGGACATCAGCGTAGTACAAAAACGGTACACCCAATGAATCAAATAGCAAAGACATCGATGTAGTACAACGGTACATCCGATGAATCAAATAGCAAAGACATTGATGTAGTACAACGGTACATCCGATGAATCAAATAACAAAGACATCGATGTAGTACAAACGGTACATCCGATGAATCAAAAGCAAAGACATCGATGTAGTACAGCGGTACATCCGATGAATCAAAAGAAAAGACATCGATGTAGTACAACGGTACATCCGATGAATCAAAAGAAAAGACATCGATGTAGTACAACGGTACATCCGATGAATCAAAAGCAAAGACATCGATGTAGTACCAACGGTACATCCGATGAATCAAAAGCAAAGACATCGATGTAGTACAACGGTACATCCGATGAATCAAAAGCAAAGACATCGATGTAGTACAACGGTACATCCGATGAATCAAAAGAAAAGACATCGATGTAGTACAACGGTACATCCGATGAATCAAAAGCAAAGACATCGATGTAGTACCAACGGTACATCCGATGAATCAAAAGCAAAGACATCGATGTAGTACAACGGTACATCCGATGAATCAAAAGCAAAGACATCGATGTAGTACAACGGTACATCCGATGAATCAAATAGCAAAGACATCGATGTAGTACCAACGGTACATCCGATGAATCAAAAGCAAAGACATCGATGTAGTACAACGGTACATCCGATGAATCAAAAGCAAAGACATCGATGTAGTACAACGGTACATCCGATGAATCAAATAGCAAAGACATCGATGTAGTACAAACGGTACATCCGATGAATCAAAAGCAAAGACATCGATGTAGTACCAACGGTACATCCGATGAATCAAAAGCAAAGACATCGATGTAGTACAACGGTACATCCGATGAATCAAAAGCAAAGACATCGATGTAGTACAACGGTACATCCGATGAATCAAAAGAAAAGACATCGATGTAGTACAACGGTACATCCGATGAATCAAAAGCAAAGACATCGATGTAGTACCAACGGTACATCCGATGAATCAAAAGCAAAGACATCGATGTAGTACAACGGTACATCCGATGAATCAAAAGCAAAGACATCGATGTAGTACAACGGTACATCCGATGAATCAAATAGCAAAGACATCGATGTAGTACCAACGGTACATCCGATGAATCAAAAGCAAAGACATCGATGTAGTACAACGGTACATCCGATGAATCAAAAGCAAAGACATCGATGTAGTACAACGGTACATCCGATGAATCAAATAGCAAAGACATCGATGTAGTACAAACGGTACATCCGATGAATCAAAAGCAAAGACATCGATGTAGTACCAACGGTACATCCGATGAATCAAAAGCAAAGACATCGATGTAGTACAACGGTACATCTGATGAATCAAAAGCAAAGACATCGATGTAGTACAACGGTACATCCGATGAATCAAATAGCAAAGACATCGATGTAGTACAAACGGTACATCCGATGAATCAAAAGCAAAGACATCGATGTAGTACAACGGTACATCCGATGAATCAAAAGCAAAGACATCGATGTAGTACAACGGTACATCCGATGAATCAAAAGCAAAGACATCGATGTAGTACAACGGTACATCCGATGAATCAAAAGAAAAGACATCGATGTAGTACAACGGTACATCCGATGAATCAAATAGCAAAGACATCGATGTAGTACAACGGTACATCCGATGAATCAAAAGAAAAGACATCGATGTAGTACAACGGTACATCCGATGAATCAAAAGCAAAGACATCGATGTAGTACAATGGTACATCCGATGGATCAAATCCCAATCAATTCGGAACACTGACGCAGTACAAAAACGGTGCGTCCAATGAACCGAACACAATAAAAGGACATCGGACGCTAGTCCTTAAAAGGAATGAGATAAAGCTCAATAAAACGAAGTATACCAAAACGTCCGATGAACTTGATAGAAAAATAATTCCATTCAGACAACATCAAAAAAATCAACCACTTGTTGCCTACGACAAAGCACATTGGCAACACGATTTCCCTTTTCGGGAATAAAAGAATATCAAGATCATAAGATGCTAGGAACTCGAGTCAACAAGCAGTTCCTTAAGAGAACATAAATATTCCAAAGATTTATGATCGAGATGGAGAACAAATTTCTTCCCCAAAGATGATGATGTCAAATTCCAAAAGCAAAAACAATAGCCTCAAACACTAGATCATGAGTGGCATATCTAGTCTCGATAAGCTATAATGATTTAGAAGCACAAGCGATATCACGTTCTCCTTTGCAAGAGAATGGCATTCCAAACCAATACGACTAGTATCGGTACAAATAGCAAAGTCTTGGTTCCCCTTCAGGAATCACAAGAAAGAATAAGAATATCGAAAAGAAAGGACTTCTTTTAAATAATCTTCTTTCCTGAAAAGTTAAAACTTTCAAAATTACATCTATCATTATGTAATAATCTTTCTAGAAAAATTTACATTTTTACAAGTCAATATATCGTGTCTGATTGTCACATCAAAGCGTTTAGGAAATTCCTATCGATAACGTTGATCAAGCGCATCGACTAAAATTCTTAAAGCACTCAACGGGCAATACAATCACAAAATCATCTTTTATAGGATAAATAAATCTCTTAAAAAGTTTTAAGAATATTCTTTGTTCGTTTCAAGAACAAAATAAAATTGCACTTATGATTAAATCTTATGAAAAAGATTTGCAAAATCTTAAATTACTATTTTCATCCAAAATCAATAAATACAAGAATGGTCTCATCGAAATATTCATAGAATATTCGATTTATAAAATGGATGAAATAAGTTGGACAAATTGAATGACAAAATAAGTCATTCATAAGAATCATGACGAGTGCGGAATGCGATAAATGGATTTCCGCAACTCGTAGCAAACGAAAACCGGTGGTAAAGTCAAACTGAAAAGACCTTAACACCCCACAAAAGATTTCTTAGGGGATAATCCTAAGACAAACTCAAAAATACCGGAAAATTTCTCAAACTACATGAATGAGAGAAATAACACTTTCCTTATAAGTGGGCTTAAGGAATAAAATGATGCCATCAAGTTGGAATCAAAATCATAAAGGAAAAATAGAAATCTACTTAACAGATTGAAAATGTCGAAGATGAATAGTCCACTCGAAAAAATAGGATATGGGCTTCACAATGATTAAGCCAATCCTTGCAGAAAGGTCAATTCCGAAGCCAAAGCAAAAATATTGGCTCGGAAAGAAAAGTCACATAAAACAATTTCGACATCTAAACAAAAGCAAATTGAGTGTTGCGGATCTACCATCCGGATTCGCAATTCTCAATGAAGTCAATAAGCCCAAAATATTCAAAGAAAAAGAATCGACAAGTTCTTTTGATATAAAAATAATGAGATGAAACCCATATAAAAAAGAACTCAAATAAGAAGATCACAAAATAAATGTAACCAAGGATTAAATGAGTAATACCTTGACCAAAAGTTGCAGCTTTCCTTCTCACTTGCTTGGAAGCTTAGGACACGAAGATAAAAGATGACCCGAACCTTTGCAATAACGGCAAAAGAGGGGTTTCGGGCACTCCCTTACATGGTGGTCTGTGGAACCACAATTGTAGCATCGTCCACGACTAAAGGTAGGAACATTTGCTACCAGAGTTTGTTGCTTTCCTTTCTTATAAGAATCGGGGCCTTTGAATTTGATAGGCCTCTTCAAGTTATTGTCGAAGTTCTGTTGGGCATGCACAACTTCAACATCACCTTCATTATCGGCCTCTTCAAGACGAAGAGCGATATCAATAAGCTGATCAAATGAAACCTCAAGTTTCAGGAGTAATGGCTTCTTAAGATTCTTATTCAAGCCATAGACAAATCTCTGATTTTTCTTCAATGGGGTATTAATGTACTCAACCCCGTATTTGGACAGAGATTCGAAGGATGCGACATAGTCTGTCACAGAAGATTCACCTTGAACAAGGTCTATGAAACGCCGGGCTAAGGTTACTTTTTCAGCCTCCGGCACAAATTTCAATTCGAATCTTTCCCGGAATTGCTCCCAAGTAAGATCCGCCTCAACGATTTCAGAAATTAAAAGCTCATACCAATCCAATGCTCTTTCTTGGAGCATGCTAGAAGCTACTTGGACTCGATGAAGGTCAATAAGATTCATGCGAGAAAAGATGCGATCGCATGATTTGAGCCAAGCTTGAATTTCAATAACACTCTCGGATCCCCTGAATGGCCCTCTACCCAAATCGGTGTAGTCTCTGCACAAGCGTGCAAAACCGAATCTAGGATGAGTAGGCTCTGGATTGGGTCCGGCTGCTTGAGCGTTCTTAACAAGATCTAGAAGCTGCTGAGCAGACATAAATACTCCATCCTGGGGAGTAGCACTAGATTGACCGGCGCTGGAACGGCCTGGTCTAACCATTTCTCTTCTTTAAGAAAGAAAGAAAGAAGAGGAAAAAGTTATTCTCAAAATGAATATCAAGCAATCTTGATAGATAAAACAAGCAATCATAAAAGAAAATAGGATAGAACGGTACGAAGACCCGAATAAAATCCTAAAGCACAACTCCTAAGATGGACTTAGGACATGATCCTTGCTAAATTATTCAACATTGTTCCGAAGTTTGGCTCTGATACCAAGCTGTGACGCCCCACCTCTATACCCACGCTAGACAAGAACATTACGGTGAATGCTGTCAACTAGCATGGAGAATAAGGCTGTTGAGGAGCGACCATCCATGTAATTTCTTTGCGCGAGCACCGATATGTCAGATAATATAACATGCATTCTATTTCAAGAGGAAATCCGACATACCGACACAAACTCAAAGCTACTACACGGTGGCTATATAAATCCTTCGGAAAACAAATATAGAAATAAACATAACATAAATCAGTCACAGACAATTCATATCACAAAGGCGGAATAAGATATGAATACTACACTAGGAAGTGTACATCAGAGTAGTGGTCTAAAAAGATCCACAATATCACAAAAGAATAGTTACACGAACTACACAAAAGAATAAGTATACATTAAGGAGTCTATATCTCAAATGTATACAACCAAATAACTACTAATCTTAGTAGTTAACCCAAAAGTCAAGAAGTTAATCCCGGATGAGAAGTCAAGCAGAAGCACCTGTAACATCTCGGTCTGACCCGAGTATTATTTAATAAGAAAATAATAAACGGATCAGTCTAACTATAAATATCGGATGAAACGATATAGAATAAGAGATATGACTAAACACGTAATAATCACAATGCCAAGCTGTGATATATATATATACTTAGTTGATAATCATCGAGAGATTAATCAATGTCACCAAATCTACACAAGAATCAAAGAAGTGTCATACATCTTTATTTCGTTCATCAAACCACAAATATTGACGATAATATCAATGTCAATCACCAAAGTCAAAGACGCACAAATTCCAGAAGACTACACAAGAAATCCAGAAATCACAAAAGTCAATGACACACAAATTCACCAATGCACAAATATTGATAAAACTTATCAATGGAAATCACGAAAATTGGTGAAACACAAATTCTAGAAATCTACACAAGAAATCCAGAAATCACAAAGGGGGGGAGGCCTATCACAAACGGGAGCATAAAGCTCACCAACACGTGTATCACAAACGGAACGCTAATTCCATGGTCGCTAACCATCACAAATTGAGCCGAAGCTCCACAAACGGCCCGAAGACCATGGGTTGCTACCCCATCACAAATTGAGTCGAAACTCCACAAAACGGGGTTTAGTCTCCCTCGCAGACAAAGAGACATCGCACATTGCTAGTCTAAATCACAAAGATGATCGTCATGATCAACGAGAAGTGTCAATTACACTAAGCTAGTAAATATATGAGTTTAGCTTCATGTCCCATAACCACTTGCTTAACTTAAATATTTACGAACAAACTGTAAATCTCCACTAGAAAATTGTCACAAGAGGTTCAATCGAACAAGTCCAAGAATTAACCGACAAAGTAAACGCAAACGTTTCATACCACTTGTTTTACTAAGCCGTTTAATTAGATTTCTCATACGAGTGAGGTAAAGGTTTGTATATACTAATAGATTGGAAAACGGTTTTATAAACGAATTTGGTACTAAAAGAGTATTGAAATCGTTTGAGTAAAGAGTTTTGATATTTACTACTAGTATAGGAAACCTTTATATTTTTAAAGTGACAAATCACGAAGAAGGTTGTAAGAACGATCAATCACAAAAATTCACATACGAAGACGTGAATAAAATCCAACGAAATCGATAAAGGATCCAGCGAAGTGGATATTCAAAAATCCCTAAAAAGAGTCATCAAAGTCATAATAGATGATATCAACAAATAGGATTATCACGAATCGATTTAAATTGGAATTCCAATCCAAAAAGGCAAATTGGACTCAAACAGCAGGTTCAGTCGACTGAACAGAGAATTTCAGTCGACTGACCCTGTACATGGAAATTTTCCAGGTTCAGAAAACTTTCTGTTTCCAGTTTCAGTCGACTGTGCAGAGTTTTTCAGTCGACTGAATCACGCCTGGAAACTCTCGGGTTTCAGGTTCAGTCGACTGAACAGAGTTTTTCAGTCGACTGAATCATGCCTGGGCTGTTTTTCAGCCTTATACAAATGAAGAGCAAACTCTTCCAAAATGCAATCGGACGAACATTGGCTCTAAGGGTTTATGCCAATCGGCAACCCGGCCCTATATGCTCCTCGATGCATCACCAAAAGCATGATCAAACATCCATAAAAGGATTTTACACAAATTTGACTTAAAACCACAAAAATTGGAATATTTACAAAACCAATCCAAATCAAGAGCAAATTCTCATGAAGAAGTGTTAGGAATTCATACCTAACAACCAAAGATAATTATAGTCATAGATGTGAGATAAAAATCTCACTTTTAAACTAAATTTATGAAGATGAAGCTTGAAAGCAATGGCAAGAACAAACACTCTTCAATTCCAACTCAACAAGCTTGAATCTAAGCTTAAAAGAGAAACATTCTCTAAATTAGGTTTAGGAAAATTCTGAAATTGAATGGAGAAAGAGTTGGAGAAGGTGAAGGAGATGCTTACCAAAGGGTTCTTCTTGAGTTTGGAGCAAGGAATTTGATTTGCAAGAAAGTTAGGGCTTGGAGTTTTAATCCTTTTTCCTCTCCACCATTTTCAGTTGGAGCTTGAGTCTGAGGAGTTAGAATGAAGTAATGAAGAGGAGAGGGGGATTGGGACTGAGTTAGTAAGTAGGTTCAGCCCAAACCAAAGCCCAAAGCAAAAAGTAGCAAAATTCAACTTTCTCCAAACATATCGAAGCTTATACTCAAAAAGGTCGCAAACGGCATTTTGAACTCAATGGAGGTGGTCTCGAGTCCTAATTCGACCGTATGCAAAAAGTAGCTTTTCGGACAAAAATCCGACTAACGATAAAATATTTAAATAAAATATTTAAATATAAAATCGATAAATATGCGGGTTGTTACAACACCATACACACACAAATATGGATTTCACGAGGAAATCGGTTAAGTCACAGATATTTGAATTTAATTCAAAATAGTTTTAAAAGTTGAATTTTGAATCCAAACGGTTTTGGAAATGGAATTAGGTTAATATGAAAAGCTTTTGAAAAGGGGTTTTAAGGATAAAGGTTATTTTGAATAACTTGACAAAGTTTTGGAATTTAAATAATTTTATTTAAATTTGAATTCAAGATTTGAAAATTGAATTTCATGTTTGGAAATTAGGGTTTAAAGATGTTATACAAAGTTATAAATGTATTTATATGGATTTAAACCATTTTTAAAGTATGGTTTTGAGAATTTGAATTTAACCTAAGTTTTATATTTGAAAGGCTTTAACTTGAGCAAATATAATCGGATTTTTACAAAATGAAAACTATTTTTTTTCAAATAATAGAAGCTTTCATATAAGGAATGAATTTCCAATTCGTGTTAAAGAGATTTCAATTTGAAATGAAATGGGTTTCCAAGTTATGAATGAACCTTTGGAAACGGGTTTTGAAAGCTATAAAACGAGTCTTTGATTTAAAGATCAGATGAGGTAATCCAATTTGAAATGGAATTGTTTTGAAAGGCTATGAATGAATCTCTATGAAAGATTGGTGAACCTTGTTTTAAATTGAAAAGGGTCTTAAAAGTGAATTTTTTGTTTAAAAGATTTAAGTGTGGAAATTGTTTAAACCATTGAAGGTTTTTGAAATGAATCTTTTGTTAAAAATTGGAAATGGTAATTTGTTTTAACCATTTGAATGAAAGGTTTTTGGGATTTAAGCTATGATTTAACTGAGATCCCATATCCGTATGTTTTTAAATATTGCGCTCATTATTCGGTTTAGCCGGGAGTGGACCTTGTGTCATATAACCCATTCCGAATAATGATACGACGTTATGGCTAGCATTTGAAGACCGGTGGTGAAGACCGGGTATTTGCGAGAATGATAGGATGACCTATCGATTGTCTCTGCACTGAGTAGCTACGGTATAGAGATTTCCTAAGTGATGGAAAGTCCGATCGGGATTGTGAATACCCGGATTGCAAGGGCTTCTTTGGAAGTGCCTTCGGTTCTGTTTGAGCCCGGATAAGACGTGTACGGATGTGTGTCTGACATTACACTTTGAGATGCAAAGCTGGTTTCTATCAAATACATTTATGTTTGGTAGCGGGGATTTATTCTCTTAGCTTAACACCCTTCTCTGAGACGTACGAGCTCAGAGGTTATGTAGTTGATGGTTACTAGTGATACATTCCCAATTTGGTAGTGTGGCATGCTGAGTGCTGCTATGTGTTGCTGGTCATTTGTTGATCAAAGCAAGGCTTTTGAGAAAAAGCATAGCTTTGTAGACGAGACTTCGTCGAGCCTCACAATCCGAAAATGGTCAAAACAGGAATGTTGCGGCAATGTTTTTAGGGTCGCGTCCCTAGGGTATGTCCATGTTCTTCTGAATAAAATGTGGTATCATGGTATGGAGCCCAGATATTTAACCTATGTGGTTACTGCAAATACATTACTTTGTGGTTGTTGGTGTTGAGGGCCCTCGGATAAAGGTCGGTAAAGACCGGGGATGGCATAGCTCATGTGTTAGTTACCTAGTTGCAGCTTGGTTAAAGCGTGAGGTAGTGTCGGCCTTGTTTAGCAGAGATCCGGTTAGGTTCTCGAGGGCGTCCTTCCAGAGGCGTATCCATTTCGGTAAAGGAAATTCCTTAGCCTAACCATTCGTTGGAAACCCAATCATCAAGTACACGCCCTTCGATTTCAATTGTATAACCTTCCATTCTTAAATGGTAGTTATAGTAGGCATACGACGAAATGTGGTATGCAGGATAAGATTAATATTATATTTTCGAAAGGTTTTCTGCACTATGAACTAATGATAACATCAAATGGTTTTCACGTATCAAGCATTTTAGACTGTCATAAGGAAACATCGCCTCCCAATGTGCGCTTGCATTGTGTGTGTGGCGGGAGACCTTATGGCAGTTTCACTTTCCAAAAAGCATTGCGGTTTTCAATATTTTAATATCTTTGTTGTTGTTTAGAAAATAAAACCATTTTTGTTTGCCCATACCAGTCTCATGACTGACCCGGAGTTTATTGTTCCCTTCCTAAACTCTGGGTACCCATAATTTTCCACACGGGCAGCCTAGAGTTGGGTTTTTCAGATGGTAGATATCGATTCAGTAGCTTTCAGCTTTCTCTTTGTAATTCTTTGGAGACTTTGGATATTGAAGCCTTTGGTTAGGATGATTGACCGTACTTAGCTTGGTGCAACGTGATGGGGGTTCGAGCTATCTATGGAGATTGCTGATATTGGAGTTATCTCTTTTGCTATTTGATTTCCGCTGTTGTTTATTGTCTCTGATATTCTTGTATCATATTGATATCATTATGGTATATCATTGGATATAGTATTCATTGGAGTTGTATTTGATATTCATTTCTTTTTCTTCCGTTGTGTTGATTACTTAATTGTGTTATAAGCTCTGGCGAGCCAGATTCGGCGTTTGAATCTGCGACATTCGAGTGCAAGTGAAGTACGGGTGCCGATTTTCGAAGGCCGAGTCAGGATCGTTTTATTTGGTATCAGAGCTGAAGGTTGAAACTTTAGCTCAGGAGTATAACATATTAAGTAACTCATTAGAGATAGGGTGAAGTATACCCAAGAATGAGTATATCCCTAAGATATCCGTTCGTATGCCTCCGTAAATTCTCTTACTATCCACTGATAGTTAGTGTGAGTGTAAGAAGAGGATGAGATTGGGGACAGGGAAGTACCACTACATACGGTCAATGCCCTGTAACAACAACGGAAACAATCTTCGATAATTGTATTAATTTGATATTTGATATTCATTTCTTTTTCTTTCGCTGTGTTGATTACTTAAGAATGGTTAATTTGTCAGGGTTAATTAATTGAGAATAGTTAACCAAATGGGATAATTACTTAATGAAAGTAATTAGCGATAACTAATTTAGATGAAAAAATTAAAGGACGATTAATTATGATTAATGGTTAATGGATGATTAATTAATTAATTTATTTGTAATTAATTAATGTTAAAAGCGGGATTTGAGGGTAATCTAAGTGATTTAAAATTGATTATTAACTTAATTGAAGATTAATTAAATTAACTAGGAATTATATATAATAAATCTTGTTTATGTGATGATTTAATGATATTGGATGACTTGGATTGTGAATATCTCTGATATTGAGTTATGATGTACGGTGATATGATATGATGGATTGTACAGTAATACTAAGGAGTATCAATTGATAATTAACTTTTTTGTGTGATTATGACACCTTGTACTATGGCTGATATGTATCACTTAAACTGGAATTAGAAATGACATTATATTCGAAGAGACTGGAGTCGGGTATCAGTAAATACCCGAAACCACTTCGATTTGTAATCTTTTATAAATTCCTTATGGATTTGATATGTGAAATCAATAAGCTGGAAATGGAATGATTTAAGTAATTGAACCCTTTAATCTATGTAGAGGTACTTAGATATTAATGAGTAAAAAGTGTTGACTATAATAAATTGAGAACTGGTAGTGAAGTACGAGTTACCTCGGGTCTTAAATAAGTTTTATGAATTAAAATTTCATGTTAGATGGGTTTACTCATGCTGGTTTCCAGCCTGAACCGGGTGTTACTTTGATGTAATGCTTCGGTCAGACTGAGCATTATAGATTTTCAGATAAGGACGTTCTGGAGCTTAGAAGGCGAGCTGCATGGCGGGAACGTATGGAGTGTATTCCGCTGTGATATATATTATGGTTGTTTTCCTGGGGCATGTGATTTTAACTGTCCAGTGTTTTGTGTAAATGTTTTAACTCTGATGTATTAAATATAAATTAACTGATACAGTTTTCCTTTGTATAACTGATATTATTTGATATTATTTTTTATCCGCTGTGAATGTGAGAATCTGCGTTTGGTGTTTCTGTTTCTTCTTCTATCTCTTATCTTCTTTTCCTAACTATCTGGAATTTTCGGGATCGAAAATTCTGGGTTGTTACAAATGTATAAAACAGATATAGTTCCTTCTGTATAAAGATCATTCATTTATCTATTATATAATGTTGCTCTACATTTGTGAGATTTCGATATTGTTTTCAATTTCTTCTTCCACCTTTTTCTTTTTTAACCCTAATGATTCGTATTTCCGTCCACTTTGAGTTGAACTATTGGAGAATATTATCGTCTCAAAGAGGTACGGATTGCAGGTCATTACACTTGGTATCAGAGCTGAAGGTTAAGTGAGAACCTTGCTTTGGTAGGGATTAATCATTAGAAATAGAGTCCGTAGTACTCTAGAATGAGTTTGAGTGTATTAATAGATATGAGCACGTATTTGTTAGTAAATATAAAAATTGTTTTATATTGTGTTGATTGGTTTGTTGAGTGGTTATTTCTGGTCAATACGAGTACTTAACGTTATTGATAGGGATCTCTAAACACTTGTACAGAACAATAAGACACGGTATTGTTTTATTAGAGTAAATGGAATAATTTTGCACAAATTATTTTTATATATGAAAGAAATAATTTTCAAACGCTATTATAGCCATATATGGTTGCTTGGTTGTTAGGAAGTGATAATATTAAATTATTATCTTGGTTAAGTGAAAATTGAACAAAAATTGAAATTATAACCAAAGTTAAGAAATTAACTTATATAACAAAATGGAGTTTGTAAATGTGAATTATAAATGTGGTTTATAATTGGAAATGAAATGAAATTCCAGAGTAATATTTTCATATAAGTTGAAAGGATATGGAATTTGGAAATTTAATTTCCTTTGAGTTTGCAAAAGACTATGGAGGAATAATAGTGATATTATGTAGGAAATATTTTTAAATTGGATTTGAAATCTGGTGAGATTTGGAATTTAAAATATATTAAAAGGTTTTTGAAAGACTAAAAACATTGAACTCTTTTCGGTTGTTGGAAAATAAGTTCGATGATGACTGCAGCATCATCGATGTTCATTTTCGAGTTACCAAGAGAGGAATTGCTACCAAAATGTTTTAAATTGAAATTGTTTGCAAAAGTTGGGTTTGATTTGGAAATGCAAAAGATTTTGGATATAGTTGATTTCAAATGTGTTTGAAATGTTGAGAAATTGTTTAAACTCTGGAAGTTTAATTAAAAATTCTTATGGAAATATGAATGTGTTTGATAACTTACAAAATTTGAAATTTGTTAGAAAGAAATTCAACTTGAAAGAGTTAGATAAAGGTAAGTATGACGATAAAGTGTAGTGGTAGGCGAACCAATTAAGAAAAGTCAATCAAAGAGGATTAATAAATGCGATGTAAATAAGTTGAAGAACTTATAGGAGTTTAATATTTGAATTGAAACGAAATTTAACTTGGACTAAGTTAAATAAAAGTGAATAACAAATTTTTGTTAGTTGATTAAGTAAAATGGTTATTGAAATGGTTATTGAAATAAATTTGTGAATGAAAAAATGAATTTACATTTGTTAATATATAGAATTGAACCTGAATGTTAGAATTAAATTTGAATTGGGTTAAAAAAGGTGAAATGGAAAATTAGTCAAGTTGGACTAAATAAAACAAAGGATAAAAAATAAAATTAGTAAGTATACTAATTCATTTAAGTGGGTATGTAAATAAATTAAAATTGAATATTGGAATGATATTTAATTTAAATTGTGTAAAGTAAATTAAAGTTGAAGAATTAGTTTGAAGTGGACTAAAATAATAAAAGTTTGGAAATGAAATCCATTGAGATTTAAAATAAATTAATAAGTGGAACTAATTAAATCTGGTTTGGGATAAGGTTAATAAAAATTCAATATTTAAAAATGGAAGGTAAATTAAATTCAGAATGAAATTGAAAATTTAAGTTAAATATAAATATATGTGAAAACTTAA
This sequence comes from Allium cepa, assembly GCA_030765085.1. NCBI lineage: Eukaryota > Viridiplantae > Streptophyta > Magnoliopsida > Asparagales > Amaryllidaceae > Allium > Allium cepa. The sequence goes on along the minus strand of CM060944.1, from coordinate 381,668,738 downwards.
GTGTTGAAGTGAAAATAAATACGAGAAATGTATAAACTATTCATATTACACTTAAGAAAGGGTTGGTGAAATTCTTAAGTAAATTTGGTTTTGGGAAAAATATTCTAAGTTAATATTTGAATAAAGATTTAATAAAAATGGTGATAAGGAAATATTGGATGAGTGGATGAAAATAAAAAATAAAGGTATATAAAAGAGAATTGATATAGCTAATAATCAATTGATATAAATACGTAGGATGTACGTATATTATTTTCTTCGCATAGCGATTTGTTCCTGATTCGAGCACAGAATTTCTTGATATTTATATCGATCCGAGTTGCGATTGCTCACTCGATTTTCGATGGAAAACCCTGGATATGGATTTTTGATTGATTCTAGAAACTCTCTATCATAGTTTGTGGCTATGCAAGGAGAATGACGATTTCTGATCAAGAAGCCAGATCTGAGTCCGCACACGATAGTCGGGTGGACGATACTAGTTCGAAAGTGAAATTATGCGATCGAGTGGGCGATCGGATTTGATTTTGTATATGGATGATATGTGTGCATCATACGGCTTAAGTAAAGTAAATATTGAAAATTTGGTAAAAGAAGTGAAACGAAATGATTTTGAACTCTTTGATTGGATATTATTGCCAAGTGAGGTGCATATAGTTAAAAGAAAAGAAAAATTGATGTTTTTGATTTCAAAAGATAAATTTGAATTGCCCGACAAAAAGGTATGTAATTAAAATTGTCATATGAAATTTGATGGTTTTTTGATCTAGCCACTTGGCCTTTGTTTTCTTTTGAAATTTGGGGGCCCGTAGAGGCATTTTGTAGTTGTTCCGAGCTAGCCGCGCAAAGGAGATGTTGGCGAAATTTTTCGAAAATTTAGAAAGTTAGAAAAATGTTAAAGAAATTTTTGATAATTTAAATTTGGTTTTAAATTACAATTTAAATATTTAGGTAAACAATATTGTTTTGGAAGCTATGGATGAATTTGGGAAGTAAGGGTGATAATGTGTCTTTAATACAAAGATTGTGCTAGGAAATTGTTAGGATCTATTTGGTTTTACGAAAAAGTTCACGGGTTATGGATCATTCTTCTCAACTAGTAATTTTGGGGATGAAATTCTTTTAAGGGGGAGGAATGTAACGACTCGGGATTTTAGATATTTAAAATTGGAATATTTAATTGATTTTAAATATTTAAGAGTTAATTTTAACTTGAATTTCAAATATTAATATTTATTGGATGATTAAATTTTTGGATTTAATAATTGGAAATTGGGTAAAGATATGAAATCTTGGTTTTTAAGCCTATTAAAATAATTTGAAGGCTTGTAAATTTTATATTGATAATACTGAAGGTAATAAAACTTTTGAAATTGAATTTTAAAGTGTTTTGTTCAGTTTTGAAAATATATTGTTTAAATCGATATTTAAAAATAGCCTTCCGAGGCACAATCTCGGATTTCGACGAAACCAGTTCCACTGGATCCGTAATAGTGTATTATTATCGGATTTTAAATTTTGTAGTATTTGGAGTTGTCGTGTGATCGTACGGTAGATAAATTCGCTGAAATCTATCTCGGAAATTCAATATAATAATTGAGTCCAAAAAGCTATCTTCTCCGTACGACCGAATTAGGACTCGAAGCTTTTTCCATTGTGTTCAGAATAGGGGTATAACATTATAAACACCTGGCGGCATGCCTTGATAGCATGTAAAAAAATTAAGCTTCGAATTGAAGTCGATTTAAATTTGAATTTAAATTTGATATATATATTTTATATTCTGAATAACTTTCGGCTGTAATTCCATTCACATCAAATGTTTTTCTTTCTTTTCTTGTCACTATAGCAGAATAATATTTTCACGCAAGGAAAAACACGTGTCCTCTCTGAGACCCGTCTTCTGTAGGATGAAACCAAAATCTCATCTCCCTTTTTATCTCCGTTCAAACCCGATTACCCTTTCCCTTTCTCTTAGCAAATTCATGAAATCGAACTCCCCTCTTTTCGTACAATCTGAACAAATCAAAAAAGGGACTATCGCACGTTCATCTCCTCATTTCTTCTCAATTTCTGACAACCGCTTATGCCTATTTTTCTTTCCTCTGGAACCCAATTGAAATCAAATTTGTATACTCAAATTGATTCACAGTTTATCGTGGGAAGGCACGACGAAGAAGGCATGGCGGCAATTCAAATGTACGAGCCAAACTCGATTGCAGTGGCAAGGGAGGCTCGCTCGTAGGCGAAGGTTGGGGCGAGTCGCTCGCGTGGATCGCATGTAGGCGAAGAGTGCATTGACTTTAGCCGAAGAGAGATTGCTGTGAGGTATTGGATTTTGGGTTTTCTTTTTATTTTTTATTTATTTAAATTCAATATGAAATGCATGTGTATATATCGGTTAGATAAATTTAAGTACAGGAAGGAAATTATATATTACAGTAAAATACAAAACATTCCTATATTTAACAATTTAATATATATGTCTATATATATACACACACACACACATATATACAGAAACAACGTAAGTAGTAAAGTATAAAGTATACTTTATGCCAATTATTTCCTTCAATCCAAAGATTATATATGTAATGTATATACATATATATAGGTAAAACAGAAGGTGATATATATACATAAGATTTAGAAAATAGTAAATGGTAATATAGATTATTTTTATAAGTGTATATATATACATATATGTGGTTTCAAAGAAAAATAAATATACATATATACATTTTAAATTTACTAGTTTGATTTTAGAATAATGTATTATGAAGATTAATTTTTTTAATAAACCTATTTAATTATTTTAGTTACTAAAAAGTTTTTTAAAAGGAAAATTGTTTATAACTAAATTATTAGTTTAAAACCAAAGTGTTAGTTAAGTTGAAGAAGTAATTAATTTTTCGATCAATTCAAATATTAGTAAGCAATATGCACGATGTTTATACAAGGTAAAAAATTGAGAAACAAGCCGGAATGGAAATGGGCTGCAAAAATAATCAAAGATGAGTTAATCTCACTCATTTGGATTTCCATTTAAATTTAAATAGTTAAAAATTTAAATTATTTGTTGATTACTTAATTGATGACATATTATCAGTCTAGATGTGATATTATATATAGTAGTAAATATATATTGGAGTGATTGATTTCCCGCATTATATAGTGGTTGAGACTCTATGCGCCCCGCATAATAGCAGATGACCCTTTATACGGCGATATCCCGTCTTGAAGCGGGTTGGTATTTTATATGGTGCTAACATCTATGGACGTAGGGAAACAGGTTAAAGGGATCCAATTGGATTCCTCAAAAATGTTGAGTATTATGCTGCAAAATTATTTATTGATGATAATATATTGCTGGATATATCATGACATTTTAAAAATGTAAATATTGAACTTTTTAAAAAGGGAAATTTAAAGTAAGAATTTATAGTAAAAATGGATAAATTTAAAAGGGAAGAATAGGAAGAGTAAATAGTTTATTTTTAAAATCCTACTTAATCAGTTCCAGAACATGGGAAAGAATAGAGTTTTTGAATAAATGTAAATTAAAAGGGTTTTAAAATTAAGGGCTTGAGCAATATTGATTTTAAGGTGCAAGGTATTTTTTTAAATATTAAGCTTTAAACAAGTCGGGAAACAAAAAGGAGAATATTGAAATTAAGTATGAAATGGGTATTTCGAATTTAAATAAGGTTTTAATCAAAAATAAAAAAAGTAAAATTGGAATTAATGGATTTTGAAATAAATTTGGGTAAATCAAAGTAAGTTTTAAAATGGAATTAATTCAGGGAATCGATTGGGAAATTGATTAGGTGTTTGGAAACTGTGATTTAAAGGAAAATGAGAGTATGGAAATTATAAACTAGGTTTATAAAGTGAAATAATTATCAGTGGATAATTTGAAAGTATAAATATACGGTGGGAATTTATAAAGGAATGGGTAAATTCTTTTAAACATAAACAATGGTTTTATTTTTAAAGGTGTGGGAAAGAAAGTTACGAGTTTGAGACGTAAATTAAATTGGGATAAGTCGAGAAGAATTTATTAACTGATTAAATGGACTGTTTTGGAATGAAAAGTATATTTTTGCTAAAAAGGCAAGTACATTTTCAAAGCAAATTTTTAAGTATAAGTTAGAGATTTTAAAGTGGTTTAAAAGAATGTTTTTGAAAGAAATTATTATTTAGTGGTTTTAAAAATTTTAAAGGTTAATATTTATTAAGTAAATTATATAAGTAAATTATTTTAAAGGTTTAACTAGTATTATGATTTAAAAGATAATTATTTAATACTTATGCCTTATAGAATAACTTTTATTTTAAAATTAGTTTTGGCTTAAGTTTTACATGATGAATTATTATAAAATTTCATAACTTGTATTTTAAATAAAGCGTATTAAGTAGTTTTTATTTTAAGTATTTTAAAGTAAATATTTTTGGATAAAGTGATTTAAATTATTTAAAAATCTAAAGTATAAAGACTTGGTGATTTTCAGTGGAAATAAAACAAATTGGGTGGAAATTTATTCCGCGAGAGAAAAAGTGATTTGAAAAGGGTTAAAGCGGGGAAAAATATCTTGTGAAGATATTTTCAAATAAATAATTTGGGAAATTATTAAGGCCTGATGGCTGTTTGTGGATGTTACAATGCGTTGATCGTTTCTAAGAGATCGGGATCAGGATTAATTTCCCGAAAACCACTTCGATCTGGTTTGAATGTTTTCATGAGGAAGACAAGAGCTTGGATTCAAAAATGGAGCAGTGAAGTGCAAGGGCTAATCGCTACTAATCCTTAGGGTGGTTCCAAAATGGATGTAGTAGGAGTAGTGCCTTCGGTTCCGTTCGGACCGGGAACGGACTTGTATGGATGAATGCTATCAGAACATCGTCAGGAGGACGATGAGCATTCTAAGTGAGATGTTTTCTAAAAACGTAATGCATAGCTTCGAGCCTCATCAACCGGGAATGGCTAAAATAGGGGAGATGCAGCAAGGCTAAGTGGCTAGCAACCAATTAGGGTAAGGTCATCCATGTCTAGATGTCCATTTTTATTCGGTTGTGTGGGCGGTTGCTGATCCCAACCGCGGGGTGATCTTATTCGAACTATCCAGTAAGGGGTAGCTCCGATCTTGTGTTGCAAGAGGTCGGGGGGATCCTCGGTACTCTGATCTAGACCAGGTGCTATGACGGGCGGTTCCCCAGTAGCCCTACCATTGATGGAAACCCAATCTCCAATAAGTGCCTTCGAACTTGTTTGTATACTAATTATGCTGGAGTTTAATGAATGTAACAATTTCGTCTATTTGAATAAGTATTTGTATATATAAACTACAATAATATCAGAGGATTTGATAAGAAATGTTTTGGTTATCATAAGGTAAAAACCCAACATGTTTATTTGTGGTGTGGTCTTACGAGATACCTTTAATTTCAAAGGATTTTGAAACTTTAAAATCCAATTGAGTTTGTTTTCTCACTCTGGTTTTCCAGACTGACTCGGTGTTATTTCATTATAATACTCGGGTCAGACTGAGTATTATAGAATACAGATTATGGATGGACTGCTATGGAGTTCAGGGTATGCGCTGGGTGGCGAGACATATCACCGTACTTGACTTATTTCCGCTGTGTATGGAATGTTGTATGTTCAACTTTGTGTGGACAAGTTATTATAAATGTCCAGTATTTTGCTATTGATTATGTTGTACTTTGATGATGTAATATATAAAACATATATAGTTCCTCCTGTATAAAGATCGGTCATTTATCTATTATATACTGTTTCGCTGCATTTATGAGGTTCTGATGTTGTTTTCTACTTCTTATTCTACCTCTTTCTTATTTAACCCTAATGGTTCGTATTCCGTCCACTTTGAGTTGAACTGTTAGAGAATATTATCGGCTTAAAGAGGTATGGATTTGCGGGTCGTTACAATAATTGGATCTTAAATGACTACGTTAACTAATCTGACTCCCTATTGATTATCGAAAAGATAAATTATGATTAAAAAAGTGATGAGTGTTGATATTAATCATATATTATAACTTGAGATAGTGTATTTAGTAAATTTCTTTAGAAATTTAAACAAGATTTATAATAACTTTTGATGGGTAAAAATTCCATGACCATATCTATTTCTATCATATTTATAACGACCATCACTCATCAAAATCCAATATGTATGTCAATATGTAGTATTTTAAACGGAAAATTATTCAGTTTTCATTTTTTTATATTTTAGCAACAAAAAAACATCCAAAGTATTACCTCTCATTTAAAAGTTCTCACGATTATGCATGGGTGAATAACTTGGAATTTTTTATTATGCGCTTTCATGCTTATTTAAAAGTCCTCACGGTATGCATGTATGGAACACATATCAAAATTGATTATTAAGTAGACAAGTTGATTCTAATCCCATTCAAAAGTCCTCACATTTATGCGTAGTTAGAAGATGCTTGAAATTTTTTTTTTTGATAAAAAGTTGGAATACTACTAATCTCATTTTAAAGTCCTAATGGTTATGCATGGTTAGTAGATATTCAAATTCCTGATATAAATATACCACAAATAGACATAGCAATATGGTTTTACACCATCCCTATCATTCTAAAGTGGAATATGTGCCTAGGAGAGTTTTGATTTTTATTGAAATTTAATATTTATACTCGATTGGGTATTAATATTGTATTAATGTCTATCACTTTATCTCCTTTTTTATAACACTATTACTCTTTTGCTGATCATAAAAGAGGGAGAGAAAAGTTAAGGATTTGGCAAATAAAGGTCAAATATTTTTTATTTACATATTTCCATCTAGGTCCATTTGCATGTTTTTATGTGTACACGAAGGGGGAGCTTTTTTATAGAGAGAGAGAGCATTCAAACAAAGGGAGCAAATTGAATGATCAAATATATTTAATAAATTCAAAATCTTAAATACATGTTGTTATCATTAAAAGGGGGAGATTGTTGAATATGCTAGTATATTAGTTTTGTTTGATGATAATAAACATATATATATATATATATATATATTCATTTAAATGTATTTCTTATTGTACTATTTTATTTTTCACATAATTAAATAAATATTGCTGAATGAAATAAATAACAAAGAATTTAAATTCAAACAGATATCTTATCCAAACAAATATTTTATTACAATTTTTAATAGTACATGTAACGACCCGGGATTTTCGATCCCGAAAATTCCAGATAGTTAGGAAAAATAAGAAAGAGATAGAAGAAGAATAAGAAGAAGAAGAAGAAAGACCACAAAGATTCTTGCATTCGCAGTCGATGAAAATATAATATCAAATAATAACAGTTTACAAAAGAATTCTGTATCTGTCAAATACATTTATAATACATCAGAGTTACACATATATACAGACACTGAATATATACAATCATCATGTCTCAGATATACAACAATATAATATAGCGGAAACACCCCATACGTTCTTGCCATCCAGCTCGCCTCCTAAGCTCCAGAATGTCCTTACCTGAAAATCTGTAATACTCGGTCTGACCCGAGCATTACATCAAAGTAACACCTGAGTCAGGCTGGAAACCAGCATGAGTAAAGCCATCTAACAAGGAATGCAAAGCATACAACTTATATAAAACCCGGGGTAACTCGTATCAATTCACAAATTCACAATTTGTTATAGACATCTCTAATTTCGCACATCAAATCTCTAAGTACCAAAAACTTAGATTAAATTGTACAATTCACTTAAATCATTCCATACAAGCCTTTTGATTTCACATATCAATTTCTAAAGATCGAAGTGGTTTCGGGTATTTTCTAATACCCGACTCCGGTCTCTTCGAGTCTCATTCAAGGCATCCAATACCATTCAATCATCCATAAGCAAACTTGATCACTTTCAAATTAATTTAGTTAATTCTAACTGAATTACTAACCTCAATCACATAGATTCCTTCACTTGACATTAATTAATTTCAAATCAGTTAATTATCATCCCTAAATTATACATCTTAATTAATCACCCTGGATTAATTATCCTATAATTACATTCAAGTAATTATCTTTAATTAATTACACAAATTAATTATCCTTAACCAAGTAGTAATTAATCTTTAATTACTTCACAAATTAATTAATTATAATTAATTACATTAACCCTTTATTACTTATATTAATTAATTTCTCATAAATCACTTATTATTGATTAATTAATCTTAATTAATCAACTTTTAATTACATCATTAATTATATAAATTAATTATTAGAATTATTCATCCTAATCTAAATTAATTACATTAAGTAATTAATCATTAATTAAACCACAAATATTAATCACTCTTGATTAATCTCAACCAGTAATTAACTACCTTTTCATTTACTTTATTTAATAAATTAATTACTCATTTTATAAAAGAAGTTTAAGGAAATTTAAAACCAAATTCATTTTTAAATTCAAATCAATTTAAAGATGCACTTTAACATTCAGTTTGTTAAAATAAATTTAAATTTTAAAAACTTTATTTGTTTAAAAACTGAGATTCACCAACTTGAATTTCCGGATTTAACTTTGATTTAAAAACTTGTTTTAAAATCTCTACTTTACAATTTAACTTCTGTTTTTAAAAATCACTTTAATTTCTTTCTAATTTATTCTTATTTTTATTCTATAATTATTTCACTTCCAAATTTTACTCTTATATTTCCTTTTTAAAAATCCAATTCTATATATTTTGATAACCCGGTGTACTGGAATATCCAATTAAACCATGGTAACCAATATTCCAATTATCAATATAATTCATCATAGCATATCAAACATTCATAACACAGAATATTAAACAATCTAAATAATTTTAAGGAATCCAGTTGGATCCCTCCAACCTGTTTTCCTGCATCCACAGACGTTAACACAATAAAATACCAATTCCACTTCAAGGTGGAATATTGCGGTATATGGGTTTTATATAATATCATCAGCTATTATGCGGTGCATAGGGTCTCATCCGCTATATAATGCAGGAAATCAATCACTCCAATACATACTATATATTACTATATAATATACCACATCAAATCAATCCAATCATTCAACCAATTAATTAAATTTAACCATTTAAATTTAAATAAAAATCTAGAAGAGCGAGATTAACTCACCTTTGTTCTTAAATTTTGCAGACCATTTCCATCTCGCCTTGTTCCAGGGTTTTTGACCTTGTATAGACATTATAGTTTTATTAATACTTCAAATAATTAAATTATCAATTACCATTTAATAAATTTTGATTTACCAATTATTTTATTCAAATCAATTTTCCAATAATAGATAATTATTTCTTTTCTTTTGACTCCCATGTACTAAAAATAATATATGGATTTCAAAATTTTAATTTTATATAAATATTCAACAATTTAAATCTTCTTTTTCCCCAAGCTCTTATCTAAATAAAACTTCCATCATTTTTTTACTTCTTTGTTTTGAAACTACACATATATTTATAAAATATCTATAGAGATTAAAAATTTCGATCCTATATGAACTCTTCAATATTAATTTTTTTTTCAAAATCTTGTACCTACATAATTTCTGCAACTTATATATTTATTTATTGAATTAACAAAACTGTAAATACCAAGAAGTTAACGTCTTGATAAGTTTAAATCCAAAGTAGCATCTAATTTAAAATATTCAGAACTAACTACCTCAACGTAGATTGAATCGATCGAACATGGTCACTGCCTCCACGTTCAAGCACCTGACACACTCGCTGCTTCGTTGTACCAAGCATCGCGACCACCCTAACGAACTCGCCTTCAAGCCCACAGTTGGGACTTCCCTTCATGCGCCTGTCTCCACGACCGTCGCTCTATCCAAATCGAGCGACAACCCTCCACGACGAAACCCTATCCTCGATGATGCGTTAATCATCCACGCGTGCAACCATCTGAAACGTCCCACTCTCGAATCGAAATCGAGCCGATATGAGCGTCGAATTCGATTCGCGATTGCCAGGGGAGAAGGAAGAGAGGGGCTGGGTTTCGATTATAGTTGTTTGAATGATTTTTAGGAAGAGGAAATTTCGATTCTCATATTGCACCATTTCCAAACGATTTCGGCTTCATTATCGAGTGGAAGGGAATGGAGAGAGAGGGCCTGGGTTTTTTTTTCTGAATGAATCTACTCGGCTTATTATATATATATATATATTTATTTGCGTGAATTCTAACAGAAAAGAAAAGGGGACAAGGACATGATTTGATTTTTGCATGCTAAAAACATTAGCGTGTAGGATTATACTTTCTACAGTGATTTGGGTTTGAGGATAACGGCTGCTGTGAAAAGTATTTCAGCTGATGGTTAACCAAATATATATATATATATATATATATATATATATATATATAATTAAATTCAAATATTCTCTATAAATGCGACTTAAAATTTTGAACTCCTATTGAGGCATGCCGTCAGGCATTTCTATTGTTATACCCTTATTTTGAATGCAATGGAAAAGGTTCCGAGTCCTGATTCGATCGTTTGGGGGAAATAGCTTTTTGGACCCGGTTCTTATATTAAATTTTCGATATAAATTTCAGCGCGTTTATATATCCTATGCTTACACAACAACTCCAAACATTACGAAACTTGAAATCCGATAATTATACAATATTATGGATCCAATGGAACTGGTTTCGTCGAAATCCAAGACTATGCCTCGGAAGGCTATTTTTAAATATCAATTTAAACGATAAAGTTTCAAAACTGAACTACACACTTCCAAATTCAATTTTAACACATTTACTATCTTCAGTACTATCAATATAAATTTTACAAGCCTTCAAATTATTTTTAACAAGCTTAAAACTGAAGATTCAATATTTCATCCAACTTTCAATTATTAAATTCAATAATTTAATTATCAAATAAATAGTGATGTTTGGAATTCAAGTTAAAATAAATCCTTCAAATATCTAAAATCAATTAAATATTTCAATTTCAAATGCTCAAAAATGCCGGGTCGTCACAATACAAATTTGTGCTCTCGCTATATATACAAATTTCAATTACAATACGTTCCAATTTACACAACTGTCCTCACTACATATTGCTCATTCATTCGTATTTATCTTCAACTCTATTCCAGATTGAAACTAGCATTTGAACGATCTGCAAAATCCACACTGACGCGGTAAAATTAAAAAAGAAATATTTGTGCAGTGTAAAATAAATGTGTATTTTGAAAATTTTATTTGCCTCAGTTATTTGGGGTGTTCGTTATTATTTAATTTTGAATTCATCTTACACGAATAACTTGTGACTTGCACAATGTATCACTGTACATGCCACAAGGCCGTGCACACTGATATACACTTAATAAAATTATAGGGACAGGTGAGCACAAGGTCAAACCCAATCTAAAGCTAGGTTCAACTCAAGTGCAATAAAAATAAAGCCACGACATGAGCATAAGGTCGTAACCGAGCTATAAGCTGGACTTAACTCGAGTGCAATACAAAAAAAATCTAGATGAAAGTGTACACATGAAGCCCGCAACAACAGAGGCTAGACGGTTCAACCAGACTCGAGTATACATGAACACTAACAGCAAGTGCATATCAACTCAATGCAAACAAAGCAGTATCAAGATAACAGTTGTGCACATGCATATATAGTTCGGAACTACTCCAGACAGAGATGTACAAAATGAAACCAGATATATCCATACATAAATGTATGTATGTATACAAATGGAGATGACACTGCAGCTACCAATCAAACATATATGGTCAAACACAGGAACAATGAAGCAACCAGACTAAAACGGCACCTAGACAACCAAAGAAGCTTAATTGGGAACAAGTGAAATCAAGACAAAAACATGACAACATACATGAAATAAATCCAAGCATTATGTACACACGAGTCCAAACAAATGAAGACAAATATACAATGGTGCATGAAAATAGATGCAAGATTAAATCAAGACTTGTATGCCATATATGAACAAGTTAAGACATCAAAAACATACATATATACATGTATGCAGGATATAGTGATGCAATATACATATGCATAATGACATGACTAATACAAGTAGCAATTTGCAGTTATAACCTGTTTGCACCAAAATTGGTCACAACACTCTTCGAGAGAGTTTGGAGAGATAATAATGAAGAATATAAATTGAAAATGAGATTTATCTAACAAAAACTCCAAGTAATAATAATATAAATGCGTAGACAAGCGATTTATAGTGGTTCGGCGTGTTGCCTACATCCACTGTGAAGTTTTTTTTGCAGTTTTATTGATTCTCTTTCAATAATTACAAGTTGTTACAGCAATCAACAGAAAGTTACAGCTGGAAATTCGAATTCAACAGTAGTATAATGATGTAGGATGATGGAGATCTAGATCCGTCAGAGTTGGGCGCTTGAGAGTCAAAAGGTCCCTTTTCTGTTGGCTCTGGGGCTCTATTTATAAGCGTAGGAGGCTGAGATCACGCTCAAATCTTGGGAGACTTCTTCTGGCACGTGAGCGGGCCCACGCGACCTACCTCAAAATGTTTCAAGTCGATTTGTGACCGATACGAAGTCATTTCGTATCGATCAAGATAATGTCCAATTGGGCTGAAATTTGGTGGAGACGTTCCTCAGCATGTGTGCAATCTCCAGTGAAAATTTCATAGCATTTGGATCAGTAGATCTCTAGATATCGTGGATACGAAATGGAATCCTTTGGTTGCTGTTCGGTTTGAATCGATCAACTCACGTGGACTTGTGATGGCGTGGCACGTACATTTCACCTCGATCCGGTCTTCACTCCGAGTTGACCGCATCAACTCCATATATTTCGCCCCATTCATATCGAGGAACGACACGTCATCAAGTTTGTTCACTCGGTGGACTCGAAGGAAGCCTCACTGATGGATTCGAATAGGGCTTCACTAATGGATTCGAATGAAGCCTCATTCTGATGGATACGAGCCTTGTAGCTTCTCCATGGATACGAAGTCAATCGATGCGAACTTGAACACTTCGATGGATACGAAGGTTGGTGATCTGATGGATGCGAAGCAGATACTAGCTGATGGATTCGAAGTGCTTCATCTTTTGTGTAGGATCTATATTAACCCTAGAGGGGGGTGAATAGGGTTATAGCAAATTTTCTCGAATTAGTGAAGTAAATATGCTGAAAATAAATCACACACAAAATTTACCCAGCTTCGGCAAACCCTGCCTACTGCTGCATTCCCAGATTTCTATTAGAATTAAACAGTCTCCCGCTTACAAACACTCTAACAGACTCGCAAACCCTGCTACCGCCTATAGAGTTTTACAAACTCGCAACCGCTGCTTACTGAACTAATTCTAACTAGACAATCAGACACAACCTAAAACCTAGATGGTGATTTACCAAGATTTGATTCACAATTTTCAAACGAAAATATAAAAGACAATAATTTAAACAAAACAAACAACCCTAAACCCTAATTTAATTAATAAACTAAAAGCCCTTAAAACAATGACCGGCCCAAAGAAGAAGAAAATGATTTTTTATTCCCTTTTTCTTTTAACTCTTCGGCTCGTTCCTTTTTCTTCTTCTCTTGATAATGGCGGCTGTTTGTCCTTCTCGTTTCTCCTGATTAAAATTAGGGCTTTCGTCCTTGCGCTCTTTGTTCCAAATTAGGGCTTTTGCGAAGCTCCGATACTAATTCGATCGTTGTTGATTGTGCGTGATTTAGCCTGGCTCGATCGATTTCGTGTTGCTTTCTTCAGTTGCTTCGGTGAGTTCGATTATTGCTTCGGTAAGAATTTTTCTCTGATGCTTGTATTCGAACTCTTGTGTATTAATGCCCATGATGATTGGGGCATTTTATAGGGTTTGTTACCCTTATTTTTCGTTCGTTTGATTGCTTCAAAATTAGTCGCTTTGGCCGTTCGATTATTGTTGGATGTTTGCGATGAATTCTGACCGAATCAAATGCGTATATACTGCTTGATAATCATGGCTTTGAATTTTTGAGATATTTTTTACCACCGGCTTTTGATTCTTTGCTTGGTCAAATTGCTTGGTTATTGCGGCATTGAATTGTATTGACGATGTTGGTTTTGGTTCCGTGAATTTCTCTGTTGACCTGTTCATTGCGGCTTTGACATTTTTTTTTTACTTCGATATTTTTGTAAATTAGCTTTTCCCACTATCTGCATTCCCGTAGTGGCTTTCTTCAATTCTCTGGCTCGAATTTTAGTTGTCTCATTGTGGCTTTGTAGTCATGTATGTGTATGCATCTGTACTTGTTGTTACAGTCCACATGAGTTCATGTTGAATATATGTCTGCTTCTTGGTTCGACTACTGCATATATGTGTCAGTTGAAAATGTTTGATCTGTGGCTCAAGTTGTATATCATATTGAACTGGTTCATCTTTGTTGTATTTTACTAATTTGTATCTTGTGGCGGTTTTGTGCATACTGTACTACTCTGGTCTTGCATAGTTCCATGTTGTTGTTGGTCTGACTTGAACTTTCATTGTTGAGTTTGTTCATTGAGTTGCTGTCGTCTGCACTTGCACACTCCATACTTTGGTATTGTTTTATGCTGTTACCTGGTCGAGCTGTGGTCTTCAAGCATATTGCTGTGATTGTAGTTCCATTGTGCATTTCTCTGTTGCCTCTAACTTGGTCTCTGTAGTTGTAACTGTTATATCACTTCGAATTGCATTCATTTGCTTGTACTTGGTCATTCCTTCTGTTTGTTACTGCATTCCTATGCAGTTGTTGTTGACATGTGCATTTGGTTCATTTGAGTTGTCTGCAGTCCATGTTGCATGCATGTTTTCTTCATGTAGCTGTTGGTTGATGTGCATGCTTGTTCATTCCAGTGAGTTTTGTTTTGTGATATCCATGTTGCAACCGTTTTGGTCGAGACTTGTTGTTTGTTGGCACTGGACCTGATCTGCATACATGATTGTTGCAGTCCATGTTGATGTTGGTCCTCGTTGCATTCATGTCATGTCGCCTTGAGTTGAATCCAGTTTCAAAACTCGGGTTTGACCTTGTGCTCGTGTCGTAATTTTGAATATACTGCACGTGAGTTGAACCCGGCTTTTCATTTGGGTTTGACCTGTGCTCACCTGTCCCTGATAAAATGCTGAGATGCACAGATACAATCAAAAATGATGACGAACAACCCAAATAACTGAGGCAAACAATGTTTTCAAAGTCATCTTTTATTTTTGAATTGCAAAAATATTTTTTTTTCAATTTTACTGCGTTTGAGAATATTTTTGCAGATTACTTGGATGCTGGAATCTGACTGGAATGCAGTTGAAGAAAAATACGAGTGTGAGTGATATGTAGTGAGGTTATTAATGTAAATCAAATTGTGATGTATTCAAAAATGTATATGTATAGTGAGAGCATGAATTTGTACTATTCAAGATTGTAATAAATATTTGTTTGAATAAAATTTCGGATTGAATTTATATTCAAATTCTGTGTAATTTATTTTGTTCAACAAATATTTATTTAATCTATGAAAAATAAAATAGTACATTACCAAATACATTTAAATGAATATATATATATATATGTTTATTATCATCAAACAGAAACATATAAGCGCATATTCAACATTCTCCCCCTTTTGATGATAACAAACATATATTTAAGATTTTGACCATGTTAAATGTATTTGACCAATTATATACTCTAATTGCTCCCCCAATTTAAATTCTTCCTCTCTACATGATGCTGCCCCTACATATATGCATACAAATAGAAATATATAAATGAGCCTAGATGCAAATGGAAAATTATTTGACCTTTGCTTGATTCTATTTGACAAAATCTTAACTTTTCTCTCCTCCTTTTGTTATCAGCAAAAGAATAATAGTGTTATAAAAATAGGGATGAAGTGACAGACATGAACCAAACATTTAACTCAATTGGATATAAATATCAAATTTCAATAAAAAATCAAACAAAAATCATAATTACCATTGTCAAGCGCATATTCCACTTTCAGAAGTGATGGGGATAAAATCATCAAAAAAAATACAGTTCCGTCTATTTGTGGTATATTTATTTCAGGAAATTTGAATATCTACTAATCATGCATAACCGTTAGGACTTTTAAATGAGATTAGCAGTATTCGAATTTAATTTAAAAAACGTAATCAAATATCTTCTAACCACGCATGACCGTGAGGACTTTTAAATGGGATTAAATTCAACTTGTCTATTTAAATCAATTAATTTTGATATGCGTTCCATACATGCATAACCGTGAGGACTTTTAAATGAGCATGGAAGCACATAATCAAAAATCCAAGTAATTTACCCATGCATAACCGTGAGGACTTTTAAATGAGAGTGAATACTTTGGATACTTATTTTTATTAAAGAATATAATAAATTGAAGCATAGATAATTTCCTTTATAATAATAAATTGAAGAACGAATAATTTCCTTTGTAAACTACCACAAATTTACATACTATATATGATTTTGATGAGTGATGGTCGATAGAAAGATGATAGAAATAGAAATGATCATGGAATTTTTACCAACAAAAAGTTTTATAATTCTTGTTTAAATTTCTAAAGAAATTTACTAATTATACCGTCTCGAGTCATAATATATGATAAATATCAACACTCATCTTATTTTCAATCACTATATATCTTTTCAGATAATCATCAGGGAGTCAGATTAGTCAATTTCTATAATCCCTAAATCCAAACGTAATCTGGAAAATCTGTCTTCGGGGAGGGGTTTTGTGAAAATATCAGCAAGTTGAGCCTCAGTTGAAATATGTTCAATGCAAATGTCTTTCTTAGCAATGTGATCTCTAAGAAAGTGGTGTCTCACATCAATGTGTTTTGTACGTGAATGATGAATAGAATTATTTGACAAGTCTATTGCACTTTTACTATCACATTTTAATGGAACTTGTTTATAAGCTAAGCCTAAATCAGAAAGAGTTTGCATCATCCATAAAATTTGAGCACAACAACTTCCTAAAGCAATATATTCTGCTTCAGTGGTGGATAATGCAACACAATTCTGTTTTCGACTTGACCATGAAACTAATGAATGTCCTAGCATGAAACATGCCCCACTTGTGCTTTTTCTGTCAACCAATGAACCAGCATAATCAGCATCAGAATAACCAACTAAATCAAAATTTTCACAAGAAGGGTACCATAATCCATATTTGTGTGTGTGAGAGAGATATCTTAAAATTCGTTTAGTGGCTTTCAAATGAGATTCTTTAGGATTAGATTGAAAACGTGCACATATACACACAGAAAACATAATATCAGGTCTAGAAGCAGTAAGATAGAGAAGTGAACCGATTATCCCTCGATATTTCTTCTGATCAACAGCAATTCCTTTCTCGTCTTTGTCCAACTTTGTTGATGGACTCATAGGAGTTCTCAATGGTTTGGAGTTCTCAACTCCAAATTTCTTCAATAGTTCCAACACATACTTGGATTGTGAAATGAATATACCATCACTGCTTTGCTTGATTTGAAATCCAAGAAAATATTTCAATTCTCCAACTAAGCTCATCTCGATTTAGCCTGCATGACTTGTTCAAATTTCTCGCACAAGAGTTCATTAGTAGCACCATAAATGATATCATCCACATAAATTTGAACAATCAAAAAATCACTTCCTTTATGTAGTAGAAGCAGTGTTGTGATGACCCAGGGTTTTCGAGCATTGAAATCGGAGTATTTAATTGATTTTAAATTGTTTAAAGGTTAATTGTCAACTTGAATTACGAATATCACAATTTATTCGATAATTAAATTATTGAATTAAATAACTTGAATTTGAATAAAATGTTGAATCTGGAATTCTAAACCGATTAAAAATAATTTGAAGGCTTATAAAATTTATATTGATGATAGTGAAGACAGTAAAAGTGTTAAAATTGAATTTGGAAGTTGTTTGTTCAGTTTTGAAATTTAAATCGTTTAAATCGAATTTAAAAATAGCCTTCCAAGGCACAGTCTCGAAATTCGATGAAACCGGTGCCATTGGACCCGTAATATTATATTATATTATTGTCGGATTTCAATTTAAGCTAGGTTCGGAGTTATCGTTTGATCGTACAAACCACCGTAAATGCATAGAAAAATTATTTAACTTCAATTTATTCAGTCAAACCTTTTCATGGAAGCCACTCGTTTAGCTTCTAACGCAAGGCAATTTTATTCGTTCGTTTTTCTTTTAATAAATCGAACTCTCCTCCTCCTCTTTGTTTGGACAGCGGACTGTAAGGAAAAAAAAATAAAGCAGCTTTAAAAAAAATATGGCCGAAGAAATAAAAATCCATCTCGTTCTCTTTTCAACTTGATTCGATGACGAGCAAATTTCGTTGGAGACGTGATTGTGCGAGGAAGAGAGAGGGTTCCGAGTTAACTAATCAACGGCGATCCCTGAGATCATTTCGACTCATGATTCAGAAAATTCCAACCTCAAATTGGTGGCGACGTGGTCTTGGATCGCTCAAACTTGGAGATCGTGCTCAAAGAGTTGAAAGGCTCGCGATGTTGGATTGAAGCTGCAGTTGCCGCTGTTCCAGGAAAGCTTTGCACGGTTTGATAGGAGATAGAGGGTTATACGATCGGTGGCGATGGTTGTTCGATTTACCGTCGACGTTGGGGACACATTAGCTCAGCAGCCAGTTCGCGAATAGCTCGTTGTTGAGCACGGTACGCTCAGTTAGGGTTCGAGCTTCGCCGATTTGGGGATTTAACGACGCGTCGAGGCACTAAGGTATAGTTTATTTCAGTTAATTCTATGTTTATATATATAAAAAAACTAAAATAAAATAGGGATTTTATAACCTTTGGTTTGTACGGATTATCTTAGTTATGCGGTTTTAAGAAAATAATACCATACGATCCATATATATATATATATATATATACAAATATTTAATGTTACAAGTTTAATTTAATTTGTTAAATAGACTCATTCCACTAAACATATTTTATAAAAAGGAATTTCAAAACACTGGGAGTTTATATAAAGTTGATTTTTCAACATCTTCAAATTTTTATAATTTTAGATGCTATTTGAAGATGAGGAATAATATGGATATACATGTTTTGGTTTTCTAAAGATAATCTATAAAAACAAATTCAAAGGCAGTTTTGTCTTAAGATGTATAGGCAAAGAGGAAAATATGTATACTTCAGAAGTACCGAGTTAATAAATTATTAGTTAATTAAACTATTAAATGCTTATGGACTGTTCGATTAGTTTAAATGTTAATAAATGGAGTTAGTCATTTGATTAATCCAAATATTAATAAACTTATTTAATTTATTTTAATCACAAAAAGATTTTTGAAAAAGAAATTAGTTTAAAACCCAAAGGTGTTAGTTGAGCAGATAATAGTTAACTAGTTGACAAATTAGTTAATAAAAACGTGTAATTGTTTATACAAGGTCAAAGTCTGAAAGGAAACAAGCTGGATTGAATCGAATTGCTAGTAAAAGCAAAGGTGAGTTAATCTCACTCAGTTAATTTAAATTTAAATGTTTAAATTTAAATAATTGTGTGGATGGATGAATTGAGTGATGTGATTTAGTATGATATTTTAGAATTGGCATATTATATTGTGCTAACATTTGTGAATGCAGGGAAACAGGTTGGAGGGATCCAACTGGACCCCTCACATTTATTTAAATTATTCCATATTCTCTGTTGTGATTATTTGATATTTTATGATGAGTTATATTGGTATATTGAATGTTATGGTTGATTGGATATTTGGGTATAATGAATTACCAAATTATATGAATTGGATTGTTGAAAGAAATTAAAAAGTAGTAAATTTGTAAGCGAAATAATTATAGAAAGTTTGAATAAATTAAGAATGAATTGAAAGAAAATAGAATTAATATGAAAATAATAATAACTTCGAGTATGAAGAGAAATGTAATTTTTAATACAATGAAATTGATGAATTGTAAACTTAAGTTATATCAATTAAAGAAATAAATAATTATTTTAAATTTAGGATTTAAATTATTTAAGAAAAATAAAGAAGGAATTGGGAATAACCTGAAATTTGTATATTTCAGCTAAAGGATTTAAAAATCAAACTGAAAATAATAATAAAGTCCATAATTAATTGAATTTCGAAATGAACTGATAAGTAAAGAAATTTATTTCAAAGGAAATAAATTGGAAATCAATTTGGGAAATTGATTTAAGTGATTGAAGTTGAAATTCTCCCTGGATAACCAAGTACGTTTTCAAAGTAAATTTTTAAATATAAGTTAAAAGTTTAAGTTAATTTTAAAAACAAATTTGGAAATTTTATTATTTCTAAATATTTAAATTATGAAGTAAGTCTTTCCTTTTAATCTATTATAGTAGTAATTATTCAGAGAATATCTTAATATTATGGTTTTAAAAGTATAAATCTAGTTTTATATTTATTAAGTAATCTTATTTTCAAATATTCATTCAATATTTTTTTAACAAATTATTGAAATAAATTTTAATTTAAATGTTTTGAAGGTATATATTTCAAAGTAAAGTGTTTTAAATTATTTTTAAAATCTAGTTTTGTGCTTGGTGATTGCAGAGGAGATAGAAAATATTTGGAAAAGTTTATTTTGAAAAGAAAGATGGTTTGAAAACTGTTTTCAAAGGGTTGAAAATAGAAATATATCTTGTGAAGGTATTTTGAGATAAATAAATAATTTGGGAAATTATTTATTGTTTGATGGATGTTTGTGAATATTAATTGATAGTTAAATCACCGACTATCAATATTGGACAAATGCGTTGATCGTTTCGAAGAGACCGGGATCGAGATTTATTTCTCGAAAACCACTTCGATCCGGTTTGTACGTTTCGTGTAAACGATTTTGGATTCGAAGCTGGAGCAATGAAGTGCAAGGGCTAGTCGCTACTAATCCTGAGGATATTTCCAAAATGGATGTAGTAGGAATAGTGCCTTCGGTTCTGTTCGAACCCGGGACGGACTTGTATGGACGAATCCTTGCGAAACATCGTCAGGTGGACGATGGGCATTCTAAGTGAAACGTTCTAAAAAGGTAACGCTTAGCCTCAAGCCTCATCAACCGAGAATGACTGAAAATCAGGGGATATGCAGCAAGGTTAGGTGGGTCATGCCCAAGCAGGACAAGATATTTCCCCTGTCTAGATGTCCCTTTTTATATATTTCAGCTTAGTGGGTGGTTGGTCGCGCCAACCACGAGGTTTATCTTGTTCGGGACTGTTCAGTAAGGAATGGTTCCGGCCTTGTGTTGCAGGGCATGAAGGGAGTAATCCTCGGTACGGTGATCTAGGCCCCGTACTGTGACAGGTGGTACCCCAGTGCCTAGTCATTAGTTGGAAATCCATTCTCCCTACGAACCTTGTACGAGTTTTGTTTGTATTACCCACTTTTGTGGCTAGTAGCTGGAATTTAATAGATGTAACAATTTCGGCTATTTTATAAGTATTTGTATATAGACCCTATTAAAATATCAGAGGATTTCTATAAAAATTGTTTTAACTATCATAAGGTAAAAACCCGACATGTTTATTTGTGGCGTGGTCTTACGAGATGCTTTTGTTTTTAAATAATTTTTGAAACTTTAATAATCAATTGGGTGTGATTTTCTCACGCTGGTATTCCAGACTGACTCGGGTATTATTTAACTGTAATGCTCGGGTCAGACCGAGTATTATAGAATACAGGACATGATGTTGTGGAGCTAAGGAGACGAGGTGGATGATGATACGTATTCTCGTATTTGTATATATATATATTTCCGCTGTTGAGTTGTTGTGTACCCATTGTATGTTATTGATGTGAGTTGTGACTGATGTACTCTGATGATGTAATGTATGTAAACAGATATATTTGATTTTGAGTAAAGATTATTTATTATCTATTATATTTTATTCCGCTGCGATGGTTAGATTCTGTTGTTGATTTTGTTTTCTCTTCTTCTACCTCTTCTTCTTAAACCCAAATGGTTCGTATTTCTGTGCAACTTGAGTTGATTGTTGTAGAATAGTGTTGACTCAAGGGGTACGGATTTGCGGGCTGTTACAGTTGGTATCAGAGCATAGGTTGGTGATAACCTTGGCTCTGGTGGGAATTACTCATAAATTAGAGTCCGTAGTACTCTATAATGAGTTTGAGCGTATTAATAAATATGAGCGTGTATTTATTAGTGAATATAAATGGTTTTAATATTGTGTTGATTGGTTTATTGAGTGGCATATGGACCTTCGTCGACACAGTCTGCGCAACTGTATCGAAGGGGTTCCTAAACATTTGAATAGAGCAATCGACACGATAATGTTTTAAATATGGGTAAATGAAATAATTTTACCCAAAAATATATTTTCAATATAAAAAGTTTTTGTAAGCTATTTAGCTGATATATGGTTGCTTGGATGTTAGAAATGATAATATTAAAGTATTATCATTGTTAAATGAAAATTTAACTAGAAATTGAAAAAAAAATAACCAAAGTTTGAAGGAAATAAAGTCATAATGAAATGAAATGTATAAATATGAATTATAAATGTAACGACCCTGAAATTCAGACCGAGTTTAAAATTTTTAAATTTGCTTATT
Organism: Allium cepa; assembly: GCA_030765085.1. Classification (NCBI taxonomy): domain Eukaryota; kingdom Viridiplantae; phylum Streptophyta; class Magnoliopsida; order Asparagales; family Amaryllidaceae; genus Allium; species Allium cepa. Next base: position 381,646,095 of record CM060944.1, on the reverse strand, counting down.
TATTGTAGAATTTCGAATTTTCACAAACAAATTCCGATGCCATTCAAACTTCATATTTGGAATGCGTTTAATTAAACATAGCTACTGGTAAATTTTCGTCCGAAAGTATGAAAGTTCATTTCGTGCGTATATTTACTTCAATCTAAATCAGTTAGTAATCAATGAAAATAAGTCGTTTTCGAAACCTAAATATTTTTACATAGAAAAATTCTAAATCGTCTTCTGAGCAAGACGGCATTTTTCGTTTTTCCAAATTCAGACATGTTTAGCTCCGTCGTTCTTATTTTCTGTGAATTTTATGCATTCTCCGTAGTAGAAAATTTGAAATTTTTATAATTCAATCGTACCACTGATATCTGTATACCGTTTTGATCATCTCGTCATGCTGATCTCTACGGTATATTCGATTTTGTGTTTTGAAGCCCGGTTCATAGCAAAATACACAGAAACGGTTACAGTATCGGTGTCGGTTTAATGCCTCTTGGGTTCTGGTAACTATTCAATGTTCACCGCGTAAATTCCAATAGTCTTTAACATTTATTTTTCTTGAAGTCTGTTGCTTTTGGCTTTGGAAAAAGTGACAGCGCCAGAAAGCTTTATTTCTATATTTGTATACTAAAAGCCAGCTTTGATTCTTTGTTTCCTTTCACTGTTCTCTTGAGATAGCGTGTTAGTTCATCATCCACCCACCGTCTTTCATCATATCGCCTGTCTACTCCTCTTCATTTTTCTTCTGCGGTTTTTTTAAAAAAGAAAAAGAAAAAAAAACTCTATATATAATAAAACATCTTAGATTATAAATAAAGCATGTACTCGTTGTTCTGGAGCCTCTCCTCTTCCCTGTTGCAACTGCTCCTCCTTATTTTATTTTCTTACCTGTAGCCATACTTGTGTAAAATAAAAAAAAACATTATATAGAGCTTGCCGATCAGCAAACCCACTATCAAGGCCTCTGACGTCGACTCGCCCTTCACAGCCCCACTCTCCGCCGCCTGGCAGCGCGAACCACCACCTACGGCCTTCACCCTTTAGCCGACACCACCAACCACATCCCTTCGACCGAGTGTGCTTCGCGTCCATCACTTCAACCAAGCTCGGCTACGCCTACACCAGCCAACGATCCGCCACCTTGCACGTATCCCGCCGCCTCCACCTCAAACTGAAGCCACCGCCTCCAGTTCATCGTTCCCCTACGTGGTTGTCCCTTCACCGCTGTTCACAACCATGGCCAGCACCTTGTCGAACCATGTCGCCCTCCTCCGCAGCGCTGCGCAATGCAGCAGCCATTCTCCAACCCTCTGCCTTCCCGCAGTCCGACCCAGCCTCCGCGTCTTGCCTCCCGGAGCTTCTCACTCCTCTCCATTTTGGCCGAGCAACTCTATATTTGTAAGCGTTTTACATATATTTTTAGGATTTATATATATTCTATGATAGTTTTAAATTGTATATATATTAGCTCCACTATATAGTTACTTGTTTTATATGGCACAAGTTCTATTTGCAGTACATATATTATACATATTCATGTTTTGTACCTAGGTAAATATATTGGCTAAGATTAGTTTTATATTATGTAGGCTATGCATTCTATCTCTTTTGCCTTCATAGTTTACTACAAACTTATACTATATTTGTGCGCATATCTTTGTGCCTGCGCATATGTTAACTTATGCATATAAGTGTCTGGTTTTGGTTTACAACTGATATATTATATGAGAGTTACTTTTGTATTTGAATTTGTGGTTTACAGTTTGATTTGGAAGATATGGCATACTATACTTTAAGATATTACACTATATAGTTGTTGTGCATGAGTTTATACTTGTTTGTAGTATACATGCAGATCTTTTGACTATAAGGCAAGTTTACTGCTTTATTTTGGGTTATGTATATTATTTTAGTACTTACAAGTCATATGTTTCGAGTTTTATTATATATATAGCCGCCAATATGTACTGACTTTTGTTTTTAAATATATTCAATTAGACTTGTTTTGTGTGGTTATGGAGCTTAGGAGTCAGTTGTATGTGTGTTTTATTACCTTCATGTTTGACGCATCGTATCTCACTCATGTTTAATCGGAATGGGTTGATTCTATTTTTAAAAAGGAGTTTAAGTTACGTAGTTTATACATGTCAAATTTCAGCAAAATCCGACATCGTTTGATTTGTGGTCGAGGATCTGGAAGTTAGATCCAGGCAGATATTCTTTCGTACTTAGAATTTATTTTACACTGCTGCAAACACGACCTGAGTTCATGTTTGACGCATCGTATCTCACTCATGTTTTATCGGAATGGGTTGATTCTATTTTTAAAAAGGAGTTTAAGTTACGTAGTTTATACATGTCAAATTCCAGCAAAATCCGACATCGTTTGATTTGTGGTCGAGGATCTGGAAGTTAGACCCAGGCAGATATTCTTTTGTACTTAGAATTTATTTTACACTGCTGCAAACACGACCTGAGTTCATGTTTGACGCATCGTATCTCCTCCGTCTTACGTCGGAATCAAGTGATTCTTTGCAGTTTTGAAATACAAGTTTTGATCTTTATTCATACCAAATTTCAGACCATTTCGATCTCGGTAGCACATAGAATTATATTGTTAAACTTTGACGTAGGGCATGTTTTGTAATTGTTGCTATGTTGAATGTTTTGATTGATTTCGGCAATTCCTATTTAACAGTTTTGCTCGTCGATTCGTGCCAATCTTACTTTGCTCTGAGAATCATGCTTGGATTTGTAACTCCATTTCAGTGTCCGTATCAGTGTGCGTATCCGTGCCATCTCCTATTTTCTCTAGCCTCGAAAGGTGAGCAATCACTCACGATTAATATTCTTTTATTTATTAAATTTGATTTCAATTGGAACGACAATTGAAATATATCGCTGTTAGTTATTGCACTGTTATTTATGTATCAGTTCACCTTTGACATCTGACACCGTTATCTGTTATGTATGCAAAAATAATCCAGTTTGGTTGATAATTGGTTGATTGATTGTTGTTTATGTTGGATGTTAAATGGTAATATATAAAGTGATAAATATTATGCAATTGAATTTGACGTAGGATAATTAAAATTGAACCGACATATATGTTGAATTTGATTGGTTAAATTTGACCCTTTTAAATTGTTAAATTAATTGACACGTAGAATTTGATGATGTACACCTTGAACCGTTGAATGTATATTGTATAAATTGATGAAGTATGGAATTGAAATTTAATGACAAGTGAAAAACCGTATAAAATAATAGTGTAATAATCTTTAATCTACATGAAATGATAGTGTAGATTCTAGAAATAATTATATTAATTTGCACAAATAACAATGTGAATTAATACGATTATTTCGGGATTATTGGAATTGATTATTGAATTGTTATTGATTGTTGTTATTGCTTGTTTATTTACTTTGACACCATCCCTGTTATCACACTGCAAGTTCCCTTTGCTATGCTTTGATTTTTGAATTGAAATGGAATCGGGTTGAAATGATATATACCCAAATGAACTTGACTTAGGATAGAAAATTTAATAAAACCCGATTGGTCAATAATTTGATTTAAAATAAAATAAGATTTTATTTGAATAATAAGGTTTTGAAATAAAATTGGAACGTAAATTTTGATAAAAGGAAAATGTTAATATTGAAATCTGAAACAAGATATTAATATAATAAATGATGAAAGGACGTTGTTTTGAAATGATTTAATAATTAAGGTTGAATTTATAATTAAATTTAAAATTATTAAGTTTTGAAATTATTAATAATTAAGATTGAAATTATTCAATAGTTGAATAAGATTGAATTATTTGATAATTGAATAAAAATTGAATTATTTGATAAGAGAAATTGAACTTTTGAATAAGTGAATTGGAACTTCGTAAATAATTGAAATTGAGTTTCTTTGTTAATTAAGTTTTGGGAATTATTTAAGTAAGTGAATAAATGAAATTGAATTTTTTTGACAAGAAATAAAATGCGTTTTATTGAAATAAATGTAAGACTTGTAATTTAAGAAATTTGATTTGACGAATTTAATCTAATTAAATTTGAAGTTTTGATATAATGAAGTTGAACTTAAGTAATTGATTTAATGACTTGGAAATTTAAAAGAATTGTTTTGGATGTTAAATTAACTTAATGAGTATTGAATAAAATCGATAAATAAATTTAAATTGATTTTGAATGTTAAATTAAACTAATTTAAATAATTTCGGAATAAAACTTATGTACGAACTTGAATCAATATTTGTTTTGTTAAATAAAATTAAAATTGAATTGTAAGATTTTGAAATGATAATTTGGAAGTTTTGAGATGTAAATGGTGGAAATTGATTTAGAAAGACAAATGAAATGATGGTTTTCGAATTGAAATTGAAATTGATTGTTTTGAAATATATTAAACGACCAATCAGTGTAATAATACGTAGTTATTAAAGAGACCGGGATCGGATATGGACATACTCTCTGTCGATACCGAAAACCACTTTAATAACTATTATACGCGGAGTGTTGATCCAGAATGAAGTGGATGGTTTGGTGAACGCATTGACTGAAGAAAGAGAACGATATTGGATGACCCCTGACATGACTAAAACAGGAGCCACGCCGGGCCATTGAGGTTCGCCACCTCTAGTGGACACACTTCTTTGATACCATATCTATTACTTTTGTGATTCGATTTGGGAGTGTTGTTTCGCGATGTTGAGGTAGCTGCTGGCTATGCTCAACATCAGTCCGGATCACGCAACTACTAGTATCCTAGTTGGTATCGCCTCATGTACCTTGTCATACTGATTATCCTATTCACGACCACTACGTTTTGATTTGTACCTTGAGCATATGGATTGCCCTCTGGTGACTTCCGGTTTTGGGGAAACTACGGTCTTGTATATGCTTTTGAGAATATAAAATGTGTTAAGGGGGATTATGGTAACGCCTTAACGCTATTTTGATATTTTATATTACTGATAGACATTATCTACTTAGCGTATATTACTACCTGGTAGATAGTTTAACGGATCCTTAAAGGATGGTTATTCCAAACATCCTTTGAGTTACTTGTATTTCGATTGCTATTTCACTTGAGTTAGATTTATTGATATAAGAATATTAATTCTGACTCGAGTGTTTTGTGTTTTGCTTTACGCTCGGGTCAGACTGAGTGGTTCAGCTTTGAGACTCACCTTTGGAGTTGGAGCTTTGCTTGAAGATCCAGCCATCTATTCTGCTTTCAGTATTCGATGATTCTAGTGATGTATTCTGATTTATATCTGATGTATCGTATTACTCTTTTGTTGTAAACTCTGATGTATCTTATATATTTACATAGTAGCTTCATGAACTACTATCTCTTTTATTTCCGCTGCATATTATTACTCTGTGTCTGTGATGCTGTGACTACTTATTTACTGTATATCTCAGTTTTGCCAAATTTAAATTAACAATCCGATATTTTGAATTATTCAAGTCCGACATGTGCGGATGCGAATAGTCCAAAATAGCGGGTCGTTACAATAAATGTAATTATAAAATTGAAATGTACTCAAGTGAGAATTTGTATAAGCATAAACTGTACAAAAGAAATATAGTTAAAACTTATTTAAGCAAGATTTGGAAATTTAAATCCCCGGGATTTGGAAGTATTTTTGAAGATAAATGATAGCATTGTTTTGGAGATATTTCTGAAAGGGAATTGTTATAAATGGATTTTGGAAGTAATATAGCATTGAAATCACTTGGATTATTGGAAAATAATTCTGATGATGACGGCCGCATCATCAGTATTCATTTTCGAATTTCTAAGTGATGAATTGCTACCAAATTGATTTGTTTAGAGAAGCAAGTTGTTTTTGAAATTCCAAAAAAAATTTGTTGGGAATAAAACAGGATTGGTTAACTTTTGAGAAATGTGATTTGAGATGTTGAAGATTTCAAAAAATAATTTGAAACCAAAAGCCGGTGTTTTTAAATTCCTGATGAGATGGATTGTAAGCTTGTAAATTGAGATGATTTTTTTTTAAATCAGGAAAGGAATATAAGCTTTGAATGTTGGAATTTAAATTTAAAGGGGAATGTTAAAAATGAAATTAACTTGGATTTGAAAATAAAAATTTGACTGGATTGAAATTAATTGAATAAGCTGAAATAATATCCAGTTGTATTCGAATCAAGTTGAAATTGAATTGAGTTAAATAAATTTGAGTTAAAATAGAATTAAATTGGAATAAAGTTCAGTTGAGTTATGGGTGATATTGAATGGAATTAAATCCTTACTTGAATAAATGGAAAATAAGTTGGATAAGAATTGGGTTGAAATAGATAAATCAGAATAACTTATAAAAGAATTAAAATCCTTGGTAATAAAATATGCTTGGACTATAAATAAATAGCAGGCTAGAGTTAAAAATAATGGATGAATATATTCAAGCCTAGAATGAGTGTGATTGTATGACATATAAGTTATGGCTTATAAAATTTAAAATGGAATACAATGCCCAAAATCAATATTTTGATAAATTGAAAAATGAAATGAGGATCCAAACTTGAAGTATAAAATAAATATTGGACTTAAGAAAATTAAATGGACTGATATTTGGAATAAAAATTCAAGTGTTGGATTGTGAATAAGGGGAGAACTAATTGGATAATAAATTAGTTAATGGAATTGAATTATAAGTTTATGATGAAGTTGGAAATAAAATCAAATTATAAATTAAAAATTGATTCAAATTGTTGATGAAGTGAAAATAATTAAGAATGAGGTTGAATTGTGAGTTAGTAAATTGGATGGTAAATTAAAAATGAATAATAGAATCAGAACTTGAGTTATTAATTAAAATTAGACTTGAAGTGTAAACAAAGTAAATATAATTAGGGAAGTATAGAATAAAAATGAAATGGATTAAAATACTAATGGTATGAATTGCAAATAAAAATCTGAATAAGTGGAAATAAATTGGAAATGACTATGTAATAAATTGGATGAACTGAATCTGAAAGGTGACTTTGATAATAACAAATCAAATGAAATTGTAAATTTTAAAATGAGATTTAACTGAAATAGAATCAAGTTATATAGAATGGAAGAGAAAGATTTGCTTGGAACGGAATGAGCTTAAGTATAAAAATTGGAGTGGCTAAACTCAAGCTAAAAGATGGAAAAGAATTGAATTGAATTCAACTTAAAACAAAGTTTAATAATATTGGATTGGTTTTAAACCAAGTAAAAATAAATTTGGATCGGGATAAAATTGGGTGGGTTGTAAATAAACTTTAAGAAAATGAAAATTTAAAATAAAAAGGAAATTTAATTGGTAATGGAGATGGAACCTAAGTTGTTAATGGTTTTGAATGAACTAATTTTGGTTAATAAAATTGAAATGCAATGAAACTGAGAATATATGGATTGTGAATAAATCCGAAATGGGATAGAATTAAGTATAAATTGAGTTGGAGTCAACTTAAATTGATTATTACACACTCAAGTGCTTATTTATTCACATAAATCTCGTCAAATTGCAAAGAATAAATTGTCATTTGGTGTAAATAGAAGTAATAAAAAATTCTATGAGTTGATAGTAATAAAATAAATTGATTTTGGAAGCAATTGAATTAAATATGAGTTCAGTTTGCTTAAGAATAAATTGAAGGTAAGCTATTGTGTTTTAAACCATTCAAATTTGATAAAGCTTTATATGAATGGATTGAAAACCATTCGAATTAAATGAAAATGGTTATAAATAAATTGAAACAATTGAGTTGGCATGGAAACTATATAAATTGCTTATGGAAAAATGTTTGCTGTGAATTTCTTTTAGAATTCATATGTTTTAACTATTTTAAATAAGTGAAATGTAGTTAAACTTCATTTATATCGTACTTACATATTTAAATTGAGTAAGTACAGGTACCTGGAAGACGTGTGGCTGGATTTGGTTGTGCTATTTGCTAAAAATAATAAGTCGCTTGCTTAAAATGCTAAATAAGGTACGCCTACGCAATTAAAATAGGAAATATGAACTGTTTTTGGTTTTTCCGACCGTGTGGGTCGATGTATATATATTTATCTCTTTTGTCAAATTGCAAAAGCTCCTCCATACAAAGGGGACTCTACCAAAAATTTTCATAAATTTTGGGAGTTAGAAAACTTTTGAAAATTTTGGAAAATTTTGTTAACGACAAAACTATTTAGAATTGGAAACTAAAATAAGTTAGTAAATGAAACTAATTAAAGTAATGACTTAAATTAGTTGAAAATGAAGGATAAAATTTAAAAGTTCAAAGTTGAAAATAAATGAAATACATATGTAATGTGGAAATCGATTTGAATAGAAATAGATATAAACTAAAGTCGGAGTGAAATAAATATAAGAAACACATAAAATACTTATACTAACTTAAGTATGAAATGGTGCATTCTTAATTGGAAATGGAATATCACAAATACATTCTAAGTTGATATTTGGGATTAATAAATATTGACATTGGTAAGAAAGTTGATATAATGTTTTGGGAATATTGTGATTGGATATTAGTGCTAAGCAGGATATGCAGGTATTATAAAAGGGAAAAGGAAATTGGATTTGATTTCAAGAGATAAATTTGAATTGCCCGACAAAAGGTACGTATTTAAATTTGGTATGGAATTTTCTTGGGATTTGGATTTGGATTGAGCCACTTGGCTTTTTGTTTTCTTTTTGGATTTGGGAGGCCGTAGAGCCATTTTGTAGTTGTACCGAGCTAGCCGCGCAAAGGAGACGCTGGCGAAATTTTTCGAAAATTTAGGGAGTTAGAAAATTTTCGAGAAAATTTGAAAATTTAAGACTTGGTTTTAAATTGTAATTTAAATGGTTAAATAAGTAAAGTTGTTACTAGGGAGAGTTTGAGAAGTTAGTTAGAAGGGTAATGAGTCTTCTATAAACAGAAATTGGTAGGATGTTGGATCGTTAGTTTTGGAAAAATAGTTAATGGGTATTGGATCATTCTTCCTAACTAGTAATTTCGGGGACGAAATTCTTTTAAGGGGGAAGGAATGTGACGACCCACGGTTTTCGAGCATTGAAATCGGAATATTTAATTGATTTCAAATTGTTTAAAGGTTAATTATCAACTTGAATTACGAATATCACAATTTATTCGCTAATTAAATTATTGAATTAAATAACTTGAATTTGAATAAAATGTTGAATCTGGAATTTTAAACCGATTACAAATAATTTGAAGGCTTATAAAATTTATATTGATGATAGTGAAGACAGTAAAAGTGTTAAAATTGAATTTGGAAGTTGTTTGTTCAGTTTTGAAATTTAAATCGTTTAAATCGAATTTAAAAATAGCCTTCCAAGGCACAGTCTCGAAATTCGATGAAACCGGTGCCATTGGACCCGTAATATTATATTATATTATTGTCGGGTTTCAATTTAAGCTAGGTTCAGAGTTATCGTTTGATCGTACAAACCACCGTAAATGCATAGAAAAATTATTTAACTTCAATATATTCAGTCGAACCTTTTCATGGAAGCCACTCGTTTAGCTTCTAACGCAAGGCAATTTTATTCGTTCGTTTTTCTTTTAATAAATCGATCTCTCCTCTTCCTCTTGTTTGGACAGCGGACTGTAAGGAAAAAAAAAGCAGCTTTAAAAAAAAATATGGCCGAAGAAATAAAAATCCATCTCGTTCTCTTTTCAACTTGATTCGATGACGAGCAAATTTCGATGGAGATGTGATTGTGCGAGGAAGAGAGAGGGTTCCGAGTTAACTAATCAACGGCGATCCCTGAGATCATTTCGACTCATGATTCGGAAAATTCCAACCTCAAATTGGTGGCGACGTGGTCTTGGATCGCTCAAACTTGGAGATCGTGCTCAAAGAGTTGAAAGGCTCGCGATGTTGGATTGAAGCTGCAGTTACCGCTGTTCCAGGAAAGCTTTGCACGGGTTGATAGGAGATAGAGGGTTATACGATCGGTGGCGATGGTTGTTCGATTTGCCGTCGACGTTGGGGACACATTAGCTCAGCAGCCAGTTCGTGAATAGCTCATTGTTGAGCACGGTACGCTCAGTTAGGGTTCGAGCTTCGCCGATTTGGGGATTTAACGACGCGTCGAGGCACTAAGGTATAGTTTATTTCAGTTAATTCTATGTTTATATAAAAAAAAAAAAAAAAAACCAAAATAAAATAGGTATTTTATAACCTTTGGTTTGTACGGATTATCTTAGTTATGCAGTTCTAAGAAAATAATACCATACGATCTATATATATATATATATATATATATATATATATATATATATACAAATATTTTATGTTACAAGTTTAACTTAATTTGTTAAATAGACTCATTCCACTAAACATATTTTATAAAAAGGAATTTCAAAACATTGGGAGTTTATATAAAGTTGATTTTTCAACATCTTTAAATTTTTATAATTTTAGATGCTATTTGAAGGTGAGGTATAATATGGATATACATGTTTTGGTTTTCTAAAGATAATCAATAAAAAAAAATTCAAAGGCAGTTTTGTCTTAAGATGTATAGGCAAAGAGGAAAATATGTATACTTCAGAAGTACCGAGTTAATAAATTATTAGTTAATTAAACTATTAAATGCTTATGGACTGTTCGATTAGTTTAAATGTTAATAAATGGAGTTAGTCATTTGATTAATCCAAATATTAATAAACTTATTTAATTTATTTTAATCACAAAAAGATTTTTGAAAAAGAAATTAGTTTAAAACCCAAAGGTGTTAGTTAAGCAGATAATAGTTAACTAGTTGACAAATTAGTTAATAAAATCGTGTAATTGTTTATACAAGGTCAAAGTCTGAAAGGAAACAAGCTGGATTGAATCGAATTGCTAGTAAAAGCAAAGGTGAGTTAATCTCACTCAGTTAATTTAAATTTAAATGTTTAAATTTAAATAATTGTGTGGATGGATGAATTGAGTGATGTGATTTAGTATGATATTTTAGAATTGGCATATTATATTGTGCTAACATTTGTGGATGCAGGGAAACAGGTTGGAGGGATCCAACTGGACCCCTCACATTTATTTAAATTATTCCATATTCTTTGTTGTGATTATTTGATATTTTATGATGAGTTATATTGGTATATTGAATGTTATGGTTGATTGGATATTTGGGTATAATGAATTACCAAATTATATGAATTGGATTGTTGAAAGAAATTAAAAAGTAGTAAATTTGCAAGCGAAATAATTATAGAAAGTTTGAATAAATTAAGAATGAATTGAAAGGAAATAGAATTAATATGAAAATAATAATAACTTCGAGTATGAAGAGAAATGTAATTTTTAATACAATGAAATTGATGAATTGTAAACTTAAGTTATATCAATTAAAGAAATAAATAATTATTTTAAATTTAGGATTTAAGGAATTGGGAATAACCTGAAATTTGTATATTTCAGCTAAAGGATTTAAAAATCAAACTGAAAATAATAATAAAGTCCATAATTAATTGAATTTCGAAATGAACTGATAAGTAAAGAAATTTATTTCAAAGGAAATAAATTGGAAATCAATTTGGGAAATTGATTTAAGTGATTGAAGTTGAAATTCGCCCTGGATAACCAAGTACGTTTTCAAAGTAAATTTTTAAATATAAGTTAAAAGTTTAAGTTAATTTTAAAAACAAATTTGGAAATTTTATTATTTCTAAATATTTAAATTATGAAGTAAGTCTTTCCTTTTAATCTATTATAGTAGTAATTATTCAGAGAATATCTTAATATTATGGTTTTAAAAGTATAAATCTAGTTTTGTATTTATTAAGTAATCTTATTTTCAAATATTCATTCAATATTTTTTTAACAAATTATTGAAATAAATTTTAATTTAAATGTTTTGAACGTATATATTTCAAAGTAAAGTGTTTTAAATTATTTTTAAAATCTAGTTTTGTGCTTGGTGATTGCAGAGGAGATAGAAAATATTTGGAAAAGTTTATTTTGAAAAGAAAGATGGTTTGAAAACTGTTTTCAAAGGGTTGAAAATAGAAATATATCTTGTGAAGGTATTTTGAGATAAATAAATAATTTAGGAAATTATTTATTGTTTGATGGATGTTTGTGAATATTAATTGATAGTTAAATCACCGACTATCAATATTGGACAAATGCGTTGATCGTTTCGAAGAGACCGGGATCGAGATTTATTTCTCGAAAACCACTTCGATCCGGTTTGTATGTTTCGTGTAAACGATTTTGGATTCGAAGCTGGAGCAATGAAGTGAAAGGGCTAGTCGCTACTAATCCTGAGGATATTTCCAAAATGGATGTAGTAGGAATAGTGCCTTCGGTTCCGTTCGAACCCGGGACGGACTTGTATGGACGAATCCTTGCGAAACATCGTCAGGTGGACGATGGGCATTCTAAGTGAAACGTTCTAAATAGGTAACGCTTAGCCTCAAGCCTCATCAACCGGGAATGACTGAAAATCAGGGGATATGCAGCAAGGTTAGGTGGGTCATGCCCAAGCAGGACAAGATATTTCCCCTGTCTAGATGTCCCTTTTTATATATTTCAGCTTAGTGGGTGGTTGGTCGCGCCAACCACGAGGTTTATCTTGTTCGGGACTGTTCAGTAAGGAATGGTTCCGGCCTTGTGTTGCAGGGGATGAAGGGAGTAATCCTCGGTACGGTGATCTAGGCCCCGTACTGTGACAGGTGGTACCCCAGTGCCTAGTCATTAGTTGGAAATCCATTCTCCCTACGAACCTTGTACGAGTTTTGTTTGTATTACCCACTTCTGTGGCTAGTAGCTGGAATTTAATAGATGTAACAATTTCGGCTATTTTATAAGTATTTGTATATAGACCCTATTAAAATATCAGAGGATTTCTATAAAAATTGTTTTAGCTATCATAAGGTAAAAACCCGACATGTTTATTTGTGGCGTGGTCTTACGAGATGCTTTTGTTTTCAAAGAATTTTTTAAACTTTAATAATCAATTGGGTGTGATTTTCTCACGCTGGTATTCCAGACTGACTCGGGTATTATTTAACTGTAATGCTCGGGTCAGATCGAGTATTATAGAATACAGGACATGATGCTGTGGAGCTAAGGAGACGAGGTGGATGATGATACGTATTCTCGTATTTGTATATATATATATTTCTGCTGTTGAGTTGTTGTGTACCCATTGTATGTTATTGATGTGAGTTGTGACTGATGTACTCTGATGATGTAATGTACGTAAACAGATATATTTGATTTTGAGTAAAGATTATTTATTATCTATTATATTTTATTCCGCTGCGATGGTTAGATTCTGTTGTTGATTTTGTTTTCTCTTCTTCTACCTCTTCTTCTTAAACCCAAATGGTTCGTATTTCTGTGCAACTTGAGTTGATTGTTGTAGAATAGTGTTGACTCAAGGGGTACGGATTTGCGGGCTGTTACAAGTGTCGTGTCAGCACTCACCTTTTTAAAACCGTTTTCCAAAAGATATGTACAAAGGCAGTCATACCAAGCTCTAGGAGCTTGCTTAAGACCACATAATGCTTTTTCTAGTTTATACACATGTTTTGGAAATCATGATTTTCAAAACCGGGGGGTTATTCAACAAAAACTTCTTCTTTCAAAGCACCATTTAGAAAGGCACTTTTTACATCCATTTGTTTAAGTTTGAAACCCTTATAACATGCAAAACTTAGCAAAATCCTAATGGCTTCTAACCTAGCAACTGGAGCAAATGTTTCATCAAAATCTATGCCTTCTATTTGGTTATATCCTTTTGCGACCAACCTAGCTTTGTTTCTAATTACATTTCCTGATTCATCTAATTTATTTTTGAATACCCATTTAGTTCCAACAATTGGATGGTCATTTGGCCTAGGAACTAATTTCCAAACTTTATTTCTCTCAAATTGATTAAGTTCATCTTGCATTGTTAGAAACCAACTTTCATCATTAAGAGCCATTTCAACAGAATCAGGTTCAATTTCAGAAATAAAACCACTGTCACAGCAAAACGCACACAAGTTTTTATCAAATGAAGAGCGAGTGCGTATACCTTCCGTCGGATCACCTACAACCAATTCAGGAGGATGATTGGATTTGAACTTTAATCTATCAGTATCAACCGTCCTACTTTCAGCTTTCTCACTAGATGTCCCTTCTTCAATGCCTTCATGATCTATCCCATCGTCAATCGTTTTTTCAGTCGTCCTTTCCAGGTCAGATTCATCAAATTTCACATTGATTGGTTCAACAATTGTCTTTGTTCATTTGTTGTATATCCTGTAAGCCTTACTCCTTGTTGAATAGCCCATGAAAATTCCCTCATCAGCCTTTGATTCAAATTTTCCAAGTTGATCACCTGTGTTAAGAATGAAACAAGGACATCCAAATATACGAAAATAAGAAATGTAGGTTTCCTTTCATGCCACAATTCATAAGACGTTTTTCCAAGTATTGGTCTAATCATTACTCTATTCATTACATAGCACGAAGTATTCACTGCCTCTGCCCAAAAGATTAGAGGTAGCTTATACTCACTCAACATGGATCTAGCCAATTCCTGTAATGTACGATTTTTCCTTTCAACCACCCCATTTTGTTGAGGTGTTCGTGGAGCAGAAAATTCATGTTTTAAACCATTTTCTTCACAAAAACTTTCAAATTCCAAATTTTCAAATTCGCCTCCATGATCACTTCTCAAGGTTTTAATTGTAACTCCTTTTTCATTTTGAACAAGTTTTGCAAATTTTGAAAAATAGTCAAAAGATTCAGACTTTTTGGCTAAGAAATAAACCCATGTAAATCTAGAATAATCATCAACCAATACATAACAATAACGTTTTCCATTTAAGCTTGAAATTTCATTTGGTCCAAATACGTCCATGTGAATTAATTCAAGGAACCTTTGATGTGCTAACAATGTTTTTAGGGCGAAATGATGATCGACTAAGCTTGCCTAAGGAACATGCTTTACACACTTTATTATTTTTAAATTTCTGATGTGGTAACCCTCTGACCAGTTCTTTCGATTCAAGTTTTTCTAAGAGACTCATGCTAGCATGTCCAAGTCTCCTATGCCATAAATATGCCTCTTCGTCAGTGGCTACCAAACATCTAGAAAGATTTAGATTATCAAATGAAAGCGAGTAAACATTCCCTTTTCTTTTGCCCATAAAAACAATGTTATTAGAAGATTTATCAATGATTTTGCAAGTATCACTATCAAAAATCACGTTCATACCTTTGTCACATAGTTGGCTAATAGAAATGAGATTGTGATGCTAATTATCAACATATAAAACATTAGTCAAGGAAAAAATACCGCTACCAACTTCACCTTTACCAATAATCTTGCACTTACTATTGTCTCCCATGATCAGATTTCCACCTTTAAAATTCTCTAGGCTAAGGAACTTCGATTTGTCACCTGTCATATGTCTAGAACAACCTGAATCTAGAAACCATTCTTGTTGTTCCTTAGCCCGCCAACAGACCTACATAAAGAGAGAGGAGGATGACCTAGAGAAACTCTTAGGTCCAATGATATTAGTGATAGAAGAATTGTGAATAAACAATCCCTTTGGAACCCAAACTTGTTTAGTCCTTTTATTTTTATTCCAATAGACATGAAATTTGTTTGTAGAATTCTTAGGAACCCAAACTTGTATAAATTTTGTGTTCTTGTTCCTATGACTACAATTTTCAACACGATGTCTAAATATTTCACATCTGCCAAAGACATTCTTATATTTTGCATTATCATCAACCTGTGTTTTCCCAAAACCTAGTCATTTTCTGTTGTTAGCAAAAATTTGATTTCTCAATAACATATTGAATGATTTTTCTCCTCTTGAAAAGTTATTCAGAGATTTCTAAAGATTTTGGACTTTGGTTTTTAGTGTTGTGTTTTCAGTTGTAAGTGAGGTGCATCTATTTATAAAATCCTTTTTCCTAGTGTCAATGTTTTCCTTAAGACTTAAGTTTTCTTTTTCAAGATTAACAAAGCTATTCCTAAGTCTTGATAATTCTGAATCTAAAGTTTTACATTTTTTACAGTCTAGGTTTTGAATATTTTCAAGTTCAGTTTCTAATCTAGAATTTTCATGGACAAGTTCTCTCCTATCAGATTTTAGTTTTTCAATTTTAGATTCAAGAGTATCAATTGTTTTAGTAAGATCACAACACATCGAAACAAGTTCTTTATAAGAATAGTCACTTACCTCACTAGATTCCTCTGAGCTTGCTTCTGAATCCGATTTTGACATAAGACACAAGTTAGCCTCCTCTGAGCTATTATTCGAAACTTCCTCTCCTTCTTCATCATCCCAATTTGCTGCAAAGGCCTTCTTTTTCTTTTTCTTTCCTTTGTTGTTTTTGAGAAGTGGACATTTTTGTTTGAAGTGGCCAGGCTTCTTGCAGTTATAGCACATTAATTCATTATCGGAAGCATCAGAATCTTTTGACCTATTACCACTTATTTTCTTCTTTTGTGACTTGGATCTTGACCATTTTTTAAGATTATTGACAGCCATTGCAAGCTCTTCAATTGGATCTTCTTCTTCTTCATCGCTCTCTTCTTTGCTCTTTAAGGCAATCGTCTTCTTCTTTGACTCGGAGTTGTTGCGTTCCTCCTTTGCCTTTAGCTCAAGCTCATATGTCATCAAGTTGCCGATCAACTCCTCCATGCTTAGTGTTAACGCTTAAATTTGAACGCTAACACCCCGATGTGTGAAGTGTAGTTGTGAAAGCACCACCCGATAGATCGGGAAAGAATTATAAACAAGTAATAGCGGAAAAGCAGTAAACAACAGCAATTTTATAGTGGTTCGGCTTATGGGTATAGCCTACGTCCACTTTAAGTACGTTTATTGATGATCACGTTACAAATTGATACAAATCTTCTCAAGTACAACACACTTTGAATTACAAAAGACTTAGAACAAGTAGCTCAAACTTCGATGTTGACAAAAATCTTCAAATCCATGATGGATGTAGATGATTTCTTTATGAAGTTCTTTTAGACGTTCTTTGAATCTCAAAAGCTTTAAGTGTTGAAGTAGTCTGGAATTCGGCAGAGTAATGGCGTTTGAAATTGATCGACCAAAAGTCCTTTTAATGTTGGAGGTAGGTTGGTATTTATAGGCAAAGATTTTGGACCTAAGCTCGGTCTTAACTCCTCACCGACCCAGTTAAGTCGTGGCCGACCTATAAGAGCCCTGATATGGTCAAGCCGTGTTTACCTGTCTTCGATGGATTCACACAAGTCCTAAGTCGTTTCCGACTTAGACTAAGTCGCCGCCGGTCTAACGTGCTACGTGTTAAATGGTTGCACCGTTTCACCCTTCATCTCCCTGGGTCGGTTGCGGTTCATCGTAGTTAGATCGGTAGTATGTCAAGTCGGTAGGCTATGTAAGTCTCTAGGTCGGGATTTCCCTTTAACCATTAGGTCGGTACGCCTCTTGAGAGTTAAGTCGGGACCTCTCCTGAGCTATTTAGGTCGGCCATTCTTGGGTCGGCATCACTCTTAAGATGTTAGATCGGTGAATATATTAAGACGGTGGGTTACTTCAAACCTTAGGTCGGAATCTCTTTGCAGCGTTAAGTCGGTACGCTTTCTTAACCAGTTAGGTCGGCATCGAGTTAGATCGGATCCTTCCCCGCATCCTTTAGGTCGGCAACACTCTTTGAGATGCTAGGTCGGCCCGCCTTTATCCATTGGGTCGGCAAGTAATGCGAATGGTTAGGTCGGCCCACTTTCCAAGCATTAGACCGGCGAGTCATAACCGGCATAGGGTTAACATTTGCCCCTCGAAGTATACGCCTTAAGATTAAGTCGTGTGCTTCGATACTTCTTAGCTCGGCTCCTCCTAGGTCGGTAGGTCCCGCACGACCTATCAGTTGGCGCCGTTTCACATTTCTTCACCGTGTGATATAAATTGGCTCTCTTCCTTCTTCTCCTTCATTTAATTTCTTGCTCGATTCCGCCATTAAAGCACTCTCAGATCCATAAAGGCGATTTCCTCCCAATCGATCATTGATAATCCTTGCTGTTTGTCACGTAAGTGAATCTACCCTCGATTCCTTGTTGTCATTGATTCACGAATTCCATTCGAGCCTAACTCACCCCTTTGAGCATTGCATTATTACGAATCTCACTTCACCTGTGTTTGATGAAGCTTGAGTTGCTCGGTTTTTAGCTTTAAATGAACAACGAAGCGACGAAGATGGTTTATTGCTTTAAGATAGCCGGTTGGGATTGCGAGGTGTTAGATTCGTAATAGTTTCGAATTGGTTTAGTGGATGATCCAGTAGCATGAAGTATCATGAATGGGATAGGGGTTTTTGTGGGTGGAGTGGTTATTGGGCTAACGGGTTGAGCGAGATACCGGCTTGGACGTGATTTTAGGTGACCTAACTTATGGCCGATCTGATTGGGTGCGACATGAATCTTGAGTCGGTACCGAGCCAATACTTGGGGAAACTTACCGACCTAACCTTTAAGGCCTGAACCGCGACCGGGTTAATACTTGGAGAAACTTTTTCCTTTTTAATCAGGGCCTGCTTCCCCACCTCTCTCTTGCGACCTAGGGAACTGCCGAGTTAAAGGAGTAGGAACCCTACATTAATGTGTGGGAGATTCTTAAGGCATAACCGAGTTAGCACTTAAGCATTTAACCAAGCTTGCCGAATCGAATTGCTATGATTTCGGCCAACTTCAGACTTAGCCTTTCTCTCTTTTTTTCTTTTTTAGGTTGTAGCCGAGATACGACTTAGGCCTTGGACATGCTGGCACTTGAGAGTGTCGACTAACTTTAATCATTTTGACTTGGACTGCCAATTTAAGTGGAATAAACTTTGAACTATGATCAAACTTTGAACAGGGATTAAACTTTGAACTGCCCCAACTTTAAATTTGTTTAAACACATTATGTCACTTCACAGATCATTCTCATTTTTAAGCTACCAACCTGTTGAGAATAACAAACAAACAAAGGAAAACAAGGCGCACATACTGCCATTGACAGCCCATATTAAATGGCAGATTAGTCAAGACAAGATAAGCATTATGAATATAATGCATGAAATGTTGTGAATTAATCGACTAAAGTAGAATATTAATGCAAAGTATCAACAATTTGAACTGACTTGTTTGCATCAACATTATATTTGCATATTCAAACTCAAAACAAAGATTCCTGGTCTTTATAACTAACAAATGTTTGTTAGGTTTTATTCCAGTTGCCTTTGCTTATTGTTTGATTGATACTTGTACAACACTTCACACACTTTAGGAAACGTGCACCTTCATGTTTGAATACCCAGTTGTTTATGTAGAATAACTTCCCTCCAACAAGAAGAAATGGTAGCTCAAGAGGAAGAGACTTTCCCGGTAGCTGTTCCCATAGAGAATCCTCCGGAGAGAACTTCGACCATTCTAACCCCAAGAATGTTTATTCAGATACGCACTCAATTCGGCTTTGCTGAAAGTGATGTCTTATTGCCCGGGCCAAGCGACACTGCTGATAATCCTCCTTATGGTTTTGTTGCAGCCAATCGCCAAATGTGCTTAAGTGGGGCAATTCCCCCTTTCAATGACTTCCTTCGAACTCTTCTTCTCCGGTTGACGATCTCTCCATTTCAACTTCATCCTAATGGTTATGCCATCTTGATGGGGTTGTGTGTTTTGTTTAGAAGAACTCTTGATCGCCTACCGAGTTTTGAAGAAATTCGCTATCTGTGCTCGTTTACAAAGAGTAAAGATCATCCTTCACTCATTATTGTGAGAAGTGCTAGAAACCGCAAGCTCCTTTCCGATCTCACTGAAAGTGTTCATGGATTTTTGAACCAGTTTTTCTTTGCTCGCTGCCCTCCAGGGTTTTATGCCATCTGGAGAATAGGAAGTAAGACTAGTGTTTCCATTTTTTCGTTTTTGAAACTTTTTTCGAGATCCGAACTTTCAGTTGCTAACTTCATTCTTTGCTCTTTTCAGCACTTCCTCTCCCTTCTAGAGATCCGATTCATAAACAAGTTTTTGAGAGGTTGAGTGCCGTGGCTGCGGAAGAAAGGAGCATAAAATTTCTGCTGAAGGATGAATTTTTACACCAATACGGGCTTCTACACGCTTCTCGTTCTACACATGCTCATGAAGTTCCAACAGAAGTTCCCGATTCTCCGATGAAAACTCCTGATGCCCCGGTTACTGTCGAACAACTTACATCAAAAGAGTCTAATATTGAAGCTTCATTGGTGAAGTGTTCCACTCCTACCGACATTATGGGGTCATCTAGTAAGACGGTGCTTGCCCCGATCGAGGAAGAAGAAGAACCTTCACGGCCTCTCGGGGGATTAGCTGATGTAGGAATTGAGAAAACAAGTCCCACCAAGCATGATGGTGACGATGTTTATGAGGGGTTGAGCGACATAATAGTGACTTCGCAGGAGCTTTTTAGAGATGACGTATCTAAAACTATCTCTCCTGTAATTGAGGCGACGTCTCTTCTTCGACAAACACCAACACAAACATCAACTCCTCATACCCAAGCTATCATCACCTCTGCACCAAAGAGTGGTTTGTAGCTTAATGCGTGTAGCTTGCACATCACACAACACTTAGGATTTTCCAGCACATTTATGCACTTATCTTCTTATACTTTAAAGATTTCTAAAGCTTATCTTTTCTTATTTCAGATTCTTCAATGACACGCGGCGGATCATATTATCAGGATTTCCGACGCTACGGGGGGCGTGGTCAATATGACTATCGGCGTTACTTTCCCTCCTATAGAGAGTCTGACGAAGAGAGGGCTGCTCGAAAGGCTCGTGAAAGGAGGGATGCAGAAGAGCATTATGACAGAAGGGATAGGGATGAGCACCATGATTCTCTGCAGAGGAGTGATGACTCGCACAAAAGGAAATCTCACGACGACCGAGGAAAAGGTCATGTAGCTGAAGATTCAGGCAAACGATCCCGACATGGTGAGAGACATGGTTCCACTATTCCCGGAAAGCCTACTGCCCCTGCCCCTCTTGACATTACTTCCGACTCTCCTGCTCTTGGGAAGGAGGACATCCAGACAATAATAAGCAGGCCTAAATTTCAAGTGGGACCTGGCCCGGCCACTTTACAAAGTCGTTTTCCACAATGGTGTTTAAAGGGTGTGAGGTTCGATCTCGACCTAGTCCCTATTGACAAGCCTGCTATGCTACGAAATCTTGATGCCGTTAAACTTGATATCGAGAGGATGTCAAACTGGCAGAAGCTTGTTGATGAGCTTCAACGAGTTAACCGCGCCAACTTAGAGGCTATGCTCACCATGGAAAACGATAAGGCTGAGTGGCAAAAGGTGCTTGAGCAGCACGACACCGAAATGAGGAGCATAACTTCCTATAACGAGGAGCTCGAAGCAAAGGTTGAGAAGTTGAAAGATGAGCTTGCTGCTTCCTCTACTTCATACTCTCAAAAAGAAGAAGTGCTTCTCAGACAAGTTAGAGATGCTCATGCCAGTCAGAGGGATGCTGAAGATAGGCTCGAGGCACAAAAAAGAATCAGTGAAGGCTATGTCTCTGATATTGCTGAGCTTCGAAAGAAAAACAACTCCCAGGAGGCGGAGATACAAATGCTTAAGCTTCAGCTTGCCAAAACTGAAAGGGAGCGCGATGAGGCTGTCGCCGGCAAAATCGCAGCCGAAGAATCTCATGAGGCGACCAAAAACAGCTTCGGCTCAACACTATTCGACTTCTACTTGCATAGCGTCTTGGGGCGTGGAAGCCTCGCCTTTCTTGGTCCCAAGTACGAGATCACTTTAGCTGAAGTGTGGGAGGCCGCCCTCGATATGCTTGGTGCTGAAGGTGCTGGTTATGACGAGTCAGCCCTGGAAAGGCATTATTTTGATGAAGACGCTCGCGCTGCTCTCGCCAGGGGAAAGGAACAACTTGCCAAACTAAGAACCGAAGTGACGGAAGGGGACCAGCTGGGGAAAACCACTTCAACTACCCTAGTCCAGCCACCTTCTTCGTCTGAAGTCGACATTATTGGTTCCAGTTCCCATCTCGCATCTCCCACCAAAGTTACCGCCGATATTACAAGCACACAAGGTGGAGACGAAGGTGAAGAGAGCGCTGATGCGCAAGCTTATGAAGTCGATATCAGGAAACCAGCTTCTCCAGGTAACTTCACTGTTAATCTCGCTACTGTCAATTCTGCTCAAGCGGGTTACTCGTTTATTTCGCATGAGTTTCACGAGCTCCTTGGCTATTTTCTCAACCTTGACGAGCCTTCATCTCCTCTCTTTACTGACTTTAACCTTTTTTCTTCTGTAGAGAAAGTACCAAGCACTGCTCAAACTTCTACTCCTCCGGTCATCTTTCCTTCATCTCTTCAGGCGGTGCCTCCTTCTGCCTCGCAACCTGGATCACAGGAGGAACAAATAGAGGCTCTTCACGGCTTGGATGATCCCATCGCTTCGCAAGAGCAGAAAGATGAGAGACCTGAGGGAGGTGACATATCCCCGGAACGGACTCCTTCTGACGACATTGTTCTATCAAAACTTGTCACTCCGGGGAGTGAGTCTTCCTCACAAAGGAGAGAGAAGCGTGGGATATCAAAGAGGAGGGGGAAGAAAATCACCGCCACTGAAGAGGAGCCGGAAGTTGAACCGGTTACACCTACCTCTCCTACTTCCCTTATACCCACTGGCCGACCTGGAAAGCTGGTCATTCGACCGGGTAAAGGATCCAAAGGAGGGAAGAAGAAGTGAAGATTTTAGCTTTTTGTCTTTTATATGAACTGGCCGAGAGTTGTGCGGGTATCGGCCCCCGCTTTTATCTTGAAAACCTGTATCTGCATTATAGTTGAATAAAATGATTCTTCGTTTGTACAAACTTCTGTTTGAATTTGAGAATGCATTTACTATTTATTTTTTGCACAAGTTTGTTTATATAACATTGCAGCGGGCTTATGGTATGTTGTTTGAGTATTACTTTACTGATGCAGCTATACTACTATACCATGTTGCCCCCATACCTTAAGCTTGCTGCAATATTTTATACTTCGAGGGGACTTGCACTCTTATTTGTTAAAGAATAATTATTTTATTCTTTAAAGAAAATTTTTATAGAGTACAACTCCCTTCGTATAAGTTTTTACGCTTTGTCGTTCGAAGAAATCACTTTTTTCTTTTGCTTATGTGCATATTTTACCAAGTGAATTCCTCTATGTGGTAAAGCAGACCTCTGAAGGGTACTTTAACTTCTTTTCTTTTTCTTTTTTTTACGATCATTTTCCATAGTAGGCAAATTACTTTTCCTTTGAAAGTTAAAGTACGCTTTTGATGAGGATTTTTTTTTATATATATAGAAAGTTGTACCTCTGAGGAGGGATTTTTCACGTTTCAACACTTGAAAGTTTTATTTCAATCTCGGTGAAACGTGTACCTCCAAAGAGTTATGCCTTAGAAATCCTTTTCACGTTTCAACACTTGGAAGTTTTATTTCAATCTCGGTGAAACGTGGGTTTCCGAAGAGGTCTTTCTTCTTAATTGTGTCCCCGGGAGGGGGTTGTACCTCTGAGGAGGGATTTCTCACGTTCCAACACTTGGAAGTTTTATTTCAATCTTGGTGAAACGTGTACCCCCAAAGAGTTGTGCCTTTGAAGAAAGCCTTTTCACGTTTCAACACTTGGAAGTTTTATTTCAATCTCGGTGAAACGTGGGCTTTCAGGAAGGTCTTTATCTTGTTTTTGCATTTCAACTTTGGTGAAGTGAAATTCCGAAGAGCGGTCACAACACTTCAACTCCTGGTGAAATGGGCCTCCGAAGAGGGCTTTTATTTTGTTTGCATTTCAACTCTGGTGAAGTGAAATTCCGAAGAGCGGTCACAACACTTCAACTCCTGGTGAAATGGGCCTCCGAAGAGGGCTTTTATTTTGTTTGCATTTCAACTCTGGTGAAGTGAAATTCCGAAGAGCGGTCACAACACTTCAACTCCTGGTGAAATGGGCCTCCGAAGAGGGCTTTTATTTTGTTTGCATTTCAACTCTGGTGAAGTGAAATTCCGAAGAGCGGTTATAACACTTCAACTCCTGGTGAAATGTGCCTCAGAGAGGGTTTTCATCGCCTGGAAGTTACTCTCTCATGGTTGGAGGGTCATGACTCCTCCAATCTTTTTTGTTGAGTAGAGAACTTTCTTTTTTGTGGCGTATGACCCATTAGAGGTCTTTTATCTTCCGAAGAGTTGCGCCTCCGAAGAGGACTTGTGCCGCTGATGGTAGCTTTGGTTGTTCCTCTGTTCACTTGCTTATGCCTTTTCAGCGATCCTCTTTTTTTTTTTTTTTTTTTTCAAGTTTTCATTCCCCTTTTCTCACAAGTGGCTTGTTTAATCCAAGGAAGTGTACTTCATTGCCAGGCAAGTTCGTGAGAACGGGCACTAGCTTCCTAATTGGATGTTTGTTTGTTCAAACAATCTCAATTTATTAGCAAGGGCTCGTTTCTATCGAAATCATTAGCCGTTCAATTGAAGTATTTCCTATCTAGGATTTGAATCGGGGTCTTTGTGACTTGAAATTTGTTTGTTGAATGATGGTGAGAATCGCTCGATCTTATTATGCGCAAGTTTTATTTCCATTGTCTGCAAAAATTTAAATCGACATTTCAGCAATACATTTTATGTATTTTTATATCGAAAACAAAGCAAACATATAATGATAATAAGGAACACAAGATTTATAGTGGTTCGGCCATGAAATTGGGCCTACATCCACTTTATATTCTTTCATTATTTACTTGCATCAGTTTCACAATTGCTTTCAATTACAAGAATCATACATTCATAATTCTTTTTACAATGTTTCAACAAAATTTTCAAGTAAAGTATGGACGCAAATGGTTGCTGTTCCATGCCCTTGGAATTTGATCTCCATCAACAGTGGTGAGCTTGAATGTGCCGTCAAGAAGCTTCTGACCTATTACATATGGTCCTTCCCAATTTGGCCCAAACACACCTGTCGCGGTCATAATTCTTTTCAGGACTAGATCTCCAATTTCAAAGCTGCGTTGACGAACTTTTGAATTGAAATGTCTGGCTATCCTTTGCTGATGAGCTGCAACTCTGAGGTTAGCTTCATCTCTTTTTTCATCAAGGAGATCCAGCGCTTCAAGTTGCAGCTTTTCATTTTCTGCTTGATTGAAATGGATTCTTCTGTGTGAAGGGACCTCTGTTTCAACCGGGATCATTGCTTCCGATCCGTATGCTAACGAAAAAGGGGTATGCCCAGTTGCAGTTTTGTGAGTAGTTCTGTATGCCCATAGTGCAAGTGGTAGTTTATCGACCCAACCACCTTTTGCTTTTTCGAGTTGCTTTTTGATGGTTGATTTGATGATCTTGTTTACTGCTTCCACTTGCCCGTTTGCCTGCGGATGAGCTACTGCCGAAAAGCTTTTCTGGATTTTGAATCGTTTACAAAAATCCTGGAATTCCTCGCTTTCAAACTGAGTACCATTGTCTGTGATTATTTTCTGAGGCACACCGTATCTGCAAATGATATTCTTGGTCACAAAGCTTATCATTTTCTTAGAAGTGATAGTAGCCAATGGTTCAGCTTCAGCCCACTTAGTAAAATAATCAACTGCAACAATAGCATATTTAATCCCTGATTTAGCAGTTGGTAGCGGCCCAATGAGATCCATTCCCCAAATTGCAAATGGCCATGGACTGACCATCTGTGTGAGTTCGGTAGAAGGTGCTCTAGGAATTTTGGCATATCTTTGGCATTTGTCACATTTTCGGGAGTAATCTGCAGCATCCCGATTAATTTCTGGCCAAAAATATCCGTATCGGAGAATTTTCTTTGCTAGTGTTTGACCACCTGAATGATCACCGCATTCTCCTCCATGCACTTCAGCTAGGATTGTTCTGGACTCTTCCCGGGATACACATCGAAGCAATGGCATTGAGAATCCCCATCTGTACAATCGGCCATCCTGAATTACATAGCGAGAGGCCTTCCTTAGAAGCTTTCGTCTTTCTATCGAGTTTTCTGGCAGAGAACCCCTGAGTAGGTAATCCAGTATTGGAGTCATCCATGACTCTTGTTCTTGAGATGCATTCATAATCCAGTCTATATCCATCTCGTCTATACTTGGCGCTGAAAGGACTTCTACAGGGACCAATCCCAAAAGTTGAGCTTCACCAGAACTTGAATACTTTGCTAGGGAATCTGCCTTCATATTCTCTTCACGAGGAATGTGGCTTATTGAATAGTGATCGAGTTCATATAGGAGTTCCCAAGCCTTTGACAAGTAGGAAGGCAGGTTTCCACCTTTTGCTTGAAATTCCTTCTTGACTTGGCATACGATAAGCTGAGAATCACTGAAAATTTGTAATGCTCGAATGTTTAGCTCTTTAGCGATTTTCAGACCTGCAATAAGAGCTTCATATTCCGCTTCATTGTTTGTTGAAGGGAATTCCAATCTTAGTGCATAACATAATGATCGACCTTCAGGAGTTTCAAGTACCACTCCGGCTCCAGAACAGTAGTCATTTCTTGCGCCATCAACATACATCTTCCACTGTATTGGAGAATCATTGATCGCTTTTTCCTCACCATTATCTTTCTCTGTGAATTCCGCAATGAAATCAGCTAAAGCTTGTCCGTTGATTGCTTTTCGGGGATGATAAGTGATGTCATATTGACTGAGTTCAATGTTCCATTTTAGAAGGCGACCTGAAGTTTCTGGGCGAAATAGGACTTGCTTTAGAGGTTGATCAGTGAGCACTTTAATAGGATGAGCTTGGAAATATTGCCTTAGTTTCCTCGATGCAACTAGTAGGCAATAGGTGAGTTTTTCCAACTTGGAGTAATTCAGCTCTGCCCCAGTGAGTCTTTTGCTGATATAGTAAACTGGATGTTGAATCCTTTTGTCTTCCCGTATCAGCGCTGCACTTAGAGCATGAGATGATACTGCCAAGTATATAAGAAGATCCTCACCACTGCCTGGTCTAGAAAGTATCGGAGGCGTTTCCATATGACGGATCAACTCTCCAAAAGCCTTTTGGCATTCGGGAGTCCACTCAAAGTTCTTTTTTCCTTTCTTCAGGGCATCGAAGAATGGGATGCATTTATCAGTAGCTTTGGAAATGAACCGACTCAGGGCAGCGATCTTTCCGTTGAGACTCTGCAATTCCTTCTTTGTTCTAGGAGCTTTAACTTCTTTCAAGGCAGTAATTTGAGCTGGACTAGCCTCAATGCCCCTAGCACTGACAATAAAACCTAAGAACTTTCCGGATTCGACCCCAAATGTACATTTCAGGGGGTTAAGCTTCATTCTATATTTCCGGAGGACTGCGAACATTTCTGCTAAGTGTTCAATGTGATCCGCTGCTTTCCTGGACTTTACTAACATGTCGTCGACATAGACTTCCATAGTATTGCCCAATTGCGGTTTGAACATAGCATTAACAAGTCTTTGGTAGGTTGCCCCTGCGTTTTTTAATCCGAAGGGCATAACTCTGTAGCAATAAAGTCCAACATCTGTAACAAAGCTTGTATCCTCCTGATCCGGCTCATGCATCATGATTTGGTTATAACCGGAGTAGGCATCCATGAAGGATAACAATTCATGTCCCGCAGTTCCGTCTACCAGTTGATCGATCCTGGGTAATGGGAAGCAATCTTTGGGGCAAGCCTTGTTTAGGTCAGAAAAATCGATGCACACTCTCCATTTCCCATTAGCTTTTTTCACCAACACAGGATTTGAAACCCAATTCGGATATGTAGATTCTTTGATGAAGTTATTTTCCATGAGTCGATCAACTTCTTCTTTTAATGCTGCTGACCTTTCTGGACCCTGGGTTCTTCTTTTCTGTTTAACTGGCGTAAACTTTGGGTCAATATTCAGAGCGTGTACCGCAACTTTCGGGGATATTCCACACATATCGGCATGAGTCCAAGCAAAGACATCCAAATTCTCCTTCAGGAAAGATATCAAGACATTCTGAATTGAAACATTAAGCTGCGAACCCACATTCAACACCTTATTTGGGTCCTTTGGGTCAACAGGTACCGGATTTGTCGTTTCCACCGGTACTACTCTATTCTCCCCTGTACTGGCTTTTCTGGGATCCATTTCTTTCCGTGCCCCGCTATGCTCGCCAGTGCAGGGTCCGCTCTGTAATTGCTACAAAGCTGGTTCCTTGATGCGAACTGGAGTTGCCGCATCCTTTCCCATTTCTCTTTTTCTTGACTCTCGCAGCTCTGTCCAATAGCATTCTCGCGCAGCATTTTGATCCCCTTTTATAACTCCTACTCCATTGTCAGTAGGAAATTTAATAGTGAGGCACCACGGGGCTAGGAT
Source organism: Allium cepa (assembly GCA_030765085.1). Classification (NCBI taxonomy): domain Eukaryota; kingdom Viridiplantae; phylum Streptophyta; class Magnoliopsida; order Asparagales; family Amaryllidaceae; genus Allium; species Allium cepa. The sequence continues at coordinate 381,617,749 of CM060944.1, read as the reverse complement.
AGCTTTGAATGCTGCGAGTGTTGGACGGCCAAGAAAAGCATTATAAGCAGAATATTCGTCGATGATCACAAAGGTTTGCTTTCGGACCACTTTCCTTTCTCCTTCCCCAAGTTCTACAAACAGATCGATGGTTCCTACTGGTTGCTTTGGCTCCCCAGTGAAGCCAACGATTTTCTGTGATGAGGCTTGCACATCAATCATAGGGATTTTCATCTGGTCAAATGTCTTCTTGAAGAGAATATTACATGATGCTCCGCAGTCAATGAGGACTCTTCTGACAATGGCTGGTCCAATACCAGCCGAGATGACCAAGGGATCTAAAGTAGGAGCTTCAATACCTGTGGAATCTCTGGCTCTGAAAATAATATCATCACTGAAAGTTTTCTGTTGTTTAAAGGGCGTAGTGTCTTCTAGAACAAAGACGTCTTCTTCGGCTGGAGCATATTTCAAAGCCCTGGAATATCTCTCCATCTCACCCCAACTTTTGCCAGCTGGGTGAGGTCCTCCTGAAATGACATTGATAACGGGCCTTCCAGATTCATGCCCCGTAGCTTTCTCTCCTGCCCCAGGCTGATGAACAGGAGCCCGCTGCCCCTGACTCGACGATGCAGGATTGTTGCTATTCTTTTTCACGAATTGCTGCAACTTGTTTTCCCTTAGCAACTCTTCAATCAGATTTTTCAGCTGGCGGCATTCATCAGTTTCATGACCTGGTTGATTGTGGAAGCGGCAGAATTTCCCACTTTGTATGGCTTTTCTCCCAGTTCTCAAAGGGATAGGTTTAGGGAAATCGACGGAATCTTTAGTGGCCAGGTAGATGTGCTCCGGTGTATGTGATAATGGGGTATATTCTGATGGCTTGAAGGATCGGGGCTTCTTCAGATTACCCTGTTTCTTCCCATTACTATTCTCCCTTTTTTGCCCCACCGATTCATTCTTGCGTGGAGCGACAGTGTTGTCTTCTGCTTTTTCCAACACTGTCTTTACTGGTAAAGGACGGCTTTCCAAGCGAATGAATTCGTCTGCTTTTTTGTAGAACTTTTCGAGAGAGGTTGGCTCCTTCATATTTAACCATTTCCCAAATTCGCTTGACTTATCGATAGCCCTCATCAGATAAGTCAATATCATTCGTGGTTCAGCATTGTCCACCTCAGCCAGTGCTATATTGAAGCGGTTCAAGAAGGATCTGATAGACTCACCCGGATTCTGCTCTAAACTCGATAGTGACATAATATCCTTGGCCTTCGAAGCATATAGTCTAAACTGCTCCTTGAATTTTCTGGTCAAGTCTGAAAACTGATCGATAGATCGGACTGGTAACTTGGTGAACCACAGTAAAGCCACGCCTTCCAGGTATACGGGGAAATATCGGCACTTTATTTCATCGGAGGCCCTGGCACCTGTCATGTGCCAGTCATATTTATACAGGAACTCATTCGGATCACTCGTCCCTTTGTAAGCTGGAATAGTCGGAGGGACAAACTTCCTTGGAAATTCCGCCTTCAAGATTTTTTCAGTAAACGGAGTTTTACTTGGAGCGAAACCCCATTCCTTCTCATCTTCAACCCTTTGCATACTTTCTTTCATGATCTGCCGGACCATTCCAGAAAGATATTCCTCATCATGCCGAGTTCTAGATCCACCGGCGTCAGGTACTGCCTGCTCAAAGGGACTAGTAGGCCTTTCAGGAGCATTCCTTTCATTAACATCATGAATGTTGCCAGCATAGTTCCTTTCATTACCAGCCGGTTGATTGTTTGCCCCAAGTAAGTCGTTCAACTTATTCAGAATCAGAGCATTCTGGGCACTTTGAGCCTCTAGTTGTGCATTTTGGGCGTTTATCTGCTGGTTTAGCCCTAGAATCACAGCATCCAATTCCGCTTTTGTAACTCCAACAGACGGAGTGGGTAGATTAGGCACAGGGGAAGCGGAGGTTCCCTCTTGAATGTTTCCAGATCTGATAGATCTACTTTTCCTTCCAGGAGCCATAATTTCAGATATACTTCTGGTTTTTAAGGAAATTCTTTCTTCAGATCTCTGCGAAGCAATGATGACAGCTGTCCTGAGTTCAATTCTCAGTGAAAGCACCAAAATGTTAACGCTTAAGTTTGAACGCTAACACCCCGATGTGTGAAGTGTAGTTGTGAAAGCACCACCCGATAGATCGGGAAAGAATTATAAGCAAGTAATAGCGGAAAAGCAGTAAACAACAGCAATTTTATAGTGGTTCGGCTTATGGGTATAGCCTACGTCCACTTTAAGTACTTTTATTGATGATCACGTTACAAATTGATACAAATCTTCTCAAGTACAACACACTTTGAATTACAAAAGACTTAGAACAAGTAGCTCAAACTTCGATGTTGACAAAAATCTTCAAATCCATGATGGATGTAGATGATTTCTTTATGAAGTTCTTTTAGACGTTCTTTGAATCTCAAAAGCTTTAAGTGTTGAAGTAGTCTGGAATTCGGCAGAGTAATGGCGTTTGAAATTGATCGACCAAAAGTCCTTTTAATGTTGGAGGTAGGTTGGTATTTATAGGCAAAGATTTTGGACCTAAGCTCGGTCTTAACTCCTCACCGACCCAGTTAAGTCGTGGCCGACCTATAAGAGCCCTGATATGGTCAAGCCGTGTTTACCTATCTTCGATGGATTCACACAAGTCCTAAGTCGTTTCCGACTTAGACTAAGTCGCCGCCGGTCTAACGTGCTACGTGTTAAATGGTTGCACCGTTTCACCCTTCATCTCCGTGGGTCGGTTGCGGTTCATCGTAGTTAGATCGGTAGTATGTCAAGTCGGTAGGCTATGTAAGTCTCTAGGTCGGGATTTCCCTTTAACCATTAGGTCGGTACGCCTCTTGAGAGTTAAGTCGGGACCTCTCCTGAGCTATTTAGGTCGGCCATTCTTGGGTCGGCATCACTCTTAAGATGTTAGATCGGTGAATATATTAAGACGGTGGGTTACTTCAAACCTTAGGTCGGAATCTCTTTGCAGCGTTAAGTCGGTACGCTTTCTTAACCAGTTAGGTCGGCATCGAGTTAGATCGGATCCTTCCCCGCATCCTTTAGGTCGGCAACACTCTTTGAGATGCTAGGTCGGCCCGCCTTTATCCATTGGGTCGGCAAGTAATGCGAATGGTTAGGTCGGCCCACTTTCCAAGCATTAGACCGGCGAGTCATAACCGGCATAGGGTTAACACTTAGTTTACTCAGATCTTTTGATTCTTGTATTACCGTGACTTTTGCCTCAAAGTTCATCGGTAAAACTCGTAGTACCTTCCTCACAAGCTCTACCTCAGTGAATACCTTCCCAAGTGCTCTAGCGTTGTACACCAAAGTTGAAAAGCGTCCAAACATATCCTTTATGCTCTCGCCTTTTTCCATCACAAAGTTCTCGTATTCATTGCTGAATAAGGCTAGACGAGACTCCTTGACTTGAGAAGTTCCTTCATGTGTCACCTCCAAGATATGCCAAATTTCCTGTGCAGTTTCACAATGAGAAATTCTATTAAATTCAGTCTTATCAAGAGCACAGATCAAAGCGTTCATTGCTTTGGCATTAGTAGTTTTTAATTTCTTATCGTTAGCATCCCACTTATCCTTAGGTTTAGGAATCTCAGTACCACCAACAGTTATAGTGGGAGGTTTATAACCAATTTCAATAATATCCCAAACATCATAATCAACAGAACTAAGATAAATACCCATCCTAACTTTCCAATAAGCATAATCATTTCCATTAAACATGGGTGGCCTAGCAATAGATTGCCCCTCAGAAAAAGCATTATTTGGTGGATTCATGACTCTAGAGTTAAATAAAAAAATACCAGGCTCTGATACCACTTGTAGGATCTAGATTAACCCGGGGGGTGAATAGGGTTATAGCAAATTTTCTTGAATTAGTGAAGTAAATATGCTGAAAATAAATCACACACAAAATTTACCCAGCTTCGGCAAACCCTGCCTACTGCTGCATTCCCAGATTTCTATTAGAATTAAACAGTCTCCCGCTTACAAACACTCTAACAGACTCGCAAACCCTGCTACCGCCTATAGAGTATTGCAAACTCGCAACCCCTGCTTACTGAACTAATTCTAACTAGACAATCAGACACAACCTAAAACCTAGGTGGTGATTTACCAAGATTTGATTCACAATTTTCAAACAAAAATATAAAAAATAATAATTTAAACAAAACAAACAACCCTAAACCCTAATTTAATTAATAAACTAAAAGCCCTTAAAACAATGACCGGCCCAAAGAAAAAAAAAGGATTTTTTATTCCCTTTTTCTTTTAACTCTTCGGCTCGTTCCTTTTTCTTCTTCTCTTGATAATGGCGGCCGTTTGTCCTTCTCGTTTCTCCTAATTAAAATTAGGGCTTTCGTCCTTGCGCTCTTTGTTCCAAATTAAGGCTTTTGCAAAGCTCCGATACTAATTCGATCGTTGTTGATTGTGCGTGATTTAGCCTGGCTCGATCGATTTCGTGTTGCTTTCTTCGGTTGCTTCGGTGAGTTCGATTATTGCTTCGGTAAGAATTTTTCTCTGATGCTTGTATTCGAACTCTTGTGTGTTAATGCCGATGATGATTGTGGCATTTTATAGGGTTTATTACCCTTATTTTTCGTTCGTCTGATTGCTTCAAAATTAGTCGCTTTGGCCGTTCGATTATTGTTGGATGTTTGCGATGAATTCTGACCGAATCAAATGCGTATATACTGCTTGATAGTCACGGCTTTGAATTTTTGAGATATATTTTACCACCGACTTTTGATTCTTTGCTTGGTCAAATTGCTTGGTTATTGCGGCATTGAATTGTATTGACGATGTTGATTTTGGTTCCGTGAATTTCTCTGTTGACCTGTTCATTGCGGCTTTGACATTTTTTTTTTTTACTTTGATATTTTTGTGAATTAGCTTTGCCCACTGTCTACATTCCTGTAGTGGCTTTCTTCAATTCTCTGGCTCGAATTGTAGTTGTCTCATTGTGGCATTGTACATGTATGTGTATGCATCTGTACTTGTTATTACTGTCCACATGAGTTCATGTTGAATATATGTCTGCTTCTTGGTTCGACTACTGCATATATGTGCCAGTTGAAAATGTTTGATCTGTGGCTCAAGTTGTATATCATATTGAACTGGTTCATCTTTGTTGTATTTTACTGATTTGTATCTTGTGGCAGTTTTGTGCATACTGTACTACTCTGGTCTTGCATAGTTCCATGTTGCTGTTGGTCTGACTTGAACTTTCATTGTTGAGTTTGTTCATTGAGTTGCTGTCGTCTGCACTTGCACACTCCATACTTTGGTATTGCTCTATGCTGTTACCTGGTCGAGCTGTGGTCTTCAAGCATATTGTCGTGATTGTAGTTCCAGTGTGCATTTCTCTATTGCCTCGAACTTGGTCTCTGTAGTTGTAACTGTTATATCACTTTGAATTGCATTCATTTGCTTGTACTTGGTCATTCCTTCTGTTTGTTACTGCATTCCTATGCAGTTGCTGTTGACATGTGCATTTGGTTCATTTGAGTTGTCTGCAGTCCATGTTGCATGCATGTTTTCTTCATGTAGCTGTTGGTTGATGTGCATGCTTGTTCATTCCAGTGAGTTTTGTTTTGTGATATCCATGTTGCAACTATTTTCGTCGAGACTTGTTGTTTGTTGGCACTGGACCTGATCTGCATACATGATTGTTGCAGTCCATGTTGATGTTGGTCCTCGTTGCATTCATGTCACGTCGCCTTGAGTTGAATCCAGTTTCAAAACTCGGGTTTGACCTTGTGCTCGTGTCGTAATTTTGAATATACTGCACGTGAGTTGAACCCGGCTTTTCATTTGGGTTTGACCTGTGCTCACTTGTCTATGATAAAATGCATATGCACAGATACAATCAAAAATGATGACGAACAACCCAAATAACTGAGGCAAACAATGTTTTCAAAATCATCTTTTATTTTTGAATTGCAAAAATATTTTTTTTTTCAATTTCACTGCGTTTGAGAATACTTTTGCAGATTACTCGGATGCCGGAATCTTACTGGAATGCAGTTGAAGAAAAATACGAGTGTGAGTGATATGTAGTGAGGTTATTAATGTAAATCAAATTGTGATGTATTCAAAAATGTATATGTATAGTGAGAGCATGAATTTGTACTATTCAAGATTGTAATAAATATTGGTTTGAATAAAATTTCTGTTTGAATTTATATTCAAATTCTGTGTAATTTATTTTGTTCAACAAATATTTATTTAATCTATGAAAAATAAAATAGTACATTACCAAATACATTTAAATGAATATATATATATATATATATATATATATATATGTTTATCATCATCAAACAAAAACATATAAGCGCATATTCAACATTTTGATGGGTACGAAGACCATCGATACGAACTCGATGGATTCGAACACGGCCAATCCTGATCGATACGAACTCATGGGAGTTGATCGATACGAAGTAGGTCATCTTCATATGGATGCGAAGTGGGCTTTCTGCCGATGAGTCCAAATGAGACCGAGTCGAACTGAGGCATGATGGATTCAAACTTGATCGATACGAACGGCGGCACTTTGATGGATACGAAGTTGATCGATACGAACTGCTGATGGATTCGAACCGAAGTTCGATGATGGACACGAAATCAACGGCGGCAATGGATACGAACGCTGGGTCGTTTCCTCTAGATTGAATCGATCATAACTCAAGCATAGGAACCCGGATTAACTTGAAATTTGAGATGCTGACTTCTATGGCTTTGCTTGTCATGTCCTATCAATTGTAGCTCAATTTGGTCTCAGAAAAAATTCAGCGATATCCATAGTGAAGCAAAGTATGACCAATCTCCGATACGAACTGTCCTTTATTTTCGATCGATCTTTTGGTATCACGGCTTTGCCAAAAAGCGGGATAACGTTTGCCCCCCCCAAAGTACGTCTTGTGGAAGCATGACATGCTTTGAAAAGTTGCAGTTTCTCTCTGAATAATTGTCGTATTTTCGTCAAAAGTTGTACTATGTACTGCTGTAACTGACTTCCGTGTGATGGTGATTAACCGATTGTCATCGTAATCGTTATGGGACGAGAACTCAATCCCTGGCGATGTTGAAAATTGAATATTAGTCTGGCATATAAATATGTTTGTTAATTTGATTCCCGTTAACGTTGCGTGTTCACGAGTCGTCGTCAGTATTTCTCTTTGTTGAATCTCGTATCGATCCTCTCCTGAATTGATGTGAGATTTGAGTTGCAACAACGTTTGGCAGTTGTTTTATGGAGTTCCTTCGCATCGATCCTCTCCTGAATCGATATGGAAGGTCGAAAGATTGACTTTGCATCGATAAATTAAGAATTTGACGGATGCCAAATGCTTGTTCGATGCTCATGTATAAGCTATGATGGATACGAAATTGATTTTCGTATCGATGTGAAGTGGATGGAGTTGTCAACTCGCTAGAACGAACATGGGCTTCGAATCGATGGGACTCATCGTCTTTGGTCATCTTCATCGCTCGCGTCGAATCGATGGATCCATCGTCTATTTCGAATCGATAGAAACTTTCGGTGATGGATTCGAAACTACCGTTCGACTCGAATGTTAGGGTGACCGGTGATGACTGGTCACATGGACCGGGAGGCGAATCGACCTGGTTCTTCTATGGCTTCATATAAATACTTCGCACTTGGCCATTTTTTAACTTTTTACTTTTTACTGCCTTCTTCATCTTTCGCATCGATCTAGTAACTTGAGAAAGGAGAACTGTGTCGTGCCTTCGACTCGATCAAATTCAGCCCTTCAAATTTTCAAATCCTAATTCTAAATTAGGTACATGATTACGAATCCAAGCGACAGAGCTATCTCAGATCCACTTTTCCCTCATCGATTATTCACTCTGGTGATTGGTAAAGCCAGATCTGGCCCAAAGTTCAGTGGTCATAGCAATGTTCATGGAAATTGGAGAAGAAAGAGTGGAAAAGGCAAAAGTAAATCGATCTGGGGGGCTTGCGTTCGAATCGATGAAGGCAGCAATGTTTTTCTCTAGATTTTGCATCGATCCCTGGGATACTCTAACGGGAGTGATGCATTTCGTACCGGCAGCTATGGAGATGGATCATATCGATTCGAAATGATCGATACGAAACATAGGTTACTGATCGATTCGAAGTTCTCGGCTTTAGATCGATACGAAAAAATCCTTATGATCGATACGAATGGTATCGACTCAAACGTAATCGGTGTTAAGCTGAGAGCTTCCTGATCGGTACGAACCATGTAGCCAAGGATCGACTCGAAATCTTCTTATTTTGATCGATACGAACTCGTCCCTTAACCATCGATTCGAAATGTGCCCCTTGGTATCGATTCGAAATGTGCCTTCTGGTATCGATTCGAAGTGTGCCTCCTGGTATCGATTCGAAGTTGCACCTAGATGGATTCGAACGGGCTTCCTGCCATCGATTCGAAACCTTCTACGATGGATATGAAAATTTGACACTCTTTTTGCATGACTCCGACGAGCTTCATTCTTTCATATCTGGATTTGATAATTAAACTACATATTCGACCACCTTTCGAAGCTCATTGATGGAACTATAACTTAACACCGTGACAACGAACTTTAACTCGAATCGATCACCAAATTTGGATGATACAATAGTGACGGTCAGCGATGACGGTCACTCCTGCTGGACTCTGACTATCTTTGATGCTTGCAAGTTTTCTTTAATTCTGCAAAATCTTTTCAAGTAATGCATAGCACTGCACAACACACACTCTTACACGTGGGGAATACACGGGCTCTTTAGCATCTAACGATGGTTTCTCGTTAGTTAGCTAGTTATGGAAACTTCAAGTTCGCAGCCGCAAGAAACTCAGAGTGCAGTCCCTCCCATGCTTGAAGTATCGGAGATTGAGAATGAAGTTATCGGTCCAGCTCCGGACGAGTTACCTGACGCATCCTTCATTAGTAACCCATCAGACTCTGTCCCGTCCAACATTTCGGAAGACATGCTAGGAAGAATATGCTTAAGGCATGGTTTGTCGATGGACGACATATTACTGCCGGGGCCAAGTGATAGGCCGCACAATCCACCGGAGGGATATACCGCATTCAATCGCCACGCGTGCGCAGCTGGGACACTCCCTCCGTTTAACCAGTATAAAGAGAAGTATTGTTGTTTTTGAGGATCGCCCCATCTCAGCAGCATCCGAACGGATATGCGTCACTTTATAGCTTGTTCATTGCATTTATGAAATATCTCTATCGACCGCCACTCCCGATTGAGATCAGATACTTGTTTAATTTCAAGAGTCGGGCCGATAGTCCATCTTTCACAATCCTAGAGGCGGTAAGAAATTGCCAAGTGATCACAGGGGCTTGGACTAGATTGAGCTACTTCAGGACGGAATGGTTTTATATTAGGTGCCCCCAGGGTTTGCTCTGCGATGGCTATTTAGGCGTGAGTATTGCTATTTTTTCGGGTAGTTGATAAAACTGATGTATTTGAAGTCGAACTCACATCTCTTTTCCATTTCAGCCATAATTCAGCGACCCGACGATGAACGTTTCAAAGAGATAGTTTGGGTTTTTCAAGAAATCCCAAGTGAAGAGAGGAATATCGAGTCGCTATTGACAGATAGGAATCTTAGGATTCTTGGACTGATTGAATGAAGACAAAGCCTAATGCTCGACGGTGTCTTAAGAATCGCCTCGAAAGAATGAGTTAAACGAAGAAAACCTAAAGTTGTCATAATCGAGGAAGCCGACTCCGAAAGAACTCACATCGACGAGGAGCCATTAGGCGAATCTGCAGATGTAGCCCAGGATATCGGAGAGCAAAGAGAAGGCAAGGCAGTCGTTGTTAAGCTATCTAAAGAGGGAAGATGGAAACCGGTTGTCACGGTCCGACCCACTTTCGAAAATAGAATTTCGGAGATGTCCCCCTTAAGAACTGAGAATCTTTATGAAGGGCTCGCCGATCTTCCCATCCCGGACGATGTGTCCTTGCAGCATGATGCCGGACTGGACGAACTTTCAAAAGCCTTAGTTTTAAGCGAGTCTCTGCCCACTAGTGCAGTTGACACATCTGGTTGGTCGGGGGGTTGCACCTATATTCACACTTCACGGCACTACACGATTCCTAAGTGTAATACGCTCACTGTGAGAGATTACTAATTTCATTTTATGTTCTTGCTTCGTAGATACCATGTCTGGTAGAGGTTCGATGCTTGGCAGTCTCCGTAAGAAACGCAAATCTTCTTCATATTATGAACCATATAGGAGGGAAGGAGATAGAGACTATGACTATGGAAGCTTGAGTCATGAGTGCTCTGACAGAGACAATGATTATAGGCGTCGGTCTCGATCTCGCACGCCACCTCCTAGAGCTCCCGCGCCGCCTCCGGTTCATGTTTCGAGGCCTCAAGAAACTCCACGGCACAAGCCGTCTTCCCGATCATCGAGGTCTGATACTCATCATAGAACGGAGATCGCGGCCCCCGACAACAGAGCGGACACTGACGGAGCCTTCGGGGGAAGGAGAAGTTAGGCTTGCTCAATTGAAGAAAGATTTTCCGAAATTTGCTTTGCCGGGTTCGTCTTTCTCCCGCATCTAAAAAGGATACCGTCGACAGTTGCACCTATGATGCGTGACTATCTCTCAGACGTATTCTTCCAGTATCAAGAATGGTCAAAAACCGCAAAGAAAGCGTCAAAGGTGGCCTCTGATCGAGCGGCTACGATTGAGAAGTTGGAGAAAAAACTTGATAAAAAGGACCGCATTATTCAGGCGCTCGGCAGTGAGGCCGAGTCCTCTCGAAAGTCAGAGATTGAAGCTCTCAGAAAGGATGATGAAGCTCAGGCAGCAATGGGTAGGATGAAGCGTGAGCATTACACTACGGTGGAGGACATGGGCCACCGAAACACTATCGTAACTGCCGAGCGGGATGCGGCCTTGAAAGAGCTAAACGAGCTCAAGGCCAAAGTTTCAGAGATTATGAAAGAGAGGGACACCGCTAACGTTTCCGCACAGGAAGCGTGTGATCAGGTGGTGGAATTTCGAAGGGAAAGAGATGCGGCCTTGGAAAAGGTCTGCGAGACGGAAGCCGAAGTTGATGAGAAAGTTCGTTAAGCAGAGATTAAACTAGAGACAGAGATAGAAGAACTTCTCATTACTTATAATGCTAATGTGCTGAGGCACAGAAATTTGACATGGCTTGACGATTATCCGACACATTTGTTCAACGCCCGGAATTTATTAGTCGAAGAAGAGAAAGCATCACAGCCAGGCGAAGTTTTTGATGAGATCGAGTTGGAGAACCGTATATTGAATGATAATGAGAAGAAGGTTCTCCACGATTTCATGATCTCTTATGCTAGAGAGAGGCTGGGTGCCCAACACTTGGAAGTTGTTAAGGGGTCTGGCATTGCGCATCCATCTACAAGTTCAGAGATGAATACTTCATCTGGATCAGAGTCGACGCCAGCGACTGAGCCGCAACTGGTCCCAGGCTATGACCCTGAGCAGCCACGCTTATCTCCCATAAGGGAGCATTCTTCTTAAGTTGTTCAGTCAGCCACGAGTCAAGTTGAGGAAGGTACTCTGCACAAATCTAACGTGTCTCTGAATTGAAGTATTTGTGTTGAAGCGTGTCCTGACAACTTCTTTTCTTTCTTGTCCAGTAAGCAAAGTTACACTGACAGCGCCTCCTGCTGTCCAAGAGCCACATCAAGAACAGAAGGCCATTATTACTGAAGCGATCGCCACGACGACAACCGCGCCGACCGAGGTGACACAGGGAGGTTCAATCACTTTCGACGAACAGATGATGAATGGACTCTTGAGCCAGCACAGTGAGCCCTTTGTTGACATGCCATTTGTTTTGGTGTGTTACCACCTGTTTCTATTGTGTCGCCACAGTCCACCGCTACCTATGTGAATCTCGTGCTGCTCGTGAGGCTGAGATACTTGCTCAAATCGATGCAGAGATGGAAGCCGCAGCACACGGTGGTAATTCTGAAAGTGTTACGACGGCGGTCGGGCCCACTCCTCTTGCGGTGATATCTTCTAGGGACACGCTTGTCGGAACCAGCGTGCCCGTTCCGCCCCCGGTGGTAGACCCGACTCCTCCGACTCCTCCAGAAGAGAATATTCCTTTAAGTTCAAGTTCGGAGGAGTACACCGATATCATGCCTTCGCCAGACGAAGATCCACCAAAGGGTACAGGGTCGAAGCGGAAGATTGTTAGTGGTTTTAGTGGTTCTGCGTTGAAGAGAAAACCGAAGAAGAAAAAATAGACGATCCCCTCTGGTGCATTTTTGGCGGTTAGGAAGGCACTTTTATTTTTCTTTCATAGGCTATGTATAGATGCAGGCTTGGCCCCCTGCTAGTAAGAATTTTTTGGAAGAACTTGTACATGAATCTTCACATACAGTTAGTTGAAATAAAGTTTAGTTTCTTTGTTTCAATTCTCATTTCTTTTGTGCTTAAGTATTTGCAGTGTTTGTCTTTCAGTCCGGTGTACTTGTGGTGTTTTTACCGTCAAGTAGAGTTCGTTTTGTTTGCCAAGTCTGAAAATCTTGATCACATGTCGTGATTGATGAATGAGTTGAACTTCGGGCATTGTATTGCTTCAGTTAGTGATTAACACTTAAGCTTTTTGCTCCCAGTTTCTGGGAACAGCATTGGTATTTCGGTGGTCGATCGCACCGATTGAAAATCTCGAGCACATGTCCACACTCCGGGGAGTTTGGATAATTTGTGATCGATAATCTGGTTCGCGCTCTGGGAATTTGAGAGTTATCGATGTTTGTAATACAGTTCGCACTTCCAGGAACTTTGACTTGGTATTTGCACTCCAATTCACACTCTGAGAATTTGGAGATAGCATGTATGTTTGGGTTCACACTCCGGGAACCTGGAATTTTATACTCCAATTCATGCTCTGGGAACTTGAAGTTAGTATTGATTTTTCGGTTCGCACTGCGGGAACCTGGAGTTGATGTTCGCACTCCAATTCACGCTCCGGGAACTTGGAGTTAGCACGGATGTTTCGGTTCGCGCTCCGGGAACCTGGAATTGATGTTTATACTCCAATTCACACTTTAGGAAGTTGGAATCAGCCGATAGATGGTTAGTCACACCTATTTGGACTTTTTAGGAATTCGTTCACACTCTGGGAACGATGGATTTATACTCTGGTTCGCACTCTGGGAAACTAGAGTCCGTTCACACTCTGGGAACGATGGATTTGATGTTTATACTCCAATTCACACTCTGGGAATTTAGATTCCGTTCACACTCTGGGAATGATTTATTTGATGTTTATACTCCAATTCACACTCTGGGAAGTTGGAGTCTGTTCACACTCTGGGAACGATTTATTTGATGTTTATACTCCAATTCGCACTCTGGGAATTTGGAGTCTGTTCGCACTCTGGTAACGATTTATTTGATGTTTATACTCCAATTCACACTCTGGGAATTTGGAGTCTATTCATACTCAGGGAACAATTTATTTGATGTTTATACTCTAATTCGTACTCTAGGAATTCGGAATCCGTTCGCACTCTGGGAACGATTTATTTGATGTTTATACTCCAATTCGCACTCTAGGAACTTGGAGTTGGTTGTTGGACTATCATGTGTCGGTCCAGTTCAGCCTTTGATGTGGTGGCTTGCCCCCGAGCTGAGGTTTCACTTAGTGAGTGGCCGGTCGTATCACGGTCACTCGCTATTTGAATAAATTCCATTGTTCGACGGAACTTAGCTCTTCGTGTGTCGTGATTGTTGAATGTTGCATTCGGTGAATCACAGCTCTAGCTTGAAGAGATAGTAATTTATTGCTGGAACGGAAAAACATGGCAAGTCAGTGCCTTATTACAAATTCAAACTTCAGAATGTAAAGGAAATTGCAAAGTATTCATAGATTGAATAGAGCCTGTCATGTGTAACAGTGACGAAGATCCTCGTCGTTCCAGGTTCCTGACAAAGCGGGTCCGCCACTGACAGCGTTTATCACCAATCTCCCACCGGGGTGGGTAGAGTCCTCATGTCTCGGTCGATTGGGTTCATTATTTTGATTTGATGGGCCCGCTTCTCCAGGCTGCAGTGCCCGCACAAACTGTTCCAGCTTCCTTTCTCTGATCAATTTTTCAACGAGATCTTGTAAGTGACGACACTCGTTCGTATTGTGCCCGTAGCTTTCATGGAACCTGCAAAAATTTCCCGTCTGGATTTGCCTCTCTGACGACGGTTTTGGTGCAGGTTTTTGGTACTGAATTGTATTACAGGTTTGTAAATACAAGTTCTCCAGTGATGTATTCAAAGGAGTATAACTGTCAAACATAGGATTCTTACACTGTGGGCCACGATTTTGATCTCGTTTTCTAGTTTGATTCACGCTCTCTCTCCGCCGAGCTTGTTTGTTTTTAATGTTCGACTGAACTTTTCCGGAGTTCTCACCGGACTGTTTGATTGCGACATTGCTTTGGATTCCTTCCGTGCTTGGCCCTGCATCAGTTTGCTTCCTAGACTGTTTTGCATCTTCTCTTCTCAGGAATTGAGCCGCCTTGGCATGAAAATGGTCCAATGATGTAGGTGGTTTTCCAGCCAACCAGTTGCCAAACTCAGAATCGGGGTCAATCCCCTTAGTCAACGCCATAAGGATGGAGTTATCGTTCGGATTGCTGATCTCCGCACATGCAGTATGGAATCTCTCTAAGTAGTGTCTGAGCATCTCTCCAGGAGCTTGGATGACGCTAGTGTTGACATCTTTTGGCCTTGCAACGTGCATACGGAATTGTTCAACAAATTTTGTGGCCAACTGGTCGGATGAAGAGATGGATCGATGTGGCAGTCGAGTGAACCACATGGTAGCGATGCCCTCCAAGGATATGGGGAAACTACGACACTTCACTGCATCGTCATCTCTGGCAGCGGTCATCGACCACTCACATTTCAGAATGTGTTGGTTGGGGTTAGAGTTTCCCTCGTACATGGATAGAGTTGGCATCTTGAATCGCCGTGGGGGTTCAGCAGTAAGAATATCGTCCGTAAAAGGAGTGTGACTTCGGGAAATTCCACAATCGTAATTTGTGAGACCCTGGCTTTCATGGATCATCTGACGTATCATCGTCGGAAGATCCGGCATTTGAATGTTTTGTGTGGCTTGCGCCGGAGTGTGATTGAATCCCATATCCTGGAGTTGGACCGGATGCTGTTGACGGTCCAAATCTTGCCTTCTTGGCTCATAGTTCTCTGGGACGTAAGGTTCAGGGGTACGCCCATGTTGATGACTGTCCGGGTTTGACTGACTTGGGGCATTGACCCATGGTTCATCCGCGGCATTCGTGGCGTAGTATCCTATGGTGCAGTGAGGATTGGCACCTCCGCGGGAGGAGGGTCTGGTTTGGAAACTGGTTGATGGACCAACTCTCAGTTGTCCAACAGTCATTACCTGTTGATTTCCAGCAGTTTGTATGTCACTCCCATCTAGTCGGGGTCGTGGAGATTGATTATGATAATCATAAGAGGAGGAACTTTCGTTGGAGGAGCGAGAAGCATGGTCTTTCTTGGATCTCTTTCGCTTCTGATGATCCAGCCGGTTGATCAGCTCGGCGTTAGAGCGTAGCTGTTCTGTTAGCTGATTCTGACTCTGGGTCAGCTCTTGGAGTAGCAACTGGAACTCTTGCCTAGTTACCAGACCTGACGGTTCTGAGTGTCCAGTGGCGTCTTCGTTAGAGGGAGGTAGTGGCGTAGGATTCTGCCTATCCCGTTCCTCTCGATTGATAGCGTTAGAGGTGGTCCTTGTGCTAACCATCTTGAAAGTTGAATTCCTTTCCTAGACTTTATGCAAATCTGAATAGAAGGGAAGGAACTTGGAGTTGTGATCTGGATCTCTCTCTTAGATTTATTCAATCCGGTATCGATGAAAAATCCAAAGAGCAGGAGAAAATCTGGATTTTCTCAGTGAAAGCACCAAAGTGTTTGCACCAAAATTGGTCACAACACTCTTTGGGAGTCTTTGGAGAGATAATAATGAAGAATATAAATTGAAAATGAGATTTATCTAACAAAAACTCCAAGTAACAATAATATAAATGCGTAGACAAGCGATTTATAGTGGTTCGGCGTGTTGCCTACGTCCACTGTGAAGTTTTTTTTTTTTGCAGTTTTATTATTTCTCTTTCAATGATTACAAGTTGTTACAGCAATCAACAGCAAGTTACCGTTGGAAATTCGAATTCAATAGTAGTATAATGATGTAGGATGATGGAGATCTCGATCCGGCAGAGTCTGGGCGCTCGAGAGTCAAAAGGTCCCTTTTCTGTTGGCTCTAGGGCTTTACTTATAGGCGTAGGAGGCTGAGATCGCGCTCAAATCTCGGGAGACTTCTTCTGGCACGTTAGTGGGCCCACGCGACCAACCTCAGAAAGTTTCAAGTCGATCTGTGACCGATACGAAGTCATTTCATATCGATCAAGATAATGTCCAATTGGGCTGAAATTTGGTGGAGACGTTCCTCAGATGTGTGCAATCTCCAGTGAAAATTTCATGGCATTTGGATCGATAGATCTCTAGATATTATGGATACGAAATGGAATCCTTCGGTTGCTGTTCGGTTCGAATCGATCGTTTCGAATCGATCAACTCACATGGACTTGTGATGGTGTGGCACGTACATTTCGCCTCGATCCGGTCTTCACTCCGAGTTGACCGCATCGACTCCTTATATTTCACCCCATTTGTATCGAGGGACGACACGTCATCAAGTTTGTTGACTCGGTGGACTCGAAGGAAGCTCACTAATGGATTTGAATAGGGCATCACTGATGGATTCGAATGAAGCCTCATTCTAAGGGATACGAGCCTTATAGCTTCTCAATGGATATGAAGTCAATCGATGCGAACTTAAACCCTTCGATGGATATGAAGGATGGTGATCTGATGGATGTGAAGCAGATACTGGCTGATGGATTCGAAGCGCTTCATCTGCTGAAGGGTACGAAGTCCATCGATACGAACTCGATGGATTCGAACACGGCCAATCTTGATCGATACGAACTCATGGGAGTTGATCGATACGAAGTAGGTCATCTTCCGATGGGTGCGAAGTGGGCTTTCTGCCGATGAGTCCAAATGAGACCGAGTCGAACCGAGGCATGATGGATTCGAACTTGATCGATACGAACGGCGGCACTTCAATGGATACGAGGTTGATCGATATGAACTGCTGATGGATTCGAATCGGAGTTCGATGATGGACACGAAATCAACGGCGGCAATGGATACGAACGCTGGGCCATTTCCTCTAGATTGAATCGATCATAACTCGAGCATATGAACTCGGATTAACATGAAATTTGAGATGCTGACTTCTATGGATTTTCTTGTCATGTTCTATCAATTGTAGCTCAATCTGGTCTCGGACAAAATTCAGCGATATCCATAGTGAAGCAAAGTATGACCAATCTCTGAGACGAACTGTCCTTTGTTTTCGATCGATCTTTTGGTATCACGGCTTTGCCAAAAAGCGGGATAGCACAACCAGACCATATGCATGTGTGTACGTGGTGATGTATTTCGAGTAGAATAAGAAAACAGAGCAATCCACTATGGACAATGAAACCAGAAAAGGAACTGACTAGTTTCAACATCAACAATGCAAACCAGGATGAACTCAACCAAGACATTCAGGACATACATATATACATGTATACATTAAACCAAGTTTCAGTAACAAAATCAAGTGATTCCAGCAATGGTACAAGACAGTTTCAAAAGAACAAGATCACGTGATACTGCAAAGCAACAACTGAGTGCAAACACAAAGACACATTTGAATATCAATATACACACAAGTATATATATTTGTATGCAACCAGAATATAGGAAACAAATGCAATAGAGGTAATAACAGAGTAGCAAGTCGAGCAAAGCTTCACAAGTATACATATATACTTGCGCAAACACATACATATACATATATATATGTAGTAACAATATGTATGCTTTGATAGGATGCAGTGAAGCAGGTAAAACACAGATGAACAAAGTCAATGTCTTAGGGAATTCAAACTGATCATATCAAGTTTAAATGACAAAGCCAAAGTAAAATTCACGGAATCAAACCAGAAATTCACGGAGCAAGTTTAATCATCACAAGTCAAAGTGGCAAAGTCAAAAGGAAACAAACAAAATCAAATTCATAAAGCCATGATAATAAAGCAACAAAAATATACGAATTGAACTAGTCTAAAGAGATCACAAGCATTCAAGCATAATCAAATGGCCGAGCAAAAGTAACAAAGGAATTCAAAAAAAATATTTCTAACGAAAATTTAAGGAACTAAACCCTATTTAAACCATCTACATCATCGGCATTAAAATTATCGAGTTCAAGTTAATTAACCAGTAAAGCAAAGAGCATAAAACACATACCAAATTCAGTTCGAACTCGATCAAATTGGATCAAATGAAATCATATCACAGCTAGACGATCAATTGTCCAAGCCAAACAGAGGAGATAATCATTGCGATTATTTTATCCACTTCCACATTAAATGTTTATAATATCACCTTATCCACCCCCCCCCCCCCCCTCTAGGGTTAAATCGATCCTATGGTAAAGACTTATGATCGGTATAAAGCTCAAATCTCTCTCTTAGGAGATAATATCTCCAAATCTTCAATGTGAAGATCACAGCTGCCAACTCCAAATTACGATGAGGATATCTAACTTCAGGCGGTCTAAGCTGCCTAGCTGCGTAGGTTATAACTTTACCATTCTGCATCAACACTGCTCCTAATCCAGTTCCACATGCATCAGTATATACTACTAATCCTTGGTTTTCGTCGGGAACTACTAACACAGGTGCATTGGTCAACAAATGCTTTAACTTAAGAAAAGCTTCCTCACATTCGTCGGATCAAACAAATTTCACCTCCTTCCTGGTTAGGTTAGCTAAGGGTGTTGCTATCCACAAGAAATCCTTAATGAATCTCCGGTAGTAGCCAGCAAGTCCAAGAAAACTGCTAATCTTAGTCACCGTCTCTGGTCTCTTCCAATTATTCACGGCTTTGATCTTATCTGGATCGACTGACAATCCTTTCTCTAAAACTATGTGACCGAAAAATTTAACCTCTTTCTTTCAAAAATGACACTTGGTAAACTTCGCCTTTAGCTGATTCTGCCTTAGCATCTCAAATCCTACACTAAGATAAACTTCATGCTATCCCTTAACCCTAGAGTAGACTAGAATGTCATTTATAAACACCAACACAAACTTATCCAAATACTCATGGAAAACTCGGTTCGTCAAATCCATAAAGAAAGCAGGTGCATTCGTTAATCCAAATGGCATCACCTACCACTCATATGGACCATACCTAGTACGAAATGTTGTCAAAGGAATACTGTCCTCCGCCACTCTTAACTGATGGAAACCTGTCGCCAAGTCCAACTGAGAAAACACTCTTGCTTCGCTCAACTGATCAAATGGATCATCTATTCTTGGAAAAAGATACTTCTTCTTAATTGTCTTTCGTTTAACTAACGAGAGTCAATGCACATTCTTAATGAGCCATCCGGTTTCTTTAGAAACACCACGGCCGCTCCCCAAGATGAACTGCTTGGTCTAATAAAACTCCTTCCTTCTAGATCCACTAAATGCACCTTCAATTCCTTCATCTCAATTGGTGTCATCCTGCTAGGTGGTTTACTTATAGGTTTAGCTCTTGACACAAGATCAATTCTAAATTCAACATCTCTTTTTGAGGGTAGTCCGTGATTGGCTCAAAGACATCTGCAAACTCTCTTGCTACCCGAACCGATTTAACTCATTTCCCACCACCATAGGTTTAAGCATGGCACTAACACTATGGTCAGTATTTTCTGCTGAGAATATTGCTCGGTTATGACTATCAGATTGTCTCAGCGATATTTCCCTATCCTGGCAAAATATTCTAGCCTCATACCTACCTAATCAATCCATACCCAAAATGAGTCTGATATCTATGAAATCGATAGCCTACAAACTGCATGCAAACCTATGACCTAACAAATCATGCTCTAACTGGTCACATCTTAACCCTAGAGTTGCATGCCCTCGTATTGAATTTGCACCCGTAAGGAAGTAATAAAGTAGTTGGGTTCTAAACATAATCTATAACCAAACACTGAGATATAAATGAATGCGATGCACCGGTATCAAAAAGTATTCTAATTGGAATACTCTGAATCAAAAGCGTACCTTCCATCATAGTCATTCCTTTATCAGCTGCGGTAGGCCTAGCTGGTCCTATAACAAAAACTTTTCCTTTGTCCTCCTTAGCTGGCTCTAGACGCCGATTCTTGTGATGCCCAACTTGATCACAGTTGAAGCACTTTACATTCTTCTTATTTACAGCTTTCTTTCCATTTTTTTAACGGAATTCATTAGAAAAGTGACCCTTCTTGTCACACTTATAGCAAACTACCTCAGCCTTTTACTTCTTAGCAGTATCTCCCTTTTGGGCTCCCTTCTTTTAAAAGAACTTCCTTTGCTTCCCCTGAGAACCTTGATTTTCCACTAACTTCTCTTTAGCTAAATCAGCAAGTTACTCCTCATGGGGAATGGCCATCTCCACCACTATATTACAAGGATCATATATATGTGTCATGGTCATTCTAGCAAGCTCGGGCCTCAATCCTCGAATGAACCTCTCATTCCTTTCGATGTCCGTATCTATAACAACATATCCATATTGAGATAGCTCTTCAAACTTAGTAGCATACTCGACTACTGACATCTCACCTTGCGCTAAATCCATAATCTTCCTCATAAGCTCAGACTTAGCAAACTCAGATACAAATTTCTGCTCAAATCACATTTTAAAATCAGCCCAAGTTAACTGCTCTTCCAAAACCACGATAGTGACACTATTCCACCAATGTAGTGTTGAACCCTGCAACTGGCCAATCTTCTCTTTTGCCCATCATTTAGGAACAAATCATTAAATATACACTCATCATGAAATAGCCAATTCTGGACTTCTATGGTGCCCTTCGTTCCCAAGAATGGCTTCCCACCCAAACTGGTGTAATCTTTACTCAGCAAAGCATAATTATTCCCCACAGGAGCCACACGAGTAGCTCCTCCTACATTTCTAGCAACATCAGCAATAGCCCCAGCTTGCATTAAACCAACAAAGAACCGATCGAGTTGGGTTTCTCCTGGTAGTGGATCGAGCATTTCCATTTTTTGTGGTGCTTCCTCCACCAAGATTTCCTCTTCTGTTTCCTGCTTCCTTATCTCACTTCTCATAAATATGCATATGAGCCTTAGTAAGATACAGACGAACGATCTAAGAGAGCAGGGAATACGTACTTTCATATATATAACTATATATAGAAAATACAAGTACGTTACTATAGCGTTAATCCAAACCCTAATATTATTATCTGATTCATTGGATTATGTTTTGGAAAATCTTTAGGTTTAAGTTTCTTTTAAAGTTTCATAAACCTCGGTCTGATACCAATTTATAACATCCCCCTACTTGGAGGCCCAAAACAAATGGATACGGATGCTGCAATCATTCATAGTTATTAATCCTTGGCAGCTAAATACGGAAAAATTAAATACATTGATACATAAAATCACAAGAATATGGAGAAAAAAATTAAATAGCAAACAAATTCAACATTCCATTTCAAAATATTCCAGATTGATTACACAGTCCCAGTTCGCAGACCGCGTTCAGATAACATATATTATCATAAAATACGCCAAGAGAGACATATGAAGATGGCCCTATGGAAGATCAGAGTACATAGATAGGCAAGAAAAAAATATGCCTTTACAAACAAAACAAACAGCGGAAACAAAAAACTCTAATAATAAGCTTGCCTCCTGCACGTCCTCGAAAGCTTTATTCGTCTAAAAGAACACCTGAAAACCTTAACTCTCAACCTGCTCAAAATCAAATGAGTACCGGAGAGTTTAAGGAGAAAATGAAAACTTCGATCAGACATAAAACCTGGTATGAATAATAATTTACCATATCAAACCATTAGATATCTAATAAGACCATGCCACTTAGCAAAACGGGTTTTCATCTCACTAGTATCCTAAAACATTTACAAAACCATATACTATGCTCCTGCATCCATAGTGGTTAAAACATAGTATTTCAAAAACTTTATGATGATATGCAAAGCAAGAAAATCAAATATGGATAACCCATCCTCATTCATTTTGGTTATCTACCTTAATTATAGTTTGTAGGATTACTATTAACCTGTTAAATATTTATAGACTATCTATACAATATCTTAGTTTTCATGGAATCACTAAGAACCTATTAGCAACTCCAATATCTTTTCTCTTATCCTAGTTTTCATGGGCTAACTGGGAACCTATCAACTTTCTGTCAATATCTTAATTGGGATATGGTTTTCATGGGCTAATTACAATCCTACTGGCCCCTGCCAGTATCAAACCATAGTTTTCATGGGCTGATTATGAACCTATTCGCACCTTCCAATATAACTAGTTTTATAAAGTTTTCATGGGTTACTGTAAACCTATTGACCCCTGCCAATATCTTTAGTTTTAAGATTTTGACATTCCTTAATTTATGTTCACTACTGGGTTGACCTATCTGGTTATTCTTGCCTTCCCTGACATACATTTATGGGTTAGTAAAATGTGAATAAATACAAGAAGAGGTAATACTCTAACATCTTTATTTATGCCATGGTATTTCCTTTTAAAACGAGAATGGGTTATTTATTTCGAAATTTTAAAACATCATTTTCAAAACCACTAGATGACCTCCTTCGAAAGCATAGAAAACCACTTTTCAAAACTCTAAGTATATACCTTTCCAAACCAATGATACCTTTCTATGGTATTAAGGAAACATTCTTTAAAACATAGCTTTGAAACAAATAAAAATACCCTTTCGGAAGCATTGGGTTTACTCTTTAAAACATTCTTTGGGTCAAATTGATTATATGCGAAAGTATCTCTTTCGAAACCAATTATAAAATTGTTTTAGAAAAAAGTTGATGGTGTCGGAACCATCTAGTCGAAAGCAACAACCTTTTAGATTAAAATATTGAAGGATAATGTGGAAACCCACTTTCGACACCATTGCCTTCAAAACCATTAATCTCGTTCAAAAACGTTTAAGAAGTGGGTTAATTTTGGTTTAAAACAGGGATAACCTTTCAACAACATAGATGGCTTCAATGTACTCGAAAGGTAAACAAGCGGCTTGGTCGAAACCAATCCTTTCGGAAGCTCTTATTTAAAGAAAAAGTTCCCCATCGAAAGCTATTTATAAAGTTCCTTTCGAAAGCATAGCTTTCAACTATGTTGAAAGCTTAAAGTAAAAAAGGCAGGAATTTAATTTTAGAAAACAAACTAAGGTTTCGACTCTATAAGGTATCGACTTAGCCGAAAGCCCTTCAACAACTAGGCAAGCGTTTATCTTTTTTTAAAAGTGAAACTTGGTTTCGAGCCTGACGAAAGCATAGCTTTTGACACCCTACCTTCCGCTACTTACCAATTCACTGCGTACCAATTATATTGATACCATGTGTCATGGTTCCAACTAAATGGGTTTCGATAGAGATGGTTTCGATTAAGATGGCATAGAGGTAAAGGAGTCGAAACGTGCCTCTGAAATAGGCAGAACAAATTTTTTTCTACAACACTGATTTATAGCTAAACATGGTAATTACTTTATAACTAACCTACCAGTTGTAACTCCTTGATTGGTTACTTTAGAACTTTTCAAATACTTTACAATTAAAAACTGCTGCATTAACTAGATCTAAATCAAAACATTATAATTTTAAACCCGTCCATATGACAAAACCAATATTTGCAAAAAAGTCCCTCTTTTAAAATAATTTATTTTCTTAATAAATCATCTAGGAGATATCTCCAAAAATCATAGATAATCTCTTTCATCGTATAATTCAACATATCAAAATTTCAGACCAAATTTCTTCTTCAAACACTCGAAATAAATTTCTAAACCTAATTATTTCACATTTTCCTTTAGAAATTCATAATAAATTTTCTATAGCTTGGAAAATTATGAAAGTCAAAACCCATCTCCAAAATCATGTATTATTTGTCATAAAAATTTTCCATGGCATTCGAAAATCATAAACCCTTGGTTTTCTTTAAAACTGAGCAAATCCATATGTATATGAAATAAAGTAATTCAATCATAACATAATTTAAGCATATCATCATCCATATCATTAATAAAATGAATTTAAACATAAATCTAAAAACACATAATCATAGAATAAAATAGAAATGGTATAAATTATTATTCACTTAGATTTTGATAAGAAATTTGAGATTTTTTTAATCCTTCCTAGCTTTGATCCTTAATTTAAGATTGTAATCTTCCTCTTTTCCTTCTTGTTAATGGCCGGCTCTTAGGGTTTTTACATTTGTTTTTTATTTTGAGAAAATTAACGTGAATGGACAATAGCGAGAAATGTATAGCCGTTTAAAATAAAGAGGCTATTTTACTAATATGCCTATGTGTGAACTAATTATCCTTTAAACCAATTAAAGCCCATTTATTTAATTATTAAGCACGGCACTTTACATAATTTATTCAAATCTCAATACCCTTATCATTGTTATTCTATTTAACTTATCTAATTTAATTTTCCTGAATAATATTATCAAAAATTACGGATGTTACATTAGGCGACATAGGGAACTAGGTAGGATAGGGTACTTGATTGCCTAATTCCAATCCTAGACATTACTTTTCTTGACACCATACTAAGTACGCAAGCTTAATTAGTTAGCCCTAACCTGCCTAGTTTATACCGCACAGGCTATTGGGCTATGACACCATTTGTTGGAATTGCGTTAGCCCGTGGCAGAGTTAAAGGGTAAATTTTGAAAAAATCCCTTTACGATCTATTGGGCCTGTAAAGTCTAAAGAGGACTTTATATCCAATTTAAAAATTCTAAATAAAATACTTTCTTTTAAATTGCATGAATTTAACGTTTACATAAATTAGAGTATATCAAATATATTCGAATATATGAAGGTTATAGGTTTGAAAGAAAATGATTAAGAGAGGTAAGTGAATGAAAGGCAATGTATTTATAGAGGTAACCTTCTTTATACTCTTTCCTTTATTTTCTAGATCTAACCATTGGATTTCAAGCCTTCTTTTCTCTATATGGATTATAATGATAGAGGTTTTATAACCCTTTAATTTTTTCAATAACTCTTAGAAAATATTCACATTTAAATTAAATGCCCATCGATATCTTATATCGATTTATATATATACAGCTTTTATATATGCACTCAAGTAAATGCAAATGACATTAAAATATACTAATGGAATCCAATACATCAGGTAAATTAATTAATATTTTAATAAATTAATATTCTCCAAAAATATTAATTAATTTACAACAACTTATAAATAAATTAAATCATGTGGTATTTCAAAGAGTCTATCAATGTTGTTATGCGAACCGTAGGTGTAAATTCAGTCAGCGATTAATATCAAACTACTCGAATATTAATATTCACTCGTCACCTTAGCTGGTGGCATTTTATCGAATTTATCACTTATGCATCTTTCCTTTAAAATCCAATTTTATTGATTAAGTGTTACCCAGTAGTGACAATTATTTACACCAATTTTCTTAGTCAAAACTATATCACTTTGGACTTGTAGAATTTGGCTATGATCAAAATTCCAGTGTTGTCCATATTCAACTGTATAGTCCAAACATAAAGTCCTTAGTTCAATAAAAATAATTATCACTAACTGAACTACTCTGGCTAGAGATTTTGACTTTGAGTAGACTTCGATTGACCATGATATTAACCCTATATGATTGAGGAGACAAATCCTCTATTGAATAGTGCTTCACTTCCAATACTTTCACTCGACCCAACCATAGTAGTTCGATGGACGTCGTGCCATGATTTAATTATAATCAAAGCGAAGCTTTCATATTGAAGATCAATAGTATTCTCAAGTTAAGAAAACTATGTAATTTAGCAACTTTAATATTTTATATTTGGCCTTCGTTATATTAACCAATGAAAAACTATCCAGTGAGTCATTCCATAGTTATCCAATAACTATCAGTACGTAACCCCTTGGACCCCCTAACAATCGTGAGTAATACACTGCCCAACATTTAGAGAGCATTATGTACTCTAGTCCCAATGGATGCATCGTTATCCAGTCTTGATACATCTTGAATAGGAATATTTAGAATGACATGTTTATTTTCATTATGATAAATTGCTCGGGTTACAACATTTTGTAACTACTATCACAAAATATACCATTTATCGATTCTTTATTGAATGCACTTTTAATTAAATTATTAATTAATATAACACGTTATATCAACTACATAATATAAAGAAAAAACATTTTATTTCGAACAAGATTGGTTATCGAGTTAGAATTATGTAACAAATTACATAATTTCCCCTAGGGCATACCCCTAACTCGATCAAATTCAGTTTTTGACAATAACTTCCAATTCTAATATCATTTTCTATGCTACCTCGTGGTCGGGCTTTTGCTCCCAATTGTAGTCGCGTCATAGATGGTTGTCCAGCTTTGTCCCAAATAGGTTGTGATCAAAATCTTAAAATTCCTTAGGCATTTCATCTCTCATTGTGTTGGCAATATTCTTATTCTCCTCATCTAACTTGACATCCAATGCTAACTCATGTATTTTCTCCTATGCCATCTTTAATTTAACTCAATACTGGACAATACAGTTGTACTATCTAAGGTTAGCCTGCTTAGTCACTTCTCACTCACGTGGCCGATATTCAAACTTTTTAAGCATTTCTTCCCTTATCATATTAGCAATGTACTCTTTTTTCTTGGTTGGCATTTGCTTCTTCTAGCTCTTTAATTGTGTCTTTATATAACTCAAAATGTGAGCAAGAGTTTAGCCTTCCACCGAAGTGTTGTATGGAGTTTGAAGGGCATGAGAAGGACTATCAAATTCATGGATAACTAAGTCATTTAGTGATGTTTCCACTATAAAAGTAGGAGCAGCCTAAAAGTGAACAACCAAATAAGAATCAGAAAATACAAAGTAAAAACACAATTAATGAATAAATGTAGATTTACTAAAAGGTACTTAGACAAAAATGATGTCGTCTTTATATATGATTAAGTCTATCTTTAAACCATAGTATATAGGGGCCTAAATAAAGTAAGTCATCCCTTAAGGTATGATACCACTTGTACAAAATCATTAGTGCATCTATCTCATTAATAACTTGTGTAATTTTAGTCAAGAGGCCTTGGGATTCTCTCTTCAACCATGTAACCATCCTCTCAAGTTCTTTTTCCCTTCTGCATATGAAGGCCGTCATTATGGAAAATCTCTTCACTGTTTGCTTTTCCAAGCGATTGATACACCCTTTAAGCATTGGACAAAATTGTCTTCTTTATGATGCTTCAATAAAAAAGCGCATATATTTTAAAATCTTACATATTAAGCCAATAAGGGCACAAGAAAGATGATTAAAGAAAAACCATGGTTATATATTTTTATTTACATGTCTTCGTTTTAATATTTCCTACAAAATAATAAAAGGTCTAGCTAGAAAAAATATAGACTAAGTTTCAATAGAAATCTTAAAAAAACCTCTAAGAAATAACTCAAAAAAGCTAAAGAGTTTTGGATTTTACATCAACATTGGCGGAGGACTCCAACAAGGTACCTTTAGTCTACAAACCTCCTCTGTTGGATCATCTTTTACATTTGTATCATTTGAATCTTCCTTGGTATGAATGGAAGCTGATGATGAAGCAGTTGTCCCACTATGCTCTTTGGTCCATTTAAATCTATAATAATCCAGCGCGGACTGGATAACCTAAGGATTCACCAAGAAATCCAGTTTGTATCCACTTCATTAATGCATTCCGTGAAGAACTGCCTTTTTGCTCGAGCATAAATTTATAGATAATGGAGTGAGTCATGTCCCCTTATTCATATAGGACAGTTTCTTCTTCAACTTCTTTACTTCCTACGTCGACTCTTAGGCTCTTTTCTCTGCCTTTGCAACCCTTAAATCTATCGCCATAGCTTTTCTCTTCGCCACTTTTGCAATTTTGGACACCTCATCCAATTGGTCTTATAGTTGCTTCTATTTTATCCCTTGCATCAAGGTCAAGAGGTCTAATTTAACGGCATTTTTAAAAAATTCTATTCAAACAATTCAATGGCCTTTTTAAACGCTGTTAAAACATTCAACTGCGTTTAAAAAACGCTGTGGAATATTTTCACCGTGTTTTTAAAAACACCGTCCAATTGTATTTGGTTATGTTTTTAGATACAATTTAACAGCATTTTTAAAACACTGTTAAAACATTCAACAGCGTTTAAAAAACACCGTGGAATGTTTTAGCAGTGTTTTAAAAACGCCGTTAAATTGTATACAAAGCTAAGTCAATTATGCTTTTTATACTTTTCTGTAAATTATATTTCAAAAACATCAGTCACAGTGCGTATATATACCACATTTCAAAATTAGCATATTAAACCAATACCACATTTCAAAATCAACATATTGTATCAATACCACATTTTGGACAAATATTTGATAACGTATGAAATTTCATAATTAAAATACACAATATTCTTACATCAAACATTAATAGTTCATCATCAATAGTTCATAAACAAAATATAGAATAAGTAGCAAAAGCAAAACAAAAGCAAGTAGTACATACATTAAAACCAAAAAGTAGTTCTGGCAGCAAAAATAACTTTGATTCATATCGTTGCAACCTTTTTTAGCATCACAGTCATCTATCTACCTATAAAGCAAAAGTAATGCTTGAGAACCAACTCATAAAAAAGTGTACACAAAGTTAAATCGGATTCATAATGCAAAAACTAAATATTCATCACATTATTTCATTAGGCGATTGACTAATACAAAGTATACAACATGCCATAAAATCAAGTAGCATTTACAAGTGAAATAGAGTAAAAAATAATGAATGAACTCGGTAATTTACTTGGAGTAAAATCAAGCTTCATATTATCGACATATGAAGTGGTCTGTTTACAAATCACATAAATTAGTCGTCAATGTTGTTAACTAAGTGGTCCTCTCAGTATACCAATATAGGTATAGTTAGTTTCAAAAATTAGATTTAGTTTTTAAGTTGGACTCGGTTCTTGAAACTGAGACTCGGTTAAATTGAGTCTCAGTTGAAATTAAGACTCGGCTAAACTAAGTCTCAGTTTAACTGATACTCAGTTAACTGAGTTTAGCTAACCATGTCTCGGTTTAACTAAGGCTCAACTAAGTTTGAGACATAGTTAGCAGATATTCGGTTAACCGAGTCTCAGTTAAACTGACACTTAACAGAGTCTAAGACTCAGTTAACCAAGTCTGCTTCTTTGAAGAAAAAAATTGGTACCCAAATCAACTAATTCCCAAACACCTCAGTAAGCCTATGGTCCAAGCTTCAGTAACAACCCTTGAATCCAGTGCCGCCACATATTGTATCGCATGAGTAACGACCCGGAATTTTCGATCCCGAAAATTCTAGATAGTTAGAGAAAAGAAAAAGAGATAGAAGAAGAAGAACTGAAAAGAAACACACAATCTCACATTCGCATCGGATAAAATATAATAACAAATACTAATAACAGTTTACAAAAGAAGAACTGTATCGGTACACTTATATTTGTACATCAGAGTTACAACCATTACTATTCACTGGACAGTTTTAAACAACATGTCCTAACTATACAATAATATCACGGTGATAAATACTCCATACGTTCCAGCCATCCAGCTCGCCTCCTGAGCTCCAGAACGTCCTTACCTAAAAATCTGCAATACTCGGTCTGACCCGAGCATTACATCAAAGTAACACCCGGGTCAGGCTGGAAACCAACGTGAGTAAACCCATCTAACATAGAATACAATAGCAAACAACTCATATAAACCCGGGTAACTTAAATCAAGTACAAGTTTACAAATTATTATAGACATTACTTAATGCTCACACAAATCTCTAAGTACCAAAACTTAGATTGAATAGTCCAATTCAGTTAAATCATTCCACTCCAGCTTATTGATTTCACGAATCAATCTATAATGATTCGAAGTGGTTTCGGTTATTTGCTAATACCCGACTCCGGTCTCTTCGAAACCATTGTCAACTTAACTTAAATTATTCAAGTGAAATACAGTTCTACTTTTAATACAGGATGTCACAGTAATATGTCACAGTAATTCATCATCAATGAATAACCACAACTTCTCAGTTTAAATCAAACATATCTTATCACATAGCATCACAAATTACAAATTAGGCATAACAATTAATCAAAGGCTTCCAATATCATTCTATTTATCCTTTAATTTCATTTAAGTAATTAATCCTTAATTTAATTTCACATATTAATTATCCTTAACCCAATACAGTAATTAACCTTTAATTACTTTATTAATTAATCACTAACCATAATTATTAATCACCCTTTAATAACAACAGTAATTAACTACCCATAATTACTTCATCAAATAAAATTTATTACTCCCTAATTAATTATCTCTAATTAATTCCCTGATTAATTAACCTATATTAATTTCACAAAGTAATTTAACCCAAATTACTTCCACTTTATAAATTATCCCTTTATTAATTACATCCTGTAATTAATTATTAATTACATCACCAAGTAATTACATTTTTATAAATTATATTGAGTAATTATACTTACCAAATTCACTTTTGAGTATCCTTAATTAATTAATAAAATTAATTATCTCTAATTAATTCCATTAAATAATCATTTGATAATACTTAATTAATGATCTTTCATTAACTATATTAACCAATCCTTTAATTACTTTTCTAAGTAATCAACTATAATTCACCAAGAGATTACCTTTAATTAATTAACAATTAATTTCATTCGGGTAATTCATCCCTTTATTGCCCTTATCCCAATTAATAAATCTTAATTGCGGATTATCTATTCTTTATCCATTACTTAATAGACCTTAATTATTGGTTAACACAACTTAATTACAAATTAAGTATTCCTTAATTACCAATTTATCATTAGCCATATGTTAATTAAATTACTTAATTACTTAACTACTAGTCATTCATTAATTAGCTTCAAATAGTTAATTACAAATTTATTAATCACATATTCATTAATTAGTCAATCTTTAATCATAATTATAAAATAATTACTCTTAATGATTTCCTTAATTCATTACTATTCATTTAAATTATATTTAAAAGAAATTTCTTTAACTTTGATTTGTTATTAACTACTCAACTTAATACTAATTAATTTTAATCTTAAATTAAATACTTAATTAAAATATAGGTTAAGAGTTTAAACAATGTAATACATTAACAAAGTAATTAAACTTATATTAAAGTTTTAACTTAAATTGTTAAGCATTTATTAAATTTACAATGTTTAAATCTTGATAAAACTCAAATTGCTTAACTTCATTCCTATTTTAAATACTGTAGTTAGAAAAATAGAACCACCCGAGAGCTTCCCCTAATTAACTCGAGTCACCACTCGCGTATCCCATAATTTCCCCGAGTCACTTTTCCCTTCTCGTACTCTTCTTCTTCCCCCTTATTTCTTTATATTTCCAGTAAGTATGAATTTTACTTAAGAATAAATTAAACACTAGGTCGAACTCGTGCAGACCCCACATTTCTCGAGATATAACTCGCGATAACTCCACGCCGTCCCCACAGACACCTTACACCACTGTGCACGCGCACGGTGGTTCGCCGACCCTCCGGCGGCCTTCGATGGCTCCTACAAATCAGAAATCGACCACCATTACGAATTCAAAACTCGAAACTACGAGAACAGGGCGGAATCAAAAAGATGCCTGAAGCTCGAGCTAATCAACACGAACAACTACGAGGAAAAAAATGCTTCGCCTCTCGAATGCCGAGCACCGGTGGCAACGGCGCTTTGGCCACACCACGTTCATACTTTCCTACACCATTCCCCAGAATTTCATTAAGCTCGACGCATCAGAGAAGAAGTAGAAGTCAGATCTTCCAGTACAACCCCAAAACTAGGGTTATAAATTTGATTGCCTCACCGCCAATGCCTCGATGATTAGGCAAAACATCTTCCATTTTTCCCAGCCTCACTATACAGTCCTCCACCTCCGGACCAATCCTCGCTGCAAACATCGTCTTCGACCAACAGTTATCGACCAAAATGTCTAAACCCATCATCTCACCATAACTCTCCAAATTCCCATCAAAAAAACATAATTTCATTTTCTAAATTCATTATTTTCAATAACAAAACTGCTCAAGATTTTAATTCATGCAATTGAAATGTTTGAGTTTCTGATAAAAAGGGGTTTTCACTGACAATTTTTTACTTGAATCAAATTTTTATATTTCAAGAATGTTACACATACAAGCAAACTATGTTCATATATTAAGGATAAAAATCACTTAAGTGAAAGGTTGAGTTTTAAAATCAGGATTTCAAACCTGTATGGTTTAAACATAGACATGCAATCATGTTTCAGGCCTAAACACTTATATTAACCCCAATTTGTATACACGAATCATTTTTAAACACATGAACAATAAAAATTCTGGTCATACTTCGATGATTCTTCACATGCCAATTCAATATGTAACAGAATCTAAGAATTTGCTCACCTGCTTTTGGGTTTTGGAACAGAAGAGGTTTGATAAAAATTTAATTTGAACTGCATGCTTTTGATCTTATTTAGTTTCTGGTTTCCAGTTTTGCTTTCGCTGGATTTGAATCTGATTTCTATATGTTGAGTTAAACTTTGAATCTCCATGCTAGCTTCGTCTTTTTTTAATTAAACCCTGCTCAGATTTCTCCTCTGGTTTGCCTTGATACTTTCCTGATGTTTGATTTTTTTTTTTTGTTAGATTGAAAAGATGAAGAACAATAGTATGGCGAGGAATTGAACTGGA
Organism: Allium cepa; assembly: GCA_030765085.1. Taxonomy (NCBI): domain Eukaryota; kingdom Viridiplantae; phylum Streptophyta; class Magnoliopsida; order Asparagales; family Amaryllidaceae; genus Allium; species Allium cepa. The sequence continues at coordinate 381,584,720 of CM060944.1, read as the reverse complement.
AATCTCAGTTTTGTATATTATTATTATTATTCCTATGTGTGAAAATTTTTGTTTTAGATTAAAGATTAGTTTGCCATTTGTTAATTTTCTAAGCTAACACTTATTTGAAAACCTAACACTTGTCATTTAGGTAAGCTAAGTAACTGACATTTGTTAATTTATATTCCAATATCTCAACACTTGAATTTGACATGTGTAAATATATTTAAATGTTCTATTTAGTTAATATTTCTTAATTCACATTTAGCAAATCCTTTAAAAGAAAAGTAAAATAAAACAAATTTTATACAAATAAAATCATATATATATTATTTTTAAATCCAATTTACTTAAAGATGTTTATCTTTTGAATTCAAATTCAAAATTAAAAATCCAATCATATATTTATGTATGCTTAATTTTTTTAAAAAAAAATAATAAGTTTGTCTATTTTGAATAATTATAATAGAAGACTACCAAACAATATTTTCCCAAATAAGAATGTTAATTATCGGATTTAATTTGTTTTAATTTTTAACAATCAGTATTTTAATGGTTAGAATCAAAACTTCTTATTAATTTACCCAATTAATTATCAATCACAGATATTAAAACCTTGGGTTATCACATCCCTCCCCCCTTTGAATCTTTTCGTCCCCGAAAAGGAACAAAGCCAATATTTGTTAAAACACTTAATATTACTTAAATCACCTTTGATTATTTTTAAAATGCTTTAAAATCTATATAATATTATTAAAATAGTCTTTATAAAAATACTTTTATAACTCGATGTTTCAATATGTCCATCTTCGTTCTCACAGAAATTCGGTCATACGTTGATCAGGCGTAAGACTGAAAATCTATAAGTACTTAGCAGACCCATTTTCAACATCCAGTGAAAATATTTGGAAAATAATTTTATTGAAAATATAGAAAACAATTTTTGAAAATAAAGGATATATCTTTGGTGAGAATGCTCTGGAAATCATCACCCCCATCCATGGTCACAGTTACATTCCAGGGTTATGTTGCTGTCGCAGCAAAAGTCCATGTAACTGCAGGCTCTACGCGGCCTCTCGATTACGCCACGGATCCCCACACAACAGATCACAGTTACATCCAGGGTTATGTTGCCGTCACAGCAAAAGTCCATGTAACTGCAGGCTCTCAGCGGCCTCTGATTTTCGCTGTCAAAATGAAACTTCTCCACTTCTTACATAGGTCGTAGTCTACCAATATAAAATCAAACGCAGATTGTTGGCTCTCAGCGGAACACACGACTTCCGCTATGTTATACTCTACTCATAACCCCCAGAACTAGTTTAGTCCGGACCCCTCACAGGATCAATTCTAGAACCCCCTCTTGGGGCTCAAGGCAGCACCACCCGGTGGTACTCCTGAGAAGTCCATTTCAAAGGAGCGCCTTTTTCCCCAGAGCCATCATCAAAACATTTTATACTATATATATAGTATCTTTAAATCATACACCTAGTATGATCTCATTCAAAGCTCCTTTATACAAAATCGATTATCCCAAAATCGATAATTCTCAAACTAGGCTTTCCAAATATAATATTGATTTTACCCAAAATCAAAAGCCTTTCCAAATCCATAGGTTCCCAAAACCTTTTTCCCAAAATCCTCATATGATCCTTTACATATATATATACAGATATATATATATAATTTTTAAAACTTTGGATCATTTTAAACTTGTATAAAACTGCTTTATACTTCAAACACCTCCAAAAACCATTTTCTTCTGGCAAAAGATTCATCAAGGGGAGTTTCATTTAATAAAACAAAGATATTTATCTTTGTTTACTCAAAATCAAATATTCAAATTTGATTACTTCTTTCAATGTCATTTTCATTCAAATCCGTACGATGTACGCATATCATCCATATGCTATACCAATCTGATCGCTCACTCGATCACACAATTTCATTTCCGAACTAGTATCATCCACCCGACTTTCTAGTGCGGACTCAGATCTAGTTTCTTGATCAGAAACCGTCATTCTCCTTGCATAGTCTTAACTATAATAGAGAATATCCAGAACCAACCAACAATCCCTATCTAGGTTCGCCGTCGAAAATCGAGTGAAAAATTCCACTCGGATCGATAAAACTATCTCAAAATTCTATGCTCGAATCTGGATCAAATCACTATGCGAATAGAATAACATACATACATCCTACATATTTATCTTTTTTGGTTATTAGCCAAATCAATTCCATTTCTATTCACATTCACTTTGATTTTCATTCACTCACAATTGCTTCAATCCATTTGGATCATCACCTCTATTCTTATCTCGATTGGGTATTTAACTAATAACATTTTGAACTCCGACTAGTTTATTTAGAAAATAGCTTGAAAAATTTTAAAATAGATAAGTATTTGGAAAATAATTACTAGTTTGTAAAATAGGTGTAAAATAGTTAGAAAAAAGTTAAATAATTATAGAAATTTTAGATAATTGTAAAATAATAGTAAGATAGTAATTAGTCTTGTAAAATAGTAATTAGTTTATAAAACAGTTTGAAAATTGTTAAACAGTTTCAAAAATAATTGTAAAACAAATATAAGATAGTTTGGCTTTTAAAAGAAAGGTTGTATATATAATAAATAGCTTGGAAAAATAGGTTTATATTAACACAATTTATTAAAAAATATAGCCCAGAGTCAAAACTGCTCACTTCCCAATCTTCATTTTCATCAATTCAATTTAAATTTCCACTTCCATTTAAATTGACTCAATTCCAATTTAAATGACTTCAATTTCTATTGAAATTGATTCAACCCAATTCAAGTTGAATTAACCTCAGTTTCTTTCCAAATTTAACTTTATTCAACCTTAATCTCAAATTCTACTAATTCAAATAAATTTCAATTGAACTAGTTCCAATTTCAATTCATTTCGACTCCAGTTTGAATTAATTCCAATTTCAAACTCCATTCCCAAATCAAGTTAAATTATTCTTGATTTCCTTCCAAATTCAATTCAAATTCCATTTGAATTTAAAAATATTCAACTTTAGTTACAATTCCAAATTATTCAAATCAATTCGGACTAATTTCAAATTGAACCCACTTAAATTTCAAATTGTTTTCAATTAATTCAATTCAAATTTTCTATTTGAATCTTATACTCATACATCTTCAATCACCATTTCAATTAATTCAAATCAACTTCAATTTGAACTAATTAAAATTTCAAATTTGAACCATCTCAAATTATATAAATTCCAGTTAATACTTCAAATGTTGATTTAATTTCTTTAAATCAATTTACCTTTAAAGTTCTTTTTTTTTAAATAATTCAATTCACAGTTCAAGCCTAACTTATTATACCACAAATCAAATTAACCTTTAAACAATTAAATTTTGAGTCAAATTCTCAAAATTTCATTCTAAATTATCTTTACTTAACACATTACAAGGTTCAAGTATGAGTTTCAAACAATTTTAATTTACAATTTCATTTCTTAAAATTCAAATTTCAATTCAAAGATATTTTTTTTTTTAATAACAATAGGATGATATCATCCTATTCATTTTAAAACATCCATTCATTTCCCATTTCATACAAATGTATTAAATAATATTATTTATTATTTCTTTAAATTAATTACATCATTAATTAATCACATTCAGTGATTAACTTATTTCTTAATTACCTTCATTAAGTAATTGTCCCTTAAATTACTTACCTTTAGTTACTTCATTAAGTAACTCCTTCTTATTTATCAATTCCAATTATTATCCATTAATTAATCTCATTAAATAAAGTTTAATTAATTACATAAATTAATTGATTATCCTTATCCTGAAACCTTTCCCAATTCCAAGATTTAAATTACTTAACTTTCAAACTTGTCTTTAATTTAATTTCAATTTGGTTGTAATTCTATTACCACTTAATTCTTACTATTACTTTTAGTTAAATTAATACTACAACCAATTTCCTTAATATAATAGATAATCTATTTCTTATATAAGATTCATTTACTTTTGAAATCTTTTAAAAACATTTATGTAAGAAAATAACAAGTACGCTCTCTCATATTTATACACTCAACTCATTATATGGTACTACTTACCCTATCCTTAATGAGTAATCTCATCAGAGCCAAGGTTCTCGCTTAACCTTCTGCTCTGATACCAAATGTAACGACCCAGAATTTTCGATCCCGAAAATTCTAGATAGTTAGAGAAAAGAAAAGGAGATAGAAGAAGAAGAACTGAAAAGAAACACACAATCTCACATTCGCATCGGATAAAATATAATAACAAATACTAATAACAGTTTACAAAAGAAGAACTGTATCAATACACTTATATTTATACATCAGAGTTACAACCATTACTATTCACTACACAGTTTTAAACAACATGTCCTAACTATGCAATAATATCACAGTGATAAATACTCCATACGTTCCAGCCAACTAGCTCGCCTCCTGAGCTCCAGAACGTCCTTACCTAAATATCTGTAATACTCGGTCTGACCCGAGCATTACATCAATGTAACACCCGGGTCAGGCTGGAAACCAGCGTAAGTAAACCCATCTAACATAGAATACAAAAGCAAACAACTCATATAAACCCGGGTAACTTAAATCAAGTACAAGTTTACAAATTATTATAGACATTACTTAATGCTCACACAAATCTCTAAGTACCAAAACTTAGATTGAATAGTCCAATTCACTTAAATCATTCCACTCCAGCTTATTGATTTCACGAATCAATCTATAATGATTCGAAGTGGTTTCGGTTATTTACTAATACCCGACTCCGGTCTCTTTGAAACCATTGTCACCTTAACTTAAATTATTCAAGTGAAATACAATTCTACTTTTAATACAGGATGTCACAGTAATTCATCATCACTCGATAACCACAACTTCTCAGTTTAAATCAAACATATCTTATCACATAGCATCACAAATTACATATTAGGAATAACAATTAATCAAAGGCTTCCAATATCATTCTATTTATCCTTTAATTACATTTAAGTAATTAATCCTTAATTTAATTTCACATATTAATTATCCTTAACCCAATACAGTAATTAACCTTTAATTACTTTATTAATTAATCACTAACCATAATTATTAATCACCCTTTATTAATAACAACAGTAATTAACTACCCTTAATTACTTCATCAAATAAAATTTATTACTCCCTAATTAATTATCTCTAATTAATTCCCTGATTAATTAACCTTTATTAATTTCACAAAGTAATTTAACCCAAATTACTTCCACTTTATAAATTATCCCTTTATTAATTACATCCTATAGTTAATTATTATTTACTTCACCAAGTAATTACATTTTTATAAATTACATTGAGTAATTATACTTACCAAAATCACGTTTGAGTATCCTTAATTAATTAATAAAATTAATTATCTCTAATTAATTCCATTAACTAATCATTTGATAATACTTAATTAATGATCTTTCATTAACTATATTAACCAATACTTTAATTACTTTTCTAAGTAATCAACTATAATTCACCAAGAGATTACCTTTAATTAATTAACAATTAATTTCATTCGGGTAATTCATCCCTTTATTGCCCTTATCCCAATTAATAAATCTTAATTGCGGATTATCTATTCTTTATCCATTAATCAATAGACCTTAATTATTGGTTAACACAACTTAATTACAAATTAAGTATTCCTTAATTACCAATTTATCATTAGCCATATGTTAATTAAATTACTTAATTACTTAACTACTAGTCATTCATTAATTAACTTCAAATAGTTAATTAAAAATTTGTTAATCACATAATCATTAATTAGTCAATCTTTAATCACAATTATAAAATAATTACTCTTAATGATTTCCTTAATTCATTACTATTCATTTAAATTATATTTAAAAGAAATTTCTTTAACTTTGATTTGTTATTAACTACTCAACTTAATACTAATTAATTTTAATCTTAAATTAAATACTTAATTAAAATATAGGTTAAGAGTTTAAACAATGTAATACATTAACAAAGTAATTAAACTTATATTAAAGTTTTAACTCAAATTGTTAAGCATTTATTAAATTTACAATGTTTAAATCTTGATAAAACTCAGATTGCTTAACTTCATTCCTATTTTAAATACTGTAGTTAGAAAAAATAGAACCACCCGAGAGCTTCCCCTAATTAACTCGAGTCACCACTCGCGTATCCCATAATTTCCCCGAGTCACTTTTCCCTTCTCGTACTCTTCTTCTTCCCCCTTATTTCTTTATATTTCCAGTAAGAATGAATTTTACTTAAGAATAAATTAAACACTAGGTCGAACTCGTGCAGACCCTACATTTCTCGAGATATAACTCGCGATAACTCCACGCCGTCCCCACAGACACCTAACACCACTGTGCACGTGCACGGTGGTTCGTCGACCCTCCGGCGGCCCTCAATGGCTCCTACAAATCAGAAATCGACCACCATTACGAATTCAAAACTCGAAACTACGAAAACAGGGCGGAATCAAAAAGATGCCTGAAGCTCGAGCTAATCAACCAAAACAACTACGAGGAAAAAAATGCTTCGCCTCTCGAGTGCCGATCACCGGTGGCAACGGCGCTTTGGCCACACCACGTTCATACTTTCCTACACCATTCCCCAGAATTTCATTAAGCTCGACGCATCAGAGAAGAAGTAGAAGTCGGATCTTCCAGTACAACCCCAAAACTAGGGTTATAAATTTGATTGCCTCACCGCCAACGCCTCGATGATCCGGCAACACATCTTCCATTTTTCCCAGCCTCACCATACAGTCCTCCACCGCCGGACCAATCCTCGCCGCAAACATCGTCTTCGACCAACAGTTATCGACCAAAATTTCTAAACCCATCATCCCACCATAACTCTCCAAATTCCCATCAAAAAAACATAATTTCAATTTCTAAATTCAATATTTTCAATAACAAAACTGCACAAGATTTTAATTCATGCAATTGAAATGTTTGAGTTTCTGATAAAAAAGGGTTTTCACTGACATTCTTTTTTTCTGAAATATTTACAAGGTAATTTACTTGAATCAAATTTTTATATTTCAAGAATGTTACACATACAAGCAAACTATGTTCATAGATTAAGGATAAAAATCACTTAAGTGAAAGCTTGAGTTTTAAAATCAGGATTTCAAACCTGTATGGTTTAAATAGAGACATGCAATCCTGTTTCAGGCCTAAACACTTATATTAACCTCCATTTGTATACACAAATCATTTTTAAACACATGCAAAATAAAAATTCTGGCCATACTTCGATGATTCTTCACATGCCAATTCGATATGTAACAGAATCTAAGAATTTACTCACTTGCTTTTGGGTTTTGGAACAGAAGAGGTTTGATAAAAATTTAATTTGAACTGCATGCTTTTGATCTTATTTAGTTTCTGGTTTCCAATTTTGCTTTCGCTGGATTTGAACCTGATTTCTATATGCTGAGTTAAACTTTTAATCTCCATGCTAGCTTCTTCTTTTTTTAATTAAACCCTGCTCAGATTTCTCCTCTGGTTTGCCTTGATACTTTCCTGATTTTTGATTTTGTTTTTTTAGATCGAAAAGATGAAGAACAATAGTATGGAGAGGAATTGAACTGGAAATCTCAGTTTTGTATATTATTATTATTATTCCTATGTGTGAAAATTTTTGTTTTAGATTAAAGATTAATTTGCCATTTGTTAATTTTCTAAGCTAACACTTATTTGAAAACCTGACACTTGTCATTTAGGTAAGCTAAGTAATTTACATTTGTTAATTTATATTCTAATATCTCAACACTTGAATTTGACATGTGTAAATATATTTAAATGTTCTATTTAGTTAATATTTCTTAATTCACATTTAGCAAATCCTTTAAAAGAAAAGTAAAATAAAACAAATTTTATACAAATAAAATCATATATATATTATTTTTAAATCCAATTTACTTAAAGATGTTTATCTTTTGAATTCAAATTCAAAATTAAAAATCCACTCATATATATATGTATGCTTAATTTTTTTTTTATGAAAAATAATAATTTGTCTATTTTGAATAATTATAATAGAAGATTACCAAACAATATTTTCCCAAATAAGAATGTTAATTATCGGATTTAATTTGTTTTAATTTTTAACAATCAGTATTTTAATGGTTAGAATCAACACTTCTTATTAATTTACCCAATTAATTATCAATCACAGATATTAAAACCTTGGGTTATCACATTCCTCCCCCCTTTGAATTTTTTCGTCCCCGAAAAGGAACGAAGCCAATATTTGTTAAAACACTTAATATTACTTAAATCACCTTTGATTATTTTTACAATGCTTTAAAATCTATATAATATTATTAAAATAGTCTTTATAAAAATACTTTTATAACTCGATGTTTCAATATGTCCATCTTCGTTCTCACGGAAATTCGGTCATACGTTGATCAGGCGTAAGACTGAAAATCTATAAGTACTTAGCAGACCCATTTTCAACATCCAGTGAAAATATTTGGAAAATAATTTTATTGAAAATATAGAAAACATTTTTTGAAAATAGAGGATATATCTTTGGTGAGAATGCTTTGGAAAACATCACCCACATCCATGGTCACAGTTACATTCCAGGGTTACGTTGCCGTCGCAGCAAAAGTCCATGTAACTGCAGGCGCACCACGGCCTCTCGATTACGCCATGGATCCCCACACAACAGATCACAGTTGAATCCAGGGTTACGTTGTCTTCACAGAAAAAGTCCATGTAACTGCAGGCTCTCAGCGGCCTCTGATTTTCGCTGTCAAAATGAAACTTCTCCACTCCTTACAAAGGTCGTAGTCTACCGATATAAAATCAAACGCAGACTGTTAGCTCTCAGCGGCACACATGACTTCTGCTATGTTATACTCTACTCATAATCCCCAGGAACTAGTTTAGTCTGGACTCCTCACAGGATCAATTTTAGAGCCCCCTCTTGGGGCTCAAGGCAGCACCACCCGGTGGTACTCCTGATAAGTCCATTTCAAGGGAGCGCCTTTTTCCCCAGAGCCATCATCAAAACATTTTATACTATATATATAGTATCTTTAAATCATACACCTAGTATGATCTCATTCAAAGCTCCTTTATACAAAATCGATTATCCCAAAATCGATAATTCTCAAACTAGGCTTTCCAAATATAATATTGATTTTACCCAAAATCAAAAGCCTTTTCGAATCCATAGGTTCCCAAAACCTTTTTCCCAAAATCCTCATATGATCCTTTACATATATATATATATATATATATATATACAGATATATATAATTTTTAAAACTTTGGATCATTTCAAACTTGTATAAAACTCCTTTATACTTCAAACACCTCCATAAACCATTTTCTTCCGGCAAAAGATTCATCAAGGGGAGTTTCATTTAATAAAACAAAGATATTTATCTTTGTTTACTCAAAATCAAATATTCAAATTTGATTACTTCTTTCAATGTCAATTTCATTCAAATCCGTACGTTGTACGCGTATCGTCCGTATGCTATACCAATCTGATCGCTCACTCGATCACACAATTTCATTTCCGAACTAGTATCATCCCCCCGACTTTCTAGTGCGGACTCAGATCTGGTTTCTTGATCAGAAACCGTCATTCTCCTTGCATAGTCTTAACTATAATAGAGAATATCCAGAACCAACCAACAATCCCTATCCTGGTTCGCCGTCGAAAATTGAGTGAAAAATTCCACTCGGATCGATAAAACTATCTCAAAATTCTGTGCTCGAATCTGGATCAAATCACTATGCGAATAGAATAACATACGTACACCCTACGTATTTATCTTTTTTGGTTATTAGCCAAATCAATTCCATTTCTATTCACATTCACTTTGATTTTCATTCACTTACTCACAATTGCTTCAATCCATTTGGATCATCACCTCTATTCTTATCTCGATTGGGTATTTAACTAATAACATTTTGAACTCCAACTAGTTTATTTAGAAAATAGCTTGAAAATTTTAAAAATAGATAAGTAGTTTGAAAACAATTACTAGTTTGTAAAATAGGTGTAAAATAGTTAGAAAAAAGTTAAATAATTATAGAAATTTTAGATAATTGTAAAATAATAGTAAGATAGTACTTAGTCTTGTAAAATAGTAATTAGTTTATAAAACAGTTTGAAAATTGTTAAACAGTTTCAAAAATAATTGTAAAACAAATATAAGATAGTTTGGCTTTTAAAAGAAAGGTTGTATATATAATAAATAGCTTGGAAAAATAGGTTTATATTAACACAATTTATTAAAAAAAATAGTCCAGAGTCAAAACTGCTCACTTCCCAATCTTTATTCTCATCAATTCAATTTAAATTTCCACTTCCATTTAAATTGACTCAATTCCAATTTAAATAACTTCAGTTTCTATTGAAATTGATTCAACCCAATTCAAGTTGAATTAACCCCAGTTTCTTTCCAAATTTAACTTTATTCGACCTTAATCTCCAATTCTACTAATTCAAATAAATTTCAATTGAACTGGTTCCAATTTCAATTCATTTCGACTCCAGTTTGAATTAATTCCAATTTCAAACTCCATTCCCAAATCAAGTTAAATTATTCTTGATTTCCTGCCGAATTCAATTCAAATTCCATTTGAATTTAAAAATATTCAACTTTAATTACAATTCCAAATTATTCAAATCAATTCGGACTAATTTCAAATTGAACCCACTTAAATTTCAAATTGAACCCACTTAAATTTCAAATTGTTTTCAATCAATTCAATTCAAATTTTCTATTTGAATCTTATACTCATACATCTTCAATCACCATTTCAATTAATTCAAATCAACTTCAATTTGAACTAATTCAAAATTCAAATTTGAACCATCTCAAATTATATAAATTCGAGTTAATACTTCAAATGTTGATTTAATTTCTTTAAATCAATTTACCTTTAAAGTTCTTTTTTTTTAAAATAATTCAATTCACAGTTCAAGCCTAACTTATTATACCACAAATCAAATTAACCTTTAAACAATTAAATTTTGAGTCAAATTCTCAAAATTCCATTCTAAGTTATCTTTACTTAACTCATTACAAGGTTCAAGTAAGAGTTTCAAACAATTTTAATTTACAATTTCATTTCTTAACATTCAAATTTCAATTTAAAGAATTTTTTTTTTAATAACAATAGGATGATATCAACCTATTCATTTTAAAACATCCATTATTTCCAATTTTCGGATCTCAAACCCAATTTGAGATCACAAAAACTTCCTAATTCAAATCAACCATTTAACTTTCCATGTTAAATCCCAATATCAAATTTCCAAAATACTTTTCCCACTTATATGTTCAAAACTTATCACTTTAGGTATCACATCTTATTCCAAATTCAAAACTCAATATTTAGAGTTTATTTCAAACCAACTTTGATATTATGTATATCCACATATATACATATTAATTTCTTTTACATACCAAGTTATACTTTAAAATTTTAAACCACCTTTGGTTTTTAATTCAAAACAAATTTCTTTTAAATTTTCAAACAACTCATTGTTTGAAATAGGACCATTTCATACAAATGTATTAAATAATATTATTTATTATTTCTTTAAATTAATTACATCATTAATTAATCACATTCGGTAATTAACTTATTTCTTAATTACCTTCATTCAGTAATTGCCCCTTAAATTACTTACCTTTAGTTACTTCATTAAGTAACTCCCTCTTATTTATCAATTCCGATTATTATCCATTAATTAATCTCATTAAATAAAGTTTAATTAATTACATAAATTAATTGATTATCCTTATCCTGAAACCTTTCCCAATTCCAAGATTTAAATTACTTACCTTTCAAACTTGTCTTTAATTTAATTTCAATTTGGTTGTAATTCTGTTACCACTTAATTCTTACTATTACTTTTAGTTAAATTAATACTACAACCAATTTCCTTAATATAATAGATAATCTATTTCTTATATAAGATTCATTTACTTTTGAAATCGTTTAAAAACATTTATGTAAGAAAATAACAAGTACGCTCTCTCATATTTATACACTCAACTCACTATAGGGTACTACTTACCCTATCCTTAATGAGTAATCCCACCAGAGCCAAGGTTCTCGCTTAACCTTCTGCTCTGATACCAAAAGTAACGACCCGGAATTTTCGATCCCGAAAATTCTAGATAGTTAGAGAAAAGAAAAAGATATAGAAGAAGAAGAACTGAAAAGAAACACACAATCTCACATTCGCATCGGATAAAATATAATAACAAATACTAATAACAGTTTACAAAAGAACTGTATCAATACACTTATATTTATACATCAGAGTTACAACCATTACTATTCACTGGACAGTTTTAAACAACATGTCCTAACCATACAGTAATATCACAGTGATAAATACTCCATACGTTCCAGCCATCTAGCTCGCCTCCTGAGCTCCAGAACGTTCTTACCTGAAAATCTGTAATACTCGGTCTGACCTGAGCATTACATCAAAGTAACACCCGGGTCAGGCTGGAAACCAGCGTGAGTAAACCCATCTAACATAGAATACAACAGCAAACAACTCATATAAACCCGGGTAACTTAAATCAAGTACAAGTTTACAAATTATTATAGACATTACTTAATGCTCACACAAATCTCTAAGTACCAAAACTAAGATTGAATAGTCCAATTCACTTAAATCATTCCACTCCAGCTTATTGATTTCACGAATCAATCTATAATGATTCGAAGTGGTTTCGGTTATTTACTAATAGCCGACTCCGGTCTCTTCGAAACCAATGTCAACTTAACTTAAATTATTCAAGTGAAATACAATTCTACTTTTAATACAAGATGTCACAGTAATTCATCATCAGTCGATAACCACAACTTCTCAGTTTAAATCAAACATATCTTATCACATAGCATCACAAATTACATATTAGGAATAACAATTAATCAAAGGCTTCCAATATCATTCTATTTATCCTTTAATTACATTTAAGTAATTAATCCTTAATTTAATTTCATATATTAATTATCCTTAACCCATACAGTAACACTAACCATAATTATTAATCACCCTTTATTAATAACAACAGTAATTAACTACCCTTAATTACTTCATCAAATAAAATTTATTACTCCCTAATTAATTATCTCTAATTAATTCCTTGATTAATTAACCTTTATTAATTTCACAAAGTATTTTAACCCAAATTACTTCCACTTTATAAATTATCCCTTTATTAATTACATCCTGCAATTAATTATTAATTACTTCACCAAGTAATTACATTTTTATAAATTAAACTGAGTAATTATACTTACCAAATTCACTTTTGAGTATCCTTAATTAATTAATAAAATTAATTATCTCTAATTAATTCCATTAATTAATCATTTGATAATACTTAATTAATGATCTTTCATTAACTATATTAACCAATCCTTTAATTACTTTTCTAAGTAATCAACTATAATTCACCAAGAGATTACCTTTAATTAATTAACAATTAATTTCATTCGGGTAATTCATCCCTTTATTGCCCTTATCCCAATTAGTAAATCTTAATTGCGGATTATCTATTCTTTATCCATTACTTAATAGACCTTAATTATTGGTTAACACAACTTAATTACAAATTAAGTATTCCTTAATTACCAATTTATCGTTAGCCGTATGTTAATTAAATTACTTAATTACTTAACTACTAGTCATTCATTAATTAACTTCAAATAGTTAATTACAAATTTATTAATCACATAATCATTAATTAGTCAATCTTTAATCACAATTATAAAATAATTACTCTTAATGATTTCCTTAATTCATTACTATTCATTTAAATTATATTTAAAAGAAATTTCTTTAACTTTGATTTGTTATTAACTACTCAACTTAATACTAATTAATTTTAATCTTAAATTAAATACTTAATTAAAATATAGGTTAAGAGTTTAAACAATGTAATACATTAACAAAATAATTAAACTTATATTAAAGTTTTAACTCAAATTGTTAAGCATTTATTAAATTTACAATGTTTAAATCATGATAAAACTCAGACTGCTTAACTTCATTCCTATTTTAAATACTGCAGTTAGAAAAATAGAACCACCCGAGAGCTTCCCCTAATTAACTCGAGTCACCACTCACGTATCCCATAATTTCCCCGAGTCACTTTTCCCTTCTCGTACTCTTCTTCTTCCCCCTTATTTCTTTATATTTCCAGTAAGAATGAATTTTACTTAAGAATAAATTAAACACTAGGTCGAACTCGTGCAGACCCCCACATTTCTCGAGATATAACTCGCGACTACTCCACGCCGTCCCCACAGACACCTTACACCACCGTGCACGTGCACGGTGGTTTGCCGACCCTCCGACGGCCCTCGATGGCTCCTACAAATCAGAAATCGACCACCATTATGAATTCAAAACTCGAAACTATGAGAACAGGGCGGAATAAAAAAGATGCCTGAAGCTCGAGCTAATCAACACGAACAACTACGAGGAAAAAAATGCTTCGCCTCTCGAATGCCGATCACCGGTGGCAACGGCGCTTTGGCCACACCATGTTCATACTTTCCTACACCATTCTCCATAATTTCATTAAGCTCGACGCATCAGAGAAGAAGTAGAAGTCAGATCTTCCCGTACAACCCCAAAACTAGGGTTATAAATTTGACTGCCTCACCGCCAACGCCTCGATGATCAGGCAACACATCTTCCATTTTTCCCAGCCTCACCATACAGTCCTCCACCTCCGGACCAATCCTCGCCGCAAACATCGTCTTCGACCAACAGTTATCGACCAAAATGTCTAAACCTATCATCCCACCATAACTCTCCAAATTCCCATCAAAAAAACATAATTTCAATTTCTAAATTCATTATTTTCAATAACAAAACTGCTCAAGATTTTAATTCATGCAATTGAAATGTTTGAGTTTCTGATAAAAAGGGGTTTTCACTGACATTTTTTTTTCTGAAATATTTACAAGGTAATTTACTTGAACCAAATTTTTATATTTCAAGAATGTTACACATACAAGCAAACTATGTTCATAGATTAAGGATAAAAATCACTTAAGTGAAAGGTTGAGTTTCAAAATCAGGATTTCAAACCTGTATGGTTTAAACAGAGACATGTAATCCTGTTTCAGGCCTAAACACTTATGTTAACCCCCATTTGTATACACGAATCATTTTTAAACACATGCACAATAAAAATTCTGGTCATACTTCGATGATTCTTCACATGCCAATTCAATATGTAACAGAATCTAAGAATTTACTCACCGGCTTTTGGGTTTTGGAACAGAAGAGGTTTGATAAAAATTTAATTTGAACTGCATGCTTTTGATCTTATTTAGTTTCTGGTTTCCAGTTTTGCTTTCGCTGGATTTGAATCTGATTTCTATATGCTGAGTTAAACTTTGAATCTCCATGCTAGCTTCTTCTTTTTTTAATTAAACCCTGCTCAGATTTCTCCTCTGGTTTGCCTTGATACTTTCCTGATTTTTGATTTTTTTTAGATTGAAAAGATGAAGAACAATAGTATGGAGAGGAATTGAACTGGAAATCTCAGTTTTGTATATTATTATTTTTTTTGGCAAGGCCAGTCGGTTTTATAGTGGACCGTCCACTTTTTATTACGTACGTAATAAAAACATGAAGTACCGGAGTATGGCAGAGGCACCTTAGCTACAAAGAAAATAATAAAATACAGCATAGGAGTGTGACTGACATGTCACAACTACAACAAACAACTATCAAACTAAGACTCCTCCGAAGAGGAAGTACGACTAACGTCAGCTACCACAAGGGTGGAAGCCGAAGTGGCGTTCCCAGGAATACCATAATATGGCCGAAACAGGAGAGCAAGAGAAGGATCATAAATATCAGCATCAGAAGTGTAAATAAAAGATCGAACCCAAGTAATATCAGCAAGCATAATAGAATTTAACTCGGCATACATTCCATCCAAATCAAGAACCAAGGAATCAGCCGAAGGGCGATAATAAAGGCGCCGTTGGTCCGACGGATCACCAGATACAAATCTATAATAGGAACCGTCAACGGGGTCAAAACGCAAAGCAGACGGACAATCTACCCAACATCTCTCAGATTCATCCCAAACTACTGGCGACACAGACGAAACAAGATCCAAAGCAGGAGAGGAGTCCGCAAAAACAGAAATAGGAACAATGGGAGGGGAGGGGAAGAAGGACGAGAAGGAGTAGACGTAGATCCAGTAAAAGGTAACGGAGGTACAGGAGGAACTTTGGGGACCCATTTCCTAAGCAGGGGCCGAGGGAGAGGATTCTTGGGCGCGGCAGCAGAAACGCCAGAATGCATGCAAGCAGAATCCAAGTGGCCAAAGGAGAGACAGGAGGTACAAATGTCCGGAACCCAACCATAACGAACACGGACATCCACCACATGGCAAACAGCAAGCTGAACTGGAATAGAGGTAGGGAGAGGCTTACAGGGAGAAATCTCAATCAGCGCCTTGGCGTACACCAGCCTTTCACGCGCAACAGTATTAGCATCAAAACATTTCAATTTTCCAACATTGCATGCAAGCTAATTCAAACCAAGTAGCGGCTGAAGAGCAGAAGGAATCTGTGAAAAATAAACCCATACAGGGATGGAACGCACTTGTTCACGCGCAGTAGCAACCGTGGGAGACCAAGGAGTAATAATAAACGGTTTCCCATCAAAAAAGGATGGCTCAGCCTCAAGAACACGACAACGATCCTCAGAGGAAGAGAACAACAGGAAATACATAGTGTCGACCAGCTTAGCACGGAGATTCCCGCGAAGCTTCCAAGCCCTAAGACAAACAGAAACCGCATCAAGAAGTCGATGCTTAGGGTCCAAAAAGAAGCCAACCAAATATTCTGACCAATAGTCAATACCGTCTTGCATAACATTCGGCGGAGGGATCATCACACCATTTTCCTCCACAATTTCAAATTCCACTGGTTCATATACACCCGCGTTACAGGGTAGAGATGTAAATAGCAATGACCAAGGTTTGGATACAGCTGGGGATGGGACAGCAGGAGGAATCACATTCACGAAGGGAACACCAACAGGTAAAGAAGCCTTGTTGGCAGCATGCATATGATCGGCAGTATTTAAAACAGAGGGCTTGGAACGGTTATTCACAGACACATTTGGACAAACACCAGCAGTGCATTGCACAAAATCCAAGTTCTCAGCAGCTTCAGGAAGCAACACTCTACCAATACCACCAATAACAACACCATTCACTCCAGAAGCATCAACATCTAGCACTGACTTAGACATAGAACCACAAGCGGGACGACAAACAGCACTAACCTCACAACCATGACAATCAATACTGTCACTAGCACGAACAGGAGCAGTTCGAATAGAATTGCTCGCAGAAGGCAACGGAGGAAACTCATTATCACAAAGCAACGGCAACGCAGTCATTGGCTTCCTATAGGACCGACTTGAACATGTTGAAGAAGGCGCGGGAGATGGGGGGCAACAGGGAGAGACGGCGGATTAGGCGAGGAAGGCATGGAGAGAAGAGAGGCGAGGAGGAGAGGAAGATATGAGCTCAAAAGGGAGGAAGAACGACGGTAAAAAAAGAAGAAGCAAAGTCGCCTACAGGAAACGCGAAGGTCAACGATACATTATAAAGGATCTTTTATTAAAAAATATTATTATTATTTGTATATTATTATTATTATTCCTATGTGTGAAAATTTTTGTTTTAGATTAAAGATTAATTTGCCATTTGTTAATTTGCTAAGCTAACACTTATTTGAAAACCTAACACTTGACATTTAGGTAAGCTAAGTAACTTGCATTTGTAAATTTATATTCCAATATCTCAACACTTGAATTTGACATGTGTAAATATATTTAAATGTTCTATTTAGTTAATATTTCTTATTTCACATTTAGCAAATCCTTTAAAAGAAAAGTAAAATAAAACAAATTTTATACAAATAAAATCATGTATATATATTATTTTTAAATTCAATTTACTTAAAGATGTTTATCTTTTGAATTCAAATTCAAAATTAAAAATCCACTCATATATATATGTATACTTAATTATTATTTTTGAAAAATAATAAGTTTGTCTATTTTGAATAATTATAATAAAAGATTACCAAACAATATTTTCCCAAATAGGAATGTTAATTATCGGATTTAATTTGTTTTAATTTTTAACAATCAGTATTTTAATGGTTAGAATCAACATTTCTTTACCCAATTAATTATCAATCACATATATTAAAACCCTGGGTTATCACATTCCTCCCCCCTTTGAATCTTTTCGTCCCTGAAAAGGAACGAAGCCAATATTTGATAAAACACTTAATATTACTTAAATCACCTTTGATTATTTTTAAAATACTTTAAAATCTATATAATATTATTAAAATAGTCTTTATAAAAATACTTTTATAACTCGATGTTTCAATATGTCCATCTTCGTTCTCACAGAAATTTGGTCATACGTTGATCAGGCGTAAGACTGAAAATCTATAAGTACTTAGCGCACCCATTTTCAACATCCAGTGAAAATATTTGGAAAATAATTTTATTGAAAATATAGAAAACAGTTTTTGAAAATAGAGGATATATCTTTGGTGAGAATGCTCTGGAAATCATCACCCCCATCCATGGTCACAGTTACATTCCAGGGTAACGTTGCTGTCGCAGCAAAAGTCCATGTAACTACAGGCTCTCCGCGGCCTCTCGATTACGCCATGGATCCCCACACAACAGATCACAGTTACATCCAGGGTTACGTTGTCGTCACAGCAAAAGTCCATGTAACTGCAGGCTCTCAGCGGCCTCTGATTTTCGCTGTCAAAATGAAACTTCTCCAGTTCTTACGTAGGTCGTAGTCTACCGAAATAAAATAAAACGTAGACTGTTGGCTCTCAGCGGCACACACGACTTCCGCTATGTTATACTCTACTCATATCTCCAGGAACTAGTTTAGTCCGGACTCCTCACAGGATCAATTTTAGAACCCCCTCTTGGGGATCAAGGCAGCACCACCCGGTGGTACTCCTGTGAAGTCCATTTCAAGGGAGCGCCCTTTTCCCCAGAGCCATCGTCAAAACATTTTATACTATATATATAGTATCTTTAAATCATACGCCTAGTATGATCTCATTCAAAGCTCCTATATACAAAATCGATTATCCCAAAATCGATAATTCTCAAACTAGGCTTTCCAAATATAATATTGATTTAACCCAAAATCAAAAGCCTTTCCAAATCCATAGGTTCCCAAAACCTTTTTCCCAAAATCCTCATATGATCCTTTACATATATATATATACAGATATATATGTATATAATTTTTAAAACTTTGGATCATTTCAAACTTGTATAAAACTCCTTTATACTTTAAACACCTCCAAAAACCATTTTCTTATGGCAAAAGATTCATCAAGGGGAGTTTCATTTAATAAAACAAAGATATTTATCTTTGTTTACTCAAAATCAAATATTCAAATTTGATTACTTTTTTCAATGTCGTTTTCATTCAAATCCGTACGATGTACGCATATCATCCGTATGCTATACCAATCTGATCGCTCACTCGATCACACAATTTCATTTCCGAACTAGTATCATCCACCCGACTTTCTAGTGCGGACTCAGATCTGGTTTCTTGATCAGAAACCATCATTCTCCTTGCATAGTCTTAACTATAATAGAGAATATCCAGAACCAATTAACAATCCCTATCCAGGTTCGCCGTCGAAAATCGAGTGAAAAATTACACTCGGATCGATAAAACTATCTCGAAATTATGTGCTCGAATCTGGATCAAATCACTATGCGAATAGAATAACATACGTACACCCTACGTATTTATCTTTTTTTGTTATTAGCCAAATCAATTCCATTTTTGTTCACATTCACTTTGATTTTCATTCACTTACTCACAATTGCTTCAATCCATTTGGATGATCACCTCTATTCTTATCTCGATTGGGTATTTAACTAATAACATTTTGAACTCCGACTAGTTTATTTAGAAAATAGCTTGAAAAATTTAAAAATAGATAAGTAGTTGGAAAATAATTACTAGTTTGTAAAATAGATGTAAAATAGTTAGAAAAAAGTTAAATAATTATAGAAATTTTAGATAATTGCAAAATAATAGTAAGATAGTAATTAGTCTTGTAAATAGTAATTAGTTTATAAAACAGTTTGAAAATTGTTAAACAGTTTCAAAAATAATTGTAAAACAAATATAAGATAGTTTGGCTTTTAAAAGAAAGGTTGTATATATAATAAATAGCTTGGAAAAATAGGTTTATATTAACACAATTTATTAAAAAAAATAGTCCAGAGTCAAAACTGCTCACTTCCCAATCTTCATTCTCATCAATTCAATTTAAATTTCCACTTCCATTTGAATTGACTCAATTGCAGTTTAAATATTTACAAGGTAATTTACTTGAATCAAATTTTTATATTTCAAGAATGTTACACATACAAGCAAACTATGTTCATATATTAAGGATAAAAATCACTTAAGTGAAAGGTTGAGTTTTAAAATCAGGATTTCAAACCTGTATGGTTTAAACATAGACATGCAATCATGTTTCAGGCCTAAACACTTATATTAACCCCAATTTGTATACACGAATCATTTTTAAACACATGAACAATAAAAATTCTGGTCATACTTCGATGATTCTTCACATGCCAATTCAATATGTAACAGAATCTAAGAATTTGCTCACCTGCTTTTGGGTTTTGGAACAGAAGAGGTTTGATAAAAATTTAATTTGAACTGCATGCTTTTGATCTTATTTAATTTCTGGTTTCCAGTTTTGCTTTCGCTGGATTTGAATCTGATTTCTATATGTTGAGTTAAACTTTGAATCTCCATGCTAGCTTCTTCTTTTTTTTAATTAAACCCTGCTCAGATTTCTCCTTTGGTTTGCCTTGATACTTTCCTGGTTTTTGATTTTTGATTTTTTTAGATTGAAAAGATGAAGAACAATAGTATGGAGAGGAATTGAACTGGAAATCTCAGTTTTGTATATTATTATTATTATTCCTATGTGTGAAAATTTTTATTTTAGATTAAAGATTAACTTGCCATTTGTTAATTTTCTAAGCTAACAATTATTTGAAAACCTAACACTTGTCATTTAGGTAAGCTAAGTAACTTACATTTGTAAATTTATATTCCAATATCTCAACACTTGAATTTGACATGTGTAAATATATTTAAATGTTCTATTTAGTTAATATTTCTTAATTCACATTTAGCAAATCCTTTAAAAGAAAAGTAAAATAAAACAAATTTTATACAAATAAAATCATATATATATTATTTTTAAATCCAATTTACTTAAAGATGTTTATCTTTTGAATTCAAATTCAAAATTAAAAATCCACTCATATATATATGTATACTTAATTTTTTTTTTGAAAAATCATAAGTTTGTCTATTTTGAATAATTATAATAAAAGATTACCAAACAATATTTTCCCAAATAGGAATGTTAATTATCGGATTTAATTTGTTTTAATTTTTAACAATCAGTATTTTAATGGTTAGAATCAACACTTCTTATTAATTTACCCAATTAATTATCAATCACAGATATTAAAACCTTGGGTTATCACATTCCTCCCCCCTTTGAATCTTTTCGTCCCTGAAAAGGAACGAAGCCAATATTTGATAAAACACTTAATATTACTTAAATCACCTTTGATTATTTTTAAAATACTTTAAAATCTATATAATATTATTAAAATAGTCTTTATAAAAATACTTTTATAACTCGATGTTTCAATATGTCCATCTTCGTTCTCATAGAAATTTGGTCATACGTTGATCAGGCGTAAGACTGAAAATCTATAAGTACTTAGCACACCCATTTTCAACATCCAGTGAAAATATTTGGAAAATAATTTTATTGAAAATATAGAAAACAGTTTTTGAAAATAGAGGATATATCTTTGGTGAGAATGCTCTGGAAATCATCACCCCCATCCATGGTCACAGTTACATTCCAGGGTAACGTTGCTGTCGCAGCAAAAGTCCATGTAACTACAGGTTCTCCCCGGCCTCTCGATTACGCCATGGATCCCCACACAACAGATCACAGTTACATCCAGGGTTACGTTGCCGTCACAGCAAAAGTCCATGTAACTGCAGGCTCTCAGCGGCCTCTGATTTTCGCTGTCAAAATGAAACTTCTCCAGTTCTTACATAGGTCGTAGTCTACCGATATAAAATAAAACGTAGACTGTTGGCTCTCAGCGGCACACACGACTTCCGCTATGTTATACTCTACTCATATCTCCAGGAACTAGTTTAGTCCGGACTCCTCACAGGATCAATTTTAGAACCCCCTCTTGGGGCTCAAGGCAGCACCACCCGGTGGTACTCCTGAGAAGTCCATTTCAAGGGAGCGCCCTTTTCCCCAGAGCCATCATCAAAACATTTTATACTATATATATAGTATCTTTAAATCATACGCCTAGTATGATCTCATTCGAAGCTCCTATATACAAAATCGATTATCCCAAAATCGATAATTCTCAAACTAGGCTTTCCAAATATAATATTGATTTTACCCAAAATCAAAAGCCTTTCCAAATCCATAGGTTCCCAAAACCTTTTTCCCAAAATCCTGATATGATCCTTTACATATATATATATATAGATATATATATAATTTTTAAAACTGGATCATTTCAAACTTGTATAAAACTCCTTTATACTTCAAACACCTCCAAAAACCATTTTCTTATGGCAAAAGATTCATCAAGGGGAGTTTCATTTAATAAAACAAAGATATTTATCTTTGTTTACTCAAAATCAAATATTCAAATTTGATTACTTCTTTCAATGTCATTTTCATTCAAATCCGTACGATGTACGAATATCATCCGTATGATATACCAATCTGATCGCTCACTTGATCACACAATTTCATTTCCGAACTAGTATCATCCACCAGACTTTCTAGTGCGGACTCAGATCTGGTTTCTTGATCAGAAACCGTCATTCTCCTTGCATAGTCTTAACTATAATAGAGAATATCTAGAACCAATCAACAATCCCTATCCAGGTTCGTCGTCGAAAATCGAGTGAAAAATTCCACTCGGATCGATAAAACTGTCTTGAAATTCTGTGCTCGAATCTGGATCAAATCACTATGCGAATAGAATAACATACGTACACCCTACGTATTTATCTTTTTTTGTTATTAGCCAAATCAATTCCATTTTTGTTCACATTCACTTTGATTTTCATTCACTTACTCACAATTGCTTCAATCCATTTGGATGATCACCTCTATTCTTATCTCGATTGGGTATTTAACTAATAACATTTTGAACTCCGACTAGTTTATTTAGGAAATAGCTTGAAAATTTTTAAAATAGATAAGTAGTTGGAAAATAATTACTAGTTTGTAAAATAGATGTAAAATAGTTAGAAAAAAGTTAAATAATTATAGAAATTTTAGATAATTGCAAAATAATAGTAAGATAGTAATTAGTCTTGTAAAATAGTAATTAGTTTATAAAACAGTTTGAAAATTGTTAAACAGTTTCAAAAATAATTGTAAAACAAATATAAGATAGTTTGGCTTTTAAAAGAAAGGTTGTATATATAATAAATAGCTTGGAAAAATAGGTTTATATTAACAGAATTTATTAAAAAAATAGTCCAGAGTCAAAACTGCTCACTTCCCAATCTTCATTCTCATCAATTCAATTTAAATTTCCACTTCCATTTGAATTGACTCAATTGCAGTTTAAATATTTACAAGGTAATTTACTTGAATCAAATTTTTATATTTCAAGAATGTTACACATACAAGCAAACTATGTTCATATATTAAGGATAAAAATCACTTAAGTGAAAGGTTGGGTTTTAAAATCAGGATTTCAAACCTGTATGGTTTAAACAGAGACTTGCAATCATGTTTCAGGCCTAAACACTTATATTAACCCCCATTTGTATACACGAATCATTTTTAAACAGACGCACAATAAAAGTTCTGGTCATACTTCGATGATTCTTCACATGCCAATTCAATATGTAACAGAATCTAAGAATTTGCTCACCTGCTTTTCGGTTTTGGAACAGAAGAGGTTTGATAAAAATTTAATTTGAACTGCATGCTTTTGATCTTATTTAGTTTCTGGTTTCCAGTTTTTCTTTCGCTGGATTTGAATCTGATTTCTATATGCTGAGTTAAACTTTGAATCTCCATGCTAGCTTCTTCTTTTTTTTAATTAAACCCTGCTCAGATTTCTCCTTTGGTTTGCCTTGATACTTTCCTGATTTTTGATTTTTGATTTTTTTAGATTGAAAAGATGAAGAACAATAATATGGAGCGGAACTGAACTGGAAATCTCAGTTTTGTATATTATTATTATTATTCCTATGTGTGAAAAAAAAAATTTAGATTAAAGATTAATTTGCCATTTGTTAATTTTTTAAGCTAACACTTATTTGAAAACCTAACACTTGTCATTTAGGTAAGCTAAGTAACTTACATTTGTAAATTTATATTCCAATATCTCAACACTTGAATTTGACATGTGTAAATATATTTAAATGTTCTATTTAGTTAATATTTCTTAATTCACATTTAGCAAATCCTTTAAAAGAAAAGTAAAATAAAACAAACTTTATACAAATAAAATCATATATATATTATTTTCAAATCGAATTTACTTACAGATGTTTATCTTTTGAATTCAAATTCAAAATTAAAAATCCACTCATATATATATTTATGCTTATTAATTTTTTTTGAAAAATAATAAGTTTGTCTATTTTGAATAATTATAATAGAAGATTACCAAACAATATTTTCCCAAATAGGAATGTTAATTATCGGATTTAATTTGTTTTAATTTTTAACAATCAGTATTTTAATGGTTAGAATCAACACTTGTGAAGACCCGCAAATCCGTACTCCTTGAATATACACTAATCTCCGTAGATTAATTCAAGATGAACAGAAATACGAATTATCAATGTTTTAAGAAAAAGAAAGAGAGAGAAGAAGAGAGAAAGGATAGAGAAAAGATAAGAAAATAGAAATTAGAACGGAATAGAAAACAACAGAATAACATCAGAATCTCACAATTCGCAGCGGAACAACATATAATAGATAAATGAATAATCTTTAAACAAAGAACTATATCAGTTATTACATCACATCACATTTCATTACCTCATATCATCAGAGTGTACAACAACAACAACAAACAGCGGAAAAGAAATACTATATACTAATAATACGCCATGCCATCCATCTTGCCTCCAGCAACTCCAGAATATCCAGAATATCCTGATAAACCTAACTCTTGACTGCCCGTGTGGAAATTGGTGGGCACCCAGAGTTTAGGAAGGAAAACAATAAACTCCCAGTCAGTCATGTGACTGGTGTGGGAACTCAAAACAGTTTATTTATCTTTAAAATCAAAATAGAAGAATATTTTTAAAGTCAATTCGCAATGCTTTTAAAAATGAGACTACCATAAGACCTCCTGCCACACACACAATGCAAACGCAGACTTGGAGGAGATTTCTTCTTATGTTAGTCAAAGATGCTTGATACGCATTTAAAAAGAACATTTCATATTATTATTAGTGCATAGTGTAGGAAACAATTTTGAAAGTAGAACATAAATCTTAGCCAGCATAGGTACCATTATAGTATGCTTACTATAGCTACCATATTAGATGGCAGGTTCTACAACTAAAACCGTACAAGTCTCGTATTGTTTCTTTGGATTTCCAACGAATGATCAGGCCAAGGAACTTCCCATTGCCACATGAGAATGTCTCTGGATGGACATCCCCGAGAACCAAACCGGATCTCTACCAACACAAGGCCGGGTTACCCCTAACTGAGTAACAACTGACCGAATATGCCATCCCCCGGTCCTTTGGGACCTTTCAACCGAGCGCTCGTAATCAATTCACACAATCATAACAAAGTGTTTTCAACATGAGTAAGTATCTGGGCTCCCTACCATGATACCACCCTTTTCCAGAAGGAAATGCACACATCCTAAAGGGCGCTACCCCTCATAACCTTGCTGCTTCTTTCCTGTTTTGACCATTCACGGGGTGTGAGGCTCGACGAAGTCACGTCCACAAAAACATACTTTATACAAAAGCCATGCTTTGGGTCAACAAATGATCATAGAAATGATCACAAAGATAGACGATCAAATAAATGATCCTATCACAAATAATCAACACAATGATCATTTACAGCAACACTCAGCATGTCACATTACCAAATTGGGAATATATCGTTGATAACATTCAACTACATAACCTCTGAGCTCGTACGTCTCAGAGAAGGGTGTTAAGCTAAAAGAATAAATTCTCCGCCACCAACAGAAATATATTTGAATGAAATCGGCTTTATATCTCAATTTGTAATGTCAGACATACAATCCATACAAGTCTGTTCCGGGCTCGAACAAAACCGAAGGCACTTCTCACGAAGCCCTTGCAATCCGGGTATCCACAAACCCGATCGAATTTCCCATCACTTAGGAAATCTCTATACCAGGAGCTACCCAGTGCAGAGACAATCGATAGGTCATCCTATCGCTTTCACAAATACCCGGTCTTCAACACCGGTCATCAAATGCAATTCATAACGACGTATCACATATTCGGAATGGGTTATACGACCCCATGGTCCTTTCCCGGTTAACCCGAATAGTGAGCGCTTATTCAAAAATAAGTGTGGCATTCAAATTCAACAAATCACATCAATTACACATTCAAAGGGAAATATTGATAGTCGGTTATTGAACTATCAATGGATATGCACACATCACCAGTTTCCAAATTATTTATTTTCCAAAATATCTTTACAAGATATATAACTTTCACACTTCAAAAATAAATCAATATTTATTTTTAAACAAGTTCCCTTTTTATTCATAAATTCCATAGTGAATTTATATTTCAAAATATCCATGCATATACGATTCCAATTATTCATTTCAATTTATCTTCAAAAAGATAAATTCTCAAAATATTCACTTTATATTGGAAAACATTTCCATACTTATTTATTCATAAGTAATTCACAAATTTTATTTATTTTCAATACTTAGAAAATATTTAATATACTCTAATCGAAATTAAGTATATATTTCATTCTTTAAGGAAATCATTCTTTTAAACATATTTATTTGGGCCAAAACGAATGTTACGTAAAACATCGTTACGACAACCCAAAATCACTAGTATAGAGATTCGAAATTAAAATAGATATATAAATCCCAATACTATATAAAACATTTCCTTTCGGAAATCATTTACTATAACAACAGTGTTATAGTCCACCATTTCCTTCTATTTCTCGAAAACGTCTATTTCAACAATGAATGTTGAAATCTATGGTTTCGAATCTCAACACATTTTTAAAACATCGTTAGATCGTTTTAATTCTATTTAAAACATCAAATCTAAACATTTTCTTTAACATATTATTCACTATTCAAAAACGTGAATATACTACGTTAACAATTTTCATCCTTTTATTCTTTTTATTTTAAAGTATTATTCACAGTCAAAAACGTGAATATAACTCCATTAATAGGTTTCAACAATTTACTTATCAACATAAGTCGTTTACGAATTTATAAAACAACGTTTATAAATTCCTTTATTAACCCATTCAATTTATAACTCAATTATAAAACAAAGGTTCATATTATAAGTTAAATGCTTATAATTTATTTGTTTGCAAAATCGTTCCTTTGAACTTCATAATTATAAATCTTATAACTTATAAGATTCAATTATTTATCCAAATCTATTCTTTCAATAACTTTATAAATTTTATAAACCTACTGCTTATAAAATTTCATTTATAACTTCACCGTTTATAATTCTATGAATTTCATTCATTTATGAAATTCATTCACAATCCATTCTAACACTTATAAAAACTCGTTTTATAATTTCAATATTTCAATTTATAAATATCCATTTATAAATCTCTTAATATATTTCAATTTATATTATTCTTTTAAAATGTCTTCAAAGTCCTTTAAAAACTTCATCATTTTGATTTATAAAATAATCAAATTTTATAAATCCTATTCGTAAACTTTTTACAATAAATCCAAAAATCCCAATTTAACCATTTTATAAAATTATTAACCCCATAATTTTAAGAATCAACTTTTAACTAATTTTCTCAAAAATCATAATTTTTGTAATATTAAGATTTATAACGTTTATTTATTTAAAATGGATCAATTCAAGAAAAATATTTTATAACTTATACTTTCAAAAATCACTTTAAAAACATTTTAGAATCCCAAAATTTGGTCCAACGATGCTAGACACCAAAATAGTCAATCACGACTACAACGACATCATATATCGATATGATAATCCATCAAATATCAAAATATCTGAAATCAAATGAATAATGTTGAGGAATCCAGTTGGATCCCTCCAACCTGTTTTCCTGCATCCACAAACATTAGCACAATGCCAATTTCGCTCCAGTACGAAATTATCGCGGTATATGGGATTTAATAATATTATCCGCTTAATAGACGGCGCAATAGGGTCTCATCCGCTAAACAAATGCGGGAAATCAATAACTCCAATATATACATATGCCAATATATATATATTGCTATTATATATAATACCAATTTCACTGTTTATGAAATATTCGCGGTATATGTTTTTATTAAATAACATCCGCTTACTAACGGCGCATAATGTCTATTTTAACAATCAATAGATAACAATCATCATTCAAACATGCATTCAAATATTTTAAATCTAACTATTTAAAATAAAATCGAAACTGATTCGATTGAGTGAGAAGTTCTCACCTTGATTTTAAATTTGTTTTAGCGATTTATTTCGAATAAAATTAAACGCGCGTTTAATTTTATCCGAAATTCTCACTAACTCCAAACGACTCCAATCCAACTCCATCGCGTAGTGCTCGTCCATACGATTCCAACGCAACTGGTTTCGCGCGTTTTCGACCTCGTATGAAAAGGTTATGAATTTATGAAGTTACACGATTTTATATATAATAATTTACAACAAATTACTTTATTTTATAACCTAAACGAATTTTGGCCATTGGATCACTCTTGCTTGCATCTGGGCCGTCATCTTCATCTTCCCAAACGTGCATCCTCCTCCAGGCCGTCATCACGTGTATTGAAACCCATCATATGAAAATTAGGGTTCGACAACACGGCCTCCACGATGCATAAAAATTCGATCGGGGAGTTTCATTTCGAAGAGCATGCCAAGTACCATACTCGGCTACAGTATAGTGGAGCTCGGCCCCCCCTTCTTCCTTGAGTTGCGTGCGCAGCCGGCCCCCTTCAAACCCAATTTCCCGTCGTTCCATTGCTCGAAACGTTATCATCACCGTTGGATAGGTGGTTCGCTCCGGGCTCTACACTTTACTAGTTAAGAGTTTTCGATGAAGGTCGATGGATGAGGAGATAAACGAGAAAGAATTTGGGAGGTTTCTGGCCTTTGATAAGGGAGGTGGCGGCTGGCTAGGGTTAGGGTTAGATAAATTTTTTTTTTTATTTATGAAGGGGGGTGTTGGTCTATTTATAGGAAACGAACGAAACACTATTCATTCCGGAAATTCCGAACTCCGATTTACGCGCCGAAACTGACGTTCCTAGGGTTTATCCCGCGTTCCGGACACAATGGAACAGGTTTCGGAAGCTTATTTGGTCATATGTGCGAGTTATGGCAATAAACGTTCAATTTAAATTAAATCGATTTAAACGATTTTCTAGGCGTTTTAATTTGTACCGGACAAACGGTAAATCCAATTGACACGAAATTTGAAACCTTACAATAATATCGCATTACGGATCCGATGAAACTGGTTTCGTCGAAATCCGAGACTGTTTGAAAAATGGCTATTTTAACTCGCCAAATTAATATAAAAACAATTCGATGCGTTTCGAGCTGCCACGATCAAACGATAGCTCCGATTGACATGAAAATTGAAATCCGGTAATAACTAACTATTACGGATCCAATGGAACTAGTTTCGTCCAATTCTGAGACTGTTCAAAAATTGACTATTTTCACTAGTCGATTTAATATTAAAATATTCAATTTTCACAAATTAACTCTTAATTCGATTTTAAAAGTTCTAAAATATCGTTCTAACTCCAACATGATAAAATAAAATTTTACAAATATTTTCAATCATATTTAACTCAATTTTCAATTATTTCTATAATTTAACATATTAAATTATCGATTCAATAATCCAATTAATTCGAAATAAAATTTATTCGACTTATAAATTCACCTATTAATATTTAAAATTAATTAAATATCCAAATTTAAATTAATAAAAATTCTGGGTCGTTACAACACTTCTTATTAATTTACCCAATTAATTATCAATCACATATATTAAAACCCTGGGTTATCACAGCGTGATAACATGACTAGCAAGTGAAGTACAGATGTTCAACTTCATGCATTTAATTCTAACCATATGCACTTAGTTTCTCAAGCCTGTTTATCATCCGAAACTTCAAACAAATGAATGGCTCAGTCTTGCATTCTGATGTTGCTAACATTAGATTTGGTGTTGTTGCCACCTATCTAACACAGTATAATCGTATGTAAAAATAAAGAAATATTATTGTTTGCGCCAAAATTGGTCACAAACACCCAATACCGTGAAAGCACCAGTGTATGAATATAAATTAGTGATATTCAAACACAAATAACAGATCTCAACCAATAATAGGCAGCAATCCCAAAAATAAAGAACAGGGACACAAGTTTTATAGTGGTTCGGCTATCTCCGGCCTACGTCCACTCCATTTTTTTCTTTTTATTGACTATCCTTGAAGATTACAAGTGATTACAACAGTTGTAGTGACCAAATCAGAAGAAAATAGTAGTAATGATGCTATGGAATGATTTTAGCAGCGTCTGGGCTTGCTTTTCCTCTCTAAATTTTCCGACCTCTTTTCTGAATGACCAGGGGCTCTATTTATAGGCGTGGAAGGTTGAAATCCCGCCTAAAACATGGGGAGGTTGCTTGGCACGTGAGGGGGGCCCACAGGCCCGTGTTCTCGGAATCCGTGCCCAGTTTGGGATCGATTCGAAGTGACTTTCGAATCGATCAAGAATCTATCCAATTGAGCTGAAATTTGGTGTGAACATTCTTCAACATGTATGTAAGCTCCTGTCAAAATTTCATTGCATTTGGATCAACGGTTTGGAAGATATGATCGATCCAAGTTCTAGAATTCGTGCGTCCTGATTGGTTCGAACCCATGCTCTGTCCACTTCGAAACCATGTATTTCGAACCCATTCCTTCGAACCCATCCCTTTGAAACCACTCTATTCGAACCCATCTCCCTCGCATCCATCACCAACTTCGAATCCATCACCAACTTCGAATCCATAGCAACTTCGAATCCATCACTTTCCATAGCAACTTCGAATCCATCGCCTTCTACGAATCCACAGCAACTTCGAATCCATCACCTTCTACGAATCCATCATAAACTTCGAATCCACTTCCTTTCTTCGAGTCCATCTTCATTGCTTCGTATCCATCATCTTCGAATCCATATCCATCGTTCGAATCCACTGTCTTCGAGTCCATGTTCATCATTCGAATCCACTATCTTCGAGTCCATTGCACTGAAGTTACTCCTTTCGAACCCAACTAGTTCCCATTGGTTCGAACCTGATGGGTTCGAACCTGATGGGTTCGAACCTGATGGGTTCGAACCTGATGGGTTCGAACAACATTCCTCTCCCACCTCGAATCCATCATATTTCCTCCATACGAACTCCGATTAACCTGATATTTGAAACATAGCCTTTCATAGTCCTTATCATCATTTCCAATCAATTTCGTCCCGATCGGAGTTCAACAAAATTTTGACGATATCCATCGTAGCCTTATTCCTAGTCCTGCTATCCATAATTCCTTGCCAATTTGTTGTTATTCCCGTTTTGACCAAAAAGTGGGATAACAGCTTGCCCCCCAAAACATGCCTTGTGATAACAAGACGTGTTTTGAATAGTTCCGAATCCAATATTCGAAGTCCAAAGCCATATTGCCAGAGTATATCATCCTTGACTGCTTCGAGTCGATGTCCAATTCCATATCCAATAATCAAAGCCTTAGCCAATTCCGTATCCATTCGAAGTCGACAACCAAGTTCCAATCCATCCTTATCCAATAGCCAATAACCGAAGCCAGGACCTCTCCGGGTCGATAGCCAAATCCATAACCTCTCCGGGTTGATATCCAAATCCATAACCTCTCCGGGTTCCTGCCAAGCGTGATCCACATCCGACGATCGTGGTCCAGTGTCCCTGGACGTTGAGTTAATCTCTCCGGGTTCTTTCCAAGCGCAATCCATACTTGACGACCTTGGCCCAATGTCCCTGGGCGCTGTAAAATGCCATGGCTTAAGTCCTAAGCCGAATCTTGACCTCTCCGGACCCTTGCCGAGCATAGTCCATACTCGACGACCTTGGCCCAGTGTCCCTGGGCGTTGTAAAATGCCATGGCTTAAGTCCTAAGCCGAATCCTGATCTCTCCGGACCCTTGCCGAGCATAGTCCATACTCGACGACCTGAAAATAATATATGATAATAGAGGGCCTAAGTCCTAGGCCGAATCCTGATCACTCCGGACCCTTGCCAAGCATAGTCCATACTTGACGACCTGAATGAGTCAATTTACCACGTTCGGGCAAAGCAACTCACCCCTTGCCAGGTATAATCCATACCCGACGACCATTTATCAAAAACCAGATAAAAATCCAACCAAAATCTATTCCAAAATCCAAAATCCAAATCCAAATCCGAAATTCAAATCCAGAATCCAAATCCAAAATCCAAATCCAAATCCAAAGTTCAAATCCAAAACCAGAAAACCAGAAATCCAAACCAGAATCCAAAACCAAAAACAATCATCCAAAGGAAAATCCAAATAAAAAAGCAAGAAAAACCAGGAGCTCAATCCAAGCTCCAAAACCAAATCCAAAAAGAAAAGCAATGTCCAATCTAAAAGCAAGAAATAAATTTCACAAACCATAGCGTCCTGGGTTATCATCATTCAGAGCATGCCTAGGGGCTATCTCCGTCCCCGTACATGTGTAAATGACTTTACCGTGTGCTAATAGCTTGCTACTTATTCCATATTACCCTGGTCAATGGATGATCAATCGACGATCATCCCTGGGCCTCCCATCATCACGGCGTGAGGTGGTCGGTGGTTGCTCCTGCTCCACCGTTGCATCCCGAGTTCCAACGTATTGTTGTAACTGTCCATTCCTCACATGCTCCTCGATTATATCCTTTAGGTGCCTGCAGCTGTTGGTATCGTGTCCATCCAGATCATGGAAGAGACAGTGCCTTCCTGATGTCCTTTCCCGCTCTGTTGGTTCCCTCCTAGCCGGCCTTCGGTAGGGAAGGCGATTCCGAGTTTCCAAGTATATCCGTTCCAGCGTCTCGTTCAATCCAGTGTATGTGGAAAACTTTGGATCCTTCCATCGTTTTCTAGCATTTCCAGAGTCGTCATCTAACTTCCTCTTTCCTTTGTCCTTATCCGAACCGTTTTTGGATACCGCTCCAACCTCGAGTGTATTAACCTTCTTCAACTTTAAATCCATACTTGCATCTTCTTGCCGAAGGAATCTTTCTGCCTCATGAAAGAATTCGTCGAGATTTCACGGGGGATCTCGTATCAGAGATACCTTGAAATCCGAATTCTCCTTGACTCCTGATACTGCTGCCATTAAAACCATTGATGGATCAGGCCGATCCACCGAAGCGACTGCCGCACTGAATCGAGTTAGAAAAGTTCTAAGTGATTCGTCCATCCTTTGCTTCACCGATGTTAAAGTCATCACGTTTTTTGGCCTCTTAACGTGAACCCGAAACTGTCCCAGAAACTTTTCCACTAATTCCTTCCAAGTCCTGATAGATCCTTCTCCCAGCTGCCTAAACCACATTGCAGCTAAGTCCTTCAAATACAAGGGGAAACATCGGGCCATCACTTCCTCCGATGCCCCCAGCACCTCCATGTGTCTGCTGTACCTCATTAAGTGATCTGTTGGATCCGTCTTACCATCATATACCTCCACGCTAGGTAGCTTGAACTTAGGTGGATTCCGAGCCATCCTTATTTCCCGAACGAATGGACTTCTATTTACGCCTTCCAAATCTCCGTTTGTTAACCCACCTCGCACAGTCTTCCTGATCATCTCTACTAATCTTGTATTGTCTGGTAGGGGTTGCCCCCCATGCCCCCGAGGGAACTCTGGTACATATTCCTCGTGTGGCTCACTAGCAGCAACGTTGGTTCTAACTTGCTGAATTCCTTCCAAAGGTTCTTCTGTATTGAATCCTGTGGGCCTGCCCCCAAGCCCTTGTTGATTGCCTTCTGGCTCCGTATCCTGTCCTTCATTGGGTTCCACAATCCTGGCTCCTTGTCCTGCATCCGCAGCTGCTGTAGCTGTTCCTAAGTTCTGCATCCCTGTAGCTCTCATTTGTTCCAAGAAAGTTTGCATCATCTCCTGTTGACTTTTCAACAATCTCTCCTGCAAAGAATTGGCCATAGCTTCCATTTCATCCCGAGTTACGTAAACCGAAGCCTGTCCTTCCTCACCTCCGGAGGATGCTTGTTGACTTCCTCCTTGTTGGCTTCTCTCAGCCCTTAGCCTTCTGCTATCCTGTCTAGCCATTGTCTTCCAAATCCAAATTCCTTAAACTCTTCAAATCCGATGTAGCGGGTGCTAGTTGTTCTCAGTGAAAGCACCAAAATGTTTGCGCCAAAATTGGTCACAAACACCCAATACCGTGAAAGCACCAGTGTATGAATATAAATTAGTGATATTCAAACACAAATAACAGATCTCAACCAATAATAGGCAGCAATCCCAAAAATAAAGAACAGGGACACAAGTTTTATAGTGGTTCGGCTATCTCCGGCCTACGTCCACTCCAATTTTTTCTTTTTATTGACTATCCTTGAAGATTACAAGTGATTACAACAGTTGTAGTGACCAAATCAGAAGAAAATAGTAGTAATGATGCTATGGAATGATTTTAGCAGCGTCTGGGCTTGCTTTTCCTCTCTAAATTTTCCGACCTCTTTTCTGAATGACCAGGGGCTCTATTTATAGGCGTGGAAGGTTGAAATCCCGCCTAAAACATGGGGAGGTTGCTTGGCACGTGAGGGGGGCCCACAGGCCCGTGTTCTCGGAATCCGTGCCCAGTTTGGGATCGATTCGAAGTGACTTTCGAATCGATCAAGAATCCATCCAATTGAGCTGAAATTTGGTGTGAACATTCTTCAACATGTATGTAAGCTCCTGTCAAAATTTCATTGCATTTGGATCAACGGTTTGGAAGATATGATCGATCCAAGTTCTAGAATTCGTGCGTCCTGATTGGTTCGAACCCATGCTCTGTCCACTTCGAAACCATGTATTTCGAACCCATTCCTTCGAACCCATCCCTTCGAAACCACTCTATTCGAACCCATCTCCCTCGCATCCATCACCAACTTCGAATCCATCACCAACTTCGAATCCATAGCAACTTCGAATCCATCACTTTCCATAGCAACTTCGAATCCATCGCCTTCTACGAATCCACAGCAACTTCGAATCCATCACCTTCTACGAATCCACAGCAACTTCGAATCCATCACCTTCTACGAATCCATCATAAACTTCGAATCCACTTCCTTTCTTCGAGTCCATCTTCATTGCTTCGTATCCATCATCTTCGAATCCATATCCATCGTTCGAATCCACTGTCTTCGAGTCCATGTTCATCATTCGAATCCACTATCTTCGAGTCCATTGCACTGAAGTTACTCCTTTCGAACCCATCTAGTTCCCATTGGTTCGAACCTGATGGGTTCGAACCTGATGGGTTCGAACCTGATGGGTTCGAACAACATTCCTCTCCCACCTCGAATCCATCATATTTCCTCCATACGAACTCCGATTAACCTGATATTTGAAACATAGCCTTTCATAGTCCTTATCATCATTTCCAATCAATTTCGTCCCGATCGGAGTTCAACAAAATTTTGACGATATCCATCGTAGCCTTATTCCTAGTCCTGCTATCCATAATTCCTTGCCAATTTGTTGTTATTCCCGTTTTGACCAAAAAGTGGGATAACAATTATCTCCCAAGAATCAGTTAGAACATGATAAATGCTATGCTAATACCTTATTCCTTCATATAAAGCACGTAAACGGCATGATCTTAGACATGCATGATCATACTCTAAACCATTGAATCAAGGTACCTAAAGTTTGCAAAAGGAATTCATCAATTGTGGGAAGGGTGTTGCAAATTACAAATATCAATGGTAGTAAAGAAGAGGAATTGCAAAAACTATGAATTCGTACCTTATTCTAATCATAGAAATGGAGTGAAGTTAATTTTCCAGAGTTCAACTGGTCCATGTGAATATTTAATCTTTGACTCTGATCTATGTAGCATCCACGATCAATGGCCATATCAACCACAACTCGTTGCTTGATCTCCCATCCAGTTCTAAAATTGTCAAAATATTAATATTTAATAGACATAGATTTAATGAAATTAAACAACCTTTAGTCCAATAGCACATATTTGTATATTGCCTTCAGATTCTTTGGAATCTCAGGAACATTAAGAACAGAACCATTTTAATATACTATCTTGTTTTTAATGGATGGAGACCAAATTCCCAGTTCAATCAAGTCATAAAGTATATGTTTGTTCACAACAATGAATTCTTCGATGAAAATATACATTTAAAGAAATACAAAATCGACACATTAGAAATAGGTTCAATAGGCTTGAAGATGTATGATGTTGTAGAAGGTTGTTAAAGAAAGAAATACTTAGAATTCTGCGGATGTAAATGTTTGATGTGTAGGGCTCAAAGCATTCATTATTTCCTAGTATTTTACTTCTGAGGCAGTAGGCATTTGTAACATCCCAAAATCTATCAATTTAAATTGGTAATATATTAAAAAATTTAATTTGAAAATAAATTGAAAAGTCTCAAACAAATAAAATAAGTGACAATTTGGATGAATAGAATTTCAATTTTTTTGTGTTTAAAAAAATTTGAAATAATAAATGTTTTAAAAATCATTTGAATTTAAATTTTATATATCTATTGCATATATGAGTAGATTTGAATGTATATATTGAATTTGAATATAAGTTGTACAAGTATATGTATGAATGTATAAATAGACATAAATGGATTTTTATTCAAGTTTGAATTGGAATTTGAATTTAAATTTAAAATAAATGTTTTAGAGAAATAATTGGCATTAGAAATTATAAATGTGCAATTTATATAATGTAAAAGATTGGTTAAAACATTTCTTCTTTTAACATTGTATATGTATACAAATGAATAAGGGGTATAACTATTAATAAAGTGAATTTGATGTAAAATTTACCTAAAAAAAATCTTTTGTCTGTGTAAAAAATATATGTGTTAAACTTGCATAAGGGAGATGGTGTAAAAATTAACAAGTGTAGAGATCTCATGATTAGTTTTAACAAGTGGCATTCAATTTGGTTGATTGAGCAAAATAATAAAACTTAAAATCATAAAAAACTTTTCAGCTTCTCTTTTCCAATTATTTAGCCTCTCAAATTTCTGAAAGAAAAGTAAAAAGGTCTTGAGCATTTCAAACTTCAACACCCAAAGAAAAATAATAAAATCAGAAGCTGCAACTTTTTCTTAGATTCAAAGTTAAAAATCCGAGACTCTTCTCCAACATTAAAGCAGTAGTTTTAAATTCCATCTCTCGGGTAAGTTTAAAACTTCGTAGTTAAGTGAATTTGTAATTTCAAAATCGAGTTTTAACACAAAAATTTCAAACTGCAGATTAGTATAAACAAGCTCCAGTTTTGGCTAGGAAACAGAGCTGGATTCTCTAAAATAAATTAAGGCAAGTGAACTTTTCTTTTAAAAAATTGAATTTGAATTTGAATTTGTTAATCGGTAATAAAGCAAGAATTTAAGCAAGTTGTATCAATCAGTTGCAGGAAAAAAAATCAAGTTTAAAGACTAAACAATTTCTGGATTTCAAGCTGTAGACCCTATTCTCTGTTGCATTAAATTCAAAACTGTAAGTAAATTGAATATTGTGTGTTATTGATGAAGTAAGTAAATGAATAAAATATAGATTAAGCAAAGGTTTGTATTAACAAAATTTGCATATTAAACTTCAAGATCAAAGTAGAAAAATCCAGGCTTCCATCTTTATTTTAAAACAGTCAGGAGCTTTCTGTTCAAAACTGTGTCAGGTGAGTGAACTTCTGTTAATCCAATTACTTTTTGTTGTATGCATGCCTGAATGATGTTGAAAACCTTTGCGTGTGAACAAATTTGTGTGAATGTGTATTTTTGCCTGGGAATGTTTATATTCAGGGTTTTCATCCCTGTTCTTCTAAGTCTCATGTTTACACAGTAAACCCATGCCAAATTCAAATCTCTCTCTCTCTATTTTCTTCTGAAATTGGATTATAAACAAAACAAAGTGTTTGTTTTAAACATGCATTATGTTTTAATAACAAATCAGAGCAAGGCAATATAGATTTTTCCGGGAAATTGTAAAAACACAGCCACCATTCAAATTAGGCAAGAATTCCAATATCATAAATTTTAATTTCAGTAATGCTATCTGAATCGTCATTGAAAATAACGATTTTGAAAGTTAAATCTAAATTTCTAATGCACTTTTTAGTGAGAAATTTTAACTTGATCAAAAAATTAGATTTTGTAAAATTCTGATGAACTATGTGTTTGTGGGCCTCGAGATCATCATCGCAGCTAGCCTGAAGGTTTGAGATCCTCAGAAAAATATATGTTGAATTTATAAATCATTATATTGTTGATTCGAGATCAAATTAGGGTTGACAACCCATATCTACTCGCAATTGAAAACGGTCGTGATGCGCCGCCGTAGGGTGAGCGGAACCTCCGGCACCGGTGCCAATCAAGGCATCGAACGTTGGCGAAGCTTCGGTCGAGTTTTTGTGGCCTCTGATGGCCAGACGTTGAGGGACGAAGCCATTTTTTGGTGATGGCTTTTGATGAAGTATGGGTCGTGGAGCTCGATTTCGATCGTGGCGATGGTACACATTTTGGGGTAGCTCGATGGGTCGAGGAGTTAGTCGTCGACCTGACGACGGTCGTAGTTTCGACCAGTGACGACCGGGACAGTGTGCAGCGTGCATACAGTTTCTTTTGTATCAGTAGTTCGTTTTTGGAGGGGATGATGCTTGACTCGGAGCACTACACGGGGTTTAGGGGAGATGACTCGAAGCCATGGTTGAGTAGTTTTGGCTTCGCTCCGGGTCGCTTAATACTTAAACAAAATTTTGTTAGGAAGAAATTTATACGGGTCGATCTTGGTAAAAGCAGTGAGCAATTTCGCTCGGGTATGACTCGAGACAGCCTCGGGTGGTTGTTAAAAACAGCAGATTCCAGTTTTAAAATTTTTGAAAGCATAAGTTTAAATGATTTCCTGAATTCATTCTTTATAAATGATGATAGTTTTTTAATGGAATGCGAAGTAAATGGTATTGAAATAATTATTTGAAATTAATGAAGTTCAAAGATATTTCAAACTTATATTTTTAAAATAAAGTTGTTTTAAATTTAACTTAATAAAATAATTAAGAAGTAAATCAAATATTCATAGTGTTAACTTAAAAACAAATTTATTTATGATGATTAAACAATTAATGATTTGTAATTACTTTGTAATTGATAATTAATTAATTAAAGAATAATTAATTAATAAAAGTAATTAATATTTAATTAATTAACCATTAAGAATTAATAAATTGAGATAATTAATTAAAGAATAGTTAATTAATAAAGTTAATTAAGATTTAATTAATTCATAGTTAAGAATAATTAATCATTGATTTAAAATAATTAACAAAAATAATTATGTCGTTAATTCATTTAAATCACATTCACCTTAATTGAAGATGATCGACTATTATCAAATGTTGTGTACTGGATTGATATTTCTATTGTGATTATGATACTGTATGATGTGAATTACTTGGTGCTGAACTGTGATTTGTGATTTGTTTATGTATATATGTGAGAAACCTTTTGCTCGTAAAACGGCATTTAAACTTCGATGCGACAGGAAGTCGGATTTCAGTTAGTTATCTGAAACCCACATCGAACCTTGAATGTAAATCTTTGTGATTGATACATCCACGTGTTTTAAAATTGAGCGCTCACTATTCGGATTAGTCGGGAGAGTGTCATATAACCCATTCTGAATAATGATACGACGAAATGAATAGCATATGAAGACGGTGATGAAGACCGGGTGTCTTCGAAAACGATAGGATAACCTATTGAACGTCTTTGTACTGAGTTGCTCCGGTATAGAGATCTCCATATGTGATGGGGAGTCCGAACGGGATTGTGGATACCCGGATTTGCAAGGGCTTCTTCCTTTATTGGACAAAGTGCCTTCGATTCTGTTCGAACCCGGAACAGACTTGTATGATTGTATGTCTAACACTGCACTTTGAGATATAAAGCAAATTTCTTTCAAATACATATCTGTTGGTGGCGAAGAATTTATTCTCTTAGATTAACACCTTTCTCTGAGACTTACGAGCTCAGAGGTTATGTAGTTGAAGGTTATCAGCGATATACTCCCAATTTGGTAGTGTGGCATGCTAAGTGCTACTGTGTGTTGATGATCATTTGTTGATCATTTGTGATCAAAGCATGGCTTTCGTGTAAAGCGTGGCTTTGTGAACGAGACTTCATCGGACCTCACACCCCGGAAATGGTCGAAACAGGAAAGATGCGGCAAGGTTATGAGGGTCGCACCCTTTAGGGTATGTCATTCCCTTCTGGAAAAAGGTAGTATCATCCAAATACTTTACCTATGTGGTTGTTGCAATCTCATTTACTGTGTGGTTGTTGCTTTGTAGTAAAGGGCCCTCGGATAAAGGTCGCAAACGACCGAGGAATGGCATAGTCGTGTAGTAGTTACCTAGTTATAGAGGTAAACCGGCCTTGTGTTGGCAGAGAACTGGTTAAGTTCTCAGGACGTCCCTCCAGAGGCGTACCCATGTGGCATAGGAAGTTCCTTAGCCTGACCATTTGTTGGAAATCCAAAGAAACAATACGAGCCCTTTACGATTTCAATTTGTATAACCTGCCACCTTAGGTGGCAGCTATAGTAGGTATAGTATAATGGTACCTATGCTGGCTAAGATTAATATTTTATTTTCGAAATGTTTTCACACTATGCACTAGTAATAATATCAAAGAGTTTTCTCGTATTAAGCATATTTGACTATCATAAGGAGAAATCTCCCCCAAGTGTGAGATTGCATTGTGTGTGTGCCGGGAGGCCTTATGGTAGTTTCATTTTTCCAAAAGCATGAATAGTTTTCTTTTATAAATCTTGTTTAATTTAAAAGCAACTATTTTTGTTTACTCATACCAGTCCCATGACTGACCCGAAGTTTATTGTTCCTTCCTAAACTCTGGGTGCCCATAATTTCCACACGGGCAGCCTAGTAGCAGGTTTCCGTGTTTTAGTGCTAGCTGTATTTTGAAGTTTTTTTGGTTTGGAGTCTATCAGGTTTTGGAGGCTTTTGTCTTGGAGATATTTTGAAAGCTTTTGGATCTCAATGTGCTTATTTTTGGAAGTTTGCTATCACTTCATTTCTTTGAAGACTTTTTTAGCATATGACCACTTGTTGTTCCATTGTGATGTTCTATTTGAAGTTGTGATATATGTATAAAGGTACTCTGATTTGTAATGGATATTATGATGATGTTTTATGTGTGATGTAATGCATGATATTCATTTTGTTTCCACTGTTTTATATTCATCTAATGTTATTATAAGCTCCATCTGACTGGAGCTCAATGTTTGAATCTTCGACGGTCGAATATAAGTGAGGTATTTGATATCAATTTTCGAACATTGGATTTCGGGTCGTTACATGTGGTATCAGAGCTAAAGGTTGAGTAAGAACTTTAGCTGTGGAGTATATCACATTAGACGGCTCATTGGAGATAGGATGAAGTATACCCTAGAATGAGTATAACCCGGGACCGAAACCCTAAATTTTCTTAGTCTATTTCTTTTAACTGTCGATATTCCTTAAGATACCTCGTCTGAATATCTAAATCAATTTTCTTACTAATTACATATAGTAAGGATGAGCGGACGAAGAAGAAGAGATGGGGGTGAGGGAATGCTACAGCACCTAACCAAGTTCCCTCAACAGCAGAAGCAGCTTTATCTACTCAGCATTAGCCGAATCTGGCCGATTTATATAAGAGTTTCTCAAGGCTTGGTGGTAAGCCGTTCACCGGCAAGGAGTCGATTGTTGAGTTCCAAGCATGGATCAGATCATGTGAAAGAATCTTTAAAGGGCTAAAGCTGCAAAACGATCAAATGCGACTCATAGCTTCTTAGCAACTGCAAGAAGAAGCCTTAGCATGGTGGGAGACAGTCACTATAGATGAGCCAGAAGACGAGTTTACTTGGGAGAGATTTAGAGAAGTATTTGAGAAGCGTTATATGCCATCAGCAGGGATTTCTTTAATGTACCAGGAATTCATGGACCTAAAGCAAGGGAGTTTGTCATTCGAGGAGTATCTAAACAAATTCAATGAATTGTCTCGTTTCGGTCCAGAATTGGTGAATGCACCTTTAAAGAAAAATAAAAGGTTCATTTGTGGGATGAATAAGAAGTTCCACGAAAGGATGACTGGCCACGTCAAAGAATCCTTTTTAGATCTTATTGATAAGGGGTACAAA
Source organism: Allium cepa (assembly GCA_030765085.1). Taxonomy (NCBI): domain Eukaryota; kingdom Viridiplantae; phylum Streptophyta; class Magnoliopsida; order Asparagales; family Amaryllidaceae; genus Allium; species Allium cepa. The sequence goes on along the minus strand of CM060944.1, from coordinate 381,541,813 downwards.
TATGCTACACTTGATATGCAAGAAGCCTCGGTGGAGAAAAGAAAATTCGAGCAATCAAAATTGGAAGAAGACGAAATTTGGAGGCAAGAAACCATGGCAGGGTAAGGAGAAAAAGAAGAGCAATCAGGGAAGCGCAGCAGAGAATGTTACTTGCTTTAATTGCTTAGAAAAGGGCCATTATTCGAGCAGATGTACGAAGCGTAAGAGACAAGTCAATCAATCCGTTCAAGCGAAGCACAGGAAATGTTATTATTGTCAGAAATAGGGACACGAAGTTAAAGAATGCCCTACCATGAAGCAAGCTCAGATAGCCAAGGTGTACACAGTCAAAGATAAACCTGCGTCTTCCAAAGCAAAAAAGGGGAAAGGAGTTCTAGGAGGTAACCTCACTATTTATGATAGCATTGTTAGAGTTCTGTTTGACACAGACGCTACACATAGTTTTATCTCTCAACAAGCTATAAATGAATTGAATCTTGAACCTAATTTTGTTGATGAGCCTATATGCGTAAAGAATCCAGTTGGAGGTCCCGTGAACCTTTGTCTTCGATGTAGAATCATTCATATCTCATATTCTTGTTACCAATTCCCTACCGATCTCTTTGTCCTTGATTTTAACGAGTTTGAAGTCTTACTCGGAATGGATTGGCTAGCAAAATACGAAGCCAAATTGGATTTTAATAATCGATTGATTTCGATTAGAACCAAATTTGGAGATTCCATTGAGATTTCTTGTGAGGACCCTAGTCCTAAAAGAGAAGGGTTGATGTATAATTTGGGTTATCCCGAACCTAGTCTGTAGTCCATACCCACTGTTAGAGATTTTCCAAATGTGTTCGAAGAAGTGAAATCCTTACCTCCACATCGAGAAATAGTATTCATACTTGACCTAGTACCCAATGCTCATCTTATCGTTCATGCAAGTCGCAGGATGGCACCCAGAGAAAGGGTTGAATTAGTCAAGCAAACCAATGATTTACTAGATAAAGGGTTAATTCGACCTAGTGTTTTTGAATGGGGTTCAACAGTAGTGTTTGTTGCTAAATCGGACGGATCTTTGAGATTTTGTGGGGATTGCCGCGATCTCAATAAGCTGACTCTCAAGAATAAATTTCCTCTACCTAGAATTGATGATCAGTTTGATCAATTGCATGGCGATCGTTTCTTTTCGAAGATGGATCTAGGCCAGGGGTTCCATCAACTACGAATCATCGAAGATTGTGTTCATTTGACCACTTTTAGGGGTCCTAATATGTTCTACGAATGGTTGGTCATGCCTTTCGGGCTAACTAATGCTCCAGCATACATCGTAGATCTTATGACCCGCATGTTCCGGGAAGTATTGAATGAATTTGTGCTCGTATTTATTGATGATATTTTGGTCTATTCCAAGACCAAAGAGGAGCATGTCTAGCATCTTAGAATCGTTTTGGAGATATTGAGGAGAAATATTCTATTTGCAAAAAATTTCAAATGCCATTTTTGGGTCAAAGAAGTTAAATTTCTCGGCCATATTGTTAATGAAGAAGGGATTTCTATTGATCCTAGCAAAATTTCCACTATTCTTGATTGGAGGAAACCCACTACCCCAAAGGAAGTTCGAAGCTTTTTGGGTTTAGCAGGTTATTATCGGAAATTTGTTCGGGACTTTTATAAGATAGCTACTCCGTTGACTAAGCTAACAATGAAGAATGCAAGATTCAATTGGACTCCGAAATGTGACGAAGATTTTCACGAGTTGAAGAAAAGATTAACCACCACTCCTATTCTCACTATTATCAACGGGAACCAGGGTGTATCTGTTTATACCGATGCTTGTGGTGAAGGTTTGGGTGCGGTATTAATGCAGAACGGGAAGGCAATTGCCTACGCGAGTAGACAATTACATCCTCATGAAAGAAATAAGCCAACCCATGATTTGGAGCTTTTAGCTGTTATCTTCGCTTTGAAAATATGGCGACATTATCTTCTGGGTAAGAATCTTTTTCAGCTTTCTTAACGATTTACGAATTTAACCTAACTTAACAAATATACTTATTGAACTCTCTTTATTTTAGGTGAAAAATTCAAATTATTCACCGACCAAAAATCGTTGAAATATCTCTTCACCCAGAAAGTTTTAAGTCTATGACAACAACGTTGGTTGGAATTTCTGGCATCTTATGACCTAGACATTCTATATACGCCCGAAAAAGCCAATGTAGTTGCCAATGCTTTGAGTAGAAAGCATGCTATTCTTGCTCACCTTGTCGTTGCTCTTACTCTTCTTGAGAAAGTTACCAGCAAACAAAAAGAAGATGAGTTTCTTCATCAAATTTATGATAAAAGGCGTCATGGTGAAAATACTAGTTTTGAAGTCGACGATAATAAAGTTATAAGATTGAAAGGCAGAATCTGTGTCCCAAATATTCCGAAGCTAAAACGTGAAGTTTTGGACGAATGCCACATGTCTAAACTTTGCATCCATCCAGGAGTCAATAAAATGTATCGTGATATCAAAAGAACTTTCTGGTGGAAGATGATGAAAAGGGACATATTTATATATATGAGTCGCTGTGCTACTTGCCAACAAATTAAAAGCGATCAAAAGAAAATGGCGGGTTTACCTCAGCCTTTAGACGTACCCAAGTGGAAATGGGACTAAGTATCGATAGATTTCATCGATGGGTTGCCTCGTACTCCGAAAGGCAATGAAGCAATTTGGGTCATTATGGACCGTTTGATTAAGACAGCCCACTTCTTGCCAGTGAAATCTACCTGCACGGCAGTAAGTTTAGCCGAATTATATGTGAAAGAAATTGCCCATCTCCACGGTATTCCTAGCAGCACAGTGAGCGATCGTGATCCGACCTTCACTAGTAGATTTTGGGAGGCATTTCAAGGCGCACTGGGAACAAAACTGAATTTCAGCACTGCTTATCATCCATAGACTGATGGGCAGACTGAGAGGATTAATCGAATTTTAGAAGACCTATTGCATGCTTGTATACCTGATTTTGGTGGTTCTTAGGAGGATCATTTGCATCTGGTCGAGTTCTCATATAACAATAGCTATCGGGCCAGTATAGAGATGGCTCCTTTTGAGGCTTTATATGGTCGTCCATGTCGATCACCTGCATGCTGGATAGAGTCAGGTGATAGACTCGTCCTTGGACCGGATATGACTAAAGAAGCCACAAAGAAAGTTGATTTTATACGGAAGAAATTGAGGATGGCTCAAAGTCATCAAAAGAGTTATTATGATCGTAGAAGAAGGGATTTGGAATTCCAGATTGGAGACTCTATCTTCCTTAAAGTATCTCCAATGCGAGGTGTATTAAGGTTTGGGAAAATCGGTAAGCTGGCACCAGGGTATATTGGTCCTTTTCCTATTCTAGAGAAGATCGGTTCTTTAGCCTATAGAGTACAGTTGCCTGGCTGGTTATCTGGCGTGCGTAATGTGTTCCGCATTTCTAACCTTTGGAAGTATGTGCACGATACGGATAGTATTATTGAAGAAGTTGCTCAGTAGGATCTCGACATCACTCCCACTTTAATAGTTAAAAGAGAACCGATAAAGATTGTGGATCGTGATGAAAAGCAATTGAGAAACAAAATTGTGAAACTGGTTAAAGTACAGTGGAGTAGCGATCTAAAGGACTGCACTTGGGAAACTGAAGATAATATGCAAAAATCATATCTCAATTGCAGAGTGGATATCTGGGCTTAAACTGGTAAGCCATTCCTTTATTCTTTCTGAATTCATATATCCTCTGTTTGTTTTTCTCTCTTTTTCAAATTTCATGGATGAAATTTTCTTAAGGGGGATGTCTACAACATCCCAAAATCTATTAATTTAAATTGGTAATATATTTAAACTTTTGGGAATTTAATTTGAAAATAAATTGAAAAGTCTCAAACAAATAAAATAAGTGATAATTTGGATGAATAGAATTTCAATTTCTTTTGTGTTTAAAAAAATTTGAAATAATAAATGTTTTAAAAATCATTTGAATTTAAATTTTATATATCTATTGCATATATGAGTAGATTTGAACGTATATATTGAATTTGAATTTAAGGTGTACAAGTATATGTATGAGTATATAAATAGACATAAATGGATTTTAATTCAAGTTTGAATTGGAATTTGAATTAAAATTTAAAATAAATGTTTTAGAGAAATAATTGGCATTTGAAATCATAAATGTGTAATTTATATAATTTAAAAGATTGGTTAAAACATTTCTTCTTTTAACATTGTATATATACACAAATGAACAAAGGGTATAATTATTAATAATGTGAATTTGATGTAAAATTTACTTTAAAAAAATATTTTGTCTTTGTAAAAAAATACAAGTGTTAAACATGCATAAGGGAGATGGTGTAAAAATTAACAAGTGTAGAGATCTCATGATTGGTTTTAACAAGTGGTATTCAATTTGGTTGATTGAGAAAAATAATAAAACTTAGAATCATAAAAAACTTTTCAGCTTCTCTTTTCCAATTATTTAGACTCTCAAATTTCTGAAAGAAAAGTAAAAAGGTCTTGACATTTCAAACTTCAACACCCAAAGAAAAATAAGAAAATCAGAAACTGCAACTTTTTCTTGGATTCAAAGTCAAAAATTTGTGACTCTTCTCTAACATTAAAACAGTAGTTTTAAATTACATCTCTCAATTAATTTTAAACTTCATAGTTAAGTGAATTTGTAATTTCAAAATCAAGTTTTAACACAAAAATTTCAAACTGCAGATTAGTATAAACATGCTCCAGTTTTGGCCAGGAAACAGAGCTGGATTCTCTAAAATAAATTAAGGCAAGTGAACTTTTCTTTTAAAATTTGAATTTGAATTTGTTCATCAACAATAAAGCAAGAATTTAAGCAAGTTTTATCAATCAGTTGCAGGAAAAAATCAAGTTTAAAGACTAAACAAATTTCTGGATTTCAAGCTGCTGACCCTATTCTCTGTTGCATTAAATTCAAAACTGTAAGTAAATTGAATGTTGTGTGTTATTGAAGAAGTAAGTAAATGAATACAATAGAGATTAAGCAAAGGTTTGTATTAACAAAATTTGCAGATTAAACTTCAAGATCAAAGTAGAAAAATCCAGGCTTCCATCTTTATTTTAAAACAGTCAGGAACTTTCTGTTCAAAACTGTGTCAGGTGAGTGAACTTCTGTTAATCCAATTACTTGTTGTTGTATGCATGCCTGAATGATGTTGAAAACCTTTGCATGTGAACAAATTTGTGTACATGTGTATTTTTGCCTGGGAATGTTTATATTCAGGGTTTTCATCCTTGTTCTTCTTAGTCTTAGGTTCACAGAGTAAACCCATGCCAAATTCAAATCTCTCTCTCTGTTTTCTTCTGAAATTGGATTGGAAACAAAACAAAATGTTTTCTTTAGACATGCATTATGTTTTAATAACAAATCAGAGCAAGGCAATATAGTTTTTTCCTGGAAATTGTGAAAACACAGCTACCATTCAAATTAGGCAAGAATTGAATATCATAAATTTATAAATCATTATATTGTTGATTCATGATCGAATTAGGGTTGACAACCCAAATCTACTCGCAATTGAAAACGGTCATGCTGCACCGCCATTGGGTGATCGGAACCTCTGGCACCGGTGCCAATCGAGGCGCCGAACGTTGGCGAAGCTTCGGTCGAGTTTTTGTGGCCTCTGATGGCCAGACGTGGAGGGACGAGGCCATTTTTTGGTGATGGCTTTTGATGAAGTACGGGTCATGGAGCTCAATTTAGATCGTGGCGATGATTCGCATTTTGGGGTGGCTCGATGGGCCGAGGAGTTAGTCGTCGACCTGACGACGGTCGTAGTTTCGACCAGCGACGACCGGGACGGTGTGCAGCGTGCACACGGTTTCGTTTGTATCAGTAGTTCATTTTTGGAGGGGATGATTCTTGACTCGAAGCACTACATGGGGTTTATGGGAGATGACTCGAAGCCATGGTCGAGTAGTTTTGGCTTCGCTCCGGGTCGCTTGAAACTTAAACAAAATTTTGTTGGGAAAAAATTTATACAGGTCGATCTTGGTAAAAACTCGAAGCAGTGAGCAATTTCGCTCGGGTATGACTCGAGACAGCCTCGGGGGGTTGTTGAAAACAGCAAATTCCAGGTTTGAAATTTTTGAAAACATAAGTTTAAATGATTTCCTGGATTCATTCTTTATAAATGATGATAGTTTTTTAATGGAATGTGAAGTAAATGGTATTGAAATAATTATTTGAAATTAATGAAGTTCAAAGATATTTCAAACTTATATTTTTAAAATAAAGTTGTTTTAAATTTAACTTAATAAAATAATTAAGAAGTAAATTAAATATTCAAAGTGTTAACTTAAAACAAATTTATTTATAAATTAAATAATGATTAAACAATTAATGATTTGTAATTACTTTGTAATTGATAATTAATTAATTAAAGAATAATTAATTAATAAAAGTAATTAAGATTTAATTAATTAACAATTAAGAATTAATAAATTGAGATAATTAATTAAAGAATAATTAATTAATAAAGTTAATTAAGATTTAATTAATTCATAGTTAAGAATAATTAATCATTGATTTAAAATAATTAATAAAAATAATTATGTGGTTAATTCATTTAAATCACATTCACCTTAATTGAAGATGATTTACTATTATCAAATGTTGTGTACTGGATTGATATTTCTGTTGTGATTGTGATACTGTGTGATGTGTTACTTGGTGCTAAACTGTGATTTGTGATTTGTTTCTGTATGTATGTGAGAAACCTTTTGCCCATAAAACGGCATTTAAACTTCGATGCGACAGGGAGTCGGATTTCAGTTAGTTATCTGAAACCCACATCGAACCCTGAATGTAAATCTTTGTGATTGATACATCCACGTGTTTTAAAATTGAGCGATCACTATTTGGATTAGCCGGGAGAGGGCCTTGTGTCATATAACCCATTCTGAATAGTGATACGATGAAACGAATAGCATTTGAAGATGGTGATGAAGACCGGGTGTCTTCGAAAACAATAGGATAACCTATTGAATGTCTCTGCACTGAGTTGCTCCGGTATAGATTTCTCCACATGTGATGGGGAGTCCGATCGGTATTGTAGATACTTGGATTTGTGAGGGCTTCTTCCTTTATTAGACGAAGTGCCTTCGATTCTGTTCGAACCCAGAACAGACTTGTATAGTTGTATGTCTGACACTGCATTTTGAGATATAAAGTAGATTTCTTTCGAATACATATCTGTTGGTGGCAGAGAAATTATTCTCTTAGCTTAACACCCTTCTCTGAGACGTACGAGCTTAGAAGTTATGTAGTTGAAGGTTATCAGCGATATACTCCCAATTTGGTAGTGTTGGATGCTAAGTGCTGCTATGTGTTGATGATCATGTGTTGATCATTTGTGATCAAAGCATGGCTTTCGTGTAAAGCGTAGCTTTGTGGACGAGACTTCATCGGACTTCACAACTCGGAAATGGTCGAAACAAGAAAGATGCGGCAAGGTTATGAGGGTCGCACCTTTTTGGGTATGTCATTCCCTGTTGGGAAAAGGTGGTATCATGGTATGGAGCCCAGATACTTTACCTATGTGGTTGCGGCGATCTCATTTACTGTGTGGCTGTTGCTTTGTGGTAGAGGGCCCTCGGATAAAGGTCGCAAAAGACCGGGGAATGACATAGTCATGTAGTAGTTACCTAGTTACAGAGGTAACCCGGCCTTGTGTTGGTAGAGAACTGGTTAAGTTCTCGGGACGTCCCTCCAGAGGCATACCCATGTGTCATAGGAAGTTCCTTAGCCTGACCATTTGTTGGAAATCCAAAGAAATAATACGAACCCTTTACGATTGCAATTTGTATAACCTGCCACCTCAGGTGGCAGCTATAGTAGGCATAGTATAATGGTACCTATGCTAGCTAAGATTAATATTTTATTTTCGAAATGTTTTCACACTATGCACTAGTAATAATATCAAAGAGTTTTATCGTATTAAGCATATTTGACTATCATAAGTAGAAATCTCCCCCAATTGTGCGATTGCATTGTGTGTGTGTCGGGAGGCCTTATGGTAGTTTCATTTTTCCAAAAGCATGAACGGTTTTCTTTTATAAATCTTGTTTTATTTAAAAGCAACTATTTTTGTTTACGCATACAAGTCCCATGACTGATCCGAAGTTTATTGTACCTTCCTAAACTCTGGGTGCCCATAATTTCCACACAGGCAGCCTAGTAGCAGGTTTTCTTGTTTTGGTGCTAGCTGTATTTTGAAGTCTTTTTCTTTAGAGTCTATTGGGTTTTGGAGGCTTTTGTCTTAGAGATATTTTGAAAGCTTTTGGATCTCAAGGTGCTTAGTTTTGGAAGTTCGCTATCACTTCATTTCTTTGAAGACTTTTTTGGCATATGATCACTTGTTGTTCTATTGTGATGTTCTATTTGAAGTTGGGATATATGTATAAAGGTACTCTGATGTTGTAATGGATATTATGATGATGTTGTATCTGTGATGTAATACACGATATTCATTTTGTTCCGCTGTTTTATATTCATCTAATATTTTTATAAGCTCCACCCAACTGGAGTTCGATGTTTGAATCTTCGACGGTCGAATACAAGTGAGGTATTTGATGTCAATTTTCGAACATTAGATTTCAGGTCGTGACAGCATGGGTGCAACAAGAAGAGAGTTTCTAATTCCACATTGAGATATCATTTTTCTAAGTTCAGGCCAGCCCCATCTATTGGATGGAGTCACATTCCACATGTTACGTTGAAGAATTCCCTTGGTATTTAGATTGAGCAAAAACATATTTAAGACTAGTAAGGATTCATTACTATATGAACTTGATACTCTAGATAGCTTTGTTGAAAAAAATTGCCATCATAATATAACTCTATTGTTACAAAATAAAACCATACCATAGCATATGCATAAACATGATGTAATGGCATGGATGATAAAATGAGATAATAATCCTTATTATCTTGAAATAAAAAAATTGCACATAAAAAAATTTGAGTTCTAATAAGAGGACAGATAAGATGTACATACCTTGCTGACAGGACTTCCTTGATAAGTTTAATAAGTGCCTTCCCTTGCTGCAATTTCTGAAGAAGCTTTTAAAGCATGATAATATATTGTCTTAAAAATATCTCTGTTTAGCGGTTGAGCCAGAACAAACAGTTGAGCAGTTAACAACGGATGAGGGACCAGGGAAAAAAATTATTTATACAAGTTAAAGACAACCAAATACCTCTTCTGAATTAAAAGGCACGCCTAGCAACATAAATGCATCTGCCAGGCCTTATAAACCTAAACCAATTGGTCTATGCCTCATATTTGACCTCCTCATCGTCTCATCTGGGTAATAATTAACATCAGTTATCTTGTTGAGGTTTGCAATAACAGTTGCTATTATCTGTCAAAATTATGAGCATATTCAGTAACGCTTGATACATGATTACAAAAAAAAAACTAGGTATTCATATTAAAATAATATTCTAATCTTGGCTAGCTTGTCAAAATCAAAATATCTGCTCTTAGATCCAATGCTTCCAACCAATTTAGATGGATGAGATTCCAATGGAAAATTCTGAAAATTCAAAGTTTGTTTAGAGTTTGCATGTAGGAAGCTAGTACACAAAGAAGCGTATTATTTGATGTAGATAGTAGTACCTTCTCTCTAACAAATCTTGGTAGAGAAATTGAAGCCAATTTGAACACAGCATTTTCATCAGGGCTAATTGAAGATAGATATTATCAATAAAGTAAGGCTTGAAGGTGCCGTAATCAAAGTGTCGGGATGAAATTGATTTTCGTTAGAATGGAAAAAAGTGACAATAAAATTATATGCACGCTTCAGTTCAGAACCTTCATGATTCGGCACTTGCTTCGGAAATTGCCATATTTCAGTTCATCGCTTTCATGTTTAAGGACCTAATTATGATTTTTGGTCATGTTTATACTTCAGTTCAGTTCAGGTGGGCCTCTAAACATTTTAAGGCCATTTATAGCATAAATGATATGAGTTACTTCCATCATTGAAGTACATAACCATCAATTCATTTTAATTCCATGTTATTTTGAGAATCATAATGAATTCTCTATGAAACATCCTACAGCTTTTCCAAAAAATGCCCAGGAGTCATTTTTATATTAATCAAGACATTAAAAGATCAATATGATACCTATATCATTCTGCCTCAAACTTAAAACACAAAACCTTATAAATTTGCATGCATGTTATACAACAAATATTTTAGTTCAGTTCCTGATAGTAATATACATGTACAATACAAGTTCACGTCTGTGCTACACAGTAAATGTTATACATATATATTTCCTGGTCTATATGCATCATATTGTGTCATGTCTCTAATTAATATGCAAAGTTTCAGCTGTTGGTATACTATTATGGTTGTAAATGTAACGATGATAAATTATTGTTGAACATGATCCAATGTGAAATTAGTATATATGGATTATAAGTTAAAATATGAAATATAATTTTTGTTAGGATAATCAAGATGATTAAGGACATTGGAAATGTAAAAAATTTACCACATACATACTAAAATTTTGGAAATTTTAACTATTTTTCTTTTCTTACTTCTTCTTCTTCATTTTTTTTGGAGGTACATTTGTTGCTTGGATTTCTGACAATAAACATTGAACCTATCAACTAATGGCTTGGCACCATAAGCCCACATTAAACTATCTTTTAATATGCTAAATTTACTTGACACTGGCTAAGCTTGTTAAACTATCTTATCAATCCTAAGTCCTTTTACATAACACTAATAATATAACATAACGAGTGACTGAGTGCGTGTTTATGTTATTGACATGTAGTCTTGACTTAAATGATCGTTGCCATAAGTTGTATACCTTCCACGTCTTGATCCTTGCACCAGTTTATCAAGTAAAACTTTCCACTCTAAAAACCAGAGCAGCTAATATTTGCTTATGTTTGCCAACACCAGCTTTTATAAGTGAGATGACGTGCCTGGAAGTTGATATGTTATTAGCTACAAATATGTGCTTATGATTTTCACTATACTTGTAAAACCACTTATTGGCACTTTTGAATAGATATATAATGAGGTATTCTAATTTGATGACAAACAATGAATGGATGCTTATTAAGCTAATGGAATCCATAGAAATTCATAAAAGTGTACAAACACAATTATAAAAGTGTCAGTACATAAGAAATTAAAATAATATGAGCTATCAATCCAGTTATAATAAAAAATAAAGTCACAAATTAATATCTATAGGTTCCATGATTCATGTTAAGCCATGAAATAGATGGGCACACAATGATTAAGCCAAGCAATATTTTGTAGATATTTAAATCTATTGACAACTCTACCAACCACTCTACAGATATAAACAATAGTCTAATCTGGGTACGGAAGTCACTAAATCAAATAGCCAAATTGAAATCATGCCTTACATGCAATCATAATTTTCAGTTTCTTTATTCATCGCTTATTCAGTAAAGATTGCATAAAAACCATGGAATTTTCAAATGATCTATAACGACCCGGAATTTTAGGCAATATCAATTTAATAATCTGAATTAATAATTAAATTGGTTTGATAATTTTTCTTTATAATTTTAATTTAAATTGATAAATTTAATCTTTTAAAGGTTGATAAATTTTTAATCTGGCAATATTGATAAGAATTATATTTCAAAGCTAATAAATTTTTATTCTATTTATAATATATATATATTTGATATATATTGTGAATAGGATATCTTTTACTATAAATAAAGATTGAATTTTTCAAATTGTAATATATATGTATGTATATGTTATAATTTGGAGTTGTTTTGAAATTTAATTTAATATAATTTATTAACAACTTATTTATGTATGAATATTGTAAATTCAATCTTTGTTTTAATTTATATTTTTTCAAAAGTTAATTTAAGATTTAATTCAATTTTTTTTTCAAAGTATAAGATAATTGTTTATTTTAAAAAATGATAGTTTAAAAAGGTTTTAATCAAAGATTTATATTTGTTTTCTTTAAAATGCTTAAATTTAAATGGTTATAAATGTATATGTATACATGTTTTAGATTTTTAAAATACAAGTATAAAGATTCATTTATATTATAATTAGTTTTCTAATATTTTCTTTAAAGGATTAAATTTATATTTACATATGTAAGTATTAATTAATAAAGTAAATTAAATATGTTAGTTTATGTTAACATTTAAATTAAATAAAAAATTATTTAAAATACTAAGAGACATGTGTAACTATGTTAACTATCTCAAAAACACATGTAAAGTAATTAAGCAAATAGGATGACAAATGTAAAATCTCGATACAAGTGGCAATATTTCTATTTTTATTTTTAATAAATATTTTTAAGAAGAAAACTAGTTTTCATTTAAACACTTTTCCCTTTGTTTTCACTTTTTGGTTCCAAACAGAAATTAATCCAAAACCTAAAACTTGAATTCAAAAAAAAAGGGCAAATCTGAATTTAATCAAATCTGCAAATACTAATCAACTTCAATCTGCAACTTCAAACTTCAAAGCTGCAGCATCAATTAAAACCTTCTGCAATTCAAATGATGATCAACTCCATATTATCAAGATCAAGCTTAATATTTTCGAGCATCAAACTGAAGCATGCATGGATTCAATTTCATCAGCAAAATCAAAAGCTTTTCCAGATTTATGTTCAAGCCTGGAATAAGAAATCAAAAACTGCTATGTTCACTGCAAATTTAGAAAGGTGAGAAAATTCTTTAAAAACAGTTTAGATTGATTTGGACTCTAATGCATGTGTGATGGTTTATGAAGTAGTTTAGTTTCAATTGTTTTGTGAAGAAGATTGCATGTTTACAAAGAAGTGATGCATGTATGTGACTGCATATGTATGCGCTGTTAGATTACAGGTTATGATAATTCAAATTCATTCAAATCTCCCAAAAACATTCATTATTTGTCCTTGATGATTGAATGAAAATTGTTTGTAAATGTTGAATGGTAATTTTAAAAAATAGTTTGTGGGATTTTTAGTTTACAAATAATTTTTAAAACAAGTATAATAGTAAAGATACTGATATACATGAAAAACTAATAACTTCAATTTTTGTTTTGGATTGTATAACTGGATTAGATGTTAGAAATCATGAATTTTAACATGCAATTTATAATTTTTAAATTGATAATTTGTTGTGAATTTGGGTTTTGTTCGAATTGGGGTTTTGGGAGTTTGTCGTTGATCGGCATGGCGAAGCTGGCCAATTTTTGGTATGGAGGAGGTTTGATCTATGGTGAGCATGGGAAAATTGTTGTTGAATTTTTCAGGTGGCCGAGGAGTTTGAAATCGAGCAAACTAGGTTTAGCTCATTTTTGTTTAGGTTGGACTATCGTGACTGTCGCGACTTGGATAGGGGACCGGAATTGTTCGTGTTTGGGGGAGATGTAGTTCGTGGTCATGGCACTTCAATGGAGTGGTCGGCGAAGGTTGTACGGCGTCATGGCGTTGGCCGTGGAGGGGTTTTTGGTCGAGTTGTTTTCTGCAGTTCCGAGATTTTAGGTCGAATTTTGTTTTAGTGATGGATTGTTGGATCTGGGTATGTTGTTGGGTTCGCAGGCGATCGTGTGATGGTAGTTGAGGGTCGCGATGATCGTCGCTGGTCGGCGGCGTTGGTGCACGTGCACCGTGCACGGTCTTGGTCTAGTGTAGTTTTGAGTTGTGGAAGACAAATGAGACTCGGGTTTGTTATCGCGTTATCATCAGTGACGACTCGAAGTAAGGGAGTTTGTGGAGTAGGACTCGGGACCGACTCGAGTAGTTTAGGTGTTTTACTCGAGTTTAGGCGTGTGTTTCTGGTAATACTGTATATTGATATAAGGTTTGCAAATGATACTTGTTGTTTGAAATAACGTTGCAAAGTAACTTGGGTTTTAGGGTTGTTTGTGTTTTTTTTTGGTCAGTGCTGTATTAATTAAGTTTGAAAATTTAACCCGAGTTTGAATAAATGAAGGTAGGTTTTTAAAATTATAAACAAATTTTATAAAAGAAAACAAATTTTCTGAGTTAAAACTTGTGTTTTGAAATAAAGTTAATCAAACATTTAAAAATGTAAATTAAATTTATATTTCAAATTTAAAACGTTTTAAAATGATTGTTTTTTGAAAATAATTATCTAATTAAATTTTGAATTTTAATTTAAAAGAGTGTTTGAATTTAAATATTAAATCAAAAGTTTAAAGTAAATTTTTAAGTAATGATTTAAAAACCAAGTTTCAATTTATATTGAAATAAATAAGTTTAAAATTAGATAATTTAAAGTGTTTTAAATTTGGAAATGATTTCTAAATGCTTTATCTTCAAGTAAGGCTATTATTACGATTTTGTAAGCCAAGTTTAATAATTTGTTTTTAAGTTATTAAAATTTGATTAAATTCAAATAATTTAATTATGAAGATAAATAGGGTTAATTTATCTTTGTTATTAACTTGAGAATACTTGATTGAATATGGTTTGTAATCAAGTAAAGAATTAATTAAGATAAATGTTTTCTTAATTAATTAAGGATTTTTAAATATAAGAAGTTAATTAATTATTTATTTAATTAATTTTAAATAATTAGTTAATTATTTATTTAATTTTTAATAATCACTTAATTATGGGTAAATTAAGTATAATTACTTAATGAAGTAAGTAACGATTAATTATTGAATGTAATTAAGAATGGTAATTACTTATGGAAGTAATTAGTGGGAAATTACTCATGTGAGTAATTAGTTGAAGTGATTATTGATAATCACTTGAGGTTATTAATTAAGGGATTAATTAATATAATTGTTTTGAGTTAATTAATTATGAAGTAATTAATTAATTAAAGAGTTAAAGATTATTTAATGATGGGATTAATTACTTGTTAAGTAATTAATTAAAGAGTAATCATCTATGAAGGTAATTAGAAGATAATTACTTATGTAAGTAATTAAGAGTTAATTACTTAGTTAATTTTAATTAATTAATTAATGTGATTAATTAATTAATTAATGAGATTAATTAAAAATGTAATTAATTAATAAGTAATTAATTAAGGATTATTAGTTAATAATTACTTAATGAAGTTATTGAAGATTAATTAATTAGATTAATTAATCAAAGATTAATATAATTAATTAAGAAGTTAATTAAGATAAGTAATTACAAGTTGTTAATTACTGATTCTGATTAATTAAGACTAATCAATAAGATGATTAATTACAAGTTAATTATTTAATTAATTAAAGGGATTATTAATTAACGAGGATTATTAGTAATATAATTAATGAAATTAATCAAGGTTAATTAATAAAATTAATTAATTTAATTAATTGAGGTTTAATGTAATTAATTGTAATTGAATAATTAATAAAAGTAAATGAAGGATCATTAATTATTGTAATTAATGATAGTAATTAAAGGTTAATTACTGATTATGGTTAAGGATAATTACTTGAATGTAATTAGAGATAATTAATCAAGGGAGATTAATTTAAGAAAAGAGATGATTAATTTATTTATTTGGGATAAATTAATGATGAAGGATTTAGGTAATCCAATTGATTAAGATTTAATCAATTCTTCTTTGGATGATTGATTAATATTGGTTGATTGATTGATATTGGATGATCAATATTGGGTGACTGATATTGGGTGATTGATATTGGTTGATACTGGATGATTTGGATATCTATGATATGTGATATGCTACTTTGTGAGATGAATGGTTGTTATGAATTATCTGTTGTGATAATGTGATTAATCTATCTGTTTATATCATCCTGAATATAAGATAAATGTTTAAACCCTTAAACAACTTGGACATTAGAATGGCGTTTGGTTTTGGTGAGACCGGGATCGGGTTTTCATATTTGGATATCCGAAAACCACATCGATTCCAATTAAACGTTAGGTCGTGAATCCAAGTGGAGCTTAGTGAAGACTCGAGGTAAGAACTATTCGTCAATATAACTCTGAGGGTGATTCTGTGATGAGTTTGATGGAGATAGTACTTATACGTTCGAGATGGTGATTTAGAGTGCAAGGGCTATGGTCGTTGACTCTGAGGGTGATTCCAAAATGAGTGCAACGAGATAATGTCTTCGGTTTCGTTCGAACCCGGAACGAACTTGTATGGATTGAATGCTTTCAGAACATCGTCAGGTGGACAATGAGCATTCTAAGATAAATGTGTCATATAAAGGTAATCGCAGCCTCAAGCCTCATCAACCGGGAATGGCTAAAATGGGGAGATGCAGCAAGGTTAAGTGGGTCACGCCCAAGTAGGACGAGATTTACCACTACCTAGAAGTCCCTTTATATTCGTACTGTGTGGGGCTGTTGATTACAACAACTGCTGGGGTGGTCTTGTTCGGGACTGTTCAGTAAGGAATGGTCCCGGCCTTGTGCTGCAGGGGAGTTAGGGTGGCTCCTCGGTACGGTGATCTAGGCCACGTACTGTGACGGGCGGTACCCCAGTAGCCCTGCCATTGATGGAAACCCATTTTCCCTACGAGACCCTACGGTTTTGTTTGTATTACCCACTTTTGTGGCTAGAGCTGGAATTTAATGGATGTAACAGTTTCGGCTATTTCTTATTTACTTGAAAACCCTAGACACTATTATAATATCACTGGATTTCCTATCAAATGTTTTGGTTAGCGTAAGGTAAAAACTTTTCCATATTTATGTGTGTGAAGTCTTACGTGATACCTTTTCTTTTCAAAGAATTTTCTAAAGTTAAGCAATTTTAACCCGTTTACTCACACCAGACCCCTGTCTGACCCGAGTGTTTATTTTCTGTTTTATTAAACTCTTGGGTACTCATATTATGTATGAGTAGTCAAGTGATTCAGGTTATCCTTGACGAATTATGGAGGAGTAAAGGAGCAGGAGTCTTCCACGTGTAGATATATATTGGTTTCGCTGTATTTGTATTGTATCTGTTTCTTGTGATATCTGGAGTTGTATAGTTAGACAGATGCTTATAACTGTCTAATATGTGTTGTATAAGTTGTGTACTCTGATGAAATATGATACTATGTAATATTTTATGTGATATATTATATTTCATTCGTTCCATTGTGAGTTCTCTGATGTTGTTGTGTTTCTTCTTTCTCTTTCTTTTCTTCTTCTATCCCTTTCTTTCTTAATTAGTGACGCGACTTTCTGGTGTTAGGAAGTCGGGTCGTCTCATGCTCAGATGTTTTGTTATAAAGTCCTACGATTTAGAGATTTGATAATGAAGTATGGTTGGAAAAAAACTTTGAGATAGTAAAACTTCTTTACTGAAAACAAATTGCAAAGAACTAATGATTATAATTATAGAATATATGCAAGTGGGGGTTTACAAGCTGAGATGATGTAGTTCAAGCCAAAATATTTATTCATTGAATTGCTATGAATATCAGGTTACAGTAGGTTGCAAAGTTATAGGATAGCCAAGTACTATTTTACATATATAAAAAAACCCAGTACATTTTCAAACTGAATGTTGTGAATTAGTTTGTTTACAAATATTATCAATTCAACAATTACATGTAGGCATCATGGACTTAAAAACTGAAATCATGATTCAGTTTGATACAAGTACAAACTGGGGCATTGCCTTTCATAATTATTTAATGAATTGAAGATGTTTTCCTTTTTTGTTTGTTGAACTTCACCAACTTTAATTGAACTAAGCTCAGTTTCAACACCAAGAAAAGTGTGGAATGGGCTTGACCACGGTACTTACTGGTCTTGCAAAAGTGAATTGTATTCGTTACTACCCAAACAACAAATATGTTATAACTTTTGTTAACATAAAATATGCTAGTTGGTCATGCAATAATCTAAACTAAATCCATAGTGGTAGTCAAAGTTTTTAGATCTCTATAATTGCGCTAGAACTAATAATGTAACAAAGCTTTTGAATTAAGCAGCAAATGAGTCAACAATTATACACAAAAAGAAATATAACATAAAAAAATAGGAACATGTGAAATTAATGGCTTAAATAATAGATTTCAACACTGTAAAAATCAGTCATTTTACTTCTTTTTTTAAATGCTTTGAGATTACTTATCCGCATTTCTGAACATTATCTAGTTTGAAACAAAAGCAATCCAAATCTTCATTTGGAAAAACATTCTAGTTATAAAGAGGATTTTTTCAATTCTATTTTAAACAAAATTTATTCAAAGTAACATCAGTTAATCGTGAATGAGTCCTAAATTTTGGTCATGCTGAAAGAGGTGTCGCAGGTGGCCATACTACCAATATATCGACTCCAGACCAATTAAATCAAGCTGCATGTTGATTAATTATGATGTTATAGTTGCATATTATAAGCAACATAATGTGGATACTTGCATCCCTCATTTAATAGTAACATGTACATGTATAATTTATGGCATATAGATAAGTAATTTAACTATTTTGACTCTTTTTCTTTTAGAAAATATTGTCTGGTCTAATAATACAAAAATTCAAGAAAAATGGATTAGTAAAATTCATATTGGTTCAGAAAAGAATATTGGCGCTCACGTAGGTTTCCAATTTTGGCTGAGTAACTCAGAATTGAATAATATTGCAGGTTAGAGAAATAATTTTAGGATACATTGCAGATTGTTACTACCATTTTAATTTCTTGATTTTCAGTTAAACCATCAGCTTTTATTTCTGGTTTGATTTTTGTGTTGAAGTTATCTTATCTAATCTTTTTTATATGTAAAATAATTCCCCCATATCAAAAGCTAATGCAGTTCGTCTTCGGTCCTAACTTAATACATGATCTCTTTGATTTCATTATCAGTTTGAAGTATCATTATACTTTGGTTTCAGGTCAGTTTGGATAAAGCCAAAAACTACCCTTAGTTATTAATTTTGTTAGTAAACTTTATTATCTTTCTTAATTTATAAAAGATACCGAATGTTTCTCATACCTTATAAACTTTATTATCAGTTCGTATATGTTTAATTCCTATGTTATATATACCGGACTCATCAAACTAATGTAACTTTGAGTCTATAGCATGAAGAATATGACCAATTAATGTAATTATATTCATTCATATACTGATGATAAATGATACTTTCTATGTTTTGCATAGTATAAAATAACATCATTGCTTTTTATGTTTATTATAGAGTCATATGACTAGAGTTGATCATTTGTGTTTGCAAGTACATTTTTTTCTAGCCTACAACATCAACAATGCTTTTATTGATGCTTATTGTCATAGCTTTACGTCTAAACATATGTTGTACAGATTTATCCAAAAATCACTTGTAAGTCACCAATGGGTGGTAACCAACATCCTTGAATAGCACCCACAATCCAAATCTATAGTTGAAGTTAAAATGGGTGATTTTTTATAATAAAATCAGTTTGTTGTTGTTGAATTAAATTGATTGATGCCTTAATTCTTGAAGTGAATCATGTACCTTTTCAAATCATCTACAAAATTTATTAAGTTATTAATTATCAAAACCAACTGTCCTTCACTTCGAAAAGTTTGCTATTATTGAATAAACTGTCGTTTATTTCATAAAAAGAAAAATGTGGATAGTTATCAAATGAACAAACACTAAGATAACAAAATTCATGTCAGCTTATAAAAACACTAGAAAAAAGTGGATAATTATCAAATAAACAAGAATAAGCTTTTTTTTCCTCACTGTTAGCATATCTATTAATTGCATTTGAAATAATAATGATGCTAGCCTATAAAACTTTAGACACCTAAATGATATCCAGTAATAAAGCCTTGACATTATACTAGAAAAGCTAATATTTTTGTAACGACCCGATTTTTCGACTTCCGAAAGTCGACAATAATACGTCCACTGTATCAACTGCCATTCAATCGAACGTCGGAGAACTGAACCATTAGGGTTAAAGAAGAAGATAGAAGAAGAAATAGAAACAATAATAGAATCTCACATTTCGCAGCGGAACAACATATAGATAAATGAATAATCTTTAAAACAAAAGAACTGTATACGTTTTATACATCACAACATCATCAGGGTACAACAACTTACATAGCACACAACTAGACAATTATATAAACTTGTCCCTACAATTGAATGCATAGCGGAAAAGATAATAGTATACAAAAGTACGTCACGCCATCCAGCTCGTCTCTTGAGCTCCACAGCACCTCCTGAATTCCGAAATGACCTGATAACCTGACTCTAGGCTGCCCGTGTGGAAAATTATGGGCACCCAGAGTTTAGGAAGGGAACAATAAACTCCAGGTCAGTCATGGAACTGGTGTGAGAAATTAAAAACAGTTATTTTTCACAAAGAAAATAAAAAGAAACCTGCTATGCTTTTGGAAAATGAAACTGCCATAAGGCCTTCCACCAACGCATAATGCAAGCGCACCTTGGAGGAGATTTCTCCTTACGACAGTCAAAAATGCTTGATACGCGAAACCATTTGATATTATTATTAATGCATAGTGTAGAAATCATTTTGAAAGTATAATATTAATCTTAGCCAGCATACCACATTTTTTCGTATGCCTACTATAGCTACCATGTTCAATAACAGGTTACCGTCATATTCCGTGGCAGTTTATACAACTAAAACCGTACAGGACGCGTATTGTTTCTTTGGATTTCCAACAATGATCAGTCTAATGAATTTACCGAAATGGGTATGCCTCTGGAAGGACACCCCCGAGAACCTAACCGGACCTCTGCTAACAAGGCCAACGTTACCTTACGCTTTAACCAAGCTATAACATAGGTAACTAACACACAAGTATGTCATCCGCGGTCGTTACCGACCTTTATCCGAGGATTCTCAACCACAAAGCAACAACCACAAAGTATAATAAATTTGCAGCATCAACATAGGTGAAATATCTGGGCTCCATACCTTGATATCACCTCTTATCCAGAAGGAAATGGACATACCCTAGGGGCGCGACCCCTAAAGACCTTGCCGCAACATTCCTGTTTCGACCATTTCCGGGTTGTGAGGCTCGACGAAGTCTCGTCCACAAAGCTACGCTTTTCACAGAAGTCATGCTTCGATCAACAAATGATCAGCAGCACTTCGTATGCCACATTACCAAATTGAGAATGTATCACAAGTAACCATCAACTACATAACCTCTGAGCTTGTACGTCTCAGAGAAGGGTGTTAAGCTAAGAGAATAAATTCTCTGCCATCAACAGAAATGTATTTGATAGAAACCAGCTTTACATCTCAAAGTGTTACGTCAGATACACATCCATACAAATCCATTCCGGGATCGAACGGAACCGAAGGCACTTCCAAAGAAGCCCTTGCAATCCGGATATTCACTAATCACGTCCGGAATCCCCATCACAAAGGGTGATAAAAATCTCTGTACCGGAGCAACTTGGTGCAGAGACATTCGACAGGTAATCCTTTCGCTTTCGAAAATACTCGGTCTTCAACACCATCTTCAAATGCAATCCCATTTCGTCGTATCATTATTCGGAATGGGTTTTATGACACAAAGTCCTCTCCTGGCTATTCCGAATAACGAGCGCTTATTTTTAAAAAAAATAAGTGTTACATTCAGATTTCAAACAAATCACAACAATTTTCACTTTGATCTTTTAAACAAAAGATCCATCACAATCACAAAGGTTCGATGTGGTTTTCGAATATCCATTTGGAATCCGACCCCCGGTCGCATCGAAATTCAAATGCCATTTAAAGGCCAATATTGATAGTCGGTTGTTTAACTACCAATCAACATTCACAACAATCACAGAATTTCAGATAATTTTTCCCCGGTTATTTATTTTCAAAATATCTTTGCAAGATATATTTTCACACTTCAACCATTTGAAAACAAATTTCAAATCACTTTTCACTCGTGGGATAAGATCCCGATATTATTTATTTCCACTAAAAGTCTGCCGAGTTCAAATACTTTAAAATAATTCAAATCACTTATCCAAAATATACTTGGAAACATTTAAAATAAAACTATCTTTACTTAAATATTAGTTATGAAAATATTATACTAATTATCACAAATATAAGACTTCAAGTCCAAACTAATTTTAGAACAAAATTAGTAGATAATGTATAAATATTTAAATAACCTTTTTCTAAAACAAATATTGTTTAAATCTTTAAATAATCACTTCTATAATTAATGAAATAAATCTTTACTTTAAAGATTTTCAAAATAACTTAAGAAAATAATTTCTCCAAAATATTCTTTTAAAACTAACTCTAGAACATTTTAATTTTTATTCAAAAGCTACTTTTAAAAACGTACTCGGCTTTCCAAGGAGAATACACTTTCCATTTCAAAATGGTCCTTTAAATCAATTAATAAACCCTTTTCGATTTATTTTAAATTTACGGTGCAAATCCATAAATTCTTTTCCACGCTTTTAAAAGTTATCCAATGTTTATTTTTAAAAACAAAATTCTCTTTCCTTTACAATTTCCCATTATGAATTTAGATTTCTAAATATCAACTGATATACGATTTTCAAATCGATTCCCAAATATTCACTTTCAAACACCAAATCAAATTTCTAATTGATTTCCCAAAATCATTTCAAACACCAAATCAAATTTCTAATTGATTTCCCAAAATCATTTCAAACACCAAATCAAATCCCAAATTGATTTCCAAATTTATTTCCAAACACCAAATCAATTTCCAAATTGATTTTCTAAATTCATTTCCAACACCAAATCAAATTTTCAAATTGATTTTCCAAAGATTTATTTTCAAACACTAAATCAATTTCAAATCGATTTCCCAAATTTATTTTCTTTTAAAAATAAATCTCTTTATTTCTTCCAAACTATTTAAAAATTGATTATAAATAAATTCTTCAACTACTTAGTAATGTTGCTCGAAATCCATTTATTAGTATCTTTTCCCATAATTTGGAATTTATTCAATAGGATTCAAAAATAAAAACCTTTATCCTTTTAAAATTCCTTCTTTTGAATTTGTCCCATTCTCAAAAAAAATTACTACAAATTTTTAACTTGAGTTTTTAAAATCCAATTCTTATTTATTTCCATTATCCTACTATACCAAAAGTAAATCCAGGTAAATTATAGCCCTCAGCGATTTCAATCACAAATATAATCACACACGGATTATAAATAAATCAACACACAACATATGAAACAAATTCAAATGTTTTGAGGAATCCAGTTGGATCCCTCCAACCTATTTCCCTGCATCCACAGATGTTAGCACAACAATTAAATACCAATTCCACTTTGAGGTGGAATATCGCGGTATATGGGATTTATAAAATATCACCCACTATTATGTGGCGCATAGGGTCTCAAGCGCTATATAATGCGGGAAATCAATAACTCCAAACACATATATAATACCAATTCCACTTCGAAGTGGAATATGGGTTTACATATAATATCATCCGCTATTATGCGGTGCATAGGATCTATTTCAATTCAATTGATAACAATCATCAATCCAAGCAACATCCAAAAATTTAAATAAACTATTTAAATTAAATCAAGTATCCAATTTAGTGAGAAGTTCTCACATTTGCCTATGCATGCAAATTCATTTTCAAATCACTTCCATTCCAACTTGATCCTCTATGATTTTTAGACCTTGTATAATCAATTATATAAAATTTCATTAATATTCGAACAATCGAATAATCAATTACTGTTTAATAATCTAATTAACTGATAGTTTTATCTAAACCCATTTCTCCTTTAATAAATTAAATTTTAATAACTTTTTTAACATTTTAAAAATTCCAATATATTTTCCAAAGTCAGGTGTATATATATACATTTCTGTTTTCCGCATGTATATATGTTTAAAATTTGAAAAACTGCATATATAATTTTTTTCACTGTATATAATTTCTTTATAAATATTTTCAGATCTAAATCGGAAAGAAAAAATTGAAAATACCTCTGCTAGAAACAAGGCTCGACCTCGAGCCATTATCTACTGCCGACATTTGCGACCTCAAACGAGATCGCCGACCCGATGTTTGCGACTGCTCGATCGATCGAAGCCACTGGTCGTCGCCGCTTCGAACACTTCGCCATTGATCCTTTCGACTTCCCTGCCTCGCGCTTGAACTCAAACAATTTTTTTCGTACAACATGGATTTCTTTTCGCGATTGAATAGAAAGAGGAACCCTCGGCTTCGAATTGAAAAGGGCAAGAAGGAAGCGAAAAGGGCTCGTGATTTGATTTTCGTTCGAACGAAATTCGGAAGAGATCGTTTATTTCGAAATCAATTATTCCAATTTAAGGGAGGAAGTCGCCATTTATTTTCTGATGAACGACTTTTGATTTCACGCTTGTAAGAAGTAAAGGGGTCTGCCATTATTATTTGAATTTCTGAGTTGAATGAAGAAAAAGGTTTCGTTCGTTTTTTTTCTTTGATTTTTTTCTTTTCTTTCTTTTTGCGTTACTATATTTTTTAACGAACGCGTGTCCTAGAATTTGCCACTTGTTTGAAAATAAATGCCAGATGTTAGAGGAAAGAAAAACGTACAAATTTGTCTTGTAAAACAATTATTATAATTTAAATGCAAATGCAAATCGTCAAAATCACGCAACTCAAAATCCCGATCTCCAATCGATGCGTGCCATTAGGCATTTATTAAGTTAAACCCCTATTCTAAACGCAATGGAAAAGGTTCCGAGTCCATATTTGATAAAATGGAGAAGATAGCTTTTTGAACTCAGTTATTAAATTAAATTTCGATATAAATTTCAGTGCGTTTGCTTATCGTACGATCACACGACAACTCCGAATGCTACAAAAATTGAAATCTGATGATAATACAATGTTACAGATCCAATGGAACTAGTTTCGTCGAATTCCGAGACTGTGCCTCGGAAGACTATTTTTAATTATCGATTTAAACGATATAAATTCAAAACTGAACAAAACATTTCCAAAACCAATTCTGAAGCTTCCATTATCTTCAGTATTATCAATATAAATTTTGGAAACCTTGAAAATATTTTGAATCGGCTAAAAATTGAAGATTCGAATTTTTACCCAAGTTTAATGAATTAAATTCAATAATTTAATTGCCAATTTCATAGTTATATTTGCCAATTTCATACTTATATTTGAAATTCAAGTTTAAAATAACATCCAAATATTTAAATTCAATTAAATATTTCAATTTCAATTGTCCAAAATCCAGGTTCGTCGCAATTTTCTTTAATTTAATGGTGTTGAGGGAAAAGAACATAACCTACATAATTAGGTGATATGCAACATTGGCCGTTTGGTTTGGCTGACGTAGTTGCTAACCGAGCAAGCAGCTTGTTCATAGCAATATTACTACCTGTGCATTGTGTAGTCTCAGCAATCTCTTTCCTTATTCTTAATGCTAAATTTTCAGGATCTTTGAAAGAGTTTCTCACATTAAGAAATGCTTCATCGCAGCTCACTGCTTGTAGTATCTTCTGGCAAATTGTTATTAGTGAGATAGAAATGAAGAGTGATCATAATTAGTTATATTAAATAACTAATCTAGCATCAGAACCTGCCCGGCTGAACTATTGATATTAATTTTTATTATTCATCATCATTGGCCTTCCCTTTTACCTAATTTCGCGTCACTAGAAAAAAATTCAAACAATTATCATATGTTGTTAAAAATACAAATTCTCACATTTACAAACTGAACTATGGTGCAATATTTGTGCAATATGATATAGAACTTATCAGCAACCTATAATTGAAAAAAACATCTAAGTATAAAACTGATGAATCAAAGTCATAGTCTATAGACATAACGTAAAACTGATAAATTAGCAACTTGCAACCTACAAACATCTCGGCTTTTACTCCTGCGAACAAATAACAATAAATCAAAGTCGTAGCCTCTAGATATAAGGTAAATACAAAATTAAACTTAAAACAAATTTTCACCATAATCTCCTGTAGGATAATTCACAGAGGAAATTTCTGCTGTTCCTTTGGGACTATTTAAGTGGCACACTGCTATAGGCTTGTTAACAAGCTCGGGATGGTTTCTAACACCACCGAAACAAAAAAGCAGTCCTGAAAGTGGAAAATAAATGCAAACATAAAGTCAGAGGAAGAAAAAATAGATGAGACAAAAAAAATTCGGACATCAAATTTAACTTCTAATTTTTCCCCCTTCAAGTCAATGAAACAATAAAATGAATCAAACCAAGCAATTTTTAAGCACAAGCCTCAAAATTCAATTCAATACCCATGACTGTTTTATAGAGAGACTTGTATTCACCACATCAAGTAATTTCAATTCTAATATACAAGCTTTGAAAGCCTAGGGTAGTTAATTAAATATACAAAATTTATGAACTCTCGTCCTCAGTCTTAGATACCAAACTGACTTACCCGCCACCTTTAGATAATATTAGTATTGGTGATGGGTTGTTTACATTTAATATATCGGCAGATTAAAATTATGAAAAATAAATTAAAACTAACCCTAGTTTTGAGAAAGCACATAACCAATCCCAAGTAATTCAAAAAATTGATTTTGTCGATAGCTTTAGAAGGAGTGCTCACTAATCAACAATGAAGGTGACTTACGCAAGAAAAGCATAGCGACAAGGGTTAGAGTTCACTTTTCTAGAGACCAGTAAATTGGGAATTTGTTTGCTTAGGGTTCTAATGGAGAGGCGGGAATGGGAAAGCAAATGTCGGAGCAAATTGGAAAAGATGCGGCCTAAAAAATATATTGCATTCCCGCTCCTAAATTTTGATGTCTAATTGTTTTACATCATAGTTCAATGCCATCTATATTTTCCTGTGCTTTAGATGGAATTAATAATTGCAACCAGCAATTAAACGCTGTTATTGGTTGCAATGTATAAATCGTTTTCTTATAGTGGCCTTGGCTTCATTTAGTGCAGTTTCAAAAGCTTCAACGTGTTGATGAAGCTCCAAAGCTAAGCGGTTCCATGAAAGGAAGAATACATATGTATAGATAATATTACACACAAACGCATACCTAAATTACGACGGTATTGAATCAATTGTTGAGCTAAATCAATTATCAAGCACTTCCATGAAATATGCTTTTACGAAGACCCTCAAAGATTTCCGCAATCGAAAAGTAGGAAAGTAGGAAGCATGGTGGTAGGTAAAGAGGAGAGAGCAATTAAGTCATCAATAAGAAAGTGCCTTATCCTTGATGCTAACTCAATAACCATGGCGCCTCCGGAAGAGGCATGTAGTGCAAGGAGGGTAGTGGAAGCACAAATGCGGCTATACAGAAGCTACAATAGAAGTGCGGAGAGGAACGTCATGTTTTCATTTCTTGCTCGCATCATGCAATGTAGTGAGGCTTTCCTAACCCACTTTTTCTAGTCGCTCTTATTTTTCTTCTAGCTTGAGGCTTTTGTTTGAAAGCTGCGACTAATCCAAAAGACATGGATCCTGCGTGGTTCAAATAGCAGCATAAATAAACAAATTAGGACTTAGATGCTAACAAGTGTACATATAAAAAGGAGAGAATAAATCAAGTAACTAAAAATATACAATCCAACACTGTAGGGTTGAAAAAATAAACAAACATAGAGCATGAAAATGATGATGATTGTATACAAAATTATTCTTACGCGGTAGATATTCTACAGAAATCTTAGAACCCATTCGAGTATCTTTAGCAAGCCTAAGGCAGTTGCCCTACATGCGACAAATTGCTCTCGTTTAGTATTAATGAAGGTAGGAAAATTAGCTAAAGAGAAAAGGAATATGCATGTCAATATAGGAAAGAGAATTAAATAATGGAAATGAGAGGAAAAGAGGTAGTACCCGATACTTGAAAATAAGGAATAAAGCCATTTTGATTTGTTATGAAAAAGAACTGGTCGTCCCATCTTTGGGTCTTATGAGGAGAAGTGGAGAAGAGAAACTTTATAGCTTGAATGTAGTGAAATCCGTCATAGCCCGAAGTAATGCTCTTATGAACGGAGTATATAAAGAGTAGCTCTCGACGAGTAGATGGAGAGAGATGTTCAACATACAAAATGTAGGTGCATGTTAAGAGGAAATAAGATACTGGGACCAATTGGATGATGGGTATACCCACAATGGCTAGCCATTCTTGATCAAGGGGATGAAGAGGAAGATATAAGCGCACCTAATATATTCAGAAGTCAAGGAAATAAACCCCTCTAAGGGTATATGTATGCGGTCAGAAGGGGAAGGAACTCTAAATTAGTAACTAGTAATACCAAAATGATTTAAAATTGTTCTCGGCCTTACTTTCATCATAAATAGTTGAAGTAAGTTCATTAAAAGGGAGAGAACTCTGACCAGATGTGCTAACCATAATCGACTAGAGAAATTGTAGCGAAATCAAGATGATGTCAAAAAATGAAAATTATAGCGTTTTTTGAATTGTAGAAGTAAAATTCAATATTTAAATTACAGGTAAGGTAATTTGACTCGGCAACGTTTAAAACCTAATCGACCAATCAATTACTCAGCCAACTAAACTAAAAA
Source organism: Allium cepa (assembly GCA_030765085.1). Classification (NCBI taxonomy): domain Eukaryota; kingdom Viridiplantae; phylum Streptophyta; class Magnoliopsida; order Asparagales; family Amaryllidaceae; genus Allium; species Allium cepa. Next base: position 381,513,304 of record CM060944.1, on the reverse strand, counting down.
AGAAAGTGATAACCTGATTACTCAATCAATACATTAGTCGGCCATGTCGATATAAGCATTAATCAAATAAGTTAAAGGTATTGTAAGAAGAGAAACCCATAAATAGGTAAATTCTAATCAAGAAACTTCAAGAAAGAGAAGAAAAACCTAGTAAAAAGAATAGAAATTTTACTCAATATTAGTAGCAGTTTAATAAAAAAACCAAGAAGCAAGATTGGAGAAGAATATATATTGTAATTAAAATTCCGAAATGAGTAAAAGTGACGAAGGATAAGGAGGTAGAAATATATAGATTTATGAAGAAGATCTTGTCTATAGGATTTAAACGACAAAATATACTAACTTGTTAGATGCAAATGATGATAAAATGGGGAAGTGATGCTTGAGGTTGCCTAACGATCATGTAATGAAGTTCCATGAGGTCGCAGGTTTAAGTCCTAGCAAGTTGCATTGTGTAACCCTTAACACGTGGAGCGGTTATCCATCGAAAAAGTGAGAGTGCTTAGAGGATTGATGCTCTGTATTAGGCTAGCTAATAAAAGGGTCAGTTGTGGTGGGCTATCTATATCATCCAACCCTACTCCCTGGAGTAGGGTTTTAAACAAAAATGGTGACAAAATGCATTCATAAAAAATAGATTTCTTGAATACAAAATGGTTCTATTGACAACGGTTAGATATAGTAGTTGATCAGTTAATGACATGTGTGAGTAGTATTAAATGCAAAAATGACTGATTAGACTATTAGAAAAATGAGTGTGGAATGACAAATCTATCCTAATATACATGAGCACGGACTAAGGGGTTAGTTTTGCACCTATTTTTGCAATACCAATGTTTAGCACGGTTTAGGTATACAAAGTTAATAGAATATGTAGTACAATAAAGGAATAAGACAGTTGCATCAATATTAAATTCGGACTGCACAATTTCCAAAAGACACCATGAAAATCCCAGCGGAATTGCTACAAAGATTGCACGACCATGAACATATAAAGACTTACACAGTTTCAAACGCAAATCATAGTTAGCACATCCCAACATAAGCAAATTGCACCATCGTTGCTAGATACAACATGACTCGGTATAGACAAGCCTCAACATCCCTAGAATCAGCATAGGTCGATATACACAAGTTACGGTATTGAGGTTGAAGAAAATGAAGCCTGCTGCAAACAAACTGCACTACCATAAATGATAGTCCAATGAGTCCATATGACAAGTTGTGTTGCAACGTTTGAATGTTAGCGCGGTCCAAACTTCCTTATGCGGAGCCATATCAGAAAGTCGGCGTAGTCCCCACTTCTTTATGCACAACCATATCTAAAAGTTGGCTTAGTCCACACTTCCCTACCACGCCACCATATCTAAAAGTTGGCGCAGTCCTCACTTCCCTATAGCACCGCCATAACTAAAGCATCAACAAGGCACTATATTTTTTAACCATATCCTCCCCAAAGCTATGCATATGGCTTGTCAAAAGTGCACACATGAGGAGTGCTGCTCAAATACCCCATGCTATGATGATATTAGCTAAGTAACATGCCACTCTTAAGCATGTTATTTCAAAATTCAAAGTTTTCGTCTAAATTTAAAATCTCTCACCTACACCCATATCAGTAATCTGTGCATATCAATCAAATCAAATGGATGAAGAATGTGTATTAGGATCTAGTAGGGGAGGAATGGTACAAGGAAATAACGTCAATAATCACGTGGTGTCTTTTCTACAATAATGGGAAGACATTGTAGTAGAGAAAGAGATGAATTTTTTTATTCATAGAGTTAAATATAATCAAAATCTGCCATTAAATTCTGTGCTCATACTAAGAAGAATCTAAAGAGAAAGGTTTGCACTATGGACGTAGGATTCCTTTATATCTAAACCATGTAAATTTCTAAGCCCTTTTTACATTTTAGTACTTTATTTCTTGTTTTAAGTTTTGGATTTTTTCTAAATTTGAATCGAATGACTTAAGCATTGTAGCAACTCGCCCTTAAATGGGCCTAAATTCCGACCTAGAAATGGCCCATCGAAACTTAGAACCGTCTCAAAGCTGGTTATAGTTGGTAAAAAAACAATATAGAGCTATTTATTTACGCATTCAGAATCTCACAATGGAACGATAAAATATAATAACAACAACAGTATCCATTTTATTCAATTTTCAAAAGGACATTTAAAACCATAACAAAATATCCATACTACCAAAACCTAACAATAATCGTAACATACCCCTGATACAATATTCCAAAATTAGAACACTGTTTTTATTTCATGGGTATGTAAAAACTGTAGAAAATAACAAGTAAATAAACAGACTACTGCCACAAGTCTAATCAACGTCTTCGCCTTCACCATTGTCTTTCCTAACCAACATTATAATAAGGATGGAGTCAGAACAACATACATTTGGTGAATAAAAATCTCAAGCCTTAATATATTAGTACTTGGGTAGTATAATTTAAATAGGAATACGTCTTACATTTTCTACCTACATCATAAGTGTTTTCAAATTCAATCCTAAAGGCTTAACATAAATAAAAATGCTTTCCAATTATAAGCCCATAACCAACTTGCTATTAACCCAATAACCTATAATGATCCCCCCTTACGGTCCTTAAATATCGATACTAATACGGCCATGGTATTTGTGCGCCAAGCATCCAAGTGCCAGAAGGACGAATTGTTAGGGTGAAATAAAAAGAAAGAAGAAATAGAACAAGGAAGAAGGAACATAATATCATAATCTCATAGTGGAATGATATTATATAATAGAAAAGGAACAGTGCAAAGGGTTACCCTAATACAAAAATTTCAGAGTTACAAAACTTAAATACAACCATCAGCCTGGACAGTTATAACAACCTTTCCTTACAAATGCTGATGTATACAATATAGTAATGTAGTGGAAATAAGAATACCATGGTAAGTGAAACATCCAGCTCGTCTTCTCGAGCTCCAAAGAACATGAACGAAACCTGTCTTTCTCAAACTACTCGAAAGAGCACATGAGGAATTTAGGAAAAATAAAAACCAAGTGTCAGACATAAGTCTTGTATGAGAAACTCAAGAAATACATAACTAGCATATAACAGTACTTTGAGACCACATGAAATGCCATGACGATTATCCCCTCAAAAGAACCACCATCTACTAGGTACACAAGGTGATATAATAGATAATGTCTAGGGTATAGAATATAAATATTATAACATAGCAAGAATGGTTACAATGGCTACATTCAGCAACATGTTAGGAGTACAATCAAATCTGATAAGGAACGTTTGCATTTTGGATTTTCCATGGAGAAACCTTCGGTCAAGCCAAAACCCAATCTCATGCACAAGGGTCAAAAAATACCTTCGAGCATCATATATCTCTAGGTAGAATATACCATAAGGCAAACATAACCGGTCCACGTCTAAATATGTCATCCCGAATATAATCACTCCCGTCGGCCACGTCAATAAGCATACTCTAGATCTGGAGTGATCCTGCCGTGGATTAGTGAAATCCCAAGCTACGTCCTCACATTTCGCATCTTTCGCAAGAGTCTTCATCACTCGAATAGGACATGAATCCCAAATTGGATCCTCACATCTCGAACAAGTCTCAAAACCACACATGGATTCCCATATCTCAATAGATCTTGGATCATACATGTATTCCACATCTAGAATAGATCATGAATAACTACATATGTTTGAGCATCTTAAACATATCTCAAATCTCTACATGGACTCCCGCATCTTAAAAAGATCCACTTTCGAGAGACTAAACACGTACCTCATCCTTGAAGTGGTTTTCGGTAAGTAAAAAACTTACTAATCCCCGTCTCCCTAAGACCGAATCAATGAATTTGTTCATTGAATGATAATGAGAATGATCGCATATGGAAACCAAGTCTCGTATACTTATCACGTTTCTGATACTTTCATATCACACTATCCCTCGATCAAGAGTGAAGCCGGCAGGTTAGAGCTCTACTACTCATATCCGTACATGAACATTAGTCTTAATTCCCACAGATATACAAGCCTACTTCATCGACTTATAGTGCTAGGTATATGGCTATATGTTTTCCATAAACTATTAGACAAGCAAAGCATGATTAAGTCACACAAAGCACGATCAAGTCTCATAAGCGACTTTTAATTCCCATTTTATTTAATTAGTCCTTTGTTAATTAAAAACTCTTTTATTAGTAAAACTTATTTTATCTAATAAACTTCATTTATGAACTCCAAATATTCATTTTTACTTTTTCAATACTTTAAAAAGTATTCATATACTTATCTCAAATGGTATAAGTATATTACCAATCATTAACAAGATTTCTTACTTTAAACCTTTGTTTTTCTTTCTTTTTCAAAAAGGTTCCTTACTTATAATTTCCTTCAAAATATCGATTTTAAGGATCTAGGTAATTTTAAAAATCCATTCAAAAGGTTTTAGACTAATATTACTCAAATATTGTCACTACAACCCTAAAACCATTTTGCTTTTGGTTATCTTTAAAACATTCTAGATCTATTTACATTCATAAGCATAATCAAAAAAGGTTAAAGACGAATGTAATTAATACATTGTCACAACAAACCGAAATCATTTTTCTACTTGGTGTTATCTTTACAAATCTTTGTTTTAAAGATCCAAGTTCGTATTCGGTTAACTAATCGATTATCTAGTCAAAAACCATAGCTTATACAAATCAATGTTCTATACTTAACTCATTTCTAACATTCCAAACTTAACCATTCCTCATTTAAGAGGGAGGCTTGGTAGGTTAGAGCTCTATTGCTTTGTTCCTACTTGACATCAATCTTAACTCACAAAAATAGAGAAGCCTACTTTGTTGGCTTTTATTGTTAAGTGCAATATTAATGGTTTCCATAAACTAGTAACAAACAACCTTGTTAACCCAGTTTTGACATTTCCAACTTAACTATTCCTCATTCAATAGGGAAACTGGTAGGTTAGAGCTCAATTGCTCCATCCCTATTCAACATCAATCTTTAACTTTGAGAAATAGCTAAACCTGCTTCATCGGCACTTATCGTAAGATAAGTTAGTTACCTTTTTAAACAAGTAAGTAAAAACATGATTAACACGTTTCCAACATTTCAACTTATATTTTTCCTCATTTAAGAGTGAAGCCTAGTAAGTTTGCACTGGTTGCTTCAAGCCTTGCCTAGACACCTCATTCTTGAATCTCACAAACAAAAAAGTTTTCTCGTTGGCTTTTAGTGTCAAGCCTAGTCACAATCACCTTTGCAAAAACTTATATAATAAAATAATACTTTATAAATACTTATAAATATGTTGTAAATATCTATGTAAAATATTACTTAAAAATAACTAATAGAAGTTTGATTCAAAACATGTTTTACATTTTACAGCATTACTTTCAAAATTTGTAAATAATCATTAAAACTATATTTAAACTTCTACTTTTTTTCATACTCAAATTCATTTTATAAGAACTTCCATAAAAAGATTTTATAAAGGAAAGAATTTATAAAGCATTTAAATCACAAAAAACTAGCCAATATATTGCATTGTAAATGCTTAAAACAATAAGCGATTTACTACGGCATATATAAGTGCTGTTAAAATTCCTTGTTAAAACAACATTGAAAAACACAATCTTTGCAACTAGTTTTAACCACCTAAAAAAATGATTTAAGAATTAAAATTTTAACAGTAAGTACTACTATTAGGTTACTTAGAAATCATGGAAATAAATTCTAAGAATATATTTCCATTTATTTATAAAAATTCCTGAAAATAAGGGATTCCGAAGTGCACTTATAACGACTATTCTAGTTTTTAACACTTTCAAACTTACTTAAATTTAACATACAAAGTAAACAACCATTTAAACATCAAGTCAAGGTTATGCCATATGTTCAAGAGAGTAATAAAAGTGAGTTTATATATTATAAAGTTATCATTTGCTTTCAAAAGCAAAAGAGGTCCAAAGTTTATAACTTTACTTAGTTAATGTCACTTTAGCTTTATAATTTTCACACAACATGTATATACACAATATACTTAGGAGACTGTCAGATAACTTACTTAGATCCATGCTTAATCTAAGAATAAAGCCACAAGAACCAAAGAATCACCTCCTTCAATCACCAAAAGCCTAAAGGTCCAACCTTTAGCACTTCCAAACCAAAGCCAACTTCTTCCTCCTCCTCCATGCTCACAACCCACAATGGATCCCTTTCTTCCTCCCACCTCCTCCCACTTCTTACATGCTATTCAGCCTCCAATGATGTCTTAGGCCCAAAGCCAAAGTTTAAAAGAGATTAGAGAAGATTTGGTTAACTTTTGAATAAGTTAGAGAGTTATTGGTTGATTAGTGCTCAAGCACTTCCACCATTTTCAACCCTCCTACTTCATCTTAAGCTTAGGAATTTTGTGATTATTTACTAAGGGTGTAAACCTCTTTATATAGCCTCAGAAATGTAATGGAAAATGACCAAAACCCTTACGACAGCTTTACACCACATAGCTTAAGTGTTAAGTAATTTCCTTGTTTGCTCATTTTTGAAATATCTCCTTTTTACCTCATAATCCTCTTCACACCTAACTAGAGAAGCTTAGGAAGCTTCTTCCGGTTTTAATGAAAAATATTTTTATTTCATTGAATTTATTTCCAAAGCAAATAAGTGTATAAAAACATCTGAACAACTTTTGACAATTAAAAAGCTGTTTATTCGGTCACATTATCGATATTTTTTTCAAAGTATTTATTTTTGTGAACATTTTTCCAAAATAAGTTTACCATCATTACTTATGATTTAAAAGAAGGTTAAAAAGCTCATAAAATCATTTTACTAACATTTAATCCAAGATTTAAATATTTAAATAATTAAGAACGAAGTGTTTGAAATTCTGTGTCGTTACGTTCTTCCTCACTTAGAATATTTCGTCCTCAAAATTCCAACATGAGCAACAAAAGAAACAATCATATAGCAACACTTAAAGACATTCAGTCACTAGCAAACAAAACTCATGGTTTGCTCAGGTTCAATATAATCTCACCGCACAAGGATGAAAAATGACCTACCAAGTGTCCCTTACGCTCAACAGACTCGGGTTATTACTTAGTCAACGATTCACAATGCCTCGTAATAAATCGAAGAGTCATCACCTAAACTCTCCATAAGCTAATAGAAACATAGCATGTAATTATACTAAAGCCCATATGATGGATGTGGACCATTCGTGCACAATATCAAATTCGATCACTTGCTCGATCACATAAATTTCACTTTCCAACTAATATAGATCATTTGACCTCTCTAGAGCAGACTTCGATTAGGTTCCTTGATTAGAAACCTCCATTCTCCTTGCATAGACATATACCATAATAAAAAACTTCGGGTTCTTATCAAGAATCTATATCAAGTGTTCGCCGTTAAGAATCTAGTGAAAGATCCTTATTCGGACTGGTGTAAACCGCCTCGAAATCATGTACTCGAATACGTGATCAAGAACAGTCATGCGAAGTGAATGATCTATATAAAACTTGTATATTTATCTTATTGGTTTCTTAACTATACCAATAAATTTTATTAGTTTTCTTTTATACTAATAGTATGTCATAATACTAAATCATTTATAAACCATTTCATAAAACATAACATCAAGTTTATAAATAGTTATAACTTAAGTTCATATGCTTATAATTCTCCATGACATCCTAAGTGTATATACAAAACATTTAAATTCAATTTTACTTAACAAGGATATTCAACAAATTAAAATTGCTTTAACTTATTACCTTCTTAATTCAAGTGTTATGTAAACTTAACGGTTATATCTTCACAATTCGCTTAGCTTCAAGCTCTATAATAATTCGAAAGTTTCTAACTGTCTAAAATCATTGAAAATCTCATTTCATTTTAACAAATGAAATCTATCAAACAACATATCATATCATGATGCATATACCATAGAATTTTAATGCATATGCTACATGTGTCCCTAAAATAACTTAACAAATTTCAATAATTCATCAAAACCACTTTATCCAAAAAGGGATAACATGGTAAGTTCTAACATTTATTCTAGGCTATGCCACTACCACTAGGGCACCCTACATATAATATTTTCTACATAGTATCAAATTTATTTTAAAGAAAAACTATAAAACTAAACACCAATTTTTATTTCAAATCATTTTGAAAAAATAATATGTACATATATCTTTTATACATCAAACCATACTTTCGAAATTAAATCGAAATTTGTTTTACCAAAATAACCTTGTAACATCCCCCACTTAGAAATTCGAAAATGAATGCTGATGATGTTGAAGTCATCACTAGAATTATTTTCAAGCGATGGGAGTGAGTTCAGTGCAACAATTCATGCCTTTCGGACTTAACCAAAATCATTTCAAAATGGAATCAGATACTTCGTAAATATTACTAAGTACCATAATCCTGATTTCATAAACCAGTTTTCTAAATACTTACTTTCAAAAAATACTATCATTATTTTCTCCAAAATCTTTAAAAAAACATTTTCAAAGACACCGGATTTAAATTCTCAAAATATGAGTTAAATCCTTTTTGTTTATAAATCATGTTTTATAAACCATACTTGTATATAATTACATTCTTATATAAATTCTTTCACAACTGTTTATTTACTAAATATTACATCTTGCTCAGATTAACATAAACATTTTAACTAAATTCAAATTTTCTATAGGTTAACTTTTAACCCAACATTTGCCATTGAACACCTTATAGTTAAACCGTGAAACTTAATTCACAAGGTATTCGTTTCAATGCACCCACAAATACTATTTACCTAACCCATGCAGTACGTGGTAAAACTGCTCATAAACTGGTCAAGCATAAATCAACAATAACAAATAATATTTAATGCCAATAAAATAGTCGAGCATAACTAAACTAATTAATTAAGGATAAACATCATTTACCCCTACATTAATTAAACGATACTTTGACAATTCACTTATATAAGTTACCTTATGTAAGGTCTATAATTTTCGCTGTTATAATTACCATCAAGGTATATGTTTATAATAATTACAAAAACGCTCTTATAAGTATGATGCACTTGACTCATGTTAGGAAATTCCCTTACTCTATCCCTTAATGAGTCATATAAACCTTCAGCTCTGATACCAGTTGTATGTTGACACTAATACATACATGGTATTTGTATGCCAAGCATCCAAGTGCTGGAAGGAAGAATTGTTATGGTGAAGAAAAAGAAATAGAAAAAGAAGAAGGAACACAATATCAGAATCTTACAGTGAAACGATAATATATAATACCAGAGGAACAGTACAAAGGGTTACTCCAATACAGAAATTTTGGAGTTACCAAATCTAAGTACCATCATCAGCCTGGACAGTTATAATAACATGTCCTCAAAATGCTAATGTATACAAAATAGTAACGCGGTAGAAATAAAAATACTATGATAGGTGAAACATCTAGCTCATCTTCTTGAGCTACAAAGAACATCAACGAAAACCTGGCTTTCTGAAACTACTCGAAAGAGTATGCAAGGAATTTAGGGAAAACAAAATCAAGCGTCAGACATAAGTCTGGTATGAGAAACTCAAGAAATATGTAGCTAGCATATAATGGTACTTTTGAGACTGTATGGAATGCCATAATGGTTATCCCCTCAAAAAAACCACCACCTAATATGTACATAAGGTGATATAATAGATAACCTCAAGGATGTAGAATTTAAATATTATAACATAGTTGGTATAGTTACATTGGTTACATTCAACAACATATTAAGATTACAATCAAATCCGATAAGGAATGTTCGCATATTGGATTTTCCATAAAGATCCCTTCGGTCGAGCCGAAATCTAATCTTATGCACAAGGGTCGGAAACTACCTCTGAGCATCGTATATCTCTAGATAGAATATACCACATGGTAAACATAACCGGTCCATATCTAAATACATGATCCCGAATACCATCACTCCTGTCGGCCAACAACCGATAAGCATACTCTAGATTTGGAGTGATAATATCTTGTCATGGGTTAGCAAAACCCTAGGCTATGCTCCAATTCTGTTTTATCCATTTCCAATGTCGAGGTCACTTTTGGCATCTTTCGTAGGAGTCTTCATCACTCGAATAGAGCACGAATCCCAAATTAGATCCTCACATCTCGAACAAATCTCGAAACCACACATGGATTCACATATCTCAACAGATCTCGGAATCACACATAGATTCCCACATCCTAAATAGATCATGAACAACTACATGTGTTCGAGCATCTTAAATAGATCTCAAATATTCATATAGATTCCCGCATATCAAACAGATCCACTTCCAAGAGATAGAATGCGTATCTCAACCTTGACGTGGTTTTTGGCAAATAAAACACTTACCGATCCCGGTCTTCCCAAGACTGAATTGACGAATTTGGTCATTCAATGATAATGAGAACGATCGCATATGGAAACCAAGTCTCGTATATTTATCACGTTTCTGGTATTTTCATCTCACACTTGACTAAGAGTGAAGCTTGTAGGTTGGATCTCTGTTGCTCATATCCCTATCGAACATCATTCTTAATTCCCATGGATAGAAGAGCCTACTTAATCGGCTTTTAGTCCTAAGTATACGAGAAAATATTTTCCATAAACGAGTAAACATACAAAGCATGGTTAAGTCGCACAAAGCACAATCAAATCTCATAAGTGACTTCTAATCCCTTTTTGATTTAATCGATCTTTTAAACCTCTTTAATAGTAAAACTTATTTTATCTAATAAAACTTCATTTATGAATTCCTAATATTCATTTGTAATTTTTCAATACTTCAAAAAGTATTCATATACTTATCTCAAATGGTATAAGTATATTAACAAATCATTAACAAGATTTCTTACTTTAAACCTTTGTTTTTTTCCATCTTTTTCAAAAAGATTCCTTATTTATAATATCCTTCAAAATATCCATTTTAAGGATCTAAGTACTTTCGCAAATCCATTCAAAAGGTTTAAGACTATAATTACTTAAACATTGTCACTACAAATCCAAAACCATTTCGCTTTTGCTTATATGTAAAACATTATTTTAAAGATCTATTCACATTTATAAGTATAATAAAAAGGGGTTAAGGATGAATGTGATTAACACATTGTCATAACAAACCCAAGTCATTTTCATACTGTTATTATCTTCATAAACCTCTGTTTTAAAGATCTAAGTTCGTATTCGGTTAAGATCTATAATCGACTAATCGATTATCTAGTCAAAAACCATTGCTTATATAAATCAATGTTCATATACTTAACTCGTTTTCGAAATTCTTGACTTAATCATTCCTTATTCAAGAGGGAGTCTCGATAGGTTGGAGCTCTATTGCTCCGTCCCTACTCGACATCAATCTTAACTCCCAGAAATAGAGAAACCTACTTCATAGGCTTTTAGTGTTAAGTGTAATACTAATAGTTTCCATAAACAAGTAATAAACAACCTTGTTAACCCGTTTCCGATAATCTCGACTTAACTATTTCTCGTTCTATAGAGAAACTGGTAGGTTAGAGCTCTATTGCCATGCCACTCGACATCAACCTTTGGCTCTCATAAATAGATAAACCTACTTAGTCGACTTTTAGCGTTAAACAAAGTTAATTACCTTTTTATCAAGTAAGTGAACAACAAGATTAACATGTTTCTGGCATTTCAACTTACATTGTTCCTCATTCAAGAGTGAAGTCATGTAAGTTTGGGCACTTGTTGCTCCAAGCCTTGCCTAGACACATCATTCTTGAATCTCACAAATAAACAAGTTTACTCATTAGCTTTTTGTGCCATGCCAAGTTAATCACCTTTGCCAAAACTTATATATATATATAAATATTACTTTAGAAATACTTGTAAATATTTTAGAAATATCTATGTAAAATATTACTTGAAAATAATTAATTCATAATTTTGATTAAAAACATGTTTTAGATTTTGCAGTATTTTACTTTCAAGTCATAAGTAATCATTAAAACTATATTTAAACTTCTACTCTTTTTTTCATACTCACGTTCACTTTATAAGAACGTCCATAAAAAATTTATAAAGGCAAGAATTCAGAAAACATTTAAATCACGAAAAACTAGCCAATATGTCGCATCTTAAACACATAAAACAATAAGCGATTTACTACGGCATATATATGTGTTGTTAAATGTCCTTGTTAAAACAACATTGAAAAACACAGTCTTTGCGACTGGTTTTAACCACCAAAACCAATGATTTAAGACTTCAAATTTTTATAATAAGTACTATCATTAGGTTACTTAAAAACCATGGAAATAAATCCCTAAGAATATCTTTCCATTTATTTATAAGAATTCCCAAAAACAAGGGATTTCGAAGTGCACTTATAACGACTATTCTCATTTTGAACACTTTCAAACTTACTTCAATTTAACACATAAGTTAAACAACCATTTAAAAATCAAGTCAAGGCCATTCCATATCTTCAAGAGAGTAATAGAAGTGAGGTTATGTAATATAAAGTTATCATTTACTTTCAACACAAGAGTTGTCCAAAGTTTATAGCTTTACTTAGTTAATGTCACTTTAACTTTATAATTTGCACACAATATATATACACAACATATGATTAAGAAATAGTGAGATAACTCACTTAGATCCATGCCTAAACCAAGAAAAAAGCCATAAAGATCCAAAGAACCACCTCTTTCCATCACCACAAGCTTAAAGGTCCAACCATTAGCACTTCCAAACTAAAGCCACCTTCCCCCTCCTCCTCCTCCATGCTCAGGCCCTCCTTGGATCCCTTTCTTCCTTTCGTCTCCTCCCTCTTCTTACCACTTATCATGGCTCTCATGTTGTATTAGGCCTAAAACCAAAGTTAAGAGATTAGAGATGATTTGATTAGCATTTGAAAAAGTTAGAGAGCAATAGTGGATTAGTGCTTAAGCACTTCCGCCTTTTTCAACCTTTAAGCTTAGGAATTTTGTGATTATTTCCTAAGTGTGTAATCCTCCTTATATTTCCTTAGGAATGTAATAGGAAAAATATCAAACCCCCCTCCCCCCAAAACCCTTATGACAACTTTACACCACATAGCTTAAGTGTTGAGGAATTTCCATATTTGCTCATTTTTGAAGTATCTCTTTTTTATCTCATTATCCTCTTCACGCCTAACTAGGTAAGCTTAGGAAGCTTCTTAGGGTTTTAGTGTAAAATATTTTTATTTCATTAAATTGATTTCCTAAGCAAATAAGTATACATAAAAAAATATGAATAATTTTTTATGGTTAAAAAGCTATTATCGATAAAACGATTTTCGGTCACATTGTCGATATATTTTTCAAAGTATTTAATTTTGTAAAAAAAAATTCCAAAAACAAGTTTACCATCATTACATATGAATTAAAGGAGGTTAAAAAGCTCCTTAAATCTTTTTAATAACATTTAATCCAAGATTCAAATATTTAAATAATTCAAATATTTAAATAATTTAGATATTTAAATAGAAGTGTTTGAAAATTCTGGGTCGTTACATAACCAAAATCTATTGTCCATATTGTTATTTCAATGTAAGAGACGATACTCAAGTCATTTAATACCTTTAAATGGGAATTAGGCAGACTCCAACCGTTTAATACCTTATTTAAGGCAAGTCCATGTCATTTACTACTTAAAATCCCGAGGATGAGTCCTTAATAGTAACTATCTAGCTGACATTGCACGGAATCTCTGTTGCCAATTAATATTTTCTACTAAAGCGGGCCATTTCCTTAGATACTCTCTACCGTGCCCAATGCATAATCCCGACCATTTTCTACTTCCTACATGGAGAAAAGGCATGCTCTCACATAACCACTTATTACCTTCAATCTCTGAAGCAGGTCATTCGTATAATGACTTGTGTCCACGGTGATGTCTCACATTAGCTTGACTATTCGTACTTACTTGTAGCCATATTAGCTGGGCAGATACACCCTATAGAATTTGGGACTAACTTGCATCATCATGGTTACTTATTATAGGCATGTCTCACATCAGCCCCAAAGTTACACTACTAGTAGCCAGGTTAGTTGGGTAGACTATCGTGTGCTTTTGACTGACCTCACATCCCTATAACTTAGTCATAATTTATATCACACTCTATATACACTATCACACATCTCACCATATCCATATTCAAGGTCTTATAAGAAATCTTTCTAATTTCACCTTTAACATTAATTACCTTCCTAAGGGGGGTTTAATGATAATTAATAACCTACTTAACTACGTAATTAATATGTTATAAGTGTACGTTATTTACGCTAATATATATACATGCATACACACACATGCCTAGAAATTTTTAAGCATAGGGAATTACAGCCTAAATTAGCGTTTAAATGCCAACTCTTTCAACAATTATACAAGTCTCGTTCCATATTATCAACAATACCAAAATTCCAATCTTCATATCCAAAATTTTCAATCAATAGACTTGTGTATCATAAAAAATTAAAATCAACTTATTGTGTCAAAATAATGGAATATATTGGTAATAGAAACTTAAAATTCTAATTTTACGCTCTATTCAACTCAACTTCACATAAAATACACAATGGAATGTCTATTAATTTATGGGAATAAGCAGTGCAAAGTATGAATAAAATTCATACCTTACACACTATTCCTTAATCAAAAACCTTTTTATCAAATTCAAAGAAAAAGAATAAGAAGTAGAATAGAAGGTAAAATTATCAAAAATGCAAATCTACACGATTCCCATTATTTTGACATAAACAATTGAGATTTCAACCTAGAATTAACATTTCGCATTGGAGGAGTTTTGAGGATTTATAATATGATGTTTTGGCAAACCAAAAATCCCCAAGGTATATTCAAACCCAAACTATACTCATCAACTAGTAAAGTAGAAAAGATTTCCACTCATAGTATATCCTTAGCTTTGCCTACTTTGGATATGACATGTCTTTGACAATCTATATCGGACCTCTTCTTTTTTATATATACAACAAGAGATTTGTATACAGATTAGATTCAAAAATTGAGGGGATTAGAGGAGAATATATTGAAAAAATAAACAATAAACAAAAATAGATATATAGGATTTCTTACCTGAAACCCTAGTGAAGGTTTTTGAATCTATGAAGAGACGAACTGATAGAGCTTCGATTGAATTTCCAAAATATTTTGTGAATAAAAGTGAGGGGGCTAAGTTCCTATTTATAGTGATTGATATGTACCAGAATCATTGGATTTAAGTCGGTTTAATATTATAAAATTCCAAACGTTCATTATACAAAAAACACTAGCCGCCATAATTCACAACTTGTCGACTAGCCCAAGGGGAGCGGTCGATCAGTTCGTTCTTTTTTTAGGAAGTTTGTATTGCTGTAGATTTTTGATTACCTCATTCCTTAATTACATTTTAAAGTTGATGTTAATTTTAAAATTTATTTAACCCTTAAGTCTAATTACTGTTAACTTTTGAATTTCAAGTTTTAAAATTAATTATTCATTTGTATTTGATTTCTATTTAAATTATTTTAAGTCTAAAAACTTTAAACGTCTATAGCTTTTCCATTTGAGCTCCGTTTTCAACATATTATATATGAAATTGATCAGAATTTCACCACGAACGCAAAGACATAACCTTCATGGTTAGATTCTAACTTTTGCAAAATTTTCATTTTTGTCTCTATCTTATTTTATTTAATTTATCCAATTTATTTATTTATAGATTTTATGAGGTGTTACATTCTTCCCCCTTAAAAAGGATTTTGTCCTCGAAACCTTTTCCATGGGGCGAATAGCGTAACATGCATTAAACATTCATGTTATACAACCAAGTTATCTATCCAACAATCTACCCACCCAAGATTGCAATATGATCATGTATGTAGACGTACTGTAAGTGAGTTTAATCCTAGCGTGAGTGCATGATCATGACATATAAGTATAAATGCAAAAATCTTAAACATGCATAAATTTTTGTATATGAGCGCCAAGTGACGGTGAAAAGTATAGCAACCATCTCTTATCATCAATTTAACAACCACAATACAACTAAAACCTAATTTTGGAGAGAAAAGTTTACAAGTGAAAAGCTTAGGATGAGAAGTCCTAATGCTCTCCTCTAGATTTTTTCCCCATTTTACTTGAACCAACCTAATTTCTTTGTCATGGAGCTTCCTAGTTATTGCTCCACAATACATGCGATGACACGGGATATTACTAGTTCCGTCAAATTATTCCCCAATTGATTAGGCTCTACCACAATAGCTTTGTTATAAAAGAATTTCCTCAAATGTGAAATGTGAAAAACGTCATGACTCCAGCCAACTTATTTGGTAACTTTACATAATACGCAAGTTTTCCTACTTTTTCAAAATTGCAAAAGCCCCAATAAATCTTGGTGCCAATTTTCTCGAGTTTCTAAATCACCTTCACGTGCTGCCTAATCAGCTCTATCTTTCCTAAGTATCGCAAAGTAAATTTGGTTCGAGTGGGATTTTGTCGGTGGTTTCCCATTAATAATTTGGCGATTTGCATGGCCTTCCATAAAGCGCTTCAACTGGCGCCATACCAATCATCCACTGGTGATTATTATTATATGCAGATTTTAAAAATGGTAAGTGTTGCTCCTAATGTCCTCCAAAGTCCATGATGCAAACTCTTAACAAATCCTCCAAGATCCTATTCATTCTTCTAGTTTTTCTATCAATCTGCATGTGGTAAGCGGTGCTAAGATTCAACGAAGTTCCTAAAGCTATTTGCAAGCTCCTTTGAGATTCGATGATATATAATGGGTTCTTATCACCAACGATGTTAACTAGAACTCCATGAAGTTGTACCACCTCCTTGATATACATGCTAGAGATACAACAGTCCTATTGCTCCTAATTGGAGGTTTTTTAGCCAACACCTAGCAGAAAATTCCGGTACCTTCTCCTTCATCCTTGTTTAATAGAAAACTTTCTTCACATCCCTATACATTTTATCTCTTTTTTGAATGGTGACATTGTACAAGCTAAAATTTATATTTTCCCCAAAATCCTAAAATTTCTAGGATTGAAGAATTCTTTTATTTCTGGTTGCTAACTTAATTTTCTTATGAACTTCCAATCTTACCAACAATTCATTGCCAGTTGAGTGTCCCTATAAAATTCTATATTTTCGCTACTTCTCAATATGTGTATATTTATTAAGCGATTTAACCTCATTCCTAAAATTCGCATAGTGATAAAACATGGACATATCTTTTGCATTCCCAATAGCTAAGAGAGATAACCAGCGATTGCAACCCAAAAATTCAAAAAGAAAAATTGCTGGAAGCTTCCATTTATCATTAACTGCTGTTGAGATCCTAACACCCCTTACTAAATTAAGATGGACATCCCTAATGTGTCATTCCAATATCACCCACCTTCTTTAATTGTCCTTCTTTGTTTCTAATAAATGCAGTCCATCTATTACTTCAGTAAATATGCTTATAGTAATTGATCATTAAAGTTAGACCATCTCTAATCAATCCTCATTTAAATCTATTTAATCTCTTTACTAATTTCAAATCTATTTATTATGCCAATTCAATTCCTCCATCAATGACATATTAAATTCCTTAATCAGTCCATATTTAATCTCTTTTAATTCTCTATTAATCTTACAAATTATTGCCCATTAAATCTGTAATTAACGTCCATAAATAATAGCCCTATAATAAGGCATATTGTTGTAAATTACCCTATTCATATATATTTCTATGTTTACACTTTAAGTGGGGTTAAACGTGTGTATACACACATTTCTTATTTCAAATCATTAATTTCTAAACTAGAGCATTCTTTTCCACATTTTAGTTATCAAAGATATCATTCTAAAAAGGTTACCGTTATAAATTTCCCATACTTAAACCAAGTGAGATTTTTTGCTTCATTTGAAAGTAGAATTATTTATTTTTTCCTTTTGAAATAGATAGCATAAACTATGGAAAAGAATATCCATATTTTACATGTCCCTTTATCTTTTTGGTATATCCTGTATTAATTCAAATGACACACTTTTATGCCTATTTTGGAATTGGACAATATATGGAAATTACACAGAAACCACTCCAAATAAATTAAAACGTAGAAATTTACATTCCAAGTCATATAGGGAAACCTAATTTACAACACAATTATAAATCTTTAATATCTTTACAACTTTACCAACTTTTACAAATAAAAGTTTAGGACTGATTTCAGATTTTCAAATCATGTCATGCATACTATTCCTAATTTATTCATATCCTAGAACTTTTTCCATACCTTACCTAATTAGTGATCTCTATCGACTCCGTCGAAATTTGGTTTTCACTATTCTTTACAACATACAAATTAATTTTCAATAAATTATTTCCATACAAACAAAATTATTACATTAAATTCAAAATCAACATTTATTACCCATATGATGGCCTCTACTTATGAAAACTTCATTGATTATCATTTTAAGGACATAATAATAATAATAATTATTGTTATTTCTAATTTAACTCTTTTTAAATCCATTACAAAGTTTATACTTCAATATTATTCCAAACTAACAAATTTTCCTCTATTAGTCATTTATTTCAAAAATATTTTACATGCATGATAAAATTTTAATTTCAAATTGTTATATTATTCTAAAGATATACATCAACGTTTATTTTTTATTACTCAGAATGTACTGTCACATAACCAAATACTTTTTATAACTCTGTTTTAAAACTCCTACAATCTTTCGCAATCCTTTCCTTATCAATTTCAATTTATATCTCTTTTATTACCATCTTAAATTCAATGGTATTCTTATTCAAACAAGTTTTAAAGAAAAATATGTATATAAAATTCTCATCTTCACATAAATGCTTTTCCTTATATATAAATTTATCCTAGCTTATTTTATTAATTATCATTCAATTCCATTCAATTGTCAAAAACAAATTCTATAACTTTAAATGATGGAAAAATGGAGTACACAAGGATAACTTCTATATTATTAATTTCCTATCCTATTCCAATTGCTTCTCCCCAACATTATTTATTGCTGGATTAAAATTCTTAATGCTATTACCATCTAAATTTTAGCTGTTATCTTCCGCATTTCCTTATACGGGAATGTTCCTCCTATCTACCTTGTTAGACATCCTTACCTTTCTATTTTCTATATTCCTATTTCAATCAAGTGCGATTACCATTTATACGCCCTTTAAAAAGAATTTTAATAAAAAGAACTTCCAAGTCAATAAGGTAAGAAAAATCGCTGGGTCCAACACACGTCCTATTTTACATTTTAAAAAAATGAAGAATCCAAAAACTAGAAAATTTTTAACTCAAAAAATTTTCAAATAAATAATTTCCAAATTGAAAAACCTTTTTTACCAAAAACTTTTGGCTCAACAAGTTTTCAAATTGTGAATTTCCAAATCTCCTTGTTTTTTTTTCAAAACAACAATTTACCTACTCAAACATTTCAAGGAATTTTCAAAAAGACTTTTATCAAATTATTTCACATAAGGTTGGTTTAGAAATTGACCTTAATTATTCCTTCTTTTGAACTTTTCTACTCAACCTTTAAAAATCTGATTATCTTCTTGCGGTGATTAATGTATACCTTTCTATAGAAACTTGTTCCATTCATTCTTTACATCTTACTTTTGGATGTTTACAAATATCTTGCCTTATAGTATTTAATTACTACTTAATATATTTATTTACTACGCTATAAATGTCACATTATCCATTTAAATGATTATTATTGTAAGTAGACATTTTCCAAAGACATTTATTAGTTCATACTAATTTTTACCCATTATTCCTTGCTTATCTCTCCGTAATTACCATATTAACCTCTTTAATCAGTCCATTTATATCTTTATTAAATTCTTACAACTTCCTATTTATTCCACATTTATTGCTTGGAGTCACAATATTTTCCATCCATAATTTCTATCCCTACTTCTTATTATGCTTATAGAGTCCATAATTATAAGGAAGTCTAGGTCCTACAAAGGAGTGAAGTTGCAATAACTCATAATTTAATCACTTTGAACTTGAATAGTTAATATGTTTTTAAATGATTACATAATGGATTTTATATCTAAAATAAAATTTTCGATAAAACATCTCAAATGGATTTTTAAACTGATATAAAATGTTAGTCTAAAGACGGTTCGAGTTATAAAGCACTCAGAGGTACCGATTTATTTAAAAATAAGTCTGCCTAATAAACCAAATAAGAATGATTACTTAAGAAAAGAATTTGCCTAGTAAAACAAGAAAGAACTATTAACCTTGCCAAATAAAACAGAATAGTTTAATTACTTACGTAGTAAAATAAGAAAGAATTAACCTTGCCTAATAAAACAAAATAGAATAATTACTAGCCAATTAAACAAGAAAGAACTATTAATCCTGCCTAATAAAACATTATAGTATAATTACTTGCCTGGTAAAACAAAAAAAAATATTAAACTTGCCTAATAAAATAGAATAGTATAATTGCTTGCATAATAAAACAAAATAGCATAATGATGGTTATATTCCACACGGATGGTTGCCTTTGGACCAGAATCTGGTCAAATCAGGTTATGCCATGCGAACGGTTGTCATTAGACCAAAATCTAGTCGAGTAAGGTTAGGCCATGGTTGATAAGGAGGATTCCTATTAGACCATAATGTGGTTGAATCAAATTATTCCATAAGGATGTTTTCTATTAGACCAAAACTTGGTCGAATCAAATCAGGCTATAAGGCTGGTTTCTATTGGACCAAAATCTAGTCAAATCAGGTTAAACTATAGGAAATTACTAAAGTACCCTTCTCTTCGCCTATAAATAGCCAAGTCCATATCTCATTTTAATTCATTCACAAACTAAAGAAAAGAACTAAATTTCATTATCAAAGGCGAAGTATTCCAAGTCTCAGCAAAGTAAATAGGATGTGAGTGTATTCCTTGCTTTCATAGTTTAGTGGGTATAAATTATTCTGTGAGTACAATTTAATTATTTTACAATGAGTATATTCCTTGTTTTCATAGTTTAGTGGGTATAACTTATCCTATGAGTATAATTTAATTATTTTATAGTTAGTGTGATCTTAATCTCTTTCTTTTGGCTCATTCATATTTTAATAAATGTTGTGTTAACTATTGGTTGTAAATTGTTAATAACAATGGGTCCGTTATTATTCTTGTTATTATTCTTGTTTGGTTGTTTGATTTGTGCTCGGTCAGTTTATGAGCAATAACCTTGATGTTTAGTTAAAGGGAACTCACACCACCTTTTAACTTAGGATTGGTTAAAAGGAAATAACACCGTTTTTAGCTATTTCATTTGATTAAAAGGGAGCTTCACCTCTCTTGGTCATATTCTCCTTTAAAGATGATGGGTTTAAGTTATGAATTAAATGAAAGTTTTAAATCTTGGTTTAAAGTATTTTAAAGGAGCTTTGAAATTTATATAATGATTTAAATGGGTTATTTATGGAAAGTAAGTAGCCTTATACTTGGCACTAAAAGCCGATGAGTAGATTGATCCTCTATCTGTGAGATCTAGAACCGAAGTGTCTAGGCAAGACCAGGAGCAACCAGTGCCCTGACCTATCTGGCTTTTTTTCTAGGCGAGATATAGAGTAAATCGAGAATATCGAAAACGTGACAAGAGTAGGAGATTGATTTCCATAAATGATCTTTATAAATAAGATGGTATGGAAAACATTCGCCTTTCTTGTAAACAATTGCTTTGACCCATTTAAGTGTGCTTTTGATATATGAAATCTTCCCAAATGTTTTATAAATATACTTATACCGATGAGATAAGTATATGGATATTTTCCAAGCATTGAAGGAGTATAAGATTTAATTTCCATATATGATCGTTTTATTATCCCTGATAGTAGATATCTTGACTATTGATTTCAATACCCTTCTTTCTTTTGTTTTTGTTTCATCAATCTAATATGATTGTTACTCATTTAAAGCATTGATATCCTTTATTGGAAATGACTATGAAGAGTGAGTGAGGGCCAAGCTATGTGGGGTTGCTCCAATTAGGGTATTGTCACATCTACTCTAGATTGGTTTCGGTTGTATGCACACGAAGATGTGAAATACTCGGATACTCGGTAAGGTTGGTGGGGTCCAACTTGGAGGTTTCTAAGAGCCATCTTCTCAAATATATTTTCTAGAGGTATACTTTGGATAAGGAGGGCATACCCTCCTAGTCATCATTGGAAAATTTTCTTTTCATTATTTTTTATTCAAATCTTTGGATTGATTCTTTCTTAATTGCATCGCAAAGCGTCTTACGCTCTTCTTGGTGTTTAATTATTTGTGTCCATTATTTTATGCTTGGATGTTGCCCTTGTGAGGGAAAACCCGCTCTGCATTTTTGCGACATGGTCTCATCGATTATTTTGCTTGTTTTTTTGGAGTGTACTCATACTGGACTTATTGTGTGACCCAAAGTGTTTGTTTTCCCTATACTCTCGGGTACTCATTTATATTTGAGTAGTCCGAAAATGACAGGTTTCTTTGGGTTCTTTTAAAGATAATGGACGATTAGGAGGCTCCTTATCTATCTAGCTATTTATTTTCGCTGTCATGAGATGTTAGCTCTATGTATGTATATTTAAAGGCAGTTGTTATAACTACCTAGACCGATAGTAATACTTTTGTTGTAACTCTGATAACTCCATGTTGAGGGGTAACCTTATGTACTGTCTTATTTTTATGTTATATTTAACCGTTCCATTGTGAGATTATTGTTTTGTTCTTATATTTTACCCCATAACAACTCATCTTCCAAATACTTGGGCAATGACACATGAATACCATGGATGTATTAAGTGTCGTTCTCAAGGGTCAGAAATGTGGGTTGTCACAGTTGGTATCAGAGCTTCGGTTGAGCAAATACCTTAACGTGACTGGGGTACAACTCATTCGAGATAGGGTAAGTGATGCCCTAAAATGAGTTAATCTTGAGAGAGCATATTTGTAATGTTTATAATAATAACATTTATCCCTTGGAATGAGTTAATCTTGAGAGAGCGTATTTGTAATTTTTATAATAATAATATTTGTCCTCAAAAGTCTCATTTTAGATCCTTGGTGTTACTTCCTTAAACCATTTTAATCCTATTTTTGTATACTAAAGATACTTGTTATTTGTTCAGATAATATAAGATGAATATAAGAAGAGGAGGAAGGAGAGGATTTAGGACTAGCATGGCTACCAATGATAGGGTACCTAGAAATGCTACTATGCCAGCTGTAGATCCGATAGAGGAAATGGTAGTGCAAGTTCAGCCTTCTATGAACTTTGAGACTTTGCGTAAGAATTTTACCACTTTAGGCGGGAAAACATTCTATAGGACTGAAGATATTCTTGGAGTGCGGATGTGGCTTCGAACTTATGAAAGAATATTTAGAGATCTTCGATTGGAGGATGCAGAGAAATGGTTGTTGGCGTTGTGATAACTTCAAAAGCCGACGATGGATTGGTGGGATTCAGAAACAGCTAGTACTAAGGAGCAGGAGTTTTCTTAGGCCTAGTTCAAGGAAGTTTTTGAAGCACAGTTTAATCTGAAAGCCATAAGAACTCAGTTATTTAGAAGTTACATTGACTTAAAGTAGGGTGATATGACGGTGTCCCAGCATGAGCATAAGTTCAATGCTTTGTCCCGTTTTGGACTTGGATTGATAGACACACCGCTCAATAGAATGAAATGTTTATGAATGGAATGCGACCAAAGTTCCATCATGAAATGACCAATCATCTTATGGGTGTATTCACCAACATTATTAACATGGCTTTGAGGTTTGAGGCTCTTGATATTAAGGAAGGAGTCCGAAAGGGTGTAGCACCAGCAGTAAGTGCCAATCCTTTATCAGTTATACCAGTTAAAGGAAAGCCAAACTTCAAGCGTAAGTTTAAGGGAAAGAAGTAGGTGCAGAGAAGAAACCCGAAGATGGTGCTCCAGCACAGAAGAAGCAGACTAACTTGGCCAACATTCTTTGTTTCAAGTGCAATAATATGAGCCACTTTGCAAATCATTGCCCAATTGCCACATGTTTTAATTGCAGCCAGACAGGACATATGAAGAATGAGTGCCCTTTTCCTAAAAGGGGCTCAAGGATAGACTTTTACCATTAAAGAGAAACCATCCACTTCTTCAGATCAAAAAGGGAAGCAAGTGTTGCAAGGTACATTATCCATTTATGATATTCCTATAAGGTGTTATTTGATACAATAGCTTCCTATATTTTTATTTCTTATGATCTAATGAATAAATTAAACCTTAAATATGTTATCATAAGTAATCCTCTTTGTGTGTCAAACCCAATTGGAGGTCCGAAAAATCTTGACACTGTGTGCCTAAATATACCTATTTCTTATCAAAATCATCTCTTTCCTTTTGACTATTTTGTTCTTGGGTTTATGGGTTTTGGAATGTTGCTGGGAATGGATTGGTTATCTAAGTTTGATGCTATTTGGGATTGTGGTAGAATTCTCATTAGAGTTAGCAATGCTGGAGATGTTGGTGTTGATACCAGTTTTGAAGAGCCTAAAAAGTTAATGAGCAGTTTTCTCTATTCACTCGAAGTGGCTAAAGTGAAGCTAGGAGATGTGCCGGTTGTTTGAGATTTCACATATATTTTTAATAAGGTGCAAGGTTTACCTGCTCACCGTTAGTCGAGTTTCGTATTTTGGTTCCGGGAACCAGACCTATCTTACAAACATTACGGAGGATGGCTCCGAAAGAGAGGAGGGATTTAGAAAGGTAGACTTATGATTTGTTGCAGAAGGGCTTGATCCGACGTAGTACCTCGAGTTGGGGATCACCAATCGTATTTGTTACAAAGGCATATGGTTCTTTAAGGCTACGCATAGACTATCGAGAGTTGAATAAAAGGACTATCGATAATAAATATCCAATGCCAAAGATCGATGATATGTTTGACTAACTCCACAATGCTTAGATGTTTTCTCAACTAGATCTTGCCAACGGTTTCCACCAGTTAAGAGTGGCAGAGAAGAGTGTTCCCTTAATAGCTTTTCGGACTCCAAAAAATTTCTGCAAGTGGTTAATTATGTCGTTTGGATTGACTAACGCACCCGCTTATTTTGTGGACTTAATGAATTGATTATTTCAAAATAATCTTAATAAATTTGTTCCTATCTTTATTGATGACATTCTTATCTATTCAAAGACAAAGAAGGAATGCAAATATCATCTCCATGTCGTACTCGATACCTTAAGAAGCCATGTGTTGAAGGCTAAATTTTCTAAAGCATGTTATTTCGGGAGAAGGCATATCAGTAAACCAAGCTAAACTTGTTGCGGTTCAAGATTGGAAGAAGCCTGAAAGTGCGACGGAAGTTAGAAGTTTCTTGGGATTGGCTGGTTTTTATCGTAGGTTTATCAAGGACTTCTCAAAGATTGCTTCTCATCTGATGAAGTTAACAAAGAAAGATGTTAAGTTCGTTTGGACTTCTAAATATGATCAAGCATTCAATGAATTGAAAGAGAAGTTGATTAACGCTCCCGTGTAACCATTCTAGATGGGAGCGAAGGTTTAACCTTGTATGCAAACGCTTATGGAATTCGATTAGGAGAAGTTTTGATGCAGCATGGGAAAATTATTGCATGTTGAGTCAACAGCTAAAGTCGCATGAGAAAAATTATGCTACGCACGATTTGGAGCTTTTGGCTACTGTTTTCGCACTAAAGATGTGCAGGCATTATCTTTTGGGTTAAAGGTTCAAGTTATACATGGACCATAAATCCTTAAAATACCTTTTTACCCGGAAAGATTTGAATTTGAGGCAGCAAAGATGGCTTGAGTTTCTTGCTTCTTATGATCTAGAGATTCTTTATACCCTTAGAAAAGCAAATGTTGTTGCCGATGCACTAAGCAGGAATGTAGCAATGGTTGCAAACCTAAAAGTTAAGCCAGTATTGTTAGAGAGAATTGCATCCAGTCAAGAGGCAGATCCTATTTGGCTCCACTTAAGAAGGATGTTAAAGAAGGTGTTGTTTCCAGCTTTGAGATTAATCTCCGAGGCATATAGAAAATGAATAGGCATATAGAAAATGAATAGGCATATTTGTGTTCCAGACTTTGATGGACTTAGGCAAGAAGTGTTAGCCGAATGGCACCATTCAAAGTTAACTTTTCATCCAGGAGTGACCAGATGTTCGAAGATATGAAGATGGTATTCTTGTGAAAGGGGATGAAGCGAGATATTTCAATCTTTGTGAGTCGTTGCGCAAACTACCAGCAAATTAAGAATGACCAGCAAAAGACAGCTGGACTCCTTCAGCCATTTAAGATCCCAAAGTGGAAGTGGGAGCAGATCTCTATGGACTTTATTGATCGACTTCCTAAGTCAAGAAGAGGTAACAATGGCATTTGGATTATAGTCTATTGAC
Organism: Allium cepa; assembly: GCA_030765085.1. Lineage (NCBI taxonomy): Eukaryota > Viridiplantae > Streptophyta > Magnoliopsida > Asparagales > Amaryllidaceae > Allium > Allium cepa. Next base: position 381,486,812 of record CM060944.1, on the reverse strand, counting down.
TAACCAAGAGTGCCCATTTCATTCATGTTAAGCTAACTAGGACCGCTACGAGTCTGACGAGTTTGTATGTGAAGGAGGTTATGAGACTCCATGGGATTCCTTGTAGTATCGTAAGTAATCGAGACTCGATATTTACTAGTAGGTTCTAGAAGGGACTACGGACTACTTTAGGGACTGAGCTAAGTCTAAGTATAGCTTACCATCCCCAAATAGATGGGCAGATGGAGAGAGTGAATCAGATCTTGAAAGATTTATTGCAAGCATGCATTCTTGACTTCGAGGGTTCTTGCGAAGATCGTTTACTCTTAGTTGAATTCACTTACAACAACAGCTATCAAGCAAGCATTGGTATGGCCCTTTTCGAAGCTCTTTATGGCCATCCATGTCGTTCTCCTTCGTGTTGGATTGAATCTGGAGATCGACTTGTTCTTGGACCCAACATATTCTTAGAAGCCAATGAGAAGGTAGCTGATATTAGAAGAAAGATGAAGAAAGCTCAAGATCGAAAAAAGTGTTATGCGGATCAAGGGCGTAAGGATCTAGAATTCTTAGTTGGGGACTTGGTATTTGTAAAAGTCTCTCCTTTGAGAAGTGTCATAAGGTTTGGGAAGACAGAGAAGTTAGCCCCTCAATATATTGGCCCTTTTCCCATACTGGACCGGATTGGTAAACTTGCATATAAAGTGGAGTTACCAGATCGACTATCTGATGTGCACAATGTATTTCACCTATCTTATTTACGTAAGTATGTACATGACCTTTCGATGATAGCAGAACCAGGACAACAAGTTGATTTGGAGGTTCAGCCTAGCCTAACCATTTTAGGCGGCCTATCCATATTGTCGCTCGAGATATAAAGCGATTAAGGAAGAAGTTATGAATCTTGTTAAGGTTCAGTGGAGTGGAGATGTTAGAGATTGTACTTGGGAAACTAAGGACTGTATTAGGGATTCTTATCCCGAGTTGATGTAGTTATTGTATGTATTTTGTTGTTTCTTTTTAGTGTACTCACCAGTTGTGTTGATGTCACTTTCCCAGCATCTTTGTGTGGTATATATGATATCATTTAGGTTTTTCTAACATCTTGAATTTATCTGATTAATTTCGATGACGAAATTTCATTTAAGGGAGGGAGGATGTAACGGCCCATAATTTAATCAATTTGAACTTGAATAGTTAATATATTTTTAAATGATTAAATAATGGATTTTATATCTAAAAAAATTTGGATGAAACATCTCGAATGGATTTTTAAAACTGATGTAAAATGTTAGTTTAAAAATATTTCAAGTTATAAGGCGGTTAGGGGTACCGATTGATTTAAGTTTGCCTAATAAACCAAATGAGAATGAATACTTAAGAAAAGAATTTTCCTAGTAAAATAATAAAGAATTATTAAACTTGCCTAATAAAACAAAATAGTATAATTACTTGCTTAGTAAAGCAAGAAATAATTATTAACCTTGCCTAATAAAACAGAATAGTATATTTACTTGCCTAATAAAGCAAAATAGCATAATGATTATTATATTCCACACGGATGGTTGCCATTGGACCAAAATATGGTCGAATCAGTTTACGCCATGCGGATGGTTGCCATTGGACCAAAATTCAGTCGAATCAGGTTTGACTGATAAGGAGGATTTCTATTTGACCAAAATGTGGTCGAATCAAATTAATCCATAAGGATGTTTTACACTGGACCAAAATGTGGTCGAATCAAATTAGGTCATAAGGCCGGTTTCTATTGGACCAAAATCTGGTCGAATCAGGTTAGGCTATAGGAAATTACTAAAGTACCCTTCTCTTCACGTATAAATAGCCAAGTCCATGTCTCGTTTTAATTCATTCACAAACTAAAGAAAAGAACTAAATTTCATTATCAATGGCGAAGTACTCCAAGTCTCCAGCAAAAAAAATAGGATGCGAGTATATTCCTTGCTTTTATAGTTTAGTGGGTATAACTTATTCTGCAAGTATAATTTAATTATTTTATAGTGAGTATATTCCTTGTTTTCATAGTTTAGTGGGTATAACTTATTCTGTGAGTATAATTTATTATTTTACAGTGAATGTATTCCTTGTTTTCATAGTTTAGTGGGTATAACTTATTCTGTGAGTATATTTAATTATTTTATAGTGAGTTTATTCCTTATTTTCATAGTTTAGTGGGTATAACTTATTTTGTGAATCTAATTTAATTATTTTACAGTGAGTGTAATCTTAATCTCTTTCCTTTGACTCATTCACATTTAAATAAATATTGTATTAACTATTGATTGTAAATTTTTAATAATAATGGATCCGTTATTATTCTTGTTGTTATTCTTGTTTGGTTGTTTGATTTGTGCTCAGCCAATTTATGAGCAATAACCTTGATGTTTAGTTAAAGGGAACTTACATCACCTTTTAACTGAGGATTTACATTTAGTGACTTCTTGGTTAAAAGGAAATAACACCCCTTTTAGCTATCTCATTTGATTAAGAGGGAGCTTCACTCCTCTTGGTCGTATTCTCCTTTAAAGATGATGGGCTTAAGTTATGATTGAACGGTGGTTTTGATTATTGGTTTAAAGTATTTTAAAAGAGCTTTGATATTTACATAATGATTTAATTGGGTTATATATGGAAAGTAAGTTGTCCTATACTTGGCACTAAAAGCCGATGAGTAGATTGATCCTCTATCTATGAGATCTAGAACCGAAGTGTCTAAGCAAGGATAGGAGCAACCAACGCCCTGACTTACCTGGCTATGTTTTTGGGCGAGGGATAAAGTAAATCGAGAATGTCGGAAACGTGAAAAGTGTAGGAGATTTGATTTCCATAAATGATCTTTATAATTAAGATGGTATGGAAAACATTCGCCTTTCTTGCAGACAATTGTTTTTGACTCATTTAATATGCTTTAAAATATGAAATCCTCCCAAATGTTTTGTGAATATACTTATACCAATAAGATAAGTATATGGATATTTTTCAAGCATTGAAAGAGTATAAGATTTAATTTCCATATACGATCGTTTTGTTACCCCCAATAGTTGATATCTTGACTATCGGTTTCAATACCCTTCTTCCTTTTGTTTTAGGTTTCGATAATCTAAGACGTTTTGTTGCTCATTTAAAGCATTGATATCCTTTATCGAAAATGACATAAATAAAGAGCAAGCGGGGGCCAAGCTATGTGGGGTTGCTCCTATTATGATATTGTCACATCTACTCTAGATTAGTTTTGGTTGTATGTGCACAAAGATGTGAAATACTCAGATACTCGGTAAGGTTGGTGGGGTCAGGCTTGGGGGTTTTCGAGAGCCATTGTAATTCTCAAGTATATTATCTAGAGGTATACTTTCGATAAGAGGGCGCACCCTCCTAGTCATTGTTGGAAAAATTCCTTTTACTTATTTTTGATTCAAATCTTTAGATTGATTCTTTCTTAATTGTATCGCGAAGTGTCTTACGCTCTTCACGGTGTTTAATTATTTATGTCCATTTTTTTATGCTTGGATGTTGTCCTTGTGCGGGGAAACCCATTCTGGGTTTTTGTGATGTGATCTCACCGGTTATTTTGTGTGTTCTACTTTTTTTTTGAATTTACTCATACCAGGCTTATTGTCTGACCCGAATTGTTTGTTTTCCCTAAACTCTCGGGTACTCATTTATATTTGAGTAGTCTGAAAATGACAGATTTCTTTGGGCTCTTTTGTAGATGGTGGACGAGCAGGAGGCTTTTTATCTATCTAGCTACTTATTTCCAGTATTGTGAGATGTTGGCTCTATGTATGTATATTTAAAGGCAGGTTGTTATAACTACCTAGAATGATAGTAGTACTTTTGTTGTAACTCTGATAACTCCATGTTGGGGAGTAACCTTATGCACTGTCTTTTATGTTATATTTAACCATTCCATTATGAGATTATTATTCTTTTCTTATATTTTACCCCATGGCTACTCGTCTTTTAGATACTTGGGCAACGGCACATGATATCATGGGTGTATTAAATGTCGTTCTTAGGTGTCAAAAAGGTGGGTCGTCACGAAGTACAATACATCTTCTATATGTTGTGGTCATGCTCTACTTTGCAGACTCCCTATGATACGACCTCTGCTTCGTAGGTAGCCGGGGTAGGAGTATAAATTTAACCCTATTTATTTTTCCAACTTATAGTCACCTCGCCCATCCTTCCAGAATATGGTCGCAGCTACTTTTATAGTCGATAAAAATAGGTATACATATATCAAGATATAATAAGGTTTTTGAAAAATACTTTCAAAAATAAAAATTATGCCTCTCGTATGTATAACCATCCCCGTTGATCGAGTAACCTAAGCTCCGATACCAAATGTAACAACCCTCCCTGAAATGGGCCAAAATTCCTACCCAGAAAAGGCCCCTCAAAACTTAGAACCATCTCAAAGCTGGCTGATTTTGGGTAAAAATAACAATACAGAGCTATTTATCAATGCAATAAGAATCTCACAACGAAAGGATAAAATATAATGACAATAATAGTACCCGTTTTATTCAAATTTCAAGATTTCATTTAAAACCATAACAAAATATCCATAATACCAAAACCCAATAATAACCATAACAAATCCATGATACAGTATGTCAAAATTACAACATTGTTTTTTATTTCATAAGTACATCAAAAACTATAGAAAATAACAAGTAAATAAATAGGCTATTGCCACAAGTCTCATCAACGTCTCTGCTTTCACCATCGCCTTTCCTAACCTTTATTGCAATAAGGACGGAGTCAGAACAACATATATTTGGTGAATAAAAATCTCGAGCCTTACTATATTAGTACTTGGGTAGTATGATTAAATAAGAATACGCTTACATTTTATACCTACATCATAAGCCTTTTCAAATTTAATCTTGAAGTCTCAATACAAATAAAAAGGCTTCCCGGTTATAAGCCCATAGCCAACTTGCTATTAACCCAATAACCCATATCAATCGTTCATAATATCCTACAATGTAAGTGTAAAATCCCTCATTCTAAGGCTTAAAAATAAGTGCTACTGATGCTGTAGTCATCAATAATATTATTCTCCGATGACAAAATGAGATCAGCGAACAGTATCGTCTAAATCAAAAGCACATGAATACGAAATTTTAAAACACATTTCATTAATAATTCCCATATTTATTGCATAATCCGAAACGTTGTCCAAGTTCAGATAAAAGATAATTAGTATAAAATACTCCAAGAGTAACATATGAAGATGTCCTTAGTTGATCAGAGTTTACTACTAGACGGATACATATTCTTCCATTCCATACATTCAGATAAAATATCATAACAATGCAACGGACCTAAATAGGCATATATAGACTCCTATATAGCTAGCTCTGCCTCCTAACGTCTTCAGAAACTTTACTCGTCGAACCTAAAAACTTGTAAACTTTATTCTTGAACTATTAAATTGGGCATCATAGAGTTAAAGGAAAAAACAAAAACTTCGGATCAAACAAAATGTCTGGTGTGAATAATAATATGTCATCTCGATAATAGAAGTCTAGCGAGACCACGCAGCTGAGCGAACTGGTTTTACCCTCATTAGTATCATCTGAAAATATGTTAGTCACAATCATGCTCCTGCAATCATAATGGTTAAACAAACATAAAATAATCAAATGCATGCATGCTACATGGGTGATCCTGCCTAATCTGTCTAAATCAATTGATTACCTGTCTCTACTTCATAGTTTTTCCAAGGTTACTACAAACCTAACTAACTCGGGCCTACAAAATATACTAAATTCTCTAACTTACCATCGAAGGGAACTGGACCGTCCATCCAAACACAATCATCTTGGTATTAACCTGGTTGTCTGTCAATCTCATAGTTTGCTAGGCTAACTATGAATCTAATGGTTTTGCAAGCTGACCAATAACTTATCTAAGTTATACATTCATTTCTGTGCATAAACCTACTTTTAATTTTACACTTAACACATACCCTACACACTGGAATTGTAGACTAATATCAACTTAGGGTTACATAGTTGAAGTATAGGATGCTACCTACACCAGTCTCATTATCTGGTTGTCTACTTTCTATTTCTTAAGTCAATTTATCCTATCACAATTTTTCTAGTGGTGATTAAAACAATAATTTCACTAGTTAAAATTCTTAGCTAAATACCATCTTTACTTCCTTAGATACATAATTCTTTATTAATGATTTAACCCTTGAAATCATACTTAAAACAAGGAAACTATAACCCTTTATTTTATCCAAAATGTTATGCCAAGATATATGCTTTTATAAAATAGCTTTCATTAGCCTTGAAATCAATTTGAGGTTGTCGCATCTCTAAACCTTAGACTATGAAGCCATATAATAAAGCTAATTAAATTAGTAAAGTGCAGCATTAATATTGCCAACATTGGTTGTCGCACCCCTCTATATGAAATCATTTTAAAGCATTCTGATTTATAAAGCATAAAGCCGACATTCTCTATAGCGCATAGTATAATATATAAATTATAAGGTCCACGTAGTATAAAGCTTTAAACTTGGAAATATGGGAATGTCAACATTGGTAACCTTTGGCATCAATATCATAAAGTCATTGCAATCGGTTATACAAAACCATGGCTATTATACCACCACTATAAAGAATATCGATATTGAAAATAGGCGGCATCATTGCCTCAATAATTTTTATCTCGAAGGTAACATTAGCGACATCAATATGACTGGTATAAAATATGCAGCATCATTGCCATAATACATTTGTCTCAAAAGTAATACTAGCGGCATCACTATAGCCAATATAAAATATGCAGCATTGTTGCCATTACTTAAGGGTTGATAATATAAAACATGCGGCATCAAAATCTTAAGTAGTTGATATTAAAAGCTAGCGGAATTATTAATGTTGACAAAAATGGATGCAGCATAAGTAAGCAGCAAAGGTAAGAGGCATCAATGCCACATATCCTTAATATCAGAAGTATGCAGTTGCAGGGTCAACATCGCATGCTTTAGCTTTACGTCGTATTGATATGTAACAAGATTGTTCATGCCGAAGTTGATTTAATGCCGAAAGCCTATAACTATACTTCAACCTGAACAGAATCATTGCATACCAACATAGTTGATATCGTATGCTTCCCTTATGGTTGATGACGACATTGATAACTGCGAAATGGAAGGACTTTGGCACGGATTAATAACAACATAGCAATCTAGTAATTATAATAAAAATGGTTATTTATCCATATAAAGTATTTCTCTTCACATACTCCCATCCTTTACCGAATTGCTATTGGATAATAATTTGCTTTACCAAATGTTTTTAGAAAACTACTATGAATCAGAATTAACGTTTCCAAAATAATTTGCAAACCATTAAGTTTATATTATTATTTTAATACAATTATTAAGCTTTTCTAGCCTAATAAATCCATATAAAATCAAAAACACTTGGGAAAAATTCCAAAAAATTACAATAAATCGAAATTAACATATTCTTTAACGTATAAAAATTTCGGGAGTAAAAAAATTATTTAATTATTTTTAATAATTAAAACCCAAAATAAATCATTTTCCTCACTTGGAAAATTTATAAAATATTCATACTTGCTTGGAAAAAGAAATTAAAAAATCGGTTCTAAAATAATGTTATAAACATCATGTTCAAATTTCAAGCCATTTGGATGTCATAAACTAGGTTTTTCACACTTAAATCCTATTATTTAATTCCATAATGACTCCAATACTTATTCATTCAAGCATCTAATCAATTATAATATGACATAACAACAACATAGGATTCGGGCTTAATCAGAAAACCAAAATAAACATACACTTATGAGTTTGAGAATTATTATTCACCTTGATTAGATAAAGAGATCAAGATTTAAGTGTTGATTTGATCCACTTGAGCTTTATCCTTTAATTTCCTTGCCTTTTCTCTTCTTGAATCTCTTAGCAATAGCTGGCCTTGTCGTTATTTTAGTTTATATGAAGTGATTATTAATGAGGAAGTGAGAATGGAAGGGTTTATGTTTAGGAAATAAGGTTTTTTCCAATTTTCCCCTTACATTATTCCTTCTTATTTAAGTTATAATCAACCTTACTAACTTATTGATTAAGGCATGACCTATTTAATTGTCAAATCTAATTTCTCTTACTTCAACAAATTATTTTATCTAATTTATCTAATTAAATATTCAAAAAAATGTTACTCAAAATTAGGGGTGTTACATACTCCCATCCTTGAAATTACGATAACATACACAACAAACATATAACACAGATATAAAACACACCATTATAACAAATCAGGATAGTGACTCTAATCGTGTCCTCCATTTTCCAAGTACAGTTTTTCTCACCACTAAACCTTCACTAATCTGACGGTCTTGTTCCTTAACTTTTTTTCATCCTTAGCTATAATACGAAATGGATATCTAACTAAAGTCATATCCAGTTCCCTCACTAAATCTTCCAATGCAGCCGTAGTTAGTCTCTAGATCACTAACACGCTTCCTAAGATGTGAAACATAAAAAATATTGTAAACTCTTGCCAAACCGCTCGATAACTCTATCCTATAAGCGGGTTTCCTAATCCTTTCTATAATAGGAAATGATCCAACAAACTTAGGTGCCAATTTACCTGACTTCCCAAATTGAATTACACCTTTCATTGGTGATACCTTAACAAAAACATGATCTCCAATTAATTTATCTCCTGTCTCTTCATTTCCCTTATGTGACCTTGGCAACCCATCAATGATCCATAGAAATAGAATCCCATTTCCATACCGGTATATTGAAAGGCTAAAGCAATCCACACTTGGCTTTTGATGCTCGGCTTTTACTTACTGGAAATTTAGTCATTGCTTTACCCATAGGCCTACATCCTTTTTCATAACTTATTAGAAGAAATTTCTCTTCATGTCCCGTTACATCTTAGTTCCTTTAGTATGAATCGTAAACTTTGACCGATGACACTCCCTAAGAATTTCCTCCTTAAGTCTCCCGCCACTGGAACACACAATCGTCCTTTCTCAACCATCCATTATGGTCAAGATAAAATTATTTCAAATCATTAATTTTAGCTCCACCTTTGAGCCTTCTGGTTCGTTCAGCTAATAATGGATCATCTCTCTATTTAAAAGCAATCCTTTCAATCATTACTGGTCAAACTTCTAAATGAGACAACGTAGTAGTTTGCTGACTAGAACTAGCTGTCAACCTTAGTTACACACTACAAGTAGTCAATGCTTCTAAATCTTTTCACTCCGCTAACATTGCTAATACCGTGTTTTGATGTTTTTTGCTAAGTGCGTCAACCACTTTGTTTCCTTTCCCTGACGTATACTCAATACCAAAAATCATAAGCTACTATAAAATCTAACCACCTCTGTTGTCTCATATTCAACTCCTTCCGACAAAATAAATATCTCAAAATATAGTGATCCATAAATAGCTCGAATCTTTCTCCAAAGAGGTGTCTCCACACCTTCAAAGAAAAGATTACAGATGCCAACTCCAAGTCGTGAGTCGGATACCTAACTTCATGCGGTCTAGGCTGTCGAGAAGCGTAGACAATAAATTTACCTTATTGCATCAACATAGCTCCTAATCCTATTCCGCATGCATCAGTATACACCACCAAATCTTGATTCCCATCTGGATAACTAACATGGATGCATTGATTAATAATTTTAGCTTCAGGAATGCCTCCTCACATTTATCGGTCCAAACATACTTCATATCCTTCCTTGTTAGTTTAGCCATCAATGCTGTTATACGAGAGAAATTCTTGATAAATCTATGGTAATAGCCAGATAATCCAAGAAAAATCTTTATCTCGGTCATCGTCTCGGGTCTCTTCCAATTATTAACAACCTCAATCTTAGATGGATCTACCGACAATCCTATTTCTAAGACTACATAATCAAGAAACTTCATTCTTTCTTCCAAAAAAGATATTTTGAAAACTCGGCTTTTAATTGATATTACCTCAACGTCTTAAGCACTATTCTAAGATGAGTCTCATGATCTTGCTCATTCCTAGGATATATCAAGATATTATCTATAAATATTAACACGAACATCCAAATGCTCTTGGAAGATCCGATTCATCAAACCTACAAAGAAAGCAGGCTCGTTAGTCAACCTGAATGGCATTACTGACCACTCGTAGGAAACATATCTTGTTCGGAATGCCATCAAAGGGATACTATCCTCCACCACTCTCAATTGATGGAACCCTATCACCAAATCCAACTAGGAAAATACTTTGGCTCTACTCAACTAATCAAATAAATCATCTATTCTTGGCAGAAAATATTTATTCTTAATCGCTTCTCATTCAGCTTATGATAATCGATGCACATTCTCAACGACCCATCTGGTTTCTTCACGGACACCATGGTCATTCCCTAAGATGAACTGCTTGGTCTAATGAATTTTTTCCCCTTCTAAGTCCACCAGTTGCACCTTTAACTCCTTCATCTCAGTAGGTGTCATTCTGCTAGGCGGTCTACTTATGGGTTCAGCTCCAAACTACAAGTTATATTTGAAACTCAATAGCTCATTTTAGTGGTAATCTTATCACTGGCTCAAAGACGTCTGCAAACTATCTATTGACAAAAATTCGATTCAATGCGTCTTCTTCCTTCAATGCACCCAATAAAGCACAAACATCAAAATTCGAGTTCTCCACTGAGTATATAATTCGATCGCTACTATTAGGGTGTCTAAGTGATATTTTCCTATCTTGGAAAAATATCCTAGCATCATACCTGCTTAACCAATCCATACCCAATATATTCCAAAGCCTACAAAATCAAACGCATGCAAACTGTAGGCAAATATTTGACCTAACAACTCAAACTATAAAGGGTCACATCTTATCCCAAATGTTGTATGCCCTTCTATCAGATTCGCAACCCTTAAGGAAGTAACAAGGTATTATGGTTCTAAACTAAGCTTATCTATAAAAAATGAGAGATAAAAGAATGTGATGCACCAATATCAAACAATATCCTAACAGGTATGCCATGAATCAAAAGTGTACCTTCCATCATAGCCTTCGCCTTCTCCTTTGTTGTCGGTCTCAAAGTAGACGGTTCCAAAGCAAAATTATTCCTTTCTCAACCTTAGCTGGTTCTCTACATCGATTCTTGTAATACGATGTCTGGTCATAGTTGAAGCACTTAATGTTCTTATTTCCAATGACCATCCTTCCATTCTCGGAACGACATCATTGGCAAAGTGTCTTTTTTGTCACAATTATGGCAAATAACTTTAGCTTTTCCCTTTTAGGCAACTCCACTCTTTTGAGCTCTCTTTTTCGGAAAGAACTTTCTTTTCTGACCTTGAACGTCCCGAGCCTCTGCTGGCTTATTATTACTGAAAGCACAATCATCTCTTCGCTCATCAATGCCATCTGCACTAGTACATGACAAGGGCTCTAAGATGCGGTAATGTTGCTCTGGCAAGTTCTAGTTTCAATCCTCTAATGAACTTTTCATTCCTCTCGACCACCGTATCCACGGTGGCATACCCATATCTAGACAGCTCCTCAATTCTGGTTGCATATCTTCAAATCATCTCCTGATATCAGCACAAGTCAAGTTCTCCTCTGGTACCCCCACAATTACACTATTCCACTAGTACAACACATCTTCTTGCAATTGCCTAGATGGAAATCTCCTCTTTTGCTTATCGTTTAAACCTAAATCAACAAAAATTCTTTCATAGTGAAACAACCAATTCTCGACTTCGATAGCACCCTCTGTTCCAATAAATGGCTTTCCTCTAAGTCTTGCATAATCCCGACTCAGCACATCATAGTTATTAAACACTGAAACTTCAAGATTTGCTCCTCCAGCATTATCACCAACTAATCCAGTTGCAAGTGCAGCTTGTATTATGTTGACAAAGAATTGGTACATAGCTTCCATATCTACCGACGGTATTCCAGCACCCACATTAGCAATTGTTTGTCGACACGGGTCATTCCTACTAGTGTTGGGTCTAACATTTCCATTGGCTATGGTGATTCCTCCACCGAGATTCACTCTTTCATTTTCTGCTTCCATATCTTACTTTCCTTAAATTCACATTTAAACCATTGTTAAACTTGGAAGAATGGTCAACAGACACACATAAACATACACACTCACTTATATATATATATATATATATATATATATATATAGAGAGAGAGAGAGAGAGAGCGCAAATTCAAGTACATTACTATAGCGTTATCCCATACCTCAATCTCATTTTCAGCTTCATTTGGATTATGTTTTCAAAACTCTTTTAAAGTTCAAAATTCTTTTGGTTTTACATAAACCTTTGCTCTGATACCAAGTTGTAACATCCTTCATTTTGAGGCCTAAAAATAAGCGCTACTGATTTGCAATCATCAATGGTATTATTTTTCGGTGACAAAATAAGATTAGTTATTAGTATCGTTAATATCATAAGCACATAAATACATTTTTTTTAAAATACATTTCATTAATAATTACCATATTCATTACATAAATCCCAAACGTTGCCCAAGTTAAGATAAAATATAATTATTATAAAATAATCCAAGAGCGACATATGAAGATGCCACTTGGTTGATCAGAGCTTACCACTAGACAGATAATATTCTACCATTACATACATCAAGACAAAATATCATAACACAGCGGACCTAAATAGGCATATATAGACTCCTATATAGTTAGCTCTGCCTCTTGCACATCTTCAAAAGCTTTATTCATCATATCTAAAATGTTGTAAACTTATTCTTGAACTACTCAAATGAGCACTCGAGGGTTAAAGGGGAAAAACAAAAACTTCAGATTAGACAAAAAGTCAGGTGTGAATAATAATATGTCATCTTGATAATAGATATCAAGTGCGACCACGCTGTTGAGCGGAATGAGTTTTCCCCTCACTAGTACCATCTGTAAATATGTTAGTCAGAATCATGCTCTCATAATCACTATGGTTAAACAAACATAAAATAATCAAACGCCTGCGTGCTACATAGGTAATTCTAATCAATTTGTCTCAATCAATTAATTGTCTGTCTCTACTTCATTTTTTTCCTAGTGTTACTACAAATCTATATTGTTGACTCGGGCCTATGAGATATACAAAATTCTCTAACTTATCGTTAGAAGGAAACTTGACTGTCCATCCAAACATAATCATCTTGGTGTTAATCCGACTGTCTGTCAATCTCATAGATTTGCTAGGCTCACTATCAACGCAATGGCTTTGCAGGCCACCAATAACCTATCTAGGTTATATTTTCCTTTCTATGTGTAAACCTACTTTTAGTTTTACCCTTAACAAATCCTTACGCACTAGAATTGTGGACTAATATAATTAGGGGCTAAAAGTTGAAGTATAGGATGCTACTATACACCAGTCCCATTATCTGGTTCTCTACTCTATGTTCCTTGAGTTAATTTATCGTACCATAATTTATATACTGGTTATAAGAACAATAATTTCACCGTTAAAATTTTAGGCTAAATACCCTCTTTACCGCCTTGAATACATAATTCTTTATTGATGATTTAACCTTTGAAATCATACTTAAAACAAGAAAATTACAGCTCTTTATTTTATCCAAAATACTATGCCAAGATATATGTTTTTATAAAATAGCTTATATTAACTTCGAAATCAATTTGCGGTTGTCGCACCTCTAAACCTTGGGCTATGAAGTCATACAATAAAGCTAATTGAATTAACAAAGTGCGACATTAATATTGCCGACATGGATTGTCGTGCCCCTCTATATCAAATCATATTAAACCATTTTGATTTATAAAGCATAAGGCCATAAGGTTGATATTATCTACTTCGCATAGTATAATATATAAGTTATAAGGTTTGCATAGTATAAAGCTTTAAACTTGGAAATATAGGAATGTCGACATTGATAACCTTCGGCATCAATATCATAAAGTCATTGCAGTCATTCATATAAAACCATGGCTGTTATACTACCACTATAAAGAATGGTATTGAAAATAGGCGGCATCATTGCCTCGATGGTTTTATCTCTAAGGTAATATTAGCATCATTACTATGGTCGATGTAAAATATATAGCATCATTGCTATAATACCTTTGTCTTGAAAGCAATACTAGCACCATTACTATAGCCGATAAAACATGTCGCGTTATTATCATTACTTAAGGGTTGACGAACATGCGACATCAAAATCTAAAGGAGTTGATTTTGAAAACTAGCGGAATCATTAATGTCGACATAAATAGATGCGACATAAGTAAGCGACAAAGGTAAGCGGCATCGTCACCAACTTTCCTTAATGTTGGAAGTATGTAGTTGTAGAGTCAATACCGCATGCTTTGGTCTACGTCGGTATTGACATGTTACGAAATTGTTCATGCCGAAGTTGATATAATGCCGAAAGCCCATAGTTGTACTTTAATCTAAATGATCTCATTACATACTAACATAATTGATATCGTGTGCATCGTATGCTTCCCTTCTGATCGATGATGACATTGATTAATAACAACATGACAATCTTGTAATTATTATACAAACTGTTATTTAACCATATAAAGTAATTTCTCTTTACCTACTCCCATCCTTTGTTGAAGTGCTATTATTTACTTCACCAAATCTTTTTTAGAAAACTACTATGAATCAGAATTATCGTTCCCTAAATTATGTGCAAACCATTAAATTTTTATTACTATTTTAATACAATTATTGAGCCTTTCTAGCCTAAGAAATTAATATAAAATCTAAACACTTGAAAAAATTACCAAAAATCATAATAAATCGGAATTCACATATTATTTAACATATAAGATTTTGAGACCAAAAGCAATATTTAAATTATTTTAATAATTAAAACTCAAAATAAACCGTTTTTCTTACTTAGGAAATTCATAAAATATTCGTACTTGCTTGGAAAAGTATAAAATTAAAAACATACTTGTAAAATAATATTATAAATATCATATATAAATTTCAAGCCATTTGGATTTCATACACTAGGTTTTTCACTCTTAAAACCCATTAATTAATTCCATAATAAATTAAATAATCAATCATTCAAGCATATAATCAACCAATTAATTATAAAATGGCATAAAAACAACATGTAATTCAGGCTTAATTATAAAACCGAAACAAACATATACTTGTGAGATAGATAACTATTATTCACCTTGATTAGATAAAAAGATTGAGATTTAACCATTGATTTGTTCCCCTTGAGCTTTATCCTTTAATTTCCTAGCCTTTTCTCTTTTTAAATCTCCTAGCAATGGCAGCCTTGTCTTTGTATTAGTTTGTATGAAGTGATTGTGAATGAGGAAGTGATAACGAAAGGGTTTATGTTTAGGAAATAAATTTTTCCTATTTTGCCCCTCACATTATTCCTCCTTCTTATTTAAGTTATAATCAATCTTATTAACTCATTAATTAAGGCATGACTTATTTAATTGTCAAATCTCATTTCCCTTATTTCAACACATTATTATTTTTTATTTATCTAATTAAATATCAATAATAATGTTATTCAAAATTAGGAGTATTACAGTAAGAGTTAGTACTCAAGTCACTTAATACCTTTTAATGAGAATTAGGTAGACTTTACCATTTATTACCTTATTTAAGACATATCCACATTATTTCTATCTATAATTCGAAGGCAGACTTCTCACTAGTAACTATCAAATTGACATTGCACGAAATCTCTTCAGTCACTTAATACTTCCTATTGAGGTAGCCCCTTTCCTGAGATTTCCTCTACCGTTCCTAACCCATGATCCCGACCATTTACTACTTCCTACATAGAGAATAGGCGGCCCTCACACAACCACTTATTACCTTCAATCTTTGAAGCAGGTTCTTCGTATAATGACCCATATCTACGGTGACGTCTCACATTAGCCCGACTATTCGTATATAAAGTAGACATAATAGTTAGGCATGTTTACTATACAGAATCTGAGGCTAACCTCGCATCATCGTGGTTACTTATTATAGACGATGTCTAACATCTACCCCAAAGTCACATTAGCGGTAGCCAAATTAGCTGGATAGACTCCCGTGTGCTTTTGAGTGACCTTATATCCCTATAACTTAGTTATAATTTACACCACACTCACATATGTTATCACATATCCCACTGTTTACATCATCAAAGCCTTATAAGAAATCATTTTTATTCGCCTTTAGCATTAATTACCTTCCTAAAGGAGGTCTAATGATAATTAATAATCTAATTAACTACGTAATTGGTATGTTATGATTGTACGTTATTTATGCTCATACACACACGTGCATGTATGTGCGTTTAACACTATCTAAGCATGCAGAATTTACGCCCTAAATTAGTGTTTGAATGTCAACTTTTTCAACAATTATATAAGTCTCACTCCATATTGTCGACAATACCAAAATTCCAATCTTTATGTTTAAATTTCCAATTAATAGACTTGTATACCATAAAAATTTAAACTCAAATTATTACGTCAAAATAATGGAATATATATTGATAATATAAACTTACAATTCCAATTTTACACTATATTCAACTTCCTTTTCATATAAAAATAAACAAGGGAATTTCTACTAATTTATGGGAATAAACGGTACAAATTATGAATAAAATTCGTGTCAGTCGTGAGATGGTGGTTTTGATGACAACAACCTTAGAATCGATTATAAAATACAAATACAAATAGTATAAGTTTAGATATATATGTATATGCAGGATTTAACCATGCAGGTAACAAGAATGTAGACTGTACAATATAGAGATTCAAGATATCAAGATTGAAGACTCATGAGTATCAAGATTATCAAGAGTTCAAGTGATTTATTATTTTATAAATTTTGTTAAAACTCGTAGAAAAGCACTGGCATATTAAAATCCAATTTATTCGTGGAATGGAATCCACTTCGAGCCTGTTAAAGGGATGGAACCCTAAGTAAGATGGAACTTATGAAAAATCTAGTGGAACATAGTTTTGTATCCACTAACTTTTTATTCAAAATGATTTTTCAAAATTATATCCCATTTTCAAAATGATTTCTAAACCTTCCTTTTAAAAAGCATCAAAAACATCTATCCTGATTTCAAATACTTTTAGCCTCAAAATAATCTTGAATTTCAAAATCAAATTATCCTTAGTTTTAAACTATCTTTTAAAA
Source organism: Allium cepa (assembly GCA_030765085.1). Lineage (NCBI taxonomy): Eukaryota > Viridiplantae > Streptophyta > Magnoliopsida > Asparagales > Amaryllidaceae > Allium > Allium cepa. The sequence continues at coordinate 381,469,618 of CM060944.1, read as the reverse complement.
CAAAAGTATATTTAATTTTTTTAATATTTATATATTTAGATTAAATATAATATTATAGTAAAATTCTATATATATATATATATATATATTATTCTTTATATTTATGTATTTTAATTATAGTCAAGTATATTTATAAAGTTTAAAATAGTTTTAATATAAGATATAGGTTATTTTCAAAGAAAATTAAAATACCAAAAATCCCTTTGGGATGTCGACATACTAAAGTACCACATGTCGACATGGTGTCAATTGAGTTCAAAATTTAAATTTCAAAAGAAGTGTCTATTCGTCATAACTCTTCACGAATGGACATGGCTGTTGTTCTTCTATAAATAGGGGTTAGTTTCAACGAATTTTAGTTCAGTTTTTTCTAGTTTTTCACTCTTCTTCTTCTTCCATATTTCTATATATATATATATATATATATATATATTCTTATCATTACTCTGCCGAAATCAACATTGAATCTAACTAGATTATCTCTGGTTTGATTCTCTATCATTATATCAACAAGATCCTCAGTGCTATTCAGAGTTATAGGCTTTTTGTAATCAACTTAGCGAGAAAAGGTGTGATTGTGGCCTTGGAAATCAATCAAGCGAGATAAGGTGTGATTGTAGCCTTGGGAAATCAATTGGGTGAACTTGTTGCCTGGGAAATCAAGTGTCTCTACCCAGTGGATTGTGATTCTGGAGGGTGTACCTCGTTGCCTTGAAATCGAGGGTGTAATTATAAAGATTGTTTTTTGAAAGGAAATTCGTACTTGTGTGCGGGACTGGATGTAGGGTAACTCCAAACAGTAGAAAATCCGGTGTGTTCTTTCCTTTACTACTTTTACTTTATATTTGCATCTGTGTTTGATTCTGTGATCATATCTGTGTCTGAATATTGTATACATTTGTGTTCAAATTAACAAAAACTCAAAAAGATTTAACAATTCTCTAAAACACTATTCACCCCCCTCTAGTGTTTATTCTAGCCTTAAGATCTTTAATCCGCATTTCTCACATTTGGTATCAGAGCAAGGTTTTCAAAGTCTCATAATCCGATTTTTGAAATTTTTTTAAAATGGCTATGTTTGTTAATACTAGTTTAGAAATATTCAGATCATCATTGTCTTTTGAGTCTGCATATAATCAATGTTCAAATTCAAGTTGTCTACCAAATTGTTTGATGCGTAGGAATCATGCTTTATGGCTATTGAGGAATGAATACACAACAGACAAATTGTGCAGATCAGAAAGGACAAATGGATACTCGATGGTGGATGTTCAAGACACATGACTGGGAATCCAGATATATTAAATGATATATATAATATACAAAGACGGAGGACTGGTTAACTTTGGCGATAATTCAAAAGGATATGTTATTGGCATCGGCAAAGTCGGTAACTCTGAAACTCCTATTATTACTAATGTTTTGCTAGTTAAAAATCTGAAACATAATCTGCTAAGTATAAGTCAACTTTGTGATAAATGATATAAAATTAAATTTGAAAAAGATAAATGTCACATTGAAGATAACAATTCAACCATAATATTTGAGGGAGTTAGGAAAAAGAATATTTATATTCTTAGTATGAAAGTTTCAAATGATAACTTATGTCTTTTGGCAAATACAAGTGACCCTTGGATTTGGCATAAGAGATTTGGGCATTTGAATTTCAAACTCTTATCTAGACTGTCAAAACATGATCTAGTAAGAGGTCTTCCTAAAATGAATTTTAAAAAAGATAGTCTATGTGATGCATGTCAATTAGAAAAACTTAGAAAAATTTCCTTTAAATTAAAAGATATGATTTCAACTTCAAAACCTCTTGAATTACTTCACCTTGATTTATTTGGTCCATCTCAAATTCTGTCAATAAATCATAGTAAATATGTTTTTATAACTGCAGATGATTATTCTAGATTTACATGGACAATATTTTTGAAATATAAAATTGATATTTTTGAATGTTTTAAGAACTTTACAAAAAGGATTAAAAATAAACTTTCTCTAAAAATTATAACCATTCGTAATGATCACGGTGGTGAATTTGAAAATGAAAAGTTTGAGGAATTCTGCAATGAAAAGGGAATAACTCACAATTATTCATTTCCAAGAACTACACAACAAAATGGAGTAGTGGAACGTAAAAATAGGACGATTCAATAGTGTGCGAGAACTATGCTTTCAGACAGTAGATTACCAAAGAATTTTTGGGCAGAAGCAGTTGCTACCGCCTGTTATATTTTAAATAGAATTTTAATTAGACCTTTAACTAATAAGACTTCTTATGAACTTCTTCACTCAAAGAAACCTAAAGTATCTTATTTTAGAATTTTTTGAAGTAAATGTTTTATTTTAAATACTAAAGATAACTTAGATAAATTTGATCCTAAATCCGACGAAGATATCTTTATCAGATATTCTAATAGAAGTAAAGCGTACAGAGTATTTAATTTAAGAACTAACACCATCGAAGAACGATGCATGTGTCATTCGATGAAAATTTCAAAAACTTTGAAGATTCAAATGATGAAGATGATTTAATTACTCAAAATTAAGAGTCAACTGAAACTAATAATGAAATTAATCATCCTAATAAAAGGACTAAACTTTCAAAAGATCATCCTATTGAAAATATATTAGGAGACATGCAATCTATAGTTAAAACTTGAAATCAACTAAGTCAAATGAGTAATGTAGCTTTTATATCAACTATTGAACCCAAAAATCCTAAAGAAGCATCAACTAATGATTCATGGATTCTGGCTATGCAAGAAGAACTAAATCGATTTACTAGAAATGTTGTTTGGGAACTTGTTTCTAAACCTGAAGATAAAACTATAATTGGAACTAAATAGGTATATAAAAATAAAATGAATGAACTAGGAGAGGTAGTTAGAAATAAAGCACGTTTAGTCACTCAAGGTTTTTATCAAAAAGAAGGAATATATTTTGATGAAACCTTTGCTCCCGTAGCAAGATTAGAAGCCATTAGGATTCTACTTGCTTTTGCAAAATCATAATAATTTCAAATTATATCAAATGGATGTTAAAAGTGCCATTTTAAATGGATTTGTAAAAGAGAGTATATGTTGAACAACCACCACTTTTTGAAAATGAAAAATTACCTAATCATGTTTACAAACTTAAGAAAGCTTTATATGGCCTAAAACAAGCTCCTAGAGCCTGGTATGATAGACTAAGATCTTACTTATTACAATCAAATTTTGAAATTGGTAAAGTAGATAATACTCTTTCTATAAAAAGAAGTAAAAATAATATTCAACTAGTACAGTTTACGTAGATGATAACTAACTTTGAAATGAATAAAGAATTTTCTGAAATAATAACAAAAGAGTTTGTGATGAGTCATATGGGTGAATTAAATTTCTTTTTTGGATTACAAATACAACAACTAGATAATGGTATCTTTATTAGTCAAGAAAAATATGCTAAAGACCTAATTAATAAATTTGGTTTGACTACCGTGAGTGGAAAATCCACTCCCATGGCAACCAATGAGTACCTTAGTAAAGAAGATCTCTCGAAAGACGTAGATCAAAAGTTATATAGAGGAATGATTGGATCACTACTCTATATTACCGCTAGTAGACCTGATATCATGCATAGTGTTTGTCTTTGTGCAAAATATCAATCCCAACCTAAAGAGACCCACTTAAAAGCCGTAAAACGTATCATAAGATATGTTAAACACGCTTCTGACTATGATTTATTTTACCCTAAAAATGATTCCTTTGACTTCATATCTTACTGTGATGCCGATTATGCTGGTTGTAAATTAGACCGAAAAGGTACAAATGGAACTTGTCACTTTTTGGGGGCGTTCTCTGATTTCCTGGTTTAGTAAAAAGAAAAACACAGTTTCTTTATCAACAACTGAAGCATAATATATTTCTGCTATTTTGGCTTGCTCTCAAGTAATATATACGCAACAAACTTTAAAAGATTATGGTTTAATTTTTTCGAAATCACCAATTTATTGTGATAATACTAGTGCGATAAATTTATCCAAAAATACTACTCAACATGCTCGAACTCAACATATTGATATCAGACATCATTTTCTCATAGGTAATATAAGCAAGGAAGTAATCACTCTAGATTATATCAATTCTGAGAATCAAATTGCTGATATCCTAACAAAACCATTAAATGAATCTACATTTACTAAATTAAGAAGAGAATTAGGTATTTGTTCAATAACTGAAATATAAAATATACATAAACAAAAGCATAATTAAAATTAAATCAATTAATAAAAAATTTAAAGGACCATGTCGACATACCCCCCAAACCCATGTCGATATATAACGTTTTTTATTTTTAAAATTTTTTTCCCACCAAAATTCAAAATAATTGGTTATATATTCTTCTCATTTTCGAAATTTTATCCATCCTTTCTGTTATTTCTCTATTCTATCCTCTGAAATCAAATAATCAATGGCCTCCTCTTCAAAATCAAACAAAAATTCTACCTTTTCGTTTCCTTCTCCCACTTCTGGTCCATTTCAACGTACTACTCTCGCTCGTGTGACAAAAATGGAGGATTCTTTAAAGGATGCACTTCAGTTAATGACTGAAATCCAAGTAATGCAATTTCGAATGGTCAAGGAATAAGAGAGACAAGGCAAAATCCTTAGGAATTTGCAAAAATTTCTAATGGACAATCATGCTAACCCGATCTTGATTGAAGAAGACTCTTCAGGAGATCATGTACAAAAGGCCAACGATGAAGAAGAAGAACCCATGGAAGATGTGCACGCGGAGGATGACGACAAAGTCGTGTGCGTTGGAGAAGTGTGTTTTGACAAAGATGGGAATCTTGTCGAACAACGTGGAAATTTCTATTTCTACTATCTAAACTGTTCGAATCATAGATATCCTATGTTCAATAACACACATTAGTTTCTTCTCTTTCTTTATCATTGTTGTATGTTTCTTCTTACGTTTCCCACGAAAATGTAAATATAACTATATGATTAATAAATAAATTGTATTCTTATATATGTTCTTCTCTATTAATAAATATAACTATATGGTTATTATATACTTAGAAAGTTAGTAGTTTAGGATTGGATTTATTATTAGATCTAAGTATTGATTATTTATGATAACACTATATAATCACATGTCATAGAGTATTAGATTTAGGGGGAGTTATATAGTTTGGAGTTATATAGTTTAGAGTTAGTTTTTTTATTGATGACAAAGGGGGAGAAGTATAAAATATGGTAGTTAGGCATAGATTAAGAGGGAGTTATTAGGATAGAAGTAATATTTTATAAACAAAGGTTGTCACCATCAAAAAAAGGGAGATTGTTAGTTCGTGAGATGATGGTTTTGATGACAACAACCTTAGAATAGATTATAAAATATAAATACTAACAGTATAAGTTTTGATATATATATGTATATGCAGGATTTAACCATGCAGGTAACAAGAATGAAGACTGTACAATATAGAGATTCAAGATATCAAGATTTAAGACTCATGAGTATCAAGAATATCAAGAGTTCAAGTAATTTATTATTTTAGAATTTTTTTTAAAACTCCTAGAAAAGCACTGGCATCTTAAAATCCAATTTATTCATGGAATGGAATCCACTTTGAGCCTGTTAAAGGGATGGTAAGTAGGATGGAATCTACGAAAAATCTAGTGGAACATTGTTTTGTATCCACTAACTTTTTATTCAAAATAATTTTTCAAAATTATATACTGTTTTCAAAATGATTTCAAAACCTTCCTTTTAAAAAGCATCAAAAACATCTATCCCGATTTCAAATACTTTTAGCCTCAAAATAATCTTGAATTTCAAAATCAAATTATCCTTGGTTTTAAACTATCTTTTAAAATAAAAGTATATTTAATTTTTTTTAATATTTATATATTTAGATTTAAATGTAAAATTATAGTAAAATTCTACATATATATTATTCTTTATATTTACTTATGTATTTTAATTATAGTCAAGTATATCTATAAAGTTTAAAATAGTTTTAATATAAGATAAATGTTATTTTCAAAGAAAATCAAAACACCAAAAATCCCTTTGGGATGTCGACATACTCAAATACCCCATGTCGACATGGTGTCAGTTGAGTTCAAAATTTAAATTTCAAAAGAAGTGTCTATTCCTCATAACTCTTCACGAATGGACATGGCTGTTGTTCTTCTATAAATAGGGGTTAGTTTCAACGAATTTTAATTCAGTTTTTTCTGGTTTTTCACTCTTCTTCTTCTTCCATATTTCTATATACATATTCTTACCATTACTCTGCCAAAATCAACATTGAATCTAACTAGATTATCTCTGCTTTGATTCTCTATCACTATCTCAACAAGATCCTCAGTGCTTTTTAGAGTTATAGGCATTTTGTAATCAACTTAGCGAGAAAAGGTGTGATTGTGGCCTTGGAAATCAATCAAGCGAGATAAGGTGTGATTGTAGCCTTGGGAAATCAATTGGGTGAACTTGTTGCCCGGGAAATCAAGTGTCTCTACCCAGTGGATTGTGATTCTGGAGGGTGTACCTCGTTGCCTTGAAATCGAGGGTGTAATTGTAAAGATTGTTTTTTGAAAGGAAATCCGTACTTGTGTGCGCGACTGGATGTAGGGTAACTCCAAACAGTATAAAATCCGGTGTGTTTTTTCCTTTACTGCTTTTACTTTATATTTGCATCTGTGTTTGATTCTGTGATCATATCTATGTCTGAATATTACATACATTTGTGTTCAAATTAACAAAAAAGTCAAAAAGATTTAACAATTCTCTAAAACACTATTCACCCCCCCCCTCTAGTGTTTATTCTAGCCTTAAGATCCTTAATCTGCATTTCTCATAATTCGTACCTTCCACACTATTCCTTAGTCAAAAACTTTTTTATCAGATTCACAGAAAAAGAATAAGAAGTGAAATAGAAGGTAAAATTATCGAAAATGCATATCTACACAATTCCATTATTTTGATATAAACGATTGAGATTTCAATATAGAATTGACATTTCACATTGGATGAATTTTGGGGATTTATAATATGATGTTTTCGCAAACCAAAACTCCCCAAGACATATTCAAATCCAAACTATACTAATCAATTACTAAAATGGAAAGAAATTAGATTTCCACTCATAGTATATCCTTAGCTTACCTACTTTAGATTTGACACGCCTTTGGAAATCTCTAATAGAACTCTTCTTTTTGATATATACGATAAGAGATTTGTATACGTAGGTTAGATTCAGAAATTGGGGGATGGAAGGAGAATAGATTGAGAAAATAAACAATAAACAAAAATCGATATATATATATATATATATATATATATATATGATTTCTTACCTGAAATCCTAATGGACCTGAATCTACGAAAATACGAACTGATGGAGCTTTGCTAATGTTCCCAAATATTTTGTGAAAAAAATAAGGGGCTAGGCTCTCATGTATAGTGGTTAAAATTTACCAGAACAATCAGATTTAAGTCAGTTTGATATTATAAAAATCTGGATGTTCGTTATATAAAAAACCCTAGCCACCATTGCTCACAATCGGTCAACCGCCGCTTCCACCGATCAATTACCAGCGGTCGATTAGCTCAAGTGGAGCAGCCGACTGATTTAGTCTTATTTTAGGAAGTTTGCATTGCCGTTGATTTTTAATTACTTCATTCCTTAATTACATTTTAATGTTAACATTAATTTTTAACGTTTATTTAACCCCCAAGTCTAATTACTATTTTTTGTATTTCAAATTTTAAAATTAATTATTAATTATTCATTTGAATTTGAATTTTATATAAATTATTTTAAATCCGAAAACTTCAAGCGTCCATAACTTTTCCGTTTGAGCTCCATTTTCAACATATTATATATGGAAATTGATCGAAATTTCGCCATGTATGAGACGACATCGCTTTCGTGGTCAGATTCTAGCTTTTGCAAAATTTTCATTTTTATCTCTATCTTATTTAATTTAATTTATTTAATTTATTTATTTATGGTTAATTTTATGAGGTGCTGCAAGCATTAAAACAAACAGTTAAAGTGCAATCCTCATAATTATGTAGAAGTTAAGCAAAATAATTACCTCCTTGATGGTAATTTTGAAACCATTTAAACTTGTCAATTCATAATTAAACAAGCACACAATGACGTAATTATTCAATACGTAAATTAGTGTTGTGAGATCTTAAAAAATCTAACTACGTAATTATTCAATATGTAAATTAGTGTTGTGAGATCTTAAAAAATCTAATTACATCATTCTCGATGAATATAATGAAGAACCGATATTAAAAGCATCAAGGAAGGAATGATACTCAAAGAAACAGACATATACCCAAGAAATAAAGGGAGAACATCAAGATCCATGGATCAGTACTGATCCATCAACTCGATTGTTTTTGACTTGTTTTTTCCTCCTATTCTCTTGGATCTTGATATTGACGTATTCTAACGGACTTGCAATGAAGGTTGACGACTCCAAGGCCTAATAACGACCAACTACAACCATATTTTGGTCTACATATAATATAAAAAGGATCTTGCCAAATTGTTGTTAAATATCAAAGGGGAAGTGCAACCACTACATGTTTCGATACAATTTTGGGATTCTAATTATGCTTAATCAGTAAGAAACAATAGAATATTATTAAACAGAACGTAAGAACAACCGAACCACTATAAATTCTTATGTCTAGCTTGTCCTTTTTTATTTCTTCATGTATGAGTATTTTTATATAGATTTCCTATTGTTTGATTAGATATAATGTTTTAGAACCATCTTATTAACAGAATCAAACACTATATTCCTTACAAATTCATAGCCAAATATTATACAATTTTTTGGCTCTACACGGTCTTTTGAGATGTTAAACAATGTTTTGGCTAACAACTTTCTACAATGGGTCCCGGGATGTGAGAAAACACTTATGTGGGATGAGAGAGCTCCGAGCTATTCTCTTCTGTTGGAAACCGAGCTTAGGACCGACTCTGCATTTAATATATTCATTTCTCTTGTCTGCTTCCTTTTCCATACTACTATCCAAATTTGATGTCATTATCAATTTCTTATGTTTTTTAATCGAATTTATTATCGAACTTCAAACAAATAAACTTCAACGCTCTTGATTATTTCCTTCGAACTTGTTTATGTGAATAGATGAAGAATTAAATCAAGACATATTTAAGCTTTAGCCTTGATTTTACTGTTAATAACATTGCCAATGTAAACCGCTGTTTAGTAGTGAATTTCATCTTGCTTGGATATGGACTAATTTTGTTCTCGACCGTTTTTTTTAATTTATGTTTGCACAAAAAATGGACAAACACCTCCAATCCGTATGATTTAGTTGATTATATGTTATTCTCAAGGTTTTAGGTTACTTATGCAAATATGTAAAAAACAGGGGCTAAACTGTAAAAGACACGCAGATTTATAGTGGTTCGGCCAGAACGTGCCTACGTCCACTTTATATGTTATTCTCTCTTTTCTTTCATATTACAAGTACAAAGCTTTAAGTACAAGTATAAGAAAGTTGTTTGAAAGTTCCTTCCTTGCTTGAGCTCTCAAACTTGTCTGCCATTGTTGTACCCCTGCCCCTCTATTTATAGAGTGAGGCTGGGGGCAGGGGTCTTGGATGTATATAGCTGCTAGTGGGCCTGGGCTGAAGCAATCTGGACTGGCACATCTGGTTCGGTGGCAGGAGATGAATGGATCGGTAGGGCTTTGGTTCGGAGGTAAGTAATTCGATGTTGCGTGGAGATGGAGGCTTGGATCGGCATCATTGGACTTGGGAGTTTGGTCCGGCAATTGGTTGATCCGGTGGTGAGATGGAGGTGAGATTGGTTCGGTAGGGAGTTGGGTTCGGTGGTAAGTATGTTGGGTTCTAGTCCGGTAGTGGAGGGATGTCGTTGGTTCGGTAGTGGAGGAGTATGTTTGGGACCGGTGATGCAAGTGGTCCGGTCTTGGTGGGAGAGGGTTTGGTTCGGCCTCCCTGGATATGGTTGATTCGGTGAAGGCGCGCGGAACCCTGGTTCGGCGTCGATGAGGCATGCTGGTTCGGTGATGGCGATGGAAGGAGCCTGGTTCGGCTATGGGGGAGATGGTTGGGGGTTTGGCTCCTTCTTTCCCTTTGGTTCGATGGGGTTGGAAACACACCCAACATTTGCCCCCCAAAGTGGGGCATATGCCGGCATATCTCGCGCTTTGTTTTCCTGGAGTTGAGATTCCTCGTCCGGCGTTGGGGGTGACGAACAGGCTTCTAGCGTCGAATCATCCAGTCCGGGCGTTGTCGCTTGCTTATATATAGGGGTTGCACCCCTTCGTTACTCCTTACCGAACGAAGAGAGCCGAATCAAACTGCGTGCCGAGTCAAATGAGTGCCGAATCAAACGAGTGCCGAATCAAACGAGTGCCGAATATATCCCTTGCCGAGTCTGTTTCGTACCGAACCAGGTATACATTCTCTCGCTGAACGACCACGAATGGCTTTTAATGCCGAATGCTTCTTCGTGTTGCTCTACCGAATGGGCTTGTGCCGAATGGACCTAATCCCGAATGAAACATGGAAGCATTTGGCACCGAATGGACTTGACAACTATTCGTTCATATTCCTATATTCCTCGTTTTAATATCATGTTTTTCTTGTGCCACAGATAAATGTCTCGCAAAGCGGAAACTCGATCAGATAGTAAGAAGTCCAAGAATAGGGGGGAGTCTTCTTCCGTGCCCCCAGCCCAACCAGGACCGGCGCGACATGGACCTGCCCCGAGGTCGTTAGTGGATGGGTATGGTCCCCAGGAACTTCTGGTCTCCCCTCCCGACTGCTTTCTTAGTTCCCTGAAGGAGGTGCAACTCGATGTCATATCTCGTTCTTTCGGGATAGATAGAGCGCTTATGCGGTTGCCGGAGAACGAAGTGATGCCGTACAATCCCCCGGAAGGATATTTTGCGTACAGTAGGTACCATTGCATGTGTGGTGCTATCCCGCCTCTCAATGCCTGGATAGTCAGCTTTATCACATATCTGAAGGTGGCTCCATTCCAGCTTCAGCCTAACTCCTACGCCATTCTGGTGAGTCTTTTCGTCATCTTTCAGAGGAAATATGGGCGTCCTCCTTCCAACCGGAAAATCTAGTATCTGTACAACTTGAGAGGCTACAAGAAGGGGTCTCCATACATCAGTTTGGAAGCGGCCGTGCCCTTCAAGCCTGTTCTGGATCTGTACTCGAAGCTCAGTATGTTCAAGAAGGAATGACTTTTTATTAGGGATGACTCTGTTTCTTTCCGCCTTTTCACTTCCGGCTGTAAGTTGAACTTCATTTATATTTTTCCTTGTCCCGATCACAATGCTTCTTCTTATATACTTTTATTTCTTGCTAGCGACAGGTGGTTTTGCGGTCGTGGAGACTGATTCCTTGGCTCGGATGGCTACTGAAATAAAGGCCATTTCGGAAAGGGATAGATCGGCTTCTTTCCTGATCAGGAATGCCACTCTCCTGGAGTATAACTTGATTTTGCCGCATCAATCTGTGGTTAAACAGAGAGATACAGCCGAGGAGAGGGCTGCTAAAGCCAAGGATGGGGCTATTGCGAAGAGTATCAAGAGGAGACCTTTCTCGGTACCTCCAGCCGTTGGGGGAAAGAAGCTTAAGGAGTCTGATGGACCCTCTCCTAGTACATGTCCAGATATTCCGGAGGAGGAGGGCGAAGAGTAGGAAAGAGGCGAAGAGGAGAGCGGAGGAGATGGAGAAGGTGAAGGACAGGGTGGTAGTGGTGCCGGGGCTTTGTCTTCTGAGCAGGCAGGGGAGATCCAGGAGTGGACGGATGAGGCTCTCCGTCAAGCTTTTGAAGGGTTGGAGGAAGGATCAGCCTCGGTGAAGAAGGCAAAGGAGGTTGACAAGGTTGGGGCTGGCGCCGACCCATTCCCTAAGAGTCCTTCAGCTGAGGTGGCTCCAGCGTTTCAAGGTGAACTCTTGACTTCTGCAGATTCCATTTATGATAGGGACTTAGGAATATTTTATGGCTCTCTCCCGTCTTGGGATGAAATCCAGGACTTATTGCGGGATCCTATTCCTCCGCAGGGTTTTTATAATAAACGTGTCTTCTCATTCTTTTTAAGTTAACATATTTCTTGAATCATGGACCCTTGTATGTTCGTAACACTTGTTCTTTATTACAGGGGCAGGCGAGGTGGCCAAAACTTCAGACGTTCGACGCCACCTGGAACAATACAAGTTACTTAGAGCTTCTGCCAAGCCTAAGCCTCCCACTAGTCGTCCAGGAGACGTAGTTAGCTACCGTCCTCTTCTTGGGGCCATTGAAGAGAGTATTCAGAAAAAGAAGAGGAGTCGCTCCTTATTTGAATCTTCACTCGGTCCGCAGCTTCCTCCTCAACCTATTCATGATATCACGGAGGAGGACACTGAGCATATTCCCTCCCCGCATCCGTCTGAAAATCCTACCGTTATCCGCATAAGGCGCCCCGACGTGCCTCGCAATCCTTTTGTCGGCCACCCGGATTTAGACCCCAGTTCTTAGGATATATTATTTGATGAGGCCACGGGCGAGCATCTTCTCCCCCGCAATCCCATGGTTCGGATTCTTGATGAGGCTAAGTCTCTAGATCTGGATCTGCTCACTACTCGGATAGCTGCCATGGGGGACGAAGCCAAGGCCAACATTGACCGGGTCGCGGAGGAGGTTAAGAAATTGATGGAGCATCATGCTCGGCTGGCTAGGGCTGGGGAGGAAATTGGGAGTGCTAACATCCGGCTGCGGCTACAGGTTTCTGATCAGGCCAAACAGCTTGCCGATCAGGCTATTCAGATTTCTCAGCACGAGGCAGCCTCCAGGCAGTTGAAGGAGAATCTGGAAAAGGCCAGCAGGGCAGAATTGCGAAAAATGGAGGCTGCTTGCAAGGGGCGGATTGATATGGCCATTGAGACGGTGGATGAGGTTCGGAATGCGGATCTTGAGCGGATTGAAGAGTTATCTGGGAGGCTTGGGGCCGCAGAGCTTGCTCAGGCCAAGCTAAAGGAAGAGATGGAGGAAATGAGGAGGTCTCTCCAGGTTGACCGCTTGAGATATCGGTCGGAGAGGGATGTTGTCATTGCTAAGTTGTTGTCCTCTGAGGCCCGGGTGAGGGAGTTTGAGGAGAACGAGGGGATGATGGATGAGATGTTGCAGGATATGTACTTCCGTACCTGAAAGCAGGGTAGTCTATCCTGGATGGATGACTATCCCCGGGTCATGGCTAGGATATATCTCCGGGCTTTGGAGGAGGCCAAGGCTGGTGCGGATAAGGAAGGTGGAGCGTCATTCAGGATGGACGTGGTAACCGCCCAGTTCTCGAAGGAGGAGAAGGTAGCGGTGAAGGAGGGGATGCGACTGCTTGCTGCGGAGGAAGCGGGTGTGCAGTTGGCGGATGAGGATCAAGCGGCGGACGTTGGTGAGTCTCTCTTCTCTTTCTCTTTTCTTTTTAGATTTTCATAACTTGATCGCTTACTGCTCGCTTAATGAATTCCTCTTCTGAATTGGACAGGTGGGACTTCCGGTCAACATGCTGAGAGCTCCGACCCTGCGGCTAAGTAGGCCTGGAAAGTTGGCAGAATGAGGGCGAAGCGTGAATGCAGCCGGTCACCTTTTGATTTCTTTTTATTGCTGTTCATGTTAGTCCAAAACATTGATGTAACTGGAATAATATTGTTTGTGATGAATGATGTTATGTAATTTCATAATATAAGCTGATTCCTTTATGTGGAATGTTATTGCTATTTTGCTGTGCTGTGTAAGTGATGTAACTATGCATGTTCCTGATGCCAAGTTTTTTGCTTAAAGTATAATTTTCTCATTTTGCAATGTAAATGTGATGTGTGAATATGAACTACAGTTATGCATTAATGTACAAAAGTAGAAGGTACCGCCCTTCATGTTTCGGCCGTGGACGGCATCTTCGTGCGCCTTGTAAGACTAAGCACGGGATGCTGTCGAGTATCTCGTCGTTCGATTGTAAGTTTCTGTTCCCATTAGCGAGCGTTCCCTATTTCATGTCCTGTACTTTCAAGTACCGTTACGGGGAATAGGAGAAAAGTTTTAAATGAAATTGAAATATAGGAAAAGTAAAACTTCCAGTCACGGAAGGCCGTCGATGTGCTTAAGTTCGTGGCAAACGGGTTTTGTAGTCACTTTCACTAGCTGTGGGTCTTGGAGACATTTGTCACCCATCTTACGCCTACTGCGGGGAGTTTTCTTTTTTACCACAGCCGCACTTAAGACACATCGAAGCCAATCGCGCACAGTAATTACCCGGGCTGTTATGGCCCGTAATCGCGGGTATTATTCGATTTACTGTGGCCGGCTAGCGTGGGGGACGATCGTCAACTATAAACTGCCCCTGGCTGGCCACACCTTATGTTGGGGCTTATGATCGGTTCACAGTCGCCGGCGAGCCGAATCGCTGTAATGAGCTTCCATCGGCTATAGTCGGCCTTTTTTATGATGACTTATACTCGGCTCATTACAGTCGGCTTCAAGGGCCGAGGCAAACAATGAGTTAACTCGCGGTAGAGGGATACCGGAGCAAAGTGTCTCATTGGCGAGGGCATAGGATCGTAGCGTACCTGTTAGATTTTGTCCAGGTGGAGTTGTGTTGTGAAGGTCTGGATTGAAATGTCATCTGCAAAGGATTTTGTTCAACAGCAAAGGATAAACCTTAACAAGTAGCCAAGATATAAAGGAACAAGTTAACAAAAGCCAAGTTTTTTAAAGTGGTTCGGCACGAAAATGCCTACGTCCACTGATTCTCTTTGTTAATTCACTTCATGTGGGCAGTACAAGTTAAGAAAAGTATCGACGGAGGTGTCGGATGTTCCATGCCCTCTGAAACACCTCTCCGTCCACTGCTGACAAAAATATAAGCTCCGTTGTGGAGATCTTTATGAATTACATATGGTCCGTCCCAGATTGGGTCCAGCGCTCCTGGGCACGGAAAGATTCGCTTGAGGACAAGGTCTCCTTCTTGTAAGCTGCGATGTTTGACTCTGGAGTTGTATAGTGCTGCCACTTTTTGTCTGTGAGCTGCTGCTTTGAGTGCTGCATCATTCCTTCTCTCCTCAATTAGATCCAAAGACATATGGAGGAGTTCTTCGTTTTCTTTCGGTTTGTAGTGGATCCTACGGTGAGAGGGCACTATAGTTTCAACTGGGAGCATGGCCTCCGATCCGTATGCTAAAGAGAAGGGAGTATGCCCGGTTGAAGTTCTGTAAGATGTGCGGTAGGCCCAAAGTGCCGTGGGAAGTTCATCCACCCAAGCGCCTTTTGACTTTTCAAGCTTCTTCTTGATTAGGGTCTTGAGAATTTTGTTGACAGCTTCGACTTGGCCGTTTGCTTGAGGATAAGCTACAGATGAGAAGCTTTTGTGAATTCCGTGTTCTTGGCACCAATCGGCGAATTCTTCGCTGTCAAATTGAAGTCCGTTGTCTGATATGATCTTGAGTGGGACTCCGTACCTGAACAGAATATTTTTGATCAAGAAGTTAATAACTTTTGTCGAAGATATTTTATTTAGAGGTTCCGCCTCCACCATTTGGTGAAGTAGTCAACTGCCACTATAGCACATTTGGCTCCGCCTTGGCCTGTTGGCAGTTCGCCGATTAAGTCAATCCCCCATATTGCGAAGCGCCAAGGGCTGGTCATCTGAGTAATTTCATTGGTTGGTAGTCGAGGGATTTTGGCAAATTTCTGACATTTTTCACATTTTTTGACGAAGTCTAAGGCGTCTTTGTTCAAGGTGGGCCAGAAATATCCATATCGGAGTATCTTTTTTGCCAGAGTCTGCCCTCCGGTGTGGTCTCCACAACTTCCCTGATGGATATTGGATAGAATTTTCCTGGCTTCTCTCCCAGCAACGCACCTCAATAAGGGGTTAGAAAAGCCGCGCCGATAGAGGATGCCTTCTTGCATTGTGTAGCGGGAAGCTTTCCTTAGAATTTTCTTAATTTCATTTCGCCCGTCTGGTAGGGTGCCGTTTTGTAAGTATTTTCGGATAGGGTCATCCATGTTTCTTCTTCGGTTGCAGCTATCAGGTGTACTTGCTCGAAACTCGGGGTTAGTAGCCTTGAGACAGTTGTCGTTCCAGAAGTGGTATCATCTCCCATGCTAGCTTGCTTTGCCAGCTCATCGGCCTCTTGATTCTCCTCTCAAGGAATGTGTCTGATCAAATAGCAATCCAGTTGGTTAAGTAGCAGCTTGGTCTTTTTTAGGTATGCTGTGAGTCGTTCTCCTCGAGTCTGGAACTCTCCTAGTATTTGATTCACAATAAGTTGAGAATCACTATGGAGATATAAAGAACTGACTCCAATTTCCAGTGCAAGTACTAATCCGGCTATCACTGCTTCATATTCGGCATCATTGTTTGTCGCAGCGAATTCCAATCTTAGGGCGTAGTGTAGCTTCTTTCCCCTGGAGGTGATTATCACGACACCTGCCCCCGAGCCTTGTTCGTTCGACGCTCCATCTACGAAGAGATTCCACTTGATATCTTTTGCTACTTCAGATTGGTCCTTACCTTCGCTAGTAGTGAATTCGGCAATGAAATCAGCCATGGCTTGTCCCTTGATAGCGGTGCGAGGATGGTAAGTGATGTCATATTGGCTTAGCTCGATGCACCACTTGAGTAGTCGTCCAGAGGTGTCGGGACGATGGAGCACTTGCCTCAATGGCTGGTCAGTTAGGACTCTGATGGGATGAGATTGGAAATAGTGTCGCAGCTTCCTTATGTGATTAGTAAACAGTACGCCAGTTTCTCGAGTTTGGGATACCGGGTTTCTACTCCCGTGAACCTTTTGCTTATGAAGTACACTGGCCGTTGTGCGCGGTTTTCTTCTCTTACCAAAGCGGCGCTCAGAGCATGGGATGACACAGCAAGATATAGGTATAGTTCTTCGCCTTCATTCGGAGTCGAGAGTACTGGTGGCCGTTGGAGGTGCTCGGTTAGGTTAAGGAAAGCTGCTGAACATTCGTCGGTCCACTCGAATTTTCCTTTGTCTCTCTTTAGGGCTTCGAAGAAAGGGACGCACTTGTCAGTCGCTTTGGAGATGAATCTGCTTAGGGCGGCTACCTTCCCGTTTAGGCTTTGCATTTCTTTCCGAGTGGATGGTATTTTGATATCTTGCAAGGCTCGGACTTGTTCGGGGTTTGCTTCGATCCCTCTGGCATGGACGATGAATCCCAAGAACTTTCCTGATGACACTCCGAAGGAGCACTTTAGAGGATTCAACTTCATTCCATATTGGCGGAGCACTTGGAACATCTCGTCCAGGTGGCTTACATGATCGTTGGCTTTTCTTGATTTAACCAGCATGTCATCCACATAGACCTCCATAGTTCGTCCTATCAGTTCTGCAAACATCTTGTTGACGAGACGTTGATAAGTAGCTCCGACGTTTTTTAGTCCAAACGGCATTACCTTGTAGCAGTACAATCCTCGGTCAGTGATGAAGCTAGTGTGGTCTTGATCGGGGGCGTGCATAGGGATCTGGTTATATCCTGAGTATGCGTCCATAAAGGATAAAAGTTCGTGTCCGGCAGTGTTGTCCACGAGTTGGTCGATTCGAGGGAGTGGGAAGCAGTCTTTCGGGCAAGCGTCATTTAAGTTGGAGAAATCGATGCACGTTCGCCACTTCCCATTAGCTTTCTTTACCAGTACCGGGTTGGCGATCCATTCCGGGTAGATTGCTTCACGTATGAAGTCATTGGCAAGTAAGTTCTTTACTTCTTCCTCGAGGGCCGCTGATCGTTCTGCCCCCATACTTCTCTTCTTTTGCTTTACCGGTACCTTGGTAGGATCGATGTTTAGTGCATGGCATGCTATGCCCGGGGAGATTCCAGTCATATCAGCGTGCGTCCATGCAAATACGTCCAAGTTGTGGCGAAGAAAATCAATGAGTTGATTCTTTAGTTCTCTTTTTAACTGAGATCCGACTCTCAACAGTTTACTTGGGTCGCGTTTGTCCACAGATACGAATTCCATGGCCTCTGCAGGCTCGGCGGTGGCCTCCTCCTCTCCGTCCCTAGGATCTAGTTCGTTGAAGGGATCACTTGTATATCGACGAGGAGGGGCTTTCTGTAGTTGCTATGCTTTCAAGCTTTTCATGCAGAGAATAGTCTCTGCATTCTTTCCTTTATTTCTCCTGCGATTATTGCGAAGTTCGGTTACATAGCAGTCTCGAGCGGCGCCTTGATCCCCTTCTACTTCTCCCACTCCATTATCCGTTGGGAACTTCATCTTCAGGCACCATGGGGCAAGGACAACTTGGAACTCGGACAAGGCTGGTCTTCCTAAAAAGGCATTGTAGGCCGAGTGGTTGTCTATTAGTACGAATGTTTGTTTCCGAACGGCGGAGCGGGGATGACTACCTAATTCAACAAAGAGATCCAATTGTCCGAGGGGAATCTTTGCTTCTCCAGTGAAACCGTGTAGCGGTTTGTTGCAGGGAGACACGTCCTTCATTGACAACTTCATTTTGTCGAAAGCATCCTTGAACAGAATATTCACTGAGCTTCCAGTATCTACTAGGATTCGAAAAACTTCAGCTGGGCCGAAGCAGGCAGAGATGACCATCGGATCCATATGAGGGTATTGCCTTCCTTCTAAGTCGCGCCCACTGAATGTGATGTTATTATCTTTCTTCCGCTTAGGGTAGCGTTCTTCCATAACAGAATTGACGCAGTCTCTCTCGCACCTGAGTGAGTTTCCATATCTTTCCATTTCTGCCCAGCTTTTGTCGGCGATGTGTGGCCCTCCTGATATGGTGTGGACCACTATCTTTTCTTGATTGGAGCCACTGGTGTTGCGATTTCCACCACCCGTTTCCGGGGGAGGTGGCCTTGGGTTTCCACTTACAGGGGTTGGAGTTCTATCCTGACTTTTCACATAGCGTTCCAGCCTCTTCCTTCTGATGTGTTCTTCGATTAAGTCTCGGAGATGACGACATTCATTGGTATCGTGCCCATGAGACTCGTGGAAATGGCAGAATTTTCCGGACTGGATTGCGCGATTTGACTCTTTCTTGTACGGGGGCGCTTGTATGTAAGTTCGTCCTAGGTGGCCAGGAAGATGTTCTCGACTGTTTCATTCAAGGGAGTGTAAGCGTCAAATCTCGGTCCTGGTCGGTACAAGCGCTTTTCTCCCTTCTTGCCCCCTGCATTGTCTCTGGCGTCGTATTTTCGAATGTCCTTCGCTGCGACGGGGGCGTTTCCATGAGCCGTCTTAGCCTGTGGTCCTGTCTGTCTTTCAGTGGCAGCCTCTTCGAGTCTCATGTACTTCCCAGCTTCATGGAAGAAATCGGGCAAGTTAGCTGGTTTTTCTTTAGTTAGTCTTCTAGCAAACTTGGTATCTGGGTGTACACCACTACCGAGGGCCATTAGGGTGAGTTTCTCATCGGCATCTTAGACTGCGGCCGCTGCGGCGTTGAACCGGGTTAGATATTGTTGCAGTGTCTCTCCGGATTTCTGTTTGACGTTGGATAGAGAATAAGCATCCTTGGGTTGTTCCACATGAATGCGGAACTGGCTAATGAACTTTTCTTTCAACATCTCCCATGAGCTGATAGATTTTTGGGGTAGATGGCAGAACCAGGAGGTAGCTAGGTCTGCTAGGAATAGCGGAAAGCATTTACACAACACTCCTTCCGTTGCTCCGCTCATGAGCATATGCTGTGAGTATCTCTACAAGTGTACAACGGGGTCGGAAGTTCCCTTGTATGGTTCCACCGTCGGCATTTTCCATTCTCGAGGGGTGATGGCGGTTTCGATGTCGCGGGTGAAAGGGCTGGCTACCCTAGCGCCTATCCCTCGATCCCTTTGCTCCCGTCGGACGCATTCCCGGAATAATCGTGCCATTCTTTCATCAGAATTTGAAGCGGACAAAAATGAGCTTGGTTCTTCCCTGCGGGATCGATCTCGTCCAGATGACCTGTAGGGATGGTATAGCCTATCACTTCTGACGTTATCCAGTGGCTGTCTTTGGCTGCTCGGATGCATGCTAAGACCAGCTACAGTTGCCCCCTGCCTTGATCTTCCCCTGTGGGGTTCTGTTTCGAGCATTTCCATGGGGTCAACTTCGGGCTGGGTTCTAGCTCGGCTTCGTTCAGCGGGGTTTCCATGATTAGGCGGCATGACCGGTTTAGCTACATTCGACGCTCGCCTGGTGCCTCCCCGATTGGGTTCGGTTCCAAGCGCTTCCTCGAGTCGGAGTTCGGGCTGAGTTCGGGCGCGACCCCTATCATTGTTGTTCCTGTTGATAGCTTCTTCGAAGAGGGAAGACCTTTGTTGTCTCCGAGATCCTCCAGATTGGGACTCACCCCACGATTTAGTGTTGCGGTTGGATTCTTCGGCATCCCTCAAGCGTGACATGAGTTGGTTTACCAAAGCTTCTTGTTGGGATGCGAAGCGGTTAGTTACTTCAGTCACAACTCTGTCTAGATCTGCCCTAGTGATTGCTGCCGGTTGTTCCGCGGCAGGGGCTGTCGGATTTGCCTGATCTGCTGTCGTAGTGGGATGGTTCTCTTGATCTGGATCCACTGGATCTGGAGCGCTGCTGGTTGCAACGTTCTTTCCCTTGTTGGCGTCTTTTCTCTACCTGGAAGTCATGTTTCCTAGGCAATGAAGGGTGCTGTCGGGAAAGAAGGTTGAATGAGGGAAGCTGAAGCCTGAGTTCAATTCTCAGTGAAAGCACCAAAAATGTTTGCACAAAAAATGGACAAACACCTCCAATCCGTATGATTTAGTTGATTATATGTTATTCTCAAGGTTTTATGTTACTTATGCAAATATGTAAAAAACATGGGCCAAACTGTAAAAGACACGCAGATTTATAGTGGTTCGGCCAGAACGTGCCTACGTCCACTTTATATGTTATTCTCTCTTTTCTTTCAGATTACAAGTACAAAGCTTTAAGTACAAGTATAAGAAAGTTGTTTGAAAGTTTCCTTCCTTGCTTGAGCTCTCAAACTTGTCTGCCATTGTTGTACCCCTGCCCCTCTATTTATAGAGTGAGGCTGGGGGCAGGGGTCTTGGATGTATATAGCTGCTGGTGGGTCTGGGCTGAAGCAATCTGGACTGGCACATCTGGTTCGGTGGCAGGAGATGAATGGATCGGTAGGGCTTTGGTTCGGAGGTAAGTGATTCGATGTTGCGTGGAGATGGAGGCTTGGATCGGCATCATTGGACTTGGGAGTTTGGTCCGACAATTGGTTGATCCGGTGGTGAGATGGAGGTGAGATTGGTTCGGCATGGAGTTGGGTTCGGTGGTAACTATGTTGGGTTCTGGTCCGGTAGTGGAGGGATGTCGTTGGTTCGGTAGTGGAGGAGTATGTTTGGGACCGGTGATGCAAGTGGTCCGGTCTTGGTGGGAGAGGGTTTGGTTCGGCCTCCTTGGATATGGTTGATTCGGTGAAGGCGCGCGGAACCCTGGTTCGGCGTCGGTGAGGCATGCTGGTTCGGTGATGGCGATGGAAGGAGCCTGGTTCGGCTATGGGGGAGATGGTTGGGGGTTTGGCTCCTTCTTTCCCTTTGGTTCGATGGGGTTGGAAACACGCCCAACAATTTAGATATCTTTGTTGGGATCAGGAGGAGTCAACGGTTTTTGCTAGAATGCTATAAGATGCAAGGGTTACAATGTTCCGGACCAACCAGCTTTTCTCAAGGTACAGAGATACAATGGAACTTTATCCGGCCCGTTTGTTTTTCACGTCAACAAACGATTTTATGTCATCACTTTCTAGCTTCCACCTTAACTCAACCCTAAAATATCTTCTCCTCTTAAACCCATTTCTCCCTCCATAAACCCTAGCCGTTCATTTTAGGGATTTTCTTCCTCCTCTTCCAAATATTAAATAATGAATGTTTTCTTCAAAAGATCCATTTCCAAGCAAACACTAACTGCACTTTCGCGCTTGATCCCATCCGAATCGTTCGCTTCGACTTCAGTGCCATTGGTTTCGTCGATTTTGCACTCAAATCGACCGAGTGAAACTTATTTTTCGAATAACTATAAATTTTCTGAAGTTGTGATCAGAAGGTTTCATCATGGAACGAAACGTTTGGAGTTTAGAGCATCGGATGCTGTTAGAGCGGGATTTGCGATGGAAGATGGCGTTGATGAGGACAAGAGTTCGAGCTCGAGCGACGATGGGTTAGAGATTGCAAAACTAGGGATTGAGCGGGAGATTGTATCAAATCTTGCTAAGAAAGGAATTACTAAGCTGTTTCCGATTCAGGTTTTTTTTTTTGTTCTTGCATTGAGAGATATTATCAATTTTTAATCATTTTTTCACCACCTAACGTTAACTTCAGAACTCATAATGTTAAATCTGTTGCCTCTCAGTTTTAGAGTCCATTTGGAGAAACTACTTAAAACTCAGTTCCGACTTGAAATTTTTAAGTGGTTTTAAATGAATGGAAAAAAATCAAAGGTGTTGGATAGATGAGTAGAAATTTGGTTGTAGAAGTTAAGTAAGCTGCAAGCAAGTTTTTCTTATGGTTTATTAATTTATTTTTTATTTAAGTTGAAAAATTAAGTTGCTGCCACAGCTAAAGAAGTGCCTTAAAAGCTGCTTTTGCTACTTAGAGCATCCAAATGGAACTATTATCACACAAATTAGTGTCATAATTTAGCTAGAGAATGAATTTAACTCTACATTGGACAAACTAGGAACTTAGAATACATGTTAACTTTATTGGTTGGGGTTGTATGTTGGTATTCCTGTTAACTTTGGCAAGCATTTTAACTAGTGAAAGCGGACCTTGTTATTAGTTTGTATTTTTCTTGAAGTATCTTGTCTTATGTTATCTTGTTGCTAGAATAACATATAGTGTACAGTATACTTTAACTACTTAAGTTTAACAAGTCCAATGCGGATAAAATTCACTTGCTAAACTTAATCTATGATCTTGTGACATAATAGCTATGATCTACATGGCATCATTTAGCTAGCAAAATGTAGCTAATTCTTTGTTGATGCTCTTATAATCTATCGACAAATGCACTGCCAAAATACTTATTAAAGCCTACATGATCCACCTATGTCTTGGAGTATTAGGCAAAGATTTGTCGAGAATTGATATTGGAAACCCATTATTTATCTTTATTTTAAAGTTAAAATGGTTAAAATGAAGCTAAATCATATATACAGCAAAACATAAGTATTTGGTTGTGTTTGAAAAAAAAGTTGTGAGATGTATTTATAACATTATCTCTTGGTGGATCTATTACGCGGACTATTTGCAATGGTACATTTGTTGGAGTTATCAGAAATGCATGCTGATTGATTATCGATATATGTGATCAACTGGCTCTAAATGGTCCAAATATAGTTTTTTTGTGTAACAAGTTGAATCAAGTCAACACAGAGTTTCAAGCATTATGTGGAAGTTAGATTAAATTTTGTTTAGAATATGTTCCCAAAAAATCTTACTTTTGAGAAATACAATTCATATTTATCCAGAAAACATGAGCACCAGATGATTCAGGTCAGCATTTTTTCTTGGTGATAACGTTTGATGCCATTCTAAAACAAGCCTTTTTTTTTACAGCAGATTGGCTAAAAAGCATGAAATGTACAAATGGCACCCACACACACATGACACACACGCACGCCCGCAGTTTGAGAAGATTTATTTTTGTAATAATCGATTAATGTATCATCAGGCTTTAATATTTCTGACCTTGGAACATGGTCTTCAAATTACAGTTACTTGCATACTGTAGTCTTACAGCGAAAACATACGCTTTTGCAGCTATTGTAGAATTATGCATGTTAGTACAGTAATAGTTTAACCAACAGGCTACACAGATTTTAAAGTATGTATCCATTTGTGCTTAGTGCTGATATTGCATTGCTTTTGTATCACCTGTGATCACCATCTCTAAGCTTTCATTTTTGTATTGGAATTGATATGTTAACCTTATTTTTTTGTAAACCTTGATTCTTGTAATGCTGTACCAGTGTAAGCAAAACGTCAATCAAACCATGTTTGTTTGTCATGCAGAGAGCTGTACTCGAACCAGCAATGCAGGGGCGTGACATGATTGGTCGCGCAAAAACTGGGACTGGAAAAACTCTTGCCTTTGGGATCCCAATTATGGACAAAATTATGAAATTTAATGCAAAACATGGGTAAGTTTTAAAGTATGTTAATTTTGTGAATTTAGTAACTAAAACTGTATTCATACTATATATGCAATATCAATCCTGCATGAATCTTAGTTTTTCATAAAACTGTAAGGGACTTTTTTTTGGTTTTTATCATATACCATTCTATCATTATTGTGGGTGTGTGTATTG
The DNA here is from genome assembly GCA_030765085.1 of Allium cepa. NCBI lineage: Eukaryota > Viridiplantae > Streptophyta > Magnoliopsida > Asparagales > Amaryllidaceae > Allium > Allium cepa. The sequence goes on along the minus strand of CM060944.1, from coordinate 381,445,258 downwards.
GGGTCGGTGGGCTGGGTTTTTTTTTTTTTTTTTTTTTTTGGGGGGGGGGGGGTGGGTTTCTGCTGCAGCATTGCACTGACATACAGTATTGCTTACTAACTAATTAGTTAATGACGTTACAGGCGAGGAAGGAACCCGTTGGCTTTAGTATTGGCACCAACAAGGGAACTTGCTAGGCAGGTGGAAAAGGAATTCAGGGAATCTTCTTCTTTGGATACACTTTGTGTATATGGAGGTGTTCCGATACAAGCGCAAATCAGAACTCTCGATTATGGTGTTGATGTTGTTGTTGGCACCCCGGGTCGTATTATTGATTTAATTAAGAGAGGTGCTTTAGATCTGTCAGAAGTTAAGTTTGTCGTACTGGATGAAGCTGATCAAATGCTCGCTGTGGGTTTCGATGAAGATGTAGAGATCATTTTAGATAAATTACCCAAAAAGCGTCAAAGTATGATGTTTTCTGCCACAATGCCAAGTTGGATCAAAAAGCTAACACAAAAATATCTTAAAGATCCAGAAGTCATAGACCTTGTGAGTTTTTTATTATCTTATATTATTTGGTGAAGTAGGAAAAATTATGTTAGTTTTACCCATGTTTCTCTTGAATGACCAATCAAACTTGTTACTAGTTTTGCATAGTGTCATGCTAAATTTTGGCTGACAATTGCATGGAAATATTCATTAAAAATATTTCAAGGTAAATAAGTGCATTTCATTTAGAGTTTCATAAATGTGTGTTTGAGTATAACATAACCATATATATAATCTATCCAATATGCTATATAGCAGCTGTCTATGCTATATTTTCTATCAAGTCAAGTTGCTTGTGCCTCCATACTTCATAAAACCCACTTTTTAGTTAGTTACCAGTCTTTTTTGCCAACTCCCTTGCATTTCCTGTTGCATCTCAAATGAATTTTTACAATAATCCTATATTGCCCGAACGATGTTTAGTTAATTTGTACCAACTGTGAGATAAAGTAGTGCCCACCCCAAATTCCACCTTTTGCGGCTGAAGAATTATTTCTACCTAATTCATTCCACATTATTTTGTCATGGTATTTCCTATCCTGCTAGTATCTTCCATTTTTTATAGGTCATGTCAATTTATTTTAAAATTGCAAAGTCGTCCCTGATGTTAATGTAGATTAATTTTGCACTAATAATTACCACCTAGCGCAGGACTGTGGAAAGCAGGGATTTTTTGTGCAATTTTGCTTGCCTTCCTTCACCAGACATTTTGTACCTAGCTGTCCCATTTACAAAGCGGTCTACCTTGATGCGCCACATCCACTATTTTTTAGATGCCTTTTATCCAACATGAAATTCATAGAATTTATTGATTTCCATGCAACCTATCATTTTTTAGAAGTTGACAGCTTATGTTTGACTGTCACATTCAACTGCAAGATTCTTGGTCATCATTTTCCACGATGGTAGGTTAAAGGAAAGCAAGATTATGGCTAGGCATTCTTCAGTCTTCATTAACTGCTGACTTCATCCTTTTTTCCATATCTTCAAGCATTTCCTTTCACATTCTATATATTGGCCTTGGTTCTGTTTCATGTCTTAGTAAAAGAAATCATGCTTACTCCATGACTTCTTTATTATGGCTAAATTTTCTCATTGCATTTGCATATGATGTATTAACATTGTCCATCTCCCAGGTTGGTGAAAATGATCAAAAATTAGCAGAAGGAATTACTCTTTATTCAATTGCAACAGAAAGTTATTCAAAGGCATCAATTTTAGGACCACTAGTTAAGGTAACATGCAAAATCACTTGGCTTACCTATTATATATAGTCAGCTGTTTCGTATATAAATTAATTTCATATCTCTTTGTATCAGGAACATGCTAAAGGAGGAAAATGTATAATTTTCACCCAGACAAAACGAGATGCAGATAGGTTGGCTTATGGAATGGCCAAGGGTTTTTCTTGTGAACCTTTGCATGGTGATATTTCACAGAACCAGAGGGAAAGAACCCTTGCTGGTTTTCGTGATGGACGCTTTAATATATTGGTCGCTACTGATGTAGCTGCTCGTGGTCTTGATGTGCCAAATGTTGATCTGGTAATGAATGTCTGAGTTCAGATGGTTATTTTTATGAAAATCCTTTCTGCAAGTATTTCTTAATAGCATTTATTATTTTAACACTTTTCTGCAAGTATTTCTAGGAGCTGTTTTTGTTTAGGACCTTTTATCAGTTTTCATGTGGGGGAAGTTGCATGTTTTTCATAATTTTAATATTTATTAATTATGGTAATAAAGCGATGCCTGATTAGCTACAAAGCTGGCCTTTTTGAAATAAGTGGTCATAAAGATATTTTTTTGATTATGTTTTTACCATTAGAGGTTTGGATAATATTTGTAAATGTTATTTTTGATAATTTACAATCTTAATTATGGCGACATATATATAGCCTTTTTGGAAATAACCAATCAGAAAGCTTGTCTTCCGATAATTTGTTTATTGTTAGAGGTTTGCACAATGTTTATATATGTTTTGTTGATAGAATACACTTTGTGATGCGTGTGTATTCTAATTACCTCAATGTTGCAACATTTTTTCTAATCAGGAAAAGTGATTATACTTGGTATTTCTGGTTGCAAGTTAAGTTAATGTGGTTATTTACAGCGTAATGGATTCTGATATATTTCCTCTAACCAACCATACTTTACAGTTACATTATAGTCAACGGTAAATTAGCGGTTTTTTTTCTCGATATGAACTATTATTATTACTCTGGTTTTTTCACATCAACTTAGTATATTATATCACATACTCTTGAACCAACAGTAACGATCTTATTCATTCCCTTAATTGAAACAAGGCTGTATGACATACATTGATTTTTGTATACCCAATTTTCAGGTGATACACTATGAAATGCCTAGTACTTCTGAGATATTTGTTCATAGGTCTGGTAGAACAGGGCGAGCTGGGAAGAAAGGAAGCACAATCCTCATTCATACATACGAGCAAGCTCGAGATGTTCGGGGAATTGAGCATGATATTGGCTGCAAATTCACACAGGTACACAAGTCATTTCTCTTGTATGCTTTGCTAGTCGCACTGTCAAAATCCTTGCAAAAAAAAACGTCTCATTGTCAAAATGCATGCAAAAAAAGAAACGTGTCACTGTTTGGTTTTAATAGGAATGTATTGCTAATTTAGCCAATAAAATCATCATATTCGTAAAATACGCAAAGGTCATTGCAGTTGTTTTTCATTGTTTTGTCATCATATTCATATTTGAAAATATGCTAAGGTCATTGCAGTTGTTTTTCATTGTTTTGTCTTGTGATCTATTATCACTATAATCTCACAGTATCTCGTTGTTGTTAGATCCAACTTTAACTTCTAAACTAGAATAGGTAATTATCACAGTGGAGGGATCTGTGATGGGCAAGTTGTGCGCAATCTTACCCCATTATTGGAGACATTGTTCCTGGAACTTGATCATTACACCAAGTACCCAGAATATCCGAATGCAACGATGCATGAATATAACATGTATTTTACTATCTAAAACCAAACTTACAGTAGGTTTACATATTTAAAGCAAACACTGTCGCACAAGGTTATCGAAATGAGATTCAGACCGTAAATCGTAAAGTTTAAATTTTAAATCGAAACAGGATTTAAATCGTAAATAATAGATTTAAAAGATCCATATTTTTATGGTCCATATGCATTTCGAAATTGATTTTGATGTTTGAACTTCTAGATCTAAACCTAAAACTCAATTTTTTATTTTGTTTAGAAAAACTTAGAATTGAAGTTGTAGACTCAAATAAGTATATTGAATATATTAATATGTATTGAATGAATTTTCTCTACTGCGGCTTTAACAAATTTGAATCGGAATGTAAATCGAATCGTAAAGGGAGAGATTCAATCTGAAACGGGAGTTAAATCGTAGGATTTTAGATTTTTGACAACAATGCTGTCGCATATAACATGCATTTTACTATATGTTCGTAAAGTGAATTGTCCAACTAATCATTATTTTAATATGTTAAATGTGATCTCAGCTTCCAAAGATGGCAGTAGAGGGTGGAGAAGACATGTTTGCTGGAATTGGAGGTGGCGGACGAATGGGTGGTGGCGGCCGCATGGGTGGTGGTGGTTTTGGTGGCGGTAGAGGCCGAATGGGTGGTGGTGGGGGGTTCGGTGGTGGCTCAGGTTATAGCCGTGGTGGTGGTTTTGGAGGACGTTCAGACTTTGGCAGGTCTCGTGGTGGTTTTGATGATTCTGGCTCTGACCGGTTCGGCTCCTTTGGTGGTGGTGGTGGTGGACGCAGTGGTGGATTTGGAAGCTCGGGTTCGGGAAGGTCTGGTGGTGGATTTGGAAGATCTGGCAACTCCAGTGGCTCTGGTTCTAAAGGGTTTGGATTTGGAAAGAGTGATGATGATTGGGATAAATTCTGATACTGAATTGCATTGGAGACAGTATATGGGCTGTTAGGTTTGTGCTTGCTTTCATGTTCCTCTGCTTAATACTGGTTTATTAATCTTCTGACCATTTGAATATTTTTTTTACTGTTCGGTTTGTTGCGTAAAAATATAAAAATAACAATTAGTTTATTTTGGATTAGATATAGCCAATCCAACAAAGCGGGGAAGGGGAAGGGGGAAGATGTTTTTTTAATATTTTCTAATATGTTAAAATAAAATAAAAAGTCATTTTGGATTTTTACATGTTTTCATCTTCCACGCATTTTAATGTATGCTTTTAAAAACACAAAAGTTGTTTTTAAAACAAACACCAGGAGTTGGAAAATCCTGGCCAGTCCAACAAAGCGGAGAAGGGAATGATGTTTTTTTTAATATTTTCTTTTAAAATAAAATAAGTCATTTTCGATTTTTATATGTTCTATCTTCCATGCATTTTAACGTACGCTTTTGTATTCTTGAGAAAATATTTTTCTTTTGAAACATATTTTTCGATTTTTAAAATGTCTAAAAATTTGGATAAACTTGAATTTTATTAAAATATTAAATTTTTTGCGAACAAATTTTTTTGTTTGATTTTTTTTTTTTTGGGGAAATTATCAAACAACCTTGAACAAAAAAAAAAGATTTTTGACAAATTTGATTGTTTTTCAAAAAGAACCTTTTAGCAAAAGTTGAACATTCTTTAAAAGAAAGATGCTATTTGAAAATATTTGATTTTAATGAAGAATGTATTATTATGAGAGGAAAGAATAAGTATATGATTTTGAAAGGAATTAGATAATATTACAGGCAGTCAATATTTTTCGTTGATTTTTTAGCTTTACCGGAATTCATTTTGCATCATTACGGTAAGGAAAACCTTAACTATCGATCCCTTCAATTGACCTATATTATTAAGACTGCTAATTTCAAATAATGACATTTAGCATGATCCAAAATGTGTATTTTGGTACCAATAATGTCACCAAACTCCTAGCTTCAAGAAAGTAGTTAAAATCACCAAATGAATTTTATTTATATTTTATCTCGATCAGAATCATATTTTGACAGGCGAGAGTGACCTCAGCATGAGAGGGATGCTCCAGATATGACCCAACAGCAAGTTAAGGAAACTATATTTTTGTTAGTTCAGCATGGTGATTGCGAATATATATATATAGAAATTCATGTTTTAGCCGAGTAAGGTCTTATACTACTTGAACATGTAATAATTCAAGTGTTTCAAGTGTCATGTAATATTCTGGTCCTGTTAGTCAGTGTAACTCTAAGGTCTTCTTGTTATGACCTTGCTTATTGAAAGCATTTGATAATACTTTCCCATTCTTTCCTTGAGTTGAGAATTTTATTTCTATTTGTTTATATTGTTACATAGATTGGTTCTGCTCTCATAAATTATCTCTATATGTATAAATTATATGTAAAACTTGCGTTTGTTGCCTGCACGCTTCTTTTTTTCTTAGCGATTTGGATTTTATCAGAGTACACAGGCGATGCTCCTTTGATTTTTTTCAGTATTCTTTTGTTACTTGGTTCCTATTTTAATTTATTTTTATGATACTTTGTCATTATATTGTAGCAGCTTCTCTTTTTACGCCAACTATATACAGCTGAACATTGATCATGAAAATAATTTAACAATAGCTGTGCCGTATACATCAGTAAACCTTTTTCCCTTTCTCCATGCAGGCGCTCTACTGTCTGAATGTGCGAGTGGGTTCTCTCTCCGTGAACGCGGGCGATTGGTCAGGGAATTTTTCAACTGATTTCCATAATTTCGTGGTACAATGATTTGGGTTCAAGCTTTTGTTTTCAGCATTAATATTGAGTTTGTGTTAAATGCGCCATGTACGAATTCTGCTTTACCCTATAAATACAGATAAGATAAAGGCAGTATGCAGCTTCATTTTGCTCAGTTGGTCTGCACCTACTAACATTCAACATTACTCAACAGATCAATAATAGCTTGCCGATCAAAGAAGAAAAATTAGTCGTTGTCCGTCCAATTGATCGGGTCTGGTTGGCTTTGAATTTATATTTGGATAGATACTGAATAATCAAGTTACGCTTTTAAGCACAAATTGCATAAAGTTATACATGTTTGTGATACTAGGTTATCAACTCGATACTCTTTGACTGTATCAACATTCAAAAGATAGCATGGATTAATTTTGGTAATGCAATTGCAGGAGTTTAATTTATTGAGCTTCATTGTAACTTGGGTGACCGTTTGTCATAATTCAATGCACCAATTCATTTAGTGAAACAATGGAGTTGACAAATAAATGTCTTAAGAAAAATGACATCAGCATGCCGTACAACAAACTATGTATATTTGATTTCTACTACTATTGTTCCATTCGCTAAAATCAAGAGTTGCCGCCAATAATCATAAAATGTTATGTAGACGATGGCAATGCACAATTTTGAGTTTGTTTTTGATTTTACAAAATTAAAACGGTTTGAAGGTGTAAATTTCATCCGTTGGCAAAATAAAGATGCATATTTTATTGGCTGGATTAAAAGTAGTATATGGGTTGACAATACCAAAACCAAACTAGAAAAAGGATGAAATAGTTCGGGAGAATGATTGAAATGAGAACAAGATGACTACATACGCAGAAAACACTCGTGCAGTACCATGACGAATACACTGTTCAGTCAGTGCTATAATAATTTGTATATTAAAGAAGTTGGAATGCATTGGAGTTTTGGTATCAGCCCGAGGACCCAACTAGTAAGAAATTTTTTGCTACATTTTATTTTTATATATAAAACGACTAATTTTGGCCAATACTAGAGTAATTCATTGAAATTATGCACATTCTAAACAAATTCAACTGGTATGATTTAAAAATGGACGAAGAAATCAGTCTCGTCAATTACATATAATCTTCCCCTATTTCTGAAAAACCAAAGAAAATATTAAAGATAAAGAGGAAAAGAGTGTGAAGAACTTTACATCATACATGCAGGTTTAAACACGACGGAGGCTGATGGCAAATAATCAACCAACGGTGTATTCATAAAAGGCTTGGATGGTGGAATAAAAAGGCGAATAATGCTTCAGAAAGTCTTGTTAATCAAAAATGAAATTTTAGAGTAATACAATCCTTTATAACAAGAAGTTTAAGAAAGTGAATGATTGTTTTAATTGCCTTTAAAATGGATTGTTTTTCCCTCATAATACGAAACAAGCGTTAAAAGAAATTTTTTATGGCTGCAATTTCCGAAATTAATACGATTGAAAGTAAATTTTTGTGGATTGAATCTGGTGCTTTCGAGCATATCTACAACGACATTTGTCAATTCAAGACACTTGAACTGGTCGAGGCAAAAAATTATCGCTCCATGGAAAGCTCAACCAAAACAGTTGTTAAGTGAAATGGGACAACAGACTTGCAGTTTACATTTGGAAAAGTTACGATGTTGGACAATGTATGGTACATACCCAAAGTTAGGAACAATCTTGTTTCGATATTTTTTTTGATATAAAGGATGTCTGATACGAGGATCATACAATCATACTAAGTGTGTGTGTGTAATTAAAGTTAATCAGGTCCAAGGCAAGAAGCTCACAACAAAATAACTGCTAACATGCCTGACCAGCCAACAAAAATCATCAGCTAAGCACAATAAAACTAACTAGGCACAAGTACAACCATTAGTAGTAGAGGCAATAATATTAGAATAATCACATACAATAATCAGAGAGATGACATGACTAAATACCAACACATCGATGGAACCAGCCAAGAAGCTCGGGGAAATAATCAGGGGTGTGAGGCGAGGAAATAAATTTTCGGTCCCAATCCGATGCTGCTAGGATCTCTTCGTCGTTGGCACCAAATTCACCATTATTACAAAGGACAAGCTCATCATCCATAAGCCTATAATAAAGTTCCCGCTCATACTTCTCGCCTTCCGAGACCCACATTGAGAAAATCCACCAATTTGAGTGGAAGCACAACCCACCATCCTTGTGCGACCAAATCTCAGCCTTATTATTTCAAATCAACCACCGATACGAAACTCCTAGAAATTGGGGATCCAAACTATTCCAAGTAGCCACTTATTTGTTTTGTTTGGGTGGGGCAATTCCAATCCTTTGCTTTCAGGGAAGACAAGGTTTTGAAAGAACGTAATAAGTGTTGAATGAAGTTTCCTCGCTCGTTAGAGGAAGTGAACGGTTGGCTGTAAGAAGGAAGAGAGGCGTCGGTCCGTGCTTGGGTATATTAAATCCACACTTACTTGAGCAATCAGGCTTCTACATCCTAGGTCTCCTCGTTCCATCATCTGGCTTATGTTCTTCATGTAGCATTCAGACCGAATTGCTTTTCCTTGATATCGAATATAATGCACGAAAGGATCTTTGAAGAACCACAGAGTTCTATACCACTGCCCACTCGTTAGTTTCAGGGTCAGATTCTAAGCCCTTTTTCTTACCCCTGTCTTGCGAGTGAAAGGTCGTTTCATTGTATGAGTCAAATACTCAAAATGGGCTTTTCAGACCTTGTCCAAGTGTCTTGCTTCTTTCGCTACGCTCCTATTCTATAAGTCTAATCTCATCTGCAAGCCTTTTGCTCCAATATAGTCTATGAGAACGCTGACCAACTTTCTAGTTCCGAATTGAATCTCTTTTAGAAAGAAGATCTTTTGTCTGGATGGATTGGAGTCAGTTTGATTCTTGAACATCGGGAAATGAAACTCTATCTATTCAATCTTAGGCCTTTGGATCAAATATTGCATGAAGCATAGGCTACGCTCCTTTGGTAATCACTTACTAATCTTACTTATCACCCTCAAAATCAACAGTTAGATAGATAACAGGTCTCAGATGTGAAATTCAAAAAATCATCCCAGGGAATAGAGGCCAAGCGGTTTGAACACCGATTCTAGCTATATTTTTATGTACAAGTATTGGGGAAAGGCCAGAGTATATTAATTGGAGGCCTTTGTCTTGTTTGTTAACAATCGAAGCAGTCAATGAGCCACCTTTAGCCAATTTTATGGATAACTACAAAGCAATGCCCTCCACACTCGGAGAATCAGAGATGATAGCATGGACAAATTTCTTCTTAAGAGCAGTAATAGGGGAATCATAGGGCGAAACAAGAACGGCTCGAAGGGCGCCACCAAGAGGTTCATGTTTGGGGGAGAGGGGGGGGGGGGGTGGGTGAAGCTGGATGGACAGAAGGGACAGAGGAGGAGGAAACAGAGGGAGCGGCAGGGGAAGAGGGCATGACTGAACAGTAGAGTCAGAACGAGTGATGATGAGAGCTTTGATTTGCTAACGTCTAGATGGAGCATTTGGAAGGGAATCTTAATGGGGTGCTATAACAGGCAAACATCGTAATAAGGGCAGGATGAAATAATATGGCCAAATGATCGAAAGTAATCATAAATAGGAGGCTTCCATTGTTACGATACATCTATATAGACCACTCTATCCTCGATAAGGAAAATAGGAATATGAGTCGGCAGCGACCTATAAGATGAAATCTCAATCATGGCTTTGTCATAATGAAGGAACCGCCTACGCGCAGTGGACATGTCAAAACAAATCAGATGGCCAATATGGTTGAAATCAAGTTAATTTCTTAAAGGGATTGGAAAATTGAAGGGATATTGGAGATATTCATCCAAATGAGAATATATAAGACTTGTTCGTGGGTAAGGTTAACAAAAGGGCTTCATTGGGTAATGATAAAAAGTTTTCTATTAATAATAGTAGGTTCTGATTCCAAAATACATGATCTCTCATGGGGACATGAATTTTTTTTTAAAAAAACATCGAATTATCGCACCTCACATTAATCGAACCATACAAATGCCATACACGCACAAGGTGCCTCTTCACAATGGAGAAGCGGGGCGTCTCATCCAAAAAGAAACCAACCAGATAATCTTTTCAAAACGTGTTGCCCGCGTCGATAATTTATTTTTGAAACAGGACGGGCTTATTAGTGAAATCTATGACATACTGTTTATGGAGGAAAATGCCAGCATTTCCAAATCTTGACTTAAACAAAGAGGACCAGCCATTAATGGAATTGGGCTTATCACTAACATTTCCAGAATGGCCAATACTATCACCATGAAACAAAGAAGCTACGACAAAATCAGGTATAGTAGTAGGTTTGGAAATTACCTTAGGAAGCAGTAAAACATCCGACATGCCAACAGGCATCTGAGAGCCAACCGAAGGACCACTAGCAGCGGGCAAGGAGTTAGGCAAGGTAGGTAACTTTGGAATAAACACCACCGACACATGACCCGCTTTCGAGCTGGAACCAGAAGGCAGAGGTAGGAACTTGTGATAACCCGAATTTTGGAAGTATCTGTAATTGGTAATTAATTGGGTTAATTAATAGAAATACTGAATTATAGATTGAACAAATTAATCCGATAATAAATATTTGTATCTGGATAAATATTTATTTGATCATATCTTAATATAATCACTTAAATTTGACAAATTATTCTTTTAAAACAAATAATAACGATTGTTTATATACATAGATTTAAATAGATTTTAAATAGATTATTATTTACAAATTGAAATCTGTGTTTGTTTAAATAAATAAATAAATAAATAAATATATTTGAGTTGATTTTTAAATTGGATTTTTAAATTGAATTTGGGTTTAAACTTGAAATTACAAACTCTACATTTACTTATATATTGTACAAGTTGTATATGTATAAAGATACTAAAGATAAGAATATAAAAATATAAAATTATGCATATTTAGAGAAAAGTTCATAGACATAAATACATATTAATATAAATACATATAAAACATGAGAGGTATTTGAATATAAGTTTGAATACTTGTAAAATATCTCATTATTGCATATTAAAACTTGTAAGAAAATGATTATTTACATTGACAAATGAAAACTTAGTTTTACAAATGGCATTTTTAGGTAACATGTAATAAAAAGAAAAAGAAAAAAAAAACAAACTATTTTCTTCATGTTGCAAATCTGAAACCATCAAAAACCAATGGAAACAGAAAATGCAAAACACATCCTCACAAAGAAATCACAAACCATATCAATTCAACTCAAACAAAATCAAAACTTGTAAACAAAATAAAATCAAAGCAAAAATCAGGTCCAGATTCATTTCAAACCTGGAAAATCAAACTAGCAGAATCATTTCCAGTTTCAAGAGCTTTCAAATTTTCAACTTGATCAAGTTAAAGAAGAGAAAATGCAGTTTCAATTCCAGATTTTTATACAAAAGCTTCTTTGTTTTCTTCATAAACAGGTAAGTTCACTCAACATTTTAAGGATTCAAAATCTTTACATACTCTTAGATCTGTGAAATGATATTGTATAGTTGTATTCTATTGATTATAGTGGAGTTCACTGTGTGTAGACTTGTGCATGCTTGTGAATATCAATATAAGTGCTCCGTTGTAATAACAGGCTAAATATCATCATAGAAAATTCATGTCATCCCAAAAATTTAGATTTGGGTTATGATTTAAAACAATGTAAGATAAATTTCTAGATAGCTTCAGGAGTTTTATTTGGGAAAGATTTCAAAAAGATGAATAACAGTGAGAAACCTTAACCTAGAATTTAAATTGTTCTGATATCTGTAAAATGTGAAAATTTGGTTCATCCCAACATTCAAAAATCTAGATCACATCACCTAGTTCACAACGCATGTTGATATAAACTAAGAAAATGTTTATTTGTTAATATAGTTTTAGTTAAAAATTGATTTATGTGAAATCATACTGTATAGTTCATTTACGTCAAGATTTACAGTAAATATCATATTTTGGTGAAATTTCAATGAAATTGAATCAAAGATTTAAGCTTGCATGATGATTTTCCCAGCAAAAAAGAATTTTTAGAGGTGAAATTGTGATTTTTAACATCCTATATTGTAAGAAATTTGGGAATGAACGCATTCCGTTCAAAAATTTATTTCTGGTGATCGGGTTGATAAGGGGTGTTGCACTTTGGTCGAAAGGAGCCTAGCTTCATATGCTAGGGTTTCACCGAAGCCGATTCTCAAATTTGGCTTTGATTTGAGCTGAAGTGATGTTTTAAGGTTTTAAGGGTTTTTCTGGGCATGGCGTGGAACGCGATCGAACTGGAGAATGAGGACGCAACCGTGACCTTCAAGGTTTGGCAGGAAGGAAGAGTCGGAGTTGAGCTTCCGATCGGTGGGTGAGTTGTGTTGATCGGTGAGGGGAGTCGAGAGCAGTAAGTAAGAACTTGAATTTTTTTTTCTTCTGATGTTCGAATTGAAGTGGTGTTTTACGAGGGATCGGGTTTGAGACTTCGACGTGGTGGCGATGGTGATCGGAGGGAGAAGGGTCGTCGACTTAGGTGTTCGAGAGGTCGGAAGGATCATCAGAGCATTTGTGCACGTGCACCGTGCACACCTGACGCTCGGCATGGCTGAGTGTGATAGGCGGGAAGATGGATTCGATCTAGGGCAGGGATTCGATTGTGACCTGGACGATATGAGAAGGTAGTTGGTGAATTGATCGGAGCAGATTATCCTCCTGTTCGTGGCATCATTTTCGATTGGATTTGGAGAAGATTTTTAGTTGGGTTGAGCAAAGAGGTGATGTGAGAAGAAGCATGTTTGGATCTTCGGATAGGTTTCTGTGCATTCGTGTTGGGCTTCGTCCCGTTTTAGTTTATTACTAGAACTATTATTAAGGTCGGTTTATATTTCTAGCATTTGTATTTAAAGGAAATTTAATTTTCTTTAAGTATACATCAAGTTGGTTGATTCAGGATAAATATTTAAAACAAAATCCATAATCTATTTACTTTCCAAATATTTATTATAAGTGGAGATAAAAGCAAGTTATTAAATTTTTAAAAAATCTAGTTGAACCTTTATCTTGAATAACTTTTTTCAATGTATAATAAATGTTTTATTTAACTTTTGACTTAAGAAGTGGTATGATTTGTTTAACTTATATTTGTAAGTTATTTTAAAGTTAATTTAGAAATGGAATCAATTGTTAATTAAAAATTTAAAGTGATAGAAATTTATTTGTGATTGATAATTAAGTAATTAATAAGATAAATGATTTACCTTAAAAGATAATTAAGGTTTTGATAACTTAAGATTTATTAAGTTAATAAGAAACTAAAAAGTAATTGATTAATTTCATTAATTAATGAGCAGGGATTAATAATTTAATGAATTGAAGATTAATAATTAATGATTTGAGATTATTAATTAGAGGTTAATTACTTAAATGACAATTACATAATGTAAATAATTAAAGGAGATTACTTAATGGTAGTAATTAAGGATACATTACTTAGTGAAATTAGTTAAAGGATTGATTAATTAAGGAAATTAATTAGAGAGTTAGTTAATTAATGATGGTGATTAATTAAAGGATAATTAATCAATGTAAGTGATAATTAATTTGAATAATTAATTATGAATAAATGTAATAAATGAAGTGTAAGTTACTTAGTGAAGTAATTAATGGATAATTACATGATGTAATTAACGAATGGGTAATTACTTGATGGAAAGTAATCAAAGAATAATTACTTAGTGGAAGTAATTAAGTGTGAATTACTTAGTGTAATTAATTAAAGGATATTTGAATGTCTTGGATTATTTGTTATCCCTGATCGGTGATTGTGATGCTTTGTGAAATGAAATGTTTTATGATATGATATGTTTGGGTTGAACAGTGATAATGTGGTTATCTACGATGTATTGCGTTGTAATAGTGACATCCAATATTTAAAATTTAATTGTATTCACTTGAATAACTTGGGTTAAGATGACATTGGATTCGAAGAGACCGGAGTCAGGTATTAGTTAATACCCGAAAAAACTTCGATTCTTTATAAATTGATATGTGAAATCAATAGGCTAATATGGAATGATTTAAGTGAATTGGACCATTTTAATCTAAGTTTTGATACTTAGAAATTGATGTGTGAGATAAGTAATGACTATAACAAATTATGAATTTGTAAATTGATACCAGTCACCCCGGGTTTTATGTAGTTTTGTGATGTTGTATTCCATGTTAGTTAGGTTTACTCACGTTGGTTTCCAGCCTGACCTGGGTATTACTTTGATGTAATGCTTGGGTCCGACTGAGTATTGCAGATTTTCAGGTAAGGTCGATCCGGAGCTCAGGAGGCGAGCTAGATGGCTGGGACGTATGGAGTGTAGTCCGCTGTGTTATATTGTAGTATATTTGAGACAAGTTATTTTAATTGTCCTATGATTGTGTAAATGTTGTAACTCTGATGTATAAAAATGTATTTAACTGATACAGTTTCCTTTGTGTAAAGAATAATATTTGATATTATATTTTATCCGCTGCGAATGTGAGATTCTGAGTTTGGTTTCCCGTTTCTTCTTCTTCTGTCTCTTTCTTCTTTTCCTAACTATCTGGAATTTTCGGGATCAAAATTTCTGGGTCGTTACATTTGGTATCAGAGCTGAAGGTTAAACGAGAACCTTGGCTCTGGTGGGTTTACCCATTATGAATAGGGTCAGTAATACCCTGGAATGAGTTGAGTGTATATATATAGGAGCGTACTTGTTATTTTCTTATATAAATGGTTTTAAAAATGATTGATTCTTATAAAAGCTTATATTTTGGTATATAAAGCAAATAATTTTCCAATTATTATATATAAAGATAATTGGTTGTTAGTAAATGGAATTGAATAAGAATTTATCAAGATAAACTAGAAATGGATTCAAACCAGTGTATGGAATGGTTATTGTGTTTAATAATGGGATGATTGTTTTCCAATAAACAATAAATGTTTTATGGAAGTAACCATTTGATGAGAATAACTTGTAAATTAGAAAGGATGTAAATTAAAGCGGGTTTCAAATTGTGAAGTTTTGAATTCTAAATTTAAACATTTGAAATTGTTTTAGAAATATTAAAGGAAATAATATTATTCAAACTATTTTGAATATAATCTTATTTTAGAAGAAGAAGTTGTTTGTAAACTTTAAAAAAAAAATTTGTTTTGAATTAAAGCTAAGGGTGGTTTAAATTTTGAAATTTGGCTTGGTGGGCCAAGAAGTAAATATGTATATATGTATGATAATATCAAAGATGGTTTGAAATAAACACTAAATGTTGATTTTTAAATTTGGAATGAGATGCGATACCCAAATTGATAAGTTTTTGAACTTATAAGTGGTAAGATTATTAATGTGAAGTTAAATAAGTTTTTGAACTTTTTAGTGATAGAAATTTGGAATTTGAAATGGAGAATCAAATTTGAGTAAGGTTAACGGGATTTTAATTGAATTTAACTTAGAAGAAGTTAAATATGTTTGAATGAACAACCCGATTTGGAAATTTCAAGATGAAATTGGGATTTAACTTGGGAAGTTAAATGGTTAATTTGAATTGGGAGTTTGTGCGATCTCAAAATGGGTTTGAGATCTGGAAATTGGAAATGGAGGGATGTTTTAAGTAATTTGAATAATACCATCCTGTTGTTATAAATAATCTTTAAGCTGAAATTGGATTTGTTTAAATGAATGAAGAAAGGGGAATGGTAGTATATCCATTATTAAGATATAATGGAATCATTTTGGACTTAAGATTTAGTTGTTTAAAAAGATTTGAATTGTTATTTGAACTTTGAAATAAGTTTAAAATGGTGGATTTAGAATTAAATGATATATAAGTTGATTTGATTTAAAGGATTAAATCAATCTTTAAAATTTAAGTCGAATTTATAATTCGTGATGGTTTAAAATTGAGATTTAGATTAAAATTAGTTCAAATTGGATTTGATTTGAATTAATTAGTATTGTGATTGAAGATGGATAAGTTTAAAAATTCAAATGGAAAATTTGATTTGGATTGATTCGAAATGAAATTGAAGATGAATGAGTTCAAATTCAAATGGAAATTGGGATTAATTCAAACTAGAATTGATTCGAAATTGAAATGGGTTCAATTTGAAATTTGTTTAAATTTGAATAATTTGGAATTGGGATTAAAGTTGAATAGGTTTAAAATTCAACTGGAATTTGATTTGAAAACTGGAAAGAAATTGAGAATTAATTCAACTTGAATTGGTGATAAATCAATTTCAATGGAAATTGATGTTATTTAAATTGAGTCAATTTAAATGGAAGTGGAAATTTAAATTGAAATGATTGGAAATGGAGGTTGGGAATTGAACAGTTTGACTTTGGACTTTTTTCAAAATAAATTGTTTTGGTACAAATCTATTTTTCCAAGCCATATATTATACATACAACCTTTCTTTTTAAAGCCAACTATCTTATACTTGTTTTACAATTATTTTTGGAACTATTTAACTATTTTACAACTATTTTATAAACTAATTACTATATTCAACTACTTTATAACTAATTACTATTTTATAGCTATTTTGCAATTATTTAAAATTTCTATAACTATTTGACTATTTTCCAACCATTTCACAATTACTTAACTAATTTACAGCTATTTTACAAACTAATAATTATTTTTCAACTACTTATCTATTTTAAGATTTTTCGAGCTATTTTCTAAATTTAAGCCGGACAGAGTTCAAACAGTTTATGATTGAATATCCATTTGAGATAAGGATTAAAGTGATAACCCAAATGGAATTGAGGTAAATGTGAATAAGTAAATAGAAATCAAAAGTGGATGCGAATAGAAAGGAGAAATTGATTTAGTTGATAATCAATGAATAAATACGTAGGATATACATATATTATTCTGTTCGCATAATGATTTGATCCAGATTCGAGCATAGAATTTCGGGATAGTTATATCGATCCGAGTTGGGATTTTTCACTCGATTTTCAATAGAGAACTTGGATATGGATTGTTGATTGGTTCTGTATATTCTCTACAATAGTTATGGCTATGCAAGGAGAATGACGGTTTCTGATCAAGAAACCAGATCTGAGTCCGCAGTAGGAAGTCGGGTGGACGATACTAGTTTGAAAGTGAAATTGTGTGATCGAGTGAGCGATCAGATTGGTATAGTGTACGGATGATATGTGTACATCGTATGGGTTTGAATGAAATGGATGCTGGGAATTTGTGGATAAGCAATATGGAATGGTTTTTGAAATGAATGGTATATTGAAATATATGATGAAATAAAATGGAAATTGGATATTTCCATGATAGGAATTTACTTTATGAAAGTAAGTAATATGGTAAGTGAATTTATAGAGTAATCAAATTTGAATATTTGATTTGGAACAAACAAAATTATGTATCTTTGTTATATATATATTATAAAACTCCCCTTGTTGAATCTATAGCCAGAAGAAAAAAGTTTTTGAAGTATAAAAGGGGTTTTATACAAGTTTGATGAGATCCAAAGTTTTAAAAAGTTATATATATATATATGTATATATATGTATATATATATATATACATATATATATACATACATACATACATACATACATACATACATACATATACATACATACATACATACATACATACATACATACATACATACATATATATACACACACACAGATATATATATATATACACACACACACACACACACACACATATATATATATATAAAGGATCTTATGAGAATGATTTTGGAAAAGGTTTTGGGAACCTATGAATTTGGAAAAGGCTTTTTGATTTTTGGGTAAAATCAATATTGGATTTGGAAAGCCTAGTTTGAGAATTATCGATTTTGGGATAATCGATTATGAGAAAGGAGATTTATATGTGATTCATTTTAGGTGTATGATTTGAAGATACTATATGTGTATAGTATAAAGAGTTTTGAAAATGGCTCTGCGGAAAAAGGCGCTCCCTTGAAATGAACTTCTCAGGAGCACCATAGGTTAGTAGTGCTTTGAGCCTCAAAAGGGGAGGTCCTCAAGTTGATCCTGTGAGGAGTCCGGACAAAACTAGTTCCTGAGGATTTTGTGTAGTGTGTAGCGGAAGTCGAGGGTGCTGATGCCTACAGAGGCATTTGGGTTATGCTTTGACGAAAGTTTTACTCGATGTCACTACGATCTACTACAGACCATAGCGAAAGTCGTGTGAGCCGCTGTGAGCCAACAGTCTACGTTTGGTTTTATATCGGTAGACTGCGACCAATGATAACATAGCGAAAGTCGTGTGTGCTGCTGAGAGCCAACAGTCTGCATTTGATTTTACATCGGTAGACTGCGACCTATGTGGGAGTGGAGAAGTTTCATTCTTTTGGCAGTGAAATTCGAGGGCGTTAAGGCCTACAACTATATAAGTTTATGCTGTGACAGCAACGCAACCCCGGTTGTAGCTGTGATCTGTAGCGGGTTCCATGGCATAATCGAGGGGCACAGAGATCTACAGTTATCTACGGATTTTGCCGGGATGGCAACGTAACAATCGGATTAACTGCGACCATGAACGGGGATGATGATTTCCAGAGCATTTTCACCAAAGATGTTTCCTCTATTTTCAACAATGTTTTCTATATTTTCAATAAAATTGTTTTCAAATATTTTCACTAGGTGTGGAAAACGGGTTTGCCAAGTACTTGTAGATTTTCAGTCTTATGCCTGATCAACGCATGACCGAATTTCTGCAAGAACGAGGATGGACTTGTTGAGACATCGAGTTATAAAAGTATTTTTATAAAACTATTACTGTAATACTATATAGGTTTTAAAGTGTTTTAAAAATGATCAAAGAATGATTTATCTGATTTTAAGCATTTTAATAATTCTGGTTTCGTTCCTTTTCGAGGACGAAAAGAATCAAAGGGGAAGGAATGTGATAACCCGAATTTTGGAAGTATCTGTAATTGGTAATTAATTGGGTTAATTAATAGAAATACTAAATTATAGATTGAACAAATGAATCTGATAATAAATAGTTATATCTGGATAAATATTTATTCGATTATATCTTAATATAATCACTTAAATTTGACAAATTATTCTTTTAAAACAAATAATAATGATTGTTTATATATATAGATTTAAACAGATTTTAAACAGATTATTATTTACAGATTGAAATCTGTGTTTGTTTAAATATATATATATATATATATATATATATATATATATATATTTGAGTTGATTTTTGAATTGGATTTTTAAATCGAATTTTGGTTTAAACTTGAAATTACAAACTCTACATTTACTTATATATTGTACAAGTTGTATATGTAGAAAGATATTAAAGATAAGAGTATAAAAATATAAAATTATGTATATTTAGAGAAAAGTTCATAAACATAAATACATATTAGTGCAAATACAAATAAAACATGAGAGGTATTTGAATATAAGTTTGAACACTTGTAAAATATCTCATTATTTCATATTAACAATTGTAAGAAAATGATTATTTACATTAACAAATGTAAACCTAGTTTTACAAATGGCATTTTTAGGTAACATGTAATAAAAAGAAAGAAAAAAACAGACTATTTTCTTCATGTTGCAAATCTGAAACCATCAAAAACCAAAGAAAACAGAAAATACAAAACACATCCTCACAAAGAAATCACGAACCAAATCAATTCAACTCAAATAAAATCAAAACTTGTAAATAAAATAAAATCAAAGCAAAAATCAAGTTCATATTCATTTCAAACCTGGAAAATCAAAGTAACATAATCATTTCCAGTTTCAAGAGCTTTCAAATTGTCAACTTGATCAAGTTAAAGAAGAGAAAATGCAGTTTCAATTCCAGATTTTTATACAAAATCTTCTCTGTTTTCTTCATAAACAGGTGAGTTCACTCAACATTTTAAGGATAAAAAATCTTTACATACTCATAGATCTGTGATATGATATTGTATAGTTGTATTCTGTTGATTATAGTGGAGTTCACTGTGTGTAGACTTGTGCATGCTTGTGAATATCAATATAAGCGCTCTGTTGTAATAACAGGCTAAATATCATCATAGAAAATTCATATCATCCCAAAAATTTAGATTTGGGTTATGATTTAAAACAACGTAATATAAATTTTAGGGCAGCTTCAAGAGTTATATTTGGGAATGATTTCAAAAAGATGAATAGCAGTAAGAAACCTTAACCTGGAATTTGAATTGTTCTGATATCTGTAAAATGTGAAAATTTGGTTCATCATAACATTCAAAAATATAGATCACATCACCTAGTTCATAATGTGTGTTGATTTAAACTAAGAAAATGTTTATTTCTTAATATAGTTTTAGTTAAAAACTGATTTATGTGGAAATCATACTATATAGTTCATTTATGTCAAGATTTACAGTAAATATCATATTTTGGTGAAATTTCAATGAAATTGAATCAAAGCTTTATGCTTGCATGATGATTTGCGTAGTAAATATAGTATTTTTAGAGGTGAAATTGTGATTTTTAACATCCTATATTGTAAGAAATTTGGGAATGAATGAATTCCGTTCAAAAATTTATTTCTGGTGATCGGGTTGATAAGGAGTGTTGCGCTTTGGTCGAAAGTAGCCTAGCTTCATGTGCTAGGGTTTCACCAAAGCCGATTCTCAAATTTGGCTTCGATTTGAGCTGAAGTGATATATTTAGGTTTTAACGGTTTTTCTGGGCACGGCATGAAATGCGATCGAACTGGAGAATGGAGACGCAACCGAGACCTTCGAGGTTTGGCAGGAAGGAAGATTCGGAGTTGAGCTTTCGATCGGTGGGTGGGTTGTGTTGATCGGTGAGGGGAGTCGAGAGCAGTTCGTCAGAAATTGAATTTGTTTTTTTTTCAATATTCGAATTTAAGAGGTGTTTTACGAGAGATCGGGTTTGAGACTTCGACGTGGTGGCGATGGTGATCGAAGGAAGAAGGGTCGTCGACTTAGGTGTTCGAGAGGTCGGAAGGATCATCAGAGCGCTTGTGCACGTGCACCATGCACACCTGACGCTCGACATGGCAGAGTGTGATAGGCGGGAAGATGGATTCGATCTAGGGCAGGGATTCGATCGTGACCTGGTCGTGTATGAGAAGGTAGTTGGTGAATTGATCGGAGCAGATTATCCTCCGGTTCGTGGCATCATTTTCAATTGGATTTGGAGAAGATTTTTAGTTGGGTTGAGCAAAGAGGTGATGTGGGAAGAAGCATGTTTGGGTCTTCGGGTAGGTTTCTGTGCATTCGTGTTGGGCTTCGGCCCGTTCTAGTTCATTACTAGATTATTAAGGTCGGTTTATATTTCTAGCATTCGTATTTAAAGGAAATTTAATTTTCTTTAAGTATACATCAAGTTGGTTGATTTAGGATAAATATTTAAAACAAAATCCATAATCTAGTTACTTTCCAAATATTTATAATAAGGGAGATAAAAGCAAGTTATTAAATTTTAAAAAATCTAGTTGAACCTTTTTCTTGAATAAATTTCTTTAATATATAATAAATGTTTTATTTAACATTTGACTTAAGAAGTGGTATGATTTGTTTTACTTATATTTGTAAGTTATTTTAAAGTTAATTTAGAAATGGAATCAATTGTTAATTAAAAAGATAAAGTGTTAGAAATTTATTTGTGATTGATAATTAAGTAATTAATAAGATAAATGATTTACCATAAAAGATAATTAAGGTTTGATAATTTAAGATTTATTAAGTTAATAAGAAATTAAAAAGTAATTGATTAATTTCATTAATTAACGAGTAGGGATTAATAAATTAATTAAAGATTAATTAATTAATGATTTGAGATTATTAATTAGAGGTTAATTACTTAAATGACAATTACTTAATGTAAATAATTAAAGGGGACTACTTAATGGTAGTAATTAAGGATAAATTACTTAGTGAAATTAGTTAAAGGATTGATTAATTAAGGAAATTAATTAGAGGGTTAGTTAATTAATAATGGTGATTAATTAAAGGATAATTAATCAATGCAAGTGATAATTAATTTGATAATTAATTATGAATAAATGTAATAAATGAAGTGTAAATTACTTAGTGAAGTAATTAATGGGTAATTACAGGATGTAATTAAGGAATGGGTAATTACTTGATGGAAAGTAATCAAAGAATAATTACTTAGTGGAATAATTAAGTGTGTATTACTTAGTGTAATTAATTAAAGGATATTTGAATGTCTTGGATTATTTGTTATCCCTGATCGGTGATTGTGATGCTTTGTAAAATGAAATGTTTTATGATATGATATGTTTGGGTTGAACAGTGATAATGTGGTTATCTACGATGTATTGCGTTGTAATAGTGACATCCAATATTTAAAATTTAATTGTATTCGGTTGAATAACTTGGGTTAAGATGACATTGGATTCAAAGGGACCGGAGTCAGGTATTTGTTAATACCCTAAACCACTTCGATTCTTTATAGATTGATATGTGAAATCAATTGGCTGATATGGAATGATTTAAGTGAATTGGACCATTTTAATCTAAGTTTTGATACTTAGAAATTGACGTGTGAGATAAGTATTGACTATAACATATTATGAATTTGTAAATTGATACGAGTCACCCCGGGTTTTATGTAATTTCGTGATGTTGTATTCCATGTTAGTTAGGTTGACTCACGCTGGTTTCCAGCCTGACCCGTGTATTACTTTGATGTAATGCTCGGGTCAGACCGAGTATTACAAATTTTCATGTAAGGTCGATCTGAAGTTCAGGAGGCGAGCTAGATGGCAGGGACGTATGGAGTGTAGTCCGCTGTGTTATATTGTAGTATATTTGGGACAAGTTATTTTAATTGTCCTATGATTGTGTAAATGTTGTAACTCTGATGTATAAAAATGTAATTGACTTATACAGTTTCCTTTGTGTAAAGAATAATATATGATATTATAATTTATCCGCTGCGAATGTGAGATTCCGTGTTTGGTTTTCTGTTTCTTCTTCTTCTATCTCTTTCTTCTTTTCCTAACTATTTGGAACTTTTGAGGTCAAAATTTCTGTGTCGTTATAAAACTTGTCGAGAGCATCCAGTTTGGGATGAGCCACCATCAAACGACCACAAATGACAGGTGAACTCGAAATTCAAAGAGGCACTTTCATCAAAGAGCGCGAATAAGGAGAGAAATAGAGCATGCTTCAGAATCTTGAAATTAAAAATCATGATCGAAAAGGATTTAGGAAGAAGCAGACACGAGAACCCTTGAATCGCCGTCGCCCAAATTCAAAAGTGTCCTCCATTTTTTTGATTTTCCATATTGTTATGATAGTATTTTGAGTAAGTTTGGTATCAAATAAGTCTTTGAGTCAAATATATACGTGTTGACCACAGGTGGGTCATTTGTGCTAGTAGGTTATATGTATTATAAAATATTCAAATTGAATATCATTATTATTATTTTTGCTTATATTTGGGCCATTTCTCGATTTGTGTGTGTAATCCTTATGTGCATGTAATCCTTATGCATTGGCCATGCTAATGTTCTCTGTGTCATTCCAATTTTATCAGATGTCCCCGAAAATGATAAAACATGACATATGCAAGATATGCTTTTGTTAAACATGATCCGCAATATGATAATAATCTTAATAATTTGTTTAGTGTATGCTCGTTCAAAAATAACTTGGATACCATTTTCATTTAAATATATTAGCAGTACTAGATTATAAATCGTTCATAGTGATGCTTGTGATATGCACAATACTCCTACTAAAGGAGGAAAGAAGTATTTTGCCACTTTTATAACTGATTACTAACATATTATAATATTTATCATATGCACACCAATGTTCACTTACAAGACAGAATTGGAAAAATGTAATCATGAAATTGAATCTCATTAATCAGACAGAAGCATTGAATATTAGTTCACTACATTTTGTGAGCATGTAGGAATGATACATGGGACATTTGCAGCATACACACTACAATAAAATGGAGTAATAATGAAAAAAGTGAACCCGCACTGAGATGGTAAATGCTTATGTAATGGTGGTCTTAACACTAGCTTTTGAGGTGAAGCATTGTCGACTACATGCTATATATAAATAGAATACCTCGAAAAAAGATCAAAGTCACTTTATGAATTTTGAAAGAAAAGAAAGTCCAATATGGACTTGTTATATATTAAATAGAATACCTCGAAAGAAGATCAAAGTCACTTTATGAACTTTGGAAGAAAAGAAAGTATATGGACTGCTACAAAGTATATGGCCATTGTGAAATTATTCGGTTACCAAACCTAAATTCATGAAATTAGAAAAAGGGTATTCAGTGTATTTTTTTAGGATACGCTCAAATACAACAAGAGTTAGAGAATTCTAGTGATAGTTTTTAATAATTCCATTAAGGTAAAGACAGTAACAGAATCAAGGGATGTAGTACTCTATGAAACTCCATGTCTTTCCATTTAATATATCTGTAACATTGTAACGACCCTTAATTTTCGATAATTAAAAGTAGTAAATTTAATAAGGCTTTGTAATTTAATGTTGGAAGAAATAAAAATTTGTGATTTGATAATAAATGTAATTGGAGGGAAATGAAATAGTATTAATCCATACTATTATATTGTTATTGAGTCCCAATTCGAGAGCGCAGAAGCATCCATGGTATTTTGAGAATCCAACAGTCGCACTTCTTATACTTGCTCAATTTTTTTCTACCGCTCTCCGCTTCATCTTTTTGCCTAAACTAAAAATAAAATATGCTAGGTTTCCAGCCGATTCTTCTACCCAGGTTCTTCTAATACGGTTACACCGGACTATAATCCTAGGAAACTATTGGCATCAGTATAGCATGGATCTGCCTTCGTAGTGCTACCGGCCACAACAGATAGTCAGCTACCGACATCGGGTACAGCGGCTACTATCGGCACACGTACAACGTGGATCTTGCTGCGACCTACTTTCAACACGGATTTCAGTTTGATTTTTTTCTTCTCATTTTTTCAAGTTTTAAATCAAATTTTGATGAAGTCTTATTGGGTTCTTTTATATCTAGGTTGATTTGGATACAGATGATGCGTCTGTCCTTGGCAGCTTGATTTACTTCTATAATTTTTGATGGTAATTTCTATCATTTTCTACAAGTTATTCTATTGTTAATTTTAGTCTATTTACTACTTTCTTCTAGCAATTAATATCTTTTTTAATTTAGTTTGGGGTTTTCGGTTTCAAACTTAAGATTCCCATATTTGGTTTCTCTGCAGTCGTAAGTTGGTATTGATTGAGTGGAACTTGGTTTGTTACATGATATACTGATTGCCGATTCTAAGTTTTAAGTCTGCCCATATGAAACAGATGAGTCAATCACCTAATGTTATATTTCAGCATGGTAGGATTTTTTTTACAGTTTATACTCCAAATTTTGCACCACTGGTAAATTTGATGATAGTGGAAAAGGACATGACAATTATACAGTTTTTTTCCTCTTAGCTCCATTTAGCATTCAATATAACGACAAAATTACTGTCCATGTTTTTTCCAAGTTGCGGGGTTAGGAGTAAAATTGTTAATTTTCTATCGGAGATGCGAATGGTTGACGTCGATTGAATTTTCATCGATCTCGATGTTGAAAAAGGTTTATTTTATATTTTCCTTCCGGTGACTTCAGCGCTTTGTTCGTTTTGGTAGTTTAATGAATTGAATGTTAACGATGTTTAGCTAATAAGGAAAAATTGAGTACACAATCGATCTAGCAGTGTCAGATTTTGGCATACGTGAAACAATGTCAATTTTCTTTCTAAAGAATTTAACACTTTCAATTAGTTTCAATATTACAATAGGATGATGGATTTGAACACCACTATTTCGACACTATTTCTTAAATTAATTCTAGAAGATAATAAGAAAACCAAAATTTTGTACGTTTTCCTTTTGGAATTTGATATCCACATATAAGTTTTTCATAGAAGATGTTTAAATTTAGTCAGTTTGATCCTGATCCATAGCGATAGTCAGAAAATTTGGAAAATCCCGATCTTTTTCATAAATAATATTTCAGTTTAAGTAATAATCACTTCAGACATGTACTTGGATGGTTAAATACAATATTATTTACTTTCTTCCTTTTTCGAAAATTAATATATTTTGATCAATAATATGACATGTTTTATCAGTAATATAACATATGACATTAAAACGTATGATAAAACATAATTGTACATATCCATAGCTAAAACATACACTATTATGCCATATGTATTTTGATTTCTTTTCATATGATTAAAAGGATACCATATCTGATGAATCTTTTTCATGACTAATTCAAACCATAATTAATTTCCGACCCAAAGTTTACTCTACAGTAAACCCGGAGTATTGAAATAATGATTGTCAGATTTCTCCACTCACAAGTGCTCGCGTTTGTTGTGATGATTTCACCTCCTTTTCCCACTATAACTTCTTTTAGCTTTGGTGCCCTTGCATCAACTGCGTCCGATAGGCAGCTTGGTGTTTTTGTTTGTTGAGCTGACTCTGCCTTTATTGCCCAATCGTCGATCCCACTTCGGTAAAAATCCTAATTTGTTGGTTTTCATGGTTCGATTTTTTATGCATTGAAACTTTGTGTATTTGAACTATATTTTCTCCCCAGTTTCTATCTACCTGATATTTCAACCATACCTTTCACTTAGCATGAGTTTTAGGCATTTCTATTGGTCATAATGCTTTGTAAGCACAAATTTAGATAGGTGAGTAGTACATTTATGGGTTATTAGACATCAGTAAGTCTGAAATATTTATTGGTAATCGACTTAATCATTTTATTTATTTGATTGGTTCTGATATGCATTAACTTTATGAGTTTAGACTTGAATTATGTAAATCATAATTAGATTGGTGAGTAGTATATTTAACGGTTGTTGGATATCACCAAGTTTGAAATATTTATTAGGTTTTATCATTCTAATAACCTACTTAGTTTTGATATGCATTAACTTTATGAGATTTGACTTGAATTGCGTAAATCATCACTTTGTGGTCATACTTGATCTGAACTTTCTTCATATGAAGACTTAATATTTTGAGGTAGCAATATTCTCATTGTTATGACTGATGGGAAAATGATTTCAAGCTAATAAGGTAGATTTAGATAACATCAAAAAAGTAATTTAAACTTCAAATTCTTGCTTATTCTATCATCTCTAACTTTGCTGTGTTTTTTAGTAATGTTTATTCATGCACAACAATTTTGTTTTCTTTTCCTTTATATCTGATGCTAGGTCATTTTGGGAACTAATGCCTTAAACAAATAAGTTATAGAAACAACATATCCATTTTTCTTGCTACGCTTAGAGCTTACATATGAATATAAAGATTATTATGCCTCCTAATTCATATAAAAGGAATGGATATTCTGCAATTAAAGGGTTTACAGAAGATGATCCAACAATAACATTTTCTTACTCGATGATCTAACAGTGATGTTATGGATGGCGAGGCTTTGATTAGGTCTTTAACATGATATGACAACTCTTAAACCTAAATTAATTTATTTTTTAAGCCAAATGGGACAACCGTTATCGAAAGATAATAATAATTATCCTTACATGGTATTTAATTGTACTTTCATTATTTTTATTTCTCTAGGTGAAAATGGGAATATGATTTTGATGGCTAAGCAAGAATTGTTTATTATCAGCGTCTATTGTGTTACTCAACAAAGTTGTTTTATGTTTTTTTTCCATGTCCAAGCGGTTGAGACAAATGATGAAGATAACGTTCATAATAGTTATTAAACATGTTGTCTTATTTTCCATTGTCCTCTTTCAATTGTTGCCTATGTTTGATATTAGTACCATGATTTTATGGATATAAATTGAACCTTTTTCATATTACAAATTATTTTTTCATATAGAATAAGAAGTCATATATTTGGTTTAGTTCACGTGTAAAAATATATTAGTACATGTTTATTTACTGCAAATTAGTGTAAAATAGTTAATTATTAGCCTTTCATACGAATTAGTGGAAATAGTTAGCTATATGGTCGGACTGAAAACTTTTACTTTATTTGTATGTTCAAAGCTAATTTTTTATATGTCTTTCAACCATATTATATTTCCAATATGACAATTCTACTTATTTTACAAAAGCTGTTAGACTATGAATGGGTCATTTTATATCAAACCAGGACAAAAATGAGAGAAAAAATAATCATTTGTTACCCTATATATCAAGAAGAAACGGCGAAGATTACTCGGATGAAAACTTTGAGTAAACTTATATTCACTGAAATTTCCAGTTACTCAGGTACATGATATTTCATGCTTACATGATTGATTTTTTCATATTGGAAAGTTACTGCTGCTTTGAGCATTTGAAAGTAACTTAGTATTAAATATGGCATTTTTCCATGCCTATAATCACAAAGGACCATGCTCTTAAAATGAGAAGAATAAGATTTAAGGGCTTGCTAAAACAATCTAGAATAACACAAGAGATCGAGTTATTTAGGCATACCATAGTACCTAGAAGTTTATAATTTTTAGGAGACGTTTATAGTTTGAATTATTTTCTTCAAGCAAGTTATTACAATATTGTTTTTCAACGGAATCATAACTTTCAATATTTAACCTTCCAATATACATTGTAGAAAAGTAACAAATCTTACCATATCAGTATTCAATAACTAACACTTAAACTTCCATGGTTCTTAGAAGA
Source organism: Allium cepa (assembly GCA_030765085.1). NCBI lineage: Eukaryota > Viridiplantae > Streptophyta > Magnoliopsida > Asparagales > Amaryllidaceae > Allium > Allium cepa. The sequence goes on along the minus strand of CM060944.1, from coordinate 381,416,246 downwards.
AAACTGGGAAAAAAATCAAATAGATTTTCATTGATGTAATAATATTAATAGTTAGTATTCACTTAACTATTAATGGCCCAGTTCATAATTGCCTATAAGCTACATTGTAGCCAATGCTATGTTATGCTTTATTTTTTCATGTTTTGCCATTGCCTGTTATCGCTATGTTGACTTCTGATGACAAACTGCCCTTTGTCTATTGTAACATTTGTCCAGCTGCATGTTCTTACTACGAACTACATTAAACCACACTGTCAATACATGATATTTTTAACGGTTATACAAGCAAACCACCAGTTAAAAGTGCATTGCACTACTTCCCTTGAAATTTATATTCTGTTCGCCAGCAACACTGTGGCATGACTCTCTCATAGTAAAAAAGATTATAAACTACATGCAAATTTTTTCCCTCTAATGTTTTCCTCTTTTAGCATTGAACCACTTCTACTTCACCCTTCCAAGAAATATTTCGCGATACATTTGCTGGCAGGTACAAAACAAACCACCCATACTGGCCAGTGTATTCATCCTTTCCGACTGCTCTACCATGTAGTCCTATCAAATATGTGCAAGGTATCGCCATTGTAAATATTCATGTTTATGTTTTCTTTGTTAATGGATAATTCAAAAAAAATATTAACACTTTTCAACTTGGGTATGATTTTATTGGTATTTAAAGTTTTCCAGTAAAATTTTACAATTTAGTACCAACTGTGTTTTTTTGTCTTTGTATCAAGTTAAACCCTGGATTTTAAATATACATAATGCGATTTAAATTTCCACTTATGTTGTTTTCTTTCGAACATGTTTGGATTGAAATTTATGTCTATCAGTTCATATTAAAGCACGGCTTAGTTTTAATGTTAAACTGTTTATTGGATTTTTTATAGCAGACGTACACGCACAAGCCCCTTTTGATAATCTTATATTTTCCATCAAAATATGCTAATCTTTTACATTGGGTTGGAATCGAAGACAGTTAGTTAATTTTTAGTAATATCTTTCAATTTGGTGCTCGGACTGTTTTTGGTTTCTAAGTCTCAAGTTAAGCCCTTTATATTAAATATAAATATAGATTATGCAATTGATGTTTTTATTTCGTTGTTGATTACTTTTTAAGATCATTGGATATAAATTATTTGTTTTTTCCCATTTGTTTTAATTTTGTTCAAATAAAGGTCGTGATTCTTGATCGTGCAAAAGAGTGCATTTTCAACCAACATTTTCATATAACTAGATTCAATTTTTAATTTTATTGCTATTTAATGTTTTCCAGTAAGATTTTACAATTTAGTACCAACCGTGTTTTATATCTTTGTTTTTCTTTCTAACATGTTTGGAATTACATATATGTATTAGTTCTTATGAAATGCAAGACTTAGTTTTATTGTTATACCATGTATTAGATTTTTTTAACACGCATACACATATACACCCCTTTCCATAATCTTCAATTTTCCATGAAATTATGTTAAGCTTTTAAACTGGGTGTGAATCAAAGATAGTTATTTTTTGCTAATATCTTTCAATTTGGTCTTTGTAGTATTTTTGTTGTCTAAGTTTCAAGTTAATCCCTTTGTATTAAATATAAATCAAGATTATTAAATTAATTCCTTCATTGCCCATTATATATTGGCACACAACCGTACTGCACCCAGTCCTCCTATCTTAAGTACAAGCTCTATATTGAAATTAATCACTTATATGCATGGTCAAATTTTATATCGCAGGTCCACATTCTGGTACAGCATCACGTTGATGAAAGGAATAATGCCAACAAGTTGACCTCATCTGCATTTTACCAGCCTACATTGTATTTATGTGTATATATATATTTTGTTTTTACTGTTTCATCCTGCTTACAGGCCCATGTACTACTGTTAATTCTCTTATGCTATTTGTTGGTGAATATTACAAGCTACTGTTTTTTGGATCAAACTTCTGTAAACATATATATTTGTAAACATTGGCACTGTATTTTTTTTGCTGCAATTGTAGCTGCTTTGTACTGTCAGCTAATAATGATTATTCTTTTTTATGGGCTGGACTATAAAATGTCCACTGTTACAAAACTTTGTGCAAAATTTCAATTCGTTTTGCTCTATTCATTCAACAGTATGAAATACCGATTAGAAGTTATCATTTGTTCTCGCTTGCTTGCCACAGCCATATGCGATTTCTGAAAGTTTGAATACTATGCACGTTAACTAGCATTCTTCATCAGGATGCGTTATTTACAAACTAATACCAATATAATACTGTTTTGCTCTGAATAAATGAAACGTCTTTTTCCCTTGGTTTTACGTCATCGATTTTTTCCCATTTACACATGGATCCATCGATGCATGTTTAAAAAATTTAAAATCCGCACGCATACACGACTCTACGAATTTCACTGCTAAATTTTCATAACGTCCGTATGCGGAGCACGAGTTCACACTAGTTTAAGATAATTGATAACTGCTTTAAATGTAATTCCAATTAATTAAAAGGATTAAAAAGTTATAATTGGATACAAGCTGTAAATTAATTGTAATAGAGCGTGTATTAATTGATAATTGGATTAAAAGAGTAATTGGTAATTTAAATGTTGATTAGTTAGTGAAATAATGTGTAATAAATTGTAATTGGATAGAGGTGGTATTGTGTAAGTTGTTATAACATTTGTTTGTAAATAATAAACTTAAAGTTGTTGAATTTAGAAATGGTGACATTGGTTATTTGTTACCAGTATAATTAATCTATTACAAATGAATGTAAATAAATGTTACATTAATGTGAGTTAATACAATAACTGCAAATTGGGAATGTCATAAAATGTACAGAAATGTAAATTACACTCACAAGGCAATAAATTCATTTAATAATAAAAATGGAACCAAGATAAATGAGTTGTTGTTGAGATTTTAAATTATAATTAATGTCAAAATCAAAAAAGGTTCAATATTATTGGAATACTGCAACTAATATGTAAAAGATAGAAATTGTAGCATATTAATGTAATAAAATATAAACTAATGTTAACTAGGTCTATGGAATAATGATTGATCGAATAAAAAGGTTGAAACCAAATTTGATCAATTTATCGAAATTTAAAATTATAAATAATTGGATTTAATTACAGTTGAAATTGGACACTGTAATTTGTATAATAACCAACACTGAAGTATTATGTAAACTTATTTTAAATTATTTTAAATGTCTAAGTAATCAAAAATGATGAAATTTTTTAGTTTATATTTATTGAATAAAAAGTGATTAATTAATTTAATATTAATTAATTTAATTAATTAAAAATAGCCATTTTGGCCATTGATTCCGATTTCGATGAAACAAGTTTCGTCAGATCCGTAACAGTGAATTACTGTAAGGTTTCAAGTTTCATAGCGATCAGACTTGCCGTTTGATCGACGGACTAGAAACGCGTAGAAATCAATTTAATTAAATTCAATTAAAATCGATTTAAAATAAGCTGATTTCAAGGTAACTTCTTCATGCGATGGAATTAGGACTTGAAAACTATTCCATTGAGTTTAAAAATATCGAAAACATCTATTTTGATATATGGAATGATCCATTTTTGTTTCAGAAACGGAACGGGCTTTTCGGGTCGTTTGTCGTTCAACTTCAAATCAATCTAGTCCATTCATTTCTATTTTTGACCTGCCTTTATATAGCCCATTATAAAGCCTAGCTATTCCTTATTCCATTGTCTGCATGTACAATTCTATTTTCTTCTGTTTTTCCAATGGCAGACAAACCAAAACCAATTCCAAATTCAAATTGCTAATCAAAATCAAATCAAAAATCAAATCCCTCCAAACCCTATCAAATTTTCTATCGTTTTGAAGCTCTCGACGATATGAATCAACGACAAGTGTTCAATTTCAAAAATTGTGCTTTAGTCATTCTGAAATCGTGGTCAAAGGCTCAAAATCGTGAATTATGGTTCGATTTGGGGACTTTTGATTTCGACGTTAATTGGAGAAATTGATTTATGGGTATCGTAGAGCTTGTCGATAGGGGCGATATGGCAGTGGTCGAAGGTTGCATAGGTGTTGGTGGTGGCCAAATTTCTTAGACTAGGGTTTAATAACCCCGACGGTGGTGGAATTTGGGAAGGCGCCAGAGCTGTCTTGGGCGGCGGCTAGGGTGCCGGAGGGAAGAGGATGGCGGCGCAGCTCGATTGCAGGTGGTGCGAGGTTCCCAGGTAGTCGGAGGCGTGCGTGATGGCCAGTCAAAGGCGGTGGTTGTGGGTGTGCCATGCGATCTTTTTGAGAGGGAGAGTGGTACATGACTGTGTTTTATTATTATTTTATTTTATTTAAATTTAAAGTTCAAACTTCTAACTTCAATAACTTTCGCATACAAAGTCAAATTCATACGCGATTCATTCTACTGGGATTGTATTTAAATTTTGGAGATTTTGATGCTAGTTCGGATGAATTCTGAGACTTTTCAAATTTGGGGCTTATTTTGGATTTGAAATCGATTTAAAATCAAAGGTGAGTGTTTTAACCCATTCATAATTACTAAACTAACTTATGTTAGTTGAATTTAATTAATGATGCGATTTGAAATTTATTGATTGATGTTTGGTATGTTTAAATTTTCATTCTAGTTAAATTTGACTCTTATTGCATTTAATCATCGTTTAATTTAATATTGAATTTAAATTGTTAATCTAATACCGGTCATTGATTATTAGTTATCTATTGATGTTTATTGATTGATTTGGATGATGATTGTGATGGATGTTTGATTGTTGATATTGGATGACTGGATGCTATATTCTATATTGTTATAATGCTGCATGTTCTCTATGGGTTGAAAAGATATATACTTGAACGATCTATAGATTAGAGAAAAATCGTTATGGGTTGAAATGATAGGCTTGAGCGATTTTATGGATTTTTATTTCATTCAGGATTGCGGTTTGAAATGATATATAATCATAAAATTTTAAATTGCGGACTGAAATGATAAATATCCGTACCACTTGACCCTAGGATAGAAAATTATATACGGACACTGGATTTGTTAAATTAAATGATTTTTGAATCTTTAAAATTTTGGATTCAGTTAACTGGTATTTTGAAATAGAAATTGATTTATATAAGCTGAATTATTTTTGTTAATCCAAGTGTAAATGCTGAAATTGATTTAATGAATTGTTCAAAGGATTTAAATTGAAACTTCAAAGTTAAAGTGTCAAATATAAATGAATTTATCATAATTGAGTTATGGAAATTGTTTGGTTAGAACTTTGAAATCTGTTTTAAACTAATTTAAACTATTTTAATCAATTAAAGCTATTTTAATTTATGTAATCTATTATAACCTATCTAATCCAATTTAATCCATTTTACCTATTTCAAACTAATTAAATTTATTTAATCTATTTTAAATCTATTTAATGCTATTTAAATCTATTAAATATATTTTAAATTTATTTAATCTATTTCAAAATCTAATTAATATAACTTAAATCTTTTTAATTTATTTAAATCATTTTAAAACTAATTAAATCAAATTTAAATCTATTTAAATTATTTTTACTATTTAAACTATTTTAAATCTATGTAAACTATTTATAATTACCTAAATTATTTTTTAAAATTTCAGACTGTGTAAAGTTGAAGTATTTATATATAAATCCTTGATGATGATACAACATAAGTTGGAATTTGGAATTGATAACTTTTTGTGAAATGACATATTTGAGTGAATAAGATGATTTTGAAATGTAGAATTAATTAACAGAACTTATCGATAATTTCAAAGTGAATGTGAATTTCAAAAGTGAATATGATTTGAAAGTGAACATGATTTGGAAGTGAACATGACTTTGAAAGTGAATATAGTTTAAAGTGAATATGATTTCGAAAGAGATATGATTTGAAATTTGGATATGATATTTTAACATGAATTGTGAATTGAATTTTTAAAAACGTAAAAGAACCATCCGGTGTGAAATAAGCGTTTGGTTGTTAAAGAGACTGGAATCAGATATTGTGATACTCTCTGTTAATACCGAAAACAACTTTAACAACTGCGTACGTGGTAGAGATTCCAGGAATGAAGTAGGATGGTTTGGTGAACGATTTCTATATGAGGTACTGACGTGACCCTGACTCGCGTGAGTCAGCTTAGATGTGATAAAAACAGGAGCTATAAGTAGGCCAAGTGAGGTCATTCCTCCGATCGGACATGCTTCTTCGATACCATATTGTGAATTTGTGATGATTTGGTGGCCACCCCTTGATTTTTGATGTGGGAGTGTGTTACGAGGTGGGCGGTAGTAGCTGCTATGTGTTACCACCAGCTTGGTTCTGCAATTGGCAAATCTACCCTGGCATTACCTCGAGCACCGTGTTCACATGCCCTAGAGCACCTTCTACGAGTTTGTTTCATACTGTACCTATGAGGTGTCCTCTAGGTATACCACCGGTTTGGTGGAGCTTACGGCATTGCATAGACTAGGGGAATATATAAAATGTGTTAAGGGGAATATGGGTAACTCCTTAACGCTATTTTAATACTTTACTTTATTGTAGACACTATTATAATAGCGTATTTTACTACATAGTAGATAGTTTAACGGATCCTTAGTAGATGGAAATCCCGTGCATCTCTCAAGTTATTGCACTCACATTAGACACTGGATAGGAGATGTCAAACCCCGTAAACAACTCTAACGCCGTTACACTCATATTTATTTACTATTAATTTAACTTACATAAGATCTTTTAGTTCTGACTCAAGTGTTTTGTTTTTTCAAATCGCTCGGGTCAGTCTGAGCTTTTCAGTTTATCGAAGACTGTTTTTTGGAGGACGAAGACGAAGACATAGTACTACTATTATTTGTTTTATTTATTCCACTGCATCATGTTGTTCCGCTGTATTTATTTATTTATTCTTGTTTATGTAACTTTGATTTTTGTGTTGTAAAAGAATAATCAAATGTATTTATAAAACAACTTCATGAACTGTTATTTGATTATTATATTTTATCATCTGCTGTGAGATTCTGTATTTGTTTTATGTCTTCTATTTTTCTTATTTACCTAATAACAAATCTGCCCTTTTGAATGGTTTGAGTCTAACATATGTGTCTGCTTAAAACATCCAAAAGGCAAGTCATTACAAACATCCCACATAGTGGTACAATCACTTTAATCTTATTTTCAAGCAATACCACAAGATCCACCTTTTGTCATCCCTATATATAAATAATTAAGAGCCATAGTACTTAAAACAATTTACTTCGCCATTCATCTCATATTAACTACCCAAACATATCCACCATTGAGAGAAAATGTAATATACAACTTAAATATTACATGACAGATATACCATGAATGACCAAAGCTTATATTATAATAACAATTTTTCCATAGAAAAAATAAATAACCTAATAATTCTACATTTTGTCTCATGCAGTTGTCTCCTGTGGTTCTTTGTCGAAAATTTTTAATGCATGTAACCTTTAACTCTCAGCATACTTAAATGATTACATGAGGGTTTAAGGGGATAACATAAACTATGAGTCAGACATAAGTCTGGTATGAGTATCCGTAATGATTCATATATATAAATGATACATAGTAAGACCATGCCACGAAGTGGATTGAGTTTACCTCTCACTAATGTACTACATCATGTACATGTAATTTCTTTATATAAGTAGGAATATATCTCATATTTAAGTACATACCTTTGTGCCATAATCTACCCAGTTAAAGTTTACCTTAATATAGTCATTGTGATGTTGATAGTAAACTATCATTGATGGTACATGTTCAGTAGGACCTTACAATTTTGATATCAGGATATGGTTAAGAATAATTTTTTAGGTAGGAATTTATAAAAGCTAGTCGAAAAGGAGCCTGATCAGTAGTTGAGACTTAGGTTAGATAAACCCAATTATCTATTGAATACTAGTAGAGTAGAAGAATTTCTAGCTTTCTCATTAATTATAGGAGTTTTCTCCTCTCTTCTTAATTCTCTCTTGAATTTTACTTTAAAATCTCATAATAATTTATAATTTTTAATATTAATCTCAAATCGTAATTTTACTTTAAAATATCATAATAATTGTAATTTTTAATATTAATCTTAAATCATTTTTTTATATTAATTATCTTAAACTATTTTACAGTGAAATACCTACCTTTTTATAAATTTTATCTACAAAGTTCTCCCTAGGTCACCTTGTATTTGAATTAATTAAATAGTCCTAAATTCTTAAAGAAAATTAGTTAACTAATATTCATGGATTCATTTAATAAATCCTATAATCAATAATTTCAATGTATAAAACACATTAGTAAAATAAAGGTTCTATTCAAATATAAAAATATATGCATAAACAATATTAATACTTTATATTATGATGTTTATCCTTGTAAATTATCAGCCAGAAGAATTTCTAACTTTCTTATCGATTTGATGATTTTTTCGAAAGTGCATAGGAACCTAGAATAATATAGCTAAGTCGTGTATACCGTGAATGTGCAATATTAATGCTAAATAATCAGAGTAGAGTAGAGTAAAATAAATAAAAACAATCACATCAGAGTCTTTATACCGCTTCAGACCTTCAGTCCTACGTCTAGTACTGAAGCCCCCTTCAAAATTTCCACCAACCAATATACCCTCTCTTAGCCTGGAGGAATAGGAATACAACAGCTTTCGACTTGACATACTTATGTTCCTTCAACATTGATATTGATTGATAGTAAAAGACTTTACAAGACTTCCTATAATCTCCTCTGGAGTTATATGAATATGATCACGAGGGTTTTAAGGAAGTAGATCACCAAATACTACGTAGTAAGTATTGGTAATATAGCAAGCAATTTGAAAGTTCGAAAGCAATGGAGAGTTTAAAGTACAAAAGATAATAAAGTAGAGAGAAAGAACTGATTATTTAAACTCTAGGATTTGCTTATCTATTTATAGTTGCCAAAAGTTTCTTTCAGAAGTTGCAACTGTTCAGAGAAAGGCCATTGATAAAAGGTTGCAATTGATGAAGAAGGGATATGTCGTTTTAAAATATGGTAGTTGGTAGAAAATTAGACGCATAAAAAATGCAACCAGATGACTAGTTTTGAATGTTTTTGTAATAAGTGAAAAAATAGTTTAAAAAGTTGAGTTTCAGACATCTAGCTTCTCCTAACAGACATCTAATATATAATCCAGACGTCTATTTTGAGAAGAATTCAAAGCAGAATGTTTTCAGTTCAAAAGATCATAACCCCAAACGTCTGAAAAATGTACCCAGACGTCTGAACTCCCGAGAAATTCAAAACTTATTTATATGAATGAATTAAGTGAACAAAACTTTTAACACAAATATATGAGCTCATATTACTCAAGGGAAATTGTACAAACTTATCTAAGACACTACTATAAGTATATGACCTTACAATGAGTTTTTTCATGTTGAGCTCTTTGTTAATGCTCCATTTCAGCTTTATTGATTCTCCGATTCTCAAAGTGCTTTAGTCTTGTTTATCATACACACACACACACAGATATATATATATATATATATATATATATATATATTTGTTTGAAAGAGTCTATAATATGATTGTATAATTGTTTTCATTAAATCCAATAAGAGTGGTTCTAACATTCTCCCTTTCTTTTATGGTCATAACCATACAATTTTATTCAAATATATGTTCAAGAATTAGTATGAAAATGCTTCCTTTAAATATGATATCTCCTCTATAAATATGCACATATTTCTCCTCCTTTGTCATCATAAAAAATATTTATAGAGAGAGCCAACCAATGACAATAAATATGAATATGATATGCTGCATGATTATCAAAACAACATGACTAACACATAGTAAAACAACGTTACAAAATATTTCAGAGATTATGCATAGAAACCATATGTCAATGCTAAATGCAATGTCAAACAACGGGTTATATGTTCATATGATTAAACGCAACCAGACAAAATAACATCAGTTCAACAAAACAAACAACTAACCAATCTAAATGACATGCAATCACAATGTTTTAAACATACTACATGTCATATGAATGCAAAAGAAAAGTCATGGAACGGAACATATTGAGCTTATTTTAAAGGTGCATCTAGCCATATTCATGCATGGTTTTCATAGCACTCGTAGTAAGCCAAAGTATCATATCGAAACTCTCCGGGCCATTGATTATCAAAATTTACTTTTTCCATTCCTTTCTTTATCGGTTGGGCTTAGAACGGAATATATTGAGCTTATTTTAAAGGTGCATCTAGCCATGAAGATGAATCTTCTTCTTCTTCTTCCTTCTGTTCTTGCACTATATTCTTTCCTTTATCATGATGAGAAGAATCTACATCATGCTTGGATGCTCAAGAAGGTGAGGCGCGAGCATGAGAAGGAGGCATACAATGAAAAGGAGAGGATGCTTAAGTAGAGCTTGACCGGTCTTTAACCTTTCTCATTATCTTAGAAAGAGAAGACATTATCTTCTCCATAGAGCTTTCCATTTTGCCTATCCTTATTGAAAATGATCTCGCTAAGCCTTTGACCTTCTTTTATAAGGTCTTTTGGTTACCAGTAATAACTCACTGATTTTAAAGAGTCAAATCTTCCAAAGACTCATTTGGATTTGGAAAAGTCGAGCATTATAGATATTGGATTCAGATTGACAGACGGGGTCTTATTCCGTAGTATGAGAAGGGAATGAAGCTTATGGAGGAGGTTGGGCTTGAACTGATGGTTGAGAAAATTTTGCTCGCATTGGTTTCGTCATAATGTCTATTCATCAAAAGTAATGTGAGGAGGAAAAGTAGTAGGAAAATGCATTAAACTAAAGAACCGTCTTTCACTATGTTGATGGATATTGGTTCAGAGTTTGAAGGAATAATTTTGACTTTGAAGAATGATAGAAGCCTCATAATATAAGGTGCACACAAAATAGTTAGCCACCGTTGAAGCCAGAAATTCATAATCTCATCATAAATAAATTTTTTCCAATTAACTTTAATTCGACCAAATATAGCGTAGAGTGCCTTGTGATCATTTTAAAAAACTTGTTTGTGACTTCCTAGGCGAGGAAGTACGGTATTTATCAGCATTCTATTTAGCAAGCTAGCTTGGGGTCAAAGGAATAGCTTTCCATTCCGACATTGAATCTTCCTAAATTTCATGAGTTATATCATTTCTTGGCTTGTTCCTATAATCACCTAGTTTGTTGATATTAATTCCATCTTGTCTACAGCCAAGAGCAATGACCATATGATTTCCATTAGTTTGAACAATCTTTCCATAAACACTATGTTACTACAAACCATAATGCCTAAAGTATGATAAGCATTTCACTTAAGGATATCGGGTCCCTAAAGATGACGAATTGCAAAGATTATCGAACATAAACAATAGAAAGCAATGACGTCGAATACCATCGGCATGAGCAGTGTGTATATCGTATATCATCAACAAAGTAAGAGGGTTATATAAGTGTTGATGTCATAGAATGTCTATAAGGCTGGATGCCGCACTTCATTAACATAAAAATGATGTCGAATATTAAGAAGTGGAAAGACTCCAAGCTTCATGAAACAATATGTGAGAGGATCTCAAATGATAGCAATGTAAAGAAAGATATCAAAATTCTTCTATATACCGAAGGACGTCGTGTGCTATCAATATAATAAACGATGTCGAATCTCAGTAATGCATTTGGAATATCGGATGTTGGGGTTTATGAAAAATGTAGCCTTCTATCAGTGTAAATGAAGGAGGTTGCTGCATACCAAAAGCATACAAAAGCTTGTCGCATGCTATCGACTCGGCAAAGATTATCGAATATCAGGTGATATCATAGATCATCGGCCTTCAAAGGATGTCGAAATTCAACCTTATGAATAAGGTGTCATATCTCAAGGGATGTTGCAAGTCATCAATGTGACATGGGTGTCAAAGATAATCAGAATTCGAAGATAATATTGTAGATTACCAATGAAGCAGGATGTTGCATGCCAATAGCCTACTAAAGGTTGCCGAAAATCATCAATGAACAAGGGAATGCCGCATGCCATCAACATGATGAATAACTCCGATTGTCAGGCATCTCGAAGTGCCATATGGAAGCCATGCCTCCAGCTCTAATCCTTGTAAATACGGACCCCATGGCATTATAAAGAGGATGTATCATTCACTTCTCTTCTCTCTCTCTCCCCCTTACATTTTTTAAAGTTTGTAAACCTAAATCAGTGTGGGGATTTTAATGCCTATAGTAACCTTGTAACCTTTTTACAATAAGGGCTTGTATAATTAACAATTGAGTATCATATCAACAAAGGGACTTGACTTTGACTTATGTTGAACTGTCATACCTATGACATGACTTTGGTTTCATCTTGAGATGCACACACCTCCTACAAAATGGTTGTAAGGCTTCTTTAGCCAATTCCTAACCAAGTTTTTCTTATTCTTCATATTTCAAGGTTAACAAAAGAAATTTGTTAATATTTTGGCGCTAAAAGATGGGCCGGAACCTCCGTCACACTGCGTGTCCTATATTTGACTTTCTTTGCCTTACATATAAAGGACTCTCCCAACTTGTACATATGGGATATAGAGAACCTTTTAAATACAATATAGCTCATTGGACTACATGAGGACTATTTCAAAACAAAGGACTACTGAACCTCAAGCATATAGCCAAATTACCAAATCACTCCTGATCCTCGATTTCATGAAGATAAAATGTTAAGAGTATTGGCCTTACAAATCATATAACAAAAGAAACAAGTGGCTCCCTATGATCCCGATAAGTAGAGTATGAACCCATTTCACATAGAGCCTACTCCAAACTTTGCTTTAGGAAAAGAGAGCTCGAAGAAAGATAATTATTTCTTAGAGATAAGGAGGGGCATACAATTTCAACCCAAGTGAACAATATTTATGTAACAATCCGTAAATTTTAATAACTAAAATTGGTAAATTTAATTGGATCTTTGTAATTAAATTTAGAAAGAAATAAATTTTTTGTAATTTATAACGAAATGAATGTTAAAAAGAAGTGCAGCAATGGTAATTTAAAAGTTAATAATTGACAAATAGTGTTAATTGTTGAACTTGGGTATAAAATATAAAATAAGCAAATAAAAGTAAGCATTTAATTAACCAATGAAATAATATATTGATTTAAAGTAACTGAATGTAAATTAAGGTAGTAATGTTAATGGCAGTTAATAAATAAATAATTCAATGCAACCTCAATTGATTGAAACAACTATTTAGGTTATAATTGATTGTAAATGAGAATATTTGGTAATAAATTATTATAGGAGAAATAAATGTAAATATTTAATTAATCAATGAATTAATAATGAATAAATAGCGATTGAATAAAATAAATGTTATGTTTAGTTATAAATTGAACGTAAGTGAATGAAATTAATAGGATGAGAATAAATGACAACATTAATTGTAAGTAATAAAAGCTTATTAATGTAAGAAAACGAAGACAAACATTAAAAGTTATAAATGTTATAATTAAAAAATAAAATGGCCATGGTATAAAGATTTGGCATAAGAAAATAGCAACGTTTTGTGTGTAAAGAGTGAAGTCAATATTATGTAGGCAACTATGATAATTAGTTGGAAATAATAAACCTTAGTGTATTGTAAAGTTAATGGTAACGTCTGTTATAACATATTGGTTTACTAAATCAAAATAGGAAATCAATCAATTTATTTGGGACTAATTAATTGATATTCATTTTAATAAATGGGTTTACTGTTATAAATTGAAATTAGATACTACGGTAAACAGGAATTTAGATGAAATTGGAAATAATTTCAATTCTATTTATAATATGACAATTGGTTGATTTAAACATGGAAACCAAGATTTACTAATTTAACTAAAATACAAAATTCAATAATTTAATTTATTGCAAATAAATAAAATTTAAAATTTAATTACTACGTTAATAGAAATTTAGATGAATTTTGAGAATATTAAGGATTAGTGGCAACAATCATTATAAAGTAATCGTTTATTTAGTCTATTAAATTAAAACGGGTAATCAACTGCAATAAATCTGAATTAAATGCTACGTTAATGTAAATTGAGGAAATAATTGAAAATAACGTAAATTTTATTCATAATATGATAACTAGTTGAATTAAAAGAATGGAAGGCAGGATTTATAGGTCTATTGGAATTTAAAGTTAAATAATTAGATTAATTTAAATGAAATTAAATATCTAGATATTACATTAATTGAAATTAAGATAAAATTTGTTAATAATAATATAATGAACCATGAACCAGTGTTAATTTCATCCGTTGGATAATAATCAATGAATAGTAGAAGGAAAAATAATTTAATAGAATTATTAGAAATTTAATTTATAGTTTTGAATATAATGAAATTGAAAATTTAACACTGCAATTGATAGATTAATCAACTTTAAATTGACATCTAAACTTGTTTAAATTATTGTAGACGATTAAGAAATATAAAAGTGATAAAATTGTCAATTATAGAATTGAAATTAAAAATTGGATTTATTTAAATAATTATTAAATTAATTAATTAATGTAAAGAATAGCTATTTTGACCACTGACTCGGACTTCGACGAAACCAATTTCATCGGATCCGTACCGGTGAATTATTGTAGGGTTTCAAGTTTCGTAGCTATCAGACTTGTTATTTGATCGTACGGACTCGAAACGCCTTGAAATCAAAGAAATTGAAATCAATTTGAAAAATATTGATTTTAGCATAACTTCTTCATACGATGCAATTTGAACCTGAAACCTATTCCATTGCATTTAAAATATTTTAAAACATATATTTTGATATATGGGTTGACCCAATTTCATTCCGGAGTCGAAACAGACTTTTTGGGCCACTTTGACGTTAGCGCGTAAATATATCTTATCCATCCGTTCAAACGTTAACCCTGTCTATATATATCCTGCTATAAACCCTAGCAGTCTCTGTTCCTCATTTCTATACGTACAGAAACTTCTGTACTCCTCTTCCTCAATGGCTGTAAACCCTAATTTATCCAATTCAAATTTCAATTCAAAAATCAACTTTAAAAATCCAAACTCCTCAAAAAAATTCAGAAAAAATATATTACGAAGCTTTCAAAGAGCGCAGGTCAGATCTGCAGTCCGTTTTCCGATCTGGGTTTTCATTTGACCGGAAATTTAGGAAGAAGTTTCGGCCGTCCGTCGCGCTCCGATCAACTACGACGGATAATCAAATCCTTTCTGGGTATTGCAGAGGGGACTGAGAGGAGTCGATCTAGGTGGTTAAAATGGCGAGTTGACGGTCAGATTTGCGGCAAAAATTGAATTAGGGTTAATATAAACAGCAGCGGCTGGGGAGGTTTGCGTGGCTCGAACGGCGACGTCGTCGCTTGGGGAGGCTGAGGAGGCGTTGTGATGTTTGGGAGTGGCGCGAGGCAGGATGGACGCAAATTCGAAGTTGAACGCTGGCGGCTCAAACAGCATTAGGGTTTTGAACAATTGGGTTCGCGTGATTTCTGTGAAGCCGCGTGTTAGGGACGATGACGTGGCAAGAAAGGTGAGTGAAAATGTTCTTTTTATTTTTATTTTTTAATTGAAATTCAATCACAATAATCGCTATATCTTTCACATACAATATCCGTTTCATGCGCGGTTTTCTCCGCTAGGTTCGTATTGGAATTCCGGACATTTTGGCTCTGGTATGGATAGATTTGGAGACTGTCCAATTTTTGGGTTTAAATTGGATTTAAATTCAATTTAAATTCGAAAGATGAGTGTTTTAACCCACTCACAACTTCTAAAATTTCTTATGTTTGTTAAATTTATTTAGGATGTGATTAGAAACTTATTTATGATTGTTTGGCGTATTTTTAATCATCATCCCAGTTAAATTGGATATAATTGAATCAAATTGTTATTTAATTTATTTATTGCATATAAACTACCAGTTAAATTTTCATTTAGTTTATTATTGAATATAAACTGCTAGTTGATACCTGTTGCTTATTATCCGTTATATATTGATGCTATTGTTTGAATTGGATGATGATTGTGATCAATGGTTGATGATTGATATTGGATGAATAGATGTTGTATTTTATATCGTTATAAACTGCAAATTGTTATGCACTTTATTTCATTCGGGATTGCGGTTTGAAATGATATATAACCGTATTTTTATTTTAAATTGCGGATTGAAATGATAAATATCCGTATCACTTGACCATAGGATAGAAAATTATATACAGACACCATGGTATATATATAAAATTATTTTTGAAATGTTTTTTATGGTTTTGTAAAGAAATATATGGGCTATACAGATATTGATTTTAGATGTTATATAAATGCTATTTTATTACTGATTTAGCTATGTATAAATTTATTTTGAATTATAAAATAAGCTAAATAACAAAGTTTGATTTCTTTTATATAATATGGTTAAGTATTCTATTGTATATAGAGTTTATAATGACTCAAAAAAAATTTAAGGTTGGAAGATAAATGTGAATTTGATTTGAATTTAAGATTTAAGAATTATCCTCGAAAAATTTGATTTGAAATATAAATAAACTGAGATTTAAAAGGTATGATTTTATAACTTGATTTTTGTTTAGAGGATTTAAATAAATATCAAATTGATTTAAATGAATATTATCAAGTTAATGTAATTGAAAGAACATCCAGTTATTTGAAGTATAAAGGTTTTACTAAAACGATATTTGATTTATTAAGTAAACATTTCAAATCAAACGATATATATAAAATTCTTAAAGAATAAGTTTTGAAACGGTGGAATAATTAAAGCTTTGAAATATATGGAAATTATTTTGGTTTATTTGGGAATTTAAAATCCATATTGGAATTGATTTGTGAAGGGGAAGAAGCTACTTTACTATATAAAGTAATTAAATATTTAAACCGTTTAAGTGGTGCAGTATGTTTCAAATTAATGAAATTCAAAGTTTTATGTTTTGAAAGGCTATATTTCAAGTTTTGGTTTCAAAATATTATAACTTTGAAATGTTATGGTTTTAGAAAAGGATATATTTGAAAATGATATCAAATTTGATTTGTTTTTTTGGAGAGGACATGATATCGTATTTATATGGGTTTGAAATGGATATTATATTCTGGTTTTAAAGCATAACTATTTTGAAAAGACCGCGGTGTTATAATAACGTTTGGTTGTTGAAGAGACCGGAATCAGAAGTTGTCATAGTCTCTACCAACTTCGAAAACCACTTTAACAACCGTGTACGCGGTGGAGATTCCAGAATGAAGTAGGATGACGACGGCGTTTCCATTGAGGTAAATACGTGGACTCGACTCCCGTGAGTTCGCATAAGGTGACTAAAACAGGAGCGATTCTCGGGCCAATGAGGTAGCACCTTTGATCGGACACATCCCTTCGATATTATACTTTGACTTTTGGATTGATTCGGTGGCCACTTTTGATTTTTTTATTTGGGGTGTGGCTCGAGGTGGGCGGTAGCTACGGCTATGCATTACCACCAGCCCGGATAACAATTGGTATATCTACCCTAGCATTGCCTAGTTGTGCCGTGTCACCTACCTTAGCGTGCCTTATACGATTTTGTTTTGTACCATACCTATGAAGTGCCCTCTGACGACGCCCAGTACGGGGGAGATTACGGTACTGTATAGACTATGGGAATGTATTATGTGTTAAGGGGAATATTGGGTCGCTCCTTAACGCTATTTTAAAGTAAGTTTACTTTACTAATAGACACTATTATAATAGCGAAGTATTACTACATAGTAAATAGTTTAACGAATCCTTAGGAGGTATGAATCCCGAACATCTCTTAAGTTACTGCGCTCATGTTAGACACTGGATATGAAATGTCAAATCCCGTAAACATCTCTGACGCCGTTCCACTCATATTATGTACTATTGATTTAACTTATATAAGATCTTTTAGTTCCGACTCGAGTGTTTTAACTTCCCAATTCGCTCGGGTCAGCCTGAGTATTTCAGGATTTGGAAGACCGTATTCTGGAGGACGAAGACAAAATTTATTATTATTAGTTATTATAGTATTCCACTACATTCACACTGTTCCGCTTCATTGTTATTGATTTTTCTCTGGTATGTGTAACTCTGATATGTATTATTTAAGTATAATCGAATATCTTGTAAAACAGCTTCATGAACTGTATATTTGATTATTATATTTTATCATTCCGCTGCAAGGTTCTATTTTGTTTTTTTTCTCTGCTTTTTCTTATTTACCCCATAACAATCCGCCCTTCTGATGCTTTAAGTCCGACGTGTGTGATTTATCGTCGATTTAAAGTATACAAAAAGCGGGGCGTTACATCTGGTATTAGAGCTTTGGTTAGCGATAAACCTAAGCTTTGTGGGGTTTGACTCTTTGTTAATAGGGTAGTAACACCCTATGATGAGTCGCTGAGTGTATATATGAGAGAGCGTATTTGTTAGTGTTATAAAAAGGTTTTTGATATTGTGTTAATTTGTTCTGTTTTATATTTATAAATTCTGGTTGGTGCATGGGACGCTATGACATCAATAGGGATTTCTAAACACTTAATAGGACAGACCGACACAATATTTGCTTTGAATATAGGTGAATGAAATAATTTTGCGTATTATATTTTCTATATATAAAATAAAATTTTATAAATGATATATATATTTGGTTACAAACTATTCGTTATTAGGTAATGAAATTATAAATAATAGTTGAAATAAGATTGAAAATAAAATAAATGAAAATTGGAAATGTTAGAACTTAAGTTCCGTGGTTTTGAAAATTTCTTTTGAATAATTTTGGAATATAATAATAATATTATTAGAAGCATTTCTGATATACGTATTTCAATATAATTTGAAAGAAATGTTTTAAAAGGAAATTTTGTAAAGAAATAAGTTCTGTACTCTCCTCTCTGTCGCTGCAAATTAATTTCGGTGATGAGTGCGCGCATCATCGACATTCATTTTCGATTTTCGAAGTGGGAAGGCCACTGTAGTAGTTTATTGCAGATTTATTTTGATAACCCAAATATAAATTTTAAATTGTTTTAATTATAATTGGATATAAAAATTATAAGTATATATTTATCTGTTATTTTAAAATAATTTGAAATTTAACCCAGTGTTTAGTTATTAAGTTTTCGGTAATCAATAGTTTCAATTATTGTAGAAAATGGGTTGTAACTTATTGGAACCTTTAATTAAAATAAGTGATTTAATGCTGGGTTATAAATGGGATTAAAAGAAATTTGAAATTTGGAACCTATAAGACAAAGGATATTATTATTAAGCACTAAGTTAATTTAGAAAAATAAAATAAACTTATGTAACTTTCTATTACATTCTTAAAGGCATATATATAACTTACCAAAAGATATAAAAAGTTGAAATGTTAATAAGAAAATGTAATAGATATTATATAAGTAATAAATTGGAGGTAATGGAAGTAATTAATGGAATTCTTTAATAAATAAGAATTTGGTGTTGTAGTTGTTACAAACGTAAGTGAAATTGAAATACTACTAATTAAATATAATAAAAGGCAGGTACTGTAAGTAATAAATTTTAAACTTAAGTAAATAAGTTGAAGTTATTTCTAAAAAAAAAATTGTAAGAAATAAATGAAATTAAAAGATAAACCATTATATGAATGAAAAAGAGAAATCGAACAACAAATGTATGAATGGAATTAATAAGGATAAACTAAATCTGTTGTTGGAAATAGTTGTTGTTTGTTTTGGTTAATGGTTGTTTGGGTAAGTATACTTTAAAAGTGTTTGGATGTATGAATAATCTATTTAGCTTCATCAGAGACTGTTGAGTAAATGGTGCAATTAGTAGTCTATTTTTCATCCCGTACAATTTAAAGTTTTGAACCCAAACAACTATTTGTTTTGTTGATATGAATGTATATTTGATGTGTGTTGTTTTATGTGATGGTTGTTTGCTTGTTGCAAGTGATGGTTGGTATGTTGATTGTCTGTTTGTTTATGGTTGAAACAACTTTAAATATTTCATTTTATATAATTGTTAACCTTTTTGGATTATATAAGTGAAATACAGGTTATGGAAGCAATTGCTACTGCTTTTGGTTTCATAATTTAAGCATTGTTTGCCCGACAAATAGGTACGTTTTCGGATTACGGTTTTATGGCGTTATTATATTGTTTTCCCATGTTGGGATATTTTATTTTGAAAAATATATGTTGTAGTGTTATATTTGATATTATACTTTCTCCCGAGCCTCTCTGTACAAAGGAGACTCTGCTGAAATTTTCCGTAAATCTTGGACTTAGAAATTTTTTGAAAATGTTTTCCAAACTTTATCAATTTGAGTATAAAAAGATTTAATGTTTATAAATTGATATTTTTTTAATTAATTAATTTTTTAAAATATTGTTTATAAAGTTAATATTTTGGGATAAGATATATTGTTTATTTAATCCTTTCTTTTCCCTTCTTTTTCCTTTTCGCGGACGAAAAGTTTTAAGTGAGTGAGAGTGTAACGACCCATAAATTTTAGTAACTAAAATTGGCTAAGTTAATTGGATCTTTGTAACTAAATTTAGAAAGAAATATTTTTTTTTTAAAATTTATAATGAAGTGAATGTTAAAAAGAAGTGCAGCAATGGTAATTTAAAAGTTAATTATTGACAAATAGTGTTAATTGTTGAACTTGGGTATAAAATATAAAATAAGCAAATAAAAGTAAGCATTTAATTAACTAATTCAATAGTATATTGATTTAAAGTAACTGAATGTAAATTAAGGTAGTAATGTTAATGGCAGTTAATAAATAAGTAATTCAATGCAAACCCAATTGATTGAAACAACTATTTAGGTTATAATTGATTGTAAATGAGAATATTTGATAATAAATTATTATAGGAGAAATAAATGTAAATATTTAATTAATCAATGAATTAATAACGAATAAATAGTGATTGAATAAAATAAATGTTATGTTTAGTTATATATTGAACATAAGTGGACGAAATTAATAGGATGAGAATAAATAACAACATTAATTGTAAGTAATAAAAGCTTATTAATGTAATAAAATGAAGACAAACATTAAAAGTTATAAATGTTATAATTAAAAAATAAAATGGCCATGGTATAAAGATTTGGCATAAGAAAATAGTAACGTTTTGTGTGTAAAGAGTGAAGTCAATATTATGTAGGCAACTAGGTAGTTAGTTTGAAATAATAAACCTTAGTGCATTGTAAAGTTAATGGTAACGTCTGTTATAACATATTGGTTTACTAAATCAAAATAGGAAATCAATCAATTTATTTGGGACTAATTAATTGATATTCATTTTAATAAATGAGTTTACTGTTAGAAATTAAAATTAGATACTACGGTAAACGGGAATTTAGATGAAATTGGAAATAATGTCAATTCTATTTATAATATGACAATAGGTTGATTTAAAGATGGAAACCAAGATTTACTAATTTAACCGAAGTATAAAATTCGATAATTTAATTTATTGCAAATAAATGGAATTTAACATTTAATTATTACGTCAATAGAAATTTAGATGAATTCTGAGAATATTAAGGGTTAGTGGCAACAATCATTATAAAGTAATCGTTTATTTAGTCTGTTAAATTAAAATGGGTAATCAATTGCAATAAATCTGAATTAAATGTTATGTTAATGTAAATTGAGGTAATATGTGACGCCCCACCTCTATACCCACGCTAGCCAAGAACACTACAGAGTAATGCTGTCGACTAGCACGAAGAATAAGGCTGTTGAGGAGCGACCTTCCGTGTAATTGCTTTGTGCGAGCACCGATATGTCAGATAATAAAACATGCATTTTATATCAAGAGGAAAACCGACATACTGATACAAACTCAAAACTACTACACAGTGGCTATATAAATCCTTCGGAAACAAATATAGAAATAAGCATAACATAAATCAGTCACAGATGATTCATATCACAAAGGCGGAAGAAGATATGAATATATAACTAACACATGAAAGTGTATATCAGAGTAGTGGCCAAAAAGATCCACAATAATACAAAAGAATAGTAACACGTGCTATACAAAAGAATACAACTATGAGTCTATATCTCAAGTGTATACAACAAAAAACTACTAATCTAAGTACTTAGCCAAAAGTCAGAGGAATCAATCCCAAGTGAGAAGTCAAGCAGAAGCACCTGTAACATCTCGGTCTGACCCTAGTATTATTTAATAAGAAAATAATAAACGGATCAGTCTAACTATAAATATCAGATGAAACGATATAGAGTAAGAGATATGACTAAACACATAATAATCACAATGCCAAGCTGTGATATATATAAGTAACTGAAAATCAACAAGAGATTAATCAATATCACAAAATCTACACAAGAATCAAAGAAATGTCATACTCCTTATTTCGTTCACCAAACCATAAATATTGACGATTATATCAATGTCAATCACAAAAGTCAATGACACACAAATTCACCAATGCACAAATATTGATAAAACTTATCAATGGAAATCACAAAAATTGGTGAAACACAAATTCTAGAAATCATCTCAAGAAATCCAGAAATCACAAAAAGGGGGGAGGCCTATCACAAACGGGAGCATATAGCTCACCAACACATGTATCACAAACGGAACGCTAATTTCATGGTTGCTAACCATCACAAATTGAGCCGAAGCTCCACAAACGGGCCGAAGACCATGGGTTGCTACCCCACGAATTTGAGTCGAAACTCCACAAAACGGGGTTTAGTCTCCCTCGCAGACAAGAAGACATCGCACATTGCTAGTCTAAATCACAAAGATGATCGTCATGATCAACGAGAAGTGTCAATTACACTACACTAGTAAATATAGAGTTTAGCCTCATGTCCCATAACCACTTGCTTAGCTTAAATATTTACGAACAAACTGTAGATCTCCACTATAAAATTGTCACAAGAGATTCAATCGAACAAGTCCAAGAATTAACCGACGAAGTAAACGCAAGCGTTTCATACCACTCGTTTTACTAAGTCGTTTAATTAGATTTCTCATACGAGTGAGGTAAAGGTTTGTATATACTAATAGATTGGAAAGCGGTTTAAGAAACGAGCTTTGTACTAAAATAGTGTTGAAATCATTTGAAGAAAGAGTTTTGATATTTACTACTAGTATAGAAACCTTTATATTTTTAAAATGACAAATCACGAAGAAGATTGTAGGAACAATCAATCACTAAAATTCACATACGAAGATGTGAATAAAAATCCAACGAAACCGATAAAGAATCCATCGAAATGGATATTCAAAAATCCCTAAAAAGGAGTCATCAAAGTTAAAATAAATGATAACAACAAATAGGAAACAACACGAATGGATTAAAGTTAGAAATTCAAGCAACTAGGCGAAATAGGCAAAATTGCATCAGGTCAGTCGGCCGGCTACAGAGCTCGGTCGACCGGACCCTGTTTCAGAAATTTTCTCGGGAACCAGGTCGGTCGGCTGAGCCGTGTAGCCAGTCGACCGGACCAGAGATAGAAAGGTGCCTTTGCACCTTAGTAGCAGGTCGGTCGACCGGCCACAGGGCTCGGTCGGCTGACCCTGATGTTCTGCAAATTGAAACCTGTTTCATATGAGGTGCAAACCTCTTCAATTTGCAATCGGTCAAGCGACGACACTAACGGTTTACGCCAATCGACTACCCGGCTATATAAGCTCCTCGGTTCATCACCAAAAACATGATCAAAACATCAAAGTCATGATCATTAGACAATTGAACCCAAAACACTAAAAATTGGAATATTCACCAAATCAGTCCAAACCAAAAGCAATTGCACACGAATAAATGTTAGGAATTCATACCTAACAATCGAAGATAAATATAAGCATAGATGTGAGATAAAAATCTCACCTTTGAACCCAAACGATTGAAGAAGAAGCTTGAAAGCAAAGGAGAACCAACCACTCTTCAAATTCAACTCAAGAAGCTTGATTCTAGGCTTTAAAAGAAGAACATTTCCAAAGTTAGGTTTAGGAATTTCTGAAATTGATAAGAGAATGAGTTGGAGAAGAAGAAGAGAAGCTTACCAATGGGTTCTTCTATTAGTTTGGAGCTAGAGCTTGATTTGCAAAAGAACTAGGGTTTTGGAATTTTAATTTCTCATCTCTCCCACCATTGATGCTTTAGAACTGAAAAGAGGAGAAAGTGAGGGTGAATGGGGAGGAGTGGCTCAGATTTGAGTATAAGTTAAACATAGGGCTGAACCCAAACCCAAACCCAAAGTGAAAAAGTAGGAAAAGTCAACTTACTCCAAACATATCGAAGCTTATACTCAAAAAGGTCGCAAACGGCATTTAAACTCAATGGGAGTGGTCCCGAGTCCTGATTCGACCGTATGCAAAAAGTAGCTTTTCGGACTAAATTCCGAGTATCGATAAAATATTTAAATAAAATATTTAAATATAAAATCGACAAATATGCAGGTTGTTACAGACTCTCCTCCTTAAAGAAATTGCGTCCTCGCAATATTTAAGAAGAAAATATAAAGTAACAACCATAAAAGCATATTCAACACAAAAGAAATTTGAAATAAAAGGTTCACCTTAAAGTGCACGGGAAAGTAAGTCCGGATGTGATCGCTCGATGAACTCTCTAGACTCCCAAGAACAATCCTTAGGATTTGAAGACCATTGAACTTTCACAAGCGGAACATCCTTATTTCGAAGTCGTTTGACTTCCGAAGCAATAATACGAACATGATGCTGCTCATAAGTTAAATTAGGCGAAACTTCAATCTCTTCCACAACACCGGGCTCAAAAATAGAATCGGAATCTCGAAGGCACTTCCGTAATTGAGAAACGAGAAACACGTCATGCATGGCAGAAAACTGAGCCGGTAATGATAGGCGATAAGCCATGGAACCAATACGTTCAGTGATAGGAAATGGCCCAATATATCGAGGCTCTAGCTTTCCCGATCGACTGAAACGTACAACACCTTTCATAGGTGACACACGAATGAACACAAGATCTCCCACAGATAACTCTAACTTCCTTCTCCGGTTATCGGCATAGGATTTTTGTCTACTCTGGGCTTCTTTCATCCTATGTCGAATAAGTTCAATTTTTTCTGTGGAATCACGAATAAAATCTGGACCTAAAACCAGCTTCTCACCGGCCTCAAGCCAACAAGAAGGAGATCGGCATAGACTTCCATGGAGTGCCTCGAAAGGTGCCATACCAATACTAGATTGGAAGCTATTATTATAGAAAAACTCAACAAGAGAAATATGATCTTCCCAACTTCCACCAAAATCAAGCACACAAGCATGGAGAAGATCTTCAAGAGTTTGATTCACACGCTCGGTTTGTCCATCAGACTGGGGATGATAAGCGGTGCTAAAATTAAGCTTCGTTCCCAAAGCTTTTTGAAGACTCTTCCAAAATCCACTAGTAAACAATGGATCACGATCACTAACTATAGAAGTAGGAACCCCATGTAATTTAACAATCTCTTTAAAAAAGAGTTTGGCCAAAAGAGGAACGGTTCGGTTAGACCGAACGAGAATAAAATGGGCAGATTTAGTAAGCCTATCGACGATCACCCATAAACTATCATGACCCGAACGAGAACGGGGAAGGCCGTCAATAAAATCCATGGAAATTTGATCCCACTTCCAAATTGGAATTTCTAAAGGTTGCAATAACCCACCGGGCCTTTGATGTTCGGCCTTAACGAGTTGGCAAGTCATGCAACGCTTAACAAAGTTAGCAATGTCAAGTTTCATTCCCTCCCAATAATAAAGTCGCTTCATATCCGCGTACATTTTGCTACTACCGAGATGAATGGTAAATTTAGAACGATGGGAATCTTCTAAAATATCTTTTCGAAGATCACAAATATTTGGCACGATAAGTCTACCAAATTTCCGAATGCCGCCATGAGAATCAATATCAAAGTCTTTCAAACCTTCAACACCAATTTTATCCTTAATATTTTGGCCGAGAAGAGCCAAGACGGGATCTAGCCTTTGAGCTTCAAGAATGCGGTCTAGAAGAGAAGGATGTGCCTCAAGGCTACATAAAACAAGAGACGAACATAAATCGGAAACACGGTCTCGAATTTCGCAAGTGGATAAAATCTCGAGATCGTTCCATTCGGATATCATCATAGAAACAACAGCTTGTTGTTTACGGCTAAGAGCATCGGCGGCACGATTACCCTTACGGGGGGTATAAAGAATATCAAGATCATAAGGAGCAAGGAACTCGAGCCAACGTTGTTGACGCAGATTAAGTTCCTTTTGAGAAAATAAATATTTCACGGACTTATGATCGGTATAAAGAACAAATTTCTCTCCAAAAAGATAATGACGCCAAATACGAAGGGCGAAAACAATAGCCGCGAGCTCTAAATCATGAGTGGCATATCTAGTCTTAGCAGGCTTTAATTGCCTAGAAGCATAAGCGATAACACGTTCTTTTTGCATAAGAACGGCACCCAAACCAACACGACTAGCATCGGTATAAACAACGAAATCCTGATTCCCCTCGGGAATAACAAGAATAGGAGCATTAGAAAGGAGTTCTTTTAATTTCTGGAAAGAAGTTTCACATTTGTCCGACCAAATGTATTTAATACCTTTCTTCGTTAAGCTAATGAGAGGCACGACAATCTTAGAAAAGTCTTTGATAAAACGACGGTGATAACCTGCCAATCCAAGAAACTACGAATCTCCGTCACACTCTCCGGTCTCTTCCAATCTTGAATCGCTTCAATCTTTGAAGGATCCACGGAAATTCCGGATTCGGAAATAATATGACCGAGAAACTTCACACGAGATTGCCAAAAATGGCATTTAGAAAATTTTGCTTTTAAATGATTACTCCTAAGAGTTTCCAACACAATCCGAAGATGTTTTTCATGCTCCTCCTCGGTTTTAGAATACACAAGAATATCATCAATAAAGATGAGAACAAACCGGTCGAGAAAATATTTGAAAACTCGATTCATAAGGTCAACGAAATAAGCCGGAGCATTCGTTAGACCAAATGGCATAACAAGCCATTCATAAGATCCATAACGAGTATGGAACGATGTCAAAGGAATGCTATCCTTTGCAATACGAAGCTGATGAAATCCAGTAGCTAAGTCTAACTGTGAAAAGACTCTAGCACCACTAAGTTGATCGAATAGATCATCAATCCGAGGTAAAGGATATTTATTTTTGATAGTAAGATCATTAAGCTTGCGGTAGTCAACGCAAAGCCCAAGTGTACCATCAGATTTCTTCACGAAAATAGCTGAAGCTCCCCAAGACGAGGAACTAGAGCGAATAAATTGCTTCGTTTCCAATTCGGATAATTGTTTACGCATCTCCTTATTTTCTTTTTTGGACATACGATAAGGAGGACGAGTGATAGGTTGAGCTCCAGGGATAAGATTAATTCTGAACTCAATTGCTCGCTTAGGCGGTAATCCTAAAACAGTCTCAAATATGTCGGAAAATTCACGAACAACGTGAATAAGAGAAATAATATCTTCCTCATCATTATTATCGTCATCACGAGGATTTAAGGAATATAAAGATGCAACCAAGCTGGAATCTAAATCTTTAAGATTAATAGAAACCTGATTAACAGATTGAGGATGTCGAAGATGAATAGTCCGCTCAGAACATAGGATATGAGCTTCATAATGGTTAAGCCAATCCATTCCCAAAATCATTCCAAAGCCTAAATAACGCATGACATGCAAATCGGCTAGGAAAGGAAAATCACACAAAATAATCTCGACATCTTTGCACAATAAACTGATTGTTGCGAATCCACCAACCGGATTCCCAATTCTCAAAGAAGTCATTAAACACAAACATCCAAAGAAAAAGTATCAACAAGCTCTTTTGAAATAAAAGAGTGGGATGCACCCGTATCAAAAAGAACTCGAATGGGTTGATCACGAAACATAATAATGCTATCAAGGATAGAATGAGGCATACCTTGACGACGAGATGTGTTGCCAGGGGCTTGAGCAACATTTAACTTTCCCTCCTTCTTGCCCTGAAGCTTGGGGCATGAAGATATAACATGACCGGGACCTTTGCAGTAGCGATAAGAGAGAGACTTTGGACACTTGTTCGCATAATGGTCCTTCGAACCACAATTATAGCATTCCCCACGACCAAAGGAAGAAGTCTTTGCCACTGGGGTTGCTTGCTTCCCTTTCTTATTGGGATAAGGACCTTTGAATTTATTAGGGCTTTTCTTGTTGTTGTTGAAGCTTAGTTTGGAACCCACCACTTCAACATCATTTTCCATATCCGCCTCTTCAAGACGAAGAGCGATATCAATGAGTTGGTCGAAAGAAACTTCTAATTTTAGAATTAATGGCTTCTTGAATTTTTTGTTTAAGCCATAGACGAACCTCTGATTTTTCTTCAATGGGGTGTTGATATATTCAACCCCGTATTTGGAGAGAGATTCAAAAGACGCGACATAATCTGTCACGGAAGATTCACCTTGAGCAAGGTCTATAAAACGACGAGCCAAAGTCACCTTCTCAGCTTCTGGTACGAATTTTAACTCGAAGCGCTCTCGGAATTTCTCCCAGGTGAGGTCCGCTTCATTAATCTCAGAAATAAGAAGTTCGTACCAGTCCAATGCTCTTTCTTGGAGCATATTAGAAGCCACCTGAACTCGGTGAAGATCGATGAGGTTCATGCGAGAAAAGATTCGATCGCATGTCCTTAACCAAGCCTGGACTTCAATAATAGTTTCAGAACCTTTAAATGGCTTCCCACCCAAATTAGTGTAGTCGTTGCACAGGCGTGAAAAT
This sequence comes from Allium cepa, assembly GCA_030765085.1. Taxonomy (NCBI): domain Eukaryota; kingdom Viridiplantae; phylum Streptophyta; class Magnoliopsida; order Asparagales; family Amaryllidaceae; genus Allium; species Allium cepa. The sequence goes on along the minus strand of CM060944.1, from coordinate 381,387,383 downwards.
CCAGATTTAGGGTGAGTAGGTTCCGGATTAGAACCAGCTGCTTGAGCATTAGTAACAAGGTCAAGAAGTTGCTGGGTAGTCATAAAAACTCCATCTTGGGGAGTAGCACTAGATTGACCGGCGCTGAGACGGCCAGGTTTAACCATTTCTCTTCCTTTAGAAAGAAATAAAGAAGAAGAAAAAGGTTATTCACAAAATGAATATCAAGCAATCTTGATAGATAAAACAGGGAATCATAAGGAAAATAGGATGAATCGGTACGAAGACTCGAATTAAATCCTAAAGCACGACTCCTAAGATGGACTTAGGACGATGATCCTTGTTATAATATTCCATATTGTTCCGACTTTGGCTCCGATACCAAGCTGTGACGCCCCACCTCTATACCCACACTAGCCAAGAACACAACGGAGTAATGCTGTCGACTAGCACGGAGAATAAGGCTGTTGAGGAGCGACCATCCATGTAATTGCTTTGTGCGGGCACCGATATGTCAGATAATAAAACATGCATTTTATATCAAGAGGAAATCCGACATACTGATACAAACTCAAAACTACTACACAGTGGCTATATAAATCCTTCGGAAACAAATATAGAAATAAGCATAACATAAATCAGTCACAGATGATTCATATCACAAAAGCGGAAGAAGATATGAATATATAACTAACACATGAAAGTGTATATCAGAGTAGTGGCCAAAAAGATCCACAATAATACAAAAGAATAGCAACACGTGCTATACAAAAGAATACAACTATGAGTCTATATCTCAAGTGTATACAACAAAAAACTACTAATCTAAGTAGTTAGCAAAAAGTCAGAGGAATCAATCCCAAGTGAGAAGTCAAGCAGAAGCACATGTAACATCTCGGTCTGACCCGAGTATTATTTAATAAGAAAATAATAAACGGATCAGTCTAACTATAAATATCAGATGAAACGATATAGAGTAAGAGATATGAATAAACACATAATAATCACAATGCCAAGCTGTGATATATATAAGTAATTGAAAATCAACAAGAGATTAATCAATATCACAAAATCTACACAAGAATCAAAGAAATGTCATACTCCTTATTTCGTTCACCAAACCATAAATATTGACGATTATATCAATGTCGATCACAGAAGTCAATGACACACAAATTCACTAATGCACAAATATTGATAAAACTTATCAATATAAATCACGAAAATTGGTGAAACACAAATTCTAGAAATCATCTTAAGAAATCCAGAAATCACAAAGGGAGGCCTATCACAAACGGGAGCATAAAGCTCACCAACACGTGTATCACAAACAGAACGCTAATTCCATGGTTGCTAACCATCACAAATTGAGCTGAAGCTCCACAAATGGCCCGAAGACCATGGGTTGCTACCCCATCAATTTGAGTCGAAACTCCACAAAACGGGGTTTAGTCTCCCTCGCAGACAAGAAGACATCGCACTTTGCTAGTCTAAATCACAAAGATGATCGTCATGATCAACGAGAAGTGTCAATTACACTAAGCTAGTAAATATACGAGTTTAGCCTCATGTCCCATAACCAATTGCTTAACTTAAATATTTACGAACAAACTGTAAATCTCCACTATAAAATTGTCACAAGAGATTCAATCGAACAAGTCCAAGAATTAACCGACGAAGTAAACGCAAGCGTTTCATACCACTGTTTTACTAAGTCGTTTAATTAGATTTCTCATACGAGTGAGGTAAAGGTTTGTATATACTAATAGATTGGAAAACGGTTTAAGAAACGAGCTTTGTACTAAAATAGTGTTGAAATCATTTGAAGAAAGAGTTTTGATATTTACTACTAGTATAGAAACCTTTATATTTTTAAAGTGACAAATCACGAAGAAGATTGTAGGAACAATCAATCACTAAAATTCACATACGAAGATGTGAATAAAAATCCAACGAAACCGATAAAGAATCCATCGAAATGGATATTCAAAAATCCCTAAAAAGGAGTCATCAATGTCATAATAAATGATAACAACAAATAGGAAACAACACGAATCGATTAAAGTTGGAAATTCAAGCAACTAGGCGAAATAGGCAAAATTGCATCAGGTCGGTCGGCTGGCTACAGAGCTCGGTCGACCGGACCCTGTTTCAGAAATTTTCTCGGGAAGCAGGTCGGTCGGCTGAGCCCTGTAGCCAGTCGACCGGACCAGAGACATAAAGGTGCCTATGCACCTTAGTAGCAGGTCGGTCGACCGGCCACAGGGCTCGGTCGGCCGACCCTGATGTTCTGCAAATTGAAACCTATTTCATATGAGGTGCAAACCTCTTCAATTTGCAATCGGTCGAGCGATGACACTAAGGGTTTACGCCAATCGACTACCCGGCCATATAAGCTCCTCGGTTCATCACCAAAAACATAATCAAAACATCAAAGTCATGATTTTTAAAGAATTGAACCCAAAACACTAAAAATTGGAATATTCACCAAATCAATCCAAACCAAAAGCAATTGCACACGAATAAGTGTTAAGAATTCATACCTAACAATCGAAGATAAATATAAGCATAGATGTGAGATAAAAATCTCACCTTTGAACCCAAACGATTGAAGAAGAAGCTTGAAAGCAAAGGAGAATCAACCACTCTTCAAATTCAACTCAAGAAGCTTGATTCTAGGCTTTAAAAGAAGAACATTCCCAAAGTTAGGTTTAGGAATTTCTGAAATTGATAAGAGAATGAGTTGAAGAAGAAGAAGAGAAGCTTACCAATGGGTTCTTCTATTAGTTTGGAGCTAGAGCTTGATTTGCAAAAGAAAACTAGGGTTTTCGAGTTTTAATTTCTCATCTCTCCCACCATTGATGCTTTAGAACTGAAAAGAGGAGAAAGTGAGGGTGAATGGGGAGGAGTGGCTCAGATTTGAGTATAAGTTAAACATAGGGCTGAACCCAAACCCAAACCCAAAGTGAAAAAGTAGCAAAAATCAACTTACTCCAAACATATCGAAGCTTATACTCAAAAAGGTCACAAATGGCATTTTAAACTCAATGGGAGTGGTCCCGAGTCCTAATTCGACCGTATGCAAAAAGTAGCTTTTCAGACTAAATTCCGAGTATCGATGAAATATTTAAATAAAATATTTAAATATAAAATCGACAAATATGCGGGTTGCTACATAATAATTGAAAATAACGTAATTTTTATTCATAATATGATAATTAGTTGAATTAAAAGAATGGAAGGAAGGATTTATTGGTTTATTGGAATTTAAAGTTAAATAATTAGATTAATTTCAAATAAATGAAATTAAATATCTATATATTACATTAATTGAAATGAAGATAAATTTGTGAATAATAATGTAATAAACCATGAACCGGTGTTAATTTCATCTGTTGGATAATAATCAAATGAATAGTAGAAGGAAAAATAATTTAATAGAATTATTGGAAATTTAATTTATAGTTTTGAATATAATGAAATTGAAAATTTAACACTGCAATTGATAGATTAATCAACTTTAAATTAACATCTAAACTTGTTTAAATTATTGTGGACGATGAAGAAATATAAAAGTGATAAAATTATCAATTATAGAATTGAAATTAAAAATTGGATTTATTTAAATAATTATTAAATTAATCAATTAATGTAAAGAATAGCTATTTTGACCACTGACTCGGATTTGGACGAAACCAGTTTCATCGGATCCGTACCGGTGAATTATTATAGGGTTTCAAGTTTCGTAGCGATCATACTTGTTGTTTGATCGTACGGACTCGAAACGCCTTGAAATCAATGAAATTGAAATCAATTTGAAAAATATTGATTTTAGCATAACTTCTTCATATGATGCAATTTGAACCTGAAACCTTTTCCATTGCATTTAAAATATTTTAAAATATCTATTTTGATATATGGGTTGACCCAATTTCATTCCAAAGTCGAAACGGGCTTTTTGGGCCATATTGGCGTTAGCGCGTAAATCTATCTTATCCATCCGTTCAAACGTCAATCCTGTCTATATATATCCTACTATAAACCTTAGCAGCCTCTATTGCTCATTTCTATACGTACAGAAACTTCTGTACTCCTCTTCCTCAATTGCAGGAAACCCTAATTAATCCAATTCAAATTTCAGTTCAAAAATCAACTTCAAAAATACAAACTCCTCAGAAAAATTCAGAAAAAATATATTTCGAAGCTCTCGAGGAGCGTAGGTCAAATCTGCAGTCCGTTTTTCGATCTGGGTTTTCGTTTGACTGGAGATTTAGGAAGAAGTTTCGGCCGTCCGTCGTGCTCCGATCAACTGCGACGGATCATCAAATCCTTTTTGGGTATTGCAGAGGGGACTGAGGGGAGTCGATCTAGGTGGTTAAAATGGCGAGTTGACGGTCAGATTTGCGGCGAAAATTAAATTAGGGTTAATATAAACAGCAGCGGCTGGGGGGATTTGCGTGGCTCGAACGGCGACGTCGTCCCTTGGGGAGGCTGAGGAGGCGCGGTGATGTTTTGGAGTGGCGCGAGGCAGGATGGACGCAAATTCGAAGTTGAACGTTGGTGGCTCGAACGACGTTTAAGTTTCGAACAATTGGGTTCGCGTGATTTCTGTGAAGCCGCGTGTTAGGGACGATGACGTGGCAAGAAAGGTGAGTGAAAGTGTTCTTTTTATTTTTATTTTTTTAATTGAAATTCAATCACAATAATCGCTATATTTTTCACATACGATATCCATTTCACGCGCTGTTTTCTCCGCTAGGTTCGTATTGGAATTCCGGACATTGTAGCGCTTGTTTGGACGGATTTGGGGACTGTCCAATTTTTGTGTTTAAATTCAATTGAAAAGGTGAGTGTTTTAACCCACTTACAACTTCTAAAATTTCTTATGTTTGTTAAATTTATTTAGGATGTGATTAGAAACTTATTTATGACTTTTGGCGCATTTTTAATCATCATCCCAGTTAAATTGGATACAATTGAATTAAATTATTATTTAATTTATTTATTGCATATAAACGACCAGTTAAATTTTCATTTAATTTATTATTGAATATAAACTGCTAGTTGATACCTGTTGTATATTATCCGTTATATATTGATGCCATTGTTTGAATTGGATGATGATTGTAATCAATGGTTGATGATTGATATTGGATGAATAGATGTTGTATTTTATATCGTTATAAACTGCAAATTGTTATGCACTTTATTCCATTCGGGATTGCAGTTTAAAATGATATATAACCGTATTTTTGTTTTAAATTGCGGATTGAAATGATAAATACCGTATCACTTGACCATAGGATAGAAAATTATGTACAGGCACCGCGGTATATATATAAATATATTTTTAAAATGATTTTTACGGTTTTGTAAAGAAATATATGGGCTATACAAATATTGATTTTAGATGTTATATAAATGCTATTTTATAATTGATTTAGCTATGTATAAATTTATGTTGAATTATAAAATAAGCTAAATAATAAAGTTTGATTTCTTTTATATAATATGGTTAAGTATTCTATTGTATATAGAGTTTATAATGACTCAAAAAAATATTTAGGTTAGAAGATAAATGTGAATTTGATTTGAATTTAAGATTTAAGAATTATCCTCGAAAAATTTGATTTGAAATATAAATAAATTGAGATTTAAAAGGTATGATTTTATAACTTGATTTTGTTTAGAGGATTTAAATAAATATCAAATTGATTTAAATGAATATTATCAAGTTAATGTAATTGAAAGAATATCCAGTTATTTGAAGTATAAAGGTTTTACTAAAATGATATTTGATTTATTAAGTAAACATTTGAAATCAAAACAATAGTTGTTGAAATTGATATATATAAAATTCTTAAAGAATAAGTTTTGAAATGGTGGAATAATTAAAGCTTTTAAATATATGGAAATTATATTGGTTTATTTGGGAATTTAAAATCCATATTGGAATTGATTTGTGAAGGGGATGAAGCTACTTTACTATATAAAGTAATTAAATATTTAAACCATTTAAGTGGTGTAATATGTTTCAAAGTTATGAAATTCAAAGTTTTATGTTTTGAAAGGCTATATTTCAAGTTTTGGTTTCGAAATATTATAACTTTGAAATGTTATGGTGTTAGAAAAGGATATATTTGAAAATGATATCAAATTTGATTTTTTTAAAGAGGAAATGATATCGTATTTATATGGGTTTGAAATGGATATTATATTCTGGTTTTAATGCATAACTATTTTGAAAAGACCCGGTGCTATAATAACGTTTGGTTGTTGAAGAGACCAGGATCGGAAGTTGTCATACTCTCTGCCAACTCCGAAAACCACATTAACAACCGTGTACGCGGTGGAGATTCCAGAATGAAGTAGGATGGTGGCGGTGTTTTCTTTGAGGTAAATACGTGGACCCGACTCCCGTGAGTTGGCATAAAGTGGCTAAAACATGAGCGATTCTCAGGCCAATGAGGTAGCACCTTTGATCGGACACATCCCTTCGATATTATACTTTGACTTTTGGATTGATTCGGTGGCCACTTTTGATTTTTTTATTTAGGGGTGTGGCTCGAGGTGGGCGGTAACTACGGCTATGCGTTACCACCAGCCCGGATAGCAATTGGTATATCTACCCTGGCATTGCCTAGTTGTGCCGTGTTACCTACCCTAGCGCGCCTTATATGATTTTGTTTTTTTACCATACCTATGGAGTGCCCTCTGACGACGCCTAGTACGGGGTGATTACGGACCTACGGTACTGTATAGACTATGGGAATGTATTACGTGTTAAGGGGAATATTGGGTCACTCCTTAACGCTATTTTAAAGTAAGTTAATTATATTAATAGACACTATTATAATAGCGAAGTATTACTACATAGTAAATTGTTTAACGGATCCTTAAGAGGTGTGAATCCCGAACATCTCTTAAGTCACTGCACTCACGTTAGACACTGGATAGGAGATGTCAAATCCCGTAAATATCTCTGATGCCATTCCACTCATATTATTTACTATTGATTTAACTTACATAAGATATTTTAGTTCCGACTCGAGTGTTTTGTCTTTTCAATTCGCTCGGGTCAGCCTGAGCATTTCAGGATTTGGAAGACCGTACTCTGGAGGATGAAGACGAAGATTTATTATTATTAGTTATTATAGTATTCCACTGCATTCACACTTTTCCGCTGCATTGTTATTGATTTTTCTCTGGTATGTGTAACTGATATGTATTATATAAGTATAATCGAATATTTTGTAAAACAACTTCATGAACTGTTTATTTGATTATTATATTTTATCGTCCATTGCAAGATTCTATTTTGTTTTTTCTCTGCTTTTTCTTATTTACCCCATAATAATCCGCCCTTCTGTATGCTCTAAGTCCGACGTGTGTGGTTTATCGTTGATTTAAAGTGTACAAAAAGGCGGGGCGTTACAATTTAAAAAGGAATTAATGATAGATTTCGATAAGATTGCCTAGAAATGGAAAATAATAATCGATCATTCTCCCCCACAGTCAAAATTCAAAAGAGAAAATTTATGGATGATGTTAATATGCCAATCCAATGCCACAAGAGAGTCAAACGTGAACAAAAGACACTATATCCTAAGAATTCTTGGATCCATTCCCTCACTACTTCTTATGATCTTCTAACCAAGAGAAAACTGAATTATTGGCATTCAAAGAAGCAACTTAAAATGAAAGGAACCTTGGAGGTGTTTATTACCAATATCATTAAGTGAATGGACATAAAACCAATCAATGCTGGACCTCAATGGGAATGATTGGAAATTCTTAAGAAAGGGAAAGCTCAATGAGATCGTAAGCCAAGTTTAGGAAAATCCTCATTAAAGTGAAATTCTTAATGGAAAAGATTTATAGAATAAAAGGAAAAGCCTAAATCACTACCTAAGGTGGTGGTAAGGGGAGAAATAAAGCTTTTGATCCTGTCACAAGGACCTAGTCAAAGCACCTCCTATAGGGAGGTCAGAGTAAGCCTTTGGTCCCGCCTAAGTAAGCATGACCAAAGCACTGAAAGCCTTCAGTCCACTTACATGGCATGTCCGGAGCCCCTCCTGGAGGAAGGATGGAGTAAGCCTTTAGTCCCGCCTAAGATGGCCTGGGCAGAGCACCGAACTAGCCTTTAGTCCCACCTATAAGGCCTGTCTAAAGCGCCTCCTAAATGGAGGTCAGGTAACACTTGGTTTAGCTCATGATAGCTAACCAAACGCACCGGACAAAGACCTAAATCACCACCTAAGAGGGTGATAAGGGTTCAATCCAAGCTGATATCATTACCTAAAGGCGGTAACAAAAAAAATAAGCAAAGCCTAAATCACTATTCGAAGTATAGTAAGAGACAATCTTCCAGAGGAAGATCAAATAAAAAAGCAAATAAAACTCAATCCTAAAGAAGGATTGAGGCGGTCTTTTAAAGGAAGATCAATCAAATTCAAAAATAAACCATGCTTTATCCTAAGGAAGGATCAAAGCAATCTTCTAGATCAATAAAACTCAAAAACAAATCTGATTTATCCTAAGGAAAGGATCAAAGGAAATCTTATAAAAGATGAGTAATCAAACACATTCAGTTATGCATCAAAACGAAATTAAAAAACCCATAGAGGAAAGTCAAGAATTATCTATTACCTAAAGTTTGAAATTCTAATATCAAATAAGAATATTTGAAAAATTCTGGTTAGTTATCTGAACTTAAAAGCTCCATTCTTCGAGATTTGGAGTTATCTCTCAACCCTTGGTTCTTAGATCAGAATTTGAATTATCAGATAACAAGAATCTCCATTAATAAGCATATTTCTAATTTCCCATTAAATAAAGGAAGAATTCTTGCAAGAAAACTAAAATAGGGCGACCCCGATCAATTGGGGGAAGTGGATTCCACCGTTCAAGAGGTTAAAGTCTCCCCTAGGGGGATTGTCCACTACCTTGCACCTATTTGGTGGCTCTATCTACTCAAAATGGTGAAAAATCTCATAGACTATGGGCGGCACGGTACTGTGAAGTACCTAAGCAAGTAACTGGTTTATATAAGAGTATGCACGAACCTTGCTTTACATAAATTGTGATGAACTTACTGAATGACATTATTCACTTCTAAAGTACTAATCCTTTTGTTCTAATAATAGGGATTGTGTTGAGCAGACAAACCAATGCTCAATCAAAGGCTACATGTTGAATTGCATTATATTAAAGCTTTGAAAAAAAAAGCCGCATGTCTCAAATAATTCAAGGCAAAAGTAATGAAAGAAACACGAAGTTAAATCATCATGTCAGGCATTCAGGTACAAAATTATTTACAATATTTACACTTTATATGAAAAAGTTGCAAATATGAAAACAAGACTAATCAAGTCCTCCTAAGAAGAAGGAGGAGGTTGAGGAAGTGGGTGATGTTGGTACACTTTCTCCTTTTCTTTTCCCTCAACCTCAAGAGGGCATAGGTGACCTCCACTAGGGGAGGGACGATCTCTGAGTAAACATGGAGGGCCCCCAATATTTTTAAGGTGATCAACAATTCCATACAAAAAGAAATATTGGTATCGTCGATATCCTACTTCCACTGCTTTTCTCAGCCTCCGGTTCATACCTTGGCCCAAAAAGGAGAAGTCAATCTCTAGTCCAAAAGAACCTATTACTTCGTGTAGATAATCAACATGAGAGTCAAGTTTAGAATTTTCAAATGATATCACCTCGGTTACTTTCAGTTGAGGTTCAAGGTCTTACACCTTTTCTTTTAGAACTTCTACAGCCGAAGAGGGTTCAGTAATGTGACGAATTGCTACATTTTGAAGTTCTTTAAGCTTCTATTTCTTCTTGAGAGTTTTAACTTTACTCTGAAGATTTTTAACCATTTTCTCAAGAGCAAATTTATCATGACCTAATTCTTCAGTCAGACCTTGTTAATCATTGAGACACTATTGTTATCCCGCTTTTTGGCAAAGCTGTGATACCAAAAGATCGGTCAAAAACAAAAGACAGTTCGTCTCAAAGATTGTTGTACTTCACTTCGCTATGGATATCGATGAATTTTGTCCAAGCCCAGATCAGGCTATAATTGATGGGACACGACAAACAAAGCCACGAAAGCCAGTGTTCCAAATTTCAGGCAAATCGGAGGTCGTATGAACGAGATATGATCGATGCAAGTTAGCCAAAAAAGTGTCGTTCGAACCCATCAAAAGTGGAGGAGATTCTCGTTTCGAACCCATAGGATTCGTATCCATCTTATTCGAATCCATCGGCTTGCATACGCTTCGAATCGATCGTCTTCAAACCGATCAGGCATGATATTGATCACTTCGAATCGATCGGTTCGAATCCATCAGATGGGCATCCCCTCAGCACGTTCGTATCCATGCTAGAGTGCTGTTTCGTACCCATCGAGGCACTTCAAATCCATCACCATGTCCTACTAGAATCGATCGGTCTCGTGCCCGTGCACTACTTCGTATCGATCATCTTCGAACAGTTCAGGTTCGAATCCATGAATAATCACTCGTTCGTGTCCACCAAGTCAACTAGCTTGGATGACGTGTCATTCAACGATACGAACGAGGCGAAGATCATGGATGTGAAGTGGTCGACTCGGAGAAGAAATAGGACCGATGCGAGGTGTGCGCGCCACGTCACCAAAGAACCACGTGACCGATCGAGTCGAAGGGAGTGGATTCGAAGTGATGGATTCGAACGCAACAGCCCTCACGAAAAACCACAACTTGAGTCGATCATATCTCCTAAACCACTGATCCAAATGCAACAAAATTTTCACAGTAGCTTCCATACAAGGTAAAGATTGTTCTTGCCAAGTTTCAACTCGATTGGATCATTTTTTGATGGATTCGAAATCACTTCGTATTGATCTCAGATCGAGTCGAAACTTGGTGGGGTCGGTCGCGTGGGCCCACTCACGTGCCAGAAAAAGTCTCCCTAAGTTTGAGCGAGATCTGGGCCTCCTACGCCTATAAATAGCACCCTGAAGCCTTCAGAAAAGAGGATCTTCGGCCATTAAACATCGGGACTCTGCTGGATTCAATTCCATATTTCATCATCGCTGTTGGAATCAGATTTGAAAGCTATCATCAGTCGTAACTTGTTGTAATCAACTGTAATCATCAAGTGAACATCAATAAAGACATAAACTTCAGAGTGGACGTAGGCAAGATCGCCGAACCACTATAAATCCCGTGTTTGTGATTGTTATTTGTGAATTGCTGTGATTGTTGTTGCTTAGATCTGAATTTTATATTGATTGTTGCTGATTTGTGCTCATAAACGGGTGCTTTCACGATATTGGGTGTTTGTGACCAATTTTGGTGCAAACATTTTGGTGCTTTCACTGAGAGTAGCTGATTCAGGATAAGTTGAATTCTAAGACTTAAGAATTTAGATCTAAGAACCATGATGAGACAAACAAGTAAGAAACAAAGGCCAGAGAGAAGTGAACATCAAGGAAGTCAAGAGGCTTCCTCAGGAGCGAATCAAGCGTCGATCTTCATCACTAGGGACGAAATGGAGACAATGATGAAGAAACAAGAGGAGTTGATCCAGAGTTTATTAAAACAGATAGGACAACTTGGAGCACAGAATAGAGAAGCAGATGGAGTTCGAAACAGAGCAGGACCATACGGCGTAACACCTGAACTAGGGGGCACGCACATGGAGAATGTTGATCCAGTCTCGGGGAGAATGAGAGGAGCATCTGCGCAACCTGGGAGCAGCAGAGGAGTGAACGCTCAGTCAAGGGGGCCGATCCCAGAATCCCCTCGAGAACTCGGGGGGGGCAGGTTGAAAGTAATGAACGAAGATTGCATCTCGGAGACAGTGACAGATTGGCGGAGATGGTTAGAAGAGCTATGAGAGGCGGTTTGGTAAATAAAGATTTGGAGGATGTTAATAAGAGTCCTTTTACTCCAGCAATCAGGAGAGCTAGGAACCCACCGGATTTCAAGTTACCATCGTTGGACATGTATGACGGGAGAACGGACCCCACGGTTCATCTAACGAAGTATATGAGGCATATGGAAGTGCTGGGGGCATCGGAGGAGGTTATGGCCCGCTGCTTTCCATTGTACTTGGCGGATATTGCAGCGTTGTGGTTTAGACAATTAGAGAGTGGATCCATCGGAACATGGAATGATTTAATTGAATGATTTATGAAGCAATTCAAGGTCCACATCACAAGACCCAAGAATGTGATGACTTTGGAAACTTTAAAACAGAAGGCTGGAGAGACTTTGAGGAGTTTTCTGACGCGGTTCAATGCGGCAGCAGCTTCGGTGGATCGACCAGATCCATCCATGGTTATGATGGCGGCTGTGTTTGGAATAGCTGACGGAACAGAATTCAAAAATTCATTAACTAAGGATCCGCCCATGGATCTAGGAGAATTCTATCATGAGGCAGAAAAGTTTTTACGATTGGAGGATGCGAATGCAGAAAGAGAAGACGGAGAGGGAATAGAAGTTTATGCACTTAATGACAAAAAACCACTCGAAAAGGACTCAGGAAAGGATAAAAGTAAAAGGAAGACTGAGAATGATGGGGACAGGTCAAAGCGGCAACGGAGGGAGCCGCGATTCACCACTTACACTGAGCTGAATAAGAGTCTGGAACGAATTTATCACGATACCAAGGAGCGGGTTCCGTATCGTAGACCAATGCGAAGGGATCCAACCTTTGACGAAAGAAAATCAGATAAGTTTTGTGTATTCCATGAGTTAAACGGTCATAACACTAATGATTGTAGGCATATGAAGGACGAGGTGGAAGGGCATATCAGGAACGGTATGCTCCTTCAGTATGTAAGGAGGCGAACTCCAGCGGTGGAACCAGAGCAACCACCGTCCACATCAGCTAAAGGCGACCCTGAATCAAGGCACCGTTTGGTTATCAATTGATTGAAATAACGATGAACAAGTCGTAAGCTTCCACTAACACAATTAAATCATTTACACATGTACAAGATCGCGAACGATCTCCAGGCATGCTCTGAATGATCATTGACTGTTTCGCAGTGGGAGCTTACACTTTGACATCCTTGCTTTGCTTTTGTTTCATTTTGATTTGGACATATGGACTTTGTTTCTTTGGACATTTCTATTTTAAAACTCATCTGTTGAATAGATATTTGATTCTGATAATTCTGAAATGGCTAAGCTACTCACACATGTACGGGGTCGCGAAAGGTCCTTAGGCATGTTCTGAGATGGCGATAAACTGCCCTGACAAATGATCCAGGGACCCACTCGAACGTGAACCTGGTATCAACAATACCAAGCCCTCCCGGGTACACTTTCTCGCCTCGAATGGCACCCGACCGCGAACGGACACAATTCGCCTCGAACGGCACCCGACCGCAAACGGTCACAATTCGCCACGAATGGCACCCGACCTCGAACGGTCACAAAATTGCCTCGAACGGCACACGATCTCGAACGATCACAACTTGCCTCGAACGAAACCCGACCACGAACGATCACAACTCTCCCCGAATGGCACAACTCACCTCACCTCAAATGGCTCGATCATGAACGGTCGTCATTTGAGGTCCGCCACTTGACCTCGCACGGTCGCACTTCACCTCAAATGGCTCGATCCCGAACGACCGTCATTTGAAGTAAGGCGCTTGACCATGAACGGTCGCACTTCATCTCAAATATCTCGATCCCGAACGGTCGTTATTTGAGGTCGCATAAAACTATAAATTCCTTTGCAGGACATCAACAAGATATGAACATCCAGCTCCTGGCATTACAAAACACGCCTTCGTACCGCGAGGCATATTTTGGGGGGCAAATGTTATCCCGCTTTTTGGCAAGGCCGTGATACCAAAAGATCGGTCAAAAACAAAAGACAGTTCGTCTCAGAGATTGGTTATACTTCACTTCGCTATGGATATCGATGAATTTTGTCCGAGCCCGGATCAGGCTACAATTGATGGGACATGACAAACAAAGCCATGAAAGCCAGTGTTCCAAATTTCAGGCTAATCGGAGGTCGTATGAACGAGATATGATCGATGCAAGTTAGCCAAAAAAGTGTCGTTCGAACCCATCAAAAGTGGTGGAGATGCTTGTTTCGAATCCATAGGATTCGTATCCATCTTGTTCGAATCCATCGGCTTGCATACGCTTCGAATCGATCGTCTTCGAACCGATCAGGCATGATATTGATCACTTCGAATCGATCGGTTCGAATCCATCAGATGGGCATCCCCTCAGTACGTTTATATCCATGCTAGAGCGCTGTTTCGTACCCATCGAGGCACTTCGAATCCATCACCATGTCCTACTTCGAATCGATCGGTCTCGTGCCCGTGCACTGCTTCGTATCGATCATCTTCGAACCATTCAGGTTCGAATCCATGAATAATCACTCGTTCGTGTCCACCAAGTCAACTAGCTCGGATGACGTGTCATTCAACGATACGAACGAGGCGAAGATCATGGATGCGAAGCGGTTGACTCGGAGAAGAAATAGGACCGATGCGAGGTGTGCGTGCCACGTCACCAAAGAACCACATGACCGATCGAGTCGAAGGGAGTGGATTCGAAGTGATGGATTCGAACGTAACAACCCTCACAAAAAACCACAACTTGAATCGATCATATCTCCTAAACCACTGATCCAAATGCAACGAAATTTTCACAGTAGCTTCCATACAAGGTAAAGATTGTTCCTACCAAGTTTTAACCCGATTGGATCATTTTTTGATGGATTCGATATCACTTCGTATCGTTCTCAGATCGAGTCAAAACTTGGTGGGGTCGGTCGCGTGGGTCCACTCACGTGCCAGAAAAAGTCTCCCTAAGTTTGAGCGAGATCTGGGCCTCCTACGCCTATAAATAGCACCCTGAAGCCTTCAGAAAAGAGGATCTTCGGCCATTAAACATCGGGACTCTGCCGGATTCAATTCCATATTTCATCATCGCTGTTGGAATCAGATTTGAAAGCTATCATCAGTTGTAACTTGTTGTAATCAACTGTAATCATCAAGTGAACATCAATAAAGACATAAACTTCAGAGTGGACGTAGGCAAGATCGCCGAACCACTATAAATCCCGCGTTTGTGATTGTTATTTGTGAATTGCTGTGATTGTTATTGCTTAGATCTGAATTTTATATTGATTGTTGTGATTTGTGCTTACAAACGGGTGCTTTCACGAATTGGGTGTTTGTGACCAATTTTGGCGCAAACATTTTGGTGCTTTCACTGAGAGCAGCTGATTCAGGAAAAGTTGAATTCGAAGACTTAAGAATTTAGATCTAAGAACCATGACGAGACAAAAAGGTAAGAAACAAAGGCCAGAGAGAAGTGAACATCAAGGAGGTCAAGAGGCTTCCTCAGGAGCGAATCAAGCGTCGATCTTCATCACTAGGGACGAAATGGAGACAATGATGAAGAAACAAGAGGAGTTGATCCAGAGTTTATTTCAACAGATAGGACAAATTGGAGCACAGAATAGAGAAGCAGATGGAGTTCGAAACAGAGCAGGACCATCCGGCGTAACACCTGAACTAGGGGGCACGCACATGGAGAATGTTGATCCAGTCTCGGGGAGAGAGAGAGGAGCATCTGCGCAACCTGGGAGCAGCAGAGGAGTGAACGCTCAGTCAAGGGGGCCGATCCCAGAATCCCCTCGAGAACTCGGGGGGCAGATTGAAAGTAATGAACGAAAATTGCATCTCGGGGACAGTGACAGATTGGCGGAGATGGTTAGAAGAGCTATGAGAGGCGGTTTGGTAAACAAAGATTTGAAGGATGTTAATAAGAGTCCTTTTACTTCAGCAATCAGGAGAGCTAGGAACCCACTGGATTTCAAGTTACCATCGTTGGACATGTATGACGAAAGAACGGACCCCACGGTTCATCTAACGAAGTATATGAGGCTTATGGAAGTGCTGGGGGCATCGGAGGAGGTTATGGCCCGGTGCTTTCCATTGTACTTGGCGGATATTACAGCGTTGTGGTTTAGACAATTAGAGAGTGGATCCATCGGAACATGGAATGATTTAATTGAAAGATTTATGAAGAAATTCAGGGTCCACATCACAAGACCCAAGAATGTGATGACTTTGGAAACTTTAAAACAGAAGGGTGGAGAGACTTTGAGGAGTTTTCTGACGCGGTTCAATGCGGCAGCAGCTTCGGTGGATCGACCAGATCCATCCATGGTTATGATGGCGGCTGTGTCCGGAATCGCTGACGGAACAGAATTCAAAAATTCATTAACTAAGGGTCCGCCCGTTTATCTAGGAGAATTCTATCATGAGGCAGAAAAGTTTTTACGATTGGAGGATGCGAATGCAGAAAGAGAAGACGGAGAGGGAATAGAAGTTTATGCACTTAATGATAAAAAACCTCTCGAAAAGGACTCAGGCAAGGATAAAAGTAAAAGGAACACCGAGAATGACGGGGACAGGTCAAAGTGGCAACGGAGGAAGCCGCGATTCACCACTTACACTGAGCTGAATAAGAGTCTGGAACGAATTTATCAGGATACCAAGGAGCGGGTTCCGTATCGTAGACCAATGTGAAGGGATCCAACCTTTGACGAAAGAAATTCAGATAAGTTTTGTGTATTCCATGAGTTAAACGGTCATAACACTGATGATTGTAGGCATATGAAGGACGAGGTGGAAGGGCATATCAGGAACGGTATGCTCCTTCAGTATGTAAGGAGGCGAACTCCAGCGGTGGAACCAGAGCAACCACCGTCCACATCAGCTAGAGGCGACCCTGAATCAAGGCACCGTTTGGTTATCAATTGATTGAAATAATGATGAACAAGTCATAAGCTTCCACTAACACAATTAAATCATTTACACATGTACAAGATCGCGAACGATCTCCAGGCATGCTCTGAATGATCATTGACTGTTTCGCAGTGGGAGCTTACACTTTGACATCCTTGCTTTGCTTTTGTTTCATTTTGATTTGGACATTTGGACTTTGTTTGTTTGGACATTTCTATTTTAAAATTCATCTGTTGAATAGATATTTGATTCTGATAATTCTGAAATGGCTAAGCTAACCACACATCTACGGGGTCGCGAAAGGTCCTTAGGCATGCTCTGAGATGGCGATAAACTGCCATGACAAATGATCCAGGGACCCACTCGAACGTGAACCTGGTATCAACAATACCAAGCCCTCCCGGGTACACTTTCTCGCCTCGAACGGCACCCGACCGCGAACGGTCACAATTCGCCTCGAACGGCACCCGACCGCGAACGGTGACAATTCGCCACGAACGGCGACAATTCGCCACGAACGGCACCCGACCTCGAACGGTCACAAAATTGCCTCGAACGGCACACGATCTCGAACGATCACAACTTGCCTCGAACGGAACCCGACCATGAACGGTCACAACTCTCCCCGAGCGGCACAACTCACCTCACCTCAAATGGCTCGATCACGAATGATCGTCATTTGAGGTCTGCCACTTGACCGCGCACGGTCGCACTTCACCTCAAATGGCTCGATCCCGAACGATCGTCATTTGAAGTCAGGCGCTTGACCATGAACAGTCGCACTTCATCTCAAATATCTCGATCCCGAACGGTCGTTATTTGAGGTCGCATAAAACTATAAATTCCTTTGCAGGACATCAACAGGATATGAACATCCAGCTCCTGGCATTACAAAACACGCCTTCCTACCACGAGGCATATTTTGGGGGAAAATGTTATCCCGCTTTTTGGCAAAGCCGTGATACCAAAAGATCGGTCAAAAACCAAAGACAGTTCGTCTCAGAGATTGGTTGTACTTCACTTCGCTATGGATATCGATGAATTTGGTCCGAGCCCGAATCAGGCTACAATTGATGGAACATGACAAACAAAGCCATGAAAGCCAGTGTTCCAAATTTCAGGCTAATCGGAGGTCGTATGAACGAGATATGATCGATGCAAGTTAGCCAAAAAGTGTCGTTCGAACCCATCAAAAGTGGAGGAGATGCTTGTTTCGATCCCATAGGATTCGTATCCATCTTGTTCGAATCTATCGGCTTGCATACGCTTCGAATCGATCGTCTTCGAACCGATCAGGCATGATATTGATCACTTCGAATCGATCGGTTCGAATCCATCAGATGGGCATCCCCTCAGCACGTTCGTATCCATGCTAGAGCGCTGTTTCGTACCCATCGAGGCACTTCGAATCCATCACCATGTCCTACTTTGAATCGATCGGTCTCTTGCCCGTGCACTGCTTCATATCTATCATCTTCGAACCATTCAGGTTTGAATCCATGAATAATCATTCGTTCGTGTCCACCAAGTCAACTAGCTTGGATGACGTGTCATTCAACGATACGAACGAGGTGAAGATCATGGATGCGAAGTGGTTGACTCGGAGAAGAAATAGGACCATGCGAGGTGTGCACGCCACGTCACCAAAGAACCACATGACCGATCGAGTCGAAGGGAGTGGATTCTAAGTGATGGATTCGAACGCAACAGCCCTCACGAAAAACCACAACTTGAATCGATCATATCTCCTAAACCGCTGATCCAAATGCAACGAAATTTTCACAGTAGCTTCCATACAAGGTAAAGATTGTTCCTGCCAAGTTTCAACTCGATTGGATCATTTTTTGATGGATTCGAAATCACTTCGTATCGATTTCAGATCGAGTCGAAACTTGGTGGGGTCGGTCGCGCGGGCCCACTCACGTGCCAGAAAAAGTCTCCCTAAGTTTGAGCGAGATCTGGGCCTCCTACGCCTATAAATAGCACCCTGAAGCCTTCCGAAAAGAGGATCTTCGGCCATTATACATCGGGACTCTGCCAGATTCAATTCCATATTTCATCATCGCTGTTGGAATCAGATTTGAAAGCTATCATCAGTTGTAACTTGTTGTAATCAACTGTAATCGTCAAGTGAACATCAATAAAGACATAAACTTCAGAGTGGACGTAGGCAAGATCGCCGAACCACTATAAATCCCGCATTTGTGATTGTTATTTGTGAATTTCTATGATTGTTATTGCTTAGATCTGAATTTTATATTGATTGTTGCTGATTTGTGCTCATAAACAGGTGCTTTCACGATATTGGGTGTTTGTGACCAATTTTGGCATAAACAATTATGATACTTTCTCATCCTATTTTCCTTTCGAAAACTGGAAACATTCATATCTATCCCTTTGGTACCATATAGAAATTTCTCTACGGTCTAAACCTGGAGGAGGGTTTAACATAAAAGGGAATGCCTCTTCGCGAGCTAAAGATCGAGATCTAGTCATTCTCCTAGGTCTAGGAATAGGAAGACTAGATTCGCCTCCACTTACGATGAGCTCCAATGATTGACAAGAAACTTGCCTTTTCAGCAAATCCACCTCAAGGTTATTTATTTGTTGATATAATTTAGCAATTTCTAACCAACTTTGATCATTTCGATAGAAGGTCTAGATTGATCGATGACATCCATTTTCTCTCTTAACTGTTGGATTCCTTTATCCTTCTCTTTGATTTGTTCCTTTAAGTTGGAGGTCATCTACTTTAAATCACTAAGTATGGATCTCAACCGACTGTACATGTCATGCCATTTCTGTGCATCTAGATTATCCGAAAATGACAAAATTGAACTATATTGAGAAGAAAACTTCTTTTCTCCAACCTGAACTTAGCTTTAATGATATCCAATCGATCAAGGAGTTTTGGACCACAAGATGTGAGAATTAGTTGTTTTTCCTAAATAATAATAAGCAAATGAGAAAAAGAAATCAATACAAAGGAAATGCTTTCATTATTAACAACGATAAGGATTACAAGCACAAGAAAATTCAAATTACAACAACATTATATGTGTTTAACTCTTAAAGTTTAAGCACATTAGTTTGAGCATTTTTAAGGGATCCAGCGGATAAAGAGAGGGTAGAATCAAAAGGAACATTAAACCCTTAAGGGGTATTAACTGCAGGGAATTGATGATAATCCCATTTTTAGGCCGAAGGGCTGATCTCAGCATATAAAAGTTTAATGTGATTGGTTCGTATCTTGCTAAGCAATTTATCCTTTTCGCCGTCCAAAAAATCAAAGTGAAAGTGCAGAAACTGTATGTAAACTTCCTGGAGATCTCTAAGAAGCAATATTTCTTATCCAAGAGGTTTTAAGAGTTAATGATTTCTCTTTAAAACCCCTCTTTAATTTGATGAATTTACTCAAGAGTTCTATTGGAACATAATTACTTGGTGGTTCCTTAATCTGCATGATTTATAGAAATAAACTAAGTTACAAAGGAATGAGGAACAAAAATGCTGAAATTCATAAAACTGTCTTAATTACACATTGACAAACTCACTAGGGTTCATATAATATTGATCCTTTGTAGAATTCAAAAATAAATCTTCCTTGTGGAATTTAACTTTCTCAGGAGGAAGAGTGTTTGGGGTAAGAGGAATAGTTGCAACCCTAGGAAGATTCCAACATGGCCCAGGATGGGGGTCAGACCCATGCTTATGTAGATATCTCTTATGGATGTCTAATCAAACCTCAACTCTTCTTCCCTAAGAAAGAAAAATCAACGATAAGACTTCTACAACAAACCTTTTAAAGAAATTCTACTAAGACATCTTTATCTTCGATGGGCATCCAGAAGAGTGTAGTTAACTCTGCATTTTCCTTTAAAAGATTTTCTTTATGAAAACGAGATCCTTTTAAGAATCGGGCAGCATAATTTTCTTTAAAGTTCTTTAATCGTTTGACATAAAGACCTTGACGCCTATACTTATTGGATAATTTGTTGTGTTCCTCGATTACCTCTTTTAAATTCCCTATTTAATCGATGCACCTCCTATTAGCTCCTCTCATATAATGTCTCATAGCAATATTTAGATTTCTTCATTAACTAAAGTGAAAAATCTATTAACTAAAGGCTACCAGATAATTTTAATCATTTAAACAATGAATTGCGTACCTGCATCGAAAGTGACTGTGCTATAGGATCGTGTAATATGAAATACTAACTAGTCTATTTACTTGTGCAGAATGTAATAATAAAAGTAAACAGTAGTAAAGTAAAAAAGACACAAGAGATTTTATACTGGTTCAAAATTCCCATTCTACATCTAGTCCCAGACTCCTTTTGGAATTAAAACTAGCATCCCTCACTTAACCCGGAATAATAGGTACATACCGCCTGAGAAACCGAACATGACTTGACTGCCTGAGCAACCAAACAGGACTTGAATACAAAGTAGATTGATTGTCTTGGCCTTTTGTGTTTTTTTAACAACACACATATTTGTCAATTGCAACATACCCTTCCTATAATCTTTTCCTCAAAAATGATGTGTATGATTGTGTGTATACGAGGAATAAGAAGTTTCAGATTGCTTGTAAAATATGGAATTGTGATCGTAAGCAATAAATATATGAATTTAAGAAAGCAATAAATTCGTAGAATATAATTCAAGTTATACCAAGAGAGAAAAGTAAATTAAGCTATTTGATCGTTGAAACTCAAGCATATATATATGTATATAGTAGATAAGGAGTTGCAACTTCTAATGAAAAGATCTCAATGAATAGTGATGGCTGCAATTCTTCGCGTGGAAGAAGGCTATTCAAAAAAGGAAGCGTCTTTTAAAAAATGACAGTTATACAGTGTTCAGTCGACTGCCTAGATAGCTTCAGTCGACTGAATTCAAAAGGTGCACATGTATTTGAAAATGTACAGATTCAGTCGACTGAATCTTGCACTCAGTCGACTGGTCTATGTAAGTTTTAAAAAAAAATTATGCACATGTTCATTCGACTGAGGGCATCAGTTCAGTCGACTGAACCATGTCTTTTCTGAAACTTGAATGCAAGCATGTTGAAAAATGGAAATATTTAAAACGAACGCAATGCATGTATGTATATCAGAGGGAGTGATGATACTTGAGGAAAGGATTTTGACAAAGCAACTAGAATAGACCCTAATATATATAATGCATGACTCTAGATTAAATATATTGTATATATGAACCATACATCGAGTCATTGAGTCCGGTCTTCGTAGTAGCCGCAGATTCATGAATCACCCTGTCACTTGAATTTCTCGTCAATAACCAAAACTTAAGATCCAACATTCTCCCCCTTTTTGATGATGACAACTGTAATGCCCCACTCCGAGACCCACATTAGCAAAGAGAATTACAAGGCAATACCATCTGCTAATACGGAGAATAGAGCTGGATAGAAGCGACCATCTATAACCTTGTCTTAACTATCTACTGAATACGTCGATAAATGTAGCATTTTTTTCTTCTCAAGTGGATCAACATATCCAATAGACATTTAATACAAAACTATAATGGCAATAAGATCGAACAGAGCAAAATATAAAAACTCAAATGTAAAATACATCACAGAACAGTAGATCATCACATATATATAAACATATACAAATACATCACAGAGTATACAAAATGATACATGTCAAGTGGTGTAGCAACCACAATATACAGCGAGTCAAAAGAATATACATATCAGAGTTACTACCAAAAAGGAATACACAAAAAGCTATAACAAAAGGAGCTAGCAGAACAGTCCATGCGGAAGCAGAATAAGCTAAGTCCAAATGTACCTAACCTGAAACACCACGGTCCGACCCGTGTATAAAATACAAGGGTCAGTCTAGCTAAACAAATTAGTTAGATAAGCTAAATGATAATGAACATACAAGGTCATAAAGTACCACAATAATCTCTAAAAGAGATAACATGATCATCTAACCAAAGATGAATCATAATGAGCCTCATATCACGGCAACTCAAATAAACAAAGGATATGAATATCCAAATCAAGACAAAAAGGAAAATAGCAAATACTAACGAAGGTAACATAAGTTTCCACAAGGTAATCGCTATGTATCGAGTGATTCAAAAGACCTACTCCGAAAGGCGATACTCTAAGGAAATATAAATATCAATGAAACAAAATATGCACGTGCTCAGTACTATATAAACAAGGATCCACAAGCCCGAAGGCGACAAACTCAAGTATCCCTCGAGTGGTGACGAAGGACCAACTCCAAAAGCGATACTACAGGGCAACATACCTGAATGGCGACAAACCCACGTATCTCTTGAGTGGTGAGGATGGATCAACTCCAAAAGCGATACTATAGGGAAACGAACCCGAAGGCAACAAAACCGAAGGCATAAACCCCAAGGTACAAACCCGAAGGCAACAAACCGTAGTGGCGAAGGTCCGGAGGCCCAGTACTGGACACCACTAATTGGCAATATGTGTCACAAACTCTTGGAAAGGAACCCAAAAAGTGTTAACGTGTCCTATACCACATGCTCGCACTAAATGTTTTATTAACCGTTAGTCAATTCCACACTCAAAGCAGTACAAAGTTTACCTTATCTCATTGGTAAACCAGACCCGAAGGTCAAAAGGATCAAACGAATAGATTAGGAATTAATTGGAAATATAAACGCATGTATTCCATAGTATGTGTTTTACCCAACCATTTAATTACCTTTCCAATTCGTTCGAAGTACAAAAGAGTGTAATTTTACTCAGAAAATAATTTGGAACGAGTTTAGAAATCGTTTGAAAACACTTTGGAAATTGCCTTTGAAATTCTCCTATTATGGAGTAAATAATTTAATACTTAAAAATAATACTAAATAATAATTTCACAAGACAATTTGTTTTAAAAACACTTTAAAATGCTTTATAAAACCCGTGCATGAAATCTAGAGAAAAAACTCAAGAATTCGGGAAAATATCAAAAATGGCGGAAATTATTCCAAGTATAAAAACCGCTGAAATCAAGCTGTGATCACTAGTTCGAGAGCAGGTTTGGACTTGAAAACAGAGTTCAAATGGCATGAAACAATTCAAGAATGTAGACTAACACCCCTACTCCAATCTACAAAAAGAATCATCCAATTCCGACATGAAATGAAGATTCTGCGTCACCTCGAATTCGTACTAAAACCAATATAAACTGTTGTGTAAAAACAACGCAAATGTTCAACTTCGACGATGAGTTCGAAGGGGCAAATGAAGCCAGATCTTTGAGAAATTAGGTAAGAGCATATATTAATACTTCTACTACAATTTTCAAAAAGAACCGTTCGATTCCGGCTTGAAACAAAGAAGTGGCGTCGTCTCAAAATTGGACTGAAACTAGGATTTTCTGTTTATTCAAAACAGCGCAAAGGTCCGACTTCGGCAACGAAGTCGGCATAGCTAACCAACCAAGATTGTCATGAAATTTTACATCAATGTAAATTAACACTCCTACTTCAATCTAAAAAATATATTCACTCAAATCCAATTAGAACCGAATGAGTTATGTTGTCTCAAACATGAATTCAGACCATTTTTGCAACAGTCCAAAAACTAAAAATGTACATGCCTGAAACCGTCTTGGGTGCAAATTCCAGTCATGAAACAGAGGGTCAAATGGCATCGGATTGACCTCAAAATTGTTATGCTTGTAGTAGAAAACTTTATCTTTCTAACAAAAAAAAAATGATGCAATTTGGATAAAACATGAGAAAGTTAAGATGTTTCAAAATTGAACCCAGACAGTGTTTTCACTGTAAAGCTGGGCAAAAACATGGTCCAGGTCCAAGTTTGGCAACGTATTTATATAAGCTATCAATGCCAAAATGACCTAAAATTTGGTACATATAGAGCAGAGAACTTCATCTTTCTGGAAAAAAAAGAATGATGTAATTCGAGTAATAAATGAAAGAGATATGCTGTCGCAAACATGAACTTAGGCCATGTTCGTGGCATCGCAGAAAACAAAATGTGCACAATTTTTTCAGGCTGTGCGTTGATTTTGCAGTTCAGTTTTGCAATAAAATTTGGTATGCGCATACTACAACACGCAGGCTATCAACTGAAGAAAACCCGGCAGCATTTCATTGCCGCATATGGGAGAAAATGAAATGAAAATTGACATACAAACTCAGATTTCACCAAAAACAAAATATGAACATAATATCAATGGATTGAAGCTATTTTCGCTTAGATTTTGGTATTTTGAAACTTTTGCTTCAGCTAGCAATAGTGAGCAGTAACTCACCTTTGATTTATCATAGCAAATACCTGAACTAATGGAGAAAGATTGAAGCTTGGGTTGAATTTGAGTTCTCCAACTTGTAAAACTATGAAACAAGTGCATGCAAGAAAGAAGAAAGCAATTAACAAACAACCTGTTATCCCACTTTTTGGTCAAAACGGGAATAACAACAAATTGGCAAGGAATTATGGATAGCAGGACTAGGAATAAGGCTACGATGGATATCGTCAAAATTTTGTTGAACTCCGATCGGGACGAAATTGATTGGAAATGATGATAAGGACTATGAAAGGCTATGTTTCAAATATCAGGTTAATCGGAGTTCGTATGGAGGAAATATGATGGATTCGAGGTGGGAGAGGAATGTTGTTCGAACCCATCAGGTTCGAACCCATCAGGTTCGAACCCATCAGGTTCGAACCCATCAGGTTCGAACCCATCAGGTTCGAACCCATCAGGTTCGAACCCATCAGGTTCGACTCAATGGGAACTAGATGGGTTCGAAAGGAGTAACTTCAGTGCAATGGACTCGAAGATAGTGGATTCGAATGATGAACATGGACTCGAAGACAGTGGATTCGAACGATGGATATGGATTCGAAGATGATGGATACGAAGCAATGAAGATGGACTCGAAGAAAGGAAGTGGATTCGAAGTTTATGATGGATTCGTAGAAAGTGATGGATTCGAACTAGGCATGGACTCGAAGATGAAGATGGACTCGAAGTTGGTAATGGATTCGAAGTTGGTGATGGATTCGTAGAAGGTGATGGATTCGAAGTTGCTGTGGATTCGTAGAAGGCGATGGATTCGAAGTTGCTATGGAAAGTGATGGATTCGAAGTTGCTATGGATTCGAAGTTGGTGATGGATTCGAAGTTGGTGATGGATCCGAAGGAGATGGGTTCGAATAGAGTGGTTTCGAAGGGATGGGTTCGAAGGAATGGGTTCGAAATACATGGTTTCGAAGTGGACAGAGCATGGGTTCGAACCAATCAGGACGCACGAATTCTAGAACTTGGATCGATCATATCTTCCAAACCGTTGATCCAAATGCAATGAAATTTTGACAGGAGCTTACATACATGTTGAAGAATGTTCACACCAAATTTCAGCTCAATTGGATGGATTCTTGATCGATTCGAAAGTCACTTCGAATCGATCCCAAACTGGGCACGGATTCCGAGAACACGGGCCTGTGGGCCCCCCTCACGTGCCAAGCAACCTCCCCAGGTTTTAGGCGGGATTTCAACCTTCCACGCTTATAAATAGAGCCCCTGGTCATTCAGAAAAGGGGTCGAAAAATTTGGAGAGGAAAGGCAAGCCCAGACGCTGCTAAAATCATTCCATAGCATCATTACTGCTATTTTCTTCAGATTTGGTTACTACAGTTGTAATCACTTGTAATCTCCAAGGATAATCAATAAAAGAAAAAAAATTGGAGTGGACGTAGGCCGGAGATAGCCAAACCACTATAAAACTTGTGTCTCTGTTCTTTACTTTTGGATTGCTGTCTATTATTTGTTGAGATTTGTTGTTTGTGTTTGAATATCACTAATTTATATTCATACACTGGTGCTTTCACGGAATTGGGTGTTTGTGACCAATTTTGACGCAAACATTTTGGTGCTTTCACTGGGAACAACTAGCACCCGCTACATCGGATTTGAAGAGTTTAAGGAATTTGGATTTGGAAGACAATGGCTAGACAGGATAGCAGAAGGCTAAGGGCTGAGAGAAGCCAACAAGGAGGAAGTCAACAAGCATCCTCCGGAGGTGAGGAAGGACAGGCTTCGGTTTACGTAACTCGGGATGAAATGGAAGCTATGGCCAATTCTTTGTAGGAGAGATTGTTGAAAAGTCAACAGGAGATGATGCAAACTTTCTTGGAACAAATGAGAGCTACAGGGATGCAGAACTTAGGAACAGCTACAGCAGCTGCGGATGCAGGACAAGGAGCCAGGATTGTGGAACCCAATGAAGGACAGGATACGGAGCCAGAAGGCAATCAACAAGGGCTTGGGGGCAGGCCCACAGGATTCAATACAGAAGAACCTTTGGAAGGAATTCAGCAAGCTGGAACTAACGTTGCTGCTAGTGAGCCACACGAGGAATATGTACCAGAGTTCCCTCGGGGGCATGGGGGGCAACCCCTACCAGACAATACAGGATTAGTAGAGATGATCAGGAAGACTGTGCGAGGTGGGTTAACAAACGGAGATTTGGAAGGAGTAAATAGAAGTCCATTCGTTCGGGAAATAAGGATGGCTCGGAATCCACCTAAGTTCAAGCTGCCTAGCGTGGAGGTATATGATGGTAAGACGGATCCAACAGATCACTTAATGAGGTACACCAGACACATGGAGGTGCTGGGGGCATCGGAGGAAGTGATGGCCCGATGTTTCCCCTTGTATTTGAAGGACTTAGCTGCAATGTGGTTTAGGCAGCTGGGAGAAGGATCTATCAGGACTTGGAAGGAATTAGTGGAAAAGTTTCTGGGACAGTTTCGGGTTCACGTTAAGAGGCCAAAAAACGTGATGACTTTAACATCGGTGAAGCAAAGGATGGACGAATCACTTAGAACTTTTCTAACTCGATTCAGTGCGGCAGTCGCTTCGGTGGATCGGCCTGATCCATCAATGGTTTTAATGGCAGCAGTATCAGGAGTCAAGGAGAATTCGGATTTCAAGGTATCTCTGATACGAGATCCCCCGCGAAATCTCGACGAATTCTTTCATGAGGCAGAAAGATTCCTTCGGCAAGAAGATGCAAGTACGGATTTAAAGTTGAAGAAGGTTAATACACTCGAGGTTGGAGCGGTATCCAAAAATGGTTCGGATAAGGACAAAGGAAAGAGGAAGTTAGATGACGACTCTGGAAATGCTAGAAAATGATGGAAGGATCCAAAGTTTTCCACATACACTGGATTGAACGAGACGCTGGAACGGATATACTTGGAAACTCGGAATCGCCTTCCCTACCGAAGGCCGGCTAGGAGGGAACCAAAAGAGCGGGAAAGGACATCAGGAAGGCACTGTCTCTTCCATGATCTGGATGGACACGATACCAACAGCTGCAGGCACCTAAAGGATATAATCGAGGAGCATGTGAGGAATGGACAGTTACAGCAATACGTTGGAACTCGGGATGCAACGGTGGAGCAGGAGCAACCACCGACCACCTCACGCCGTGATGATGGGAGGCCCAGGGATGATCGTCGATTGATCATCCATTGACCAGGGTAATATGGAATAAGTAGCAAGCTATTAGCACATGGTAAAGTCATTTACACATGTACGGGGACGGAGATAGCCCCTAGGCATGCTCTGAATGATGATAACCCGGGACGCTATGGTTTGTGAAATTTATTTCTTGCTTTTAGATTGGACATTGCTTTTCTTTTTGGATTTGGTTTTGGAGCTTGGATTGAGCTCCTGGTTTTTCTTGCTTTTTTATTTGGATTTTCCTTTGGATGATTGTTTTTGGTTTTGGATTCTGGTTTGGATTTCTGGTTTTCTGGTTTTGGATTTGAACTTTGGATTTGGATTTGGATTTTGGATTTGGATTCTGGATTTGAATTTCGGATTTGGATTTGGATTTTGGATTTTGGAATAGATTTTGGTTGGATTTTTATCTGGTTTTTGATAAATGGTCGTCGGGTATGGATTATACCTGGCAAGGGGTGAGTTGCTTTGCCCGAACGTGGTAAATTGACTCATTCAGGTCGTCAAGTATGGACTATGCTTGGCAAGGGTCCGGAGTGATCAGGATTCGGCCTAGGACTTAGGCCCTCTATTATCATATATTATTTTCAGGTCGTCGAGTATGGACTATGCTCGGCAAGGGTCCGGAGAGATCAGGATTCGGCTCAGGACTTAAGCCATGGCATTTTACAACGCCCAGGGACATTGGGCCAAGGTCGTCGAGTATGGACTATGTTCGGCAAGGGTCCGGAGAGATCAGGATTCGGCTTAGGACTTAAGCCATGGCATTTTACAGCGCCCAGGGACACTGGGCCAAGGTCGTCAAGTATGGATTGCGCTTGGAAAGAACCCGGAGAGATTAACTCAACGTCCAGGGACACTGGACCACGATCGTCGGATGTGGATCACGCTTGGCAGGAACCCGGAGAGGTTATGGATTTGGATATCAACCCGGAGAGGTTATGGATTTGGCTATCGACCCGGAGAGGCCCTAGCTTCGGTTATTGGCTATTGGATAAGGATGGATTGGAACTTGGTTGTCGACTTCGAATGGATACGGAATTGGCTAAGGCTTTGGTTATTGGATATGGAATTGGACATCGACTCGAAGCAGTCAAGGATGATATACTCTGGCAATATGGCTTTGGACTTCGAATATTGGATTCGGAACTATTCAAAACACGTCTTGTTATCACAAGGCATGTTTTGGGGGGCAAGCTGTTATCCCACTTTTTGGTCAAAACGGGAATAACAACAAATTGGCAAGGAATTATGGATAGCAGGACTAGGAATAAGGCTACGATGGATATCGTCAAAATTTTGTTGAACTCCGATCGGGACGAAATTGATTGGAAATGATGATAAGGACTATGAAAGGCTATGTTTCAAATATCAGGTTAATCGGAGTTCGTATGGAGGAAATATGATGGATTCGAGGTGGGAGAGGAATGTTGTTCGAACCCATCAGGTTCGAACCCATCAGGTTCGAACCCATCAGGTTCGAACCCATCAGGTTCGAACCCATCAGGTTCGAATCAATGGGAACTAGATGGGTTCGAAAGGAGTAACTTCAGTGCAATGGACTCGAAGATAGTGGATTCGAATGATGAACATGGACTCGAAGACAGTGGATTCGAACGATGGATATGGATTCGAAGATGATGGATACGAAGCAATGAAGATGGACTCGAAGAAAGGAAGTGGATTCGAAGTTTATGATGGATTCGTAGAAAGTGATGGATTCGAACTAGGCATGGACTCGAAGATGAAGATGGACTCGAAGTTGGTAATGGATTCGAAGTTGGTGATGGATTCGTAGAAGGTGATGGATTCGAAGTTGCTGTGGATTCGTAGAAGGCGATGGATTCGAAGTTGCTATGGAAAGTGATGGATTCGAAGTTGCTATGGATTCGAAGTTGGTGATGGATTCGAAGTTGGTGATGGATCCGAAGGAGATGGGTTCGAATAGAGTGGTTTCGAAGGGATGGGTTCGAAGGAATGGGTTCGAAATACATGGTTTCGAAGTGGACAGAGCATGGGTTCGAACCAATCAGGACGCACGAATTCTAGAACTTGGATCGATCATATCTTCCAAACCGTTGATCCAAATGCAATGAAATTTTGATAGGAGCTTACATACATGTTGAAGAATGTTCACACCAAATTTCAGCTCAATTGGATGGATTCTTGATCGATTCGAAAGTCACTTCGAATCGATCCCAAACTGGGCACGGATTCCGAGAACACGGGCCTGTGGGCCCCCCTCACGTGCCAAGCAACCTCCCCAGGTTTTAGGCGGGATTTCAACCTTCCACGCCTATAAATAGAGCCCCTGGTCATTCAGAAAAGGGGTCGAAAAATTTGGAGAGGAAAGGCAAGCCCAGACGCTGCTAAAATCATTCCATAGCATCATTACTGCTATTTTCTTCAGATTTGGTTACTACAGTTGTAATCACTTGTAATCTCCAAGGATAATCAATAAAAGAAAAAAAATTGGAGTGGACGTAGGCCGGAGATAGCCAAACCACTATAAAACTTGTGTCTCTGTTCTTTACTTTTGGATTGCTGTCTATTATTTGTTGAGATTTGTTGTTTGTGTTTGAATATCACTAATTTATATTCATATACTGGTGCTTTCACGGAATTGGGTGTTTGTGACCAATTTTGACGCAAACACAACCATTCACAAATTTGGTGTTCTGATGAAATATTAGATTTTAGATTTTGATTACCTGTAGATTTAGCTTCAAACCGATTTTTAAAACACCAAATTTGCGTCTAATTTGATGATTTTTGGCTAAGGTTTGTAAAAAGGAAATGGTTTTTTTGACTTAAGGAAGGAGATGAGAATGATTTCAGTACGTACAAGAGATGTTTTTCTCATTTCCTTATCTCTTAGATTAGGCTAATGGGCTTTTAGGACCCAATAAGAAGAAAACTAAATGGCCTAAGTTATAAAATCAACACATAAATCAAATGCACATATATTATACTATATAATAAAACAAAGTCATTTTCTTTCTAATTTTCAACCAAACAAAATATGTAAATTTACATACACATGAAATAAATTATTTTACACTATGAAATAATCAATTTTTATTTTTAAAACATTATTATTATTATTATTATTATTATTATTATTATTAATAAAAACCTTAATTTGCAAAAAATACACTATTTTGACAAAAAAATGCAAAAGTTCACACTTTTAACTTCTAAAATTCAACCAAAAATACTTTTCTCACTTAGACTAATATTTCAAACCACTTCCAAACCTTATTTATAACCAAACCATATTTTAAAACAAATTTCAACATTTTTATTTAAATAAACAACCTTTAAAAAAATCAAATACTTCCTTTTGGAAAAATTATTAAGAAGTAATTGACAATAATGAATAAATTTATTGCATTTTCTCTAAATAAAAAACTATTTTCCATTTATTATTAACCCAAACAAATAAAATAAAGTTTCAAACTTTATTTTCTCATTTTGGTTTCAAAATTCATTGTTTATTCCTAATAACAATTTAATTTCTCCATTTTTATTTTAATTCACATTATTAAATTATAACTACCGTTATAATTTAATATTTACATGTAATCTCCAAAGTAGGGTTGTTGCAGACTCCCTCCCTTACAAAATTGCGTCCACGCAATTTCTATAATGGAAGTTATTTATAACATCTATTTCATAACAATAAGATTCAAAACAAAAGATAGGTTCATACATATTCACCCTCAATGGAGAATGAAAGGATCACGACAAGTTTGCTCGACAAATCCTATGGTTTCTCAAGTACAATACTCAGGGTTAGCGGACCATAGAACTTCATAAGCAGAACATTCTTATTTAGAAGGTGTTTAATCTTCGAAACAACTACGCGAATGGAATTCGTTACAATACACAAGCCGGTGAGACTAGTGACCATGCAACATAAGAAAATTAACAATAGAGATTAAATCTCAAAGGTACAATGAAATTGGGTTACCTGGAACATATCATGAATACCTAAAACTGAACAGAAAACGATGCATGAAAGCAATCGAACCAAGACGTTCAGTAATAGTAGATGGTCCTATATAACTAGGAGCCATCTTTCCGAATATACTGAAATGCACTTAACTCATTTAAAGGAGTAACACAAATAAGCACAATCATAAACAGAGGTTTCAACAAAAGATATGTGATATTTCAAGCTACCACCATAACACATGACTGCATGAATGTAAGTCATCACAAGAATCGCACTAAGGCAAGACACACAAGAATGGATTTCAAGAAATTTTCTCAAAAATTTGTAATAAGAGTTTTCACTCAAATCCATTTTCATTAATACACAAAACTCAAACTTCAATACTTGAAATTTTTTAAAGTCTCTCACTGAATTTTCAATTCAATCATCTTTACTTTAAATTTAAAGTAAATTAAATTAGAGTTGTTCCATACTCTAATTCCAAAAATAAATATACTACAATAATCAATAATTTTTTTCCACTAAATTTATCAATTTTTAAAACATTTACTTTATGATTTAAAAGGACACTTATTAGACCCTTCATTGATGGCACTAAATATTCATAATTAAATTTTCTGAAATTTTTTCTAAGTGCTTAATTTTTCCAAAAATTTGACAGAGTATCCTTTGCATGGAGAGCCCTTTACAATTTCATAAATATGAATTATAGATTTACATCAACCAAAAGGTCGGAACACTATATATATTTATATAATTCTTAACAAATAAACACTTAGCCATTCATACCTTTCATTTTTAGCATTTAAAATGCGAGCATGCTTACTTTTATAGTTACTATTTTTCTAATTAATCATTCAAATATCCTCTTGCACCAGAAATTTACTTATTGAAACATATTAGCATGCACTTATAAACATATGAAGCATTAAAATTATAGTTTAAATAAAACAACAACTCAAAACTTTAAATTTTCAAATTCAGGCCTGCTACAAAGACTCAGGCTTTTGGCATAGTAAAACCCAGAATATAAAAATAATCATAAAATAAAACTTATTCTACTCGGTCCATGCTTTCCAGTGATATAAATATCATCAAAATAGGATTTACATTTTGAAAGTTATGCCCAATTTACGTTCAGCTTTAAACTCAGAAATTATAAAAGAGGACAGAGATGTCCATCAGTTTTAAACTCATTTCTGAATAAACAAACTGCAAAATTTTCAAAAATGATACGAAGATATTTTATAGCTTACTGAAAGCACTCTCTTTTGCAAAAATAATGGACTCATTTGGATTTGTAAATCACAAATTATCGCTGTTTTAAAACAGCACTTTCCAATCAAAATTTTTCGATACAAGACCTTTTGTTGTCAAAATTTTCAAACAATTATTAAATCCAAACTACATAATTTTTAGATCAAAAATCTTTTCTCTAAAACATTTATTACGTGATCCTTTTCTCCGAAAAGCCAAGACATCTAGAATTACACTATAATACATACAACAAACTTTCAAAATGGTTTACTTGGAAAACTTTTTCCCAATCAACAAACAAGTCTTTTAAAAGAAGACTCATATTTTAGTTAAGACAATTACTTTCTTATATTAGTAAGAAACAATTATCTACCTAAATAGAATTTGGAATTACATATTGATTTTTTTAAAATTGCTTTCACAATTAAAAATCTTATCTTGATGCTCTATTTATTATTATTTCTAGCTTTTCACAAAAATTTGCGTTTTATAATAAATGAATCTTTTATATTCAATTTTCTCTTAATCTACAAAGGTAAAATTTTTATTTTATTATCACTTAGAACTAGCCAAGGTTGATACTTAATTCAAACTTGTTTTCAATTGAACTTTACAAATACATAATTAACAAGTTTTTAACACTATTTAAATTCATAATCAAACTTGCTCTAATGATTTTGCTCCTTATTAAATTTCATGCAAATTCAAAAGCACAAATTAGCATTTTCTTAAATTTTCCCAAGGGCATAATTTTTTTTTCACTTGTTATTAATCAAAAATTAAATGTTTAAATAATCTTCATAACTATCCTTCTGCTTTTTAGTAAACTTCATTCCGACCAATATTTTAGATTTCTAAACAATTCATTTTCTTAATTTGAATACTTTGTTTAATAATCATTATCACGCGATAGTTTCATCCAATTAAGGTATTTTATTAATTAAAATTATTTGCCATATAAATAAATTACCATAAGGCAATATTTTCCAAAAATACTTTACCCAAAAGCTTACTTAAGCATTTTAAATTTTCCATGCATGTAAACTTTCATAAACACGTAATATAACCAATAATGAATAAAATTTATTTAAATGAAACCATATTCAAATTTTCTAATTATCAATTTATAAAATGATAACATCTAATTCATACATTTTTGTGAACGACATTACCAAGGACTGCAAAGTTGACCAAGATTAACATTGCCCTCTATGTCACACTATTTCCAAACATCCTCAAGTATGTACATAAAATACTTATCTCAAATGGAAATTTAAAATTTTCAAAATCTTTGCAATATATATATATATTTGCAATCAACATCCATACTAGTAAATATCATTTATTGCCATTTCAAAAGCATGTATCACATCGGCCCATAA
The DNA here is from genome assembly GCA_030765085.1 of Allium cepa. Lineage (NCBI taxonomy): Eukaryota > Viridiplantae > Streptophyta > Magnoliopsida > Asparagales > Amaryllidaceae > Allium > Allium cepa. The sequence goes on along the minus strand of CM060944.1, from coordinate 381,352,518 downwards.
GTGTTTAGGAATCCCTATTGATAACGCCGATCAGACGCATCGTCCAGAATTCTTAAAATACTTATTATCCAATTGACACAAGAAATTATAAAACCTGTTTTGATTTCTTAAGGAATCTTAAACTTGGTTGTAAAAATGTTTATTTTCAAAACATAAAATATTTTCTTATTATACAATCATACAATCAATTCATAAAACAATCAAGTTATATACACAAGTATATCTCTTGTAAGAAAGATTTTCCATTCACGTGGATGCTTTCTTTCCCAAAAATTCTTTTAGTAATTTTACTTCTTTAAAATGCATCCATGAAATTCTTAGACATTAAATTTTTATTTCATCTTAAGCTTTGGTTAAATACCACTTATGAATTAAATTTCGTTTTCGTAATTTAATCTTTCTAATAATTCTTGCGGTAGCTACAACCTGAAGACACTGCAAGTTCTTATCATTTGCATTGGGTATGTTTTTACTCTCAATTATATCACCTACTCAATATTATTTCAACAATTACTAGGCTAACATATTCATGCAATTATCAACCAAACAAGCATTTACTAAAAAAAGCATTAAATATGCCCAGCAAAACGGTCACACCATTTCTGCTGCGCAACTCTAATCATTAAGGATCAAAACACATAATTTAAATCCAAGTCATCTGAGATCTAATTTCATGCAATTACTAGGCTAACACATATTCAACAATTTAAATCTAAGTCAATATTATTTCAACAATTACTAGGCTAACACATATTCATGCAATTATCAACCAAACAAGCATTTACTAAAAAAAAGCATTAAATATTCCCAGCAAAAACGGTCACACCATTTCTGCTGCGCAACTCTAATCATTAAGGATCAAAACACATAATTTAAATCTAAGTCATCTGAGATCTAATTTCTCCTATTTCAAAAATTGTGAAATTTAAAACCCTTATAATGTTTTCAAACTTACTATCCGTTCAAAGAAAATGAAATGACTAAAGGCACGATTGAGGAATACGATAGTTGGAAACTATGTTATCACTTGTATTATACTTGGATGTACTATAATATGTGTTTCTGTTCTGAGCTCAGCTCTGATACCATGCTGTAACGCCCCACTCCGAGACCCACATTAGCAAAGAGAATTGTAAGGTAATACCGTTTGCTAATACGGAGAATAGAGCTGGATAGGAGCGACCATCTATAACCTTGTCTTAACTATCTACTGAATACGTCGATAAATGTAGAATTTTTTTTCTTCTCAAGTGGATCGACATATCCAATAGATATTTAATACAAAACTATAATGGCTATAAGATTGAACAGAACAAAATATAACTACTCAAATGTAAAACACATCATAGAACAGTAGATCATCACATATACATATACATATACATATACAGATACATCGCAGATTATACAAAATGATACATGTCAAGTGGTGTAACAACCACAATATACAGGCGAGTCAAAAGAATATACATATCAGAGTTATCACCAAAAAGGACTTCACAAAAAGCTATAACAAAAGGAGCTAGCAGAATAGTCCATGCGGAAGCAGAATAGGCTAAGTCCAAATGTACCTAACCTGAAAAACCTCGGTCTGACTCGAGTATAAAATACACGAGTCAGTCTAGCTAAACAAATCAGTAAGATAAGCTAAATGATAATGAACATACAAGGTCATAACGTACCACAATAATCTCTAAAAGAGATAACATGATCATCTAACCAAAGATGAATCATAATAAGCCTCATATCATTGGCAACACAAAAAAACAAAGGATACGAATATCCCAAATCAAGCCAAAAAGGCAAATAACAAATACCAACGAAGGTAACACAAGTTTCCATAAAGTAATCGCTATGTGTCGAGTGGTTCAAAAGACCTACTCCAAAAGGCGATACTCTATGGAAATATAAATATCAATGAAGTAAAATATGCACATGCTCAGTACTGTATAAACAAGGATCCACAAGCCGGAAGGCGACAAACCCAAGTATCGCTCGAGCGATGAAGAATGTCCAACTCCAAAAGCGATACTATAGGGTAACATACCTGAAGGCCACAAACCCAAGTATCTTTCGAGCGGTGATGATGGACCAACTCTAAAACCGATACTATAGGGCAATAAACCCGAAGGCACAAACCCGAAGGTACAAACCCGAAGGCAACAAACCGTAGTGGCGATGGTCCGAAGGCCCAGTACTGGACACCACTAACTGGCAATATGTGTCACAAACTCTCGGAAAGGAACCCAAAAAGTTTTAATGTGTGTCCCATCCCACAGGTTCGCACTAAAGGTTTACTAACCGTTAGTCAATTCCACACTCAAAGCAGTATAAATTTTACCTCATCTCATTGGTAATCCATAGTACGTGTTTTACCCAACCATTTAATTACCTTCTCACTTCATTCGAAGTGCAAAAGAGTGTAATTTTACTCATAGAAAATAATTTGGAACGAGTTTAGAAATCGTTTGAAAGCACTTTGGAAATTGCCTTTGAAATTCTCCTATTATGGAGTAAATAATTTAATACTTAAAAATAATATTAAATAATAATTTCACAATCCAATTTTTTCGATACACACTTTAAAATGTTTTCTAAAACCCGTGCACGAAATCTAGAGAGAAAACTCAAGAATTCGGGAAAATATCAAAAATGGCGGAAATTATTCCAAGTATAAAAACCGCTGAAATCAAGCTGTGATCACTAGTTCGAGAGCAGGTTTGGACTTGAAAACAGAGTTCAAATGGCATGAAACAATGCAAGAATGTATAATAACACCCCTACTCCAATCTACAAAAAGAATCATCCAATTCCGACATGAAATGAAGATTCCGCGTCACTTCGAATTCGGACTAAAACCAATATAAACTGTTGTGTAAAAACAACGCAAATGTTCAACTTCGACGATGAGTTCGAAGGGGCAAATGAACCCAGATCTTTGAGAAATTAGGTAAGAACATGTATTAATTCTTCTACTACAATTTTCAAAAAGAACCGTTTGATTCCGGCTTGAAACAAAGAAGTGGCGTCGTCTCAAAGTTGGACCGAAACTAGGATTTTCTGTTTATTCAAAACAGCGCAAAGGTCCGACTTCGGCAACGAAGTCGGCATAGCTAACCAACCAAGATTGTCATGAAATTTTACATAAATGTAAATCAACACTCCTACTTCAATCTGAAAAAACACTCACTCAAATCCGATTAGAACCGAATGAGTTATGCTGTCTCAAACATGTACTCAGGTCATGTTTGCAACAGTCCAAAAACTAAAAATGTACATGCCTGAAACCGTCTTGGGTTCAAATTCCAGGCATGAAACAGAGAATCAAATGGCATCGGATTGAGCTTAAAATTGTTATGCTTGTAGTGGAAAACTTTATCTTTCTAACAAAAAAAGAATGAAGCAATTTGGATAAAACATGAGAAAGTTAAGATGTTTCAAAATTGAAACCAGACAGTGTTTTCACTGTAAAGCTGGGCAAAAACATGGTCTAGGTTTAAGTTTGGCAACGTATTTATATAAGCTATCAATGTCAGAATGACCTGAAATTTGGTACATATATAGCAGAGAACTTCATCTTTCTGAAAAAAAATAATGATGCAATTCGAGTAATAAATGAAAGAGATATGATGTTGCAAACATGGACTTAGGCCATGTTTGTGGCATCGCAGAAAACAAAATGTGTACAGAAAATTTTCAGGCTGTGCATTGATTTTTCAGTTCAGTTTTCAGGCATCAAACAAATATGTTTTGCAATAAAATTTGGTATGCGCATACTACAACATGCAGGCTATCAACTGAAGAAAATCCGGCAGCATTTCATTGCCGCATGTGGGAGAAAATGATATGAAAATTGACATACAAACTCAGATTTCACCAAAAACAAAATATGAACATAATATCAATGGATTGAAGCTATTTTCGGTTAGATTTTGGTATTTTGAAGCTTTTGCTTCAGCTAGCAATTGTGAGCAGTAGTAACTCACCTTTGATTTATCGTAGCAAATACCCGAACTAATGGAGAAAGATTGAAGCTTGGGTTGAATTTGAGTTCTCCAACCTGTAAAACTATGAAACAAGTGCATGCAAGAAAGAAGAAAGCAATTAACAAACAACCATTCACAAATTTCCTCATCTCTTAGATTAGGCTAATGGGATTTTAGGACCCAATAAGGAGAAAACTAAATGGCCTAAGTTATAAAATCAACACATAAATCAAGTGCACATATATTATACTATATAATAAAACAAAGTCATTTTCTTTCTAATTTTCAACCAAACAAAATATGTAAATTTACATACACATGAAATAAATTATTTTACACTATGAAATAATCAATTTTTATTTTTAAAACATTATTATTATTATTATTATTATTATTATTAAAAACCTTAATTTGCAAAAAATACACTATTTTGACAAACAAATGCAAAAGTTCACACTTTTAACTTCTTAAATTCAACCAAAAATACTTTTCTCACTTAGAAAAATATTTCAAACCATTTCCAAACCTTATTTATAACCAAAACGTATTTTAAAACAAATTTCAACATTTTGATTTAAATAAACAACCTTTAAAGAAAATCAAATACTTCCTTTTGAAAAAATTATTAAAAGAAGTAATTGACAATAATGAATAAAATTATTGCATTTTCTCTAAATATAAAACTATTTTCCATTTATTATTAACCCAAACAAATAAAATAAAGTTTCAAACTTTATTTTCTCATTTTGGTTTCAAATTCATTGTTTATTCCTAATAACAATTTAATTTCTCCAATTTTATTTTAATTCACATTATTATGTACATGTAATCTCCAAAGCAGGGTTGTTGCAGACTCCCTCCCTTAACAAAATTGCGTCCACGCTATTTCTATAATGAAAGTTACTTATAACATCTATTTCATAACAATAAGATTCAAATAAAAAGATAGGTTCATAGATATTCACCCTCAATGGAAATGAAAGGATCAAGACAAGTTTGCTCGACAAATCCTATGGTTTCTCAAGTACAATACTCAGGGTTAGCGGACCATAGAACTTCATAAGCAGAACATTCTTATTTCAAAGGTGCTTAATCTTCGAAACAACTACACGAATGGAATTCGTCACAATACACAAGCCGGTGAGACTAGTGACCATGCAACATAAGAAAATTAACAATAGAGATTAAATCTCAAAGGTACAATGAAATTGGGTTACCTGGAACATATCATGAATACCTAAAACTGAACAGAAAACGATGCATGAAAGCAATCGAACCAAGACGTTCAGTAATAGTAGATGGTCCTATATAACTAGGAGCCATCTTTCCGAATATACTGAAATGCACTTAACTCCTTTAAAGGAGTAACACAAATAAGCACAATCATAAACAGAGGTTTCAACAAAAGATATGTGATATTTCAAGCTACCACCATAACACATGACTGCATGAATGCAAGTCGTCACAAGAATCGCACTAAGGCAAGACACACAAGAATGGATTTCAAGAAATTTTTTCAAAAATTTGTTATAAGAGTTTTCACTCAAATCCATTTTCATTAATACACAAAACTCAAACTTCAATACTTGAAAATTTTTAAAGTCTCTTACTGAATTTTCAATTCAATCATCTTTACTTTAAATTTAAAGTAAATTAAATTAAAGTTGTTCCATACTCTAATTCCAAAAATAAATATACTACAATAATCAATAATTTTTTTCCACTAAATTTATCAAATTTTAAAACATTTACTTTATGATTTAAAAGGACACTTATTAGACCCTTCATTGATGGCACTAAATATTCACTAATTAAATTTTCTGAAATTTTTTCTAAGTGCTTAATTTTTCCAAAAATTTGGCAGAGTCTCCTTTGCATGGAGAGCCCTTTATAATTTCATAAATATGAATTATAGATTTACATCAACCAAAAGGTCGGAACACTATATATATTTATATAATTCTTAACAAATAAACTCTTAACAATTCATACCTTTCATTTTTAGCATTTAAAATGCGAGCATGCTTACTTTTATACTTACTATTTTGCTAATTAATCAATCAAATATCCTCTTGCACCAGCAATTTACTTATTGAAACATATTAGCATGCACTTATAAACATATGAAGCATTAAAATTATAGTTTAAATAAAACAACAACTCAAAACTTTAAATTTTCAAATTCAGGCCTGCTACAAAGACTCAGGCTTTTGGCATAGTAAAATCCAGAATATAAAAACACTCATAAAATAAAAGTTATTCTACTTGGTCCAAGCTTTCCAGTGATAAAAATATCATCAAAATAGGATTTACATTTTGAAAGTTATGCCCAATTTACTTGCAGCTTTAAACTCAGAAATTATAAAAGAGGACAGAGACGTCCATCAGTTTTCAAACTCATTTCTGAATAAACAAACTGCAAAATTTTCAAAAAAGATACGAAGATGTTTTATAGCTTACTGAAAGCACTCTCTTTTGCAAAAATATTGGACTCATTTGGATTTGTAAATCACAAGTTATCGCTGTTTTAAAACAGCACTTTCCAAGCAAAATTTTTCGATACAAGACCTTTTGTTGTCAAAATTTTCAAACAATTATTAAATCCGAACTACATAATTTTTAGATCAAAAATCTTTTCTCTAAAACATTTATTACGTGATCCTTTTCTCCGAAAAGCCAAGACATATAGAATTACAATATAATACATACAACAAACTTTCAAAATGGTTTACAAGGAAAACCTTTTCCCAATTAACAAACAAGTCTTTTAAAAGAAGACTCATATTTTAGTTAAGACAATTACTTTCTTATATTAGTAAGAAACAATTATCTACCCAAACTAGAATTTGGAATTACATATTGATTTTTTTTAAATTGTTTTCACAATTAAAAATCTTATCTTGATGCTCTATTTTTTATTATTTCTAGCTTTACACAAAAATTTGCATTTTATAATAAATGTATCTTTTATATTCAATTTTCTCTTAATCCACAAAGGTAAAAAATTTATTTTATAATCACTTAGAACTAGCCAAGGTTGATCCTTAATTCAAACTTGTTTTCAATTGAACTTTACAAATACATAATTAACAAGTTTTTAACACTATTTAAATTCATAATCAAACTTGCTCTAATGATTTTGCTCCTTATTAAATTTCATGCAAATTCAAAAGCACAAATTAGTATTTTCTTAAATTTTCCTAAGGGCATACATTTTTTTTCACTTGTTATTAATCAAATGATTAAATGTTTAAATAATCTTCATAACTATCCTTCTACTTTTTACTAAACCTCATTCTGATCAATATTTTAGACTTCTAAACAATTCATTTTCTTAATTTGTATACTTTATTTAATTAATCACTATCATGCGATAGTTTCATCCAATTAAGGTTTTTTCTTAATTAAAATTATTTTCCATATAAATAAATTACCATAAGGCAATATTTTCCAAAAATACTTTACCCAAAAGCTTACATAAGCATTTCAAATTTTCCATGCATGTAAACTTTCATAAACACGTAATATATCCAATACTGAATAAAATTTATTTAAATGAAAGCATATTCAAATTTTCCAATTATCAATTTATAAAATGATAACATCTAACTAATACATTTATAAGGAACGACATTACCAAGGACGGCAAAGTTGACTAAGATCAACATTGCCTCTCCATTGCTCTCTATGTCACACTATTTCCAAACGTCCTTAAGTATGTATATAAAATACTTATCTCAAATGGAAATTTAGAATTTTCAAAATCGTTGCAATATATATATATATATATATATATATATATATATATATTTGCAATCAACATCCATACTAGTAAATATCATTTATTTCCATTTCAAAAGCATGTATCACATCGCCCCGTAAGTGTTTAGGAATCCCTATCGATAACACCGATCAGACGCATCGTCCAGAATTCTTAAAATACTTATTAGCCAATTGACATAAGAAATTATAAAACCTGTTTCGATTTCTTAAGGAATCTTAAATTTGGTTGTAACAATGTTTATTTTCAAAACATAAAATATGTTCTTATTATACAATCATACAATCAATTCATAAAACAATCAAGTTATATACACAAGTATATCTCTTGTTAGAAAGATTTTCCATTCACGTGGATGTTTCTTTCCCAAAAATTCTTTTAGTAATTTTACTTCTTTAAAATGCATCCATGAAATTCTTGGACATTAAATTTTTATTTCATTTTAAGCTTTGGTTAAATACCACTTATGAATTAAATTTCGTTTTCGAAATTTAATCTTTCTAATAATTCTTGCGGTAGCTACAACCTGAAGACACTGCAAGTTCTTATCATTTGCATTGGGTATGTTTTTACTCTCAATTATATCATAGACTCAATATTATTTCAACAATTACTAGGCTAACACATATTCATGCAATTATCAACCAAACAAGCATTTACTAAAAAAAAGCATTAAATATTCCCAGCAAAAACGGTCACACCATTTCTGCTGCGCAACTCTAATCATTAAGGATCAAAACACATAATTTAAATCTAAGTCATCTGAGATCTAATTTCTCCTATTTCAAAAATTGTGAAATTTAAAACCCTTATAATGTTTTCAAACTTACTATCCGTTCAAAGAAAATGAAATGACTAAAGGCACGATTGAGGAATACGATAGTTGGAAACTATGTTATCACTTGTATTATACTTGGATGTACTATAATATGTGTTTCTGTTCTGAGCTCAGCTCTGATACCATGCTGTAACGCCCCACTCCGAGACCCACATTAGCAAAGAGAATTGTAAGGTAATACCGTTTGCTAATACGGAGAATAGAGCTGGATAGGAGCGACCATCTATAACCTTGTCTTAACTATCTACTGAATACGTCGATAAATGTAGAATTTTTTTTCTTCTCAAGTGGATCGACATATCCAATAGATATTTAATACAAAACTATAATGGCTATAAGATTAAACAGAACAAAATATAACAACTCAAATGTAAAACACATCATAGAACAATAGATCATCACATATACATACACATATACAGATACATCACAGAGTATACAAAATGATACATGTCAAGTGGTGTAGCAACCACAATATACAGGCGAGTCAAAAGAATATACATATCAGAGTTATCACCAAAAAGGACTTCACAAAAAGCTATAACAAAAGGAGCTAGCAGAATAGTCCATGCGGAAGCAGAATAGGCTAAGTCCAAATGTACCTAACCTGAAACACCTCGGTCTGACCCGAGCATAAAATACACGGGTCAGTCTAGCTAAACAAATCAGTTAGATAAGCTAAATGATAATGAACATACAGTACCATAATAATCTCTAAAAGAGATAACATGATCATCTAACCAAAGATGAATCATAATAAGCCTCATATCATCGGCGACACAAATAAACAAAGGATATGAATATCCCAAATCAAGCCAAAAAGGCAAATAATAAATACCAACAAAGGTAACACAAGTTTCCATAAAGTAATCGCTATGTATCGAGTGGTTCAAAAGGCCTACTCCGAAAGGCGATACTCTAGGGAAATATAAATATCAATGAAATAAAATATGCACGTGCTCAGTACTGTATAAACAAGGATCCACAAGCCGGAAGGCGACAAACCCAAGTATCTCTCGAGCGATGAAGAATGTCCAACTCCAAAAGCGATACTATAGGGTAACATACCTGAAGGCCACAAACCCAAGTATCTTTCGAGCGGTGATGATGGACCAACTCTAAAACCGATACTATAGGGCAATAAACCCGAAGGCACAAACCCGAAGGCAACAAACCGTAGTGGCGAAGGTCCGGACGCCCAGTACTGGACACCACTAACTGGCAATATGTGTCACAAACTCTCGGAAAGGAACCCGAAAAGTTTTAACGTGTGTCCCATCCCACATGTTCGCACTAAAGGTTTACTAACCGCTAATCAATTTCACACTCAAAGCAGTATAAATTTTACCTCATCTCATTGGTAAACCAGACCCGAAGGTCAAAACGATCAAACGAATAAATTAGGAATTAATTGGAAAGATAAACGCACGTATTCCATAGTACGTGTTTTACCCAACCATTTAATTACCTTCCCACTTCGTTTGAAGTGCAAAAGAGTGTAATTTTACTCATAGAAAATAATTTGGAACGAGTTTAGAAAACGTTTGAAAACACTTTGGAAATTGCCTTTGAAATTCTCCTATAATGGAGTAAATAATTTAATACTTAAAAATAATAGTAAATAATAATTTCACAAGCCAATTTGTTTGAAAAACACTTTAAAATGCTTTATAAAACCTGTGCACGAAATCTAGAGATAAAATTCAAGAATTCGGGAAAATATCAAAAATGGCGGAAATTATTCTAAGTATAAAAACCGCTGAAATCAAGCTGTGATCACTAGTTCGACAGCAGGTTTGGACCTGAAAATAGAGTCCTAATGACATGAAATAATGCAGGAATGTAGACTAACACCCCTACTCCAATCTGCAAAAAGATTCATCCAATTCTGACTTGAAATGAAGATTCTGCGCTTCGAAGTTGGACTAAAACCACTATAAACTGCTGTGTAAAAACAGCGCAAATGTTCAACTTCGACGATGAGTTCGAAGGGGAAAATGAACCCAGATATTTGAGAAATTTGGTAAGAGCATAGATTAATGATTCTAATACGATTTTCAAAAAGAACCGTTTGATTCCAACTTGAAACAAAAGGTGGCGTCATCTCAAAGTTGGACCAAAACTAGGATTTTCTGTTTATTCAAAACAGCACAAAGGTCCGACTTCGGCAATGAGGTTGGCATAGCTAACCAACCCAGATTGTCATGAAATTTTACGGGAATGTGAATCAACACTCCTACTTCAATATGAAAAAAGATTAACTCAAATCTGAATAGAAACGAATGAGTTATGTTGTCTCAAATATGAACTCAGACAATGTTTGCAATAGTCCAAAAACTAAAAATGTACAGGCTTGAAACCATCTTAGGTTCAACTTGCAGGCATGAAACAGAGAATCAAATGGCATCGGATTGAGCTCAAAATTATTATGCTTGTATTAGAAAACTTTATCTTTCTAACAAAAAATGAATGATGCAATTTGGATAAAACATGAGAAAGTTAAGATGTTTCAAAATTGAACCCAGACAGTGTTTTCACTGTAAAACTGGGCAAAAACATGGTCCAGGTCCAAGTTTGACAACGAATTTATGTAAGTTATCAGTGTTAAAATGATCTGAAATTTGGTACACATATAGTAGAGAACTTCATCTTTCAGGAAAAAAAGAATGATGCAGAATGATGCAATTCGAGTGAGAATTGAAAGAGATATGCTGTCTCTACATGGACTCAGGCCATGTTTGTGGCATCGCAGAAAACAATGTGCATAGAAAATTTTCAGACTGTGCATTGATTTTCAGTACAGTTTTCAGGCATTAACGAATATGTTTTGCAATGAAATTCGGTATGTATATACTACAACACACAGGCTATCAACTGAAGAAAATCCGGCATCATTTCGTTGCCGGATGTGGGAGAAAATGATATGCAAAGTGACATACAAACTCAGATTTCACCAAAAATAAAATATGAACATAATATCAATGGATTGAAGCTATTTTCGGTTAGATTTGGTATTTTGAAGCTTTTACTTCAGCTAGCAATTGTGGGCAGTAACTCACTTTTGATTTATCATAGAAAATACTCGAATTAACGGAGAAAGATTGAAGCTTGGGTTGAATTTGAGTTCTACAACCTGTAAAACTATGAAACAAGTGCATGCAAGAAAGAAGAAATCAATTAACAAACAATCTTTCACAAATTTGAACTTTTGATGAAATATTAGGTTTTAGATTTTGATTACCTATAGATTTAGCTTCAAACTCATTTTAAAAACACCAAATTTGAGTCTAATTTGATGATTTTTGGCCAAGGTTTGTAAAAAGGAAACGAGTTTTTGACTTGAGGAAGGAGATGAGAATGATTTCAGTACGTACAAGAGATGTTTTTCTCATTTCCTTATCTCTTAGATTAGGCTAATGGACTTTTAGGACCCAATAAGAAGAAAACTAAATGACCTATGTTATAAAATCAACACATAAATCAAATGCACATATATTACACTATATAATAAAACAAAGTCATTTTCTTTCTAATTTTCAACCAAACAAAATATGTAAATTTATATACACATGAAATAAATTACTTTACACTATGAAAAGATCAATTTTTGTTTTTAAAACATTATTATTATTATTAAAAACCTTAATTTGCAAAAAATACACTATTTTGACAAACAAATGCAAAAGTTCACACTTTTAACTTCTAAAATTCAACCAAAAATACTTTTCTCACTTATAAAAATATTTCAAACCATTTCCAAACCTTATTTATAACCAAAACATATTTTAAAACAAATTTCAACATTTTTATTTAAATAAACAACCTTTAAAAAAAAATCAAATACTTCCTTTTGAAAAATTTATTAAAAGAAGTAATTGACAATAATGAATAAAATTATTGCATTTTCTCTAAATAAAAAACTATTTTCCATTTATTATTAACCCAAACAAATAAAATAAAGTTTCAAACTTTATTTTCTCATTTTAGTTTCAAATTCATTGTTTATTCCTAACAATTTAATTTCTACAATTTTATTTTAATTCACAATATTAAATTAAAGCTACCGTTATAATTTAATATTTACAAGTAATCTCCAAAACCAGAGTTGTTACAACAGCTCCATTAGATATAAATGAATCTCGACAATATTGCTTTGTGACTTGTTGTTCTATATCTCCCTCTGAATATACGCTTGCCTTATCTTTGTCGTTTCTCCCTGTGAATCTATGCCTCTATTTCCCTATAAATAGTAATAGAGCAATATCTTTCTCCCCCTTTTTCATCGACAAAAATGAGAGTTTTCAAACAAATAACATTTATAAGATAAGAGCATATACTTAACATGGATAATATATAAGCATTCAAAAACCACAAAGAGTCAAATACATCTCATAGCCGTATTGTCACATATATTACAAAGACAAAATAGAGAGAATACCTACAATTGTTTGCAAAATAACAACATACCAGTTTGTTAAATTATTGAAACTAGAAACAAAATAACTTACTCATTACTGTCTCCTTCTTCTTCTTCAGAACTTTGTTCTTCATCATCCCCCTCAGTTTCTCCTTCTTCACCACTGGAATCTCCTCCTTGATCTCCCACTTCTTCCACTTCCTCTTCTTCTTCTTCCCATCCTTCTTCAGAAGTTAACCATGTAAAATGTGGTTGAGGTCATTTTCCTTGAGATGTAGGAACGTGAACAGATGTTGAAGAGGGTTGTCCACATGAAATTGCTCCCCAAATATTGTTTAAGAATCCTTTGATGTGATTAAGATTTTTGTTCACCTTTGTGATAGTTTTCACAACACGAGAAACATTTGTTTCGACACGAGTAAGACGTTGATCTAGAAACCATTGATTTCTAGAAATGATGGTCAAGGCCTCTTGTGGACGAGCTTGTGATCCAATTTCTCGTATCTCATTAAATGCTCATGGAGGTGATGGTGGTTGAGAAGAGCTTGTTGTTTTGACACGGGGAGCATGTTGCTTAGAGGGTGGTTGAGGTTGACCGAAAGCTTGATTCTCTAACCAATGCTCGAAGGTGATAATCGTATGCTCACGATATTGATATATTGATTCAGGAGACCTATTAAGCTTAGATTTTTGTTATTCAATGAGCCAATTGTAGAAGAATCCGAGTCGATGAATGGAACATCAAAATGCTTAATTATCCTCATGATATATGCACCATAATGAATTGTTTTCATGCGCCCTTGATTAAAAGTTTGAAATTCTTCGAGGATTACCTTAGACTAGTTGACGTAACATGCACCCCATATGGCATAAAGCGATTGGAAATCGCACCTATATACTTTTTTGTAGCTTCCAGTTCTAGGGTTGACGAAGTGAGTCAATGCACGGTGCATAATTCTTGCCTTGGGTCTAAGCGCAACAGCCTTGAGTTCTGTCATATCGTCTGAGAGGAATAGATGGCTAACTCGACCTCTAGACTCCATATTCACTGTAATTTCACTTAATTCTTCTCCTTCGTATGGGTATTAGAGAATTTGAGATTGGCATAGAAAAGTTTAATGAGGAGATGGTTTATTTTGATGCTATGGGCAATGTAATCTATTGGAGATTCCAATCCATTCTTTCTTGCAAGATCCTGAATGGCATAAGATGAAAAATCAAGGAACTTAGCAAATGAACCTTTAAATATTCTTGAATTCCCCATCTTGTCGAATATTTGAGCAGCTTTCTCATTATATATCCAATTTCGTATCTGAGAATCTAAAGGACCAACGACTGATGAAGAAGCCCTTGCTCTCTTTGGTGGCATAATAGGGTTTTATGGTTTTTTTAAAAGAAAAAGAGGAAATTGATCTGGCGATTTGCGGGATTTTGAGAGAATAGACATAGAGATAATGCGCAAATAGAAGTAGAAATGAAAATATGTGAGAAATTATAAGTTTATATGAATATGTGAAATGCTTTTTGGAAATAAGTTACCCGGTTTTACCAGTTTCAGTTGGCTGAAATTGCAGAAGCAGTCAACTGATTAGAATTTTTTAAAAATTAAATAAGGGAGTTCAGTCGACTGACCTATGGGTTTAGTCGACTGGATCATTCTCGAAGATTGTAGTGTATTTTTGGAGTATCTAGTCGACCGAATTTTTAGGTCAGTCGATTGATTGTAGTAAAAAAAGATAGTTAAAATTTTTCATTCAGTCGACTATTTGCCTTATTCAGTCGACCGTTTCTGTTGAAAAATTTGCATAATGAAAAGAGCATACACAAACAAAACTTAGGGAATAACATAAGAAACAATAGAAAACATATAGAAAATTTATGTAGATTACTCAGAAGACTTCGGAGTCGAGCACTCTTCCGTTTTGATTTTGATTATTTCTCGCACCGGTTGAATGGTCGAACGATCCCATGAATCAGGTGAGCAAGGAGGCTTCTAGTGAGATGGTTAATGAACATATTTATTTGAATGAGCCAAACCACATAATTCAAGCGCAAATTTTTCCAGTAAGCTGAGTCTCATATTATGATGTTTCTGCTCGTAGTACATTTCCCTTTGAATGCTTAACGACTATCGTTGATAGTGATGAATATCATCCATCTAACGAGCAAATGGAGAGCCAAAGCTTAGATTTCACGATTTCGTTTTGAGTCGGATGTATATCCAATGTGATAGCCGTCATGCACAATTGGCATAGGTTCATAGATTGGTGTTGGCATGGGTAAATTTACTGAGCCGGAACTGGGTGAAGAGAAGTCGATGGAGGAGTACTCAAATGATTCATGAGAACACATGATTACAAGTGAAGTGCCTTTAGAGAAAACTTTCTTTTGAAAAAAATAGGTTGAATATATAAAACTCTTGATGAAGAAAAGTAAATATAATACAAAAACACATCAGAAATAGTACGAGGATTTGCGGTGAAAAACATTTTAACCAGATATAAATGCTTGGTCAAAAAGAAGTAAGGAAATGTAAGGTTGAAAATTTTAGTTAAGAATAGAAAAATATAAATGGAATTGAAAGAATATATGTGGTGTGAATAAATATGTAGTGATGACTTATAAGAAGAAACCAGAGTTCGAGTCTTGGAGACTCAATTTTTGGAAAAAAAAATTTTATTTTTGGAAAAATATCAAATAATGTAGAAAAAATTAATTATAAATCTTTTAATGATAAAATTCCAAGTCCTCTTCTTAGTTTTATAAAAATATTTTCATTTAAATGTTTTGTAAATATATTAACCAGTTGGATTTTATAGGATATAAATTCTAATTTGACAATATCCTTTTCATTATTATTACGAAGGAAATGATGATGAATGTTAGTATGTTTAGTTCATGAATGATTGACAGGATTTTTAGATAAGTTCGTAGACTTGTGTTATCACAAAAAATAATTGATTTAGATAAATTTATACCAAAACCTTAAAGTATCTGTTGCATGTAAATGACTTGTGCACATGCTAAAGCGGCAGAAATGTATTTCGCTTCATACGTCGATAGTGAAATACAATTTTGTTTCTTGCTAAACTAGAAGACTAAGGATTGTCCAATAAAGTGACAAGTCCCACTTATACTTTTTCTATCCGTCCGACATTCTCCAAAGTCCCGTCACTATATGATACTAACTCGAAAGGACATTCTTTTGAATAGAAAAGTTCGAAATCTTTTGGTTTTGCTTAGATAACGTAATATTCGTTTCCCTTCTCATATATGCGATTCTTTAGGAGTTGCTTGAAATCGAGCACATAAAAATATACTCATCATTATGTCGGGTCTACTAGCAGTTAGATAGAGTAATGATCCAATTATACTTTGATATAATTTTTAGTAGACTCTTGCCATCTTCGTCTCTATCGAGATGTATTGTTTTACTCATTAGAGTTAGTTTGGCAGAAGTATTTTCCATACCAAAGCATTTAATTAGATTATTACAATATTTTCTTGGTTAATAAAAATTCCATTATCTAATTTTTTAATATGTAAACCAAGAAAATAAGACAATTCTCCCATATGTGACATTTCAAATTCTTTCGTCATTATATTAGAAAATTCCTCACATAATTTTTCATTTATAGAACCAAAAATGATATCATCTACATAAATTTAAATAATTAAAATACCCTTTTTTGTTCATTTAATAAAAAGAGTTTGATCAACCTTCCCAATTTCAAAACCAAAATCTATAAGGTAGCTTTTAAGATGTTCGTACCAAGCAAGGGTTGCTTGTTTTAGATCGTATAAGGCTTTCTTAAGTTATATACATGGTCCAGAAAATTTTCATGTGCAAATAAAGGAGGATGTTCAACATAAACATTTTCTTTTATATATCCATTTAAAAATGCACTTTTAACATCCATTTGATATACTTTAAAATTATAAAAACACGCAAAGGCTAGTAAGATACATATTGCTTTTAGTCATGCGACTGGAGCAAATGTTTCTTCACAGTTAATTCATTCTTCTTGATTATATCCTTTTGCAACTAATCTAGCTTTATTCCTAGTTATATTTCCTTATTCATCCACTTTATTTTTGAAAACCCATTTAGTAACAATGACTGTTTGATCACTTGGTCTAGGAACTTATTCTCAAACTTTGTTTCGTTCGAATTGGTTTAGTTCTTCTTACATAGCTTTGGCAACAACAGAAGTTTGATCACCCTCGAGCTTAAGCTTTTTACTTGGGGAAGGAACTAAAATTTCAGCTAAAGAACCAGTGCTTGCTTTTCTTTTTAGCTCATCAACCGTTTTAGCAATAGAGTCCTTAACAAGAGCAGGTTTAGTCAGCTTAGTTAAGGTAGGAACATGCTCTTTGGCCTCCTTCTCCTTGGAAGCAACAACGAGCACAGATGAGCCTAAATAAAAAATGAAAATTTATGAGATAGCAATATAAGAAATTCCATTTAAGTTGTAATGAAAACTTACCAGGAGGTTCAAGTTTGATAAGAGAGGAGATAGAGAAAGCCTTTTGGTTATCAATGACCAATGATCGTTTTCCTTAAGCATTCCCCTTTATCATGGGGGGTTCTTCCAATATCTTGTGATGATTCAGAATCAGAGAATAATTGTGGAGATTTGCCTCCGTCTAGAGTGTAAGTTTATCGCCCATACTCTTAGATGCCCGAGTCGGGGACTTGATGGTATCGTCGACAGAAGGGCTAGATTATTTGGGAGCAAAATCTAAAAGAAAGCATTCATCGTAAGAGGATGACATATATACCATAAGTTATGGAAAACAGAAACTTACTGATTACTGAGAAGGTTCCCATGATCTTTTAGGGAAGTATCATTTGATGTAGAAAAATTAGTTCTCCCACTCTTTTTACATGTTGATGAAAAGAGTAATTAAGCTTTGCGGGAAAGGACGGAGACGGTACAATGAACTATCTAGTTGTTTGCTAATCCTCAAAGGATTTGCCAAGGTATGAAGAATCTCATCACTTAGAGAAGGTAGTTTAGCCCTCTAGCAAGAACTTCTAGGCAGCTCAGATAAGTGTATGAATTGGGGGTTAACTAGATTGAAGCAATTTTCAAATGTTCCTAGAAGTGCAAGAGGAAATCTAGAAAAGGCAAATACCCCGAATGCCAGATATATATAGGAGTAAAGGCAAAGAAGCCTTCCAAAGGGTTGTCTATCCGTCCAGAGGGACCGACAGGCATGGCCTCTATGTTTATAATCTCAAGTTGTCGAAGAATTGTGTCTACTTCCTCCTAAGTAACAATGTAAGATTGGTTGACCCGGAAGTCCCCCTTCTTTGCAAAAGGAGATGGTTTAGAGCTCTTACTTGATTTTTCGCTATCAATTTACCTACCAAGTGATATTACACAAAGTCAAGCAAGTACGACACATTTTAGAATGCTCATATATGAAAAATAGACAATTAAATGCCTAAACAAAAGGTAGTCAATTAATTAGATATCACCCAAGTCCTAACAATAAAGTGTTGAAACTCATAGGTAGCAACTACACTTGCAAGAAGCCAATAACCCATCAAATAGCTCATGTCAAATTAATAAAATACTTGGGAAGTTTATAAGAAAGTGTGGGTATTGTTTGTACCAAAATTGGACACAACACTCTTCGGATGTGTTTGAAGAGATAAAGTGAGGAGAATAAATATAAAATGAAGCAGATCTAACAAACACACCAATAATCATATAACAAAATGCATAGAAACACAGAGTTTTAGAGTGGTTCGACGATTTCCCTACGTCCACTATGAAGTTTTATCACTTTATTGCTTGATACTTGAAGATTATAAGTTTTCTATAGCGAAGTACAGCAGATAATAAGCTTAAATTCAAGATCAATGGCAGTAACGGCGTTCTGGAGTGAACGTGGCAGAGTCCGGGCGCTCTTTTACTCTGAAAATTCAACGGCCTTTTTTCTGAATGACCAGGGGCTCTATTTATAAGTGCTGGAGGCTGATATTTTGCTGAAAATTCGGGAGACCACTTCTGGCACTTGAGGGGGCCCGCATGCCCGGCCTTAGGAAATTGGGCCCATTCCGGGATCGATTCGAACTCAATTCAAATCGATCAAGATTTGATCCGATTGAGCTTAAATTTGGCATGAACATTCCTCATGTTGCCAGTAAGATACTGAAAATTTCATAGCATTTGGACATGTGGATTGTGAGATATGCTCGATGCAAGTTGGTCCGTGATCGATATGAAGCAATTTCGAATCGATCAAGATTTGATCTGATTGAGCTGAAATTTGGCACAAGCATTCCCTATGTTGCCAGTAAGATACTTTGAAAATTTCATAGCATTTGGACATGTGGATTGTGAGATATGATCGATGCAAGTTGGTCTGTGATCGATACGAAGCAATTTCGAATCGATCAATATTTGATCTGATTGAGCTGAAATTTGGCCTGAACATTCCTCATATTGCCAGTAAGATACTGTGAAAATTTCATAGCATTTGGACATGTGGATTGTGAGATATGATCGATGAAAGTTGGTCCGTGATCGATACGAAGCAATTTTGAATCGATCAAGATTTGATCCGATTGAGCTAAAATTTGGCATAAACATTCCTCATGTTGCCAGTAAGATACTGTGAAAATTTCATAGCATTTGGACATGTGGATTGTGAGATATGATCGATGCAAGTTGGTCCGTGATCGATATGAAGCAATTTCGAATCGATCAAGATTTGATCCGATTGAGCTGAAATTTGGCGTGAACATTCCTCATGTTGCCAGTAAGATACTGTGAAATTTGGTGACATTTGGACTTGTAGATCTTGAGTTATGATCGATGCAAGTTTGGACTTCTCAACCGTGATCGATCAATATCTTGAGCATACCAACTCCGATTGACTTGAAACTTGGAATGTTGGCTTTATTAGCTTTTCTTGTCATGTCATATCAATTGTAGCTCGATCTAGACTCGGAAAAAATTTACCGACATCCATAGCAGACCTATGCGTTAACGATCTCCAGGATGAACCATCCTTGGTTTCTAGTCAAGTTCTTAGTGTCACGGCCTTGCCAAAAGGCGGGATAACAGGTATGTAAGTTAAATCCATGGTAAAATGGTAAGTTCGCAACTAGTCAAAAAAGATATAATTTAAATATGATGTTAACATCTTAAATGGAACATCAAATCAATAATTTTATTTGATATCGAATCCGTGGGAGGTCGCATTAATAGCCTCTTATGAAAACTATAATGAGATATCGAAACAATGACCTAATATCGAACTGGGAAATGGTCAAAATCAGAAAATGATGTCAAACGGTTTAGAAATACTATAACCAATTGTTAAACTCATAATGATACCAAATATACACGTAATTTGTAATTCTGCTATATGATAAATACATGGCAAACTAGTGATGACGTATAAGACTTGAACAAGAATATTGAATCACCAACATTTTAAGCTGTTGTTGAAAAAAGATAACAACTCATATAGAGTCATCGAATCTATATGAAAACCCTTTAAAATACATGTTGAATTGCTGAATAGCTATCACAGGCCTAATTGGTTGTCGACATTATAAAAATATTGAATCTAGTAGTTTCCAAGCTTTGAACTAGTTGTCGAAATAATGATGTCAAGAATCAGGTTAAATATTACATTCTGTAGGGTAATGCTTCGAAATCAAACAAATTAGTGAATTCTGGAGAGAATTTCGGGTTGCTCATAAAAAACCCAATTTAACTAAGCCAGAAGGTCCCTATTTTTTAAATTGATACTGATAATCTTTAATTAATAAATTAAGCCACAAATGATATTATAATTCAATGGTTAAATTCACCTATAAGCACAACAAATCTATAGTTTAACTTATAGTTCAAAGATCAACAATCAAAACCTAGCTATTAAACCCTAATATCGATTCGAAATCAAAAATGCATAAATAAAACCGTAGCTGTAATTCAAACTCAAAATTTCTTAATCTGATTTGTCAACTCAATTGGTTAAAATGAAAATCGTACCTTGATTTAAGCTGGGATGCTAATGAATGGGAGGATTTCAAATAAAATTTGGATTAAAAACTTGCTTTGAGTTTGATGTTGCAGGTAAAAAGAGAATGGAGAAGAAGGACGAGTATTTATAGAGAGAAAGAGGAATTAACCGAATGGATAAATGCATGATGATTAAGGAATTTGTAACACTCGTATTATATTTGAACGTACAATGATATATGTTTTCCTTGGAGTTGCCGATATGGAGGGTTCAGGAATTACTCTTTTTGGAGTTTACATTATACTATTCTCTAAACCATTCTTATTTGATTTATGATTGCCGACAATATGAGGCATGCTACATTTTAGCAATTCATGAGATTTTTCGTCTCCTTTGTGTTTTATGCTTATTGAAGCAATAGTGTTCTATCACTTAGTGTAATTATATATGCCATACATGATGCGTATCCATCATATGTCTATGGTTAGCTTTCTTATTGTTTTTTCTTGTTTAAGTAGAATATCACTATGCTCTATTATTCTGCTATCACCTTTTTCTGATTCGTTTACTAGACTGACCCGTGATTTTATACTCGGGTCAGACCGAGGTGTTTCAAAATAGGCAAAGAACCGCTAGTAAATTTCACACTCAAAGTAGTAAACCTGTTATTCCTCTTTCTCTCTATAAAATATTTTAAAAATACAAATTAATCTTTTTATATGATAGAAAATGTTTTATTTTGTATGTATACAAGTTTTCATATTTTTCTTATGTGTAAATATGGAGAAAGTGAATTTTTGTATGGTGTATATGTGACATAAGTTCATATGTTAATTATGTGTGAATTAATTAACCTTAGCCTTTTTTTTGGATCCATTAGCCCATTAGTGTTCCTTAGCCTGATTAAGGAAGTGAGAAAACAGAAAATAACTTGTACGTACATTTCTATTACCCTCTTCTTCTTCCTCCAATAAACATAAAATCAAACCTACTTCTCCTTTCTCAAACAACGCCTTAGATCTCCAAATTTATGTCAAATCCTTGCTGTAATTAACAAATTAGAGACAATATATACAGGTGCCCCATCCCTAAAACCAAAATACTTCATCAAATTTTGATTTTTATAGAAGTTGTTTTATGTAATTAAAATAACTTGTGTTGCATGTTTGTAAAGCTCCATTTTCAGGTTCTCGAAGCCAAATCCACCTCAAAGCTTCAATCTTTTTGCTTAAATCTCGGTATCTATGCAACTACAACAAGGTGAGTAATAAACTCACAATTTCTAGCTGAAGCAAAGCTTCAAAAATCAAAATTTGAGCTTTTACAATCATTTTTTTGATAGTTTTCTTTCTGTAAATCTAGTTTGGGTTGCTTCATTGCATGCTTATATCTTTTGATTCCGGCAGCTGTGAGCCCCTACCCCGAGACCCACATTAACAAGGAGTATTACTGTCTGCTAATGCAGAGAATATGTGTGGATAGGAGCGACCATCTATAGCCTTGTCTTAAATATCTATTGAATATGTCGACAATGCCATTGTTTTGTCCGATTCAAGTGGATCGCATATCCAATAAGTACTTAATAAAAAGCCATAGGTGGCTATTAGACCTATTAGAACAAAATACAACAACTCAAATGTAAAACACATCACATAACAGCGGATAATCCCATACACACACACATATACAGATACATCACAGAGTATACAAAATGATACATCATATATGTGGTATGACGACCACAATACAAACACAAGTCGAAAAAATATACATATCAGAGTAGCAAACCAAAAAGGACTACAAAAAAAATATAACAAAAAGAGCTAGCAGAATAGTCCATGCATAAGCAGAATAGGCATAGTCCAAATGTACCTAACCCGAAACAACTCGATCTGACCCGAGTATAAAATATACGGGTCAGTTTAGCTAAACGAATCAGTAAAAGGTGATAGCAGAATAATAGAGCATAGTGAGATTATTCTTAAATAAGAAGAAACAATAAGAAAGCTAACCATAGACATATAGAGGATACACATAATGTATGGCATTCATAATTACACTAGGTGATAGAACACTATTGCTTCAATGAGCATAAAACACAAAGGATACGAAAAATCTCATGAATCGCTAAAATGTAGCATGCCTTATATCATCGGCAATCATAAATCAAATAAGAATGCTTTCGGGAATAATATAATGTAAACTCCTAAAAGAGTAATTCCCAAACCCGCCATATCGACAACACCAAGGAAAACATAAGCACAAGCCATCTCGACATAAGCCATAAGGCAAATGTCAACAAAGAGATAAAAATCTCATACAACTCCAAAGGCAAATCCCATAAATAACACCAATAGGCAATCTCAATATATATACGCCAAAAGGAAAATCTCAACATGCCAGTATAGGCAATGAAAATCTCAAAAGAACTCCCAAGAGTCCAAAAATCACAAACTAATAGCCACCGAATGGTTCAAAGGACTGATTCCAAAATGACGACACACAAGGGTAAAAATCATCTCAAAAAGGTTTTGCACGTGCTGTTTTTGTCGAGTACTGTTTCACACAATATGTACCTCGCCCAAAGGCAAACATCAAAAGACAAATATACCGCAATGACAAATACGCCGAAATGGCAAACGTCCGAAGACAAATACGCCGCAATGGTAAATGACCTGAAGGTCCAGTACTGGCACGCCAACAGGCAAATATGTCACAAACTCTCGAAAAGGAACCTGAAATGTGTTAACGCGTGTCCCGTACCACCTATTCACACTAAACGGTTTACTAACCACTAGTAAATTTCACACTCAAACCAGTAAAAGGTTCACCTCATATCATCGGTAAACTAGAACCGTAGGCCAAAACGATCAAACGGATAAGTTAGCAATTAACCGAATAGATAAACGCATGTATCCCATACTACGCATTTGACCCAATCCTTTAACTCTCCTTCTCATTCGCTCGACAGTGCAAGAATGTGTAGTTTTTATAGAAAATAATTTACCTTGAAAATAAGCTTTGGAAACCGATTTCGAAAACTATTTGGAAAGCATATTTGAAAATTTCCATTATTATAAAGAATAAATCGGTTTTATACTTGAAAATACTTTAAAATATCACATAATAATTATTTTAAAATCCCCTAAATTTTAAAAATCATTTCAAAAAGAAACGGATAAAACCGTGCTCGAAAACGACCAAAAACAAGTAAAATACCACTCAAACCGAAATTCAAATTTAAATTCAAATTAAATTCTAATAATTTAAATTTTGAATTTTGAACTCATCAAAACTAGGCTAACCTATTGATAGGCATCATAGCCCTCAAAATACTTTAGAAATATCACAAAAACAGAAGTAAATGACAAAAATCGGATGGAAAAAGGACAGAAAAACACTTGGCTAAAATAATACCCGGTCTGGAATCTTCTCTGGGTTCAACTTTCGGATATAAAACAGGTGGCCGAACGATCTTTGATTGAACTAAAAATTCGTGCACACAAAATGGAGAACTTTATATTTCAAAAAAAAAAGAATCAATGAATTCCGACTGGAAATGAAAAAGTTACATTGTCTCAAACATGGACTCAGGCCTTGTTTGCAATAGTTCGAAAACCAGAAATGCACAGGCTTGAAAACCCTCATGGGTTCAATTTTCAGGCATGAAATAGAGGATCAAATGGTATCGGATTGAGCTCAAAATTAGTGTGCATGTAGTAAAAGACTTCATATTTCAAACAAAAAAGAATCATATAATTTGGATAAAATATATGAAAGTTGTGATGTCTAAAAATTAAACCCAGACAGTGTTTTCAATGTAAACTCTAGGCAAAAACATGGTCCAGGTCAAAGTTTGATAGCTTATTTCTATAAGCTATCTAAGTCGAAATGACCTGAAATTTGTATGCATATAGTAGAGAAAATCATCTTTCAAACAAAAAAAGAATCACGCAATTTCAGTAAGAAATGAAAGGGTTATGCCATCGCAAACATGGACTTAGGCCATGTTTGCAGCAACAGAACACAGTTTCTACAGGCAGAAAATCTATGTTTTGTTGATTTTGCAACAACGGTTTGAACACTCAAATGACAATATTATTCAACCAAAATTTGCAGAAATAAAGTTCAACATGCAAGCTACCAAATGCAAGAAATCTAGCAGCATTTCATTGCCGGAGTCAAAAGATATAAGCATGCAAAGAAGTATTCCAAACTAGATTTACAGAAAGAAAACTATAAAAAAAAAGATTACAACAGCTCAAATTTTGATTTTTGAAGCTTTGCTTTAGCTAGAAATTGTGAGTTTATCACTCACCTTGCTGTAGTTGCACAAATACCTAGATTTAAGCGAAAAGATTGAAGCTTTGAGGTGGATTTGGCTTCAAGAACCTGAAAATGGAGCTTTACAAACATGCAACACAAGTTATTTTAATTACATAAAACAACTTCTACAAAATTCAGAAGTTGATGAAGTATTTTGATTTTAGGGATGGATTACCTGTATATGTCATCTCTAATTTGTTAATTACAATAAGGATTTGATATAAATTTGGAGATTTGAGGCTTTGTTTGAGAAAGGAGAAGTGGGTTTGATTTTATATTTACTGGAGGAAGAAGAAGAAGGTAATAGAAATGTACGTATAAGTTATTTTCCGTTTTCTCACTTCCTTAATTAGGCTAAGGAACACTAATGGGCTAATGGACCCAAAAAAAGGCTAAGGTTAAGTAATTCACACATAACTAACATATGAACTTATGTCACATATGCACCATACAAAAATGCATTTTCTCCATATTTACACATAAGAAAATATGAAAACTTGTATACATACAAAATAAAACATTTTCTATCATATAAAAAGATTAATTTGTATTTTTAAAATATTTTATAGAGAGAAAGAGGAAGCACATGTTCCATTGATCTAAATTCAAATAGACGTCCTAGATTTAAGAGAAATATCGATAGGCGGCAAGCACTAATATCGAGGAATTAACTTGAAAAGTCAACATTTTCTCTATACTAGGGGCAAATGTTACTACAAACCATGATGTCAAAAGTATGAAAAGCATGTCGCACAAGGATATCGGGTCCTTAAGGATGATGAAATGCAAAGATTATAGTACACAATCAATATAAAGCAATGATGTCGAATATCGTTAGCATAAGCAGTATAGATATTGTATATTATCAACAAAGCAAGAGGGCTATATGAGTGTTGATGTCATAGATTGTCTACAAGGAAGGATATCAAACTTCATTATATAAAAATTAATGTCGAATATTAACAAGTGGATGGACTCCAAGCTTCATAAGACAATACATGAGAGGATCTCGAATGATAGCAATGTAAAGAAAGATATCAAAATTTCGCTATAAACCCAATGATGTCGTATGCTATCAACATAACAAACGATGTCGAAATTCAATAATGAATTTGGGATATCGGATGTTGGGGGTTATGAAGAATGTCTCCTTCAATCAATGTAAATGAAGGAGGTTTCCACATACCAAAAGCACATAGAAGCTTGTCGCATGTCATTAATTCAATAAAGGATCTCAAATAACAAGTTCTATCATAGATTATCAACCTTCAAAGGATGTCGAAATGCAAACTTATGTATAAGGTGTCATATCTCGAGTTATGTCGCAAGTCATTAATGCTACGTGGATGCCAAAGATAATCAGGACTCAAAGATAATATGTAGATTACTAATGAAGCAGGACGTCGCATGTCAATAGTCTATTAAAGGTTGCCGAAAATCATCAATGAACAAGGGAATGTCGTATGCCATCAACATGATGAATAATTCCGAATGTTAGGCATCTCTAAGTGCCATATAGCAACCATGCCGCCAGTTCCAACTCTTATAAACATGGACCAATGGCATTGTAAAAAGGGCGATTCATTCTCTTTTCTCTTTCTCTCTCTCACATTTTTAAAGTTTGTAACCCTAAACCAATTTGGGGATATTAGTGCTTATTGTAATCTTGTAATATTTTTGCAAGTAAGGGCATGTACAATTGACAATTGCATAACATATCAATGAAGAGACTTGACTTAAGACTTATATTGGACTCTCATACAAAAGACATGACTTTGATTTCATTGTGGGATGCACACACCTCCTAAAAAATAGTTGTAAGGCTTCTTTAGCCAATTCCTAACCAAAATTTTCTTATTCTTCACATTTCTGGGCTAACAAAGAAATTTGTTAGCACACTACCTCACAACAATCCCTCATCGTCGTATGGTTTCATAAATTGCTACTACTTAAATTTGCATAATTTAGATATATAGCCAAGGGATCAATGGATACATTGGTTGTCATTATATTCAATCAAGGTTGATATTTTCGCTTCATCGGTTAACTCTTTGAGTTGGTATTCTTTAAAATTTCATAGGCAATAGAACAGACCATCATGAATCCCTTTTTTTTACTAGATATTCGAACATTTGTTCGATAATCGAGTTTTCTCTTAGCTAAACCTTGATTGTTTTTATTTACTTCACTCTACTCCGATTATTGAGCATTAATATTGCACATTCACTTTTATACACAACTTAGCCATATTATTCTAGATTCCTATGCACTTTCATTTGGTATCAAAGCCTGAAATTATATCAATCATCATGTGATGTCCCGGAAATTTAGGCAATAATTATTTAATAATTTCTTTTATAATTATTTCAAAATATGAAATATTGATTTAATAATTATTTAGTTTGATTAAATGATATTCTTTCCAATGTTAAAAATATTTAAGTAATAAAATTCATCTTTCTAAGCTGATTTAAAAATATTTTGTTTATAATGTATAAATGTTTATACATTGTAAATAGAGGATTTGGTTTTAATTTTAATTTATATTAAATGAAGGATATTTTCTAATTATATATATATAAATGTATAATTTGTAAATTGACTTAAATTAATTTAAATTAGTATTATAAACTTTTCAATAGTTTGTTTTAAAAATCTTTCTTATATCTTTATAGAAATGTAAGTAAGTATTTATTTGTTTATAAGAATAAATATAGTTTAAATTTTATTTTATAATAAAAGTTATTTTGTTTTTTTTTATTTTAAAATTGTTTTCTCATTGAAATAAGATTTAATTCATTCTTGTTTAAGTATAACATTTGATTTAAAACTCTTGAATAAGATAAACTCAACATCTTTCTTCTTTTAAAAATCTTTTCTTTTGAAATTTAAAGAATATTATTTTTTAAAAATAATTAAACAAGCATTTAAATGTAAGTGTATAGTTTTATAAAGAAGTATATATGTATTTATATAAAGACTAATGTTAATAAAAAAATTTAAACATGCTAAAATAAGTTTGAAATGGTTTAAGATAAATTCAAATACATTTAGTAATTTAGAATTCTCTTTTGAATATTAAAATAAACATGTGTTAGCTTTTTAAACATAAAGATAACACTTGTAAAAAAATTTAGATAATAAGTCAACAAGTGGCAAGCTTATTTATTTTTCTTAAAATTTAAGTTATATTGATAGGAAATAAAACATAGCTAAAGCATTTTGTTAAAAACACTTTCTCTTCAAATTGAGAAATCTAGAAAATCATATTTCAGTAAATCAAAAACCCCAAAAACAAATGCATGTCAAAATCTGCAATCTTTTTCTTAAAAATCTCAACTGCAAATTGAAGATCAACTTCAAATCTGCAACCTATCTTCAATCAAATGTGCATACAACTTCAAATTGCATCTCTGGAATATGAATCTGCTTATCTGAAGCTAAGTTTCAGTAATCAAATTGGAAGTTCAACTTAAACTTGCAATTGCAAATCCAGATTCATCATGCATTTCAAATCAGGGTCCTGGAAATGAAGTCTGCACCTAAGTTTGTCTCTGCATCTTTAAAATGAAATCTAAACCTAAATTGTTTCTTCTTCTTCAAATTGAAGGTGAGTAAACCTTTATTATTTTTTTAAAATAGTTTCTCCTTTAAAATAAATGCTTAAAAAAATAGAACTAAAGACTAATGCATACTGTTTTTAACAAGAACAAAACTACAGTGTCTTTATGTGGTGAATAATTTCACAATTTATAAGCTTAAGTTTCTGTGCATGTGAAGTGGGTAGAAATATGTATGTTTGTGTGGTTTATATTGATAAATATTCTGTGTACATATACATAAACATGTATATATATGTGCTGCTGCAGGTTTCTGCAAACCTGATGTGTTTTTTTTAAAAACAAAGATTTATTTAGAATCCATTATCACCTGATTTAATATCAACTAGAATTTGTAATATAAACTAACTTTGTTGTTTAGAATGAAATGATAGTTATAAATCAAAATTTAACTATATTTAAAATTCTGTAGTCTCTGGAAAACATTTATAACAGAAAGTATTTTCTAGAAGTAGGTATATCAAACATTTTAAAACATTAAACAGTTGTAACCAGAATGCAATTCATGGATTTTGGAAACAAATATTACATTTTAATTTCACAAAGGGAGTGAGCATTTCTGTGTTAAATAGATTGGGTCTTTTTGGTTTGTTTGAGTTTCTAGTGAATCATGGAGGCTCTGGGTCTTTCTGGAGGTGGAATGCAGAGGGGTTGGTAGGGGAAGATTGTCAGTAGTTTATGTCAGTGAGGTGGTGATAGATGATCAGAAGTTGTTTCAGAGGAGGTGGTGATTGTAAATTGAGATTTCCAGGTTTGAAGCATAGTATCTGAAGGTAGGGGTTTTTGAAGATTGTGATTCATCTGTTGCATAGAGTGATTCGATACTTAAGAGATGGAAAGAGGGGTTGTAGATGGATCATCTGTTGGAATTTCAGCAATGATGATGGTCAGAGGCATGTCTATAGAATGTTGACAGGTTTTGCAGTAGTTTCTCAAGGTCTGGTGAACTTCTGTAATATGCAGGGTTTTTGCTCGGGTAATTTTTATTTTGACTCGAAGCTAGGGGTTAGAAAACTTGAAGTAAATAGAGGGGTCACTCGGGTTAGTTTAGTTGCAGGTTGATAAATCTGTAGTTCTGCAGTTTTTTTTTCAGTTTTAAATGAAATTCAAATTCTAGTGCAGGGTTTGATTTAAGTGGAAATTAAAACTGAATTCAAATAAAGTTTGAAACCCAAAAGTTTTAAAAATGGAACTTTTAAATTTAAACAAGTTTTAAATTCAGTTTTAGGTTAAGTTTAAAAACAGTTTCAGGTTTTAAACCTGAAAGTTATTTTGCAGTTTTTAAAATGGTGAATGAAATTCAATTTAGTGCAGGAATTGATTCAAGTGTAACTTGAATCTGAATTCAAATGTAATTTTGAATTCAAAGTTTAAAAAAAAAATGAAAATCTTAAAATTTAAACAAGATTTAAGTATGGGTCTAAGACAAGTTTTAAACAGTTTCAGGTTTATTCTTTAAAACCCATATTTCTATTCAACTGTTTTGTAAATTTTTAAATTTTGAAACAGATTTAAATGGTTTAAGGAAGATTTAAATTTGTTTTTGAAAATTGAGTTAAAACTGTTTCAAGTTTCTTTGAAAACCAGTTTTAAATTTCAAAACAGTTTATAAATTTAAAAATGATGAACATATTCAAATGTTTTAAAGATAGATTTGAAAATGAAAAAAATTGATTTCAAGTGAGTTTTAAAACTTGAAAGAATTTGTTTCCTTTAATATTTGAATTAAAATATGAAGTGTTTAATTTAAATTTGGAAATTGAAATAATCAATTTAAATCTTTCTTTATATTTAGGTAATGAATGTTCTTTAACATTCATTTTGTTGTAAGGTTTATAATTATTTTAATTTGAATTAATGTTTATTGATTAAACATTTTAAATATCAAATTTTTAAATAGAATTTGAATTTAAATTTAGAAATGATTTTATTAATCTAATTCAAATTTTCTTAAGTATATAATTAATGAAATGTTGTTAATTAATAATTGGTGATAATTATCTAGGGATAATTCAGTAATTAATTAATGTAATTAATTTTGATAATTAACTAGATTAATTAATTGAATATAATTAATTGTAATTGGTTAAGTGTAATTAATTGTTAAAGTAATTAAGGATTTAATTACTTATTGTAATTAATTTTAATATTGTGATTTAATTAAGTTAATTAATTTAGTTTAATTAATTTAAATAAATCATTTGATGATTTAAGTGTAATTACTTAATGTAATTAGTGGAGCAGGATTACTTAGAGAAGTAATATTGATAATTACTAGAATACAATTAGTAATTTGGATAATTACTTTTGTAATTAATTAAGGAATTAATAAATAATTAATTATTGGATAATTAATTGATAAATAAGTAATTAAAGATGGTTAATTACTTAATTGAATATTAATCAAGGCGATTAATAATTAGATTAATAACTAAATGTAATTAATTTTAATTAAGTAATTTATTTAAATATTAGAGATCATTAATTATTATAATTAATGATGTAATTAAGGATTGTTTGATTAAGTAATAATCAAATTAAGTGATTAATTAATTGTAATTAATTAAGGATAAATATAATTAATTATAATTAATTAATAAATGAGTAATTAAATATTAATTACTTATGATTAAGGTTAATTAATTTATGAAATTAATTAAAATTATTGTAATTAGTGAATGATTAATCAAAGTTGTTTAATCAAGTTAAATACTTAGTGAAAGATTTATTAACTGGGTTAATTAATTAAAGGATGTTAAGCAGGATTTAAATGAGTAATTAATTTAATTTATTTTAAATTAATTAGAGATGGTTGTAATTAATTTAATTTATTTTAAATTAATTATAATTGATGGTCAATGAATCATTGCTCATGGATGTTATTGGTTGAATGGTTGTGATCTCAGTAATGAGATTAGTTGTATCTATATGATATGGATGATTGGTTTATGTATGATGGTTTGTGATGGATTATTTGGTTGTGATGATTATCTGTTTATGATGATACGGATTATCTGTTTATGGTATGAATGTGGTTATCTATTGTTAGATGTAGTTTATCTATCTGTGTGAAATAGATAGTAATGAAACGAATTAATTATTTAAAACCCTTAAGTACAACTTGGCCATTAAAGTGGCGTTTGGTTTCGATGAGACCGGGATCGGGTTTCCAAATTTGGAATTTCGGAAACCACATCGATTCCAATTAAACGTTAGGTCGTTAATCCAAGTGGAGCAAGTGAAGACTCGAGGTGTAAGGGCTATACGTCAGTATAACTCTGTGGGTGATTCCGTAATGAGTTGACGGAATAGTGCTTATAGGTTCGAGATGGTGATCTAGAGTGCAAGGGTTATCGTCGTTAACTCTGAGGGTGATTCCAATACGAGTGTAACGAGATAATACCTTCGGTTTCGTTCGAACCCGGAACGAACTTGTATGGATTGAATGCTTTCAGAACATCGTCAGGTGGATGATGAGCATTCTAAGATTGATATGTCCTATAAAGGTAATCGTAACCTCAAGCCTCATCAACCGGGAATGGCTAAAACAGGGGAGGTGCAGCAAAGCTTCGTGGGTAGCTCCTACTGGAGAGCAAGATTTACTCCTGTCTATAGGTCCCTTTATATTTCGGCTGTGTGGCAGTTGGTGACGACCAATCTACGGGGTGGTCTTGTTCGAAACTGTTCAGTAAGGAACGGGTCCGGCTTTGTGTTGCAGGGGAGTGGGAGTACTCCTCGGTACGGTGATCTATGCCACGTACTGTGACGGGCGGTACCCCAGTAGCCCTGCCATTGATGGAAACCCATTTTCCCTATGTGACCCTACGGTTTTGATTGTATTACCCACTTTTGTGGCTAGTAGCTAGAATTTAATAGATGTAACAATTTCGGCTATTTCTTATTTACTTGAAAACCCTAGACACTATTATAATATCACTGGATTTTCTATCAGATGTTTTGGTTAGCGTAAGGTAAATTTTTTTCCATGTTTATGTGTGGAAAGTCTTACGTGATACCTTTGTTTGCGAAGGATTTTCTAAAGTTAAGCAACTTTTATTCCCGTTTACTCACACCAGACCCCTGTCTGACCTGAGTGTTTATTTTCTGTTTTATTAAACTCTTGGGTACTCATATTATGTATGAGTAGTCAAGTGTTTCAGGATTGCTTTGACGAGTTTCTGGAGGAGATAATGGAGCAGGAGGCTTCAGCGTGTAGATATTTTTAGTGGTTCCGCTGTGTTTGAGTTGTACCTTTTTCTCTGATGTACTTGAACTGTAATAGCTAGGCAGATGATTATAACTGTCTAGTTTGTGTTGTATTAGCTGTATTACTCTGATGTATATGATACTATGTAAAGTTTTATGTGATATATTATAATTTATTCGATTCCGCTGTGAGATTCTGATGTTGTCTGTTTCTTTCTTTCCTTTCTTTTCTCTTTTCTATCCCTTTCTTTCTTCTTAGCGATGCGACTTCCTGGAGTTTGGAAGTTGGGTCGCTACATTGTGGTATCAGAGCTCTAGGTTGAGCGAATACCTAGACTCTGGAGTGGTGTCCTTCTTGAGAGAGCGTATTTGTAATTTTTAATATATATATATATATTTATTTCTGCCTATTTGTTGGGTTACCTGTTCAGGTTTTCCAATAAGTAATAAAGGTAGATAGGGTAGTGGTGTGTGTAACACAACTACCAATGGTTGGAGTTCGAGTGTTTGAGATTGGAAGTGATCTGCTAGGGCAGTATTGGGCATCTTGAGTAGTTCTGCAGTTGGTGAAGGATTTCTCTGATCTCTGAAGGGAATCTTTTTAAGATTCGGAGTTCATCTTTGGATTGTAAGCTTGGTACCACTCGTGAGAGTGGTTTTTCTTGAGTTTGGATTAGTAGGAAGTGCTGAAGCTAGAATTGGTATTTTGGCAACTTCAGGGGGGAGTTCTGTCTATATTTGAGTTTGTGACTCAGTTTGGCAGTGTGTTTTATACTTGGATTGGAAGCGAGTTTCCTGAGTGATATCTGTCTTTTGAAGGCTCTATTGTGGAGTGGCTGGTGTAGCTTTGTGATTCGATGAGCTTTTGGATAAGGAAGTTTTGGCAGCAGTAGCAGCAGTGTGTGGCCTGTTCTTTGGTGGTTCAAAAATCTCTGTGATTCTTCTGTCAGTAGTCCGGGCATATGGTGAAGCTTGTCCATTTTTTTTCTGGAAGCTCAGTTGGGTGTGATGTTAGTGGTTAAGAGGTGGACCACTAGTTTTTTCTTTTGAAGGCTTTAGCTGTTCTGATTATTGTAATGAGAACGATTTTTTGGAATCTGAACTGAGTGAAATCGCAAAAGTGACTTGCGATGGTTCGGAAGTTCTCTGAGTAATCTTTGTTTGGATTGAAGCATCTCTAGAGGATGTTTGAGTTATCGAAGTGATTTGATTTTCCGGATATCTACGAGGGAGTTAAGATTTGCATCCGTATCGAGAGTTTGAGTTCTGTTTCGACTTGGTTCTTGGAGTTTTCCGGTGGTTCAGCATTATAGGAGGTTCTTTGAGAATGAGATCTGTTTAAGTTGGCAGGATTTATTGGATCCAGTTTTCTGGTTGAATTTTTGTTGTGTGTTGTGACCGAATCAGATAGGTCACTGAGATTTATGGCATTTGATGAACAAATGTTTCCGGGATAAGTTGATCAAGTTTATACTTTTGTTCATCAACAGCATTCTTAAATCAGAGTTACACAGTGGAAGCATGGTGGCAGCTATTCCAGAATAGAAGCAACACCCGATTCTTTGAGAATTTGAGTTTTGTCTTGGATCAGAGGATTTCTACAGGAAATTTATTTTGGATCTGGAAACTTGATTGTTTTGAGCATCTGTTTGTTTTCTGGATAGAGTAGTATGTTTGGAGTCTTCTGATATTGGTGTAGAAAAGTTGTGTGGTAGATTTGATTGATCTAGAAGGTTGGAGGTAGCTCAGGATCGACAGGAGAGATTTGTGGATATGAGTATTGGATCTTTCTGTTTTCTCTTGAGAATTAAGTGTTTGATCTACAGGATTGAATTTCCAGTTCGGATGGCCGGAATTTGTTTTGTTTTCACGTATCTCTGAGGGAGTACGTGTATGGTTTATCTCTTGTTTTAGAATCAGTAGTTGTGTGAGATTTGGGAGTTGATCAGGACTTGTCTGTAGTCCTGTATTCTGTTTAGATTTATAGATCTAGATATATAGGAGCTCTAGATCTGAGTGGTGTAGCTAGTTTAGATTTTATAGGGCGAGTGTCCCGGTGTTTGTACCTGGGAAACTCTAGGGAATCTTATCAGAATTTTGTCTGGATAATTAGAATTGTTTGTTTGAATTGGTTTCTATGGTTTCTAGTATTTGGTTGATAGTATATGATTGCTCTTTTAAAATTTAAAAACTGTATAGGATTATTAAATTACCTTTGCTTTTAAATTTCGGGGACGAAATTCTTTTAAGGGGGGAGAAATGTGATGTCCCAGAAATTTAGGCAATAATTATTTAATAATTTCTTTTATAATTATTTTAAAATGTGAAATATTGATTTAATAATTATTTAGTTTAATTAAATGATATTCTTTCCAATGTTAAAAATATTTAAGTAATAAAATTCATCTTTCTAAGCTGATTTAAAAATATTTTGTTTATAATGTATAAATGTTTATACATTGCAAATAGAGGATTTTGTTTAATTTTAATTTATATTAAATGAAGGATATTTTCTAAGTTTATGTATATATGTATAATTTGTAAATTGACTTAAATTAGTATTATAAACATTTCAATAGTTTGTTTTAAAAATCTTTCTTATATCTTTATAGAAATGTAAGTAAGTATTTATTTGTTTATAAGAATAAATATAGTTTAAATTTTATTTTATAATAAAAGTTATTTTTTTTTGTTTTATTTTAAAATTGTTTTCTCTTTGAAATAAGATTTAATTCATTCTTGTTAAGTATAACATTTGATTTAAAACTCTTGAATAAGATAAACTCAACATCTTTCTTCTTTTAAAAATCTTTTCTTTTGAAATTTAAAGAATATTATTTTTTAAAAATAATTAAACAAGCATTTAGATGTAAGTGTATAGTTTTATAAAGAAGTATATATGTATTTATTTAAAGACTAATGTTAATAAAACATTTTAAACATGCTAAAATAAGTTTGAAATGGTTTAAGATAAATTCAAATACATTTAGTAATTTAGAATTCTCTTTTGAATATTAAAATAAACATGTGT
This sequence comes from Allium cepa, assembly GCA_030765085.1. Taxonomy (NCBI): domain Eukaryota; kingdom Viridiplantae; phylum Streptophyta; class Magnoliopsida; order Asparagales; family Amaryllidaceae; genus Allium; species Allium cepa. The sequence continues at coordinate 381,316,324 of CM060944.1, read as the reverse complement.
TAGCTTTTTAAACATAAAGATAACACTTGTAAAAAAAATTAGATAATAAGTCAACAAGTGGCAAGCTTATTTATTTTTCTTAAAATTTAAGTTATATTGATAGGAAATAAAACATAGCTAAAGCATTTTGTTAAAAACACTTTCTCTTCAAATTGAGAAATCTGGAAAATCATATTTCAGTAAATCAAAAACCCCAAAAACAAATGCATGTCAAAATCTGCAATCTTTTTCTTAAAAATCTCAACTGCAAATTGAAGATCAACTTCAAATCTGCAACCTATCTTCAATCAAATGTGCATACAACTTCAAATTGCATCTCTGGAATATGAATCTGCATATCTGAAGCTAAGTTTCAGTAATCAAATTGGAAGTTCAACTTCAACTTGCAATTGCAAATCCAGATTCGTCATGCATTTCAAATCAGGGTCTTGGAAATGAAGTCTGCACCCAAGTTTGTCTCTGCATCTTCAAAATGAAATCTACACCCAAATTGTTTCTGCTTCTTCAAATTGAAGGTGAGTAAACCTTTATTTTTTTTAAAACAGTTTCTCCTCTAAAATAAATGCTTAAAAAAAATAGAACTAAAGACTAATGCATAGTGTTTTTAACAAGAATCAAAACTGCATTGTCTTTATGTGGTGAATAATTTCAAAATTAATAAGCTTAAGTTTCTGTGCATGTGAAGTGGGTAGAAATATGTATGTTTTGTTGAGTCACAAGTTATATGAAGGTTTTGATTTCTGACAAAGAAATAAAGGCGATCGACAAAACAAGGTCATTATGGCTATAAAGAGCTACATATGGTACTCTAGATTATAGGTTGATTATTTGATATTGTAATTGTGATAAACTTGTTAAAATCTATCCTCAAATAATCATGCATTTTAAGGAAATCAATATATATACGACTAAATTGCAGTTGCACATTTAGTGTGCAACTTTACAGGGACCGGTCGACCGGTCATAAAATAGGCGGTCGACCGTTCCTGTATAATTTGCACACTGAACGTGCACACATGCACATAACGACTATATATTTGAATTCCTGTCTACTGGTCATTTTTTGACCTGTCGACCGTTTTTAAACAGAGAGCAACTTTTCCAAAAGACACTTCTTTCTCCAAAGGTTGCATCTCTTACCTTTCAATCAAAGATCATATCTCTTAATGGCAACTGCTCACAAAGAGTTACAACCATTCTTCTCTATATAAACTCATCTAAATCATTGATTAAAAAAACATGATTGTATATGCTTTTTACTCTAATCTCTGATCTTACTTATTACATACTCCTGCATTCTAAAAGCTCTCAATTATTTATTGAATCATTGAAACTATTTCATATCTTTTGATTCAATAAGTAATATACTTTCCTTAATCTCTTTAAAACATCATTCGCATACTTTGAGGATAAGATTATAGGAAGGGTGTACTACTAGTGACAAATCCGTGTTTTCAAGAGCATAAGTTGTCAACAACAATTGTATTTGTTCTTTTGTTGAAGTCCTCTGTGTTGTAAGAGGCAAGTGTTGAAGTCCTCAGTGTATTAGAGGCGTGAAATCCCGTTCGTTTGCTCGGGTGTTGTAAACCTGTTCCTCCGGGTGAAGCGAGATAGTTAATAGTGAAAATCCAGATAGAAGTCTGGGACTGGACGTAGGACGGTGCTCCGAACCAGTATAAAAATCTCTGGTGTGATTTTTCTATTTTTATTTACTATGCTATTATCATCTATTTCCGCATTTATATTATAGTCCATATTACACGATCCGTGTGTACTATACTAGCACGTGCACGATCACACACTTTTCATTTGGTATCAGAGCGAGGTTATCACATAACCGTAACACAGTTATTTGATATATTCTTGTAATATGGCAAATAACGCAAGTACTAGCACTCAGAACACCACGTACATGGAAGGTCAATCGACATAATGACCTCCATTTTTCAATGGTCTTAACTATAGTTATTGGGCAACACGTATGTCATTCTTTATGCAATCAAATAGCTATGATGCTTGGAATGCCACTCAAAGAGAAATAGTGAATCCAACAACTGATTATTCAGAATGGACTGCGGCTGAGAAAACGGCAGCAGCCGTAAATGCAAGAGCAATAAATATGTTGTTCTGTGCATTAGACCAAAATGAATATAACCGTTTTAGTATCTGCACTACTGCATATCAAATTTGGCAAATTCTAAAAACCACTCATGAAGGTACTAACAAGGTTAAACACGCCAAAATAGCCATGCTAAAAAGTCAATTTCAAAATTTCAAAATGAAACCAAATGAGACAATCAATGATATGTATTCACGATTTCAAACTATCCACCATGCACTTATTGGCTTAGGACAAAAATATTCTGATTTTGATGTTGTTTCAACAGTCCAACATTCTCTGACTAGTGAATGGGAAGGAAAAGTATTAGCAATTGAAGAAGCTAATGACCTTTCCGTCATGAAGCCAGATGAATTGATAGGAAATTTAATGTCCTATGAAGCAAATTTGCAGGCTAGAAAAGAACAGAAAGAAGAAAAGAAAAATGTAGCATTTCATGTTGAGAAAGATGAAAATGAATCAGATTCTGAAGACGAAGATTTGGCATTTATTGCGAAAGGATTCAAAAAATTCCTAAAATATCGAAAAGCCAGTCGTTATAATAAAAGGAAACCTGGATCAAATAAACCATCTTCATCTGCTATAGAATGTTTTAACTGCCACAAAAAGGGACACATGCAGAAGGATTGTCCAGAACAAAAGAAGAAGTCAGAAAATGACAAATTCAAATATAAGAAGGACAAATCAAAGAAACGAGCTTCTCAGTAACATGGGATGATTCAGAGTCATCTTCATCAGAAAGTGAAAGTGATTCGGAAAATGAACAAGCTAATGTTTGTTTTATGGCAACAGAAGATGAGGTACAAATTCCTACATTTGATGAATTACTTGATATTAATGCTGAATTGATAGTCAAATATAAAGACATAAAACGTCAATTAAAAGTAGTCAAAGCAGATTTAAGTAGAGTAGAATTTGAACGAGATATGTTAACAAATGAGAAGAAAATATTAGAAGAGGAACTTGAAAAAATTCAAGAATCATCATCTAATGTTGACTCTCAACTATCTCTTTTGAGTCAAGAAATAAGAGCTCAAAAAGAGAAAAATAATACTCTCACTACTGAAAATCATGAGCTTAAGGCAAAAGTCAAAATTCTAGACCTAGAAAAAGCTAGTTTACAAACGAAGTTTGATGACATTACTCAAAAGGTTTCTAACTTTAACAAAGGTCGAGAAAATTTGACAAAAATCATTGAATACTCACAATCTGCATCAAATAAACAAGGTCTGGGATATAAGAAACAAGAGATCAAGGGTAATAAAAGAAAGAAGAAGGTACAAAAGATTGAAGTTAAGAAAAATCTTAGTTTATTATATTCCAAACCAAAGCCAGTTGTGAAATTTCAAAAGAAAAATACAAAGACTATCAAAATATGGGTTCCTAAAACAAATAACAATTTGATTAGGAACAAATACATTCAGCAATTCATGAATACTATGCATCTTAATAGTAATTATATATATAAAGGGGATATCGGACCCATATGGGTTTGGACTCCTAAGACCTAACTCTTAGGACCCTATAAAAAGTGGGTACCATGGACTTAATCCTATTTTTGCAGGTCCCACTTAAGAAAAGAGGAAAGTGGATATTGGACAGTGGTTGCTCGAAGCACATGACGGGAGACAAGAGCTTATTAACAAATATTACATACTCAGATGGTGGCTCCGTCACTTTTGGAGACAATTCGAAAGGCTATATCATCGGCAAAGGCGATGTGAGCAATTGCGGTACATCTAACTTACCTCTTATTACAAATGTCATGCTAGTTAAAAATTTAAAACACAATTTACTTAGTATTAGTCAGTTATGTGACAAAGGTTTTATAATCTCTTTTTCGAATAATAAATGCAGTATCTTAGATAGAGACCACAATTTAGTTTTCGAAGGTTATAGAGACAGAAATATATATATTCTGAATATGAATATTAATCATAATTCAGATATGTGTCTTGTGGCTAATGATAATGATCCATGGCTATGGCACAAACGCTTCTGTCATATAAACTTCAGAACTATTGACAAGCTGGACAAAAACAATCTAGTTAGAGGTCTACCCAAAATTAGTTATAAAAACGATAGTTTTTGTGATGCCTGTCAGTTAGGAAAATTGACAAAATCGTCATTCAAGTCAAAAAGGGTCATATCAACATTACAACCACTTGAACTACTACATATGGATTTATTCGGACCAACACAGGTTCAGTCAATAAACCATAATAGATATGTATTTGTAATAGTTGATGACTATTCTCGTTATACATGGACTATTTTTCTAAAAAACAAGAGTGACACTTTTGACCATTTCAAATCTTTCGTCAAAAGAATTCAAAAATCAAAAGGGCTAAAAGTTAAAAACATAAGAAGTGATCATGGTGGTGAATTCGAAAATAACAAATTTGAACATTTTTGTACAAAAAAAGGTATTAACCATAATTTTTCGTTTCCTAGAACTCCACAAAAAAATGGAGTTGTAGAACGGAAAAATCAAACATTACAAGAATGTGCAAGAACGTTATTAAATGGATCCACTTTACCAAAACATTTCTGGGCAGAAGCCGTCGCTACTGCGTGTTATGTTTTAAATCGTGTGTCTATTCGACCACTTACCAAAAACACGTCTTATGAATTATTTAACGAAAGGAAGCCAAATATATCTTACTTCAAAGTATTTGGTTCAAAATGTTTTTTTTAAATACAAAAGACCATCTCGGAAAGTTCGATCCGAAAGCTGATGAAGGTATATTTGTCGGTTATTCAGAAAGAAGCAAAGCGTATCGTATTTTCAATAAACGAACCAAAACTATTGAAGAATCTCTTCATGTTTCTTTCGATGAATTCTTTAAACCTTCTCAGTCAAAACCAGATAATGTCGAAACTATATTTACTGACACTCCTCTCACCACAAATTATGACTCTGACTCTGAAAATCTTATTGACAATATTTCCCAACAACAACTAGTTTGTGAGATACGTTCCCCTCCAAGATTATTGAGACACCATCCGGTTCAAAATGTAATTGGCGAGGTTAACTCACAAGTAAGAACTAGGAATCAGTTACATCAAATGGGTCATGTTGCATTTCTATCAAATATCGAACCTAAGAATCCAAAAGAAGCTGCTTCAGACGATTACTGGATCATTGCCATGCAGGAAGAACTAAATCAGTTCGAGCGCAATGACGTTTGGGAACTTGTTCCAAGGCCAACTGATCAGTCAGTTATTGGTACTAAATGGGTTTATAAAAATAAGGCCGACGAACAAGGAAATATCACCAAAAACAAAGCAAGATTAGTAGCACAAGGATATAATCAGGAAGAAGGTATCGATTATGAAGAAACTTTTGCACCAGTTGCTCGACTAGAAGCTATTAGAATTCTATTATCTTTTGCTTATCACCATAATTTCAAACTTTATCAGATGGATGCTAAAAGTGCTTTTCTCAATGGATTTATCAAAGAGAATGTCTATGTCGAACAACCTCCTTTGTTCCTACAAGAAATATATCCTGACCATGTGTTCAAACTTAAGAAAGCTCTGTATGGTTTAAAACAGGCACCTCGTGCTTGGTATGAACGATTACGTAGCTATCTTATTAACTCAGGATTTCAAATAGGCAAAGTCGTTCAAACCTTGTTTATTAAACATTCTCAAAAGGATATTCTAGTTATCCAGATATATGTAGACGACATCATCTTTGGTTCAACAAACGATAAACTCTGCAAAGAATTTGCAAGTATTATGACCAAAGAGTTCGAAATGTCTCATATGGGAGAACTATCATATTTTCTTGGACTTCAAATCAAGCAACTTCCGAATGGTATCTTTATCAATCAAGAAAAATATTGCAGAAATCTTATCAAACGCTTGGGATTAGAAAATACATCTGGTAAACCAACTCCTATAAGTACAACTACACATCTTGAAAAAGATGAAAATGGTAAGAGTATTGACCAGAAATTATATCGAAGCATGATTGGTTCTCTTCTTTATCTTACAGCCAGTCGTCTAGATATAATGATGAGTGTTTGTCTATGTGCACGCTTTCAAGCAGATCCAAAAGAATCACATCTACGAGCAGTGAAACGTATAATTCGTTATCTTAATAATACCAAAGATTTCGGTCTTTTTTATCCAAAGGAATGTCCATTTGAATTAGTATCATATAGTGATGCTGATTTTGGCGGATCACGAACGGATAGAAAAAGTACAAGTGGTACGTGCCATTTTATTGGAAAATCACTTGTCTCTTGGTTTAGTAAGAAATAGAATTGTGTTTCACTATCAACATGTGAAGCCGAATATATATCAGCGGCTCTTGCTTGTACTCAAGTGCTATACATGCAACAAACTCTTCAAGATTTTGATATTCATTTATCAAATTCAATTATATACTGTGATAACACAAGTGCTATAAATCTCTCTAAGAATCCGGTGAATCATTCTAGAACCAAACACATTGATATCCGTCATCATTTCCTTCGAGATAATATTGAAAAAGGAAATATATGTCTTGAATATGTCCAAACTGACAATCAATTAGCAGACATCTTTACTAAGCCTCTGCTCGAATCTAGCTTTATTAGATTACGAAGGGAGCTTGGTTTAATCTCAAGAAATGATCTAAACTAATAAATACTAACGATCATCCTTTCTTTTAATGATCGTCTTTTCCTTTCCTATTTTATAACTTCAAAGAGCTATTTTTAGAGTTAACATAAGCCTCTGCTTGTTTTCATGGTCAAAATTTTCTGTTCACTCACATCCATACGTTTATACATAAGAAACTTGTATATAAGCTTGTCCAAATTTCTTACTTTATTCATCTTTTCTTATCCGACCATAAGATTCTATACAAAATTCTCTATGGCTCACATTTGTGATAAATGTGCTCAAGAATCACACATTTCCATTACGAGTTCTGAGTCGGAGGAATATTATTCTCCCAAAACACCAAAACAAAAACCATGTTATCATCATCAATGCTCTTGTATTTCTGGTAATACACCAAACTCAAAACGAGTTAAAAAGACGCTGTTTTGTTCTCCTCGTACCAAAGCACAGATCGACGAGATTCATCACTATCAGAAACATCAGATAGATCTTCAGAGACAGCTCCATTATGGGCAAAGCCAACTTTATCATGAGCAACAACGGACATCGGCACGTTTATCCATTTTAGAGAAGGTGGCATCATTCTTCTGTAGTTCTAACAAGCATGACGTACATGAACCAATGCCGTCTAGGCCATCAACATCTAAAAGTCCTAACTCTTGGGATCGGAATTATGAGATGAATGAAGGTGCTCATAAAAACTGGAGTCCATGGTCAAAACATATTGAAGATAATAAAAATTCTAATGACGAACCTACTACTTCTCTTTAGCTTTATATATATACTTATTGTATCGTTTTCCATCTATCACTCTTGTAATAACGTTTATATTTTATAATAAGAGTGAAATATAATTTATATAGCTTGATATATTCAAAAAAATTGCAAAACAAACTGCTTTTCTTCAGCAAGCAAAACCGGTCGACCATCCAAAATATGACCGGTCGACCGTTTGGCCTCTGTTTGAAAACGGTCGACCGGCCATAATCCATAGGTCGACCGGTACGCGTTATTTCAGTTTTTTTAATATATTTTCCGTCCTTTTATTCCTCTATCTTCCTCATTTTCTTTCTTCCAGTAACTTTTTCACTAAAACCCTAAATCCACTCCCCAAAATTTCAAAATTCCTATTCTCCAAATTCTCCAACAATGGCTCCTCCGCAAAAGAAATCCAAGAAAGGAACATCCTCCGAAACTTCATCTCTCAATATCTCCGCCAAGAAATGGCTTCAAAGTCCGGTAGCCATAACAAGATGGAATCAAATGACTAACTACAAGTTTCATCCGGGCTCTTTCATCAAGTTTGATGATTTCACGTCTTATGGAATTCGTAGGTTAGCCAATAACTCCAACATTTCTCCATTGATAGATTTTTCAGAAAATAATGTGGAAATAAATCATTTGATGATAAAATTGTTCTACGCCAACATGAACCTCGACGAGTATCAACCTGATAATCCGAACGGAGTCATTTGGTCTGTCGTCTGTGGCAAACAAATTTTTATTACTCATGATAGGATTGCCTCTATACTTGGTATACCAAATCGAGGCGATGAGTTTTCATCTACTTTCTGTGAAGTCTTCACTCGCGATAGCATCAGTCATCAGTTCATAGAGGACAATAGTGATGGCACAAAGTCTATTGGACTTCGACCCACCGCCAGACTACTTCATCGCGTCTTGATGCATTCTCTGTTTCCTAGACTTGGAAATTATGATGCTGTATATAAGGAAAACTTCAAGGCTCTCTATGCTATTTATGGGGAAATCCAAATCAATTGGGTTCATATGCTTTTTGACGAAATTCTCAAGGTAAATAACTCTACACGACCTCATTTCTTCTACAATGAATATATCATGCGTCTTTTGTTAGCTTGTGGGGTAAAGCCTCCTGACTCTGCCACCTCGAAACCAAAATGTATTGATTCCATAACCATCAAACGCATGAAGCTCCCTCCACCTTATCTTGAGATTATGCCTTTTGAAGAATGGCAACAAAGAGGTCCAAGAAAACAAAAAGCAACTTCCTCTCGACCTCGTTTCGATGAAGTGAAACTGTTAAAATCAAAATCATCCACAAAAGAATCACTTGAAACTATTGCGCGTAACCAATTTTTGCTTGAATCACGTCTCAAGCGCATGGACTCTAAAATTGATAAACGCTTCAATAAGGTCAAGTCATTCTTTGGTATGCTATGGGATGCTATATCATGTACCACATCCACCTCTGTTCAAGCACAAGACCCAGGAAAACGTCCTGCTCCTCCTGTTTTCAACTGGACATCATCTGAGGAGTCTACTGGTATGAGTGGACATGGACATGGCGAATCATCTAGAGGGAACAATGATGAAGAAGAAGAAGAAGATGACGACGACGACGACGACGACGATGATGAAGAGGAGATAGGATCTGCCTCGTCTTAGATTCTATTGTCTATTATGGTTAAGTACTTTAAAAACATCAATCGACACTTGTACTAAATAGTGTCGTTATTTTTATTTTTCATATTGACATTATGTTCTGTATTATACTCTGGTATGTTTTGGATGTGTTAAGTTTTATTTTTTGCTATGCACATTATGGGGATTACACTCCTATATTATTCCAGTATCTATTACTCCTTTTTGTCGATGACAAAGGGGGAGAAAGGGCTAACAATTGATTGCAGGAACATACATATATATATAAATTCAAAGAGGGAGATCACATACTCAGGGGGAGATTCATATTTTCAGATATATATTGTCATCAATCAAAAAGGGGGAGAATGTTGAGTCACAAGTACTATGAAGGTTTTGATTTCTGACAAAGAAATAAAGGCGATCGACAAAACAAGGTCATTATGGCTATAAAGAGCTACATATGGTACTCTAGATTATAGGTTGATTATTTGATATTGTAATAGTGATAAGCTTGTTAAAATCTATCCTCAAATAATCATGCATTTTAAGGAAATCAATATATATACGACTAAATTGCAGTTGCACATTTAGTGTGCAACTTTACAGGGACCGGTCGACCGGTCATAAAATAGTCGGTCGACCGTTCCTGTATAATTTGCACACTGAACGTGCACACATGCACATAACGACTATATATTTGAATTCCTGTCTACTGGTCATTTTTTGACCTGTCGACCGTTTTTAAACAGAGAGCAACTTTTCCAAAAGACACTTCTTTCTCCAAAGGTTGCATCTCTTTCCTTTCAATCAAAGATCATATCTCTTAATGGCAACTGCTCACAAAGAGTTACAACCATTCTTCTCTATATAAACTCATCTAAATCATTGATTAAAAAAACATGATTGTATATGCTTTTTACTCTAGTCTCTGATCTTACTTTCTACATACTCCTGCATTCGAAAAGCTCTCAATTATTTATTGAATCATTGAAACTATTTCATATCTTTTGATTCAATAAGTAATATACTTTCCTTAATCTCTTTAAAACATCATTCGCATACTTTGAGGATAAGATTATAGGAAGGGTGTACTACTAGTGACAAATCCGTGTTTTCAAGAGCATAAGTTGTCAACAACAATTGTATTTGTTCTTTTGTTGAAGTCCTCTGTGTTGTAAGAGGCAAGTGTTGAAGTCCTCAGTGTATTAGAGGCGTGAAATCCCGTTCGTTTGCTCGGGTGTTGTAAACATGTTCCTCCGGGTGAAGCGAGGTAGTTAATAGTGAAAATCCATCATGTTTATGTGGTTTATATTGATAAATATTCTGTGTACATATACATAAATATGTATGTATATGTGCTGCTGCAGGTATCTGCAAACCTGATGTGTCTTTTTTAAAACAAAGATTTATTTAGAATCCATTATCATCTGATTTGATGTCAACTAGAATTTGTAATATAAACAAACCTTGTTGTTTAGAATGAAATGATAGTTATAAATCAAAATTTAACTATATTTAAAATTCTATAGTCTCTGGAAAACATTTATAACAACAAATATTTTCTAGAAGTAGGTATATCAAACATTTTAAAACATTAAACAGTTGTAACCAGAATGCAATTCATGGATTTTGGAAACAAATATTACATTTTAATTTCACAAAGGGAGTGAGCATTTCTGTGTTAAACAGATTGGGTCTTTTTGATTTGTTTGAGTTTCTAGTGAATCATGGAGGCTTTGGGTCTTTCTGGAGGTGGAATGCAGAGGGGTTGGTAGGGGAAGATTGTCAGTAGTTTATGTCAGTGAGGTGGTGATAGATGATCAGAAGTTGTTTCAGAGGAGGTGGTGATTGTAAATTGAGATTTCCAGGTTTGAAGCATAGTATCTGAACGTAGGGGTTTTTGAAGATTGTGATTCATCTGTTGCATAGAGTGATTCGATACTTAAGAGATGGAAAGAGGGTTGTAGATGGATCATCTGCTGGAATTTCAGCAATGATGATGGTCAGAGGCATGTCTATAGAATGTTGACAGGTTTTGCAGTAGTTTCTCAAGGTCTGGTGAACTTCTGTAATATGCAGGGTTTTTGCTCGGGTAATTTTTATTTTGACTCGAAGCTAGGGGTTAGAAAACTCGAAGTAAATAGAGGGGTCACTCGGGTTAGTTTAGTTGCAGGTTGATAAATCTGTAGTTCTGCAGTTTTTTTTCAATTTTAAATGAAATTCAAATTCTAGTGCAGGGTTTGATTTAAGTGGAAATTAAAACTGAATTCAAATAAAGTTTGAAACCCAAAAGTTTCAAAAATGGAATTTTAAATTTAAACAAGTTTTAAATTCAGTTTTAGGTTAAGTTTAAAAACAGTTTCAGGTTTTAAACCTGAAAGTTATTTTGCAGTTTTTAAAATGGTGAATGAAATTCAATTTAGTGCAGGAATTGATTCAAGTGTAACTTGAATCTGAATTCAAATGTAATTTTGAATTCAAAGTTTTTTTTAAAAAAAAAATGAAAATCTTAAAATTTAAACAAGATTTAAATATGGGTTTAACACAAGTTTTTAACAGCTTCAGGTTTATTCTTTAAAACCCAGATTTCTATTCAACTGTTTTGTAAATTTTTAAATTTTGAAACAGATTTAAATGGTTTAAGGAAGATTTAATTTTGTTTTTGAAAATTAAGTTAAAACTGTTTCAAGTTTCTTTGAAAACCAGTTTTAAGTTTCAAAACAGTTTATAAATTTAAAAATGATGAACATATTCAAATGTTTTAAAGATAGATTTGAAAATGAAAAAAATTGATTTCAAGTGAGTTTTAAAACTTGAAAGAATTTGTTTCCTTTAATATTTGAATTAAAATATGAAGTGTTTAATTTAAAATTGGAAATTGAAATAATCAATTTATATCTTTCTTTATATTTAGGTAATGAATATTCTTTAACATTCATTTTGTTGTAATGTTTATAATTATTTTAATTTGAATTAATGTTTAATGATTAAACATTTTAAATATCAAATTTTTAAATAGAATTTGAATTTAAATTTAGAAATGATTTTATTAATCTAATTCAAATTTTCTTAAGTATATAATTAATGAAATGTTGTTAATTAATAATTGGTGATAATTATCTAGGGATAATTTAGTAATTAATTAATGTAATTAGTTTTGATAATTAACTAGATTAATTAATTGAATATAATTAATTGTAATTGGTTAAGTGTAATTAATTGTTAAAGTAATTAAGGATTTAATTACTTATTGTAATTAATTTTAATATTGTGATTTAATTAAGTTAATTAATTTAGTTTAATTAATTTAAATAAATCATTTGATGATTTAAGTGTAATTACTTAATGTAATTAGTGGAGCAGGATTACTTAGAGAAGTAATATTGGTAATTACTAGAACACAATTAGTAATTTGGATAATTACTTTTGTAATTAATTAAGGAATTAATAAATAATAAATTATTGGATAATTAATTGATAAATAAGTAATTAAAGATGGTTAATTACTTAATTGAATATTAATCAAGGTGATTAATAATTAGATTAATTACTAAATGTAATTAATTTTAATTAAGTAATTTATTTAAATATTAGAGATCATTAATTATTATAATTAATGATGTAATTGGGGATTGTTTGATTAAGTAATAATCAAATTAAGTGATTAATTAATTGTAATTAATTAAGGATAAATATAATTAATTATAATTAATTAATAAATGAGTAATTAAATATTAATTACTTATGATTAAGGTTAATTAATTTATGAAATTAATTAAAATTATTGTAATTAGTGAATGATTAATCAAAGTTGTTTAATCAAGTTAAATACTTAGTGAAAGATTTATTAACTGGGTTAATTAATTAAAGGATGTTTAGCAGGATTTAAATGAGTAATTAATTTAATTTATTTTAAATTAATTAGAGATGGTTGTAATTAATTTAATTTATTTTAAATTAATTATAATTGATGGTTAATGAATCATTGCTCATGGATGTAATTGGTTGAATGGTTGTGATCTCAGTAATGATATTAGTTGTATCTATATGATATGGATGATTGGTTTATGTATGATGGTTTGTGATGGATTATTTGGTTGTGATGATTATCTGTTTATGATGATACAGATTATCTGTTTATGATATGAATGTGGTTATCTATTGTTAGATGTAGTTTATCTATCTGTGTGAAATAGATAGTAATGAAATGAATTAATTATTTAAAACCCTTAAGTACAACTTGGACATTAAAATGGCGTTTGGTTTCGATGAGACCGGGATTGGGTTTCCAAATTTGGAATTTCGAAAACCACATCGATTCCAATTAAACGTTAGGTCGTTAATCCAAGTGGAGCAAGTGAAGACTCGAGATGTAAGGGCTATACGTCAGTATAACTCTGTGGGTGATTCCGTAATGAGTTGACGGAATAGTGCTTATAGGTTCGAGATGGTGATCTAGAGTGCAAGGGTTATCGTCGTTAACTCTGAGGGTGATTCCAATACGAGTGTAACGAGATAATACCTTCGGTTTCGTTCGAACCCAGAACGAACTTGTATGGATTGAATGCTTTCAGAACATCGTCAGGTGGACGATGAGCATTCTAAGATTGATATGTCCTATAAAGGCAATCGTAACCTCAAGCCTCATCAACCGGGAATGGCTAAAATAGGGGAGGTGCAGCAAAGCTTCGTGGGTAGCTCCCACTGGAGAGCAAGATTTACTCCTGTCTAGAGGTCCCTTTATATTTCGGCTGTGTGGCAGTTCGTGACGACCAATCTACGGGGTGGTCTTGTTCGGAACTGTTCAGTAAGGAACGGGTCCGGCTTTGTGTTGCATGGGAGTGAGAGTACTCCTCGGTACGGTGATCTAGGCCACGTACTGTGACGGGCGGTACCCCAGTAGCCCTCCATTGATGGAAACCCATTTTCCCTACGTGACCCTACGGTTTTGATTGTATTACCCACTTTTGTGGCTAGTAGCTGTAATTTAATAGATGTAACAATTTCGGCTATTTCTTGTTTACTTGAAAACCCTAGACACTATTATAATATCACTGGATTTCCTATCAAATGTTTTGGTTAGCGTAAGGTAAAAACTTTTCCATGTTTATGTGTGGAAAGTCTTACGTGATACCTTTGTTTTCAAAGGATTTTCTAAAGTTAAGCAACTTTTATTCCCGTTTACTCACACCAGACCCCTGTCTGACCTGAGTGTTTATTTTCTGTTTTATTAAACTCTTGGGTACTCATATTATGTATGAGTAGTCAAGTGTTTCAGGATTGCTTTGACGAGTTTCTGGAGGAGATAATGGAGCAGGAGGCTTCAGCATGTAGATATTTTTAGTGGTTCCGCTGTGTTTGAGTTGTACCTTTTTCTCTGATGTACTTGAACTTTAATAACTAGGCAGATGATTATAACTGTCTAGTTTGTGTTGTATTAGCTGTATTACTCTGATGTATATGATACTATGTAAAGTTTTATGTGATATATTATAATTTATTCGATTCCGCTGTGAGATTCTGATGTTGTCTATTTCTTTCTTTCCTTTCTTTTCTCTTTTCTATCCCTTTCTTTCTTCTTAGCGATGCGACTTCCTGGAGTTTGGAAGTTGGGTCGCTACACATCACAACATCGTAGAATAATGGGCGAAATAATATTCGGTCAAAATATAACAGGCAAAAACTCTGGTCTATCAAAGCTACGACTAATGAAGACTACAAAAACTTACTTTTCAATTTACAAATTTCAGTTGAGTACAATAATATATTTATTTACTATATGCGATAAGATCTCAAAGCTTATTATTTTAGGAAAGATGAAATATACGGAACTTAAAAATGTGAAATTAAAAAAAATGAGAAATTAGATTTAGAAAACCAACATGGTGCTTTGCAATATAATTTTGGGACTCTTAACGATTTTCTAGATGGAAAAAATACTATGCTCGAAAAGGAGAAAAAATTTCAAAAGAAAGTTCGAATTTGAAAAGACAAAATGATTTATTACAATCATAATTAGAAAGTTCAAAATCTCAAATTTTTCTTCCCAAAAATGAGAACTATACGTTGAAAAGGAGAATTTTGAATTAAACAAAGAAATTGATATTTTAAAAAATAGTAAGATTTCTTTTTAAAATAACAATTGTGACTTTAAAACTGAATTTGAAAACTTAAAAATGAAGTCATAAGATTTAATAAAGGTCAAAAAGTTTTATACATGATTTTATCTAATTCTAGGCCTTTATGTGATAAAGATGGAATATGATATAATAAAACAAATGATAGTAATAGTACTATATATGCGCGACAGAAAATTTAATGCTAGTACTACAAATAGAAATAGCTCTAAATCTACTTCTCATCATTTTAGTACTATGCTTAAAAATTAAAAAAGTACTAATTTAATGGCATATGATTTTAAAATATGGTTCCTACTAATTTGAGCAAAAATGGTAAACAAATATATATTTTTGATTATTTTGACATGATTATAAATAATGAAAATTATATTTAAAATGGATCAACCAAATCCAATTGGATACCATTTCCTAAAATGTGAACCCTATATTTTTAATATATAAGTATACTTGTGCTTAAATAGAAAAATATACTAGGTGCTCATTATTTAACAAGTGGTTAATTTTTCACTTTAAATTAAATATTTTAATCGACTATGATTATTCCTTATTTTAAGATTTTATTTGAAATAGAAAGCTTTACTTTAGGTAGTATATAATTTAGGGGGAGCTATATAATCTATTTCTATTTATGTTTTTATCTCTTTTTATTGATCACAAAGGAGGAGAGAAACATGTGAAACATATGATTAAGTTGGTAATATATGTAGACTAAAATATAGCATGTCTTTAAGGGAAGTCATATTATTTTATATTTTAGTTGTGTGGTTGTTATCATCAAAAAAGAAGAGAATGAAAGAACAATATCTATGGTGTTTTGATTATATGTTTATTGAGTAATTATAGGCTAAGTAGCTAGAGGATGGATAACAATGTTTGTGTAAGTTATACCGAAGAATGCAAAGGAAAAATGAAGAAGCAAGGACTTTGGAATAAACGTTGAAAAATATTCCAAAGAAGGAATCAAACTCAGGTAGCAAGAGAAGAAACACAGCATAACCAACCGCACTACAACTGCCTTTGTTGATGATTGGTTAGCATATTTGATCATTGCTTTGAAAAGCTGAAATTAAATTGCTGAAAAATACGGTGCAACATGATTTGAGCTCAGGACACATGAACGAAAGCACGCACTCACACCACTACATCACAACCACATTTTATAAAAATGTGAGATAGCTTATTGTATCATCCACAAAAGATAGAAAATTAAATTGTTAGAAAGGCGGAAAATGTTGGACTCAAACTGTGGTCACTAAGAAAGGATGTGGAATGCTTGCCAAAGCACTACATAGCACTTCGGTTTAAAGGCCAATGGATACTTTAGATTAACATCACAAAACTAATAATTCAAGTGCTTCCAAGCATCATTTCGAATGGTTGTAAACTTCAAATGGATGCATCTCTTTCAAACCAAGTTTCTGAATGGTTGTACCGATGCAATGGCTTCCTATCACTCCTATAAAAGTTTTCCATTATTCCAAAAGCAATTACCAATCATATACTCTCTAATTACTTTCATATTGCTTTCTAAATTCCTAAACTTCATATTCATCAGAAAACCATCATTTTGCATCGTTTTCAAAGGTTATAGAAGAGTGTGACTACTTATTGTATTGAAGACATAATATATGGTCAAGTTACTTCTTTGTAAAAGTAAGCTGTGACGCCCCACCTCTATACCCACGCTAGCCAAGAACACTCCGGAGAAGTGCTGTCAACTAGCACGGAGAATAAGGCTGTTGAGGAGCGACCATCCATGTAATTGCTTATCACACGGTGGCTATAAATAATCTTCGGAAACAAACATAGAAATAATCATATCACAAATCAGTCACAGATATCCATATCACAAAGGCGGAAGAAGATATGAATATATAACTAACACATGAAAGTGTACATCAGAGTAGTGGTCAATAAGATCCACGATAATACAAAAGAATAGCAACACGTGCTATACAAAAGAATACAACTATGAGTCTATATCTCAAGTGTATACAACAAAAAACTGCTAATCTAAACAGTTAGCCAAAAGTCAGAGTGATGAATCCCTGGGAAGAAGTCAAGCCGAAGCACCTGTAACATCTCGGTCTGATCCGAGTATTATTTAAGAAAATAATAAACGGATCAGTCTAGCTATAAATATCAGATGACATGATATAACATAAAAGATATGGCATAAACATAAACATCCATAACGACATACCACTATAAGTATGTAAATAATGATCAACAGAAGATCAATCAATAAGAGATAATCAATATCACAAGAATCTTCTCAAAGATTCGAAGGGGGCATCATACCCTAAACTTGTACTCATAACAAGTCAATGACATAAATTCCAGAAATCAACACGAGAAATCCAGAAATCATAAAAAGGGAAAGAGGCCTATCACATGACGGTCCGAAGACCAAGGGGAGCTACCCCACATGTGTGAATGGAATCACACAGATTAAGGTCCAGACTAACCAAAAAGCAAAAAGGTATGTGTGAGTGGAATCACACAAGTGGTGTCTAGTCTAACCTCGCAACAAGAGACATCGCACAGTTGCTAGTCTAAATCATCAGAATGATCGTCATGATCAACGAGAAGTGTCAATTACACTAAGCTAGTAAATATAGAAGTTTAGCTTCATGTCCCATAACCACTTGCTTAACTTAAATATTTACGAACAAACTGTAAATCTTCACTAATAAAATTGTCACAAGAGGTTCAATCGAAAAAGTCCAGGAATTAACCGACGAAGTGAACGCAAGCGTTTCATAGCACTTGTTTTACTAAGTCGTTTAATTAGATTTCTCATCGGAGTGAGGTAAAGGTTTGTATATACTAATAGATTGGAAAATGGTTTAAGAAAAGAGCTTTGTTATTAAAAATAGAGTTGAAATTGTTTGTTAAAAGAGTTTTGATATTTACTACTAGTATTGAAACCTTTATATTTTTAAAATGACAAATTACAGAAGAGATTGTAGAAACAATCATCACAAAGATCACATTCGGAGATGTGAATAAAATCCAAGGAAATCGGCTCAAAGCATCAAAGTGGAAGTTCCCCAACGACCAAACGTGGCCGAGATAACCAGAGATGGTTTGTCTCGAAGAATGGTCAACTCAGCATCTCAACAAAGCAAGTTCTGTTGAATGTTTTTCAGATAAGATCGCCTACGGAGGGGGGGTCCAGGGGGGGTGGCAACCCCCCAAGGTGGGGGTGCGGGGGCAACGCCACCGCTTACGGGGTTCGACCTGCCCGGTCAGGTCGCGGGGGTCCAGGGGGCAGCGCCCCCGGCGGGGTGCGGGGCAGCGCCCCGACCAAAACGGTACGACCTAGTGAAGATAAAATGAGGTCTAACGACCTAAGGACTCAAGGGTCCAACGACCTAGCGACTCAAGGGTCCAACGACTCAGCGACTCAAGGGTCCAACGACTCAGCGACTCAAGGGTCCAACGACTCAGCGACTCAAGGCTCCAACGACTCAGCGACTCAAGGGTCCAACGACTCAGCGACTCAAGGCTCCAACGACTCAGCGACTCAAGGGTCCAACGACTCAGCGACTCAAGGGTCCAACGACTCAGCGACTCAAGGCTCCAACGACTCAGCGACTCAAGGCTCCAACGACTCAGCGACTCAAGGGTCCAACGACTCAGCGACTCAAGGCCGAACGACTTAACTCCGAACGACCTAAAAATGGCCAGAACGACTCAAGTGCAGAAAATTCAACATAACGCTAAAAATTGGAGTTTTTTGCCAATCCAATCCAAACCAAATGCTAACATGCATGCAAAAATGATAGGGAATCATTCCCAACAGTCCAATATAATTATAGGCTAGAATTGTGAGATAAAAATCTCACCTTTGCACTAAAATTTATGAAGATGAAGCTTGAAAGCAAGGAGAAGCAATCCAAAGCTTGAATCCAATATCTTCTACTTGAATTTGGAGTTGAATGATGGAGTTGCAATTGAATTTGAGCTTGGAGTTTTAATTTCCCATTCTCTTCACCATTAATGCTAAAGCTTGAGTTAGTTAGGAAATTTATGAAGAGTGAGGAGAAGAGGGTTGGAACTTGGGCTTAATAGGCTAAACTAACCCAAAGTCCAAAGCGGGAAAAGTTAGTGAAATTTCACTAACTCCAAACCTATCGATGTTTATACTTAAAAAGTTGTAAACGACATTTCGAACTCAATGGAAGTGGTCTCGAGTCCTAATTTGACCGTTTGCAAAAAGTAGTTTTTCGGACCAAAATCCGATTAACGATTTAATATTTAAATAAAAATATTTAAATGTAAACTCGATAAATATGCAGGTTGTTACATAAGTGTTGAAGTCCTATTTGGTTGTTCAAGCAGAGTTTGTAAACCTGTTCCTCCGGGTGAAGTGAAGGTGTTGATAGAGAAATTCCTAAGAGGTGCTTAGGGACTAGATGTAGGACCGGAACGACTAGCATTTTTCTTCTTCTTTTTCATTCTCTCTAGTAATTTATTTAAAATCCATACATAAGTATGAATTTCACATTCAAACATCTACATTATATAAATTTTGTAGTTATGCATAATTTCTTCAATTCGCACCCATCATTTTACATTTAAATCCATATTTTTTGATTACTTAACTAATCTTACATTTAAACTATTTAAATAAACTCGGTTAACTTTTACTATCGATTCATATTTAAAAATATATTATAGAAACAATTTTGACAAAAATTAAGATTTATATTTCACATGTCTTAATAAATAATCAATAAAGTTAGTTTTAATTTATAATTCATTTATATTAATTACAATTAAAATAAATAATATAATATATTAGTTAATATATTATATTTATTAAATAATAGCAAAGCAAAATAATTTCTAGTCTTTTTTAATTAATTTTAAGAGTTTTTTCTCTTCTCCTTAATTAACTCTCTTAATATTTTATTTTCAGATCCTTTAACTTTTATTAGTTTACACCTATGTTACTAATTCTCTCCAATCATTTTACACTTTGGCACATACATTTAAAAATTTATATAATTATTTATAAACAAAATCTGTTACCTCCTAACACTTTGTATTCAAGTCTGAGTACTTAAGTTAATTACGTAATCCAATATTTAAATCACTTAAATAAATTTAATAACTAATATTTATTAATATATTTAATAACTGCTTAAGAATGACAATATCTGTAACATTCCCGATTTTTAGCTAGATTTAATCTGATGATTAATTTAAATTTTTGAGATTAATTGTGAATTAATTTGAATTTTCCAAATTTAATAAGAAATGTGTTTGTTTATCTTATAAATAGATTATAATTTGGAATTTGAAATTCAAATACATATATGTTGAAAATAAATGTTTTAAAAAAAATATTTATAGATTTTGAAAGAATAGAATATATATTTATAAAAAAGATATTGTTTGTTTATTACAAGTACAAATTGATTGTATATAAATTTTTGAATTTGAAATTTAAAAATAAATGTTTTGAATAACATATTGGATTTGAAACTCAAATATAAGTATTTTTGAAATATATTGGATATTAATTTTTAATTTAATTATGGATTTGAAATTCTAAATTAAGTACCTTATAAATAAAGGTTTGCATTTCAAAATTTGATTTAAAATTCAAAAATAAATATTTTGAAAATAAATTGGATTTATTATAGAAATTAAGTTTTAAAACATTCTCCTTAAAAAGTTATATAAGATTAAATAATAGAAATTTGTTCCTAATTTATAACCTACATATGAAATTTTATTGTATAATTTATAAAAAAGAAATAGGTTTAAAATAAAATTTATAAACTAATTAAAGATTAGTTGTTTAAATACAATTTGTAAAATAAATTAAAGATAAAGGATTTAAACATAAATGTTTGCATTTTTAACATTTGTAAAATGATAGTGCAAGTAAATAACAAGTGTAATATAAAGATAAAAGATTATTACAAGTGTATGGTTTAATTTAACAAGTGTCAAAAAAATAAGATTTCCTTTTAATTTGAATTATATGAAAGCATATTTGCAAAAGAAACTAAGATCTCACTTTTGATTTTCTTTATCTCTAAAACAAATACAAACCTGAGATCATTTCTAAACCTGAAAAGAATCAAAAACCAGAAAATAAAACTTATAGCATCTTAAAATATGGAAAACAAAACCTGATCAATGCAACCAGGTCAAAAGAAATTTAATCAAAAGCTTGAGATCAATTCAAAGCTTTAAGCAAAAGAAAATCAAAAAGCCTAGAAGGAAGATTCCAGTTCAAAACAAGATCTGTTTCAACCTAAAACAAAGTGCTCAAGTTCAAAATCCTGAAAGCAACTCAATTCAACTCAATTAAGTCAAGAAACAAGTAGCAGATAAACTTATAACAGATTCAAATTCAACCTAATTATTCAACAATCATGATTGGATCAAATTCCAGTTGCAAGTTTCAAGCCAGTTTTCAAAAATAAAAGTCTTCTTTGTTCTCTGCCTTCTGTACCAGGTGAGCAAACTAATATTTTTGTTGATACTTTTTGATGTTGTGATGAATGGTTGATGTTGATTCTATGAAAATATCTGGTATGAATATAAATATGTGTGTGTGTGTGTATGTAATGGATGTGCATGCCTGTCTATGTATATATAGGTTTCTGTTTAGTAACAGGGTAGTCAAAACTCAAGAAAAATTCGTATCCTAGATTTTAAATAGATTTAGGTAATGATTTCTAAATGGAAGTTAGTCATAACAGTATAATACTAATTCTAAAAATAACTTCAAATGTATTATGGCGTAAACATTATAAAATTTTAGATTATAGTGACAAACATTTTATATCATAAAATTCAAGTGTTACAATTTCTAATTTCAGTTATATGATTGGATTCATATCTGAAATCTATGAATTTTGGTGACAATATTGGAATTTTTAAACTTAAATTTGATGGGAATTTTTGAGTTGATCAATATTGGGTATTTCTTTGATTGGCGATGATCTATGACGAGATGGAGTTCGGGGTTCATGTCGGAGGAAGTTGGGATGGTAACGAACATAGGAAAAATGGTGGAAGAATGTATTGGTGGCGGTAGCGACGATGTGGACCCAATTTTGGGTTTAATGACCCATTTTGGTCGATGTCATAGTCGAGGCATTTGCGTCATCTAGCGAGCATCGAACATGACTAGACCAAGGGGGATTGGTTCGTGGTTGAGTGGCAAGGTGTGGACATGGAGACGTGGCGTCAGATGGTCGAGATGATCGGGGCGAGGCAGATCTTGGTGTCTGGGTTGGTTCCAGATTGATGGTGGGTAGCTCGATTTCGCTTCCTCACAAATTCGAGGGTACTGAGGGATTGGAGTATTCGTTTAGATGATCATCGACTTGTTGACGATCAGAGACTTGATCGGAGATCGCCAGTTTGGTCATGCACGTGCACCATATATCGTTAACATTTTATTATAGTTTTGATTTGGGAAGAACATTTTTCTCGGGGTGAGCTCGGGATTGTAGGCAGTTCAACTCGAAGCAGGTTTGAAGAGTAAGGTCGCTCGAGAAAGTGTCGTTTTGGCTCGGGATTTTCAATAGTTTGGCTCGGGTAAAATTTTTAATTAAGTAGCAGGCTTCAAAATTTTAAAAAGAAACGTGTTTCAGGTTTTAAAACAAAGGAATTGGATTTTACAAATGTTTCTAAGTTTAAGGACAAGGTAAAAACAAGTTTTGAAGATATGGAAAATAATTAGTTTTCATTAATTAATATTTAACAAAGTTTAAAATATATTTAAAGTTAATAGGTTTTAAATAATTGTCTTGATTTAAGATTAAAGTTAATAAAGAAGTAATTAAGTTTTATTTAATTATATGATCACTATTTATAAATTAATTCTTAAAATTATTTTAAATCAATAAGGAAGTTAAAGAGTTAATCAAAAGAAGTGTTTATGAATCATTAGTTGACTTAAATTGCTTAAGTTAAATTTTGTGTTAATGATAATTAATTACAAAGATGGTTAATTAAAGTTTTTTAATGATAAGTTAGTGATTAATAAAAAGATAATTACTTATGGGTGTTTGGATAATTAAGGATAATTAATTTCATGATTAAGGTTAATCAATTATATAATTAAGGTCAATTAAGTATTGATTAAAAAGTAATTAATTAATCAAAGTTGATTAAGTGATTAGGGATAACCACTTATTGTAATTAATTAGGAATAATTAATTAAAGGTAATTAATTAAGGGTATTTAATTATTTAAAGATAAGTACTTAATAAAAGTAATTGAGGATGATTAGTTAATTAATGAAAGTGATTAAGGATAATCACTTATTGTAATTTTATTAATTAAATGATAATTAATTATGGAGTAACTAATTTGGTAATTAACTTAAGGTTAATTAATTATTGCAATTTATTAAGGATAATTAGTTTAATAGTAATTAATTAAGGGTTAATTAATTTGTTAATTAAGGAAATAAATTAAAGGATAATTAAATAATTAAAGGTTAATTATTTAATGATTAAAGGTTGATTAATTAATAATTAAAAGTTGATTAATTTATTCTTAAAGGTTAATTAATTAAGATTGTTTGTAATTAGTTAATATTAATTAACCAAGAATAATAATTTATTCATAAGTGATTAATCTAATTTAAATTAATCAGACGAGTAATTAATCTTACTTATGGATGTTTGAATTGTATGAAATGCCTTGTATTGTTTGATATCTGTTGTAGGATGCTTTGTGACATGAATTGTTTTGATTTGAGCTGTTATGAATGTAATTTATTTATCTATGATAAATTTACATTATTTATCTGTGAATCTATGAATGAAGATAAGCGTTACAGATTATACCACTTATCGATATTGATGTGCTTGAATTTGTGATGATTGAATGATGTTGCACTATTGTATAAAACCCCTGGACTGCACCATACACACACAAATATGGATTGCACGAGGAAATTGGTTATGTCACATATATTTAAATTTAATGGTTTTGAAGTTGATTTTTAAAATAATGTTGGAAAGAGAATTGGGTTAAATATGAAAAGCTTTTGAAAAGGAATTTTGAAGATAAAAGTTATTTTGAATAACTTGATAAAGTTTTGAAACTTAAATAGTTTGATTTGAATTTGAACTCAAGTTTTGAAATTGAATTCTATGCTTGAAAATTATGGTTTAAAAAGGTTATACAAATTATAAAGTGTTTATATGGGTTTGAAACCATTTTAAAAGTATTGTTTTGGGAATTTGAATTTAATCCAAGTTTATACTTAAAAGGCTTTAACTCGTGCAAATGTAATCGGATTTTTTCGAAACAAAAACTATTTGTTTTCAAATAAAAATAGCATTCATATAAAGAAAGGATTTCCAATTTATGTTGAAAGATTTCAAGTTTGAAATAGAAATAGTTTTGAAAGCTATGAATTAATCTTTGTGAAAAATTATTGAACCTTGTTTTTGAATCGAAGAGGATTTTATAGGTATATTCTTTGTATAAAAGATTTGAAATGGAATTGTTTGGAAAGCTATGAAGGAGTCTTTGTGAAATATCTGGTGAACTTTGTTTTCAAACAAAAGAGGATCTCAAAGATAGATCTTTTGTTTAAATATTGTGAATGAATCTTTGTGTAAGATCGGTGAACTTTGTGAAGTGAATCTTTTTGATTAAAGATTTGAAAATGGTAATTTGTTAAACCATTTAAAAGAAAAGTTTTGGGTAATAAGTTGTGACTTAACTGAGATCCCATTATCCATATATTTTTAAAATATTGCGCTCATTATTCGGTTTATCCAGGAAAGGACCTTGTGTCATATAACCCATTCCGTATAATGATACGAGGATATGGATAGCATTTAAAGACCGGTGGTGAAGACCAGATGCTCTCAAAAGAGAAAGGATAACTCGTCGAATCTATGCACCGGCTGATCACCGGTATAGAGATTTTATCATCCTTTGTGATGGAAAGTTCGGACTTGATTAGAGATTATCCGGATTTGCTAGGGCTTCTTTGTAAAGTTCCTTCGGTTCCGTTCGATCCTGGAACGGACTTGTATGGATGTGTGTCTAACGTTACACTTTGAGATGTAAAGATGGATTATATCAAATACATTCCTGTTTAGTGGCAGAGAATTTATTCTCTTAGCTTAACACCCTTTTCTGAGAAGTACAAGCTCAAATGTTATGTAGTTGATGGTTACTAGTGATACATTCCCACTTTGGTAATGTGGAATACGAAGTGTTGCTGGTCATTTGTTGGTCAAAGCATGGCTTTAGTGAAAAGCGTAGCTTTGTGGACGAGACTTCGTCGAGCCTCACAACTCGGAAACGGTCGAAACAAGAATGTTGCGGCAAGGTTTTCAGGGGTCGTGCCCCTAGGGTATGTCCATTTCCTTCTAGATTATAAGTGTTATCATGGTATAGAGCCCAGATGCTTAACTTTGTGGTTGCTGCAAACTTATTGCTTTGTGGTTGTTGGTGTAGAGGTACCTCGGATAAAGGTCGGTAACGACCTGGGATGGCTTACTTGTAGGTGTTACTTTCGGGCAGGGGTAACCCGACCTTGTGTTGGTAGGGAACCGTTTTGGTTCTTCGGGGCATCCCTCCAGAGGCATCCCACTTCATAAGGAAGTTCCTTAGCCTGACCATTTATTAGAAATCCAAAGAAACAATATACGCTCTGTACGGTTTTAGTTATATAACCTGCCACGGAATATGTCGGTAACCTGCTATTAAACATAATAGCTATAGTAGGCATACAATAATGGTTATATGCTGGCTAAGATTAGTATTATACTTTCGAAAGATTTTTCTGCACGATGCACTAATAATAATATCAAAAGGATTTTGCGTATCAAGCATGTTTGACTATCATAAGGAGAAATCTCCTCCAATTATGCGCTTGCATTGTGTGTGTGGTGGGAGGCCTTATGGTAGTTTCATTTTCCAAAAAGCATTGCGGATTTCTTTAATAATATTTTGTTTCTCTTTTAAAGATAAATCTATTTTTGTTCGCTTATACCAGTCTCATGACTGACCCAGAGTTTATTATTTCCATCCTAAACACTGGATGCCCACAATTTTCCACACTAGCAGTCTAGAGTTGGCTTTTCAGTTAATCAGCTTGTAGATGTAGATTCGATAGTCTTCGAAGTCTTTGGTTTGGCAATCGATGTTTGGATCGCATTTGCTACAAGTTCAGCAATAATGGTGCTTTGCGTTTGGAGCATTGGAGCTTTGGCATTGAAGACATAGTTCGTTGGATTCCCGCTTTCTCACTTGAAAGACTCTATTGTTGGTCATCTTTCCGCTGTCGATGGTCGCAAAGTCAAGACAATCCTTGTTGTTGTTATCCTATTCCGCTGTTGTATATTTATCTATGATATTGTTGGAATTCATATTGTATTGGATATTGTATTTATTGTTGTATCAATGATATATTCATTGTTTTCTTCCGCTGTGTTGTTATACTTAATGTGTTATAAGCTTCGACACGAATCGAATTTCAACGGTTGAATCTGTGGCATTCGAGTACAAGTGAAGTACGGGTGTCGATTTTCGAGAAATTCAGGTCGTGACAATATCAATATGTATATTACTCCTGTGCCAAAGAAATGATAAAATTATGTTTCTCATTCAACAATTATATATAAATTACTTATATTAAAATAACAAATTTAATATGCAATTCACTCATCTTAATAGTTTTATCATCTGTAAAATTCACTCTTAACGTTAAATACCTATATTTGAAATTACTGCAATTATTTACAAAACCCATGCCTCAATTTTATCCTGATATTTTACATTTTAGTCCATTTAAATTAGTTATGTTATCTTAACTTTAAACTAGTTAGATTAGTCCAGTTAACTAATATTCATTAATTCGTTTATTTAAATACGAAAACATGAAAACTTCAATAAATACACCATATTCATAGTAGCAAAATGGTAAAAATTACTTTTTCATTAAATTAATGACACATCGATCATATAACACAAAGTATATGCGTAAATAATGATAAGAAATTCAATACAATTCATTTATCTCGAAAAATGCATTACAAAATCATGTTTTTACTTCGCATACCCATGTTTTAAATTTTCTTTAACCATTTGCAAAACTTCTTCAATTCCCTTCTAATATATTACATTTAAGTTCGTATATTAGAATTAATTGTGTTATCTTCAACCAACTATTTTAAAAAAATTCATTAAACCAGTTTATTTATCTAATAAATCATAAAAATATAAATTTTTTACTATTTATGCCATATCCATATTGACAAAAACGGTATACAAAATTCATCCAAATATATAAATACATTTGTCAAACAAAATAAATTATATATATATAAATGATAATTACAAATTTGATTTATAATTTCTTTGTATCGGTGCATTCACAATTGATTGCATCGCAAAATTATTTTTTTGGGTCAAGTACCTACAGGTTAAAATTTTTAAATTTATTTAGAAAATCCTCCTTAATATCGCCTAATATTATACATTTAAGTCAAAGTATTTAAATTAATTATTGAATCTTGAATTTAAATTATTTGAATAAATTCAATTAACAAGTATTTAAATCCTATAATATTGTATACTATATGCATACCAACAAAAGTGGTAAATTTTTTTTGATTCAAATATGATTATGTTTATAAATAACATAGCATAAATAATATATATAAACAATATAAACAAATTTACCATATATATTTACCTCAATAAATTTATCATACATTGCATTGCAAAATTATATTTTACCTTTAAACAACTACATTTTAAAATTTCTATAATTATATACCAGTACCCCCTCCCTAGATATTTTCTGGATATTTTATATCTAAATCCATATATATTTAAACTACTTACGAGATCTCAAGTTTGAACTATTCAAATAATCTAAGTAAATAGTTAGTCCATTCTTATAATAAATCCTAAAATTTGAGATAATTTACGCAGATACACATATTAGCAAAATTAGTAAAATTATTTTTTCCATTGAACTATATATATATATATATATATATATATATATATATGAAATCTATAGGATCTTTTATGTAATGCAACTTGATACCACTGTGACACAACCAATTTCCTCGTGCAATCCATATTTGTATATGTATAGTGTAGTCCATGGGTATTACACAATAGTGCAACAACATCAATCATTACAGATTCAATCACCTAACTATATTAAATAGAGAATAATAATTGAATATAAATAAGGGAAATAATTAAAAACGATCAAACCAGATATTGTATACTGGTTCGAACCTCCCGTCCTACGTCTAGTCAAGCTCTCATTTCCTTTAACCAAATAACCCTCGCTTCACCCGGAGGAATAAGCTAATACAAAAGTATATCTCTGACAATCTTGTGTTCTAAACAATACAAATTTTGACTAATAGTACTAATCTTCCTGTACTCTCCTTTTAGTATGTGAATGTGGATGCATTGAGTTACGAGAAGTGATTTAGCTAAAATGATATTTTGGTTATAATATATTGAGAATTTGTAAACACTTTATGCAAAAATATTAAGTAAATAGTAATAAGAAATCAAGAGAGAGTCGATTAAAATTAAATTGTAAATCTCAATCAATGTAGTATTTATAGGTTTGAAGAGATGAAGATAGGGAGTTGTTTCTGTTAGATAAGGTCTGTTCAATTTAAGGTTGCAACGTTTCGATAAAGAGTTGAGTTTTCTTAATTTAACAGAAGCTTCTATTCAATTTTTTGAAGTTGTCCAAATGACAGACGTCTATGGGGAAGCAACAGACGTCTGTGGCTTCAGGGATTAATTTCTCTAGTATTCTTACAAACATCTATGTCTTTTCCACAGACGTCTATGGATGGCGTTTTCAGTTTTTCAATGAATTTCAGTGTATATGAAATCGTGCTTACGTATATGCTCAAGGAGACCTTACAATGTTTATCTCAGACTCTTAATACACTAGAATAACCTTACTAATCTTGTAAGGTCCATAGGTCTTTGTTTGTCTTCTAGTCCCAATATCTTTAGGCATGATGATCTCTTGTATTATATACTGGTAATCTTGAAAAGATGTATAATATATATGATTGTATAGTTGTTGTCATTGAAGCCATAGAATGGAGTTTCTAACATTCTCTCCATTTTCGATGCTGACAACTATACAATTATTAGTTATGATAAAAATAAATTGCCCTTAAATTTTGTGTCCCCCTATGTATATGCTTGTATTTCTCCCTTTTTGTCATTATCAAAAGCAAATTATGCAGACATAAAATAGATATATAATCATAGATGCCGGCAGAAAAATTAGACCAAAAAATAAAGTTATATGAAGTGACATACAAACTGAAAATAGAAGTTTAAATAACATAATTCATAAACAAAATATAAACGATTAAATAAACAATTTCATTTACACTTGTTAGAAGAATAGGAAAATCCGTCATAATTTTCGTAATAATCCCGGTACGCTGAAGGATCTTGCTCATATGCTGCTGGCCAATTAGTTTGGTAATTATACTTCTCATTTTATTGAATAGAAAGTCCTTGGAAAGCCATGTAAGATTGATGTTTAAATTGGTGAGGGACGGATAAGGACATATCATTGCTATCTTCTTCCTCCTCTTTAGGTTGCTCTTTCTCAACAGTGTTCCCTTTGTCTCAAGAGGTTCCTTCGTGAGAAGTGTGAGCATGGTAAATTGGTGTTTGAGTCCGAGGAGGTGTTTTAGGTGATGGAGAAGATGGTAATTGAGAGGACGATCTGTCACGTACCTTTCTCATTACTTTTCCTAAGGTGGAAACTACTTTTTCCAAAGGATTTTACATCTTAGTCATTCAGGTTGAAAAAGATTGTTCCAAGCTAGTCATTTTTCTATTCAAAGCCCGTTGATTGGCTGTGATTAACTTTTAATTTTTAAGTGTTAAATCACGAATTGATTTATTTTGCATTGGTTCAATGTGAGCTTCTTGAATTTTCGAGTCGGAATAATACTTGGTAGCATGACTGGAGGAGGCAGGCTGCTGTGAAGGACGAGGTGAGTGGGTTTATTGTTGAGGAGTAGGAGGTTGCTGGGGACCCAGATACATTTGCAGTTGTCGTTGCAAGGTCAATTGGGCCAGGGAGATGAATGGAGGTGGTCGTTGGGGGAAGGTGCATTAAAGATAAAAATCTTATGCTGCTCTCCTTGATAGGGATTTTTTCAAAATGAGAGATATAAGAAGGTACCCTAAGGCGATTCAAGAGACACATAATATATAGTGCATATATAATTGTGCATCGTTGATGAGACCAAAAGCTTTTTATTTCATAATGAACAAACTTAGCTCAATTTACTTATATCTCCCCAAAAATAGCATAAAGGGCTTTGTGATCATTGTCATATACTTGTTCATGACTTCCTAAGTGGGAAGTTATCGTATTGATAATCATATGATTTAAGACCTAGCTTTTGGATGTAAGCAAACAGATTCCCACTATGGCATCCTATCCTCCCAAATTTGATGGGTTATTTCATCTTGTGGCAAATTCCCGTGGTCGGGAATTTCTTCTAAATCTATTCCGTACGAAGAACAACCAAGTATACGCCCAATGGTGTTTACGCTAATCTTTAAAACAAGTCCGTAAACACTTGTCCATAACCAACCAGCATCATTTCCAAGAGTCCAGATATCGTTACTACACAAATAGGCGTAAAAAAGAAAGATTGCTAATTGTTCAATTTGTACCTCATTTTCGTCAAAATTGATTAAATCTCTATATTCGAAGGTGATGGTGAGTTCTTGAATCCCATATTCGCCAAACTTGCACAATCTGTAGAATGGGCCGGAATGAAGCTTCTTTTATTTGAGCTCTCCAAATCTCTTGTTGGCAATCATGCTATTTCAAAGCTACTCTTGTATGTGGGCATCAGTGACTGGGGGGGGGGGGGGGTTAGGAAGATAAGGATTGACTTTTGTTTGATCTTTTGTTAAACCGAGTTTTTGCCTTGGCAGCCATTATTGAGCAATTTAGAGCTTTTAGGAACGAGGGTTTGATTATAGATTGGAAATTGTTTGATAAAAAGTTGAAAAGGGGCGTGTGTGTGTGTGTGTAGGGATGTTGTAAAAGTTGGACCGGAGCAGCGACAGACGTTGAGGGTACCATAGACGTCTGTAGTTTTAGATAAATTTTTTCTGAAACATATAACAAACGTCTATGGGTTTTCGTGGACGTCTATGGTTTCAGGAAATAATTTCCTAAAACCAGTGACAGACGTCTATAGGTTATCATAGATGCATGTGGTTTCAGAAAATTATTTTCCCGAAACCTTTGAACTACGTCTGTGATATTGTCATAGAGGTCTGTGGTCTGTGTGTTCAAAATATATATCTTGAAATGACAAAATGTTAATCTTTTTATTGAAATTTCAAGAGAACTTTTACAGAGAACAATATATATATATATATATATATATATATATTTACAATATTAGAATTTTTTTTATCCAAAATGCTTATCTTAATTTTAGTCCTTGTCAGAGTAGAGTGGTTGGATTTTTTAATTTGTTGTATGTCCCATGAATTTGGTTCAACCTTTGTTCAATCGATTAACAACTTTAGTGGTGATCAACTTGGGCGAGATGGAGTGTCAATCCAGCCTTGATTTGATGATCTTCGCTTGCATAAATTTCTTGGAGTAATGTAATACTTTTTTACAGGAGTCTCTTGTAAATGAGGAGAATTTTGATGTATGCAATTTTTAGTTGGTGAATCACCACAAATTGCTAGAATGCATTTTTTGAGAAAGTTAAGATGAGATCTTTAACGCCGTTGTTCATAATACATTTATCGTTGAACTCCATCATTTCTTATTGATAGTGATATATTTCATCAACTTTGTTGTTGAGAGATGACAATTGTAGATCAATTGACCATTTGGCTTTCTTTTCCATAAGAGAAAAACCAGTGTGATACATAGATGATGCAATGATGTTTGCAGAGGCTGATCGATTCGATGGAGGTGTGGATTTAGTTGGTGATACGTAGGTGTTATTTAATGAAGGTAAGCTATTGTTGATGGTCGAAGAAGTAGAGTCATGATGGAAGACTTTTTGAATAAAAGTGGTGTAAGGTTTTGAAAGAATATATGTACTCCAGTAGTTTATTTGTTAGGGTGATAGAATTCTCACCAAAGAATTTTAACAGGAGTTGTTTAATTTTTTATGGGTAAAAAGGAAACATCTGTAAACACTTTTAACCAAATTTTATGTGTTTTATTTAAGTTATATATATTTTAATGTACTAATTCATTGTAAGAACAAATTATGAGGTCTCATCTTAGTTTTATAAAAGTTGATTCGTTCAATGGTTCAGTAAAATATCTGCAATTTGATTTTTGATTTTCACAAATTTAAATGATATAATTCTTTTTTCAATATTATCTCTTAAGAATTGGTGATGAATATCAATATGTTGCTCGAGAATGATTAATAGGATTTTGATTAATTTATAACACTCATAGTATCACAATATATAGGAGAATTTGTTATAGTTTTACCGAAATCTTGAAAAGTTTGTTGCATATAGATAACTTTTGCATATGCTAAAGCTGGTGAGATGTATTCGGCTTCATATGTCGAGAACGAAACACAGTTTTGGTTTTTTACTAAACCGTGAAATTTAAGATTGACTAATAAAATGACATGTGCCACTTGTGCCTTTTCTATCTGGTTTACAACCACCAAAATCATCATCACTATTTGACACGAGTTCGAACGAGCAGCCTTTTGGGTATAAAAGACCATAATCTCTAGTGTTGGTTAAATATCTTAAAATTCGTTTAACCACTCGATAATGTGATTACTTTGATTGTGCTTGAAACTGTACAGATAAACATACGCTCATTATAATATTCGGTCTATCAGCTGTTAAATATAATAGAGATCCTATCGTACTTCGATATTATTTTTGATTGAAATCTTTTCC
Organism: Allium cepa; assembly: GCA_030765085.1. NCBI lineage: Eukaryota > Viridiplantae > Streptophyta > Magnoliopsida > Asparagales > Amaryllidaceae > Allium > Allium cepa. The sequence goes on along the minus strand of CM060944.1, from coordinate 381,283,096 downwards.
ATTTTCATCTTTATCTAAATGTAGAGTAATACTCATCGGAGTCGGTTTACTTGAGATATTTTCCATTCCAAAGTGTTTTAATAAACCTCGAGAGTATTTATCTTGATTTATAAAAATTTCATTTTATAGTTGTCTTATTTGCAAATCATAGTTTAATTCACCCATATGTGATATTTTAAATTCATTTTTCATGATGTTAGAAAATTCATTCCATAATTTTTCATTAGTTGAACCAAAAATAATGTCATCAACATAGATTTGTACGACTAATATGTCATTGTTTTCTTGTTTTATAAATAAAGCAGAGTCAATTTTACCAATTTGAAAGCTGAAATTTTGTAAATGAGTTTTTAATATATCATACCAAGCACGAGGTGCTTGTTACAATCCGTATAGGCCTTTTTAAGCTAAATACATGATCGAGATATTTTTCATGAACGAACAATGAAGGTTGTTCAACACAACCTTTTCTTTTATAAAGCCGTTTAGAAAGCCCTTTTTACATCCATTTGAAAAAGTTTAAAATCAGGATGACATGCAAAAGTAAGTAATGTTCGTATTGCTTCAAGACATGCCACCGGAGCAAATATCACTTCATAATCAATTCCTTCTTCTCAATTATATCCTTGAGCTGCTAATCTTGCTTTGTTTTGAATAATATTTCCATTTTCATCCGCTTTATTTTTAAAAAGTCATTTAGTTACAATTACAGATTGATCGTTTGGTCTTAGTATAAGTTTCCATATGTCATTTCTTTCAAATTGATTAAGTTCTTCTTGCATTGCAGTAATCAAAAAATCATCTTTTGATGCTTCTTTATAATTTGCAGGTTCAAAATTTAATATATATGCAACATGACTCATGTGATTCAATTGTTTCTTGTTGATACTTTTGTATTTAAATCACCGACGATATTATTAATTAGATGGTCCTTTAATATCCTAAATGGTAAAGTTATCACAATATTATTAGTATTTTCATGTTTAGGTATATTAGTTTTATTTATAACTTCCTCACCATCATCATTTTTTTTATTTGTAAAGTTTTCATCAAATGGTATGTGCAAACTTTCTTCTATAATGTTTGTTCGTTTATTAAAAATTCTATACGCTTTACTTCAGTACGAATATCCAACGAAAATTCCTTCATCATCTTTATAATCGAATTTTCCTATATAATCTTTTATGTTTAAGCTAAAAAATTTTGATCCAAATATATATGATGCTTTAGGTTTCTTTTTGAAAAATATTTCATAACATATGTTTTTAGTCATTGGTCTAAGTGTTACATGATTCAATACATAACATGTAGTAGCAACAGTTTCGGCACAAAAACTTTTTGGTAGGTTACTAGTATTTAGTAAGGTTCATGGACATTCTTGTAAAGTTCGACTTTTCCTTTCTACAACACCATTTTTTTGAGGTGCTCGTGGAAATGATAAATTCTAACCAATTCCCTTTTTATTGCAAAATTTTGTAAATAGTTCATTTTCAAATTCGCCTCCATGATTGCTTTGTATACTTCTAATTTTTAAGTTCATCAAATTTGTAATCCGTTTAGTTGAAATTATGAACATTTCAAAAGTGTCACTTTTATGCTTTAAAAATAATGTCCAAGTATATCTTGAAAAATCCTCAACAATTGCAAAACATATTTGTTATGATTTATAGAGCATACTTGAGTCGGTACGAATAAATCTAGATGAAGTAGTTGGAGAGATTGCTTTATGGAGATTTCCTTTTTAGATTTAAAAGAACTTTTCTTTATTTTACTAAACTGGCAGGCGTCACACAAGTTTTTAACATTGTAGTTGATCTTAGGCAATCCTCTAACTAATTCATTTTTAGCAAATTTGTTAATATTCTTGAAATTTATGTGACAAAAATATTTATGCCATAACCATGGATCATCATGATTTGTGACTAAGCATAAATTAGTTTTTTGACATTCATGTTTAAAACATATATTTACGATTTCTAAATCCTTAAAAAATTAATTTTTTATTTTGGTCAAAGGTATTGCATTTGTCTTTTTCGAAATCAATTTTAAATCCTTTATCACATAGTTGACTTATAATTAATAAGTTATGTTTCAAATTCTCTACCACTAAATCATTAGTAATAATAGGAGATCTAGAAATACCGATATTGATGACTTAGCCATACATACGAATTTCATCGAATACGGTTTTCCACTGGCCCGAACTCTGGATCTTATCTTTCTAGTCATCTCCTTCTCTAATGTCGATGATAAATCTTTTTGAATTATGTCCGAATGTCATAGAGCCATCATTGATATATGTTATATTGGATAACATATTAGCATTTCTAGTCATGTGCTTGGAGCAATACTATCAAGTATCCATTTCTCTTTACTTTTTATTTTAATTTTTGGTACCTGCAAAATAAGAATTTTTATATCGGTGCCCACATTCTTTGCTTAGGGTCCTATGTGTTAGTGGAAGAAGGTAGCCATATCCATGAGGATTTGGTTTCTTTAGAAATGTTATTATTGTTACGTACAACTTTCTTCAAATATTCATCAATATATTTTTGTCTAATTAGTTTATTATTTGTTTTAAGAATCCTTATTTTGACCGTACTTGTGTGTATTTTTAATCTTAGCTTCTATCTTTTGCTTTTTGAGTTTGGTATATAATGTGATATACTTCATTGACTTTTGTTTGCCTTTAAAACCCAATCCATTTCTATTTCTAGATGGTTTAGATATTTCAATCATACTCTGCAAATTTTGTTTTCCTTTGTCGAATTTTGTCGCATTATTTGTTATTTTATCTAACTCACTTTTAAGATCACAAATTTCAACATTTCTAGAATCTAAACTTGCTTGTAATTGTAGCTTTTCTTTGTTAAAAATTAACGTTTTCTAACTTATAATTTTCTAAATCATTTAATAAAACATTATTCTAAGATAACAACGCTGCACATTTTTTGAGTATTTTCTATTTTTTCTTCTAGATTGTTTTTTCATCTTTTAATAATCCAATTTCTAATTCTGCTCTAGTTAACTTTCTTATGCATTCCTTATTTAATTTTTTATTTCTCTATACTTATCATCTAATTCAATCCTAATTCCCATTATTTCATGAAAAGTAAGTTCAGGTCATACCTCATTAGTATTAGCCATGAAACACACATTTGCTTGTTCCGAGTTGCTTTCACTATCACTACCAGATGAAGAAGACGAGTCTACATCGTCCCATGTTACTTGAAATGCTCTTTTCTTTTTCTAGAAATTCTCAAACTTGCTTTTCTTTTTTATCATTATTGAGTTGTGAACAATCCTTCTTCACGTGGCCAAAATTTCCACATTCATAGCATTTAATCAATGCTTGAGTTTGAGGAGTTTCTTTGCCGCCATTTTGAAATCTGGTCATCTTCTTGAATTTCTTGTAGTTTTTAGCAAAAAAATTTCATTTTCGCCTAAGTCCGAATCTTCGTTACTTGCTTGGAATGCTATATCTTTCTCTTCATGATTTTGATCCTTTCTAGCCTGCAAGTTAGCTTCATACGACGTCGGATTTCCTTTTAGCTCTTTGACTTTGAGTTGAGAAAGATCATTGGCTTCTTCGATGGCTAAAACTTTTCTTTCCTATTCATTTGTCAAGGAGTTTAAATTCTTGTGACTAAATCAAAATCTGTGAATTTGATTCCAAGTGCCATGAGGTCATGTTGAATAGTTTGAAATCTAGCATACATATCAATAATTGATTCATTTGCTTTCATTTTGAAAGACGAAATTTGGTTCCATAAAATCAAGATTTTAGTTTGCTTGACTTTGGTTGTTCCTTCATTTGTGATCAGTAAAGGGCATAATATATCATATGCAGTGGTTGTAACGAACCGTAAATTTTAAATGGTTTTAATAACATAATTAACTGAATTTTTTTTAAATTTTGAATAATTGAAATTTGAAATAAAAATTTAATATTTGGAATACGTCTACTTTAACATAGCAAATGATAAATTTTCATTAGATAATATGGAAGTTTATTTTGTTACGTAAATTTTATTCCAATTTAAATCTGTTAACATTTGGTGATAATAAAATGTTTTCCAAATGTGAATATTTTGTATAATAAATTTGTAAATTATCTTCTGAGTGAGTCATCATATTTCATTTCTTCAAATTTGGACTGCTATTGCTCTATTCATCTTATTTTCGGCGTATTAGCAGCATTTTCGGTACCGATTATCGACTTCTGATAGGTTGATCGTACCACTGATATCCGTGTACCGTTTTGATCGTCTAATCGTGCTGATCTCTACGATAAACTCGTTTGCATGTTTCAAAGTCCGGGAGACATCGAAATCTACAAAAAAGATTCCATACCGGTGCCGGGTTTTGTGACTTTTGCTTTCTTTTGTCCGGTCATATTCCACAGTTCAAAATCAAGCCATTTGTCATAAATATTTTCTAAATGTCGTATCTGACTATTACTATCCCACCTCTTCAAATTCAAACCGGTTGTCCTTTCATTGTTTTTCGATTCTTGTTACTTAGAAATAAAAGTGAATATATGATGCAAACAAAACTATATTTTTCTTATCATTTATCCTCTTCTCCTCCATCTCCTTCCTTTCCAACCCATATATTCACAACTTCCACCGATTCACCAAAACTCCATCACGCCTACACCGAGCAAACCCAAACCCAGTCGAACTCCTCTCCTCCCTCCTTTGCCTCTTTCTTCTAGCAACCGAACGACTACCTGACTACACCCAAATGCATCAGTCGAGTACCCTGACCATCGAACTGCCTCGCATCATCTCCTCTACCAACAGCCGCCACCGTAACCTCAATTCGCTATGGCATCAACACCCGAGCCACCGATGCCTTTAACCTTGACTCATTCCCACCCGCTAGCTTCACCTTATTTCTTCGGCCGCCGCGAGCAGCTCGCCCACTTTCTACCTTTCTCCGGCTAGCCAACTCCTCCACCGAGCTCCTCTCCAACCGCTTGATTCCTTTGTTTTCTATAGCTACGCCTTCCCCTCGTGTTCATGGCTTGTGCCTACGTGCATCTCTGCTATATATAGGTAATATATATATATATATATATATATATATATATATATATTGTTTTATAAATCTTGTATTAAGTGTAGTTTTAAAATATATATAGTTATGTATATAATATATTGATTAGATCTGAAGTTTTCATCCACCTGTAATATATATTTGATTGTATGCGTATATGCTAGTATATATATATATATGCATTATATGTTGGTAATATTACAATATATATTTATACATATTAATATATAGGCTGAATTTATATGAATAGTTGATATATATATAATACTTTTGCTTTAATAACTGTAAAACAGTTCGAAATGTATACTACAAGATTTGTTTATATATATAGGGTTATATGAAGTTTATATATGATTTATATTATCTGTTGAGCATATGTAAGTTATATAAATTATATAATAGGTAATAATTGTTGCTACATATTGATTTTACTTCATTACGTCACAGATATGTTATTACATTATATATACTTTAAGAATATCTGGGTTTAAGAACTTGTTGATATTTTGATTTTTATGTATAGGTTCTATTTATATAACGTGTGTGTGTGTGTATATATCTTAGTTAATGTAACGACCCAGAAATTTCAATCCCGAAAATTCCAGATAGTTAGGAAAAGAAGAAAAGAGAAAGAAGATGAAACAGAAAAACAAGTCACAGAAACCTCACATTCGCAGCGGATCAAAATATAATATAACATAAATAACCGTTTTACAAAGAAGAATCATCATTAGTACAATTATATTTTTATACATCAGAGTTACGTCCACTACAATACACCGAATAGTTTAAAACAACATGTCCGAGCTAACTATACTATACACTGCAGTAACTCTCCATACGTTCCTGCCCTCCAGCTCGTCTCCTGAGCTCCATGAACGTCCTAACCTGAAAATCTGTAATACTCGGTCTAACCCGAGCATTACATCAAAGTAACACCCGGGTCAGGTTGGAAACCAGCGTGAGTAAACTCATCTAACATGAAATACCAATGTATAGAACTTATATATACCCAGGGTAACTTATATCAATTTACAACTTCATAAGTTGTTTAGACATCACCATTTCACACATCAATTCTAAGTATCATACTTAGATTAATTGGTCAAATTTACTTAAGTCATTCCATTCCGGTTATTGTTTTCACATATCAATCTATAAAGAATCAAAGTGGTTTCGGGTATTTACTAATGCCCGACTCCGGTCTCTTCGAAATCATTGTCAACTTAACTTAGCTTATTCAAGTGAAATACAATTCTACTTTTAATACAGGATGTCATAGTAATTCATCATCAATAGATAACCACATCTTCACAGTTTAAATCAAACATATCCTATCACATAGCATCACATACCACATATTAGGAATAACAATTAATCAAAGGCTTCCAACATCATTCTATTCATCCTTTAATTACATTTAAGTAATTAACCCTTGATTTATTTCACAAATTAATTATCCTTAACCCAATACGGTAATTAACCTTTAATTACTTCATTAAGTAATTATTAATCAATTATCTTAATAGATAATCCTTAATTAATTACCTTATTAATTAATTACATTTTTAATTAATTACACTTAGTAATTAATCTTAAATTAATCTCATTCATTAATTAATTAATCACATTAATTAATTTACTAAAATTAACAAAGTAATTAACCCTTAATTACTTACATAAGTAATTGTCTTCTAATTACTTCATTAATCAAATCTTGATTATTCTCTTAATTAATTACTTAACGAGTAATTAATTCCATCATTAAATAATTCTTAATTAATTACTCCATAATTATTTAACTTTACCAATTATATTAATCAATTCCTTAATAAAAATCATCAAGTGATTTTCCGTTAATCACTTCAACTTAATTACTCCCATGAGTAATTTCCACTAATTACTTCTATAAGAAATTATCTTCTTAATTACATTCAATTATTAACCATTAATTACTTTATTTAGTAATTACACTTGATTAATCCATAATTAAGTGATTATTAAAAATTTAAACAAACAATTAACTAATTATTTAAAATAAATTAAATAATTAATTAATTAACCTTTTTTATTTCAAAATCCTTAATTAATTAAGAAAACATTATTCTTAATCAATTCTTACTTATTAACAAATTATAATAATTAAGTATTCTTAAGTTCATATCAAATATAATTAACCTTAATTAATTTGAAAGATGAGTCAATTACCTTAATCACGTTCTTAACTATATTCAGAATGAAATAAACTTTGGAATTGATTATCCTTAACTTAAAGCAATAAGTTTAATTAAAATTTAAAACACTAGATCTTAAATTAATTCTCCATTACTTAAAAGAATTAAAGATAATTAGTTTATAAATTCTACCCTGTAAATCTTCTACCATTTTCCCGAGACACTCCCATGTTTAACTCTAACCAAACCCGAGCGAGATTACAAGCCCAAAACTTGTTCTTCCCACAGTACTTCCACCTTATAACCTACAGCACACACGCGAAACTACACGAACAACAACTCGGGTCAACCCAGCTTCTTCGAGCCCTCTCCCACGAAATTCCCTTCTTCCCAAAGCCTCAGATACACAAACGAAACCGTGCATATGCACCGACGATTGGAGCAATTCCGATCAACTTCGACCACTCCACCAAGTCATCCTCTAAAGCCTCGGCCCTTACGAACCTCCAGAGTTCCACGACAATCAACAGAAGCGGAACCGACCCATTGAAGCACGAAAGACTCAAACCCCAACAAATAATTTCGCCTCGCGCCACCATGCCTCGTTCACCAGAGATCACGAGACTTCACCCAAAGCTTCGACAACGTCAAATGCTCCTATTCAATCTACCCCGATGATGTCCGATGCATCGACGAGTTTAGTGATGCCTCGCAAAGGCCTTTGACCCAATACAGAATTAAAACCCTACAATGTCCTCTCGTCGTAACCACGGTGATTGTAAAATCCAGAGAACAATTTTGCCGTGACCCCAAGTCTTTCATCCACCTCCCAGCATAATCCCGAGAATCCAATTTCCATCGATCATCAGAAAACTACACGAAACCCATTCACGGTCAACACGCGAATTTCCCTAACATACTTACTTAAAAATCCTGATTTCGTTTTGAAAATTCATAGTTTTCAATTGCAAATCAAGTTGTATTCATGAACCCTTTATTTTTTGAAATCGATTTTTTTTTTAAAAACAAGTTTTCACAGTATCTTCACTTTCCAGTGGAAAACTTCCCACAATCTTATCTGAAGCTATATTTTTTTATATTAGTTAACAATCTTGTTATTTCTTAACAATTTATGATTAAGCATCCATACATAAAATCTGATCAGAGAAAAGAAAAAAAAACAATTGACCTTGAATTACATTTTTTCTTTCTTTGCACTCTGTAGTTTAAGGACAGAGCATAGTATTAAAAATACTGACATGCACAAGAATATATTCATACATCTCTGTATAAAATCATTTAAATCAACCATGCAAAACATTGTCACTAATTTAAAATCAGGTTCACTGCTTGCATTCAGAGATTTAAACAGTTTTTAAAACTTCCATTATCACAACTCAAAATCAAGCAAATGAAGAAGATTTGATTACTCACTTGTCGAAGTACAGAGAATCAGGCTTATAATTTGAAAAATGCAGTTGCTTGTAGAAGACAACTTCCAGATTTCACTTAACAGTTGCATCTTGGTTATAGACTTTGATCAGATTCTGGCATTTGAAAAACTGATTTGCTTTGCATTTTGAATGAGGATTTGTTTACTGGTTTTAAACTTGAATTACTAATCTTGGTTTGATTTCAGATTTGTGTTTGGCTTTAGATTTAAACTTATCTTTTGAAAAAGGGAAAAAAATGAAGGGAAGAGATTTGTAAACATATAGGCTGAAATGTTAAAAATAAAAATAGAAGAAAAGCTAAATTAAATTTTGACATTTGTCTTATATACTCACATTTGTCATACAAGTATGCATATCAATCTAACACATGTCTCTTTTAAGGTTAATTAGTTATTTAGTTAAAATTTAAATGTTAAGGAAAGATTAATACAAGATCAAGCTTAATTAATAAGTTAATTAGTGTATATATATATGTAGAAAATTTTAAAAGAAACAAAAACCAATTATATTTATAAATAAAAGTTTATACACATATTTTAAAATCTTAAAAAAATTTAAAATATATACTTTTGAATTTCAAAACTTTAAATTCAGGTCTAAATCAAATTCTAAAATTTGATTTAGAAACCAAGTTATAAATATGTACATATGTCACTACTTATTCAATTTAAAAAAAAAGTAACAATTCTATTCCTAAAAAATATACATTTATATTTATATATAAATAATCATTATTATTTGTTTTGAAAATATCAATTTTGCCAACTTAATTAATTATACCAGAAAGTTTATCAAACCAATACTTATTCAGATATATACTTTCATTTCTAGAATTATTTATTTTACTTATAAATCAGTATTTCCATTAATTAATCTATAAATTACAGGTATTCTAAAACTCGGGTTGTTACATTCCTCCCCCTTTGAGTCTTTTCGTCCTCGAAAAGGAACGAAGCCAGAATTTTATTAAATATTTTAAAACAAGCTAAAATATTCTTTGATCATTTTCAAACACCTTTAAAATCTATATAATAATACAAAACAGTTTTTATAAAAATAATTTTTGTAGCTCGATGTCTCAATAAGTCCATCCTCGTTCTCATAGAAATTCGGTCATACGTTGATCAGGCGTATGACTGAAAATCTATAAGTACTTAGCAGACCCATTTTCGACACCCAGTGAAAATACTTGGAAAATAATTTTATTGAAGATATAGAAAACATTTTTTTTTGAAAGTAGAGGATATATCTTTGATGAGAATGCTCTGGAAATCATCACCCCCATCCATGGTCACAGTTACATTGCAGGGTTACGTTGCCGTCGCAGCAAAAGTCCATGCAACTGCACGCTCTTCGCGGCCTCTTGATTACGCCATGGAACCCACACAACAGATCACAGTTACATCCAGGGTTACGTTGCCGTCGCAGCAAAAGTCCATGTAACTACAGGCTCTCAGCGGCCTCTGATTTTCGCTGTCGAAATGAAACCTCTCCACTCCTACATAGGTCGCAGTCTACCGATATAAAATCAAACGTAGACTGTTGGCTCTCAGCGGCACACACGACTTTCGCTATGTTATACCATAGGTCGCAGTCTACCGATATAAAATCAAGCGCAGACTGTTGGCTCTCAGCGGCACACACGACTTCAGCTATGGTATACTCTACTCAAAATCCCCAGGAACTCGTTTTGTCCGGACTCCTCACAGGATCAACTTTAGAACCCCCCTTGGGGCTCAAGGCAGCACCACCCAGTGGTACTCCTGAGAAGTTCATTTCAAGGGAGCGCCTTTTTCCCCAGAGCCATCATCAAAACATTTTATACTATACATATATAGTATCTTTAAATCATACACCTAGTATGATCTCATACAAAGCTCCTTTACACAAAATCGATTGTCCCAAAATCGATAATTTTCAAACTAGGCTTTTCAAATTCAATATTGATTTTACCCAAAAATCAAAAGCTTTTCCAAATCCATAGGTTCCCAAAACCTTTTTCCAAAATCCTCATAAGATCCTTTGTACATATATATATATACAGATATATATAACTTTTAAAACTTTGGATCATTTCAAACCTGTACAAAACTCCTTTTATATTTCAAACATTTTAAAAAAACCCTTTTCTTCTGGCAAAAGATTCAACAAGGGAAGTTTCATTTTATAAAACAAAGATACTTAACTTTGTTTACTCAAAATCAAATATTCAAATTTGATTACTCTTTTAAATATCAATTTCATTCAAATCCGTACGATGTACACATACCATTCGTACGCCATACCAATCTGATCGCTCACTCGATCACACAATTTCACTTCCGAATTAGTATCGTCCACCCGACTTCCTAGTGCGGACACAGATCTGGTTTCTTAATCAAAAACCGTCATTCTCCTTGCATAGTCATAACTATGATAGAGAATATCCAGAACCAATAACCAATCCATATCCAGGTTCGCCGTCGAAAATCGAGTGAAAAATCCCACTCGGATCGATATAAATATCTCGAAATTCTGTGCTCGAAACTGGATCAAATCACTATGAGAATAGAATAACATACATACATCCTACGTATTTATCTTTATTGGTTATTAGCCAAATCAATTCTCTTTCTATTCACATTCACTTAAATTTTTATTCACTTACTCACAATTACTTCGATCCATTTGGATTATCACCTCTATTCTTATCTCGATTGGGTATTCAACCAATAACAGTTTAAACTCTGTCCAGTTTAAATTTAGAAAATAACTTGAAAAGTTAAAAAAATAGATAAGTGGTTGAAAAATAATTACTAGTTTGTAAAATAGCTGTAAAATAGTTCAGTAATTGTAAAATAACTGGGAAATAGTTAAATAGTTATAGAAATTTTAAATAATTGCAAAATAGCTATAAAATAGTAATTAGTAGTTGAAAATAGTAATTAGTTTATAGAGTAGTTAGAAAATTGTTAAACAGTTTCAAAAATAATTGTAAAACAAGTATAAGATAGTTTGGCTTTTAAAAGAAAGGTTGTTTATATAATGAATAGCTTGGAAAAATAGGTTTATATTAAAATAATTTATATTAAAAAAATCCAGAGTCAAAACTGTTCACTTCCCAATCTCCATTCTCATCAATTCAATTTAAATTTCCTCTACCATTTAAATTGACCCAATTCCAATTTAAATAACTTCAATTTCCATTGAAATTGATTCAATCCCGATTCAAGTTGAATTAACCTTAGTTTCTTTCCAAAATTAACTTTATTCAACCTTGATCTCAAATTCTACTAATTCAAATAAATTTCAATTTAACTAGTTTCAATTTCAATTCATTTCAACTTCCGTTTGAATTAATCCCAGTTTCATACTCCATTTCCAAATTAAGTTGAATTATTCTTAACTTCCTCCCCAAATTCAATTCAAATTCCATTTGAATTTAAAATTATTCAAATCAATTCGGACTAATTTCAAATTGAACCTACTTCAATTTCAAATTGTTTCAAATTAATCCAATTCAAAATTGTGTCAAATTAATCCAATTCAAATTGTTTCCATTTGAATCTTATACTCATACATCTTCAATCATAATTTTAATTAATTCTAATCAAATTCAATTTGAACTAATTCAAATTTCAAATTTAAATCATCTCGAATTATATAAATTCGAGTTAATACTTCAAATGTTGATTTAATTCCTTTAAATCAATTTACCCTTAAAGTTTTTAAACAATTTAATTCACAGTTCAGACCTAACTTATTATACCACAAATCAAATTAACCTTTTAAACAATTAATTTTTGAGTCAAATTCTCAAAATACCATTTAAATTATCTTTACTCAACTTTTTCCAAAGTTCAAATAAGAGTTCAAAACAATTTTAATTTACAAATTCAATTACTCAAATTTTTAGTTCAAGGTAATTCCATACCCTTAATTTCAAATTAAAGTTTAATTTCTTTTTATCTCAACAATGGATATATTACCACACTTCATTTCTTATTCATCTAAATAAATCCAATTCACTACTTAAAGATTATTAAAAACAACGGGATGGTATCATTCAAATTATTTTAAACATCCATTTCCAATTTCGGATTTCAAACCCATTTTGAGATCACTCAAACTTTCCAATTCAAATCAACCATTTAACTCTCCAAGTTAAATCTTAATTTCATCTTCAAATTTCCAAATCAGGTTGATCATTCCCACTTATTTAACTTTTCCCCATGTTAAACTTAATTCACTTAATCCATTCAACCTTACCCAATTTGAACTTCCATTTCAAATTTTGAACTTCTCACTTATTAAGTTCAAAGACTTATCACTTTGGGTATCATATCTCATTCCAGATTTAATACTCAATATATAGAGTTTATTTCAAACCATCCATATATATACATTTTACTTCTTGGCCCACCAAGCCAAATTTTAAAATTTAAACCACCCTTGGTTTTAATTCAAAATAAATTCCTTTTAATCATTTGAAACTAAATTCCAAATGTTTTTAAAACTTAAGATGCAAACTTCACAATTTAGATCAACTTAAATTTTAATTTATATCTCATACTTATCTAAAGGGTTTACTTCCTTAAAACATTTAATTTTGCTTACTCATTAACACACATTTCATTATTAAACACAGCAACTATTTATGATAATGCCCAAGATTATCATGTCTAGAAACCAATTCATTATTATCTTATTCTGAAACACTTCTCCAATTTAAGATTTCAATTTCAGTTTGAATCCATTTCAAACATATCTTTATTTAATTTCAGTTTGGTTGTGTTTCATTACTTCTCAATTTAATTCCAATAATTTTAACAACCAATATTTATTAGAAAGAAATATTGCTTTATATATCAAAATATATTCTTATATAAACCATTTAAAATCTTTATATAAGAAAATAACAAGTACGCTCTCTCATATATATACTCAAATCATCCTAGGGTACTGCTTACCCTATCCTTAATGAGTAATCCCAACAGAGCCAAGGTTCTCGCTTAACCTTCTGCTCTGATACCAAATGTAACGACCCGGAAATTTCAATCCCGAAAATTCCAGATAGTTAGGAAAAGAAGAAAAGAGAAAGAAGATGAAACAGAAAAACAAGTCACAGAAACCTCACATTCGTAGCGGATCAAAATATAATATAACATAAATAACTATTTTACAAAGAAGAATCATCATTAGTACTATTATCTTTTATACATCAGAGTTACAACCATTACAATACACCGGATAGTTTAAAACAACATGTCCGAGCCAACTATACTATACACTGCAGTAACTCTCCATACGTTCCTGCCCTCCAGCTCGTCTCCTGAGCTCCATGAACGTCCTAACCTGAAAATCTGTAATACTCGGTCTGAGTCGAGCATTACATCAAAGTAACACCCGGGTCAGGCTGGAAACCAGCGTGAGTAAACTCATCTAACATGAAATACCAATGTATAGAACTTATATATGCCCGGGGTAACTTATATCAATTTACAACTTCATAAGTTGTTATAGACATCACCATTTCACACATCAATTCTAAGTATCATACTTAGATTAATTGGTCAAATTTACTTAAGTCATTCCATTCCGGTTTATTGTTTTCACATATCAATCTATAAAGAATCGAAGTGGTTTCGGGTATTTACAAATGCCCGACTCCGGTCTCTTCGAAATCATTGTCAACTTAACTTAGCTTATTTAAGTGAAATACAATTCTACTTTTAATACAAGATGTCATAGTAATTCATCATCAATAGATAACCACATCTTCACAGTTTAAATCAAACATATCCTATCACATAGCATCACATACCACATATTAGGAATAACAATTAATCAAAGGCTTCCAACATCATTCTATTCATCCTTTAATTACATTTAAGTAATTAACCCTTGATTTATTTCACAAATTAATTATCCTTAACCCAATACGGTAATTAACCTTTAATTACTTCATTAAGTAATTATTAATCAATTATCTTAATAAATAATCCTTAATTAATTACCTTATTAATTAATTACATTTTTAATTAATTATACTTAGTAATTAATCTTAAATTAATCTCATTCATTAATTAACTAATCACATTAATTAGTTTACTAAAATTAACAAAGTAATTAACCCTTAATTACTTACATAAGTAATTGTCTTCTAATTACTTCATTAATCAAATCTTGATTATTCTCTTAATTAATTACTTAACAAGTAATTAATTCCATCATTAAATAATTCTTAATTAATTACTCCATAATTAATTAATTTTACCAATTATATTAATTAATTCCTTAATAAAAATCATCAAGTGATTTTCCGTTAATCACTTCAACTTAATTACTCCCATGAGTAATTTCCTCTAATTACTTCCATAAGAAATTATCTTCTTAATTACATTCAATTATTAACCATTAATTACTTTATTTAGTAATTACACCTGATTAATCCATAATTAAGCGATTATTAAAAATTTAAACAAACAATTAACTAATTATTTAAAATAAATTAAATAATTAATTAATTAACTTCTTTTATTTCAAAATCCTTAATTAATTAAGAAAACATTATCCTTAATCAATTCTTACTTATTAACAAATTATAATAATTAAGTATTCTTAAGTTCATACCAAATATAATTAACCTTAATTAATTTGAAAGATGAGTCAATTACCTTAATCACGTTCTTAACTATATTCAGAATGAAACAAACTTTGGAATTGATTATCCTTAACTTAAAGCAATAAGTTTAATTAAAATTTAAAACACTAGATCTTAAATTAATTCTCCATTACTTAAAAGAATTAAAGATAATTAGTTTATAAATTCTACCCTATAAATCTTCTAACATTTTCCCAAGACACTCCCATGTTTAACTCTAACCAAACCCGAGCGAGATTACAAGCCCAAAACTTGTTCTTCCCACAGTACTTCCAACCGTATAACCTACAGCACACACGCGAAAACTACACGAACAACAACTTGGGTCAACCCAGCTTCTTCGAGCCCTCTCCCATGAAATTCCTTTCTTCCCAAAGCCTCAGATACACAAACGAAACCGTGCATATGCACCGACGATCGGAGCAATTCCGATCAACTTCGACCACTCCACCAAGTCATCCTCCAAAGCCTCGGCCCTTACGAACCTCCAGAGTTCCACGACAATCAACAGAAGCGGAACCGACCCATTGAAGCACGAAAGACTCAAACCCCGACAAATAATTTCGCCTAGCGCTACCATGCCTCCTTCACCAGAGATCACGAGACTTCACCCAAAACTTCGACAACGTCAAATGCACCTATTCAATCTACCCCGATGATGTCCGATGCATCGACGAGTTCAGTGATGCCTCGCAAAGGCCTTTGACCCAATACAGAATTAAAACCCTACAATGTCCTCTCGTCGTAACCGCGGTGATCGTAAAATCCAGAGAACAATTTTGTCGTGACCCCAAGTCTTTCATCCACCTCCCAGCATAATCCCGAGAATCCAAATTCCTTCGATCATCAGAAAACTACACGAAACCCATTCACGGTCAACACGCGAATTTCCCTAACATACTTACTTAAAAATCCTGATTTCGTTTTGAAAATTCATAGTTTTCAATTGCAAATCAAGTTGTATTCATGAACCCTTTAATTTTTGAAATCGAATTTTTTTTTATAAAACTAGTTTTCACAATACCTTCACTTTCCAGTGGAAAACTTCCCACAATCTTATCTGAAGCTATATTTTTTTTTATATTAGTTAACAATCTTGTTATTGCTTAACAATTTATGATTAAGCGTCCATACATAAAATCTGATCAGAGAAAAGGAAAAAACAACAATTGATCTTGAATTACATTTTTTCTTTCTTTGCACTCTGTAGTTTAAGGACAGAGCATAGTATTAAAAATACTGACATGCACAAGAATATATTCATATATCTCTGTATAAAATCATTTAAATCAACCATGCAAAACATTGTCACTAATTTAAAATAAGGTTCACTGCTTGCATTCAGAGATTTAAACAGTTTTTAAAACTTCCATTATCACAACTCAAAATCAAGCAACTAAAGAAGATTTGTTTACTCACTTGTCGAAGTACAGAGAATCAGGCTTATAATTTGAAAAATGCAGTTGCTTGTAGAAGACAGCTTCCAGATTTCACTTAACAGTTGCATCTTGGTTACAGACTTTGATCAGATTCTGGCATTTGAAAAACTGATTTGCTTTGCATTTTGAATGAGGATTTGTTTACTGGTTTTAAACTTGAACTACTGATCTTGGTTTGATTTCAGATTTGTGTTTGGCTTTAGATTTAAACTTATCTTTTGAAAAAGGGAAAAAAAATGAAGGGAAGAGATTTGTAAACATATAGGCTGAAATGTTAAAAATAAAAATAGAAGAAAAACTAAATTAAATTTTGACATTTGTCTTATATACTCACATTTATCATACAAGTATGCTTATCAATCTAACACATGTCTCTTTTAAGGTTAATTAGTTATTTAGTTAAAATTTAAATGTTAAGGAAAGATTAATACAAGATCAAGCTTAATGAATTAGTTAATTAGTGTATATATATATGTAGAAAATTTTAAAAGAAACGAAAACCAATTATATTTATAAATAAAAGTTTATACACATATTTTAAAATCTAAAAAAAAATTAAAATATATACTTTTGAATTTCAAAACTTTAAATTCAAGTCTAAATCAAATTCTAAAATTTGATTTAGAAACCAAGTTATACTACATATGTCACTACTTATTCAATTTTAAAAAAAAGTAACAATTCTATTCCTAAAAAAATATATATTTATATTTATATATAAATAATCATTATTATTTGTTTTGAAAATATCAATTTTGCCAACTTAATTAATTATACCAGAAAGTTTATCAAACCAATACTTATTCAGATATATACTTTCATTTCCAAAATTATTTATTTTACTTATAAATCAGTATTTGCATTAATTAATCTATAAATTACAGGTATTCTAAAACTCGGGTTATTACAGTTAAATAATATGTTTACAATATGAGTTTGTAAAGGCTGAGTCCATATATATATTTAAGTAGTTGTGTTCAAAAAGTTAGTATATACATATGTATTGTTTGCTAGTATTTGATATATATGGTGTTATAGTAAATTTTATTATATAAGTTTATATTGTACTATATAATATGTTGTTAGCGTATATAAGTCCTAAAAGTATTATATATCTTATTATATAACTTATACTGATATGTTGTTTGGGTCTGCATATATATATATATATATATATATATATATATATATATATATATATATTTGTGTATGTATTGAGTCTGCATACATTTTGAGTAACATGAATGTAGTTGTTTTCACATATAAATAGCTTACACATATTTTGTTTATATATACACACACTATTTTGGATTTAAGTTGATTTTGTTAATACTAAATTTTATAATAAATATTGTTTTAAATATAGCATATAATATATTTTTATATACGTTTGACTCAAGTATTTGAGTTTTAGTTTAAAACAATGGATTTTGAAATTCATACATATATTTAATTTAATATATGTTTGGATTTAGAATTTGATTTTATACATATAGTTATATAAATAAGTTCACTTATACCATATATCTGCATCGATCCAGTTCTGATTTGAGTTTATCTATTCCTATTTATCAACTTTGCTCTTCGATTCGTGCCAATCTAGCTTTGATTTGGAAGTCGTGCTTACATTTCGTACCTCAATTTCATTGCCTATCCTCTCTAGCCTCTAAAGGTGAGAAATCACTCATGATGAACGTTATATATATATATATATATATATATATATATATATAATTTAATTTCAATTGAAACGACAATTGAAATATACTACTGTTAGTACTTACATTGCTATATATATGCTATTATCTGTATCTGTTCACCTGTGGCATCTTACACTATTATCTGTTATTTATGTTGATGATATATGCCTGTTATATTATTATCATATTTATTCTTACTATGCAAGTTCCATGTCAGTTTAGAATTCCCTATAGGTTGAAATTGTACATACCCGAATGATCTGTAGAATAGGAGAAAACCGTTATGGGTTGAAATGATAAACCTAAGCGATTTTCATTGAATTGAAGTTGAGATTGCGGGTTGAAATGATATATACCCGTATATTTAAATTATGGATTGAAATGCTAAATATCTGTATCACTTGTCCATAGCATAGAAAATTATATAAAAACACCGTTGGTCAATATATAAATATTTTTGAAAATGATTTCTATGGTTTTGGAAAAGAAATTTATGGTTAATAAATTTTGATTTTAAGATATTATATATAAATGTATTTCTATAAAGTTTTAAAATTTAAAATTTATATGTTTTGAAAATTGTATAATTGTAAGTTAATTTTGAAATTATAAATTTTTAGAATTTATTTATAATTTTACTATTTTTAGAATATATAAATAGATTTAATATATATAAATAAATTTAATAAGTTATTTAAATATTTATTTAAAATTTTATATTTAAAATAGATTTTATAATGATTTTATAAGTTAAGATTAGAGTGATAAATTTGAATTTATTTGAAATTGTACTTAATTAAGAATTTTATTTAATTAAATCGATTTGAAACTTATTGACTTTGAGATTTGTAGAGGATATGATTTTATAACTTGATTCTGATTAAAAGTGGTTTAAAGGAATATTTCAAATTTACATAAATTAAAATGGTATATTTAGTTTTACTTAAATTTGAAATTTAAAGTTTTATTTAAATGTTATTTGAATGATTAAGTAAATATTTTAAAATAAATAATAACAAAGTGAATTATATATATATATATATATGAAATTATCAAATTTAGTTTTGAAATTTGGGAATATTTAAAGCTTTGAAATATATTGAAATTGAAACGTTTTATTTTATGGTTCAAATCTGTATTTGGGATCGATATAATTTGAAATGGTTTATTGAGAAATTGATTTGAGTTGAAATTGATGATTTGAGATTGAATGAAATTTGAATTTTGGAATTCGAGTTGATTGAATTGATTTGTGGAATTTAAGGAAGCTATTTTATTATATAAAGTATTTTTAAATTTTATCTAAAATTATTTATATATTTTACTTTACAAATTATGTTTAATAAAATTTATTTTTAATTTAAACTATTTTTAATATAAACTATTTTTAATATAAACTATTTTAATATAAACTATTTTTAATATAAACTATTTTAATATACTAATTTTTTTAATATAAACTATTTTATTTTATATACTATTATTAACATCTAAACTGTTTAGAGGAAAGTGTTATGGTTTTCAAAGTATTATGATTTCAAGGTATTATGATTTCACGGTATTGTAATTTCAAAGTGTTTTGATTTAGAAAGTGTTATAACTTTGAAAGTGCTATGATTTTGGAAATGGATATATTTGAAATAGAAATGATGTCGTATTGATATGGTTTTGAAATGGCAACGATATTTTGGTTTTGAAGTATAAATTTTTCTGAAATGACCGCGGTGTTATAGTAACGATTGGTTGTTAAAAAGAACAGGACCGGATATTGTCATACTCTTTGCCAATTCCGGAAACTACTTTAACAACTGTGTATGCGGTGGAGACTCCAGAATGAAATAGGATAGTGGTAACGATCCTATATAAGGTACATACGTGGAACCGACTCCCATGAGTTGGCATAAGATGGCTAAAACAGGAGCAATCGTTGGTCCAAATGAGGTCATTCCTCCAATCGGGCACATTCCTTCGATACTATATTCTGACTTTTTGATTGATTTGGTGACCACCCTTGATTTTGATTTGGAAGTGTGTTCCAAGGTGGGCGGTAGTAGCTGCTATGCGTTACCACCAGCCCAGAAGTGTAATTGGTATATCTACCATGGCATTGCCTAGTTGTGCCGTGTTACCTACCATATCGAGCCCACTATGAGTTTGTTTTGTACCATACCTATGGAGTGCCCTCTGACGACTCCCAGTATGGGGGAGATTATGGTACTGTATACACTATGGGAATATATAAACTGTGTTAAGGGGGAAATGGGGAATGCCTTAACACCATTTTAATAGTTTACTTTACTATAGACATTATTATAATAGCATATATTACTGCATAGTAGATAGTTTAACGGATCCTTAGAGGATGGTTATCCCAAACATCCTTTGAGTTACTTGTATTTCAGTTGTTATTTCACTTGTGTTGGATTTATTGATATAAGAATGTTAATCCTGACTCGAGTGTTTTGTATTTTGCTTTACGCTCGGGTCAAATTGAGTGGCACATCATTTGAGACTCACCATTGGAGTTGGAGCTTCGCTTGAAGATCCAGCTATATCTATTCAGCTTGCAGTTACTCAGTTGACTCCTGTGATATATTATTATCCTGTATTTGACTATTGTATTGAGACTTCTATGTATTCGAGACTTCTATTGCATCTTGTTTTAACTCTGTTATATATATATATATATATATATATATATATATATATATATATATATATATAGTAACTTCATGAACCACTATTCATTTGTTTCCGCTGCTTATTGTTATATTACTCCGTGTTTGTGATTCTGTGATTGATTTATTTACTGTATATGCTGAGTTTTGCCAAATAAAAATTAACAATATGGTATTTTGAGAAATTCAAGTCCGACATGTGTGGATGTGAATGGTTGAAAATATCTGGCTATTACAGTTGGTATCAGAGCTTTGGTTTTAGGCAAAACTTAGCATATAGAGTAGATTTAATTACGAAATCGCCTTCGTTCGAGCTTGAATCTCTTCCTCTTTGACTCGGTTTCCTCAGAATTTTGGAACTTCCCCATTCGTTCTGAAATTCATTCTAGTCTCTCCCTATTCGTGTTTTGTTGATTTTGGAGCATCACATTGCTCTATTATATGATTTGTAAAGGGGTGAAACTCCTTTACAATAGACATTGATTCACCAAAGATTTTTTCATCCTTGGTTTACGATGCTTCTATCTTTTGTTATACCCTAATTCTATCTCTTGTGATCTGATGTCGATTTGCCTTAGAATTCCGCATCGTTCTTATTCTTAAAGTCTCGGTTGACCCCGTTAAGGTCATCCGCGATTAAGATTAGTATACCCATCTTTTCTTTTCTGCTATTTAATCATCTTATCTTCATTTTGAACTTATCTTCTAGTTAGAATTTTCTTCGATTAGGATTCCCTTATATATGGACCTCTATCCTTGTTTTGAATCTCTATCCTTGAATCATCGAGTGAGGGAGTGTATTTGTTCAATATAAAAATATTTATAAATTGTGTTGTTTGTGTTGTTAATGTTGATTTGGGGTTTCGATCGACTTGTCTGATCAATGCTGTCGATAGAATTTCCAAAACACTTGAATAGAGCAAATTGACACAATATTATTTTCAAATTTGGTAAATGAAATAGATTTTGTGTGATTATGTTATATATAAGTAAATTTTTCTAAAATTGAATTGTTAATAAATTGGATGTTTAAAATGATAATATTTGATTTTCATTAATGGTTTTGTAAACCATTGACTATTGCCAAATGATATAAATAATGAAAATATAAAACGTGGTTTAGAAATTGATTTGGAATTCAAATGAATTTAAATTAAGAATTTGAGAATTTAATTTTTGGTGATTTCAAACTGTGGTTTTAAATTTTAGAATGTATATCATTTAAAATTATTTTCGAATAGAAATCATTTCCAAGGAATTTTTAAAAGGTTTAAATCAGTGCTCTCCTGTTTTGTCGCTGGAAAATTGTAACATCCCGAAAATTTTGAATTAAAAATTTAGTAATATATTTGAACTTTTTGAAATTTAAATTGAAAAGTTATAAATAAATAAAATATTGAAATAAAATTTCATAGTTATTTAATGTTAATAACTAAAACAACTTTTCCTTCTAATAAAGTAAAATAAGAAATAGTGATAGATGAGCTTTTAATAGAAGAAAATTGTAAAGTAAGTTATGATGAAATTATAAAATTTAAATCAAATAATTATAATCTAACATTTAAACAAATAAACTAAGATAACAAATTTTTATGAAGAAATATAAAACTGTAAAAGAAAACACACACTTTCATAAACCAATATGAAGACATAAGAAAGCAAAACACTTTCAATTAGCTATGTAAACCAATAAGTAGACATAAGAAAAACAAAATTTTTAAACAAAACAACACATACATATAAAAAGAAAACAAAACTCTTCCATTTAACAAAATAAAGAAGTACTTCCACAACTATAAAATAAGAAGGCTGTAACATGAAAAGGGGGCATGAACATTACACTACATGCTTCCAATAAATGCTTTCATTTAATGCCCTTTACTCTAGTAACCTCAAGCAAGATATCAACTGTAAATCAATGCTTCATTTAATGTTATTACTGCATAGCAGATCTAAAAGCATGGTTTAGTTTTTTTTTATACTTCAACTTGTACTTGCTTTGGTAGACTCAGCCTATCCTTTCACCTGCACACCATCCTTCTTATATACATACACACATTCATATTTATTTCATCTCGTTCAAAACAAAGATAGTAAACAAAAGAAAACATCATATTTCATAAATTCAAAAGCATTCAAGTGAGCAAAACAGAAAATAAAAAGAAATTAAAAACCAAACCAGAGAGGAGATTCAAATCTGCAGTTCAAAGGAAACCCATATAGTCTCTGTTTCAACCATATAAAGGTGAGTAAACAACAACTTAAAAGCTTTAAGTTAACTGTAAAGATGATTCTTTGTTTCATGGCATTGTATATGTTTATCTTTGAATATAGTTTGGTAAATATATATATAGATATACAGGTTACTCTGCATATAGTCCTTCTCTGTTATGGGTTACAGGGTAGATTTCCATTCAAACTCTAGTAGTTTTCATCTGAATCATAGTAAAGCTTCAGTTTTAAAATCAAACAAGATAATGGAACTCAAATATGGTTTATTAAAAGCAGATTTAAAACCCAAAGCTGTAAGATATCATCACTAAAGTTTGTCTACAGGAAATCAAAGGAAAATGTGATGAACCCAAGTATTATGAAAAAGCTAATTCAAATTCATAGCCTATATTCTTAATGCAAATCATGATTTTTAAAACAAAAGTGAAGAATTTTAGTTTAGTATTTAAAGGGAAATTTGCATTTGAATAAAAATTGAATTTTTACCAATTTCTTGTAAGTGAATCAATTTAAATTGCTGAAATTTGAGTTGAAGCAAGCCTAACCATTCATGATGTTGGGAAAAATACAAATTAATTTTTCTATCGCGTGAACTGGGAGTACGAGCTCGAATTAGGGTTTAGTTTTCGAAATTGATAGGGTCTGTAAACTTGATGCGTATGCCACCTTTGACGCATCGAGTTCGAAGATTTTGTGGGTGATGATGGCTTGGGGTGATGACGTACTATGGACGAAGTTGCTTGGTTTCTGGCAGCGTCAGGCGTCGTGGCGAGGCGTTGACAGGGACGAGTGGTGTTTCCAATTTATGTTACAGGTTGCGTGCTCGAACTCAATTTCGAATTCGAGATGATAATGGAATTGAGTGATCGGGGATTGAACTAGGGAGGATTTTTTTGACTTACTCATCGATGCAGCGACGCCTGAAGATCATCAACGGCGTCGTGCACGTATACGTGCACGAATTGATGACCTGGGAAAATTTGATTACCTGAAGCATTTCAGGTTTGCACTCGTGTGGGTTGACTCGAAGTTTTGATCGGGGAAATAGGGCAGAAACTCGAAGGGGGAATCGAGTGGCTTCAGGGTTGTATCGGGATGAAATTTGAACTTAAACAAATTTTGAAAAATTTTATTACACGGGTAGCTTTGGGGTGAAACTCGAAGCAGGAAGCGTTCGAACTCGAGCGTGACTCGGGGGAGCCTCGGGTTGGCCACCTGAAACAGCATATTCAGTTTGAAGCTTGTCGAAAACTTAAGTTTAAACAATTTTTATAAGCATTGTTTATAAAATGATGATCGTTTGTAAATGGAATGTGAAGTTAATTAAATAATGACTAAATAATTTATGATTTATAATTACTTTGTAGTTAATAATAATAAATAAATAAAAGCAAGTCAAAATTAAAATTGTAAATTAAGAATTGTTAATTTGATAATTTAAGTTGATTGATTCAAAATTGATAGTTACATTAAAATAATTTATTAAGAAATAATAAATTAATATGGTCAATTGAGATTTAATTAAATTGTAATTATAAATCATAAATCATCGTTTTAAAGTAATCAAGGAAAATAATAATATTTATATGGTTAATTTATTAAATCCCATTCACTTTGATTTGAAAACGATTAACTATCGCTGTGTACTATATTAATATTTCTGTTCTGATTGTGATGCTGTGTTATATAAATTGCCATGTACTGCATTGTGATTGTGATTCGTTCTGTATTGATGTGAAAACCCTGTTGCCCGTAAAACGGCATTTAAACCTCGATGCGACAGGGAATCGGATTTCAGTTGGTTATCCGAAACCCACATCGAACCTGTGAATATTTGTGAATGACATCCACATGTTTTAAAATATGACACTCACTATTCGAATTAGCCGGGAAAGGACCTTTGTGTCATAAAGCCCATTTCGAATATGTGATTCGACGTTATAGATAGCATTTGAAGACCGGTGTTGAAGACCGGGTATTTGCGAGAGCGATAGGATGACCTGTCGATTGACTCCGCACCGAGTTGCTCCGGTATAGAGTTCTCCATATGTGATGGGGAATCCGATCAGGATTGTGGATATCCGGATTGCAAGGACTTCTTTGGAAGTGACTTCGGTTCTGTTCGAGCCCGGAACAGACTTGTATGGATTGTATGTCTGACATTACAAATTGAGATATAAAGCCGATTTTTTTCAAATATATTTCTGTTGGTGGCGGAGAATTTATTCTCTTAGCTTAACACCCTTCTCTGAGACGTATGAGCTCAGAGGTTATATAGTTGAAGGTTATCAGTAATATATTCCCAATTTGGTAATGCGACATGCTGAGTGTTGCTGTGAAATGATCATTGTGTTGATCATTTGTGATAGGATCATTTGTTTGATCGTCTATCTTGGTGATCATTTCTATGATCATTTGTTGACCCAAAGCACAACTTTTGTATAAAGCGTGGCTTTGTGGACGAGACTTCGTCGGACCTCACACCCTGAAATGGTCGAAACAGGAAAGATGCGGCAAGGTTATTGGGGGTAGCACCCCTTAGGGTATGTGCATTTCCTTCTGGATAGAAGTGGTATCATGGTATGGAGCCCAGATACTTAACTTATGTTGATATCGCAGATATATATATATATATATATATATATATATATATGTGTGTGTGTGTGTGTGTATATATATGTATGTATATATATATATATATTATTTTTTGATTTGTTGCCGCAGATATATATATATATATATATATGTATATATATATATACATATGTATATATATACATATATACATACATAAATATATATATATATATGATTTTTTGAGTTGTTGCTGGGGCCTCGGTTAAAGGTTGGTTACAACCGGGAGATGACATACTCGTGTCAGTAGTTACCCAGTAGGGGTAAGCCGGCCTTGTGTTGGCAGAGATCCGGTTTGGTTCTCGGGGACGTCCTTCCAGAGGCGTTCTCATGTGGCAATGGGAAGTTCCTTGGCCTGACCATTTGTTGGAAATCCAATTCCCAATACGAAAACCTGTACGGTTTTAGTTGTAGAACCTGCCATTTACTTATGGTGGTCACCACTGTTTAGATGGTAGCTATAGTAGGCATAGTTCGAAATGTCTATGCTGGCTAAGATTAATATTCTATTTTCGAAATGATTTACTTCACTATGCACTAGTATAATATCAAAGAATTCTTTTCTCGTACCAAGCATATTTAACTATCATAAGAAGAAATCTCCTCCAATTCTGCGTTTGCATTGTGTGTGTGGCGGGAGGTCTTATGGTAGTTCCATTTTTAAAAGCATTCCGAAAATTCTTTTATAAATCTTGTTTTTATTTAAATGCAACTGTTTTTGTTTACTCATACCAGTCCCATGACTGATCCGGAGTTTATTGTTTTCTTTCCTAAACTCTGGGTGCCCATTATTTCCACACGGGCAGCCTAGTAGCAGGTTTCTGTATTTTGGAGTAGCAGTATTTTGGAGCTCTTATCTGGGAGATATCTTAGGAGCTTTTGGAGATTTCAGGTGTTAGCTTTTGGGAGTTCGTTATCATCTCTCTCATTTGAGGACTTTTGGATTTATGATTACTGTTGTATTGTCATGATGTTGTATTTGGAGTTGTGGTATATGTATTATGTACTCTGTTGCAGTATGGATATTATGTTGATGTTGTAACTGTGATGATATTTATGATATTGATTCTGTTCCGCTGTTTTATATTCATCTAATTGTTGTTATAAGCTCCGGCGATGCGAATTTGATGTTGTTTATCGAACATCGAGTTTGGGTCGTCACAAGTGGTATCAGAGCTGTTGGTTGGCAAGAACTTTAGCTACGGAGTATAACACATTAGATGGCTCATTAGAGATATGGTGAAGTATACCCTAGAATGAGTATAACCAAGACTGATACTTTAAATTTTCTTAGTCTGTTTATTTTTACTGCTGATATTCCTTAAGATATCTCGTCTGCATATCTAAATCAATTTTCTTACTAATTTCAGATAGTGGAAATGAGTGGACGCAGAGGAAGATCTAGGGGTCAAGGCAATGCTGCAGCACCTAATCAAATTCCCCCAGCCGCAGAAGCAGTAATAGAAATTCAGCAGCAGCCGGACTTGGCTGATTTATATAAGAAGTTCGAAAAGCTAGGTGGCAAACCGTTCATTGGCAAAGAGTCAATTATTGACGCTCAAGCTTGGGTGAGATCGTGTGAAAAGATTTTTAAAGGGCTAAAATTGCAGGATGAGCAGAAAAGACTTATAGCTTCTTGGCAACTCCAAGGAGAAGCTTCAGCTTGGTGGGAAACCATCATTATAGATGAACCCGAGGAAGAATTTACTTGGGATCGTTTTAAAGAAGTGTTTGAGAAACGTTACATGCCATCGGCGGGAGTTTCCAGAATGTATCAGGAATTTCTGGATTTGAAACAAGGAAGTTTATCGTTTGAAGAATACTTGAATAAATTCAGCGAACTATCTCGGTTTGGCCCGGAATTGCTAAACACACCTCTTAAGAAAAACGAAAGGTTTATCCGTGGTATGAACCAGAAATATCATGGAAGAATGACGGGTCATGTTAAAGAATCTTTTTTGGATTTAGTAGATATGGGTTATAGATACGCTACCCTTGATATACAAGAAGCAACTGTGGAGAAGGGTAATTCAGGTAGTCAAAATTATAAAAAGCGAAAATTTGGAGGCAAGAAACCTTGGCAAGGCAATGAGAAGAAGAGGAGCATTCAAGGAAGCACAACAGAAAATGTCACTTGTTACAACTGCAAAGAGAAGGGCCACTATTCAAATGACTGCCCAAAACCGAAGAAGCCAGCTAAAGAATGCTACAATTGTCATAAACCGGGACATTTAGTTAAAGATTGCCCAGTGATGAAGCCAACGCAGGTGGCAAAAGTCTATGCAATTAAGAAGGACCCCTCATCTTCAAAAGCTGATAAAGGGAAAAGTGTTTTGGAAGGTAATCTTACTATTAATAATAGAACTGTTAGAGTTTTATTTGATACAGGAGCTTCACATAGCTTTATCTCCCAACAAACCGTAAATGAATTGGGACTTGAAACTAAATTTGCTAACGATCTTATTTGCGTGAAAAATCCGGTTGGAGGTCCCGCAAATCTTTGTTCATATTGTAAGAGAGTTCCTATTTCATATGCTAGCTATAAATTTCCTATCAACCTTTATGTCCTCGAATTTGACGAATTTGAAATCTTACTCGGTATGAACTGGTTATCGAGATACGAAGCTATATTGGAGTGTAGTGATCGGACAGTTTTAATCAAAACGAGTTTTGGAAATTTTATTGAAATCTCTTGTGAGAATCCAAGTCCAAGGAGTGACAGATTGATGTATAATTTGGGAAATCTTGAACCCACTTTGCAGTCTATACCTGTTGTTCGGGATTTTTCCGACGTATTTGAAGAAGTGAAATCTTTACCTCCTCATCGAGAAATAGAATTCCGAATCGATCTTGTACCTAATACTCGTCCTGTTGTTCACGCAAGTCGCAGGATGGCACCCAGGGAAAAGATTGAATTGGTTCATCAAACTGATGAGCTACGAGCAAAAGGATTAATTCGACCCAGTGTTTCTGAATGGGGGTCAGCCGTCGTATTTGTTGCTAAATCAGACGGATCTTTGAGATTGTGTGTAGATTACCGCGATCTAAATAAACAAACTCTCAAGAATAAATTTCCACTGCCCAGGATTGATGATCTATTCGACCAACTTCATGGCGCTCGTTTCTTTTCAAAAATGGATCTAGCCCAAGGATTCCATCAACTACGAATCGCCGAAGATTGTGTCCATTTGACTGCTTTCAGAGGTCCTAATATGTTCTATGAATGGTTAGTTATGCCTTTCGGGCTAACCAATGCTCCAGCATACTTCGTAGATCTTATGACTCGTGTGTTTCGGGAAGTTCTGAATAAATTTGTGCTCGTATTCATTGATGATATTTTGATCTATTCTAAGACTAAAGAAGAGCATGCCGAACATCTTAAAATCGTATTGGAAATATTGAGGAGAAATGTTCTATATGCAAAATTTTCCAAATGCCACTTCTAGGTCAATGAAGTCAAATTCCTTGGCCATATAGTTAATGAAGAAGGAATTTCAGTAGATCCTAGCAAAATTTCCGCTATTCTTGATTGGAAACAACCCACTACTCCAAGAGAAGTTCGAAGCTTTTTGGGTTTAGCAGGCTATTACCGGAAATTTGTTCAAGATTTTTCTAAGTTGGCTAGTCCGTTGACTAAGTTAACAATGAAAAATGCAAAGTTCATTTGGACTTCAGAATGTGAAGAAGTTTTTCAAGAGTTGAAAAAGAGATTGACCACTGCTCCTGTTCTCACTATTGTTAACGGGAACCGAGGCCTATCTGTCTATACTGATGCATGTGGTGAAGGGGTAGGTGCAGTATTAATGCAAAATGGAAAGGTGGTTGCCTACACGAGTAGACAATTACGTCCGCATGAGAAGAACTACCCGACGCACGATTTGGAACTTTTGGCTGTTGTTTTCGCTTTGAAAATATGGCGACACTATCTTCTGGGTAAGAATCTTTTCAGATTTCTTAACAATTTATGAAACTAACTTAACTAAAGAAATATACTTAATAAACTCTTTTTGTTTTAGGTGAAAAATTCGAATTATTCACCGAGCATAAATCCTTGAAATATCTTTTCACCCAGAAGGATCTGAATCTGCGACAACAACGTTGGTTGGAATTTCTGGCATCTTATGACTTAGATATTTTGTATACGCCGGGGAAAGCCAATGTGGTTGCTGATGCTTTAAGCAGAAGTTATGCTGTTCTTGCTTATATTGTTATCACTCCTACTCTTCTCAAAAGGATTGCAAGACGGCAGAAAGAAGATGAGTTTCTTCGAGGAATCCATAAAAGAATATGCCAGGGTGAAGACACTAGTTTTGAAATAGATAATAGAGAAGTTTTAAGGATGAAGGGCAGAATTTGTGTCCCTGACATTCCAGAATTGAAACGTGAAGTATTGGACGAATGCCACAAGTCAAAATTCAACATCCATCCAGGAGTCAACAAAATGTATCGAGATGTTAAAAGGACATTCTGGTGGAAAACGATGAGGAGAGACATATCTATTTATGTGAGTCGCTGTGCTACTTGTCAGCAGATCAAGAGTGACCAAAAGAAAGTGGCCGGTTCACTTCAACCTTTGGAAATACCGAAATGGAAGTGGGATCAGGTATCGATGGATTTCATCGACGGATTTCCACGAACCAAGAAAGGTAGTGAAGCGATTTGGGTTATTGTGGACCGTCTAACCAAAAATGCTCATTTCATTCCAGTTAAATCTACTCGGACCGCGGCAAGCTTGGCAGGTATATATATAAAGGAAATTGTTCGCCTCCATGGTATTCCCAGTAGTATAGTGAGTGATCGTGATCCGATCTTCACTAGTAGATTTTGGGAAGCATTTCAGGACGCATTGGGAACAAAATTAAATTTCAGCACTGCTTATCACCCACAATCTGATGGGCAGACTGAAAGGGTCAATCGAATTTTAGAAGACCTACTGCGTGCTTGTGTTCATGATTTTGGTGGTTCTTGGGAGGACCATTTGCATCTGGTTGAATTCTCTTATAACAACAGTTATCAGGCCAGTATAGAAATGGCTCCTTTCGAAGCTTTATATGGTCGTCTGTGTCGATCACCTACATGCTGTATCGAATCAGGTGATAGACTTATTCTTGGACCAGATATGATAAAAGAAGCCACTGAGAAGGTAGACTTTATTTGAAAGAAGTTATTAACTCCCAAAGCCGTCAGAGGAGCTATTATGACCGTCGAAGGAGAAATTTGGAATTTCAAGTTGGAGATTCTGTATTTCTGAAAGTATCTCCGATGCGGGGTGTATTGAGATTCGGGAAAACTGGAAAGTTGGCACCGCGTTATATTGGTCCTTTCCTATTCTGGAAAGGATTGGTTCTCTAGCATATAGAGTGCAGTTACCCAGCTGGTTGTCTGGCGTACATGATGTGTTCCATATTTCTAACCTTCGGAAATATGTGCACGATCCAGATGATATTATTGAAGAAGCTGCTCAGCAGGATCTAGAAATCACTCCTAACTTGGCAGTTAGAAGGTAACCGATAAAAATTGTTGATCATGATGAGAAGCGATTAAGAAACAAGATTGTGAAATTGGTCAAAGTTAAATGGAGTGGCGATCCAAAGGACTGTACTTGGGAGACCGAAGATAATATGAAGAAATCGTATCCCAATTGCAGAATTGACATCTCGACTTAAAAATGTAAGTCATTTCCTTGTTTCTGAATTCGTATATTATTTGTTTACGTTTCTCTCTCTTTC
Organism: Allium cepa; assembly: GCA_030765085.1. Classification (NCBI taxonomy): domain Eukaryota; kingdom Viridiplantae; phylum Streptophyta; class Magnoliopsida; order Asparagales; family Amaryllidaceae; genus Allium; species Allium cepa. The sequence goes on along the minus strand of CM060944.1, from coordinate 381,251,352 downwards.
AATTTCGAGGATGAAATTTTCTTAAGGAGGGGATATTGTAACATCCCGAAAATTTTGCATTAAAAATTTAGTAATATATTTGAACTTTTTTAAATTTAAATTGAAAAGTTATAAAGAAATAAAATATTGAAATAAAATTTCATAGTTATTTAATGTTAATAACTAAAACAACTTTTCCTTTTAATAAAGTAAAATAAGAAATAGTGATAGATGAGCTTTTAATAGAAGAAAATTGTAAAGCAAGTTATGATGAAATTATAAAATTTAAATCACATAATTATAATCTAACATTTAAACAAATAAACTAAGACAACAAATTTTAATGAAGAAATATAAAACTGTAAAAGAAAACACACACTTTCATAAACCAATATGAAGACATAAGAAAGCAAAACACTTTCAATTAGCTATGTAAACCAATAAGTAGACATAAGAAAAACAAAATTTTTAAACAAAACAACACATACATATAAAAAGAAAACAAAACTCTTCCATTTAACAAAATAAAGAAGTACTTCCACAACTATAAAATAAGAAGGCTGTAACATGAAAAGGGGGCATGAACATTACACTACATGCTTCCAATAAATGCTTTCATTTAATGCCCTTTACTCTAGTAACCTCAAGCAAGATATCAACTGTAAATCAATGCTTCATTTAATGTTATTACTGCATAGCAGATCTAAAAGCATGGTTTAGTTTTTTTTTATACTTTAACTTGTACTTGCTTTGGTAGACTCAGCCTATCCTTTCACCTGCACACCATCCTTCTTATATACATACACACATTCATATTTATTTCATCTCGTTCAAAACAAAGATAGTAAACAAAAGAAAACATCATATTTCATAAATTCAAAAGCATTCAAGTGAGCAAAACAGAAAATAAAAAGAAGTTAAAAACCAAACCAGAGAGGAGATTCAAATCTGCAGTTCAAAGGAAACCCATATAGTCTCTGTTTCAACCATATAAAGGTGAGTAAACAACAACTTAAAAGCTTTAAGTTAACTGTAAATATGATTCTTTGTTTCATGGCATTGTATATGTTTATCTTGAAATATAGTTTGGTAAATATATATATAGATATACAGGTTACTCTGCATATATTCCTTCTCTGTTATGGGTTACATGGTAGATTTCCATTCAAACTCTAGTAGTTTTCATCTGAATCATAGTAAAGCTTCAGTTTTAAAATCAAACAAGATAATGGAACTCAAATATGGTTTATTAAAAGCAGATTTAAAACCCAAAGTTGTAAGATATCATCACTAAAGTTTGTCTACAGGAAATCAAAGGAAAATGTGATGAACCCAAGTATTATGAAAAAGCTAATTCAAATTCATAGCCTATATTCTTACTGCAAATCATGATTTTTAAAACAAAAGTGAAGAATTTTAGTTTAGTATTTAAAGGGAAATTTGCATTTGAATAAAATTGAATTTTTACTAATTTCTTGTAAGTGAATCAATTTAAATTGCTGAAATTTGAGTTGAAGCAAGCCTAACCATTCATGATGTTGGGAAAAATACAAATTAATTTTTCTATTGCGTGAATTGGGAGTACGAGCTTGAATTAGGGTTTAGTTTTCGAAATTGACAGGGTCTGTAAACTTGATGCGTACGCTACCTTTGACGCATCGAGTTCGAAGATTTTGTGGGTGATGATGGCTTGGGGTGATGACGTACTATGGACGAAGTTGCTTGGTTTCTGGCGGCGTCAGGCGTCGTGGCGAGGCGTTGACAGGGACGAGTGGTGTTTCCAATTTATGTTACAGGTTGCTTGCTCGAACTCAATTTCGAATTCGAGATGATAATGGAATTGAGTGATCGGGGATTGAACTAGGGAGGATTTTTTTGACTTACTCATCGATGCAGCGACGCCTGAAGATCATCAACGGCATCGTGCACGTATACGTGCACGTATACGTGCACGAATTGATGACCTGGGAAAATTTGATTACCTGAAGCATTTTAGGTTTGCACTCGTGTGGGTTGACTCGAAGTTTTGATCGGGGAAATAGGGCAGAAACTCGAAGGGGGAATCGAGTGGCTTCAGGGTTGTATCAGGATGAAATTTGAACTTAAACAAATTTTGAAAAATTTTATTACACGGGTAGCTTTGGGGTGAAACTCGAAGCAGGAAGCGTTCGAACTCGAGCGTGACTCGGGGGAGCCTCGGGTTGGCCACCTGAAACAGCATATTCAGTTTGAAGCTTGTCGAAAACTTAAGTTTAAACAATTTTTATAAGCATTGTTTATAAAATGATGATCGTTTGTAAATGGAATGTGAAGTTAATTAAATAATGATTAAATAATTTATGATTTATAATTACTTTGTAGTTAATAATAATAAATAAATAAAAGCTAATTAAAATTAAAATTGTAAATTAAGAATCGTTAATTAGATAATTTAAGTTGATTGATTCAAAATTGATAGTTACATTAAAATAATTTATTAAGGAATAATAAATTAATATGGTCAATTGAGATTTAATTAAATTGTAATTATAAATCATAAATCATCGTTTTAAAGTAATCAAGGAAAATAATAATATTTATATGGTTAATTTATTAAATCCCATTCACTTTGATTGGAAAACGATTAACTATAGCTGTGTACTATATTAATATTTCTATTCTGATTGTGATGCTGTGTTATATAAATTGCCATGTACTGCATTGTGATTGTGATTCGTTCTGTATTGATGTGAAAACCCTGTTGCCCGTAAAATGGCATTTAAACCTCGATGCGACAGGGAATCGGATTTCAGTTGGTTATCCGAAACCCACATCGAACCTGTGAATATTTGTGAATGACATCCACATGTTTTAAAATATGACACTCACTATTCGAATTAGCCGGGAAAGGACCTTTGTGTCATAAAACCCATTTCGAATATGTGATTCGACGTTATGGATAGCATTTGAAGACCGGTGTTGAAGACCGGGTATTTGCGAGAGCGATAGGATGACCTGTCGATTGACTCTGCACCGAGTTGCTCCGGTATAGAGTTCTCCATATGTGATGGGGAATCCGATCAGGATTGTGGATATCCGGATTGCAAGGACTTCTTTGGAAGTGCCTTCGGTTCTGTTCGAGCCCGGAACAGACTTGTATGGATTGTATGTCTGACATTACAAATTGAGATATAAAGCCGATTTTTTTCAAATATATTTCTGTTGGTGGCAGAGAATTTATTCTCTTAGCTTAACACCCTTCTCTAAGACGTACGAGCTCAGAGGTTATATAGTTGAAGGTTATCAGCAATATATTCCCAATTTGGTAATGTGACATGCTGAGTGTTGCTGTGAAATGATCATTGTGTTGATCATTTGTGATAGGATCATTTGTTTGATCGTCTATCTTGGTGATCATTTCTATGATCATTTGTTGACCCAAAGCACAGCTTTTGTATAAAGCGTGGCTATGTGGACGAGACTTCGTCGGACCTCACACCCCGAAATGGCCGAAACAGGAAAGATGCGGCAAGGTTATTGGGGGTAGCACCCCTTAGGGTATGTGCATTTCCTTCTGGATAGAAGTGGTATCATGGTATGGAGCCCAGATACTTAACTTATGTTGATATCGCAGATATATATATATATATGATTTTGTGATTTGTTGCTGGGGCCCCGGTTAAAGGTTGGTTACAACCGGGAGATGGCATACTCGTGTCAGTAGTTACCCAGTTAGGGGTAAGCCGGCCTTGTGTTGGCAGAGATCCGGTTTGGTTCTCGGGGACGTCCTTCCAGAGGCGTTCTCATGTGGCAATGGGAAGTTCCTTGGCCTGACCATTTGTTGGAAATCCAATTCCCAATACGAAAACCTGTACGGTTTTAGTTGTAGAACCTACCATTTACTTATGGTGGTCACCACTGTTTAGATGGTAGCTATAGTAGGCATAGTTCGAAATGTCTATGCTGGCTAAGATTAATATTCTATTTTCGAAATGAATTACTTCACTATACACTAGTATAATATCAAAGAATTCTTTTCTCGTACCAAGCATATTTAACTATCATAAGAAGAATCTCCTCCAATTCTGCGTTTGCATTGTGTGTGTGGCGGGAGGTCTTATGGTAGTTCCATTTTTAAAAGCATTCCGAAAATTCTTTTATAAATCTTGTTTTTATTTAAATGCAACTGTTTTTGTTTACTCATACCAGTCCCATGACTGATCCGGAGTTTATTGTTTTCTTTCCTAAACTCTGGGTGCCCATTATTTCCACACGGGCAGCCTAGTAGCAGGTTTCTGTATTTTGGAGTAGCAGTATTTTGGAGCTCTTATCTGGGAGATATCTTAGGAGCTTTTGGAGATTTCAGGTGTTAGCTTTTGGGAGTTCGTTATCATCTCTCTCATTTGAGGGCTTTTGGATTTATGATTACTGTTGTATTGTCATGATGTTGTATTTGGAGTTGTGGTATATGTATTATGTACTCTGTTGCAGTATGGATATTATGTTGATGTTGTAACTGTGATGATATTTATGATATTGATTCTGTTCCGCTGTTTTATATTCATCTAATTGTTGTTATAAGCTCCGGCGATGCGAATTTGATGTTGTTTATCGAACATCGAGTTTGGGTCGTCAAAAAAATAATTTCAGTGATGGCGGCCGCATCATCGACATTCATTTTCGAGTTTCGAAGTGGAGAGACCACTCAGTAGCTTTGCTATAGTTTTGTTTTAAAATGAAATTTATTTGAATATCTTAAGTATGATTTGAATTATAATATATACATAGGTATATGATTATTGATTTGATTGATATATATAGTATATACATATATATATATTTATCCCTAATTGTTTGAAGTTAATCGGAAATTTAATTCTTAAATTTTATGTTAAAGGGTGATTTCAATTATAAAATGAAGCCAAATTTTTGAATAAATATTTAAACTTAAACTAATTGAATTAGAAAATTTACTTGTATAATATCCAATTACATTTAGACATAACTTACCTAAATTACTCAAAAGTTAACTATGTAATTGAATAGTAAACAATATAAAATGATATTAAAAGAATTATTTAAATGATTTGAGTGGGTATAATAAGTGACAATCTACTTAATCTATGTGATAAGATATATTAAGTGGAATAAATTTAATAATAATTTGGGAAAAGAAAGAATTAATTGGTTGAATAAAACAAAATTATAATAAATGTTTATATACTTAATTATAAAAATGTTAATAGTGATAAATAGAATAATAAGATAATGAGCAGATAAATATGAATTCAGAAATAGTTAAAAATTGAATTATAAGTGAAATTAACTTAAGTGAAATCAAAAGGAGTTAAACCAAGTTGTTAAATATTAATTTGTTTAAATTGGAATTTATAAGGTTTTAAATTAATTTTTTTCATTTTGTGTTTTAATCTAATTTTCTTTCTGGTTGTTTCTATTCTCCTACCTCCTTCCTTTTTGAGGACGAAAAGTTTTGAGTGAGGGAGAGTGTAACGACCCGTAAATTTAAATGGTATTAATAACGTAATTAACAGAATTTTTGTGAAATTTTAAATAATTAAAATTGGAATTAAGAATTTAATATTTGGAATACGTCTACTTATAGCAAATGGTAAATTTCCATCAGATAATATGGAAGTTTATTTTATTGTGTAAATTTAATTCCAACTTAAATCGGTTAATATATTTGATAATAATATGTTATCCAAATTTGAATATTTTTATATAATAAATTTGTAAATCATCTTCTGAGTGAGATGTCATATTTCGTTTCTCCAAATTTGGACCGTTATTGCTCGTTTATCATAGTTTCGGCGTATTAGCAACATTTTCGGTACCGATTATCGACTTTTAATAGGTTGATCGTACCACTGATATCTGTGTACCGTTTTGATTGTCTCGTCATGCTGATCTCTACAGTACACTCATTTGTGTGTCAAAATCCGGGAGATAGCGAAATCTATGGAAACGATTCCGTATCGGTACCAGGTTTTGTGACTTTTTACTTCTTTTGTCCAGTCAATATTCCACTGTTCAGAATCAAGCTGTAACGACCCGTATTTTACGTATCGATAAATCGTAGAATTTGTAGGCCGTTAGTGTTGTTTGTGTTGCCTCTAGCTTGAGTCGTTTAGAAGTTAACCCGAGTGCAAGAGTTGAGTCGTGACCGACTCATAGGATAGGTCGTGCACAAGCTACGACTTAAATAAGTTGACCGACCCATAGATAAGTCGTAGACGACTTAAGGGAATGGACCGAGTTAAGGGTTAGAACGGCGTAGTAGTTGCCGACTTAAGAAGAGAGGCGAGATAGGGGTCAAGTGATGAGTCGTGACCGACTCATAGAGGGCCGACTCATAGGTTTAGACGAGTCAAGGGGGGTGACCGACTTATAGAAGCAGCGATTTATAGGTTAAGTCGTGCACGAGTTACGACTCATAGGAGGGGCGGCTTATAGGTTTGGCCGAGATAAGGATAGATCGACCTAAGATAGTGACCGACTCATGGGTTAGCGGCTTAAGGGGCTAAGGCTTAGGTCGTGGGGTCTTGAGTCGGTAGGGGCTGGGGTCGGCAGGGTGTTGTCTCGTGATGTTGTTGAGTCGTGTGAATGGCTTGTGCTAGGTCGGCATGGCAATGAGTCGTGAACGACTCATGGTAAGTCGGCTGTGTTGAGTCGGCATGGGGATGAGTCGGGGACGACTCAGGAGTTGGGTCGGCGACGACTTAGAGCGACGACTCATGGTTGGTTCAGCCTATAAATAGAGGGGTTTGGCTCACTTTTTGGCACCGGTTTTTGAAGCAACGAAGTGCTGCCATTTTGGGAACTCGACTACAACATTTCTTCGTCTTCTTTTCTCCATTCCAATCTAATTCTAACATCCATCCAAGATCGAAGATTTAGATTGAAGATTCAAGTGCCAAAGTTGAAGATCTCCATCCGTTTGAGCTAGATTTCATCGATTGAGGCGAGATATTGCCGGATCAAGCCTTGATCTCCGCTGTCCTGATCTGAAGTGTTTAGTTTTTCATAGTGTTTGGGTGATTTGGTGAGTGGTAGTTATCTCTCACGCGGATCCAAAGGAGTATATTGGATTGGTGACTTGTTGGAGTGTTGTAGTTAGTAATTTTGTGCGTTTTTCTTAGATCCAAGTGTAGATCCATGGTTTTTGAAGATGTTTACTTATGCAAGTTCATTTAACAAGTATTAGAGACAAAACCCATGTTTTATATTTGATAGATCTATGTTAAAAACCTATGAATCATGCATGTTGGACTTATGCTCATTTATTTACGAAATTGCCATTATGGTTAATATTGCTTATTAGATCTTGGTTGAATGATTGATTGCTTGAATGTATGATTGATTTGATTGTTTCCAAGTTAGCTAGTAGTTGATTTGGAACAAGATGATTGAAGATGATTCAAAAGCCACGGAAGAAGGCTCTTGAATGGTGAAAGCTGCTTAAGGCATATGTAGCGGATGTTGAAGCTCATATGTATGGATTGGATGATGTTGAGATGGAACTTTGCCATGATGCGATGAGGCAAACCATGTTGTTGAGTTTAGACTTTGCTTTGATGCGATGAAGCGAAGTATGATGTGAGTCTTGGCTTAATCCAGGCAGGGATCATTCCAAGCATGTTGATAACTTGAAGGGTAGTTCAAGTTGGTTGATAATGGATTGTTCAAGAGGTAGCTTGAGCTTGTATGAGGATAGTCGTCAAGAAGGATGGCTAGGAGGCTTGGATCTCATCGTTGTTGAAGGTTCTAGCATGCTCAAAAGCAAGAGTACATGGGGCGCCCATAACGACTACAGGTAGGTAGTCGGGACACCCAAAAGACTACAGGTAGGTAGTTGAGTACTCTGGGCAAAGTAGATAAGTCCTAGGCACAAGGCAGTGTGCGGAGTTATGGTTAGAACCGGGGTTACCATTAGCCCTCGACAGATGGTCATTCAACTAACGGTGAAATCGAGGCAAGGATAACAGTGATAGCCAGGGTCATGGATGTTTGGTTGTATTATCATTCGGCTTCAAGAGCGGTGTTTTCTGGGTGCTTATCTGATCTTGGTTTAGGCCTTGGGGGTTTGTATTTGGAAAACATCGTTCTTGACTCGAGTGGTTATTGTTTTACTTTAATTGTCTATGTTGTTATGCTTGCTTCTCCTTAGTGTATGTCCGCGGGCTATCACTGTAGAAAGAGGTGGAGTGGGATGGTTTGGTTCCTATTCCTTTTATCCTTTATGCTCTTTTGGTATGTTTGATAGTTAATTTACTGCTCACTAAGACTTTGTCTGACTCAAGGTTTTTATGTCTCCTCTTATTACCTTGGGCTGTTCATCCATGTTGGGATGGGCAGACTAGGTAGCAGGTGACAGGTGCTGTTCTTGGAGTTCTTCGCTGATGATGACGAAGACGAGTAGGAGGCTATGCATATTATTTCTTATTATATGTACTGGGTATCCGCTGCTGTATTTGATTGAGTGTTATGTAGTGAGGCCTTGATGTATGGATGATTCATGTTTTGTATAAAACTACTGTGGTGCTTATATGATGATTTTTCTGTTATGAAGCTTCACTATATATATTTCTCTATTGTATTTTATCCATGCGCTGTGAGTAGTACGATAGAGTTTGTTGTTTTATTTATCCTGACTATCGTCCATGGCTACCTGGCACGCCTTTCAGCGCATTATTCCCTTGTTTTGGTGCGGGAGTCATGGGCGGTCGTCACACAAGCCCTTTGTTATAAATATTTTCTAAATTTCGTATCTGACTATTACTATCCCACCTCTTCAAATTCAAATCGGTTGTCCTTTCATTGTTTTTGGTTCTTGTTGCTTAGAAATAAAAGTGAATATATGATGTAAACAAAACTATAGAATGTCATTTTGCTTTCGTGTCCTCTTCTCCTCCCTCTCCTTCCTTTCCAATCTACGCATACACTTCTTCTACCGATTCACCAAAACTCCATCATGCCTATACCGAGCAAACCCAAATCCAACCGAACTCCTCCCCTCTCCTCCCTCCTTTGCCTGTTTCTTCTAGCAACCGAACAACAACCCGACTGCACCCAAACGCATCAGCCGAGTACCCTGACCACCGAACTGCCTCGCATCATCTCCTCCACCAATTGCCACCACTGAAACCTTAATTCGCCATGGCATCAACACCCGAGCCACCGATGCCATTAACCTCGAGTCGTCCCCACCCGCTAACTCCGCCTTATTTCTTCGGCCGCCGCGAGCAGCTCACCCACGTCCTCCCTTTCTCCAGCTAGCCAACTCCTCCACCGAGCTCCTCTCCAACTGCTTGCTTGTGCCTCCCCCTCGTGTCTGTTGCTTGTGCCTGCGTGCATCTCTGTTACATGTAGGTAATATATAAACAATATATATATACTGTTTTATAAATCTTGTGTTAAGTGTAGTTTAAAAACATATATAGTTATGTATATAATATATTGCTTAGATATGAAGTTTTCTTCGACCCGTAATATATATTTGATTGTATGTGTATATGCTAGTATCTATATATATTATATGTTAGTTATATAACAATACATATTTATACATATTAATATATAGGCTGAGTTTAGATGAATAGTTGATATATATATATATATATATATAGCACTTTTGTTTTAGTAACTGTAGAAAAGTTCAAAATGTATACTACAAGATCTGTTTATATATATATAGGGTTATATGAAGTTTATATATAATTTATATTACCTATTGAGCATATGTAAGTTATATAAATTATATAATAGGTAATAATTGTTGCTATATATTGATTTTATTTCATTACGTTATCTTATATGTTGCGTGCATAGATATGTTATTACATTATATATACTTTAAGAATATCTGGGTTTTATAACTTGTTGATATTTTTATTTTTATGTATAGGTTCTGTTTATATAACGTGTGTGTATATATATATATGTTAGTTAAATAATATGTTTACAATATGAGTTCATAAAGGCTGAGTCCATATATATATTTAAGTTGTTGCATTCAAAAAGTTAGTATATACATATGTATTGTTTGCTAGTACTTGATATATACGGTGTTACAGTAAATTTTATTATATAAGTTTATATTGTACCATATAACATGTTGTTAGCACATATAAGTCTTAATAGTGTTATATATGTTATTATATAACTTATACTGATATATTGTTTGGGTCTCCATATATATTTGTGTATGTATTGAGTCTACATACATTTTGAGTAACATGAATGTAGTTGTTTGCACATATAAATAGCTTATACCTATTTTGTTTACACACACACACACACTTTTTGGATTTAAGTTGATTTTATCAATACTAATTTTTATAACAAATATTGTTTTAAATATAGCATATAATTTATTTTTATATATGTTTCACTTTAGTATTTGAGTTTTAGTTTAAAACAATGGATTTTGAAATTCATATATATATTTAATTTAATGTATGTTTGGATTTAGAATTTGAGTTTATATATATTGTTATGTAAATAAGTTCACTTGTACCATATATCTACATTGATTCAGTTCTGATTTGATTTCGTCTATTCCTATTTATCAATTTTGCTTGTCGATATGGCCAATCTAGCTTTGATTTGGAAGTTATGCTTACATTTCCTAACTCAATTTCTTTGTATATTCTCTCTAGCCTCGAAAGGTGAGCGATTACTCATGATGAATGTTCTTATATCTATTAAATTTGATTTCAATTGAAATGGCAATTGAAATATGCTGCTGTTAGTTATTTACACTGCTATATATATGTTATTATCTGTATTTGTTCACTTGTGACATCTGACATCATTATCCACTATTTATGTTGATGATATATGCCTGTTATATTATTATCATATCTATTCTCACTCTGCAAGTTCCCTGTTAGTTTAGAATTCTTTATGGGTTGAAATGTTACATACACGAACGATTTGTAGAATATGAGAAATTCAATATTGGTTGAAATGATAAACCCAAGCGATTTTCATTGAATTGAATTTGGGATTGCGGGATGAAATGATATATACCCATATATATTTAAATTACGGATTAAAATGATAAATATCTTTATCACTCGATCATAGGATAGAAAATTATATACAGACACCGTTGGTCTATATATAAATATTCTGAAAATGATTTCTATGGTTTAGAAAAAGAAATTTATGGTTAATAAATATTGATTTTAAGATATTATATGTAAATGTATTTTTTATAAAGTTTTAAAATTTAGATTTTCAAATTTATATGTTTTGAAATTGTATAGTTATAAATTAATTTTGAAATTATAAATTATTAGAATTTATTTATAATTTTACTATTTTTAGAATATATAAATAGATTTAATATATATAAATAAATTTAATAAGTTTTTTAAATATTTATTTAAAATTATATATTTAAAATAGATTTTAGAATGATGTTATAAGTTAAGACTGGAGTGATAAATTTGAATTTATTTGGAATTGTACTTAATTAAGAATTTTATTTAATTAAATCGATTTGAAACTTTTTGAATTTGAGATTGTAAAGGATACGATTTTATAACTTGATTTTGATTAAAAGTGGTTTAAAGGAATATTTCAAATTTATATAAATTGAAATGGTATATATAGTTTTATTTAAATTTGAAATTTGAAGTTTTATTTAAATATTATTTGAATGATTAAGTAAATATTTCAAAACAAATAATAGTGAAGTGAATTTGATATATATATATATATATATATATATATATATATATATATATATGAAATTATCAAATTTAGTTTTGAAATTTTAGAATATTTAAAGCTTTGAAATATATTGAAATTGAAACAGATTATTTTTTGGTTCAAATCTGTATTTGAAATTGATATAATTTGAAATGGTTTATAAAGAAATTGATTTGAGCTGAGATTGATGATTTGAGATTGAATTAAATTTGAATATTGGAATTTGAGTTGATTGAATCGATTTGTGAAATTTAAGGAAGCTATTTTACTATGTAAAGTATTTTTAAATTTTATCTACAATTATTTATATATTTTACTTTATAAATTATTTTTAATAATTTTTTAATATAAACTATTTTTAATATAAATTATTTTTAATATAAACTATTTTAATATAAACTACTTTTAATATAAAATATTTTTAATATAAACTATTTTAATATACTAATTTTTTTAATATAAACTATTTTAACTTATAACTGTTTTATATAAATTATTTTATTTTATATACTATTATTAATATCTAAACTTTTTAAAGGAAAGTGTTATAGTTTCCAAAGCATTGTGATTTCAAGGTATTATGATTTCAAAATGTTTTGATTTAGAAAGTGGTATAACTTTGAAAGTGCTATGATTTGAAAAATGGATATATTTGAAATGGAAATGATATCATATTGTTATATTTTTGAAATGGCAATGATATTTTGGTTTGAAGTGTAAACTATTTTGAAATGACAGCGGTGTTATAATAATGATTGGTTGTTAAAGAGACCAGGATCGGGATTGTCATACTCTCAGCCAATACTGAAAACCCCTTTAACAACTGTGTACACATTGGAGATTCTAGAATGAAGTATGATGGTGGCGACGATCCCATGTGATGCATTGTAACATCCCGCCTTTTTGTACGCTTTAAAATCGACGATAAACCACACACGTTAGACTTAAACCATATAGAAGGGCGGATTGTTATTGGGGTGAATAAGAAAAAACAGAGAGAAAAAAAAACAGAATCTCACAGCAGAATGACAAAATATAGTAATCAAATAACAGTTCATGAAGCTATTTTACAATACATTTGATTATACTTATACAACACATATCAGAGTTACACATACCATAGAATAATAAATAATGCAGCGAAACAGTATGAATGTTGTGGAATAATATAATAAATAATAGTAATGAAATCTCCATCTTCATCCTTCAGAAGTAAAGTCTTCGAATCCTGAAATGCTTAGACTGACCGAGCGAATAGAAAAGACAAAACACTCGAGTCAGAACTAAAAGATCTTATATAAGCTAAATCAATGGTAAATAATATGAGTGGAACAGCGTCAGAGATGTTTACGGGTTTGACATCTCCTATCCAGTGTCTAACGTGAGTGCAGTAACTTAAGAGATGCTCGGGATTCACATCTCCTAAGAATCCATTAAACTATTTACTATGTAGTAATATTTCGCTATTATAATAATGTCTATAGTAAAATAAACTTACTTTTAAATAGCATTAAGGCTTTACATTTTCCGCCTTAACATGTAATGGTGCCAATAGTCTATACAGTACCGTAATACCTCCTGATCAGGAGGCTACTAGAGGATACTCCATAGGTACAACACAAATCAAACTTGTACAAGGCACGCTAGGGTAGGTGACACGACACACAAGGCAATGCCAGGGTAGATATACCAATTACGCATCCGGGCCGGTGGTAACGCGTAGCAGCCACTACCGCCCACCTTTAGTCACACCCCTAAAATCAAAATCAAAAGTGGCCACCGAATCAATCCAAAAATCATAGTATAATATTGAAGGAGTGTGTCCGATAAGAGGGGATACCTCCTTGTCCCGAGAATCGCTCCTGCTTTAGCCACCTTATGCCAACTCACGGGAGTCGGGTCCACGTATATACCTTAATAGTACATCGCCACCATCCTACTTCATTCTGGAATCTCCACTGTGTACACGGTTGTTAAAGTGGTTTTCGGAGTTGGCAGAGAGTATGACAACTTCCGATCCCGGTCTTTTTGATAACCAAACGTTATTATAACACCGCGGTCATTTTCAAAATAGTTTATACTTTAAAACCAAAATATCATTGCCTTTCCAAAACCCAAATCAATACGATATCATTTTATTTCAAATATATCCTTTTCTAAAATCATAACCCTTTCAAAGTTATAACATTTCGAAATAAAAACATTTGAATATTACCTTGAAAATCATAACTTTGAACATAACTTCCACCACTTAAATGGTTTAAATATTTAAAATACTTTATATAATAAAATAGCCTCTTTAATTCCTAAATAAACTCCCAAATAATAAACTTCAATTCAATCCCATTTTCAAATAAATTATTCCAAATTATATCGATTTCTAAACAGATTTGATGCATAAAATAAACCATTCCAAATTCAATATATTTCCAACTTTAAATATTCAACAATTTCACAACTGAGTTTGGAAATTTCATACATACATATCAAATTCAATTTTCTATTATTTAGTTTTGAAATATTTTTACTTAATAAATCCATTATCATTTAAATAAATCCCAAATTACAAATAACTAAATATTTCCTTAAATTTATTTATACTTGAAATACTCCTTCAATTCACCTTAACTCAAAAATCAAGTTATAACAATCATACCTTTTTAAAATTTCCAATTTATTAAATTTCACATCAACTTATTTGAGTTAATTCTAAAATAAATTCAGTTTCAAATAAATTCCCAATTTATCTTCTAACATTAATTTATTTGAATCATTATAGACTCTATATATTACATATGATTTAAATACTTAACCATATTATCTTCCATAAAATTAAACTTTATTATTAAACTTATTTTATATAAAACAAATTATACATAGTTCAAAATCAAGAATAAAATAACATTATATAATATTTGAAAATCAATATTTATATAAAACCATATACTTCTTTACAAAACCATAGAAATCAGTTCAAAATATTTTATATATATAGACCACGGTGTCTGTATATAATTTCCTACCTTATGGTCAAGTGATATGGATATTTATCATTTCAATCCGTAATCTAAAATATAAATGCAGTTACATATCATTTCAAATCGCAATCCCAAATAAAATAAAATCCATAACAACTTGCAGTTTATAACAATATAAAATACAACATCCATTCATCCAATATCAATCATCAACATTTATCACAATCATCGTCCAATTCAAACAATAACATCAGTATAGAACAGATAATAAATAACAGGTGTTTACTGGCAGTCTATATTCAATAATAAATTAAATAACGATTTAACTGACAGTTTATATGAAATAATAATTTAAATAACAATTTAATTCAAATAAATTCCATTTAACCGAGATTATTATTAAAAATATGCCAAAGAGTCATAAATAAATTTTTAATCACATCATAAATCAATTTAACAAACATAAGAAATTTTAGAAGTTGTGAGTGGGTGAAAACACTCGAATTTAAATTGAACTTAAATCAAATTTAAACCCAAAATTTGAACAGTCTCAGAATTCGTACAAACAAGCGCCAAAATATTCGAAATTCTATTACGAACCTTGCGGAGAAAACCGCAGGTAATTTCGACCTCATATGTGAAAGTTATACATATTAGAACACTACACGAATTTAAATAAACAAATTAAATAAAAACGAGAGGACCAAAGAGAAGCCGCCACATACCTTCTCCTGCACGTTCCAGAAATACGAAGACCACAGCTCCATCGTTCGAAACCCTGATGCCATGCCACAGTCGCTAGCGTACACGACAAAATCTCCGCCATCTTACACGTCCGCCCCCACCTACACGTCACACCGTCACCTCGTGGCTTCCCCCCATGCACGGCAACCTCGATCAGCATGAAATAGGGCAGCAGCTGCCACCTATATTTATAACCCTAATCGAATTGTTTACGGCGACCTAGCCGTTAACCCATCACAAAACCCACATGGATGCGATCCCCTCGGCTTTCTCTACAATACCGCGTCTTCGAATCGACGATCAATCGAAGTTGATCGCGACTCAATGAATGACCATGGATTTTTCTCAAATTTCAAGACAGACAGAAGTTCAGACTGGAAAACAAATTACAAATATGAGATGTGCTCATCGAGAGCTTCAAATCTATATATAATTCGATATATATTGAGGAGTTTGAATTTTGAAGTAGAAATTTTTGATTTGCAATTGACTGTAAAATTTAGAGTTTGTCTGCCACTAAGAAAGAGGAGCAATTGTAAATGTACGTACAGAAAAATGAACATAAGAAATAGGCTAGGGTTTATAATGAGATATATAGGCCGAACAAAATAGAATAGATGGGCTTGATTGGTTTCGAAAATGAACGATAACGACCCGAAAAGCCCGTTTCGACTCCGGAACGAAATTGGGTCAACCCATATATCAAAATAGATGTTTTTGAATATTTTAAATTCAATGGAACGGGTTTCAGTTCCAAATTCCATCATATGAAGAAGTTATGCTAAAATCAAGTTATTTCAAATCGATTTCAATCGATTTCAATTTAATTTATTTCTAGGCGTTTCGAGCCGGTACGATCAAACGACAAGCCCGATCGTTACGAAACTTGAAACCCTACAATAATTCACCGTTACGGATCCGATAAAACTGGTTTCGTTGGAATTCAAATCCATGGCCAAAATGGCTATTTTCCAGCTATTTAAATAAATTAATATTAAATAAACTAAATCAAAATTTTCAATTCCAATTCTATAATTAGCAATCTTTATCATTTTTTCTTTCTTAAACATTCACAAATAATTTAAAGAAATTAAATATCAATTCAAAGTTAATTGATTTACCCATTGCCGTAATTAATTTCAATGTTAATGAATTCATTAATTATCAATTGAAATTCCAATAAATCCTTTTTCTGATTTTAAATCCCGTATTAAATAAATTGTCATCGAATGGATGAAATTGACATTGATACTTGATCTATTACATTAATATTCTCGGATTTCATCTTAAGTTCTATGAACGTAATAATTAAATATTAAATTTCATTTAATTTCAACTAATCCAATTATGAAATTTAAATTCCAATAAATTAATAAATCTTGATTTCCATTCTTTTATTCAATCAATCATTATCCTATTCATGCCTTATAATCAACCAACAATTATTATGATTCATCATCTAATATTGATTTATCCAAATTACAGCTTATTACGTATTATTTCGTCAATTAATATGACTTTGAATTTTTATTTCCCAATTTACTATTTACAATCAATTATGACCTTGCAATGGTTTCAATTGATTGGGTATGCACTAAATTTGTTATTTATTAACTTGCATTAAATTATTACCTTTATTTGAGTGATTTCATTATTAAATTGCAGATTTTTATTTTCTTTTCGAATTAAATTACCAAAACCTATTAAATTAACAAAATTTAGTTATCGAAAATTTACGGGTCGTTACAGGTATATACGTGGACCCGACTCCCATGAGTGGGCATAAGGTAGCTAAAACAGGAGCAATTGGCGAGCCAAGTGAGGTCATTCCTCTAATCAGGCATATTCCTTCAATACTATATTCTGACTTTGTGATTGATTTGGTGGCCACCCTTGATTTTGATTTAGGAGTGTGTTCCAAGGTGGGCAGTAGTAGCTTCTACGCGTTACCACCAGCCGAAAGTGTAATTGGTATATCTACCCTGGCATTGCCTAGTTGTGCCGGGTCATCTACCATATCGAGCCTACTACGAGTTTGTTTTGTACCATACCTATGGAGTGCCCTCTGACGACGCCCAGTACGGGGAGATTACGGTACTGTATAGACTATGGGAATATATATAATGTGTTAAGGGGGAAATGGGTAACGCCTTAACGATATTTTAATAGTTTACTTTACTATACACTTTATTATATTAGTGTATATTACTACATAGTAGATAGTTTAACGGATCCTTAGAGAATGGTTATCCCAAACATCCTTTGAGTTACTTGTATTTCAGTTATTATTTCATTTGAGTTGGATTTATTGATATAAAAATGTTAATCCTGACTCGAGGTTTTTGTATTTTTCTTTACGCTTGGGTCAGATTGAGTGGCACAATGTTTGAGACTTACCTTTGGAGTTGGAGCTTTGCTTGGAGATCCAGCTATATCTATTTAGCTTGCAGTTATTTAGTTGATTCATGTGATATATTCTTATCCTGTATTTTACTATTGTATTGAGACTTCTATGTATTCGAGACTTCTGTTGTATCTTGTTTTAACTCTGTTATATATATATATATATATATATATATAGTAGCTTCATGAACCACTATTCATTTATTTCCGCTGTTTATTATTATATTACTCCGTGTCTGTGATTCTGTGATTGATTTATTTACCGTATATGCTGAGTTTTGCAAAATAAAAATTAACAATCTGTTATTTTGAGCAATTCAAGTCCGACATGTGTGGATGCGAATGGTTGAAAATATCTGGCTGTTACAGTGGTGCAAAGCATGACACGTGAAAACTAATTTTTTTTCAAGTGAGAAAACTAATACATTCATAGCTTTGGCATTGTTAGGCCCGTTTCTTTTTATGCATCAGTCGAATCAGTAACAAATGCTTCATATTTATTTTGAGTTGCTAGCATATTCTAACCCATTTGCTTCCATAAAAATTCTAATACGGGTTGACCAGTGAGCATAGTTCGAACCGGTAAATAGTAGAGGACGAGTAGTTGATTGACCTTCTTGAAAGTGCTTGCCATATTAGTTTTTTCCAGCTATGTGTTACTATAAATTTAAATGACCTTGTTTTGATACCAAATGAAAATCTATAGGATCTTTATATAATGCAACTTATATATATTAGTTTGAGATTTTATATTACTAGCTATATTAAGCAGAGAATAATAATTGAATACAAACAAGGTAAATAATTAAAAACGAGCATACTAGATATTTTATGCTGGTTCGGACCTCCTGTCTTACATCCAGTCCCGAAGCTGCCCTTTGGTATTTCCTTTAACCAAATAACCCATGCTTCGTCCGGAGGAATAGGCTAATACAAAAGTATATCTCTAACACTCTTGCGTTCCAAATAGCACAGATTCTGACTAATAGTACAAATCTTCCTATGATCTCCTTTGAGTATGTGAATGTGAATATTTTGAGTTGTAGGAAATGGTTGAACCAAAATGATATTTTGGTTATAATAGGCTGAGAATATGTAAGCACTGTATGCAAAAATATGTAAGAAGAGAGTAATAAAAAGTCAAGAGAGAATCGATTAAAATCACATTGTAACTCTCAATCATTGTAGTATTTATAGGTTTGAAGAGATGCAGATGAGAAGATGTTTCTGTTAGATAAGATCTATTCAATTTAATCGCCGCAACGTTTAGATGAAGAATTGAGTTCTCTTAATTTAACATAAGCATCTATTTAAAATTTTGAAGTTGTCCGAATGACAGTCGTCTATGGGGAAGCAACAGACGTATGTGGCTCCTGGGATTATATTCCCATGTATTCTCATGGGCATCTGTGTCTTTTCCACAAATGTATGTTGATGGTGTTTTCAGTTTTTCAATGGATTTTAGTATATACGAAATTGTGTGTGCATATATACTCAAGGGGACCTTTTAATGTTTTATCTAAAACTCTTAATACACTAGTTAATCATAGTATGGTCTATAGGTCTTTGTTTGTCTTCCAGTCCCAATATCTTTGAGCATGATGATCTCTTGTATTATATACCTGTAGTCTTGAAAAAATGTATAACATATATGATTGTATAGTTGTTGTCATTAAAACCATAGAATGGAGGTTCAAGAAATACACACGCACACACACACACACATATATAAATATATATCGCATAACATAAATTATGTACATAAACAATGATGATAAAGTTAATCTGTAAATCAATTATAATTTATATCAAAAATTTATTATGCACCGCCTTATAAAATTTCGTTTTAACTTTAGATAACTCCACATTAAAATTTCTACAATTTTTACAAAACCTTTCGGTATTTCATACCATTTACCTTTAATCCCACATACCTAAACTGGTTGCATAAGTTTAAATTTGATCTATTTAAATAGTTCGATTAAATAACATTATTTAATTCATTTATTACATCATTAAAATATGCAGGTTTTAATATGTATACAATATTCATATTAACAAAAATGTTAAAATTATTATTTCTACTCAAGTATAAAGAGATATAAGCTACATAACATAACATAAATTGCACATAATCAACAATAATAATTTTAATCTATAGTTCATTTATTTCACTGAATATATCGTTCGTTGCATAACAAAGTTCTAATTTTAACATAAAAAAACAAATACTATATTTTACATTGTTACCATGTGTAACACATAGGTTACAATTGTATTAGTTGCGATCGCAAGGATAGGAGACCACTGGTGTTGGTCTCAGAAAAAATATGCATATATGATTTCTAAATATACATGCAGTATTATTCTCTAAATTTTTCCGCTAATTGTATACATAATTCTATAAGAAGATAGTTTAAGGAGATAATTAGAAGAGAAAAGACATGCATAGAAGCTCATGTGATAATAAGTGGTCAATGCAATTCCAAAGTGAGTTAGGTAAGAGAAGTAATGTTATAAATTTACAATAAAATAAAATCAAGAGAGGTAGGGTTGGCTAATAAACAGCTATTGTACTTACGTTGATAAACAAGAATTTAAAAAACAAAACTGGTGGTAGTTCAGTGAGATTTAATATGTGAAACATATAACTGGTTAGAAAGCGATAAGATAATGGAGGTTTATTGTGAATTGAGGACCATCAAGAGTTTCAAAGTGATAATAACGGGCCAAATAGAAGAAATGTGATAGTCAGTCTGAATATGATGTCATGGGATGTGAATACAAGAGTTACAAAGTACCCTAATCGAAATGAATCTAGGAATACAACAATGTGAAAGAGGATTTAAAACTAAGTCTTGCATGTGAATATATGTATTTTCATTATTTATAAAATAAGCAATAGACTAATAAGTGTTGGAAATAAACTTGGTTTGGAAAAACATTAATTATTTTGGACAATTTTATTTTTCCATTTTTGAAAATAATCAAGTTATATTAAAGAGGCTAAAATTTGCCGAAAGTAAAATCAAGATACATGTTATAGCTAAGAGTCTCTAGATTTATCTATTCTAGAAATGTGTAAATATTTAGCGATGAATGTAGGAAACTTTATAGAATGATCATTAGCCATTAGATAAAATATATCTCCACCATTCATTTAGGAAATGTGCTCTACAAATAGGGAATACGTTTCTCATTTTGCAAGTAAACAAAATAAAGCAAATAAATATTGTAATAAAGTTTCATTTCATCCTTTACAATACTTTTATCTCACAGGTTCCACTTGCAAATTATATTTAAGTTACAACTACAAAAGTAAGCCTCCGAAAAAACTTATTTCGATAATAGGCCACATTGAAAACTTATTATGAAAGTAACCCTTCTTTTCGTTTTTGTGTATGCGCATGTAAAATTTTGATTTTGTACACGTGCATTCTGAAAATGCATATGTATAGAAATGAAAAACATGTGCCTTTCATAATAAGTTTTCGATGAGGCCTATTATTGGAATAAGTTTTTTAAGGAAGTCTATTTTCGAAAAGAACCCTCTTCTTCTTATTATAATGTTGCTAAACAATGGTATTGAAGCTTGATTTCTTATCATGGAAAGATGGTAAGTGGCATGACTTCCTTTCAATTTCCCTCATTAATAGTTGAAGCATTCGCATGAAGGCATTGCTTGGATCGTAAGATGCACGAGATATCATAGAAAATTGGTATAAAGAACCTGTCGATATTTCCACTTATTTCTAAAATCAAAGGGATAATTTGGAGGATTTGAAAAAGAATGATCATAAGGCTCTTATGCACATCCACCATGTAGCGATCTGCCTTTCTTATACCTAAAGATGACACTTAATACATTCTCGGTATTCGTGTGTCGATCATTTAAGTGTCCAAAAGACAAGTCATTTAGGGTGAAGAAAGAAAAAGACAGAACGTAATCTCAAATCGTGATAAGAAATATATAATATACACACGATCTTTACAAAAATAGAAGAACTTTATTATATACACAACATCTGAATATACAAAGCTATTATCAACGTGGACATTTATAACAGTCTATCCTTATAATTTCTCATCAATACAGACAGATAACAAAACAACAAAATAGCAGAAGAACATAGGATATGTGAATACATCTTGGAGAATCCAGATCGTCTCCTAAAAGCTCTAAAAGATCCAACTAAAACTGGAAAATATGCTCGGGCTGACCTGAGTATTATAGGAAAAAAATGCCTGGGTCAGTCTGATAAAACTAGCGTGAGAAAAGCTCAAAACAAACCAAATGGATTACTATATTTGAAAAACCTTTCAAAATAAAAAATATCTCGTAAGATCACACCGCACATAAACATGGAAATTTTTTTACCTTACGATAACTAAAGCATTTTTATTATAAAAATCCAGTGATATTATCATAATGTCTAGATTTAAAATAAATAAGGAATATAGCTGAAATGCTTACATCCCACATTTCAACATAGTTGGGCACATCTAACTCTGTTAAGGTTCGTATTAGAGAATGGATTCCAATGATGGAAAGATAAGGGACTACCTTTAGATGATACACCTCTAGAAAATGTACCTAAGGACTACAGACGCATCTGCCTCTCTACTACACAGAGCTGGCCTGTCCCTTTAAGATGACAAGCCGCACTACCTTGCCCTTTTGACACCCAGGTTGCTTTACTTTGCCCCTCGATACCTGCGTGCAAAAAACTCTAAGGGACAACCTAATGAGATGACGGCTCCTAATGGTAGCCAACCACATGGCTCTACTGCATATCTTGTTTTAACCATTCTTCCGAGTTGTGAGGCTTAAGGCTATGCTTTTACCTCTTATACTGCCCTCCAAGCAGAGATGCACTGCTAGCATTCATCCATCCAAGTTGTTCCGGGATCGAACAAGCATTCAAAATTTTACTATCTTCCATTTTGGGATCATCCTTAGGAAGAATAGTATAGCTCCATATTATACTTCATCTTGAATGTTATTAGTCTAGAATGATTTGTATAAATTCGAAAACTGGTGTCTCCAAACTAAGCGACAATTTCCAGCTAACTCAACTCCGGTTCTTTGGAAGTATGCAACAAGTATTCGGGTCCTCACCGGAAAACTTGAATATACAATCATACTTCCTGAGTCAAGTCAGATTTGGTTGTCGGTTATTTTACTATCAAATAAACAAACGACAACAATTCAGAATTTAATTAACCAGAGCAAACACTAAGCCTCAAAATGATTCTTTTATTTGTTAAAATATCTTTTCAAAAATGTTTATCAAAAACATCCATATACTTATCTCACTAACATAAGCATATTCACAAAACATTCGTGAATGGTTTCACATTACAAATCATATCAAAGGATTAAAACTAAATGTTATTTAAACTGAAGATAAAAATAACCTCAAACAATATTCCTTCGTGTTACGTGTGGAACGAATGTCCATACCACCAGAATTTAGATGGTTAGTTAAAGGAAATCAAATCTCAAATTCTTTAATAAATTTCTTTCAATAAACCTTTTAACAAATCTCTTTTGTACATAATATTTGCTTCACTTAGAACTCCAAATCATTTTGTAAAACTTCTTTTATAAATATTAAATCCTTTAATAACACACTTTATAAATCCCCAAAATCATTTATAAAACTTCTTTATTTAAAAAACTCCTTTAATAAAAATTAATCCATAATTTCCCTTGATAAAATCCCTTATTTAAACACCTTTAAATAAACAAGTTATTATTTAAAACATTCTTCATTTGACTATTTTTAAACCATATTAACAAAACATTGGTTTTGAACAATCATTTAAAAAGACTAAATAACTTCATACATTTAATAAAATTATCATTTAACCAAGTATCCTTTAAGTATCTTAAAATGGAATAAGTTCTAAACCATTGTAAAAGGATAAAATGGAGTATTGGACTTTGCAAAATTAGAAGGAGGCTTAGTAACCATACTGGTTCATTTAATTAAGTTTAACTTATCCAAGTTATAACATAAGCGTTACATAACAAGTAGATATGTAAATGGAATCATCCAATAAATATAAATCAACGTATGGGTAAATGTCTAAGTTAATAAAATAGCAGAAGGAGGATTCGTTCTACCTAATAGATGTCAACATAATCTACTTATTAAATTATGGTAGAACTATGATTTATTCTACCAAACAGATGTCATTAGATTTCATATTCAAATTGGGGTTACTTAAGGGTAATTGACATAGAAATTCCTTGGATTTAAAAACATTTTAAAAAAAAAGTTACTTTAGAACAAAACCGATATTTAGAATTAAAATGGTTTAAAACTTTGAAATTTTATTTATTTAATAATTAAATAATTTTTAAACTCATTATCAAATAATGATTAACCTTTAATTAATAATTAAACAATAATTAACTATTAAATAAATAATTAAATAATAATTAATATTTAAATAATTAATTTAATAATAGTTAGCTTTTACATAGGTAATTAAACCATAAATAAATCTTTAATCAATTATTAAATAATAATTTACATTTAAATAATAATTAAATAATAATTAATCTAAATTAATCATTTAAATAATCATTAATTAAAAATCAAATAATAAATTAACCTTTATTAAAAATAATTAAATCATAATTAAGTTTTAAATTAAATCTTAACTTAAATTTAATTTGATTAGAAATTAATAAATAATTTGTGACGACCGCCCATGACTCCTGCACTAAACAAGGAAATAGTGCGCTGTAAAGTGTGGCAGGCAGCCATGGATGATCATCAAGGTATGGTAAAAACAGCGGAGTCTATCGTATTACTCTCAGCGCATGGGTAAAATACAATAGAATATATATATATATATATATATATATATATATATATATATATATTTGTGTCAAAATTGGGCACAACACTCTTCGGGAGTCGTTGAAGAGATAATAGTCAAGAATGCAAGTTCAAAACAGATATTATCTAACAAAAACTCCAATCAACAGTAAAGTAAATGCGTAGACAAGCGATTTATAGTGGTTCGGCGTGTTGCCTACGTCCACTGTGAAGTTTTTTGATGTTTTATTGATTCTCTTTCAATGATTACAAGTTGTTACAGCAATCCACAGCAAGTTACAACTGGAAATTCGAAATCAACAATAGAATTATGATGTAGGATGATGGAGATCTTGATCCGGCAGAGTCTCGGCGTCTCAGAGTCAGAAGATCCCTTTTCTGTTGGCCTTGTGGCTCTATTTATAGGCGTAGGCTGCTGGTATCTTGCTGAAAACTCGGGAGACCACTTCTGGCACGTGAGGGGGCCCACACGTACGGTCTCGGGAAGTTTGGGCCCACTTTGGCATCGGTTCGAACTCCATTCGAACCGATCAAGAATTCATCCAATCGAGGTGAAATTTGGCGAGGACATTCTTCAACATGTATGCTAGCATCTGTGAAAATTTCATGACATTTGGATCAGTAGATTGGGAGATATGATGGGTTCGAAATAGGGTTCACGGCACGGCTGTTTGGTTCGAACCCATGGTTTCGAAACGATGGTTTCGAATCCATCATGGCATGCGACTTCGTGGTGACGTGGAGCGCAAGTTTCGAGTCGATCCGGACTTCGTTCCGTGTTGACCGCTTCGACTCCGTATATCTCGGTGATTTCGAACCGATGGAAGACACGTTGGTTGACCCAGTGGGTTCGAATAAGGCAACACAGGATGGGTTCGAACGTGGCATCATGGATGGGTTCGAACATAACTTCAGGGATGGGTTCGAACGAAGCTTATGGATGGGTTCGAAGCATGCATGTCCGATGGTTTCGAAATGAGGCAGCCGAGTATGGATTCGAATCAGCTACTCTCTGATGGGTTCGAGGTTGAGGCATCCCGAGGGTTTCGAAGGTGATGGTTTCGAACTTGATGGGTTCGAAGTGATGGTTTCGAATGGTGCATGATGATGGGTTCGAAGACACCCATCATGGTGGGTTCGAAACCAGTGTGTTCCCTCCAAGTTGAACCGATCATAACTTGAGCATACGAACTCAGATTGACTTGAAATTTGAAATGCTGACTTCTGTGGCCTTTCTTGCAGTGTCCCATCAATTGTAGCTCATTCTGGACTCGGATAAAATTCAGTGATATCCATGGCGAAAGAAAATACGATCAACCTCTGAGGTGAACGGTCCTTCCTTTTCAATCGCTCTTTTGGTATCGCGGCTTTGCCAAAAAGTGGGATAACATTTTGCCCCCCAAAGTACGTCTTGTGGGAACATGACGTGCTTTGAATAGCTGCCATTTCTATCTGAACAATCATTGCTCTCTTTTTTGTTGAAACTCGTATGCTGTATTGCCGTAACCTTGCGTTGATATGATTGATTGCTGTATAATAGTGCTTAGCCGTTGGCTGTCGCATTTGTAATGGGAATAGTGTTTGATCCCTGTGAATATTCAAAATCGAATGTTAGTCCGACATGTATGCACATATGTTAATTTGGACCTTGTTAACGTCGTGCGTCCACGAGTCGTTGTCAGTTTGGTTTGCTGCAGAATTTCGTATCGATTCTCTCCTGAACCGATTTTGAAATTTGAATTGAGACAACGCTTGGTGGTTGTTGTGGAAATTTCCTTCGTATCGATCCTCTCCTGAACCGATATTGAAGGTTGAAGAAATAGAATTTGTATTGCGCAAGTGTAATGTTTCGAACCGATGCACTTGAGCGTTGATGGGTTCGAAATTCATGTTTGTATGGACGCGGTATGCCCGTGCAATGATGGGTTGTGTGAATATGAGATTTCGAATCGATGCATTGGAGCATTGATGGATTCGAAATTGACATTCGAAACGGTCTGAAAGTATGGAGTATACTTGTGTGGTGATGGGTTCGAAATTGTCATTCGAACCGATGTGAAAGGATGGTTTCGAATTAGTAGTTCGTTTCTGTGGTTTCGAAAATGATCTTCGAATCGATGATTTGGATGGGTACGAAACTATTGTTCACGGCAGTGGTCCGTGTGCTTCACACGATGGAGCCTCAAGCGTATGGGTTCGAAGATTGGTTTCGAAACGACTCTGCATTCTGACCTGTTGCAATCGGTCAACTTCACCGGAACTCGAATCGTCCCGGTCATCACCAACCCTCCATATAAATAGCAGTGGACCTGCCACTTTTTCACTTTTTACTTTTTCACTGCACTCTTCATCGCTTCGAAGCTTCTAAGGAGAAAACACTGCGTCGCATTTTCGAATCCATCAAGATTTAAGACTTAAATCTCTCGAATCCATTGCTTAAACTAGGTAATTAGCCTCGGATTCAAGCGACGAAGTTATTTCGAACCCATTTCTCTTCATCGATTGCATAGCTTCGAGATTGGCAAAACCAGATCTGGTTTGGGAGGGATTCGAATCGATGTGTGGGCTCGAGTTCGAAGCGATGACGGTGGTGTGTTTCCATTGGATTTCGAATCGATCCTTGGAATGTCCTTGTTGGAATGCGTAGTTCGCACCGATTGGGGGATTCGAGGGATCCTTTCGAATCGATGGATTCGAACCCATAGGCTATCGTTTCGAAGTCCACAACCTCGTATCGATTCGAAGTGGATCGTTTCGAACGCGACCGATGTCAAGTTAAGGGTTTCTGTATCGGTTCGAATTTGTCATTTGGCCATCGTTTCGAAGCGCGCCTGACTGCATGGTTTCGAAATGATGTCAGGATGGGTTCGAACGCATGGGTTCGAAGCACTGTCATGATGGTTTCGAACGCATGGGTTCGAACGAAGTTTGGATGGGTTCGAAGGAAGAGGTGTTCGGTTGGGTTCGAACGAAGCCTCTGTGATGGTTTCGAACCCTATATGATGGATTCCAAAATTTGAAAATTTTCAAGCATAACTCCGACGAGCTTCATTCCTGCATATTTGGACTTGAATATTGAACTGCATATTTGATTGCCTTTTGAAGCTCGTCGATGGAACTATAACAACTTCTATTCGAACCGACTTCCATCATATAAACGATTTAGTGATGACGGTCAGCGATGACGGTCATTATAGCTGAACTTCGTAGCTTTGTCGTTTGAATGTTCACTTCAACTCTGCAACATTTGTTCAAGTAATGCATGGCACGGTACCACACACATTCATACACTTTACACTGGGGAACACACGGGTTCTTTGTCGTCTAACGATGGTTTCTCATGAGTTAGCTAGTTATGGAACCTTCAAGTTCACAGCAGCAGGAGATTCAAGGTATAGCCTCTCCGAGGCTAGAAGTTCCGGATATAGATCCTGAGATCATCGGTCCGGCTCCGGACGAACTTCCTGATGCGTCGTTCATTGCCAATCCATCGGATTCCGTTCCATCGAATATCTCTGAAGACATGTTGGGGAGAATATGTTTGAGGCACGGCTTGTCATTGGATGATGTGTTACTGCCGGGGCCGAACGATAGACCACATAATCCGCCGGAAGGGTATACAGCGTTTAACCGCCACGCGTGTGCGGCCGGGACACTTCCCCCGTTCAACGAGTATATAAGAGAAGCATTGTCGTTTTTGAGGATCGCCCCATCTCAGCTGCATCCGAACGGATATGCGTCGATCAATAGCTTGTTCATTGCATTTATGGAATGTCTCCATCGACCGCCACTCCCAATCGAAATCAGATACTTGTTCAACTTCAAAACTCGGGGTGATTATCCTTCTTTCACATTTCTGGAAGCGGTGAGAAATTGCCAAGTGGTTACCGGGTCTTGGACCAGGTTGAGTTATTATAGGACAGAATGGTTTTATGTCAGATGTCCTCCAGGATTTGCCCGACGATGGTTATTCAGACGTGAGTATAACCGAGTTCTTAAATAGTTACTACGACAATTGCTGCCGAAGTGGAACTTATATTAATTTTTTCTTTTTATAGCAACGATCCCGCGACCCGAAGGTGAAGAGTTTAAGGAGATGGTGCGAGTACTTCGAGAAGTCCCGAGTGAAGATAGGGACATCGAGTTGATTTTGACCGATAGGAATCTCCGGACTTATGGGCTGATTGAACGAAGGCAGAGTATAAGATTTGAGGTAGCACTAAGGATCGTTCCTAAGAAACGAGTCAAACGCAAGAAGCCCGAAGTTTCCATAGCCGAGGAGGCTGATTCTGAAAGAACTCATACTGATGATGAGCCGCTGGCCGAGCCTACGGATGTAGCTTCGGATGTCGCGGAGCAGAGAAAAGGCAAGGCTGCCATGGTTAAGTCAACTAAGCGGGGGAGACGGAAATCGGTTGTCACTGCCCGGCCCTCTTCCGGAGTTAGAATTTCTGAGATGTCTCCTCCGCATACTGAAAGTCTCTACGAAGGGCTTGCCGACCTTCCGATCCTGGAAGATGTGTCTTTTCAACATGATGCCGGGTTAGAGGAGTTCCATCGTAATCTAGAATTGAGCGAGCCTCTTATTACTAGCGAGGTCGACATTTCTGGTTGGTCGGGGGGAATGCATATTCATACACACTTCACGACACTGCATAACCTTTGACTGTAAACTACCTGATTCGAAGAGTGACTAATTCGATTTTACTTTGCTTTGCAGATACTATGTCTAAACGAGGTTCAATGCTTGGGAGTCTTCGACATGCCCGCAAGTCTTCTTATTATGATTCGCGCAGGCGAGAGGGGGATAGAGATTATGATCAGGGACGCCCTGGGCATTATGACCAGGGACGTTCCGGATATTCTAGTCATGAGAGATACGATTCGGACAGGGGCCATAGGCGTCGATCGCGATCGCGCACCCCTCCTCCTTCCAGAGATCCCGTACAACCTCCCGTTCGCGTCCCTCGTGATTCTTCTCGACATGTGTCGGTTTCTCAAGCTTCTAGATCTGAGGTGTCGGCGCCGACAGTTGCGGAGGAACCTCCTACTGAAATCACGGGAGAAGGAGCGATTAGGCTTGCGCAGCTGAAGAGAGAGTTCCCGAATATCTGCTTCGACAATTATGTCTTTCCCCCGAACCTGAAAAGAATCCCACCGGAGGCCGAGCGGTGGGCGCTTGATTATGTGCATGACTTCTACGCACAGTATAAGGTGTGGTATAAGGCAGCTGAAAAAGCATCGGCGCTGGCCTTCGAACGAGCGGCCACCATTGAAAAATTGCAAGCCGAGTTAGCACAAAAAGATCGCATCATACAAGTGCTGAATACTGAGGCTGAATCATCCCGTAAATCTGAAATAGAGGCCACTAAAAAAGCCGATGAAGCCCAGGCAATCATGGATAGGATGAAACGCGAACACTACGCCACGGTTGAGGACATGGGTCATCAAAACACATTGGTTACTGCAGAGAGGGACGCAGCCCTGAAGGAGTTGAACGAGCTTAAGTCAAAATTCGCCGAAATCGCCAAGGAAAGGGATGATGCGAATAGCGCAGCTCAGGAGGCGTGTGAACAAGCTGTGATTCTTCGCACCGAAAGGGATGCTGCGGTGGCGAAAGTTCAAGCGGTCGAGTCAGAGGTGGAGGAGAAAGTTCAACAAGCAGAGGCCAGGCTAGAGGCCGATATTGAAGATTTGCTTATAACTTATAATGCCAACGTGTTGAAACACAGGAACTTGGCATGGCTTCGAGATTATCCGGTTCACCTCCGCGGTGCTTGGGAACGATTGGTCGAGGAAGAGGGGGAAGCGCATCCGGGCGAATCGGTTGACCGATTCGAGCTTGAGAACCGGCTATTAACTGAGGATGAAAAGAAGGTCCTTCATGATGCTATCATTGCTCATGAGAAGGAGATGATGGGTGGTCATTCCCTGGAAGTCGGAGAGGGATCGGGTGTTGAGCACCATTCTGATGTTACTGAAGTCACCACATCGCCTTCGTCAGTGCCTGTATCTGCGGTCAGCTTGCCACCTGTTCCTACTTACGACCCGGAGCATCCGCGCTTATCTCCTATCCATGAGCACACTTCCGAGGCCGTTCAGCCGTCTGCGAGTCAAACTGGGGAAGGTACTCTTAAGTTATCTCAAGCGTTTTCCAAATAGAGAGTTTGTTTTGAAGAAGTTACTAATAACTTATTGTTTTTTGCCTAGTGACGGAGGTTGTGCCGACAGTCGCGGCTCAAGAATCAAGCCAAAGGGATATGGCCATCGCTACCGAGGCTATTGCTGTAACTGCGGTATCGATCGAGGCGGCACAGGGGAGTGGGTTATCTCTCGAGGAACAGATGGTGAGCGAGCTGCTCGGTGAGCAGGGCGGTTTCTCTACGGACTTACAGTTTATCATCGTTAGTGATCCCCTGCCGACCTCAAGTTGTTCGATGCAAACTGCGGATGCCCCCCGCCAGGCTCAAGCGGCTCGAGATGAGGAAATTTTGGCTGAAATCAATGCTGAAATAGAAGCTGCGGGGCACAATGGTAGCGCCGGTGGCATCACGACGGCGCATAGTCCAGCATCTGCTAGGGTAGTGTCGTCGGGTGGCACTATCCCATCTTCCGTCACAGATCCAGTCCCCCCTACTCCTCCGGCGGGAAGCCTCCCTGCTGATTCGGGCTCTGAGGAGGATATCGATATCATGCCCCCAGCCGAAGAGTCACCGCCGAAGAGGAGGCACTCAAAAAGAATTTCTGTCGCTAGTGATTCTGATAATGATGAACCACTAATAAGGAAGACGAAAAAGAAGAAGAAATAGACTGGCTTTACAAGTAGATGTTTTGGTGGATAGGTACTTGTTTCTTGTTTTTTGTTAGTAAGCCGTGTATAGATGCAGGTTCGGCCCCTGCTAGTAGGGATTGTTTTTTGGAAGAACTTACCTGCGTGTAAGTCCTCGTTTTAAGTTAGTTGAAATAAAATTTTATTTCTTTGCTTCAACTCTTGTTTTATTTGTGCTTAAGTACTTGCAATGCCTTGTTTTCGGTCCGGTGTACTTGTGGTGTTTTTATCGTTTAAGTAGAGTTCGTCTCATTTTCCAAGTCTGAAGATCTTGGTCACACGTCGTGATTGATGAATGAGTTGAACTTCGGACGTTGTATCACTTCGGTTAGTGAGTAATATTTAGCTTTCGTGCCCCCCAGTTCTGGGGAACAACACTTGTATTTATGATGGTTGATCGCACTTGTTGCAAGTTTTGAGCACACGTCCGCCTTCCGGGGACTTAGAATAATTTGAGATCGATGACCTGGTTTGCATTCCAGGAGTTCGAGTGTTATTGATGCTTGTAACATGGTTCGCGCTCCGGGAACTTGGGAATGGTGTTCACGTTCCAACTTGCACTCTACTAACTCGGAGTTAGTATTAACGCATTAGCTCGCACTACGGGAACTTTGACTTGGTGTTGGTGCTCCAATTCACACGCCGGGAGCTTGGATAAAACATGTATGTTTGGGTTCGTACTTCAGGAACCTGGAATTGACATTTATGCTCCAACTCGCATTTCGGGAATATGGAGTTTGCACGGATGCTTCGGTTCGCACTCCGGGAACCTTGAATTGATGTTTATACTCCAATCCACACTCTGGGAATTTGGAGTCCGCATTGATGGGTTGGTTCGTGCAGTGGGAACGAATTATTAAATGTTTATACTCCAATTCACGCTGCGGGAATTTGGAGCCCGTTCACGCTCTGGGAATGAATTGTTAAGTGTTTATACTCCAATTCGCACTCCGGGAATTTGGAGTCCGTTCGCATTCCGGGAACGAACTGTTAAATGTTTATACTCCAATTTACGCTGTGGGAAGTTGGAGTCCGTTCGCGCTCCGGGAACGAATTATTAAATGTTTATACTCCAATTCACGCTGTGGGAAGTTGGAGTCCGTTCGCACTCCGGGAACGAGTTGTTAAATGTTTATACTCCAATTCACGCTGTGGGAAGTTCGAGTCCGTTCGCACTCTGGGAACGAGTTGTTAAATGTTTATACTCCAATTCACGCTGTGGGAAGTTCGAGTCCGTTCGCACTCCGGGAACGAGTTATTAAATGTTTATACTCCAATTCACGCTGTGGGAAGTTGGAGTCCGTTCGCACTCCGGGAACGAGTTATTAAATGTTTATACTCCAATTCACGCTGTGGGAAGTTGGAGTCCGTTCGCACTCCGGGAACGAGTTATTAAATGTTTATACTCCAATTCACGCTGTGGGAAGTTGGAGTCCGTTCGCACTCCGGGAACGAGTTATTAAATGTTTATACTCCAATTCACGCTGTGGGAAGTTGGAGTCCGTTCGCACTCCGGGAACGAGTTATTAAATGTTTATACTCCAATTCACGCTGTGGGAAGTTGGAGTCCGTTCGCACTCCGGGAACGAGTTATTAAATGTTTATACTCCAATTCATGCTGTGGGAAGTTGGAGTCCGTTCGCACTCCGGGAACGAATTATGGAATGGACTGTCGTGTGTTGGTCCAGTTCAGCCTTCGATGTGTTGGCTTGCCCCCGAGCTGGGGTTTCACTTAGTGAGTGGCCGGTCGTATCGCAGTCACTCGCTATTTGAATAAATTCCATTGTTCGATGGAACTTAGCTCTTCGTGTGTCGTGATTGTTGAATGTTGTATTCGATGAATCACAGCTTTAGCTTGAAGAGGTAATGTTTTATTGCTGAAATGAGAAAATATGGCAAAGTCAGTGCCTTATTACAAAATCAAATTTCAGAATGTAAATGAAATTGCAAAATATTCATAGATTGAATGAGCCTGTCATGTGTGACAATGACGAAGATCCTCGTCGTTCCAGGCTCCTGAGAAAGTCGGTCCGCCACTGATGGCGTTTATCACCAACC
This sequence comes from Allium cepa, assembly GCA_030765085.1. Classification (NCBI taxonomy): domain Eukaryota; kingdom Viridiplantae; phylum Streptophyta; class Magnoliopsida; order Asparagales; family Amaryllidaceae; genus Allium; species Allium cepa. Next base: position 381,217,789 of record CM060944.1, on the reverse strand, counting down.
TCCCGCGAGGGCCATTGGAGTCCTCATGCCTCGGTCGATCGGGTTCATTGATTGGATGGGATGGGCCCGCATTTCTGGGCTGCGGTGTCCGCACAAACTGTTCCAGTTTCCCTTCCCTGACCAGTTTTTCAACAAGATCCTGTAGGTGGCGACACTCGTTCGTATCGTTCCCGTAGCTTTCATGGAACCTGCAAAATTTTCCCGTCTGGATTTGTCTCTCCGACGACGGTCTTGGAGCAGGTTTTTCATATTGAATCGCATTATGGGTCCGCAAATACAAGTCCTCCAATGAAATATTCAAAGGAGTATAACTGTCGAACTTCGGATTTTTGCGTTGCGGACCGCGATTTTGATCTTGTTTTTTAAGTAGATTCACGCTCTCTCTTCGCCGAGCTTGTTTACTTTTAATGTTCAACTGAACTTTTCCGGAGCTCTCACCGGATTGTTTGATTGCAACATTGCTTTGGATCCCTTCCGTACTTGGTTTTGCATCGGTTTGCTTCCTAGACTGTTTCGCGTCTTCTCGTCTCAGGAACTGAGCCGCTTTGGCGTGGAAACGGTCCAACGATGCAGGTGGTTTTCCGGCTAACCAATTGCCGAACTCAGAATCGGGGTCGATCCCCTTAGTCAGCGCCATAAGGATGGAATTGTCGTTCGGATTGCTGATCTCCGCGCATGCAGTATGGAATCTCTCTAAGTAGTGTCTGAGTGTCTCTCCGGGAGCCTGAGTGACGCTAGACAGAGTGTTAACATCTTTGGGTCTTGCGACATGCATGCGGAATTGCTCAATGAATTTTGTGGCTAACTGGTCGAATAATGAGATGGATCGAGGTGGCAATCGAGTGAACCACATGGTAGCGATGCCCCCCAAGGATATGGGGAAACTTCGACACTTTACTGCATCGTCGACACGGGCTGCAGTCATCGACCATTCATATTTTAGGATATGTTGGTTGGGGTCGGAGTTTCCTTCGTACATGGGTAAAGTTGGCATCCGGAATCGCCGTGGGGGTTCAGCATTAAGAATGTCGTCCGTAAAGGGAGTGTGACTTCGGGAAACTCCCCAATCGTCGTTTGTGAATCCCTGACTCTCACGAATCATCTGACGTATCATAGTTGAAAGATCCGGCATTTGCGCCGGAGTATGGTCACGTTCCATACTTCGAGTTTGAACCGGATATCGCTGACGGTTCACATCTTGCCTTCTCGGCTCATAGTCCTCTGGGACGTACGGTTCAGGAGTATGGCCGCTTTGACGACGGTCCGGGTCCGACTGATCTCGAGCGTCGACCCCTGGTTCAGCCGCAACGCTAGCGGTGCGGTATTCAGCGGCGTGGTGAGGAATGGCACCCCCTCGGGAGGAGGGTCCGGTTTGGAAACTGGCTGACGGACCAACTCTTATTTGTCCAACGGTCAATATCGGTTGGTTTCCAGCGGATGGCATACGACCCTCATCTAACCGGGATCGTGGAGGTCGGTTATGATAATCAGAAGATGAAGAACTTTCGCTAGAAGAGCGATAAGCACGATCTCTCGTGGATCGTTTTCGTTTCTGGCGATCCAGCTGGTTGATTAGCTCAGCGTTAGCGCGTAGCTGTTCTTCTAGTTGTCGCCGACTCTGGGTCAGCTCTTGAAGTAACAACTGCAATTCTTGTCGGGTAACCGGACCCGACGGTTCTGAGTGCCCAGCGGCATCTTGATTAGGTGGAGGCAGAGGGGCAGGATTCTGTCTATCCTGTTCCTCTCGATTGACGGCGTTCGAGGTGGTTCTTGTGCTAACCATCTTTAGAGTTGAGTTCCTTTCCTAGACTTTTGCAAATCTGAATAGAATGGAAGGAATTTGAATTCAAAGATCTGGATCTCTCTCTTAGATTTATTCAATCCGGTATCGATGACAGATCCAACGAGCATGAGAAAAGCTGGGTTTTCTCAGTGAAAGCACCAAAGTGTTTGTGTCAAAATTGGGCACAACACTCTTCGGGAGTCGTTGAAGAGATAATAGTCAAGAATGCAAGTTCAAAACAGATATTATCTAACAAAAACTCCAATCAACAGTAAAGTAAATGCGTAGACAAGCGATTTATAGTGGTTCGGCGTGTTGCCTACGTCCACTGTGAAGTTTTTTGATGTTTTATTGATTCTCTTTCAATGATTACAAGTTGTTACAGCAATCCATAGCAAGTTACAACTGGAAATTCGAAATCAACAATAGAATTCTAGACAAAACTCCGCACGTCGTCGCAGCCCGTGCCTAGGACTATCGAATCTGCCCAGAGTACTCGACCACCAACTGTAGTCTTTTGGGACTATCGAATCTGCCCAGCGTACTCTTGCTTTGAGTCTGCTAGAACCTTCAATAACGAAGAAATCTCAGCCTTCTAGTCATCCTCCTCGACGACTATTCTCATACTAGCTCAAGCACCTCTCGAGCCAACCATTATCCACAAACTCGAACCATCCCTCGAGTTATCAACATGCTTGGAATGATCCCGTCTGGATTATACCAAAGCTACATCACATCTTGCCTCACCTCATCTCATTCATAGCAAAGCTTCATCTCAAAATCATCATCAAATCCGTCCATATGAGCTTTATCATTCACTACATATGCCACGTGCAGCTTTTCTATTCAAGAGCTTCCCCCTTAGCCTTTGAATCATCTACGACCAACTTGTCCAAATCCAACCGCTAATCAACTAATTTATAACAATCAATCAAGTCAATCATTAATCCAAGTAATTAAGCATTCAAACATGATCTAAATGCAATTATAACAAAAATGGCAATCTTGTAAATAAAGAGTCTAAATCTAACAAGCATAATCATGAATAATATCTCTACAACTTGATGGATGAACTTGCATAGGTTAACATGTATTATAATGGATGTCAAATATTCATGAACAATGGATCTATACTTAGGTTTACGAAAATGCATGAAATCACTATTTTTAACACAAAATCAAGCCACCAATCCAATATACTCCTTTGGGTCCGTGTGAGAGATAACCACCACTCACCGAATCACCTAAACACCTTAAAAGCAACACACTCCAAATCTGGACAGCGAAGGATCTAGCTCGATTCGCCAAAATTCCGCTTCAAATGATGAAATCCCTCTTCGATGGATGGAGGTCTTCAATCTAAGTCTTGGATCTTCGATTTGATCTTCGATTTGGATGGAAGGAAGCACAAGATTAAAGAGTAGAAAAGAAGTGAAGAAGTGTAGCACTCGAGCTCTCAAAAAGGCAGAACTTTGTCGCTTCAAAATCCGGATCCCAAAAACGAAGCTAACCCGTGTATTTATAGGCCGAACCCATAAGTCGCTCGCCTTTAAGTCGCTCACGACTTAACGAAACCCCACGACCTACGACCTATCAACTCGAGTATATGCGCGACCTAACATTCAAGCCTTCACGCGACTCAACGACCTAACACATATACGACCTAACACAAACACGACCCAACGATGTTGCCGACCTAACGACTTAACTGCTTAAGCCCTTACATGGCCTAACTACACACACGACCTAACGTCTTAACCCTTTACGCGACCTAACACCTTCGCCTTCACGCGACCTACGACCTAAGCCTTATCTCGTCCACGACCTAACTACACACAGAATCTAACTTAGGTCGTTTACGACCTAACTTCAACACGGCATCTAACATAGGTCGCTCTCCTCCTTAAGTCGTTAGCGACCCACCTCCCTTAAGTCGTTAGCTTCTTATGCCGCTAACTTCCTGTGCCGCTAATTCACTTAGGTCGCTTACTCCCCTAAGCTGCTAACTCCTAGGTCGCTTAACCCGTTAAGCCGCTAACTACTAGGTAGTTAACTTCCTTAAGTCGCTAATTACTAGGTCGTTAACTTCCTTAACTCGCTTCAACCCCCTAAGTCGCTCCACCAACCTAAGCTACTATACGACCTAAGCTATCACACAATCTAACTCCTTAGGTTGCCTAAACCCTTAAGTCGCCGACTTCCTTGGGTCGCTCTGCCTTATCTTTAGGTCGCTCAACACTCAAGATCTTCTACGACCTAGCCTCTGGCCGACTTAAACTCTGGATGACTTAACAACACTAACGACTTAATAACAACGGTTTTACGATCTCTCGATACGTAAAATACGGGTCGTTACATTCTCTCCGCCTTAGGAATTTCGCCCCCGAAATTGCAGAAAAACAAGAACAACCAAAAACCATTCTACATGCCTACCATCCATAGCAACCAACAAACCATGCATCCAATTACTAGCCTACCATGCAGAATTCTAAGACTAGAACAAGTTACAATGTCATGAGATGACACGACACCTTATGGTCATACCTCGAAGAGTTCAGGATAAGCTGCCTTTATCCTCTCTTCCACCTCCCATGTACAGTCGTTAACATCATCACTCCATTGTATCTTGAGCAACCTAACTACCTTCCTCCTAAGCTGTTTCGTGTCAGTTTCCACAACACAAAGCGGCTTATGAGGTCTCTTATCAACTGGATTAACCTCAAAATCTTCACAGCTATCAGCAGAAACCATTGTATTCGAGTCATGCACATACTTCCGTAGATACAATACATGAATAACATTGTGCACACCCGACATCTTTTCTGGTAACTCCAATTTATAGGCGAGCTTTCCAATTCGCTCGATGATCGGGAATGGTCCAACAAATCTCGGAGTCAATTTTCCTTTCCTCCCGAATCGAATAACCTCTTCAGTGGAGAAATCTTCACAAAAACATATCACCTACGTCGAACTCCAAATCCTTACGACGCTTATCGGCATAACTTTTCTGACGGTCTTGAGCTGCCTTCATTCGTTTCCGAATGATCTCTATGCAATCTGAAGTCTGTTGAATCATTTCTGGCCCAAGTATCAACTTTTCTCCCGTTTCCAACCAACATGTCGGAGAGTTACACGGTCTTCCATACAATGCTTCATATGGCGCCATACCAATGCTGGACTAGTAACTGTTATTATACGAAAATTCCACCAAATGAAGATGATCTTCCCATGATCCTCCGAAGTCCAAAACACATGCTCTGAGGAGATCTTCCAAAACTTGGTTGACTCTCTCGGTCTGACCATCTGTTTGGGGGTGATAAGCTGTACTCAGACACAACTCGGTTTCCAAAACTTCCTGGAAGCTCTTCCAAAATCCACTAGTGAACAATGGGTCTCGATCGCTCACTATACTTTTCGGAATACCATGGAATCGAACTATCCACTTCACATACAGCTCAGCGAACTTCGATGCAGTCCTAGTTAATCGAACAGGAATAAATCTTGCACTCTTAGTCAAACGATCTATGATGACCCAAATCCCTTCATTTCCCGCTCTTGTTCTAGGTAACCCATCGATAAAATCCATCGATATTTGCTCCCACTTCCATGTAGGAACTTCTAATTGCTGAAGCAATCCACTGGGCTTCTTCTGCTCGGCTTTTACCAACTGGCAGTTCATACACTTGGAAATAAAATTTCCAGCATCCTTCTTCGTACCTTCACAGTAATAGGTTCTTTTCATATCCCGATACATCTTATTTCCACCTGGATGAATTGTCAACTTGGAGTGATGACTCTCCTTTAGAACTTCATCTCTCAATTCATCTATATCGGGAACAACTAGTCGTCCTTGCTTCCGAAGCCAACCTCTCGATCGACCTCGAATCCTTTATCCTTCTCTAGGTCCAACCCAGATTCCAAATCACGGATAATCTTGACAAGCTTATCGTCTCGCTTTTGGCTCGCCAATCCTTTCCACAAGAGTAGGTCTTATCGATAAGTTTGCCAACATCTCAGGTTCCAATTCACATCTGGCCTGAAGTCAAATCCAGCCAAATACTCGAGACTCTTCCATTCTGAAAACATGGCTCCCAATCCTGCCTGTCTTCGACTTAACGCATCTGCCACTACGTTACCCTTTCCCCGAGTATAGGCTATACTAAAATCATATGATGCCAAAAACTCTAGCCATCGTTGCTGTCGAAGATTCAAATCCTTTTGGGAGAAAAGATACTTCAGCGACTTATGATCTGTAAACAACTCGAATCGAACTCCTAATAGGTAATGTCTCCACATCTTCAGAGCAAATACAATCGCCGCCAACTCCAAATCATGAGTCGGATAATTCCTTTCATGCGGCTTCAGTTGTCGATTTGCATACGCAACAACTTTACCCTTCTGCATCAGTACTACTCCAAGTCTAGTACCACATGCATCGGTGTAAACCACCATCTCATCATTTCCGCTTGGAATAGTCAAAACAGGAGCACTTGTTAGTCGCTCTTTGAGGATTCCGAAAGCTTGCTCACACTTAGCATCCCATCTGAATACTTGGTTCTTTTTCGTCAATCCTGTTAATGGTGCAACTACCTTGGAAAAGTCTTTGATAAATCGACGATAGTATCCTGCTAATCCAAGAAAACTTCTCACATCAGATGCATTCTTAGGTCTAACCCAATCCTGCATTGCTGCCACCTTGGCGGGATCAACCGCTATTCCACTTTCAGAGGTAATATGGCCTAAGAACCTCACTTCGCTCTTCCAGAAGTGACACTTCGAAAACTTAGCCTTCAGCTGATGTTTCCGCAAGGTTTCAAAATAATTCGCAAGTGCGTCTTGTGCTCTTCTTCATTACTGGAATAAATCAAAATATCATCCACGAACACTAGTACAAACTTGTTCAACCGATCCCTGAACACTCTATTCATAAGATCCACAAAATATGCTGGTGCATTGGTCAATCCAAACGGCATTACCAGCCACTCAAAGAAACCAGGTGGTGTCCTGAAAGTAGTCTTCAGCACACTATCCTTTGCCACTCTTAATTGGTGAAATCCCGTTGCCAAATCCATCTGAGAAAACACCTTGGCTTCGTGAAGCTGATCAAACAAGTCATCTATTCTCGGCAATGGATACTTTTTCTTCTTAGTCACTTTATTCAGCTCACGATAGTCCACACACAACCTCAATGATCCATCTTCTTTGGTTGCAAACACTGCTGGTGCACCCCATTCGGACACACTACGCCGAATGAATCCTTTCTGTAAAAGATCATCAACTTGCACCTTCAACTCTTGCTATTCCCTAGGCGCCATCCGCCTAAGAGGCATCACAACAGGTCTGGCTCCTTCAACTAGATCGATGTGAAACTCGATCTCTCTATGCGGCGGTAACCCTTTGACGTCATCAAAGACATCCTCAAATCCATTTGCGACTGGCACCGATGACAGTCCATCCCGTGGAACAACCAGCGAACACATGAAGCTCATGAAGACGCCTTCCTCATGCTTACATCGTATCACAACCTTTCGCCCTTCCACATTCTCCACTGTCACCTCCAGCCTTTTACAATCAACCTTTGCCGCGTACTTCGTAAGCCAGTCCATACCCAAAATAATTCCAAACCCCGCAAAGTTTAGAACAAAACAATCACAAACAAAAGAGCAATCATGACTCGATACAACCAGATCACGACATAACATACACAGACAGGACGAACCCCCTACTGGATTAGTCACAACCAATGATCTATCAACAATATCCGGTTCTAAACCCAACCGGCATGCAAGTTCATTACAAACAAAAGAATGCGACGCCCCAGTATCGAATAACACTCTAACTGGAACACCACAAATGGAAAGGGTACCTTGTACCACCACACTCTTTCCTTTCTCTTCTGCAGTAGGAGCTTTTGAAGATGATGGCACGGCCCCCAAAGCATAAGCTTGCACAATCTGCCTGTCCTTCCTTGGTTCTGGACAATTCTTCTTGATATGCGCCGGCTTGTCACAGTTGTGGCACTTCACCGGCACCTTTGGATTCTTGCAATCTTTGGAGAAATGGCCCTTCTGTTGACAATTGTAGCAGGTCACTTCGCCCTTCGGCTTCTTCTGGCCATCCTTACCCTTCTGCTGCTACTGCTTCCTCTTCTTATTTCCACCTTGCTGTGGTTTAGACTCCTCCTTGGTCACAGCAACAACAGATCCTTCCTTAGGAAAAAGATTCTCGTGCCTGATAGCCTTCTCCACAAGCTTCTCAAATGGATCGTCCAGATGATCCACCAACTGCCTCCCTAGATAAATGTCCAAGCCTGTCACAAACTTCTCGTTCTTCTGATATGGAGATTCAATATACGACTGGGCATACTTGGACAAGGCTTCAAACTCAGAAACATACTCAAGAACTGGTCTTCCTCCTTGCTTGAGCTCCACAAACTTCTTGAACAGAGCGGATTTCTAAGCTGTAGAAATGAACTTAGCTTCAAATCTGGCTTGGAATTGCACCCAAGTAATTTCTTCCTCTGGAGTATCAATGGTGATAGAGTTCCACCAGTCAGAAGCTCTCCCTTGAAGCTGTCTTGATGCGAGCTTCCTTTTGGTTGCATCCTCAATTCCCAAATCACCAAAGATTCTTCTACAAGCATCTATCCATCTCTGGACTTCAATGGTTGACTCTGTTTCCAAGAAAACCTTCCCTCCAAGAGCAGTATAGTCTTTACACAACTTAGCAAAATCCACCGGTCTTGGAGCTTGAACTTGAACTCTAACATCTACTGCTGGCCCCAGAGCTGGCATCCTCCTCATGATCGAAGTCATCATAGCCTTGAACATAGCAGCATAATCAGCAGCCCCCTCAGCAGCACGGCCTTCCCTAGCAGCTGGTCTCCCTCTTCGACTCATTCTTAATATATATAAAAAAAATGATTAGTGCACCTTGAGAAACAATTGCATAAGAGTTTCAAATCTTTCTAAGCCACTATATTATATATAGTAATCATCCATCAAAATACAATTACGTCTCTCATACGTAGTTACGTCAACGAGCGTTGGCTAAAATCGATTAACCAAAGCTCTGATACCAAATGTGACGACCGCCCATGACTCCTGCACTAAACAAGGAAATAGTGCGCTGTAAAGTGTGCCAAGCAGCCATGGATGATCATCAAGGTAAGGTAAAAACAGCGGAGTCTATCGTATTACTCACAGCGCATGGGTAAAATACAATAGAATATATATATATATATATATATATATATATATATATATGGTGAAGCTCCACAAAACAGAATCTCATCAATTAAGCCTCATAGTAGTTTGATACAAAAATCTGAATAGTCAATACATCAAGCCTCACTGCATATCACTCAGAGAATATACAAGCAGCGGAACATCCAGTATATATAGTAAAAAAATAATATGCAAGCCTCCAGCTCGTCTTCGTCATCAGCATCGTTGGTCACTAAAAACAGCACCTGTCACCTGCTACCTAGTCTGCCCATCCTAAAATGGACGAACAGCCCAAGGTAATAAGAGTTGAACATAAAACCTTGAGTCAGACAACAGTCATAGTGAGCGGTAAATTAACTAACAACATACCAAAAGAGCATAAAGGTAAAAGGAATAGGAACCCAACCCTCCCACTCCACCTCTTTCTACAGTGATAGCACCGAGACACACTAAGCAGAAGTAAACATAGCAAATCAGACATCTAAAGTAAAGCAATTATCACTCGAGTCAAGGTCGATGTTTTCCAAGTACAAACCCCCAAGGCCTAAACCAAGATCAGATAAGCACCCGGAAAACATCGCTCTTGAGACCGAATGACGATACAACCAAAACATCCAAACATCCATGACTCTGGCTATCACTGTTATCATTGCTTCGATACCATCGTTAACTGAATGACCGATACCTTTCTTTCAGCCGTCCGTCAAGGGCTAATGGTAACCCCGGTTCTAGACAAAACTCCGCACGTCGTCGCAGCCCGTGCCTAGGACTATCGAATCTGCCCAGAGTACTCGACCACCAACTGTAGTCTTTTGGGACTATCGAATCTGCCCAGCGTACTCTTGCTTTGAGTCTGCTAGAACCTTCAATAACGAAGAAATCTCAGCCTTCTAGTCATCCTCCTCGACGACTATTCTCATACTAGCTCAAGCACCCCTCGAGCCAACCATTATCCACAAACTCGAACCATCCCTCGAGTTATCAACATGCTTGGAATGATCCCGTCTGGATTATACCAAAGCTACCTCACATCTTGCCTCACCTCATCTCATTCATAGCAAAGCTCCATCTCAAAATCATCATCAAATCCGTCCATATGAGCTTTATCATTCACTACATATGCCACGTGCAGCTTTTCTATTCAAGAGCTTCCCCTTTAGCCTTTGAATCATCTACGACCAACTTGTCCAAATCCAACCGCTAATCAACTAATTTATAACAATCAATCAAGTCAATCATTAATCCAAGTAATTAAGCATTCAAACATGATCTAAATGCAATTATAACAAAAATGGCAATCTTGTAAATAAAGAGTCTAAATCTAACAAGCATAATCATGAATAATATCTCTACAACTTGATGGATGAACTTGCATAGGTTAACATGTATTATAATGGATGTCAAATCTTCATGAACAATGGATCTATACTTAGGTTTACGAAAATGCATGAAATCACTATTTTTAACACAAAATCAAGCCACCAATCCAATATACTCCTTTGGGTCCGTGTGAGAGATAACCACCACTCACCGAATCACCTAAACACCTTAAAAGCAACACACTCCAAATCTGGACAGCGAAGGATCTAGCTCGATTCGCCAAAATTCCGCTTCAAACGATGAAATCCCTCTTCGATGGATGGAGATCTTCAATCTAAGTCTTGGATCTTCGATTTGATCTTCGATTTGGATGGAAGGAAGCACAAGATTAAAGAGTAGAAAAGAAGTGAAGAAGTGTAGCACTCGAGCTCTCATAAAGGCAGAACTTCGTCGCTTCAAAATCCGGATCCCAAAAACGAAGCTAACCCGTGTATTTATAGGCCGAACCCATAAATCGCTCGCCTTTAAGTCGCTCACGACTTAACGAAACCCCACGACCTACGACCTATCAACTCGAGTATATGCGCGACCTAACATTCAAGCCTTCACGCGACTCAACGACCTAACACATATACGACCTAACACAAACACGACCCAACGATGTTGCTGACCTAATGACTTAACTTCTTAAGCCCTTACACGGCCTAACTACACACACGACCTAACGTCTTAACCCTTTACGCGACCTAACACCTTCGCCTTCACGCGACCTACGACCTAAGCCTTATCTCGTCCACGACCTAACTACACACAGAATCTAACTTAGGTCGTTTACGACCTAACTTCAACACGGCATCTAACATAGGTCGCTCTCCTCCTTAAGTCGTTAGCAACCCACCTCCCTTAAGTCGTTAGCTTCTTATGCCGCTAACTTCCTGTGCCGCTAATTCTCTTAGGTCGCTTACTCCCCTAAGCTGCTAACTCCTAGCTCGCTTAACCCATTAAGCCACTAACTACTAGGTAGTTAACTTCCTTAAGTCGCTAACTACTAGGTCGTTAACTTCCTTAAGTCGCTCCAACCCCCTAAGTCGCTCCACCGACCTAAGCTACTATACGACCTAAGCTATCACACAATTTAACTCCTTAGGTCGCCTAAACCCTTAAGTCGTTGACTTCCTTGGGTCGCACTGCCTTATCTTTAGGTCGCTCAACACTCAAGATCTTCTACGACCTAACCTCTGGTCGAATTAAACTCTGGACGACTTAACAACACCAAAGACCTAATAACAGCGGTTTTACGATCTCTCGATACGTAAAATATGGGTCGTTACATAATTAAACCCTTTCTTAAATAAATAAATAATTTAATTAACCTTAATTAAATAATAATTAATGCTTAAATAATAATTAACCTTTTATTAATTAACAAATTACAATTAACTTACTTAAAAATAACTAAGTACCAATCACCTAAACTTAATTAATGGTTAAGTACTAATTACCTTAATTTATTAATTAATTAAATAATCATTAAATAAACAAACGAATAATTAATTAAAATAATAATTGCTTTTAAATACTTAAAATATGTTTAACAATATTTTACAAAAAGATACTCAAGTTAAAACATTTAAATTCAAAAAGAGTTCATTTTCACGAACTGCATTTATAGCAACTATTGTTATGCGATCTGAAATTCTTAATCTTGTTTTATATGCTAAATAGCTTTCTAAATCTCTGCTTAGTTTCAAACATACTTTTATAACTCATGAACGATTTTTTTTTGAAAACTAGAAGTGAAGTTTAAAACTTTTTATAAAACTTTTTCTAAATTTAAAGTAAAGAAGCCACTTATACGAGGGGTTTCGATGTCGCCATACAACCAAATTTGAATGCTAAATTCTTTAACTTACAACACCTAGTATATCACAAACAATTATGACATGCCATATGTATATAACATAAGGAAAGTTACTACCATTAAATCCTAGCTTCACTTATTTACTTTAATTTTAAACCCATGACAAATATTATATCCAAGCATACATATATACACATACAAATACAATTCAATGCCACATTTACTCATAGAAATGATTATCTACTTTAACCTTCAAGTAAAAAAAAATTCAAATAAAGGTGGTAGCTTTCTCATCTAAAAGCTAACCAAAACAATACGACCTTCACTACGACTCGAATATGACTTTGGTTCTTTGCTTGAGCTTTGGAAAAATATGATTTGGAGGCCTTTAGGCCTACGGTGGTTCGGCCCTGAGGGATAAAAGGCTTGGTCAAGGATTCAAAGAGGATGTAGGCTTGAGCTTTGAAGGAAGATGTGATGAAACAATGTTCTTAAGAGTTTTAAAGTGAAAAACAAGATTTTAAACTTTTAGAAAGAACCATTGAAGCCATGGAAATACATTTAGAAAGCTTGTAGAAATTTTTAAAAGTGAGAATGAAAGGGAAAAATGAGAAAAAAAATTATGAATTTTTTTATATGTATAAAGTAAATTACCATTAGACCCTCATGTCCTTTACCCTCCATACAAGCTTGCCACATCCCTACCCTTGCCTCCCTCCACCTCATTTCCCCACGAAATTTTGTCCTCCTTCTTGTTTTAAGCCAACATGCATTAATGGCATGTATACTTGATGTTTAAACATGTTTCACTTTACCTTTTTCACTTAACTTTAATTTTAATGCATAAATGGTCCCATCAACTTATATAAACTGAAGTAAATTTTGGTTTATATACAAATATAATATATAAATCTAACTTATATATAAATGTATGCGTTTGTTTACATAATAGAGTTTACAACATCTCCGGCAACTTTAAGTCAACGCAAAGTCGAAAATTTGAGAAACAAATTCATGTCACATTTTCGATTTTTCTTCAAACTAAAGATTTTTGTAAAAAATATTTAAAAACTATTTCAGCATCATTATTTATTTCTTAAATAATTTTATTTCAATTATAAAACCAATATTTGAATATTTAAAATTAATTAAATATTCATAAATTAAAGCGGTGAAATTCCATGTCGTTACACACCAACTTTGGATGGAGTTATGTTCGAGAAGATAGCAAGTGCACAAACTAGTAAGGTAGCATGTGAGATTTTGGGGAATGCATTCAAAGGAATTGATAAAGTAAAGACGATTCGACTACAAATTATGCGATGTTAGTTTGAACCTCTTCATGTGAAATCTATGGAATTAATTGATGATTACTTTTCATGGTTGTCACCATTAATAAATCAAATAAAAAGATATGGAGAGTAATAATAGAAGATTCGATAGTAATCGAGAAAATTCTATGATCTTTAGATTCAAACTTTGATTGCATAGTTGTAGCAATTAAAGAATCTAAAGATTTAGAATCCATGTTTGGTGCTCAACTCATGGAATTCCTTTAAGCCCATGAAGAAAAATTAAAGGAAAAGACTAAAGAAGAGCCATTGAAGCAAGCTCTTCAAACCAAACTCACTTTAAGCGAGAGTGGGCTATTTAAAAATAGATGATGTCATATGTAATGACTTGGTGATTTTAACGATTTTAATAACGTAATTAACTAAAACTGTAAGGTAAATTAAACAATTAAATTTTGAAATAAAAATTTGATATTTGATACGCGTCTATTTAAACATAGAAAATGGTAAATTTTATTGGTAAATATGTAAGTTAGTTCTGTTGTGTAATTTTCAATTTCAATCTAAAATTAGTTAATTTGATAAAAATAAAATATTTTCAAAATCTGAATATTTTTACGTAATAAAAATGTAAATCATTTTCTAAATGAGATGTCATATTTCGTTTTGCCAAGTTTGGACTGCTCTGGCTCCGTTTATCTTATTTTCGGCTTTTTAGTAGCATTTTCGGCAACGAAAATTCGAGTTTTAGTAGGATAATCATATCGTTCATATCTATGTACCATCCTGCTCATCTTGTCGGGTTGATCTCCGCAATATATTCATTTGTATGATTCGGCGTTCGGTACATGGTGAAATCTGCAAAACAGTAAGCTGCATCGGTATCCGTTTTAGCCTTTTTGGTTCTATGTCTTTTCATTTATCCTGGAGAAATCAGTAGCCTTTGTTATTAATATTTTCTAAATTGAACCGCTGATTTTTCTATTTCCTATTCAAATTTATTAATGTTGATTTGTTATCTACTTTGGTTCCTCACTTTCTTTCTAAGAAAGGATAGTAACGTATATATGTTTATATATACTAGCATATATTTTTAAAAAGCTATTCATCTCCCTACACGTCTTCTTGTTAACATACTATCTCCTTTCTATTTACAACTCAACCCATTTTTCCTACCGCCTCGGCTACCCTCTTCTGCCACCTATCCCCTCCAAACTCCAACGCAGTCAAGCCCGTACACCCCTCAAGCAACTCATCCAACTTCAACATTGTGACCCTCCACCTTGGAAGCCGAACAGCCCCGCCTTCATTACTCGTTCACCTTCGCCTTTAACTACGCAACCGACATCCATGGTTCACATAAAACCGCATGGCAAAGATAAAAAACCATATTTAGATCAGCTCGTCCCTTCACCCCAAGCACGCATAGGCCACCTTCCTCTACATCTCACAGCCTGACCGCCCATCCTCCCATGGCCGCACCTAGCTTATATATATATAAAAATAAATTCAAAAGCATATATTTGTTTGGATTCGAAACCTGCTTGCTCGTGCCTTCGTGTGCCACCTGACCTCGCGACCTCACCTCGGCATCCAGCTCGCATATTTCCTTTCACCGAAGCTCATACGCATAGCGACAACCTTCTTTTTTATATACATATGTACGTGTAATATGATATGTTTGGATTATGGAACACACACACACATCGAGTTTGTATACGTATTTTGTTGGTCTACTTTCAGCTGTACCTATAAAAAATATATATCATATATATAATATATAAACCGTGTACATTTTAATCTCTTTTGCCTTATATATTTCAACTACAGTGTTATATATGTTCGAGTATATTTGTGTGCATATAATTGTTACATATATAATCTGCATATGTGTTAGAGTAGCATGAGTATGTACATTCAGTTATATTATATACATGTCTTCATATATTAGCCTGTATGTATATGTGTTTAGTTATATTATATACGTGTCTGCATATCTGTTAGCCTGCATATATATATATATATATATATATATATATATATATATAGGTTAGTTGTGTGTGTGTGTGTATATATATATGTATATATATATATATATATATATATATAGGTTAGTTGTATATTATATACATGTCTTTATATATTAACATGTACATATATATGTTTTGTTATATTATATACATGTCTTCATATATTAACATGTACATATATATGTTTTGTTATATTATATACATGTATACATATCTATTAGCCTGCACATATATAGGTTAGTTGTATATCATATACATGTCTTCATATATTAGCCTGTACATATATATTTTGTTTGCATGCAAGCTCGCGCGCGCGCGCATACAGATATGGTGGTCTGCATAGGTTTGAAGAAGTTCACATATGTTTGTTTTTATATATGTAGTTTGTATATGATTTTGAGTTGCTTATATATATGCATAGAAAGAATACTGATTTTTAAGAAATATTAATATTATATATGTATATATAGATTTTATATTGACATGTGGTTTAAATTGAAGTTTGATTTTTGAAAAAGGATATATTATATATACATATTGTATTTTCATCAAATCCAAGTTCGTCCACCTTGCTTTTCTTGTTTCTATGCTGTCAGGAGATTATTTTCGCAACTCTAGCTTGTTCATGAATATCCTTGTCCGTTGCTTCTCATTCTTGTTGGTTTCTCTAACCTTGAAAGGTGAGCAATCACTCACGATTAACATTCTTATATATAATAAATCTAATTCACATGAAATGTTGATTAAAATATGCTATTAAATTTGAATTGTTAAGTTATTTAATTGTTAAATATGATACGCCATCATCTTTAATTGTTTACCTATGATATATGATACCATAACCTGCTCTATATATTATATTTAAATTTGTTACTGATGATATGTGTCTGTTGTTGATATGTTATATTATTATCATAATATTCTCACTCTGCAAGTTCATTGTTAGTTTAGAAATCCCTATGGGTTGAAATAATACATACCCAAACAATATTTTGGAATAGGGAAAAATCGTTATGGGTTGAAATGATAAATCTAAGTGATTTTTATTGCTTTTGAACTTAGGGATTGCGGGCTGAAATGATATATACCCGTAAATATTAAATTTAAATTGCGAATTGAAATGATAAATATCTGTATCACTTGACCATATGTTATAAAATTATATATACAGACACCGTTGGTTTATTTTTGAAAAATGATTTCCAAAATTTGAAAGGAAATATGTGGGTTTCAAATAAATACTGATTTTTAAATATAATGTAAAGGTTTTAATTTTAATATATCTAAAAATTTAGATTTTTGTTAAAAAAAAGTATATGTTTATAAATTTTAAAAGTATAAGTTAAGATTTAAAATGTAAATTATAAAATTTTACTTATAATTCTATTATTTTCAAATATATAAAATAAGATTTAAAATAGATTTAATAATAATATTTGATTTAATAATATTTAATAAAATAAAATATAATTTAATAGAATATAATTTAACTAAAATATATAATATGTTTTATAGATTTTATTTAAATTTATATTAATATTTGAAAATATATTTTT
The DNA here is from genome assembly GCA_030765085.1 of Allium cepa. Classification (NCBI taxonomy): domain Eukaryota; kingdom Viridiplantae; phylum Streptophyta; class Magnoliopsida; order Asparagales; family Amaryllidaceae; genus Allium; species Allium cepa. The sequence goes on along the minus strand of CM060944.1, from coordinate 381,200,721 downwards.
ATAATAACTTTAATAAAATAAAGGTTGGGAAAATAAATTTAGTTAATTTGTAATTTAATTTGTTTTAGAATTTAAAATAAATAAGATTTGATTGAAAACTTATTTTGAGATTTCGAAAGGGTTGATTTTACAACTTGATTTAATTAGAGGTAATTAAATGAACATTGTAAAATTTAATATTAAATTTTATTTTAGGTTTTATTTGAAAATTTTATTTAAATGCTATAAAGGGTGACTAGGTGAATATTTTAGAACTATATATATAATTGAAGTTAGATATTTGATTATTGATTTTATTTAAATTTGTGAATTGAGATTTTATTTAAACGTTATCAAGAATGTTTGAGTAAATAATTTCAAGTTTAAATAAAACGTTGAATTTAGAGATATAAATGAGATTTATCAAATCGAGTTATTGTAAATTGTTTGAATATTAATACTTGGAACCCATTGAAATTGGAAATAGTTTAAATTTGAGATCGATAAAAATTAAAAATGGTTTAATAAGAATTTTAATTTGATTTGTAAAATTGGAAGAAACAATTCTAATTTGAAACTATTTTCCATATATACTATTTTAATATTTATACTAATTTAAATCTATAAACTTTTTTAAATATAAACTATTTTAACCTATAATTATTTCAATATATATAAATCATTTTCAATATCTAAACTGTTCAGTTGGAGTTTTTTTGTGATTTAGATTTAATGGATTTAAATGCGAATATTTTGATACGATGATTTAAACTATTTTGTGGATATGATTTTGAAAGTGAATATGATTTCAAAAGTGATATGATTTTGGAATGAATATGATATTTTGTATAAAGTATGAACTATTTGAAATAATTATAAAAGTAATTTCATAAGATGACCAAGGTGTGAAATAAGCATTTAGTTGTTAAAGAGACCGGGATCGCATATTGTCATACTCTCTGCCAATACCGAAAACCACTTTAACAACGATGTACGTGGTGGAGATTCCAGAATGAAGTTGTATGGTTTAGCGACGATTCTGTACGAGGTATTAACGTAGCCCTGACTCCCACGAGTCGGCTTGATGTGACTAAAATAGGAGCCACACCGGGCCAAGTGAGGTCGCACCTACGATCGGGCACATTTCTTCGATACCATTCTATTAATTTGTGATTTGATTGGATGCGTCTTTGATTTTAGGAGTGTGTCTCGAGGTGGGTGGTGGTAGCTGCTATGCGTTACCACCCGTCCGGATCCGTAAAATGGAAGAATCCTACCATTGACATTGCCTCCCCTGCTTTGTCACATGCCTTATCACGCCTTCTACGAGTTTGTTTTGTATCATATCTATAGAGTGCTCTTTGGGTAAACCACCGATTCGGTGAAGCTTACGGTACTATATAGACTACGAGAATATAAAAATATGTTAAGGGGGATATGGGTAATGACTTAACGCTATTTTAATAGTTTACTTTACTATAGACACTATCTATGTAGCATATTGTACTATGTATGTAGATAGCTTAACGGATTCTTAGAGGATGGGAATCCTAAACATCCTCTAAGTTATTTTGTATTTCGCTTGAGTTGATTTACTAGTATAAGAATGTTAATTCTGACTCGAGTGTTTTGTCTTTTGCTTTATGCTTGGGTCAGACTGAGTGTCTCGGCATTTGAGGCTCACCTTTGGAGTTTGGAGATTTTCTTGAGGATTTGTCTCTTATCTATTCAGCTTTGCAGCTATTTCAGTTATTTCCAGTTGTTTATGTTCGGTCTTGTCGGTTACTTTTGTATTTGAGACTACTCTGTATTTGGGATACCTGTTGTATTTTGTTTTGACTCTGTTGTTTATGAAGTAGCTTCATGAACTACTATTTATCTATTCCGCTACTTATTATTGTAATACTCCATGTCTGTGATTCTGCGATTGAATTATTTACGTATATGCTAAATTTTTCCAAATATAAATTAACAATCTGTTGTTTTAAGCAATTCAAGTTCAACATGAGTGGATGATTCTCGATTCGAAACGTTCAAAATAGCAGGTTGTTACAGTTGGTATCAGAGCTCTAGTTTAGGCAAAACTTAGCATATGGAGTAATAACTCATTAGGGATAGGGTACTGATAACCTAGAATGAGTATAATCAATTATAGAATCATGTTCGTTCGACCTTGAAATTCTTCGTTAGGATCTTCTTTAGGATCTTCTTTGATTAGAATTTCGTTTAAATTTTCTTGGAACTCTCCGCTTTGTTCTGAAATCCATTCTCGTCCTTCTTTTCGGGTTCTTCTTTATACTGGAGCACCCATAGCTCCATTTCTATTGATTTTTGTAATAAATTTGAGCACATCTTGCAACCGCAATTGGCAACTTCATCCTTCTGTGTGACTCATCCCATCGACGGTCCCGCCAACCTAAGTATGATTTGTAAAGGGGTGAAACTCCTTTACAATAGGCATCGATTCACCGAGATTTCTATGTCCTTGGTTTTGATGCTGTTGTTTCATACAAAGCCCGAATTGTTTCTCTAATAGACGACTCGGGAAATTCTTTCGTGATCCAATGTCGATTTCCTCAGGATTTTGCAGGCAATTTATCTTCTCGCTTGATGCTCAACCGAATGATCTCAACTCCACCCCAATAGTCAAGGATTATCCGTTGTTTTAGGTGAAGTCACTTTTCTTCCTCCCAAGCGGGAAACTGAATTCCACATCGATCTTATTCTTGAAGATCGACCTGTCGTCCTTCCTCCCAGACATATGGTTTCAATGGATGGTCAGTCATACCCTTGGATTAACCAAGGCTCTTTCCCTCTTCGTCGATCTCATGAATTGCATTTTCCACGATGTTCTCGAGCAGTTCGTCCTAGTTTCCATTATTTATATTCTCGTTTACTAAGTCTCGGCCGATCTGGTTAAGGTTGCCGCGATTAATGCAAGTCTATTGTAACTATCCCAGTTTTAAAGACGAATTTAAATTTAGAATTTAATTGAATTTTTGGATTAAATTATGGATTTATTTGAAAATTTTCAAATTTAATAAGATGTGTTTTATAATGTATTTTAAAATTTGATTTGGAACTAAAAAAAAATGAATATTTTCAGTGAATTGAATTTATAAGTAAAGTGTTTAAAATAAAATAGAATAAAACTACTTATCAATATTAAGTGAAAAATATAAAATAAAATATACGTTGTAAATTTAATACGTATGTTAGAAATATGATTAGAAGATAAATTACAAAACAATACAATATATTCAAGTGTGAACAATAAAAAGACAAGTATATAAAAGCAAATACAAAGCAAGCTATGTAAGTGAAAAATATAAAGTATATATTTTTACATAAGTAATAAAGCTTGCATAATATACAAAGAAAATAAAAGAGATGTGTATGTAGGCAAATAGAAAGTAAGTATAAAAACAAAACAAAGTATGTAGCCTGGAAACAAACTAATTAATGCTAGCCTCCCTTGTACACAACAGAGATGCATATCAGCCTAGACAGGCAAATAAAGGCAAAGTAATATATGTACATGCACAAAGCAAAGACTAAACAAAGCATAAAGTACTAAGCAAACAAAATAAAGTTGCAGCCCCCAAAACAAATTCACTTCAGCCGAGATAAGGGCAAGAACAAAGTAAGGAATGGAAACAAAGTACCAAAGCATTTAATGCTGGCACAATGAAGATATCCTACTGCCATACCTCTAGTACATACTTTAGCCCCCAAGCAAGGAAAATCTTTGAGTTGAAGATTCATAAACAATTTCTAAGTACAAAAAATAATAATATAATATCACTATATTGTACAAAATAATAGCTTACCTGTCATCTTCTTTTCTTTATACATGTCAGTCTCGTTCATTTTCAAGCTGAGTAAAACCAGAGAAAAACATCATTTCATATTGAAAACAACTTCTTAAACTTAAACGACATCTGGAATCAAGCTAGGCAGGTATTCAATTCAAGGATCAAATTCAAACAGCAACTATGCAACTTAAAACATCAAGCAAAGTTTAAAAACAAATCAAATGCAAAGATTCAACTCAATGTGAATATCAAGTATCAGACCAAAGATAAAGGTTTTCAAAAAATTAAATATGCAGTTTCAAACAAAAAAAGGGGCAGCCCTCTGTTCTTTCCTACCAAGGTGAGTAACATCATATTGTCTTATAATTTGAAGTTGAACCTGTTGCATATACATATCTGGAAATAGTATGTTAGTATATCTATATATATTCTCTGAGTATTTGTAAGATGGGTGTTTTGCACAGGTTAAGCTATATTGTCCTCTGTTTGGAGTTTTAAAGCACAAACATTTGAAAAAAAAAAAATTATTTCCATTCAACTTACTGGTCGTTTGAACCTAAGATTAAAACAAAGTTTATTAGTTATAACATATACTCAAGATTTAAAATACAATTAAGTGAAAACAACTTATAAATGTTTCTGGAAACCCAAAAAATACTGAGCAACTTGAGATAAGTCAAAAATCTAATCTTTTTAATTCATGAATTCAGGAATATAGATCGAATTCTTAAACCAAAACATGAATTTTAAATCAAAAATCTTGATTTTTAGTGTTGGAATAAAGGAGCAGTTTGGGGTTGAACTGAAAATGGAATTTTGGCAATTTCTGACAACTCCGATGATCTGGGAGGTCGGGGTCTCGTGTGGAGGTGGATGAGTCTATGAAAATGGTGTGAAAAATGGTCGGAGGTACTCTCAATCCTCGAGGTGATGGCGGCGTGAGGTTTTTACTTTTAGACCTAGTTTTTTCGATGACGAGAATTCCGTCTCGTTCGTTGTCCATAGGCGACCGAGTTCGCCGTAGTTTGGGGGAAAGGTGGAGGAGACGTCGACGAAGCCATGGCCGAAGTCTCAGGCCCAACGATGGTTGGGTTGTGGCGAACGACGCCGTTCCAGCTTTGGGTTGCGGGGAAATGTGATGTTCTAGGTTTCTATTCTTGTTTCAGTTTTGTGCCGAGTTGCTTGATCCTTGCCTCTGAGTGGAATTGAAGTGGTGAAGGTCAGAGTACGATGCGAGGTCGATTTTCGATGTGGGAGAGTCATCGAGAGTGGCCGGAGGTGATAGGCGGCACCGTGCACGTGCACGGTGCACTGCCTGTTCCTGGTTTTGTTGGAATGAGGGCGATGCATGATCTCGAGCAACTGGAGTTAGTTCTTGAAGCATTGAAGTGTTGGACCTAAAAGATTTATTGCTAACTCGATGATGTTGTGTAATTCAAACCTGAATTTGGGATTAGTAAAGAGTTTTGAAGATTAATCATTTTAAAATTTGTTAAGTTTAAAATGTTTCAGGATGTTTTAAAATGTTTTAAATGTATATATAACCTTTGTATTAAAAAGTTTATTTTAAATAAACTTGATAATGAAATTAAAAAGTTACTCAAATGATTTAAAAATGTTAGCTTAAAAGTAAAGCTAGTTTACGTTGTTAATGATGATTAAATACAAGGTTTATCAATTAAAGATAAGTTAATTTTTAATTTAAGGTTAATTAATTTGTAATAAATAATTGATTAATTTATTAAGAATGGACGATTAATGATTTAAGCATCGGATTAATAAAGTGACTAAAAGTTAATAAAATTTTAAGGACGATTAATTAAAGTATAATTAATTACGGGTAATTAATTAAATAAAAATTAATAAATTTTGGGCTAATTAATTAATTAAAGATCATTAATGAAAATGGTATAATCAAAGGTCAATTATTTAATAATTTAAAAGTTGATGAAATATAATTAAAGGTTTAATTACTTAATTAAAGTTTAAAGATTTATTAAGTTAATTAATTTGTAAATTAAGAATTATTAATTGGATATTAATTAATAATTAAGGTTGATTTAATCAAGTGATTAAGCAATAAATTGATTTAAGGATAGTGTGATAAATTAATTTAAGTAATTAATTTGAGAATAATTAATTTATCAAGGGCAAATTATTAAATAAAAGTGATCAAGAATAATTATTAATTAAGGAGTAATTAATGATTAATTAAAGGATAGTTTATTAAATGTTTTAAAATTAATTGATTATTAATTTACCATAACTAGCAAATTTATTCACGGAAATTTATCTACTTAAATTAATCAGATAATTGAATAAATCCTACCTTTGGATGCTTGGATTATATTGGATGTTAAACTGTTTGATATCCCTGATATATGATGCTTTATGATTATCCTGATTTGTGTTGTGATCTGTGATATAGTTTATTATTTGTGATATATATATCTGCGAATCTGTGTATGAAAGATAAGCGTTATAATTATATCGCTTATCGAATATATTGTTGTATTTGATCTGTGATGATTGAATGATGTTGCACTATTGTGTTAAACCCCTGGACCACACTTACACACACTCCAATATGGATTTCACGTGGAAATCAGTTAAGTCACAAATTTTTAAACAAGTTTTGAATTTGAATTTTTAAATCCAAATGGTTTTGGAAATGAATTGAGTTTAATATGAAAAGCTTTTTGAAAAGCTGTTTTAAAAATATAAGTTAGTTTGAATAACTTAATAAAAATTTGAAATTTGAATAATTTTTTTTAAACTGGAACTCAATATTTGAAATTGAATCCAATATTCGCATTTATGATTTAAAAGAAATTATACAAATTTATACGGGTTTTAAATCATTTTTAAACTATTGCCTTTGGGAATTTGAACTAACCCAAAGATCTTAATTTGTATAAAAGGGATCAGATATTTTCGAAACGAAAACTATTTGTTTTCAAATAATAATAACTTTCATTTAAAATCAGGATTTCCTAATTTTGTCAAAGCATTTTCAAATTGAAATAAAATTGAGATGTTTTGAAAGCTATAAAATGAGTCTTTGATTCAAAGATCGAATGAGTTAATCCTACTTAAAATGGTATTTTGAAAAGCTATGAATGAATCTTTGGAAACGAATTTTGAAAGATATAAGTTAAATCTTGATTTAAAGATTTAACAAGTTAATTAAAATGGAAATTGTTTTGAAATCCATGAATGGATCTTTGTGAATGGGGTGAACTTTATGAATTAAATCTTTTGATTAAAAGATTGAGAGTGTGGAAATTATTTAAACCATTGAAGGTTTTTGAAAATGAATCTTTTTGTTTAAAAGATTGGAAATGGTAATTTATTTTAAACCATTTGAAAGAAAAGTTTTGGGTAATAAGTTGTGACTTAATTTAAATCCCATATCCATATATTTTTAAATATTGCGCTCACTATTCGGTTTAGCCGGGAAAGGACCTTTGTGTCGTATAACCCATTCCGAATATGTGATTCGACGTTATGGATAGCATTTGAAGACCGGTGATGAAGATCGGATATTCACAAGAACGAAAGGATAACTCGTCGATTGTCTCTGCACTGAGTCACGCCGGTATAGAGATTCCCTAAGTGATGGGAAATCCGATCGGGATTGTGAATATCCGGATTGCAAGGAATTCTTTGTAAGTGCCTTCGGTTCTGTTCGAGCCCGGAACAGACTTGTATGGATTGTATGTCTGACATTACAATTGAGATATAAAGCTGATTTCTTTCAAATATATTTCTGTTGGTGGCGGAGAATTTATTCTCTTAGCTTAACACCCTTCTCTGAGACGTACGAGCTCAGAGGTTATGTAGTTGAAGGTTATCAGCGATATATTCCCAATTTGGTAATGTGACATGCTGAGTGTTGCTGTGAAATGATCATTGTGTTGATCATTTGTGATAGGATCATTTGTTTGATCGTTTATCTTTGTGATCATTTCTATGATCATTTGTTGACCCAAAGCACAGCTTTTGTATAAAGCGTGGCTTTGTGGACGAGACTTCGTCGGACCTCACACCTCGGAAATGGTCAAAACAGGAAAGATGCGGCAAGGTTATGAGGGGTAGCCCCCTTTAGGGTATGTGCATTTCCTTCTGGAAAAGGGTGGTATCATGGTATGGAGCCCAGATACTTACTCATGTTGAAACACTTTATTTATGATTGTGTGATGTTGATTACGAGCGCTCGGTTAAAGGTCCCAAAGGACCGGTGGATGGCATACTCGTGTCAGTAGTTACCCAGTTAGGGGTAACCCGGCCTTGTGTTGGCAGAGATCCGGTTTGGTTCTCGGGGACGTCCTTCCAGAGCCGTTCTCATGTGGCAATGGGAAGTTCCTTGGCCTGACCATTTGTTGGAAATCCAAAGAAACAATACGAGACTTGTACAGTTTTAGTTGTAGAACCTGCCATGGAATGTGGCGGTAACCTGCTATTGAACATGGTAGCTATAGTAGGCATACGATAATGGTCGTATGTTGGCTAAGATTTATATCTTTACTTTCGAAATAAATTTTTCCTACACTATGCACTAGTAATAATATCAAATGTTTCTTTTTAATGCGTATCAAGCATCTTTGACTATCATAAGGAGAAATCTCCTCCGATTCTGCGTTTGCATTGTGTATGTGCGTGGGAGGCCTTATGGTAGTCTCATTTTTTTTAAAAGCATTGCGAATTGACTTTGAAAATATTTTGTTGAATGTTTTAAAAGATAAACTGCTTTTGTTGCTCACACCAGTCCCACGACTGATCCGGAGTTTATTGTTTTCTTTCCTAAACTCTGGGTGCTCATTATTTTCTACACGAGCAGTCTAGAGTTGGGTTTTACAGATAGTTAGGTTCAGTGAATTATCTGGAGTTAGTTCAGTCTTTGGACCACACCAGTCTTGCTTATCTTTGTGCATCGTTATTGGGAGTTCGAGCTATCGCTGGATTGATTCTTGGAAATGGAGTTGTAGTTCTCGAAGTTGCCTTTTGAAGACTATCTTAGAGTTATATTGTTCCGCTGCTAGATGTTATCTATTTTTCTTTTCCGCTGCTATTTTATTGTATCATATCTCTGATGTATATTGATATCTATTGGATCATTTGTTGTATCAGATATTGTATCAAAGCTGTATATCAATGTATTATTCTTTTATCCCGCTGTGTTATTTACTTAATGTTATTATAAGCTCCGGCGAATCGGATTTGAACGGTCGAATCTATGGCATTCGAATACGATATGAAGTATGGATGTCGATTTTCGAGCGGACAAAATCCGCGTCGTCACATCTATCTATCTTTCCCCTTTGAAATTCAATTATCTTACCTTCCTTTCGAGCCTATCTTTTTAGTTGGAATTCTCTTTAGTTAGGGTCCCTCTAAATTTTAAAACTCTATCTTTGTTCTAAAATCCATTCTTGAATCATCCTGTGAGCGAGTATATTTATAATTTTGTTTGAGTTGTTAAGTTTACATTTTGGGTTTCTTGTCTGGCCAACGCTATTGATAGGAATTCCAAAACACTTGAACAGAGCAAACAAACAATATTGTTTTCAAAATTGGTAAATGAAATAATTTTTATGTATGGTTGTATTATATAAAAAATATGATTTTCTGAAATTAGATAGTTAAATGAATTGGTTGTTAGAAATACTAGATTATCATTTCTTGTCAACATCCATAAACCATTAACTATTGTTGTATAATAAGAAGATGAAAATTTTAAACATGGTTTATAAATTCTATTTGCAAATAAAATGAATTTAAATTAAGGATTTGAGAATTTAATTTCCACTGATTTACAAAATTTAGTCTTTAACATTTTGAAAAAAATATATTATTTGAAAGTATTTTCAAATAAGAATTATTTTCAAATAATTTTAAAAAGAAGTCAGTCAGTACTCTCCTCTTTTGTCACTGGAAAATAGTTTCGGTGATGACTACAACATCATTAATATACGTTTTCGAGTCTCAAAGTGAAGAGACCACTTAGTAGCTTTGCTACATTTTGTTTTGGAAATAGTTTTGATTTAAATTTCTTGAGTTTGATTTGATTTATAAATTATATATACATGTATATATTTATTTCAAATGGTTTGGAGTGGATCTGAGAATTAAATTTCTTAAATTTTGTCCTAAGTGATGGTGTTCAATCATTGAAATGAAGCAATTTTTTTGAATAACTGAAGGATCTAAAATTAGAAAATGTAACTGAATATTATACAGTATAAATAGTAAGCAGTAGAATGTCCAAATTAAAAATTCTGTTAGGGGAAATTATAAATAAAATTTGGTAGTTACAATAAAAGTTTATACGCTTAATTTATGTTATAAGAATTTGTTAAGCGAACAAAATTGAATAATAAATAAAAGATGCTATTCAAGTGAATGAATATAAACTTAAGAAAATAAATGGGTAATAAATAAATTATATTTTGTAAGTTGTTTGTGATACCAAAGTAAATTACCAAGAACAGTTGAAATTGAATTTTTGTTGTGGAATTAACTTAAGTAAAGTCAAATGGATTTAATAAATGAGTTAAATAAAATTTGTTTTTGAAAGAAATTTTGTAATAAATATTAATAAATTGAATATAAATCAACTAAATGAAAATATCTTGAATTGAAATATCAAATGTGAATACAACTGAATATTTGTTGATTGAATAAAATGGATTAAAACCAATTTTTTTTGAATATAAATTAATTTAAAAACTAATAAAATTTATATAGTTTTGAATTAATTATTGTATCTGGTATGTATTGTGAATCTATCTTATCTTTCTGTTTACTTCTGTTTTCCTATCTCGTTCCATTTCGGGGACGAAAAGTTTTGAGTGGGGGAGAGTGTAATGACCTGGTGATTTTACGATTTTAATAACGCAATTAACTAAAATTTTATGGAAAATCAAACAATTAAATTTTGAAATGAAAATTTGATATTTGGTATGCGTCAATTTAAACATAGCAAGTGGTAAATTTTATTGGTAAATATGTAAGTTAGTTTTATTGTGTAATTTTCAATTTCAATCTAAAATCAGTTAAATTGATGAAAATAAAATACTTTCAAAATCTGAATATTTTTATATAATAAAAATTCAAATCATTTTCTAAGTGAGTCATCATATTTCGTTTCGCCAAATTTGGACTGTTTCATTCTGAGAAATGGTAATAATGTATAAGGTTTATGTATACTAGCATATATTTTTGAAAAGCTATTCATCGCCCTACACATCTTCTTGTTACCCTACTATCTCCTTTCTTTTTACAACTCAACCCATTTTTCCTACCGCCTCCACTACCCTCTCTCGCCACCTATCACCTCCAAACTCCAAAACAGTTAAGCCCGTACACCACTCAAGCAACACAGCCGACTTCAACACTACGACCCTCCACCTTGGAAGCCGAACATCCCCGCCTTTGTTGCTCGTCCACCTTCGCCTTTAACCATGCAACCCACATCCATAGTTCATAGACAACCGCATGGCAAAGAGAGAAAAAACATATTTAGATCAGCTTGCCCCTTCACCCCAAGCATGCACAAGCCACCTTCCTTGACATCTCACAGCCTGACCGCCCATCCTCCTATGGCCTCACCAAGCTTTATATAAAAAAATAACTTCAAAAGCATATATTTATATTCGAAACCTGCGTGCTCGTGCCTTCGTGTGACACCTGACCTCACGACCTTGCCTCCGCATGTAGCTCGCCTATTTCCTTTCACCGAAGCTCACATGCATAGCAACAGCCTCCTTTTTATATATACATATGTATATGTAATATTATATGTTTGGGTTTTAGAACACACACACACATATATTGAGTTTGTATACATATTTTGTTGGTCTACTTTCAACCGTGCTTATTAAAAAATATATATTATATATATAATATATACAAATAGTATACATTTTGATCTCTTTTGCCTTATATATTTTAACTACAGTTTTATATATGTTCGAGTAAATTTGCCTGCATATAATTGTTACACATATAACCTGCATATGTGTTAGAGCAGCATTCGTATGTGCATTCAGTTATATTATATACATGTCTGCATATATATTAGCCTGCACATATATAAGTAAGTTGTATATTATATACAAGTCTTCATATATCAGCCTGTACATATATATGTTTAGTTATATTATATACATGTCTGCATATCTATTAGCCTGCACATATATAGGTTAGTTTTATATTATATACATATCTTCATATATTAGTCTGTACATATATATTTTGTTTATATATATATATATATATATATATATAGGTCTGCATAGGTTGGTTTGAAGAAGCTCACATACGTTTGTTTATATATATATATATATATATATATATATATAGTTTGTATACGATTTTGAGTAGCTTATATATATATATGTATGTATATGCATAGAAAGAATACCGATTTTTAAGAAATATTAATATTATATATATAGATATTTTATTTTGATATGTGGTTTTAATTGAATATTGATTTTGAAAAAGGATATAATATATATACATATTGTATTTTCATCAAATCCAAGTTCGTCCACCTTGCATTGTTGTTTTGATGCTGTCCAAAGATTATTTTCGCAACTCTAGCTTGTTCGTGCGTATCTGTGTCCGTTGCTTCTCATTCCTATTGTTTTCTCTAGCCTCGAAAAGTGAGCACTCATTCACGATTAACACATCTTATATATAGTAAATTAAATTTACATGAAATGACGATTGAAATATGCTATTAAATTTGAATTGTTAAGTTGTTTACTTGTTAAATATGATATGTCATTATCTGTAATTGTTTACTAATAACATATGACACCATAACCTATTGTATATATTATATTTAAATTTTGTTACGGATGATATATGCATGTTGTTGATGTGCTATATTATTATCATATTGTTCTCACTCTGCAAGTTCCCTGTCAGTTTAGAAATACTGATGGGTTGAAAAGATACATAATCGAACGATATTTTAAAATAGCGAAAAATCGTTATTGGTTGAAATGATAAACCTAAGCGATTTTTATTGCTTTTGAATTTTGAGATTACGGGTTGAAATGATATATACCCGCAAAAATTAAATTTAAATTGCGAACTGAAATGATAAATATCCGTATCACTTAACCATAGGATAGAAAATTATATACAGACACCGTTGGTCTATTTTTGAAAAATGATTTCCAAAGTTTGAAACGAAATATATGGGTCTTAAATAAATACTGATTTTTAAATATAATATAAAGGTTTTAATTTTAATATACGTGAAAATTTAGATTTTTGTTAAATTTTTTATATATTTAGAAATTCTAGAGTATAAATTAAGTTTTAAAATGTAAATTATAAAGTTTTACTTATAATTTTATTATTTTTAAATATATAAAATAAGATTTAAAATAGATTTAATAATAATATTTAATTTAATAATATTTAGTAAAATAAAATATAATTTAATAGAATTTAATTTAACTAAAATATATAATATGTTATATATATTTTATTTAAATTTATACTAATATTGAAAATAGATTTTGGTAATAATTTTAACAAAATTAATGTTGGAAAGATAGATTTAATTAATTTTTAATTCAATTTGTTTGAGAATTTAAAATAAGTAAGATTTTAAAAGGGTTGATTTTATAACTTGATTTAATTAAAGGTGATTAAATGAACGTTGTAAAATTTAAATAAAATTGAATATTAAATTTGTTTTAGGTTTTAAGTAGAAATTTTATTTAAATGTTTATAAAGGGCGATTAGATGAATATTTTAGAATTATATATATTATTGAAGTTAGATATTTGATTATTGATTTTATTTAAATTTGTAAATTGAGATTTTATTTAAATGTTACTAAAAATGGTTGGGTGAATAATTTCAAATCTAAAATTAAATTAAATTTTAAATTCAGAGATATAAATGATATTTATCAAATTGGGTTATTGTAAATTGTTTGAATATTTATATGTTTAAATTTTAAATCGATATAAATTAAAAATGGTTTAATGAGAATTTGAATTTGATTTGTCAAATTGGAAGAAAGAATTCTAATTTGAAACTATTTTCGATATATACTATTTTAATATATATTCTACTTTAGATCTATAACCTATTTTAAATACATATTATTTTAACCTATAACCTGTTTCAATATATATAAACCATTTTCAATATTTAAACTATTAAGTTGGAGTCTGTTATGATTTAGATTTTATGGATTTAAATGTGAATATTTTGATATGACGATTTAAACTATGTTATGGATATGATTTAGGAAGTGGATATGATTTCGAAAGTGATATGATTTTGAAATGAATATGATATTTTTATATAAAGTATGAAATATTTGAAATAATTATAAAAGTAATTTTGTAAAATGACCATGGTGTGAAATAAGCGCTTGGTTGTTAAAGAGACCGGGATCAGATATTGTCATACTCTCTACATTACCGAAAACCACTTTAACAACTGTGTACATAGTGGAGATTCCAGAACAGAGTAGGATGGTTTGGTGATGATTCTGTATGAGGTATTAACGCTAGCCTGACTCCTGCGAGTCAGCTTGATGTGACTAAAACAGGAGCCATGCCGGGCCAAGTGAGGTCGCACCTTCGATTGGGCACATTTGTTCGATACCATTCTATCACTTTGTGATTTGATTGGGTGCACCTTTGATTTTGGGAGTGTGTCTCAAGGTGGGCAGTAGTAGCCGCGCTACCACCAGTCTGGATCTACAAAAAATGGTACAATCCTACCTTTTTAGGCATAGCTTCGCGTGCCTTATCACATGCCTTATCACGCCCTCTATGAATTTGTTTTGTACCGTACCTATGGAGTGCCCTCTGGGTAAACCACCAGTTTAGTGGAGCTTACGATACTGTATAGACTATGGGAATATAAAAATGTGTTAAGAGGATATGAGTAACTTCTTAACGGTATTTTAATAGTTTACTTTATTATAGACACTATCTATGTAGCGTATTGTACTATGTATGTAGATATTTCAACGGATCCTTAAAGGATGGGAATCCCAAACATCTAAGTTATTTTGTATTTCACTTGACGTTTAACTTTTGGAGTTATTTTGTATTTCCTTAACGGATCCTTAAAGGGTCAGACTGAGTGTCTCGGCATTTGAGGCTCACCTTTGGAGTTTGGAGCTTTGCCTAAAGATCTGTCTCTTATCTATTCATCTTTGTAGCTGTCTCCGTTATACTTTTGTATTTGAGATTACTCTGTATTTGGGATATCTGTTGTATTTTTTTTGACTCTGTTATTTATGTAGTAGCTTCATAAACTAGTATTTATCTATTTCGCTACTTATTGTTGTAATACTCTGTGTCTGTGATTCCGTGATTGATTTATTTACTGTATATGCTAAATTTTGCCAAATATAAATTAACAATTTGTTGTTTTGAGCAATTGAAGTATGACATGAGTGGATGATTGCCGTCGAATGGTTCAAAATAGCAGGCCGTTACATCATAGCCAAAGAGGAAAATGGCATGGTTAAAACTATAGAAGAAGTGACTACAAATTCATTAAAAAGGAAGAAAAGGCAAAACACATATACCACAAAAGATCCAGGAAAACGAGGAAAGATAAAAAAATGGAAAATCAAGGTATGATACATCAAAAATAAAATATTATGGCTCGTTCATAAAAAACTACAATAAACTAGTACGAGCCATGCTATGCACATGGGGTCACCATATAATTTATTTAACACTATATTTTATATATTTTTTAAGTTACAAAGATAAAAGTGTATGTTTACATATAGGTATATTTTTCTTAAACACTGTTGATAAATAATTGTTGATAAATCTATTTAAGTAATCTCGAAGTGCACAACATATAACTACTTTTTTTTAAAGCACAACAAATTTATAAATTAAATGATAACATCAAGCACTAATTATTCTTAACCAGTAAGCAGTAAAATACTATGCATCACTGTTAATTTTAAAATGTAAGTGCAACATATATTCAATATCGGATTATCTTATATTTAACACACACACACATGCATATAGTTTGATTAATAATAATGTTTCAAACATGACGTAGAGAAATAATGTTTAAATGGAAATATCATTAAAATTTTGATTCAAATAAATAAAATTTCAAATTCGAAAAATCACACTTTTTAACATTATCCAAGACTAGAAGTATTAAAAAAAATTAAATTGGTTTTGACACATCATATTTCTTTATATATATATATATATATATATATATATATAGCATAATATGATATGAAAAATATGCATTGAATATAAATATTGTACAATCAAACTTTCAGCTCAACGGAATGATATTTTTGCATTACTTCAAATGTTCATGCCAACGTAATAATTCAAACAATATTACAACCTGTGTAGTTAATGCCCCACTATTACCCCGCTATTACCCCGCTACAACCCCGCTATATCTTGTAGCGGATTTCTACCGCTACGATTTTTCCATATATCCCCAGAATATAGCCTTTCCGCTTTAATCCCCGCTATTTCCGCTATATCCCGTTATTTCTGCTATATTCAGCTATTACCGCTATATCTTTTTTAATAAAATTATTTGAAAAATTGCATTTATACATTATAAAATTATGAAACTAATTTATTTGATTTAATTTTTAATATATTTTAGAAATGAAAATACTCCAATATTCTACCAAATTCAATTATGTTATATAACAGTTTTTCATTTATTTAAAGTATATTCGCACATGTTTTTATTTAAAATTATTTATGTATTATTTACAATTCAATTGAATGATAATTTTTCATTTAATTACTATTTATATATTTGTAAAAACATTAAGTACGAGTTTTATATGCTATTTTAGAGCCATCCGCTATACCCCGCTATATCCTCGCTGTATCTCCGCTATGACTTTTTACACCACCGTTTTAAATCTACCAAGCGCATTAACTGTACAGATTACAACTAACATAATTTAATGTGAAATAGTATGTCACTATAATATGAAATGTCTGTGGATACACATAAAATAAATTTTAGCCGTACGAAAAATAGTAGTAAGGTTAAATGTTGTAAGGAAACACAATCAACAAATTTAACTATTATAAATTAATACATTATTATCAATGGAATAAAAATATTTTGGATAAGCATACTGTAAAGTAGAATAAGTATGAGACTATATTTGCATAAAACAAAAAAAACTTAAAATAAAAGTACGAGTGTTATGTAGAAAAATAATTATTCTAGAAATTTCCAAAGTCAGCCAAGGTTTATTCATTTTATTGTGAACTAAATTTTGGAGGAACTATAATTTGCTAAGAGATATATTATGAGTTTCATCCAGAAAAAGCTAAGACAAAACCTGTATACCAACTAAATTCATTAAAAATCTTTAGTATACTCTAATCTGATTTTTAGCAAAGCTAGCGAGGTTGACTTGGCCTCTACCAGATTTTATTGCAATAAAAAAATAAAATTAATTGATTCAAAACATACTTTGAACCGAAGAAATGAAAATGATCACACGCTAGGAAATGCATGAAAAGAACCACATAAGGAACCAAAACAAAAAAGAGAACTAAGATAAAATTAAAGAGAAAATCAAGCCCAAGCATGAGCAAAAACATTTGGGAACTTGACTGATGTTCTCTTCAATTGCAAGTGAGTTCTACTTTTAGTCTTATTCCATAGGCATTCTATGGTCTTTCTTTTGTCTTCAATGATAATTGCATTTCTTTCCTTCCACATTATATCAAGATAAATCTTGGTACACATTGCAATCAACCTCGAAGTTGCAGTCTTCCATTTAGTAGCTTTATACACTATATCCCACTCGATTTTCGAAACTAAATTTGTTGGGCCTCTTCCTGCTTTATTCATAATTCTTGACTACAAAGGGAAAAGAGTAGGACATTCATGAAATAAATGAGTAGTAGACTCATCATGCACATAACAAAAAACATATCCTCTACTACAAGACATACCATAATCATACATGATGTTAGTAGTCAATGGGGCAAAGTTAATCGCCTTCCACATCATTAAGTTTCTCTAGGAAGGAATCATTTCTCCCAATAATGCTAGACCATTTAATAGCTGACAAGGTGTCACTGCTTGAAAGTAGCTGATACACCATACCAATGGAATGAGGTTTCAGGTTCTAGGAAATTTGCATGGTGGCCTGATCATGGTAATGCCTGCTCTATAAGCTCTTCCATAGTTGTCTAATTTCTTGATTGCCGATATATGGGAGAAGAACATGTCCATCAGTTACATAATCATTTTCCTTGGCATGATAGGGAATGCTAGTTTGTTCGAGCTGCTGATAAGTTAAAACTTTATATAATATAATTCCTTTACCAACCCGTGCCTCATGCCAAAAGCTAATAGTGTGCTTGAAGTAAAATAGGTCTGAATATGGGGTAAGAACAAAGTTCAAACCCCAATAGTTTCCTCCATGTACAACTACATGATTGTGGTATTTCCATATTCCAAAATTCCTTCCTCCCCATGATATAGCGCCAAACCCAGTTAACCTTGACACTCTCCTTCCTACTCATCTAGTCATTAAAGTGCTTGCTAAAGGTTACTATATTCCATAACTTAAGATTGAGAATAACCATCCTCCCTTGATCAGAGGAGCTTCAAAACTGGAGAAGGAACGACATCTCATATGTAATAACACCTCATATGCAAATCTAAATTCAAACATTATTAATTCAAATCAGACTCTTTATTTAATAATTTCTAAATTTTATTTTATCCTTTTCATGTAACCCACCTTTATTCTTTTTTACTTTACACATAGTGTCATATTGCCAAACATTGACTATGACTTTTCTTTGGAGTTAGAATTGGATATTATCCTTGAATTTTGATTGAAGTATTAATCTAATTTTAATATGAATGCTTGTAATATTTTGACTATACATCCAATATACTTATAACCTGACTTAACTGTTACACTTGTAAGATAAGAATTATAATGTATTTTATAATATATAGAATATATGTAATGGTGTTATTTAAGCACATGCAAATGTTATATAACAACATTCAATTTAGTTTGTTGAGGAAAATTATCAAAACATATTTCTTTGCTCATTTATTTTATTTCTTTTGTAATTCTTTTAAGAATAATGTATTTGTCAAGAACTGGAATTAAGTTCCAAATTTATTATTTCTATGCAGTAGATATAGTACTTTCAATAAGGAAGTATTTTCTAATGTTACGGAATAACCCACATTAAATATTAACTCATCAATTTGAAGTTTCTTTTTTTAGAAATTTCAGTGATAAAATGAATTAATTAAAAGGAATTAAGTAATCTTGGATAATTTTTTGATTAAAATTATTAAGAACTAATGTGTAATTGGTTTTCCCATTAAATTGTATTTTATTTGAGAATAATTAGTTGTGATTAATTTGACTTTAAATAAAACAAAATTGATAATAATTAATTTCTTTTAATATTATTTGGTATGATCCCCTATTATTCTATAAATATCTCCAAACTACAAAAAAAAATTCAAAATAACAGAGCATTGGATAATCATTATAAAACAATAAATAATTACCATCATAAGATCCATATGAATGTGTGGTAACTATGCATTCAAATGAAAGAACTATGTTACTTATGATCATATCATGGTCTAATGAACACCATCAAAGAACATACTAAATTCTAGGTTGACTAAGATGGATATATTAGATTTTATGAAAAATACAGTCATGTCAACTAAGACCACATAAAATATTTAAAGGAATAAGTATACATATTTAGCAGCAAAGAATTTTTTCAAAATTGGATACTTAGATGGTAGTGCATGCATAATAGTACTACAAGTCTTAGTAGTATACCACGTTAATATATATATTCGAAGCACGTTATGCAAGTTTCGAATCTATGACCTCTTGCACCAAAGTCGAAGTGCCTAACCACTAGAACAGTGGTGCTAGCCATTGTAACAAGTTTTAAAGTTGCCTACTATAACCAGAAAAAAATGTTACTATACATTTTTACTTTTTACCTTAAATACAATATGAAAATTTATTGTTTGATTTTTTTACTACAGATATAATGCTTTGCACCGAACTTGATTTTCTTATCAAAACACACTTAGGGAGGTTTGTCTACTTTAGACTTGCAAAAATAAATTGTGTGAAACTAGACAAAAAATATACATATCTTTAATATGCACCCTTAAATCTCTTCAGTGCTATTTAATTTATTCTCTCCATAAATGTATCCTTAAACCTCTTCAATTTTATGTTTTCTCCAACATATTATTGTTTAATGTTTAACTAAAATTAATGAAAAACTACATCAAATGTTTTTCCTTAAAACCATGTGATTGAACGATCGGTTCCCACCGTTGAGCGGTTGTACTAGTATAGTTTGACAATGGGAAAAAGATCAATACTTCTGATGCATTATTGCAAAACCATGGAAGACTCTTTAGTTTCGTGGTATTAATTAACAAATAACACCCTATAAAATAAATAATGGAAGACAAACTAATATCCATACTAATTGATATAAAAACTACCTAACATCGAACTAGATACAAAAATTTTAAATAAGAAAATACTTATTATAGATTATCGGTAAATTTTCTTTCCATCCATGGTTTCTTTTTGTTGATCCACAGTATAATAGTATTAACTTAACTCACAAATCATTTGTAAGTTAACCCACATGTGATTACCTGACATAATATGTTATTCTAATTTTCGTTCATTTATTTTCTCTTCTACTTTATTGTGTATATCTATTCTTGTACTTGTAGAATATAATTTTTTATATATTAGATTACATATTTATCATGTGAGAACCCGGATTTTTGGACAGCTGTTAATTTGTAGTTAACATGATTTGATTTATTAAAACACTGATTTATTAATTGAACAAATAAATCTGATAATAAATTTATAGGATATGTATATAGATGAATTAGAACTATAATAAATGATGAATTATAAATATCGAGATAAATATTCATTGATAATCTCCTGA
Organism: Allium cepa; assembly: GCA_030765085.1. Lineage (NCBI taxonomy): Eukaryota > Viridiplantae > Streptophyta > Magnoliopsida > Asparagales > Amaryllidaceae > Allium > Allium cepa. Next base: position 381,179,912 of record CM060944.1, on the reverse strand, counting down.
TATAATTATTGAAATTTGATGATATTTGTTTAATGATCTTCTTTTATAATCATTCATTTTAGCAGATTTCATCTTTTATTGATAGATATATGCAAAACTTATCATATGATAGCTATTCTATTTTCGTACATATATTTATGGTTTATAGGTGAAACTTGGATTTAAAAATTCAAAATAATATCTTGAGAATGTGATAATTTATTATGCATAAATTAGTATCAAAATTATTTTCTTAAAGGTTATATAAGTACAAATAAAGGAGAAGTATAAATATAAATTTATAATATATATATATATATATAAATATATATATATATATGAAAAATATAAAACACTAATGATAAAATTTAGTTAATATCTTAAGTTTAAATAGGATTTGACAAAGATTAATACCTTCTTTAAATACATGTACAAGTTGTATATATGTAAAAGTATTAAACATAAGAATATAAATATGAAAAAAATTTATTATATAAATTTATGCAAAATTACAAGTGTAATAGGAATTATATCATGCATAGACAAATGTAAGGTAATTATTATACAACGTAACAAGTGTCTTTTGATAAAATAAAAAATAGAATTAAAATAAGATTTTACATACATTACTCTTAAACTCTTTCTCATTTTCTTTCAAAACAAAAGAAACAAAAGCTTGTTAACAACTTTAAAACCAGAAAATTCAAAAAGACAGCAATCAGAAAAAAAATTTCTATTACAAACCTGTAGCAAGATCATCTCAAGATTTAGGCAAGATCATTCCATCAACTTTCTAGTCTTCAAAAAGATTATCATGCAAATTCAAACTTAATCAAGGCAGGATCAACTCAATTAAACATTTCTCAAGTTTCCAGTTTCAAGGGATCAAAAGTATTTCAGTCATAGTGCTTTGTTCAACATTTTTTTACTAGTGCGTAAACTGCTTTTTAAATATTTCAAAAACCACCTGCATCTTGATTTGTATGAAATGATTATCGAAGTTTGATAAAAACTATGCTTGCATGATTGTTTGAAAATGAAAGAATGTATATGTATGTTAAAAATTGTATGCATGATTGAACAACAAGCTTTCAAAAAAAAATCAAGCTTTTCTTTCCAGATTTTCAAAATCTGACATTTCAGTATAAAAAAATCTCTGCATCGTCAAAAGGGGTAAGTAAATAAACTATAATTTATTTTAAAACTAGATGCTTGTAATGATCATTAATGGTATGATATGAATTATGCTTGCGTGTATGTATAAAGTGCGAATTCCCGTATAAATGTATAAGTATACATGCCTGAAATACTCTGTTCTTTGTTCACAGGATTTTTGAAGCAAATTGAAAATTTAAATCTCACCTTTAAATCTCCTATAGGTGAGAAACTCAAATAAGATTGGCTTGTTTAAACATAATATAGGTTTTAAGAATATATTTAAGCATAATAAGTTTGAAAATTTTCTGGAAATTAAGAAGGACAGTGAAAATTTCTACATATCAAAATTTCGACTCAAACAATTCATGTTTTCAGGCATATAACCGGTTTTGTTGTCCAAACTCATGAATTTTAGGAATCAAATCATAATTTTTAGAAGTAGATTGAATGAGAAATTTGGGATTGATCAGAAATTGGGTTCTGGGTGATTTCTGATGAACTCTGTGTTCTGGGAGGTCGGGGTTCTCACTGGTGGTGGGGGAACGATTGGAGCGGTCGGCAAAAATGGCAGGAGGGTGTCCCAGGCATTGTGGCGACGGTGGTTGGCCAGAGATGGTTCTAAACCTATTTTTGTTGAGAGACGGTATTTGCTTCACCTCGAACTCTATGGTGGATCGAGTGCCACCAGATTCGGGGGAATGGATGTAGAGGTGTTGACGAGGTCATGGGCGGAGTTTCAAGCACTCCGGTGGTCGGAGCAAGGGGTTTGAAGGTTTTCCAAGTTTGGCTTCTAGTTCCAGTTTTGGGTTTGAAGCTCGATTTTGTTTTCGAGTTGTTTTTGGATGTTCTGATGATCGGGTACATATGTGTGGATGATTACTGATGTGAGGAGGTTGTCGTGGATGATCGAAAGTGGCGGCATCGCTGGTGCATGTGCACGGTGCACATTTTTTTGCTTTGGTGAAGTCTGGGTTGAGCAGTGAACTGGGACTCAAGTTTTCTCAAGTAAACTTCGGATGAGGCTCGAAGCAAGGAGGGTTTCGACTCGAAGCTATTGAGTGTTGGGCTCGGGTCAGTGTTTTGTTACAGGTTTAAAAACCTGGCAGTGCTTTAATTTTTTTTTAAAATAAATTTAAAAATATAAAGCAGGATTTAAACTGAGTTTTAAATCAAAGTTTGAAGTGTGGATTCAAATTTACTTTTTTATACTAGTTTGAAATAAATAAAATTTTAAACGATCAAATGTTTGAACAAGTTTAAATGTTTAAGGTATAAAGTATATTTTAAAATGTTTTGAATTTAGATGAATTTGATTTTAAAACTCTTATAAATCTCTTTTATAAGATAAGTGTTCTTTAACATTTGATCTAAAAAGGTTTGTAAATTTTTTTAAATTTTGTTAAAGATTGAATTTGTTAATCATTTTAAAACTTAAATTTGAAATGAAATTGAAAGTAGATTTTAAAATGAAATGTTTTAAATGCAGATGATAATGGAATTAAGTCATTAATAAAAGAATAATTGATCTTAAAAATAATTTATATTTAATGATTAATGTTGATTAAGTAAATTAATTAATTAATGATTAGTATTAATTAATTAGTAATTATGGACTGCTAGTTAGTAAATTAAGGGTTAATTAGTTAAGTAATTAAGGTTTAAGTTAATTAATTTAGGGATAATTAATTTGTAATTAAGGAATCATTATTTGGTTAAGATTAGATTATTAATTAATGATTTAAGATTAATTAAGTTTTAATTAATAATAATTAATTTAAGTTAAGTTTAATTACTTAAGAAAAGTAATTAAAGAATCGTTAATAGTTAATGAGGATCATTAACTTGGGATTATTAACTAATTACTTTATGTAATTAATTTTTAATAATTAATTAGATTAATTAATTAAAGATAATCATTTGTGGAAATTGTTTAAGTATAATTACTTAATGTATAATTACTTAGTGAAGTAATTAGTAAATTATTGGTGGTAATTACTTAATGCCATTAATTAAGATAGGTAATTGATGGGCAATTGCCAAAGGTGATTTATTTAATGGTAATTACTTAAAGGGAGAAAATTAAGGGTTAATTACATAGTATAATAAGTTAAAAGATTGATTAATTTGTGACATTAATGAGCGTGAATTAATTAAAGGATAATTAATCAATATGATTGTCGGAAAATCAGATTTGGGTAATTAAGTAAGATAGTAATTAAAGGTTAATTAATGTGATGGGTTAGAGAATAATTATATTGTGTAAGCAATTAAGAGTTAATTACTTAATGTAATAAAACAATAATTAATCAAAAATGATTAATTAAGATGATGATGAGAGGATGATTAATTAATTTATTTGTAATTAATTAATGTTGAGTAAGCAGGATTTAAAGATGATGGAAGTAATTAATTTAATATATTTAAATTAATTAGAAGGGTATAGCTAATCAACCTTGTGTATGGATGACAGAATGATAGTGGAAGCCTTGGATTAATTGTTATTCCTAATATGTGATTTGTGATACTATATGATATGATATGTTTGATTTAAATTGTGAGGATGTGGTTATCTATTGATGACGAATTACTATGACGCCCTGTATTTAAAGAGGAATTGTATTTCACTTGAATAACTTGGGTTAAGATGACATTGGATTCGAAGAGACCGGAGTCGGGTATTAGTAAATATTCGAAACCACTTTGAATCTTTATAGATTGATTTGTGCAATAAACAGGCTGGAATGGAATAATATGGACCTTTGGAAACTAAGTATAGGTACTTAGGGATTGATTTTTGAAATAAGCGTTAAGCATAACAAGTAATGAACTCGTAGGGGAGTACGAGTTGCCTCGGGTTTTTAAATATGCTCGTGCATTAGAATTTCATTTAGATGGGTTTACTCACGCTGGTTTCCAGCCTGACCCGGGTGTTACTTTGATGTAATGCTCGAGTCAGAACGAGTATTATAGATTTTCAGGTAAGCACGTTTTGGAGTTCAGGAGGTGCGCTGGATGGCAGGAACGTATGGAGCGTATCCCGCTGTATATATTATAGTTTATCTAGGGCATGTTTGTTTAAACTTTCCAGTGTTGTGTATTGTTTGTAACTCTGATGTATAAAAATGTAAGTGTACTGATACTATTCTTCTTTTGTAAACTGTTATTTATGTGATATTATATATTGATCCGCTGCGAATGTGAGGTTTCTGTGACTTGTTCTTGTTTCTTCTTCTTTCTCTTTTCTTCTTTCCTAACTATCTGGAATATTCGGGATTGAAATTCCGGGTCGTTACATATCGCATGTATATAAACTCAAATCCACACTCTGTCTAATGCCACTACAATAAAATTAGATATTCAGGACCATTTACATATGTTTGTAAGTTTGAATCATTTTCACATTTGTATCAACTTTATTCATTATCTTACAAATTATATACAAACACACAAGGCCAGTCCTTTACTAAAGTAGCAAAAGCAACGACTTTGGGCCTCGTCAAAATTTAGGGCACCAACCTTCCACTCGACTGCAGCTAAAGATTAAAAAACAAAATCAAAATCGCTACTCGACTACTACAGCGACAATGACGATAGTGTCTCGAAGGCAATGACGCATCAACATCTCCAGTTAACAACAATTCCACCTCCAATCGATGGGAAGTAAGGCAACAGGCGGCGACTCCAAACCAGCTATGGCACAGACTTTGAATGTTGGTTTTGGAGCCGTCTACTTGTTTCTGAAAAGGTAATTAATTTTGAACTTTTGCATCTTCTAATTTTTATTTAGTTGCACTTATAATCTAGCAATTTGCAAACAACATTCTAATTCCAATTCAAATATTCAATTTTGATCCATATATTCTAATTTCGAGTTAGTTAATTATATAGTAAGGATCGATTTGTATAAATTATAATAAGGTATATTTAATTAGTTATATAGATTTGATTATAGGCTAATAAGCACTTACGGTTTGCTCGTATTAATTATAAACTTATAATAAGAGAAAATATACAATAATTTGAGGGTCGTAGTATTTTCCATTTTAAGTCACATTCTTTTTTACTTCAAAAATCATTTATGAAAATATTTCATAAAAAATTAACTTGAGTTCAAAACTTGTATAATACCCTATTATATCCTGTGAGTATATCTAGAAATCAAATTTGTTTTACTTAACCAGAATGTCCAATAAATTTAAAATATGTTTAACTTACTATCTTCTCAAACTTATAAGTTACGAAACTTATTTTCTATAATTCCATAAGGCTCCTAGTATCAAATTCTCAATTAATTTGGAAGTTTTTGACTTATTCAAAATCGTCAAAAATTCTGTTTCATTTCAACAAATAGAAACTACCAATAAACATATCAAAATGAGATTCAAAAACCAAACTATCCTAATGCATAGATACACGAGTCCATATAATAACTCAACTGAAAACTTCAGAATTAAACACATGGTTTTATTTCAAATCATTTTGAAATGATATATATATCCCTTTTGCATAACAAATCATACTTTAAAAATTTAAACAAAATCTATTACTAAAACAGCTCTAGAACAAACTACCATAGTAGAATCCCTCATTAAAAAACTCGAAAATGAACGTCGATGATGCTGCAGTCATCACTAGAATTATTTCCAACGATAGAAATGAGTTCATTGCTTTCTACCTCCTTTAAAATCCTTTTAGAATATTTCAATTCATAAATACTTTTAAAACAATACTATTATTATTTTCTCTAAAACTATGAAAAACAATTTCAAAAACATTGGGATTTATGTTCTCAAATTTCCATCTTAAATCGTCTTTTTCTTATTTATAAACTCTATTTTTAAACATATTTATATAATTCCACTTTCTTATATAAATTCATTTCACAAATCAATCTCTTTGTTTAGAAATAATGAATAACTTTTATTTAAATTAAATTTTAATCCAACATTATCACCGAATGCCTTATGGTCAAAATATGAAACTTAATTCTCTAGGTGTTCGTATTTAATTCAACCGAAACAATAAATTCTCACTGCCTATCTGAGCACAAACTATCAATTAACAAACAATAATCACTGCTCCTAAATTGGATGAGCATGACTAATCAAATAATAACTCGTAATAATGAAATATTATCATTTCTAACAAACAACATGCCATATATAAATATAGTAATTTATTATTTTATATATAAAATATAATCTAGGTGAAATTACTTTTTTACTAATTTTAAAACAATACTATGTCGGTTTGCCTTGTTCAAGTGTTTAGAAACCCCCACTGATACAGTTGTACCTTCTGTATCGACCAGAATTCATAAGCCACTCAACAGGTAAATCAACATAATATAAAATATTTTCATGCACTAACGAATACGCGTTCATATACATGATGCACTCTAACACATTCTAGGGTGCTACTAATCCTATCTCTAATGAGTCTATCCTACCAAAGCCTAAGTGTTTGTTCAACCTAAGCCCTTATTCTATGTGTAATGGTCCGCCTTTTCGACCCTTAAAAGTTAACACTGATACATCCATGGTATTCACGTGCCGAGCATCCAAGCGTCGAAAAGTAAGTTTGTTGGGGGAAAAGGAAAAAATAACAGAATATAATTGTAACGACCCAGAATTTTAAACAATTTAAATTGAAAATATTTAATTAATTTTAAATATTTGAATGATGGTTTGACTTGAATTTCAAATTATCAGAATGAATTTGGCGATTCAATTATAGAATTTAATCTATTGAAAGTTGAATAAACATTTGACTCTTCAGTTTTAAGCTGATTTAAAATATTTCAAAGGCTTGTAAAATCCATATTGATAACACTGAAGATATTAGAAACTTCAGAATTGAATTTTGCAGTTATTTATTTAGTTTTGAAAATATATCGGTTGAATCAATATTTAAAAATAGCCTTCCGAGGCACAGTCTCAGAATTTGACGGAACTAGTTCCATTGGGTCCGTAATATTGAATTATTACCGGGTTTCAAATTTCGTATTTTTGGAGTTGTCATGTGAGCACACGGTAAGTAAACGAATTGAATTTTAAACCGAATTCAATTTAAATTCAATTTTAAAATTTGGTCAACCTCAGCACATTATTTCCCTAAATTTACGCCGAGTATCACGCCAAAAATCGTGCTAACACGTTTATTTCAAATCATGTCCCCTCCCTTCATATTTTCAGCCGAAGTTTCTTCCTCGAAAAGAAATAAAATGGCCAAAATCAATTCGTGAAATCAATTCAAACGAGAGAAAAAATATGCCGAAGCCTCGTTCTTCCCTCTTTCCAAATTTAAACCGAGCCTCTCCAGTTCTAAATTCAAAATCGCGAATTCATGACCTTGAATTTAAATGGCAGAATGGCTTCATCGGCCGAGCATCTCAAATTAAATAAAATCGATTTAGGCAATGGCTGAGGCTAGCTCGCGGCGGCGAATAGCTCGAAATGATTTACGATGGCATCGCGTGACTTGGCGGAGGGTGCAGTGGAGGTCGTGGAGGGTTCGTGCGGGCCGCAAGTTCGTGGAGATTGGGTTGGTTCGCGCGCGGCTGTGCGGTATCGCGATTTTGGGGGGAAATCAAGGCGGCGAGTGGCGATGTCAGAATTCGCGTTCAACTCGATGAGGGCGGCGTCGATCGTGGCAAACGAGGCTAGGGCATTGTCGCGGCCAAGCTTGGTAGTGGTGGAGGATCTTGCGTGGTTGGGATTTCAATTTACAGTAAGGTTTTAAGTTGTTTAATTTGAATATTTTAATTTAGTGATAGGTAAATAAATACACACACACACACACACATAAATATGAAGTGGAAATATATGCGTATGCAGTTTTAAAATTTATATATATACATGAAGAAAATATATGTATAACTTTTACAGTAAAAGTAGAAAATTTTCTCACTGTCTATTTATTAGCAGAAAATAAAATATATAAAGATTTGATCTTGAATCTATAAACATTTTTTTATAAGTATATTTATACATATGTAGTTTGAAAGGGAAGAATAATTTATTTAAGTAAATTTAGTTTTAAATTTAAGTTTAATTAGATAAATTTGTTAAAAGTAATCTGTTTAACAATTAAAAGAAAATTTGTTGGAAAATAAATTGTTAGATAAAATAAAAATACCAAACGAAAATCGGTATTCGTTTTATTTCGGATATTAATGAATTTATTTCAATTATTTAGTTACCAAATTTATTTCTAAAAGGAAAATTATTTAAAATAAATTTTTTTTGTTAAGTAAATAAATTAAACGATAATTGATTGTTCGATTTGTTCGGATATTAATAAAATCATATAATTGTTTATATAAGGTATAAATCAAGAAAATCAAGCCGGAATGGGGAAAGGGATTGCAAAATAATAGCTAAGGTGAGAACTTCTCACTCGAAGGGTTTTTGTTTAAATTTTAAATAGTTAGATTTAAAATTTGTTGATTGAATGATTGTTTGTGAATGATGATTGTTATATATATATGTATGTATGTATATTGGATTGAATAGACCCTATACACCGTTAGTAAGCGGAGGTTATTTATTACACACATATACCGCGATATTCCACCTTGAAGTGGAATTGGTATTATATATGTAGCAATATATATATATATTGGCATATGTATATATTGCAGTTGATTGATTTCCCACATTGTATAGCGGATGAGACCCTATTGCGCCGCCTATTAAGCGGATAATATTTTATAAATCCCATATACCGCGATATTCTACCTCGAAGTGGAATGGGTATTGTGCTGATGTCTGTGGATGCAAGGAAACAGGTTGGAGGGATCCAACTGGATTCCTCACAAAAATATTTGTTTGATTCAGATATTGTGATATTTGATTGTTTATCATATCGATATATGATATTGGAAAGTCATGATTGACTATTTGATGTGTTGCATCATCGAATCCAATTTTGAAGCTTAAAAATAACGATTTTGATTTTTAAGGGATTTCTAAAGTGATTTTTGAAAGTATATGTTTATAAAAATATTTTTGGAATTAATTCATCTTAAATAAATAAACGTTATAATGTTATAAAAATTATGATTTTTGAGAAATACAGTTAAAAGTTGATTTTTGAAAATATAGGATTAATAATTTTATAAAATAGTTTAAACCGGGATTTGTCAAAATGATGAAATTATAAGAGAGTTTAAAGACATTTTAAAAGAATAATATAAATTGATCCATATAAGAGATTTATAAATGGATATTTATAAATTAAAAATATTGGAATTGTAAAACGAGTTTTTCTAAGTGTTAGAATGAATTGTGAATGAATTTCATAAATGAATGAAATTTATAGAATTATAACGGTGAAGTTATAAATGGAATTTTACAAACAGTAGGTTTATAAAATTTGTAAAGTTATTTAAGGGAATAGATTTGGATAAATAAATGAATCTTATAAGTTATAAGATTTATAATTATGAAGTTTAAAGGAACGATTTTGTAAACAAATAAATTATAAGCATTTAACTTATAATATGGACTTCCGGTATATAATTGAGTTGTAAATCGAATAAGTTAATAAAGGAAATTTATAAGAGGAAGTGTTATAAAATAAATAGAAATGGAATTTATAAACATTATTTTATAAATCCGCAACGACTTATTTTGATAAGTAAATTGTTATAACTTATTTATGGGGTTATATTCACGTTTTAGACGGTGAATAATCCTTTGAAATAAAATGAATAGAAATGATAAAATTGGTTAACAAGTATATTCACGTTTTTGAATAGTGCATAATATGTTAAAGAAATGTTTTGGATGTGATGTTTTAAATAGAATTAAAATGATATAAAGATGTTTTAAAATGTATTAACTATCGAAACCATAGATTTCAACATTCATTGTTGAAATAGACGTTTTCGAGAAATAGAAGGAAATGGTAGATTATAACACTGTTGTTATAATAGATGATTTCCGAAAGGAAATGTTTTGTATAGTATTGGGATTTATATATCCATTTTAATTTCAAATCCCTATACTAGTGATTTTGGGTTTTCGTAACAATGTTTTACGTAACATTCGTTTTGGCCCAAATAAATATGTTTAAGAGAATGATTTCCTTAAAGAATGAAATATATACTTAATTTCGATTAGAGTATATTGAATATTTTCCAAGTGTAGAAAATAAAAAGACTTGTGAATTACTTATAGATAAATAGGTATGGAAATATTTTTCCAATGTGAAATGAAAAGTTTAGAGAATTTATCTTTTTGAAGATAAATTGAAAATGAATATTGAAAAAGTATATTCATAAATATTTTTGGAAATATAAATTCAATATGGAATTTATAAATGAAACTTGGAATTCGTTTAAAAATAAATATTGATTTATTTTTGAAGTATTGAAAATATATATCTTGTAAAGATATTTTTGGAAAATAAATAATTTGGAAAATTATTTGGAATCTGGTGATGTTGTGCATATCCATTGATGGTTCAATAACCGACTATCAATATTTACCTTTGAATAGGTATTTGTTGTGATTTGCTTGAAATTGAATGCCACACTTATTTTTTTTTAATAAGCGCTCACCATTCGGGTTAACCGGGAAAGGACCTTGGGGTCGTATAACCCATTCCGAATATGTGATACGTCGTTATGAATTGCGTTTGAAGGTCGGTGTTGAAGACCGGATATTTTCAAAAACGAAAGGGTTTCTTGTTGATTGTCTCTGCACTGGCTGATCACCGGTATAGAGATCTCCATAAGTGATGGGAAATTCGGACGTGATTAGAGATTATCCAGATTGCAAGGACTTCTTTGTAAGTGCCTTCGGTTCTGTTCGATCCCGGAACAGACTTGTATGGATAGTATGCCTGACATTACAAATTGAGATATAAAGCTGATTTCTTTCAAATATATTTCTGTTGGTGGCCGAGAATTTATTCTCTTAGCTTAACACCCTTCTCTGAGACGTACGAGCTCAGAGGTTATATAGTTGAAGGTTATCAGCAATATATTCCCAATTTGGTAATGTGACATGCTGAGTGTTGCTATGAAATGATCATTGTGTTGATTATTTGTGATAGGATCATTTGTTTGATCGTCTATCTTGGTGATCATTTCTATGATCATCTGTTGACCCAAAGCATGACTTTGTATAAAGCGTGGCTTTGTGGACGAGGCTTCGTCGAGCCTCACACCCCGGAATGGTCAAAACAGGAAAGATGCAGCAAGGTTATGAGGGGTAGCTCCCTTTAGGGTATGTGCATTTCCTTCTGGAAAAGGGTGGTATCATGGTATGGAGCCCAGATACTTACTCATGTTGAAACACTTATTATTATGGTGTGATGTTGATTGGAGAGCTCTCGGATAAAGGTCCCAAAGGACCGGGGGATGGCATACTCGTGTCAGTTGTTACCTATTTTGAAAGGTAACCCGGCCTTGTGTTGGCAGAGATCCGGTTAGGTTCTCGGGGACGACCTTCCAGAGGCGTTCTCATGTGGCAATGGGAAGTTCCTTAGCCTGACCATTCGTTGGAAATCCAAAGAAACAATACGAGACTTGTACGGTTTTAGTTGTAGAACCTGCCATCTAATATGGTAGCTATAGTAGGCATAATATAATGGTACCTATGCTGGCTAAGATTTATATTCTACTTTCGAAATGTTTCCTACACTATGCACTAGTAATAATATCAAATGTTTCTTTTTAATAAGTATCAAGCATCTTTGACTAACATAAGAAGAAATCTCCTCCAAGTCTGCGTTTGCATTGTGTGTGTGGCGGGAGGTCTTATGGTAGTCTCATTCTTAAAAGCATTGCGAATTGACTTTAAAAATATTCCTCTATTTTGATTTTAAAGAAAAAATAAACTGTTTTAGTTCCCACACCAGTCTTGCTTTGTCTAGGTGAAACGTGATGGGGGGTTCTCGCTTCGCGGTTTGGTGGCGAACGGGAGACTCTTACCCCCACACGTCCTCTTTACGGGGTTGGTTAGGCGAAGCCGTGACATTCGAAAGGGTGGCCGTAAAAGCAAGTTTGGGATACCAGTTATTGCCACGGTGGGGCTGGGATGGTTGAAAAGCCTACCGGTTGTGACTGCTATCGACGGTTGAAAAGCCTAGACCTGACAATGTGGTATCGGAGCATATGGTTAAGCGACAACCATGGCTCTGTTGGGTGTTACTCATTAGAGATAGAGTCAGCAGTACTCTAGAATGAGTTTGAGTGTAATAATAGATATGAGCGCGTATTTGTTAGTGAATATAAAATTGTTTTGTATTGTGTTGACTTATCGGTTGATTGTTTATAAATTCTGGTCGGTGCAGTCTAGCTAACTGTGTTGATAGGAGTTTCTAAACTCTTAAACAAGATAAACTGACACAGTATTGTTTTGAAATAGGGTAGATGAAATAATTTTACCCAAAGCTATTTTTGTATATACAGGAAATGATTTTCTATAAATATTTATAGTATATGGATGCTTGGATGGTAGGAATTGATAGTATTAAACTATTACCATTAAGATTGAATAAGAATTGAAATCATTGTTACATGAAAATTGAAATAAAGATAATAAAATAAATCCATATACAATGAAATTTAAGAATGTAAATTATAAATGTGACTTATAATTGGAAATAGAATTCCAGAGAAGTTTTGGAAATGTTTTTTTTGAGAATTTGGAAATTTTAGAAATTAAATTCCTTTTTGGTTTGGAAATAATTTTCAAAGGTTTTTGGAAAAATGTTTTGAAGGAATGAAAAGCTCTAAACTCTTTTCGGTCGCTGGAAAATAATTCCGTTGATGACCGCGGCATCATTGGTGTTTATTTTCGGGTTTCCAAAAGAGGAATTGCTGCCAAACTGTTTTAAAAGGAAGATGCTTGGAAAATTTGGGGTTTGGTTTTGAAATTCAAAGGGTGATTTGAATTGTTTTCAATAATGGTTTTGAAAGGTTGAAAAGACTCTGGAATGCTACATAAAAATATTTATGGAAATTTATTAAGTTGAAAATAAATTTGGAGTAATTAAAATGAATTGGAATTGAGTATTGAATTATGGAAATAAATTGTGAATGAATGAAAATTTACAATTGCAAGTAAATAAAATTTAAACTGAAATTTTATCGTTTGGATTTGTTGGTAAATGAAATTCAAGCTGAATATTGGAAATTGAATTTGATTTGTGATAAACAAAGTGAATGTACTAATTGAATTAAATTAGTAAATGGAACAGGTTTGAAATGGTTAGAATGAAATTTATTTGGTTAATGAAATAAACTGAATGAAAATATGAAGTGCAAATTGAACTGAAGTAGAATCAAAATAAATTGAATTGGTATCAATTTGAATTAGTATAAACTAGAATGAATATGAATTCGTTTTGCTTAGAAATGAATAGAATGAAGAAAATGAATTGTAAACCATTGAATTAAATGGAAATGGCATATAAATTGGTCGTAAGCGACTAAAGATGAATTGAAACTTTATGTATTGCTAATGAAATCTATATATTTGTTATAGAAGATAAATGAAAGTTAATTGATAAAAAATTCAATATTCAGAAGTTAAACTGAATTCAAATAAAATTGAAATTGAGAATTTAATTCAAATGAATTTGAAATGCCAAATTGAATGAAATTGAATATGTAACTTCAAAATAGTGAAGTAAAAATGTATAAGAAGTGTATGTTGAAAATTTTGTAATGAAAGGTGCAAAATGGTTTGAATGTTGGAATTAGATATTATGGCTAGCCGGATATACAGGTGTATTAAAAGAAATGGAACTGGGATTTTGATTTTGAAGATAAAATTGAATTGCTCGACAAAAAGGTACGTATTTGAATTTCAGTATGAAATTTGATGATTTTCTTCTCCAGCCACTTGGCTTTCTCTTTTCTTTTTGATTCTGAGGGGCCGTGGTGCCATTTTGTAGTCGTACCGAGCTAGCCGCGCAAAGGAGACGCTGGCGAAATTTTTCGAAAATTTAGGGTGTTAGAAAATTTTTGAGAAATTTTGAAAGTTGAAATTTAAATTTGAATTTAAATTTGAATTGTTAAGAAAACAATGTTGTTTGGAACTTATAATTGAGGTTGGAAAGCTAGTTGAAATGATAATAGATCTTTAGTAAAAAGACTTGTTTTGGTAAGTTAATAAAACTATTTGGATTGTGAAAAATAGTAGACGAGTTAAGGACCATTTTTTTCCTAACTTGTAATTTCGGCACGAAATTCTTTTAAGGGGGGAAGATTGTAACGACCCAGAATTTTAAACAATTTAAATTGAAAATATTTAATTAATTTTAAATATTTGAATGATGGTTTGACTTGAATTTCAAATTATCAGAATGAATTTGGCGATTCAATTATAGAATTTAATCTATTGAAAGTTGAATAAACATTTGACTCTTCAGTTTTAAGCTGATTTAAAATATTTCAAAGGCTTGTAAAATCCATATTGATAATACTGAAGATATTAGAAACTTCAGAATTGAATTTTGCAGTTATTTGTTTAGTTTTGAAAATATATCGGTTGAATCGATATTTAAAAATAGCCTTCCGAGGCACAGTCTCAGAATTTGACGAAACCAGTTCCATTGGGTCCATAATATTGAATTATTACCGGGTTTCAAATTTCGTATTTTTCGGAGTTGTCATGTGAGCACACGGTAAGTAAACGCATTGAATTTTAAACCGAATTCAATTTAAATTTAATTTTAAAATTTGGTCAACCTCAGCACATTATTTCCCTAAATTTACGCCTAGTATCACGCCAAAAATCGTGCTAACACGTTTATTTCAAATCATGTCTCCTCCCTTCATATTTTCAGCCGAAGTTTCTTCCTCGAAAAGAAATAAAATGGCCGAAATCAATTCGTGAAATCAATTCAAACGAGAAAAAAAATAAATGCCGAAGCCTCGTTCTTCCCTCTTTCCAAATTGAAACCGAGCCTCTCCAGTTCTAAATTCAAAATCGCGAATTCATGACCTTGAATTTAAATGGCAGAATGGCTTCATCGGCCGAGCATCTCAAATTAAATAAAATCGATTTAGGCAATGGCTGAGGCTAGCTCGCGGCGGCGAATAGCTCGAAATGATTTACGATGGCATCGCGTGACTTGGCGGAGGGTGCAGTGGAGGTCGTGGAGGGTTCGTGCGGGCCGCAAGTTCGTGGAGATTGGGTTGGTTTGCGCGCGGCTGTGCGGTATCGCGATTTTGGGGGGAAATCAAGGCGGCGAGTGGCGATGTCAGAATTCGCGTTCAACTCGACGAGGGCGGCGTCGATCGTGGCAAACGAGGCTAGGGCATTGTCGCGGCCAAGCTTGGTAGTGGTGGAGGATCTTGCGTGGTTGGGATTTCAATTTATAGTAAGGTTTTAAGTAGTTTAATTTGAATATTTTAATTTAGTGATAGGTAAATACACACACACACACACACACACACACACACACATAAATATGAAGCGGAAATATATGCGTATGCAGTTTTAAAATTTATATCTATACATGCAGAAAATATATGTATAACTTTTACAGTAAAAGTAGAAAAATTTCTCACTGTCTATTTATTAGCAGAAAATAAAATATATAAAGATTTGATCTTGAATCTATAAACAATGTTTTATAAGTATATTTATACATATGTAGTTTGAAAGGGAAGAATAATTTATTTAAGTAAATTTAGTTTTAAATTTAAGTTTAATTAGATAAATTTGTTAAAAGTAATCTGTTTAACAATTAAAAGAAAATTTGTTGGAAAATAAATTGTTAGATAAAATAAAAATACCAAACGAAAATGGGTATTCGTTTTATTTCGGATATTAATGAATTTAATTCAATTATTTAGTTACCAAATTTATTTCTAAAAGGAAAATTAGTTAAAATAAATTTTTTTGGTTAAGTAAATAAATTAAATGATAATTGATTGTTTGATTTGTTCGGATATTAATAAAATCATATAATTGTTTATATAAGGTATAAATCAAGAAAATCAAGCCGGAATGGGGAAAGGGATCGCAAAATAATAGCTAAGGTGAGAACTTCTCACTCAAAGGGTTTTTGTTTAAATTTTAAATAGTTATATTTAAAATTTGTTGATTGAATGATTGTTTGTGAATGATGATTGTTATATATATATATGTATATATATTGGACTGAATAGACCTATACGCCGTTAGTAAGCGGAGGTTATTTATTACACACATATACCGCGATATTCCACCTTGAAGTGGAATTGGTATTATATATGTAGCAAAATATATATATATATATATATATATATATATATATATATTGGCATATGTATATATTGCATTTGATTGATTTCCCGCATTGTATAGCGGATGAGACCCTATTGCGCCGCCTATTAAGCGGATAATATTTTATAAATCCCATATACCGCGATATTCCACCTCGAAGTGGAATGGGTATTGTGCTGATGTCTGTGGATGCAGGGAAACAGATTGGAGGGATCCAACTGGATTCCTCACAAAAATATTTGTTTGATTCAGATATTGTGATATTTGATTTTTTATCATATCGATATATGATATTGGAAAGTCGTGATTGACTATTTGATGTGTTGCATCATCGAATCCAATTTTGAAGCTTAAAAATAACGATTTTGATTTTTAAGGGATTTCTAAAGTGATTTTTGAAAGTATATGTTTACAAAAATATTTTTGGAATTAATTCATCTTAAATAAATAAACGTTATAATGTTATAAAAATTATGATTTTTGAGAAATACAGTTAAAAGTTGATTTTTGAAAATATAGGATTAATAATTTTATAAAATAGTTTAAACTGGGATTTCTGAATTTTTAATATAAAAAGTTTAAAAATAGGATTTATGAAATTTGATTATTTTATAAATCAAAATGATGAAATTATAAGAGAGTTTAAAGACATTTTAAAAGAATAATATAAATTGATCCATATAAGAGATTTATAAATCGATATTTATAAATTAAAAATATTGGAATTGTAAAACGAGTTTTTCTAAGTGTTAGAATGAATTGTGAATGAATTTCATAAATGAATGAAATTTATAGAATTATAACGGTGAAGTTATAAATGGAATTTTATAAACAGTAGGTTTATAAAATTTGTAAAGTTATTTAAAGGAATAGATTTGGATAAATAAATGAATCTTATAAGTTATAAGATTTATAATTATGAAGTTTAAAGGAACGATTTTGTAAACAAATAAATTATAAGCATTTAACTTATAATATGGACTCGGGTATATAATTGAGTTATAAATCGAATAAGTTAATAAAGGAAATTTATAAGAGGAAGTGTTATAAAATAAATAGAAATGGAATTTATAAACATTATTTTATAAATCCGCAACGACTTATTTTGATAAGTAAATTATTATAACTTATTTATGGGGTTATATTCACGTTTTAGACGGTGAATAATCCTTTGAAATAAAATGAATAGAAATGATAAAATTGGTTAACAAGTATATTCACGTTTTTGAATAGTGAATAATATGTTAAAGAAATGTTTTGGATGTGATGTTTTAAATAGAATTAAAACGATCTAAAGATGTTTTAAAATGTATTAACTATCGAAACCCTAGATTTCAACATTCATTGTTGAAATAGACGTTTTCGAGAAATAGAAGGAAATGGTAGATTATAACACTGTTGTTATAATAGATGATTTCCGAAAGGAAATGTTTTGTATAGTATTGGGATTTATATATCCATTTTAATTTCGAATCCCTATACTAGTGATTTTGGGTTTTCGTAACAATGTTTTACGTAACATTCGTTTTGGCCCAAATAAATATGTTTAAGAGAATGATTTCCTTAAAGAATGAAATAAATACTTAATTTCGATTAGAGTATATTGAATATTTTCCAAGTGTAGAAAATAAAAAGACTTGTGAATTACTTATAGATAAATAGGTATGGAAATATTTTTCCAATGTGAAATGAAAAGTTTAGAGAATTTATCTTTTTGAAGATAAATTGAAAATGAATAATTGAAAACGTATATTCATAAATATTTTTGAAAATATAAATTCAATATGGAATTTATAAATGAAACTTGGAATTCGTTTAAAAATAAATATTGATTTATTTTTGAAGTATTGAAAATATATATCTTGTAAAGATATTTTTGGAAAATAAATAATTTGGAAAATTATTTGGAATCTGGTGATGTTGTGCATATCCATTGATGGTTCAATAACCGACTATCAATATTTACCTTTGAATAGGTATTTGTTGTGATTTGCTTGAAACTGAATGCCACACTTATTTTTTTTTAATAAGCGCTCACTATTCGGGTTAACCGGGAAAGGACCTTGGGGTCGTATAACCCATTCCGAATATGTGATACGTCGTTATGAATTGCATTTGAAGGTCGGTGTTGAAGACCGGATATTTTCAAAAACGAAAGGGTTTCTTGTTGATTGTCTCTGCACTGGCTGATCCCCGGTATAGAGATCTCCATATGTGATGAGAAATTTGGACGTGATTAGAGATTATCCGGATTGCAAGGACTTCTTTGTAAGTGCCTTCGGTTCTGTTCGATCCCGGAACAGACTTTTATGGATAGTATGCCTGACATTACAAATTGAGATATAAAGCTGATTTCTTTCAAATATATTTCTGTTGGTGGCGGAGAATTTATTCTCTTAGCTTAACACCCTTCTCTAAGACGTACGAGCTCAGAGGTTATATAGTTGAAGGTTATCAGCAATATATTCCCAATTTGGTAATGTGACATGCTGAGTGTTGCTGTGAAATGATCATTGTGTTGATTATTTGTGATAGGATCATTTGTTTGATCGTCTATCTTGGTGATCATTTCTATGATCATCTGTTGACCCAAAGCATGACTTTGTATAAAGCGTGACTTTGTGGACGAGACTTCGTCGAGCCTCACACCCCGGAATGGTCAAAACAGGAAAGATGCGGCAAGGTTATGAGGGGTAGCTCCCATTAGGGTATGTGCATTTCCTTCTGGAAAAGGATGGTATCATTGTATGGAGCCCAGATACTTACTCATGTTGAAACACTTATTATTATGGTGTGATGTTGATTGGAGAGCTCTCGGATAAAGGTCCCAAAGGACCGGGGGATGGCATACTCGTGTCAGTTGTTACCTAGTTTGAAATGTAACCCGGCCTTGTGTTGGCAGAGGTCCAGTTAGGTTCTTGGGGACGTCCTTCCAGAGGCGTTCTCATGTGGCAATGGGAAGTTCCTTGGCCTGACCATTCGTTGGAAATACAAAGAAACAATACGAGACTTGTACGGTTTTAGTTGTAGAACCTGCCATCTAATATGGTAGCTATAGTAGGCATAATATAATGGTACCTATGCTGGCTAAGATTTATATTCTACTTTCGAAATGTTTCCTACACTATGCACTAGTAATAATATCAAATGTTTCTTTTTAATACGTATCAAGCATCTTTGACTAACATAAGAAGAAATCTCCTCCAAGTCTGCGTTTGCATTGTGTGTGTGGCGGGAGGTCTTATGGTAGTCTCATTCTTAAAAGCATTGCGAATTGACTTTAAAAATATTCCACTATTTTGATTTTAAAGAAAAAAGTAAACTGTTTTAGTTCTCACACCAGTCACATGACTGACTCGGAGTTTATTGTTTTCCTTCCTAAACTCTGGGTGCCCACCAATTTCCACACGGGCAGTCAAGAGTTAAGGTTAATCAGGATATTCTGGAATTCAGGAGTTGCTGGAGGCAAGCTGGATGGCATGGCGTATTACTAGTATATAGTATTTCTTTTTTCGCTGTTTGTTTGTTGTTGTACACTCTGATGATATGATGTAATGAAATGTATAAAATGTAATAAGTGATATAGTTCTTTGTTTAAAGATTATTCATTTATTTATTATATGTTGTTCCGCTGCGAATTGTGAGATTCTGATGTTGTTCTGTTATTTCTTTCCGTTCTATTTTCTATCTCCTCTCTTCTTCTACCTTTTATTTACCTCTTTCTTTTTCTTAAAACCCTCAGTGTTCGGTTTTCCGGCATCCGACTGATCGGCATTCGATACAGTGGACGTATTGATGTCGATATTCGGAGTCGAAGAATCGGGTCCTGACAATAATCTCACTTCACGATGGGTAATATATGATGTACAACTTATCTTTGAAAAATAAAACTGTAATAAACATGCATCAATTAGAGTAACTGTCTATCATTAGACTGGATAATTATAACAACATGTCCTCACAAATGGTGATAAATATAAATAAGCAATGTAGTGGAAATAAAATATATGTGAATAGGTCTTGAAAGTATTCAGCTTGTCTCCTAAAGCTCCAAAGCATCAAATCTCAATATAGAAAACATGCTCGGGTTTACCCGACCATTATAAGAAAATAATACCCATATCAGTCTAGTAAGCCAGCATGAGAAACACACATCATATGGATTTTAATGTTATAGAACCTTTCAAAAATAAAGGTATTGTGTAAGACCACACTGCGCAAAAACATGGATGATTTTTCACCCTACGATAACCAAAGCATTTCAAATATAAAATCGATTGATATTATAATAATGTTTAGGGTTTAAAATAAATATATAAAACAGCTAAATTGCTTGCATGTCATGTTCCATCAATGTTGGGAACAACAAAGTCCGTATGGTGCTTATTGGAGAATGGATTCCATCAATGACAAGGCACTGGGATAGCACCTGCCACAATATACCTCTAGAAAATGTACCGAGTGCCTCAATTAGACGTCCTGCCAACAGAGAACCAGCCTATCCATTACTAGATAGTACCGAATATGTCATCACCCCGGTTGCTTTGCAACCTTTTTTATCGAGAGATCTCATGGACATACCAAATCCATAAATAGCGATCTAGAAGGGTGATGACATAACCTAATGGGTGGGATCCACATAGCTATAATGATCTAGAATTTTGAATGCTTTATAATTAAATATCGAAATTATTCAAATATTTAAATCATTGATTCAATGTGAATAAAATTAATTTTGAAATCTTATTTATACTCTATTTAAATAATAATGATAATGGAAAGCTGTAAATTTATAGTTGATGTGAATCAACTAGTTTTAATAATTTCTATTTAATTAACTTATGAAATTACCATTTCGGGGTACTATCTTGGATTTTGATAAAACTAGTGCCATTAAGTCCAGGATAATAAATTATTATATGACGACGAGTTTCGTAACGATCAGACGTATTGTGTGGTCGTGCATGCACGAAATGCATAGTGTTTAATTTAAGAGAATAAAATATAATATTTATTTTCTATAAATAATCGTTAACTCCTTTTCCCTCCTTACTTTATTTTCATAACCTCCACCATTCTTTTTCTTCCACCAATTAAACTGTAAGCCAAGCCGGCGATTTTCAATGCTGTTTGATTCATTGGCTTCCTATTGGAGAGAGCTTGGTGATGGTGTGTGGATTTGATCACAGCGATTGTTTACGGTACATGATAGTAGTAGGTCGAGCTAGGTTAGACATATGGGGTGATTAAGGAGGAGATATGGTTTGTTGTCGATGGCATTGCACTTCTCGAATGACGGAGAGTGTGGTTGATGTTTAAGGTAGTGTGACTTCAAGTACCAAAATGCGACACTGCTTTGTCGCCTTGTGAAGTGTCAGGTCATGATGTGGAGGAGGTAGTTGTGGATGAATTCAGAAGGCGTGGTTGGACTCAGGGTGTTAAGACTAGTTGATTGGCGCTGGTTGGAGTAGCAATGGGGTAGGTGATCAGTTCATGACCTAGGCATGGAAAATTAAGGCACGACAACATGAAATGTAGGGAGAGGCCGAGTGTTAGGATGTTGGGGAGTCTAGTTCGAGGAGAGAGTTGTTTGGCGCTGACTATTTGTCGAATCGTGGAGCCTATCTCCGTGTCACTGGAATTTGTGCACAATTAGGATGGGTTTCTTCATGCATATCACATAGAGGCGGGAGTTTTAAAATGGAGGAGAATGATGATTAGTGGAAGGTAATTATATTAGTGAGTTGGTTAATTTATCAATTAGTTTTTAAACTCCAAATTCTTATATAACTTGTAACTTTCGCATAAAGAGGCCCAATTGAGGCGCCATTTTCGCCGCTACACACGTATCGAGATTTTCTACATCTAGGATTGATTTAGGCTTAGGTGAGTTTACTCACTTGCTCGTTTGAATATTTTATGGTATATCTGTTGTTGTATTAAACTATAAATAGTACAACGAACAATGCAAGTGATTACTTTTGGACCCGCCTTGTTTTGTAGAATAAGTGTCAATTGTATAATCTCCCTTGTAATCATCTATTACATGTATCGTGTCCCAGACTACTTATTTACATGACTAACATTACTATTTAATTAAGTTCAAAATTATATTGTGAATGTTTGAAGTGATATAGTCGCTACAAACATGCTTTGAAATCACTGATATGTGACATATGTTAAATTGGATAAATTATGATACATTGTGGACAATGGTAAATAGAAGTTGTAAATGTTAGAAGCGAAAAGATCGCGATGGATACATTTTGAAATCGTTGTGGTCAGCCATTTTTAAGTCAAATTTAGAAGATATCCTAGGTCTTCTTCCTATTTATAATAAGCACCGTAAGCATACTTATTATCGAAAACTGCCAAGGTTTAAATATATTGCTGATAATCACTTATGGATTCTTAAAGTAATGGTTTTAAATTATAAAACAATTTTTATGTTGTTTAAATAAATTGTAAAATAAGTATCTTTAAGTGGTGTTTTAAATAAATGTTTTAAAACATAGTATAAGTATATTAAAAGTATATTTTTACTATATATAGTTTTAGAAAATTGCTAAAGATTTTATACGAATTAAAAGGCTTTTATATTGTAACATCTTTCAATTTTTTGTAGCATTTTATTAAATATCTTAGTTTTGTGAATAAATTAGTTTATGTATCCGAGTATGTGTATGTATCTTTTTAAAGGTACTTTAGTATATTTAAAAGCTTTAAAAGGAAGATTAGTGTTTGTAAAAGAATATAAAGGAGCATTTAGAATATTACACTTACGTTATAATGGATGGTTTTGTAAAATTGATTAAAAAAGTATACATAAACTTGTCTAATAAGTAGAGATGTACTTAGTGCTTTAAATGAATTTTTTAATGTTAATGGCTAGTATAAAAGTGATGTTGTGTTTATAATAATGATGTTTGGGCAACATTTTTTTTAACCCATTTAACTATACTTTTGAAAAGTAAATAGATCTTTAAAAGAGGGTTTTAAGGACAACGATTTAGTAAAGTGTTTTGGGTTTGTTGTAAACAATGTTTTACTAACATTTGTTTTTAAACCCTTGAAAAATATTCTAAAGTGGTAAAATATTGTTAAATGATTTTATAAAATACTTATATCTTTAATAATGAAATTTTAAAAAGGATAAAAGATATGATTTGGTTTTAGGTTTGTTAAGTGTTAATAATATTCATCTTTAACCTATTTTGATTATACTTATGAACATAAATAGACAATTGAAAAGAACGTTTTAAAGATAACCAGAATTGAAATGGTTTTGGGTTTGTAGTGATAATGTTTGAGGAACATTTGTCGTAAGCCCTTTGAAATTGATTTGTGAATATACTTATACAGTTAAGATAAATATATAAATACTTTTGAGAGTATTGAACGTGCATACAAGAAAGTGAAGTTTTAATCAAATAGTGAAGTTTAATTAATAAGTGAGGTTTCATTAATAAATAAGTTTACTGAGTAAAATGAGTTTTACTAATAAAAGAGGTTTTTAATTAACAAAGGACGATTGATTAAAAAAAGGGATTAAAAGTCGTTTATTTGACTTGATTGTGCTTATATGTTAAATCATGCATGGTTTCTTTTGAAATTAAACCTCTGATTTGATTTGCTATTTATTTGATAGTTAAATAATCTACTATCAAATCTTGACCAAATATACTCTCGAAATATCTAGTAGAAACATGAGAGTTATATGACACAGTTATCTATAGTGATATTATATTGTACATATAAACTCGTTTTGCTCTTTTTGTGCAAATGATAAGGAAATTCGTTCGCTTAAATGTTTAGGAGGTAATCTCTGCTCTTATGTATTGCCTGTTTATTTCCCACAAAACCAGAGTTGAGATTATCAGAAAATCGATCGATTGATTTTAGAGCACTCGGTAGGTGGAGGAGTGTACTTATATGAGATGACTTGAAACTGTAACCACTCCGAAACCATATATATTTTCTATGCTTTGGAAGAGGTTCATGGTTGGTTCGAGATGCTTGAATGTACAAATTTGAGATCTGTTTGAAATGCTTAAAGACATGTAGTTGTTCGTGATCTATTCAAGATATGGGAATCCATGTGTGATTCTGAGATCCGTTGTGATATGAGGATCCATGTTTGATTCTGAAATCTATTGAGATATGAGAATTTTTGTGTGATTCTGAGATCTATTAAGATATGTGGATCCATGTGTTATTTCGAGATCAGTTGAGATATGCAGGTCCATGTATGATTCTGAGATATGATGAGATACAAGAATCCATGTTTGATTACGAGATCTGCTAAGATAGGGAATCCATGTTTGGTTTCAGGATCTGTTTGAGTTGGGCACTCGTGTGTCGAGATCTGCTCGAGTTGTGATTCATATGCTGGGATGCTGAACGTAACTTTACATCGATAATGATAAAAACCAGAGATAGGACACAAAGCCAGTAAGGTTTGAAAACCTGTAGGGTGTGTGTGACTCCATTCTAGTGATACTTATATGGATATACATGCGGGAGCGATGCATCAGGTCTTAGAAAGACCAGCTATGTTTTTCCTATGGTACATTCACTAAAGATGTATGACGCTTCGATATCTCTAATCCTTGTGCAAGGGGATCGTTCTCGAGGTGTTGAGGGCATCTTCGTGGAAATCCTACACAATTAGCGAATGCTCCTTAGCGATTATGGTTGTATACCTATTATTATTGTGATGTACATTCACATGCATCACAGCTACGTGATCTTTTATATTTCACACCTTAGACATTGTTACATTATTACAGCATTTTATAATAGAAGTGGTTTGATTATCGTAAGGTAAAAACCATCCATGTTTATTTGCGACGTGGTCTTATGAGATACCCTTATTTTGACTGGCTTTACAAATACAATAACCCATATGATTTGATTTTCTCAAGCTGGTTTATTAGAATGACCTGAGTATTATTTTCTTGTAATGCTCGGGTCAGCTCGAGTATTATTTCAGATTTAGTTGTGGTTCATTAGGGCTTTTAGAGAGGAGCTAGATAATTTTCTACCGTATTTTATTGTAGGATCGATTTCACTCTAGAGGGGGAGTGAATAGGGTGATACTAATAATTATAAAAATTAACGTGGAAACATATAAAATAATTGTAGCATAGATAATAGTAGAATAATAAAAGTAGAAATAGAACAACACAGATTTACCCAGCTTCAGCAAAACCTTGCCTACGTGCCACTCCCAAGGTTTCTACTAGAAATTAAGTAGTCAGATGCTTACACATGTGAACTTACGACACCCGCTATACTAACCTAACTCTATGCTCAAAACTCTACCACAACTCAGCCATTGAGTTGCGAATTCTCAAACTATGCCTCGTAGTTTGTACCCTAGTCACACGACTAAAAGGTTACATGGTTTTAAAAGAAATTACAAACGAACTAAAATAAAAACAAAATTAACACAACCCTATTAAAAATCTAAGCCTAAAGTAGAGTATAATAGAATCGGCCCAATTAATATTAAACCAAAGAGTTGTCTCTCTCTTTTATTTTCGTGGAAGATGTTTTCTTCGTTCGTTTTTGAAAAATTTGGGTTCTGTTCGATTGAAGATTCCGCTTGAATTAACGTTCAATCTGAATGCTGGAAGACTCTTGTTCCTTAATCAGGTTAGGTTCATCTTTATATTGCTTTGCGGATGCTTCAAATGTCGAGCTTGACTGCTTGGATTAAATTAGTTCGTGATTTTTCTTTTTCGATTTGGATTATGCACGACTTTGATTCGAGTTCTAAATTGGTGCTAGCTCTCTATTTTTTCTTGAATTTGAATGCATTTAATGTCGATGATGACTTGGGTTTAAATAGGGATAAATCCCTAAATGTTCGATTCGTATATTTGGTTTTGAATTCTTCGATATTCTAGATTATGCGTTGATTTGTAATCGAATGATCGTGTGATTTTTGAATCATTCATTTTATCATTATTTGAATTTGCCTTTTGTTCTTTATGCTCCTTTGATTTTGGCATTTTGAATTTTGAGATAAACTTGACTTGTTCATTTTGAAATCCCCTGCGACATTATTTTGTTTGAACTGCTGCATATCATTTCTCTTTGAACCGTGAATGGATTTTCGCTGTCATTTGAATTTGTGATATTCTAGAATTTAAGATAAAAATTGACTTGATAAACTCTGAATCATTTTCACAATCTTCGTTCATCCTGCATATATGTATACATGTGTGTTCCTATATGTATATATGTGTGTTATGTGTTTTGTGTGCTTATAGCCTTGATGTCCCATGGCTGTTCGTTGACTTGTGCCTGCACATTCATTGAGTACATTAGGTTCCTTGTTTCATTGGCTTGTTGAAACTAAGTTCTTGCATGTTGTTTTGCATTCATGTCTGATTTACGAGCTTATTGAGTTGCATTTGGAGTCTGGTTCCATATCATGCTTCTTAGTTACTTGTGCTCTGCCCCGGTGCCATTTACATTTGGTTATACATGAACTTGTATGCAGTCATGTTAATTTTCTCTGGTTTCATCATACTCATGTATATACATGTATGATGGTCTAGTCTTGCATATTTCATTGATACATTGTGTTCATTTCTATGTTGAGGCTGTATTGTTCTGTTTTTCGCCTGGTCTGTATTGATTTATGTTGAGCTGCTTCCATTATTTGCTTATGTACATTTCACTCTTGTGCCCATGATTCTTTTTGATTCTCCTAAGTCTGCAATTGGTTTGGTTCATTTTGGAAATTGGGACTTTTGTACTTCAAGTGCTCTTGTTGATTGCATACATGTCTAGCTGCTTTATTCTCTTTCATGTGCATTTCCAATCTGGCTCATATTGCTTTGTATTGCATCTGAGTTGAATCCAGCCTCGGCTTGGTTTTGACCTTGTGCTTACATGTCCCCACAGTTTTATCAAGTGTATATCGGTGTGCACGGCCATGTGGCATGTACATAGATGCACTGTGTATGTCACAAGTTTTTGTGTATGATGTATTCAAACGAAAATGAAGACGAACAATCCAAATAACCGAGGCAAACAATATTTTCTAAAACACACATTTTATTGTACACTGCGAAATATTTTGTAACGATCTCGGTTTTGAGTTAAATTTAATTTGATAATTAATATAAATTTTTTGATTAAATTGTGAATTAATTTGATTTTTTTAAATTAAATAAGATATGTGCCCGTTTATTCATATAAATAGATTGCAATTCGGAATTTGAATTTGAAACTCAAATTTTTTAAAAGCAAATAGAAATTTGTTTTCTAATGTTAATATATATATATATATGTATGTATATGTATATGTATATGTATATGTATATGTATATGTATATGTATATGTATATGTATATGTATATGTATATGTATATGTATATGTATACATTGTGATTTAAAAGTTATGATTTGAATTTAATATAATAAATTATTTAGGGATTAAATTCTTATAATATGGATATATATATACATATACCCATTTATTAAGGTATAATTAGTTTTAAAATTATTTTATTTAAAATTTATATGAGATATAAATTTGGTTTGTAAATATAAATAAATACTAAGAAAATATGTATATATAATTGATTTTAGCATATGTTAATATAAAATATGAAATATTGAAAACATAATATATATATATATATATATATATATATATATATATGATGAGTTGAATATATATATAACTAAGATAAAACAATATAAAAACATATTCAATCATTAATTCATGCATTCAAACATGTGTAAATATTTTAAATATAGAACTAACAAGTGTAAAAGTTTGCAACAAACATTTAACATTTGTAACAATATCAATATGCAAAATAAAAATGTATAAGCATTTCAATAAAGAGATTATCAAGTGTAAATAAATTATCATGCAAGTTTACAAATGGCATTATTTTATTTTTATTTGTAAGTAATAGATAAAATAGAAACAAGATTTTATATATATTTCTACCTCTCCTTCCTTTTTATCTTCTTTGATATGATCCAAAACCAAAACCAGTAAAATGAAATTCAAAGCAAAACAAAACCTGAAAACAAAACTTAAGAAATCAAAACCAGACAATAGAAAAATCAAAACAATCTTCCAAAAAGAAAATTGAAAACCTGAAGCAATCAGGCATTGTTTCAACAAAGCAAAGATCATCTGAGCAAATAAAATTCAACCCAATATTAACTCAAAGCAAACTGAAAACCAAGAATCAGATCATCTCAGATCAAACAATCAAAACAACTTCAACCTGAGCAATTCAAGATCAAGAAAAGGTTTAAACCAAACATCAAGATTGCAGAGAAAATTTCCATTTTTATTAGTTCAATCGTTTCCAAATTTTCCAGGCTTTGTGTTCTCTGCTATTCAAAACAAGGTGAGAAAACTAACCTATTTAAAGCATGAATTTGTGTTATACCTTGTTTCTGTGAAATAAAGTGGTGAAAATTGTTTGCATGGATGTAATATTGTTTGTGCATAGATAAATATGCAGATGTTTAAACATGCATGCTTGTACATATATATTTATAAGGTTCTGTTCTAGTTACAGGTTTCAAAAATAAATTCAAAAAAATCAATTACTCTTCATCTGATCTCCTATAGGTTATGATTTATAAACAAAATATGTTTGTAATAACAAAGCACAAGTTTTAAAAAATATTTTCAAAGAAGAATCTGAAGAATGTTTTAACAAAAAGAAGAATTACAGTAAAATTTAAACCATATCAAAAATCTCAACTTGAATGATTTGTTGTTTCAAGTATATAATCTGATTTTTTTGTCGAAATCTATGATTTTAAAAAATATAATCATGATTTTAAGATTGAAAATTGAGCGAAATTGTAAATTGAACGGAAATCATAGATTGGGTGATTTCTAGCGATCGACAAAAGGCGTGAGGTCATGGTCATCACTGAAGGGAGCTTTAAGGTAGGAGGTCTTGGCAAAAATGGTGGTTGGATTTATTATTCACCATGGTGGCGAGACAGTGGCGAAGTAGGGTTTAATACCCTGACTGGGTCGACTGGGTTTACGAAGCTTGTTCATCATCAAGGGTGAACTGTAGATGCTCGTAGGTGGGGGAGAAGAAGAAGGGGTCTCAGGCGTAGGTCCAGGCGTGATGCAGTAATCTTCGGTAGTCGAAGATAGGAAGTGCGAGCAGGTTTTGGTCGAACTGTTTTGTTCTAGTAGGCTCGATAGAGTTCAATTTCGAGTTTGTAATCGACGCGAAGTTTGGGTGATCGGAATCGAGAATAGTGGTCGAAGACGATGTGCTGGTAATAACGACGTTGACCGAAGTTGCTTCGATCATCTGTACATGTGTACAGATGTCAGTAGCATGTCAGCGGTTTAGGTTTTTAGAAGATGAAGTTGGTTCGAGTTTACTCTCAGGGGATTGGGTTGGTGACTCGAGTTTGCTATCAGGAATTTTGAATGTGTTTTATAACGGGTTTTAAAATTTAAACAAAATAAAGCTAAAAAGAAAAGAAGAAGGTTTGCTCGGGTTTGGACTTGGGAATGTTATTGTTTGGCTCGGGAATTTTGCAGTTCGACTAGGGCTAGTTAGAGTTTTGACTAAGTTTTTAATTTTTTAATTATCTTTTTTGAATTATAATTATCTTATCTAAGTTTGGAATTAGATAAAGGTTTTAAAATAAATTATTTTAAATTAATTAAGTTTAAAATGTTTTAAATATATATAACCTTTATCTTAAATTTTATTTTAAATAACTTAATAGTGTAATCAAGAAGTTAATTGAAAAGATAAAATGTTTTTAGTTGTTAATTAACTTAAAAATTTAAGTTAATTTATGGATTAATAATAATTTTGTTTCAAAGGTTAAACGTTTAAAGGTTAAATGTTTTAAAAGTCAAATTAAAGCTAATTACTTTGTGTAATTAAACTAAGGCTAATTACTTTGTGTAATTAGAGCTAATTACTACGTGTAATTAATTTAAGGCTAATTAATTATTGTGATTAAATCAAAGAATAATTAATGTAATTAATTTAAGGATTTATGATTTAAGTTAATTATTTAAACATTAATTAATTAATGAAAGTAATTAAGGATAATTAATTAATGATTAAAGATTGATTAATCATGCGATTAAAGAATAATTAATTAAAGGATAATTAATTTATGTGATTAATTAATTAAGGTAATTAATTTGAGGATAATTAATTATTTAAAGGTTAATTAATTAATGAAAGTGATTAAGTGATGATTAAGTAATTAAGAGTTAATTAATTAACGTAATTAATTTAGACTAATTAATTAAAGAATAAGTAAATAATTAAAGGTTAATTACTTAATAATTAAAGGTTGATTGATTTATTAGTTATGGTTGATTAATTAATAATTAAAGGTTAATTAATTGTTAAAGATTAATTAATAAATGGTTAAAGGATAATTAATAAAAATGGTTTATAATTAATCAGATTTAGGTGATTAATTGATCTTACTTATAGGTCTTTGGATTGTATGGAATTGAATTGTTTGATATCCCTGATGTGTGATGTACTATGATGTAAATGAGCTGTGAACTGTGATTTATTTATTAGTGATGAATTTACATATTTATCTGTGAATCTGTGAATGAAGATAAGCGTTATAGGATTATACCGCTTATCAATACCGTCATGCTTGAATTGATGATGGTTGTGATATGTTATTGTTGTGTGTAAAACCCCCTGTACTATACCACATACGCACAAATTTGGATTTCACGAGGAATCGGCTAAGTCATAGATATTTTTAAATTAAATATTATTTTGTTTAAAAGTTGAATTTTGAATCCAAATGGTTTTGGAAATGCAATTTGGGTTGAATATGGAAAGTTTTTAAAAAGGATGTTTTGAAATTGAAATTTAGTTTGAATATATTACGTCTTGTTTAAGTTTTAAAATTATTTTTGGAAACTATGGTTTGAAAGGGTTATACAAGTTATACTATATATATATATATATATATATATATATATAGATTTTACCTATTTTGAAGTATATTGAATAAATTATTTTGAGAATTTAAATTTAATTCAAATAGAACTTGCCCAGAATACGGCAGTTCGTTGATTTTCTAAGGTGTACTTTAAAAGGCTATAACTTGTGCATATTTGATCGGATTTTCCTGAAACGAAAACTCTTTGTTTTCAAAAGATAATTGCTTTCATATAAAGAAAAAACTTGTAGTTTGTGTTAGAAAGATTTCAAGTTTCAAATGGAAATTGTTTTGGAAGCTGTGAATGAACCTTTGTGAAAGATTGGTGAACTTCGTTTTAAATTGAAAAGGATCTTAAAAGGGTGAATCTTTTGTTTTAAAAGATTAAAGTGGAAATTTGTTTAAACCATTCAAAAGGAAAGGTTTTTTCTAAAAGTTGTGACTTAACTAAGATCTCAATATATCCATATGCTTTTTAAATTAAGCGCTCATTATTCGGTTTAGCCAGGAGAGAACTTTATGTTATAAAACCCATTCCAAATAATGATAGGACGAAATGGATAGCATTTGAAGACGATGGTGAATACTAGGTATTTTCGAGAACGAAAGGATTACCTGTCAAATGTCTCTACAATGAGTCGTGCCGGTATAGAGATCTCCATATGTGATGGGCTGTCCGATCGGGATTGTGAATATCCGAATTTGCAAGGGCTTCTTTGAAGTGCCTTCGGTTCCGTTTGAACCCAGAATGGACTTGTATGGATGTATGTCTAACATTACACCTTGAGATGTAAAGCTGCTTTCTATCAAATACATTTCTACTGGTGGCGGAGAATTTATTCTCTCAGCTTAACACCCATCTCTGAGCCGTACGAGCTCAGAGGTTATGTAGTTGATGGTTATTAGTGATATATTCCTAATTTGGTGATGTGGCATGCTAACTGCTGCTGATCATTTGTTGATCAAAGCATGGCTTTGGTGAAAAGCCTAGCTTTGTGGATGAGACTTCGTCGAACCTCACAAGCCGAAAATGGTCGGAACAGGAAGAATGCAGCAAGTTTATGAGGGTCGCGCCCTTTAGGGTATGTCCATTTCCTTCTGCAAAAGGTAGTATCATGGTATGGAGCCAAGATGTTTAACCTACGTGGTTTTGGGAACTTGTTGGTGTTGAGGATAATGGTCGGTAACGACCAGGGGATATCATACTCGTGTCAGTAGTTACCTAGTTACAGAGGTAACCCGAACTTGTGTTGGCAGAGAGCTGGTTAAGTTCTTGGGGCGTCTCTCCAAAGGCATACCCATATGGTGGGGAAGTTCCTAAGCCTGACCATTTGTTGAAAATCCAATCATCCAATATGAGCCTTTTACGATTGTAGTTGTGTAACCTTCCACCTCAGCTGGTAGTTATAGCAGGCATAATATAATGGTACCTATGCTGGCTAAGGTTAATATTATACTTTCAAAATGTTTTACACTATGCACTAATAATAATATCAAAAGGATTTTTGCGTATCAAGCATGTTTGACTATCATAAGGAGAAATCTCCTCCAATTGTGTTGTGTGTGTGGCGGGATGCCTTATGGTAGTTTCGTTTTTCCAAAAGCATTACAGATTTCTTTTTATATCCTTTTGTTTTGTTTTTGTTCAAATAAACTATTTTTGTTTGCTCACACCAGTCCCATGACTGAACTGGAGTTTATTGTCTCCATTCTAAACTCTGGACGCCCACAATTTTCCATATGGACAGCCTAGAGTCAGGTTATCAAATAGTCAGCTGGTAGGTGTAGCTTTTTGTAACGACTCGTAAATTTCGATAAATAAATTGGTTAATTTAATTAAGATTTTGTAATTAAATTTAGGAAGAAATAAAAAATTTATAATTTATTTTGAAGTAAATGTTAAAAATGAAATGCAACCGTAGAAATTAAAGCTAAGTATTAACAATTGAAATGAAATTATGATTAATTGAAGTAATGGGAGTTGTTATACTAGGCTAAGAATTGAATATAAGAAAACAAATGGGAATATTGTATTAACTAATACAATGCTATAATTAGTGGTAATTTAATGAATTCAATGTTATATTAACCGATGAAGTAATACGTAACAAATGGAAAATTTATACAATCAATGTAGATAAGTAAAAATTAATGTTTGTTGTTGATAATAAATGTTACTTTAATGGTAATTAATAAAATAACGGCAGTGTGAATGTAAATTAAATAGAATCGTAAATTTATTGATATGGTAATAAATTGGTAAAAAGAATGGAATTAAGGTAAATACATTAATTGGATTTAAACCTAAATTAATGTGTACAGTTGATAGAAGTACACATTTAGAAATGGAGTATTTATTCAAATTAAGAGGTAAATAGGAATATAAAACTAATGTAATAAGGTATGAATGCAAGTGATGTATCAATAAAGGAAATTTGTAATTTGTTAATGAATTCATAACGGGAATGAAATGTAAACTAATAAATAATTAATTCAATGCAATCCCAATTGATTGAAACAACTATTTGGGTTATAATTGATGGTAAATAGGAATATTTGGTAATAAATTAATATAAGAAAAGTAAATGTAAATACTGGATTAATCAATGAATTAATAATGAATAAATAGTGATTGGGAAAAATCAATTTCTGTATGTAAGTGTTTGGAAATGATAACTTATACAAATATGATTAAGGGTTAGTGGCAACGACTATTATAAAGTAATCATTTATGTAGTCCATTAAATCAAGTTTGCAATAAATTGCAATGAATCTCAATTTAAGGATATGTTTGTATAAATTAAGGAATAATTGAAAATAATGCTAACTTTATTTATAATATGACAATTGGTTGATTTAAAGAATAGAAAGCAAGATTTATTAACTTAATTGAAGTGTAAACTTCAATAATTGGATTAATTGCAATTTAATTAAATTTAACATTTTATTTTGCGTTAATTGAGATTAAGATGAAATTTGAGAATAATAATGTGATAAACCATAAACCAATGTTAATTTCATCCGTTGGATAATAATGAATAGAATAATAAGAATGAAAAGTAAATTAAATAGAACTTTTAGAAATTTCATTTATAATTTTGAATATAATGAAATTGAAAATTTAACACTGCAATTGATGGATTAATCAACTTTAAATTGACATCTAAACTTGTTTAAATTATTATAGACGATTAAGAAATATAAACGTGATTAAATGGTCAATTATAGAATTGAAATTAAAAATTGGATTTTTTTAATTAATTGTTAAATTTTTTTATTAATGTAAAAATAGCAATTTTGGCCACTGACCCGGATTTTAATGAAACTAGATTCATCGGATCCATATCGATGAATTATTAAAGGGTGTCGAGTTTCATAGCGATCAGACTTGTCGTTTGATCGTACGAACGTGAAATGCCTTGAAACCAATGAAATTGAAACCAATTTGAAAAATATTGATTTTAGCATAACTTCTTCATACGATTAAATTTGGACTTGAAACCTTTTCCATTGTGTTTAAAATATTTTAAAACATCTATTTTGATATATGGGTTGACCCAATTTAGTTCCGGAGTCAGAATGGGCTTTTCGGGCCATTCATCGTTCAGCGCGTTTATAAATCAGGTCCATCTATTCTATTTTAGCTTTGTCTATAAATATCCTATTATAAACCCTTGCCTATCTCTATTTTTCATTTGTCTGTGCGTACTAGTCCTCTTCACCTCCTCATTTCAATGGCAGACAATTCCAAATCCAATTGCAATTCAAAGATCAAAGTGAAATTTCAAACTCCTCAAAAAATTCAGAAAAATTATATATCGAAGCTCTTGATGTACGCATCTCAGATCTGCAGTTCGTTTTTGGTTTTGAATCACCATTTTTCCAAAAACCGAAGAACCATTCACGACCGTTCATCGCGCGTCGATGAACATTGTCGGATCGTCAAACCATTTCTGGGTATTGTAGAGTGGACAATGGGGAGTGCATCAGTGGTGTTCGTTCTGCGTTTTAACGGTTGGATCAGCCAGAAATTCGATTAAGGTTTTGTTTGTATGCGGCGGTTGGAGGTTTCCTTCGCCGATCGGCGAATTCGTGGTGACGCGATGCTTCGCGAGAGGGGAGGGGGTAGAGCGACGCCGTGGTGGGCGGCAACACCTATGATCGGTGGCACATGCAATCGTTGGTCAACGTTTGGATTGCCAGCTTCGTTGCAGTTACGTGTAGGGTTTTGGAAAGGCGCATGCGTGGGATAGGTGATGATGACGTGGCTTGAAGCTATGTGGTATTCTTCTTTTTTTATTATTATTTGTTTTAAAATTCATTTCAAAGCTTATAACTCGAATTTGGGTGGGCGGCAACAGGCAGTGGGCGATAGAATCCCGACGAGTTTGGTGATGGGTTCTCGGTGAGATAGGTGCCGACGACATGGTTCTCTGGCGCGAGGTCGCTGAGATGCTCGATGGAGGTCGGAGAAGCTTGCGTTGGGTGTTGTTTCGGTGAAAAGCACGGTAGACCAAAAAGAGGGTTGATGGGTTTACAAAACCGAGGAGCAGATCTATAGTGGAATAAAGAGAAACTGGGATAGCAAGGATAGTATAAGTAATATATAAATTTTCTCTGGACGGTTCAGGAAGTAGAAAAAGAATCATCATTTGTGATTTAAAACAGAAAGAAGGGCAAAAGTCAAAATCGAGAATTCATGTAACAACCCGGTATTTTGCATCAATTATAATCAACAATTTAAACGATTAATATTGACACAAACTTCTATTTGAAGTTTTTAAATTTTGAATTAAAATTGATTTATAAATTGATAAAAGAAATTTAGGACTTTAAATAAAAGTTTTATTTTTATTTTTATTTTTATTTACTTATTTGGCCTTATCCCCTCTTTAATTTCGAACCGGCCCCCCTTTTTCTTTATTTTTTATTTTTTCGTTTGCTAACCCAAAACCCGTTCCCCTCCCCCTTTATCCATTTTTCATTTCGTTCACCAACCCTAACCAAATCACGAAATAATGGCGACCGTTCCTTTCGTTCTCTCTCTGCTCTGGAAATTAGGGTTTCGATTCCGATGGTTGCTCGTCTCTTGTGGCGCTCGCGTTGATTGCTTCGACATTCGGTTGCTCCTTTAATTCGTCGACACAGTGAGTGTTTCACTCACACCTAATTCCTATCTCGAGTTTACTAGTGCTCGAATTCGATGATTTTCGTTCGTATTTGATTGTTGAATTCGCCCCTTGATTTGTCAGCCATTCGACTATGCATTTTCTTTGAGTATTGACTTCGGTCATTGCTTGAACTATTTTGATTTCGGCATTGTTTTGATTTCGAACTGCAAATGATTTTGAGCATTTATGTTGGCATTGGTATTAACGTGAATTTTGTTTCTGCTTCAATTCGTTTATCAACTGCCTTCGGCTTGCGATAATGTTGGCTTCGGCTTCGGTTTGCGTCGCTGTCCACTTTTCATTCACTGGTTTTACTTGTAGGCTTCATGTGTATATATGTGCACAGGTTCATATTAAGTTGTTCTTTGATTTTGAACTAGCACTCGATGTTGTTGTTGGGTTTCATCTCTGGAGCATGTATGCATTTCTGTCATACTTCTTGTACATTTGTTACTGAGTGATTTCTCACTAACTTCTAATTCAAAGTCGAATGCTCCTTGGTTAATTGATCTCCATGGCTTTGATTTTTGGTTTGAATTATTGTTTTGTTCAGTTTGTACTTGGAGTCCCTGTGCTTCATTGTTACCAGTTGCATTCATTGTTGCTAGTTGCATTGTTTTGTTCAGTTTGTACTTGGAGTCCCTGTGCTTCATTGTTACCAGTTGCATTCATTGTTGCTAGTTGCATTGTTTTGTTCAGTTTGTACTTGGAGTCCCTATGCTTCATTGTTACCAGTTGCATTCATTGTTGCCAGTTGCATTCATTAATGTCAGTTGCCTTCATTGTTGCTAGTTGCATTGTTTTGTTCAGTTTGTACTTGGAGTCCCTGTGCTTCATTGTTACCAGTTGCATTCATTGTTGCCAGTTGCATTCATTAATGTCAGTTGCCTTCATTGTTGCTAGTTGCATTGTTTTGTTCAGTTTGTACTTGGAGTCCCTGTGCTTCATTGTTACCAGTTGCATTCATTGTTGCCAGTTGCATTCATTAATGCCAGTTGCCTTCATTGTTGCTAGTTGCATTGCTTTGTTCAGTTTGTACTTGTAGTCTCTGTGCTTCATTGTTCCACAATTGGCATTGTCTCGTATTTTGTTATTCGTGATGCCTGGCTATGTTGCCTTATCATAGGTGCACTGTCTAGCTTCAGGTTGTAACATTGATTTATATGAGTCGTTTTGGGGCTTGGTTTTGTACTGTCTGCATTTTGACTCGATTAAGCTAGTTCACATTGAACTGGTCCATTTTTGTGTTTCACCATGCAGTCTTTGTTCTATGTTGGTCGATTTATTTTAGTATCGGCCATTTCATTTGAATACACCCGTGTTGAATCCGGTAACTCGGGTTTGACCTTGTGCTCGTGTCGTGATTTTAAATATATTTCACCTGTGTTGAACCCGTTCTTTTATTTTGGGTTTGACCTTGTGCTCGGTTGTGTACATCATCACTGTTGTGGCAAGGCAGTGCACGCAAGCGTGAACTGCAGCCACACGGAATTGAGTTTTTGGGCACGACATCACTATAGTGGCAAGGCAGTGCACGCAAGCGTGAACTGCAGCCACACGGTATGGCGTGTATGATATTCTATTTGTTTTGACTTATGGATCTTTTTGCGTATCCCATATTCCGTAGTGGCGAGGCAGTGCACGCGTGCGTGTACTGCAGCACTACTTGAATTAATATTTTAATTGATATTTCAATGGTTTGAACTGTTTGTTCATTTCAATTCAATATTCTGAATTGCATTCTGATTTGGTTTAATTACTGTCGTCTATTCAGTATTTAATTATTATTGCTTCTGTGCATTAATAACTGAGTTTGAATTAGACTGACCCGAGTATTATTTTCTTTTGAATCTAATACTCGGGTCAGACCGAGTATTTCAGGTTGTAGATATTCTGCTTTGGGTTGCTGCTAAAGCTATGAAGTTCTTTCATATCTTTTGCAGTAGTCGTCGTCATTTGTAGTAGTATGAAAAATTGTATAGGAAGATATGTATTCATGTATATTATAAACGTTAATGTACTTGTATATGTAACTTCTTGAGTCGACTGTGGTAGTTGTATCATATGTACCGTGTTATATGTATTGTATCAAATGTATTGTAACTGACATCAGTTATTGTATATATGAGACTTTCAGTTTTATTTGTGTTCCGCATTATATTATCTGTGTAATATTTTATATTTACTGTTCTAAACTATTTGAACCATCGTAGTTCGTTTTATACTGGAATTGGGGTATTTCGATGGGAGGAAAATAAATCAGAGATGAAAAATGAAAGAATATATAAATATATATACCACTCCTATCGAGATAACCAATACTAGTGTAAGGCCTAACTATTGATGGCCGCTCCTCAACAGCCTTATTCTCCGTGCTAGTTGACAGCACTACACCGTAGTGTTCTTGGCTAGCGTGGGTATAGAGGTGGGGCGTCACAGCTTGGTATCAAAGCCTGGGGTTTAGAACAAATATAAAACATAACTTAGATAGTACATGTGTTACAACTATTTGTTGACGTATTATCTCTCATATTTGCATATGATTGTCTTTGAATTGTTAGGTATGAATTCCTAACGCTTATTCATATGCATTTGATTTTGATTCTTGTGTCTTCGGCTTTGATTTGATTTAGCCGATGGTTGATTTTGTTCGAATCTCAGCGATTCTGAACTTGATATTTTATGTTTTCCTCGGCTTGATTTCCATTCGACTTCGGTCACTTTGTTTTTGAGAAATTTCTAATTTCTTGATTTCCATGACTCTGACTTTGTTTGCCGTTGAATTCTTTGATTATGATGTTGAATCGTTTTGTACTCTATTATGGCCATTACTTGTTGACTTCAGCAATTGACTTGATTTTCATTTTCGTTGAAGTCATTTATGCATTTATGCTCGTTCTGCTTTGTTTTTCCAAATTTAATCGATTCTTGTTAATTTCCCGATTTGTTGCTACCATTTATTAGCAACTTTGATAATATTTTCTTCGGGATTTTTGTGAGCATTCCTTTTGATGGATACAATATCGATTTCTTTGGATTCTATTCACATCTTTGTATGTGAATTCTTGTGCTTGATTGTTCCTACAATCATTTTTGTGATTTGTCACTTTAAAAAAATATAAAGGTTTTCTATACTAGTAGTAAATATCAAAACCCTTTTCTCCAAACGATTTCAAAACTATTTTACTACAAAATTCTTTTTTTTAAACCGTTTTCCAATCTATTAGTATATACTAACCTTTACCTCACTCGTATGAGAAATCTAATTAAACGACTTAGTAAAACGAGTGGTATATAACGCTTGCGTTTACTTCGCCGGTTAATTCTTGGACTTATTCGATTGAATCTCTTGTGACAATTTTATTAGTGAAGATTTACAGTTTGTTCGTAAATATTTAAGTTAAGCAAGTGGTTATGGGACATGAAGCTAAACTTTTATATTTACTAGCTTAGTGTAATTGACACTTCTCGTTAATCTTGACGATCGCTTTATGAACTAGACTAGCAATTGTGCTATGTCTTTTTATTTGCGAGGTTAGACTAGACACCACTTGTGTGATTCCATTCACACATACCTTTCTGCTTTTTGGTTAGTCTTGACCTCAATCTGTGTGATTCCATTCACACATGCTTAGTGTAATTGACACTCCTCGTTGATCATGATGATCGTTCTGATGGTCAGACTAGACACCACTTGTGTGATTCCATTCACACATATCTTTCTGCTTTTTGGTTAGTCTTGACCTCAATCTGTGTGATTCCATTCACACATGTGGGGTAGCTCCCCTTGGTCTTCGGACCGTCATGTGATAGGCCTCTTTCTTTTTTCTGTGATTTCTAGATTCCTTATGTTGATTTCTGGAAATTTTATGCTTCACCTATTTTTGTGTACTGGTGAATTCATATGTTATTGATTTGTCATGAGTACAAATTTGAGGTCTGATACCTCTTTGGATCTTTGAGAAGATCTTGTGATATTGATTATCTCTTATCGGTTGATCTCCTGTTGATCATTATTTGCATACTTATAGTCGTATGTCAGTATGGATATTTCATATTTATGCCATACCTCTCGTCGGTTGATCTCCTGTTGATCATTATTTACATACTTAAAGTAGTATGTTATTATGGATATTTTATGTTATGCGTTGCACGTGTTGGTGATTTTCATGCTTACGTGTAGGTGAGATTCCGTGCTCCCGTTCTCGCTTTGCGTTGCACGTGTTGGTGATTTTCATGCTCACGTGTAGGTGAGATTCCGTGCTCCCGTTCTCGCTTTGCTTTACATGTGCTGACGATTTTTCATACTCCGTTCGAGTTTTCATACTCGCGTTCGATTTTTCATACTCCGGTTCGAGTTTTCATGCTCCGTTCGAGTTTTCGTACTCCGTTCGAGTTTTCATACTCCGTTCGAGTTTTCATACGCCGTTCGAGTTTTCATACTCCGGTTCGAGTTTTCATACTCGCGTTCGAGTTTTCATACCCCGGTTCGAGTTTTCATACTCGCGTTCGAGTTTTCATACTCTCATATTGTGATTTCTGGATTTCTTGTGTAGATTTCTAGAATTTGTGCTTCACCAATTTTTGTGATTTCTATTGATAAGTTTTATCAATTTTTGTGCATTGGTGAACTCGCGTGTTAATGACTTGTTATGAATACAAGTTTAGGGTATGATACCCCTTTCTATCTTTGAGAAGATTCTTGTGACACTTTTGATGAATGAAAATCCACTTATCGAAGTTGCTACTGATGTCGCTGTTTTAATCACGTGTTTTAAAAATTGTTTCAAAATATAAATCCAAATTGTTTTCAAAATTTTTACGATCTGCGCTTTCAAAAGAATGAGGAAGCGAATTAAACGTTTCAGTAAAATCGAGGACTATGACCCCTTTCTTTTGCTGATTCGCTTAATTCCGGACTTGTTCGTTTGAGAATGTAAATTGTAATTTTATAAATAAAATAGTTTTCAAATTTTTTACAGTTTACG
The DNA here is from genome assembly GCA_030765085.1 of Allium cepa. NCBI lineage: Eukaryota > Viridiplantae > Streptophyta > Magnoliopsida > Asparagales > Amaryllidaceae > Allium > Allium cepa. The sequence goes on along the minus strand of CM060944.1, from coordinate 381,138,428 downwards.
CTTTCAAAAGAATGAGGAAGCAATTTAAACGTTTCAGAAAAATCGAGGACTATGACCCCTTTCTTTTACTGATTCGCTTAATTCCGGACTTGTCCGTTTGAGAACGTAAAATGTTATTTATTTAAAATACACAATTTTGCACTTTCAAGGAAACGATGAAGTGAATTAAACGATTTAGTAAAACTCGTGGTTATGGGTCATGTGCGTTTGCTATTTCGGTTAGTTTCGGACTCGTTAATTGAAAAATTTGTGATTTGAAATTTGATTACTGTTATGGTAATTTCTGATTATCGTTTTGATAATTGGATGTTTATGATTTCTGATTATCGTTTTGATAATTGGATGTTTATGATTTCTGATTTATCGTTTTTGATAATCAGATATTTATTGTTCCTGATTATCGTTTGTGATAATTAGATATTTGGGGTTTAATTATCGTTTGTGATAATCAAACATTCGGGATTTGAGATTTAATTATCAATTGTGATAATTAAATATTTATGATTTGAAATTTGATTACCGTTGTGGTAATTTTTGATTATCGTTTTGATAATCGGATGTTTGTGATTTCTGATTTATCGTTTTTGATAATCAGATATTTATTGTTTCTAATTATCGTTTGTGATAATTAGATATTTGTGGTTTAATTATCGTTTGTGATAATTAAACATTTGCGATTTGAGATTTGATTATCAATTGTGATAATTAAATATTTGTGATTTGAAATTTGATTACCGTTGTGGTAATTTCTGATTATCGTTTTGATAATTGGATGTTTATGATTTCTGATTTATCGTTTTTGATAATCAGATATTTATTGTTCCTGATTATCGCTTGTGATAATTAGATATTTGAGATTTAATTATCGTTTGTGATAATTAAATAATTGTGATTCAAGATTTGATTATCGTTTTGATAATCGGATGTTTGTGATTTCTGATTTATCGTTTTTGATAATCAAATATTTATTGTTTCTAATTATCGTTTGTGATAATTAGATATTTGTGGTTTAATTATCGTTTGTGATAATTAAACATTTGCGATTTGAGATTTGATTATCAATTGTGATAATTAAATATTTGTGATTTGAAATTTGATTACCGTTGTGGTAATTTCTGATTATCGTTTTGATAATTGGATGTTTATGATTTCTGATTTATCGTTTTTGATAATCAGATATTTATTGTTCCTGATTATCGCTTGTGATAATTAGATATTTGAGATTTAATTATCGTTTGTAATAATTAAATATTTGTGATTCAAGATTTGATTATCGTTTTGATGATTGAATATTTGCTGATTTGGAATTTGATTACCGTTGAGGTAATTCCTGATTATCGTTTTTGATAGTTAGATATTTGTGTTTTCTAACTATCTTTGTTGATAATTAGATTTGCTGATTTTGCTGTTTTAAGATTTCTTTATTCTGATTATCTATTTGATAATCAAACTTTGTTGAGAATTTGGGAATTTCTTTTATGAAATTAAAAGCTTACCTTCTCATGCTCTTATGGTTGTTACCTTTTGTCCATTTATTCCTTAGGATTGCGTGGACGCAATTTCTTTAAGGAGGGGAGTCTGTAACAACCCGGTATTTTGCATCAATTATAATCAATAATTTAAACGATTAATATTGACACAAACTTCTACTTGAAGTTTTTAAATTTTGAATTAAAATTGATTTATAAATTGGTAAAAGAAATTTAGGACTTTAAATAAAAGTTTTCTTTTTTATTTTTATTTTTATTTACTTATTTGGCCTTATCCCCTCTTTAATTTCGAACCGGCCCCCCTTTTTCTTTATTTTTTATTTTTTCGTTTGCTAACCTAAGACCCGTTCCCCTCCCCCTTTATCCATTTTTCATTTCATTCACCAACCCTAACCAAATCACGAAATAATGGCGACCGTTCCTTTCGTTCTCTCTCTGCTCTGGAAATTAGGGTTTCGATTCCGATGGTTGCTCGTCTCTTGTGGCGCTCGCGTTGATTGCTTCGACATTCGGTTGCTCCTTTAATTCGTCGACACGGTGAGTGTTTCACTCACACCTAATTCCTATCTCGAGTTTACTAGTGCTCGAATTCGATGATTTTCGTTCGTATTTGATTGTTGAATTCGCCCCTTGATTTGTCGGCCATTCGACTATGCATTGTCTTTGAGTATTGACTTCGGTCATTGCTTGAACTATTTTGATTTTGGCATTGTTTTGATTTCGAACTGCAAATGATTTTGAGCATTTATGTTGGCATTGGTATTAACGTGAATTTTGTTTCTGCTTCAATTCGTTTATCAACTGCCTTCGGCTTGCGATAATGTTGGCTTCGGCTTCGGTTTGCGTCGCTATCCACTTTTCATTCACTGGTTTTACTTGTAGGCTTCATGTGTATATATGTGCACAGGTTCATATTAAGCTGTTCTTTGATTTTGAACTATCACTCGATGTTGTTGTTGGGTTTCATCTCTGGAGTATGTATGCATTTCTGTCATACTTCTTGTACATTTGTTACTGAGTGATTTCTCACTAACTTCTAATTCAAAGTCGAATGCTCATTGGTTAATTGATCTCCATGGCTTTGATTTTTGGTTTGAATTATTATTCTGTTCAGTTTGTACTTGGAGTCCCTGTGCTTCATTGTTACCAGTTGCATTCATTGTTGCTAGTTGCATTGTTTTGTTCAGTTTGTACTTGGAGTCCCTGTGCTTCATTGTTACCAGTTGCATTCATTGTTGCCAGTTGCATTCATTAATGTCAGTTGCCTTCATTGTTGCTAGTTGCATTGTTTTGTTCAGTTTGTACTTGGAGTCCCTGTGCTTCATTGTTACCAGTTGCATTCATTGTTGCCAGTTGCATTCATTAATGTCAGTTGCCTTCATTGTTGCTAGTTGCATTGTTTTGTTCAGTTTGTACTTGGAGTCCCTGTGCTTCATTGTTACCAGTTGCATTCATTGTTGCCAGTTGCATTCATTAATGCCAGTTGCCTTCATTGTTGCTAGTTGCATTGCTTTGTTTAGTTTGTACTTGTAGTCTCTGTGCTTCATTGTTCCACAATTGGCATTGTCTCGTATTTTGTTATTCGTGATGCCTGGCTATGTTGCCTTATCATAGGTGCACTGTCCAGCTTCAGGTTGTAACATTGATTTATATGAGTCGTTTTGGGGCTTGGTTTTGTACTGTCTGCATTTTGACTCGATTAAGCTAGTTCATATTGAACTGGTCCATTTTTGTGTTTCACCATGCAGTCTTTGTTCTATGTTGGTCGATTTATTTTAGTATCGACCATTTCATTTGAATACACCCGTGTTGAATCCGGTAACTCGGGTTTGACCTTGTGCTCGTGTCGTGATTTTAAATATATTTCACCTGTGTTGAACCCGTTCTTTTATTTTGGGTTTGACCTTGTGCTCGGTTGTGTACATCATCACTGTTGTGGCAAGGCAGTGCACGCAAGCGTGAACTGCAGCCACACGGAATTGAGTTTTTGGGCACGACATCACTATAGTGGCAAGGCAGTGCACGCAAGCGTGAACTACAGCCACACGGTATGGCGTGTATGATATTCTATTTGTTTTGACTTATGGATCTTTTTGCGTATCCCATATTCCGTAGTGGCGAGGCAGTGCACGCGTGCGTGTACTGCAGCCCTACTTGAATTAATATTTTAATTGATATTTCAATGGTTTGAACTGTTTGTTCATTTCAATTCAATATTCTGAATTGCATTCTGATTTGGTTTAATTACTGTCGTCTATTCAGTATTTAATTATTATTGCTTCTGTGCATTAATAACTGAGTTTGAATTAGACTGACCCGACTATTATTTTCTTTTGAATCTAATACTCGGGTCAGACCGAGTATTTCAGGTTGTAGATATTCTGCTTTGGGTTGCTGCTAAAGCTATGAAGTTCTTTCATATCTTTTGGAGTAGTCGTCGTCATTTGTAGTAGTATGAAAAATTGTATAGGAAGATATGTATTCATGTATATTATAAACGTTAATGTACTTGTATATGTAACTTCTTGAGTCGACTGTGGTAGTTGTATCATATGTACCGTGTTATATGTATTGTATCAAATGTATTGTAACTGACATCAGTTATTGTATATATGAGACTTTCAGTTTTATTTGTGTTCCGCATTATATTATCTGTGTAATATTTTATATTTACTGTTCTAAACTATTTGAACCATCGTAGTTCGTTTTATACTGGAATTGGGGTATTTCGATGGGAGGAAAATAAATCAGAGATGAAAAATGAAAGAATATATAAATATATATACCACTCCTATCGAGATAACCAATACTAGTGTAAGGCCTAACTATTGATGGCCGCTCCTCAACAGCCTTATTCTCCGTGCTAGTTGACAGTACTACACCGTAGTGTTCTTGGCTAGCGTGGGTATAGAGGTGGGGCGTCACAATTCAGGAAATCATTAAGGCAATTTATTAGATTGAGTAGGCTTCACGTTAAAATTTTGAAAAGCAAAGGAAAGCTAACAGTCAAAAATTGATACTGATACGACGTACAATTTATTGTTTCCGTCGCGTACCGTACCTCAAAATATAGAAATAAATATACCGCAGGGATTGGCATGACGAGACGATCAAGACGGCATACAGATGATATCAGTGGTACGATCATCCTATCAAAACTCGATAATCGGTACCGAAAATGCTGTTATTTTGTCAGAATTAAGATAAACAGAGCAATAGAAGTCCAAAATTTGAAAAATGAAAGATGACGCCTCACTCAGTAGAGGATTTAGAAATTTTCTATATTCAGCTTTGAAAATAAATTTATTATCATCAATTATTAATTGACTAAGATTGAAATAGAATCACACAATAAATATAAACTTCCATACAATTAATTGAAATTTTACCAATTGTTATGTTTAATTAAACGTATTTTAAATATTAAAATTTTATTTCCAAATTCAAGTATTTAAAAGTTCACAAAATTTTAATTAATTAAATAAATAAAATCACTAAAATTTTTGGGACGTTACACTCTCCCCCACTCAAAACTTTTCACCACCGAAAGGAAGGAGGCAGGAGAATAGAATAACTAGAAATAAAAGTAGATCGAAAGTCAAGATTAAACACTTAATTTGAAACTATATAAATTTTACTTGAAATTTGGAAACTTCATTTGCGTTTCAATTATCTTTAATACTTTAAAACAGTTCAAAACCCATTTGTAAAATTTCTTGCTTCCTTTATAAATACCATTTATATGTTTAAATAACACCTTTATAAATATGTGAAAACTATTTGAAAACAATTATTCACATCATTAGTATATTTACAAAGAAGCTATTGAAAACATTTAAATCCATAATTCATAAATTTATAAATTTTATCTCAAGATACTTCTCAAACATTATCAATAATCATTTTCTTTAAATATGTTGTATTTGTTTAGTAATTTCTAAAATATTTGTAATACTAACAATTTTCTATTGAACTATGTAGTCTATAAATAAACCATATTTTAAAAGGATATATTCAAAAAGGAAAAGAAGGTAGATTCGGAAAAACAGAATATAGGTGAATAAATAAGCTGAGCAGATAAGGTAAATTCAAAAGAATAGTATCGGGCATGAATAATTAATTCAAACCATAAGAATTTCAATTTCGATAACTCAAGACCGATAACTTGAGGTCAATATGAATTCAATGCATATGGTGTGGTCGAGTGCCACCTTTATTGTATTCATATTGAATTGTACTAAACATGTATCAGTGTATATGTATATATATGATGTTGATTACTATTCTGTGATGTGCTTTACATTTAGTTATTGTATTTTGTTCTGATAGATTTGTTAACTACCTATAGTTTTGGATTAAGCATTTACTGGGTATGTCGATCCACTTGAGTCGGAAAAAAAATTATATTGCATTTATCGACGTATTCAGCAAATGTTTAAGACAAAATTATAGATAGTCTCCGTTAACCAACCCTGTTCTCCGCTTTATTAGATGGAATTACTTATTAATTCTCTTTACTAAGGTGCTCGAGGTAGAGCGTTACAACATGGTATCAGATATTAATACAAATTCCTTTTTTGAAAAATACTTTTATAATAAAATACCTTTATAATAAAATACTTTATATGGAAACAAATTTTCCTTTCGAAAATACTTTTATAACTCGATGCTTCAACCAGTTTATCCTCGTTCTTGCAGACTCTTGCCATGTGTTTATCAGGCGCAAAGCTAGAATTCTTCAAGTACATAGTAGACCTGTTTCAACACCCAGCGAAAATACTTAAAAAACCATCAAAACCAATATGGAAAGTACAATCCAAACAAATCATCTGGAGCGTAGATACACAATGGTTACGCCTGGATCCCCCAGGAAACATCCGTACCTTTAAGCAATCACTGCCTTGCGAATTACGCCATGATAACCAAAAATGTGGACCATTGGTTACATAATAATGGTTACGCCTGAATCCCCAGGAAACATCCATACCCGTTAAGTAATCTCTGCCTTGCGGATTACGCCACCACAACAAAATTGTAGACCACAGGATACATAACAATGGTTACTCCTGGATCCCCCAGGAAACATCCACACCCTTTAAGCAATCTCTACCTTGCGGGTTACGCTACCCAAAAAACAACCATGGGTTACGCCATGGTAGGACACTCTAGTATCACATCCGAAAAACCAAAATAAGAGAGAATAATATCGATAGAATGAATCCACAATGTGGCCACAAAGCGGATATCAAGCAGAAGGCACTATCCATATCTTTACTTCGAAAATATATATAATATAGTACCTTTTCAAATTACTTTCAATATCATATTTATATAAAGCCCATTATATATAAGATTTCATTTTCAAATCGAATACTTTCCAAAATAAATAGTATATCAAATCATACTTATATAAACTTCGATTATAAGATTTCGCCTTTCAAATTGAGTACCTTTCCGAATCAGTAGTTTTCAAACCAACTTCATACTTATACAATCAATTTTATATAAGTTTGATAACTCCCAAATCAAGTATTTAGCAAAGTAAGGTTCTCAATTTCAATATATATATATGGTCATACCAAAACAAATCCGAAACTAAAGGACCGAACACCGGTTCACTTCAAATAGTTTCAAATATATATAAATATATCTTTCGAAAATCAAATCATCCTTCGGAATTTGAAATAAAAATTAATTTCACAAAATCACTTGCATAGCGAAGCTACTAAAGTTGCTTCTACACCACTCTGAAACTCGAAAATCAATGTCGACGATGCATGCACTCATCACCGAAATTATTTTCCAGCGACATAAGTGAGTTGTGGACCTCTATTTTCTTGAAAACTTCTTTGAAATTTCTTTGAAATCATTGGAATTCATTTGAATTCTTTTGAAACATTTTTTATTCGAAAAATACTTTTAAATCGTATTATTGTATTTTTTTCCAAAATCTTAAAACCAATTTCAAAACACTAGAGTTCAATTCCTCGAAATTCAAATTCAAAACCCTTCAGCTATAAATCATTTTTTATATAAATCCATTTCTTATATATAAAATTTCAAAATTTCAAATATTTTCTAAACTTCAAATTGTAGTTTTTAAAAGGTATATAGTCCTTATCGGAAACATTTTCACCTTTACATATAGAATATATTCATACTTATCAAAATAATAATTTCTCTATATAAAACAATTCCTAAAATACACACAAACTCGATTTTCAAAGATGATTCAAGAATGAATCTCGGAATGAGATGAAGGTCGAAGTCAACTTCAACAGGGATCTTACTCAATGAGAATCCTAACCAAGATTTCGAGGTATATTAATCTATATTAATTCAAAGGAATTTCTTCATTAGTGAAAAAATCACAAATTCTCATCAAGCGAAATGCTAAAGCATAATTATATATCTTATGTTCGACATATCGACTTCCACTAGGTAAAGGATATCAAAGAGTTCACTCAATACAACCTAACATATACTACAGATAACAAACAATTCCACTGATTCTTACTTTTATAAGAACAATGCATCGGTATTAATTTGCAAGGTGGTGCTTCAACGGGTCCAGTACACTCCACATCAAGGTGCCCCCAACTATGACATTTCTTACATGAGTACACTACTCTCCCCTCATCCCTAATGAAATTTGGGAAGGCAGCAGCTCGAGCAAGACACAACACAGCTTGCCTTAAGCGTTGTATTTCAGAACAATTTCTTGCTATATGTCCAGTCTGCCTACAGTGGTAGCAAATGGTTGACTGGTCGATTGATGCAATGAGTGCCTATTGTTAGGAACTGAGTTGATGATGTTTTGATGACAACAACCTTATATAGTTATTATACTTTACTTTATAAAATATATACTAACATTTCCATATTGATAGATATATATTCATATATAGGAAGCATATGCAGGTATTATCGAAAACTGATCAGTATAAAGACTCAAGCATCAAGATGAAGATTAGAGATTCAAGATTCAAGACTCTAGAGAATCAAGATTTCAAGATCTCAAGATAAGTGTCTAGTATTTTGTTAAAACTTCATAATAGCACTCTCATCTTTCTTCCAATTTTCTTTTGGGAAGGAACCCAATTTCTATTGAAACCAGTGGCTTACAAACCCACGACAAGTAGCTTACAAACCTACGACAAGTGGCTTACAAACCCACGAAAATCGAAATCATTTAAACTACTTTGTACAAGTTCTCGAGTCCTATGGAGGAGCTCTGTAGGAAGGTTCTTGCAATTTCAGTTTGAATAGATTTTTCAAAATGTTTTTAAATCTGTTTTTAAAATGTTTTAGCTTTCAAAATCATGTTTTCAAAAATGTTTTCAAACTTTTATTTAGCCTTGAAATATTCCTCCATTCTGATTTTAAAAACTTCTATTTTTAAAACATCAAAACTTATTCTGATTTTAAATATTACTTATATAATTGACGGTCTATATCAATTATATATATATTTAAAATAATGTTTTATATTCATTCTCTATCTCAAAATATTGTTTAAACACTTTATTTTGCTTCAGAGAAGTTTCAACGTGTTTTAAATTCAAATGCTTTTACAAAACAACATCTCTACAATTTTGAACTGAGGGATGTCGACATATGGGGATACCCCATATCGACATGGTGACAGTTGGATTCAAAATTCAAATTTCAGAAGAAGTGTCCATTCGTTCAAAAACCTTTCGCCAATGGTTATGACTGTTGTGCATCTATATAAAGGCTTTCAAAATGAATTTTTTAACAACTACTTTCTTATTTTTCTTCACTCTTTCTTCTCCACCATTCCATATTCATAAAACTTCATATTTTCAAGATCGTGCCATCATTCTGCCAAATTCTCAATAGGAAATCATTTAGATACTCTCTCTATTTGATTCTCCATCATTCTTCTAAAGATCAAAGTGCTATTCAGAGTTATAGGATTAATTTGTATTCAGAAAGTCCATCGATTCTATCCATTCAAAAGGATTGTTATTAAGAAGTATAAGGGTGATCTTGTGTCCCGTAAATCAAGAGAGTTTACCCCAGACTCGGAGATAGGAAGGTTCCTCAAGGCCTTAGAAATTGAGGGTTGTAATTTGGATATTGGCTTATAAAAATCCGTACAAGGATATTGCCTTGGTACAGGACTGGACGTAGGAGGATTCCGAACCAATATAAAATCCGGTGTGTTCTTTCCTTTTACTTGCTTTACTTTACTATTTGCATTTGTTATATGTTCTGTGATCACTCTGTGTTAGAATTCTGTTTAGATTTGTGTTGAAAGTTTTAATTTAGTCATATAGTTCATATATTCTTTAAAACACTATTCACCTCCCTCTAGTGTTATTTCCGCCTTAAGATCCTTAATCCGCATCCCCAACAATTGGTATCAGAGCATTGGTTTTCATTGTTTTCATAATATGAAATTTTGAAAAGTTTTAATGGCACAACACACTAGTAATGTCACTCCTGTCACTACTACGTCTGTCAACACAAGTACTAACACTAGTTAATTTGTAGAGGGTCAGTCTACTGTCAGACCACCACTTTTTAATGGAAGTAATTATGCATATTGGGCATGTAGGATGAAAATTTATTTACAATCCATAAGTTTAGATACTTGGAATATGACACAAATTGAATATGTTGAACCAACTACAAATTTTGACCAGTGGACTACTGAGCAAAAGACAGTTGCACAAAACAATTCTAAGGCTATGAATATACTATTTTTTTCACTAGATGGGATTGAGTTTAATAGGTCTCTGTTTGTAAGTCTGCATTTGAAATCTGGAAAACTTTGCAAGTAACTCATGAAGGAACAAGTAAAGTTAAACAGACTAAAATTTCCATATTAACTAACCAGTTTCAATTGTTTAAAATGCATGAAAATGAGTCTATTTCCGACATGTATTGTCGATTTCAAGACATTGTACACTCATTGATTGCTTTAGGAAAGGGTTTCTCAGAAGAAGATCAAGTCGGAAAAATACTCAATTCACTCACTCCAGAATGGGATCAAAAGACACTTACTATTGAAGAGGCAAATGATGTTAGTCAAATGAAGATCGAAGAGTTAATCGGTAATCTAATGTCTTATGAAGTTCAACTACAAGGGAGAAAAGAATCTAAGGCAACGGAAAAGAAATCGATCGCATTTAAAGAAACAACTGGAGATTCAGAACAAGAGAGTGATGAAGAATTGCTTTCATGACCAGAAATTTCAGGAACTTTCTGAAGTATAGAAAGATGAATAAGTTTAAAAGAAATGATCAAAGAAATTCTAGAAATACTTCAAAGAACTACAACAACAACAATAATGGTGATAGATGCTATAACTGCAACAAAACAGGGCACTACAAGATGGATTGTCCATATCCAGACAATCAGATATTTCAACCAAACAACGAGCAAATAAAGAAAAGAAAGAAGGCATATGCAGCAACTCTTGACGATTCAGATTCATCCAGTGATGACGAGAAGAAAACTGATAATTCAAATCTGTGCTTCACGGCTATTCTCGAATCAGAAGACGATCAGAGTTTGGATCTAAAAATAGGTACACATTTATTTTAATTTTATTGGATGCTTGCTTGCTTTGATTTTGTTTGCAATTCCTTGAATTTTTAAATTCAAAATCACCCTTTGAAATTTAAATATTATTATATTTAATATTATTACTGGAATTAAATATATATATAGAATATAGATTAGTTTTCTTAGGATTTTAGGAATTTATTAGATATTAGAAAAAGACACCTCTTTTCAAATTCAACAGGCACATGTCGACATGCCATGATACCCCATGTCGACATGTCGACATGCCTCTCAGAAATTTGATTTCAAAATTTGAATTCAAACTTTTGAATTTCCCTCCACCTTTTCACTTACTTCAAAATTCTGAAAAGACACCTCTTGACCAAGGAACATGACTTTAGAGAATCTATTTAATATACTTCTCTTATCATCTCTTTTCACTTTATTCTCATAATTCAAACTTTCTTCATTATCTTCTACTCCTCTCAAACACTCATCATTGGCTTCCTCAAGTAACCCATCAACTATGAGGCTGCCCAAATCCATCAAAAATGATCTTTTCAATGACCCGGAGGCTATCAAAGCTTACATAAACTATGGTAAATTCAATACGGGGAAATTTGCCATTTTTGATGATTTTTCTTCTTATGAAATCGATCAACTTTATGAAGAAAACTCCATTCTTAGCTTGATTGATAACAAGCAAAATGATTTCGTTTGTTATCCAAACCTTGTCAAAATGTTTTATGCAAACCTAAATCGTTGATTTTATAATGGAAATGAAGATCAAATTCGGAGTAGTGTTAAAGGAACACTTATTGTTTTGGATTCCGATATTTTGGGTACTATTTTGGGTTGCAAATCTACCAGTATGAATCTCTCGGAATTTCAAATCAATGAAACCGATCGAGAGACTTTTCATCACATTTTTGAAAGCAATAACCACATCGATTTTAAGAATCGCTTTTTCCGCCCAAAAGCAAGAATTGTCAACCTTCTTATTCAACACACAATCATTCCTAGGTCGAGAAACTACAATAATCCCACCTCAAAAGTGTGTAAAGCTCATTTTGCTATTTTTGGAAAATATGATATTAATTGGGCACAAACTATTTTGGATGAGTTAAGACCCAAAAATTTTAATATGGGAGAAAACACTCTTTATCATGGAATTTACCTTACTCGGATTTTCAATTATTTTGGTGTGGATGTTAAAAAGGAAGAGTTTGTAAGTAGAAAAGTGTTCAATCATGGGAACATTTCTCTTATGAAAATCCCACTCATGTTTCAACCATATGAAACACTTGCCGAAAAGGAAGAGTGACTTGCTCATGAAGAGATGGAAGAAGAGGAAGAAGAAGAGGAAGAAGAAGGGGAAGGAATGGAAATTAAAGAAGAGGAAGATGAAGATACCTCTTTGGAAAGTATAGAGTATCCACATACACCCGTCAATCCATCCAACAAAACCATACTCAAGACCAAAAGATACTTGCTCAAAACCAAAAGATTCTTAAGAGATCTATTAGCAAGAAAATGGATAAAATCTCCACCAAGATCGACAAGTTCTTTGGGAAGATAGGCAGGAAACTTGGCTTGTCTTCATCATCATCTTTATCAAACTAATCCTAGCCATTATCTCTCTAGCTATCGTTTATCTATCTTTGTATTTTCTACTTTTTTAGTTAAGATTATGTAATGTTAACTAATATAAGTAATGCTATCTTATTCTCTGTTTTCCAGCTTTATATTTCTCTGTTGGTTATTTATTTTAAGTTTATATAGGTCCACGAGTACAAAAATAAACATAGAAATAAAAAATAACTCAACTTGGTCATTCTGTCTAGACCATGTCGACATGCCTCATCCCCCCATGCCGACATATAATAGTCAAAAAGTAGTTACAATTTCTAACTTCAAATTCTTGTAACTACCAAGTGACAATTCATTTTGAACGGCCAATAACTCCTATAAATACTTATTTCTTCCAGAAAAACTTCTCTACCTTCATTTCTATTCATCTCCTCTCATACTTCAACTTATTTCTTAAATTATGGCTTCTCCAATTAAGAATTTAAGTGAAAATCTTGAAGAAACTCTTACTTCTTTCAAGAATATTCTTTCTTTTATACTTAGAAATAAAAGGCACTTAGAATTAAGCCAAATGCAGATGATCAAAGAGCAAGAGAAACACTTCGACGCACTTCGTTGGATGATCTCAAGCCTTAGCAAAGACGAACCCGAAGCAAATCCACCAGTCACTCTCGATAAAGATAATTGGGATGTTATCAAAACTGATCCTATCTTTGGAGAAGATGGATGGGTGGAAGTCCCAAGGAATGTCTGATCATTATGTTTGTTTGTTTGTTTGTTTGATTTGATTTGATTTAGATTTGATTAGGATTTGATTGGATTGTTTACTTAAGTTTGATTTGGATTTGGTTTGTATATAACTCCATATACTATACATGATTGGTTTGCTATGTATGATATTGATTTGATTATCAAGTTACACTTATGTATATGCACACACACTTGATCACATACACGTTCACTTTACACTTTTATTCTATATAAACTTTAGAACAGGTAAATCTTTTATTCCTTTTTGTTGATGACAAAGGGGGAGAAAGTTATAAAAATATATGTGCTTGGTGCAAGGGGGAGTCATGGAATAAAGGGGCGTTATAGTTTTAAGAAGAAGTCACGGAGTAAGGGAGAGTTATGGGGAGTTATGGTATGGTAAGAATATTTTATAAATAAAGGTTGTCATCATAAAAAAGGGGGAGATTGTTAGGAACTGAGTTGATGATGTTTCGATGACAACAACCTTATATAGTTATTATACTTTACTTTATAAAATATATACTAACATTTCCATATATATATATATGTATATAGGAAGTATATGCAGGTATTATCGAAGACTGATCAGTATAAAGACTCAAGCATCAAGATGAAGATTAGAGATTCAAGATTCAAGACTCTAGAGAATCAAGATTTCAAGATCTCAAGATAAGTGTCTAGTATTTTGTTAAAACTTCATAATAGCACTCTCAACTTTCTTCCAATTTTCTTTAGGGATGGAACCCAATTTCTGTCGAAACCAGTGGCATACAAACCCACGACAAGTAGCTTACAAACCTATGACAAGTGGCTTACAAACCCACGAAAATCAAAATCATTTAAACTACTTTGTACAAGTTCTCGAGTCATATAGAGGAGCTCTGTAGGAAGGTTCTTGCAATTTCAGTTTGAATAGATTTTTCAAAATGTTTTTAAATCTGTTTTTCAAAATGTTTTAGCTTTCAAAATCATGTTTTCAAAAATGTTTTCAAACTTTGTTTTAGCCTTGAAATATTCCTCCATTCTGATTTTAAAAACTTCTATTTTTAAAACATCAAAACTTATTCTGATTTTAAATATTACTTATATAATTGACGGTCTATATCAATTATATATATATTTAAAATAATGTTTTATATTCATTCTCTATCTCAAAATATTGTTTAAACACTTTATTTTGCTTCAGAGAAGTTTCAACTTGTTTTAAATTCAAATGCTTTTACAAAACAACATCTCTACAATTTTGAACTGAGGGATGTCGACATATGGGGATACCCCATGTCGACATGGTGACAGTTGGATTCAAAATTCAAATTTCAAAAGAAGTGTCCATTCGTTCAAAAACCTTTCGCCAATGGTTATGACTGTTGTGCATCTATATAAAGGCTTTGAAAACGAATTTTTTAACAACTACTTTCTTATTTTTCTTCACTCTTTCTTCTCCACCATTCCATATTCTTAAAACTTCATATTTTCAAGATCATGCCATCATTTTGCCAAATTCTCAGTAGGAAATCATTTAGATATTCTCTCTATTTGATTCTCCATCATTCTACTAAAGATCAAAGTGCTATTCAGAGTTATAGGATTAATTTGTATTCAAAAAGTCCATAGAGTCTATCCATTCAAAAGGATTGTTATTAAGAAGTATAAGGGTGATCTTGTGTCCCGTAAATCAAGAGAGTTTACCCCAGACTCGGAGATAGGAGGGTTCCTCAAGGCCTTAGAAATTGAGGGCTGTAATTTGGATATTGGCTTATAAAAATCTGTACAAGGATATTGCCTTGGTACAGGACTGGATGTAGGAGGACTCCGAACCAGTATAAAATCCGGTGTGTTCTTTCCTTTTACTTGCTTTACTTTACTATTTGCATTTGTTATATGTTCTGTGATCACTCTGTGTTAGAATTCTGTTTAGATTTGTGTTGAAAGTTTTAATTTAGTCATATAGTTCATATATTCTTTAAAACACTATTCACCCCCTCTCTAGTGTTATTTCCGCCTTAAGATCCTTAATCCGCATCCCCAACACCTATTTCACCTTCTTCACCTTCAGGCAAAGACTTGAGAAGTGTCCCTTCTCACGACACTTAAAACAGAAAATCTTGGATCGAAAGCGCTTGCCCTCCTTCTTCTTTCCTATATTTCTCTTTCTGCACATGGCTGCATTATGTCCCTTTTCCTGGCACCGATAGAAAATGACATGGTCATAAGGGCCAGGTTCCGCCCTTTCTCTCCACAACCTCTCTTGCTCCTCGATTGCTTCCTCCCGTTCCTTACGGGCCAGTGCTCTTCGTCCTCGACGGGCTGCTTTCTGCTCTTCTGATTTTGCAATTTACAAAATAGTTTCCAATCATTTAAGGAGTCCAAAATCAAACAAGATAGAAGTTCAAATTTTAAGGGGAAACTTAATTAAAGGAAGTTTCAAAACAAAATGAAAGGACTCAAACGAAGATGAGATAATTAAAATTCAAGATAGAAGATGGATATACATATATAAGAATATAAATAGGGAGGGGCCAGAACGAATTTCAGAACAAAGATAGAGATTTCAAACTAGAGGAACTCTCATCAGTTAGAATTCTGATTCGAAGATAAGTTCGAACGAAATTGATTCCGCAAATAAATTTACTATATATGCTAAGTTTTCCTAAAGCCAAAGCTCTGATACCAACTGTAACGATCCAGTATTTTCAACCATTCGCATCCGTACATGTCGGACTTGAATTGCTCAAAATATCAGATTGTTAATTTAAAATTTGGCAAAACTTAGCATATATAGTAAATAAATCAATCATAGAATCACAGACACAGAGTAATATAATAATAACAATGTAGCGGAATAGATAAATAGTAGTTCGTGAAGCTACTATTTGAACATCAGAGTTAGAATTAAAATACAACAGAATATCTCAAATACAGTGAAGTCTCCAGTACAAACAAATGACCTATCCGAACCGACTAGAAGGGCTGAAAGCTGATTCAATAGTTGGATCTCCAAGCGAAGCTCCAAACTCCAAAGGTGAATCTTAAATGTTGTATCACTCAGTGACCCGAGCGTAAAGAAAAACAAAACACTCGAGTCAGGAATAACATTCTTATATTAATAAATCCAACTCAAGTGAAATATTAAGTGAAATACAAGTAACTTAGAGGATGTTGGGATAACCATCCTCTAAGGATCCATGGACCTAAACGTCATAATAACACAGTGGTCCTTTCAGAATAATTTATACTTCAAAACCCAAAATGTCATTTCCATCTCAAATATATATATATTCTAAATCATAGCACTTTCAAAACTAAATTGATAATTTCATATATATCTTATTTCAACTTTATATTTTTTTTAGTTAGAAATATTCACTTAATAAATCCAATATCATTTTAAATAACCTTAAATTTCATTAGACTAAATATTTCCTTCGATTTATTTAAAACTTGAAATATCCATTCAAATCACTTTAAACCAAAAGTCATGTTGTAAAATCATATCTTAAAGCCTCAATTTTAAATAGTTCCAAATCAATTTAATTAATAAAATTCTTAATTAAAATTAAATACAATTTCAAATAAATTCAAATTTATCTTCCCAATCTTAGCTTATTCGAATTATTACGAAAATCTATTTTTGAAATATAATAAATACTTAAACAAATTATATATATAAATTGAATCCATCTTAATTAATTTAAATATTATTATTAAACCTATAAACAACGTATCATTCATATATAATATTTTTAGAATCAATATTTACTAAAACCATATATTTCTTTCCAAAACCATAGAAATCATTTTCAAAATATTTATATATAGACCAACGGTGTCCGTATATAATTTTCCTATCCTATGGTCAAGTGATACGGATATTTATCATTTCTATCCGTAATTCAAATATACGTACAGGTATATATCATTGAACCCACAATCACAAATTCAATTCAAATGAAAACCGCATGGGTCTATCATTTCAACCTATAACAATTTTCTCCTATTCTAAAGTCCGTTCGGGTATGTATCATTTAACCCATAGTGAATTCTATACTAACAGAGTGATAACAGATATGATAATAATAATAACTGGCATATATCATTAATAACAATATAATATAAACAACAAGATATTCTGCCATATCCTAAAGGTGAACGGTTACAGATAATAGCATATATAAAAATTTAAATAACTATAGAAGCATATTTCAATTGTCATTTCAACTGAAATGAAATTTAATAAATATAAGAATCTTAATTGTGTGTGATTTCTTACCTTCCGAGGCTAAATAGATTTGACAATAAATTTAGCTACCAATCGGATCATGATCTAGACAATCGAACAAATTCAAATAACAATTTCAAAGCAAAGTAAGATAAAAGTGGATTGTTGGGCAAAGCTGAAAGATAGAGATTGATGGAAACGAATCAGAATCATCTTGATATAATTGAAACAAAATATAAGTTATAACTTCTCTCTAAATCGATTTTAGACATACAGTTAAAATAAGATATGCATATTATATTTAATTTCAAATCAAAATAAATTTAAAAACAAATTATACATACATATATATATATACATATATATATATATATTTCAAAATCATTGTTTTAAATTAAAACACACGTATTAAAATAAAATATCCATGTATATACTTAATAAAATGCACTATACTTACATATACTGTATGTTCGTTGAAAAATATCTATATATGTCATCCCATATAACTCATATATAAACTTTATATACTTCACCATCTTAAACCACTAGCATATATAATATATAGCTTGCAACCCGAATACGAATCTATGTTGAAACGTTATATAGACAACGTATATTAAAATACTGTTTACAAAAGCTTTTACAAATTTACAGATCTTATATATAAATATGTAGGTATACACGCTATAACATATATACTTTGGAATAACAACATAAATGCAGGCTTGAACTAAGCGAAAGGAAAAATGCAGGCAAATTTTTTATTTCCCTCACAACTTAAAATATACCACTACATATTATACGATATTATCTATCATTTGTATATTAATAAAAAAGAATATATAACTTAAGTGTATTAAAAAAAATCAATACAAAAGGAACAAATACATTACCTTAGAACATTTCACACATAGATAGGCATACGCATAAAGCCCATAAGGCTACAATATGGTGAAAGGAATGGCAATGCAAATGTGGAGGAAATGGCATAGGTTTGGGCGGATGTTAGTGCAACGGAGGTGGGGTGTTGTTGCTCGGGTAGGCGGCAACAGGCATTGGGCGATAGAAGCCCGACGGGTTTGGTGATGGGTTCTCGATGAGTTAGGTGTTGACGACGCGGTTCTCTGGAGCGAGGTTGTTGACATGCTCAACAGAGGCCTGAGAAGCTTGCGTCGGGTGTTGGGTTAGTGAAAAGCACGGTAAACCAAAAAGAGAGCTGACGGGTTTACAAAACCGAGGAGCAGATCTATACTGGAATGAAGATAAATTGGGAAAGCAAGGATAGTATGAGTAATATATAAATTTTCTCTGGATGGTTCAGGAAGTAGAAATAGAATCATCATTATTTAAAACAGAAAGAAGGGCAAAAGTCAAGGTCGAGAATTCAGGAAATCATTAAGGCAATTTATTAGATTAAGTGGGTTTCACGTTAAAAATTTGAAAAGCAAAGCAAAGCTAACGGTCAAAATTTGATACCGATACAACATACTGATGCAGCGCAATCTAATGTGACTTTAGGTCGCGAGCGACCTAACGAATGGATGAGTCGCCCAAGAGACCTTGCGAGTTATGAAGCAAGTTATGACAGGCAAAACGAGACACGACCTAAAGAGTTCCGACCAAGTAAGTCTCGACCTAAGACTAATGAGTTATGTTTTAAGACGCTCCAGCGTCCTACCGATGGTAACGAGTATGCTCTAAGTCGCTCCAGCGACGTACCGTGTCAAACAACTACTTGTATCGGCCAGATTTCTTAGGTCGCGCTGAAGCTTCATGACGCTCCACTTATGCTGCTATTTTTCTTAGGTCGTGAACGACCTACCTTACGTCACTGCCGAGATTTCTTGTGCCGCTGAAGCTTATATCGCTAAGCCATCTTCTTAAGCCGAAGTTCTTAGGTCGCTGTCGAAGTAAGGTGTTGTTTGATGAGTCGCTTTATATGTTGTAATTTCTTAGTTCGTATGTTGCTATTGTTATGTCGCTTGTCGTGTTGTAAAACGTTGTACTTAGGTCATTTACTATGTGTGATGTAACATGTATGTGTTAGGTTGTTTTCGACCTATGTTAGGTCACGTCACCTGGGTTAGGTCGGCTATGTGTTGAGTTATAATCCTATAAATAGCGGGTGAGTTGTATCCTTTTAGGTGGTTGATTTTGAATAAAACTTTGTGTTTGTGTGCTTTGTGCCATTTTGAAATTGGAAGTTAAGCGTTGTCTCCTTTCTCCATTTGCGGTATTCGAGTGCGCTCGAATCAACGGATTTGAAGCCGATTCATGGAATCTCGTGAGCGAGATCAACGTAGAAGAATCGTAGATCTTTTAACACGGTATCGTGCGCGATCAACGTGTTGGAGATAGCTAGAATTCGGTATCTCTTGAGATCAACGAATTTGGGCACTTGGGTATCTTCAATCCATCGATTTATATTGTTTCATCGAATCGTCTTTCGATTTGATTGACATGAAATCCACATTTCAACGTCATCCGTTATATCCTCTGCGTCAGTTTTGGTATCAGAGCTTGACTTAGCCAATCATAGCTAAGCCGAGTCCTTGGAGCCAAAGAGAAGAGTTTGAAGAGTCAAGGCCGAGCTAAATCAAGCAAAGCCGAGCTAAGTGAAGTGTTGTTCAGTTCAAAGCCGAGCCGAGCTTGTTCAAGTTTGTGGGAGATTTGTTCAACTTAGATCCAAGCTTAAGTTGGAATTGTGCATCACCTTGTTTGATCAAGGCCGAGAGTGGAAGTTCAGATCTGAGCTAAGTTGATCAACACCGAAAGTCATCTCAGTTGAAGAAGTTAAAGGCGAGTTTGTTGAAGATTGTTGTTAAAGATTAATCTTGCCACCGAGAAGAGCTAATCGTCATCAAAATGTTGAAGTTTTGAATATAAGAGAAGAAGCTGAGCAAATGGAATAACACACCAATGAAAAGTTTGATGAAGGTATTGGAAAGTTAGAGAAATTTATGAATGACTTGAATCAAAGTCAAAGGAGAAGGTCGCCCATCTCGAACCATGGAGGAAACAGAGTTTCGCCAACGGTTAGGGAAGCGAGGAGAGTGTTGCCACAATCTTATCGAGAAAGAAGAGAATCATCAGTTTCATTGAGACGAGAGCACCATGAGTATAGGAATGAAGAGAGAAGAACTCCACATAAGTTTGGAGATGAGCCATATCATGATGATGAAAGACATAGTAGAAGAGATGTATGATCGAAGAGAAGTTGATGGTCGAAATCGATATAGACATACATTTGATTTTGATGAAGATGGTAATAGAGCTAGCATTCATTATCGAGATCGAGACCAAGTTCGAAATTCATATCGGGATGTTGAAGATGATCGTCGATGGGAGTCGGGGATGAAGACAGGAATTCAAGAATTCAATGGTGGAATGGTAGCAAAAGAATTTCTGGATTGCTTATCTAATGTTGAAGAAATTTTTGACTTTAAAGAAGTTTCTGAGCATCAAAGAGTTAAGTTGGTTGCTACACGTTTAAGAGGAAGAGCTTTGGCATGGTGGCAGCAAACTAAACTTACATGGGAGAGAATGGGGAAGTCAAAGATTGAATCATGGGAGAAGATGAAGAAGTTAATGAAGGCTACTTTCTTGCCTTATAACTATCAATCCCTTATGTATCAGCGATTGCAGAACTTGAGACAGGGAACGAAGTCGGTGAATGATTATGCGGATAAATTTTACCCACTGATTTCCAGGAATGACATCATGGAAACAGAGGAACAGCTGACCGCTAGATTTGTTGGAGGGTTGAGAATACAGATTCAAGATATGGTGAATATGTTTGATCCGAGATGACAGAGGAACAGCTGACCGCTAGATTTGTTGGAGGGTTGAGAATACAGATTCAAGATATAGTGAATATGTTTGATCCGAGATCTGTCGCTGAAGCACATCAAAAGGCTCTAGCTTGGGAGAAGCAAGGCAGAAGAGGTGGTGGTGTGTTTACAAATTCCAACAATCAAGTGAAAGGGGCTAGCAATGCGAATGTTTCCAAGGCTGTTAATAAACCGGTTGTTAATGAAGTTGCTAAGACCAAGGTCAACAACAATTTCAAGTGCTATAATTGTCAGTAGTTTGGTCACAAGAGCAATGAATGTCTGAAGCCTAAGAAGCGAGTGATGGTTGCTGAGGTTGAGGATGCTGAAGCAGAATGTTCCAATTCACCACAGGTTGAGGAGGAAGAAGAATTGTCAGGAGATGAGGGTTGTAATTTGATGAGGAGGAGGTTGTGTTTGACACCAAAGCAAGAGGATGATCCAAGTTGGCTAAGGAGTAATATTTTTCAGTCAACGTGCACTATTTTGGGAAAGGTTTGTAAATTTGTTATCGATGCTGGAAGTTGTGATAACATTATCTCTTCAGAAGCTGTAAAGAAGTTGGCATTGAAGACTGAGAAGCATCCTAAGCCCTACAAGTTAGCTTGGTTGAGGAAAGGTGGGGAAGTGAAGGTTAGTAGAAGAGCTTGTGTAACTTTTTCGATTGGGAAGAAATACAAAGATGAAATTTGGTGTGATGTGGTTGATATGGATGAATGTCATCTATTGTTGGGGAGACCGTGGCAATATTGTGGGACTGTGCAATATGATGGTCGTACCAATAGCTACAGTTTCATGTTTGAGGGCACAAAAATCACTTTAGTTCCTAAGAAGCGACAACAAGAAGAAAACAAGTTGGAGGAGATTGAAGAGCTGAAAACTTTGCTATCTTTGAAAGAGTTTGTTAAACAAGTCGAAGATGAACCTAAAATATTTTTGTTGATTGGACGTGAGAGTAATGAAATGGTTGAAATTCCTGAAGAAGTAAAGCTAGTGCTGGAAGAATTTGAAGATGTATTCCTTGAAGAGCTACCAAAGGCGTTACCTCCGTTGAGGGACATACAACACCAAATAGATCTTGTTCCAGGAGCTGTGTTACCACATAGACCACATTACAGGATGAGTCCAAAGGAACACGAGGAGTTGAGAAGGCAGGTGGAAGAGTTGCTTGAACAAGGGCGCGTACAGGAAAGATTAAGTCCTTGTGCTGTACCAGCATTGTTAGTGCCGAAGAAAGATGGAACATGGAGGATGTGTACCGATAGTCGGGCACTGAACAAGATTACTGCGAGGTACAGATTTCCAATGCCTAGATTGGATGATTTGCTAGATCAGTTGAATAGGGCTACTATATTTTCCAAGATTGATCTGAAGAGCGGATATCATCAAATTTGAATTCGACCAGGGGATGAATGGAAAATAGCGTCCAAGACACGGGAGGGGTTGTATGAATGGCTGGTTATGCCATTTGGTCTTTCGAATGCACCTAGTAAGTTTATGCGGGTGATGAATCAGATCTTTAGACCATTTATTGGGAAGTTCATGGTGGTGTATTTTGATGATATACTGATATACAGTGGAAGCCCAAAAGAACACTTGCATCATCTAAGAGAAGTCTTGATGATACTGCGACAGGAACAATTTTATGTTGCGACGAAGAAATGCGTGTTCATGACGCAAAGTGTTTTATTTTTAGGATATGTTGTATCAGAAGGATCTATACAGGTGGATCAAATAAAGTTAAAGCAATCAGAAATTGGCCACAACCCAGGACGATAACAGAAGTTAGAAGTTTTCATGGTTTGGCATCATTCTACCGAAGATTCATTCTACACTTCAGTACGTGATGGCACCAGTTACTGATTGTATGAAAGGGAAGCAATTTTCATGGTCAGAGGAAGCAGGATTTTCTTTTGAGCGGATCAAGGTACTTTTGACGTCAGCACCAATTCTAGTATTACCAGACTTTCAGTTGTTGTTTGAGCTACATACAGACGCATCTAAGGTTGGAATTGGAGGGGTGTTAAGTCAGAGGGGCCGTCCTATTGCTTATTTTAGTGAGAAGCTTTCGGGAGCCAAGATGAGATATAACACTTATGATGTAGAATTTTACGCTGTTGTGCAAGCTGTGAAGCATTGGAGACACTATTTGTTCCATAAAGAATTTGTTTTATATACTGATCATGAAGCGTTGAAATATTTGCAATGGCAGGACAAGATTGCAGTTAGGCATGCCTCGTGTATTGCATACTTGCAACAGTTTACATTTGTTGTGAAACACAAATCGGGAGTTACAAACCGTGTGGTAGATGCATTAAGTAGAAGGAATCATTTGTTGACTACAATGAAGGTTGAAGTGACCGGGTTTGAAGTACTTTCAGAATTGTTTGCTGAAGATCCTTACTTTGCGAAGATGGTAGATGAAGTCAATAAAAGAAAGACGGATAAGTACGTGATAGTGGATGGTTTTCTTTTCAAAGGAAATCAACTGTGTATACCAAATTGCAGTTTACGAATGAAGATTTTGAAAGAATTGCTTGAGGAAGGACATGTGGGAAGAGATCGAACTTTGCAGTTGATTTCTCAATCATATTTTTGGCCTTCCATGAGAAAAGAAGTTGAAAGATTTGTGGAGAGATGTCACATATGTCAAGTTTCCAAATGGACAGCAACAAATGCAGGATTGTATATACCGTTGCTTGTGCCTACCTGACCATGGGTTGATATTAGCATGGATTTTGTTTTGGGTTTGCCAAGAACTCAGCGAGGGAATGATTCTATATATGTGGTGGTAGATAGATTTTCGAAAATGGCACATGTCATAGCTTGTAAGAAGACCGCTGATGCAGTCCGTATTGCTCAGTTATTCTTTAAAGAAATTTATTGATTACATGGGTTACCTGAGACCATTTTTTCTGACAGAGATACACGATTTCTAAGCCATTTTTGGTTGAGTCTGTGGAAGATGGTTGGAACGAAGCTGAATTTTAGTAGCGCCTATCATCCGCAAACAGATGGGCAAACGGAAGTGGTAAATAGATCATTAGGAAACTTGTTGAGATGTCTTGTGGAAGATAATTTGAAGAGTTGGGATATGAATTTATGTCAGGCGGAATTTGGGCATAATCATGCAATCAATCGAAGTACTGGATTCAGTCCGTTTCAAGTTGAATATTTAGCAATTCCGAAGGGGCCGTTGGAGTTGGCTGCAGTGCCATATCAGAAGGGAGTTGTTAAACGAGCAGGTGATTTCGTGAATGAGTTGCAGGAGTGCAATAGAACTGTTCATGAACGATTGCTTGCATCAAATGAAAAGTATAAACAACTGGCCGATAAGAAGCGAAGCAGTGTAGACTTCAAAGAAGGTGATTGGGTTTACGCAGTGCTGACTAAAGATCGTTTTCCAGTAGGAACTTACAACAAGTTGAAAGCTCGAAAAATTGGTCCAGTAGAAATCCTGAAGAAGATCAACGATAATGCATATCAGTTGAGGTTGCCGGATCATATTCACACTGCAGACGTTTTTAATGTCAAATACTTGATTCTGTATCATGGGAATGAGCTTTTTGAGGAAGAGGAAGGTGCAAATTCGAGGTTGAATTCTTGTCAACCGGGGAAGGATGATGCAGCGCAATCTAATGTGACTTTAGGTCGCGAGTGACCTAACGAATGGATGAGTCGCCCAAGCGACCTTGCGAGTTATGAAGCAAGTTATGACAGGCAAAATGAGACACGACCTAAAGAGTTCCGACCTAGTAAGTCTCGACCTAAGACTAATGAGTTATGTTTTAAGACGCTCCAGCGACCTAACGATGGTAACGAGTATGCTCTAAGTCGTTCCAGCGACCTAACGAGTCAAACAACTACTTGTATCGGCCAGATTTCTTAGGTCACGCTGAAGCTTCAAGACGCTCCACTTATGCTACTATTTTTCTTAGGTAGTGGACGACCTACCTTAGGTCGCTGCCGAGATTTCTTGTGCCGTTGAAGTTTATATCGCTAAGCCATCTTCTTAAGCCGAAGTTCTTAGGTCGTTGTCGAAGCAAGGTGTTGTTTGATGAGTCTCTTTATGTGTTGTAATTTCTTAGTTCGTGTGTTGCTGTTGTTATGTCGCTTGTCGTGTTGTAAAACGTTGTACTTAGGTCGTTTACTATGTGTGATGTAACCTGTATGTGTTAGGTCGTTTTCGAACTATGTTAGGTCGCATCACCTGGGTTAGGTCGGTTGTGTGTTGATTTGTAATCCTATAAATAGCGGGTGAGTTGTATCATTTTAGGTGGTTGATTTTGAATAAAACTTTGCGTTTGTGTGCTTTGTGCCACATTGAAATTGGAAGTTGAGCATTGTCTCCTTTCTCCATTTACGGTATTCGAGTGCGCTCGAATCAACGGATTTGAAGCCGATTCACGGAATCTCGTGTGCGAGATCAACGTCGAAGAATCATAGATCTTTTAACACGGTATCGTGCGCGATCAACGTTTTGGAGATAGCTAGAATTCGGTATCTCTTGAGATCAATGAATTTGGGCACTTGGGTATCTTCAATCCATCGATTTATATTGTTTCATCGAATCGTCTTTCGATTTGATTGACACGAAATCCACATTTCGTCGTCATCCGTTATATCCGCTGCATCACGTACAGTTTACTGTTTTCCTCGCGTACCAAACCTCAAAATATAGAAATAAATATGCTACAGGAATCGACAAGATGATACGATCAAGAGGGTACATAGATATCAGTGGTACGATCATCCTATCAAAAGTCGATAATCGGTACTGAAAATGCTGTTATTTTGTCAGAATTAAGATAAATAGAGCCATAGAAGTCCAAATTTTAAGAAACGAAAGATGACGCCTCACTCAGAAGAGGATTTAGAAATTTTCTATAGAAAAGTATTCAGGTTTGGAAATAAATTTATTATCATCAATTATTAACTAATTTAGACTGAAATAAAATTACACAATAAAAACAAACTTCCATATAATTAATTGAAATTTTACCAATTGTTATGTTTAATTAGACGTATTTCAAATATTAAAATTTTATTTTCAAATTCAAGTATTTAAAATTTCACAAAATTCTAATTAATTAAATAAATAAAATCACTAAAAATTTTGGATCGTTACATAAATTGATAGTATTATTTTGAAATTGAGTAAATAAAATAATTTTACTTATATTTATATATATAAGAATAATTTTCAAAATGGGTGAAGATATCTTTCGGGTAGTTGTTGATTAGGAAATTATGATGTTTATTTATCATCATTTAGTTGGGCGTTTACTTATGCTCAGCTATCTGACGGGCATTTTCTTTTTAATAAGATTATAAATACAAACATCTAGTGAATTTAGTTTCACGATTTGACTATAAGGCGTTTGTTAACAAAGTAGGTTTAGTAAAGTTTCAAAGATAGGGAAATTGTTCATAATTAAGAGAGTGATTATATACGAATGATTTTAATTAGTCCGAGTTATAGAATATGATTTATAAATTAAAAATAAATTCTTAAGAACGTAGACCTAGTTGGTTTTAAAATTATTTTCCAATTTTTTTTGAAAATGTGTTAAGTATTACTTGAGGAAATCTTTCAAAGCAATTTCTTTAAAAGTTAATTTTCTTTGAATAGTTCGAGAAATATTTTCGATTTGTTTTGTGGTAATTCGAATAACCTTCTAAGTAACGATTGGACGTTTGTCTAAGCGAAAGCTGTATTGCACTTAGTATATTATTCTCTTTATCACTGTACGATCGGAGGAGCCTGAATTTGGACAGACATAAAACATTGTCTTAGTAATAGGATACTTATGTCATTTTATATGTTTTAGGATTAAGTATAGTGATGTTAAATTTAGCAGAACTTAGTATATGATACTATGTTTCATGTTGTTTTGATTTTATAGGATGCCCATAGTTGTGAGGGGGACCACATGAAGTCTAAGAGGTTGTCTGGTTGACCCATGGCTAAGAAAGATATAGAGGTTCCTGCCATCCCGAAACCCAATCCAATGGAAGAGGATCCAATGAAGGAGCCAATAGAAGAGGAGCCGAGAGAAAAAGAGCTCGAAGAGAAGCGAGAGGAGGAGCCTGAGAAGGATCTGATGGAAGAGGAGCCCGAAGAGGAGAAAATGGAGTAGGAGCTAGAGGAAGAGCTATAGGAGGATACCTAGAGGAAGAAGAACCCAAGGAATACCAAGAATAGTGGTGGATGGGTTATGGATTAGGGGATGGAGGTTAATGGTAATCTAGTGAGCCAAAATCCATGTATATATTGGGTCCCTCGGTAGAGGACTCTAATGAGGATTGCGCTGTCTGTAGTAATATTAGTAATTAGATTTTCTACATATCAGTATTTTGGTTGTTAGTTTGATTTGGTATGTTAGTGGATGCTTTCGTATAGACTGTATACTACTTGTATTTACGAATGACTTGTTCTGATATATCATGGTCACTAGTTTTCATTCAAAGATTTCCCTTACTAAGTAGATAGTTAGTAAGTGATAAGAGTTCCTTTTTAGTTTGGATTCTTGCGAAATTTCGGGGTCAAAAATCTATTAAGGAGGGAAGAATGTAATGACCAGAAATTTAGTCAGTCTAATTTGTGAATATTCAATTCAATTTAAATATTCAATTAATGATTTAAATAATTAAAATAACTCTTTTAAATTTATAAATAATAATAGATAATCCTTTTTTGAATTTTTTTATATAAATAAATAGTTCGATGGAAAACTGAAAAAATGATTGAAATCTGTTTTTAAGATTTTCAGCTTTTATCGAATGGTGGGTTATAAAAAGTCATAAAATACCCTTGTATATGTTTTAGAAAACAATACTTACATTTTTAAGGATTGAACATTTCATTTTGAATTAAAAAATAGATAAGTAAAAGAAATTAGTAAAAAAGTAAAGAATATTTAAATTTTCAAACTTGAGTTGACACTTAGACCCCTTAAGTGTATTATTGAACAAAAGTACTTAACCGCCTCCCCCCTTTACCAAATATGTTCTTACATTCTATGCACTTTGTTTAGGAAACAATGTTATTGTTGAAAGGAATATTTTTATTCATACCATTATTTTTAAATTCTCTTTTGAAATCTCCTTATATATGTACATACGTACATATGTATATATGTACGTACATATGTACACTATTCTATTTTCTTATCTTCGTATTTAATTTTTTTTATTTCGAGTTCATTTTTTAAATTTTCCATTCCAGAGCTTAAAATGGAAAATTCACATTTTGATTCAAAAAAACATGAGCATGGATTTTGCATTTTGGAAAGATAAAAGGAAATATGTAGAAGGTGAGAATGCTTATCTTTCTTACTTGTTTATTTACTTTTTATGTAAAAAGATGACGGTTCCTTTATAATTGTGTTGAATTTTTACAAAAATATATGTTCTCTTAAGTTAAGAAAGGATTAAAAATCAAATTTTTATTTAGAATATGGAAATTTTCTCGCTGGTACTGTACAGGAACAAGTATTTCGCTGTTCTATTATATAAACATATGAAATCATCTTCCTTTTTTATTTCAAAAATCTTTGTCTCCAATCCCTATCGAGTTTGCCAAAACCATCAACTAGCGAAATGTTTAACTAGGAGTCTATTTTTTTAAAATTAGTCCTAGATTATTTCGTCAAGTGGTGATCGAGTTAGGGTTGATAAAGAAGTGGGTATGTTTTTTCATTTTTCGTCGATCGCGAATCAATTAATGGCTTATGCCATCACATTCATATCGATAAATCAAGATTTAAGGACTACTCGCAGGATCTTTAGTGATGGTGTTTGGTTGAATTGGTGAGATGATCGATTTTAGGTTTAAATTCAAATTTTGGAGATCTTGTCGATGAGGGACCGAGCGGTTGGAGCTGAAGCTATCCGAGGATGTGGTGGAGGTGCGGTGTTAGTCAGTAGTGAGGCAATGGTCAAGGTTGGCCTAAGGAGCTCAATCCAGGGTATTTGGGTTTTTATTTTTAACATTTGGTTTTTGGCCTCCAAGCGATGGCATGATGATGCGGGTGGGACAAGGTTTTAAAGGGAGGTGCCGTAGTGGATGATGGGTTGACTGATGATTGAGTTGCGAGCTAACAGTGGCTAAGGCGGTAGTGGATGATGATTTGATGGAGGAGGTTCAAAAACTTTATGCATTTGAAAAAGGAAGAGATGGTTGCAATTTGATATGAAGCTCAAGAGGGCAGAGCGAGGGTTGTAGTTGGGGTTTATGGTGATGGACAACAAGGTGATCGAGGGTCATATGCAACACACAACACGGGCACCTCCGTGAATGAAGAGGATGGATCTAGGTTGTTTTGGAGGGAAATTTTTTTGTGGAATGTTTGATTTGGGGAAGTTGATTATGGAGATGTTGGAAGGAAGGAGGTAGGATGTATGGGTAGGCTTTGGGCCAAAGTCATTTAGAATTGGTTAGATTCAGTTTTTAAGGTTAAATGTTTAAAATTTCAAAAATCTATAGCATATCCATTCAAGGTTCATTTAATGAGCGGATTGGGACACTGGGTTCATATCACCCCATCGAACACATCAGTTCAAGCAGTCGGGAAACTTGTAGAAAAATAAGATACCATTAATTTATAGTCGCGGTAAATAATTACATCGGTTAGAAATTATAGTTTATCGCTGTTATATGGATAAGAGAATAAATCATCGTTCTACTATATTTTAAATTGAATAGATTTTATTAGATATCTATTTAGCAGAATAAATCCCCGTTCTACCATTTTATTCAATTGGACATTTAAGTGTATGTAAATTTACTTGGACAAATGACATCTTATTTATCGTTCGTCAATTGTGAATCTTATTTACATATTTCTTATTTATGTAAATATCGGTAATATGATCTAAATTATTGAATTGAAATGAATGGTAACTTGTTTAAGTACCGGTGTGGTCGCTAAGTCTCCTTTCAAGGATTTGAGAAGAAATGGATTTTTAATTTACTTGGTCTATAATGTATTTTGAAGTAAATATTTTCTAAAATAAATTGGTTAACAATATTTTGATTTTAATATTTAAGGTTAACTAATTATTTGTTTAATAATATTTTAAGGTCATTCAATTATAATTATAAAGTTGTTTTGAAGATAATTATTTTATTTAAGTCATTACAAACAAATTAATTATCTATTTAATGATATTCTAAGTTAGTTAATTATTTAATAAATGTTATTTTAAGTCAGTTAATTATTTAATAATGACGTTTAGAAATTTTACTAACTATTTATTAATAATGGTTTGAGTTGATTAATTATTTATTTAATAGCGATTTAGTAATTAATTACGTATTAATAATGATTTGAGGTAAAATTTGTTATTCTCCAATAATGTTCTAAAACCTAAATAAATTATTTATTTAGGAGGTTAGTAATGGTAATATAATAAATAAAGGTGTTCAAAGTAATAATTTGTTTTAAAAAGTGAATTATCTTTAAAATGAGTGTTGTTAAAGTTATAACATGGACATAGATCTAGGATTTTGGAAATAAAGATTGGGTTTATAAAAGTTTGATTGGATCAATTTTACTAATCAAGTTATAAATCAAATAAATAAGTAATGCTTCTTAATCTTGGTAGTATGGAAGCATTTTCCTTACTTAAAACCAAAGGATTAGCTGTTTCTGGTTGATAATAAATGGTGTTTCAAAAATATTTATTTTGATCCGTTTAAAATGAATTTGGAATAGGAAATCCTCAAAATTGGTTTAAGAATGTATACTTATACTTGTGATATTAGTATATAAATATTTTGGGTCAATAATTAAAGTATTTAATTATTGAGGATTATTTTAAAGAGGCTTAGAGGATCCCATTTGGAAATAAATCTATGTTTGGATTGTTATTTATCTGATAGTTAAATAACTGACTATCAAAATGTGAACCTAATTTAACCCTGGAAATACCCAGGAGAAACACATAAGTTATATGGACCAGTCATCTTTAGTGATGCTATACTGTGCGTATAAATCATGTTTCATTCTCCTAAGACAAATGATAAAGGAGATCCATCCAATTAAACAGTCAGGTGGTGATCTTCGTTCTTATCTATTATCTTTTTATTTTTGAAAAAATAAGAGTTGAGTTTACCAGAAACTATCAAATGTTGTATCGAAGAGACTGGGGTCAGACAAGTATGTATTATCAAATAACCATTTCGAACCAACTAAAGCATTTGAGTTGAAGGCAGTTATAGATGATAAAATCCATAAATGGAGCTTTTGAAGTGCAAGAGCTACTTGCTACTAATCCTAAAGGTGATTCCAAAATAGACGTAGTAGAAGTAGTGCCTTCAACTCATTCATATCCTAAATGACTTTTATGGATGAATGCCAACATTGCTTTATTGCTTGGGCGACAACGTTAACATTCCAAGTGGGAATTGCTAAAGAAATGTAAAGCATAGCCTCAAGCCACATTTACCAAGAATTACTGAAATAGCGGAGATGCAACAGGGCTATGTAGGGTCGCGCCTATTAGGTTATGGTCATCCATGATCTAGAGTGATTGCTATATACTTTTGTACGCTTCGAGGCTCAGTGCGGTTGTTGATCACAATCGATAGATGATCATATTCGGGACTATCCAGTAAGGGTTAGGCCGGTCCTATGTAGCAATGGTGGAAGATATTCTAATTGACCTCAGTTCATTTTATCTATAGGTGTAGTGTGACAGGTAGTACCTCAATAACCATATCATTGATGGAACCTAACTTTCAATAAGTGCCTTATGGACTTAGTCATGCCTAAATATGTTGGAATGTGACATGTAAGCATTCCATCTATATTCATATTATTTTTTGAAACCTTAGACATTATTATGATATCAGAAGATTTTCTATAAAGATGGTTTGGTTATAGTAAGGTAAAAACTCATTCATGTTTGTGTGCAACGTGGTCTTACGAGATACCTTTTATTTTAAAGGGTTTACAAGTTAAATAAAATTCCTTATGATTTGAGTTTGTCATGATGGTTAGACCAAACTGATCAGGGTGTTATTTTTCTGAAAATGCTCGAATCAGACCCGAGTAGCTTTACAGAGATACTTTGGATGCTTTGGGGCTTCAGGGGTTTAGTTGGATGCCAAAGACATATTTCCTTATTTTTATTTATGCTGTGTTTTACTTATGTGTATTTATCATCTTTTGTAAGGATAGGCTGTTATAAATGTCTAGGTCGTGTATTAAAGGATTTTCTTTTTGTAAAGATTAATTTGGAATTGTAACAACCCGCAAATCCGTACCCCTTGAATCACACTATTCTACCTAAATCAACTCAAGTTGTACAGAAATACGAACCATTTGGGTTAAAGAAGAAGAGGTAGAAGAAGAGAATAGAAAACAACAACAGAATCTAACCATCGCAGCGGAATAAAATATAATAAGTAAATATCTTTACTCAAAATCAAATATATCTGTTTACATATATTACATCATCAGAGTACATCAATCACAGCTCACATCAATAACATACAATGGATACATAACAACTCAACACAGCGGATATATATATATATATATATATATATATATATATATATATATATATATATATATATATATAAGTACGAGAGTACGTATCGTCACCCAGCTCATCTCCTGAGCCCACGGCACCAAATCCTATATTCTATAATACTCGGTCTGACCAGAGCATTGCAGTTAAATAACACCCGAGTCAGTCTGGAATACCAGCGTGAGAAAATCACAACCAATTGATTATTAAAGTTTCAAAAATTCTTTGAAAATAAAAGCATCTCGTAAGACCACGCCACAAATAAACATGTCGGGTTTTTACCTTACGATAGCTAAAACAATTTTTATAGAAATCCTCTGATATTATAATAGGATCTATATACAAATACTTACAAAATAGCTGAAATTGTTACATTATTAAATTCCAGCTACTAGCCACAGAGTGGGTAATACAAACAAAACTCGTACAAGAGTCGTAGGGAGAATGGATTTCCAACAATGACTAGGCACTGGGGTACCACCTGTCACAGTACGGGGCCTAGATCACCGTACCGAGGATTACTCCCTTCATCCCATGCAACACAAGGTCGGAACCATTCCTTACTGAACAGTCCCGAACAAGATAAACCCCGTGGTTGGCACGACCAACCACCCACTAAGCCGAAATATATAAAAAGGGACATCTAGACAGGGGAAATATCTTGTCCTGCTTGGGCATGACCCACCTAACCTTGCTGCATATCCCCTGATTTTCAGTCATTTCCGGTTGATGAGGCTTGAGGCTAAGTTTTACCTTTAGAACGTTTCACTTAGAATGCCCATCGCCCACCTGACGATGTTTCGCAAGCATTCATCCATACAAGTCCGTCCCGGGTTCGAACGGAACCAAAGGCACTATTCCTACTACATCCATTTTGGAAATATCCTCAGGATTAGTAGCGACTAGCCCTTGCACTTCGTTGCTCCATCTTCGAATCCAAAAACGTTTTTCATGAAACGTACAAACCGGATCGAAGTGGTTTTCGAGAAATAAATCTCGATCCCGGTCTCTTCGAAACGATCAACGCATTTGTCCAATATTGATAGTCGGTGATTTAACTATCAATTATATTCACAAAACAACCATCAACCAATAAATAATTTTCCAAATTATTTATTAATCTCAAAAATATCTTCACAAGATATATTTCTATTTTCAATCCTTTTCAAACAGTTTCAAACCATCTTTCTTCTCAGAATCAACTTTTCCCAAATATTTTATATCCCTCTGAAATCACCAAGCACAAAAATAGATTTTTAAATATATTTAAAACACTTTACTTTGAAAATATATACTTTTAAACATTTAAGTTAAATTGCTTCAATATTTTGCAAAATACATACTATATGAGTATATTGAAAATACAGTTACTTAATAGAATATAAAACTAGATTTTCACTTTTGAAAACAAAGTACTAGGTCACTTTTTAAGTAATTACTACTATAATAGATTTAGGAAAATACTTACTATTGAATTTAAATATTCAAAATAATAAATTTTCTAAAAAACTTGCTTTTTACAACAACTTTCAAACCTTTAAATTTATTTTAAGAATTTACTTTAAACATGTACTTGGTTATCCAGAGTAAAATCCTAGCTTCAATCACTTAAATCAATTTCCCAAATTGATTTCCAATTTATTCCCTTTAAATTCAGAATCTATTAATTTCAGACCTCATTTCTTGATTCCAATTTTAGATTTCTCAATTTCTTCTTCGTTCCTTTAAATAAATTTAAACTTTAAATTTTAAAATAATTCTTTATTTCTTTAATTGATATAACTTAAGTTTACAATTCATCAGTTTTATTTTATTCAAAATTCCAATTCTCTTCATACTCGAAGTTATTTATTATTATTTTCATATTACTTCTATTTCTTTTCAATTCATTCTTAATTTATTCAAACTTTCTATAATTATTTCGCTTACAAATTTACTTCCTTTTAATTTCTTTTCAACAATACAATTCATATATTTTGGTAATTCATTATACCCAAATATCCAATCAAACCATAACATTCAATATTTTAATATAAATCATCATCATATATCAAATAATCACAACAGAGATTATTGAATAATTTAAATAAATGTGAGGGGTCCAGTTGGATCCCTCCAAACTGTTTTCCCTGCATCCACAAACGTTAGCACCATATAATATGCCAATTTCAAAATATCATACTATATCACATCAATCAATTCAGCCATTCAAACAATTATTTAAATTCAATCATTTACATTTTAAATTCAACTGAGTGAGATTAACTCACCTTTGACCAAAGATTTGCAATCCGATCCACACCGGCTTGATTTCTTTTAGAATTTAACCTTGTATAAACATTAGACGTTTTTATTAATATTCGAACTTATCAGAAATAAATTTTCATTTATTAACATTTTCCATGATTTTAAACCACCATTAATATTTCCATTTTATAGTTTTAATCTTTAACTAATGATTTATTTTAAACAATAACTATTTCCAAACTAATATCTCCTTTAAAAACCCTTTGTAACCAAGATAAACTACATAAGTTTATTGATCAAATTAATCACTATAACACCTTAATTAAAGTAACTAATTATTTTGTTTTAAACCAAACTTCCTAAATAAATAAAATTTAAGTTACAAAATAATTAAATATATAGATTTTCAAAATAACTTATTTTTAAACAATCAAGCAGGTTTTTTATGTATTAAAATCTGAAGTTTTAAACTTATTGTAAGATCCGGTTATTAAATTGAACTTGATTTTTAAACTTAAATTAAAATGGTACATTTTACAACAGTAATCTGGTTTTAAAACTAAATTAAAACAGTATCTTTTTATTGAGTTACATAAATAAATAAAATTAAATTAAATTTAAAACAGTATTAATGTACCTTACCCAGATCAGCCGCTAATCACGATCCTCCCTCATCCCCTACGAACGAGAGTCGCCCCATCGACATTGATCTCCACTACCCCTCCAAATATCACGCCGATCCGCGACCCCCAAACAGAACGTGCTTCGCTACTCCGATCCACTGCCATGCGAGCATCGCGTGGTTCTAACCCTCCCTTGAACGCGATGGCGAAACTAAAATTGACGAGCACGCGAGAGAGCTTCAAACTGACTCGATTGAAAAAAAAGAGGATTTCTCAAATTCAATTTCGTCATGCTCACGCGATTCTTCCTATCTCAAATCAAACGAGATTGAAACTATTGGTATGCTGAACTAAGTTTCAGCCATGACAATTTGCTTTTGGTTCGAATTGTAAATTGATTTTGAGGAGTCGCCATTACTTTTTTTTTTTTTTTTCGGCTGAGAAGTTTACATTTTCTTTTTCGATTTGGGACTAAATTCGCTCGTACGCCATTTACCCCTTTTTTTTCCACCGAGAGTTAAGGGCTTTTGAAAAGGGAAAAGGGGTACGACCCTATTGCGTTGAGTTTGCGTTTATTATATGCTTTCTATAACGTGGCTTCCCTTAGAAGCTTCTTCATTTTTTTTTATTTTTTTTATTTTATATAATTTTTTGTTTATTGTTATTAATATCGTTTGTTTTATCTTATTATTATTATTATTATTTTTAGTTCGAGCATTTGGATTATTGATCGACCGTCTTAGAATTCCAGATTAAATACTTTGTCCAACTTCTAATTACTAAATCCTATTATTTAATTATCAACTAAATAGTGATTTGAATTCAAGTTAAAAGTACTCTATTGAATATCTTAAAATCGATTAAATATTCCGATTTTAAATGCTCAAAAATTCTGGGTCGTCACATTCCTCCCTCCTTAAAAGAATTTCGTCCCCGAAATTACTAGTTAGGAAGAATGACTCAGCTCCCGTTTATTGTTTCCCCTAAAACCAAACAGTTTCTAACAATTCAACATCTCACTAACTATCTTCTTATAAAAGACCCATTATCATTCTTACTAACTTTCCAAACCTTTCCCTAGTTTGCAAACTATCCTATCTGCTCAACCATTCCATTTTAAATCTTAAAACCAATTTTGAATTATCAAAAATTTTTCAAAAATTTTCTAACTCTCTAAATTTCCGAATTTTTTTGCCAGCGTCTCCTTTGCGCGGCTGACTCGGTACTACTACAAAATGGCTCTACGGCCTCCCAAATCCAAAACGAAAACAAAAAGCCAAGTGGCTTAATCCAAATCCAAATCCAAATCCCAATCAAATTCCATACCAAATTTAAATGCGTACCTTTTGTCGGGCAATTCAAATTTATCTCTTGAAATCAAATCCAATTTCATTTTCCCTTTTATAATACCTGCATATCCTGCTTAGCACTAATATCCAATCACAATATCCCAAAATATTTTATCGACTTTCTTACAAAATGTCAATATCTATTCATTTCAATATTATCTTAGATTATATTTGTAATATCAACTTCCAATCTAGAATTTACCACTCCTTTCTTAAGTTAGTATAAACATTTTATATGTTTCTTATCTTTATTTCTCTTTACCTCTTTTAGTTTATACTTATTTCTATTCAAATCGATTTCCACATTACATATGTATTTCATTTATTTTCAACTTTGAATTTTTAAATTTTACCCTTCATTTATAACTAATTTAAGTCATTACTTTAATTAGTTTCATTTACTAACTTATTTTAGTTTCCAATTCTAAATAGTTTTGTCGTTAACAAAATTTTCCAAAATTTTCAAAAATTTTCTAACTCCCAAAATTTCTGAAAATTTTTGGCAGAGTCCCCTTTGTACGGAGGAGCTTTTGCAATTTGACAAAAGAGATAAATATATATACATCGACCCACACGGTCGGAAAAACCAAAAACAGTTCATATTTCCTATTTTAATTGCGTAGGCGTACCTTATTTAGCATTTTAAGCAAGCGGCTTATTATTTTTAGCAAATAGCACAACCAAATCCAACCACACGGCTCCCAGGTACCTGTACTTACTCAATTTAAACATGTAAGTACGATATAAATGAAGTTTAACTACATTCCACTTATTTAAAATAGTTAAACATATGAATTCTAAAAGAAATTCACACCAAATATTTTTTTCATAAGCAACTTATACAATTTCCAATTTGGTATGGTTTTCAATCCATTCGTATACAACTTCATCAATTTTGAATGTTTTTAAAACTCAATTGTTTATATTCAATTCATTTTTAAGCAAACCGAACTTATATTTAATTCAATTGCTCTCAAAATCAATTTATTTTTCTCCCATCAATACATGGAATTTTAGTTACTTCCATTTACATCAAATGATAATTTATTATATGTAATTTCACGAGGTCTATATGAATAAATAAGCACTTGAGTTTTATGATCAATTTTAAATGGATTTCAACTCAATTTATACTCGATTCTATTCCATTTTAAATTTATTCACAATCCATATATCCTCATTTTCATTGCATTTCATTATTCAAACAGGTTCCATTAAAAACATTTGATCTAGCTCGACACATTCTGTTTTAATTTCATTCACAAACCATTCACTACAATTCATTCCAAAATTGTTTATTCCGAACTAATTTATTTAGCACGAAGACAATCCAAGCTATGTCATTCAACAACCATTTCTCAACTTACTTAAACTATACTTCATTTGATTCTTATTTACCCCATCCATTTATTCATTCAATATAGTTAGTTTATCCACTCAATCCATTTGAATTTTTACATTTCCTTAAATATTACCTATAATTCACCCAATTCTGTTTTGATTCAAATTCATTTTTACTTGATTCAAATTCAATCCAATATCATTAAAATTAGTTTTAGTTGAATTCAATTCAACTCTTCCATTTGTTTAGTTTTAAGTTGATTCACTTCAATTTATTCAATTTTTTTTATATATACTTAAGCTTATTTCATTTTGCAAATAAATTTATCTTTTCAATTCAATTTGATTCTATCTCAATCCAATCTCATTTCAAACTTATTTGATTAGTTATTATAAAATTTAACTTTTCAGATTTAACCCATTCAATTTATTCCCTGGCTATTTCCAAATTATCTTCACTTATGGATTTTATTTGCACATTCAAACATTGCTATTTTAATCCATTTACATTTTTATCCGATACACTTCAATTATATTTAATTTGTTAACACTTCAAGCTAAATTTTCAATTTAATAACTCTAGTTCTGATTCTATTATTCACTTTTAATTTACCATCCAATTTATTTACTCATAATTCAGCTTCAATCTCAATTACTTTCACTTCATCAACAATTTGAATCAATTTTAATTTATAACTTGAGTTTATTCCAAACTTCATCGTAAACTCACAATTCAATCTCATTAACTAATTTATTATCTAATTAGTCTTCCCTTATTTATAATCCAACACTTGAATTTATATCACTTCACTTTATTTCCTTAAGTTCAATATACTTTATAATTCAAGTTTGGATTTTCTTTTCATTTTCCAATTTATCAAAATATTGACTTTGGGCATTATATTCCATTTTCAATTTAATAAGTCACAACTTATTTTTTTTATACAATTCTATTTCATCATAAGCTTGAATATATTCATCTTTTATATTTTAACTCAAGCCTTCTATTTATTTATAGCCCAAGCATATTTTATTTCCATGGATTTTTAATTCTCTTATAAGTTATTCTGATTTATTTATTTCAATTCAATCCTTATCTAACCTATTTCCATTTATTCAGGTAAGAATTTAATTCCATTTAATAACTCAATTGAATTTTTATCCAAATTCAATTTTATTTTAACTCAGATTTATTTAACTCAATTCGATTTCAGCTTGATTCGAATACAACTGGATATTAATTCCAGCTTATTCGATTTATTTCAATCCAGTTAAATTTTATTTCTAACTTTTCCCTTTAAATTTAAATTCCAACATTTAAGCTTATATTTCCTTCCCGATTTAAAAATCATCTCAATTTATAAGCTTACAACCTATCTCCTCAGAATTTTTTAAACACCCGGCTTTGGTTTCAAATTATTTTGAAATCTCCAACATTTCAAAATCACACTTCTCAAAAATTAAACCAACCATGGCTTTTAATTTCAACAAATCCCCTTTGAAATTTTTCAAACACAAACTAGTTCTTTCGATCAAATCAATTTGGCAGCAATCCATCACTTAGAAATTCGAAAATGAATACTGATGATGCGGCCGTCATCATCAGAATTATTTTCCAATGATCCAAGTGATTTCAATGCCATATCACTTCCAAAATCCCTTTAAAAAAATTTCCTTTCAGAAATATCTCCAAAACAATTGTGCTATTATTTATTTTCAAAACACTACCAAAATCTCCAGGATTTAAATTTTCCAATCCTACTTATATCAATTTTACTATAATTCATTTGCACAGCTTATGCTAATACAAATTCTTATTTGATTATATTTCAATTTATAAATTACAATTATAATTCATATTTATAAGTTTCATTTTATAATGAATTTATCTTCCCAATCTTTGATTATATTTACAATTTCTAGTTAAATTTTCACTTAATGATAATATTTTAATATTATCATTACTAACATCCAAGCAACCATATATTAGCTAAATAGTTTTCAAAAGCTATTCTTTATATCAAAATATGTTTTTGGGCAAAATTATTTCATTTACCCACATTCAAAACAATATTGTGTCGATTTTTCTATTAAAGTGTTTAGAAACCCCTTCCATACAGTTGTGCAGACTGTGTCGACGAAGGTTCATATGCCACTCAATAAACCAATCAACACAATATTAAAACGATTTATATTCACTAACAAATACGCGCTCATATCTATTAATACGCTCAAACTCGTTATAGATTACCATAGACTCTATTTTAAATGAGTAATACCCACCAGAGCCAAGGTTATCACCAACCTAAGCTCTGAGACCAACTGTAACAACCCGCAAATCCGTACCCCTCGAATCAACACTATTTTACCTAAATCAACTCAAGTTGTACGGAAATACGAACCATTTGAGTTAAAGAAGAAGAGGTAGAAGAAGAGAATAGAAAACAACAACATAATCTAACCATCGCAGCGGAATAAAATATAATAAGTAAATATCTTTACTCAAAATCAAATATATCTGTTTACATATATTACATCATCAGAGTACATCAATCACAGCTCACATCAATAACATACAATGGATACATAACAACTCAACACATCGGAAATATATATATATATATATATATATATATATAAGTACGAGAGTACGTATCGTCACCCAGCTCGTCTCCTGAGTCCACGGCACCAAATCCTGTATTCTATAATACTCGGTCTGACCAGAGCATTGCAGTTAAATAACACCCGAGTCAGTCTGGAATACCAGCGTGAGAAAATCACACCCAATTGATTATTAAAGTTTCAAAAATTCTTTGAAAACAAAAGCATCTCGTAAGACCACGCCACAAATAAACATGTCGGGTTTTTACCTTACGACAGCTAAAACAATTTTTATAGAAATCCTCTGATATTATAATAGGGTTTATATACAAATACTTATAAAATAGCCGAAATTGTTACGTTATTAAATTCCAGCTACTAGCCACAGAGTGGGTAATACAAACAAAACTCGTACAAGGCTCGTAGGGAGAATGGATTTCCAACAATGACTAGGCACTAGGGTACCACCTGTCACAGTACGGGGCCTAGATCACCGTACCGAGGATTACTCCCTTCATCCCCTACAACACAAGGCCGGAACCATTCCTTACTGTTCAGTCCCGAACAAGATAAACCCCGTGGTTGGCGTGACCAACCACCCACTAAGCCGAAATATATAAAAAGGGACATCTAGACAGGGGAAATATCTTGTCCTGCTTGGGCATGACCTACCTAACCTTGCTGCATATCCCCTGATTTTCAGTCATTTTCGGTTGA
This sequence comes from Allium cepa, assembly GCA_030765085.1. Lineage (NCBI taxonomy): Eukaryota > Viridiplantae > Streptophyta > Magnoliopsida > Asparagales > Amaryllidaceae > Allium > Allium cepa. Next base: position 381,096,590 of record CM060944.1, on the reverse strand, counting down.
TGAGGCTTGAGGCTAAGCGTTACCTTTAGAACGTTTCACTTAGAATGCCCATCGCCCACCTGACGATGTTTCGCAAGCATTCATCCATACAAGTCCGTCCGGGTTCGAACGGAACCGAAGGCACTATTCCTACTACATCCATTTCGGAAATATCCTCATGATTAGTAGCGACTAGCCCTTGCACTTCATTGCTCCATCTTCGAATCCAAAAACGTTTTTCACGAAACGTACAAACCGGATCGAAGTGGTTTTCGAGAAATAAATCTTGATCTCGGTCTCTTCGAAACGATCAACGCATTTGTCCAATATTGATAGTCGGTGATTTAACTATCAATTATATTCACAAAACAACCATCTACCAATAAATAATTTTCCAAATTAGTTATTAATCTCAAAAATATCTTCACAAGATATATTTCTATTTTCAATCCTTTTCAAACAGTTTCAAACCATCTTTCTTCTCAGAATCAACTTTTCCCAAATATTTTATATCCCACTGAAATCACCAAGCACAAAAATAGATTTTTAAATATATTTAAAACACTTTACTTTGAAAATATATACTTTTAAACATTTAAGTTAAATTGCTTCAATATTTTGCAAAATACATACTATATGAGTATATTGAAAATACAGTTACTTAATAGAATATAAAACTAGATTTTCACTTTTGAAAACAAAGTACTAGGTCACTTTTTAAGTAATTACTACTATAATAGATTTAGGAAAATACTTACTATTGAATTTAAATATTCGAAATAATAAATTTTCTAAAAAACTTGCTTTTTACAACAACTTTCAAACCTTTAAATTTATTTTAAGAATTTACTTTAAACATGTACTTGGTTATCCAGAGTAAAATCCTAGCTTCAATCACTTAAATCAATTTCCCAAATTGATTTCCAATTTATTCCCTTTAAATTCAGAATCTATTAATTTCAGACCTCATTTCTTGATTCCAATTTTAGATTTCTCAATTTCTTCTTCGTTCCTTTAAATAAATTTAAACTTTAAATTTTAAAATAATTCTTTATTTCTTTAATTGATATAACTTAAGTTTACAATTCATCAGTTTCATTTTATTCAAAATTCCAATTCTCTTCATACTCGAAGTTATTTATTATTATTTTCATATTACTTCTATTTCTTTTCAATTCATTCTTAATTTATTCAAACTTTCTATAATTATTTCGCTTACAAATTTACTTCCTTTTAATTTCTTTTCAACAATACAATTCATATATTTTGGTAATTCATTCTACCCAAATATCCAATCAAACCATAACATTCAATATTTTAATATAACTCATCATCAGATATCAAATAATCACAACAGAGATTATTGAATAATTTAAATAAATGTGAGGGGTCCATTTGGATCCCTCCAAACTGTTTTCCCTGCATCCACAAACGTTAGCACCATATAATATGCCAATTTCAAAATATCATGCTATATCACATCAATCAATTCAGCCATTCAAACAATTATTTAAATTCAATCATTTAAATTTTAAATTCAACTGAGTGAGATTAACTCACCTTTGACCAAAGATTTGCAATCCGATCCACACCGGCTTGATTTTTTTAGAATTTAACCTTGTATAAACATTAGACGTTTTCATTAATATTCGAACTTATCAGAAATAAATTTTCATTTATTAACATTTTCCATGATTTTAAACCACCATTAATATTTCCATTTTATAGTTTTAATCTTTAACTAATGATTTATTTTAAACAATAACTATTTCCAAACTAATATCTCCTTTAAAAACCCTTTGTAACCAAGATAAACTACATAAGTTTATTAATCAAATTAATCACTATAACACCTTAATTAAAGTAACTAATTATTTTGTTTTAAACCAAACTTCCTAAATAAATAAAATTTAAGTTACAAAATAATTAAATATATAGATTTTCAAAATACCTTATTTTTAAACAATCAAGTAGGTTTTTTATGTATTAAAATATGAAGTTTTAAACTTATTGTAAGATCCGGTTATTAAATTGAATTTGATTTTTAAACTTAAATTAAAATGGTATATTTTACAACAGTAATCTGGTTTTAAAACTAAATTAAAACAGTATCTTTTTATTGAGTTACATAAATAAATAAATAAATAAAATTAAATTTAAAACAGTATTAATGTACCTTACCCAGATCAGCCGCTAATCACGATCCTCCCTCATCCCCTACGAACGAGAGTCGCCTCATCGACATTGATCTCCACTACCCCTCCAAATATCACGCCGAGCCGCGACCCCCAAACAGAACGTGCTTCGCTACTCCGATCCACTGCCATGCGAGCATCGCGTGGTTCCAACCCTCCCTTGAACGCGATGGCGAAACTAAAATTAACGAGCACGCGAGAGAGCTTCGAACTGACTCGATTGAAAAAAAAAGAGGATTGCTCAAATTCGATTTCATCATGCTCACGCGATTCTTCCTATCTCAAATCGAATGAGATTGAAACTATTGCTATGCTGAACTAAGTTTCGGCCATGTCGATTTACTTTTGGTTCGAATTGTAAATTGATTTTGAGGAGTCGCCATTACTTATATATTATTTTTTTTCGGCTGAGAAGTTTACATTTTCTTTTTCTATTTGGGACTAAATTCGCTCGTACGCCATTTACCCCTTTTTTTTCACCGAGAGTTAAGGGCCTTTGAAAAGGGAAAAGGGGTACGACCCTATTGCGTTGAGTTTGCGTTTATTATATGCTTTCTATAACGTGGCTTCCCTTAGAAGCTTCTTCATTCATTCATTTATTTATTTATTTATTTTTTTGTATAATTTTTTGTTTATTGTTATTAATATCGTTTGTTTTATCTTATTATTATTATTATTATTAGTTCGAGCATTTGGATTATTGATCGAACGTCTTAGAATTCCAGATTAAATACTTTGTCCAACTTCTAATTATTAAATCCTATTATTTAATTATCAACTAAATAGTGATTTGAATTCAAGTTAAAAGTACTCTATTGAATATCTTAAAATCGATTAAATATTCCGATTTTAAATGCTCAAAAATTCTGGATCGTCACAGCAATATTGTATATTATTATTCACCTTATGAGATTTAGTTATGTTGTTTTCTTTCCTTCTCCCAATCAATCTACCTTTTTGACACTTGGTTGCTTGGCATGTGAATATAATGGATGTATTAGTGTCGAATTTTGAGGGTCGAAAAGGTACGTCGCCATACTAAAGGTCTTCATCGGAGATGAGTTTGTTTCTTATGTCCTTTTCACCTATATCCTAAGAATCCTATGTGAAAAATTATAGAACTTGAGTGTTCTAGGTGATGATGAATGGAACCTAAGAAGTAAGAGATGGGTTGATGACCACATGGATATGGGGTTCGCAACAATCAGTGGGGGCGGTGAAAGTCGGGTTTGAAGCTCGAAGAGGTCGGTAGTGCCGAGTCAGAGGAACTCAAAGTCGAAGCATAGATCTTGTGATGACCCGTTTCTTCGACTCTTAGAAATCGACATTAATACATCCTCGATATTCACATGCCGTAAATCGAAGTGCCAGAGAGGCGGATTCTAGAGGGTAAGAAAGAAAATAAAGATAGAATAGAATCTCTTATATATTATTTAACATATAATCATTACAGCAAAAATTTAAATACATTTGTTGGAGTTGAAAATGGACAGTTATATATATATATATCCATCCCTACAAATGCGGAATACAATAGTAAATAAGTGTGGTGGAAAAGGATAACAATCTTCTGAAGAATCTTCTAACTCCATGCTCCAAGCTCTTTTATATTTCTTCAAACTAAACCTGACTACAACTGCCTGCGGAAAACTTGGGCACCCTTAGTTTAAGGGAAAAGGACAATAAACTACGGATCAGACATGGGAATGATGTGAGAAACTCAAAATTCGTGGTTTGAAAAGAAAATGTATCTCATAAGACCATGCCCACACATAAATACGAATGGATTTTTGCCTTACGATTACTAAAACATTTGATACGGAAAAATCATTTGATATTATTTTTAATGAAATTCCTTTAAAAATATTTGCAAATAAACTTATTAATATTTTTCGAAATTGTTACCATATTAAATTCCGGTAGGTTAGGCTCTATAAACAAAACTCTTACAAGCTCGTTCGATGAATGGATTTCCATACAATGGCAGGTAAGGCACTTCCTTCCGTATAGTGCATCTCTAGAGGAATGTGCCTAGGATACACAATAATCCTCCACATCTGGCAAGACCGGCCTATCCCTATTTGGAGCACATACATGGCCTGGATAGAACCGAATATGATATTACCTCAGTTGTTACTGACCTATCAAAGAGCTCTCTTAGCATACACAAAATAACTGGTATATTAAGGGTTATCTAGAAAGGTGATGACCATACCCTAATGGCTGCAAACCACATAGCTTTATGGTGTACCCTATTTAAGCCATTACCGGGTGATGAGTGCTGAGCGGCGAATACCTTTCACGTAGCACATTCCACTTTGTATGCCACATTGCTATCCCATAGTCACACAACTGAGTTCTATAAACATATAACTCCTGAGCTTATATGTCTCAGGAAAGGGTGTTAAGCTAAGAGAATTTGCCTTCACCGCTACCTAACAGATGATATGTTCATAGAGATCAATTTATGTTACTTGAAATGCAACGTCAAACATTCGTCCATACAAGTTGTAGGAACAGGAAAACAGAAGGTACTCTCCTACCACATCCTGTCAGGAATTAACCCTAGGATTAGTAGCGAGAAGTCCTTGCATCGGAGTTCTTAAATGAACACATAATATGATATGCGAAATTTCCTCCGAGTGACAAGCAGCCCCACATTCCTTCTTCCAATTCATATCCATGTCTTCACTACGAATACGTAATTGGTTCGAAGTGGTATTAGGATAGGAATTACCCAAATCCGACCACGGTTCCTTCGAACCAATCTTCAATAGAAAGATGTTCTGTGAATAGGAAATAATTCTTTAATTGATTAAGTTCTTTTTATCAAAATCTCTTCTCGAGATATATATTTCTAAAACATTTTTTTGGTATATACGGAATCATTAAACCTCTCTTATCAAATCCTTTGATTACTTTTATCCTTTTTTAAACTGGGAATCATTTGAAATCATTTAATTTTTCACTTAGGAAAATATTTCCAAATCATTTCATTCAAATTTTGACAAAGGTTTCTTAATTCAAAACTCGAAATTTTGATTGAGTTTAAAACCATGTTATCTAGGACGTTAGTCCAAATCCAGTAAATATTAAGCAAGCAAAATCTATAAAAATCATCTAATTCTACTCAATACTAATTTCCATATTCAACAAATACTATGGGGGGATAATGGTGAAATCACCTTCTAAATTCCACGAACTGTACGAGTTCCCTCTTTGGGCTTTAACACCGAGTACAAAAGATTGTCTCCATACAATCCAAATTTTTTATATTCGAAAAATCATATCCTTTATACTTTGGAAAATTTTGATCTGAGTAAATCAAATTTACGATCCCATCCGTCGGGCCAGTCCGGATAACCAGGGAGAGTAGGAAACTGGTTTTCCAAACCCAAGCCTAAATACTATCTATCTGACCCCCACAAGGCGGTCAAGTTATCTGATATACTCTAAATCATTTAAAACTTAACCATTCCATAAATTCTTAAAAACATATTTAAAATAATTTATTAATTATTTGAAAATATTTACAAAAGCTTTGGAAAAGAACGACTGCGTTTAAAACTATAGTTTAAAAGTTACAGAAACATGCTACGACAAAGTGCTACGGAAAATGCTTTTCAAGCTATAATGATCAAAATGACCTTTTATCATTTGGAAATTCATTTTTATGATTAAAATAGATTTTAAAAGATTTTAAAATATTTTTAAAATTTATTTCATGTTTTTAAACAATTTTAAATATCATTTTCAAAGAAATCCTTTTATGGATTCTAAACTGCAAAACCGCTTCAAAACTTTACTCATATTTCAAATTTACTTATCAAAATCTAAATTTTATTTTTTGTTTGAAAACTATGGATACAATAGTTTGAAAAATTCTTATCTCGAATAATTCCGAGCTAAATTTCATCCTATACACTCTTTTGACTTTTATGGGACGAAATCGTGAACTATCGTTACGTGACGCTCCCGATTTTGGCTAAATTTTAAGTTATCTTTCAGACTTTCCCAGAACACTTTCATGTGTTTATAAAACAATTCAAACTAATTTTTAAACATTTTTAAAGAGGTTAAACATTCTATATACACCCATTCATTAAAATAAAGGAAAGTGATTTCCTTTGTTCTTATTGACGTGTACTTCTATGACTTGGATCTATAATCAATATTTATATTTAGCAATCAAACTTGATGATCAAATCATACTAAACATCCATTGCAAACATCGTATCATCATCCAAAAATATAATATAAGTATGAGTTTTTCACATCATTTTTCATTTTGAGCTAGTCTAAAATCGGCTATAGCTCTCCTACGATCGAATCAAAGTTAATGAAATCAAGTTTGACATCCTTAAGAGGGCTCGGCCTAGCATTGTAGAGTTTGGAGCTCACAGCCTTGATGAATGGAGGAGTTGGCCATGGGTTTAGGAAGAGGAATGGAGGAAATTCATCTTCGTTTGAAGTGGAGCTGATAACTTATATGCATTATATGATTTTAATTTTCTTTTGCTAAATACTTTGCCATAATTTTTTTAAGCATATAAGCCATTAAAAGAAGCTTGAAGTGAAGAAGAAGATGATAAGAATATGGTGAAAAAATATGAGAATGTGGGTGGGTATTTAGAGTAGAGAAAATTTGGAAAAAAATATTTAATGGAAACTTACCAAAATGCCCTCAACCCACATCCCTCCTCCCCCCCAAACACATAAAGGGCAGCCACTCTAGCCTAGAGATGTTGGTGTGAGGTGATGGTGTGATGATGTTGTTGAAAAGTTGACTTGATGTTTGCTTTTTGGTTGCTTAAATGTTAAGTCTTAGGAAATTATTTAATTATTTTGTAATGTATATATATAAGTATTCATGTACACATATATATGTCATTATGTGCATGTGACATGTATATGCATGTACATGTATGTGCATAAGAAGATAGCAATGTTTTAAATGACTTTGAACAACTTTTGTATGTTAAACGTTGAAAACCGGAAAACCGATTATCGATCACATTTTCACTTATTAATTTATATACATATATTTGTAAATAAAATTTGAAAATAAATTTCTTACCATTATTAATAAATTAAAATGATTGCATTTTATTTAAAAAATCATATAAACTAATATTGATAATCATTTATAGTAATGGCTATTATACCGATAAAGTGATATCGATTCTTTCCTCTTATTTTCAAATCAATTATTCGTCTTTTTAGAACTATCATAATTGTTTTCTTAACACTTTATAAGTCTTTAAAACTAATTACTATCATTTACAAATAATTATTTTAATAATTATAATAATCATTAAATCATTAAATCTTAATTTAATTTAATAAATCAATTATGATATTTAAGGGCATTACTAACAATGTTATAAATATATTTAATCTTCATAAACAAAATAAATTATTTTATTTCATATTCTTGTTCAATTATAAAGTAAGTGTATGGATCCAGCTCTGTATGCGACATTTTACGATTACAGAGCTGTTTTATCGATAAACTGTTTTCCGCCGTTTTATCGATTTAGTTCCCAAGGAAAATATTTTTGTAAATATTTATTCAAAAGAGGATTATTATTATTTATTATAGTTCAAAACAATATAATCTATATCATTAACCCTTTATTTAAATAATTTTAAAAATAATATAATTTATCAAAGTGATAAATTTGCGGGTCGTTATAGACTTCCCACCTTAAAAGAATTTCATCCCCGAAATTACCCAAGACAAAAACCCAAAGGTTTATGCCCCAAATATTTATTTTTAAACTTACACCCATGGAATGTATATAGATCATCCATAGGAAATTTATAATTTGATCTTCTATTCGAATTCGTAGCTTTTATTCCAAACTAATATTGATCCTTTGACCCATTAATGCGGACTCCGACCAGGCTTTTCGATCAGAATTTTAGTTTTCCTTGCATAGCTTTCAACTATGATTGAAAACTTAATTTTCTAACCATAAACCCTTATCAATGTTCATCATCAAGAATCGAGTGATAAATTATTTTTTGGACAAGTGTAAACACCTTTAGGTTTTGTACTCGAATCTTAGATTATATTATGCGATGAAATAATCTATATACTTCATATGGATTTAATAATCTTTCCATTTATTTAGAAGATTCATACTAATGTGAAGTTCGAGCAACATCGGATTATAAATTTTCAAATGCTTACCTCATTTCAATTAAGCCTGGGTCCAAAAAAAATTCTCCCCTCCCTTTTTCTTACACTAATACGATACAAAATACTAAATCATACAATATCCCAGTCAAACTTACACATACATATTAAAACTACTCTTAACTTCCCATTGTCTCTTTTACCCTTTTGAATCCAAAGCAGATGGTGGACTCCAGTAACCAAGGTCTATCATAACTTCCCCCTCTCCTTCTTCATCACCACCAAGCTCATTGTCAACCTTATTGCCATTCTCTTTGGTAATTCTCCCACAACCTAGGGTAGTCATGGTTGGTTCCATAGGACATGTCCCATGCTAACCGGTATTCCAGGAATTACCCCACCCTCTTTTAGTTCTTTAATGCCTTGTACATTCTTTTCCCAAGGATTTTCAAACTCTTTGACTCCTTCTTCTTCCTCTTCTTCTGCTGTTTCTTCGTCATTGCTTTCTATTTCATTCCAGTTTATGTATGAACTAGGTGACCATCCTGCGACACAACATGCTCCCCATCCATATCCCATACAACATTACTACACTTGCTAGACATAATAGCATCGGAGCCTTCCATTAGTTCTGATTCTTCCTCCATGGGTTATATCTCCTCTTCCATGAGTTCTGACTCTTCTTCCATGGGTTTCATTTCTTCTATAGGTTCCAAGTGGAGCTCGCATGATCTCTTATCCAATTTCTTTCTGAGACTTGCCCAGGTTCATCATCACTCGAAATCATAATTACTTCTGGAGCGGGGGGTGGTATAAGCATTCCGGCCATAGGATATCCATCTTCACACCTTTGAGTCTATGAGGCATGCTTTTCCACAATCAGGAATCCACCATTGCTAGGTGGATACTTTGGTTGCTCCCTTTCATCACTAGAGAGAATAATGAGGCTGTCCTTCTCACCATAGTTTGCTCTGGAAGGCTCCTCTTTTAAGTCAGTTCCTCTATACAGTTTCTACAAGGTAAACAATATTTCCTTAGAAATAAGGAATAGGTAATTTTCTTAATCTAACATATTCTCAATAGGGAGGTTTACTAGTTACCTGGTATTATTTTTCTCAAACTATGGTTTGCTCGAAAGATGACTCATGGTCTAAAGATAGCTTGAAATTCTTTATATGATAAAAAATTGTTTTATTCTTCAAAAAAAATTCTTTGAAAGTATTACTAAACTTTTTTTTACAAATTTTTTAAATCGTTTCTCAAGAATATATTTTTAGACAAAATGATTTCATATATAAGTTTTCAAAACCAAGTTTATTTGTATTAATAAATATGCGCTCATACATAATACTCTCGACTCATTCTAGGGCGTTGTTAACCCTATCTCTACCCATACTAGGGTATTACTAACCCTATCTCTGATGAGACTTTACCCCTACTAAAGCAAAGGGTTTGCTCCACCTAAGCTCTAATACCAAAATGTGAGGACCCGCACCATGGCACACACTAGTACCTCACAATTTTCTTTTACAGCCAGCCTCTTGACTATACCAAGCCGTAAATACATAGGAACGTGCAGGGGTAAGAGTCATCCGCTCACCACCAAACAAGAATCGAGAATCCCTAACGTACTGTACAAAGAAAAAAAATCCGATCTCGGTTCCTTCAAACCAGTCTTCGATAAAAAGACGTTCTAGGAATAGGGAATCAATCTTTAATTGATTAAGTTCTTTTTATCAAAATTTCTTCTGGAGATACTATTTCTAAAACATTTTTTTGGTATATACAGAATCACTAAACGTCTCTTATCAAATCCTTTGATTACTTTAAACCTTTTTTAAACTGGGAATCATCTGAAATCATTTAATTTTTCACTTAGGAAAATATTTCCAAATCATTTCGTTCAAATCTTAACAAAGGTTTCCTAATTCAAAACTTGAAATTTTGATTGAGTTTAAAACTATGTTATCTAAGATGTTAATCCAAACCCAGTAAATATTTAGTGAGAAAAATCTTTATAAATCATCTAATTCTACTCTATATCAATTCCCGTATTCAACAAGTACTATAGGCGGAATAAAGGTGAAATCACCTTTTAAATTCCACAAATAGTACTAGTTCCTTCTTTGGGCTTTAACATGGAGTACAAGAAGAGTATCTCCACAAAATTCAAGTTGTTTATATTCGAAAATCATATCCTTTATAAGTTGAAAAAAATTTGATCCGAGTAAATCAAATTTACTATCCCATCCATCGGGCTAGTTCGGATAAACGGGGAACCCAAGCCTAGACACTCTCTTTGACGCCCATAAGGCGATCAAGTTATTTGATCGACTCTAAATCATTTAACATTTAACCATTCCAAAATCCATCAAAACATCTTTAAAATACTTTATTAATTATTTGAAAATATTTACTAAAAGTTTGGAAAAGAACGGTTGCTTTTAAAACTATATTTTAAAAGTTATAGAAAAGTGCAGCGACAATGTGCTACGGAAAGTGCCTTTTAAGCTATATTGATCAAAAAGATTTTTTATCATTTGGAATTTCATTTTTATTATTCAAATTAATTTTAAAATATTTTTGGAATTTATTTCACATTATTAAACAATTTTAAACTTTCGTTTTCAAAGAAATCCTTTTCTTCGAACTACAAAACTGCGATTTTTCTTAAAACTTGTTTTGCTCATATTTTAAAATTTACTTATCAAAACTCTATTTTCTTTCTTTGTATAAAAGCTATCAAAATAATAGTTCGGAAAATTCTTATCTCAAAGAATTCCGAGATAAATTCCATTCTATATACTCGTTTGACGTTTATGGTGCGAAACCGCGAATTACAGTTACGCGATGCACTTAATTTTGACTAAATTTTATCTTTCGAATTTTCCCTATACACTTTCATATGTTTATAAAGCATTTCAAACTCATTTTTAAACATTTCGAAAGAGATTTAACATTCCATATACACCTATTACTTAAAATAAAGTAAAGTGATTTCCTTTGTGTTTATTGATGTGTATTTCTATGACTTGTATATATAATCAACATTTATATTTAGCAATCAAACTTGATGATCAAATCATATTAAACATCCATTTCCAACATCATATCATCATCCAAAAATATAATATAAGAGAGAGTTTCTTTCCTTTATTTTCCTTTCGAGCTAATCTAAAATCGACTATAGCTCTGCAACGATCGAATCAAAGTTAGTGAAATCTTGCTTGAGATCCTTAAGAGGGCTCTACATCGCCTTGTAGAGGCTGGAGCTCATGGCCTGGATGAATGGAGGAGTTGGCAGTGGGTTTAGGAAGAGGAATGGAGGAGATTCGTCTTCGTTTAAAGTGGAATTGATAACTTATATGTATTATATGATTTTAATTTTCTTTTGCTAAATATTTCGCTTTAATTTTGTTAAGCACAGAAGCTATTAAAAGAAGCTTGAAGTGGAGAGGAAGATGATAAGAATATGATGAAAAAATATGAGAAAATTTGTGGGTATTTATAAGAGAAAATTTGAAAAAAATATCTAATGGAAAAATTAAATGTCCTCAACCCACAACCCTCCTACCCCAATACACATGCACGATTGCCCCCTAGCCTAGAGATATTGATGTGAGGTGATGGTGTGATGATGGTGTTGAAAAGTTGAGTTGATGTTTGCTTTTTGGTTGCTTAAGTGTTAAGTCTTAGGAAATTATTTAATTATTTTGTAGTATGTATATATTTAAGTGTACATGTACACATATATATGGTATTATGTGCATGTGACATGTGTATGCATGTACATGTATGTGCATAATAAGATAACAATACTTTAAATGACTTCGAACAACTTTTTTTTGTTAAACCGTTGAAAAACGGAAAACCGATTATCGGTCACATTTTAATTTATTAATTTATATACATATATTTGTTAACAAAATTTGAAAATAAATTTCTTACAATTATTAATAAATTAAAATGGTTACATTTATTATAGAACCATATAAACTAATATCGATAATCATTTACAGTAATGGCTATTATACCGATAAACCGATATCGATATCGATTTTTTTCTTATATTTTTAAATCAATTATTCATCTTTATAAAATTATCATAAATCTTTTCTTAACACTTTATAACTATTTAAGATGAATTACTATCATTTACAAATAATTATTTGAATAATGATAATAATCATTAAATCTCAATTTAATTTAATAAATCAATTATTATATTTAAGGCAATTACAACAATGTTATAAATATATTTAATCTTAAAAAATACAATAGATTATTTTATTTCATATTATTTTCAATTATAAAAATAAGTGTATCGATCCAGCTCTGTATGCGACTTGTGACGATTATAGAGCTGTTTTGTCGATAAAATGGTTTTCGACCATTTTATCGATTTAATTCCCGAGGAAAATATTTTTGAAAATATTTATTCAAAAGAGATTATTATTTATTATCACTCAAACAATATTATTTTTATTACCAACCCTTTATTTAAATAATTTTAAAAATAAATATAATTTATCAAAATAATAAATTTGTTGTCGTTACAGACCTGTATTAAGTAGGTGGCGTTAAAGTGATGGTGAAGGTCGGGTTTGAAGCTCGAACAGGTCGGTAGTGCTAAGTTGGAATGGTTCGAGGCACAGATTTTACCAAGGTTCGATGATCTATAAGGCCAGGAAGTGACAGCATTGTCAACGAGATAGCGGTAGTTTGTGAATTGTAAGAGATTGCAGAAAAAAAAGGCAAAGATTTAGAAGATGAAGTGAGGTGAAAACTAAGATTTTCGCTAAGTATTACTTAAGTAGCAATTCATTGAAAATAATCGATATAAATCCTCTTTGATCGGTATTGATCCGTTTTAACTTTTAAAAGAATGTATGTACATATTTATACACACAAATGTGTTGTGAAATTGAAGTCTACCTATCTAGAAGATGTGGTTTTCAAATTCTCGAAGATTACTGATAATCTAAGACTGGATATCTCAATTCTTATATTTGTCCAGGAGAAGTAAATCTACGGCTATTTAAAGAAATATGCCGATACACCCTAAGCAGATGCGTCATTCTACAAAGATGGTTCAAAAGATAGAAGCATCTCTGTAGATTGGTGTTTGGATTTAGTTGTGCGTCTCGGTCAAAATCATGCTTTGTTGATACAAAACATACTTTTTGGGGGCAAGTGTTACACACATTTAAACCAAGTGATTTGTCAATGGATATGAACTTTAAATGTTCATGAAATGAATGAATAAGAACAAAAAATATTATATATTTAAGAATACAAGAAAATTAATAAAGTGTGGAAGATATCCAATGCATTGGTACCAAACCTTATAGGAATCGGTTTACTTAGCCATTTCGTGAGCCAAAAGCATGAAGATGGGAGTTAAAGAGAGAAGTTCCAATCAAGAGAGTGGATCGGTACTAACTTATAAAGATTGGTACCAAACCATCATTGTTCGTGATGTGGGTCCATATATGTTTTGTTGAAGACAATGTCAAGTTGAGGAAGAATGAAGAGAAGACAAGGAAATGGATTAGTATCAATCCATACTGATTTGGACCAAACCATTTTGATCGGGATTCTTTTTGTTTTAACCGGATCTTCTTATTTAACCTTGTTATCTGAAGACGCGAACTCATTCAAATTAGTCCCAACAACTTCAATGGTCGGTTTCACATATATGTACCAAGTTTGTGGTAATATAAGATCTTTTGAGTGTTTTATTGATTTTTGAAGGTTTAATTCATGCCCAAACAGTTTGAGTCGAGTTATATTTTGGTCATGATTGCAAAATTAATTGGTAACAAAGTTCATAGTGGACGTAGGCAATTGAATAAGGCCGAATAACTTTAGAAATTATGTTTTTGATGTGCGTGTAATTGTGCATATATAGATATATATATCCATATTTTATCTGTTTTTATTTAAATAAATATCATATTTGGGTATTTTAATATGTTTAAACCAAGATTCAATTATTTTCAAAATCATTATATATTATCTTCATACAGGGGCAAAATGATTATTTTTGTTCATGTGTCAGTTTGATAATTTTTACTCGGATATTTTTTATGGTTTTTGTAGGAATTTGGATGGATATGGAAGAGGGTTTCATGAAGATATATGCATACACAAGAGAATACAAAAGAAGGATTATGGAAATAATTTAAATACATGATCATGGAGAACCCCACCTACCCACTTACCTAACAATTAGAAACTAATGGATAACTAAGTAGAGGTTAAAGCTTCATGCATATTCGATAATGAATTAATTAGTGGCTAATGATCACTTGGTGGCCACACTTCCTAAAGAGCATTTTGGGAAACACCCTAAAAATTGAATTAGGGTTTTATGCATTCATAAATAGCCCTCTTATGTACATGTAAATATCTTCTTACTCTCATTTGTACTTAGGAAAATTAGCAAGCAAGTTGTAAGCTCAAATTTACATGAATAAAAATGGCTTCTTAGCCTCTTTTTTTCCTACATGCTTCACTTTACTTTTATGCTTATGTTTATTTCTATGCTTTCTTTCATTTCATGTTCATAGCTTAGATTTACATTTATGCAATTAGTTTAATGTTATTTCTTGCAAGTAGTTAATCTCTTTTCTTTTTATTAGTTTCTACTTCTCTTTGCTTTCCAATGTTGAAACTTACATGTGTTGATATGATAACACATATGTAACATTCCGATATTTTCAACAGTTCGCATCCACACATGCCGGAATTGAATGGCTCAAAATACCAGATTGTTAATTTATATTTGATAAAACTCAGCATATACAGTAAATAAAATAATCACGTAATCACAAACACATAGTGATATAACAATAATGCAGCGGAAATAATGGATAGTAGTTCATGAAGCTACTATATACATAATAGAGTTAAATAAGATACAACAGAAGTGTCGAAGTGTCAGGATTGACATTCTTATATCAATAAATTCAACTCAAGTGAAATAAAAACTGAAATACAAGCAACTCAAAGGATGTTTGGGATAACCACCCTCTAAGGATCCATTAAACTATCTACTATGCAGTAATATACGCTATTATAATAATGTCTAAAGTAAAGTATAATATATTTTAAAAATAGTGTTAAGGCGTTACCCATATCCCCCTTAACACATTTTATAGTGCTAATAGTCTACACAGTACTGTCGTACCTCCAGATTTGGAGGCTACCACAAATACTCCATTGGTACGACACAAATCAAACTCGTACAAGGCGCGTTAGGGTAGGTGACACGGCACAACTACGCAATGCCAAGGTTGATATACCAATTACGTATCCAGGGAGTGGTAACGCATAACCGCAACTACAGCCCACCTCGAGCCACACGCCAAATCAAAAATCAAAAGTGGCCACCAAGTCAATCAAAAAGTCAAAATACAATATCGTAGGAGTGTGTCCGATCAGAGGAGCTACCTCATTGGCCCGAGATTTGCTCCTGTTTTAGCCACCTTATGCCAACTCACGAGAGTCGGGTCCACGTATATACGTCAATAGGACGTCGCCACCATCCTACTTCATTCTGGAATCTCCACCGCATACACATTTGTTAAAGTGGTTTTCGGAGTTGGAAGGGAGTATGAAAACTTCCGATCCTAGTCTCTTTAACAATGAATCGTAATTATAACACCACAGCCATTTCAAAAATAGTTTATACATCAAAACCAAAATATCATTTCCGTTTTATATATATCCATTTCCAAAATCTTAGCACTTTCAAATTATAATACTTTAGAAACCAAACACTTGAAATTATTAACAATTTCGAAACATAATACTTTGAAATCATAATACTTCCCACTTAGCCAATTTAAATATTAAAATAGTATTTATAATAAAATTGTTTTCCTCAAGTTTCACAAATTAATTCCGGATCAACTCGAATTTCAAAATTCAAATTTAATCAATTTTCAAATCATTAATTCCAATTTAGCTTCTAAATAAACTATTCAAAATTATATCGATTTCAAATACAGATTTAAACCACAAATAAACCATTTCAAAATATATATTTTAAAGCTTTGAATATTCTAAAATTTCAAAACTAAATGTGATAACTTTATACATCTTAATTAAATTTTATATTATTTAGTTTTGAAATATTTACTTAATAAATTAATGTCATTTAAATAAAACTCAAACTTGAAATATTTATTAATCACTTTAAAGCAACATCAAGTTATAAAATCATATTCTTTGAAATTCTCAAATTCAATAAGTTCCAATTCAATTTTAATTAAATATAATTCTTAACTAGATACATTTTCAAATCAATTTCAAATACATCTTCTCAAACTTAATTTATTAAAAATCATTATAAACTCTATATTAAAATATAATTCAAATAAATATTTAACTATATTATATTTTAATAAGATCAAACATTATTATTAAACTTATTTTATATTAAACAAATTTATATATAGCTTAAATTTAATAATTTAACTATATATATAAAATAATATTTATATAATTTAAAAAGTCAATATTTATTAAACCATATATTTCTTTCCAAAACCATAGAAATCATTTTCAAAATATTTATATATATAGACCACGGTGTCTGTATATATAATTTTCTATCCTATGGTCAAGTGATACGGATATTTATCATTTCAATCCGTAATTTAAATTTATATACGGGTATATATCATTTCAACCCATAATCCCAAATTCAATCCAAATGAAAATCGCTTGGGTCTATCATTTCAACCCATAACGATTTTCTCCTATTCTAAAGTCTGTTCGAGTGTGTATCATTTCAACCCATAGTGAATTCTATATTAAAAGGGAACTTGTAGAGTGATAACAGATATGATAAAAATATGACAGGCATATATCATCAATATAAATAACAGATAATATAAACAACAGGATATGGTGTCATGTCTCATAGGTGAACAGTTATAGATAATAGCATATGTAATAGTTTAAATAACTACGGCAACATATTTCAATTGTCGTTTCAATTGAAATAAAATTTAATAAATACAAGAACGTTGATCATGAGTGATTTCTCACCTTTCAAGGCTAGAGAAAAGATAGACAGTACCGCAGGCTATGATTTGAATTGCGAAATTGACCAATCCAAATGACGTTTTCTGAAGCAAGGCAAGATTGGCATGAAATTCGACGAACAAAGCTGATATATAGATATGGATGAGAACAAATCAGAACTGAAATGATGAAGATAAATGATATAAGTGAACTCATATATATATATATAACTATATAACTATATAACTATATATTTACATCATATTCTAAATTTAAACACATTTTAAATTTACACATATATGTATTAAAAATCATTGTTTTAAATAAAGCACACATAATATAATAAACATATCTACCTAATAAAATTTGAAATAAATACATATATATATATATATATATATATATATATATATAACTTTATATTTTGAAATATATATATACACACACACACACACACATACTCAAAAATGCAACATGCTTACCAACATGTTATATCTTTAATATTAATAATTAAAATAAATATATATACATATGTTAACCAGAATGTATGGGCTATATAACTATCAAAGTATGCATGTACATTATTTTATATTCGAACAGTAAAACTTAGTAACAACTAGTTAATATAACATATATAAATATATATATAAACAATATATATAACCAATCTACTAATCGGGTATGATATCGACTTATATAACTTTAATGTAACAACCAACATACACACACACACACACACACCCCCATGTGCAATGAATATAACTCTTCCTTCCCTTTCAAATAACAGTATACTTAACTTAGCTTAAAATTTTCCAAATACACTTAAAATCTTATAAATGGTATATAACTATAAAACAAACATCGCATAAAAATCAAAGTTTAAATCAAAACAGCAATGCCTAAAATAGAGGAGCCAGCAAAAATCTAATTCTCTGTTTAAAACTTATATATATATATAACTTATATATAAACTCACTTTTATATAAAAGAAGGTTGAAATAGCAACCGTATTCATGCATGAGCCTATACGTAAACATATATATACTACTAACTAATATAATATAAAGTATAAATACCTTTATATTGAACCGTAACATATATAACTACACATATAAACATTAGATATGTAATAACTTATATATTATAGCCCATATCGGATCATGTATACGCATAAACTAATATGTAATACCTATATTTAACTTACATACAGTTATATTCTTAAAACAATATATATAACTAAGACGTAACAGACCTGTAACATATATATATATATATAAATAACCAAACTTTGAAATATTGCCAACTGTTATAATTTTATATGCAAAACAACTTACATATACAACAACAAATATGCCACAGTATACATAATCCTTATAACATATAATACGTATATAATACAACATATTATATAAAAATACAACTTCTCATATAAACTGATTATATACAAAAAGTACAAATCTGGATATACAAACTCCAATTGTGATCATACTGTAAACATAAAATATATGCTTATGTATATGTAAAAACCATCAATTTATACACTATATATATAAATTTATATAAACTGTATAAAGCGAAAGTATAAAACCAAATCATAACCTTAATATACATATGGACTCAAACTGACAGGTACAACTTATACAACTTATATATATTAAGACCAATATACAGGATATATATGCGAAACTGCCATGTACATATATATACTATTTCAGAATCAACTTACCTACTTTCGTATATATATATATATATATATATATATATATATATAAGTAAAAAAGGATGCTAGATTGGAGAAGATTTGGAGGAACAGGAGAACACGGCTTCAAAGCAGGGAAGAGAAGAAGGTGGACGACCTCCGAAATAGAGGAGGCGAGCTGATGGAGATGCGGGCGAGTTGGGTTTATGGTGCAACATGGTGTATGGACTACAATGAGGTCTCAGGTTCAATGGCCGAGTTGATGGCCTTAGTGGAAGTAGCTTTGGTGGAAGGTTCGTGCTTGCCTGGTGATGACAGATGAGGGAAGGTGATGGGTGGAGGGGAAAGAGAGATTGGATGGCGATGTGCATGTCGTCGCTACATGGGTGTAGGCCGAGTCGGTGGTGAATGTGGGGAGGAGATTTTCTGGAGAAGTAGTGAAGGAGACTACCTGGGATATTGGTTTCCAAGCAACGTTTTATATGTAAACTTAGTTTTCTCTGAACCAAGATTAATGAAGAGGAGAGAAGAAATGGGAGCAAAAGTAAATGAACGAATGAAAAAAAATATATTGAACTGGTTGTAAACAGAAGGTCATGACTGTTTGGTTTGAGGAATACTAAAAGTTCATGGATATTTGATTCAAGTTGGATAACGAATAATCACCTGAAATCTAAAAGGCTCGGTTGCGGAATCAATATACGCTAACCATTCCGCAGATTGCACCGCACACCGATCTTCGAAATAAAGAAATGAATATATTGCAGAGATCAGCACGATGAGACGATCAAAAAGGTATGCAGATATCAGTGGTATAATCATCCTATCAAAAGTCGATAATCGGTACCAAAAATGCTGTTAATTTGCCAAAAATAAGATAAACGAAGCAATAACAGTCAAAATTTTGAGAAACGAAATATTTCGTCTCACTCAGAAGATGATTTACAAATATTATTGAAAAATATTCATCTTTGGAAAACATTTGTATTATCATCATATATTAACTTATATAAATTGAAATAAATTACACAAGAAAATAAATTCCTTATTATCCGATGAAAATTTTCCGGTTGCTATGTTAAAATAGACGTATTTTAAATATCAAATTTTTATTTCAAATTTTTTTATTGTTTAAAATTTCAAAAAAATTTCAATTTAAATATATTAATTAAAACAAATAAAATTATTAAAATTTTACGGGTCATGACACTCTCCCCCACTCATGACTTTTCGTCCCCTAAAAGGAAGGAAGTAGGAGAATGGAAACAACCAGAAAGAAAATAAATTGAAAAAATAAATAAACAATTAACGTAAACCATATAAATTTCAATTAAAATTAATATTCAATAATTGATCTTAAATTTCATGGTATTTCATTAAGTTGATTTAATTTCAATTTATTAGTATTTGATTCAAAAATGTTTTTTTCAAAACAAAATTTAATTTATCTCAATTATTATTCAGTTAACTTGTTATTCTGTTTATCTCTAATAACATTTTTATAATCAAAATTTAAGAATATAATATTATTATAATTACTCGAATTATATTTATAAAATCATTTTATATTATATACTATCCAATTACATATTCAATCTTCTGGATAATTTAGGTAAGTTACATTAAAATGTAATTGGTTATGCAAGTAAAATTTCCCAATTCAATTATTACAAGTTTAAATATTTATTCAAAATCTTAGTTTCATTTTATAATGAAATCATCTCTTTTAAAAAACTTAAGAATTAAATTTCCGATTTCATTTCAAACTATTTAGAGATAAATATACAAATATATATATATATATATATATATATATATATGTAAGTCAAATCAAATTTATATTATAAACCAAGTCATACTTCAACAGTTCAAATCAATTCAATTTCCAACATAATAGTGTAACAAGGCTACAAAATGATCTCTCCACTTCGAAACTCGAAAATGAATGACGATGATGCGGCCGCCATCACCGAAATTATTTTCCAGCGACAAAGAGAAGTGCATTGATTTTAAACATTTTAAAATTCTTTGGAAACAATTTCTATCTGAAAATACTTTAAGTAGTATACACTTTAAAACCTAAAAGTCAAAGTTTGAAATCACCGAAAATCAATTCTCAAATTCTCCATTACATTCTTTTAAATTTCCGAATCAAATTATAATCCATATTTTATAATTTCCATTTATTAATATCATTTGGTGGTCAAAGACTTCCAAATAATAAATCAAATATTATCATTATAACAATCAATTCATTTAATAATTCAATTTCCGAAAAGCTGTACTTATATATATAATATAATCTTACAAACTTTATTTAATTTACCAAATTTGAAAACAGTATTGTGTCAGTTTGCTCTATTCAAGTGTTTGGAAATCTAATCGATAGCGTTGATCAGACGAATCGATCGAAAATCCAAATCAACATCAACAACTCAAACAACACAATATACATATATATATATATATAACATTTTTAATATTAATTTGCAAATACACTTCCTCGCTTGACGAAACAAGAATGGATTTCAAAGCAAGGATAGAGATTCAAATTTGATGTACTCAAATTAAAGAGAACTTTGATTCGAAGATAGGTTTGAAACAAAGATAAGATGATTAAATAACAAAATAGGAAGACGGATAAGTTTATATAAATCGCGGACAACCTCAACCGGGACAACCGTGACTTCAATAATAAGATCCATGTAGAATTCCGAGGCAAATCGGCATCAGATCATAAGAGATTGGATTCGAGCAAGGCAAAAGATAACAGCATCGTAAACCGAGGATATAGAAATCTTCGGTAAATCAATGCCTATTGTAAAGGAGTTTTACACCTTTACAAATCGTTCGAAGATTGGCGAGACTGCCGATTTATTATAGAGATTGTTTGAAGTGGAGTTATGGGATACTCCAGAATATGAACAGGGAGAGATAAGGATGGATTTTGGAACTTCCAAAATTCAAAGGAAACAGAGTCAAAGAGGAAGGGATTTAATCTCAAACGGAAGTGATTCCATAATTAAATTTACCCTATATGTTGAGTTTGCCAAAAATCAAAGCTCTAATACGAAATGTAACATCCCGATATTTTCAACCATTCGCATCGACACATGCCGGAATTGAATTGCTCAAAATACAAGAGTGTTAATTTATATTTGAAAAAACTCAGCATATATAGTAAATAAAATAATAATGGAATCACGGACACAAAGTAATATAACAATAATGCAGCGGAAACTAAGGATAGTAGTTCATGAGGCTACTATGTACATAATAGAGTTAAATAAGATACAACAAAAGTGTCGAATACCATAGTCAAATACAATATCAGAATACATCACTAGAATCAACTGAATTTCTGAAAGCTAGATAGATAGCTGGATCTCCAAGCGAAGCTCCAACTCCAGAAGTGAGTCTCAAAAGCTAAACCACTCAGTCTGACTCGAGCGTAAAGCAAAACACAAAACACTCGAGTCAGGATTAACATTCTTATATCAATAAATTCAACTTAAGTGAAATAACAACTGAAATACAAGTAACTCAAAGGATGTTTGGGATAACCATCTTCTAAGGATCCGTTACACTATCTACTATGCATAATATACGCTATTATAATAATGTATAAAGTAAAGTATAATATATTTTAAAAGGAGCGTTAAGGCGTTACCCATATCCCCCATAACACATTTATAGTGCCAACAGTCTATACAGTACCGTCGTACCTCTAGATCGGGAGGCTACCACAAACACAAATCAAACTCGAACAAGGCGCGCTAGGGTAGGTGACATGGCACAACTAGGCAATTGCAGGGTAGATATACCAATTACGCATCCGGGCTAGTGGTAACACATAGCCGCAGCTACCGCCCACCTCGAGCCACACCCCCAAATAAAAAGCAAAAGTGGCCACCAAATCAATAACAAAGTCAGAATATAATATCGAAGGAGTGTGCCCGATCAGAGGAGCTACCTCATTGGTCCGAGAATTGCTGCTGTTTTAGCCACCTTATGCCAACCCACGGGAGTCAGGTCCACGTATATACCTCAATAGGACGTCGCCACTATCCTACTTCATTCTGGAATCTCCATCGCTAACACGGTTGTTAAAGTGGTTTTTGGAGTTGGTAGAGAGTATGACAACTTACGATCCCGGTATCTTTAATAGCCAAACGTTATTATAACACCGCGGTCATTTCAAAAATAGTTCATACTTCAAAACCAAAATATCATTGCCTTTTCAAAACCAAATGCGATATCATTACTGTTTCATATATATCCATTTCCAAAATCTTAGCACTTTCAAAGTTATAATACTTTAGAAACCAAGCACATGAAATTATAACAATTTCAAAATATAATACTTTGAAATCATAATACTTCCCACTTAACCGATTTAAATATCAAAATAGTATATCTAATAAAATTGTTTTCCTCAAGTTTCACAAATTAATTCCGGATCAACTCGAATTCCAAATTTCAAACTTAATCAATTTACAAATCATTAATTCCAATTTATCTTTTAAATAAACCATTAAAAATTATATTGATTTCAAATAAAGATTTAAACCACAAATAAACCATTTCAAAATATATATTTCAAAACTATAAATATTCTAAAATTTCAAAACTAAATGTGATAATTTTATATATCTTAATTAAATTTTCTATTATTTAGTTTTGAAATATTTACTTAATAAATTAATGTCATTTAAATAAAAATCAAACTTAAAATATTTGTTAATCACTTTAAGCCTACGTCAAGTTATAAAATCATATCCTTTAAAATTCTCAAATTCAATAAGTTCCAAATCGATTTTAATTAATTATAATTCTTAATTAAATACATTCTCAAATCAATTTCAAATCCATTCTCTCAACCTTAATTTATTAAAAATCATTATAAATTCTATATTAAAATATAATTTAAATACTTAACCATATTATATTTTAATAAGATCAAACTTTATTATTAAACTTATTTTATATTAAACAAATTTATACATAGCTTAAATTTAAGAATTTAACTATATATAAAATAATATTTATATAATTTCAAAAATCAATATTTATTAAACCATATATTTCTTTCCAAAACCATAGAATCAATTTCAAAATATTTATATATAGACCACGATGTCTGTATATAATTCTCTATCCTATGCTCAAGTGATACAGATATTTATCATTTCAGTCCGTAATTTATATTTATATACGGGTATATATCATTTCAACCCGCAATCCCAAATTCAATCCAAATGAAATCGCTTGGGTCTATCATTTCAACCCATAATGATTTTCTCTTATTCTAAAGTCCATTAGAGTATGTATCATTTCAATCCATAGTGAATTCTATACTAATAGGGAACTTGCAGAGTGATAATAGATATGATAACAGTATGACAGGCATATATCATCAATATAAATAACAGATAATATAAACAATAGGATATGGTGTCATATTCCACAGGTGAACAGTTACGGATAATAGCATTTATAACAATTTAAATAGCTATAGTAGCATATTTCAATTGTCGTTTCAGTTGAAATCAAATTTAATAAATATAAGAACGTTAATCATGAGTGATTGCTCACCTTCCGAGGCTAGAGAAAAGATAGAAAACAACGTAGGCTACGATGTGAATTGCGAAATTGACCAATTCAAATGACGATTTCTGAAGCAAGGCAAGATTGGCACGAAATTCGACGAACAAAGCTGATATATAGATATTGATGAGGAGAAAATCAGGAACTGAACCGATGAAGATAAATGTCACGATCCGAAATTCAAAATCGACATCAAGTACCTCACTTGTGCTTGACTGCCGGAGATTCAAACGTTGAACTCCAGTTCGGTGGAGCTTATAACAACATTAGATGAATATGAACAACGGAAACAAAAATGATTTCATTCATCACAACACAGATACAACATGGATATATCATTTAATACAATATCATCAGAGTGCTATACATGATACAACAACAGATAATAATACCACAGCAGAACCACTATAAAGCTATAATAACTTCAATAGATTCTTCAAAAGAAAGAGAGCGAGTCCAGCATAAGCACCTTCAACTTCAATAAGGACGTCCAAAAGATT
The DNA here is from genome assembly GCA_030765085.1 of Allium cepa. Lineage (NCBI taxonomy): Eukaryota > Viridiplantae > Streptophyta > Magnoliopsida > Asparagales > Amaryllidaceae > Allium > Allium cepa. The sequence goes on along the minus strand of CM060944.1, from coordinate 381,071,432 downwards.
TCCAAACCAAAAGCTTCCAAAATATGACAGCTTCCAAAAGACTTTTAAATCCAAGCTAGCTCCAAAACACGGATAACCTGCTTCTAGGCTACCCGTGTGGAAAAATATAGGCACCTAGAGTTTAGGAAGGGGACAATAAACGCCTGGTCATTCAAGGGACAAGTATGAGTAAACAAAAACAATTATTTGTATAAAAACAATATATAAAAGAAAATCCGTTCATGCTTTTGGAAAATGAAACAACCATATGGCCTCCCGCCACACACACAATGCAATCGCACAATTAGAGGAGATTTCTCCTTATGATAGTCAAACATGCTTGATACGAGAAAATTCTTTTTGATATTATTATTAGTATATAGTGCAGAAAACATTTCGAAAGTATAATATTTATCTTAGACAACATACAAAATTTCATGGTATGCTTACTATAGCTATCATGTTTTATGGCAGGTTACTGCCACGCTGCATGGCATGTTATACAACTAAAACCGTACAGGGCTCGTATTGTTATGTTTGGATTTACAACAAATGGTCAGGCTAAGGAACTTCCTACATTGAATGGGTATGCCTCTGGAAGGATGCCCGAGAACCTAATCGGATCTCTGCCAACACAAGGCTGGTTTACCTCTGTAACTAGGTAACTACTGACACGAGTATGTCATCCCCCGGTCGTAACCGACCTTTATCAAGGACCCTCAACACCAACAACCACAAAGAAAATTATCTAGGCTCCATACCAGAATACGAATTATTATCCAAAAGGAAATTCACATACCCTAAAGGGCACGACCCTCATAACCTTGCTGCATTTATTCCTGTTTCGACCATTTCCGGGGTGTGTAGTTCGATGAAGTCTCAATCCACAAAGCTACGCTTTTCAAAAAAGCCATGCTTTGATCAACAAATGATCAGCACTCAGCATGCCGCACTACCAAATTGGGAGTATATCACTAATAACCATCAATTACATAACGTCTGAGCTCGTACGTCTTAGAGAAGGGTGTTAAGCTAAGAGAATAAATTTTCCGCCACCAAACATAAATGTATTTGATAGAACTCATCTTTATGTCTCAAAGTGTAATGTCAGACATACAACCATACAAGTCCATCCCGGATCTAAATGGAACCGAAAGAACTTCGTCCAATAAAGGAAGAAGCCCTTACAATCCGTGAATCCTCAATCCTGATTGGACTCCCCACAACAATATAGAGATTTCTGTACCGTAGAAACTCAGTGCAGAGACAATCGACTGGTAATCCTTTCATTCTGGAAGATACCCTGTCTTCACCACCTTCTTCAAATGCACTCCAACTCGTCATATCATTATTCGGAATGGGTTTTATGACACAAATTCCTCTACCGACTAATCTGAATAATGCGCGCTTATTTTTAAAACACGTGGATACACAAGTCACAAAGATAATTTAGATTCGATGTGGGATCCGACTCCCTGTCGCATAGAAATTCAAATGCCATTTAAATCAGCAGTTTTCACGTTCACACAAAAATATATCACAAATATCACAGATTAAGTCACAGCAATTCACATCACAAAGTATCACAATCACAATCAGAGGTATCAACCAATTCAAGGCATTCAATAATAATCCATCATCTACAAGTAAGATGAATTAATCAAGTAATTATAATTAATTAATCACATAATCAATTTCATTAATTATCTTTAATTAATTATTAATTATCCTTCATAAATTAATTAATCGTTAATTATTAATTAATTAATCTTAGTCACTTTCATTAATTAAATATTTCTTAATTAATTAAATTAATTAATTAATCCTTAATTATAAATTAATGGGCCTTAAATTAATAATTAATTAACCTTTATTTAATTATTCTTTACTTATTAAGTAATTATAAATCATTTATCTTAATTAATCATTTAATTATTAATAAAATCATTAATTAATAACCCTCATAATTAATCATCATTAACATAAGAGGTTAAGGTTAATTAAGAATTAAAAACAATATTTCATCTTAATTTACTTTTAATGACATTATTTATTTAAAATAAATTAAGAATTAATTAATAAATAATGTAAAAAAATTTAATAAATTAAACTTAATTACTTTTGAAATGATTTACTTTTAAAACCTTAAATAATATCATTATTTAAAAGAACAAGTCAGCATGTTTTAAATTTGAATTTTTTTTAATTTTTAAAACTATTTTATATTAACCTGATACTGACTCGAGCGCTACCCCAAGCCAACACTAAAATTCCCCGAGACTCCCCCGAGTAAAACCCCTCCCTTTTTCTTTTATACTTTGTTTTTATTTTTTTCTTTAAAACGTAAAACATTTTTATCTCTTGTAAACACCTGAGCCCAATCTCGAGCCAGTACCTTAACTCCCCGAAGACAACTTCGAGTCACAAGCTTTTTTCCCCAAACCTAAATCACTGACACGAACATGACACCATGCATTTGTACAATCGATCTGGCCCCCTCCGATCGATGCTCCGACCTACCACACATCGGCGACGACCTACACGAGTCTCAAGAATGCCCAAAAATCCAAGACGAAGCCGAACTTATGATTGAGCTATACGACCTATTCTGGAACAAAAATGATCGTCAAAGAACGCATTGTTCTGACTCCACAGGCCACCAGAAATGTCGAAACTCCGGCCAGAGCTTTGCCTACCTCTCTACTTTCGATTGCCACCGGTCTGATCAACTCCAGTGCGACAATGAAGGGGCAGCAACACAAAATCCGACCATGACTAACAAGCAGGTTTAAACTCTAAAAAGTTGTCGTCCAACCACGGTGGTGTATAATTCCACCCACCATTTTTACCGACACCACTGGCCTCCTCACCAACTTCACCAGCGATCCCGAAGTCCAAGAACTCTCCGATCACTAGAATTTTGTCAAAACCCATTTTACGTTCAACTTACAAATTCTCGAAATTTACTAAGTTAAAATTCATGAATTTTATTTTAAAAATATTGGTTTTCGATGTCGAACCCAGTAATGTAGATGAATCAAAAAATCATGAGATTCGAATTAATCATGTTTTATAAAATTTTCACTGTATATTCAAATTTCCGGTTATACTCAAATTTATTCTCCTTAAAAATATTTTTTAGACCTAGTTCTTGGTGATACTAACAAACTTTGTTTAGATCTTAAGGCCTAACATGGATTGGAGATGATGAATTTGATTTTTAAAACAGATTTTTGAGTCCTCTAACTAAACAGAGGAAATATTGCCTGTATATCGGACATGCACACATATGTATATACATTTTTGTATACATATAACATATTTTCACATATTCAAACCATTTTCCAGCTTTACTTCACAAAACAACAGGAAATAGATTAAATTATCAAGAGTTCACTCACAAATTTATGTTGCACAGGGAAGAAGCCTATATGTTTGCTTTTAGAAAACTGGAAAATGGAAGTTGATTGTTTGAAAAATGGATCTTGAATGTTTGATTTGCTTATTGTTGATTTTTGATCTTGAAACTGGAATTGTTGAATTGATAGCTTGCTTGAATCTGAACTGGCTTATTGATCTGGGTGAAGTTGTAGTTTAATTTGTAGTTTAATTTTTCTTTTGATTTTTCGTTTTTCCTGGTTTGAGTTTTACAGATTTCTCTTTTTCTTCTTTGAAGTTTGAAAGTGATAAAAGAAATGAGAGGGAGAGGAAAAAGAGTATATAACCCGATCTATTTTATTTTATTAAAATGAAAAGAAGAAAATAAAAATTAGGACACTTGTCTTAATTCACGTTAAAATTTATTACACTTATTAATTTCCTTTATCATTGACATACATTTGTAATTTTGCACGCTTTCATATCTTTTATATAATTTATATATCACGTTATATATAATTTATATTTCATATGTATATGTTTTAATACATTTCCTTGTTTAAATATTTATACAATCATAAAAGAAAGTGGTTTAAAATTAAGTCATAACTAATAAAAAATCACATATATATTATTTTTAATCCCATTTATTTTCAAGTTATTTATTTTTAAATTTTAAATTCAAATACAAATTACAATCTATTCCTATCAACACTTATCTTATTTATTTTTGAAAATTTCAAATTAATTCTAAAATTTTATATTAAGTTTCTAAATTAAATTTGTTTTAAAAACGAGATCGTTATAGATTCCCCGCTTAAGAAAATTTCATCCTTGAAATTTGAAAGAGAGAGAGAGACAAACAAAGAATATATGAATACATATAAAAAGATAGAGAAATGTCTTACCAGATTAAGCCAGAATATCCACTCTGCAATTGGGATAGGACTTTTACATGTTATCCTCTGTTTCCCAAGTACAGTCATTTGGATTACCACTCCATTGAACTTCTACCAGTTTCACCATTTTATTCAACTGCTTTTCATCTCGATAAATGATCTTTAACAGTTCTCTCTTTACCGCCATATTTGGTGTGATCTCCAAATCCTCTTGAGTGGCCTCTTCAATGATATAGTCTAGATCGTGCACATTTTTCCAAAGGCGTGAAACATGAAACACATTGTGTATGCCAAATAAACAGTTAGGTAACTGCACTCGATAGGCCAAAGGACCGATCCTTTCTAGTATAGGAAAAGGACCAATATATCGTGGTGCCAGCTTACCAGTCTTTCCAAATCTCAACACTCCCCACATTGGAGAAACTTTTAGGAAAACAGATTCTCCAACCTGGAATTCTAAATCTCTTCTCCTGAGATCAGGATAACTTTTCTGACGACTTTGAGCCGTTTTCAACTTCTTTTGAATAAAATCAACATTTTCAGTAGCTTCCTTTATCATATCTGGTCCAAGGACGAGTCTATCACCTGACTCAATCCAACATGCATGTGATCGATACGGAGGCCCATATAATGCTTCGAAAGGAGCCATTTCGATACTGGCCTGATAACTATTATTATATGAAAATTCAACCAGATGCAAATGATCCTCCCATGAACCACCAAAGTCAAGAATACAAGCAAGCTAAAGGTCTTCTAAGATTCGATTTATCCTTTTCGTTTGCCCATCAGACTGCATGTGGTAAGTAGTACTGAAGTTCTATTTGGTTCCTAATGCGTCTTGAAATGCCTCTGAAAATCTGCTAGTCAAGATCGGGTCACGATTACTCACCATACTCCTCGGTATACCATCGAGACGAGCAATTTCTTTCATGTACAATTTTGCTAAACTTGCTGCTGTTCGGGTAGATTTCACTGGGATAAAGTGGGAAGTTTTAGTCAAACGATCCACGATAACCCAAATCGCTTCATTACCTTTTCGAGTTCATGACAACCAGTCTATGAAATCCATAGACACTCGATCCCATTTCCACTTAGGCACCTCCAATGGTTGGAGTAAACCCGCCATCTTCTTTTGATCACTTTTAATTTGCCGACAAGTAGCACAACGACTGACATAAATAGAATTATCTCTCTTCAATGTTTTCCACCATAAAGTTCTTTTGATATCTCGATACATCTTATTAACTCCTGGATGGATAGTAAGCTTGGACTTGTGACACTCGTTCAACACTTCTCGTTTAAGATCGGGGATGTCTGGGACACAAATCCTGCCTTTCAGTCTTATAATTCCATTATTATCGATTCCAAAGCTGGAATCTTCACCTTGACATATTCTTTTATAAATTTCTCAAAGAAGCTGGTCTTCTTTATGCTTATTGGCGATTTTCTCAAGAAGAGTAGGAGTGACAACAAGATAAGCAAGGAAAGCATGCCTTCTACTCAAAGCATAGACTACCACGTTGGCTTTTCTGGGTGTATACTGAATATCTAGGTCGTATGACGCTAGAAATTCCAACCAACGTTGTTGCCTTAAATTCAAATCCTCCTGGGTAAAGAGATACTTCAGAGATTTGTGATTGGTGAATAATTCAAATTTTTCACCTAAAACAAGGAGGGTTTATTAAGTATATTTTAAGTTAAGTTAATTTTAAATTTTTAGGATAGCTGAAAAATATTTTTACCCAGAAGATAATGACGCCAGATTTTCAAAGCAAAGATAACAGCCATAAGTTCGAGATCGTGAGTTGGGTAGTTTTTCTCATGTGGACGCAATTGTCTACTCGCGTAGGCAATCACCTTACCATTTTGCATTAGCACAACACCCACACCTCCACCACATGCATCTATATAAATAGATAAGCCTAGATTCCCATTAATAATAGCGAGAACGGGAGCACTGGTCAATCTTCTCTTCAACTCCTGGAATGCTCATCACATTTCGGAGTCCAATCAAACTTGGCATTTTTCATAGTTAGCCTAGTCAACGGACTGGCCAACTTGGAGAAATCCTGGACAAATTTTCTGTAATACCCGGCTAATCCCAAAAAACTTCGAACTTTTTTTGGAGTTGTGGGTTGCTTCTAATCCAGGATAGCAGAATCTTGGCCACGTCTATAGAAATTCCCTCTTCGATAACAATACGTCCGAGAAATCTAACTTCCTTGACTCAAAAATGACAAATAGAAAATTTAGCAAATAGAATGTTCCTCCTCAATATTTCCAAAACAATTCTCAAGTGTTGAGCATGTTCTTCTTCGGTTTTGGAATAGATCAGAATATCGTCAGTAAACATAAGAACAAATTTATTCAATACTTCTCGAAAAAATCAAGTCATTAAGTCTATGAAGTATGTGGGAGCATTGGTTAGTCCGAAGCTATTAAGTGAATATAGTCTTCAGCAATTCGCAATTGATGGAATCCCTGGGCTAGATCCATCTTAGAAAAGAATCGAGCGCCATGCAACTGATCGAATAAGTCGTCGATTCTAGGCAAAGGAAATTTGTTTTTAAGTGTTAATTTATTGAGATCGTGGTAGTCCACTCACAATCTCAAGGACTTGTCAGACTTGGCTACAAAGACAACAACTGAACCCCAACTGGAAACACTGGTATGTATTAATCCTTTCTCCAGCAAATCCCGAGTTTGCTAGACTAATTCTATTCTTTCCCTAGGTGCCATCCTGTGACTTGCATGAATGATAGGACGAGCATATCACTTCTGAATTCAATTTCCCTATGTGGAGGCAAAGATTTAACCTCTTCAAATTCGTCGGGAAATTCCCGGACAATAGATGTAGATTCCAAACTAGGTTCGGGATACCCCAAAGTATACCATCAATTTATCTCTTAGGACTTGGATCCTCACAAGAGATTTCGATAAAATTCCCAAGTTTTGTTTTGATTGAAATAGTTCGATTGTTCCAATCTAATTTGGATTCGTATTTCGTTAACCAATTCATTCCGAGTAAGATTTTAAATTCATTAAAGTCAAGAACGAAAAGATTTATGGGAAATTGATGACAAGAATATGAGATAGGAACCTTTCTACAGTATAGACAAAGATTTTTAGGGTCACCAACTGGATTCTTCACACAAATGGTTTCGTCGATAAATTCAGGTTCAAGTTTTAATTCGTTTACAGTTTGTTGGGAGATAAAGCTATGCATGGCTCCAGTATCGAACAAAACCCTAACAACTCTATCATAAATAATAAGGTTACCTTATAAAACTCCTTTTCCTTTGTCCGCCTTTGAAGTTAAGGGGTCATCTTTGATCGCATACACTTTCGCTACTTGAGGTTGCTTCATTTTTGGCAAATCTTTAACTACGTATCCAAGTTTACGAAAGTAATAGCATTCCATGGTTCCCTGAATTGTCTTCATAGGTTTTTCTTTCTTAACTTGTTTCTTTGGCTTCTTACAACTGTTTGAGTAATGGCCTTTCTCCCGACAGTTGTAACAAGTAATATCCCTTGCCTGGTTTTCCTGATTGTTCTTCTTCTCTTTACCTTGATACGGTTTCTTCCCTCCGAACTTCCTTTTCTTCCAATTTGGATTTCTTGTACTTCCTTTCTCTTCTAGAACTTCCTGCTTATCCAGGGTAGCATATCTATAACCCATATCTACCAGATCAGAAAAAGACTCCTTCACGTGGGCTATCATTCTCTCAACTTCTTATTCATTCCACGAATAAATCATTCATTCTTCTTCAAAGGTGTATTTACCAGCTTTGGATCAAACCGAGATAACTCATTGAAGTTGTTCAAGTATTCTTCAAACAATAAACTTCCCTGCTTCAAATCAGTGAACTCCTAGTACATTCTAGAGCTACTAGTAGACGGCATATAACGTTTCTCAAACACTTCTTTGAATCGACCCCAAGTGAATTAATCCTTCGGCTCATTCACTGTAATAGTCTCCTACCAGGCTAGAGCTTCCTTTTGGAGTTTCCAAGAAGCGATCAATCTCATCTGGTCGTCCTCCAACTTTAATCCTCTAAAAATTCTTTTACACGATCAAATCCAGGCTTGTGCTCCAATAATAGACTCCTTGCATGTGAATGGCTTTCCACCAGGTCTAAAAAACTTCGATATAAATCAGCCAGATTCGACTGAGGTTGAGTGGGAATAGCTTCTTCCGTTGTTGTAGGGACTTGACCAGTTGTAGTGGTATTTCCCCGTCCCCTACCTCGACCACTTCTATTACTCATTCTCACTATCTATAAATAGTAAGAAAAATTGATTTAGACGATACAGACGAGATATCTTAGGGATATACTCATTCTAAGGTATTTCTAACCCTATCTCTAACGAGTCACCTAATGTGCTATACTGCATAGCCAAAGTTCATACTCAACCTTTAGCTCTGATACCACTTGTCACGACCCGAAATTCAGCATTCAAAAATCGACATCAAATACCACACTTGTATTTGACTGCCGGAGATTCAAACGTTGAGCTCCAGTTTAGTAGAGCTTATAATAACATTAGATGAATATAAATAGCGGAAATAAAAAATGATTTTATTTATCACAACCCAGATATAATATATCACTTGATACAATGTCATCAGAGTGCTACACATGATACAACAATAGATAATAATACCACAGCGGAACCACATTAAAGCTACAATAACTTCAATAGAACCTTCAAAAGAAAGAGAGCGAGAATCCAGCATAAGCACCTTCAACTTCAATAAGGACTTCCAAAATATTTCCAAACCAAAAGCTTTCAAAATCCGACATCTTCCAAAAGACTTTTAAATCCAAGCAAGCTCCAAAACATAGATAACCTACTTTTAGGCTGCCCGTGTGGAAAATTATGGGCACCCAAAGTTTAGAAGGGAATAATAAACTCTGGGTCAAGCATGGGACTGGTATGAGTAAAAAAAAAATAGTTATTTGTATAAAAACAATTTATAAAAGAAAATCCGTTCATGCTTTTGGAAAATGAAACTACCATAAGGTCTCCCGCCACACACACAATGCAATCGCACAATTGGAGGAGATTTCTCCTTATGATAGTCAAACATGCTTGATACGATAAAATTCTTCTTGATATTATTATTAGTGCATAGTGTAGAAAACATTTCGAAAGTATAGTATTAATCTTAGCCAGCATACTACATTTCATGGTATGCCTACTATAGCTACCATGTTTTATGCCATGTTACGGCCACACTGCATGGTAGGTTATAGAACTAAAACCGTACATGGCTCGTATTGTTTTGTTTGGATTTCCAACAAATGGTCAGGCTAAGGAACTTCCTACACCGAATGGGTACGCCACTAGAGGGATGCCCTGAGAACCTAACCGGATCTCTACCAACACAAGGCCAGCTTACCTCTGTAACTAGGTAACTACTGACACGAATATGCCATCCCCTACTCGTAACCGACCTTTATTGAGGTCCCTCAATACCAACAACCTCAAAGCAAATTATCTGGGCTCCATACCAGAATACCACTTATTATCGAGAAGGAAATGCACATACACTAAAGGGCACGACCCTCATAACCTTGCTTCATATATTCTTGTTTCGACAATTTCCGAGGTGTGAGGTTCGATGAAGTCTCATCCCACAAAGCTACACTTTTCACAAAAGTCATGCTTTTATCAACAAATGATCAGCACTCAGCATGCCACACTACTAAATTAGGAGTATATCACTAATAACCATCACCTACATAACCTCTGAGCTCGTATGTCTCAGAGAAGGGTCTTAAGCTAAGAGAATAAATTATCCGCCACCAAACAGAAATGTATTTGATAGAAATCAGCTTTATATCTCAAAGTGTAATATCATACATACAACCATACAAGTCCATCCTGTGTCTGAATGGAACCGAAGGCACTTCGTCCAATAAAGGAAGAAGCCCTTGCAATCTCGGAATCCACAATCCTGATCGGACTCCCTATCACAATATGGAGATCTCTATACCGGAGCAACTCAGTGTAGAGACAATCGACTGGCAATCCATTCCTTCTCAAAGATACCCAATTTTCAACATCATCTTCAAATGCACTCCCATTCGTCGTATCTTTATTCGAAATGGGTTTTATGACACGAAGTCCTCTCTCGGCTAATCCGAATATTGAGCGCTTATTTTTAAAACATGTGGATACATAAGTCACAAAGATTCACCATTTAGATTCGATGTGGGTTTCAGATAACCATTTGGAATCCGACCCCCTGTCGCATCGAAATTCAAATGTCGTTTATAGGTTAACAGTTTTCGCATTCACACGGAAATATATCACAAATATCATAGACCAGTTCACAGCAATTCACATCACAAAGTATCACAATCACATATCATAGGTATCAACCAATTCAAGGCATTTAATAATAATCCATCTACAAGTAAGATGAATTAATCGTGTGATTATAATTAATTAATCACACAATCATTTTCATTAATTATCTTTAATTATTGATTAATTATCTTTAATCATAAATTAATTAATCCTTAATTATTAATTAATTAATCTTAATCACTTTCATAATTAAATATTTCTTAATTAATTGCATTAATTAATTAATCCTTAATTATAAACTAATTAGCCTTGAATTAATAATTAATTAACCTTTACTTAATTATTCTTTACTTATTAAGTAATTATAAATTATTCATCTTAATTAATCATTTAATTATTATTAAAATCTTTAATTGATAACCCTCATAATTAATCATCATTAACAAAAGAGATTAAGGTTAATTACGAATTAAAAACAATATTTCATCTTAATTTACTTTTAATTACATTATTTATTTAAAATAAATTAAGAATTAATTAATAAATAATGTCACAAAATTTAATAAATTAAACTTAATTACTTTTGAAATGATTTACTTTTAAAACCTTAAATAATATCATTATTTAAAAGAACAAGTCAACATGTTCTAATTTTAATTTGGTTTTTTTTTTAAAATTTTTAAAATTGTTTTTATATTAACTCGAGACTGACTCAAGCGCTACCCCGAGCCAACACTGCAATTCCCCGAGACTTCCCTCGAGTAAAACCCCTCCCCTTTTCTTTTATGCTTTTTTTTATTTTTCTCTTAAAAACTTAAAACATTTTTATCTCGTGTAAACACCTAAGCCCAATCTCGAACCAGTACCTTAACTCCACGAAGACAACTTTGAGTCACAACCTTTCTCCCCCAGGCCCAAATCACTAACAAGAACTCGACACCGTGCACGTGCATAGTCGATCTTGCCACCTTCTATCAGTGCTTCGACCTTCCACACATCGGCGACGACCTACACGAGTCTCACGAACACCCAGAAATCCAAGACAACGTCGAACTTGCGATTGAACTATACGACCCATTCTGGAACAAAAATGATCGTCAAAGAATGCCTCATTCCGACTCCATAAGCCACCAAAAACGTCGAGACTCCGGCCAAAGCTTCGCCTACCTCTCCACTTTCGATTGCCACCGGTGCGATCGACTCCGGTTCGACGATGAAGCGGCAGCAACGCAAAATTCGAACATGACTAACATGTAGGTTTAAACCCTAAAAAGTTGTCGTTCGACCACCATGGTGGTGTATAATTCCACCCACCATTTTTGCCGACACCATTGGCCTCCTCGCCAACTTCACCAGCGACCCTGAAGTCCAAGAACTCTCCGATCACCAGAATTTTGTCAAAACCCATTTTACGTTCAACTTACAAATTCTCGCAATTTACTAAGTTAAAAATTGTGAATTCTGTTTTAAAAATGATGGTTTTCGATGTCGAACCCGGTGATGTAGATGAATCAAAAGAATATGAGATTCAAGTTAATCATGTTTTTTAAAATTTTCATTGTATATTTAAATTTCTAGTTATACTCGAATTTTTTCTCCTTAAAAATATTTTTTAGAGATGGTTCTTGGTGATACAAACAAACTTTGTTTAGATCTTAAGGCCTAACATGGATTGGAGATGAAGAATTTGATTTTTAAAATAGATTTTTGAGTCCTGTGACCAAATAAAGGAAATATTGCTTGTATGTCAGACATGCACACATATGTATATACATTTTTGTATACATACAACATATTTTCACATATTCAAACCATCTTACCAGCTTTACTTCACTAAACAACAGGAAATAGATTAAATTATCAAGAGTTTACTCACCAATTTATGTTGCACAGGGAAGAAGCCTGTATGTTTGCTTTTAGAAAACTGGAAACTGGAAGTTGATTGTTAGAAAACTGGATTCTTGAATGTTTGATTTGCTTACTGTTGATGTTTGATCTTGAAACTGGAATTGTCGAATTGATAGCTTGCTTGAATCTAAACTGAATTGATGATCATGGTCAAGTTGTAGTTGAATTTGTATTTTAAATTTTCTTTTGATTTTTCTTTTTTCCTGTTTTGAGTTTTACAAGTTTCTTTTTTTTTTCTTTGACGTTTGAAAGTGATAAAAGAAATGAGAGGGAGAGGAGAAAGAGTACATAACTTGATTTATTTTCTTTTATAAAAATGAAAGAAGAAAATAAAAATTAGGACATTTGTCTTAATTCACGATAAAATTGATCAAACTTGTTAATTTCCTTTATCATTGACTTACATTTGTAATTTTGCATGTTTTCATGACTTTTATATAATTTATATTTACATTATATTTAGTTTATATTTTATATGTATATTTTTTAATACATTTCCTTATTTAAATATTTATACAATCATAAAAGAAAGTAGTTTAAAATTAAATCATACACTAATAAAAAATCACATATATATTATTTTTAATCCCATATATTTTCAAGATATTTACTTTTAAATTTTAGATTCAAATTCAAATTCAAATCTATTCCTTTCAACACTTATCTCATTTATTTTCTAAAATTTCAAATTAATTCCCAAATTTTATATTAATTTTCTAAATTAAATTTGTTTTAAAAATGGGATCGTTACAATAAATGATATAACTGAACTCATATATATAAATATATAACTATATAAACATATATTTACATCATATTCTAAACTTAAACACGTTTTAAATTTAAATATATATGTATTAAAAATCATTGCTTTAAATAAAGCACACATAACAAAATAAACATATCTACCTAATAAAATTTGAAATAAATACATATGTATACTTTATATTTTGAAATATATATATATATATACACACACACACACATACTTAAAAATGCAACATGCTTACCAACATGTTATATCCTTAATATCAATAATTAAAATATATATATATATATATATATATATATATATATATATATATATGATAACCAGAATGTATGGGCTATATAACTATCAGAGTATGCAAGTACATTATTTTATATTCGAACAGTAAAACTTAGTAACAACTAGTTTATATAACATATATAAATATATATAAACAATATACATAACAAATCTACCAGTCAGGTATGATATCGACTTATATAACTTTAATGTAACAACCAATATATATATATATATATATATATATATATATATATATATATGTATGTATGTATGTATATACACATCCACGTGCAATGAATATAACTCTTCCTTCCCTTTCAAATAACAGTATACTTAACGTAGTTTAAAATTTTCTAAATACACTTAAAATCTTTTAAAAGGTATATAACTAAAAAAAACCTCGCATAAAAATCAAAGTTTAAATCAAAATAGCAATGTCAGAAATAGAGGAACCAGCAAAAATCCAATTCTCTGTTTAAAACTTTTATATAAATAACTATATAAACTCACTTTTATATAAAAGAAGGTTGAAATAGCAACCGTATTCATGCATGAGCCTATGCGTAAACATATATATATATATATATACACTACTAACTAATATAATATAAAGTATAAATACCTTTATATTGAACCGTAACATATATAACTACACATAGAAACATTAGATATATAATAACTTATATATTATAGCCCATATCGGATCATGTATGCTCACAAACTAATATACAATACATATATTTAACTTACATATAGTTATATTTTTGAAACCACGTATATAACTAAGACGTAATAGACCTGCAACACACACACACACACACACACACATATATATATATAACCAACCTTTGAAATATTGCCAACTGTAAATAATTTTATATGCAAAACAAACTTACATATACAGCAACAAATATGCCAAAGAATACATAATCCTTATATCATATAATACGTATATAATACAACATATTATATAAAAATACAACTTCTCATATAAACTGATTATATATAAAAAGTACAAACCTGGATATACAAACTCCTATTATGATCATACTGTAATCATAAAATATAGGCTTATATATATGTGTATAAACCATCAATTTATGCACTATATATATAAATTTATATAAACTGTAACTGATAGGTACAACTTATACAACTTATATATATTAAGACCAATATACAGGGTATATTTGCGAAACTGCCATGTACATATATATACTATTTCAAAATCAACTTAACTACTTTCATGTGTGTGTGTGTGTATATATAAGTAAAAGTGGAGGCCAAATTGGAAAAGGTTTGGAGGAACGGGAGAATACAGCTTCAAAGCAGGGAAGAGAAGAAGGTGGACGACCACTGAAATGGAGGAGGCGAGCTGATGGAGATGCAGGCGATTTAGGTTTATGGCGGAACATGGTGTACGGAATGCACAAGGTCTCGGGTTCGATGGCCGAGTTGATGGCCTTGAGTGAAGTTGCTTTGGTGGCAGGTTCATGCTTGCGTGGTGATGACAGATGAGGGACGGTGATGGGTGGAGGGGAAAGAGAGATTATGTGGCGATGTGCATGTCGTCGCTGCTTAGGTGTAAGCCAAATGAGTGATGAATACGGGGAGGAGATTTTCTGGAGAAGTAGTGGAGGAGACTGATTGGGCTGTTGGTTTCCAAGAAACATTTTATATATAAAAACTTTGTTTTCTCAGAACTAAGATTAAAGAAGAGGAGAGAAGAAGCGGGAGAAAAAGTAAATGAACGAATGAAAAAAAATATTGAACCGGTTATGAACATAAGGTCATGACTGTTTGGTTTGAGGAATATTAAAAGTTCACGGCTATTTGATTCAAGTTGGATAACGAATAATCACTAGAAATCTAAAAGACTTAGTTGCGAAGCCGATACGCTGAGCGTTCCGTAGATTGCACCGCGCACCGGTCTCCGAAATACGAAAGTGAATATATCGCAGAGAGCAGCACGACGAGTCGATCAAAACGGTATATAGATATCAGTGGTACGACCATCCTATCAAAAGTCGATAATCGGTACTGAAAATGTTGCTAATTTGCTAGAAATAAGATAAACGAAGCAACAACAGTCATAATTTTGAGAAATGAAATATGACGTCACACTCAGAAGATGATTTACAAATTTTCTATTAAAAAATATTCAGCTTTGGAAAACATTTAATTATCATCAAATATTAACTGATATGAATTGAAATAAAATTACATAAGAAAATAAATCCTTATTATCCATTGAAAATTTTCCATTTGCTATGTTAAAATAGACGTATTTCAAATATCAAATTTTTATTTCAAATTTTTTATTATTTAAAATTTCAAAAAAATTTCAATTAAATATATTAATTAAAACAAATGAAATTATTAAAATTTTATGGGTCATTACACTCTCTCCCACTCAAAACTTTTCGTCCTCGAAAAGGAAGGAAGTAGGAGAATGGAAACAACCAGAAAGAAAATAAATTGAAGAACTAAATAAAAAATTAACTTAAACCATATAAATTTCAATTTAAATTAATATTCAATAATTGATCTTAAATTTCATGGTATTTCATTAAGTTGATTTAATTTCAATTTATTAATATTTGATTCAAAAAGGTTTCTTTCAAAATAAAATTTAATTTATCCCATTTATTATTCAATTAACTTATTATTCTATTTATCTCTAATAACATTTTTATAATTAAAATTTAAGCGTATAATATTTATTATAACCACTCAAATTTTATTTATAAAATCATTTTATATTGTATATTGTCCAATTACATATTCAATCTTTTGGATAATTTAGGTAAGTTATATTAAATGTGATTAGGTATTATACAAGTAAAATTCCCCAATTCAATCATTACAAGTTTAAATATTTATTCAAAATCTTAATTTCATTTTATAATTGAAATCATCTCTTTTTAAAAATTTAAGAATAAAATTTCCGATTTCATTTCAAACTATTTAGAGATAAATATAAAAATACATATATAAGTCAAATCAAATTTATATTATAAATCAAGTCATACTTCAACAGTTCAAAACAATTTAATTTCCAACATAATAGTGTAACAAGCCTACAGAATGGTCTCTTCTCTTCGAAACTCGAAAATGAATGTCGATGATGCGGCCGTCACCGATGTTATTTTCCAATGACAAAGAGAAGAGCACTGATTTTAAACATTTTAAAATTCTTGGGAAACAATTTCTATCCGAAAATACTTTAAATAGTATACAATTTAAAACCTAAAAACCAAAGTTTGAAATCACCAGAAATCAATTCTCAAATTCTCCATTACATTCATTTAATTTTCCAAATCAAATTATAAACCATATTTTATAATTTCCATTTATTAATATCATTTGGAAATGGTCAAAGATTTACAAATAATAAATCAAATATTATCGTTATAGCAATCAATTCAGGTAATAATTCAATTCCAAAAAAACTGTACATATATATATATATATATATATATAACCATACAAACATTATTTAATTTACCAAATTTGAAAATAATATTGTATCAGTTTGCTCAATTCCAGTGTTTGGAAATCCTATCAACAGCGTTGATCAGACGAATCGATCGAAAATCGAAATCAGCATCAACAACTCAAACAACACAACATATATATATATATATATATATATATATATATATAACATTCTTAATATTAATTTGCAAGTACACTTCTTCGCTCGACGAAACAAGAATGGTTTTCAAAGAAAGGATAGAGATTCAAATTCGATGGACTCGAATCAAAGAGAATTTTGATTCAAAGATAGATTTGAAACAAAGATAAGATGATTAAATAACAAAATAGGAAGATGGATAAGTTTATATAAATCACGGATAACCTCTACCGGGTCAACCGTGACTTCAACAATAAGATCGATGCAAAATTCCAAGGAAAATCAGCGCATCAGATCATAAGAGATAGGATTCGGGCATGGAAAAAGATAATAGCATCGTAAACCGAGGATACAAAAATCTCCAGTAAATCAATCCTATTGTAAAGGAGTTTCACCCATTTACATATCGTTCGAAGATTGGCGAGACCGCCGATTTATTATAAAGATTGTTTGAAGTGGAGTTATGGGATACTCCAGAATACGAATAGGGAGAGATAAGTATGGATTTTGGAACTTCCAAAATTCAAAGGAAACCGAGTCAAAGAGGTAGGGATTTAAGCTCGAACGAAAGTGATTCCGTAATTAAATTTACCCTATATGTTGAGTTTGCCTATAACCAAAGCTCTGATACCAAATGTAACATCCTGATATTTTCACCATTCGCATCCACACATGCCGGAATTGAATTGTTCAAAATACAAGATTGTTAATTTATATTTGGCAAAACTCAGCATATACAGTAAATAAAATAATCACGGAATCACAGACATAGAGTAATATAACAATAATGCAGCGGAAACAAAGGATAGTAGTTTATGAAGCTACTATATACATAACAAAGTTAAATAAGATACAACGGAAGTGTCGAACACCATAGTCAAATACAATATCAGAATACATCACTAGAATCAACTGAATTTCTGAAAGCTGGATGGATAGATAGCTGGATCTCCAAGCGAAGCTCCAACTACAGAGGCGAGTCTCCAAAGCTGAACCACTCAGTCTGACCCGAGCGTAAAGCAAAATACAAAACATTCAAGTCAGGATTAATATTCTTATATCAATAAATTCAACTCAAGTGAAATAACAACTGAAATACAAGTAACTCAAAGGATGTTTAGGATAACCATCCTCTAAGGATCCGTTAAACTATCTCCTATGTAGTAATATACGCTATTATAATAATGTCTAAAGTAAAGTATAATATATTTTAAAATAGCATTAAGGCATTACCTATATCCCCCTTAACACATTTTATAGTGCCAATAGTCTATACAGTATAGTCGTGCCTCAAGATCGGGAGGCTACCACGAATACTTCATAGGAACGACACAAATCAAACTCGTACAAGGCGCGCCAGGGTAGGTAACGCATAGCCGCTGTTCACGCCAAAAATGGCCACAAACACCCAGTATCATGAAAGCACCCATTTACCAACACAGATCAACAATAAATAACACAGAACTCATATCTATGAGATAGTAAATGCAGCAAATCACAAATAACAGTAAACAACACAGGATTTATAGTGGTTCGGCGATCGTGCCTACGTCCACTTTGATGTTGGTGACTTTATTGATATTCTCTTGATGATTTCAATCGATTACAGCGAGATACAACTGATGATAGCTTTCAAATCTGATTACAACAGCGATAATGAAGTATGGAATTGAATACGGTAGAGTCTGGACGTTCAATAGCGGAAGCTCCCCTTTTCTGAAGGCTTCAGGGTGCTATTTATAGGCGTAGGAGGCCCAGATCTCGCTCAAACTTCGGGAGACTTTTTCTGGCACGTGGGTGGCCCACGCGACCGACCCCACCAAGTTTCGACTCGATCTGAGATCGATTCGAAGTGATTTCGAATCCATCAAAAAATGATCCAATCGAGCTCAAACTTGGCAGGGACAATCTTTACCTTGTAGGGAAGCTACCGTGAAAATTTCATCGTATTTGGATCAGTGGTTTAGGAGATATGATCGATTCGAGTTGATGATTTTCGTTCGGCTGTTGCGCTCGAACCCATCAGTTCGAACCCATTCCCTTCGACTCGATCGGCCACGTGGTTCTTTGGTGACGTGGCGCACACTCCTCGCATCGATCCTATTTTTTCTCCGAGTTGGCCGCTTCGCACCCATGAACTTCGCCTCGTTCGTATCGTGCACCACGACCCAGTTTGCATCAATGGATTCGAAATGGATCGATACGAAGTAGTGTTTGGGCATGAGACCGATCGATTCAAAGTAGGGTATACGGTGATGGGTTCGAAGTACTCTGGACTCGATGGATACGAAGTAGTGCTCTAGCATGGATACGAACGCGCTGAGGGGATGCCCATCTAATGGATTCGAATCGGTTGATTCGAAGTGATCAAAATGTTGTTTGATCGATTCGAGTGTGATCGACTCGAAGTACATGGAGTCTGATGGATTCGAACCGATCGGTTCGAAGTGATCAATATCATGCCTGATCGATTCGAACACGATCGGTTCGAAGCATGTGTATACCAACGGGTTCGAACAAGACGAATTCTATGGATTCGAAGTGGGCATCTCCCCAACTTCTTGATGGGTTCGAATAGCATACATTGGCTAACTTGCATCGATCATATCTCGTTTATACGACCTCCGATTAACCAGAAATTTGGAACACTGGCTTTCATGGTCTTGCTTGTTATGTCCTATCAATTGTAGCTTGATCTGGGCTCGGACAAAATTCATCGATATCCATAGTGAAGAGAAGTGCAACCAATCTCTAAGACGAACTGTCTTTTGTTTTTGACCGATCTTTTGGTATCACGGCTTTGCCAAAAAGCGGGATAACATTTGGCCCCCAAAATATGCCTTGCGGTAGGAAGGTGTGTTTTGTAATGCCTTGAGTTGGATGTTCATATCCTATCATCAACCTGCAAAGAACTTGATAGTTTCATATGTCCTCAGATGACGATCGTTCGGGATCGTATGCCACTTGAGGTGAATCGGGACCGTTCGCGGTCTGCGCCGTTCGTGGCAAAGGACGGAATAGGACCGTTCGCGGTCGATGCCATTCGCGGCAAATGGTGATCGTTCGCGATCAAGTTCCATTCAAGGTGAATGGTGACCATTCGTGGTCGGATTTCACAGTGAGTGAATCATGACCGTTCGCGGTCGATGCCGTTCGAGGCGGATTGTGATCGTTCGCGATCAGCTGCCATATAAGTGAATCGTAACCGTTCGCCGTCGGATGCTGTTCGAGGCGATTTGTGATCGTTCGAGATCGTGTGCCGTTCGAGGCGAATTATGTGTGCCCGGGGGTGGGGGGACTTAGTATTATCGATGCCGAAGTTCATGTTCGGGGGAGTTTCTGAATCAATAGCTCTGGCGGTTCATCGCCATACAGAAGGTGCTCGTGGACCGTTCGCGATCCAACGGGCATGAAAATAAACTCTTTCATGGAATTGCAAATATCAAAGCAATGGTTATACGAATCTCACAACGGAAATGTCCATACAAACAGAATCTAAATGTTCAAATCAAAATCAAAGCAAAAAAGCAAAGCAGGGATGTCAAAGTGTAAACTCTCACCATGATGCGGTTGGTAGTCATTCAGATCATGCCTATGGATCGTGCGCGATCGCTCACATGTGTAAATGATTTAACCGCATTAGTGAGAGGTTTACAGCTTGTTCATCGTCATTTCAGTCAATCAATGGATAATCAGACGTTGTCCCGACTCAGGGCCACCTCTAGTTGAGGTAGACGGTGGGTGCTCTGGCTCCACTGCTGGAGTCTGTTTCCTCACATACTGAAGGAGCATACCGTTCCTGGTATGTCCTTCCACCTCGTCCTTCAGATGCCTGCAATCATTAGTGTTATGACCGTTCAGTTCATGAAATATACAATACTTATCTGATTTCCTTTCGTCGGAAGTTGGGTCCCTTCGCATTGGTCTGCGATACGGTACCTGTTCTTTGGTATCCTGATAGATTCACTCTAAATTCTCGTTCATCTATGAATATGTGGTAAATCTTGGTTCCTTTCGTGGTCGCATCGACCTGTTATAGCCACTCTCAGCCTTTCGCTTTCCCTTGCTAGTTTCTGTACCTTTCTCAGGAGGATTTCCATCTTTGACCGTGTAAACATTGAGCTCATCTCCTTCTTCTCTTTCTGCACTCGCGTCTTCCAATCGCAAGAACTTTTCCACCTCATGATAGAATTCTCCTAGATCCATAGGTGGATCTTTTGTCAATGAATTTTTGAAATCCATGCCATCAGCTATTCCGGAAATGGCTGCCATCATAACCATGGATGGATCTGGCCGATCCACCGATGTTGCTGCCGCATTGAATCACATCAGAAAACTCCTCAAAGTCTCTCCAGCCTTCTTCTTCAAAATTGCTAAACTCATTACGTTCTTGGGTCTTGCAATGTGAACCCTAAATTGTCTCATGAATCTTTCAGTCAAGTCTGCCCATGTTCCTATGGAGCCGCTCTCTAGTTGCCTAAACCATATTGCTGCGATATCTGTCAGATATAATGGAAAGCACCTGGCCATAACCTCTTGTGATGCCCCCAGCACCTCCGTATGCCTCATGTACCTCGTCAAATGGACCGTGGGTTCCGTCCTTCCATCATACATCTCTATTGCTGGCAACTTAAACTCTGGCGGGTTCCTAGCCATCCTAATTTCAGGAGAAAAGGGACTCCTGTTTACGTCTTCAAGGTCTTTGTTTGTTAATCCGCCTCTCATGGCTCGCCTAACCATTTGTGCCAATTTATCTTCGTCTCCCCGATGCAATCCTTGTTCATTGCTTTCGAACTGCCCCCCGAGTTCATGAGGGAATTCTGGAATCTGCCCCCTTGACTGAGCGTTCACTCCTCTGCTGTCTCCAGGTTGCGCAAATACTCTTCTCTCTCCCTCCGGGATTGGATCCACATGCTCCATGTGTGTGCCTCCTAATCCAGGTGCTATGTCGGATGGTCCTGCTCCGTTCTGAACTCCATTGGCTTCTCTGTTCTGTGTCCCAAGTTGTCCTATTTGTTGAAATAAACTCTGGATCAACTCCTCTTATTTCTTCATCATTGTCTCCATCTCGTCCCTACTGATGAAGATCGACGCTTTATTCGCTCCTAAGGAAGCCGCTTGACTTCCTTGATGTTAACTTCTCTCTGGCCTTTGTTTCTTACTTGTTTGTCTCGTCATGGTTCTTAGATCTGAATTCCTAAGTCTTCAAATTCAACTTCTCCTGAATCAGTTCTCAGTGAAAGCACCAAAAATGTTCGCGCCAAAAATGGCCACAAAAACCCAATATCATGAAAGCACCCGTTTACCAACATAGATCAGCAATAAATAACACAGAACTCAGATCTATGAGATAGTAAATGCAGCAAATCACAAATAACAGTAAACAACATAGGATTTATAGTGGTTCGGCGATCGTGCCTACGTCCACTTTGAAGTTGGTGACTTTATTGATATTCTCTTGATGATTTCAATCGATTACAGCGAGATACAACTGATGATAGATTTCAAATCTGATTACAACAGCGATAATGAAGTATGGAATTGAATCCGGCAGAGTCTGGACGTTCAATGGCGGAAGCTCCCCTTTTCTGAAGGCTTCAGGGTGCTATTTATAGGCGTAGGAGGCCCAGATCTCGCTCAAACTTCAGGAGACTTTTTCTGGCACGTGAGGGGGCCCACGCGACCGACCCCACCAAGTTTTGACTCGATCTGAGATCGATTCGAAGTGATTTTGAATCCATCAAAAAATGATCCAATTGAGCTGAAACTTGGCAGGGACAATCTTTACCTTGTATGGAAGCTACCGTTAAAATTTCATCGTATTTGGATCAGTGGTTTAGGAGATATGATCGATTCGAGTTGATGATTTTCGTTCGGCTGTTGTGCTCGAACCCATCAGTTCGAACCCATTCCCTTCGACTCGATCGGCCACGTGGTTCTTTGGTGACGTGGCGCGCACTCCTCGCATCGATCCTATTTTTTCTCCGAGTTGACCGCTTCGCACCCATGAACTTCGCCTCGTTCGTATCGTGCGCCACGACCAAGTTTGCATCAATGGATTCGAAATGGATCGATACGAAGTAGTGTTTGGGCACGAGACCGATCGATTCGAAGTAGGGTATACGGTGATGGGTTCGAAGTACTCTGGACTCGATGGATACGAAGTAGTGCTCTAGCATGGATACGAACGCGCTGAGGGGATGCCCATCTAATGGATTCGAACCGGTCAATTCGAAGTGATCAAAATGTTGTTTGATCGATTCGAGTGTGATCGATTCGAAGTACATGGAGTCTGATGGATTCGAACCCATCGGTTCGAAGTGATCAATATCATGCCTGATCGATTCGAACTCAATCAGTTCGAAGCATGTGTATACCAACGGGTTTGAACAAGACGAATTCTATGGATTCGAAGTGGGCATCTCCCCAACTTCTTGATGGGTTCGAGTAGCATACGTTGGCTAACTTGCATTGATCATATCTCGTTCATACGACCTCCGATTAACCTGAAATTTGGAACACTGGCTTTCATGGTCTTGCTTGTTATGTCCTATCAATTGTATCTTGATCCGGGCTCGGACAAAATTCATCGATATCCATAGCGAAGAGAAGTGCAACCAATCTCTGAGACGAACTTTCTTTTGTTTTTGACCAATCTTTTGGAGCAATGTGGATCGATACGAACAAAACCCCACAATCGATATGAACTACGTAACTCCCATCGATACGAACATCGTAACTTCAATCGATACGAAGTGGAAACGGCTATCGACTCGAACGAGGCATCGGTCTTTGATACGAACAAGCCAAAATTCAAGGGATGACTCGGACAGCACGGCATGAAAAGTGGATCGATCCGAGGAGTGCGCGCCATGTCATCACCTGGGCACATGCAACAATTGATTCAAATAGATCGATTCGAAACCATCGATTTAAAACAAACAGCCTGCCGAAAAGCTTTAACTCGTATCGATCATAACTCGAGATCCGTAAGTCCAAATACTATGAAATTTTCACAGGAGCTTATGTAAAAGTTAAAGAATGTCCGTGCCAAGTTTCAACTCCATTGGATAAAATCTTAATCGATATGAATTATGTTCGTATCGATCACGGATCGAGTCGAAACTTCATTAGATCGATCGCGTGGGCCTACCTACGTGCCGGAAGAAGTCTCTCGAGATCTGAGCGAAATATCAGCCTCCTACGCCTATAAATAGATCCCCAAGGCCTACAGAAGAATGATCTTTTGACTCTCAAGCGCTCAGACTCTGCCGGATTTGAATTTGCACTCCATTATTGCTGTTGTACTCGAATTTCAGATTTGTAACTCGCTGTAGCTTTCTGTAATCAAGTGTAATCATCAAGATAATATCAATAAAATCATAATCTTTATAGTGGACGTAGGAAACACGCCGAACCACTCTAAATTATCGTGTATCTTTGCATTTACTTATCTGTTTTTGGAGTTTTTGTTAGATAATCCACATTTTACATTTATATTCTTCATTTTTATCTCTTTAAAAACTTCCGAAGAGTGTAGAGACCATTTTTGCCACAAACACTTTGGTGCTTTCACCGAGAAAACACGGTTTTTCTCCTACTTCTCGGATCTACTGTCGATATCGGATTACATAAATCCAAGAAGAAGATCCGGATCTCGAATCCTGAATCCTTCCAACCCATTCAGATTTGCATAAAATCTAGGAAAGGAATTCATCTATCGCAATGGTTAGCACAAGGACCGCCTCCATCGCTGTCGATCAAGAAAACCGAGATAGATAGAATCCTGCGCAATTGCCTCCATCCAACCAAAATGCTACCGGATCCTCCGATCCGTCAGGCCCGGTTACAAGCCAAGAATTTCATGTGTTGCTTCAAGAATTGACCCACAGTCGGCAGCAATTGACTGAACAGCTGCGCGCTAATGCTGAGCTGACTAACCAGTTGAATCGCAAAGGCGTAGGTGATCCAGGAGGGATCATGCCTCTCACTCCTCTACAGAAAGTTCAGCCTCGTCTGACTACCACCACAGATCCACCTGTCTTCGGTTAGACGGGAGTTACACATAGGCCACTAGACATCAACCTGCAATGACCGTTGGACAGTTGAGAGTGGGCCCATCGGCCAGTTTCCATACTAGACCATCCTTCCAAGGAAGTATTGTTCCTCAATACACCACAGACAACCGTGCTGCCACCACCATTGTTGAACCAGGGGCTGATGTCCGGAATCATTCAGATCTGAACCATCATCAGCGCGGACGTACTCCTGAACCATACATCCCAGAAGACTTTAAGCTAAGGAGCCGAGACTTGGACCGTCGACAGCACCCGGTCCAGCGTCGCACTGTGGAACCCGACCACACTTTGGCTCAACGTGCACAGAATGTCCAAATCTCAGATATCCCGACTATGATTTGGTAGATGATTTGAGAAAGCCAAGGCCTCACGAATGACGACTGGGGAATCTCCCGAAGTCATGCTTCTTTTACCGACGAGATATTAATGCTGAACCCCCTCGGTGATTCAGGATGCCGACTCTACCAATGTATGAAGGAAATTCTAACCCCAATCAACATATCCCGAAGTATGAATGGTCAATGAGTGCTGCAAGAGCTGATGATGCGGTGAAATGCCGTATTTTTCCCATTTCTTTAGGGGGCATTGCTACCATGTAGTTCACAAGATTGCCACCTCGATCCATTTCTTCCTTTGACCAGTTGGCCACTTAGTTTGTAGGACAACTCCTTATGCATGTGTCGAGGCCTAAAGATGTTAACACTCTATCTAGTGTCACCCAAGCTCCCGGAGAGACACTTAGGCGCTATTTAGAGAGATTTCATGCTGCATGAAAAGAGATTAGCAACCCTAACGACAACTCAATCTTAATGGCATTGACTAAGGGGATTGACCCTGATTCTGAGTTTGGAAATTGGTTGGCTGGGAAACCACCCGCGTTATTGGACTGTTTCTACTCCAAAGCCGCTCAATTCTTAAGACAAGAGGACGCGAAACAGTCTAGGAAGCAGGATGATGCAGGACCCAATATGGAGGGAATACAAAGTAATGCTGCGGTTAAACAATCCGAGGAGAGTTTCGGAAAGGTTTAGCTAAATATACAAAACAAGCAAACTCAATAGAGGAACAATGGCAATCAAAATAAGAAACGAGATCAAAATCGTGGCATGCGTCGTAGGGCTCCAATGTTCGATAACTACACTCTATTGACTACGTCGCTAGAGAACGTGTATTTGCACACCTGCAATACTATGCAATACAAGAAGCCAGCTCTGAAGCCATCATCGGAGAGGCAGATTCAGACAGGAAAGTTTTGTACGTTCCATGAGAGTTATGGCCACAACACAAATGAGTTTTGTCATTTGTAGGATATCATCGAGAAATTGATTAGAGAGAGAAATTTGGATCATTTTGTGCGGGCACCGTGGTCAGGTGATGCGGGCCCATTAACCCAAAATCGTGTACCAAATCAAGAAAGGAAGGAGGAACCCGCTCGTTGCAACGACCCAAAATATTCGATCCCAAAAATTCCAAATACTTAAGAAAAGAAAGAAAGAGGAAGAAGAAGAAGAAGAAAAAGAAACACCAAAAAACGAATTCTCACATTCGCAGCGGACAAAATATAATATCAAATAATAATAGTTATACAAAGGAAAACTGTATCAGTAAATTTACATTTAAAAACATCAGAGTTTTCATCATTTACAAACACTGGACAGTTAACATCACATGTCCCAGACAATCTACAATATATACACAACGAAATACTTTCCATACGTTCCTGCCATCCAGCTCGCCTACTGAGCTCCAGAACGACCCTACCTGAAAATATGTAATACTCGGTCTGACCCGAGCATTACATCAAAGTAACACCCGAGTCAGGCTAGAAACAAGTTGGGTAAACCCGTATAACATTGAATACAATAGCATAAAACTTACATAAAAACGCGGGGTAACTCATATCAATTTACAATTTGTAATAGATATCACTTATTTCACACACTAATTTCTAAGTACCAAAACTTAGATTAAATGGTCAAATTCACTTAAATCATTCCATTCCAGCCTATTTATGTCACATCTTAATCTATAAAGAATCGAAGTGTTTTCGGGTATTAACTAATACCCGACTCTGATCTCTTCAAATTCAATACCATCTTAACCCAAATTATTTAAGTAAAATACAATTCAACTTAAATAAAAGGTGTCACCCTTTTTACACAGCAATTCATCATCGATAGATAACCACATTATCATTATTCACCCAAAACATATCATATCACAAAATATTGCATATAAGAGATATCAATCAATTCAAGACTTTTGATCATCATTCAATCATTCATAAGCAAGATGGATCATTTCCAAAATTAATTTAATTTATCTCTAAATTACAAATCTTTAATCACCTAGATTATCATTACTTAACATTACTTAATTACAAATCAAATAATTAATCATCTGTAATTATCCATCTTAATTAATCAACCTTGACTATTTATCCTTTAATTACAATAAGTAATTCACCCTTAATTAATTACTCAAATTAATTATCCTTCATCCATTTACATTAATCACATTGGTCCTTAATTAATTTCTCAAACTAATTATTCTTTAATCACTTACATTGATTAATTATCCTTTACTTAATCACACTTATTAATTTATTAACTCTTAATAAATTTCCTTAATTAGTTAGTCAAACTCTTTAATTAATTACATTGTGTAATTATTACTAATTACGTCCTTTAGGTAGTTTACCTTTAATTACTTCCATCAAGTAATTATTCAATTGGTTAATTATCCTCAATTAATTAACCTTGATTATTAATTAATTTGACCCTTAATTTCTAATTAAATTAATTAACCCTTTAACAGATTAATCCTTTAATTTATTACGTTAAATAATTGTTATCAATTAATTTTGATTAAGTGATTACGCGTAATAAATTAATCATCCTTTAATCAATAACTTAATTAATTAATCACATTAATAAATTAATTTCTTAAATTGATTTCACAACTAATTACCTTAATAATTTAATTTATTAATTGTTTCCTTAACTGATTACGTTAACCAATTAACCATCCTTAATCCACTAAATAGATTGTTCTTTATTTACTAACATCATTCAAATCACCCTTTTTAAAAAAAACATATAAGAATTTACCGTCTATAAAATTATTCTAAACAAACAAATTTTAAACATTTCACTTTGGAAAAGCAAAAGACTTGCTTAAAACTTAACAATACTCTTAGAACTTTGTTTATATTTCTTTTGAAAACTCATGCCTTTTGATGATCTTTTTAATACTTGATTTATTTGTCAACTAAGCCTAATACAAGTTATAGACCCGAGCCCACACTATCATTACCCGAGTCCAACTCGTCATCTTCCCGAGCCAACCAATCTTCAACACCACTGGATAAAAACTCGAGTTCAAACCCGAGCAAAAATATCATTCTCCCCGAAGCAATCAACATGGCAATAAAAGCAGATACAGGATGATCCATGTGCACATGCATATGAGTTCGTCAATGTTTCGACTGTCAACGACTACGCCTATGAGTCACCGATGACCCCCTTCGAGCTTCCTTCAACTCAGTTCCCACCTAAATGCCAGGAAGCAAAAACGAGCAAGACAAAACTCCAGAACCCAAAACCCGATCAGTCAACAATCCCTCGCGCCGCCGCTATTGACCACCTGTAACCCCGTCGCCATGCCTGAGGATGTGTCAGACCTTTCTCTTCTATTTCCCCTACCCTAGCTCAACACGACGCTGCCTAAACGTCGCACCATCCTCACAAAAACCAACAACCTGAACTAGCTCCTAAACCCTAGTTCACCTTTGCCGGTATGCTCCGGCAATAATTAAATTACCAGACTATTTTTTGATGATCCTTGCTTCACAAGCCTCCTCCAACTTCGACCACGAGCACCATCTCTTCCTAGGTTGCCGGAAATTGACGCATAACCCAAATATGGCCAACTTGTCATACCTCGCTATTTATACACCTAAAATTCATGATTTAATTTTTAAAAATCATCATTTCAAGTAATAAATCAGATCATATACTTGAATTCATGATTTATTTAAACTGAGATTTTGATATATTTATGATTTTATTGTATTTCTTCATTTTGTTAAACACTATCTTCAAATCTTGCTTCAAAATATTTTTAGATCAAATACCGTATCATTTCAACCAAGTTTGATTTATACATCCAAGCCTAGAATGAATCCAGGAAAAAGACATTGAATTTTATCAGGGTTTTAAACCTGTTCAACTAGAACAGAGCCAATACTCTGTATTCAAACATTCACATCCCTATATATATATATATATATATATATATATCTAATTTACATTATACAATCACGCAAACCAATTTATTACCTTTACTTCAGATATTAATTTTATGCATTTAGACTTAATCAGGTTTAAATCTTTTTTTTAAAAAAGAATTGCTTACTCACTATTTTAGTTTACATAGGGGCTTGCTTTTCATGTCCAGCCACGTATATGAATATCCACACTCATATACATACTTAAAAACCATTTTAAAATAACATGCACAACATAATTCTAATCGTGCTTAAAGGATCTTTGCATGCTAGTACAAGATATATCAAATTTCCAAGTTTTACTCACCATTTATGCAGGAAACAGAGAAGCCTAGAAAGTTTTGAAATCTGGGAAAAATGCTTTTGATTTTTGAACCGGAATTCTTGTTTGAAAACTGAGATGAATTACTGGGTGATCTGAAACTTAGATGAGTTGCTGAACTGCTTTGAAACTGATTTTATTAGAAGCTTTCTTTGAATTTGATTGAATTCTTGGATTTGTTTTACTGGAATTTGTTTTACAGGGTGAAGATAAAAATGTTTACAGGTTTCTTTTGTTTTCATTTCATTTTTTTTCTTCTTCTTTTTTTTAGTCAAGAAAGATGAAAGAATCATCTCAGCCTGGTATTCTAAATCATTTATCTATATTTTCAAAAAACATGCCACTTGTTAATTATGTATGTAGTTTTAGCAACAAATGTTTTATGCATGATTACAAAGCTTTACAAATGTCAAACTCCATCATATATATATATATATATATAATTTTTTTATGTTAATAAATTTGTGATTTTATGTTTAATACTTATATATATTTTATATTCATTATAGGTATATTTTAAGAAAGTATGCTAATCTCTTAATAAATCCTAATTTAAACTCAAACTATTATATTCTAAATTAATAAATATTATCTTTAATGTTTTAAAATAATAGAATTTAACTTTAACTACCCTTAGCAAATTATTGAATCCAAATTTATGCCTCTAAATCACTATACACACACACAGATATATATATATATATATATATATATATCAGCATTATAATGTTGGCATACATTTATATGTATATGTTAATCTCTTATAAAATTATCATTTCCAGAAATTTATAATACAATATTCACTATAGTTTTCAAATTCATTTGGATATACCCAGATTTTTTTATATATTGTCAGGATTCTATTTGTTTAACCATAAAAAATCAATATCTCGATAGTAAATATCAGGTGATTATCCAATTAATAGATGACCAAAATTCCGGTTATCACATTCCTTCCCCCTTAGAATCTTTTTGTCCTCGAAACGGAACGAAGCCAGAATTTATTAAAATGCTTGTTATCAGGAAAACTACTCTTTATTAAGAATTTTTAAAACACCTTTAAAATCTATATTGTATTACAAAAATAGTTTTATAAAAATATCATTTAATAACTCAATTTTTCAACAAGTCCGTCCTCGTTCTCACAGAAATTCATTCATGCATTGATCAGGCATAGGACTGAAAATCTATAAGTGCTTGGCAGACCCGTTTTCAACATCCAATGAAAATACTTTGAAAAATAATTTTACTGAAAACCTTGTGAAAATATAGAAAACATTTTGAAAATAGAGGTAATATCTTTGGTGAGAATACTCTGGAAATCATCACCCCCATCCATGGTTGCAGTTACATCATGGGTTACGTTACCATCGCAGCAAAAGTACATGTAACTGTAGGCATCTGCACCCTTTGATTATGCCATGGAACCCGCGACAGATCGCAGTTACATTTCAGGGTTACATTGCCATCACAGCAAAAGTCTATGTAACTGTAGGCATCAGCGCCCTCGATTTTCGCTGCCAAAAATGAAATTTCTCCACTCCCACATAGGTCGCAGTCTACTGATGTAAAATCAAGCATAGGCTGTTGGCTCTCAGCAGCACACACAACTTTCGCTATGTCACCATAGGTCGCAGTCTACCGATATAAAATCAACTGTAGACTGTTGGCTCTCAGCAGCACACACGACTTCGGCTATGGTCTGCAGTGGATCATAGTGACATCGAGTTACACTGTCGTCACGGCATAACCCAAATGCCTCTGTAGGTATCAGCGCCCTCGATTTTTGCTACACACTACACAAAATCCTCAGGAACTAGTTTTATCCGGACTCCTCACAGGATCAACTTTCGAACCTCTCCCTTTGGGGCTCAAGGCAGTACCAACCTATGGTACTCTTGAGAAGTTCATTTCAAAGGAGCGCCTTTTACTCCAAATTCATTTTCAAAACACTTTATACTATACACATATAGTATCTTCCAAATCATACACCTAGTATGAATCTCATATAAATCTCCTTTTCTCAAAATCGATTATCCCAAAATCGATAATTCTCAAACTAGTCTTTCCAAATTCCAATATCGATTTTACCTAAAATCAAAAGCCTTTTCAAATCCAAAGGTTCTAAAAACCTTTCCTCCAAAATCATTCTCATAAGATCTTTTGTATATATATATAGATATATATAACCTTGAAAAATCTTTGGATCATTTCAAACTTGTATAAAACCGTTTTTATACTTCAAATATTTTCAAAACCCTTTTCTTCTGGCGATAGATTCAACAAGGGAAGTTTATCATATATATAACAAAGATACATACCTTTGTTTATGCCAAATCAAATATTCAAATTTGATTACTCTTTACAAAACCACTAACCATGTAACTTACTTCCATAAAGTAAATTTCTATTATAGAAATATCCAATTACCCCTTTATTCTATCATATATTTCACAAAATATACCTTTCATTTCAAAAACCATTTCACATTTCTTATCCACAAATTCCCAGTATCAATTTCATTCAAACCCATACGATGTACACATATCATCCGTGCGCTATACTAATTTGTTCGCTCACTCGATCACACAATTTCACTTCTGCTAGTATTGTCCACCCGACTTCCTAGTGCGGACTCAGATCTGGTTTCTTGATCAGAAACCGTCATTCTCCTTGCATAGCAATAACTACGATAGAGAATATCCAGAAGCAATCAACAATCCATATCCAGGTTCATCGTCGAAAATCGAGTGAAAAATCCCAATTCGGATCGATAAACTATCTCGAAATTCTATGCTCGAACCCGGATTAAACCACTATGCGAATAGAATAATATACGTACATCCTATGCATTTATCTTCAGTGATTATACTTAATCAATTCCATTTCTATTCACATTCATTATGATTCTATTCACTTATTCACATTTGCTTAAATCCTCATTTGGATTATCACCTCAATTCTTATCTCAATGGGTATTTAATTATAAACAGTTTGCACTCTGACCATCTTAAAATTAGAAAATAACTTGAAAAATTAAAAATAGACAAGTAGTTGAAAAATAATTATTAGTTTGTAAAATAGTTAAGTAATTATAAAATAGTTGGAAAATAGTCAAATAGTTATAGAAATTTTAAATAATTGCAAAATAATTGTAAAATAGTAATTAGTTATAAAGTAGTTGAAAAACAGTGATTAGTTTATAAAATAGTTGAAAAAATTGTTAAGTAGTTCCAAAAATAATTGTAAAACAAGTATAAGATAGTTTGGCTTCAAAAAGAAAGATTGTATAGTAAGTAGCTTGGAAAAATAGATTAATAACAGTTTATATTAAAATAATTTATTTTGAAAATAGTCCAGAGCCAGACTGTTCAATTCCCAATCTCCAATCCCATCAATGCAATTTAAATTTCCACTTCCATTTAAATTGATTCTGTTCCAATTTAAATAACTTCAATTTCCATTGAAGTTGATTTAATCCCAATTCAAGTTGAATTAACCTCGATTCTTTCCAAATTCAAGTCAAATTCCATTTTTAACGCATTTCAAAGTTCAAATAATAATTCAAATCCTTTTTAAACAACTTAATCTTTGAAATTCACTTTATCACCAAATTTAAATTTTGAAACCAAATCTTTGAAGTGTTATCTTAAACATTCAAATCTTAAGTCCAAAATGATTCCAATTTATCTTAATAATGGATATATTACCGCACCCCCATTCTTCACTCATTTAAACAATTCCAATTTCACCTTAAAGATTAATAATAACAACAGGGTGGTATCATTCGAATTACGTAAAACATCCATCCATTTTCAAATTCCAGATCTCAAACCCATTTTGAGATCACACAAATTCACAATTCAAATCAACCATTTAACTTCCCACTTATAAGTTCAAAACTTATACCCCTTTGGCTTTTCACATCTTATTCCAAATAAAAATTTAAAACTCAGCATTTAGAGTTTATTCAAACCATCATTTATATTATGTATATTCCTCATATATACATATTATTTTAAACTACCTTTGGTTTTAAATTCAAAACAAAATTCCTTTAAATTTTCAATCAACTCTTGTTTGAAACAGGACCCTTTTTATTCAAATTCTTTCAATAATATTATTTATTATTTATTTATCACCTTGAAACAATTCAAATGTTTCT
This sequence comes from Allium cepa, assembly GCA_030765085.1. Taxonomy (NCBI): domain Eukaryota; kingdom Viridiplantae; phylum Streptophyta; class Magnoliopsida; order Asparagales; family Amaryllidaceae; genus Allium; species Allium cepa. The sequence goes on along the minus strand of CM060944.1, from coordinate 381,037,409 downwards.
AGACTTAGATTTTAAAACTTCACAATTTGAAACCTACTTCAATTTAAAAGTTATACTCATCTTCAGTTCTAATTTATAAGTCATACTTGCCTAAATGTTTTACTTCCCTAAAACATTTCATTATTAAATACAACAACCATTTATGATAATAACTAAGTTTATCATATCTGGAAACCATTCATTGTCATCTTATTCTAAAACTCTTCCTCCAAATTCAAGATTCTAGTTTCAGTTTGAATCCATTTTAAACTTATCTTTATTTAATTTCTATTTGGTTATATTTCTATTACCACTTAATTTAATTCCAACAATTTAACAACCAATTACCTTAATATTTATATATATCAAAATATATTCTTATATAAAATCATTTAAAAACATTATATAAGAAAATAACAAGTATGCTCTCATAGATATACATATACACTCAACTCATTCTAGGGTTCCATTGACCATATCCTTAATGAGTAAACCCACCAGAGCCAAGGTTCTCGCTCAACCTTCGCTCTAATGCCAAGTGTAACGACTCGAAATTTTCGATCCTGAAAATTCCAAATAGTTAAGGAAAGAAGAAAGAGATAGAAGAAGAAGAAACAGAAAAACCAAAACACAGATTCTCACATTCGCAGCGGACAAAACATAATATCAAATAATAATAGTTATACAAAGGAAAACTGTATCAGTAAATTTACATTTAAAAACATCAGAGTTTTCATCATTTACAAACACTGGACAGTTGATATCACATGTCCCAGACAATCTACAATACATACACAGCGAAATACTTTCCATACGTTCCTGCTATCCATCTCGCCTACTGAGCTCTAGAACGGCCTTACCTAAAAATCTGTAATACTCGGTCTGACCCGAGCATTACATCAAAGTAACATCCGGGTCAGGCTAGAAACCAGCGTAAGTAAACCCATATAACATGGAATACAACAGCATAAAACGTACCTAAAACCCGAGGTAACTCGTATCAATTTACAAATTCACAATTTGTAATAGATATCACTTATTTCACACATCAATTTCTAAGTACCAAAACTTAGATTAAATGGTCCAGTTCACTTAAATCATTCCATTCCAGCCTATTTATTTCACATCTCAATCTATAAAGAATTGAAGTGGTTTCGGGTATTAACTAATACCCGACTCCGGTCTCTACGAATTCAATACCATCTTAACCCAAATTATTCAAGTAAAATACAATTCAACTTAAATAAAAGGTGTCACCCTTTTTACACAACAATTCATCATTGATCGGTAACCACATTATCATTGTTCACCCAAAACATATCATATCACAAAACATTTCATATCAGATATATCAATCAATTCAAGACATTTAATCATCATTCAATCATTCATAAGCAAGATGGATTATTTTCAAAATTAATTTAATTTATCTCTAGTTAAATTAAATACAAATTTTAATCACTTAGATTATCATTACTTAACATTAATTATTTACAAATCAATTAAATAATCATCTTTAATTATCCATCTTAATTAATCACCCTTGACTAATTATCCTTTAATTACAATAAGTAATTCACCTTTAATTAATTACTCAAATTAATTATCCTTCATTCATTCACATTAATCACATTGATCCTTAATTAATTTCTCAAATTAATTATTCTTTAATCACTTACATTGATTAATTATCCTTTAATTAATCACACTTATTAATTTATTAACTCTTAATAAATTTCCTTAATTAATTAATCAACCCTTTAATTAATTACATTATGTAATTAATCCTAATTATCTCCTTTAGGTAATTTACCTATAATTACTTTCATCAAGTAATTATTCAATTGGTTAATTATCCTCAATTAATTAACCTTGATCATTAATTAATTTGACCCTTAATTTCTAATTAAATTAATTAACCCTTTAACAGATTAATCCTTTAATTTGTTACATTAAATAATTGTTATTAATTAATTTTAATTAAGTGATTGCTCATAATAAAATAATCATCCTTTAATCGATAACTTAATTAATTAATCACTTTAATAAATTAATTCCTTAAATTGATTTCACAACTAATTACTAATTACCTTAATAATTTAATTTATTAATTGTTTCCTTAACTGATTACATTAACCAATTAACCATCCTTAATCCATTAAATAGATTATACTTTATTTACTAACATCATTTAAATCACCCTTTTTAAAAAAAACATATAAGAATTAACCTTCTGTAAAATTATTCTAAACAAACAAATTTTAAACATTTCACTTTGAAAAAGCAAAAGACTTGCTTAAAACTTAACAATACTTTTAGAACATTGTTTATATTTCTTTTGAAAATTGATTCCTTTTGATGATCTTTTTAATACTTGATTTATTTATCAACTAAGCCTAATACAAGTTACATACCTGAGCCTACACTATCATTACCAGAGTCCAACTCGTCATCTTCCCGAGCCAACCAATCTTCAACACCACTCGATCAAAACTCGAGTTCAAACCCGAGTAAAAATATCATTCTCCCCGAAGCAATCAATATGGAAACAAAAGTAGATATAGGATGATCCATGTGCATGTGCACATGAGTTCGTCAACGTTTCGACCATCAACGACTACGCCTATGAGTCACCGATGACCACCTTCGAGCTTCCCTCCACTCCGTTCCCACCTAAACACCGGGAAGCAAAAACGAGCAAGAAGAAACTCCAAAACCCAAAACCCGATCAGTCAAAAATCCCTCGCGGCGTCGCTATTGACCACATGTAGCCCCGTTGCCATGCCTGAGGATGTGCCAGACCCCTCTCTTCCATTTCCCCCTAACCTAGCTCAACTCGACGTGGCATAAACGTCGCACCATCCTCACAAAAACCAACAACCTGAATTAGCTCCTAAACCCTAGTTCGCCTTTGCCAGTACGCTTCGACAATAATTAAATTACCAGACTATTTTTCTAATGATCCCTGCATCACAAGCCTCCTCCAACTTCGACCACGACCACCATCTCTTCCTAGGTTGCCGAAAATCGACAAATAACCCAAATCTGGCCAACTTGTCATACCTCACTATTTATACACCTAAAATTCCTGATTTAATTTTTAAAAATCATCATTTCAAGTAATAAATCAGATCATATACTTGAATTCATGATTTATTTAAACTGAGATTTTGATATATTCATGATTTTACTGTATTTCTTCATTTTGTTAAACACTATCTTCAAATCTTGCTTAAAAATATTTTTAGATCAAATACCATATCATTTCAACGAAGTTTGATTTATACATCCAAGCTAGAAAGAATCCAGGAAAAAGATATAGAATTTTATTAGGGTTTAAACCTGTTCAACTAGAACAGAGCCAATACTTTGTATTCAAACATTCACATCCCTATATATATCCAGTTTACATTATACAATCATGCAAACCAATTTATTACCTTTAATTCAGATATTAATTTTATGCATTTAGACTTAATAAGGTTAAAATCTTTTTTTTTTAAAAAAGAACTGCTTACTCACTATTTTAGTTTACACAAGGGCTTTCTTTTCATGTCCAGCCATGTATATAAATATCCACACTCATATACGTACTTAAAAACCATTTTAAAATAATATGCACAACATAATTCTAATTGTGCTTAAAGGATCATCGCATGCTAGTACAAGATATATCAAATTTCCAAGTTTTACTCACCGTTTATGCAGGAAACGGAGAAGCCTGGAAAGTTTTGAAATCTGGGAAAAAATCTTTTGATTTTTGAACCGAAATTCTTGTTTGAAAACTGAGATGAATTGCTGTGTGATCTGAAACTTAGATGAGTTGCTAAACTGCTTTGAAACTGATTTAATTAGAAGCTTGCTTTGAATTTGCTTGAATTCTTGGATTTGTTTTGCTAGAATTTGTTTTACAGGGTGAAGATAAAAATGTTTACAGGTTTCTTTTGTTTTCATTTCATTTTTCTTCTTCCTTTTTTTAGTCTAGAAAGATGAAAGAATCATCTCAGCCTGGTTTTCTAAATCATTTATCTATATTTTCAAAAACCATGCCACTTGTTAATTATGCACGTAATTTTAGCAACAAATGTTTTATGCATGATTACAAAGCTTTACAAATGTCAAACTCCTTAATATATATATATATATATGTATGTATGTATGTATGTATATAATTTTTTTATGTTAATAAATTCGTGTTTTTATGTTTAATACTTATATATATTTTATATTCATTACATGTATATTTTAAGAAAGTATGTTAACCTCTTGATAAATGCTAATTTAAACTCAAACTATTATATAATAAATTAATAAATATTATCTTTAATGTTTTAAAATAATAGTATTTAACTTTAACTACCCTTAGAAAATTATTGAATCCAAATCTAAGCCTCTAAATCACTACACACACACACACACACACACACACACACACATATATATATATATATATATATATCAGCATTATAATGTTGGCATATATTTATATGTATATGTTAATCTCTTATAAAATTAGCTTTTCCAGAAATTTATAATACAATATTCACTGTAGTTTTCAAATTCATTTGGATATACCTGGATTTTTTTATGTATTGTTAGGATTCTATTTGTTTAAACATATAAAATCAATATCTCTATAGTAAATATCTCTGTAGTAAATATCATTTGATTATCCAATTAACAGATGACCAAAATTCGAGCTATCACACTCGTACTAGCGGGAGGTTAGTTATAAATACAATAAGTGGTGGTCCTCATCCAGCAGACCGAAGCTGGAGGGAAATGGAGTCGTATGACAGCTCTATCAGGCATGCAGACTTCGATTATTGTAGTAGTTGTGATAATGGGGCTCCGGCCAAGCAACAAAGGATGATGACAGATCACATCGTATTCAAAAAAAGAGACGCTGATAAGGTCGAAGCCCCCACTATCGACCCACTAGTCATATCTTCCTAGGTAGGTACTGCTTGGATTAAGAGGATCCTGGTTGACAGTGGGAGCTCTGTGAATATTTTTTTCAAAAGAGCGTATGATTTGATGAAGATGGAAGCCAAGGATTTGAAACCTTGTCAATCTCGAATCCACGGCTTCAATGGAAGTGCTACTATACCCACTGGAGTGGTGGAACTTCCAGTTGAATTGGGGGTTAGAGAACGCCGGAGAGTCCGGATTTTGCAGTTTGTTGTTTTAAACATTGATTCGCCTTATAATGCCTTTTTGGGCTGACCGGCCCTTGCTGAATTTAGGGTAGCTACTGTCCTATGGGGCTTGACTCTGAAATTCCCTACCGATCACAAGGTTGGATTCATTCAAGGAGATCAGGCTGCTGCGAGAGCCTGTTATGTTGCTAAGCTGTGTGGGGCGCAACGAAGAGAGAAAGGAAAGGGCGTAGAGGAATCTCTCTGAGCCCATTTTGTCGATAATTGACAATTGATGCCTGGGCCCCGGCTTGGGCGCCCCAACCAATTCCAAAGGGATCTTGACCCTAGAGATACCGAGAGAAAAGATGAATCTAAAGATAGTCAAGCTTCTCCTTCCGAATTGACGATCAATGTTCTGATCGATGATGAAGACGATTCAAAGGTGATAAAGGTTGGATCTCAGTTAAGCCAACAGATGCAACAGGAACTGGTTGAATTTCTCCGGGCGAACCTCGACATATTCATCTGGACGCATTCTGATATCTGTGGGATTTCGCAGGACGTCACGAGCCACACCCTGAATATTGACCCACGGCGTATTAGGGTCAAGCAGAAAAGGCGTGGTATGGATTCAGACAGATCTGTCACCTTTAAAGAAGAGGTCCATAAATTGAAATCACATAGGTTTATCCGAGATGCTTTATATCAGGAGTGGGTATCCAATCTCGTACTTGTTCAAAAGCCGAACGGGAAATGGAGAACGTGCGTTTATTATTCTGACATGAACAAAGCCTGCCCGAAAGACAGTTTTCCGCTTCCCCGAATTGATCAGCTCGTAGATTCAATGGCTGGGCACGAGTTCTATCTTTTATGGATGCTTATTCTGTCTACAACCAAATACCCATGCATTTACCCGACCAAGAGCATACTAGCTTTGTGACTGATCTAGGACTTTACTGCCATAGAGTCATACCATTCAGACTCAAGAACATCGGAGCGACGTACCAACGCCTAGTCAACCGAATGTTCATCAACTAGATCGGGAAGACCATTGAAGTATATGTGGACGACATGCTGGTAAAGTCGATACTCTCCACTGATCATGTAAGAGACTTGGAACCAATGTGCAACATCCTTTGAGAGTACAAGATTAAACTTAATCCACTGAAATGTCATTTTGGAGTCGCATCTGGAAAGTTCCTTGGGTTCATCGTCAACGCTCGAGGAATAGAAGCCAATCCCGAAAAGATCTGGGCGATCAAAAATCTCCAAACTCCAAGAACCATAAAGCAAGTCCAGAGTCTCAATAGGAAGGTAGCAGCATTGAGCAGGTTCATTTCAAAGTCCAATAACAAGTGCATTTCCTTCTTCGATCTGAACCGAAAAGGAAAGCGAAACTTTGAATGGACCACGGAATGTGAAGATGCATTCAGAGCACTAGTTCAACATCTCTCTACACCTCCGATTTTGTCAATGCCTATGGATCACGAGCAATTATATATTTACCTAGCGGTATCAGAAAATGCAATCAGTGCTGCCTTAGTTTGGGAGGAAGACCGAGTGCAGAAATGGTCTACTATGTTAGTAAACGACTAACTGAAGTTGAGAGAAATTATCCAAAGCTTGAGAAATTGGCCTATTTCCTAGTCATTGCCTCAAGGAAGCTTCATCCATATTTCCAAGCTCATCTTATCACTGCGCATATCGATCAGCCATTACGACAGGTCCTTACACGGCCTGAGACGTTTGGTTGGTTACTCAAGTGGAACATTGAATTGAGCTAGTTTGATATCACTTATACTTCAAGGAGAGCGATTCAAGGACAAGTCCTAGCAGATTTCATAGCTGAATTTATTGTTCCAGAGGACTTGCCCGACGCCAGTAAATCTCTCGAAATACATCTGGAAGCTGCATCCCGATGGTGCACCCAACGACCGGTGCTCGGATGCTGGAGTAGTACTTGAAACCCCCGAAGGCCGATCTGTATGCTATGCCTTGAAATTTGAATCTCATGCGACCAATAATGAAGCTGAATATGAAGCCTTACATGCTGAATTGAAACTCGCCCGTGATTTGAGAATTATTGTTGTAGAAATTTATTATGATTCCCAATTAGTTGTATGCCAGGTTCGAGGTGAATATCTGGCTAAGGATCGAAGACTAGATGCTTATCTAGCTCGAGTCCAAGGAATCCTTGATCAATTTGACTATTATGCCGTCATTTACATACCCTGTGAGCGCAATCAAAAGGCCGATTCATTGGCAAAGCTAGCTAGCACGAGTGAAGCACAGCAAATGAGACTTGCTCATGTCGAGATATTATCTTCTCCGAGCATTGATCAGATGGAGACTGACTCTGTATTTGAAACCACTCCCAGTAAGGAGTTGTGGATGACTCCATACCGAAATTACATCGAGCATGGAACGTTACCTGAGCGCAGAAGTGAGAAAAGACAGATTCTTCAAAAATCCTCGCGGTTTACCATCAGAATGGTGTCATGTATAGAAGTGGATATTCATTTCCTCTCCTCCGATGTATCGTGCACAATGAAATTAAACGAGTGTTACATGATGTACACGAAGGAGAATGTGAAGATCACACCGGGAGGCAAGCCCTTTCTAAGAAAGTACTTCAATATGGGTATTACTGGCCGACTGTAAACTGTGATGCATCAGACTATGCCAAGAATTTTGATAAATGCCAGAAACATGCTCGAATACCTATATCCCCACCTACTGAGATAACCCAAATGGTCAGCTCGTGGCCGTTTGCAGTATGGGGCATTGGTATCATTGGCACTTGCGAAATACACCATCATCGCAGTTGATTACTTTACCAAATGGGATGAAGCTGAACCTCTTGCAACAATCACGATGAAGAAAGTAATCAACTTCGTAGCTTGCAATATCATCTGCCAATTTGGTCTCTTACATAACATCAATACTGACAACGGAGCCCAGTTTGACAGTGTTGAGTTCAAGGATTTCTGTCAGTGTTTCATATTCACAAAAAATTCTCTTCAGTTACACACCCTCGAGCGAATGGCTAGGTTGAAGTTGTTAATAAGCTTAACAAGTTGATTCTGAAAAAACGACTGGAAAAGGCCGGGGGGCAAGTGGGTTGATGAACTTCCTATGGCTTTATGGGCTTACCGAACAGCCCACAAATCCGCGACCGGGCACACTCCATTTTCTCTATCTTGTGGCTCAGAAACCGTTGTTCTAGTCGAGACGGAAGTACCTTCTCATCGTGTGATTTACTATGATCTGAAGACAAATGCCATATTACTTGCTGAATGCTTGGATTTATTAGATGAGAAGCACGAAGAGGCTGATTTGAGGGCAGCCACATATCGAAGTCGAGTCGCCCGACTATACAATGCTAAGGTCCAACCACGAACCTTTGAACTTGGCTATCTCTTTCCCAAGAGAATCTATCCAGTCCCTTCACACATGAAACCAAATTGGAAAAGATTGTATGTGAGTACACAAAAACTCGGAGATGGCACGTTCAAGTTATCGATTGTTGATGGTCTTACTCTGGCGAGAGCCTGGAATAGCGAGAGTCTTCGTCGCTACTACACATAACAGGCTTTATTTATTTATCTCATTCTTTTATTTACAATTTGTTTCTATATTTTGAAATGTGAATTTGTAATAAGGCAACTGATTCTGCCGTCTTTTCTCATTTCAACAATCAAATGCCATCTCTTCGAGCCAGATTGTGATTATTGAATGTGACGAATAACGTCACGATGCACGAAGAGCTAAATTCCATCATACAATGAAATTTATTCAAATAAGGAGTGGTTGTGATACGACCCGCCTCTCGCTAAGTGAAACCTAAGCTCGGGGGCAAGTCACTACACTAAAGTCAAATAAGGATTGATACACGACAACCCTCTCACTAAACTCCAAACTCCCAGAGTGCGAGTTAGAGCATAAACTCATAACTACGGTCTTGAAGGGGGTGGATCCGTTCATCTAACGACTTCGATCGTACCCTAGCCATGTTTGAGGAGGATGGATCTGTCCATCTAACGATCTTACTTGTTAACTCGGGGTGGATGTGAAACGACCATCCATGATCCCGATAAACCCATCGTTCCCAGAGTGCGAACGAATCCTTATAAAGCTTAAAACAGATGTGACTGACCATCTGTTATCCAAATCCAAATTCTCAGAGTGCGAATTAGAGTATAAACATTAACTCTAGTTTCTCAGATTGCGAACCAGAGTATAAATACCAACTCCAAATTCTCAGAGTGCGAATTGGAGTATAAACATCAACTCTAGGTTCCCATAGTGCGAACCAGAGTATAAGCGTAAGCTCTAAATTCCCAGAGTGTGAATTGGGGTATAATCGTCAAATCCAAGTTCCCGGAGTGCGAATTAGGTTACAAACATCGATTATCTTCAGATTCCCAGAGTGCGAACCAGATTACCGATTACAAACAACTCAAAATCTCCAGAGTGTAGACCTCCCTAGAGCGTGGGCATGTACTTAAGACTTCAGTAGGCGTGATAGACCGCCGAATTGCAAAGGCAGATCCCTGGAGTGTGGATGTGACTATTTATGAGTAAGCGATTTTGATTCGACCACTCGACTCTCACTTGTTTTAGCATCAATCTGACAATGTTAAGTTCGAAGAAATAAAGACAAATTACGATAGCGATCTTTACAACTTGTCCCCAAAACTGGGGGCAGAACTTAAGTGTTAATCACTGGCCAGAGCAGCGTAGTGTCAAAGCCCAACTCAATTTCCAATTTCACTTCGTGTTTGTGATTTCCAGACGTGGTGAATAACGACAAACTAAACTCAAGATTTGAAACTCCGCAAGCGCACTGAACTGAAATTCAAACGCTGCAACACTTAAGCATAAAAGACAGAAATAAAAGTTGAAGCAAGAAAACAAAATTTCATTTCAAATAATTGTAAGAGAAGATTCATATACAAGTTTCCCAAAATCCCTACTAGCAGGGGCCGAACCCGCATCTATACATGGCCTATGAAAGAAAAGCAAAAAACAAGTTCCTAACCATAAAAAATGCGCCGAAAAGGCATATATATTCCCTTTTCTTCTTTGGCTTCTTCTTCGGTGTGGAACCACTAGAGCCACTAGTGATTTTTCATTTAGACCTTTACCCTTTGGCGGATCATCTCCAGACGGAGGCATGATGTCAACATTCTCCTCCGAACTTGAATATAAAGGAATGCTCCATGCAGGAGTCAGAGGATTCAGATCTGCAACAGGGGGCGGAAGGGGAACACTGGTATCGACAAGTGTACCTCCAGGTGATATCGTTCTTAGCGAAGCTGGGCCAGGCGCTACCATTCCACCCACAATACTACCACCATGTGCTGCTGCCTCCAACTCAGCATTGATTTCAGCCAGTAACTCTTCTTCGCGAATAGATTGGGCTTCACTGGGGGAAGCAGTGGTCTGTGTTGAAGCACCAGAAGCGGGCGCGAGTCCACTAATGACAAATGGTAAGTCCGTAAAGGGGTCACTGTGTCGACCTAGAAGCTCGTTCATCATCTGCTCATAGAAAGAAAGTGAGCTACCCTATGTTCCTTCGAATGGGGCGGTCGTTGTCGTACTGGTCGCTTCGTTGATAATGGCCTCCTACGCTTGATGTAGTTCCTAGATTGCAGGAGGCATTGTCGATATAACTCCGGTCATTGAACAAAGAAAAAGGAGAAATCATTAGTAAGCACTTCAAGGCGAGTTCCTTATTTTGAACACACATAAGATTTGCTCAGAGTACCATCCTCAGTTCTGCTCACAGATGGCTGAGCGGCTTCGAAGGTGTGCTCTTTGATGGGGGATAGTTGTGGCTGTTCTGGATTGTAGGCTTCAACTACAAAAAAGTGCTCAAATCGAGGCGGAGCAGTTATCTTGGAACTTGTGGCATGATGCTCGATGATCGAGCCTTCCCCAATCTCCTGGTGCTGGGTGTTGAGCTTCTCCTTCTCATGTGAGATCATCGAATCATGGAGAATCTTCTTTTCACCCTTGGTCAACACACGATTCTCCAGCTCAAACTCGTCGAATGATACATCCGGATGCACCGCCTTCTCCTCCTCGACCAATAGGTTCCAAGCATTATAGAGATGTGTCGAGTAGTTCTTGAGCCATGCCAAATTCCTATGTTTCAACACGTTGGCGTGGTAAGTAACGAGAAGTTCTTCTATATCGGCCTCCAGCCTGGATTCCACCGACCGAACTTTTATCCGACCTCAGCTTCCACTGTGCGGACATTTTCCAAAGCTGCATCCCTTTCACCCAAAAGCACCACTGCCTGATCACATGCTTCTTGTGTGGAAATATTGGCAACATCCTTCTCTTTAATGATCTCAGAGAATTTGGACTTAAACTCATTGAGCTTTTTGAGGGCTGCGTCTCGCTCGGCAGTGACAGTGGTGTTCCTATGGCCCATGTCCTCCAACATGGCATAATGCTCCTGCCTCATCCTATCCATGGCCGAGTTGGCGTCATCGGCCTTTTTGAGAGCTTCCATTTCAGATTTTCGGGAAGGCTCGGCTTTAGCATTGAGCGCCTGAATAATGCGGTCTTTCTGCGCGAGCTCTTTCTCCAACTTCTCGATCACAGCAGCCCGCTCGAAAGCCACTTTCGACGATTTTTTCGCAGCATTCGCCCACTCCTTATACTGAAAGTAAATATCAACGATATAGTCATGAAGAGTATTCTCAGCCTCCGTCGGAATTCTCTTTAAATGCAGGGGAAAATATACCCGTCGAAGTAGATGTAGGGAAAATATTTCTTCAATTGAGCAAGTTTAATCGCTCCTATCTTCGTGGGCTCGGCGAGGACCTGCTTTACAATTATAAGAGCCGCTACTTCAGTCCTGCGTTTTTGAGTTTCAAACCTTGGAGCATGAGAAGACGGCTTATGCCGCGAAATTTCTAGAGGTCGTGAAACGAGGACCGGAGGCTGTACAGGATTTCTGGGAAGGGGAGAACGAGATCGAGACCGGTGTATGTACTCCCTATCTCTTTCATACCTCTCCTGACTAGAATACCCACGGTCATAATCCCTGTCTGCCTCTCTTCGGCGATGCTTATAATATATAGAAGATCGATGACTTTTCAAAGACTGCTTAGCATCGAGTCTCGACCGGACATTGCATCTGCAAAGTAAAAGAAGAACAGAGTTAATAATTTCCTAAAGCGATCAACCTATGGTCAAAAATCGTGTAGTGCCGTGAAGTGTGTATGTATGTGCAACCCTCGGACAAACCAGAAGTGTCGATCACGCTAGTGAGAAGGGACACGCTAAAATCTAAAGCGTGTTGAAGTTCCTCCAATCCGGCATCATGTTGGAAGGACACGTAGTCCGGGATTAGGATATTGGCGAGCCCTTCGAAAAGATTTTCCACTAGTGGGGGAGAAGCCTCCGAAATTCTAGGTCCAGGAACGGGCGAGGACATGACAACAGTTTTCCATCTCCTGGATTTGGGACTTTTAAAAGCCGCCGCCTTGCCTTTTCTTTTCCCTTCGAGATCTTGAAGGGTACCAAAGATCCTGCATGCAAGTTCGTCGTCAATGGGTGTTCTCTCCGAATCAGCCTCCTTGGTCATAACAAGGCGGGATGTCTACGCTTAGCTCGTTTCTTTGATACGGACCTTAGCGTTCCCTCAAGCTTAATACTTTGGTTCCGCTCAATCAATCCGACGATTCTCAAATTATTATCCGTTAGAACTGAGTGTATGTTTCTCTCTTCGCTTGGGATTTCTTGAAGGATCCGAACTATCTCTCTAAAATGAACACCTTTAGGCCGTTGAATTACAGCTGTAAAGAAAAGGAGATATAAGTTTGAGTACAGATATAGCTGTCTTATTAGCTACTTGAGAAGACTGCAATACCTACGTTTGAATAGCCATCGACTGGAAAATCCTAGAGGGCATCGGACATAGAACCACTCTGTCTTGAAATAACTTAGCCTGGTCCAAGATCTCGTTATGACTTGACAATTTCTTACTGCCTCCAGAAATGAGAAAGATGGGATATCTCCCCGTCTCTTAATGTTAAACAGATATTTGATCTCGATCGGGATCGACGGTCGAAAGAGATACTCCATGAACACGATGAATAAACTATTCAACAACGCATATCCGTTGGGGTGCAGCTGAGACGGAGCGATCACAAGGAAAGACAGCACTTCCCTGATATACTGGTTAAATGGAGGAAGGGTCCCGGCTGCGTATGCATGATGATTGAATGCAGTATACCCTTTCGGTAGACAGTGCGGTCTATTGTTTGGTCCAGGCAATAACACATCATCAAACGACAGGCCATGCCTCAGGCATATTTGTCCCAGCATGTCTTCGGAGACATTAGATGGAACAGAGTCTATCGGACTACCAATGAAGGTTGCACTAGATATCTCATCTGGGGCTGGATCAATGATTTCGGCCTCGATGGTCGTTATCTCGATTACTGGAGGATGAGAAAGCTGAGCTTCCTGTTGTTGTGAGCTTGAAGGTTCCACAACTAACTAACTTTCTATAGACAATAGTAAGCCCGTGCATCCCCCAGTGTGAAGAGTGTGAACGTGAATGTGCAGTGCAGTGATGTATATTACTTGAAAAATTTCTACAGAATTAAAGAAAGCATGCAAATGACAAGACTTCAAAGTTCAACTGGAGTGGCCATCATTCATTAAAACAAAAAATGTAGCTTGCAACATGAAAGAAAAAAGAAAAGTAAAACAAGAGAAAAGTAAAGAAAAAACTATTCTACTTGCATGAAAAATAAATCTAAACTACAACATGAAAGTAAGTAAGCATGAAAAGAAAAAGAACATATATTGAAGTTGCATAAAATAAAGAATTACATAAAAGAAATGTGGCTAAGTAGCCATGAAAAGAGAAAGAGAGCTTTCTTTTATTTTGAACCTAAACTAATGAGAAGAGAGACTAAGGAAGAGAAGTGGGTTACATGAAACATAAGGGGTTATTTATACAAGCATGAAACCCTAATCCATAATTTGGGGAATGACCAAACTACCCTTGAAAAAGTGTGGAGGCCAAGTAATCATTAGCTTCTGCTAATCATCATTTAAGTGTACATGAAGCCATTAATTCCATAAGCATGTGCATTAGCCTCTAACTTGTACATTAAGATGGTGGGTAGGTGGGGTCCTCCATGATCTTCACTTTGAATTATTTCCATCGTCATTCATGTTGTGCATGCATGTTTCTTCATGAAACCACTCTTATTTGAGATCAATTTCCTACATAATTATATAAAATTTCCAATTAATTTTTCTCAAAAAAATATATGCACACAAATGACCGTTTTTGCCCCTATATGAAGATGGATATGTGACAATTTGAAATTAATATGGATTTTGGTTAAAACAAGTTAAAATAACCTATATGATCATTTATTTAATTTAAATAGAATAAATATAGTGGTAAAAATATGCACATTTACGTGCACAACAAATACCCCCACACTTATCTTTTTATTCGTCCTCGAATAAACAAAAAAGAAAAAAAACTAACATAAATCCGTTTTTGTAGGGAGCACGATTGCATTAAGCGTATGCAACAAGCCATTGAACCTCTAGGTGTCCCTAGTAGGACGAGTGTTGTCTCGTGAGGGTTTTCAGCGGATACTACCCACAAAATCCAAATGCAGGATGAAAATATTTACAAAATGCAAGATTTATTTACAAAGACATGAATGTGAGTTTTTGAAAATATTTACAAATGAAGGATTTATTTTTAAATTGACACGAATAAGCTAAATATAAGTTTTGGTCATTATCTTTAAATTTAAGTTATTTACTCATCAATATTTCCAATAAAAATGAAGTTATCATAATAAATAAACTATAATTTAACTCGTTGTTTTGGTTGATAACACAGTGTAACTATGAAATGGATCCTTAGTTGATTATAAAAGTGTATCAAAGTGGTATTTTAATTTCTTTTCAATAACAAATCAAATTAAATAAGTAAAAATAGTTCTAGGATTTCAATTGCTTTCTCTCTCATTATTTGCAAGAAAAATTACACACCTAGCTCAGGTAAAATGAGGCCAGATATACCACCCATACACTGCCTTTCGGGCTTATGTGAGGGGAGTACAGAGCATGGCGAGTGCACACACTTTCGTGCATACACCTATCAACCGTAGGTGGCTTTTATTAAGTTTATTCTCTTTTTTTACATTTGTTCCATGCATGCATAACCGTGAGGACTTTAAAATGAGTATGAAAGCACATAATCAAAGATTCCAAGTAATTCACCCATTCATAACCGTGAGGACTTTTAAACGAGAGTGAATACTTTGGATGTTATTTTTTTTATTTTTTTTAAGAGAGAGAGAGAGTTTTGCAAAATCATCTTAGCACCATTTAACTTAGAAGACAAAAAAATGTTATATCCTTTACTTTAAATTCACCACTTTTAGAACAAAGATTTTCAATTAGGATGTATTTCATAATTAACACGTATGAATCTTCCTATATACTAGTTAAACCATTGTTATTTATAATCAAATTTCATTTTTATTTTTGTTAAGACAAATAAATTTTCAATAATTTCAATTTAATAAACCAAAACCATATATTTATCCTATAGTGTTTCTTTAAAAATAAATCAAAAACGTTAAAAAAAAATCTTCTTTGGTTTTTGGATTTTTTTTTTGAGTTTTTAAAAAAAATGAAAAATTAATCTTGCAAAATCAAGAAGAAGATGAGTCTCCCCCCCCCCCACACTTGATTTTGACTGTGTCCCCATAGTCAACCCAAGTGGAAGGAGAAAAATAAAATAAAAACATAACCTTTATTTAAATAAAAATGAAAAGACGATTATTTACAAGACATCAGAAAGTATGCCGTTAAAGAGTAAATGAGCCGGTCTTCCAAGAACCGATTCATTTGTCTCACCAAGTATGTGAGACACAGCTCAAGCATAGAAAACCAAACCATGAAAGATTTCGAAGTTGAACGTTGATTTGGAAAAACGAATGTTGATTTATTGAAAATTGTACGAGTTGTTTTGTTTTCGGTGATTTTTGGGGTCGATAAAACAATAGATTGAAGTTCAAGTTTATTTTCATTAATTTGAAATTCAAGCTTATCATTGAAAACATTTTCAGAGTTATTGATTTCAAAATCAAAATGGTGATTTTTATCTTTCCCGTTGGAATTTAACAATTCGTCATCCAAAAGTCCAAAAAATTCGTGTTCATTAAATTCGTCTTCCTTTGTTGGATTATCAACAACTTTATTACATGTCTCAAGTTCATAATCCAAATTTGTTGTATTCAAGTTTTCGAAGTCGAGAAAAGGAAGATTGAATTTTAAATTTGGTTCCACACCCTCAAAAGAATTGAAATCCAACTTAATTACCATATTTTCAACAACTTGATTAAGACCGTCATTATCAATTTCAAAAGTTGTTATTTGAAAATCATTGATTTGGGTAAAAGATGGATTATTGTTTGACTCGTCACTCATTGAAATTTGATTTTGTTTCTCACGAAAATTTTCCAATGTTTTAATCAACAAATTCATGTGATCCTCGTAAATTTCATTCATTTGCTCAACAAAGTCAAATTTGTAATTATTAACTTGAAAATTTTCGATCTGGACTTGTTGAGAACAAGAATTGTCAATTTCGATAAACGGTAGATTATTATTTGTCATTAAAACAACAAATGTAGCTTGCAACATGAAAGAAAAAAGAAAAGGAAAAAGAGAGAAAAGTAAAGAAAAAACTATTCTACTTGCATGAAAAATAAATCTAAACTACAACATGAAAGTAAATAAGCATGAAAAGAAAAAGAACATGTATTGAAGTTGCATAAAAAAAAGAATTACATAAAAGAAATGTGGCTAAGTAGCCATGAAAAGAGAAAGAGAGCTTTCTTTTATTTTGAACCTAAACTAATGAGAAGAGAGACTAAGGAAGAGAGGTGGGCTACATGAAACATAAGGGGTTATTTATACAAGCATGAAACCCTAATCCATAATTTGGGGAATGACCAAACTACCCTTGAGAAAGTGTAGAGGCCAAGTAATCATTAGCTTCTACTAATCATCATTTAAGTGTACATGAAGCCATTAATTCCATAAGCATGTGCATTAGCCTCTAACTTGTACATTAAGGTGGTGGGTAGGTGGGGTCCTCCATGATCTTCACTTTGAATTATTTCCATCTTCATTCATGTTGTGCATGCATGTTTCTTCATGAAACCACTCCTGTTTGAGATCAAATTCCTACATCATTATATATAAATTTCCAATTAATTTTTCTCAAAAAAATATATGCACACAAATGACCGTTTTTGCCCCTATATGAAGATGGATATGTGACAATTTAAAATTAATATGAATTTTGGTTAAAACAAGTTAAAATACCCTATATGATCATTTATTTAATTTAAATAGAATAAATATGATGGTAAAAATATGCACATTTATGTGCACAACAATCATTGCTGACCGTCATCACCATGCCATTCGGATATTAGCACTCGACCCAAGTTAAAGTTCGTTATCGTTTTGTTGAGTTACAGTTCCATCGACGAACTACGAAGGGCAGTCAGATATGTTTTTCTATAGGTAAGTCCAGATGTTCAAGAATGAAGCTAATCGGAATTAGGCGACCGATTGTACAAGATTTCGTATCCATCAAGATTCAGGCTTGGATTTATCACTTGAGACCTACTTTGCATCGATCAGAAAAAAACTTTAGTTTCGTATCGATCAGAAAACTTTAGTTTCGTATCGATTGTAAAATCTTAGTTTCGTATCGATCAGAAAACCTAAGTTTCGAATCGATCAGGGATGGCGGTTTCGTATCGATCAGGGCCAACAACTTCGTATCGATCGCAACCCATTGATTTCGCATCGGTCTGGAAGCTTTGGCTTCGCATCGATTAACGGCCTAGTCTTCGTATCGATCATTGGAGTCAGAACCTCGTATCGATCGTACGGGCCAAGCCTTCGTATCGATCACTCCAGATCGATATGTGTTCCAACCATCCTCGTTCGATGCGAATCTCGTCACTCAATTCAACATTTCTAGGATCGATACGAACTTCGATGTGAAATCTTAGCATCTAGATTGATTCGAGCGCTCTTACTCCAGATCGACACGAAATGAAGGTCAAGCCATCCCTCCACAGATCCTTCGTATCCTAGACTCCATCTTCTCCAACGGCATAAACGCCATGACCATCCTCAACCTCGCATCAACTTACTCCATTTTCTTTCATACTACACTCGGCCGCGAATGTAAATAGGATGGTGCGAGAATTCGAGTCTCATCGTAGTTAGGTCAAATTCATTCGACAGATTACCTAATTGCAATGGTTGGTTTAATGGATTGAAGATTTTGTTCGGTTCGAAGGCAAGCAGTTCTTCCCTTCCAAGATTCCAGAGCGATATGAAGGTAGAAAGCAAAAATGGCAAATGAGGAAAAAATGGCTAACTCTAGAGTATTTATATGGACTCGGGTATGAAGGAAAAAGGCGTTTCGCCTCCCAATCAATGCGCCAGTCGCAGCAGGTCAACTCTCGAATCGGTTCGAACGAGCTATTTATATCCATCAACTCGTTCCTTTATCGAAACGAAATTGCCAATGGAGACTTTTCTGAGTCACCCATTTCCATCGATACGAAACCGTTGTTCGTATCGATCATCTTCGACTCCATCCATAGTGCAACGATGCGAACTACACAGTTCAAATCCATCAAATCACAGCCTCCACAGGCCAATGTTCATCGATGCGAATTACGAATTGTCAGTTCGTATCCAATGACACCGAGCTCATCGATACGAAATGAAGTCCGCTGCAATTAGTTCCACTGAAGTTCGCAATCGATATGAACGATCATTTTGTATCCATCGTTATGAATCATATCGATATGAAAAGTACCTTTCAATCTTTTACATCGATTCAGAAGAGGATCGATACGAAGGAACATTCAAAAACAACCATTAAGCGTTGTTGCAGCTCGAAATTTCACATCAGTTCAGGAGAGGAATGATACAGAATTCGATATGAGAGAACTGACAATGACTCATGAACGTGCAATGTTAACGAGAGTCAGATTAACATATATGCATATATGTCGGACTAGTATTCAATTTTTGACATTCATAGGAATTGGATACTCGTCTAATAATGATTTCGGTGACAAACAGCTAATCACTATCTTACAGCAATCAGTTACAATGGTACAGGGTATAACAATTGACAATCAACAGTTCACACTACCGAGGAAATCAGTCGAAGACTACAACTTTCTCTTCAAAGACGATAACTGTTCAGAATGAAGATGGCAGCTTTTCAAAGCACGTCATGTTTCCACAAGACATACTTTGAGGGGAAAATGTTATCCCTTCTTTTGGCAAGGCTAAGATATCAAAGAACTGCCTAAAAACCAAGGTCGCTCATCATGGATATCGAGTACGCACAGGTTCACCATGGATATCGATGAATTTTGTCTAAGTCCGGATCAAGCTACAATTGATAAGATACGACAAGCGAATCCATGAAAGCCAACGTTTCAAGTTTCAAGTCAATCTGGATTTATATGCTCAAGTTATGATCGATGCAAGTCAAGAAAACCCATCCATTCATATCCATCATTTCGAATCGATCGGAGCTGCATCCCATCATTTCGCATCGATCGTTTTCGTATCCATCACGAAGGTCTACTTCGTATCCATCAGCAAGCATTCGCTCGAATCGATAAGGATGTGCAATTTCATATCCATCGAGTGCATATGCTTGTTCGTATCGATCTACTCAACTCCACCATCAAACAAGCCCTACATCATACGACAATTGTCTAGTTCGTATCCATCCTGGAGGGCCTTGATCGAATCCACCGGGGCTCCTTCTTTTGTATCCATCACAACGTTGCTTGTTCGTATCCATCAAGTTGGAGCAACGTGGATCGATACGAAGAAAACCCCACAATCGATACGAACTACGCAACTCCCATCGATACGAACAACGCAACTTCCATCCATACGAATTGGCAACGGCTATAAACTCGAACGAGGCATCGGTCTTCGATACAAATAAGACGAAATTCAAGGGACGACTCGGTCAACACGGCATGAAAAGTGGATCGATCTGAGGAGTGCACGCCACGTCATTACCTAGGCACACGCAGCAATCGATTCGAATACATCGATTCGAAACCATCGATTCGAAACAAACAGCCTACCGAAAAGCTTCAACTCGTATCGATCATAACTTGAGATCCATAAGTCCAAATGCTATGAAATTTTACAGGAGCTTACGTACAAGCTAATGATTGTCCACGCCAAGTTTCGACTCCATTGGATAAAATCTTGATCGATACGAATTACGTTCGTATCGATCACGGATCGAGTCGAAAGTTCATGGGATCGGTCGTGTGGGCCCATCCACGTGCCAGAAGAAGTCTCCCGAGATCTAAGCGAAATAGCAGCCTCCTACGCCTATAAATAGTGTCCCAAGGCCTACAGAAGAAGCATCTTTTGACTCTCAAGCGCCCAGACTTTGCCGGATTCGACTATGCACTCCATTATTGTTGTTGCACTCGAATTTCAGACTTGTAACTCGCTGTAGGTTGCTGTAATCAAGTGTAATCATCAAGAGAATATCAATAAACCATAAATCTTCATAGTGGACGTAGGCAACACGCCGAACCACTCTAAATTGGCATGTATCTTTGCATTTACTTATCAGTTTTTGGAGTTTATGTTAGATAATCCACATTTCACATTTATATTCTTCGCTTTTATCTCTTTAAAAACTTCCGAAGAGTGTTGTGTCCATTTTTGGTACAAACACTTCTCACTTAACCCGATTTAAATATTAAAATAGTATATATAATAAAATTGTTTTCCTCAAGTTTCACAAATAAATTCCAGATCAACTTAAATTCCAAAATTCAAATTTAATTAATTTTCAATTCATTAATTCCAATTTAGCTTCTAAATAAACCATTAAAAATTATATCGATTTCAAATAAAGATTTAAACCACAAATAAACCATTTCAAAATATATATTTCAAAGCTTTAAATATTCTAAAATTTCAAAACTAAATGTGATAATTTTATATATCTTAATTAAATTTTCTATTAGTTATTTTTGAAATATTTACTTAATAAATAATGTCATTTAAATAAAACTCAAACTTGAAATATTTATTAATCATTTTAAACCAACATCAAATTATAAAATCACATCCTTTAAAATTCTCAAATTCAATAAGTTCCAAATCCCTTTTAATTAAATATAATTCTTAATTAAATTCATTTTCAAGTCAATTTCAAATCCATCCTCTCAACCTTAATTTATTAAAAATCATTATAAACTCTATACTAAAATATAATTTAAATAAATACTTAACTATATTATATTTTAATAAGATCAAACTTTATTATTAAACTTATTTTATATTAAACAAATTTATATATAGCTTAAATTTTATAATTTAACTATATATATATATATAAAATAATATTTGTATAATTTCAAAAATCAATATTTATTAAACCATATATTTGTTTCCAAAACCATAGAAATAATTTTCAAAATATTTATATATATAGACCATAGTGTTTGTATATAATTTTCTATCATATGGTCAAGTGATACGAATATTTATCATTTCAATCCGTAATTTAAATTTATATACGGGTATATATCATTTCAACCCGCAATCCCAAATTTGATCCAAATGAAAATCGCTTGGGTCTATCATTTCAACCCATAACGATTTTCTCCTATTCTAAAGTCCGTTCGGGTATGTATCATTTCAACCCATAGTGAATTCTATACTAACAAAGAACGTGCAGAGTGATAACAGATATGATAACAATATGACAGGCATATATCATCAATATAAATAACAGATAATATAAACAACAGGATATGGTGCCATATCCTACAGGTGAACAATTACAGATAATAGTATATATAACAATTTAAATAACTACAGCAGCATATTTCAATTGTCTTTTCAATCGAAATCGAATTTAATAAATACAAGAAGTTTAATCGTGAGTGATTTCTCACCTTTTGAGGCTAGAGAAAAGATATACAACACCACAGGGTATGATTAGAATTGTGAAATTGACCAATGAAAATGACGATTTCCGAAGCAAGGCAAGATTGGCACGAAATTTGACGAACAAAGCTGATATATAGATATAGATGAGAATAAATCAGAACTGAGCTGATGAAGATAAATGACATAAGTGAACTCATATATATAAATATATAACTATATAAATATATATATTTACATCATATCCTAAATTTAAACACGTTTTAAATTTAAATATATATGTATTAAAAATCATTGTTTTAAATAAAGCACACATACCAAAATGAACATATCTACCTAATAAAATTTGAAATAAATACATATATATATACTTTATATTTTGAAATAAATAAATATATATACGAAATTAAAAATGCAACATGCTTACCAACATGTTATATCTTTAATATTAATAATTAATATATATATATATATATATATATATATATATATATATGATAACCAAAATGTATGGGCTATATAACTATCAAAGTATGCATATACATTATTTTATATTCGAACAGTAAAACTTAGTAACAACTAGTTTATATAACATATATAAATATATATAAACAATATATATAACAAATCTACCAATCGGGTATGATATCGACTTATATAACTTTAATATAACAACCAATATATATACCCACGTGCAATGAATATAACTCTTCCTTCCCTTTCACATAACAGTATACTTAACGTGTTTTAAAATTTTCCAGATACACTTAAAATCTTATAAATGGTGTATAACTATAAAACAAACATCGCATAAAAGTCAAAGTTTAAATCAAAATAGCAATGTCTGAAATAGAGGAGCCAGCAAAAATCCAATTCTCTATTTAAAAGTTATATATATATATATATATATATATATATATATATAACTTACATATATAAACTCACTTTTATATAAAAGAAGGTTGAAATAGCAACCGTATTCATGCATGAGCCTATACGTAAACATATATATACTACTAACTAATATAATATAAAGTATAAATACCTTTATGTTTAACTGTAACATATATAACTACACATATAAACATTAGATATATAATAAATTATACAATAAAGCCCATATCGGATCATGTATACGCATAAACTAATATATAATACCAATGTTTAACTTACATACAGTTATATTTTTAAAACAACATACATAACTAAGATGTAATAGACCTGTAACATGTATATAAATATATATAAACAACCAAACTTTGAAATATTGCCAACTGTAAATAATTTTATATGCAAAACAACTTACATATACAGCAAAAAATATGCCAATACATACTCCTTATATCATATAATACGTAAATACAACATATTATATAAAAATACAACTTTTCATATAAACTGGTTATATATAAAAAGTACAAATATGGATATACAAACTCCTATTGTGATCATATTGTAAACATAAAATATAGGCTTATATATATATGTATGTATAAACCATCAATATATACACTATATATATAAATTTATATAAACTATATAAAGCGAAAATATAAAACCAAATCATAACCTTCATATATATATATATATGGACTCAAACTGACAGGTACAACTTATACAACTTATATATATTAAGACCAATATACAAGATATCTATGCGAAACTGCCATGTACATATATATACTATTTCAAAATCAACATACCTCCTTTCATATATATATACACATATATACACACACACATATATATATACATATATACATACATATATATATATACATATATACATATATACATATATATACATATATATACACACACAGATATATATATATATATATATAAGTAAAATGGTAGGCCAGATTGGAAAAGATTTGGAGGAACAGGAGAACATGGTTTCAAAGCAGGGAAGAGAAGAAGGTGCACGACCACTTAAATGGAGGAGGCGAGCTGATGGAGATGCAGGCGGGTTAGGTTTATGGCGGAACATGGTGTATGGACTACAGCGAGGTCTTGGGTTCGATGGCCGAGTTGATGGCCTTGGGTTAAGTTGCTTTGGTGGCAGGTTCGTGCATGCGTGGTGATTATAGATGAGGGACGGTGATGTGCGGAGGGGAAAGAGAGATTGGGTGGCGATGTGCATGTCGCCGCTGCTTGGGTGTAGGCCTGTTAAAATAGAAAAGAGAAGAGAATTATAATTTTAGAGGAGAATGGACAATTTTTTTATAACTTGCTTTTTGTCTTGCCTACAACTTGCATACAATACAACAAAATGCCCGCATATATATAGTGGTTTACAACCCTTACAAATGGACATAACCTTTTTGAATAGACACCCTTTCACTTCAATAGACATGACTTTTACTTACACGACTCTTCATTTCAATAGACATGACTTTTCATTGAACGGACACGACTCTTCACTAAACAGATATGACTTTTCATTTTAATAGTCATAACTCTTCATTCGAATAGACATGACTTTTCACATCAGCAGACACGACTCTTTAATCTTGGTTTACACCAACAATGCCTCCCTTAAACCAAAATTCCTTCGAACACCCAATGCAGCAACAATTCCTGAGAAAGAAGTCCCTCCAAGCGGCTTTATGAAGATATCAGCAATTTGTTCTTCACTTCGACAATACTCAAGACTCACTTCGTCTTCACGAACGAGTTCTCGTAGGAAATGGAAACGTAGACGAATATGCTTTGTTCTTCCATGCAAAATAGGATCCTTTGAGACAGAGATAGTAGAACTATTGTCGCAATAAATGATCGTAGGATCTTTTTGCTTGAAGCTTAGATTTTCAAGAATTCCTCTTAGCCATAAAGTTTGACATCCTGCTAGAGATGTTGCGATGTACTCCGCTTTGGTGGTAGAAAGTGCCACAACTGGTTGTTTTTTTGAACACCAACAAATGATTCCACTTCCAAGGTTAAATGCATAACCCGAAGTACTCCTTGAATCATCGATGCTTCCACCTAGATCACTGTCCATATATCCAACAAGCTTCATAGGCACATGAGCTTCATAGAAAATGCCATAGTCAATAGTTCCTTTAACATATCGTAAAATTCTTTTTGCAACTTCCCAATGGTTTGAGAAAGGCTTCTCCATGAATCTGCTAATCAAGCTTACTGCGTACATGATGTCGGGTCTTATAGCAGTGAGATACATCAAATTTCCAACTAGGCTTCGAAAAATAGTTGGATCTACAAACTTTCCTTCACCATTTTTGCATAATTTCAAACCTGCAACACAAGGAGTTGAAACTGGATTTGCATTCATCATATTGAACTTCTCCAATACTTGAGCAGCATATTTTTCTTGCGAGATAAAAATCCCACATTTTGATTGCTGAACACCTATCCCTAGAAAATGATGTAATTCTCCCAAATCCGTCATCTCGAACTCCTTCATCATTGAATTTTTGAATTCAGATAACATCTCCATATTATCTCCAGTAAAAATCAGATCATCCATGTATAAACTCACGATCATGAAACCTCCTTTTGAATGCTTCTTCATGTAAAGAGTGTGTTCAAAAGGACACCTTTCAAAGCCATTCTTCAAGAAGAAATTATTGATACGATCATACCATGCACGGGGGGATTGCTTCAGCCCGTATAAAGCTTTCCGCAGCTTATACACCTTTTCCTCTTCGCCCCTCTTCACAAAACCAAGAGGTTGTTGAAGATAAATTTCATCTTGAAGAAAACCATTCAAGAAAGCTGATTTCATATCCATTTGCAGCAGCTTCCAGCCATTTTAGGCAGCAAGAGAAATTAACAATCGAATTGTATCAAGTCGAGAGACAGGAGCGAATACCTCATTGAAATCTTCCCCTTCCTTTTGCTTATACCCCTTCGCAACCAAACGTGCTTTGTACTTGTTGATGGAGCCATCAAGATTTGTTTTGGTTTTGAACACCCATTTTACACCAACGGCTGATTTGTGTGAAGGCAAAGTGTTAAGCTCCCACGTACCATTTTTCTCAATAGACTTGATTTCATCCTTCATTGCATTCACCCATTTTTCTTCCTTTGATGCTTCTTCATAAGTGATTGGATCTTCTCCCGCAAAAATGCAAAATATACATGATCCGTAGTGTCAACTTCTTCGGTTGCATCATAGATTTCTCTCAAGGATCGCGTCCTTCTTTCCGCCGTTGGTGGTGAATTTTGCTCCTGCTCAGCCCCATTATTTTTAGGCTGTTGTTCTTCAATACCAACATCAGCATCAACACCTTGTTCCAAAGAAGTTTGCTCTCCAAGATTTAGAATTTGCCATTCAGGTAATTCTGTAAAATCTGAAAAATTATAACAGCCATTTTCACCAAAGCGAACATCTCCGCTGATTATCATCTTCTTCGTCTTCGGATTGTAAAGCCTGTAAGCTTTAGTCCTTTGGCTATAACCGATGAAAAAGCCTTTTTCAGATTTATCGTCTAGCTTCGATCTTAAAGCATCAGGAATATGAGAGTATGCAAGACGACCAAAAGTTTTTAAATGAGCAACATTTGGTTTCTTGCCACACCAGACTTCATTTGGAGTGGAATCCTTTGAGCTCTTCGTTGGTGATCGGTTGATTAAGGTAATGGCACCAGAGACCGCTTCAGCCCAAAAACATGCAGGCAAGTTCTTCTTCTTCAACATGCATCTGACTATATTCATTATTGTTCGATTTTTGCACTCTGCGACTCCGTTTTGTTGAGGTGAGTACCTAGGAGTTAACTCATGGCATATTCCATGATTTTGGCAGAATTCTTCAAACTGAGAGGACATGTATTCTCCTCCACGGTCACTCCTTAGATTTTTTATTTGATGACCAGAATGTATTTCAACTTGAAATTTGAACTCTTTGAAGTAAGAGAAGGCATCTGATTTTACTTTGACACCGTAAACCCAAATTTTTCTTGTGTAATCGTCAACAAATAACAAGAAATATCTGCTGCCTCCAAGCGACGGCACTTGCATTGGTCCATAGAGGTCGGTGTGAACAAGCTCCAGAGGTGATTGAGAAATCCACTTTGATTTGGAAGGGAAAGATTCACGATGTTGTTTTCCCAATTGGCATTCCTCACATGCTTCGTTTATCACTTCAAGTTTAGGTAGCCCTTGGACTATTTCCTTGGTAGACATCTCCTTCAAACTCCAAAAGTTTAAATGCCCAAACCTCTCATGCCATAACTTGGAAACTTCATCATTAGAAGTAGAAATCATGCACGTACTGCTCACGATGTCAAGTTTGATCGAAAATAATTTGTTGGTTCCCATCACAATATTTGCCACTTGTTGGTCGTTCTTCTTCATGCTACATTGATCTCCAACGAATCGAAAATCAAATCCTATCTTCAGCAAGTGACCGACGCTAAGAAGATTGCTGCGTATGCCTGGTACATAAAGAACCTCCGACATTTTTTCAACTTTTCCAGCCTTGGTTTTGAAAGAAATTTCGCCAACACCTTGAATTTTGTATGATTTTGCATCTCCAATAGTAACCTGAACATCATCAGCTTCCACAAGACTTGAAAATAGATTTATATTTCCAGTCATATGCCTACTTGCACCACTATCCAAGTACCATACGTTTTCAACATTTCCGTCCGAAGCGATCAACAAAGATTCAGATTTTTCTGCTTCATTATGCATAAAACCAGCAACAGGCTTCTTTTCAGGATGTTTCTCCCAACAATCATTTGCTTTATGACCCGGCTTGTGACAGAAATTGCATTCAAAATATGTTTTTTGCCTTTGTATTTGCCTCGCGCCTTGTTATTTTGGAATGATGGTTTCTCCTCCTTTGATTCTTCACATTTTCCACTATTCCTGCTGTTACTTTTGCCATGGGATGGGCCTTGACCTTTTGTGGATGTGAATTGAGATTTTAAGGCTTGATCTTGAGAAGATTTTGTCTGTTTACTTCTCATCAAGATCCTAGCCTCATGAGCTTCCAGCCTTCCTTGCAAGCCTTCAAGAGAAAGTGAAGCAATATCATTTGATTCCTCAATTGCAACCACAATATGATCGAACTTGTTTGGTAGGCTCCGTAGAATTTTTTCAATGGCTCTTTGAGTATCCACGACTTCTCCGTTTGAAGCCATCTGATGTATGATGGAAGTGAGACGAGTAAAATACTCTGAGATTTTCTCACTATCCTTCATTTCGAGCTTTTCGAATTCAGCTCGTAGTGACTGCAGGCGAACCCTTTTTACTTGATCTTGGCCAGAATACGTTGTATTCAATATTTTCCAAGGCTCCTGAGCATTTGCAACTTTTGAAATTCTCTCATAAACTTGAATTTCAAGTGTCTGATAGATTTGGAAGAGAGCCTTCCGATCTTTCAATTTTTTGCTTTTTAGAAGATCTCTTTGGGCAACTGTGAGTTGCGTCTCATCTTTCGGCGCACAAGCACCTTCTTCAACAACTGTCCACAAGTCTTGAGATTCAAGACAGAGCCTCATTAGATTGCTCCAATAATCAAACTTTTCACCGTTGAATCGTGGAACAAGGGAGACAAGGTTGTTTGACATTTTTCAACCAAGCTCCGATACCAATTTGTTAAAATAGAAAAGAGAAGAGAATTATAATTTTAGGGGAGAATAGACAATTTTTTTTATAACTTGCTTTTTGTCTTGCCTACGACTTGCATACAACACAACAAAATAACCACATATATATAGTGGTTTACAACCCTTACAAACAGACATAACCTTTTGGAATAGACACCCTTTCACTTCAATAGACATGACTTTTTTAATAGACACGACTCTTCATTTCAATAGACACGACTTTTCAGTGAACGGACACGACACTTCATTGAACAGATATGACTTTTCACTCGAATAGACATGACTCTTCATTCGAATAGACATGACTTTTCACATCAGCAGACAAAACTCTTTAATTTTGGTTTACACCAACAAGGCCTAGTGGGTGGTGAATATGGGGAGGAGATTGTCTAGAGAAGTAGTGGAGGAGACTGCCTGGGCTGTTGGTTTCCAAGCAACGTTTATAATATATGAACTTAGTTTTCTCAGAATCAAGATTAAAAAAGAGGAGAGAAGAAATGAGAGCAAAAGTAAATGAACTAACGAAAAAATATATTGAAACGCTTGTAAACAAAAGGTCACGAACTGTTTGGTTTGAGGTATATTAAAAGTTCATGGCTATTTGATTCAAGTTGGATAATGAATAATCACTGAAAATCTAAAAGACTCGGTTGCAGAACCGATACGCCGATCGTTCCGTAGATTGCACCACACACCGGTCTTTGAAATACATAAGTGAATATATCGCAGAGATCAGCATGATGAGATGATCAAAAAGGTATACAGATATCAGTGGTACGATCATCCTATCAAAAGTCGATAATCGGTATCAAAAATGCTGCTAATTTGCCAGAAATAAGATAAACGAAGCAATAATAGTCAAAATTTTGAGAAACGAAATATGACGTCTCACTCAAAAGATGATTTACAAATTTTCTATTGAAAAATATTTAGCTTTGGAAAACATTTAATTATCATCAAATATTAACTCATATAATAAAATTACACAAGAAAATAAATTCCTTATTATCCGATTAAAATTTTCCAGTTGCTATGTTATTTTTTTTTGAAATATGGTACATGGCCCAAGGCCCAAAACAAAGAACATAAAAACAGGGTAATAACCCGAACACAAACACTAAGCACAGACTCAAGGGTTTCCGCCGACAAAAGAAAACCCTAAAAAACACTAAAACCACAAAAATGGCGGAAGCACGAACGCTTCATCCATATTCTTTAGCTCCGCTCTTCTCCCCTCTTTCCCAGAAAGAAAAGGTACTCATAAAATCATTTCTCTTCTCAACCAGAACACTGTCATGATTTTTGCTGTTGAAATCACTTTGATTGTAAGATCTGAGCTCACAATTGCTTAGAAATGCAGAGTCGTTCCAGGAATTAGGGTTTTGAGCTTTGGAAGAGCGAAAGTTGTCAGTTTTATCAGAATTAATCTAGTGAAGCTCCAACGTGTTCGAATTGCCTTTCGAGTTCTGCAAATAGCATTCCATATGCTTGTTGCCCGCTTCTCTATTTCAATTTTTTATTTCAAATTTTTTTATTGTTTAAAATTTCAAAAAAATTTCAATTAAATATATTAATTAAAACAAATAAAATTATTAAAATTTTACGGGTCGTTACAACATATGAGTAGCTAAATCCTTTCAATTTAGGGGTAACAAAGCTCTCTAACTTTATGTAATTTCAATATTTCTATGATTTATGATCTATTTTATTTGTGCTTCATGAAAGTGGATTTCGATGTATGTTTATACAAGTGGGTTTGATAGCTTATGTTGCATATGTAAATGAGCTATTCTTGTTTAACATAAACACAAATTACATCAATATTTGTTAATTGGTTTTTGATATTGAAATGAAAGTAAAAACAGAATTTGATGATCTATATTACTAATTACAATAGTAAATAGATCACACTTAAAATAGCTTTTGTTTTGGTTTCATTTTCATGAGAATTGATAAGTGGTTTATTTGTTGCATTATAGTTTAATAGTTTAAATTATGTTAACTAATAACATAAATAAAGTATACTTATGATAAATGCAACACTTATGTCACTTAATATCAAAAATAGAGATCATAGATTGTACGTTTGTTAATTTACATAAATATGAGAGCAGATTTGCCTCTAAATTGATTTTTAATCGCACAGTTTTTAATCACGTTTTCATTCTAGATTTTAGCTTCATTCTGTTGTTAATTAACAATCCTCTCTCATTTTGGTCTAATTTGATTGATTAGAAAGTTTTAAAATCTAAAAAAATTCAATTTTATTACGTGGCGAGTACGGGTCGATCCGTACTCGCCACATACTAAAACTGTACGCCGTGCGCTTTTGGTTATTTTTAACATAAATTTGTTTAAACCGATAGAATTTTCGTCGATGAACAAGTTTTTGACGTCGTTGCCAGGGAAGTGCTTTTATTTTGTATTTCTATTTTTCGAATTATTTTTGTTTGATTTCTTGTGTTTGTTTACATATTTTTTTTTTTAAAAAAGGGAGAATTTTTTACTGTGTTTGTGTGATTGTTGTTGTTTGTGTGTTTGTATGCATTTGTTTTTTTTTCATTTTGCATTTACATTTCCATTGTAGAAAAGAAAAAAGAGAAAAAGAAACTTATATTCCATTTCATTTCTATCTTTTATTTTTACATTACATTTTACATCACAATTTGCATTTCATTTAGAAGAAAAAAGAAAAAGAAAAACTTTCCATTTCATTGCTCTCTGTTCTTGATTTCTGTTACACTGCTTACCAGTGCATCCCCATACCCTCTGCATTCATCAACATCATCTCACGAAAGCCATATATAACTACACCATTGCACAATCTTCCTAAACCAACATCAACTTCAACAAAACTGCTACACCATACATACCATCCCCAAATCTGTCATTTGCTTACCCATGAGCAGACAACCCAAAAACCTCCTCATTGAACTCCTACGACCTCATCAGCAACACTGAACTTCCATACAACAATCACACCACCACTGCATCCTAACCTAAACACACACATCCAGCTTCTTACCCATCAACACACTTCTCACTAGTCTTTCAACATCGATTACAACCACCTTTGCCCTATACCGTGCACAGCACATCCCCTTTGTGCATCACAACACTTCTGACTATAACTGACCAGAACAACTGCTGACAATCAACACAAAACCACCACATACAAGCAAAAACCTACTAAACAACTGTTCCAGTCAGCACCATCTCCTGACCAAGCCACATCATCTCATACCCTTCACCTTACCCTCTGACCACACTCGATTACACACAACCAGCACAGTAACTACAGCTCTGCAACTATACCTCTCCAGCAACTTACCACTACTGCTACACTTCAATCTCCTCTGCAAACATACAAACATCACTGTCCAACAACATCTTCCATCTACACTTCAATCTCATCTCCACCAATCATTAACAGCCATACCAATCACCGACAATATAAGACTCTCCAAACAAAACTGCAACTACAATTCTCCTCGCCAAAGCTGCCTGAACCACCTACTTCTTCCACACATACCATTGGTACACCTCGCCTGCAAACCACTACCCCTTCTGACTTTCACTGTCAACTGTAAACTTATCAACACAACATCATTCACCTTCGCCGAACTCGAGAACCAACTGCGCCTTCACCGAAAAACATTTGCCTGATTTCAAAATCACCTACCGCGACCAATTCAAACCCAATTTCCAGTCCGCCTCCATCCCCTCGAATGCAGACCCCTAACCCCATTGCAGCTCGAAGTCTGATCGCGAGGTTGCTTGCTCCTTTTCCTCGACTTCGAATTCGCAATTTCAATTTTTTTAATGTTTCTTTTGTTTCGTTTTTTTAGACAGAAAGAAGCATTTGTGAATGTGTGTTAGTGGTTAGTTTAAAGTGTTGAATTCGTTTTATTTACTAGTTTTCTGAAAAAACGTATTGTGCCGGCAATTTAATTCCTTTTTCCTCTATTTTTCTTTCCTCTTTCCCTTCTCGTTGAATTTTTTCTCTAAAAACAAAAAAACAAAAAAGTTTAAAGCGTCTTCATAAAAGGAAAAAAACAAGTTTGAATTTATTTTCATTTTTTTGTTTTAAATTTCATCCTTATATCTTTATTAATACTTAGAATAGAAGCACAATAATTTGGTCCGACCGTGAACTTCCCAAAATACCTATATATATACCTTTTTTAAATATTAAATTATTATTTCATATGATCTTTCCATTAACTTAGGAGATAAAATCTTCCTACAATTACTTTAAGCGTATTCAAATGTAACTATAATTATACTTCAGAGAACGAGTCAAAAGTATATGGCTGCGTTAGAATAGGTAATGCAAGATCTTGCTAGATAAATCAACCAATCTATAAATCTTTTTTATTAGCAGTTGAAATAAAAACACAATTTTTTGGTTCAACCGCCACTACAAGAAAATGCTATATTGATAGCAAGTGAGGATAGCAGGGGGGTTACTTGCTATAGATAACTAGTTAATGGTTATATAGGGTAGTCTTTAACGCCATCAGTTAACGCCATTGATAATAATGATTGAGGAATTTTCATGGTCCAAAATTTTATTTCCCTCCATCATTTTCTATGCCGCCCAAATCCCCTTTTCCTTTTTCACTTTCATTTCCTCTTCAGAATATCCTCATCACTGCAATTCTTCAATAACCTCAAGGCTCAGCACCCCTTTCCTCAAGGCTCTTCGTCACTGCAATTCTTCGATTCCTCAAGGCTCCGCAACCATCAAAGCTCCGCAACCCTCAAGTCTCCGCAACCCTCAAAACCTCGATTCCTCAACTTATTCACTGGAATCCTTTTAGGCAGCTGAAGTGCGTCTTCTAAGCTCGATTCCTCAAGCGATTTCTCAAGTGGTTCTTCAAGGCAGTTGAAGTAGTATTTCAACATCGCGGTCCTCAAGCGATTCTTGGTATTTTAACATCGCGAACTGGGTGCTGTTATGTTTTTTTAACCTTAAGCATTTTATGGTTTTTTATAGATTATGTTGATATATTTATGATATACAATGATTATTTTGATTATTAAACCAATCCGTAAATACTGAAACTATACTAATTTTTTAAAATTATTTTGATTATTTTTACCTGAGCCAAAAATTTTCACCATTACCTTGGCGATATACTGATTCGATCTAGGAAACTTAGATCACGTGCTGGACAAATAAGACAACATGTATAATCCAATCATTTATTTCTTTTTTGCTGTGTCGATCTTTATTTTCTTTTATCTATGCTTATGATGAACTGTAATATGCTTCTCTATTGATGTCACATTAACACTCTTCAACTTTCACTATCATCATTGTCTTACCCTTAATCCTATTAACAACTAAAGTATAAGTTACTTGAACGTTTGGTTATTTAGTATTATATTATGGTATTTCTTTTCTACATGCGGCATAGAATAGATATTTGAACCTTAAATGGTTTGAAGATAATTGTCCAAATTGAAACTATCTAGCCAGAACTCTTTTGTTTTACAAGAATTACTTTTACTACAGCTTAATAACCCCTAATTTTGTGGCCCCAAACAATTCAATGAAAACCGGTATACTGGTCTTTAAGAGCTCATTGTTTTATTGTGAATTTGAATATATTTTTAAATGCTCATTTGAAGATCGATGCAGGTTCCGCTCGACTATTCACTTAAAGCACATCTGGAAGTTATTTTCTAGATTCTAGGATAGAGATGATTGTCAAGGTTCAATGGTCAGTCGCCATCCCTTCGGTATTTCTGTCTGTTGTATGCTTTCTTATAAACATGTCACAATAAACCTGCTATATTTTTCAGTTTAATTTCCTTTGTATTTATATTTGTGTAGGTTAAAAGTCGACCGCTAACAGAGTCTCTCAACAAGACTTCTGTAGTGAAGGTACTATTATGGGTAAAGAGATTCTACAGACACTTGGAAGAAGTCAGTTGGAGTGGGAACGAATGAATGGAGGAATATTTTTGTATTGGCATGGACGACTAATTGAGGTTTAATATTTATGTCATTAATTCATCATACATTTTGTTTCTAGCATTGTCTCTTTTCGTTAATATTTGTTACCGCATAGTTTTCTTCTATACGTCACACTCACCTACTGAGCTTTTTTTTAAGTTGCAATTATGCTTCAGATGAGGATATTAGGTTGTCTTAGGAGAGCATACCCACTTGTCACATGATTGCATTATCATGTTAATTGCAATTTAACATCGATGGGTGTTGATAGGAGTGAGTGTTATTGGCATTTTCCTTTCTATTGTTATCAAAAATAGTACATTT
Organism: Allium cepa; assembly: GCA_030765085.1. NCBI lineage: Eukaryota > Viridiplantae > Streptophyta > Magnoliopsida > Asparagales > Amaryllidaceae > Allium > Allium cepa. Next base: position 381,002,367 of record CM060944.1, on the reverse strand, counting down.
AGAAATTAGAATATGCCGTGTTTGGCATTGCTACCTCTACTTCCCCTTTACTTTCATTGACGTTCCTCTATGCTTAAACGGTAATATTTACAGTCTCTTTACCTTCATACATAGCAATTTTTCATGAAAGTAAACATGAGACTTTGGTACTCTAAAGTTATCATCATCCCCATCACAGTTTTTGCTTGTCTTTGGGTTGCATTAACTTTATAAACATGACAGTCTAAACATGAAAAGATAAACGAGTGCATATCAAATCGTGAGTGAGTGAGCATTATGTCAGTAAAGTCAATGATTTTGATCTTTTAATGCTGGATCCAGGCGGGATCTACCATGTTCCCGAACTGCATACAATTAGACTTGGATTGGTTGGTATGGAATTGTCTGATGTGATCATATACTTTGTCCCTATGTTCATTAAAGAAATTTCATGCCTTATTGACATTTTTCAGCACTTGAATTGATTTTATTGCTATTTGATGATGCACTTTAGACATACAGGCAAGGAGTGAAACATTTTTCTCCTCCAGCCCTGAAATTATTGGTAAAACTGTTTTAGAATAAACTTTATGGTCATCAGGGCTAGATTTAAGCCATGAGGATATATTCAATCATGTTCATGTAGCTGAAACATAAGCATTTCAGATAGTCTGTCACATCTTAGAAAATTTTAAACTGTTTTTTTAGTACTTTACGAAATAGAATGGACATGTTTTTCCTCTCCCTTTAAGACTGTATAGCAAAGTAGTATGGAAACATTGTTCTGGGGCTTCAGGTGATTCAGCCTAATGCAGTAAATTACATTAGAGAATGTACTAGGCTGTAGATAACAGATGGGATTGTATTTATAATGTCGTTAAGCTAATACATATTACTTGTAAAAATATATTCTTTCTATGGCATTGTCCTCAATCATCGTCACTTGAAACTTTCTTGAATAAAGCATGAAAAATGTTTATAGGCTTACAAGCGGGTTAGGGGCATGGTACATAATGCAAATGTAGGGCGCGGAGTTATAGGAATTGTTGATGTTTCAGATCTAATGGTATTGCATTAAATTTCTATTTGTCTTTTCCATGAATTGTCTACTGACTTTGCCTCTCATTTAGTATGAGAAACCTAATTGTATGTTTTTTAATATTCTTGGTTTGTTTAGGATGATGGGAACAGACATATCTTGGTGCTCAACAACAAACAAGGATTTCAAGATTATGAATTATATGCAAAACTCGAAGAGTGGCCGGGAAACAAATTAGATGAATACTGTGCTAAATGCTTTGATACGTTTGAATTGGTATCTTTCTCATCTGCCTCGGATATTTTTCTTATTCCATGCATTGTGTTGTTCATATAATTATAAGCTAAATTGATTAATATATCCATCAATTGTTTGATATGTATCAGCTGTCTTCAGCCTACATCCTATAAGACACATATTTCCTAAATGTATCGAGATAAAGACCTGTTAAGAAGAGATGATACATTTTCCATTATTTTTTTTACTTTAAAATTTAAGAAACCATTGAACGGTTCCATTATCACACAATGACATGTTAATGTAACTGTCAATGAAATTGGTTTTTTCCTCCATCGATTGAGTAAAATTAATATAAATTCCAATAGATTTGTTGGAACCTATACGAAATTCTTCTTTTTATCTCACTGTGTAACCCTATATCAATGTTGATTTTTTTAATTATGTTTATTCTTTTGAACTTTTTACCTAAATGATGTTTATGTGGGACTAAGAAAGACACAAGATGCCTATTAAGTTACTACCATAAACTCTATAATCAATCCAAAAAAAAGAATTTAAATTGTGAGTCGGTGACAAGATCTCCATTCTTGGATACTTTGGATGGTGCGGTCACACTTATGGACGTGTTTTACGTGTGATATAGGAAAGATACATATCATAAGACTTACAACACTGGTGTATAATGCACTGGCCAAGCAGTGAGAAATGGGAAAGTTTGAGCATCGGAGTGATGATGTTAAAACTTATATCTGATGTAAATGAAGGCTTGTTTCACTTAAGCTTTCGAAATACTTTATTTTTATGAAATTTTTAGCGTTTTTTTTTTCAATTTAGAAGAAAATGAGGACTCTTAGGCCCCATTTGGTTTGTCGTCATTAGTTGAGTTTCCATCCAAACAAAAATGCGTACATTACATGTAATTTCGAAGACAACCAATTTGAAAAACAAAATTAACACGGAAAATGAAGTTATTTTGTTTTTCACGTTCCAGAACATAACAAAAGCATGGAAAACAATCCGTCTTGTCTGCTGTCCCTCCATTATCATAATGACATAGAATTTTAATTTTTCTCCACTCTCCTCGTATTCTGTAATGCAAGTTAAAAACACAAAACTCAAAATGAAACCAAATGGATCATTAATTTCTTATTGTTTTCTATAGACATCATGATTTATGAAATGCAGAGATTGCACGAAAATATGCCAGGACATGAAAAATAAGTGAGTATGCTAGTTAACTTTTATATGCCACAATCACCTACTCAAATACAATTATATAAACGACGAGGTCATTGCACAGATTTTTACAACTAATCTTTGTTAGAATTGTAGATATATCCAACTAAGTTCTGCTATACATGCAGATAATCAAGAGATTATCTCCCTTTGACATACCTAAGCCTGAATGCGAGAAGATATATGGTAAAAAAATTAAAGGTCGCAACATGAAAATTAAACCGCACTTTTCAAATCTTATTATATCATTGATAACTTAGATCTAGTTGCCAGAGCATGCATGAATAAACTGGGTAGTTTTCCACTTGGTAAGTTTTTGGTCCCAGTTTATCGTTATTTATACACTTTCTTTTATTTTAAATTCAGAATAAGGGGATTAAGAGGTATAAACCAGTTTACGAGTGGGTTCAGTGCGGTAAATGCCGGGAGTGGAGAATGCTTGATACAAGTTTCAGCAGCGGTTGTTTGCCTCTTGAATGGTATATTTTCTTTCTATTCTCTTACTTTGATATCGCCTTGGCGCTTGACGTCTAACATTCATTAATTAGTTGAGCGTCTCACTTTATGGGGAGATAGTAATAGACATGTTATACCCAAGACAGCTTTGCTTTAAATATGTAAATCTATTATGAACTTGATTTCATACATCATTGGATTCGAATTTTGTGGGCGCCTAGTTTATTCATCAAGTTTCGAAAACAATATTTCCTGTAATTGGTGTAAGACTACATTTTGTCCATCTCAAACTCCACTCAAGAGGGTCTTGTGTGTAGTGGGCAGAGAATGATGATTATTCTCTTGCCCCATGACAACATTAAGCTGCTCTCATATTTTGTGGGCGCCTAGGGACAACACACAAGCCCTTGGGCTAGGGCAACCGCTGAGATGGGGCAGCACTAAAAAAGGGCAATTTTTTTATTTATTCTGCTTTTGTAATGATTTTTTAGTTATCTGACAATGCTTTTCTTGCTGTTATTGGCAGGTTCTGTTACATGCCACCATTCAATGGAAAATGTGGAACTGCTGAAGAGCACAGGACTTGGGGGAGAACAACTATAGGAGCAAAAAGGTCTCATCGTAATGCACAGTTAGGTCAAATCAAAGAGGAGCTAATTTCAGCTTCAACAAAAAATCTGGCAGTGAACAAGACCAGTTAGATGCAGTAGGTAAAATGCCATCAAAGGTAATTTGTATGTTCATTTGGGTAACATACGACATTACGCATTTAATCTCATTTTCTTATGTCCTTAATTCAGCCTATTCTCATCTCGTCGCCAATCAAGGAAGGAAATGTACATGATACCAGCAGCAAAAGCTCTTTGGTCTGTGATGTGCACGTAAATGTGCATATTTTTATCATCATATTTATTCTTTTTAAATTAAATAAATGATCATATTGGGTATTTTAACATGTTTTAACCAAAATCCATATTAATTCCAAATTGTCACATATCCATCTTCATATAGGGGAAAAACGGTCATTTGTGTGCATATATTTCTTTGAGAAAAATTAATTGAAAATTTATATATATTTTTGTAGGAATTTAATCTCAAATATGAGTGGTTTCATGAAGACACATGCATGCACAACATGAATATAAAGGAATGAAGATGGAAATAATTCAAAGTGAAGATCATGGAGGACCCCACCTACCCACCACCTTAATGTACAAATTAGAGGCTAGTGCACATGCTTATGGAGTTTATGGCTTCATGTACACTTAAATGATGATTAGTAGAAGCTAATGATTACTTGGCCTCCACACTTTCTCAAGGGTATTATGGGCATTTCCCAAATTATGGATTAGGATTTCATGCTTGTATAAATAACCCCTTATGTTTCATGTACTCTATCACTTAGTCTCTCCTCCTCTTCATTAGTTTAGGCTCAAAATAAAAGAAAGCTCTCTTCCTCTTTTCATGGCTACTTAGCCATTTTTATTTTATGTAATTTTCTTTTCTTTTTATGCAATGCAAATTATTGTTTCTTTTTCATTACATGTTCATTTTCTTTCATGTTAGTAGTGTAGATTTATTTTTCATACAAGTAGAATAGTTTTGTTTCTTTACTTTGCTCTCCTTTTCCTTTTCTTTTTCTTTCATTCATGTTGCAAGCTATATTTGTTCATATGATAACAAATATGAGAGGCTAAAACCCTTCAATTTAGGGGTAATGAAGCTCTCTAATCATGTAGCTTCAACTATTTGTTGATTCATGCTCCAAAAACTTGTTTGTCGACGGAATTTCTACCGAATTAGAAAACCGTCGAACGAATTTAGAAATAAAATAACCACAAGCGCACGGTGTACGAATGTAGCACGTGGCAAATACGGGTCGATCCATAGGGAATTGATGATTTTAAAATTCTATTCAACCAAATTAACCAAAGTTGAAAGTGTGATTAGCTAAAAATGTAAGAAATTAACAAAAACTAGCAAAAGATTTGTGCTCTCCTCTACGCATAGAGAATCACACATTTTCCACAAAAAAACAAAAACTAGAAAAAGAAAAATAGATAAAAATATGAGAGATAAATGAAAATTTAGAGATAAATCCACTCTCTAGATCACATAAATCAACAAAATGAAGTTATGATCTCTCTTTTCTTGTCGTTAGTGAATTAGTTAATGTGCTTATCATAAGTATGGTATATTTGTGCTATTAATTAGCTCAATATAAACCATCAAACTATAACACAACCACTAATAGACTTTTAAATATCATAAAATATGACAACAAGTAGAAAGAAAAATGTATTTTAAGCATGGCCTATTAACTATTAATTAGAAATATAAGCCATCAAATTTTAATTTCAACAATCACTTCTTTGCCATAATCATATGTAAATGAAGAGGCAATTTGTGTTTTGTTTGTTTAAGCATAGCCTATTTGTTATGACCAACATAGACTATCAAATTCAAAGCTAAACAACATTATTAAACCACTTCAATCATTCTCATTAAGCACAAAAAGAGAGCATAAACATCAAATTAAGTTGAAGCTACATGATTAGAGCGTGGACTAGATTACTCTGAGTCCCCAAAGTGCGGACTAGAGTATAAGCGATTCAATAAATCTCTAAGTCCCTAGAGCGTAGGCTAGAGTACTTTGAGTCCTCGGAGTCCAGACTAGATTATAAACGATTCAAAAAATATCTATGTCCCTAGAGCACGGGATAGAGCGCTCAAAGTCTCCGGAGTGCGGGCTAGAGTATAAGATATTCAATAAATCTCTAAGCCCTTGGAGTGCAGGCTAGGATATAATGATTCAATAATCTCAAACTCTCGGAGCGTGGACTAGAGTATAAATAATTCAAAAATCTCCAAGTCATGTGAAAGCGGACAGGAGCTTACGTAACCCATAAGACTCTGAATTTTAATTACAAGTTAGGTGATAAGCTAAACGATGAGAGTATCGAAATACAAAGAAACAAATTTTTACTTGCTAATCAAAAATTAAGTTCCATTACAACTTCTCCGAAGTCTGTAGTCAAAATCTATTTATGACGACTATAAAAAAGAAAAAAACAACTACAAGCCGAGCAAGGTATGACCAGATGATAGCTACTTCTTTGACGTTTTCTCCTTCTTTGGCTTCTTCGAAGTCTCCTCAGCTGAACGTTTTCTCCTGGACCCCTTGCTTCCTAGCGATGTGGTATCCGAGGAAGAAAGGGGGAACTCTAGAGGTGTGGTCCTACCGGGGAGAATGATCTTCAGGGGCCTATTTAGGGGGTCATCGAGTTCCACCACCTGAGGTTCTATCTTAACTTTGGCATTCTTTTTGTCCTCTTCCTCGATTTGCTCCTTCATGCTAAGCTTCGAAGTATGTTCGGAAGCGCCTATGATTTTGACCTTGTCGTGTTCATCTACAAGCGAGGGATTCTCAAGTTTATCCTAATCTAGCGCCCCGATCACTTGACCATCCGGACCGGAGGTATCTCCGGTATGAGGTGCCTCAGCCACTCTTTCTTCCCACTCCGTGGTGACATGGCTCCTTGGAATCGGTTCGGGACCAGAATGATCTATATGAATTAATAAAAAACAAATGTTAGAATAAATTTATTACTTTCCCAAAGCAATGGTTTCCTGAACCCAAGAAGGTGAAGCTACATACCAGCTTCCAACTAACTTTCAGTTGTCCTCGGGGTGTCACCCTCAAGGATCGGAGATAAAATGTGAACGCCAAGTCTGGGCTTCTCCGGGTCATAATCGATGTGCTGTTGGGGAGGCCAAGTGATGAACTATCGACCATTTGAATGGGAGAAGGAATTGGAGACTTAGTGCTGGACGGCCCAGCGATGTCATCTTTACCCTTCTATGACGGGGAGTCTCTTCCAAAGAGGGCTCTTGCCGTAGATAAGTCTAAATGCTCATTTCCTCGTAGCACTTCCCTCACGAGAGCTTCTTCATCAGCCTCTTCGACGCCTAGCTTCACTCTTTTAATTTTTATCAAAGTATCCCAAGATTCGACCAATGATTCGAGATAACCATCGCCTAGAAAAGATAGATCACGGTGCATGAGAACTCGTGCGTTGTATTCAACAATGAGCAGATCGAAAAAGCACTTGATTTTTCTCTGCCGGCCTCAGTAGCTGCCTCAAGATGAGAGTCGACCTCTGTAGGCGCCATCTTCTTACCTTCCTCGTGAGCTGCCTTTTTTAGTGCTTTAACCTTGGAAATCTCCTCATCGAGTTTTGTCTTTAGAAGCCGTGTTGCGACAATTTCATCGCAGTATCTTTGTTACTCTTCCTACGCGGCAATTTTCTCTTCTCTCCCTTTAAAGAGCAGCTCCTCCAGCTCTTTAACCCATCGAGCGAGAATATTTTTTCTTTTCGGATAGAGTCTTTCTCTAAAGCTAGAGCACCACTATGTTGGATTGCCATCGATTTATTTCTTGTTAGTGGCCTCCAAGTGAATAACTGCCTCGGCCGCCTCCTTGGCGTTTTTCTGGACAGCCTCGAGTTGAGATTTGTATGAGTATAGCTCTTCATCCTGGCCTTTAATGATATCTTTGTCGTGAATAGATTCATGTTTCAGGCGATCAATTTCGTGTTGACATTCCATGGAAACCTCTGAAACTTTCTCCACTAAGTGTACGAATGCATCATGCTGAACATAAACATCATTGTTGCAGGCAATGGTACTTTGTTTGACATGTCCGAGGATAGGATGGATCGCGGGGAGAAATTTCAATCCATCGAAGCATATCTTCAGGAATGTAGCCTTGAGCTCAACTAATTTTTCCATCATTGATGGTCGTGAGCGGAGGCTGGAGGAGTTTGCCTAGCCGGAGTCATAGATTTCTTATAGGGCTCACGGGATTGCTTAGTTCTCGAAGAGCTAGAATGTTGGTCATGAGGAACTTCAAATGAGATCCCTTCTAATCAATCTTCTCCCTACTATGCTCCGAGTAAGGGGGAGGATCGTTTGGATATGAAGAATGGCTATAAGTTCTCCTTCTAGAAGATGATGACTCTCTGGGGTGATAATCTCTATGGTCGATGTCGTCCTTGTCTCGCCGTTTCCGTGATCCGGAGTCCCGACTGGAATGGTAAAAGACGGAAGATGCGCTAAGGCGGTCAATGCCATGTGTACGCCCCATGTCACCAGCATATAAAGCCAAATGAGAATGAGTTAGTAGGAATCACTCGATGAGTAAAATTCAAATGTGTGGTGGAATGTAAGTGTTTGTGTGTGTCCTAGTGCATTCCTCCCGACGGACCGGAATTTTTCGCTTTAAATATTGGAGTTTTCTCTCCCTGATGATGAGTCTGAGCACCTTCATCGCTCTGGCTGGCAAATTAAGTCCCATTGCCTCAAGGTTAGTAAAACCATAATCCAGTATGTCTTCAGGGATGGTCAAGTTAGATAGGCCCTTTAATGAGCCTTCTAAGTTCTGGAAAGATGACTTCTTCTCAGTCGGAGTTATCGTAACCTTTGAGGTTCCTCCAACTGTCTTTTTTCAGCTTATAAGCTAGACTCGTTTTCTTCTTCGAAGGAGGCAGTAGTTCATCAGCACTGGGTGCATCTAATATTGGCACTGGGCCGAAACTTATGTTCTCATCAGTCGCCTCTAGCACGTCGGTTTCTTTGATTTCACCTTCCTCAGTTGTATCGAGGGTCCCTCCTACAGGGGGCATCGAAGGTCCAGCTTGCTCTTTGCCTATTTCCACAACGGTTCCTGTTATAGTGGTGCTGATCGGAAGGCTAGTCTGACGGACCCTTCTAGTAGTCCGAACTTCGAGAGAAGCTCACTAGTGATTAGGGATTTAATGTCCCGATCTCTCACGGGAATAGCTCGGATGGCCTCGACGGCCTCAGAATACCCGGCACCTTCTGGTCGTGGGCGGATACCTACAAAAGTTGAAAGAAGTCAGAAAGGATGCACTTCGAGCCTTAGGATAAAGATTTTGGCTAAAAATGAAACTTACTCCCTTCTAGCCATCTTCTCGCAAAACCAGGAGGATAGGGCACATGAAACCACTCTTGGTTATACTGGGAAAATTTACTCCACGCACCCATCAGAATTTGGCATTTGGGGTGTGGCTCGAGAAATATGAAAGATGGACTGTCGGTACATCTCTTGAAGCGTTAAATGTAACGGATATCCTTGGAAGTAAGGGGTCTAAATAAGACGCTCATTGTGACACCCCACCTCCATACCCACGCTAGCCAAGGACACTACGGGGTAATGTCGTCAACTAGCGCGAAGAATAAGGTTGTTGAGGAGCGACCATCCATGTAATGGCTTTGTGCGAGCACCGATATGCCGGATAAAATAACATGTATTTGATTTCACGAGGAAATCCGACATACTGATACAAACTCAAAGCTACTACACAGTGGCTATAATATCTTCGAAAACAAATATACAAATAAGCATAACACAAATCATTCATAGAAGTTCTTATCTCTAAGGCATAAACAGTTATGAGTATTACACATAAAAGTCTATATCGGAGTAGTGGTCAAACAAGATCCACAATATCACAAAAGAATAGTTACAAGTGCGACACAAAAGTATAAGTATACATCAATGAGTCTATATCTTAAATGTATACAACAAAAAACTACCAATCTAAGTAGTTAGCCAAAAGTCAGGATAATAATCATCCCAGATAAGGAGTCAAGCAGCAGCACCTGTAACCTCTCGGTCTGACCCGAGAATTATTTAATAAGAAAATAATAAACGGATCAGTCTAGCTATAAATATTAAATAAAATGGTATAGAATAAGAGATATGACAAAAACATATAATAACCATAAGGTCATACTGTGATGAGTATGCCACTGAAAATCAACAAGAGATTAATCAATATCACAAGAATCTTCTCAAAGATCAAAGAATGTCATACTCTTTATATTTGTTCACCAACCCATAAATATTAACAATTATCAATGCCAATCACAAAAGTTAATGACGCACAAATTCACCAATGCATAAATATTGATAAAACTTATCAATGTAAATCATGAAAATTGGTGAAACACAAATTCTAGAAATCATCAATAGAAATCCAGAAATCATAAAAAGGGGGATGCCTATCACAGAAAGGGAGCATGAAAACTCACCAACACGTGTATCACAAAACGGAACGCTATCCCATGGTAGCTAACCATTAATATTGAGCCGAAGCTCCACAAAACGGCCAGAAGACCATGGGTCGCTAGCCCACCGATTTGAGCCGAAGCTCCACAGAAACGGGGTATAGTCTCCCTCGCAGACAAAGAGACGTCGCACATTGCTTGTGACGCCCCACCTCTATACCCACGCTAGCCAAGAACACTACGGTGTAATGCTGTCAACTAGCACGGAGAATAAGGCTGTTGAGGAGCGACCATCCATGTAATTGCTTTGCGCGAGCACCGATATGTCAGATTGTATAACATGCATTTTATTTCAAGAGGAAATCCGACATACCGATACAAACACAAAGCTACTACACAGTGGCTATAATAATCTTCGAAAACAAATATAGAAATAAGCATAACACAAATCAGTCACAGATAATTCATATCACAAAGGCGGAAGAAGATATGAATATATAACTAACACATGAAAGTGTATATCAGAATAGTGGTCAAAAAGATCCACAATAATACAGAAGAATAGCAACACGTGCTATATAAAAGAATACAACTATGAGTCTATATCTCAAGTGTATACAACAAAATAAACTACTAATCTAAGTAGTTTGCCAAAAGTCAGAGTAATGAATCCCTGGGAAGAAGTCAAGCAGAAGCACCTGTAACATCTCGGTCTGACCCGAGTATTATTTGATAAGAAAATAATAAACGGATCAGTCTAACTACAAATATCAGATGACACGATATAGAATAAGAGATATGACTAAACACATAATAATCACAATGCCAAGCTGTGATATATAAGCAGTTGAAAATCATCAAGGGATTATTCAATGTCACAAAATCTACACAAGAATCACAGAAACGTCATACTCCTAATTTAGTTCACCAAACCATAAATATTGACGATAATATCAATGTCAATCACAAAAGTCAATGACGCACAAATTTCAGAATTCAACACACGAAATCCAGAAATCACAAAAGTCAATGACGCACAAATTCACCAATGCACAAATATCGATAAAGCTTATCGATGGAAATCACGAAAATTGGTGAAACACAAATTCTAGAAATCATCTAAAGAAATCCAGAAATCACAAAGAGGGGGAGGCCTATCACAAACGGGAGCATAAAGCTCGCCAACACGTGTATCACAAACGGAACGCTAATTCCATGGTTGCTAACCATCACAAATTGAGCCGAAGCTCCACAAACGGCCCGAAGACCATGGGTTGCTACCCCACCAATTTGAGTCGAAACTCCACAAAACGGGGTTTAGTCTCCCTCGCAGACAAAGAGACATCGCACATTGCTAGTCTAAATCACAAAGATGATCGTCATGATCAACGAGAAGTGTCAATTACACTAAGCTAGTAAATATATGAGTTTAGCTTCATGTCCCATAACCACTTGCTTAACTTAAATATTTACGAACAAACTATAGATCTCCACTATAAAATTGTCACAAGGGATTCAATCGAACAAGTCCAAGAATTAACCGACAAAGTGAACGCAAGCGTTTCATACCACTTGTTTTACTAAGTCGCTTAATTAGATTTCTCATACGAGTGAGGTAAAGGTTTATATATACTAATAGATTGGAAAACGGTTTTATAAACGAATTTGGTATCAAAATAGTATTGAAATCGTTTGAGGAAAGAGTTTTGATATTTACTACTAGTATAGAAAACCTTTATATTTTTAAAGTGACAAAACACAAAGAAGATTGTAGGAACAATCAATCACTAAAATTCACATACGAAGATGTGAATAAAAATCCAACGAAACCGATAAAGAATCCATCAAAATGGATATTCAAAAATCCCTAAAAAGGAGTCATCAAAGTCATAACAAATGATAACAACACATAGGAAACAACACGAATCGATTAAAGTTGGAAATTCAAACAACTAGGCGAAATAGGCAAAAATGCAGCAGGTCGGTCGGCCGGCTACAGAGCTCGGTCGACCGGACCCTGTTCTCAAGATTCCTCGGGAAGCAGGTCGGTCGGCCGAACACTGTACTCGGTCGACCGAACCTTAAACAGGGGAGTGCTTATGCACTTGGCAGCAGGTCAGTCGGTCTGCTACAGTGCTCGGTCGACCGGACCTGTTGCCAGTCCCCTCCCAGTCCATCCAATTGAGGTCCAACCTCCACCAAATTGCATTCTCTCGAGCAACAACACTAAGGGATTATGCCAATCAACTACCCGGCCCTATATGCTCCTAGATGCATCACCAAACACATGTTCAAACATCAAAGTTATGATTTTTAAAGGATTGAACCCAAAACACCAAAAATTGGAATATTCACCAAATCAATCCTAACCAAAAGCAAATGCACACGAATAAGTGTTAGGAATTCATACCTAACAATCGAAGATAATTACAAGCATAGATGTGAGATAAAAATCTCACCTTTTTACAAAATCAAACAAGAAGAAGCTTGAAAGCAAATGGAGAATCAACCTCTCTTCCACACAGCCCTAATGACCTTGAATCTATGCTCAAAACAAGAACATTCCCAAAATTAGGTTTAGGAATTTCTGAAATTGGTAAGAGAATAAGTTGGAGAAGAAGAAGAGAATGCTTACCAATGGGTTTTCTTGAATTTGGAGCTAGGAATTTGAGGTTGCAAGAGGAACTAGGGTTTTGGAGTTTTAATTTCCAATCTCTCCCACCATTATTGCCTTAGAACTGAAAAGATAAGAGAATGAGGATGAGTGGGGAAGAGTGGCTCAGATTTGAGCATAAGTTAAACATAGGGCTGAGCCCAAAACCAAACCCAAAGTGAAAAGTAGCAAAAATCAACTTTCTCCAAACATATCGAAGCTTATACTCAAAAAGGTCGCAAACGGCATTTTAAACTCAATGGGAGTGGTCTCGAGTCCTAATTCGACCGCATGCAAAAAGTAGCTTTTCGGACTAAAATCCGACTAACGATAAAATATTTAAATAAAATATTTAAATATAAAATCGATAAATATGCGGGTTGTTACAGACTCCCCTCCTTAAAGAAATTGCGTCCTCGCAATATTTAAGAAGAAGATATGTAGTAACAACCATAAAAGCATATTCAACACAAAAGAAATTTGAAATAAGAGGTTCACCACAAAGAGCACAAGAAAGTAAGTCCGGATGTGTTCGCTCGATGTACTCTCTAGATTCCCAAGAACAATCCTTAGGATTTAAAGACCATTGAACTTTAACAAGCGGAACATCTTTATTTCGAAGGCGTTTGACCTCCGAAGCAACAATTTGAATAGGATGCTGCTCATAAGTTAAATTAGGCGAAACTTCAATCTCTTCCACAACACCGGGCTCAAGAATAGAATCGGAATCTCGAAGACATTTCCGAAGTTGAGAAACGTGAAACACGTCATGCATAGCAGAAAACTGAGCCGGTAATGATAGGCGATAAGCCATGGAACCAATACGTTCAGTGATAGAAAATGGCCCAATATAACGAGGAGCCAATTTTCTCGATCGACTAAAACGTACAACACCTTTCATTGGTGAAACACGAATAAAAACAGAATCTCCAACAGAAAATTGTAATTTCCTTCTTCGATTATCGGCATAGGATTTTTGTCTACTCTGGGCCTCTTTCATCCTATGAAAAATAAGATCAATCTTTTCTGTGGAATCACGAATAAAATCAGCACCTAAAACCAGCTTCTCACCGGCCTCAAGCCAACAAGAAGGAGATCGGCATGGCCTTCCATAGAGTGCCTCAAAAGGTGCCATACGAATACTAGATTGGAAGCTATTATTATAGGAGAATTCAACAAGGGAAATATAATCTTCCCAACTTCCACCAAAATCAAGAACACATGCACGAAGAAGATCTTCAAGAGTTTGATTCACACGCTCGGTTTGTCCATCGGACTGGGGATGATAAGCGGTGCTAAAATTAAGCTTCGTTCCCAAAGCTTTTTGAAGACTCTTCCAAAATCCACTAGTAAACAATGGATCACGATCGCTAACAATAGAAGTAGGAACCCCATGCAATTTAACAATCTCTTTGATAAAGAACTTGGCCAAAAGAGGAACGGTTCGGTTAGACCGAACGGGAATAAAATGGGCAGATTTAGTAACCCTATCAACAATCACCCATAAGCTATCATGACCCGAACGAGAACGGGGAAGGCCATCTATAAAATCCATGGAAATTTGGTCCCACTTCCAAATTGGAATTTCTAAAGGTTGCAATAATCCACCGGGCCTTTGATGTTCGGCCTTAATGAGTTGGCAAGTCATGCAACGCTTAACGAAGTTAGCGATGTCAAGCTTCATTCCCTCCCAATAATAAAGTCGCTTCATATCCCCATACATTTTACTACTACCGGGATGAATGGTAAATTTAGAACGATGTGAATCTTTTAAAATATCTTTACGAAGATCACTAATATTTGGCACAATAAGTCTACCAAATCTCTGAATGCCGCCACGAGAATCGATATCAAAGTCCTTCAAATCTTCAATATCAATCTTATCCTTAATATTTTGGCCAAGAAGAGCCAATTCGGGATCTAGCCTTTGAGCTTCAAGAATGCGGTCTAAAAGAGAAGGATGAGCCTCAAGGCTACATAAAATAAGAGATGAACATAAATCGGTGACACGGTCTCGAATCTCACAAGAGGATAATATCTTGAGATCATTCCATTCGGATATCATCATAGAAACAACCGCTTGTTGCTTGCGACTAAGTGCATCGGCAACACGATTTCCCTTTTCGGGAGTATAAAGAATATCAAGATCATATGGTGCAAGAAATTCGAGCCAACGTTGTTGACGCAAATTAAGTTCCTTTTGAGAGAATAAATACTTCAAGGACTTATGATCGGTATAAAGAACAAATTTCTCTCCTAAAAGATAATGACGCCAAATCCAAAGAGCGAAAACAATAGCCGCGAGTTCTAAATCATGAGTGGCTTATCTAGTCTCGGCAGGCTTTAATTGCCTTGAAGCATAAGCAATGACACGTTCTTTTTGCATAAGAACGGCACCCAAACCAACGCGACTGGCATCGGTATAAACAATGAAATCTTGATTCCCCTCGGGAATAACGAGAATAGGGGCATCAGAAAGAAGCACTTTTAATTTCTGAAAAGAAGCTTCACATTTGTCCGACCAAATGTATTTAACACCTTTCTTCGTCAAGCTAGTGAGAGGCACGGCAATCTTAGAAAAGTCTTTGATAAAACGACGGTAATAGCCCGCCAATCCGAGAAAACTACGAATCTCTGTCACACTCTCCGGTCTCTTCCAATCTTGAATCGCTTCAATCTTTGAAGGATCTACGGAAATTCCGGATTCGGAAATAATATGACCGAGAAACTTCACACGAGATTGCCAAAAATGGCATTTAGAAAACTTTGCCTTTAATTGATTACTCCTAAGAGTTTCCAACACAATCCGAAGATGTTTTCCATGCTCCTCCTCGGTTTTAGAATACACAAGAATATCATCGATAAAGATGAGAGCAAACCGGTCGAGAAAGTCTTTGAAAACTCTATTCATAAGGTCAACGAAATAGGTCGGAGCATTCGTTAGACCAAATGGCATAACAAGCCATTCATAAGATCCATAACGAGTATGGAACGATGTCAAAGGAATACTATCCTCTGCAATACGAAGCTGATGAAATCCAGTAGCTAAGTCTAATTGTGAAAAGACTCCAACACCACTAAGTTGATCGAATAGATCATCAATCCGAGGTAAAGGATATTTATTTTTGATGGTAAGATCATTAAGCTTGCGGTAGTCAACGCAAAGCCTAAGTGTTCCATCGGATTTCTTCACAAAAATAGCTGAAGCTCCCCAAGGCGAGGAACTAGAGCGAATAAATTGCTTCGTCTCCAATTCGGATAATTGTTTATGCATCTCCTCGTTTTCTTTATTGGACATACGATACGGAGGACGAGTGATAGGTTGAGCTCCAGGAATAAGATTAATTCTGAACTTCAATTGCTCGCTTAGGTGGTAATCCTAAAACGGGCTCGAATATGTCGGAAAATTCACGAACGACGTAAATAAGAGAAATAATATCACCCTCATCATCATCATCGTCATCACGAGGATTTAAAGAATATAAAGATGCAACCAAACTGGAATCAGAATCTTTAAGATTAATAGAAATCTGCTTAACAGATTGAGGATGTCGAAGATGAATAGTCCGCTTAGGACATAGGATATGGGCTTCATAACGGTTAAGCCAATCCATTCCCAAAATCATTCCAAAGCCTAAATAACGCATGACATGCAAATCGTCTCGGAAAGAAAAATCACACAAAATAATCTCGACATCTTTACACAATAAACTGATTGTCGCGGATCCACCAACCGGATTCGCAATTCTCAAAGAAGTCATTAAACACAAAACATCCAAAGAAAAAGTATTAACAAGTTCTTTTGATATAAAAGATGGGACGCACCCGTATCAAAAAGAACTCGAATAGGATGATCACGAAATAAAATAATTCCATCCAGAATAGAATGAGAAATACCTTGGCCACGAGATGTGTTGCCAGGGGCTTGAGCAACATTTAACTTTCCCTCCTTCCTGCCCTGAATCTTGGGGCATGAAGATATAACATGACCGGGAACTTTGCAGTAGCGACAAAAGAGAGACTTTGGGCACTTGTTCGCATAATGGTCCTTCGAACCACAATTATAACATTCCCCACTACCAAAGGAAGAAGTCTTTGCCACAGGGGTTGCTTGCTTCCCTTTCTTATTGGGATAAGGGCCTTTGAATTTGTTTGGCCTTTTCTTATTGTTGAAGTTTGGTTTGGAACCCACCACTTCAACATCATTCTCCCTATCCTCCTCTTCAAGACGAAGAGCGATATCAATGAGTTGGTCGAAAGAAACTTCTAATTTTAGAAGTAATGGCTTCTTGAGATTTTTGTCCAAGCCATAGACGAACCTCTGGTTCTTATTTGAAGGGGTGTTGATGTATTAAACCCCATATTTGGAAAGCGACTCGAAGGAGGCGACATAATCAGTCACGGAGGACTCACCTTGAACAAGGTCTATAAATCGTCGAGCCAATGTCACTTTCTCTACTTCTGGTACAAATTTCAACTCGAAGCGTTCCTGAAATTGCTCCCAGGTGAGATCCGCTTCATTAATCTCAGAAATAAGAAGCTCGTACCAGTCCAATGCTCTTTCTCGAAGCATACTAGAGGCCACCTGAACTCGGTGAAGGTCGATAAGATTCATGCGAGAAAAGATTCGATCGCATGACCTTAGCCAAGCCTGTACTTCAATAATAGTTTCGGAACCCTTGAATGGCTCCCCACCCAAATTGGTGTAATCGCTACACAAGCGTGCAAATCCCGACTTTGGGTGAGTAGGTTCCGGGTTAGCTCCAACTGCTTGAGCATTAGTTACCAAATCAAGAAGCTGTTGAGCAGTCATAAAAACTCCATCTTAGGGTAGAGTGCTAGACGGCACGGTTCTGGGGCGGCCTGTTCTAGACATTTTCTTCCTTTAGAAAGAAAGAAGAAGAAGAAAAAAGTTATTCACCAAACTGAATATCAAGCAATCTTGATAGACAAGACAAGGAATCATAAAAGAAAATAGGATGAATCGGTTCGAAGACACGAATTAAATCCTAAAGCACAACTCCTAAGAAAGACTTAGGACATGATCCTTGCTAAATTATTCTATATTGTTCCGAAGTTTGGCTCTGATACCAAGCTATGACGCCCCACCTCTATACCCACGCTAGCCAAGAACACTACGGTGTAATGCTGTCAACTAGTACGGAGAATAAGGCTGTTGAGGAGCGACCATCCATGTAATTGCTTTGCGCGAGCACCGATATGTCAGATAGTATAACATGCATTTTATTTCAAGAGGAAATCCGACATACCGATACAAACACAAAGCTACTCCACAGTGGCTATAATAATCTTCGGAAACAAATATAGAAATAAGCATAACACAAATCAGTCACAGATAATTCATATCACAAAGGCGGAAGAAGATATGAATATATAACTAACACATGAAAGTGTATATCAGAATAGTGGTCAAAAAGATCCACAATAATACAGAAGAATAGCAACACGTGCTATACAAAAGAATACAACTATGAGTCTATATCTCAAGTGTATTCAACAAAATAAACTACTAATCTAAGTAGTTTGCCAAAAGTCAGAGTAATGAATCCCTGGGAAGAAGTCAAGCGGAAGCACCTGTAACATCTCGGTCTGACCTGAGTATTATTTGATAAGAAAATAATAAACGGATCAGTCTAACTATAAATATCAGATGACACGATATAGAATAAGAGATATGACTAAACACATAATAATCACAATGCCAAGCTGTGATATATAAGCAGTTGAAAATCATCAAGGGATTATTCAATGTCACAAAATCTACACAAGAATCACAGAAACGTCATACTCCTAATTTAGTTCACCAAACCATAAATATTGACGATAATATCAATGTCAATCACAAAAGTCAATGATGCACAAATTTCAGAATTCAATACACGAAATCCAGAAATCACAAAAGTCAATGATGCACAAATTCACCAATGCACAAATATCGATAAAGCTTATCGATGGAAATCACGAAAATTGGTGAAACACAAATTCTAGAAATCATCTCAAGAAATCCAGAAATCACAAAGAGGGGGAGGCCTATCAAAAACGGGAGCATAAAGCTCGCCAACACGTGTATCACAAACGGAACGCTAATTCCATGGTTTCTAACCATCACAAATTGAGCCGAAGCTCCACAAACGGCCCGAAGACCATGGGTTGCTACCCCACCAATTTGAGTCGAAACTCCACAAAACGGGGTTTAGTCTCCCTCGCAGACAAAGAGACATCGCACATTGCTAGTCTAAATCACAAAGATGATCGTCATGATAAACGAGAAGTGTCAATTACACTAAGCTAGTAAATATATGAGTTTAGCTTCATGTCCCATAACCACTTGCTTAACTTAAATATTTACGAACAAACTATAGATCTCCACTATAAAATTGTCACAAGGGATTCAATCGAACAAGTCCAAGAATTAACCGACAAAGTGAACGCAAGCATTTCATACCACTTGTTTTACTAAGTCGTTTAATTAGATTTCTCATTCGAGTGAGGTAAAGGTTCATATATACTAATAGATTGGAAAACGGTTTTATAAACGAATTTGGTATTAAAATAGTATTGAAATCGTTTGAGGAAAGAGTTTTGATATTTACTACTAGTATAGAAAACCTTTATATTTTTAAAGTGACAAAACACAAAGAAGATTGTAGGAACAATCAATCACTAAAATTCACATACGAAGATGTGAATAAAAATCCAACGAAACCGATAAAGAATCCATCAAAATGGATATTCAAAAATCCCTAAAAAGGAGTCATCAAAGTCATAACAAATGATAACAACGCATAGGAAACAACACGAATCGATTAAAGTTGGAAATTCAAACAACTAGGCGAAATAGGCAAAAATGCAGCAGGTCGGTCGGCCGGCTACAGAGCTCGGTCGATCGGACCCTGTTCTCAAGATTCCTCGGGAAGCAGGTCGGTCGGCCGAACACTGTACTCGGTCGACCGAACCTTAAACAGGGGAGTGCTTATGCACTTGGCAGCAGGTCGGTCGGCCGGCTACAATGCTCGGTCGACCGGACCTGTTGCCAGTCCCCTCCCAGTCCATCCAATTGAGGTCCAACCTCCACCAAATTGCATTCTCTCGAGCAACGACACTAAGGGATTATGCCAATCAACTACCCGGCCCTATATGCTCCTCGATGCATCACCAAACACATGTTCAAACATCAAAGTTATGATTTTTAAAGGATTGAACCCAAAACACCAAAAATTGGAATATTCACCAAATCAATCCAAACCAAAAGCAAATGCACACGAATAAGTGTTAGGAATTCATACCTAACAATCGAAGATAATTATAAGCATAGATGTGAGATAAAAATCTCACCTTTTTACAAAATCAAACAAGAAGAAGCTTGAAAGCAAATGGAGAACCAACCTCTCTTCAACACAACCCAAATGAGCTTGAATCTATGCTCAAAACAAGAACATTCCCAAAATTTGGTTTAGGAATTTCTGAAATTGGTAAGAGAATAAGTTGGAGAAGAAGAAGAGAATGCTTACCAATGGATTCTCTTGAATTTGGAGCTAGGAATTTGAGGTTGCAAGAGGAACTAGGGTTTTGGAGTTTTAATTTCCAATCTCTCCCACCATTATTGCCTTAGAACTGAAAAGAGAAGAGTATGAGGATGAGTGGGGAAGAGTGGCTCAGATTTGAGCATAAGTTAAACATAGGGCTGAGCCCAAAACCAAACCCAAAGTGAAAAGTAGCAAAAATCAACTTTCTCCAAACATATCGAAGCTTATACTCAAAAAGGTCGCAAACGGCATTTTAAACTCAATGGGAGTGGTCTCGAGTCCTAATTCGACCATATGCAAAAAGTTGCTTTTCGGACTAAAATCCGACTAACGATAAAATATTTAAATAAAATATTTAAATATAAAATCGATAAATATGCGGGTTGTTACGTTGCTAGTCTAAATCACAAAAATGATCATCATCGATCATCAAGAAGCGTCAATTACACTAAGCGAGTAAATATATGAGTTTAGCTTCATGCCCCACAACCACTAGCTTAACTTAAATATTTACAAACAAATTGTAAATCTCCACTAGAAAATTGTCACAAGAGATTCAATCTAACTAGTCAAAAACTTAACTGACGAAGTAAACGCAAACGTTTCATACCACTCGTTTTACTAAGCCGTTTAATTAGATTTCTCACACGAGCGAGGTAAAGGTTCGTATATACTAATAGGTTGAAAAATGGTTTTATAAACAAGTTTAATGTTGAAAATAGAGTTGAAATCATCTTTGTGAAAGAGTTTGAATATTTACTACTAGTATTAAAACCTTTATATTTTCAAAGTGACAAATCACAAAAATGATTGCAGAACAATCAATCACCAAAATTCGCATTCGAAGATGTGAATTAATTCCAAGAAATCGATATCAAATCCATCAAAATGGATATTTCCAAAAATTCCAAAATAGTATGTAGGATAGATTTCACCTTAGAGGGGGGGTGAATAGGGTGATAGTGTTAATTATAAAAATTAATCGCGGAATCTTATAAAATATTCAATTCAGATCACAGAATAGCAGCGCAGATATCGCAGAATATAAATAACAGAAAAAACAGAACAACACAGATTTTACCCAGCTTCGGCAAAACCCTGCCTATGTGCTGCCCCTAAGGTTTCTACTAGAAATTAGATAGTCCCTCGCTTACACACGTAAACTCGCTATACCCTCTATTGACTAATCTAACTCTACGCTCAAAACCTTGCCACAACTCAACCACCGAGTTGCGAATTCTCAATCTACGCCACGTAGCTTGTCCTCTAGTCACACGACTAGAAAAAATAAACGGTTTAAAAGAAAATACAGGATAAAGACAATTTTAAAATAAAATAACCCTAATTTTAATTAAAAGCCCTTAAATAAAATATGAAGGCCGGCCCCTTTTATTATTTTGACCTGATCCTTTTTCCGTTCCTTTAAGATAATGGTGACCGTGTTCTTCTCGTTCCTCCTGATTGCAAAATTAGGGCTTTTGCTCCTTGCGCTCTTTGTTCCAAATTAGGGCTTCTGGAGGAATTGCCGCTTGATGGTTGATGATTCGGTTTGCTTGCTTCAATTGTTTGCGGCTTCTCCTCCTTGATCGAGTTCGGCTGAAGCTTCGGTATGTTAATTTGTGCTTTTTTGCTTCTTCTAATCTTTCGTACTTGAACTCGATACTTTTTTCGTTGCCGATGATGAATGTTTATATAGGGTTTGTAACCCTAGATTTGCGTTCGTACAATTTTATTTGAATTTGTCAAATTCCTCTCTCTGACCGCTTGATAATGCTTGAACGATTGATGATTGCTGACCTTTTCAATTCGTTTATTTTCGTATATACTTATGGTCACGGGTTTGACCTGGTTTGTAATTCTCGGCTTTGTGATTGGATAATTTTCGTATGAATTTATACTGCATCGCATGACTTTGATGTTTTACTTAGTCAACTCCTTGATTACCCATGATTTTCTCTTTGACTTTGATCACTTTGATTTCGTATAACTTGTAGCTTGCTGTACTTTCCTGTAGCTCCATCTGTTGCACTCTTTGATGATTCATTGTTGCACTTGTACTTGGTCATTGTAGTATGTTGTCACTGAGTTTGACTGCATGTTCATCAGTTCATATTGAACTGTTACTTGTCATGTTCACTTGCACACTTGAGTTTGTAATCTCAGATTCATAGTGTATTTGTTGGCTGCATTGTCACTGTTTTATATTGTTTGCAACTTGACACTTGTTGTCTGCATTTCTAGTTGGATATGTTGGCACTGGGATATAACTCGAACTGTTTTGATGTTGCATCCATTGAGTCTGCATATTGTAGCCGTAATCATTTTAGTTTTGTAGTTTGATTGTGTGGTGTTGCCTCTGGTTGCTGTCATATACTAATGAACTTGAAATGAACTTGAAATATACTAATGATCAAGTTGCATTCCATATGTGTTCATCATGCATATTCACTTGGTGCTGTTATTTTTGTATTCACTTGAGTTTGTACACTTTTGTTGCAGTGGTTGAAATTTTTGAGCTTGTATGCTTGGTTTGTTTTCCTTCATTACTTTGTAGATGTTCTCTGGTTTGCATTCTTCCATACTGCTATGTTGTTTGTGTACTACTTTGGTTTAGTTTGTGCACTTGCTCATTTGAAGTTGTAGCATGTCACTGTGATGTTTTTATTTGCTTGAGTTTCAACTGTGCTCGACCATTCTTGCCCAGTTTACACAGATGCTCCACTTGTTCATTTTGTTCAAGTGTACTTGTCTTCATTCTGACCATGTTGGCACTGAGTTACTGTCTTGTTTATATTAGACTAGTCGACACTTGATTCTTGAGTTTTGGCCATTCGCACCTGTGTTGAATCCAGTTTCACAGCTCGGGTTTGACCTTGTGCTCGAGTCGTGATTTTTATGTTATCGCACGTGAGTTGAACCCGGCTTTTATTTGGGTTTGACCTGTGCTCACCTGTCCCTGTAGCATTATCTAGTGTATATCGATGTGCACGGCCTTGTGGCATATACAGTGATACACTGTGTATGTCACAAGCTGTTCGTGTATGATGAATTCAAATTTAAATGATGACGAACAACCCAAGTAACTAAGGCAAATATTATTTTCAAAATTATCTTTTATTTTTGAATTGCAAAAATATTTCTTTTTCAATTTTACTGCGTTGGTTTATATTTTTGCAGATTGCTCAGATGCTGGATCAAACTGGAATGCAGTTGAAGATAGAAATATGAGTGTGAGTGATATGTAGTGAGGTGAATTGTAAATATGAAATGTGATGTAATTGTAATCAAAGTTGTATAGTTATAGTGAGAGCTTGAAATTGTACTATTCAAAAATGTAATAAATATTTATTTGAATAAAATATCTGTTTGAATTCAAATTCTGTGTAATTTATTTTATTTAACAAATATTTATTTAATCTGTGAAAAATAGAATAGTATATTAACAAATACATTTAAACGAATGTATATATGTTTATTATCATCAAACAAAAATCATATAAGCGCATTATTCAACAATCTCCCCCTTTTGATGATAACAAACATATATTTAAGATTTTGAATATGTTAAATGTATTTGATCATTGATATATCCTAATTGCTCCCCCTATTTAAATGCTTCCTCTCTACATGATGCTCCCCCTACATATATGCATACAAATAGAAATATTCAAATAAGCCTAGATGAAAATGGAAAATTATTTGACCTTTGCTTGATTCTATTTGACAAAATCTTAACTTTTCTCTCCCCCTTTTGTTATCAGCAAAAGAATAATAGTGTTAGAGAAAATAGAGACAAAGTTATCGATATTAATTCAACATTAAAACTCAATTGAATATAAATATTAAATTTCGATAAAAAATCAAACAAAAATCATAAATATTTTGTTAGGCGCATATTCCACTTTTAGAATGATGGAAATGATGTCATCATATAAAACCATACAGTTGTGTCTATTTGTGGCATATTTATATCAGGAATTTGAATATCTACTAACCATGCATAACCGTTAGGACTTTTAAATGAGATTAGTTGTATTCCAATTTTATTTTTAAAAAATGAATTCAAGTATCTTCTAACCACGCATAACCGTGAGGACTTTTAAATGGGATTAGAATCAACTTGTTTATTTTAAAAAATAAACTTTTGATATGCGTTCCATACATGCATAACCGTGAGGACTTTTAAATGAGCATGGAAGCACAAAACAAATTCCAAGTAATCCACCCATGCATAACCGTGAGGACTTTTAAATGAGAGTGAATACTTTGGTATTTATTATTATTATTATTACCCTTCCTTTTTTTTAAAAAAAAATGTGAAAAATGAAAAACGAACGATTCCTGTTTAAAGTACCACATATCGACAAACTATATAGAATTTTTGATGAGTGATGGTCGTTAGAAATATGATAGATATAGAGATGGTCATGGAATTTTTACCAACAAAAAAGTTTTATAACTCTTGTTTAAATTTCTAAAGAAATTTATTAATTATACCGTCTCGAGTCATAATATTTGATCAATATTAACACTCATCACTTTTTCAAGCACTATTTTTCTTTTCGATAAACATTAGGGAGTCAGATTAGTCAAAATAGCCATTTAAAATCAAATTAAAAAATAATTATGAAATTAATTTTTAAAAAATGACTAATCTAAAACTATGGTCAAACATGATTTTCTCCAGGGGGTTTTAAAAGAAAAATTTCTGCTATTTGAAAATTATTTGAAATGAAGAATATGCAGATATTTTCTTTGAAAAACGATGCAGTTACTAAATGTCTCAACAAAAATCACACTTCACTAGTAATTTTTCTATCAACTAGATTACCAGTGTAATCTGCATCTGAATTTCTCTTTCACTCAAAATTATCATCAATTGAATTTTATAGACCAAAACATGAAGTGTGCACCAAAAATTTCAAATTCAATTTTAATAACAATTTAAATGACATTCTTTTGAAATTGAATTGAAGCCGTGTTAATAATCAGAAAACCGTGAATAAGGAGTTAGCCGTATTATAACCAAATGTATTATCCAACAAAACACTATTTTAATCCAAAATGATATATATGAAGTAATTCAAAGAATTTAGAGATTTATTATAGTGTTTTTGGCAAAAGAATATAATTTGGCAGACTATGTTGAATAAGTCAGAATCAAAATCATCATCTTTTCATCAATCTCAATATTGGCTGATTTAATTCAAAATACGGTGCAGATTATCACATTTAATATATCGTTTAAAACATACCATTACCTGTTTTACCTTTACGATATTTTTCGTTGTTGTCCATTGTGATTCTGTCACCTTTATACTAGGCTAAGGAACTTTGCTTCGTCGTCCGTTGTGTTTCTGGAACAGCCAAAAATCCAGAGTACACTATCATTGTTCCTTAGCCTGCCACCACACCTACACGGGAAAAGATTTATGTGACCTATTTGTTTTTATAGGTCCATGATTGTTAGTGGAAGAAAATCTTGAAAAACAATTTTGTAAAGACCCAAAACTATTTATAGTTGTTCCCTTCGGCACCCAAATTTGTTTAACTTTGAGATTTTTTATATTTGTACCTTTTGGAACCCAAATCGGTATAGTTTTCACATGTTTGGGTCTATACCAACAATTATTGTGATCGTGTCCAAATTTTCTACAAATTGTGCACATAGAATTAACTTGATTAATATTGCTTTCAATAATTTTCGAATTATTATATCCAAGTCCTTGTCTAACCGTATTAACAGTTTGCTTTCCTAGTAGCATATTCAACGATTTTTCACTTTTTGAAAATTTATCTAAATTCGTTGACAATTGTTGGACTTGTGTTTTGAGAGATTCATTTTCGTTTAACAATTGTGTGCACTTTTTAATAGAATTCTCCGTCCTAGTATTTTCATTTTCTTTTAAAATCATAATTTCATTTTCAAGTGATTTTATATTGATTTCTGATTTTTTAATTTCTTCTTCGAATGTTGGACACTTATCACACTTAGGGAACCTACTTTGATAGGTTTTAACTAATTGATCAAGTTGTTTATTACATTCTATCAAAGTATCCTTTTGAGATTCAAGTTTGGCGTATTTTTCCCTAAGTCGTTCAAAACAACCGTTTACTTCATGAAAATATATAAGCAACTCAGAATGAGTATGTTTTGATACCTCACTTGGCTCGTCATCGTCACTGTCAGTTGTATCACCTCGAAGACACAATTCTGCCTTTTCGCTTTCACTGCCAGTGCTTTGATCATTCTCGTCTATTTCATCCCAAGTGGCTGCAAAACTTTTCTTTTTCTGTTTCTTTCTATGGCTGAATTTAATTTGTGGACAATCGGCCTTGATATGGCCGGGTTTGTTGCACTTATGACAGATGATCTCCTGTTCTTCTGAGTAGTCAAGTGCTTTCCCTATTCTGCTTTTCAATTCATGATTTTGAGCTGGATTTCCGTGTTTGCGATTCCACTTTTTGAATTTCTTTATTAGTAGCGCCAATTCTCCTGCTCCATCATCTTCATCGTTATCATCATCACTTTCGGTTGTTCCTTTGAGAGCTATTGATTTCTTTCGAGTGTCACCTCCTTCACGCTCTTCCTTGAATTTCATTTCTAGTTCATAAGTGGTGAGATTTCCGATGAGTTCTTCAACTTTAAGTTGTTTTAAATCTTTTGATTCTTGTATGGCAGTTACTTTTGCTTCAAAGCTTCGTGGAAGGACTCTGAGGATTTTCCGGACTATTTCTAATTCGGTGTATGTTTTTCCAAGAGCTTTTGATTTGTATACGATATTGGAAAGTCGTCCGTACATCTCTTTGACATTTTCTTCCTTCGCCATTTTGAAGTTCTCGTATTCGCTGCTTAGCATTGCAAGGCGAGATTCTTTGATTTGAGATGTTCCTTCGTGAGTCACTTCTAGTATGTGCCACATTTCCTGCGCAGTTAGACAATGCAAGACACGATTAAATTCAAATTGATCCAATGAACAGATAATAGAATTCATAGCTCTAGCATTAGCATTTTGTAATCTATTTTCTAGTTCTGTCCATTGATCTTTTGGTTTCTCTATTTCCTGATTATCCACAGTTATAGTTGGTATTCTATA
Source organism: Allium cepa (assembly GCA_030765085.1). NCBI lineage: Eukaryota > Viridiplantae > Streptophyta > Magnoliopsida > Asparagales > Amaryllidaceae > Allium > Allium cepa. The sequence goes on along the minus strand of CM060944.1, from coordinate 380,975,028 downwards.
ACCTGTCTCAACAATATTCCAAGCATCAATGGTTTTCAGAAAAATTTGCATTCTATTTTTCCAGTAAGCATATTCACCATTGAACATTGGTGGTCTAACTATGGATTGACCCTCTGCAAAAGCAGTATTAAAAGAAGCCATTTTAAAAATTCAAATTTTTTTTATAAAACAAAAGTTGGTTTTTGTAAAAAAAAAATCAAATTTTTAAAACAAAAACGACTTTTGAACCTTGCTCCGATACCACTTGTAGGATCGATTTCACCCTAGAGGGGTGGTGAATAGGGTGATAGTGTTAATTATAAAAATTAATCGCGGAAGCTTATAAAATATTCAATTCAGATCACAGAATAGCAGCACAGATATCGCAGAATATAAATAACAGAAAAAACAGAACAACAGAGAATTTACCCAGCTTCGGCAAAACCCTGCCTACGTGCTGCCCCCAAGGTTTCTACAAGAAATTAGATAGTCCCTCGCTTACACACGTAAACTCGCTATACCCGCTATTGACTAATCTAACTCTACGCTCAAAACAATGCCACAACTCAACCACCGAGTTGCAAATTCTCAAGCTACGCCACGTAGCTTGTCCCCTAGTCACACGACTAGAAAAAATAAACGGTTTAAAAGAAAATACAAGATAAAGACAATTTAAAATAAAATAACCCTAATTTTAATTAAAAGCCCTTAGATAAAATATGAAGGCCGGCCCCTTTTATTATTTTGACCCAATCTTTTTTCCGTTCCTTTAAGATAATGGTGACCGTGTTCTTCTCGTTCCTCCTGATTGCAAAATTAGGGCTTTTGCTCCTTGCGCTCTTTGTTCCAAATTAGGGCTTGGGAGGAATTGCCGCTTGATGGTTGACGATTCGGTTTGCTTGCTTCAATTGTTTGCGGCTTCTCCTCCTTGATCGAGTTCGGCCGATGCTTCGGTATGTTAATTTGTGCTTTTTTGCTTCTTCTAATCTTTCGTACTTGAACTCGATACTTTTTTCGTTGCCGATGATGAATGTTTATATAGGGTTTGCAACCCTAGATTTGCGTTCGTACAATTTTATTTGAATTTGTCAAATTCCTCTCTCTGACCGCTTGATAATGCTTGAACGATTGATGATTGCTGACCTTTTCAATTCGTTTATTTTCGTATATACTTATGGTCACGGGTTTGACCTGGTTTGTAATTCTCGGCTTTGTGATTGGATAATTTTCGTATGAATTTATACTGCATCGCATGACTTTGATGTTTTACTTAGTCGACTCCTTGATTACCCTTGATTTTCTCTTTGACTTTGATCACTTTGATTTCGTATAACTTGTAGCTTGCTGTACATTACTGTAGCTCCATCTGTTGCACTTTTTGATGATTCATTGGTGCACTTGTACTTGGTCATTGTAGTATGTTGTCACTGAGTTTCACTGCATGTTCATTAGTTCATATTGAACTGTTACTTGTCATGTTCACTTGCACACTCGAGTTTGTAATCTCAGATTCATAGTGTATTTGTTGGCTGCATTGTCACTGTTTAATATTGTTTGCAACTTGACACTTGTTGTCTGCATTTCTAGTTGGATATGTTGGCACTGGGATATAACTCGAACTGTTTTGATGTTGCATCTATTGAGTCTGCATATTATAGCCGTAATCATTTTGGTTTTGTAGTTTGATTGTGTGGTGTTGCCTCTGGTTGCTGTCATATACTAATGAACTTGAAATGAACTTGAAATATACTAATGATCAAGTTGCATTCCATATGTGTTCATCATGCATATTCACTTGGTGCTGTTATTTTTGTATTCACTTGAGTTTGTACACTTTTGTTGCAGTGGTTGAAATTTTTGAGCTTGTATGCTTGGTTTGTTTTCCTTCATTACTTTGTAGATGTTCTCTGGTTTGCATTCTTCCATACTGCTATGTTGTTTGTGTACTACTTTGGTTTAGTTTGTGCACTTGCTCATTTGAAGTTGTAGCATGTCACTGTGATGTTTTTATTTGCTTGAGTTTCAACTGTGCTCGACCATTCTTGCCCAGTTTACACAGATGCTCCACTTGTTCATTTTGTTCAAGTGTACTTGTCTTCATTCTGACCATGTTGGCACTGAGTTACTGTCTTGTTTATATTAGACTAGTCGACACTTGATTCTTGAGTTTTGGCCATTCGCACCTGTGTTGAATCCAGTTTCACAGCTCGGGTTTGACCTTGTGCTCGAGTCGTGATTTTTATGTTATCGCATGTGAGTTGAACCCGGCTTTTATTTGGGTTTGACCTGTGCTCACCGTCCCTGTAGCATTATCAAGTGTATATCGGTGTGCACGGCCTTTTGGCATATACAGTGATACACTGTGTATGTCACAGGCTGTTCGTGTATGATGAAATCAAATTTAAATCATGACGAACAACCCAAGTAACTGAGGCAAATATTATTTTCAAAATTATCTTTTATTTTTGAATTGCAAAAATATTTCTTTTTCAATTTTACTGCGTTAGTTTATATTTTTGCAGATTGCTCAGATGCTGGATTCAAACTGGAATGCAGTTGAAGATAGCAATATGAGTGTGAGTGATATGTAGTGAGGTGAATTGTAAATATGAAATGTGATGTAATGAATTGTAAATATGAAATGTGATGTAATTGTAATCAAAGTTGTATAGTTATAGTGAGAGCTTGAAATCGTACTATTCAAAAATGTAATAAATATTTATTTGAATAAAATATCTGTTTGAATTCAAATTCTGTGTAATTTATTTTATTTAACAAATATTTATTTCATCTGTGAAAAATAGAATAATATATTAACAAATACATTTAAACGAATGTATATATGTTTATTATCATCAAACAAAAATCATATAAGCGCATATTCAACATAGTAGTCATCAAAGTCGAATAATTGATAGCATCAACTAGGAATCAAAACGAATCGACAAAAATTGGAATCACAACCAAAATAGGAAAAAATAGGCATAATGGGCAAATAGGAGAAGGTCAGTCGACTGGCTCACTGAGTTCAGTCGACTGAACTCAGTCCCGGAAAATCCATGGGATACTGGTCAGTCGACTGGACTCAGTATGCCAGTCGACTGGACCAGAGCCTAGGAAGTGCTCAAGTAGCAGGTCAGTCGACTGGACCAAAATTCCCTTCGAGTGGAACCTGTTTCCTGCACTTCCAAGCCTATCTAAATGAAGGCTAATCCCTTCCAAATTACAATCGGTCGAGGAACGACACTAGGAGTTTACATAAATCAATTTCCTAGCCCTATAGGCTCTTCGATGCATCACCAAAAGCATGTCCAAACAACAAAGCTATTATTTTTGAAGATTTGAACTCAAAACACCAAAAATTGGAATATTCACAAAACCAATCCAAATCAAAATCAAATGCATATGAATACGTGTTAGGAATTTATACTAACAGTCAAAGATAATCATAGACTTAGATGTGAGATAAAAATCTCACCTTTAAACCTAAAACAAATGAAGAAGAAGCTATAGAGCAATGGCAAGAACAATCACTCTTCAATTCCAACTCAACAACCTTGAATCTAAGCTTAAAAGAGAAACATTTCCTAAGTTAGGGGTAGGAATTTTTGAAATTGATAAGAGAATGAGTTGGAGTAGTAGAAGAGGAGGCTTACCAAAGCTTCTTCTATTAATTTGGAGCTAGAACCTTATTTGCAAAAGAAACTAGGGCTTGGAGTTTTAATTTCTCATTCCTCTCTCCATTGTTGCTAAAACTTGAGTATTAGGAAATAGAAATGAAGTAACGAAGAGAAGAGGGGTGAAGCTTGGGTCTAATGGGCTGAAACTAAAACAAAGCCCTAAGTTAAAAAGTGGCAAAATTCTACAAACTCCAAACATATCAAAGTTTATACTCAAAAAGATCGCAAACGTCATTTTGAACTCAATGGGGGTGGTCTCGAGTCCTAATTTGACTGTTTGCAAAAAGTAGCTTTTTGGATTATAATCCGACTAACGATGAAATATTTAAATAAAATAATTAAATACGCAGTCGTAAAATATGCGGGTTGTTACAGACTCCCCTCCTTAAAGAAATTGCGTCCTCGCAATATTTAAGAAGAAAATATAAAGTAACAACCGTAAAAGCATATTCAATGCAAAAGAAATTTGAAATAAAAAGTTCACCTCAAAGAGCATGAGAAAGTAAATCCGGATGTGTTCGCTCGATGAATTCTCTAAATTCCCAAGAACAATCCTTAGGATTTGAGGACCATTGAACTTTCACAAGCAGGACATCTTTATTTCGAAGTCGTATGACCTTCGAAGCAATAATACGAATCGGATGTGGCTCATAAGTTAAATTAGGAGAAACTTCAATTTCTTCCACAACACCGGGCTCAAGAATAGAATCGGAATCTCGAAGGCATTTCCATAATTGAGAAACGTGAAACACGTCATGAATAGCAGAAAACTAAGCCAGTAATAAAAGGCGATAAGCCACGGAACCAATACGTTCGGTGATAGGAAATGGACCAATATATCGTGGTGCTAACTTTCCCGATCGACTGAAACGACAACACCCTTCATAGGTGAAACACAAATAAACACAAAACTCCCATAGAAATTTCTAATTTCCTTCTTAGGTTATCGGCATAGGATTTTTGCCAACATTGGGCTTCTTTCATCCTATGATGAATAAGGTCAATCTTTTCTGTAGAATCACGAATAAAATCTGGACCTAAAACCAGCTTCTCACCAACCTTAAGCCAACAAGAAGGAGAACGACATGGCCTTCCATAGAGTGCCTCAAAAGGTGCCATACCAATACTAGATTGGAAGCTATTATTATAGAAAATCTCAACGAGAGAAATACGATCATCCCAACTTCCTCCAAAATCAAGAACACATGCATGAAAAAGATCTTCAAGAGTTTGATTCACACGCTCGGTTTGTCAATCGGACTGAGGATGATAAGCGGTGCTAAAATTAAGCTTCATTCCCAAAGCTTTTTGAAGACTCTTTCAAAATCCACTAGCAAAAAATGGATCACGACCACTAACAATAGAAGAAGGAAGTCCATGCAATTTTACAATTTCTTTAATAAAGAGTTTGGCCAAAAGAGGAACGGTCCGATTAGACCGAATGGGAATAAAATAGGCGGATTTAATAAGTCTATCAACTATCACCCATAAGCTATCATGACCCGAACGAGAACGGGGAAGGCCATCTATAAAATCCATGGAAATTTGATCCGACTTCCAAATTGGAATGTCTAAAGATTGCAATAACCTACCGGGCCTTTGATGCTCGACCTTAATGAGTTTGCAAGTCATGCAACGATTAACGAAGTTAGCGATATCAAATTTCATTCCCTCCCAATAATAAAGTTGCTTCATATCCACGTACATTTTACTACTACCGGGATGAATGGTGAATTTAGAACGATGGGAATCTTCTAAAATGTCTTTACGAAGATCACTAATATTTGGCATGATAAGTCTACCAAATTTTCGAATGCCGCCACGAGAATCAATATCAAAGTCTTTCATACCTTCAATATCAATTTTATCCCTACAATTTTGGCCAAGAAGAGACAATTTGGGATCTAACCTTTGGGCTTCAAGAATGCGGTCTAAAAGAGACGGATGAGCCTCAAGGCTACATAAAGCAAGAGATGAACATAAATCGGATACTCGATCTTGAATCTCACAAGTGGATAAAATCTCAAGATCATTCCATTCGGATATCATCAAAGAAACAACCGCTTGTTGCTTACGACTAAGTGCATCAACTACACGATTTCCCTTGCTGGGAGTATAAAGAATATCAAGATCATAAGATGCAAGGAATTCGAGCCAATGTTGTTGACGCAAATTAAGTTCCTTTTGAGAAAATAAATACTTCAAAGATTTATGATCGGTGTAAAGAATAAGTTTTTCTCCTAAAAGATAATGACGCCAAATTCAAAGGGCGAAAACAATAGCCGCGAGCTCTAAATCATGAGTGGCATATCTAGACTCGACTGGCTTCAATTGCCTAGAAGTATAAGAAATAACACGTTCTCTTTGCATAAGAACGGCACCCAAACCAACGCGACTAACATCGGTATAAACAATAAAATCTTGGTTTCCTTCGGGAATCACAAGAACAGGAACATCGGAAAGGAGTTCTTTTAATTTCTGAAAAGAAGCTTCACATTTGTCCAACCAAATGTATTTAACATCTTTATTTGTTAAGCTAGTAAGAGGCATGGAAATTTTAGAAAAGTCTATGATAAAACGACGGTAATAACCCGCCAATCCGAGAAAACTACGGATTTCCGTCATACTCTCTAGTCTCTTTCAATTTTGAATCGCTTCAATCTTTGAAGGATCCACTGATATTTCGGATTCGAAAATAATATGACCGAGAAATTTCACACGAGATTGCCAAAAATGGCGTTCAGAAAATTTTGCTTTTAATTGGTTACTCCTAAGAGTTTCCAACACAATCCGAAGATGCCTTTCATGCTCCTCCTCGGTTTTTGAATACACAAGAATATCATCAATAAAGATGAGAACAAATCGATTGAGGAAATCTTTGAAAACTTGATTCATAAGGTCAACGAAATAAGCCGGAGCAATCATTAAACCAAATGGCATAACAAGCCATTCATAAGATCCGTAACGAGTACGGAACGATGTCAAAGCAATTCTATCCTCTGCAATACGAAGCTGATGAAAACCGGTTGCCAAGTCCAATTGTGAAAAGACTCTAGCACCACTAAGTTGATAGAATAGATCATCAATCCGAGGTAAAGGATATTTATTTTTGATAGTAAGATCATTAATCTTGCAGTAGTCAACGCAAAGCCTAAGTGTACCATCAGATTTCTTCACAAAAATAGCTGATGCTCCCCAAGGCGAAGAACTAGAGCGAATAAATTGTTCCATCACTAATTCGGATAATTGTTTGCGCATATCCTCAATTTCTTTATTGGACATATGATAAGGAGGACGAGTGATAGGTTGAGTTCCAGGGATAAGATTAATTTTGAACTCAATTGCTCACTTGGGTGGTAGTCTTAAAACGGGCTCAAATATGTCGGAAAGTTCACGAACAACTTGAATAAGAGAATTGACATCTTCCTCATCATCATTATCGTCATCATGAGAATTTAAAGAATATAAAGATGCTGCCAAGTTGGAATCCGAATCTTTAAGAATAATAGAAATCTGCTTAACTGATTGAGGATGTCGAAGATGAATAGTCCTCTCAGGACACAGGATACGAGCTTCGTAACGGTTTAGCCAATCCATTCCCAAAATCATTCCAAAGCCTAAGTAACGCATGACATGCAAATCGGTTAGGAAAGAAAAATCACATAAAATAATCTCCACATCTTTACAAAGCAAACTAAGTGTTGCGGATCCACCAACCAGATTCGCAATTCTCAAAGAAGTCATCAAAGCAACAACACTTAAAGAAAAAGAATCAACAAGTTCCTTTGATATAAAAGAATGGGATGCACCCGTATCAAAAAGAACTCGAATAGGATGATCACGAAACCCAATAATGCCATCAAGGGTAGAATGAGAAATACCTTGACCACGAGAAGTGTTGCTAGGGGCTTGCGCCACATTTAGCTTTCCCTCCTTGTTTTGGAGTTTGGCGCATGCAAATAAATAATGATCCGGGCTTTTGCAATAGCGACAAGCACGGGGGTTTGAAAACTTGTTCGCATAGTGGTCCTTAGAACCACAGTTGTAGCATTTCCCACTACTAGAGGAAGAAATTTTTGCTACAGGAGTTGCTTGCTTCCCTTTCTTATTGGGATAAGGGCCTTTGGACTTATTAGGCCTTTTCTTGTTGTTGTTGAAGTTTGGTTTGGCACCCACAACTTCAACATCGCTCTCCCTATCTGCTACTTCAAGTCGAAGAGCGATATCAATGAGTTGATTAAAAGAAACTTCTAATTTTAGAAGTAATGGCTTCTTGAGATTTTTGTTCAAGCCATAGGAAAATATTTGGTTCTTCTTCAATGGGGTGTTTATGCATTCAACCCCGTATTTAGAAAGTGACTCGAAGGATGCGACATAATCTGCCACGGATGATTCACCTTGAACATGGTCAATGAAACGACGAGCCAATGTCACCTTCTCAGCTTCTGGCAAAAACTTTAAGTCGAATCGTTCCCGGAATTTCTCCCAAGTAAGATCCGCTTCATTTATTTCAGAAATCAGAAGCTCGTACAAGTCTAATGCTCTTTCTTGGAGCATACTAGAGGCCACCCGAACTCGGTGAAGATCAATAAGATTCGTACGAGAAAAGATTTGATCGCACGTTCTTAGCCAAGCCCGGACTTCAATGATGGTTTCAGAAACTTTGAATGGTTTCCCACCCAAATTGGTATAATCGTTTCACAAACGTGCAAATCCAGACTTAGGGTGAGTATGTTCCAGATTAGAACTGGCTGCTTGAGCATTCTTTACTAGATCAAGAAGCTGCTGGGCAGACATAAAAACTCCATACTGGGGAGTAGCACTAGATTGACCGGCGCTGGGACGGCCTGGTCTAACCATTTCTCTTCCTTAAGAAAGAAGGAAGAAGAAAAAGGTTGTCACAAAATGAATATCAAACAATAGTGATTGATAAAACAAGGTATCATAAAAGAAAATAGGATAGAATGGTACGAAGACATGAATTAAATCCTAAGGCACGACTCCTAAGATGGACTTAGGACGATGATCCTTGTTAAATTATTCTACATTGTTCGGATGTTTGGCTCCGATACCAAGCTGTGACGCCTTACCTCTATACCCACGCTAGCCAAGGACACTACTGGGTAATGCCGTCAACTAGCGCGGAGAATAAGGCTGTTGAGGAGCGACCATCTATGTAATGGCTTTGTGCGAGCACCGATATGCCAGATGGAATAACATGTATTTGATTTCACGAGGAAATTCGACATATCGATACAAACTCAAAGCTACTACACAGTGGCTATAATATCTTCGAAAAGAAATATACAAATAAGCATAACACAAATCAGTCATAGAAGTTCTTATCTCTAAGGCGGAAACAGTTATGAATATTACACATAAAGTCTATATCGGAGTAGTGGTCAAACAAGATCCACAATATCACAAAAGAATAGTTACAAGTGCGACACAAAAGTATAAGTATACATCAACGAGTCTATATCTTAAATGTATACAACCAAAAACTACTAATCTAAGTAGTTAGCTAAAAGTCAGGATAATAATCATCCCAGATGAGGAGTCAAGCAGCAGCACCTGTAACCTCTCGGTCTGACCCGAGTATTATTTAATAAGAAAATAATAAACGGATCAGTCTAGCTATAAATATCAAATAAAATGGTATAGAATAAGAGATATGACAAAAACATATAATAACCATAAGGTCATACTGTGATGAGTATGAAACTAAAAATCAAAAAGAGATTAATCAATATCACAAGAATCTTCTCAAAGATCAAAGAATGTCATACTCTTTATATTTGTTCACCAACCCATAAATATTGACGATTATCAATGCCAATCACAAAAGTTAATGACGCACAAATTCACCAATGCACAAATATTGATAAAACTTATCAATGTAAATCACGAAAATTGGTGAAACGCAAATTCCAGAAATCATCAATAGAAATCCACAAATCACAAAAAGGGGGATGCCTATCACAGAACGGGAGCATGAAAACTCACCAACACGTGTATCACAAAACGGAACGCTATTCCATGGTAGCTAACCATTAATATTGAGCCGAAGCTCCACAAAATGGCCCGAAGATCATGGGTCGCTAGCCCACCAATTTGAGCCGAAGCTCCACGGAAACGGGGTATAGTCTCCCTCGCAGACAAAGAGACATCTCACATTTCTAGTCTAAATCACAAAAATGGTCATCATCGATCATCAAGAAGCGTCAATTACACTAAGCGAGTAAATATATGAGTTTAGCTTCATGTCCCATAACCACTAGCTTAACTTAAATATTTACAAACAAATTGTAAATCTCCACTAGAAAATTGTCACAAGAGATTCAATCGAACAAGTCAAAAAATTAACTGATGAAGTAAACGCAAACGTTTCATACCACTCGTTTTACTAAGCCGTTTAATTAGATTTCTCATACGAGCGAGGTAAAGGTTTGTATATACTAATAGGTTGAAAAATGGTTTTATAAACAAGTTTGATATTGAAAATATAGTTGAAATCATCTTTGTGAAAGAGTTTGAATATTTACTACTAGTATTAAAACCTTTATATTTTTAAAGTGACAAATCACAAAAATGATTGTAGAACAATCAATCACCAAAATTTGCATTCGAAGATGTGAATTAATTCCAAGAAATCGATATGAAATCCATCAAAATGGATATTTCCAAAAATTCCAAAATAGAAGTCATCAAAGTCGAATAATTGATAGCATCAACTAGGAATCAAAACGAATTGATAAAAATTGGAAACACAACCAAAATAGGCATAATAGGAAAATAGAAGCAGGTCAGTCGACTGGCTCACTGAGTTCAGTCGACTGACCTCAGTCCCGGAAAATCCGTGGGATACTGGTCAGTCGACTGGACTCAGTATGCCAGTCGACTAGACCAGAGCCTGGGAAGTGCTCAGGAAGCAGGTCAGTCGACTAGACCAAAATTCCAGTCGACTGGAACTTGTTTCCTACACTTCCAAGCCTATCTAAATGAAGGCTAATCCCTTCCAAATTGCAATCGGTCGAGGAACGGCACTAGGAGTTTACATAAATTAGTTTCCTAGCCATATAGGCTCTTCGATGCATCACCAAATGCATGTCCAAACAACGAAGCTATGACTTTTGAAGATTTGAACTCAAAACACTAAAAATTGGAATATTCACAAAACCAATCAAAATCAAAATCAAATGCACTTGAATAAGTGTTAGGAATTCATACCTAACAATCAAAGATAATCATAGACTTAGATGTGAGATAAAAATCTCACCTTTAAACCCAAAACAAATGAAGAAGAAGCTATGGAGAAATGGCAAGAACAACCACTCTTCAATTCCAACTCAACAACCTTGAATCTAAGCTTAAAAGAGAAACATTTCCTAAGTTAGGTTTAGGAATTTCTGAAATTGATAAGAGAATGAGTTGGAGAAGAAGAAGAGGAGGAGGCTTATCAAAGCTTCTTCTATTAATTTGGAGCTAGAACTTGATTTGCAAAAGAAACTAAGGCTTAGAGTTTTAATTTCCCATTCCTCTCTTCATTGTTGCTAAAGCTTGAATATTAGGAAATAGAAATGAAGTAATGAAGAGAAGAGGGGTGAAGCTTAGGTCTAATGGGCTGAAACTGAACCAAAGCCCTAAGTGAAAAAGTGGCAACATTCTACTAACTCCAAACATATCAAAGTTTATACTCAAAAAGATCGCAAACGTCATTTTGAACTCAATGGGGGTGGTCTCGAGTCCTAATTTGACTGTTTTCAAAAAGTAGCTTTTTGGACTATAATCCGATTAACGACGAAATATTTAAGTAAAATATTTAAATACACAATCGTAAAATATGCGGGTTGTTATACTCATGAAAAGAATCCACGTACCGTGAATGAATGCATGGCTATTAGGGTGCAGTTGTGGTGGAGCAATCCCTATGTACTGCAACACTTCAAAGAGGAATGAATTGAAAGGTGGCATGCTTCCAACCCAGCACATAAATTTGTTGCACGCCGTATATCCGGATGGGGGTAAGTGAGGCTGATCCTGTGCTGACGAAACTAGAATGTCCACGAAGGGGATTCCGTGGATAGAACATAATCGATGGAGAGAAGACTCACCGATTTTCGAGGCTTAAGAGTCGATGGGATCATCCAGAACAACGACCCCGTTTATGGCATCGGGGGCTGGACCTATAACCGTAATAGGTGGATTTGTAATGCCAGGAAGGGGGGTTGGCCATGGATTCAAATTTCACACTGCCTCCTGCCGAGAACTTGGCTCAGGCTTGTCAGAAGCTGCGGCGAAGCTTGATTTGTTGGACATCTCAAAAGAACGATCGATGTGAATAGATACCGACTTAAGCTATACTTGAAAGATAATAGATATCAGATATAACAACAAAATATTTTCCTCATGTGGTGTGTGAGCCAATGCGATGATTCAAGCAAAGAATACAAATAAATTGAAGTTCTAAAGAGTAAAATATAACACGACAAGCTTGAAGTTGTCATCTCTAATGGCCGTCATACTGACCATCGCAAAAATTTGCCCTCTGATCGATAAGTCCCGGGATCAGACATTGGCATCATATGTTGTGGAGGCAATTACTCATTTTTGATGGATTACATTCACATTTATAATTGTTAAAATTATGGAGTTATTAGTCTGAACCAGTTCTATGTGCCCTTGAACTTAGGTTCTTGTCATTGATTCATGATATATGATTAGGCATGGAAGTATGTGATCCTATTATATTCTATGAATCGAGGTGAGATGATTTGATTGCCAATGCCGACCCCATACCAAGAATTGCTTGTCTATTCAAGCCTATATGTGTCGAGCCACACTGCCTCGCTCGGTACCGATCAACTCGTTTCCTAATTACCGAGCGAACCTTTAAAATCTATCCTGACCACTCACTCCTCCCTCTTTCTCTACTCACCGACCCACTCTACCACAGACTATCGACCGCCTCTCTAGATCAAAGGAAACCGATCCACTCACCTATGAAATGCCGATTCACTCGCTCACTCAACTTATACCAAACCAGCCTCACTCAACCTATGCCAACCCACTCTTCATCAGGCTCCTATCGATCTACTCTACCGACAAAATCCTACCGACTCAGACCTCCTTGGACGATCTACTTACCCAATCTCATTCAAAGTGTAGAACTCCTCTCTCTTTTACGAAACACGAATTCCCTTCCCCTGTACATTGCAGACCTCGATTCCTATTAACGCCTATGTTAACTCCTCTAAACCTGGTGTAAACCCACGTCAAAAACGCTCAGTTGTCCACTCCTATCACTCGTATCTCACCATGTTTTCCTCCTCTCCCCTTCATTATGTAGGACTGTATGCGCCTAAGGTTCTAACCTAGTTCGAATTCAAAAGGTGATGGCCTAGAGTTCAAAATAATACATGGAATCTACCTATATGTGTGTTAATTCGGGGTTGGGGCAAGTGATTCTCGGAGTTTGGAGTCAAGGAGTATGGTGGCAGCACATTTGGAGGATGGAAAATCAAAGAGGCGAAGTAGTTCAGGGGAGTGAAGGAGATGGGGTTTGGAGCAGTGCTAGAGAAGATAAGATATGAAGTGAGAAGTGAGAAGAAAAGAACAAAGGTGTGAATTTTTATATGGAGGACGGGGAGGTGAATAGGCATTCTCCTATAGAACCGGCCACTATGCTTTAGTGGGTCGGTAAGTAAACATACTGACCGTGTGGTTCGGCAAGTGAATCAACCGTGTGGGTCGGCCTTTATGTGCTGATTCACCCCTTGTTTATAAAAAAGAAGACAATATATATATATATAATAGTAGAATATAAATACAAATGGTAAATATATAAATGAATATGCATACATGTAATGGCAGTTGAGGATGGTATGGGATAAAGAAATGGATACTACCAGATAAGTGGAGAAGTGCGGGCTTAGAAAACGCACTGTTATCCAACCTTCAAAAGATTGCAAATCTTTAGCTTTTGAAAAGTTGAAACAGGAATTCAAGAATTTCATTGAACCTGATCTAAATGATCAGACGACGCGAAGCTTGTTTGAAGGATAGTAAAAAAGCGACAGTCAGTTACCATTCTGATCGAGCTAGCCTCTGAAAGCATGGATTACTCGCTGATTCAAAGCGCGTCATGTTGATTCACATTACACACAAATGTTACCTGGCTACCTAGTCCGGCTACGAGGCGATAGTCGCATAGGCTATTGTTGGACCTAGGCAAGACTCGGGCCAAGGAAGGATTGGAATTGTAAATGGTCGGTGTAGCTTGCTACGATCAGCCAACATATGCATAGTTCGACCTATTTACATGGTTTGGTGTGGGAACTAGATCACATATGGGTCGGAAATGATGGGATCGGCCTTGTGGAGTCGGCAAGGATGAGCTCGGATTTGATACGACTAGCATGGGTGGCTCGGGATGACTAGATCAGTCATTAGGTGTTGGCTTTGATGGTTCAGCCTGGATAGGATCATCGTTGATGGTCCGTTATGGACTGGGTCGGCCTCAGGAGGATTGATGTATTCGGTTCGGCATTCATGTATGGGTCAGCTGAGATGGTTCGACATGTATAGATCGACATGGCCGGTACGACCAAGGAAGAAAGGTCGAAGTGGATCGGCCAAGGTGGTTCGGTCATTATAGGTCGGTCTTGGTAGTTTGTCGCCTATGGGTCAGTCGTAGTGGTTCGACAAAATAACAGGAGAATTATCAAGTTTGCAACAGGAAGGCATGAACGATACTTTTTGACGTCGAGTCACTCCCCTCATTGCTCAGAGTCGCTTGCGAGTCCACTTCGAGTCATCCATAAGGAAACCCTAGATCAACATCACATGGATCGGTGGTAGAGGTCGATGCACCTGGATCGATCAGCCTGAATCCTCTCTTCTGGGCCGAACTGTCTTGTTCGTGGGCCTGCATAAGGGAATCATCCTATCTTCGTCTATAAATAGATGGGCATGGGTCTTGTTAAAGGGACCTTTTTTGGGAACTCCAAGGATACTCTGCCATTTTTTGTACTCGCTTCTTTTCTGTTCAAACATGCATTCAATTTGTTTGTTTATAGATTGTATCTATAGTCAAGTGATTGGATAAGTAATAAAGATCATATTCAAAGTGGACGTAGGAAATTATGCCGAACCACTATAAATATGGTGTTTTCTTTTTTGTTTTTCTTTTTGCACTCAATTGCATTATTTCTCTGTTTTAATTTACTTTCTTCATTAATCTCTCTATACAACTCTATTCAAGGGTGTTAGTGACCAATTTTGGTTCTAACACCCACCTACCAACCCACCTATCTTAATGTATAAATTAGAGGCTAATGCACATGCTAATAGAGTTTAAATCTTTATGCACGCGAACAAAATGTCAAAAGTAGTTTAATGGGTGTATTATAGTTTGATGGCTTATGTTGAACTAATTACTAGCACAAATAGGCCATACTTATGATAAGCACATCAATTAAACTTACTAAAGACCAAAAAAGATTATAATTTCATAATTTGTTGAATTATGCGATCTAGAGAGTGGATTTATCTCTAAATTGTCGTTTTATTCTCATAGTTTTCATTCACTTTTGTAGTTGTTACTTTGTTAGTTTTCTCATTTTTTAGCTTAACAATCTTCTCTCGACTTTGGTTTAATTAGATTGAATAGAAAATTTAAATTTAACAATTCCCTATGGATTGATCCGTACTTGCCACGTACTAGAATCGTACGCCGTGCACTTGCGGTTATTTTTAATATAAATTCGTTCAACGGATCTCAAACCGATAGAATTCCCGTCGATGAACAAGTTTATTTATAGAAAAATTCAAGAAGAAGGGAAATAAGAAAGAAAGGGAAAGAAAAAAAAAATTAAAGTTACCCACACAACACACCAGCCTACCCAGCCCAATAAGATTTTTTTAAAGAAAACTAGTAAATAAAATGAATTCAGCACTTTAAACTAACCGTTAACACACATTCACAAATGCTTCTTTCTGTCTAAAAAACAAAACAAAAGAAAGGAAAAAAATTGAAAATTTAAAAACAAAAACATGTAAAAATTTGAAAAGTAAAAAAGAAAAAAAAATTCAAACTTTTCGTTTCAAAAATAAACTTCACTTAGTAAATAGTTTCCTTCCTTTTTAAAAAAACAAAAACAATTTTTCACTTCACTTTTCAAATCTTTTTTCGTTCTCTAAACTCGAATCTAACTTCTTTTTCTTCTCAACTTTCATAGTGCATGAGTACTTGGACTCGTGACACTTCTACAAATACTTGGATTCGAGACCCTTCTACAAATCATTTAACCCAAACAAACAATTCTCCTGAAATGGACAACGAGAATGCCCCTCGAACTCTTAGGGATAGAATCTTCCCCAATTGAGTTTCTATCCCTTCTTCCATCTCTTTGCCTGCCCCGACGGGAAATCACTTTGAGATTCATTCAGATCATATTAATATGATTTCGAAATTCAGCAATCTTGAACGAGATGATCCTTATATCTTTTTAACAAAATTTGAACAAGTTTGTGCAAATATTAAATTCCAACAACTATGTGATGATGGAATCAAACTTAGGTTAATTCCATTCGCACTTACCGATGACGTTGAAAAATGGTTTCGAATTCGATCAAAACTTGGGAAGAATTTACTAGTACCTTCTTAAAGAAGTTTTACCCCTTGAAATTTTAAATATTCATCAATTCGAGGGTGAATCATTTGAAAAATACTTTGAAAGATTTAAGGAAATTTTAATCAAATGTCCACACCATAACTTTGAAAAATGGACTCTTTTCCAAATTCTATATGATGGACTTGATAACAATTCTCAAATAATGCTTGAATCAATGTGCCGTGCAAACTTTCTCACCCAACATCACGATGATGCTTGGAAATTTCTTGAAAACCCAGCCGAAAAGTCGTCCCCACGGGTTCGAACAAAAAATCAATTAACTCCCGATCAAGCGCTCATTCAATAGGATCCTCTTTGGACTTAGAAGTGAAAATCAATGTAATGATAGCTAAATTCGACATTGTCCTTTCCTCAAATCAAATGAATTCAAGCTTCTCAAGTCTTGTGTTGCAAATGCAACGAACCAAATCACATTGTCGATCAGTGCCCATATTCGTTAGAACAAATCAATGATCTTAATAAAGTTAGGAATGATCCGTTTTATTCAACGTACAATCCTGGTTGGAGAAATCATCTTAACATCGCTTGGAATCAAAACAATTCAAACATGAGCTCGATTCGACTATATTTTCAATCATTTCCAAACAAACGCTTCAAATTCGAATCCTCCTTTCCAACCGAAACAATTTCAACAAATTTTTTTGCCTCCTTCTCAAAACCAAGCACAACAATCTTTCGTTCCTCAAGATGTCAAACGAATGACCTCCCTTTATAAGAGTATTACAGCCTTGACTAATGCGACAATGCGAATGCAGAACGCCTTAAATGCGTACATGCAAAATACGATCCAATCGATCTCTAAGCTCAAAATGCAAATGAATCAATTAGCTAACCTCGTAAGTGAACGAGAAAGAGGACATTCCTAAGCCAACCAATTACAAACCTTACGAATCAAAATGCTAACTCGAGCCAGGCTCATGTCAATCAAGATAGCCATTTGAATCAAATGAATGCTATCACCACTTTGCAATCCGGTAAGGTAATCAATAACCAAGTTGTCAATCCAAACGACACACCGGATGTTCCACTCAACACTTCAAAAACCACCAATGATGCCAATCAAAACATCGAGTCGAACCTCGATCCAAATTCTTTTCCAATTCGAGAAGACCATCTGACTGAGTTTCGAATCCCATTCCCAAATCAACTTCGACCTAAGAAACATTCAGAACAAACGAAAAAGATGTTAGAAACCTTTAAACAAGTCAAAGTGAACATTCCTTTCTTAAATATCATCCAACAAGTCTCGACCTATGCCAAATCTTTAAAGGACTTATGTACTCGAAAACGACACACTCAAGTGCAGAAAGACTTTTTAGCCGTTGGTCTACGCGAAGTCTTATTTCAATCCATTCCCGTTAAATACAAAGATCTCGGTTGCCCCCATGATCTCATGTACAATCGGAGACAGGAGAATCAAAAAAGTTTGTTAGACCTAGGTGCTAGTGTAAACTTACTCCCATATTCAGTTTACCGGCAACTAGGTCTAGGTATGCTTAAATCCACAAAGGTCGTCCTTCAATTAGCAGATCATTCTATAAAGAAACCGATTTGAGAAATCGAGAACGTACTCATTGGAGTGGGGGAATTCATATTCCTCGTTGATTTCATTGTCCTTGAAACTCAAACTGTAAACAATCTGATGAGCCAAATTCCTTTGATTTGGGATGATCTTTCTTAGCCACTTCGAATGCTTTGATTAATTGTCAAAACGGTTCAATGAACATTTCTTTTGGTAACATGACCATCGATCTTAACATCTTTAATTTAGAAAATCAATTGAATGAACCATTTCATAGCACATTGGAAGTTAGTACCACTCAAGAAAATTTTAAAAATGAATCGATGAATATTAATGATGAACGTGAGGCCAAGTACGAGAAATTGTTTCCAGATGTTCCTCATGAGATCGAAAATGTTGGATGATATCTAAGAAAATTGATATCCTGAAATATTGAATGATATGCTAAAATGTTGGATGATATCTAAGAAAATTGAATGTTCCTCATGAGATCGAAAATTTTAAAGGACTTATGTATCATCCAACAAGTCTCGACCTATGTTAATGAAAGCAACCGTTTACAATCACAAATCACAGATAATAAGTGTGTAGAGAATTAAAAATGAAGAACACTCAGAAAATTAAGAAGAAAGCAGTGAAGAACACAGAGTTTATAGTGGTTCGGCAATCTAGCCTACATCCACTTTGAATTTGATGTTTTTATTGATGTATACTTGCTGGTTATGGCTAGTTACAATTGATTACAATAGCAAAATTCGAGTACAATGATGAACCCGACATACTCTGGACATAGAAGAACAAAAGGTCCCTTTTCTGCAGGCTCTAGGATGCTATTTATAGGCATAGGCTGCAAATATCTTGCTCAGATCTCGGGAGACCTCTTCTGGCAAGTGTGCGGGCCCACGTGATCGATCTCATGTGATTTTGACTCGATCCGTGATCGATACAAATGAATTTTGTATCGACCAAAATTTTGCCCAATCGAATCAAAATCGAGCATGAACATTCTTTAGGTTGTACATAAGCTCTAGTGAAAATTTCGTAGCATTTGGACTTGTAGATTGTGAGATATGATCGATGCAAGTTCGTGTTTTTCAAAGGCTGTCTCCTTTGTATCGATCGCTATTGCACTGTTCGTACTCGATCGTTGTTGCACTGTTCGTAATCGATCGATGTTGCACTGTTCGTACTCTATCGATGTTGCACTGTTCGTACTCAATCGATGTTGCACTGTTCGTATCGATTGTTGTTGCACTGTTCGTACTCGATTGATGTTGCACTGTTCGTACTCGATCGATGTAGTGTTGTTCGTATCGATCGATGTTGCGCTGTTCGTATCGATCCCTATTGCACTGTTCATATCGATTCCTATTGCACTGTTCGTACCGATCACTATTGCATTGATGGATACAAATAGTGGAGGATTGATGGATACGAACAGTGGAGGCTTGAAGGATACGAACAGTGGAGGATTGATGGAAATGAATAGTGGAGGCTTGATGGATAAGAACAGTGGGAGATTAATGGATACGAGCAGTGGGCGATTGATGGATACGAACAAGACACTTAAGTTGATGGATATATACAAACAAGACCCTTCAGTTGATGGATACGAACAAGACCCTTCACTTGATGGATACGAACAGTTGATTGCTTAAATTGCATCGCTCATATCTTGAGCATACGAACTCCGATAGACCTGAAATTTGGAACGTTGGCTTTCATAATTTTGCTTGTCATGTCTTGTCAATTATAGCCCGATCCAGACTCAGACAAAATTCGTCGATATCCATAGCGAAATAGTGTATAACCAATCTTTGGGACGAACTGTTCTTGATTTCCAGCCAACTTTTTGGTGTCATGGCCTTGTCAAAAAGGCGGGGTAACACTTGCCCCCCAAAACATGCCTTGCGATAGGAAGGTGTGTTTTGTAGTTCGATAAGCTAGATGTTTGTATCCTAATAATGATCTGCAAAGAAATTGATAATTGTAGCGACCCAACTTTCTATCTCCAGAAAGTCGCATCACTAATTTAGAAAGAAAGGGATAGAAGAAGAAAAGATAAGAAAAGAAGAAACACAACAACATCAGATAACTCACAGCGGAACGAATGAAATATAATATATCACATAAAATATTCCATAGTATCATATTACATCAGAGTACACAACTTACACAACACATATTAGACAGTTATAAACATCTGTCTAAATATACAACTCAAGTACACAAGATACATATACAACATAAACACAGCGGAACCATAATATATCTACATGATGAAGCCTCCTGCTCCAAATCTCCTCCAGAATTCGTCAAGCTGACCTGAATCACTTGACTATTCATACATAATATGAGTACCCAAGAGTTTAATGAAACAGAAAATAAACACTCGGGTTAGACAGGGGTCTGGTGTGAGTAAACAGTTTAAAATTGCTTAACTTTAGAAAAACCTTTGAAAAGAAAAGGTAGCACGTAAGACTTCCCACACATAAACATGGAAAAGTTTTTACGTTACGCTAACCAAAACATTTGATAGGTAATCCAGTGATATTATAATAGCGTCTAGGGTTTTCAAGTAAATAAGAAATAGCTGAAATTGTTACATTATTAAATTCCAGCTACTAGCCACAAAAGTGGGTAATACAAACAAAACCGTAAGGGTCTCGTAGGGAAAATGGGTTTATACAACTCGTTGCACTCATTTTGAAATCACCCTCAGAGTCAACGACCATAGCCCTTGCACTCTGAATCACCATCTCGAACCTATAAGTACCATCTCCATCAAACTCATTCCGGAATCACCTCCAGAGTTATACTGATGAAGAATAGTTCTTACACCTCGAGTCTTCACTTGCACTCCACTTGGATTCACGACCTAACATTTAATTTGGATCGATGTGGTTTTCAGATTATCCAAATATGGAAACCCGATCCCGGTCTCACCGAATCCAAACGCCATTTTAATGTCCAAAGTTGTACTTAAGGGTTTTAAACAATTAACTTATATTCAGGATGATATAAATAGATAGATGAATCACATTATCACAATAGATAATTCATATCAACCATTCATCTCACAAAGCAGCATATCACATATTAGAGATATCATACCCAATCATCCAATAACATTCAACATCTAATATCATTCAACATCCAATATCAATCAACCAATATTAATCAATCATCCAAAAGCAGAATTGATTAAAAGTTAACCAATTTAATTAACCTTTAATTAAATTAATTACTATCCTTTAATCACTTGGATTATCTTAATCCTACTTCATTGATTTATTACAAATCAAATTAATTAATCATCTCTTAATGATCTTCACTAATTAATCTCTCCTGATTAATCATCCTTAATTACATTCAAATAATTATCCTTAACCATATACAGTAATTAACCTTTAATTACCAATCATTAATTACAATAATTAATGATGCTTCATTTGCTTCCATTAATTAATTAACTATAACTATTTGCATTAATCCTCAATTAATTACAATTAATTAATCATTCTTTATTAATCAACCTTGATTAATATCATTAATTATATTAACTAATGATCCTTATTAATAAGTTAACCCTTTAATTAATTAAATAATTAATTTATAATTAATCATCTCATTAATCATAAACAGTAATTAAGAACTTGTAATTACTTATCTTAATTAATTAATTAACTTCTTAATTAATTATATTAATCTTTGATTTATTACCTTAATTAATTAATTTTAATTACTTTATTAAGTAATTATTAATCAATTAAAGTAATTAATAATTCTTAATTAATTACTTTATTAATTAATTACCTTTTTACTTAATTATACTTAGTAATTAATCTTAAATTAATCACATACATTAATTAATTAATCACATTAATTAGTTAACTAAGTAAATTAAGTAATTAACCCTTAATTACTTGTATAAGTAATCATCTTCTAATTACTTTATTAGATGATCATTCTCTTAATTAATTACCTTAACGAGTAATTAATTCCATCATTAATCATATCCTTAATTCTTTAATTAATTACTCTATAATTAATTAACTTCAAATCAATTATATTAATTAATCCTTTAATTAATCACATCAAGTGATTATCCATTAATCACTTCCATTTAATTACTTCCATGAGTAATTTTCCACTAATTACTTCCATAAGTAATTACTTCCATAATTACAATCAATAATTAACCATTAATTACTTCATTAAGTAATTACACTTAATTAATCATAATTAAGTGATTATTTAAAATTAAATAAACAATTAACTAATTATCTAAAATTAATTAAATAATTAATTAGTTAACTTCTTATATTTAAAGATCCTTAATTAATTAAGAAAACATTTATCTTAATTAATCTCTTAGCTTTTTATCAAATCATATTAAGTATTCTTAAGTTCATATCAATAATAATCTAACCTTATTTATCCTCATAAATAAATTATTTGAAATAAGTTTTCAAATTTTAATAACTTAAAAACAAATTATTCAATTTGATTTACAAAATTTTAACTTAAACTTTATTTGAAAATAAAGCATTTAGAAATCAAATTTGAAATTTAAAACACTTTGATTATCTAATTCAAATTATTTTCAATATAAATTTGAAAACTTAGTTATTAAAACATTACTTAAAATTTACTTAAAAACTTTGATTTAATACTTTAAATTCAAAAAACTCTTTTTAAATTAAAATTCAAAATTTAATTAGATAATTTCTTTCAAAAATAAACTTCTTAACAATTTAAATTTAAAATAAATTCAATTAATATATTTAAAAAGTTTGATTAACTTTTACTTCAAAGAACAAGTTTTTAAGTTGTATGTTTATTTTCTTTTTGTAATACTTAGGCTTGATTTTATTTATTTCAACAATAAGTTCAATTTGCAACTTCATCACTACACAGAACTAACTAAAAGCAACAACCTAAAATACCCGAGACAAACACCCAAATATCCCGAGACAATCTCCAACTCCTCTACTTCGAGTCGTCACACGAAAATCATGAGCCCTACTTCAGTTCCAATTCGTCTTCCCCAATTCACAAAATTCCCAATGCACGTAAATGTGCACGGTGCATCTAGCACATCCCCTCCTGCTGCCGTAGGTCGTCACGACCAACGTCGACAATCTCATGATCGCACACGAGCTCAACTAAAAACCCAAATCGAACCAAACCTATTCGAATCGAAATTCGAACATTAAGCTCGAAAATCTGCAGCAGTCACTTCCATAAAACCTCCCATGGTCGACCACCACGACGTTGTCGAACTTCGCCGACCTTACCATCGAACCGCCACATCCCCGAGCTTCGTCTCCCCCAAATGCGAATGCCTTCGGTCCCATATCCAAGTCGCAAGAATCACGATAGCAAAGCCGAGAAAAACACAAGCTAAAACCCTAATACGATCAAGTTCGAACAATTCAGCCATTGGAAAAATTCAATTGCATTTTTCCCTTCATCCTCATCACACAAACTAGCCTCGACCATAAATTCGACTCGAATCAACAAGTAGATCAACGGCAATTCACCAAAATCCCCAAATTGAACAAACCCAAATATCACATTAAATACCCAACTAAAAATTACAAATTGCATATCAAAATTCAAGATTTTCCATCATGATTACATGCATGTAGTTTAATTTTGAATTTAAGATAGTTAATTTTTAACAAATATTCTAGTTTTACTGTTAACCCCTTATTTATAATTATTTGTTGCTTTTAAATTATGAAACTATTTTTAAAATTACTACCTAACATTAACATACAATTTTCATTTACATATCAAATTCAAATAAGGCTTAGATTTGAAAGATTTTTGCATCTTTCCTTAAGAAGAACAACTTTTGTAATTATACAGAGATGAACATAAACAAGTTCATCTATACCCAAACATGCCATACCCTCAATCATGCATAAACAACAGTACTAATGTAAACATGTGTTCAATATCAAAGTAAATTCCAACACATGCATCAACATCCCACTACATATTTGTTTAAAACTGTTTTTAAAAGAATTTACTCACTTTTTTTTAATTTGCAGAGCAGTTCAATTCTTTTTCCCGGCTTGAAATCTTTAAATTTTGTAAAAGCTTTCTGTTGAAGATGAATCCCTTTGCATGTTTACAATTTGATGTTTTAAAACATGCTGAGTTGATCATCATTCCATTTGAATTGCACAGGATTTGAAATTGCAGGATTTTATTTTGCTTTGCAGATTTTACTTTTCAGATTTATTAGGTTTTGAAAAATGGTTTCTTTTTTGAACTTTAGATTTGGAATCATTGAATTTTGGGTTTGAGAAGTTTTTAAACTTGAAATCATCTTTGTTTAGCTGAGAAACAAATGGAAGAAGAGATGAAAAAGTTTATTTTAAATTGAATTATGTAATGTTTATTAAAAATAAAAAAAAGAATGAAGACACTTGTTAATTAAACTTACACTTGTCATTTAATTTGCTTAATAGCTTTACATATGTCACAAACATGTTAATATGTTTACACATATTATTAAGTGTTTTTAATTAAATTTTTATTTAATTTAAATGTAAATATAAACTTACATATTTAATTTACTTAATGAATAAATACTTACATATGTAAATATAAATTTAATCTTTAAAAGAAAGCATTATAAAGCTAATTACAATACAAATAAATCTTATATATGTAATTTAAAAAATCTGAACATCTATATTTATACAACCATTTTAAATTTAAAACACTTTAATGAAAACAAAAAGAAAACTTTGATTAAATCCTTTTTAAACTATCATATTAAAAATAAATAATTATCTTATATTTGGAAAAAATTGAATTAAACTTAAATTAACTTTTGAAAAATATTAATTCTAAAACAAAGCTTTAAATTACAATTCATACATATATAAATTATCAATGGATTAAATTTAATTTCAAAACAATTCCAAATTACAGCATATACATACATATATATTACAATTTGAAAATTCAACTTTTAATTTTGAAGAAATTATTTTCTATTCACAAAATATATATCCAAATATATACATTATAAATAGAATAAAGTTTATTAGCTTTGAAAAATTATTCTTCATCACTTTCAAATTGTTAGAAAGATATTGACCAATATTGCCAGATTACATATTTATTAACTTTTAAAAGATTACATTTACCAATTTAAATTAAAATGATAAAGAAAAATTATCAATTCAAATTAATTATTAATACAGATTATTAAATTGATATTGCCCAAAATTCCGGGTCATCACAGTAATCTTGTCTGATTGTGAGTGGTGATCGTTCGTGATCGGATGCCATTCGAGGTGAATGATGACCGTTCGAGGTCGGGTGTCGTTCGTAGCGAATGGTGACCGTTCGCGGTCGGGGTGCCGTTCGAGGCGATTTGTGACCGTTCGTGGTCGAGTGTCATTCTAGACGAATTGTGACGGTTCGCGTCGAGTATCGTTCTAGACGAATTGTGACCATTTGCGGTCGAGTGCCGTACGAGGCGAGTTGTGATCGTTCGTGATCGAGTGCCGTTCGAGAAGAGTTATGTGTGCCCAAGGTGGACTTAGTATCATTATTGTCAGATTTCACGTTCGAGTGAGTTTCTGAGTTGTTGGTTATGGTGGTTTATCGCCATCTTAAAGTGTGCCTAAGGACCGTTCGCGATCCCTTACATGTGTAAGTGGCTTAGCCGTTATAGAATCACAAATAACATATTTACATTCAAAATAATTTTTTCAACAGAAATCTAACAAAATCGACTCCAAACATGAGAAATAGAAAACAAAAGAAAAACAGGGACGTCCAAGTGCAAACACATACACTGATGCGATTTATAGTCATATCAGAGCATGCTTGAGGATCGTTCGTGATCCTGTACATGTGTAAAATGAATTTATCGTGTCGATGTGGAGTTTGCCACTTATTCGTCATTATTTCAGTCAGTTGATGATAAGCTGACGCCTTGATCCAGTGTCATCCCCAGTTGGTGCAGGCGGTGGTCGTTCTTGTAACATCATTCGTGGCTCCCCTTCTCACATACCACGATAGCAGACCATTCTGGATATGCCCCTCAACTCATCCTTCAAGTGCCCGCAATCATTCGTGTTATGACCATTCAGCTCGTGGAATAAGCAATACTTGTCGGATCATCTTTCATTGCCGGTCGGATCCCTTCTCATTGGCTTTCGATAAGGAATATGCCCTGGTATCCTGGTAGATTCGCTCCAAACTCTCATTCAACTTTGAATAAGTGGTGAAACGCGGCTCCCTCCGCGATCGCTTTGACCTACCGTCATTATCTTTCGTTTCACACTTCCCTTTATCCTTGCCAGAATCCTTTCTGGGTGGGTCTCTACCTTTTACTGCATAAACATCAACTCCTTCTCCTTCTTTCTTTCAGGATTAACATCCTCCAATCGTAGAAACATTTCAGCTTCAAGATAGAACTCTCCCAGATTCGTAGGTGGATCTCTAGTCAACGAATTCTTGAACTATGTGCCATTAGCTATTCCGGATACAGCTGCCATCATAACCATAGATGGATCTGGTCGATCCACTGATGCTGCTGCTGCTTTAAATCGTGTCAGAAAACTTCTTAAAGATTCTCCTGCCTTCTGCTTCAATGTTGTCAACTCATCACATTCTTGGGCCTTGAAATATGAACTTTGAACTGTCTCATAAATTTTTCAATCAACTCGGTCCATGTTCCAATGGAACTGCTCTCTAACTGCCTGAATCATAGTGCCGCTATGTCTGTCAAATATAATGGGAAACACCAAGCCATGACCTCCTCCGATGCCCCCATTACCTCCATATGCCTCATGTATCTGGTCAGATGAACTGTAGGATCTGTGCTCCCATCATACATTTCCAATGTTGGTAGTTTGAATTCTAGTGGATTTCTAGCCATTCTAATCACAGGAGAGAAAGGACTCCTGTTCACATCTTCTAGATCTCTGTTTACTAATCCACCTCTCATGGCTCGTCTGACCATTTCTACCAAGCTATCACTATCTCCAAGCTATAATCCTTATGCATTGCCTTCGATCTACCCCGCGAGTTCGCAAGGGTTTGCTGGAATCTTCTCTTCTGGACGAGCATCTGCTCGTCTTTTAGCTCCTTGCGGTCTAATCTCAGTCGACATCCTACTTAAGGTTGGATCAACACGCTCCAGAGGGCACCCCCTAATTCAGGGGCTTCCCCTGAAGGTCCCGCTCTATCTGGTTCCCGGCTTGGTCCTTACGGTCTTGCTTCGTTGGTTTGAGCTCCAATATCTCCAGATGATCTCGCTTTCTCAATTCGTCTGAGAATGTTCTGTATCATCTCTTCTTGCCTTTTGAATAGTTTCTCATGCATGGCTCTCATCATCATCTCCATTTCATCCTTGGTGATGAAAGCTGAAGTCTGATTAGCTCCTGAGGAGGCTTCTTGACTCCCTTCATGACGACTGCTCTCCGTTCTTTGTCTTCTTGCTGATTGCCTCATCATAGTTGTCCATATCTAAGTCTTCAAGCCTTCAAATTTGAAGTCCAAGTCGTAGAATTCTTAAATGCTAGCCTTCTAGTGAAAGCACCAAAATGTTTGCACCAAAATTGTTCACAAACACCCAATTGTCGATGAAAGCACCCATTTACAATCACAAATCACAGATAATAAGTATGTAGAGAATTAAAAATGAAGAACACTTAGAAAATTAAGAAGAAAGCAGTAAAGAACACATAGTTTATAGTGGTTAGGCAATCCGGCTTACGTCCACTTTGAATTTGATGTTTTTATTGATGTATACTTGCTGGTTATGACAAGTTACAACTAATTACAATAGAAAAATTCGAGTACAATGATGAATCCGACAAACTCTGGACGTAGAAGAACAAAAGGTCTCATTTCTGTAGGCTCTAGAATGCTAGTTATAGGCATAAGCTACAAATATCTCGCTCGGATCACGAGAGACCTCTACTGGCATGTATGCGGGCCCACATGATTGATCCCATGTGATTTTGTCTCGATTTGTGATCGATACAAACGAATTTCGAATCAATCAATTTTTTCCCCAATCGAGACGAAATCGAGCATGGACATTCTTTAGGTTGTACATAAGCTACAGTGAAAATTTCGTAGTATTTAGACTTGTAGATTGTGAGATATGATCGATGCAAGTTCGTGTTTTTCGAAGGCTGTCTCCTTCGTATCGATCACTGTTGCACTATTTGTACTCGATAGCTGTTGCACTGTTCGTATCGATCGCTGTTGCACAGTTCGTACTCGATCGATGTTGCACTTTTCGTACTCGATCGATGTTGCACTGTTCGTATCGATCGTTGTTGCACTGTTCGTACTCGATAGATGTTGCACTGTTCGTACTCGAACGATGTTCCGCTGTTCATACTCGATCGATGTTGCGCTGTTCGTACTTGATCGATGTTGCGCTGTTCGTACTCGATCGATGTTGCGCTGTTCGTTCTCGATCGATGTTGCGTTGTTCATATCGATTGATGTTACGCTGTTCGTATCGATCGCTGTTGCACTGTTCGTATCGATCCCTATTGCGTTTATGGATACGAACAATGGAGGCTTGATGGATACGAACAGTGGGGGATTGATGGATACGAACAGTAGGGGATTGATGGATACGAACAAGACTCTTCAGTTGATGGATACAAACAAGACCCTTCAGTTGATGGATACAAACAAGACCCTTCACTTGATGGATACGAATAGTTGATTGCCTGAATTGCATCTATCATATCTTGAGCATACGAAATCCGATTGACCTGAAATTTCGAATGTTAGCTTTCATAGTTTTGCTTGTCATGTCTTGTCAATTGTTTCCCGATCCGGGACAAAATTCGTCGATATCCATAGTGAAACAGTGTATAACCAATCTTTGGGACGAACTGTTCTTGATTTCCAGCCAATTTTTTAGTGTCACGGCCTTGTCAAAAAGGCGGGATAACAGAAAACATGCTTCCTTTCGAACCTCCGACGGTTGAGTCCGTATCTCAACTGATTTCTTTGACTTAGCCGCCTCCTAGGCTAGAGCTCAAACCTCTTCCTTCTCACCTTAAGTATGTAAACTTAAGTGAAAACGAAACTTGTCCTGTCATATTTTCTAACAATCTTTCTCTTAACCCAAAGGCTTCTCTTCTCTCTATTCTTTCAAAAAATAAAGATACAAATGGGTGGTCCACTACTGATTTTAAGGGAATTAATCCTTCTATTGTTCAACATCGCATTCACTTAATTGACAAAGCCAAATCCACTCATGATGCGCAACGGAGGCTTAACCTAAAAATGAAAGATGTGGTTCATGACGAAATTATTGAGCTCCTCGATAACGGTATCATGCGCCCCATCTCCGATAGCCTATGGGTTAGCCCAATTCATGTCATGCCTAAAAAGTCTAGACTTACCGTTATAACAAACGACGCTAGCGAACTCATTCCCACTTGGAGTCAAACTAGTTGGCGTGTTTGCATTGGTTATCGAAAGTTAAATGCTGCAACATGAAAAGATCACTTCTCTTTTCATTTCACTGACCAAGTGCTTGAACGTTTAGCCGACCACGATTCTAGTGCTTCCTTAATGGTTATTCCGACTATAACCAAATTCCAATCGCTCTCGAAGATCAAGAGAAAACAATTTTCACGTGTCCACTCGTTACCTTTGCTTATCGACGTATGACATTCGGACTTTGTAACGCTCCTACTACTTTCCAATGATGCATGGTTGGCATCTTTTCTGACATGATCGAACCCTTTCTAAAAGTTTTTATGGACAATTTCTCTATCTTTGGTGGTTCTTTTTCCGATTGTTTGCATCATCTCGAGTTGGTTCTAAATCAATGTAAAGAAAAATATTTGAATTTGAATTGAAAAAAATGCCACTTTATGGTTAAACAAGGCATAGTCCTTGGACATATCATCTCAAATAAAGGCATTGAGGAGAGAAAGTTGATGTAATTGCAAACCTACCCATTCCCAAATTTGTTAAGGACATTCGATCATTTTTAGGACACGCTGGCTTTTACCGACACTTTTTGAAGAACTTTAGCAAAATCGCTCGTCCTTTGACAACTCTTCTTGGAAAAGACATTCCTTTCGATTTTAACTCTGATTGTATCTCTTCTTTCAAATGTCTTAAAAATGAATTCCTGCTCCAGTCATTTGCACACCTAATTGGGATCTCCCATTTGAATAAATGTATGACGCTTCTAACTTTATAGTTGGTGTTGTCTTAGGACAACGTAATCAATAGAATCCATCATGTCATTTACTATGCAAGTATGACTTTGAATGATGCTTAACTCAACTACACAACAACCGAAAAAGAGCTTCTAGCTGTCGTTTTTGCGCTCAAAAAGTTTCGACCTTGATAGGTTCACACATCACGGTCTACACTGACTATACTGCTCTTCGATACCTTTTTGCCAAAAAGGATGCTAAATCTCGTTTGATTCGTTGGATCTTTTACTTCAAGAATTTGACCTTACAATCAAAGACAAAAACGTATCCGATAATGTCATAGCCGATAACTTGTCTCGTCTTCCCAACGCACCATAACCTTTACCAATCAATGAAAACTTTCCCGATGGACAACTTCTTTCTGTCTCCGTCGATCCGTGGTATGCCGACATAGCGAACTATTTAATCACTAAAGAAACTCCTTCATTTTAATCGAAATACATAAATGCAAATTCATGTTCTATGTCAAATATTTCTATTGGGACGATCCATACTTGTTCAAGTATTGTCCCGACCAAATCATTCGATGTTGCATCCTGGATTGCGAAATAAAGAGTATTCTTTCATTTTTCCATGATCAAGCGTGCGACGGACAATTTTGGTCCTCGAAAAACTATGGAAAAAGTGCTTAGTGTGGTTTCTATTGTCCTTCTCTTTTCAAAGACTCGTTTCAATTTTGTAAAACTTGCAATCATTGTCAAATTCTTGTACGGATTTCTTGATGAAATATGATGCCTCTAAACCCTATTATTACGATCGAAATCTTTGATGTTTGGGTGTTGACTTTATGGGACCTTTTCCCAATTCTTTTGGAAATTTGTATATTTTCCCCGTTGTCGATTAAGTCTCAAAATGGGTTGAAGCCGTTCCTTGTAAAATCAACGACCATAGAATTATTGTGAAATTTCTCAAAGAAAACATCTTTTCGAGGTTCGACACACCTCATACAATATTCAGTGATAATGGAACCCATTTTTGTAATCGATCTTTTGAAACACTAATGAAGAAATACTCGATAACCTATAAGTTATCCACTGCATATCATCCTCACACTTGTGGGCAAGTTGAAGTTTTAAATCATTAAATAAAACAAATCTTAGAGAAAAATGTCAACAAAAATCAAAAAGATTAGTCTAAGAAATTGACCGACGAGCTTTGGGCTTACCGTACTGCTTTCAAAACCAATCTTAGGATGTCCCCATTTCGTTTAGTTTACGGGAAAGCTTGTCATTTACCTATTGAAATCGAACATAAAGCATACTGGGTAATAAAGAACTTAAGCTTTGATCTCAACGAAGCTGGTGAAAATAGAAAATTGCAACTCAACGAACTAGAAGATCATAGGAACGATGTGTATGAAAATGAAAATTTTTACAGAGAAAGAACAAAAATTTTTCATGACAAATCAATCGTAAGAAAAACGTTTTCATCAAAACAGAAAGTTCTTTTATACGAGTCTAGACTTCATTTATTCCCTAGGAAACGAAAATTGAGATGGACTGGACCATTTGTGGTACGAACTATTTTTCCACATGGTGCCATAGAAATACAAAACCTTAGGGATGGATCGATTTTCAAAGTCAACGGTCATCGTTCGAAACCTTTCTTGGAATTGCCAAGTAACCAAGAGGAGGAGCTCATGATTCTTCATGAGCTAAGCTACGTCTAGTAAGAATGTTAACTATCTTTTGTAAATATGTACATATTTTTCCCTATTACACTCATTATATCATGCACTTACTGTAGGGACACCGTAAAAACAAGTGTGGGGGGAGTCTCATTTTTTAAGTTTCATGGCATTTTTTAATTTTCATTTTCTTTTAATTTAAAAAAATCTCAAAATTTCTAAATCTCAAAAACAATTTCCTTTTAGCATTTTGATTTATTTTTGAAGAAGCGCTGTGGGATAAGCATAAGTTTTGGTTAATAAATTGAAAATTTTGAAAATTTATTTGTCTTAACAAAAATAAAAATGAAGTTTGATTACAGATAAGAATGGTTTAACCAGTATATAGGAAGGTTCATATGTGTTAATTATGAAGTATATTCTAATAGAAAATCTTTGTTTAAAAGTGGTAAATTCAAAGTAAAGGACATAACATTTTTATTGTCTAAGTTAAATGGTGCTAGGATGATTTTGCTAAACTCTCTCTTCTTAAAAAAAACATTGTATATGTGTGTGTGTGTGTGTGTGTATTAACACCTAGAGTCATGTGTTCACACTCATATGTTCACTCACCATGCTCTGTACCCTTCTCACATAAGCTCGAAAGGCAGTGCATGAGCGGTATATCTGGCCTCAGTTTATCTGAGTTAGGTGTAAGTATATAAAAATTCTTTAACTAATAACACCTACAGTCAATAAGTGTTCACACTTGTGTGTTCACTCGCCACGCTCTGTATCCCCTCATGTAAGCCTAAAAGGCAGTGCATGGGTGATATATCTAGCCTCAGTTTATCCGTGTTAGGCATATTAAATATTATTAATATTAAAAAAACTTTCAAATAAGAGAGAGTAAGAAATTGAAATCCAAACACTATTTTGACTTGTTTGATTTAACTTGTTATTGAAAAGAAATGAAAATACCACTTTGACAAACTTTGATAATCAACTAAGGATCCATTTCATAATTACATTGTGTTATCAATCGAAACAACTAGCCAAACCATAGTCTATCTATTATGATAACTAAATTTTTATTGGAAATTTTGACAAGTTTAGGGACTTAAATTTCTTGATAATGACCAGATCTTATATTTAACTTATTAGTGCCGATTTGAAAGTAAATCCTTCATTTGTAAACTTTCAAAAACTTGCATTCATCCCATTGTAAATAAATCTTGCATTTTGTAAATGTTTTCACTTTGCATTTGGATTTTGCGGGTAGTATCCGCTAAAAACCCCCCACAAGACAACACTCATCCTGCTGGGGAAACCCAGAGGTTTAATGGCTTATTGCATACGCTGAATGCAATTGTGCTCCCTATGAAAACGGATTTATCTTAGTTTTCCATTATTCAAGGATGAATAAACAGATAAGCGTGGGGGTATTTGATATGCATATAAATGTGCATACATATACATCCATATTTTATCTATTTTCATTTAAATAAATGTCATATTTTGGTATTTTAACATGTTTAAACTAAAATTTAATTATTTTCAAAATCATCATATATTATCTTCATACAGGGGAAAAATGGTCATTTTTGTGCATGTGTCAACTTGAGAATTTTTACTTGGACACTTTTTATGATCTTTATATGAATTTGGATGCATATGGAAGAGGGTTTCATGAAGATATATGCATGCACAAGAGAATACAAAGGAAGGATGATGGAAATAATTCAAATACATGATCATGGAGGACCCCACCTAACCACTTGCCTAAATCTACGATTGAAGCTAATGGACAACTTAGTGTAGGTTAAAGCTTCCTGCATATTTGATGATGGATTAATTGGTGGCTAATGGTTACTTGGTGGCCACACTTCCTAAAGGTCATTTTGGGAAGAACTTTAAAAATTGAATTAGGGTTTTATGCATGTATAAATAGCCCTCTTATGTACATATAAATATCTTCTTACTCTCATTTTTACTTAGGAAATTTAGCAAGCAAGTTGTAAGTTCAAAGTTACATGAATAAAAATGGCTTCTTAGCCTCTTTCACTTTTCTTTTCTACATGCTTCACTTTACTTTTATGCTTATGTTTATTTCTATGCTCTCTTTCATTTCATGTTCATAGCTTAGATTTACATTTATTCCATTACTTTAATGTTATTTCATGCAAGTAGTTAATCACTTTTCTTGTAGTTAGTTTCTCCTTCACTTTGCTTTTCAATGTTGAAACTTACATGTGTTTATATGATAACACATATGAGTAGCTAAACCCCTTCAACTTAGGGGTAATAAAGCTTTCTAACTTTACGTGATTTCAATATTTCTATGATTTATGATCTCTTTTATTTGCGCTTCATGAAAGTGGATTTTGATGTAAGTTTATACAAGTGGGTTTGATAGTTTATGATGCATATGCAAATGAGCTATTCTCATTCAGCATATACACAAATTGCATCTATATTTGCTATATTTTTTAGATTTTGAAATGAAATTAAAAAAAAATTGATGATCTATATTATTAATTACAATAGTAAATAGGTCATACTTAAAATAGCTTTTTCTTTGGCTTCATTTTCATGAGAATCGATAAGTTGTTTATTTGTTGCATTATAGTTTGATGGATTAAGTTATGTTAACTAATAACACAAGCATACCATACTTATGATAAATGCAACACTTATGTCACTTAATATCAAAAATAAAGATCATAGATTGTATATTTGTTAATTTACATAAATATGAGAGTGGATTTGCCTCTAAATTGATTTCTAATTGCATAATTTTTAATCACATTTTCATTCTAAGTTTTAGCTTCATTTTGTTATTAGTTAACATCCTCTCTCATTTTGGTCTAATTTGATTGACTAGAAAGTTTTAAAATCTTAAAAATATACTCGCCACTTACTAAAATTTTATGTTGTGCGCTTGTAGTTATTTTTAACATAAATTCTTTCGACAGTTTTCTAAACCGATAGAATTTCTGTCGATGGACAAGTTTTCTCTCTCTTTTGATCCTCAATATTTTAGTTGTCATTCTTATAATCTCATTTATAACCAATTGAGGTGGTGTACAAATTTTTGATGCAATAAAGAATATTTAATTAAAAATGTTTAATTAAATAAAATATTTATTTGACAAAATAAATTAATTAAAAGTTAATTAGTTAAATTGTATACATATATTGACATTTATATATATGAAAAAACTTCAAATGCTATAGTTTTTATAACAAGAGTGATACTTAATTTAAGCAGCACTCATTTTGGTTTGTCGGTGGATCAAACCCAAGACCTTTAGAACCATAATCTAGAGATCTTATCACTTGAGCTAGTAGTCCATATATAAATGTTATAGTTTATTATTTATCTTAAATAGTTTAAGATGAATAATATAAAATTTCAATAATTATACATATATACATAAATTAAATTAACTAACTATTATTTAATTAAAATTAAATTAATTAACTAATATTTAGTTAATAATATTAAAAATAAATTATATATAACTTAATTAACATGATACATATAAATATAACATAAGTTAATTAAATCATAATATTTATAAATAAATTAAATTTGTATAATTAAATATGCATAAAATAAAGTAAGTGGAACTGAAATAAGCCCAAAATTGATTTTTAGAGTATGTATATATGTAAAGTACGTATAGCATGATTTTAGATATATCCAACACTTGAATCACGAGGGTGCTTCATCAGTAAATTGATGTCACTCAATCTATGTATATAAAAGATAACGAATCTATAATATATAAATTTATCATCTTATTTTTATATATTTATAGCTTACTTGCATACTCTTTAATTATTGAGCGAACTCAAGCTAGGGATGTTATGTCTAGTATTATTAATATGTTGGCTAGAAGAGGTAAGATACATGCACGAATTTGTTGAGCAAACTCAAGGTACATGCATTATACTTAAGCCATCATGAAATGACATGTATATGTGAATAATCTATTTTTATTTGCAAATTCAAGGTTAAGATGAGATTAGGACAAAGACCTTGAGTTTGGAGTTGTATGTGACACAACCGATAAAGAGTTATCCATCGCTTGCAGACCTATGATTTTTTAAGCAAAATCATGGTAGGAATCACTATACACTTGAGTCCTAATACTCAATTGAGAAATTGAAAAGGTTTCCATACTTCTCTTAGGGTTTTGAAGAATATAAAATCTTGAGGAAGCCTTATTAGAAAAACTAAATGATAACATTTAACCTACCTAATATTGTAAGAATATATGCTAGATTTATTTAAAATAATCTACTTAAATAAATTTGGGCAATAAATGTAATTGATATATGTTTATCAATTAATATATACAGAAGGAATTAGGATTGATAAAGATATATAAAATTTACTTAACAATAAATCCTTTTGCGTCCGAATTAAGATCGATAAAGATATATAAAATTTACTTACCAATAAATCCTTCTGCATCTTATCTTTCATGCAAGAGCCAAATTATATAACAACTAAATATATTCATGTCTTGGTCACTTAAGTGTTCATTTGTTTGAGATCGTGTATTGTCTTTCACGAGTTTTTGAATTCTTAATACAAGAATATGAATATTTGATCCCTGTTCGATCACATATAAATTTTATATAGTGAACAGTCATGGTTCGCAATGTATGAGATCTCGAAAAAATTAGTTCCAAGCAAGTAAATCATAATGTGAGATTGTGTATTAAATACAATTTATTATAGTAAGGATCTTGTTATGTTAGATGTAACCTTATACCAAAAGCTACAGATGGACCGAGGAATTCGATCACTGAAATGTCTGTTTGATTAGTTTATATAAATTGCAACTTATTTGACATCCTTAAATATTAAGAATGGCCAAATTAACTTTTCTAAAGATTTTGATGTGATAGTAAGGGTTTGCTTTTGAATAATTTGACAATTTGGAAAGGAAGGCAAACATTTGAGGGTAGATGTAAGTTAAGCACAATTGGGTGAAGGGAGCGAATGGTCACCTCTACTTTAGGAAGGGGCATAAAAAATGAGAATTGTATAAAATACAAATAGATGATTAATATGGATTGAGAAAAGTGATTTCCATTCCCACTGTACTTTCATATAGATAGTTATTTTCTGTAATTATTATTCCTTCCAGTTAAAGTTGTTTGATCAAAAACTCACGATTATGAACTAGTTACAGTGAATGAAATAAATCAAGTAACTTAATGGAGCTTTGTATTTCATGCGCTATTATAGTAATAGAGATTATTGTGGAAGCATGTCATTTAACACTTGTAGGTAGATGCATCAAGATACAAAAAAATTATTTTCATAGATATACCATATATTATTTGTATAATAATAATTGGTTTTAGTATTGACAAAAAATAGATATAGTTTTATTTTTTATGAATATTCTAACGAATATCGTGAATGTACGTTATGAAATAAATCTATCATAATGGTGGTATTTGTTTTATAACACCCGTGATGAATTTGCAAAAGAAAATACCAAAGTATTTGAATTTTTTTTTACAGTCATTATGGGATTATGGACTAAGACTAATCTTTGAGAAATAAGTCTTTAATCCCATGAAAGTGAATCAAATGATATGGTGAACTATATCTCAAATGACTAAATGAAAACACTCATTTAGTGGGATCGACCAAAGATTTGGTGAACACTTCGGATTCATGCGTATAAATTAACGAAGTTCAAGGTCTAATGATACTAAAACGGATCCACTTAATTTATTAAATTCACAGATAAATTTTCATGGAAATGAACATGTATATTTAATACACAGGAAGCATATTTATAATGAATTTATAAAATATAAACAAAAGTAGATGTTTGCGCCCAAAATGATCACAAACACCTAATTGACGATGAAAACACCCGTTCATAATCACAGATCTCAGATAGCAAGTATGTAGAGAACACAAATACCAAGAACACTCAAAATGTCAAAGAAAAGCAGTAGAAACACATGATTTATAGTGGTTCGGCGTTGTAGCCTACGTCCACTTTAAAGGGATGCTGCTTTATTGATTTTTGTTCGCTGGTTACAATAAGTTACAACTGGTTACAACAGTACAATTGAAGTGTAGTGATGATTCCCGCAGAATAGCAGCATAGAAGAACCAGAAGATCCCCTTTTCTGAATCTCTAGGGATGCTATTTATAGGCGTACACTGCAAATATCTCGCTCAGTTCCCGGAATACCACTTCTTGCACATGTGTGGGCCCACGCGATCGATCCCGGGTGATTTCGACTCGATCCGTGATCGATACGAACGAATTTCATATCAATCAAGATCCTGTCCAATCGAGTTGAGATCGATCATGAACATTCTTTAGGTTTTACGCAAGCTCCTGTAAAAATTTGGTGGCTTTTGGACTTGTAGATTGTGAGTTATGATCGATGCAAGTTTGGGTTTTATGTAGGCTGTTTAGTACGTATCAATCATCGTTGCACTGTTTGCATCGATCATCGTTGCACTGTTTGCATCGATCATCATTGCACTGTTTGTATCGATCATTGTTGCACTGTTTGTATCGATCATCGTTGCACTGTTCGTATCGATCACCGTTGCACTGTTCGTATCGATCACCGTTGCACTGTTTGTATCGATTGTTTAATGGCTTACTTCGAGATAGGACCATTTCGTGTCGATTGTTTAATGGATATGAAGATGGGTGTACATGATGGATACGAACAGCAGACAATTGATGGATATAAACAGATAAAGCTTGATGGATGCGAATAGATTGCTATGAACGGATGGAGGCAATTGATGGATATAAACAGGTGAAGCTTGATGGATGCGAACAGATGGAGGCAATTGATGGATACGAATAGATGAAACTTAATGGATGCGAACAGATGGAGGCAACTGATAGATACGAACAGATGAAGCTTGATGGATGCAAACAGATGGAGGCAACTAATGGATACAAACAAATGAAGCTTGATGGATGCGAACAGATGCAAGCAATTGATGGACACGAACAGATAATGCTTAATGTATGCGAACAGATGGAGGCAAATGAATTGATTCCCTTGGCTTGCATTGATCATATCTTTAGCATACGACCTCGGATTGACTTGAAATTTGGAACATAGGCTTTCACAGCTTTGCTTGTCATGTCTTGCCAATTGTATCTTGATCCGGACGTGGACAAAATTTACTGACATCTATAGCCGATCTGTACATAACTGAAAATCGAGGAGAACTGTCTTTGGTTTCAAGTTAATCTTTTGGTATCATGGCCTTGCTAAAAGGCGGGATAACACTTTCCCTCCCAAACATGCCTTGTGATAGGAAGGTGTGTTTTGTAGTGCTATAAGTTGTATGTTTATATCCTATTAATGACCTGCAAAGAAATTGATAGTCTTATCTGATTGTAAACGACGATCGTTCGAGATCGTATGTCATTCGGGGTGGTATGTGACCGTCGAGGTCGGATGCAGTTTGTGGCGAATGGTGACCATTCCTGGTCGGGTGCCGTTCGCGACGAATAGTGACCATTCATGGTCAGGCGCCGTTCGCGATGAATTATGACCGTTCACGGTCGGGTGCCGTTCGAGGTGAATTATGACCATTCGAGGTCGGGTGTCGTTTGAGGCAAGTTGTGACTGTTCGTGGTCGGGTGTCGTTTGAGGCAAGTTGTGACTGTTCGTGGTCGGGTACTGTTCGAGGCAATTGTTGTGTGTGCCTGGGGGAACTTAGTATCATTAATGCCAGATTTTACGTTCGAGTGAATTTCTGACTTGTTTGTTATGGCGATTTATCACCATCTCAAAAAATGCCTGAGGACCGTTCGCGATCCCATACATGTGTAAGTGGCTTAGCCATTATGGAATCACAAATAGCAGATTTACATTCAAAACGAGTCTTTCAACAAAAATGTCCAACAAAACCAAATCCCAACATGAGAAATAGAAAACAAAAGCAATACAGAGACGTCAAAGTGCAAACACCTACACCGATGTGATTAGTAGTCGTATCAGAGCAAGCCTAAGGATCGTTTGTGGTTTTGTACATGTGTAAATGACTTAATCGCATTGGTGTGGAGTTTTCCACTTATTCGTCATTATTTCAATCAGTTGATGACAAGCTAACGCCTCGATCCTGGGCCATTCCCAGTTGATGCAGGTGGTGGTCGTTCTTGCTCCACCGTCGCGGCTCTCCTCCTCACGTACTGTAATAGCATGCCATTTCAAATATGCCCTTCTATCTCATCCCTTAAGTGCCTGCAATCATTGGTATTATGGCCGCTTAGCTCATGGAATAAGCAGTACTTTTTTGATTTCCTCTCATTGTTGGTCGGATCCCTCCTCATTAGCTTTCGATAAGGAACCTGCCCCCTGGTGTCATGTAGATCCGTTCCAAAGTCTCCTTTAGCTCCATATAAGAGGTGAATCTCAGTTTCTTTCGCGGTCATTTTGATTCATCGTCGGCATCCTCGGCTTTTCTTTTTCCTTTATCCTTGCCTGAATCTTTTCCAAGCGGATCTCCGCTTTTGACTGCATAAACATCAACTCCCTCTCCTTCTACTCTCTCAGCATTTGCATCCTCTAATCGTAGAAATACTTCGGCTTCATAATAAAATTCTCCTATATCCATAGGTGGATCCTTTGTTAGTGAATTTTTGAACTCTATTCCATCAGCTATGCCAAAACGACTGCCATTAAGACCATGGATGGATCTGGGTGATCCCCCGGTGCTGCTGGTGAATTAAATCGTGTTAAGAAGCTTCTCAAAGATTCTTTGGTCTTCTGCTTCAATGCCACTAGACTCATTACATTTTCAGGCCTCGAGATATGAACTCTGAACTGCTTCATGAACTTCTCAGTCAACTCTGTCTATGTTCTAACGGAGCCGCTTTCCAATTGCCTGAACCATAGTGCTGCTATGTCTATAAGATACAATGGGAAACACCAGGCCATGACTTCCTCCGATGCCTGCAGCATTTCCATATGTCTCATATATCTTGTCAGATGAACAGCTGGATCTATCCTTCCATCATATGTCTCCAATGTCGGTAGCTTGAATTCAGGTGGATTCCTAGCCTGCTTACTTGCAGGAGCGAAGGGGCTCCTATTAACATCTTCCAAATCTCAATTCACCAGTCTGCCACTCATGGCTCATCTGACCATCTCTGCCAATCTGTCACCGTCGCCAAGCTGTAGTCCTTGTCCATTGCCTTCGATTTGCCTCCCGAGTGTGCGAGGGAATCTTGGAATCTACTCTTCTGGATGGGCATCCATTCCTCTATCAATGCCGTGTTGAACAGATCCACCTGGTATCCTGCCTGAGGTTGGAT
Source organism: Allium cepa (assembly GCA_030765085.1). Taxonomy (NCBI): domain Eukaryota; kingdom Viridiplantae; phylum Streptophyta; class Magnoliopsida; order Asparagales; family Amaryllidaceae; genus Allium; species Allium cepa. Next base: position 380,933,957 of record CM060944.1, on the reverse strand, counting down.
CAACATACTCCTGGGGAGTGCCCACTAGCTCTAGGGTCGGTCTTGATGGTCCCGCTCTGTTCTGGGTTTTGATTGCTCCATGCTCCCGATCTCTGTCTTCAGCATTCCCAGCCGTAGTGTTTCCTTGATTCTACATTCCAGCTTGTCCAGCTTGTTGGAGTTGGTTCTGCATCATCTCTTCTTTTCCTTCCAACATTCCCTCTTGCATAGCTTTCATCAACATATCCATCTCGTCGGGTGACGAAGGTCGAGGCTTGATTCGCTCCTGAGGAAGCCTCCTGAATTCCTTCATGCTGGCCTCTTTCAGTCCTTTGTCCTCTAGCTGACTGCCTAACCATAGCTTTCCAGATCCAAGTCTTTAAGTCTTCAAATCCTAGGTACAAACCATAGAATCCCTGAATGCTAGCCCTATCAGTGAAAGCACCAAAAAATTTTGTGGCAAAAATGGTCACAAACACCCAATTGTCGATGAAAGCACCTGTTAACAATCACAGATCTCAGATAGCAAGTATGTAGAGAACACAAATATCAAGAACACTCAAAATGTCAAAGAAAAGCAGTAGAAACACATGATTTATAGTGGTTCGACGTTGTAGCCTACGTCCACTTTGAAGGGTTGCTGCTTTAGTGATTTTTGTTCACTGGTTACAATGAGTTGCAATCGATCACAACAGTACAATTGAAGTGTAGTGACGATTCCAGCAGAGTAACAGCATAGAAGAACTAGAAGATCCCTTTTTCCGAAGCTCTTGGGATGCTATTTATAGGCGTAGGCTGCAAATATCTCGCTCAAATCTCGGGAGACCTCTTCTTGCATGTGCGTGGGCTCGCATGATCGATCCTAAGTGATTTCGACTCGATCCGTGATCGATACGAACGAATTTCGTAACGATCAAAATCTTGTCCAATCGAGTCGAGATCGGTCATGAACATTCTTTAGGTTGTACGCAAGCTCCTGTGAAAATTTGGTGGCATTTGGACTTGTAGATTATGAGTTATGATCGATGCAAGTTTGGGTTTTATGTAGGTTGTTTAGTTTGTATTGATCATCGTTGCACGGTTCACATCGATCATCGTTGCACTGTTCGTATCGATCAACGTTGCACCGTTCGTATCGATTTTTAATGGCTTACTTCAAGATGGGACCATTTCGTATCGATCGTTTGATGTTTTGGGATCGATACAAATTGATTCCAATTGATGGATACGAAGTTGGGTGTACGTGCTGTATACGAATAGCAGACAATTGATGGATACAAACAGATGAAGCTTGATGGATGCAAACAGATGGCTACGAACGGATAGAGGCAATCGATGGATACGAACAGGTGAAGCTTGTTGCATGCGCATAGATGGAGGCAATTGATGGATACGAACAGATGAAGCTTGATGTATGTGAACTGATGGAGGCAATTGATGGATACGAATGGACGAAGTTTGATGGATGCGAAGAGATGGAGGAAATTGATGGATACAAACAGATGAAGCTTGATGGATGCAAAGAGATGGAGGCAATTGATGGATACGAACAGATGACGCTTGATGGACGTGAATAGATGGAGGCGAACAAATTGATTCCCTTAGCTTGCATCGATAATATCTTGAGCATATGACCTCAGATTGACTTGAAATTTGGAATATAGGCTTTCGCAGCTTTACTTGTCATGTCTTGTTAATTGTAGCTTGATCCAAACTAGGAAAAACCTTACCGACATTAATAGCCGATCTGTACATAATTGGCAATCTAAGAGAACTGTCTTTGGTTTCCAGTTAATCTTTTGGTGTCATTGCCTTGCTAAAAGGCGGGATAACACTAGAAAATGCAACATGCAAAGGAAATAAAGCAATTCAATTCGATTAAATTGGTGTATGTTGAGAAAGAGTTCCAAATGTTCCTAATACAAATTAGATTTAATCTCAAAAGTCACTCCTTTCTATGATACATAATGATGTATCTATAAGGAGTAATTGGATATTGTTGTACAAAATAAGATTGATAATAAGTAAAATTGATTTAACTTCTTTCTCTAGGGTCGTGTACTTAAGAATAAGTACATAAGTTAATGTTTAAGTTCACCTAAAGTATATTCTACAAGATCATATACATATAAGTACGAACTTATAAGAAACCATAATCTTAAATAGTTTATGCATATGGTTGTCTAATTTATTCTGAACATAAGTTTCATAAACTCAAAATTGAATCAATTTTCGTAAAAATTTGAAGGCGATTCATAATTTTTTTTCTAAATTCCTCTTCCGCCGTACTGAGAAACAATTGTATATCAAGAAACACTACCTTCATGATTGAAGGAAGTTCTTTTCGAAATTATTGGTGGTATAATGAATTTGGATACAATCCAAAGACTTAAACAAACTATTAATTATATGAAATGAAATGAAATTAACCACAATGGACACAACACATTAGACTATCTAATAATAATTCTTGCACACTAAAGTGCAACTATAAGTTTCTTATCAATATCGATAAGGAGAATCATTAGTAATAATAATTTCCTTAATTGTTAATACACCATGAAGACAATAGACTTTTCCATATGGTACGACGTTTTAAACTCAGAATGAATTCCAAGTACAATATCAAAACATGATTTGATAGTTATACCCGAAGGGATGCGATTTGTTGGTAGCAAATGTGTCTTCGAGAAGAAGACCAATGCAATTGGAATATAGTAAGCAACATTGATGAGAATAACATAACAGATTCATCATTCAACGTGCAAGTTTTGCTTGCAAAATTATCGCTCAATATGACTTTGAGTTTTGGGATATATATGTCAAAACACAAATTCTAAATAATGATTTAGAATAGATTGTCTGTACATAACAATCAAATTTTCAGGAGGTAAGTGGAAGTGATAATAGAGTTTATGAGTATTAGATAGGATCCAAGAACTAATACGATAGTATCATTCGACAAGCATCAAAATTAAGCAAATATTTCAAAAGAGAAATCACAGTTTGATTTCTAGTAAAATTCAATGGAAGCATGTGTTTGTAAGAAAGAATATTAAAAGGTACTAAGCTATTTCTAAATTATAAGTAAACATTATACTACTATTAATTGTTAACGTCGTACTTATGTTAAAATCAGTTTTAGTTTGATGTTAATTTCTTGGTACTGGATTTGAAAAGGACATCTTTTTAAATTAGTATGTTTGGATTATCCCATAATTTATAGTAGTATGTTTGGATTATCCCAAACTTTATAAATAGATACCATATTAAAATGTTTAATATAGAGAATATCCTTACGCATCGACATAGTAATTATCATATACATTATGTTTCTACTATATGGCAAGTCTCTTATGTAATTAGTACATTAGGCAAGCATCAAATTTGAATTAAGATCACTAAATAGTAGTTAAGAGCATTCTTAAGTATTCAGAAAATGTAAGAGAATTGTTTATAGAAACATCGAACTCCTTATAAAGGAGCGTTCAGACTCAAACTTCATAAGTGATTTCAAGTATAGCATGTCGATCCTAAATTCGTGTCCAAGCCTTAGCTAAGAAAATTTCAAAATTTTCCAAAGAAAGGTTGTGGCTAATTCAACAAGTAGGCTATGTACATTGCCTTGAATTTGTGCCACAATAGAAAGATATGTGTGTGTATGTGCGCACAAATTCATAACTGAGCTACGAGTGATTTTATATGTTGAGAATCCTATGACATTGTTTTATTAATAAAATATCGTGTTATAGAACTTGAATGAACCTATGGCCACAAGTAGTCAAGGACACATTTTCCAAAATGCTCCACATGGTAAACTAAGTTTATTTGCAATGGAGGAGTGTTGATTAACAAAGTAGATAGTTAAGAAAATATGACATGTCTGTGGATTAAAGGACTAGCTTGATCAGTTTTATAAAAACTGATCGAAGAAATGGAAATAAAATTCCATAATTGATCCCAAGTGTAAGTGGAAGATTGAGAGAGCTAGGAGTATGCTCTAGGAAAATTATGTAATTTAATATATATGTCTAACTTTATAACCACTTATTCATAATAAAGGTATTTTATTTTTATTATACTTTGTTATATAGTGATGTAATATATTTAATTAAGTAATTAATTTAAATTATTTTAGTTAGAAAATCCTTAAATAATATGTTATGTGATAATTGTTACAAAGAGTTGTAATCACGAGAAAATTGTCACAATATAGATAATATATTATTTTAAATATTCTTAGCCACAATGTTTTTAGAAAGGATATGACAAATTTATTAAGACTAGAGTATACAAAGCACTCCAAATTTTAGGCATTTTATTACTTATAGCCGTTGGGGGCATAAAGGGGGTACTTACTCATTGTTATAGGAAAATTATGGAATGATCATCCGAGAGTTTCCTATTGGTTAATAATAACTAGGTCAAACATGCAATCTCAAAGTGATGATGTGACACAATTCACTCGACACGAGGATACTATCAAATATCAATGTGGATACTTCACTTTTATTATAGTTAAATCATGGTATGACCACCATCGAGCAATTATAATTGTGTTTGAGTAGAAGCATGGAATGTGAAACAGGATTCAATAGAGAATTCATCTCTGTAGTTGTATAAGGTTAATGTTATGGTCCATGGTAATCAACTCAAAGTCAAAATATTTGGGCAGACTAGTATGGTTAATAATAAATATTATTGTTAAACTACATATTCTTTAGACTAACCAAGTTGAAAATGGATGATATTGGAATTTTGAAAAACCAAACTCCATAAGTTCTAACTGATATAGTGCTGGAAAAGAGAATTGATGTTAATAATTGTTACTAATATGTACCACTTAAAATTGTAAAATAGAATTTCACTGATGAGATTCGTAAGCGATCAGTTCATGCATACTATAACACCACTAGCTGTGGTGATGTATAAACATTATTATTTGAAATGTTTAACTATTAATAGCTAATTGAATTCATATATATGAATCGCATAACTGAATTTTTTCAATTTTCGAAATATAGTTCGATTTAATCGGTTTACAATAATTATAAATTAATTAAATTAATTAACATTAAAGATATATTAATTATTGTATTTTTATAAGGTGCATTTAATAAATGAGGTTGCCTTTAGAAATGTTTTAGGTGTTGTTAATAATTAATTTAATGCATATATAAAAGTTATATCTGTGTGTATCAATACAAGAAAGAGGTAAGAATTTAAATTGGATTTAAAAGATTTTAATTTCCAACGGATATTTAGGGTCTTTGGTCCACTAATGGTTGTATCTATGGCTATCCATAAAGAAGGAATCGAGGTCCAAGTTTCGACATAAAAAGAAGAGAATTATGCTAGATATTTTCATTAATTCTCCCCATAAAAGCAAATCCAAGGCTTATTGTTTTAGTTTACTTCCCCATATCACTATAGTCGAACCCTCTTTACATCCATACAAGCTAATTACAGATAATTACAATGGTGGTAGACGGTTTTCTGCAAATTGGGAGATCGACCAGATTGACTTGTGAATATAAGGCAACTTCTCTAGATTTTCTTATATTACATATATGTTTATTGTTTTATGTCATATATCCCTTATAAAGTGATTTATATGTACAATTGATGTCACTCAAAATAAATAATTTTATATCTCATTGGACTGTCCATATTGATTGATATTGCTGATTAGATCTATCTATAAAATCGTAAATAAAAAAATAGTTTCAGCCTTACATAATATTTATTTATTTTATGATTTTCTAAATATTAAAATTGAATTTTTATAATTTAAAATCATTTTGCTAATTTTTGTCATATTTATAGAGTACGTAAATTATATATATATTTAAACATAAATATATTTTGATTTTTTTAAGAAAAATAATATTTTTGTTAAACCTATATTTTAGGTATAATACAATTACAGTTAAATTTAATAATTATTTAGTCAATGTTTATATCATTTTAATATACATGTCTGTATGTACATACCTATATATGTATATATGGTTCTATTTTATTAAAAACAATAATAAAATAAGCTTTAGATTTTATAAAAAAGGAAATTCGTTTATACAGTTTACTTTAATAATTATTTATTACAAAATGCGTATGCTAATTCTTTTCTACATTATAAATTATTTATATGTATTTAACAAAGTTACTATCAGAAACAATGGTATTTTATAAAATATACAAATTAGTTTTAAATGAATAAACGATATATTTTAACAGTTTTTATAAATTTTGAAATAGTTTGCTTGGTCAAAATTAGATAATTTGGATATTGAACTTGAATCTAAATCTTATTGGCTTACTAAATGTAACGACCCGGGATTTTAGCAATAATATTTTAAGAAATATTTAATCTAATTAAATAAAAAGTGAACTTATCATTTTAAAATGAATAAGTGTTTTGGAAATATTTGCCATTTGTTTATAGACATTTGTATTTTAAAAGAAAAATTGATTTGGAAATTTTAGAAAAAATCTCTTAAAAATATTTACAATAAAATCTCTCTTATATAATTAAATTGAAATGCTTTATCCTGTTAACATTTGGTATAGAAATATATATGGATAATAATGTTAGAAATAAAATAAAAAATTGTCAATATAAAATATAAGTATAAAATGTAAGTAAAACTTATGAATCTAATTTAATGTTGATAGTTAAAATACAAATAAAAATAGAAATGTAAATACAAGCAAGAATTAAGTAGTTAATGTATGCATACAACATAAGTTAAATTTGTAAGAATAAAGTGTAAAATGAAACCAGACAACCATACGTATGTGAATTATTCAAGCTAGAAGAAAATAAAACAAATGTCTTCATACAAAATATCTATGCACAACAAAATATAATAATAGTATGTAAACACATTTGGAAACCATGGAATTAAATGCCATCATCTCAGCCAAAATTTAGTCAATTCAAAATATTTACAAATTTTCACATTTCAGAAATAAAAATCCGATCAATCATAACAAAAGAAGAAACAACATAACCAGATAATACCTTCCCTTATACATTTATTTCCTTCTATATATATGGATGCATCTTTCCATTTAGTTCGTTCAGTAACAATTTAGCAAAACCATAGAATAAGAAAATAAACTTCTTCATTTTTCAAAGCTCAAACTCAATTCAAACTACATGTTTTTCAAAAATAGAAATTGTTCTCTGTTCACAGAATCTTTCAGGTGAGTAAACAAGGATTTCTAAAGTTTTAAGTTAAATAAAAACAGTTCATAATTCATTGATAATATGGTTTGTATATGCTTCAGTTTGAATAAAATTTTGTGTTGCTCTGTAATTCTCTGTTATTTGTTACAGGATTCATATTTCTGTTCAAACTCAAATTATTCTCATCAAAACATTGTTAAGCGGTAAGTTTTCAACTAAAACAATATGTTTAAACTTAAATTAAGATTTTTAAAAGCTGATTAAAATATGTTTGTAAAATATACCACTGTAACTTGTTCTACAGGTAATCAAATAATTCTTTGATAAACTTTTTTTTTTTTTGAAAAAAGGTCAAACACTTTATTGATAATGATAAAACAATACAAACACTATGTACACAAGTAACTAAATTGACATGTATACGGCCCAAACACCTTCAACCAATGCCCTAAACATTCTGCTAAAAATTTGCAAAGCTCCTCTTCTCATGGCAGCTCGTTTTCTCTACCAGGCAAGTCTCCTTCTTTTTCAACAATAGCGATGATACTATCGGTGCGTCTGGACATTCTAGAGCTCTCAGCTTCATCATCTTCTCTATCAATCATGTATCTTGAGGATGATACTGTGCGTGGGAAAGTAGGGTTCAGGGGAAAGGTAAGGTCAGCACGCGAAGGTAAAATTTCCCATTTTTCAAGGATGTCATCAGGATTAATCATGCTATGGTTGAAAAACTTGGATCTATTAATGATTAGGTCACGAACAGTGATTTTTATGGTTTTGCAAACTATGATTTTGTCTATCTTGTCATTGTTGAAAATTATAGAGTTTCTGCTCTTCCGAATGAACCAGATAGAGGAGCTTAGCGCAGCTATTATGATATCCTTCTTAATGTTGTTGGCTGCAAAATTATGATTAATGTAGGCAATAGCATCTAAGATAGAAGTATCAAAATTTCTATGTGTTATAGGGTCACCCATCATAATTCTGATCCAACACCATACATGCTTAGAAAAGGAACAGTTAAAAAATAAATGGTTGCAAGTTTCCTCTTCTTTTTTGCACAAAACACAAATAGTATCTTCAATCACTCCTTGTCTTTTTAATTTATCCTTTGTAGGTAAAAAACTGAAGATGGCTCTGTATAGACATACATTCAATTTTGGAAGTGATATGTTGTTCCATATGATTTTGTGATTATTGATGTCTTGAAGTTTGATTCTAAGATTATTCCATACATTATGGAAGGAAAAAACACCATTTTTGCTGCTTTTACAGTACCAATAGTCTTCTGCCTTGTCATGATGAATGGGTACTTGCCTTATTACCTCACTTATATTACTAAGGTATGAGATGTTCTCAGGTCTCCAGATATTCCCAGATATAATTTGATTTACCTTGTGATTATGACCTCTAGAGTATGATAAAGTTTCTTGCCCCAGTTTTTCTAATAAAGTTGAGCCATTTATCCATGGTGTAAACCACAAGCTTGTAGATTTACAATCCACAATTCTTCTATCAATTAGCTTTTGTGCATCTCTTCTATGATATAGCATTTTTTTCCAAGTGCATGAGGAATTATTGTTAAAATTAGATTCCCACAGTGTTTCATTATTGGCATATTTCTCATTTAGCTACTTTGCACTGTATGTTGAATTATTGAGAGTCTCCCAAATTCTTTTTATGCAGAAAGTGGTGTTTATATCAGATAGTTTTTTCAACCCCATTCCACCTTCAGATTTAACACTTGTAAATGTTTCCCATGGGACACTGCTCTTTTTACCCTTCAAGATGAATTGTTTGCATAATTGATTAATTTTTTGAATTGTTAAGCTGGGTAGCATAAAACACTACATCCAAAAAATGACCATAGGATAGATTACAGCCTTAATCCATTCTATTCTTCCTGGAACTGTGAGAAATTTACACTCCCAACCTTGCATCTTTTTTAACACTCTGTCAATCAGTTTTTTACAATTTGAGTGTTTGATATATGTCACAGATAGGGGTAACCCAAGATATCTGACTGGTAATTCTCCTTCTTGAATATTCAGAATGTTAAGCACTTGATCCTTGTTATTGCAAAACTTATTGAAAAACACTTGAATCTTGAGATTGTTCATTTCCAAGCCAGTGACTCTCTATAATTTCTTGAAACAATTCTTAGTAGCTTTAGCTCCAATTGCAGTTGCATTAATGAATATTAATAGGTCATCTGCATAAATTAGATGTGTAATGTTGGAATTGTTTTTGATAACTGATTCTACTTTTCCTTTTGCAACTTTTGCATCCATCAACAAAGTGAAATATTCCATGCATAGAGTAAAAAGATAAGCGGATAATGGGTCTCCTTGTCTTAATCCATTGCTGCCAGTAAAATATCCCTTATGATATCCTTCAATAGAAAATGAAAAACTAGGAGTGCATATCATTTCTTGAATAATTTTTACCCATTTAGATGGAAAGTCCATGCTTCTCATCATGTGTAGAATGAAATATCTGTTAACTGAATCATATGCTTTTTTAAGATCCACTTTTATGCACATTTTGTTGCTGCCATGCTTGTTAAAATTTCTGATGTGTTCATGTGCAATTATTATCCCATCTTTTATCTGTCTATTTGGTAAGTAGGCTGTTTGGTTGTCAGATATCAATTCTCCAAGTACAAACTTCATTCTGTCACATAACATTTTAGATAGGATTTTATACAACATGGAACAACAGGCTATGGGTCTGAAATCTGAAACAGTTTGAGGGGTTTTAACTTTAGGGATTAAGGAGATAATAGTGTGATTAATTTCTCTCACTATTCTACCATTATCAAAAGAAGTCTGCATAGCTTCTAAAAGTGGTTTCTTTAATTCATTCCAATGACTTTTGTAGAATTTGGCATTAAAACCATCATAGCCAGGAGATGTATCATTATGCACACTGAAGATGGCTCTTTTTAATTCTTTTTCATCAAATGTAGCATTAAGAAATGTTTTTCCCCAATCATTTAATTTCCTTTTTGAAGTGATGTTGGGGAACTGATTCTCCATGTTGTCTCTATTATATATGTTGGAGAAAAACTTGACAGCTTCTTCCTCCATCTCTTTTTGTGTTTTGACTACATCTCCATTTTCTTTTAAAATGTTGTGACAGCTGTTGACAAATTTCCTGGTTGTTTGTTTTGCATAGAAAAATTTAGAACAATTATCATCCCACTTGATCCATTGATATTTTGATTTTTGTTTGTTGTCAATAGCTAACAACTCCATGCTTTTAGCCAGATTCACTTGAGCATCATGCAAATTTTGTGCATTTAAGGAGTTATGATCTGATTCTAATATTTGCAGAGCAGTGTTGACCTCTTGTTTGCATTTTAATACTTGTGACTGTAAATCATTTTTTCCATTGCACCATTTTTTGATTTCCTTTTTAATGGCTTTCTGCATATGAATAAGGTTGAATAACTGATTTCCTTCAGGAAAAACAAAACATTTTTCAACTGTTTCTTTGTACCCCTCGCACATAACACAGTGATTCATGAATTTAAAGGGATTTGGACCTTCATGTGTTTGAATGCAATTAAAGTGGAACATGATAGGTACATGATCACTTGTTGATAGATCTAAATATTTTGCATGAGATTTTTTGAACATGTTCATCCATTCTATGTTGCAGAAAATTCTATCAATTTTTGTAGCAATGTTCTTTTTAGGCCCTGATCTCCATGAAAATTTGACCCCTGAAATACTGATTTCTTTAACCCCTGCAGAGTTGATAAAATTATTAAGCTCCTGAATGTTTCTGATTGTCAACTTTTTTCCTCCTATTTTTTCCGTCAAGAGCCTAACACAATTGAAATCCCCAATGATGCACCAAGGTGTATTAAAAGTGTTTGCTTCTTTTTCTAGTTGTTTCCATAAACTTATTCTTTGATAAACTTGATTGCTATAAAAAGCTAATTCCAGTTTATAACTTGAATTATTACTGCAAGTTATGATTTTTAAAACTAAAATGAAGATTTTTAGTTCAGTATTTCAAGAGCAGTTTGTATTTGAACAAAATTTGCCTTCTTCTCATTTTCAGACAATTGAATCAATTTACAATGTTGAAATTTGGTTTGAAGCAAGTACAAACATCATTAATTTCGAGAAAATTATCAGAGAATTTTTCCATTGCATAAATTAAAGGAACGAGATCGATTTAGGGTTTTGTTTCGAACTTTTGGTCATGACTGTAACGAGGCGGGTTCGTCTACTCTACGTGATCGAGTTGCACAAGACTCTAGAGGATGGAAGAATGGTGTGTTGTCGACGTGTGGACGAAGTTTGGACGTCTCCGGTGGTCTGTGGGGCGGTGGCGAGGCGTTTTAGTCAGTGGGTTGTGTTTGCAGTATTTTCGAGCATACTGCCTTTTTTTGATTTCGAATGTTTGGCACTAAATCGAGTTTGGTTTTCGAGTGTTTGGACGATTTCTGACTTGTCTGAGGTGTTGGAGTTCGCCGGAGCTTAGGCGCGCCGCCGTGCACGTGTACGGCGTAAGGGGTTGTGTCAGTGTTGTGTTGGTGGGTAATCTCGAGTTGTTACTCGAGATAGTTAGGTGATTTCTTCGGGGTGGTAATCGAGTGGAGAAAGTTACCTGATACTATAACCTATGTTTAAATCTTAATCTTACTAGGAAAAAAAAGAGAGGAGAAGAAGATGGATTTCGAGAACGAGAGAGTGACTCGAGGGAAATTGGTGATTAACTCGAAGTATTACTCGAGTTTAATAGGGGGAGTACTCGGGTTGTTTTCTTTCAAACTGCAATGTTAAAAAAAAGTAAAGTTAAGTAAATTCTTTTCTACAAGTTTAAACACTGTCTACTCAATAAATGTTTAATAATTTAAATTAAGACTTCACACAAGTTTTAATTATTTTAAGTTAATACTTAACAATGTTTTAAACTCTTAATTGTTATTTTAATTAAGTAGATAATTTAAGTTAAGTATAAAATTTATTAACACTAAAGTTTTGTAGTTAGTAATAAATTGATTTTTAAAGTTTAAAGAAGACTTTTAAATGTTAATTAAGATGAATAATTAATATTAATTAATTATTTTAGAAAGTGATTAAAAATGATTAACTTTTAATGGTAATTAGAGATTGTTTAACTAATGATTATGTGATTAATAAATTGTAATTAACTACTTAAAGTTAATTAATGTATGATTAGTAGTTAACTAATTAAGTAATTTAATTATGAATTAATAATTGATTAATTAAGTAATTAGTGGTTAATAAATGGGTAATTAAGTTTTATTAATTAATAATTAAGGTTATTAATTAATGGTTAAGGGTAATTAATTAAGTAATTAAGATTTAAATAAATTGATTTAGAAGTAATTGATTAAATGGTGTGAAATGAAATAATTAATTAAGCGATTAATTCTCAAGTAATTAATTTAAAATTAAATTAATTACAACATGAATTAAAGATGACTGCTTATGGATGTGTATAAGTAGAATATCTGATTTGTGATATTTATTTGGTGATATTCTGTGATGTTCTATGATATGCCTTGATATATCTATGATGATTGTGTATGATTTATCTGTGATAAATGTTATGTGAATTCAAAGTGTTGAATTTAAATTGTTTAAACTGTTAAACAACTTGACTTTTAAAATGGCGTTTGGATTTCGATGAGACCAGGATCGGGTGTCAATTATGATTATCCGAAAACCACATCGATCCAAATTAAACGTTAGGTCGTAAATCTCAAGTGAAGATCGAGATGGTGTTTCAGAATGTAAGGGTTATTGTCGTTAACTCTGAGGGTGATTCCAAAATGAGTGTAAAGAGATAATGCCTTCGGTTTCGTTCGAACCCGGAACAAACTTGTATAGATTGAATGCTTTCAGAACATTGTCGGGCGGACGATGAGCATTCTAAGAGATATGTTCTATAAAGGTAAACACAACCTCAAGCCTCACCAAACGGGAATGGATAAAACAGGGGATGTGCAGCAAGGTTAGGTAGGTAGCACCCTAGCAGGACGAGATATACCCCTGTTTAGATGTCTCTTTTTATTTCGGCTGTGTGGGCGGTTGCAAGCTACAACCGTGGGGTTATCTTGTTCGGGACTGTTCAGTAAGGAATGGTTCCGGCCTCGTGCTATAGAGGGTCGGAAGTGATCCTCGGTACAGTGATCTAGGCCCCATACTGTGATGGGCGGTACCCCAGTAGCCCTGCCATTGTATGGAATACAATTTCCAATAAGAGTCGTACGTTTGATTGTGCCCAACTATGTTGGAATGTGAGATGTAAGCATTTCAGCTATTTCTGTATTTTACTTGAAAACCCTAGACACTATTATAATATCATTGGATTTCCTATAAAATGTTTTGGTTAGCGTAAGGTAAAAACTTACCCGTATTTATGTGTGGGGAGTCTTACATGATACCTTATTTTCAAATGTTTTCAAAGTTAAACAATTTTAAACCGTTTACTCATACCAGACCCATGTCTGACCCGGAGTTTATATTTTGTTTTTCATAAACTCTTGGGTACTCAATTTTTTATGAGTAGCCAAGTGATAGGTTTTGGATTTGTTGAGTTCTGGAGGAGCTTGGAGCAGAAGTCCAGACGTATATATCTTTCTAGTTCCGTTGTGTTAGTTAGTGTATGCTGTATTTTGGAATGTATGTATCGACATATGTATATATGACTGTCATGTGTATGATGTTGTGTAACTCTGATATATGTAAAACTATGTAATAGTTATGTGATGTATTATATTTTGTTTCATTCTGCTGTGAGATTCTGATGGTGTTATTTCTTTCTTTCTATCTTTTCTATTTCTATCCCTTTCTTTTCTTATCGATGATACGTCTTTCTGTGAGTAGAAAGGCAGGTCGTCACACTAAAAGTCTAATCAAATATTTAAATTGCTTGTTTTATTTAATATATAAATGATGAATGTACATGATATAGATATAAATCATACATTTATGGTAATTATGAACATAATACATGTCTTTCACATGCATCACATACACACAAGAGTATATAGTGATCTCATAAACTATATAAATATTAGTTAATTAAATTCTAACTAAATATATCATAAAGTAAAATATAATTGGATTATATTTAAATATTCTAGAATAGATCTAGTAGAATCCACTAAACTTCATAGACCAATATGATCAAAAAATAGAAAAAATATATTGAAATCTACCTATTTCACTCATTGTTGACTGTAACGATCTAAAATTTTTAACGATTTTAAATAATGTAATTAACTAAATTTTTCTTGAAAATAAAAAATTGAATTTTTACAATGAAAATTTGATATTTTCAAAACGTCTATTTAAACATAGCATGAGGCAAAAATTTTTATTGGAAAATATGCTAGTTTCTTTGTTTGTGAAATTTCAATTTAAAATTTAAATCGGTTAAATTTGATGAAAATAAAATACTTTTTAAATCTGAATATTTTTATATAAGAAAAATGTTTATCATTTTCTAAGTGAGACGTCGTATGTCGTTTCACTAAATTTGGACTGCTCCAGCCCCAATTATATTATTTTCGGCGGTTTAGCAGCATTTTGGCAACGAATATCGACTTTTGATAGGATGATCGTATCGCTGATATCTATGTACCATTATGTTTGTCTCGTCATGCTGATCTCCACATTATACTCAATTGTGCAATTCAGTGTCTAGTACATGGCAAAATCTACGAAACAGTTAGTCATATCAGCACATGTTTCAAGCCTTTTGGTTTCTATATGGCCATTCATTTACCTACAGTGACAAAACAAATGGCCACATGCCTTTATTATTTCTAGAATTCAATTATTGGCTTTCCCTATTCCTATCTGTTCAGATATATTTCTCTGGTACCTTACATTCTTGCTCCTTCCTCTTTTAGTTCTGCTACAAAAAAGAGAAAAAAAAGAATGAAATCATATTTTACCTGAAGCATTCCTACATATATTTGCTTTGGTCCGAAGCATTCATATATAATATCTGTTTGTCCTGCTCGTCCATATTTTGTCAACCGGCCTCGTCGTCTTCTTCCCTTCTCCTTCCTCCGCCGTTTCATCCGCTGCTTGCGCCCTCCGTTCATCGCACACCCTTTCTTACCTCCGCCACCCCTTACCGACCAAAACCCCAAGCAACACCGTGCTCAACGTCCAGAAATCACAACCGCAGCACACTCCTCCTTGAATTGCCACCATAAACAATCGCCTAAGCCACACCCTGATAGTCTACACCTCTCCCATCTCCGACCAACACCCCTGACCCTCTCCCACTGAACCGCCACACTCCCTTCCTCCACCGAGAAGGCCCACCCATCGGATACGCCATCACCTACGTTATCCTATTCACGTTCATAACCTTCTCTTTCACCTTTCCCAGCTATTCACCGCCCCTCCCTTTCCACTTATCTCGTCCACGCCTTGACTGACTGAGCAGCACACTCCATGGCCACAGCCCATCCTTCTCTCATGCCTTGCAACCACTCTAACCATCTCCTCCAGTGAGCACCACAACGGGAATTCCGCGACCCTATTCTCCCGAAGCCCGCAACTCCAATTTGACAGCCCGCATAGCACGGCCCATCGCCTTGCAGCTCACCAGCCCTTCCATTTGCCGCTAGAACCACTACCGTGCCCACAACTTTACACCCACAACTTACAACCGCATTCCCCTTGCTCCAAACCTCCCACCACAACTCTGCAGCCACCACGCAAGCAACCTGCCTTATCTTTCCACCAGTTAAACCACTACAGCAGTATATATTTGTTACATTCTCGCATATTTATATATATGTTTGTATATATAAATATATGTTTGTCTTACAGCTCCCAACATCGCGGAAGCCTTCTTTCTTTATGGTAATACAAGAGTTTTTGCCAATTCATATTCATGTAGAGAAAGAAATAGCTGATATCAAGTGGTAATAAAGAGTTTACCTAACTTAACCTTATAAATTTTTTAATCATACTTGTTGTTCATTTACATCCACTCCAAATGTTTCTCCTAAGAGGAAGCTTGAGACTATTATTATATTCAAGGATGGAGTGAGTCTCAGTTCAATCAGGAACTCATGCTTGATTTTTACGCTAGCTTTGTAAAGAGGAAATGTATTATATATATATGTATGTATGTATTTGATTTTCAAGCTCTAGTTTCTTTGCTTTGCCTTGTGCGCTCGCTGTCCGTATTACAGTAGCCATCGCTTTTATTTGGCCGTTGTTCGAAAATTTCAGCAGCAATTCTTTGGTTTTGTTGCTTATCCGTGCTTATCTATGTCCATTTGCATCTCATTTTCGTTGTTTTCTCTAGCTTTGAAGGGTGAGTGGTCACTCACGATTAACATTCTTCTGTTTAGTAAATTGATTTCTAATGAAATAAAGATTGAACTATGTTGTTAAATTTGAATTATTAGTTATTTAGTTGTTACATATGATATGTTAATATTTAAATTTGTTAACCTTTGACATATGACACCGTAACCTGTTGTATATATTTAAATTTTCAATTATGATATATGCCTACTATTGATATGTTTGTCATCTTATATTATTATTTTATTGTTCTCACACTGCAAGTTCCCTGTTAGTTTAGAAAATACTTATGGGTTAAAATGATACATACTCGAATGATATTTTAGATTAAGGAAAATCGTTATGGGTTGAATTGATAAACCCATGAAATATTATTGATTTTGAAATCATGAAATATTATTGATTTTGAAATTTTGGGATTATAGGTTAAAATGATATATACCCACAAATATTAAGTTATTGCGGATTGAAATGATACATATCCGTGTCACTTGACCATAGGATAGAAAATTATATACGGACACCGTTCGTCTATATTTGAAAAATGACTTCCAAAGTTTGAAAGGAAATATATGGGTTTTAATAAATATTGATTTTTAAATATAATATAAAGATTTTATTTTAATATATGTGTAAAATTTAGATTTTTATATTATATGTTTAGAAATTTTAAATTTATAAGTTAAGTTTTGAAAAGGTAAATTTAAAGGTTTTACTTATAATTTTGTTATTTTTAGATACTAAAATAAAATTTAAAATAGATTTAATGATAAGGTTTAATTTAAGTTAATTTAATAAAATTTTATTTAATTAAGATATAATATGTTTAAGTATTTATTTAAAATGATATTAATATTTTAAAAGTAAATTTTGAAATAACTTAAATAAATAAAAGTGGGAAAGATAAAATAAAGTTGATTGGTAATTTGATTTGTGTAAGTATTGAATTTAAATAAGTATTGATTTGAACTTATAAATTTTGAGATTCTAAAGATATGGTTTTATAACTTGATAACTGGATTTTTGATTAAAGGTGGTTAAATGAGCATTTTCAAATTTAAATAAAACTGAATATTTAATTTTGATTTAAATGTATAATTTGAGATTTTATTTAAATGCTTATAAAAAGTGATTAGGTGGACATTTTAGAATTAAATTTAATTGAAATTAAATACTTAATTATTGTTTATGATTTAAATTTATTATTTGATATTTTATTTAAATTTTATTAAAATGATTAAGTGAATAACTTCCAATTTACATAATAGTTGAATTTTGAGATATAAGTGAAATTTATCAAATTGAGTTATTGTAAATATTTGAACATTTAAACTTTGAAATTTGTTGAAATGGAAGTGGTTTAAATTTTCAGTTCAAACCTGGATTTGAAATCGATATAAATAGAAATGATTTTAATGAGAATTTGCATTGAACCTCTAACCTTTTTAAATGAAATTGTTGAACTGAAATTGATTTTAATTGAGTTGTGGAACTAAAGTTGATTTGAATTGATTTGTGGAATTGGAAGAAACAATTCTAATTTGAAACTATTTTGATATAAACTCCTTTAAACCTATAAACTATTCTAATATATATTATTTAAATTTATAAACAATTTTAAATATATATATATATATATATTGATATATAATTTTTTTTAATTTATAACTATTTTAACATATAAACTATTTTAAACTATAACCTACTTTTAAATATAAACTATTTTTAATAAATAACTATTCTAGTATATAATCTACTTTCAATATTCAAACTGTTTATGTTGGAATTGTTATGACTTAGATTTAATGGATTTAAATGCGAATACTTTGAATAATGGTTTAAAGTGAATAATGATTTCGAATGTGAATATGATTTCGAAAGTGATATGATTTTGAAATGAATATGATATTTTGATATGAAGTATGAACTGTTTGAAAAGAAAATGACCACGGTGTGAAATAAGCGTTTGTTTGTTAAAGAGACCAGCATCGGATATTGTCACACTCTCTGCCAAAACCGAAAACCACTTTAACAATTATGCACGTGGTGAAGATTCCAGAACGAAGTAGGATGGTTTGGCAATGTCTATACGACGTATGCATGCAGCCCTAACTCCCATGAGTCAGTTTGATGTGATTAAAATAGGAGCTATACTAGGCCAAGTGAGGCCGCACCTCCGATTGAGCATGCTTCTTCGATACTATTCTATTATTTTATGATTTGATCGGGTGCACCATTAATTATGGGAGTGTGTCTCGAGGTGTTCGATAGTAGCTGCTATGCATTACCACCAGTCTGGTTCTGCAAAACGGTAGAATCCTACCTTAGGCATTGCCTCGCATGCCTTGTCACATGCCTTAACGTGCCCACTATGAGTTTGGCTTGTACCGTACCTATGGAGTGCTCCCTAAGTGAACAACCGATTTGGTGGAGCTTACAGTATCGGTATAGAATAAAGGAATATATAAAATGTGTTAAGGGGGATATGGGTAATATCCTAATGCTATTTTGATATTTTACTTTACTGTAGACATTATATATGTCTCGTATTGTACTATGTAGGTAGATAGTTTAACGAATCCTTAAAGGGTGGAATCTCAAACATCCTTTAAGTTATTTGCATTTCATTTGGACATTTCACTTGAGTTGATTTACTTGCATATGAATGTTAATCCCGACTCGAGTGTTTTGTGATTTGCTTTATGCTCGGGGTAGACTGAGTGTCACAGCATAGGAGACTCACCTTTGGAGCTTGGAGATTTGCTTGAAGAACTATCTTATATCTATTCAGCTTTCGGTTATTTCCAGTTTTATGTTCGGACTTGTCATTTGCTTTTATATTGAGACTTATATGTATTAGATTTCTATTATATTTTACTTTAGACTCTAATGTTCTATAGTAGCTTCATGAACTACTATTTATCTATTTCCGCTGTTCATTATTGTAAACCGTGTCTGTGATTCTGTGATTTATTTATTTACTGTATCTGCTATGTTTTGCCAAATATAAATTAACAATCTGTTGTTTTAGGAAATTGAAGCCTGACATGTGTGTCTGCTTTGACACTCGGAGGATGCAACATGACAGGGGGTTCTCTCCTTTGGGATTGGTAGCGAACGGATGACTCTTACTCCTACATGTCCCGTGGGGTTGGTGCATTCGAGAGTCTGGCTGTATAAGCAGAACACGA
This sequence comes from Allium cepa, assembly GCA_030765085.1. Classification (NCBI taxonomy): domain Eukaryota; kingdom Viridiplantae; phylum Streptophyta; class Magnoliopsida; order Asparagales; family Amaryllidaceae; genus Allium; species Allium cepa. Next base: position 380,914,269 of record CM060944.1, on the reverse strand, counting down.
ATGCCATTGTATGCTACGGTAGTCATTACCCCACTAGCAGATGTTCCGTTACAGTTGGTTTCAGTGCTCAGGTTTAGGAAAAACATAGCATATGGAGTAAAAACTCATTAGAGATAGGGTAGTAATACCTTAGAATGAGTAAAATTAATTACAGATTCATCTTCGTTCGACCTTGAAATTCTTCATTAGGATCCTCCTGGATTAGGATTTCATTTGAATTTTGTAAATTTCCCCTTTGTTCTGAAATCCATTCTCATCTTTTTCTGTTCAAGTTCTTCTTGATACTGGAGCATCCCATAGCTCTATTTCTGTTGATCTTTGTAATATATTTGAGCACATCTTGTAACCTCAATTGGCAAGTTCATCCTTTTGTGCGACTAATTCCATAGACGGTCCCGCCAACCTTAGTATGATTTGAAAAGGGATGAAAATCCCTTACAACAGGCGTCGATTCATCGGAGATTTCTACATCCTTGGTTTTGATGCTATTATTTCTTGCAAAGCCTGAACCATTTCTTTGGCAGATGACCATGGTAATTCTCTTCTGATCGAATGTCGGATGCCTCTGGATTATGCAGGTAGTTTTTCTTTTCACTTGATTCTCAGTCTGGTGATCTCGACTATACCTAGATAGTCAGTGATTATCCTGATGTTTTGGGTGAAGTCACTTCTCTCCCTCTCAAGCGAGAAATTTGAATTCCGCTTCGATCGTATTCCTATAGTTCGACCTGTTGCCCTTCCTCCCAGGGAATGGTTTTGATGAATGGTTAGTCATGCCCTTTGGATTAACCAATGCTTTTTCCTTCTTTGTTGATCTCATGAATCATGTTTTCTACGATGTTCTCAACAAGTTTGTCATGGTTTTCATTGATGATATTCTTGTCTTTTCTAAGTCAGATAACAAACATGAATCTCATTTAGCTATGTGCTGGAAACTCTTTGGAGTCATCAGTGAAAGCCAATTTTCTGAATTCCATTTCTGGAGGGATGAAGTCCGATTCCTTGGGCACATTGTTTCTGAAATAGAGTCTTGATTGAACTGGTTAAGGTCGACGCGATCAGTAAAAGTTTATCCATCTTTTCTCTTTTGTAATTTAATTATTTTATCTTCCTTTCGAACATATCTTCTTAGTTAGAATTATCTTTGATTAGGGTTCCTCTAAATTTGAATCTCTATCCTTGTTCTAGAATCCATTCTTGAATCATCATGTAAGGGAGTGTATTTGTAATTGGTATAAAAATGATTTATATTGTGTTGTTTGAGTTGGTTAGTTTGAATGTTAGGTTTCGATCGATTCGTCTCGCCAATGCTATCGAAAGGAATTTCAAAACACTTGAACAAAGGAAACTGACATAATATTTTTTTCGAAATTGGTAAATGAAATAATTTTGTGTAAGATTATATTTTATATATAATAGTATAATTTTCTGAAATTAGATAGTCAAATGAATTGGTTGTTAGAAATGATAATACTAGATTATCATTTATTGTTTTGTCAACATTCCTAAACTGTTAACTATTGTTGTATGTTATAAGAAGATTAACTTTTTTTAAAATATGGTTTATAAATCTGATTTGCAAATAAAATGAGTTTAAATTAAAGATTTGAGAATTTAATTTCCGGTACTCCTCAAAATTTAGTTTTCAAAGTTTTGAAAAAAATAATATTAATATTATTTGAAAGTATTTTTGAATAGAAATTGTTTTCAAGGAAATTTAAAAGAAGTAAGTCAGTACTCTCCTTTTTGTCGCTGGAAAATAATTTCGGTGATGACTTCAACATCATCGACATTCATTTTTGAGTGTCAGAGTGGGGAGACCACTTAGTAGCTTTGCTACACTTTTGTTTTGGAAAATTGATTTGATTCGAATTTCTTGAGTATGATTTGATATATAAAATATAATAATATGTATGTATATATTTATTTCATAATGGTGTGAAATGAAACTGGAAATTTAACTCTTTAGTTTTATGTTAAGTGATGGTTTTAAATTTTTGAAATGAAGCAATTTTTTTGAATAATTGGAGTGTCTCAAATGAGAATTGAATTTAAAACAACCTAAAACAGTTGAACTAATGTAAAATTTATTTGTATAATACTTAATTGTATTTTAAACATATATATAGCTTATTTGAAAAAAAAAGTTAAAAATGTTAATGTGATTATGTAATTGAAGGTTATAGAAGAGAAACTTAAGTAATAAAAATGTTCAAACTAAATTTTGCTTAATTGAAATGTTGTAAATAAAAGGTAAATTTGTATATTGCTCACTTACATTTGAAAACATTAATCTGGAAAAGTTTGAATGTAATTGAATAATATACAATATAAAATGTAAGTAATAAGATGTCAAAAAATGGAGTTTTGTTAAGGGAATTTATGAATAAAATTTGAGTGGTTATAATAAATGTTTATACAATTAGTATATGTTGCAAGATAGGTTAAGTGAATAAATATGGAATGCTAATATTAAACTTATACAATTTGTTGAAGGGTTAATTATGTGATATTGACACTAAAAGAAATATACTATGTGAATAGAATAAAATAAAATGAAATTTATATGATTTTAAATTAATTATTGTATCTGGTATTATATATTTTGAATTTATTTACCTTTTCGTTCTGTTGCTTCTATTTTCCTATCTTGTTTCTTTCGAGGACGAAAAGTTTTTATTGGGGGAGAGTGTAACGACCCGAAAATTTTAACGATTACAAATAACATAATGAACTAAATTTTCTTAAAAATAAATAATTCAATTTTTGCAATGAAAATTTGATATTTGCAATACATCTATTTAAACATAGCGAGTGGCAAAAAATTTAATTGGAAAATATGAAAGCTTATTTGTTTGTAAAATTTCAATTTAAAATTTAAATCAATTAAATTTGATGAAAATAAAATATTTTTGAAATATGAGTATTTTTACCTAAGTAAAATGTTCATCAATTTTTGAGTGAGACGTCGTATTTCGGTTCGCCAATTTGGACTGCTCTAGCACCGTTTAAATTATTTTCTACTGTTTAGCAGCATTTTGGCAATGAATATCGACTTTTGATATGATGATCGTATCAATGATATTTGTGTACCATTCTGTTCGTCTCATCATGCTGATGTCCACAGTATATTCATTTGTGCAATTCAATGTCCGGTACGTGGCAAAATCTATGAAACAATTAGCCGTATCGGTACTCATTTTGAGCCTTTGGTTTCTATATGGCCATTCATTTATGCACCGTGAGAAAACAAATGGCCACTTTCCTTTATTATTTCTAGAATTTAGCTATTGGCTTTCCCTATTCCTATCTGTTTAAATATATTTCTCTGGTTCCTAACATTCTTGCTCCCTCTCCATTTCGTTCTACTATAAAAAAAGAGAAAAAAAAAGAATGAAATCATAATTTAACTGAAGTGTTCCTAAATACATTTTCTCTGATCTAAAGCATTCATATATAATATTTGTTTGTCCTTCTCGTCCATATTTTGTCAACCGGCCTCGTCATCTTCTTCCCTTCTCCTCCCTCCGCTGTTTCATCTGCTGCCTGCGCCCTCCGTTCATCGCACACCCCTCCTTACATCTGCCACCCCTTGCCGACCAAAACCCCAAGCAATACCGTGCTCAACATCCAAAAATCACCACAACCGCAGCACACTCCTCCTTGAACTGCCACCATAAACAACCGCCTGAGCCACTCCCTGATAGCCGTACACCTATCCACAGCCTCAGCCCATCCTTCTCTCATGCCTTGCAGCCACTCTGACCAACTCCTCCAGCGAGCACCACAATCCAGATCTGCGACCTTGTTCTCCCAAAGCCCAAAACTCCAGTCAGACAGCCTACATAGCACAGCCCATCGCCATGCAGCTTGACAGCCCTTCCATTTGCCGCTAAAATCACTGCCTCAACCACAACTTTCCACCCAAAACTTACAGCTGCACACCCCTCACTCCCAACCTCCCACCCATGGTTTTAAATCTCTCATATATCGCCTGAGATCTCTCCCGAGATCTCATTTTCACACTTAAACGAGACGAGACATCAAATCTCCTCCATATATCCCTCAACACTCATCTCGTCCGAGAATATTCGAATTTCTCCCGAAATATTGATCAAAATCTCAATCCGAGAACTCGCCCGAAATTATACATTTTACTTATTTTGCATAATATTTTTTACTTTCTTATTGATTCAAAAGAAACTACTCAATCTAATTATAACTTACCAACTTCTTGAACATATTCTTTACCTTTTATCTTAATGAGTCATAGCGAAAGGTTTCACTTCTTTACTATGTTCAAATAAAAGGATATTATTAAATCATTGCGAAATAAATTAAGCTAATCAAGCTACTACTCTTCTAAAAATATTCCTTATTCTATGTATATCAAGTATGTTACCATTTTTATTTTTACTAAGAAAGTTATAACCTTTAAGTAAATTTTTGACACAGCAATTTTAGACACATAAGTACATCCAAGATATTCCCGAGATGCATTATAAGACCTAAGATGTCAATTCGAGATGTACACCCAATATGTACTCATCTCGTCCAAGATCTCCCCCGATACGAGATAACTAGTGTAAAAATTCTGAGATGAAACATGATCGAAATCCGATATTTAAAACCTTGCTCCCACCACAACTCCACAGCCACCATGCAAGCAACCTGCCTTATCTCTCCACCAGTCACACCACTGCAGCAGTATATATTTGTTACATTCTCGTATATATATATATTTGTTTGCCTATAAATGTCTTGCAGATCACAACATCGCGGCAACCTTCTTTCTATATGGTAATACAAGCGTTTTTGCCAGTTCATATTAATGTAAAGAAAGAAATAGATGCTATCAAGTGGTAATAAAGAGTTTACCTAACTTACCCTTCTAATTTTTTTAATCATACTTGTTGTCCGTTTATATCCACTATTATTGTTTCTCTTGAGAGGAAGCCTAAGAATATTATTATATTCAGGGGATGGAGTGAGTCCCAATTCAATCAAGAACTCATGCTTGATTTTTATGCTAGCTCTGGAAAGAGGAAATATATATATATATATATATATATATATATATATATATAGACACACACATTTGATTTTCAAGCTTTGGTTTCTTTGCTTTGCCTTGTGCACTCGCTGTCCATATTACAGTAGTCATTCGCTTTGTTTTGGCCGCCATCCGGAATCTTCAGCTGCAATTCTTTGGTTTTTGTTGCTTATCCATGCTTATTTATGTCCCTTTGCATCTCATTTCGTTGTTTTCTCTAGCCATGAAAGGTGAGCGATCACTCACGATTAACAATCTTATGTTTAGTAAATTGATTTCTCATGAAACGACGACTGAAATATGTTGTTAAATTTGAATTGTTAGTTATTTAGTTATTAGATATATTTAAATTTATTAACCTTTGACATATGACACCATAACCTATTGTACATATTTGAATTGTCAATGATGATATATGTCTGCTATTGATATCTTTGTCGTCTTATATTATTATTTTATTGTTCTCACACTGCAAAGTTCCCTGTTAGTTTAGGAAATCCCTATGGGTTGAATTGATACATAACAAACGATATTTTAAATTAGGGAAAATTGTTATGGGTTTAAATGATAAATCCAAACGATTTTATTGATTCTGAAATTTTGGGATTACGGGTTGAAATGATATATACCTGTAGATATTAAATTACTACAGATTGAAATGAAAAATATCTGCATCACTTGACCATAGGATAGAAAATCATATACGGACACCGGTTGGTCTATTTTTGAAAAATTATTTTCAAAGTTTGAAAGGAAATATATGGGTTTTGATAAACATTGATTTTTAACTATAGTATAAATACTTTATTTTAATATATGTGTAAAATTTAGATTTTTAAATTATATTTTTTGAAATTTAAAATTATAAGTTTAGTTTTGAAAAGGTAAATTTTAAGATTTTACTTATAATTTTATTATTTTTAAATATGTAAAATAGGATTTAAAATAGATTTAATAATAAGGTTTAATTTAACTAAATTTAATTTAATTAATATCTAATATATTTAATTATTTATTTAAATTGTTATTAATATTTTAAAAATAAATTTTGTAATAACTTAAATAAATAATAGCGGGAAAGATAAATTAAAGTTGACTGGTAATTTGATTTGTTTAACTATTGAATTTAAATAAGTACTGATTTAAACTCATAAATTTTGAGATTTTAAAGATATGATTTTATAACTTGATAACTGGATTTTTGATTAAAGGTGGTTAAATGAATATTTTCAAATTTAAATAAAATTGAATATTTAGCTTTGATTTAAATTTGTAATTTGAGATTTTATTTAAATACTTATAAAAAGTGATTAGGTGAATATTTTAAAGTTAAATGTAATTGAAGTTAGATATTTAATTATAGATTTGATTTAAATTTGTAATTTGAGATTTTATTTAAATGTTATTAAAATGATTAATTGAATAATTTCCAATTTAAATAAAAGTTGAATTTTTAGATATAAATGAAATTTATCATATTGAGTTATTGTAAATATTTGAATATTTGGACTTTGAAACCTATTGAATTGGAAGTGGTTTAAATTTGTAGTTCAAACCTGGATTTGAAATCGATATAAATAAAAATGATTTTAACGAAAATTTGGATTAAACCTCTAACTTTTTTAATTGAAATTGTTGAACTGAAATTGATATTAATTGAGTTGTGGAACTAAAGTTGATTTTAATTGATTTGTGGAATTGGAAGAAACAATTCTAATTTGAAACTATTTTTGATATAAACTCTTTTAGATTTATAAACTATTTTAATATATATTATTTTAAATTTATAAATAATTTTAAATATATATATATTTAATATATAAATTATTTTTGATATATAATTATTTTAATATATGAACTATTTGAAACTATAACCTATTTTTAAATATATACTATTTTTAATGTTTAACTATTCTAATATATAATCTACTTTCAGTATTAAAACTGTTTAAGTCGGAAGTGTTATGACCTAGATCTAATAAATTTAAGTGTGAATATTTTGAATAATGATTTAAAGATGATTTCGAATGTGAATATGATTTTGAAGTGATATGATTTTGAAATGAATATGATACTGTGATATGATGTATGAACTGTTTGAATAGAAAATGACCAAGGTGTGAAATAAGCGTTTGGTTGTTAAAGAGACCAGTATCGAATATCGTCATACTCTCTACCAATACTGAAAACCACTTTAACAACTGTGCACGTGGTGGAAATTCCAGAACGAAGTAGGATGGTTTAGCGACGTCTATATGAGGTATGAATACAACCTTGACTCCTGAGAGTTAGCTTGATGTCACTAAAACCAAAGCTATACTTTGGTCAAGTGAGGTCGCACCTCCAATCCAGCATGCTTCTTCGATACCATTCTATTACTTTGTGATTTGATTGGGTGCATCTTTGATTATGGGAGTGTGTCTCGAGGTGGAGGATAGTAGCTACTATGCACTACCACCAGCCTGATCCTACAAAATGGTAGAATCCTACCCTAGGCATTGCCTTGCATGCCTTGTCACATGCGTTATCGCGCCCACTACGAGTTTGGTTTGTACCGTACCTATGGAGTGCTCTCTGAGTAAACCACTGGTTTGGTGGAGCTTACAGTATCTGTTTAGACTACTAGAATATATAAAATGTGATAAGGGGGATATGGGTAATGCCTTAATGCTATTTTGATATTTTACTTTACTGTAGACATTATATATGTAGCGTATTTTACTATGTATGTAAATAGTTTAATGGATCCTTAAAGGGTTGAATCCCAAACATCCTTTAAGTTATTTGCATTTCATTTGGACATTTCACTTGAGTTGATTTACCTACATAAGAATGTTAATCCTGACTCGGGTGTTTTGTGATTTGCTTTATGCTCGGGTCAGAACGAGTGTCATAGCGTATGAGACTCACCTTTGGAGCTTGAAGATTTGCTTGAAGATCTGTCTTATATCTATTCAGCTTTCAGTTTTTTCAGTTTTATGTTCAGACTTGTCATTTTCTTTGTATTGAGACTTCTATGTATTGGATTTCTGTTGTATTTTACTTTAGACTCTGATATTCTATAGTAGCTTCATGAACTACATTTATCTGTTTCCTCTTATTATTATTGTAAACTCCGTGTCTGTGATTCCGTGATTGATTTATTTACATGGTAAGTTTTGCCAAATAAAAATTAACAATCTATTGTTTTTAGCAATTCAAGTCTGATATGTGTGGATGATTGTCGATTTGAATTGTTTGACATGGTAGGTCGCTACATTGATCGAACGATGAGACAAGCGAAGTTACCGGGGCCATGTGAGGTGAGGCTAGAGTATTAGGAAACCAACTAGTTGACCTTCTTTATATATTACGAGAAAAACAACACGTGGAATCTTCTAGATCCTTTGGCGGAGGTTGGATTTATTGGAACTGGGTCAGCCCCGAAAGAAGTCAAAAGGTAAATTTCAAAAAAAATCCTCTATTAGATCGTTAATGGACCTATAAGTCTAAATTTATCTAGATCTCATCTAAATGTTCTTTTAAATAAAATAATGGTTTGATTTAATTTACAAGTTATGTTTTGACTTGTCGTAAAAGGAAATCAGTTAAGGTAAAACATGTGTATCATATGCACATATGTGTGAACGTGCACATGTAACATTCACAGTGTACAAGGTTTGACTTGACCATGTAAAATTGCTATGATTGGAACTCCAACGGATCAGTTAGCCCCTCCATATAAATAAGTGTTGTTCAATATGTCTATATATATACATACACATATACATATATAGATACATACATACATATACATACATACATACATACATACATATATATGTGTGTGTATGTGCGCGCGTATGTGCGTATTTGAATACGAAACTTAAAGGTGGTTAAAAATGATAAAAGTTTACATATTTATTTACAAACATACATAGTTATACTGCTATGGTATAAAATATCCAAGTTTCTAATCATCAACGCAATACTTATAAGTTAGATTGCAAATTTAATTTTAAATATTCAACTCCAAATAAAGTGATCCTGTAACAAGTAATCATTGGCAACAAATGACAATTCGTATTCTATATATTTAGGACCAAAAACAAAAGTTTTGAAGTACACATTAAATACATATTAAATACTCATTAAATGATTTTATATATAGTTTAAATGCACTTTAAATTATATAATGTTAGTCGTATCCATATGATCGAAGATGGCCAAGAGTAATAAACAATTTAAACATGGCGAAAATAATATAGTAAATCACATAGTCGATTTTAAAGTGGTTCGAACCTCCTTACGTCCTATCCCATACTCATGGAAGTAACCAAGCAACCCTCACTTAACTAGGAGGAATAGGTATCGTATAACGGCTTTACATAAACAACCAAACAAGACTTCAACAACAAATGTAACAAAAGCTACTTCTTGACTTAATGTATCTTCTATATAAAAAATTCTCTTTCCCATGAAATGACTTCTATAACCAAACCAAATAATATTGAGTGGATGTGCAGAGGCTAAGAAGTTTATTCGACTAGAATATGAGATGTGAGATGAAGCACAATGGCCAATATTCTTTGAATAACATGAATCTTTTAAAGAACATGATATTGCTTTTGGATTTGAGAGTTTAGGTATGAATTTCATAGTATTTAGTTGTGTATTGCTTCAAGGATCATTAGGGAATTTTATAGGTGTTATAGGGCTGCTAAAATAGAGTTACAACCTTTAAAAGTATATATGAATGAAAAGAAGCAACCATAGGTGCAAAGAGAAGCGAAGACCCCTTTGAGGAACTAGATGTTTTCTGTGCATTCAGACGACTGGCGATGAAGTTTGTTCGACTAACTCTTTGTGAATCTCAATCCTAAGACCATAGAAAAACAACAGTAGTCAGAAATGCATTTAAATTTGACTGGTTCAGTCAACTGAATACAAATTCATTCGACTGCCCTTAGTTGACTAAATTTGTATTTAGTAGAATGAGTCTTCATATTTTTGTCGACTGAGCCTTCATATTTTTCTCTAAGCTCTTCGGTGTACATCTTTTGGCTTCAATGTGTTCAAGTAGTTTGTTAACACTATTGTAAGTCTTTTGAAGCTTATGCACTCTTCTGAAGAAAAGTATTGTTTGATACATGCTTTTATTCTCGTCTCTTCCATTGAATGCGGATCTCTAATGCATTTGATGAAACTGTTTGTAGCATTGTTGTTCTATTGCTATCATCAAAACACACTACGTCCCTTCATATCTCTCACTTGGCTCGACAAATTTGAGTGCAATGTAAATAAAAAATCTTGCTCGTTTCATTCTCCACAACTTCGTTATTTATACTTTTGTCTAGTTATTTGTATGGAGAGAGTTATTTGATTAATGTGATGAAAAAGGAAAATGGTTACTTTTCGTTTTTGTGTTCATAGAGAAGAAAATGGAACGTGTATACTTTTTTTTAAATGTGTTCCTTTCTCTATATAATGCAAAAACTTCATAGCTAAGGAATCAAAAGGATGCAATGTGACGACCCGCCCTTTCGACCCTCGAAAATCGACATAAATACGCCCATTGTATAACATGCCGAACGATCGAGTGTCGGAAAAACAGATTGTTGAGGGAAAAGAAAGTAGGTAGTAGAAGACGAAAACTAAACAAGAACAGAATCTCACATCGGACTGAATAACATATAATATAAATAGTTCTTTACACAAACCCAAAACTGTACTATACATATCTCATAACAAAGTACACAAATCAATAATTACCAGTCTGGACAGTTATAACACCTTGTCCTCACAATTGCTAATATCTTCAAACAAGAATACTGCAGCAGAAATAACAAATACGAGAATACGACTCGGTCTGCAGCTCGCCTCCTGAGCTCCATAGCATCCTAACCTGAACCTGTAATACTCGGTCTGACCCAAGCATTATAATAAAATAACATCCAAGTCAATCTGGAAAATCAACATGAAAAAACACACTCAATTTTAATTATTAAAGTTTTCAAAATCCTTTGAAGATCAAAGGTATCTCATAAGACCACGTCACAAATAAACACGATGGGTTTTTACCTTACGATAACCAAAACATTCATATCAAAATTATCTGATATTATAATAGTGTCTAAGCACAAATACTTATTCAAATAGCTGAAATGCTTGCATCTCACGTTCCAGCATAGTTGGGAACAATCAAAACCCTACGGCGCTTATTGGAGAATGGATTCCATCTGAATGACTAGATACTAGATTACCACCTGTCACAGTACATGTCTAGAAACACTGTACCGAGGACGACGTTGGGATCCCCTGCTACATAAGACCGGACTATCCCTGACCTATAGAGCGAATATACTATCACCCTGGGTGTTCCCACCCTTTATTGAGCTCCTTCCATAAACCATAGTAATATTATCCAAGGGTGTCTAGAAAGGTGATAAACATACCCTAAATGGGTGCTACCAACTTAGCCTTGCTGCATCCCCCCTATTTTTCAGTCATTCCCGGTTGATGAGGCTGGAGGCTACGGTTACCTTTTCAAGGAAATTTTCACTTAGAATGCTCATTGTCCTCCAATGACAATGTCTAATAGCATTCATCCATACAAGTCCATTCACGGTCCCAACAAAACTAAAGGCACTATTCCTACTACATCCAGTTTGGAATTACCCTTAGGATTAGTAGCGATAAGCCCTTGACTTCATTGCTCCATCTTCGACTCCTTGCTCTTGTCTTAATTTCAAAAACATATCGTTGGATCAAAGTTGTTTTTGGACAATAAATCCAATCTCGGTCTCTTTGAAAAAGAGTTCCCTATTCCCAGTAAACTCAATCCGAGTTCTCTAGGAAATAAACAGACGAAGATAAGATCAGAGATCATCTCCCAATCGTTAGTGGACGAATTTCCTTAAAACATCCTAGGAGAACGAACGAGTTTATACGTACAATATAGCTCCTTGAACCGTAACTGTATCATATAATCGCGTGCTTCTTCTATATATTTCCTAAGTTATATTTAGGCCCAAAATTTTGATAGTTGGTTATTTAACTACCAAACAAACAATCAATTCAACCAAAAACTTCATTTTCACTCAGAAACACCAAGTCTTATTTAAATTAAATTTTAATAAACTAAACTCTTTACCCAAAATATGTGAACTTATCTTATCGCGTTCAGTATATTCACAAATTATCCTTTCCAAAAAATTTTGAAAACCCTTTTAAAAAATGTGGAAAGTAACCCTACGGTATTAAACCATGGATCACGACTCAATGGTTACATCTCTATCTCAGAGAAATCCAAAACTTAACTGCAGGCACTCACTGCCTCCGATTTAGGCCACGTGAGTATACTATTACTTTTCGAAAACTTTATTTAAAAATTATCTCAAAATAATGCTTGTAAGCTTTTAAAATAAATTTCCAAGTAAAATATAGGCAAATATTGTAAGATAAAAGTTATTATACTAAGCCATATTAAAATTTTATAATTATCCTTTAAGACAAAAATGCTGACTAGTTCTTAGATAATAATAAATCTTTAACACTCATTATAAAGTAAATAATTACTGATAAAATATTTTTTAAACAATTTAAAATAATTAAACAACTAATTTTCCAAAATATTTTTAACAATTTTGAAGTCCAAATTAATAACTAAAAAATCTCTTTTTAAAATAAGCCAATTTCTAGATTCCAATTTTACTTCGTAAAATTTGGATATCTTACTAGAACCCAGTATAAACACTTTTATACTTGTTTTCAAATTCACTTCTGTTAACTCGCCTTTTGGCAAGGCCGTATAAATGCAGATTCAACTAAAATCGACTACTCGTTTGTCGAGACTGGAATACCATGCGTTTGAGCCAGTTGGATGGATAGACGGTCAGTCAGGGATGGATCAGTATATATGGCTTGGTCTGGATAGATCGGTAGGTGCCGCTCGGTCAAGGAAGAAAGTTCGTGCATGGCTTTGCCTAGGTGGGTCGGCAGGTGCCGCTCGGTCAAGGAAGAAAGGTCATGCATGGGTCGTCTAAGATAGTTCAGTCTGGCCTGGATCGGCTTTGGTGGTTCGGCCTCGATAGGATCAACAGTGGAATGGATTGGTCATATAGGGTCGGTCCAAGGAAGTAGGTCGGCAAGATGGTGTGGATCGGTGAATGAAGTGGATTGGTGATTGACGGTGGTTCGGCATGTTTAATTTCACCCTGGGTCGGCATCGTGAGTGGATCGTCATCACTGGGTCGGTCCAAGGGAGTAGGTCGGCATCATCACAAGATTGGGTCGACAACATGAGTGGTTCAGCATATATGTGAGTTGATTGGCATTTCTAGTGGGTCGACATCGTGAGTGGATCGACATATGTGGGTCGGTGGATGTGGTTCAGCCTGCCCGGGTCGGTCAGTTCGAGTCAACACTTGTGGGCCGAGCTTCCTTGGTTATGGGCCTGCATAAGGAAAATTGTTGAATATGCGCTTTGCGCTTATATGATTTTATTCTGATGATAATAAACATATATACATTCATTTAAATGTATTTGGTAATGTACTATTTTGTTTTTCACAGATTAAATAAATATTTGTTGAATAAAATTAAATAACACAAAATTTGAATTCAAACGAATATTTTATTCAAACTAATATTTATTACAATTTTGAATAGTACAATTTCATGCTCTCACTATACATATACAATTTTGAATACATCACGATTTTATATTTACATTAATAAACTCACTACATATCACTCACACTCGTATTTTATCTTCAACTGCATTCCAGTTTGAATCCAGCATCTGAGCAATCTGCAAAAATATACACTAACGCAGTAAAATTGAAAAAGAAATATTTTTGCAATATAAAATAAAATATGATTTTTGAAAATATGATTTGCCTCAGTTATTTGGGTTGTTCGTCATCATTTAAATTTGAATCCATCATACACGAACAACTTGTGACATATACAGTGTATCACTGTATATGCCACAAGGCCGTGCACACCGATATACACTTGATTGATTTACAGGGACAGGTGAGCACACGTCAAACCCAAATAAAAAGGCGGGTTCAACTCACGTGCAATAACATAAAAGTCACAACTCTCAGCACAAGCTCAAACCCGAGTTTTAAAACTGGATTCAACTCAGGTGCGAATCAAAAGTACACATGAATGCTATGTTCAAACATGATACAGCCTCAAACCAACATCAAAGCAAATACAACTGCAATGCAAACAATGTAAACAGTGAAGAACATGGACTGCAACATTCAAGTGAATATAGAGAACAAGCTGCATGAATACAACATGAAGCACTGCAACTCAAGGAGATAGTCGGCCAACAGTATCAAGCTCATGTATGCAACAGGTTCAAGGCCAGAATGACCATAAGAGAATGCAAACAACCAACTACCTGCAAGAGAACAAAGACCAAGTGCAACATCAGTGAAGCCAAAGCATGATACAGATGAACAAAATGACCAAGTGCAACTGGAAACAACAATGAGTGCATGCTACAACAACAAAGACCACAGCTACTACACAACACAGACAACAAGTAATACAAATGCACATATATGAAGATCAATATCAAATGAAGACTCATGAACAACCTGAACCAAACCTAGTACATCTGACTCAAACCAAATGCACCAGTGCAACAACTCGAGATTTCAATAATAGAAATACTACAGTGCGAACAAATGCAAGCAACTTGAGCTTCACAAAGTGATGTGAATACAACTCGAATGAATGCAAGTTCATATGTACAGCAACCCAACAACAAAGACAACATCTAGTCCAATGAGCAAAGACCACAAGTACAATGCAACAATGTGCACGGATCAGATACAAACCAAGATACCAGAGAACAAGATTGCCACCAACACAATATGAATGAACTCGCATCACACACACATAAATGAGAAGATCACAAAGACTTGTCACTAACTCAAATGAAAACCAAATGCACAACGTCACAGCAAACTGGCACCAACTAGAAGATCAACTCGAAGCGATTGACCACAAACAGCAATCGAGCTCGAAGTAGTGACAGTAAACAAGTCCAAGAATAACAATGCAGACGCAAATAATCAACGCAGTATAAAAATGAAAAAGTGCGTATCTTTGAAATGGTCATCACGAAATGAATCAAAGCCAAGACCGAAGCCAGCAGTAAAAATTCACGAAATCAGTATTGTCAAAGTCAATCAAGCGTTCACCGTGATAGCCAAGCAAATTGACTAAGTCACAAATCAAAACTGTGTGTGCCAAGCATCAAAAATACGAAATTGACAAAGTCAGAGATCAATCTCAGCATCAAAGTGAAATCAAACGGCCGAAGACGAATTCAAACAATTTTGATACGAACGCAAAAATAGGAATTCGAATCCTATATAAGCCCAACCATCATCGGCAATTTATTCATCGAGTTCGAGCAAGCCAAAACCAGCAAAGCAAAAGGAGTGAAGTACATACCCAAAAACGCAGAATGAACTCAATCCAAATTGAAGAGCCGAGAGAAAATCAAAGAGCATCGAAGCCTACCATCGAACTGCATCAAGCTGCGAACTTCAATTTGCACAACCCTAATTTTTGAAGCAAGGAGCAAAAGAGCCGAAGCCCTAATTTACTTACAGAGAAGAACAAGCCGCCATCTCAAAGAGGAACGAACGAAGAATAACAAAGTGGCCATTTTTCTCAAGATAAAAGGATCGGGCTGGATTGAAGTAAAAAAGGGGGCCGACCTTGTTAAAGAATAATAAAAGAGGGTTTAAGTTTTCAATTAGGCTTTATTTTTAATTTAGGGTTATTTAAGTGTTATTTGTCTTTTAATTGTTTTTTAAAATCAAATTTTGGTAAATCACCACCTAGGGTTTAGGTAGTGTCAGATTGTCTAGTTAGAATTAGTTCAGTGAGCAGGGTGTGCGAGTTTGGAGAGCTCTATAGGCGGGAGCAGAGTTTGCGAGTAAGCAAAGCTCTATAGGCGAGAGCAGAGTTTGCGAGTGAACGAAACTCTATAGGCGGGAGCAGGGTGTGCGAGTCTAGTAGAGTGTTTGTGAGCGGGAGCAAATGTTTGCGAATCTAGTAGAGTGTTTGTGAGCGGGAGCAAAAGGTTTGCGAGTCTAGTAGAGTGTTTGTAAGCGTGATACTGTTTAATTCTAATAGAAATCTGGGAATGCAGCAGTAGGCAGGGGTTGCCGAAGCTGGGTAAATTTTGTGTGTGATTTACTTTTCAGCATATTTATTTCTGCAGTTTGTTTCTGTGTTTATATCGAGAAAATTTGCTATAACCCTATTCACCCCCCCCTCTAGGGTTAATCTAGATCCTACAAGTGGTATCAGAGCCTAGTATTTTTCTTTAACTCTAGAGTCATGAATTCATCAAATAATTCTTTTTCTGAGGGGCAATCTATTGCTAGGCCACCCATGTTTAACGGGAATGATTATGCTTATTGGAAAGTTAGGATGGGTATCTATCTTAGTTCTGTTGATTATGATGTTTGGGATATTATTGAAACTGGCTATAAACCTCCCACTATAATCGTTGGTGATACCGAGATTCCTAAACATAAGGATAGGTGGGATGCTAACGATAAGGGATTGAAAACGACAAATGCCAAAGCCATAAATGCTTTGATATGTGCTCTTGATAAAAATGAATTTAATAGAATTTCTCATTGTACAACAGCACAGGAAATTTGGCACACTTTGGAGGTGACACACGAAGGAACTTCTCAAGTCAAGGAATCTCGTCTTGCCCTATTCAGCAATGAATACGAAAACTTTGTGATGGACAAAGGAGAGAGCATAAAGGATATGTTTGGATGCTTTTCAACCTTGGTATACAACGCTAGAGCGCTTGGGAAAGTATTCATTGAGGTAGAGCTTGTAAGGAAGGTGCTACGAGTTTTACCAATGAACTTTGAGGCAAAAGTCACGGCAATACAAGAATCGAAAGATCCGAGTAAGCTAAGCATGGAGGAGTTGATTGCCAACTTGATAACATATGAGGTTGAGCTAAAAGAAAAGGAAGAACGCAACAACTCCGAACCAAAGAAGAAGACGATTTCCTTAAAGAGCAAAAAAGAAAGCGATGAAGAAGGAGAAGATCCAATTGAAGAACTTGCAATGGCTGTCAATAATCTTAGAAAATGGTCGAGATTCAAAACACGCAAGAAGAAAACAAAGGGTAATAGATCAAAAGACTCTGACAATTCCGATAATGAATCAACATGCTTTAATTGCAAGAAGCCCGGACACTTCATACAAAAATGCCCACTTCTCAAAAACAACAAAGGAAAGAAAAAGAAGAAAAAGGCTTTTGCAGCGACTTGGGATGATGAAGAAGGAGAGGAAGTTTTGGATAGCAGCTCAGAGGAGGCTAACTTGTGTCTTATGGCAAAAACAGATTCAGAAGCAAGCTCCGAGGAATCTAGTGAGGCAGGTGAGTATTCCTATAGAGATCTTGTTTTTATGTGTCTTGATCTTACTAAGGTAGGGGATACTCTTGAATCTAAAATTGAAAAACTGAAATCTGATAGGAGAGAATTTGCTAGTGAAAATTTTAGGTTAAAAACTGAACTTGAAAATATTCAAAACCTAGAATGTAAAAAATGTAAGATTTCATATTCAGAATTATCAAAACTTAGGAATAACTTTGAGAATCTTGAAAAAGAAAACTTGAATCTTAAGGAAAACATTGACACTAGGAAAAAGGATTTTATAAACAGATGCACCTCACTTGTCACTGAAAACACAACATTAAAAACCAAAGTCCAAAATCTTGAGATCTCTGAATAACTTTTCAAAAGGAGAAAAATCTTTCAAAATGTTATTAGGAAATCAAATTTGTGCTAACAATAGAAAAGGACTAGGTTTTGGGAAATCAAAAAATGATGATAATGCAAAAGGTAAAAGTGTCTTTGCTCGATCTGAAATAATTGGACATCATGTTGAAAATTATAATCATAGTAACAAGAACACAAAATTTAATCAAGTCAATTTAATGTGCACAATTTGTAGAAAGTTTGGACACAATCAAATAATTGTTGGTATAGACCCAAACACGTGAAAACTATACCAATTTGGGTTCCAAAAGGCACAAATATAAAATCTTTGAAAGTCAAACAAATTTGGGTGCCAAAAGGAACATATATAAATAGTTTTGGGTCTCCACAAACATATTTCTCATGTTCTGCCACTAACAACCATGGACCTATAAAAACAAATAGGTCACAAAAATCTTTCATAGTGTAGGTGTGGTGGCAGGTTAAGGAACAACAACGGTGTTCTCTGAATTTTGGATGTTCCAGAAACACAACGGGCGACAAAGCAAAGTTCCTTAGCCTAGTATAAAGGTGACAAAATCACAATGGACAACAACGAAAAATTATCGTAAAGGTAAAACAGGTAAAGTTTGTTTTAAACGATATATTAAATGTGATAATCTGCACCGTAATATGAATTAAATCAGCCAATAATGTGATGAATGATGTCTCTAATTTTGAATTATTCTTAATTGATATTTTTTGACTTGTTCTTACTTTGATTTTTGCTTAAAAGTTGACCAACCATCATTTCATCATTGAACTTAATCTGTTTGGTCAATTTATGATGTTGATTGATTACTGTTTACTCATGCTATAAAAAGGATTTTAAGAAATTTTTGAAATTGTTGAAACTTTATGAAATTGTTGAAAATTCAAGAAATTGTTATGAAATAATAATGAAGTTTTAATGACTGTTGATAGTTGTTCATCCTATGGTTTCTAAGTTTAACACTATGATATTTGTTTGAGTGATAACATGGCTTCATTTCAAATTTCATTATGAGATAGTTTGTTGAAATCTCACAAATCTGGTCTTTGACATCCAACGAGTGAATATTGAGTGAAATTTAAATTCAGATGCAGATTACACTGGTAATATAGTTGATAGAAAAATTACTAGTGGAACGTGATTAATCTTTGAAACATTCATTTGTTGCCTCATTTTTCAAAGAAAATATCTGCATATTTTTCAATTGAAATAATCTTTCAAATAGCAGATTTTTTTTAACCCCTTCGAGAAAATCATTTTTGACCATACTTTCAGATTAGTCATTTTTATTTGATTTTAAATGACAAATTTTGACTAATTTAACTCCCTAATGATTATCGAAAAGATCAATAGTGGTTGAAAAAGTGACGAGTGTCGATATTGTCATACATTACTCAAGACAGTATATTTACAAAAATTTCTTTAGAATTTCACAACAAGAGTTATAAAAACTTTTTGTTGGAAAAAAAATCCATGATCATTTCTATTTCTATCATCTTTCTATCGACCATCACTCATCAAAATCATATATAGTGTGTAAATTTGTGGTAGTTTACAAAGGAAATTATTCGTTCTTCAATTTATTATTATAAAGGAAATTATCTGTGCTTCAATTTATTATATTCTTCAATAAAAATAAATGTCCAAAGTATTCACTCTCGTTTAAAAGTCCTCACGGTTATGCATGGGTGAATTACTTGGATTTTTGATTATGTGCTTCCATGCTCATTTAAAAGTCCTCATGGTTATGCATGTATGGAACGCATATCAAAATTAATTGATTTAATAGACAAGTTGATTCTAATCCCATTTAAAAGTCCTCACGGTTATGCGTGGTTAGAAGATACTTGAATTCTTTTTAAAAATTAAATTGGAATACTACTAATCTCATTTAAAAGTCCTAACGGTTATGCATGGTTAGTAGATATTCAAATTTTCCGAAATAAATATACCACAAATAGACAGAACTGTATGATTTTTATGATTTTATTCCCATCACTTCTGAAAGTGGAATATGCGCCTGACAAGGGTAATTATGATTTTTGTTTGAGTTTTATTGAAATTTGATATTTATATTCAATTGAGTTAAATGTTTGATTCATGTTTGTCACTTCATCCCTATTTTTATAACACTATTATTCTTTTGCTGATAACAAAAGGGGGAGAGAAAAGTTAAGATTTTGTCAAATAGAATCAAGCAAAGGTCGTTTGCATCTAGGCTCATTTATATATTTCTATTTGTATGCATATATGTAGGGGGAGTATTGTGTAGAGAGGGAGCATTCAAATAAGGGGAGCAAATTGAACGATCAAATACATTTATACATTCAAAATCTTAAATATATGTTTGTTATCATCAAAAGGGGGAGATTGTTGAATATGCGCTTTGCGCTTATATGATTTTTGTTTGATGATAATAAACATATATACATTCGTTTAAATGTATTTGGTAATGTACTATTTTGTTTTTCACAGATTAAATAAATATTTTTTGAATAAAATTAAATAACACAGAATTTGAATTCAAATGAATATTTTATTCAAACTAATATTTATTACAGTTTTGAATAGTACAATTTCATGCTCTCACTATACATATACAATTTTGAATACATCACGATTTTATATTTACATTAATAACCTCACTACATATCACTCACACTCGTATTTTATCTTCAACTGCATTCCAGTTTGAATCCAGCATCTGAGCAATCTGCAAAAATATACACTAACGCAGTAAAATTGAAAAAGAAATATTTTTGCAATATAAAATAAAATATGATTTTTGAAAATATGATTTTCCTCAGTTATTTGGGTTGTTCATCATCATTTAAATTTGAATCCATCATACACGAACAACTTGTGACATACACAGTGTATCACTGTATATGCCACAAGGCCGTGCACACCGATATACACTTGATTGATTTACAGGGACAGGTGAGCATAGGTCAAACCCAAATAAAAAGCCGGGTTCAACTCACGTGCAATAACATAAAAGTCACAACTCTCAGCACAAGGTCAAACCCGAGTTTTAAAACTGGATTCAACTCAGGTGTGAATCAAAAGTACACATGAATGCTATGTTCAAACATGACACAGCCTCAAACCAGCATCAAAGCAAATACAACTGCAATGCAAACAGTGAAGAACATGGACTGCAACATTCAAGTGAATATAGAGAACAAGCTGCATGAATACAACATGACGCACTGCAACTCAAGGAGATAGTCGACCAACAGTATCAAGCTCATGTATGCAACAGGTTCAAGGCCAGAATGACCATAAGATAATGCAAACAACCAACTACATGCAGGAGAACAAAGACCAAGTGCAGCATCAGTGAAGCCAAAGCATGATACAGATGAACAAAATGACCAAGTGCAACTGGAAACAACAATGAGTGCATGCTACAACAACAAAGACCACAGCTACTACATAACACAGACAACAAGTAATACAAATGCACATATATGAAGATCAATATCAAATGAAGACTCATGAACAACCTGAACCAAACCCAGTACATCTGACTCAAACCAAATGCACCAGTGCAACAACTCGAGATTTCAATAATAGAAATACTACAGTGCGAACAAATGCAAGCAACTTGAGCTTCAGAAAGTGATGTGAATACAACTCGAATAAATGCAAGTTCATATGTACAGCAACCCAACAACAAAGACAACAGCCAGTCCAATGAGCAAAGACCACAAGTACAATGGAACAATGTGCACAGATCAGATACAAACCAAGATACCAGAGAACAAGATTGCCACCAACACAATATGAATGAACTCGCAGCAGACACACATAAATGAGAAGATCACAAAGACTTGTCACTAACACAAATGAAAACCAAATGCACAATGTCACAGCAAACTGCCACCAACTAGAAGATCAACTCGAAGTGATTGACCACAAACCGCAATCGAGCTCGAAGTAGTGACAGTAAACAAGTCCAAGAATAACAATGCAGACGCAAATAATCAACGCAGTATAAAAATGAAAAAGTGCGTATCTTTGAAATGGTCATCACGAAATGAATCAAAGCCAAGACCGAAGCCAGCAGTAAAAATTCACGAAATCAGTATTGTCAAAGTCCATCAAGCGTTCACCGTGATAGCCAAGCAAATTGACCAAGTCACAAATCAAAACCGTGTGTGCCAAGCATCAAAAATACGAAATTGACAAAGTCAAAGATCAATCTCAGCATCAAAGTGAAATCAAACGGCCGAAGACGAATTCAAACAATTTTGATACGAACGCAAAAATAGGAATTCGAATCCTATATAAGCCCAATCATCATCGGCAATTTATTCATCGAGTTCGAGCAAGCCAAAACCAGCAAAGCAAAAGGAGTGAAGTAAATACCGAAAAACGCAGAACGAACTCGATCCAAATTGAAGTGCCGAGAGCAAATCAAAGAGCATCGAAGCCTACCATCGAACTGTATCAAGCGGCGAACTTCAATTTGCACAACTCTAATTTTGGAAGCAAGGAGCAAAAGAGCTGAAGCCCTAATTTAGTTACAGAGAAGAACAAGCCGCCATCTCAAAGAGGAACGAACGAAGAATAACAAAGCGGCCATTTTTCTCAAGATAAAAGGATCCGGCTGGATTGAAGTAAAAAAGGGGGCCGGCCTTATTAAAGAATAATAAAAGAGGGTTTAAGTTTTCAATTAGGCTTTATTTTTAATTTAGGGTTATTTAAGTGTTATTTGTCTTTTAATTATTTTTTTAAATCAAATCTTGGTAAATCACCATCTAGGGTTTAGGTAGTGTCAGATTGTCTAGTTAGAATTAGTTCAGTGAGCAGGGTGTGGGAGTTTGCAGAGCTCTATAGGCGGGAGCAGAGTTTGCGAGTAAGCAAAGCTCTATTGGCGGGAGCAGAGTTTGCGAGTAAACGAAACTCTGTAGGCGGGAGCAGGGTGTGCGAGTCTAGTAGAGTGTTTGTGAGCGGGAGCAAATGTTTGCGAGTCTAGTAGAGTGTTTGTGAGCGGGAGCAAAAGGTTTGCGAGTCTAGTAGAGTGTTTGTAAGCGTGATACTGTTTAATTCTAATAGAAATCTGGGAATGCAGCAGTAGGCAGGGGTTGTCGAAGCTGGGTAAATTTTGTATGTGATTTACTTTTCAGCATATTTATTTCTGCAGTTTGTTTCTGTGTTTATATCGAGAAAATTTGTTATACCCTATTCAACCCCCCTCTAGGGTTAATCTAGATCCTACAAAACTAGCCTATCTTCGTTTATAAATACAGCATGAGGGGCTTTAGAAAAGGGGATCTTCATTTTGCTTCCCTTCTTCTTCCTTATTAAGGCAACTCTACCATTGTTGCTTTAAAAACTTTGGATTGTAATTATAATTGATTCGGTATCAATAGAAATGAAATGTCTAGAGTGGACATAGGCCGGAGTTAGCTGAACCACTATAAATCATGTGTTATTATTGCTTAATTTTTAATTTTTACTGTTTTTTATATTTATACTCTCTACATACATTCTATCTGTGATGAGTGACTGTGATTGGGTGCCTTTATTTACGTTTGGGTGTTGTTGATCAATTTTGGCGCTAACAACTTTTATCCTTCAAAATATTTTAAATCTTGATTTTAGAAATTTTTTTTAAACAAGTATCATTTAAGGATTTATTATTTAAAAATCCTTTTATATATTTTTATTCCCAAAATCTATGTTCACCATAATCCGAAATAATTACATTATAATTTCAAAACCATTTACTTTAGCTAACAGATTTACCCAAACTCTATATAAAAATTTTACTTCAAAATCCCCATTTATAATTCTTTACCAAATTAAACCATATTTTTATTGGTATTTAAAAGTACCAAAACCCAGGTTAACGGTCATAACGTCCAATCAATTTAAATCACATAATAACATGTAGCAAATTATTCCACAAAAACATATATCACTATATACGCAATTCAACTCAACATTTTTGAGGAATTCAGTTGGATCACTCCAACATGTTTCCCTACGTCCACAGATGTTAGCACAACATAAAATACCAATTCCGCTTCGAAGTGGAATATCGCGGTATATGGGGTCATCCGCAATTATATAGGGTGCATAGGGTCTCATCCGCTATACATGAGCGGGAATATAAATCACTCCAATATTTATACTACTATATATAGTATCACACTCAACCGATAAAAATGCATCAGTTTAACCAATCAATCATTTACTAATTTTAACCATTTAAAAATTAACACCAATAGTCCAAAATTGAGTGAGATTAACTCACCTTGATTTTTACGTTTCCAATGTTCCAATTTTAAATTAAATCGAATAGCGTTCGATTTAACCTAAAATTTATGCTAGCCCTAATCGCCTCCAAATCGGCATCACAGTGTAGTGCTCGTCGTTGTGATTTCGGCGCCTCTTGTTTCGTTTGAATTCGACCTCGTATGGAGAAGATATGCATTATTAAAGACTGAATATAATTTATATAAATTAATTTCTTTTTTTTGCTTGGAAAAATCTGGCAGTCAATTATGGTTCACGAGATCAAGGCCGCCGATTAACTCCTTCTTCCACGTGATTTAGGCACCCACGAATCCACCACAATCTTCGATCAACTACTAGATGCGATGCCCTATAACCCGATCGAGCAACGCCAAGTCCAAGAGCAAGTCACCACGCACCCACGGCCCACGCATGCAATCCCCTAGCACCGCCAACGCCTTGCAAATTGCCGTCAAAGGAACCATGAATGCGAGCCAGGATTGGCTTTCTCGGTGAACTAAAAATGATCTCGACCGTTGATATCGTAGAGCTCGTCGAGCTCTACAATATTGCTTTAGAAGTTGAAGCCTAATTGTTGATGGACGGAGAGAAATCGAGGGGGAAAGTCGAGAGCTTTTCGGCCATTGAAGATAAAGCGGCAGCTACGTTAGTTATGAAACTAGGGTTTCTGTTCATGCGTGTATATAAACACGTGCATGAATTATTTTAATATTATTTCCAATTTTAACATGCTTTTTCAAACGAACTCCAAACAAGACATGCCGCCCAATGTTTATAACGTTCTACCCCTATTCTAAACACAATGGAACATGTTTTGGGCCGTAATTCGATCGTATGTGGAAGATAGCTTTTTGAATCGAATTAAAATATTAAATTTTCGATATTTATCTCAACGCGTTTCTATCCGATACGACCAAATAGTAACTCCAAAAGGTACAAAATTTGAAATCCGATAATAATACACTATTTCAGAACCAATGGAACTGGTTTCACCGAATTCCGATACTATGCCCCTGAAGGCTATTTTAACTCTTCAATTAAATCGAGCGATTTTCATAATCGTCGAAATTGTTTAAATTTTCGATTTTTGAAACTTACTAACTCCTTTATAAATCACATAGAAATCATTCTGATTTATATTAAATCAAAATTCAATTATTTACACTGTTTCTATATATACACAAACACACACACACACACACACACACACACACATATATATATATATTAATTTCACTATTAAATTAATATATAAATTTCCAATCTTAAATTTATCGATTTTTATTTCATCCAAAAGTCCAATATTATAATTCAAATCCAAATAGGATTAAATAAATTTTATCATCATTTTCATAAATGTTCATTTCCAGATTCACCTATTGTTCCCAATTCAAAATATTAATTTTATTTTTACCAAATAATATAAATCGATATATTTGAAACTTTATACCATTTCATTGATTATTCTATATTCAAAATCAATTGATAATTCAAATTCAAAATTTAAAGTAAATTGAATTTTCAAAATCAAATGACCTAAAATTTCTGGTCGTTTCATTCCTTCCACCTTATAAAATTTCGTCCTCGAAATTGCTAAGGTAGGAAAAATGCTTCCAAACCCATTAATTTATCTAAAACCGACTCAATTAAAATCCAGCATTCACTTCTTTAAACCCTTTTAGTTTTTCCCAAAACAATTTGTTTTAATTCCTAACTCAAAAACCTTTTATTTCAACTTCAATTCAAAAACCAACTTTTCCTAGTTAACAAAAATTTTCAAAAATTTTCAAATTTTTTCTAACACCTTAAATTTTTGAAATTTTTTGACAGCATCTCCTTTGTACAGAGAGCCTTTTACAATATCACAAGAGAGATAAAAATATATACATCGACCCACATGGTCGGAAAGAAAAATCTATTACAATATACTATCATTTCTTTATTTTATTACGTAGGCGTACCTCATATTAGCGTTATTAAGCGAGCGGCTTATTTTATATGCATTTACGCAACCAAAATCTATCCAATTGCCTCTTGCACCTGTGCTTACTCAAAATAAGCACATATGTTTCATAAATATGAAATTTTGTAACATTTCATTCCTTTAACTAGCTAAACACACAAATTTCCTAACCCAAACACGCCAATCGTATATTACAAACAATTATAAGGTTCCAACACTAATTTTATTCCTTCCATTGGACCCCACATCAGTTCATTCAATTTGAAATGATTTACACCCAAATTCATTACATTCAATTTATATTTACAACAACCAAACTCATATTCGCTCCAATATGATTTGTATGTGCTTTACTAACATAAGTTTACCCTATTCAATTTCAAATTGGTTCACAATCAATTTCGTTTGCATTCCATTTATATTTACTTCCATTATATGCAAATCCATTTTACCAATCTTCAATTTATTCCCTTTTTAGATTGACTTTAACCAATTTATCCGATTTCCATTTGATTCTCATTTATGCCATTCACTAACCCTTGTTTGCTTTATTTTACATTAACCACATTCCAATCCATGTTAAATTAATTTATGAATCCATTTCATAAATAATCACTTAAGTTAAGTTTCCATTGCAACCAAATTTTAAATTGTTTTGAATTGATTCTTGTTCAATTTTATTCGCTTGCATTTACTCAGTACATCCATTAATACTATTACCTTGAAATCATCCCTGTAAATCAACTCTCGAACAATTTATTACAGCTTACATGGCTCCTGCACTTACATTTCTATTAACTTTACTCCCCACTTATATTACCTCTTTTCCATTCACTTTCATTAAATTCACATAGTGCTATTCACTTTATTTTATAGTGAACGACATTTCATTTCAAGCAAATTTATTGTAAACCATTTAACAAATCATTTCTAAGGTTTATTATAGACATTCCATATCACTGCTTAAGTTATACTTAGCTTTAAAACTTAAGTTCATACCCAATTTTGTCTAACCCATATTCCAAAATTATATTAAATTCAGTTCTTATTATCCAATACTTAACCTTTCTACTTGGTTATACCCTTTCACTTTTCCAGTTTAATAAGTTATACAACTTACCTGCTCACAATTTCTTAAATTATCACTTAAGTCTTACATACATTTAATATTTATAACACAAATTTATACAAACACTTCACAATTCACATTTATATTCAATTCAATTAAATTTTATTTAACTTATCTTAGGTTAAATTCCAACATATCTTGTTCACTTTAGTTTGCTCAAGTTAAATTTTAATTCCAGGATTAGAATTCACATTTTCCTTTCTTATCTATGTCAATTTCAAATTATAAATTCAATAACTGATTTCATTCTGACTTCACAAATCATTTAAATGGATATCCCAGAATTCAATTACCCAGTTTTATTTTTAAATCATTTTGAAATCATAAATATACATATATCACTTTGGTATATCAAATCATACCCTTGAAATCTCAAAACCACTTGGTTTTTCTTAAACAATTCCCCTTTGGAAATTTGTAAAACAAAACTTGTTTATCAAACAAGCCCAAAACAAATAATCATACTCAATCACCACGATAGCAATCCATCACTAAGAAACTCGAATATGAATACTGATGATGTGGCCATCATCACCAGGATTATTTTCTAGTGACTGAAGTGAGTTCAGTGCTTCCTTACTTCTAAAATTCATTTTAAAACAATTACTTTTCATGAACCTATCAAATAATACTCCATTTTTCCTCACAAACCATTTTGGAAAACTCTTCCAAAATTCTTAAGATTTTAAAATTCCTAAACATTTAGTTCAAGTTCATTTAAAACATTTTTCCAAAATTTCAGGGTTTTAAATTCTGGTTTAAATCAAATTTTAGTTATACTCTTTTGTATAGATCATAATTATACAATTTTCTATTTGGTTATATATAAACTTTTCAAATTTTATCATCTTATTTTAATTATAATATTAATAATCTAACATCCAATTATATATAATAATTTTAGAAAATTACTTCTTTTATAGCAAAATATAATTTTGGATGAAAATATTTCATTTACCCACTTTTTAACAATACTATGTCGCTTTACCTTGTTTAAGAGTTTAGAAACCCCTATCGATGCGGTTGTACTTCCCGTACCGACAAAAATTCATAAACACTCAACCGATAAGTCAAAACAATATAAAAACATTTTATATTCACTAACAATTACGTGCTCATATCTATTAATACACTCAACTCATTATAGAGTACTTCTGACTCTATCTTTAATGAGGTATCCCTACCAAAGCCTAGGTATATCGCCAAGCTAAGCTCTGATACCAACTGTGACAACCCGTCCTTTTGACCCACGAAAATCAGCATAAATACGCCCATTGTTTAACATGTCGAACGATCGAGTGCCGGAAAAACAAATTGTCAAGGGAAAAGAAAGTAAGTAGAAGAAGAAGACAGCTAAAAAAACAGAATCTCACAGCGGACTGGATAACATATAATATAAATAGTTCTTTACACAAACCCAAAACTATACTATACATATCTCACATAAGAGTACACTAATCAATAATTACCAGGCTGGACAGTTATAACACCATGTACTCACAATTGCTTATATTTTCAAACAAGAACACCACAATGGAAATAACAAAAACAAGAATACGTCTCGGTCTCCAGCTCGCCACCTGAGTTCCATAGCATCCTAACCTGAACCTGTAATACTCGGTCTGACCCAAGAATTATAATAAAATAACTTCCGAGTCAGTCTGGGAAACCAGTGTGAGAAATCACACTCAATTTGAATTATTAAAGTTTTCGAAATCCTTTGAAAATCAAAGGTATCTCGTAAGACCACGTCATAAATAAACACGATGGGTTTTTACCTTACGATAACCAAAACATTTCATATCAAAATCATCTGATATTATAATAGTGTCTAAGCACAAATACTTATTCAAATAACTGAAATGCTTGCATCTCACGTTCCAGCATAGTTGGGCACAATCAAAACCGTACCGCGCTTATTGGAGAATGGATTCCATCTGAATGATTAGGTACTGGGGTACCACCGGTCACAGTACATGCCTAGAAATACTGTACCGAGGACCATGCCAGAATCCCTTGTTAAACCAGACCGGACTATCCCTGGCCTGGATAGAACGAATATGCTACCACCCCGGGTGTTCCCACCCTTTATCGAGCTCCTTCCATAAACCGTGGTAATAATACCGAGGCTATCTAGAAAGATGATAAACATAACCCAATTGGGTGCTGCCCACTTAGCCTTGTTGCATCCCCTCTGCTTTTCAGTCATTCTCGAGTGATGAGGCTAGAGGCTACGGTTACCTTTTCAAGAAAATTTTCACTTAGAATGCTCATTGTCCTCCGATGACAATGCTCTGATAGCATTCATATATACAAGTCCGTTACCGGTCCAAACAGAACCGAAGGCACTATTCCTACTACATCCATTTTGGAATCATCCTCAAGATTAGTAGCGATTAGCCCTTGCACTTCACTTCTCCATCTTAGACTCCATGCTCTCATCTTCATTTAAAAAATGTTCTCTTTGGATCGAAGTGGTTTTCGGATAACAAATCCGATCCCGGTCTCTTTGGTACAACATTCGCTATTTTCGGTAAACTCAACCCCGTTTCTCAAGGAAATAAATAGAAAAAGATAAAATCGGAGATCATCTCCTAACCGTTAGTGGATGGATTTTCTTAAAAACGTTCTAGAAGAACGAACGAGTCTATGCGTACAGTATAGCACCTCGAACGATAATTGTACCATATAATCTCGTGCTTCTTCTAGATATTTCTGAAGTTATATTTAGGTCCATATTTTTGATAGCCGGTTATTTAACTATCAAATAAACAATCGATTCAACCAAAAACTTCATTTTCACTGATAAACACCAAGTCTTATTTGAGTCAAATTTTAATAAATTAAAACTCTTTATCCAAAATATGTGAACTTATTTTATCACATTCAATATATTCACAAATTATTCTTTCCAAAAATATTTGAAAACCCTTTTAAAAAATATATGTGGAAAGTAATACTACGGTATCAAACCATGGATCATAGCTCAATGGTTACGTCTCTACCCTAAAAAAATCCAAAACTTAACTGCAGGCACTCACTGCCTTTGGTTTACGCCACGCGATTATACCATTACTTTCTGAAATCTTTATTTAAAAATTATCTCAAAATAATTCTTGTAAGCTTTCAAAATATATTTCCAAGTTAACTCTAGGCAAATATGCTAAAATAAAAGTTATTATGCAAAGCCATATAATTTTTTTATAATTATCCTTCAAGACAAAAATGCTGACTAGTTCTTAGATAATAATAAATCGTTAACACTCATTATAAAGTAACTAATTACTGATAAATTATGTTTTAAACAATTTGAAATAATTAAACAACTAATATTCCAGAATATTTTTAACACTTTTGAAGTTACCAAATTAATAATTAAAAATTTTCTTTTTAAAACAAGCCAATTTCTCGATTCCAATTTCACTTCGTAAAAGTTGGAAATCTTACTTGAATCCATTATAACCACTTTTATACTTATTTCCAAATTCACTTCTATCCTTCCAAATATTTTAAATCTTTTTTTGAGAAAAATGTGCGATCCTCTAGCAATAGAGGAGAGCACACATGAAACTATATATAACACATAACAAGGTGCTACCAAATGTCTGGCAGGTACAAATCTAAGTACAAATATCAAAGGAAAAAACACAGGTACCCCTATAATGAGCTCCGGTAAGGCCACCGCCCATTACACCCTAATATTGAGCTTCAACATGGCCACCACCCGATAGTAAGGTGTTGGAAGTACCTGAAAAATTGGATAGAATCAAAAGCCAAAGATATTGAAAGCCATCACCATCTAGTAAGGAAATTCTATGATGCCGCCTCAGAAGGAATAAGCCTGTGGCTAATCTGGAGTAGAATGACTAATGGTCCAAAAAGTAAAACTCCACTCTAAAGACTCGGTATAGCTGGAAGAAGCGCCTGGTTGAGGTGTGAATCCTCCTGAAGATAAAACACCTAAGTGAAGCTGAAGATGTACTGAGAAGAAACCCTCATCGCAATTGGTAATCTTGGAAATGGCAATCCTGTGTACCTGTAAAGTGACACTAACATCTTATCTATCCTAGACCTGTAACTGAAAATTAACTAGGAAAATAGTTAGAATGGTTCATATATATGTATATAAATAAAATTTATGCACATATATGTGTAAATAAAATCTAATGGGACATAATAAAGCAAAGATAAACTAGTACAAAAACTAAAAGCTCTAAAAAGTAAGGGTAATATGATCCATACTGAAGAAAATTAAAGAACTATAAACAAGTACAATAATAACTAAAACAAAATCAAAGACATTTCTAGAATTATTTTTGTGGACCTATAATCAAAAGCAAATTGTGGTACACAGTAGGATCATCATTTAAATTTCAAAAAATATTAATACTACTACTATTAGTGTCAAAAATATTATTGTTATGTTTGAATATATTAATATTATTACTAACCTTGTTAAGATATTCCTTTAAAAGATTATTTTAGATAATTTATATTTAGGATTAGAGATCCAATTAAAAATAAAATGAAATTAAAAAAAATCAATTTATTGAAGTGATTATTGTTATCATTTTATTGGTATTTAAAAGCATTTTTTCAAACTTTACAAAATATTTTAGAACTTTTTTTTATTTAAACAAGTACCTATTGAGACTTGGTTTTGATTCATGACACGAAGCTATCACTATGACATACAGATTTGACGACTACTACGACAAAAAGAGACAAGGATACGAGACTTTAAAACCGGTGCATTAATTATAGTATTTTGTTTTTAAATCTTAGGTCAATATTGTTAAAATCTCTCCTCGATTACGTATACATTAGCTTATATCTTTAATCATTATATTTCCCAAATATTTTATACATATATATAAGCATACAATTAAATTATAAAAGTGTTTTATAGTTATAGAAATTAATATACCTATGTAAACTGTGCATATTGCACAAATTTTACCAGGTCAGTCGACTAACCCAGAGGTCTAGTCGACTGACACTGGAAATTTTGTGTAGCATGCACAGGTACATGGATATAAGAATTTATTTTTAAAAATTATTTTGAATATTCAGTCGACTGACCCAGAGGCTCAGTTGGCTGAATTTCTGTAACAGCCACTTTTCGAAAAGACATGACTTTTGTGAAGAGTTGCGAACCTCTAACGAAAAGATTCGGACGCAACATGTGACGACCCGCCCTTCTACTACCAGAAAGACGTATCATCTTTAAGAAAGAAAGGGACAGAAATAGAAAAGAATAGAAAAGAAAGAACAACAACATCAAAATCTCATAGCGGAACGGAACAAAATATAATATATCACATAACGTTACATAGTTTTACATATATCAGAGTTATACAATATCAATACACATGACAGTCCTATATACATCTGACAATACATACATCAGAGATACAACATACAGCGGAACTAGGTAGATATATAGATACGTCTGGGACTTGCTCCAAGCTCCTCCAGAAATCAAAATCCAAACCTATCACTTGGTTACTCATAAAAATTTGAATACCCAAGAGTTTATGAAAAACAAAATATAAACTCCGGGTCAGACATGGGTCTGGTATGAGTAAACGGTTTAAAGTTGTTTAACTTTGAAAAAAAACATTTGAAAGTAAAGGTATCACGTAAGACTCCCCACAAATAAATACGGGTAAGTTTTTACCTTACGCTAACCAAAACATTTTATAGGAAATCTAGTGATATTATAATAGTGTCTAGGGTTTTCAAGTAAAATACAGAAATAGCTGAAATGCTTACATCTCACATCCCAACATAGTTGGGCACAATCAAAACGTACGGCGCTATTGGAGATTGGATTCCATACAATGGCAGGGCTATTGGGGTACCGCCCATCACAGTACGTGGCCTAGATCACCATACCGAGGAGCCACCCTAACTCCCCTGCAACACAAGGCCGGAACCATTCCTTACTAAACAGTCCCGAATAAGATAACCCCGCAGTTGGTGCGCATATCCAACTTCCCACACAGCCGAAATAAAAAGGGACATCTAGACAGGGGTATATCTCGTCCTGCTTGGGCATGACCCACCTAACCTTGCTGCATCTCCCCTGTTTTAGCCATTACCGGTTGATGAGGCTTGAGGCTGTGATTACCTTTATAGAACATATCTCTTAGAATGCTCATCGTCCGCCTGGCGATGTGCTGAAAGCATTCAATCCTTACAAGTTCGTTCCGGGTTCGAACGAAACCGAAGGCATTATTTCGTTACACTCATTTTAGAATCACCCTTAGAGTCAACGACAATAACCCTTGCATTCTAAAGCACCATCTTGATCTTCACTTGAGAATTTACGACCTCACGTTTAATTTGGATTGATGTGGTTTTCGGATAATCATAAATGACATCCGATCCCAGTCTCATCGAAATCCAAACGCCATTTTAGACTCTAAGTTGTCTAATTAACTTAAACCGTTTAAATTCAACACTTTAAATTCACATAGCATTTATCACAGATAAATCATACACATTCATCATGGATATATCAAGAGCATATTATAGAACATCACAGAATATCACCACATAAACATCACAAATCAGATATTCTACATACACAACAATCCATAAGCAATTAACTTTGATTCTTATCGTAATTAATTTAATTTAAATTAATTACTCGAGAATTAATCACATAACCCTGTTTAATTTATCACTAATTATTAATTAATTACTTATTCCACTTTAAATTAGTTAATTAATAAATCATTTCTTAATCAGTTATTAAGTCTTAATTACTTAATTATTTTATTTCACATTATTTAATTAATTACTTCCTAATCAATTTATTTAACCTTAATTAATTATTAATTAATCATTAATTAATAACCTTAATTATTAATAAATAAAACTTAATTACCCATTTATTTACTGCTAATTACTTAACTAATCATTATTAATTCTAAATTAAATTACATGATTAATTCAATAATTAACTTAAGTAGTTAATTAAAATTTTATTAATCACTTAATCATTAATCCATCTAACTCTAAACACCATTATAAAGTAATCGGTCTTAATTACTTTCCAAAATAAATATTAGTTAGTCATCTTAATTAACATTTTGAAGTTCTTCTTGAAAACCTTGAAAATCAAATTATTATTAATTATAAACTTAAATGTTAATAAACTTTTTACTTAACTTAAAGTAATTACTTAATTAAGATAATAATTAAGTGTTAAAACATTATTTAGGTCTTAAATAAAATAATGAAGACTTGTATTACATTTTTAACTCAAACAGTTAAACCTTTATCAAGTTACGGTATCTAAACTTGGTTGAGAACACTTTACTTAACTTTAACATTTTTCTTTAATACTGCAGTTTGAAACTACAGACCCGAGACTTTCCCAGTGTTCACTCGAATGCTACTTCGAGTTACCCGGCCTAATCACCGAGCCAATCCCTGTAACCCTTCTTCTTCCTTTTTTTTCCAGTAAACCTAAGTTTTAACTAAGTATATATCAACGCATCAGGCTACTCACTCTCGAACTCAACAAAAACCTAAAGCAACCACTAGTTAAACTCGAGAATGACTTGAGATGCCAAGCATCAAAGACACTGACACGAACTCCACCGCTGTACACATGCACGGCGGC
Organism: Allium cepa; assembly: GCA_030765085.1. Classification (NCBI taxonomy): domain Eukaryota; kingdom Viridiplantae; phylum Streptophyta; class Magnoliopsida; order Asparagales; family Amaryllidaceae; genus Allium; species Allium cepa. Next base: position 380,879,414 of record CM060944.1, on the reverse strand, counting down.
GTCACCCAGTTCCGGCCAACACCAACGCTGCAGGCGAATCACAAAACACCCACACGCTCAAAATCCAAACCCAATTCGTCATCAAATGTTCGAAATCGAAAATTTGCCATCTGCTTGAAAAACTATAACTCGACCATCAACTAAAACACTTCGCCACCGTCACTCATGCCACCGAGGTCGCTGAAACTTCGCCCACACGACGACATCACTCCAAGCAACCTTCCACCAAAATTTTGTTCAACTCGGTCGCATAATGATGTCGAACTCACCATGCTTATAGACAAGTTCTAAAGCTCAATAAAAACCCTAAATCGATCTTGTTTCAAAAATTTACTCATTAGAAAATTCTTCTGATAATTTTTACGAAATCACAGGTACTTAAACTTGCTTCTATCCGAATTTCAACCTTTTACATTGATTCAATTTCCTGGAATTGGTGGAAATGCACTTTTATTTCAAAATTCGAACTGCTCATGAAATACCAATCAAAAAATCTTCATTTTTATATAAAAAAATCGTAAATTTCAGTAGGAATTCAAGATATAAACTTGATTTAGCATTTTATGACATTAAATTTTATCAAAGAAATATTGATGTACCTGCAGAATCAAGTTACAGAGGTGTATACTTACAATCCTAGTTTAATTAGCTTTTAAAAAACTAAATTTAGTTTTAAACTTAATATCTTAGTTGAAACTTACATATTATCAACCTTTTGATGAAGATAAATTTAGTTTTGAAACAAATATGCACTATATCAAATACAGGGAAGCATATTATATCACAAATTCATATGCAAACTGAAATATACAACCAGATCATCAAAATCTTGAACTGTTTTTAATCAAACTTAAAGCTTTTAAAAATATGTTTACTCACCAGCAAGATTTTATTGAACATAGCATACTTGATGTTATGAAACCCGAAGATTTGAAACTGTCTTTGTCCTCTGTTCTATTTTTGTTTTTAATAAAAATTTGAGTTTTGCTTCTTCTTTTTCCTTCTTGTTTCTCTCAAGTTTTTTCTAGGTTTTGCTGAACGGACAAAAAAGGTGATGTACACACAAATATATAAGATATCAAGATGTACAAGTGAAGGTGGTAACTGGTCAGCTTCATCCTTTGTGAACAGGTTTTCAAAATATTTTGAAATGACAAAATTGTTGGCTGAGAAGATATTAATTAAATGTTTAGGTTTCCTATTGTGTTTACATACTATAATTATGTTGTTCTCTGTGTGTAGATATTTTGTATGTAAAAGTACTCTTGCAGGAAACAAAGCTTGCTAATGAAGATATTGTTTTATCAACTACTAGCTGTCACAATTCAAATTTATATGTTTTTGTCAAGTTTATTTTATACTCCAGCTTGTACTCCATATACATGTGTTTGTCAGGTCTTATTCTCTTGCTTTAATTTATACTATTTACAAATGTTAAAGTTATGTTGTGAATACACTTGTGTTTTTATACTTTGTTCTTACCAATTTTAAATCTATGTTGTATGCTTGCTTATTTTAGCTTTATACATTTGTGCTTTAAATTTTAGTTTATGTTGTATGTTTACCAAAATTATTTAACCCTTGTTTCCTTTTATTTTTATTTCTAACTATCAATATTTAAGTTATATTCAATATGGTTTACTTACTTATATTTATATTTATTTCTATTTGTATTTTAACTATCAATATTTAAATTATGTTCTTATGGTTTACTTATTTTTATGTTGGTAGAATTTGATTTTCATTTCAAACATTATCATCCACATCTATATATTTAATTATCACATGTTAACAAGACAGAGTATTTAATTCAATTATATAAGACAATTTTGTTGTAAATATTATTGAGATATTTTATTCTAAATATTTTTAAGAGATTTATTTTAAACTTTCAAATCAATTTCCTTTTCAAAATACAAATTTATATAAACAAATGGCAATTATTTCTAAAAGATTTATCCATTTTAAAATGATTAGTTCACTCTTTATTTAATTAGATTAAATATTTATTAAAATAATGGGGCGAAAATCCAGGGTCGTTACACAACACTTCAATCGAAGCTCTTCACCAACAGTCGCTGCTTTCTAACCTTAATAAATACAAATTCCAATTTGATTCCAAATCACTTAATCACAGTCGAATTCTCTTATCTTTCTGATCTATTTCTTTGGAATCTATTTGCTATCATACTTTCAACTATTCTGCAATACTAAACCTTTCTATTCTTTATGTACTTCAAATATATATATATATATATATATATTTATATTTATAATCGAGGAGAAGATTATAGAAAGGGTGTACTACAAGTGAAAAATCCGTGTTATCAGAACACACATAAGTCAAAACTGTTTTGTGTATTTGTTGAAGTCCTGTTCTGCTACTCAGGCGAGTGAAGTCCTCTTCAGCTGTTAAGGCAAAATCTTATTTTGCTGCTTAGGTCCCTGTAAGGCTGCTCAAGGGTGTATAGACCTGTTCCTCCGAGTTAAGTGAGGGTTGTTGTTTTAGTGAAATTCCAGAAGGAGTTTAGGACTGGACGTAGGACGGTGCTCCGAACCAGTATAAAAATTTCTGGTGTCATTTTACTAAACTGCTTTTTATTCTGCACTATTTACAGTATTATTATCATCACTATACTCTGTATTATCATATATCCATATTACACGATCCATAGCACACTTTCATTTGGTATTAGAGCCTGGGATTCTATCGATCGTCACAACATCATACAATAATGACCAGAAAATGATCCAGTCGAAATATAATAGGCAAAATCTCGGTCAAAGCCACCAGTCAGGACTACAAAAAGGCACTTTCTGATTTACAAATTTCAGTAAAAGATAATAATGAATTAGTTAGTATAATCAATAAGATTTCAAAGCTTAATTTTATTATTTTAGAAAAGATGAAATCTGTTGAACTTGAAAATGAGAAATTGAAAAATGAGAAGTTAGATTTAGAAAATCAACTTGGTGTTTTAAAGAACAATTTTGAGGCTCTTACAGATTTTCTAGATGAAAAAAACACTATATTTGAAAAAAAAAGAAATTTTCAAAAGAAATTTTTGATTTGAAAAGACAAAATGATTTGTTACAATCCTCTTTAGATAATTCGGAATCTCAAAATTTCCTTCTCAAAAATGAGAACGGTACGTTAAAAAACGAGAATTCTGAATTAAATGAGAAAATTTATATTTTAAAAAATAATAATATTTCTTTTGAAAATAATAATTTTGACTTTAAAGCTAAATTTGATAAACTTAATACTGAAATCACAAAATTTAATAAAGATCAAAATGATTTAAACATGATTTTATCCAGTTCAAGATCTTTACATGATAAAAGTGGTTTAGGATATAATAAAACTGATCGTAGAAATAGCACAAGATACGCTTTCATGTATACTAAATATGTTAGTGCTAGTACTAGATTACGGGTAAAGTCTAAATAAAAATTTTCTAGAAATTCAAATACTACTATGACCAATAATGTTTATAATTTCTTTAGAAGTACAAAATCATCAATGAGAAATATGAATAAAAATTATCTAAATATTTGGGTTCCTCTTAATGGGAAAAATAGAGAAAAATATATTGATTATTATTTTGATATGGTAGTTAATAATGAAAATTATATGTTTAAAGGTTCAACTGCACCCAAATGGGTATGGTTTCCTAAAAATTAGGAAATTATAAGAACCTTGGGTATCACATGCTTTAAATGTTAATTTTTTTCTGATACCTTATATTATAAGTAGTAGTCATTTTGTTCTATATTGTTCATGTTCTTTATTCCTTTTGGTCGATGACAAAGGGAGAGAAATATTATTACTAACGTTAAGAATGCAGGATATAGAGCGTCAAAGATTCAAGGGGAGTAAGTATTAATATTATATATACAGTCGAAATCTATATCTATTTACAGGTTGTCATCAATCAAAAAGGGGGAGAATGTTGAGACTTGGTTTTGACTCATGAAACGAAGCTATCACTACGATATATAGGTTTGACAACTGCTATGACGAAAAGAGACAAGGAGACGAGACTTTAAAACCGGTGCATTAACTATAGTATTTTATTTTTAAGTCTTAGGTCAATTTTGTTAAAATCTCTCCTCGATTACGTATATATTAGCTTATATATTTAATCATTATATTTACCAAATATTTTATACATATATATAAGCATACAATTAAGTTGTAAAAGTGTTTTAAAGTTATAGAAATTAATATACCTATGTAAACTGTGCATATTGCACAAATTTAACCAGGTCAGTCGACTGACCCAGAGGTCTAGTCGACTGACACTGGAAATTTTGTGCAGCATGCACAGATACATGGATATACGAATTTATATTTAAAAATTATTTTGAATATTCATTCGACTGACCTAGAGGCTCAGTTGACTAAATTTCTATAACAGCCACTTTTCTAAAAGACACGACTTTTGTGAAGAGTAGCGAACCTCTAACGAAAAGATTCTAACGCAACACTTCAGTCGAAACTCTTCACCAACAGTCGCTGCTTTCTAACCTTTATAAATACAAACTCTAACTTGATTTCAAATCACTTAATCACAATCGAATTCTCTTATCTTTCTGATCTATTTCTTTGGAATCCATTTGCTATCATACTTTCAATTATTCTTCAATACTAAACCTTTCTATTCTTCATATACATCAAATATATATATATATATATATATATATATATATATATATATATATATATATATATATACTCGAGGAGAAGATTATAGGAAGGGTGTACTACAAGTGACAAATCTGTGTTATCAGAACATACATAAGTCAAAACTATTTTTTGTATTTGTTGAAGTCCTGTTCTGCTGCTCAAGCGAGTGAAGTCCTCTTCGGCTGTTGAGGCGAAATCATGTTCTACTGCTCAAGTCCCTGTTCGGCTGCTCAGGGATGTATAGACTTGTTCCTCCAGCTAAGTGAGGGTTGTTGTTTTAGTGAAATTCCAGAAGGAGTCTGGGACTGGATGTAGGACGGTGCTTCGAACTAGTATAAAAATCTCTGGTGTCATTTTACCATACTGCTTTTTATTCTACACTATTTACAGTATTACCATCATCACTATACTCTGTATTATCATATATCCATATTACACGATCCATAGCACACTTTCAGTACCATTTAAGGATTTATTATTTAAATATCCTTTTATATATTTTTATTCCTAAAATCCCTGTTCACTATAATCCAAAATAATTACATTACAATTTCAAAACCATTTACTTTAGCCAATAGATTTACCCAAACTCTATATAAAAAAATTTCTTAAAAATCCCCATTTACAATTCTTTACCAAATTAAACTATATTTTTATTGGTATTTAAAAGCACCCAAACCAAGGTAACTGTCACAACATCCAATAAATTTAAATTACATAATAACCTATCACAGATTATTCAACAAAAACATATATCACTATATATGCAATTAAAATCAACATTTTTAAGGAATCCAGTTGGATCTCTCCAGCCTATTTCCCTGCATCCACTAATGTTAGCACAACATAAAAATATAAATTCTGCTTTGATGCGGAATATCGTGGTATATGGGGTCATCCGCTATTATACGGGGCGCATAGGGTCTCATCCGCTATACATATGCGGGAATATAAACCATTCCAATATATATATAATATCACATCCAACTGATAAAAGTTCATAATTTTAAGCAATCAATCATTTACTAATTTTAACCATTTAAAAGTTAATACCAGCAGTGCAAAATTGAGTGAGATCAAATCACCTTGATTTCTACATTGCCAATGTTTCAATTTTAAATTAAATTGAATGATGTTCAATTTAACCTAAAATTTTTGCTAGCCCCAATCGCCTCCAAATCTTCACCACAACATAGTGCTCGTTGCTGCAATTTAGATGCCTCTTGCTTTGTTCAATTTCGACCTCGTATGGAGAAGATATGCATTATTAAAGATTGAATATAATTTGTATAAATTAATTTCTTTTCTTTTCTTTTTACTTGGAAAAATCTGGCCATCAATTATGGTTCACGAGAACAAGGCCGTCGATTAACTCCTTCTTCCACGCAATTCAGGGATCTACGAACCCACCACAATCTTCAATCAACTGCTAGCCACGACCTCCACGATGCCTTAAAACCCGATCGAGCAACGTCACATCGAAGAGCAAGTCGCCATGCACCCACGGGCCAGGCACGCAACCCTCTAGCGCCGCCAACGCCTCGCAGTACACCGTCAAAGGAACCATGAACGCGAGCCAATCCTGGCTTTCTGGGTGAACTAAAAACGATCTCGACCGTTGGTATCGTAGAGCTCTACAATATTACTTTAGAAGTTGAAGCTTAATTGTTGATGGATGGAGAGAAATCGAGGAAGATATTCCAGAGCTTTTCGGCCATTGATGGATAAAGTGGCGGCTACATTAGTTATGAACCTAGGGTTTCTGATCACGTGTGTATATATACGCGTATACGAAGTATTTTAATATTATTTCCAATTTCAACGTGCTTTTTAAAATGAACTCCAAACGAGACGTGCCTCCTAGCGTTTATAATGTTCTACCCCTATTCCAAACACAGTGGAACTTGTTTCGGGGCCTAATTCGATTGTATATGGAAGATAGCTTTTTGAATCAAATTAAAATATTAAATTTTTCGATATTTATTTCAAAGCGTTTCTATCCCGTATGACCAAAAAGTAACTCCAAACGCTACGAAATTTGAAATTCGATAATAATACACTATTACGGATCCAATGGAACTGGTTTCATCTAATTTCGAGACTGTGCCCTCGAAGGTTATTTTAACTCGTCGATTAAATCGAGCAATTTTCAAAATTATCAAAATCGTTTAAATTTTCGATTTTTGAAACTTACTAACTCCTTTATAAATCACATAGAATTTATATTCACATTAGAAATCATTCTGATTTATACTAAATCAAAATTCAATTATTTACAATATTTCTATATATATTAGTTTCATTATTAAATTAATATATAAATTTCAAATCTTAAATTTATCGATTTTTAATTCCATCCAAAAGTCCAATATTATAATTCAAATCCAAATAAGATTAAATAAATTTTAGAAATCAGTTTCATAAATGTTTATTTCCAGATTAACCTATTATTCCCAATTCCAAGTATCAATTTCAATTTTACCAAATAAAATAAATCGCTATATTTGAGACTTTATACCATTTCATTGATTCTTCTATATTCAAAATCAATTAATAATTCAAATTCACCATTTAAAATAAATTAAATGTTCAAAATCAAACGACTCAAAATTTTGGGTCGTTACATACACATTATATGCTAAGCAACCAAAAGGGAACATATGCCTGCGAAAGAAACATATAAAGAGAAGCAAAGATTGTGTGTTGCTTAAATTTTTCATTTTAAAAGTGTTAGGATATGACGCTACAGAATATCACGTTCATGTATGGTTTACGACTGACAGAAATAAGAATACGTTCACGCACAACAATGCGACACGATAATAAAACAACAATAAAATAGACAAGTTAGCTTATTCTGTAAAGCTTCCAAAATGCCAAAATTTGTCGTAAAATATGTCAAACGGAAATACAATTATTTTCCAAATTAAAATTATGGAAAAATTCTATAAATTAAATTAAAAAATACGTCATCAAAAATCGGGCAATTTTTTGAAACATAGATTTATTATATTTAAAGAAAACCCCAAATTGAATATTTAAAAGTAATTAAATATTCCAAAAATCAAGATGATAAAATTCTATGTTGTTACAAAATCTGTATGACTTCATGAAGATTGTTAGTGGCATTATTGTTTGGTTGTTATCATCAAAACACTATGGTCAAACTATAAAGGCTCGGTAGATAAAAATATGATGGCTTGGCCAACTAAATACAAATTCAGTCGACTGAGGGCAGTCAACTACAAGTGCATTTCAAACTACTAGTTTTTTTGGCCATGGTCTCAGGAATGAATTTCATAAAGAGTTATTTGGCTAAACTCCATCTCCATTTGAATGAATGCACAGAAAACGGCTAGTTCTTGAAAAGATGTCTTCACATCTCTTCGCGCATATGGTTACTTCTCTTCGCTAATAAGAACTTCTAAAAGATTGTGATTTTATTTTAGCATCCCTACAATACCTATAAAATCCCATAACCATCCCTGAATCAACATACAACTCAATGTTATGAAATTTATATCGAAACTCTCAAACCCAAAAGCATTTAACCTAGTCTTCAAATGATTCATGTAATTTGGAGATTTTCGACCAGCATGCTTCATCTCCACATTCCGTATTCTAGTCGAATGAACTCCTTAGCTTCGAATCCTCCACCCAATATCGTTTGGTTTGGTTATAGGAGTCCTTATATTGAAAAGAGATAATTCGTATATAAAAGATACACTGTGTCAAGAAGTAACTTTTTGTTACATTGCTTGTTGAAATCATGTTCAGCTGTTCAGACAGAGTCATTGTAAGATACCTACTCCTCCACGAGAAGTGAGGGTTGCTTAATTGATTCCAAAAGGAGTTTGGGACTGGACGTAGGACGGAAGGTCTAAACTAGTATAAAATCGATTGTGTAATCTACTATATTATTTCCTCTTCATCTATAATGTTTATTACTATCAGCCATCTTCGATCCTATGCATAGCGACTAAAACATAAAATAACTTTTTGATTGAAAAGATGTTTATATATAAGTATGTACATGTGTGTGTATGTTTGTACATACAAGCATATATATGGTTACGAAACAACTTACAAAACTTTCCTTACACAAAATAAATTAACAAAACTTCCCTTTTCTTCCTTTTTGTCTCCAAAAAAAAACCCTTTTTGTATGTATATATGTGTATATATTTACACAATTTGTAGGTAATAAAATATGAATGTGAATTTAGTACATAACAAACAAACAGTTAAGCTTATAAGATTAAATTTAACATCTAAATATCAAGATTGAAAATTTCTTTGTTATAAAATAATACATATAAACAAATTCATTTAATTAGTAAAACCATATGATTATACAAATACCTATGAAATATTTGTATAGTTTAAAGTTAACCAAATAAAAATTATTTTCAACCATTGTTAAAATTAAAATTAAAAGAAAAATAGAATAATGATTTCATCAACAAAATTACGTCTACAACCATATAAATATTAAAAAAATTAATCAAAATTTTACACATACATATGTTCACAGTTTCAACTCATGTTGACAACATATATATGTGCAGGGAATCATGATGATAGATAAATTAATTAAATAAAAGCATGCAATATTCAGTTATAACCAATTATAAGAATTTGTAAACCAAAATGATACCGTGCTATTGCATAGGAGAAAAGCTTGAATTTTGAATCTATAATAATCCACTTGTATACTTGATCAGCACATCCAAAAGGCTTAACCCCTTTGAGAAAGCTACACATCGTTCTTTCGATTTTCATTGGATATGTGTTTGGGTTCTTTTTTGCTTAAATTTCTGAAAGGAGGAGAGGAATTTTCATTCATTTTGATGGAGAGAGGTGGAGGTGCAAACCCTACAAAAAAATAAAATAGGGTGGCAAGAGATGTTTAAATAGCATAGGAAACAAGAGGGCTAAAGATAGAAACATATCTTTCTTTTCCTTAGCCGTTTATAGGCCTTTTCAATCAAATTGCAATCTCTCCATTATGGCTAGCCATACATATCTCCTTATTGTTCTTCAAACCACTTCAGGCCAAATCAGATGTTTACATTTAAATCATATTTAAACGTACATCGTTATCGTATATTGACAAGTGTATACATAACTTTTAAATACACACTATTCTTAATACCAAACAAGACAATTTAAATAAAAAATTATAATTAATATTTCATAAATACTAATCAATTTAAGTAATTATAATATTCTAAATTTAATTAAATAAGATAGTAGATGGAGGATTCAACATTGTGGTTGTACCAACTATTTAGGTGCAAATTCAGTCAGCGATTAATATCCAACAATTCAAAGATTAATGTTCACGCATCATGTAGCTAGTGATGTGACTTTTTGGCTGAATTTATTGCTTATATATAACTTAGGTAAAATATAGTTTAAAGTATTTAAGTATTACCCGGTAGTGACAATTATTTACACCAATGCTCTTCGTCAAAACTGTATCACTTTGGACTTATGGAATTTGGTAATAGTCAAAATTCCAATATCGCCCATATTCAACTTTATAATCCAAACACAAAATAATAACAATTATTATTAACCGAACTACTTTGGCTAAAGATTTTAACTTTGAGCTGACTTCAGTTGACCGTGATACTAACCTAATATAACCAAGAAGACCGATCCTCTCTTGAATAATGTATTACTTCCAATACTCCCACTCGACCCAACTATAGTCATTCGATTGACGTCGTCCAGTGATTTAAATATAATCAAAGCAGATCTTTCATATCGAAGATCAATAGAACTCTCAAGTCAAGAGAACTATGTAAATTTGTCACTTTGATATTTTCTGTTTGACCTTAGTTTTATTAACTAATGGAAAACTATAGGGTGAGTCATTCCATAGTTATCCAATAACTATCAGTACGTAACCCCTTGGTACCCCTACTAGCAATTATGAGTAATATACTGCCCATTATGTGGAGAGCATTATAAACTTTAGTATCAATGGATGCATCGATGTCAAGTTACAATACATCTTGACTAGGAATATTTAAAATGATGTGCTTATCATATTGTGATATAATACTCATTGTTACAACTATTTGTAATTGCTATCACAAACACATCATTTATGGATTTTCTGACATATATACTTAAATTAATTAATTAACTAGTCATAACAGCCTTTGGTTTCATCAAAGATGGCTAGGCCAAAGCATCAACCAGCCTTTTCTTTTGCCTACAAGGCCTGACCGGAGCGCCTCCTAGAGGGAGGATGGGTAAGACTTTGGTTTTGTCTAAAATTACTAACCAAATACACCGACCAACCTAAATCATTACCTATAAGGTAAATAGGTGTGAAAGAGATTAAAGCCTAAATAATTACCTATAAGGTAATAAGGGATGAAAGAGATTAAAGCTTAAATAATTAAAAAATGGTAATAAGGGGCAAGAGAGATCAATCAAGCAAGTGTAACTTCATCCTTAGAATGGATCAAAGAAATATTCTAGTAAATAATAGATCTCTCCTATTAGCTGAGACGCATTATTAACAGATGGATTTCTAGTCTTCTACTCAAATAAAATTATAGCACTATTACTAGACAAATTTTTGGTCTTCTTGTCAAATAAATTTCTAGTCTTTTTACTAGATGAATGGATTTTCGGTCTTTTAAAGCTGAAAATAACCTTTTATGCTTATATAATTTCAATTGTCAAAAGGAAATCATCGAATAATCACTCAAGAAACCCAGATCGAGGGAAAGTAGTTTAAGCCAAAGAGATCTGTTTATGAATTCATTCAACTAAGAAAAGACAAGAAAACATATTGATCCTACCAATCTAAAGATTTTCTAATTCAATAATGATTCTAAAAAATGAATTCTAAATGTCAAGTTTTCTAAAGTTTCTAAGATTAACAAGAAAACTTTTTCGCAAATTTCTTTGGCATTTACCAAACAAAATGATTGATTTGAGAAAGAAAAAATTTCAAGAAATTATAAAAATCAAAATTATTTACTTTATGCTTTTCCGGTAGAAAAAGGAAAAGTCTCATCGAGAAATGTGGAAAATAAGTGCTATAACACCCAATAAGCAACTCTGAAATCAAAGCCTATCTAAAAGCATTCTTCAAAGGAGCAAAGAGCAAAAAATCTACCAAAGATCATAAATCAATGGACTCAAATTGAAATTCCAAAGAAAGTCACAAATCTCAAACAAGCTTAATAAGTCCATATGCATGACCAAAATAAGGAAGTGAAATATAAGGTATATTCAAAATATCAACTATTCAGGTATAAAGTGATTTACAAAATTTATGTACAAAAATTATAAATATCAAGAAAAATCTAATCTTCCTGAGTGGGAGGTTGAAGGAGTGGATAATGTTGGTATACGTTTCCTTTCCCTTTTCCCTCAACCTCAAGAAGGCATGGATGATTTTCACTTGAAGCAAGGGAATCTCTATGCAAAAGACAAAGGCCTTTAATGAACTTAAGATGGTCAGCGCAACCTTGTAAAAGAAGTTATTTCAAGAAAATAATCTACAAGGGGGTCCGAACGGGAATTTTCAAGTGACGCCACCTCAGTTATTTTCAATTGAGACTAGAGGGATTGAACTTTTTCCTTTAAACCTTCAACGGCCTAAGAAGGTTCAGTGGTACGAAGAATCGCTACATCCAGTAATTCTTTAAGTTTCTACTCCTCCTTTTGGATGATGTTCGAATCATCAACGGAGTTAATTTGAATTTTTAATGCGTGATTAAGCATCTTATTGGCTCCTTTAAGAGTCTTGACCAATTGCTCAAGAACATACTTCATATGTCCTATTCACTTAACCTAACTTTGATACTTTTTGAGATGTTTAGAAGCTTTATTGTCCCATTTTCCTTTCAAAACTTGAATGCATTCATATTTAAAATTTTGGCACCATCTGTAGAATTATCCATCATACAAACATGAAGGAGAGTTTTCATATGGATAGTAGTAGGCAGGCTGTATTCGCCCCCACTTGCAATAAGTTCTAGAGACTGACAAGATACTTGGCTTTTTAACCAGTCTACTTCAAGGTCCTCAATCCTTTGATGTAATTGAGCTATTTCTACATCAGCCTCGATTCTTTGATCTAAAAGACCAGATTGGCCAACTGCATTTGTGCTCTCTTTTAGCTCCTAAATCTCTTTACTTAACTCTTTAGTTTTCTCCTTTAAGCTCGAGGTCATCTCTTTCGTGCCACTTAATATCAACCTCAATTTATAATACTTATTATACCATTTTCGTGCTTACGAATTATCCAAAGGTAGTAAGACCAAAGCATATAGAGAAATCTGAATTGCTAAATGCAAGCTTCAATTGACTTTTCTATTAAAAATAAATAAAGGAAAAAGAAATCAATACATGGAGAAGTGTTTTCTTTTACTAATAAGCAGCAAGATTTACAAATACAAAAAGGTCAAATTACACCAACAATGCAAGTTTTGTATAATCGATTCCTAAAGTTTAAAAATGGCTGTTTGAGCCTTTTTAAGTGAACCCGCCGACATAAGGACAGTAGAATCGAAGGAAGCATTAAATCCTTGAGGACTACTAACTGGGGGGGAACCGATGATAACCCCATTTTCCAATGGGGGCTGGCTTCTCCGCATAATAATTTTGCATAACCAGATCGTATCTCTTTATGTAAGTTGTCCTTTTCATCATCTTAGAAGTTAAAATAAAATTGCGAAAACTGCATGTAAACTTCGTAAAGATCCCTAAGAAAACTATATTTCTCCTAAAAATCTCTTTCCAGCGTGACAAATTTAATTAACAATTCTTTTGAAATGGGAGAGCCCAATGATTCCTTGACCTGTGTATTTCAAGAAAAACAGACTTAGCTGCAAATAAATGAGAATTTCAATACTTATAAAAGTTATTTGAATTACATACTACAATAACAAAATCATTCGAGTTCATATAATATAGACCCTTTTTAAAATTTAGAGATAAATATTTCTTTATTAAAATTAGACTTTTCAGAGATAAATATCTATTATGCAAATGCCTAGGTAACCCCACTCTCTTCCCAGAAAAGTAAAATCAATAAAAAATTTCCTAGAATGAACTTTGTAAATGAAATTTGCTAAAGTGTCCATATCTTCAACAAGCATCCAAAAGAATGTAGTCAGCTTCGCATTCTGTTTCATAACTCTTTCTTAATGATGGCGGGATCATTTCAAGAGTTGGGCTTTCCATTTTTATTTGAAAATTTTCAATCGATTGGCATAAATAAGTAACTGCCTATATTTTTCAGACAAGTTGTTATGGTCTTCAATCAATTTATTAATTCCTCTGTTTAATCGTAGCACATCTCTTTCACTTTTCTCATCCAAGATCTCAAAATGGTATTTGTTCCTTTTCCTTAACTTAAATAGTGAACTTATCAATTAAAGCTAATAGGTAATTATAGGCATTTAAGAAATGATAAATTTCGTAACCGCATTATGGGAGCTTGAGAAATTGAGATATGAGTTTTTTCTTTTTAATGTCTGAGGGAGGGGCATTTTTTGATGAGATATCTTCCTAAGCAATGTTCTAGGGATCATGAAGATCAGGAAAACCTATATCATGAGAAAATGAGCCTAAGTCATAACCACCCAATCCACTAAAACCATTTCCTAGTTCTTCTGGATCCTTATTACCATCAACCCCATCCTAGTTATCATTGTCATAATCAACATTACTATCTTACTCGTCATCATCCCATTCATTATTATCCTGATCTTTGTCAAGCAGGGGATCGTCGAAAGACAATGGTTCCTGAGGATTAATGGCTTCCTCTTTTGGGTGTTCGTCTTGTACCAACCCGGTAATCCTCTCCAGTTTAGGGTCAAACTTCCTTTTAAACTTGTAATTTACTTATGGCGGTGAAGGAAATTCCAACCCTAGACAGTTGTCTATATTATCATAATATGCAATAATGAGGGCATTGTCGTAGCATCGTTTCCTAATTTCATAGAGGGCTTGATTAATAAAGTAGGAGACTTTCCATTTGGTGTCTCTAACAATGTTGTTCGCATAGATGAGTGTCAGGTCTTTGCTTTCCAACTGATCAACCATTTGAGCTTTTCTTTTCTGGCTTGCTCAAGCTCTGTCTCCATGGCCTTCACCCTCTCTTTGATCGCTAGCCTAGAATTTCTCTCCTCGTCTAAGTTAGAGGCAAGTTTATCCCTTTCTGAGACAGAATTATTCTTCTCCGCTGTAACATCAAAATGTGGCCTTCAAGGAACCTAACTTTAGTTGTCAACAAGTAAATCTACTCTTTAAAGTCTAGAATTTGAATAATAGAATCTTGGGATGCTTATTGAAGGAAAAAAGTGTTCTTAGCCACTTTAAATATGTGAAAATATAAGATAAATAAGAAATTGTGAAGCCAAAAGCTATATTAGTCAAACACATAAGGATACGTACCATAAAAATGTAACGACCCGGAATTTTCGATTCCGAAAACTCCAGATAGTTAGGAAAAGAAGAAAGAGATAGAAGAAAAAGAAGAAACAGAAACACTAAAACATAGAAACCTCACATTCGCAGCGGATCAAAATATAGTATCACATAAAATAATAGTTTTCAAAGAAGAACTGTATCAGCACATTTACATTTTTATATATCAGAGTTACAACATTTACAATCATTGGACAATTAAAATAACTTGTCCCAGATGAATAACAATATATATATATCACAACGGATAGACACTCTATACGTTCCTGTCCTCTAGCTCTCCTCTTGAACTCCAGAACGTCCTTACCTGCAAATCTGTAATACTCGGTCTGACCCGTACATCAAAGTAACACCCGGGTCAGGCTGGAAACCAGCGTGAGTAAAACCCATCTAACATGGAATTCAAAAGCATACAACTTATATAACCCGGGTGACTAGTATCAATTTACAACTTCACAAGTTGTTATGGACATTACTTTCATCATATCAATTTCTAAATACCAAAACCTAGATCAAATTGCCCAATTTATTTAAATCATTCCATTCCAATCTATTAATTTCACATATCAATCTATAAAGAATCGAAGTGGTTTCGGGTATTAACTAATACCCGACTCCGGTCTCTTCAAATCCAAGGTCATATTAATCCAAGTTATTCAAGTGAAATACCATTTAACTTTAAATTCAAGATGTCACTTTTATTCAGCAATTCATCATTTAGATAAACACATTATCATTATCCACCTAAACATATCATATCATATCATAAAGCAAATTATAACAGGGATATCAACAAATCAAAGGCACTTGTCATTATTCAATCATTCATAAACAAGATTGATCACTTTCAAAATTAATTTAATTACCTCTAATTAAATTAATTACCAATCTTTAATCACTTAGACTACCCATTACTTAACATTAATCAATTACAAACTAATTAATTAATTACAAATTAATTAATTAATCATCTATTAATTATCCATCTTAATTAATCACCCTTGACTAATTATACTATAATTACATTAAGTAATATAGCCTTACAAATTAATTATCCTTAACCATTCACAGTGAATTAATCCTTAATTACTCCCATTAAGTAATTATACTCTAATTACTTCATTAAGTAATTCCTCTTTATTAATTACATCCAGTAATTATTATACATTAATTAATGAACCTTTAATTAATTACTTCCATTAATTAATTAACTAAAGTTAATTACATTATTCCTTAATTAATTACATTAATTAATCATGCTTAAATTTGTTACTTCCATTAATCAACTTTAATAATTATAAACAGTAATTAATTATTCTTAATTAGTTTTAATTACATTTATAAATCCTTTGATTTATTACACCAAGTAATAAATCCTTAATTACTTTACTAAGTAATTATCCATTTAAAATTACTTCCCACTAAGTAGTTTTCCTTATCTCAATTACCTCCTGTAATTTATTCATCAATTACTTACCTTAAGTAATTACTCTTATCAAATCTCATTAAGTAAGCATACTTAATCAATTACCGTGTGACTATTTTTAATTAATTAACAAATTAATTAACTTAACTTAATCACATTCACCTCATAAATCATAGCTGAGTAATTTATCCCTTAATTACTCTTTAACCAAATTAATTTCTAATTACAAATTAATTAATCTCTAATCATTAATTAATCCATCATAATTATTAGTTAATTAAATTAATAATTATCCCTATTTAACTACTTAATTAACCCTCTTATATTTAATTAATTAAGTTAATTAATTACACTTAAGCTTCTTAACTAACTTAATTAATCTCAAATTATTTAACCATAATTATCTTAAGAGAAACCTTATCTTAATTATGCTTATTAAAACAGTTTACTTTAAAAATTAAATTTACTTAATTAAATTATTAATTAAGTTTTAAATACCTATTCAACTTAATAAATTAAAAGTTACAAATCACAATTTATTTTTACATGCTTTAAACTATTATCAAGTAATTGTTTTAAATCCATTATCAATTTAAATTAACAATCTTGCTTTTTAAATTCTTAAAATTCATTCCTACACAAGTATAATTAATCTTAACTTAATTTAGCAAAGTTAAAATTAAGTGAAGTTTCAAACTTCATAAACAACGTTAAAGAATCAACTTATTATATAAGTAATTTATAAAGGAAGCTTGAATTAATTTCATTTTAAATTTCAAAACACAAGTTTTAAAAACCTCTTTTACTTGCTTCAGGTAATACCCGAAGTCCCCTTGGCTTGACCCGAGTTCCCTTCCTTATAAAATTTTAGTTAACTAGTTTTAAATTAAAAACTTAAAACCTGTAACAAATGAAATCAGTTAACAAGTTTTAAAATAACACTCAGGCCCTACTCGAGTTTGAACTCGAGCGAACTACTTAAAACTTCGAGTTGCAACCCGAGATAATTTCATCTTCCCAAACTATCACAACCCACTGACACCACTCTTCCCTGTGCAAGTGCACCAGCGACGGAATCGCCTCCGGCCTTCGACGATCCCTCAAACACAACCCTAACGCCATCGTAACTGACTCAGATCGTCTAAATACAGTCACAAGCACTCGAACAAATTCAAGCTAATTCCACCAGCCTTGAATACAGTAACCCAAACCTGGAACTGCTTCGACCAGCCATCGCCCATCACCGGAACACCAGAAAATCCGGCTACGCCTCCTCGAACCTTCCATGCTACTTCCTACTGAGCCTCGCGCCACTCAATCACTTGTAGACGACGCAGTGACCTTGTATTCCCATCTCGATCAAATTAGGTTAAAAACACAAATCTCCTCACCGCCGTCGCCACGGAAATCATTCAGTGCTTCCACCATTCTTTCCACACTTCCTGATCCTACCTCAACCTCCACCTAAAATTCCGATCACCATAAACTTCGAGATCACCAGATATTGACCAGAAACCAAATTTCAGACAATACCCAAATTCCCATTCAATACCCCATCGAATTTTTTTTTTTTTTTTTTTAAAAATCAGAAATTTTAAAGATGATTCAAATTAATATCTCGGATCAGCTAATTTGAATCATAGATTTTAACAGGTTAAAATAATTCCTACTGTGTAAATTTGATTCCCGAGAACTTTCACATCTATTTGCTTAAATAAGGTTTTTAAACTTATACTAATGTTTTTACAAACATATCTTGTTTAAATCTTAAAACCAAACAATGAACCGATAAGAAGATTTGAATTTTCTTCTATTCCTATTCTCTGTAGTTCAAACAGAGAAGAACAATCAAAGAAAATATAGGCACAATTCATTCACATTCATACACTCATATTATGCACTTATATTCACACATGCAAGCATTGATCATTCCAGAAATTTGACAAGCAGCAAACAGTTATTACTTAAGGTTTATAAATAGATGCTTACTCACCTGCATTTTTATGCGTAGAGCTTAAACAGTTTGAAGCTTTGAACCTGGATTGTTTTGAAACTGGGAACTTTGAAATTAATCCTGATTTTGATGCAGGTTGAAAAATTTGTTAAAAAGATTGCATGATTATTTTGCTTGATATTCTAGGTTGGAGATAAAATATTTGCAGGCTAAGTTTGATTTCTTTTTTGACCTCAGGTTGGAAAAATATGGAAGCTTGATTAAATTTCTAGTTTGAAAATATTTTGAGTTTCTGGTTCTAAAAGAATCTTAGGTTTAGTTTTTTTTTCTTTAAAAATTTCCTTGCTTTTGAATTGAAACGATAGGAGAAAAAATGAAAAGAAATAAAATGGATGATTACATATATTAAATTGGGGTTTGTTAAAAATTTAAAGAAAATATAAACAAATTTGTGACACTTGTCTTAAAATCCGACACTTGTCATTTTATAAATTTAAACATCTTACACTTGTAATTATTTATATATATATATATATATATATATATATATATATATATATATATATATATATTTAAATGTTTGATAAGCCTTAAAATTTATCTTCCTAGTAAATAAATACATCTCTAAACAAATGAATGCTTTCTTTAAGATATCCATTATTTTTATATCCAATTTACTTTAAAATGTTTATCTTTGAATTTTCAATCTCAAATTCAGATTAAATTTAAATTTACTCATATATATATATATATATATATATATATATTTTAAACAAACACACATTACATTTGTTTGAAAAATATGATTTTGCAAATTTTAAATAATTATACTAGAAGAGTATCAAATAAATATTTATCCAAATATAAATATTTATCATCATATTTATTTATCATCATATTTATTTGTTATCATATTTATTTGTTCAATCTATAAATCAATATCTTATTAATTAACCCAATTATTTATCGATTACAGAAGTCTATAATTCCGGGATATCACATTCCTTCCCCCTTTGAATCTTTTCGTCCTCGAAAAGAAATGAAGCCAGAATTTATTAAATATTTTAAAACCAGTTAAAATATTCTTTGATCATTTTAAAACACTTTTTAAAATCTGTATAATATTTCCAAAATAGTTTTATAAAAATACTTTTATAACTCGATGTTTCAACCAGTCCATCCTTGTTCTCATAGAAATTCGGTCATACGTTGATCAGGCGTACAACTGTAAATCTATAAGTACTTAGCGGACCCTTTTCCAACATCTAGTGAAAATACTTGGAATTTTTTTTATCAAAAATATAGAAAACAGTTTTTGAAAATAAAGGATATATCTTTGGTGAGAATGCTCTGGAAATCATCACCCCCATCCATGATCGCAGTTACATTCCAGGGTTACGTTGCCATCGCAGCAAAAGTCCTTGTAACTGCAGGCTCTTCGCGGCCTCTCAATTATGCCATGGATCCCACGACAGATCGCAGTTACATTCTAGGGTTACGTTGCCATCACAGCAAAAGTCCATGTAACTGCAGGCTCTCTGCGGCCTCTGACTTTCGCTGTCAAAATGAAACTTCTCCACTCCTACATAGGTCGCAGTCTACCGATATAAAATCAAATGCAGACTGTTGGCTCTCAGCGGCACACACAACTTTCTCTATGTTATATCATAGGTTGCAATCTACCGATAAAAAATCAAACGCAGATTGTTGGCTCTCAGCGGCACATACGACTTTCGCTATGGTATACTCTACTCATAATCCCTAGGAACTAGTTTTTTCTGGACTCCTCATAGGATCAACTTCAGAACCCTCCCTTGGGGCTCAAGGCAGCACCACCCCGTGGTACTCCTGAGAAGTTCATTTCAAGGGAGCGCCTTTTTCCCCAGAGCCATCATCAAAACATTTTATACTATACACATATAGCATCTTCAAATCATACACCTAGTATGATCTCATACAAAGCTCCTTTACACAAAATCGATTATCCCAAAATCGATAATTCACAAACTTGGCCTTCCAAATTCAATATTGATTTTTATCGAAAAATCAAAAGCCTTTCCAAATCCAAAGGTTCCCAAAATCTTTTCTAAAATTCTCGTAAGATCCTTTATATATATACAGATATATATAATTTTTAAAAATTTGGATCATTTCAAACTTGTATAAAACTCCTTTTATACTTCAAACATTTTCAAAAACCCTTTTCTTCTGGCAAAAGATTCAACAAGGGGAGTTTCATTTTATAAAACAAAGATATTTAACTTTGTTTATTCAAAATCAAATATTCAAATTTGATTACTCTTTCCAATATCAATTTCATTCAAAACTGTACGACGTACACTTATCATCCGTATGCTATACCAATCTGATCGCTCACTCGATCACATAATTTCACTTCCGAACTAGTATCGTCCACCCGACTTCCTAGTGCGGACACAGATTTGGTTTCTTGATCAGAAACCGTCATTCTCCTTGCATAGCCTAACTATGATAGAGAATATCCAGAACCAATCAACAATCCATATCCAGGTTCGCCGTCGAAAATTGAGTGAAAAATCCCAACTCGGATCGACATATTATCTCGAAATTTTGTGCTCGAATCTGGATCAAATCACTATGCGAATAGAATAATATACGTACGTCCTACGTATTAACTTTATTGGTTATTAGCCAAATCAATTCTCCTTTCCATTCACATTCATTCAAATTTCATTCACTTACACGCAATTGCTTCAATCCATTTGGATTATCACCTCTATTCTTATCTCGATTGGGTATTTAACCAATAACAGTTTAAACTCTGTCCAGTTTAAATTTAGAAAATAGCTTGAAAAGTTAAAAATAGATAAGTAGTTGGAAAATAATTACTAGTTTGTAAAATGGCTATAAAATAGTTAGAAAATAGTTAAATAATTATAGAAATTTTAAATAATTTCAAAATAATAGTAAGATAGTAATTAGTTTTGTAAAATAGTTGGAATATTGTAATTAGTTTATAAAATAGTTGGAAAATTATTAAATAGTTTCAAAAATAATTGTAAAACAATTATAAGATAGTTTGGCTTTTAAAATAAAGGTTATATATATAATAAATAGCTTGGAAAAAATGGGTTTATATTAAAATAATTTATATTAAAAATAGTCCATAGTCAAAACTGTTCAATTCCCAATCTCCATTCCAAATCAATTCAATTTAAATTCCACTTCCATTTAAATTGACCCATTCCAATTTAAATAACTTCAATTTCCATTTAAATTGATTTAACCCCAATTCAAGTTGAATTAACCACAGTTTCTTTTCGAATTTAACTTTATTCAACCTTGATCTCAAATTCTACCAATTCAAATAAATTTCAATTGAACTAGTTCCAATTTCAATTCATTTCAACTCCAGTTTGAATTAATTCCAATTTCAAACTCCATTTCCAAATCAAGTTGAATTATTCTTGATTTCTTCCCAAATTAAATTCAAATTCCATTTGAATTTAAAATTATTCAACTTTAATTACGATTCCAAATTATTCAAATAAATTTGAACTAATTTCAAATTGAATCCACTTCAATTTCAAATTGTTTCAAATTAATCCAATTTAATTTTTCCATTTGAATTTTATACTTATACATCTTCAATCACAATTTCAATTAATTCAAATCAAATTCAATTTGAACTAATTTTAATTCAAATTCCAAATTAAACCATCTCGAATTATATAAATTCGATTTAATACTTCAAATGTTGATTTAATTCCTTTAAATCAACTTACCTTTAAAGTTTTTAAACAATTCAATTCACAGTTCAGACCTAACATATTATACCACAAATCAAATTAACCTTTAAACAATTTAATTTTGAGTCAAATTCTCAAAATTCCATTCTAAATTATCTTTACTTAACCTTTTTCAAAGTTCAAATAAGAGTTCAAAACAATTTTTATCTTAAAAATTCAACTTATCACCCAAATTTTATCTTCTAATTTGAAAACAATTCTTAAACAAGTTTAATTTACAAATTCAATCATTCAGATTTTCAATTCAAAGTAATTCCTTATCCTTAATTATAAAGTGTGATTTTCCTTTTATCCTAATAATGGATATATTACCACACTTCATTTCTCATTTATTTAAACAAATCCAATTTCAGCTTAAAGATTATTAATAACAACGGGATGGTATCATTCAAATTATTTTAAAACTTCCATCCATTTCCAATATTCGGATCTCAAACCCATTTTGAGATCACTCAAACTTCCTAATTCAAATCAACCATTTAACTTCCCAAGTTAAATCTTAATTTCATCTTGAAATTTCCCAAATCAGGTTGATCATTCCAACTTATTTAACCTTTCCCAAGTTAAATTCAATTCACTTAATCCAGTCAACCTTACCCAATTTGAACTTCCATTTCAAATTTTGAACTTCTCACTTATTCAGTTCAAAGACTTATCACTTTGGGTATCATATCTCATTCCAGATTTAAAAATCAATATTTAGAGTTTATTTCAAATTATCCTTGATATCATGTATATCCACACATATACATAATTACTTCTTGGCTCACCAAGCCAAACCACCCTTGGTTTTTAATTCAAACAAATTCTTTTAAAGTTTACAAATAACTTCTTATTCTAGAATAAGATTACATTCAAAATAGTTTGAATAATATTATTTCCTTTAAAATCTTGAAAACAATTTCAAATGTTTAAATTTAGAATTCAAAACTTCACAATTTGAAACCCACTTTAATTTACATCCTTTCTAATTTACAAGTTACTCTCTTTAAGTGGTTACTTTCCTTAAAACATTTTATTATTAATTGGAAAACAATCACCCCATTATTAAACACAATAACCATTCTATTTCTCGGGTTTGAAACCAATTCTAATTCATCTTATTTTGAAATACTTCTCTATTTCAAGATTTCAATTTTAGTTTGAATCCATTTCAAAATTATCTTTTTTTAATTTCAATTTGGTTGTATTTCTATTGACATTTAGTTTAATTCCAATAATTTAACAACCAATTACCCTAATATTTATTAGAAAGAAATATTGCTTTAAATATCAAAATGTAATCTTATATAAAATCATTTAAAATCCTTATATAAGAAAATATCAAGTACGCTCTCTCATATATACACTCAACTCATTCTAGGGTACCATTGACCCTTTACTTAATGATTAATCCCACCAGAGCAAAGGTTCTCACTTAACCTTCAGCTCTGATGCCAAATGTAACGACCCGGAATTTTTGATTTCGAAAACTCCAGATAGTCTGGAAAAGAAGAAAGAGATAAAAGAAAAAGAAGAAACAGAAACACTAAAACATAGAAACCTCACATTCGCAGCGGATCAAAATATAATATCACATAAAATAACAGTTTACAAAAAAGAACTGTATCATTACATTTACATTTTTATATATCAGAGTTACAATATTAACAATCATTGGACAGTTAAAATAACTTGTCCCAGATGAATAACAATATATATATATATATATATATATATATATATATATATATATATATATCACAACGGATAGACACTCTATACGTTCTTGTCCTCCAGCTCTCCTCTTGAACTCCAGAACGTCCTTACCTGTAAATCTATAATACTCGGTCTGACCCGAGCATTACATCAAAGTAACACCCGGGTCAGGCTGGAAACCTGCGTGAGTAAAACCCATCTAACATGGAATTCAAAAGCATACAACTTATATAACCCGGGTGACTAGTATCAATTTACAACTTCACAAGTCGTTATAGACATTACTTTCATCATATCAATTTCTGAGTACCAAAACCTAGATCAAATTGCCCAATTTACTTAAATCATTCAACTCCAATCTATTAATTCACATATCAATCTATAAAAAATTGAAGTTGTTTCCGGTATTAACTAATACCCGACTCCGGTCTCTTCGAATCCAAGGTCATCATAACCCAAGTTATTCAAGTGAAATATCATTCAACTTTAAATTCAAGATGTCACTTTTATTCAGCAATTCATCATTTAAATAAACACATTATCATTGTCCATCCAAACATATCATATCACAAAGCAAATTATAACAGGGATATCAACAAATCAAGGGCACTTATCATTATTCAATCATTCATAACAAGATTGATCACTTTCAAAATCAATTTAATTACCTGTAATTAAATTATTACCAATCTTTAATCACATAGACTACCCATTACTTAACATTAATCAACTACAAACTAATTAATTAATTACAAATTAGTTAATTAATCATCTATTAATTATCCATCTTAATTAATCACCCTTGACTAATTATACTCTAATTACATTAAGTAATATAGCCTTACAAATTAATTATCCTTAACCATTCACAGTGAATTAATCCTTAATTACTCCCATTAAGTAATTATACTCTAATTACTTCATTAAGTAATTTCTCTTTATTAATACATCCAGTAATTATTATACCTTAATTAATGAACCTTTAATTAATTACTTCCATTAATTAATTAACTAAAATTAATTACATTATTCCTTAATTACTTGCATTAATTAATCATGCATAAATTAGTTACTTCCATTAATCAACTTTAATAATTATAAACAGTAATTAATTATTCTTAATTACTTCTTAGTTACTTTTAGTTACATTTATAAATCCTTTGATTTATTACACCAAGTAATAAATCCTTAATTACTTTACCAAGTAATTATCCATTTAAAATTACTTCCCACTAAGTAATTTTCCCTCAATTACCTCTAGTAAGTTATTCATCAATTACTTACCTTAAGTAATTACTCTTATCAAATCTCATTAAGTAAGCAAACTTAATCAATTACCATGTTACTATTTTTAATTAATTACCAAATTAATTAACTTAACTTAATCACATTCACCTCATAAATCATAACTGAGTAATTTATCCCTTAATTGCCCTTTAACCAAATTAATTTCAAATTACAAATTAATTAATCTCTAATCATTAATTAATCCATCATAATTATTAATTAATTAAATTAATAATTATCCTTATTTAATTACTTAATTAACCCTCTTATATTTAATTAATTAAGTTAATTAATTACACTTAAACTTCTTAACTAACTTAATTAATCTCAAATTATATAACCATAATTATCTTATGATAAAACTTATCTTAATTATGCTTATTAAAACAATTTACTTTAAAAATTAACTTTACTTAATTAAATTATTAATTAAGTTTTAAATACCTATTCAACTTAATAAATTAAAAGTTACAAATCACAATTTATTTTTACATGCTTTAAACTATTATCAAATAATTGTTTTAAATCCATTATCAATTTAAATTAACAATCTTGCTTTTTAAATTCTTAAAATTCATTCCTACACAAGTATAATTAATCTTAACTTAATTTAGCAAATTTAAAATTAAGTGAAGTTTCAAACTTCATAAACAACGTTAAAGAATCAACTTATTATATAAGTAATTTACAAAGGAAGTTTGAATTAATTTCATTTTAAATTTCAAAACACAAGTTTTAAAAACCTCTTTTACTTGCTTTAGGTAATACCCGAAGTCCCCTCGGCATGACCCGAGTTCCCTTCCTTATAAAATTTTAGTTAACTAGTTTTAAGTTGAAAATTTAAAACCTGTAACAAATGAAATCTGTTAACAAGTTTTAAAATAACACTCAGGCCCTACTCGAGTTTGAACTCTAGCGAACTATCCAAAACTTCGAGTTGCAACCCGAGATAATTTCATCTGCCCAAACTATCACAACCCACTAACACCACTCTTCCCTGTGCAAGTGCACCGGCGCCGGAATCGCCTCCGGCCTTCGACGATCCCTCAGACACAATGCCTAACGCCATCGTAACCGACTCCGATCGTCTAAATATAGTCACAAGCACTCGAACAAATTCGAGCTAATTCCAGCAGCCTTGAATACAGTAACCCAAACCTGGAACTGCTTCGACCAGCCATCGCCCATCACTGGAACACCGGAAAATCCGGCCACACCTCCTCAAACCTTCCACGCTACTATGTACCGAGCCTCACGCCACTCGATCACTGGTAGACGAGGCAATGACCCTGTATTCCCATCTCGATCAAATTAGGATAAAAACCCAAATCTCCTCAGCACCGTCGCCACGACAATAATTCAGTGCTTCCACCATTTTTTCCACACTTCCTGATCCTGCCTTAACCTCCACCCAAAATTCCGATCACCATAAACTTCGAGATCACCAGATATAGACCATAAACCAAATTTCAGACAATATCCAAATTCCCATTCAATACCCCATTGAAAATTTTAATTTTAAAAAATCATAATTTTTAAAGATGATTCAAATTAATATCTTGAATCGGTAAATTTGAATCATAGATTTTAACAGGTTAAAATAATTCCTACTGTCTAAATTTGATTCCAGAGAACTTTCACATCTATTTGCTTAAATAAGGTTTTTAAACTTATACTAATGTTTTTCAGACATATCATGTTTAAGTCTTAAAACCAAACAATGAACTGATAAGAAGATTTGAATTTTCTTCTATTCCTATTCTCTGTAGTTCAAACAGAGAAGAACAATCAAAGAAAATATAGGCACAGTTCATTCACATTCATACACTCAGATTATACACTTATATTCACACATGAAAGCATTGATCGTTCCAGAAATTTGACAAGCAACAAACAATTATTACTTAAAGTTTATAAATAGATGTTTACTTACCTGCATTTTGATGCGTAGAGCTTAAACAGTTTGAAGCTTTGAACCTGGATTGTTTTGAAACTAGGAAATTTGAAATTAATCCTGATTTTGATGCAGGTTGAAAATTTTGCATGATTATTTTGCTTGATATTCTTGGTTGGAGATAAAATATTTGCAGGCTAAGTTTGATTTCTTTTTTCATCTCAGGTTGGAAAAATATGGAAGCTTGATTAAATTTCTAGTTTGAAAATATTTTCAGTTTCTAGTTCTGAAAGAATCTCAGGTTTAGTTTTTTTTTCTTTAAAAATTTCCTTTCTTTTGAATTTAAACGATAGGAGAAAAAAATGAAAAGAAATAAAATGGATGATTACATAGATTAAATTGGGGTATATTAAAAATTTAAAGAAAATATAAACAAATTTGTGACACTTGTCTTAAAATCCAACACTTGTCATTTTATAAATTTAAACCCTTACACTTGTAATTATTTATATATATATATATATATTAAATGTTTTTAATAGGGATTAATATTTATCTTCCTAGTAAATAAATACATCTCTAAACAAATAAATGCTTTCTTTAAGATATCTATTATTTTTATATCCAATTTACTTTAAAATGTTTATCTTTGAATTTTCAATCTCAAATTCAGATTAAATTTAAATTTACTCATATATATATTTTAAACAAACACACATTACATTTGTTTGAAAAAAATGATTTTGCAGATTTTAAATAATTATACTAGAAGAGTATCAAATAAATATTTATCCAAGTATAAATATTTATCATCATATTTATTTATCATCATATTTATTTGTTATCATATTTATTTGTTAAATCTATAAATCAATATCTTATTATTTAACCCAATTATTTATCGATTACACAAGTCTATAATTTCGGGATATCACAAAAAAGCTATTGAAAGAGAATATGGAGATGATCCCTTGAAAATGTGGAAGATTGTGATGGCAATAAAGAAACAATGCTTGGAGACTGAATTACCAAGCAAATAAAATCATCAAAACCTGACGAGATAAGTTAAGCTGTAATTCAAAGGAAGAGATTCAGGAGGAGGAGGAGTCTGGCCTAATTCCTGATTTAAGCGTAGTATGGCATTTGAAGACGAAGGAGTCGATATATTAATATTGGGGCTCGGGGTGTGAGTAGCACTTGCTTTTCCTTGAGGATTTTTATCTAGCGTGCTTCAATCAACAAAACTAGAATCTTGGTTAACTATGGCTATATCTTCATTCATTTCCTCAGTAATAATGGCGAGAGTTTAATATTCTCCAAATTTAGCCTTTTGACTAGAAGGAAGAGTAGAATTATTAGACAAGTTACTAGAATCTGACTTTCTCTCGTAGCTCGCAATTGCCTGAAAAGCATTAACGATAAAGTTCATAATAGGGGCAGCTTTCATAGTCATAATCTAGAGAAGAGATGGAAATCTTGGCTTTTTTGGACTTAACAATTGAAAGGATAAGAGTCATACCTAAGTCAAGGAATGAATCATAAGAGACTGATATAAGATACTTCATTAAGATCACAACAAAAGATTAAGAAATTACTAGAGGAATCACATTGAATAGGGCAGGAAAAATAAAAAGCTTTTCAATTACTAACAGCCAAGGCTTGTTTTTCGTGAACATCTCCTTTGACACTTGTAGCTACCCCAAGTACTCTATGGCTTCCTAGATCAAAGAGTATTTATGTAGATTGGCTTCAGTCAGAAGTTTAAGAATGTCCCTATATTTTTTCAAAGCTAGGTTCAAAGCACTAATTATGTGGCAATAGAGGGATTAGACAGTTTGGAAGTAGATTCTAAAAGAGAATAGATATGGTAAAAGAACGGAAAAATATAGTATATACAACAGGGAGTAGTAAACCTTACAAGGAACAGAGAAGGACCCTATGATTCTAGAGGTATAGCACATAATGAAAAATAATTGATTTTCCTAGTCCCTCGCCTTGTTAATTAGAATAATAATTAAATTATTCAAATGAAGAAGAAGGCGATATATAGAACCCTTTGATTTCTTACCCACTTTCACAAGATTTACTAATGAATGATGAATTTCAATGAGGGGAGGTTAGCTTCCTTAGCAAGTATCTCTAGGTAACTAAGATTGATATAAGCATTAGGAATTTATTGTATCGAGGCAATACTCAAATGTTCCAAAAATTGTACAACAAACTCTAGAAAGGGAAGGTAACCTAAGTGCTAAATATGGATAGTAGTGAAAATGAAAAATCCTTCTAGAGGGTTATCTATTCTACTGAATGGATCACTTACCATCGCTTCTATGTCTATAATACCAAACCGTTGAAGGATGGTATCCACTTCATTCTAGGAAGTTACAGAAAATTGGCTAAGCCTGTAATCTCCCTTCTTTAAAACAGGAGATTTTAAGTGTTTCTGAGAAGAAGAGGGTTTGGAATCTTTCTTGCCAGTCATTTATCTACCAGATGGCATTATACAAAATCAAGGAAGTACCATATAATTTTAGAAAGTTTAAAATATTTATAGAAAACACTGAAGACAATTTGAATCCTTGAATATGGATATGAAACGGATGATTAGGTGTCAAACCTATAATTAGTTAACAGGTTCATATTTAGTCAAAAATTATTTAAACAGTTATCAAACTTATAATGAACGGCCAAAAACTAAATAGTTATTGATTTTATAACTACTTAGCAGTTTACCAGATAGTTTTCTAGTCTATTGCTAGATGTCGAATCAATAGTGAGATGTCAAGTTGTAGATGGTTAGTAAATTCATAACTAATTGGAAATTCATAAATCATTTGTTGGGTTCACAACAGGATATCGAATATACATCTTATTGTTGAGTTCATAATAGGTGTTGAACTTATGACTAGTTATCGAGTCCATAATAGGGTGTCATACTTATGGATAGTTAGCGAGCTGAAGTTATTTATAAATGCTTTGGCCAATTATTGAATTTGTGAGATAATATCAAATTCATAACAGAATGGAGATCCATTAATTAGTTATCAAGTCCAAAATAAGATATCAAGCACATAAAAGTGTGTTCATAACTAGTTGAGGATTCATAGAAAGGTGTTGAATTCATAACTTGCTATTAAGTTAAAGGATATTGAATTTATAAGCAATTAGTGAGTTCAAAACCATTTGAAGATAGTTTAACTAGTTACTAAATCCATAAGAAGATGTCGAACTTATACAAGATGTCGATTTTGTAACTAAATAACAACCCTTTAAATGGTTGTCGAACATGTAGAAGGTTATCAACTCATTAAAAAGTTGTCAACTTTATGACTAGTCTACAATTCCTTCAGAGCTTATAAGATTCATAACTGATTATCAAGCTTCTAATTTGTTGTCGAATATTTAAGTGATTCTTGGGTTCACAATCAGTTGGCGAACCTATAACTAGTAAATAAACCCTGAGTAGAGTATCGAGTCTCTAAGTAGATTTTAGATTTTGACTATTATCAAAAATCCAATAAGTTACCAAGCCTCCAAAAAGGTATCGAGTTTCGGATAGTTACCAAAATCCATGGGTTGTTGGGTTACTGTTAAACATTAAAGTTACGAATTTACGAATAGGAAATAGCATTTTAGTCCAAATACCAAATTCTCAAGATCAAAATTGTGTTCAAACCAAATTGCCCGTTAACCCAAATAATTTATGGAAAACCGGTTAAATTGAATATCTATTTTTGAAGTCAAAAACCCCTCTTTCATAGCTAACTTGATTAAAGAAGGAAAATCACACCTTAAATTAAGTCCAAATACTAATGGAATCAAAAACCTTTCATTTATAATTTTAAATTGAGAAGAAGAAAATTATAATTGTGGTTTTAAGTTTTGGTTATAGGAAGGGCGTTTAAAAGAAGAAGAGAAAGGGATTTAAAGCAGGAAATAGAAATGACGATGAGCATTGATTACCATTCAAATGGACAATAGGAGGCAATGCTAATAATGAAAAGAGCAACATTGATATTGAAAGGTGGTAATGTGGAAAGTCAAAATATACTAAAGTATAATACGCTTCTTCTACATAGGGGAGGGGGTAAATGTTACTATAAATATACATGCTAAGCTTCTAAAGAGAATGTATCAAGTTCGACAATAATCATGGGTGTCGAGCCAGAATAGAGTTAGATCATCAAACAATCAACATTATCATCTTTTAACACTTACAAAGAGACGTCGAACGTGTAAAAGTAAAAGGTTGTCGAATATCTATGATAAGAAGGACACTCATACTCAAGTAAATAACAAACAAAGAAAAGGCGTCGAACCTCTAAAGATGCCGAGCTCGAAGTGTTTAACAAATATAAGAGTTGTCGAGCTTGAATAAAGAAAAGAGGAGGTGTCGAGGCTCAACAACCATAAAGGTTGTCGAGCATGTAAGGTGGAAAAGGTGTTGAGTCCAAACACCTATAAGTAATGTCGAATGTCAACAACGAATTACGATGTCAAGTCTACAAGATAAGAACGTGCCGAATTAACAAACATTTATAGGTATGGAGCTTCTATAATACAAAGGCTACCGTGCCTCGAGATAACTAGATTGATAAAAACAAAAGGGATGGTATCGAACCACTACAACAAGAAGTGCTGTAGAATAAGTAAAAAAGAAGATGTCAAGCACTTACTCTTAGAATGAAGATGTCGAGCTTCTAAAGATAATAGGTCTATACTATACCATCACCAAGCTACCACCATGATAACCATTGTCGAGTATCCACCTTCCTAAAGGTTATTGGGTATATACCAAGTTATCAAATGCTACAATATTGTAAGAGGTCAAGCATCAACATATATGAAGGATGTCGGATATCTACGATCTAAGCAAGTGATTCCAAGCCTCAACGGTGGATGCCAAAATTTCATCAAAGATGGTGCTATCAGAACCGTTGATTCATATCCTGCCACATGTCAATCATCCAACATGATTGCACCCCTATAAATAGACTCCTATGGACATCCAATGGAGGGTAATTCTTTTTTTCTCATTTCTCAATTTTTTAAGTTGTATACCCTAAATTGATTTGGCTATTTTAGTATCAATTGCAATTTGTGAACTTTTTTATATAAGGACATGGACAATAAACTTTTTGCATAATATACTTCTTTTCGCACTTGAGTTTAAATTTCAAACATGCATAGACTTCACTTAGACCCGAACCAGACATGCATATTATTCCAAACTTGCATTAGTCCACTTAAGCCCTTATGAAAACCAATTTTAACTTGCCCTCCGTATTTGGTTAAAAAAGAAATTTGTTAACACTACACATAATATCCCTAGCTTGAGTTTGCTCAACAACTAAAGAGTATGTAAGTCATTTAATAATATATAAATGATAGAGGACAACACTTATATTAAAGATTGATAATCTTTAATATATTTAATTGACTGATATTGACTTATGAAATAATGTATTTTTATGAAACACCCTCATGATTCCAGTGTCGGTCACATTAGAAATAATGACATACATACTATACATATGTATTTATTTCTTAAATCCAATAGGGTTTCTTACCGTTCCATATTTAGATTACACATTTATATCATATATGTTTTATTATTGGATAACTTTTATACTTTATTTATTATATAATATTTTATGTATAACATAATATTAGTTAAATCTTATTTAATTAATTTAGACTTTAATTTATTATTATATTATTTAATTATAACATGTTATATTAAATATTTATATTATAACCTTTATAGTAATGCTTGTATATCATGTATATATGTACTATTATTTAATTAATTAACCTTTAATTAGTTTGTTTAATTACTTAACATTTAATTAATTTAACTAATTAATTAACCTTTATTTAATTTATTTAATTAAATAAATATAATTATATTTAATTTTGAAAATTTGATTTATACAAATACATTTAAACTCATGTTATCTTAAACTTTTTAAAATAACATAATACATATCAATATATATAATACATCAAAATATTTATTAATTATTTAACTTATTTTATTAATTTATTTTATTAATCTTCTTAATAAACTTTAAATTTTAAAATTAATATTTAAATATTTTCAAACATTTTGAAAATATCATTTTCTTTTCAAACATCTTCAAAACTTATGTTGTATTATAACTTTTATAATAAACATGATTTTATTTAAACTTAAATTTAAAATTTAAAATCTTTTATTTAATTTGAAAAACAATTTTGATAATTAAGCTAAAGCCTAAATCAAATTTTCTTTTTCCATTAGGGGGAAACCTTTAGGCTCACTTCACCTTTTAGGGCAGGGCGGTAACTAGGTCGGACAAGGTACTTAATTACCTAATTCAATTCCTAGACATTGCCATTTTAGACACCGTACTAAGTGGGCAAGCTTAATTGGTTTGCCTTAACATGACTAATTTAGACCGTATAGGCTATTGGGCTCTGATACCTTTTATTTTAAAAGTTTACAAGTTAAATAAAATTCCTTGTGATTTGAGTTTCTCACATTTGATTTTACCAAACTGATCCAGGTGTTATTTTTCTTAAAACGATCGGGTCAGACCCTAGTAGTTTTCCAGAGATGGATTTGGATGCTTCGGAGCTTCAGGAGTCAAGTTGGATACCCAAGATGTATTTTAGTAATTTTATTTCCATTGTGTTTTTCTTGTGTGTATTTATTAACATTTATAAGGACATGCTGTTACAACTGTCCAGTTTGATGATAGGTAAGACTCAGATGTTGTGTATGTATTAAAGAGTTTTTTTTGTAAAGATGAATTTGAATATTATATATTATTCTTCACCTTGTGAGATTTACTTCTATTGTTTTCTTTCCTTTTCCCTCAATAATCTATCTTTCCAGCACTTGGTTACTCGGCACGTGAATTAATGCAGCGCATCTGGTTTCGCTATCTTATGATCGCCAACGACCTAAGATATGTCGCGAACGACCTAGTGATGCAGCGCATCATGGTTCACAACCTTATTGTTACCAGAGACCTAATATACGTCACGAGCAACTTAACAAGATAAGTGATGCAGCGTATTGTGAAGCCTTAGATCGCTCAAGCTTAGGACGCGAAGCCATAGGTCGCTGAGCCTTAAGTCGCTGAAGATTTAGGTCGCTGACCTAGTCGCTCTCCACTTATGCCGCTGTCTACTTTAGGTCGCTGATTCTCAAGTCGCAAGTTACTGAAGCTATGCTACCCTTTAAGTCGCGAGCATCCTTAAGTCGCTAAGTCGCTCCTGGAGGGTTTCTTATGTCACTGATGATTAGGTCGCATGGTTGTAAATTGTTAAGTCGTTGTTGTTGGGCCGTTGTATATGTTTTATGTCGTTGAGTTGTAACCCGTGTGTTGTATGTTGCATTGTGTTGTATATATTGTTAACTCATGATTCTTAGAACGTAAGCCGTGAGGCGCTTAGGTCGTAGGTCGGCAAGTGGTTAGGTCGGCCGTGTATGTTGTGTTGTTGAGTCGCTTGTAATGCTAGGTCATGCATGTGCTAAGTCGTGTGTGAGTTGTAAATCTTCTATAAATACGGGTGTGTGTCATTTGTACTGGTTAGTTGATTTTTGAATAAACTTTGTTTTGTGTGCTTTGTGCCTCTTGAAATTAGAAGTTGAGTGTGAGCTCCTTTCTCCATTTTCGGTTATTCGAGTGCGCTTGAATCAACGGATTTGAAGCCGATTCACAGAATCTCGTGCGCGAGATCACGTAAAAGAGTCGTAGATCTTTTAACACGGTATCATGCGCGATCAACGTGTTGGAGATAGCTAGAATCCAGTATCTTGCAAGATCAACGGATTTGGGCATTTGGCTATCTTAAATCCATCGATTTATCTTGTTTCATCTAATCGTTTCATCGATTAGTTTGACACGGAATCTTCATTTCGTTGTCATCCGTTAATCTGCTGCGTCGGTTTTGGTATCAGAGCTAGACTTAGCCAATCATAGCTAAGCCGAACCTCTTGAGAGCCAAGTGAAGTGTTGAAGTTTGTGATAGAGCCGAGCCTGTTTGGAGCTAAGTCGATCAAGGCCGAGAGTCAGTTAGGTTGAAATCCAAGTCAAGCCGAAAGTTAAAGTGTTTGGATTTGTTGAAGATTCGATAGTGCCTCCACGAAGAGCTAATCTATTTCAAAATGTTGAAGATGTGTATCGAAGACAAGAAGCTGAGCAAATGGAACAACAAAT
This sequence comes from Allium cepa, assembly GCA_030765085.1. Lineage (NCBI taxonomy): Eukaryota > Viridiplantae > Streptophyta > Magnoliopsida > Asparagales > Amaryllidaceae > Allium > Allium cepa. The sequence goes on along the minus strand of CM060944.1, from coordinate 380,844,000 downwards.
CAATGAAAAGTTTGATGAACACATTGGAAAGTTAGAGAAATTGATGAATGACTTGAATCAAAGTCAAAGGAGAAGGTCACCAGTCTCGAACCATGGAGGAAACAGAGTTTCGCCATCGGTTATGGAAGCGAGGACGGCGTCGCCGCAATCTTATCGAGAAAGAAGAGAATCATCAGTTTCATTGAGATGAGAACACCATGAGTACAGAAATGAAGAGAGAAGAACTCCACGTGAGTTTGGAGATGAGCCATACCATGATGCTGAAAGACATAGTAGAAGAGACATGTATGATCGTAGAAATGTTGATGGTCGAGATAGATATCGAAGTACATTTGATTATGATGAAGATGGTGATAGAGGAAGTATTCATTATCGAGATCGAGACCAAGTACGAGATCGAAATAGAGATTTTGAAGATGATCGTCGATGGGAGTCGGGGATGAAGACAGAAATTCCAGAATTCAAAGGAGGAATGGTAGCGGAAGAGTTTTTGGATTGGTTATCCAATGTTGAAGAAATTTTTGACTTCAAGGAAGTTCCCAAGCATCGTAGAGTTAAGTTGGTTGCTACACGATTGAGGGGAAGAGCTATGGCATGGTGGCAGCAAACTAAACTTACACGAGAAAGAATGGGTAAGTCGAAGATTGTTTCATGGCAGAAGATGAAGAAGTTAATGAAAGCTACTTTCTTACCTTATAATTATCAGTCTCTTATGTATCAACGATTACAGAATTTGAGACAGGGAACAAAGTCGGTAAATGACTATGCAGATGAGTTTTATCAACTGATTGCCAGAAATGATATCATGGAGACAGAGGAACAGTTGACAGCTAGATTTGTTGGAGGATTGAGAATGCAAATTCAGGATATGGTGAATATGTTTGATCCAAGATCCGTTGCTGAGGCACACCAGAAAGATCTAGCTTGGGAGAAGAAAGGTAGAAGTGGAGGTGGTGTGTTTACAAATTCCAACAATCAAGTGAAATGGGCCAGTAGCAATACTAATGTTTCCAAGGTTGTTAGAAAACCGATTGTTAATGAAGTTGCTAAGACCAAGGTCAACAAAAATTTCAAGTGTTATAACTGTCAGGAGTTTGGTCACAAGAGTAATGAATGTCCGAAGCCTAAGAAGCGAGTGATGGTTGCTGAGGTTGAGGATGAGGATGCAGAAGTAGAATGTTCTAACTCACCACAAGTTGAGGAGGAAGAAGAATTATTGTCATGAGATGAGGGACGTAGTTTGGTGATGAGGAGATCTTGTTTGACACCAAAGCAAGAGGATGATTCAAATTGGCTAAGGAGTAATATTTTCCAGTCAACGTGAACTATCTTAGGAAGGGTATGCAAGTTTGTCATCGATGCGGGAAGCTGTGATAACATCATTTCTACAGAAGCTGTGAAGAAGTTGGCGTTAAAGACAGAGAAGCATCCCAAACCCTACAAATTAGCTTGGTTGAGGAAAGGTAGGGAAGTGAAGGTTAGTCAAAGAGCTTGTGTAACATTTTCCATCGGAAAGAAGTATAAAGATGAAATTTGATGTGATGTCGTGGATATGGATGTGTGTCATTTGTTGTTTGGAAGACCGTGGCAGTATGATAGAGCTGTGCAACATGATGGTCGTACCAACAGCTACAGTTTCCTGTTTGAAGGTACACGAATCACTTTAGTTCCTAAAAAGCGACAATAAAGTGAAAGCAAGTTGGAGGAGATTGAAGAACTAAAGACTCTGTTATCTTTGAAGGAGTTTGTCACGGAAGTAGAGGACGAGCCTGAAGTTTTTCTGTTAATTGGACGTGAAAGTAGTGAAGCGGTTGAAATTCCTGAAGAAGTTAAACCAGTGTTGAAGGAGTTTGAAGACGTATTTCCTGAAGAATTGCCAAAGGAGTTACCACCGTTGAGAGACATACAACACCAGATTGATCTTGTTCCGGGAGCAGTGTTACCAAATAGACCACATACAGAATGAGTCCGAAGGAACACGAAGAGCTGAGAAGGCAGGTGGAAGAGTTGCTTGAACAAGGGGCGTACAAGAAAGTTTAAGTCCTTGTGCAGTACCAGAATTATTAGTGCCGAAGAAGGATGGAACTTGGAGAATGTGTACAGACAGTCGACCACTAAACAAGATTACAGTAAGATACAAATTTCCGATGCCAAGATTGGATGTCTTGTTAGACCAGTTGAATGGAGCTGCTATCTTTTCAAAGATTGATCTGAAGAGTGGGTATCATCAGATTCGAATTCGACCAGGGGATGAATGGAAGACAACATTCAAGACACGGGAAGGGTTGTATGAGTGGCTGGTCATGCCGTTTGGTCTTTCGAATGCACCCAGTACTTTTATGCGGAGATGAATCAAATCTTTCGACCGTTTATTGGAAAGTTTTTGGTAGTATACTTTGATGATATATTGATATACATTGGAAGCACAGAAGAACATCTACAACACTTGCATGAAGTGTTGATGATACTTCGTCAAGAACAATTTTATGCAGCAAAAAAAAGCATGCTTATGACGCATAGTGTTTTGTTTTTGGGGTATGTATTGTCCAAGGAAGGTATCCAGGTGGATCAAAGTAAAGTTGAAGCAATCAGACATTGGCCACAGCCCAAGACTATAACTGAAGTGAGAAGTTTTCATGGTTTAGCATCATTCTACCGAAGGTTTATTCCATATTTCAGTAGCGTGATGGCGCCTGTTACTGATTGTATGAAGGGCAAGCAGTTTTCATGGTCGAAGGAAGTAGGATTTGCTTTTGAGCAAATCAAGGAACTTTTGACGACAGCACCAATTCTAGTTTTGCCGGATTTTCAGTTACTATTTGAATTACATACTGATGCATCTAAAGTAGGAATTGGAGGGGTATTAAGTCAGAGGGGCCGTCCAATTGCTTATTTCAGTGAGAAGCTTTCTGGAGCAAAGATGAGATATAATACCTATGACGTGGAATTCTATGCTATTGTCCAAGCCATAAAACATTGGAGACACTATTTGTTTCATAAAGAGTTTGTGTTGTATACTGATCATGAAGCATTGAAACATTTGCAGGGACAGGATAAGGTTGCAGCCAGGCATGCTGCATGGATCGCATACTTACAACAGTTTAAATTTGTGGTAAAGCATAAGCCAGAATTACAAATCGTGTGGCAGATGCATTGAGTAGAAGAAATCATTTTTTGACTACGATGAAAGTTGAAGTGACGGGGTTTGAAGTATTTCCAGAATTGTTTGTGGAAGATCCTTACTTTGCAAAGATTGTAGATGAATTCGAGAAGGGAAAGGCGGATGAATTTGTGTTGGTGGATGGTTTTCTATTCAAAGGAAATCGATTATGTATACCAGAGTGCAGTTTGCCGATGAAGATTGTGAAGGAATTGGATGAAGAAGGACATGTGGGAAGAGATCGTACTTTGCAGCTGATTTCTCAATCATATTTTTGGCCTTCCATGAGGAAAGAAGTTGAAAGGTTTGTGGAGAGATGTCATATATGTCAAGTTTCCAAAGGGACAGCTACGAATGCAGGATTATATATGTCATTGCCCATGCCTACTAGACCATGGGTTGATGTTAGCATGGATTTTGTTTTGGGTTTGCCAAGAACTCAACGAGGGAATGGTTCCATATATGTTGTGGTGGATAGATTTTCGAAGATGGCACATTTCATAGCTTGTAAAAAGACCGATGATGCAGTCCGTGTTGCTCAGTTGTTCTTTAAAGAAGTTTATCGACTACATGGGCTACCTGAGACCACTATTTCTGACCGGGATACTCAATTTCTAAGTCATTTTTGGTTGAGTCTGTGGAAGATGGTTGGGACTAAGCTGAATTTTAGTAGCGCCTATCATCCACAAACAGATGGGCAAACAGAAGTGGTGAACAGGTCATTGGGAAACTTGTTGAGATGTCTTGTGAACGATAACGTGAAGAGCTGGGATGTGAAGTTATGTCAAGCTGAGTTTGCGCATAATCATGCCGTTAATCGAAGTACTGGATTCGGTCCATTCCAAGTGGTATTCAGCAATTCCGAAGGGACCGTTGGATTTGTCAATAGTTCCATTTCAGAAGGGGGTTGTTAAACGAGCTTGTGATTTTGTGAATGAGCTGCAAGAGTGTCATAGGACTGTTTATGAACGATTGCTTAAGTCAAATGAGAAGTATAAGCAACTGGCAGATAAGAAACGAAGGAGTGTGGACTTCAAAGAAGGTGATTTTGTTTACGCAGTATTGACGAAAGATCGGTTCCCAGTTGGAACTTACAACAAGTTGAAAGCTCGAAAGATTGGTCCAGTAGAAATTTTGAAGAAGATCAATGATAATGCGTATCAGTTAAGGTTGTCGAAAAATGTTCATACTTCTGATGTTTTCAATGTCAAACACTTAATTCCGTATTATGGAGAGAAGTTTATCGAAGAAGAAAAATGTGTGAATTCGGGGTCGAATTCTTGTCAACCAGGGGAGGATGATGCAACGCATCTATTTTCGCAATCTTATGATCGCCAACGACCTAAGATATGTTGCGAACGACCTAGTGATGCAGCGCATCATGGTTCACAACCTTATTGTCACCAGCGACCTAATATACGTCGCGAGCGACTTAACAAGATAAGTGATGCAGTGTATTGTGAAGCCTTAGATCGCTCAAGCTTAGGACGCGAAGCCATGGGTCGCTGAGCCTTAAGTCGATCAAGATTTAGGTCGCTGACCTAGTCGCTCTCCACTTATGCCGCTATCTACTTTAGGTCGCTGATTCTTAAGTCGCAAGTTACTGAAGCTATGTTACCCTTTAAGTCGCGAGCCTCCTTAAGTCACTACGTCGCTCCTGGAGGGTTTCTTATGTCGCTGATGATTAGGTCGCATGGTTGTAAATTGTTAAGTCGTCGTTGTTGGGTCGTTGTATATGTTTCATGTCATTGGAGTTGTAACCCATGTGTTGTATGTTGCATTGTGTTGTATATATTGTTAACTCGTGATTCTTAGAACGTAAGCCATGAGGCGCTTAGGTCGTAGGTCGGCAAGTGGTTAGGTCGGCCGTGTATGTTGTGTTGTTGAGTCGCTTGTAATGCTAGGTCGTGCATGTGCTAACTCGTGTGTGAGTTGTAAATCTTCTATAAATACGGGTGTGTGTCATTTGTAATGGTTAGTTGATTTTTGAATAAACTTTGTTTTGGGTGCTTTGTGCCTCTTGAAATTGGAAGTTGAGTGTGAGCTCCTTTCTCCATTTTCGGTTATCGAGTGCGCTCGAATCAACGGATTTGAAGCCGATTCACAGAATCTCGTGCGCGAGATCAACGTAGAAGAGTCGTAGATCTTTTAACACGGTATCATGCGCGATCAACGTGTTGGAGATAGCTGGAATCTGGTATCTCGCAAGATCAATGGATTTGGGCATTTAGGTATCTTTAATCCATCGATTTATCTTGTTTCATCTAATCGTTTCATCGATTAGTTTGACACGGAATCTTCATTTCGTTGTCATCCGTTAATCCGCTGTGTCATTAATACAGTAAATTTATTGGTGTTGACTTCAAAGGATTGAAAAGGTGGGTTATTACACCAAAGGTCTTCATAGAAGGTGATTTTTTTTATGAGTCCTTTTCACCTATATCCCAAGCATGATGTGTGAAAAATTATAGAATTTGGGTGTTCTAGGGGGCGGTGATGAATAGAACCTAAGAAGTACAAAATGGGTCGACGACCACACGGATTTCCTTTAAAAGATCAATATTTTTATTATTTTAATGCTCATTATTATTTAATAGGAAATCTTTTTGTAAAACAAGTTCTTCCATTGTATTTTCATAAATTTCAGTTTGTTTTACAAATTTTTTTTATCTTCTTCCTTTAAAATACTAGTTTTATGGTCACAATCAGCTAATTTAGCTAAAGCATTAGAATTTGACCATATGTGATGCTTTAAATATTTTATTAAGTTCTCATTCGTTTGTAAAAGGCCACTACATTAAAAATCTAAGTGTACCAATTTTGATATGAGATTAACCATGTTGCACATGTACCTTGTTCTATCGACTGTGGCTTGCTTTCAAAATTTGGGTTTTACTCGACTATCTTTAAGCTCTAACAGGATCTTATCTTTCTGGCCATTGTTCTAGGATACTATTATGTCAGTTGAAAACCAAGCCCTGATACCACATGTTAGATGTTATGCACAGGATCGAAGATGGTCGACGGTTCTAAATAGTGTAAATTCCATAGCAATATTATAGCAGATTACACAGTCGATTTTATACTGGTTCGGACCTCACATCCTAAGTCAAATCCCAAACTCCTTCTGGAATCAACTAAGCAACCCTCACTTCAACTAGAGGAATAGGTATCGTACGTGGACTCCACTCAAACCACCAAACAAGACTTCAACAACCAATGTAACAAAAAAGTTACTTCATAGTGTATCTTCTATATATAAATTGTCTCTTTTTAGTATAAGGACTCCTACAACCAAACCTAATGATATTGCATGAAGGTATAGAGGCTAAGGAGTTTATGTGACTAACATATGGGATGTGGAGATGAAGCACATTAGTCGAAAATCTCTGAATCACATTAATCTTTTAAAGAGCAGGGAAAATTCTTTTGGATTTGAGAGTTTAAGTATGAATTACATACTATTGGGTAGTATATTGATTTAAGGATGGATAAGGGATTTCATAGGTGATGTATGGATGCTAAAATAGATTCACAATCAACTAGAAGTATACATTAGTGAAGAGAAGCAGCTGTAGGCGTGAATAGATGTAAAGACATGTTTTTAGAATATAGTTGTTTTCTATGTATTCAGTTGACTGGAGATGGAGTTCAATCGACTAAATATTTTGGCAAAATTTATTACTTATATACGGCTTAGATAAAATTCACTTTTACATGTTTAAGCATTACTCGGTTGTGACAATTACTTACAATAATTTACTTCATCAAAACTGTATCACTTTGGACTTATTAATTGAACTAATTTGATCATAGATTTTAATTTTGAGTTGACTTCAGTTGATCGTGATACCGACCCCATATAACCGAAGAGACGGATCCTCTTTTGAATAGTTTTCACTTCCGATACTCCCACTCAACCCAGTTATAGTCGTTTGAAAGACGTCGTCCCATGATTTACCTATAATAAAAGCAGAGCTTTCATATCGAAGATCAATAGTATTCTCAAGTCAAGAGAACTATGTAAGTTGACACTTTGATCTTTTCTGTTTGAACTTTGTTATATTAACCAACAGAAAACTATCGAGTGAGTCATTCCATAGTCATCTAAGAACAATCAATATGTAACCCATTGGTGCCGTTAGCAGTCATGAGTAATACACTGTCTAACATTTGGAGAGTGTTACGAACTCTAGTCTCAGTGATGCATCGACGTCAAGTTACGATACATCTTGACTAGGAATATTTAAAATGATGTGCTTATCATATTATAACATAATACTCATGGTTACAACTATTTGTAACTGCTATTATAAACACATCATTTATGGACTTTTTGAAATATATACTTAAATTAACCAATTAATTAGTTATAACATTTTATGACAAGTATATAATAGAATGCAAACACCTTTTATTTTGAAATTGATTGATTATCAAGTTAGATTTATGTAACAAATTACATAGTTGCCCCTAGGGCGCACCCATAACTCTATTAATCTTCTACTTGAACTTATGGTAAATTATGGATACTTATTCAATCATTTCTTAAAAACTAATTGGATCGGTCCTTCGTTGAATAGGTGTGCTATTATGTTTCAGTTATCTACTATGCCAATAACTCTCTCCGACGTCAATAAACTGCCTTTGTCACAAGAACAATCCGGAGTATGTCTCTCGACCTCCAGTGATCTCTAAGTTTTCTTATGAATTATAACATGACATGGTTTTCATATAACAACGTTATGGGATTTTGAATATTTGGAATCACCCACACCTCAGTTATAAATTTGGGCATTTATTATGTATATATATTGCTTTTATTATGGCACTATTTAAGGCGATGTACTTGGCCTTTTATTGAATCATCCACAGTCTCTCATTTGGAACATTTCTAACTTAAAATTCTTAACCAAGCTTTGAACATGAATTTTATATTAACATACCATATTCAATATCACATACGAAGTCTGAGTCCGAATACTCCTTTTGTAACGACCCAACTTCCAAACTCTAGGAAGTTGCATTGTTAAGAAGAAAGAAAGGGATAGAAAAGAGAAAAGAAAGGAAAGAAAGAAACAAACAACATCAGAATCTCACAGCGGAACGAATAAATTATATTATATCACATAATACTTTACATAGTATCATATACATCAGAGTTTTACAGCCAATATAACACAAACTAGACAGTTATAAACATCTGTCTGGCGATTACAATTAAGTATCAGAGAAAAACAGATACAACTCAAACACAGCGGAACCACTATATATATCTACTCGCTGAAGCCTCCTGCTCCATTATCTCCTCCAGAACTCGTCAAAGCAATCCTGAATCACTTGACTACTCATACGTAATATGAGTACCCAAGAGTTTAATAAAGCAGAAAATAAACACTCGGGTCAGACAGGGGTCTGGTATGAGTAAACGGTTTAAAAGTTGCTTAATTTTTAGAAAATCCTTTGAAAAAAAAGGGTATCACGTAAGACTTCCCACACATAAATATGGAAAAGTTTTTACCTTACGCTAACCAAAACATTTGATAGGAAATCCAGTGATATTATAATAGTGTCTAGGGTTTTCAAAATAAAATACAGAAATAGCTGGAATGCTTACATCTCACATTCCAACATAGTTGGGCATAATCAAAACCGTACAAACACTTACTGGATTTTGGATTCCATCAATAGCAGGGCTACTGGGGTACCGCCCGTCACAGTACGTGGCCTAGATCACCGTACCGAGGAGTACTCCCACTCCCCTGCAACACAAGGCCGGATCCATTCCTTGCTGAATAGTTCCGAACAAGACAACCCCGACAGTTGGAGCTCTCAACCGTCCACACAGCCGAAATAAAAGGGACCTCTAGACAGGGGTAAATCTCACTCTCAAGTGGGGGCTACCCACGAAGCCTTGCTGCACCTCCCTTTTTTTAGCCATTCCCGGTTGAAGAGGCTTGTGGTTACGATTACCTTTAGAGAACACATTTATCTTAGAATGCTCATCGTCCACCTGACAATGTTCTAAAAGCATTCAATCCATACAAGTTCGTTCCGGATTCGAACGAAACCGAAGGCATTATCTCGTTACACTCATTTTGGAATTACCCTCAGAGTTAATGACGATAACCCTTGCACTCCAAACCATCATCTCGAACCTATAAGTTCTATTCCGTCAAACTCATTACGGAATCACCCACAGAGTTATACTGACGTATAGCCCTTACACCTCGAGCCTTCACTTGCTACACTTGGATTAACGACCTAACGTTTAATTGGAATCGATATGGTTTTTGGATATCCAAATATGGAAACCCGATCCCGGTCTCACCGAAACCAAACGCCATCTTAATGTCCAAGTTATACTTAAGGGTTTTAAACAATTAACTCGTTTTATTTGTATCTATTTCATACAGATAGATAAACTACATTTATCATGACAGATAACCCATTACATTATCACAACAGATAATCATCACAACAGTCAATCATCACAACCAAAATAATCCATCATACTATAACTAAGCATCCATATCCTATAGATACTACTCATCTCATTTCTGAGATCACAACCATCCAATCAATAACATTCATAAGCAATGATTTATTAACCATTAATTATAATTAATTTAAAATGAATTAAATTAATTACTTCTATCCTTAATTAATTTAAAATAAATTAAATTAATTATTCACCTATAAATCCTGCTTATAAATCTATTGATTAATCAATCTAGCTAATTAATCATTCATTAAGTATTCAACTTGCTTAAGCACCTTTGATTAATCATTCACTAATTACAATAAGTAATTAATCTTTAATTAATTTTATAAAATTAATTAACCTTAATCATAAGTAATTAACATTTAATTACTTCCTTTATTAATTAACTATAATTAATTATATTTAACCTTAATTAATTATAATTAATTAATTAATTAATTAATTAATTAAACAATTCTTAATCACATCATTAATTATAATAATTAATGATCTCTAATTAATATTTAAATTAATTACTCAATTAAAAATTAATTACATTTAGTAATTAATCTAAAATTAAAATACAATTATTAATCACCTTGATTAATATTTAAATCCAGTAATTAACTACTCTTAATTACTTATTAATAAATTAATTATCCAATAATTAATTATCTTTATTAATTAATTCTTGATTAATTACAAAAGTGATTATCCAAATTACTTAATTAAAATAAATCACCTTTCCTTAATCACATTCCAGTAATTATCAATTATCACTTCTCTAAGAAATCATGCTCCATAAATTACATCAAGTAATTATTATCATTAAATTATTAAATTATTTCTTAAATTAATTAAACTAAATTAATTAATTTAACAAAGCACATTATCATAACTAATTACAATAAGTAATTAGTCCCTTAATTATTTTTATAAAGTAATTATACTTATCAAATTTCAATTGATTATCTTCAATTAATTAATCTAATTAATTAATCAAAATTAATCACATTAATTAATTATTTAATTATCCTTAGATAATTATCTTATTTAATTAACAACATTTTCATTAATTCCTTACTTAAGGAAATTACCTTAGATTAATGATTCATTAATCATCTTTAATTATAAATTAATCCAAAACATTTATTAAAATCAATTTAATAAGTAAATTCCTAAATTATCTTAATTATTTCCAAATTAATTCCATATTACTTATTAATGACTTATTAATTATTCAAATGTATTTAAACAATACTTTCCTAAAATTAAATTCATCTTCCATTTAAAATTTAAGATTTAAAAATATTTAACCATATAAACATTATCCAAATTTAAATAATTTAATAAACCTAAAAGTAAAGAACTAGCATTATTATATAAGTAAAGTTTAAAAATCAATATTACTGAATTTTACTAAGAAATCGAACATTTGAAAATAGATAGATTATTTAACTTTTCAATTTAAAGTTAAACATTTCATAATTTATTTAAATATTTAAAGGAAAGAATTATTTTAAATTTAAACCTTTATTTGAAATCATATTCATATTTAAATTCTACTTAAAAACAGTTCCTGTCCAATATTTAAAAAATTTCAAAACTATTTTGAATTCAAACTGATTTCAAAGTAAAATTGAAATTGTACTTAAAACATGATTTTAAAAATAAATTTTAAATCTTGATTAAAATTTAAAAGTTTCATTTTTAAACTTTGAATTCAAAAGTACACTTGAATCCAATTCAAACTTATACCTGAATTTGAATCTTGTTTTTTTAAAAATTAAATTCCCTTTTAAAAAATAATTAAAAAAAACAAAACTGTTTAAAATAAAAATCTGGATTCAAAAACCTGACTATATTTACACTGTTTCTAGATTTAAATTTAAATCTTACTTAAATTTAAATTCATCATTTTAAACTTTTGAATTCATAAGCTCTCTTGAATTTTAATTCAAACCTATACTTTAATTTAAATCATAGCTTTTAAAAAAAATTGAATTTCCCAGATTTAAAAAAAAACACCCAGGTTTGCCTCTGCACTAAACAACCCGAGACTATCAACAAATTACTTCGGGTTAAAACCTCATTCACTTCGAGTCACAACACATAATACACGAGGCTAACTTCGAGTCACTAAAACCTGCACACCAGAGTTCACCAGAGACCACTATCCACTGTGCAAATGCGACCACTGCTCCGGCGACTTCCATTACCTTTCACCAAACTCTCCAAGAAGCCATCCATCCTTCAACTTGTTAACAATCATCAACAAAATTCTCTGCTGCTTGAAAATTTGTATCAAGCAAATCAAACAGCCTGAAAAGAAGCTTCACCAAACATGCCAAACCTGTCAACTCTCACCAAAACCCACTCAGACCATCTTAGGGTCTACAACTCCGGCCATTGCTCCACCTATACCCCCTCTGCCTAACCCCAAAACCATAGACCACTCGAACCACCACAGTATTTAGACAGTTCAAGACCTCTGCTACATTAAACTAGGGATTCAAACCTGAAAAATACCCCACTGTCATCACACTATTCTCTGACCAACTTCACCTTATTTCTCCTACTCTCTCCAATCAATATTCCATCATCAGGCAGCAATCCAAGTTCCAAAATCTACCATATGATCAGATACCTCAAAATCCCAAATTCTGCATAGTCTTAGTTGCTAACCACAGAAGATTTTAAAACTTATTGCATGTTTTAATATCCATGTTTTTAATCATGTATTAAAGCTTTAAACTTGATTGAATAATTTAAAGATGTTTGGAAATTTTACTTTTGGAAAGAAATATATCAGTTGCTACTGTTTCACTGAGTTACAGATTTTTAATTTAATTAAATTAAAATTTTACAAACCTACATCTATGCTAAACAACACCATTTGTTCACACAATACTTCCTAACTAAGATTCAGACATTAATAAATGGATTTGTATTTAAAATCCTAATAAAAACAGTAGCAAGTCTGTAGAAATTTTTCATCACAACTGTCTGCATATACAAGAATGTATGTAGGCATGATCACACATCAGTCAAGCATATATACAAACTTATGCACAGATAAATTTTAGAACAACCTATAAACTTATGAGGTTACTTACTAAAAAGAAAAACAGTGCAGTTATTTTTATTTAATTTGCCACTGTTTTGATTTTCTTAATTGAAAATAACATTTTGAATTAAACTTGATTTCTGCAAATCTTGATAGTTTGATTTTAAAAGAAGAAACTGTTTTTTTTTAAATAGAGAATTTACTCACCTTTAAATTGGAAATGACAGAGAGCAATCCAGATGAAATTCATCCGTGCACCCTGAATTCCAATGCAGATTGAATCTGTGCTTGCTCCTAGTTAGAGTTTGATTATAACATGTTGATTGCAGGCTTTGAAATTGCATTTGATGATGATTTTGGTCTGCATGCTTCCCCTTTTTCATCTTGCTTGAATTAATCTTACAGGTTGCAGAAATTTGGATTATTTGTAGGTTAACTGAATTTCCAGATGTATTTTCTTTTGCAGGTTTTAAAACCTTTGATTGCAGATCTAATATGGTTTTGATATTTGCAAAACATTGATTAAGTTTGGGCTGTGGATTTTTGAGTGAAATGGGATTTCAGTTTTCTCAAAACTGAATTTAGATTTTCCCATAGAAGATAAGTGTTTGAAATAAAGAGATTTGTCAAGTTTTTATCTAAAATAATAAATTCAATAATGTTTTAGTATGCCACTTGTTACTTAAGTATGAAAATAAATTACAAGTGTCTACTAAAAAACATGAAGCTTAACACATGTAAGATTTTAATATAAAGATAAATGTCTTTGTTTATAAATGTTTTAATTTAAGATAAAACCATTCTAATTTAATTTAAGATGTTTTGTATGTTTATTTACATTTATTCTTTTAAATGATTACAATTGAATTATCTTTACATAATTAAATATTTGCTTGAATATTTTTTTTTTAAAATTATTTAAAACTAATTTTCAAAAGAGAAACTTTTAAAAAGAAAAGAATAATGTTGAATTTATTTTATTCCAAAGATTTCAAATTAAAATATTGTACTTTAAAATAAATAAACTAAATTTATTTCAAAACAATTTTAAGATAAAACAAAATAAACTTTTATTATAAAATACGATTTTTTTAACTATATATTTTTATTTATAACAAAATATTTACTATATTTTCTTTTTGAAAATACAAGATAGATTTATAAATTGACTTATGAAAAAGTTTCAATACTAATTTCAATTTAATTTATTCAATCCATAAATTATACACCTATATATATTATAAATTTGAAATTATCCTTTATCAAATTTAAATTTAAAATAAGGATCAAAACTCCTATTTACAATGTATACATATATATACATTATAAATAAAATATTTTTAAATCAGTTTGGAAAGAAAATTTTATCATTTAAATATTTTTAACATTTTAAAACAATAAGATTCTCAAATTCAATTATTATTAAAAAACTTTTAAAAAAATATCATTTATCCAAGCTAAATAATTATAAATTTTCAAAAGAAAATTATGCTTGAATTAGATTATTAAATTAATATATCACATTTTTAAAATAATTATAAATGAAATTATTAAATAAATATTGCCCAGATTTCCGGGACATCACATTCCTCCCCCCTTAAAAGAATTTCGTCCCCGAAATTTAAAAGCAAAGGTAATTTAATAATCTCATTAAAGATTTTATTTAAAACACAAGCATATACCAAACATATGCTAACAATCAAAACAACTAATTCAACCTATCCTACAAACCTAATTATCCAGACAAATTCTGGATAAAATTTTATCGAGTTTCCCCAAGTATATATATATACCGGGATACTCGCTCTAGAGAATCCAAACAATCAATACTAAGAAGCTCTAAAACTCCTATTCAACAATATCTATAGCACTAGACAAGATATCAGACTGCAGACGAGTCTGACTCAACAACCAAAACTCCAGAACTGCTGGTTCCACAACCAGGGATAGATCATACACGTGTTCCCTCAGAGATACGTGAAACTCATCGAATCCCAGTTATCCAAACTGGCAATCCAATCCTGTAGATCAACTACTTAATCCTTGAGAGAAAACAGAAGGATCCAATCTCTTATCCACAAATCTTTCCTGTCGATCCTGGGCTGCCTTCAACCTTCTAGATCAATCCAATCCATCACACAAACTCTACTACATATATCAGAAGACTTCAGACAAACTACACTTATTCGAAAAACAGAACAGACGCACAAGACATCCAAGCCTCAAGATTAAAGTTAATTTCCTGTAGAAATCCTCTGATCCAAGACAAAACACAAATTCCCAATGAATCGGGTGTTGCTTCTATTCTGGAATAGCTGCCACCATGCTTCCACTGCGCAACTCTGATTTGAGAATGTTGTTGATTAACACAAGTATAGACTTGATCAACTTATCCCGAAAACATTGTTCATCAAATTCCATAAAAATCTCCAAAAACCAAGTCGAAACAGAACTCAATCTCCTGATGCGGATGCAAAACTTAACTCCTTCGAAGATATCCAGAAAATATCAAACCACTTTGATAACTCAAACATCTTCTAGAGATGCTTTAATCCAAACCAAGGTTACTTAGAAAACTTCCGGATCATCGCAAATCACTTTTGCGATTCTACTCAGTTCAGATTCCAAGAAATCGTTCTCTCTTCAACAAACAGAACAGCCAAAGCCTTCAAATCAAAAGGGAAACTAGTGGTCCACCTTCAACCACAAACATCACACCCAGCTGAGCTTCCAGAAGAAATGGACAAGCTCCACTATCTTCCCGGCCTACTGACAAAAGATTCACAGAGACTTCAGAACAATCGAAAAGACAGGCCACTCACTGCTGCTACTGCTGCCAAAACCTTCCTTACCCAAAAGCTCATCGAACCTCAAAGCTACACCAGCCACTTCCACAAAAGAGCCTTCCAGATAGACAGATATCCCTCAGGAAACTCGACTCAAACCAAGCACAAAACACTCTGTTAGACTGCGTCTCAAACTCAAATACAGACAGAACTCCTTCCTAAGGTTGCCAAAATTCCATTGCTCGCTTCAGTACTCCAAACTGATCCAGACTCAAGAAAATCCATTCACACGAGTGAAATCAAGCTTAAAATCCAAAGATACACTCCGAATCTTGAAAAGATTTTCCTTCAGAGATCAGAAAAATCCTTCACACCAAACTGCCAAACTACTCAAGATGCCCAATACTGCCCAAGCAGATCACTTCCAAGCTCAAACACTCGGACTCCAACCATTGGTAGTTGCGTTACACATACCACTACTCTATCTACCTTTATTACTTATATTGGAAAACCTGAACAGGTAACCCAACAGATAGGTAGAATTAAATATGTTTATATTTAAAATTACAAGTACGCTCTCTCAAGAAAGACACCACTACAGAGCCTAGGTATTCACTCAACCTAATGCTCGAATACCACGTTGTAACGACCCAACTTCCAAACTCCAGGAAGTTGCATCGTTAAGAAGAAAGAAAGGGATAGAAAAGAGAAAAGAAAGGAAAGAAAGAAACAGACAACATCAGAATCTCATAGCGGAATGAATAAATTATATTATATCACATAATACTTTACATAGTATCATATACATCAGAGTTTTACAGCCAATATAACACAAACTAGACAGTTATAAACATCTGTCTAGCGATTACAATTAAGTATTAGAGAAAAACAGATACAACTCAAACACAGCGGAACCACTATATATATCTACTCGCTGAAGCCTCCTGCTCCATTATCTCCTTCAGAACACGTCAAAGCAATCCTGAATCACTTGACTAATCATACGTAATATGAGTACCCAAGAGTTTAATAAAACAGAAAATAAACACTCGGGTCAGACAAGGGTCTGGTGTGAGTAAACGGTTTAAAAGTTGCTTAATTTTTAGAAAATCCTTTGAAAACAAAGGTTATCACGTAAGACTTCCCACACATAAACATGGAAAAGTTTTTACCTTACGCTAACTAAAACATTTGATAGGAAATCCAGTGATATTATAATAGTGTCTAGGGTTTTCAAAATAAAATACAGAAATAGCTGCAATGCTTACATCTCACATTCCAACATAGTTGGGCACAATCAAAACCATACAGGCACTTATTGGATTTTGGATTCCATCAATGGCAGGGCTACTGGGTACCGCCCGTCACAGTACGTGGCCTAGATCACCGTACCGAGGAGTACTCCCACTCCCTTGCAACACAAGGCCGGACCCATTCCTTACTGAATAGTTCTGAACAAGACAACCCCGACAGTTGGAGCTCTCAACCGTCGACACAGCCGAAATAAAAGGGACCTCTAGATAGGGGTAAATCTCACTCTCAAGTGGGGGCTACCCACGAAGCCTTGCTGCACCTCCCCTGTTTTAGCCATTTCCGGTTGATGAGGCTTGAGGTTAGATTACCTTTAGAGAACACATTTATCTTAGAATTTTCATCGTCCACCTGACGATGTTCTGAAAGCATTCAATCCATACAAGTTCATTCCGGGTTCGAACGAAACCGAAGGCATTATCTTGTTACACTCATTTTGGAATCACCCTCAGAGTTAACGACAATAACCCTTGCACTCTAAACCACCATCTCGAACCTATAAGTTCTATTCCGTCAAACTCATTACGGAATCATCCACAGAGTTATACTGACGTATAGCCTTACACCTCAAGTCTTCACTTGCTCCACTTGGATTAACGACCTAACGTTTAATTGGAATCGATGTGGTTTTCGGATATCCAAATATGGAAACCCGATCCCGGTCTCACCGAAACCAAACGCCATCTTAATGTCCAAGTTATACTTAAGGGTTTTAAACAATTAACTCATTTTATTTGTATCTATTTCATACAGATAGATAAACTACATTTATCATAACAGATAACCCATAACATTATCACAACAGATAATCATCACAACAGTCAATCATCACAACCAAAATAATCCATCATACTATAACTAAGCATCCATATCCTATAGATACTACTCATCTCATTTCTGAGATCACAACCATCCAATCAATAACATTCATAAGCAATGACTTATTAACCATTAATTATAATTAATTTAAAATGAATTAAATTAATTACTTCTATCCTTAATTAATTTAAAATAAATTAAATTAATTACTCACCTATAAATCCTGCTTATAAATCTATTGATTAATCAACCTAGCTAATTAATCATTCATTAAGTATTCAACTTGCTTAAGCACCTTTGATTAATCATTCGCTAATTACAATAAGTAATTAGTCTTTAATTAATTTTATAAAATTAATTAACCTTAATCATAAGTAATTAACATTTAATTACTTCCTTTATTAATTAACTATAATTAATTATATTTATCCTTAATTAATTACAATTAATTAATTACTTGATTAATTAATTACTTAATTAAACAATTCTTAATCACATCATTAATTATAATAATTAATGATCCCACCAATAGGGTTGGCGCAGTTGGTTGATGGTCCGGACTGCGTGATCGACGGTCATGAGTTCGAGCCCCGAAACTGACAACCCTGTAACAAGTATCCGAAGTATGTGTTTGGCAGGCACATACTTCCCTAGAGTTTACAAGCGAAGCTTGGTTCTCTAGGTAATTCAAAAAAAAAATTAATGATCTTTAATTAATATTTAAATTAATTACTCAATTAAAAATTACTTACATTTAGTAATTAATCTAAAATTAAAATACAATTATTAATCACCTTGATTAATATTTAAATCCAGTAATTAACTACTCTTAATTACTTATTAATAAATTAATTATCCAATAATTAATTATCTTTATTAATTAATTCTTGATTAATTACAAAAGTGATTATCCAAATTACTTAATTAAAATAAATCACCTTTCCTTAATTACATTCCAGTAATTATCAATTATCACTTCTCTAAGAAATCCTGCTCCATAAATTACATCAAGTAATTATTATCATTAAATTATTAAATTATTTCTTAAATTAATTAAACTAAATTAATTAATTTAACAAAGCACATTATCAGAATTAATTACAATAAGTAATTAATCCCTTAATTATTTTTATAAAGTGCTTATACTTATCAAATTTCAATTGATTATCTTCAATTAATTAATCTAATTAATTAATCAAAATTAATCACATTAATTAATTATTTAATTATCCTTAGATAATTATCTTATTTAATTAACAACATTTTCATTAATTCCTTACTTAAGAAAATTACCTTAGATTAATGATTCATTAATCATCTTTAATTATAAATTAATCCAAAACATTTATTAAAATCAATTTAATAAGTAAATTCCTAAATTATCTTAATTATTTCCAAATTAACTCCATATTACTTATTAATGACTTATTAATTATTCAAATGTATTTAAACAATACTTTCCCAAAATTAAATTCATCTTCCATTTAGAAATTTAAGATTTAAAAATATTTAACCATATAAACATTATCCAAATTTAAATAATTTAATAAACCTAAAAGTAAAGAGCTAACATTATTATATAAGAAAAGTTTAAAAATCAATATTACTAAATTTTACTAAGAAATCGAACATTTGAAAATAGGTAGATTATTTAACTTTTCAATTTAAAGTTAAACATTTCATAATTTATTTAAATATTTAAAGGAAAGAATTCTTTTAAATTTAAATCTTTATTTGAAATCATATTCATATTTAAATTCTACTTAAAAACATTTCCTGTCCAATATTTAAAAATTTTCAAAACTATTTTGAATTCAAACTGATTTCAAAGTAAAATTGAAATCGTACTTAAAACTTGATTTTAAAACTAAATTTCAAATCTTGCTTGAAATTTAAAAGTTTCATTTTTAAACTTTGAAATCAAAAGTACACTTGAATCCAATTCAAACTTATACCTGAATTTGAATCTTGTTTTTTAAAATTAAATTCCCTTTTAAAAAATAATTTAAAAAAAACAAAACTGTTTAAAATAAAAATCTGGATTTAAAAACCTGACTATATTTACACTGTTTCTAGATTTAAATTTAAATCTTACTTAAATTTAAATTCATCATTTTAAACTTTTGAATTCATAAGCTCTCTTGAATTTTAATTCAAACCTATACTTTAATTTAAATCATAGCTTTTAAAAAAATTGAATTTCCCAGATTTTAAAAAAAAAACACCCAGGTTTGCCTCTGCACTCAACAACCCGAGACTATCAACAAATTACTTCGGGTTAAAACCACATTCACTTCGAGTCACAACACATAATACACGAGGCTAACTTCGAGTCACTAAACCTGCACACCAGAGTTCACCAGAGACCACTATCCACTGTGCAAATGCGACCACTACTCCGACGACTTCCATTACCTTTCACCAAACTCTCTAAGAAGCCATCCATCCTTCAACTTGTTAACAATCATCAGCAAAATTCTCTGTTGCTTGAAAATTTGAATCAAGCAAATCAAACAGCCTGAAAAGAAGCTTCACCAAACATGCCAAACCTGTCAACTCTCACCAAAACCCACTCCGACCATCTTAGGGTCTCCAACTTCGGCCATTGCTCCACCTATACCCCCTCTGCCTAACCCCAAAACCTTAGACCACTCGAACCACCACAGTATTCAGACAGTTCAAGACCTCTGCTACATTAAACTAGGGATTCAAACCTAAAAAATACCCCACTGTCATCACACCATTCTCTGACCAACTTCACCTTATTTCTCCCACTCTCTCCAATCAACATTCCATCATCAGGCAGCAATCCAAGTTCCAAAATCTACCATATGATCAGATACCCCAAAATCCCAAATTCTGCACAGTCTTAGTTGCTAACCACAGAAGATTTTAAAACTTATTGCATGTTTTAATATCCATGTTTTTAATCATGTATTAAAGCTTTAAACTTGATTGAATAATTTAAAGATGTTTGGAAATTTTACTTTTGGAAAGAAATATATCAGTTGCTACTGTTTCACTAAGTTACAGATTTTTAATTTAATTAAATTAAAATTTTACAAACCTACATCTATGCTAAACAACACCATTTGTTCACACAATACTTCCTAACTAAGATTCAAACATAAATAAATGGATTTGTATTTAAAATCCTAATAAAAACAGTAGCAATTCTGTAGAAATTTTTCATCACAACTGTCTGCATATACAAGAATGTATGCAGGCATAATCACACATCAGTCAAGCATATATACAAACTTTTGCACAGATAAATTTTAGAACAACCTATAAACTTATGAGGTTACTTACTAAAAAGAAAAACAGTGCAGTTATTTTTATTTAATTTACCACTGTTTTGATTTTCTTAATTGAAAATAACACTTTGAATTAAACTTGATTTCTGCAAATCTTGATAGTTTGATTTTAAAAGAAGAAATTGTT
The DNA here is from genome assembly GCA_030765085.1 of Allium cepa. Classification (NCBI taxonomy): domain Eukaryota; kingdom Viridiplantae; phylum Streptophyta; class Magnoliopsida; order Asparagales; family Amaryllidaceae; genus Allium; species Allium cepa. The sequence continues at coordinate 380,822,929 of CM060944.1, read as the reverse complement.
TTTTTTAAAATAGATAATTTACTCACCTTTAAATTGAAAAAGACAGAGAGCAATCCAGATGAAATTCATCCCTGCGCCCTGAATTCCAATGCAGATTGAATCTGTGCTTGCTCCTAGTTAGAGTTTGATTATAACATGTTGATTGCAGGCTTTGAAATTGCATTTGATGATGATTTTGGTCTGCATGCTTCCCCTTTTTCATCTTGCTTGAATTAATCTTACAGGTTGCAGAAATTTGGATTGTTTGCAGGTTAACAGAATTTCCAGATGTATTTTCTTTTGCAGGTTTTAAAACCTTTGATTGCAGATCTAATATGGTTTTGATATTTGCAAAACATTGATTAAGTTTGGGCTGTGGATTTTTGAGTGAAATGGGATTTCAGTTTTCTCAAAACTGAATTTAGATTTTCCCATAGAAGATAAGTGTTTGAAATAAAGAGATTTGTCAAGTTTTTATCTAAAATAATAAATTCAATAATGTTTTAGTATGCCACTTGTTACTTAAGTATGAAAATAAATTACAAGTGTCTACTAAAAAACATGAAGCTTAACACATGTAAGATTTTAATATAAAGATAAATGTCTTTGTTTATAAATGTTTTAATTTAAGATAAAACCATTCTAATTTAATTTAAGATGTTTTGTATGTTTATTTACATTTATTCTTTTAAATGATTACAATTGAATTATCTTTGCATAATTAAATATTTGCTTGAATATTTTTAAAAAAAATTTATTTAAAACTAATTTTCAAAAGAGAAACTTTTAAAAAGAAAAGAATAATGTTGAATTTATTTTATTCCAAAGATTTCAAATTAAAATATTATACTTTAAAATAAATAAACTAAATTTATTTCAAAACTATTTTAAGATAAAACAAAATATACTTTTATTATAAAATACAATTTTTTTAACTATATATATATATATTTATAACAAAATATTTACTATAATTTCTTTTTGAAAATACAAGATAGATTTATAAATTGACTTATGAAAACGTTTCAATATTAATTTCAATTTAATTTAAACAATTCATAAATTATACACCTATATATATTATAAATTTGAAATTATCCTTTATTAAATTTAAATTTAAAATATGGATCAAAACTCCTATTTACAATGTATACATATATATACGTTATAAATAAAATATTTTTAAATCAGTTTAGAAAGAAAATTTTATCATTTAAATATTTTTAACATTTTAAAACAATAAGATTCTCAAATTCAATTACTATTAAAAAAAATTTAAAAAAATATCATTTATCCAAACTAAATAATTATAAATTTTCAAAAGAAAATTATGTTTGAATTGGATTATTAAATTAATATATCACATTTTTAAAATAATTATAAATGAAATTATTAATTAAATATTGCCCAAATTTTCGGGACATCACACCTTTATACAGAGTTCGCCGTTTCTATAAACAATTCTCCTATATTTTATCAAACAATTCCATCGAATGGAGTATGACTGTATGTGTGATAGCATCTACTATACCAGGAATATCAATGAACCCAATTCTTGAAATTGCTTGGGATACCCTCTTTTGGCTTCTAGGCCTATTTCTTAGTTCAAGATCCCTCTTACGAACTGGAAAAAAAGGATTAGTAGATCTATTCCACCCAAAATGGGCTAGGGTTATGAACTTATAATCATGGAATCGACTCGATCATTAGATTATAAGTTCATTCCATACCGGACTAGACCGGAATAGGGTGATGTACATTCTTGTTATGAGAAGGGGTCATTCATGCGTATGTAAATAGATTACATGGGAACACTCTAAACTACCATTTTAGTGACCTTAATTTGGATTTGGTATTTGCCTTATGTATCAAATACATAAAAAAAATCACGATATTGTAAATAACATAACATGTATGATAATTCCTATTGTCCATGCACAAGCGATCTATATTACATGTTTCGTATCAAAATTTTTAATAAGGTGTTTCTACATATTGTTTGGGACATTCCCAATGTCCTTTATACTCACAATAAAAGACATCAATTACAAATCCAATATCAAGTATTAAAAAAACTAAAAGCCGATTTTAACATAAGTACAATGTTAACAATCAGTAGCGTACTGTTTTCTTATGTTTAGAAATATCAATATACCTTCAACTTTCTTTCTTATGGACACACGCTTCCTCTACATTAAAGTCAAACTATTTGATATTTCTATCAAAATACTTGTTTAACTTTGATGCTTGTCGAATGATACTTTCGTATCGATTCTTGGATCATATCCAAAACCCACAAACTTAATATCGCTCATACCGACTTCGAGACACTTCGGTTGTTACATGCAAACAATCTAGTCTAAATATTTATTTAGAATTTTCTATTTCAATACAAATGTACCAAAACACAAAGTCATGCTAGGCGATAATTTGTTAATAAATCCAAATCAACTTGAGCATATCGAATAGTGAATACGTTGTGCTATTTTTAACAGTTGAAATTCACGATGTTATTCTTATTAATGTGGCCCACTATATTCCCGCTACATTTTTCTATCTCTTAAAGACACATTTATGATTGATGGATCATATCTCTTAGGGTACACCTATCAAAATCATATTTTGATAATGTACTTGGAATCTGTTTTGGATTTGAACATCACACTATACCGTAGAATTAATAATCTTAATGGTTTAATTAAACAACCGAGGATTGCTTATTTTTGACAACAAACTCATAGTTTCCTTTGACATGGAAGAATACTCATTAGTGATTCTAATGTGTTATATTCATTTGGGTTTGGTTTATTTCATTTCATCCCTTACAATCAGTTTTAACCTTAGATTGTATCCATATCCATTTTACTACGAATAATTTCTTAAAGAAATTCCTCTGAAATAATGGTTGCTTCTTGGTGCAACAGAAATGGTATTCGTAAACATTTTATGAACTGTCTTATATAAAAATGATTTGGGCTTGGTTCACAATATTTATATTCACAACATAAATTAGTCATCCAATGACTACCGTTCCCAACTTGTTTTGGTGTGATTCACATAAGATCTCTTGCGTACAATTATTATGTGTAGTCTTTTGACTGAGATAACCCGCCAACTCCTTGGCCTAGAACATGATAGAGTTTCTTATAAACACTTATCTTGTATGATTTTATAAACTATTCTTTGGATGGTATTAATTTTAACCTTTATACTTCTCTGAAGTACACACCTTATAGAAAAAATATAAGTTAAATTCACTCAATATTAATTGTGCTTTATCCAACAATTTTTGATTACTCCTTATCAATACATTATTATGTATTATAGGGATGAGTGAATCTTAAGACTTAACCTATATTCATTTTAGGTACATTTAGAACCCTTTTGCAATATAACTACCTATTCGATCAAATTGAATCATTTTGTTGCATGTCGTTTTATTTACTTCTAGTTTATATTTTATAATCTTATTATAAACATACTACGTTCGTATCAAATACACATATCCATGTCAGTGATAACTCATTGGTGAATATAACAAAGTACGTGGAATCGTTCTAGTATTAGTAGACTTAAAAATTGCATACGTCGATAGCATCAATCCGAAGAGTTCATCAACTCATACAATCACTCCCACGGAATGGATGCCTTGCCTTTTATTGTTTGAGATATAATTCACTAGTGCCATATGCTTCATAATCATATAATCAAAGAATTATTTCTTAAACTTTGGCTTGGTCCATAATTCTATAATAATTGCAAATAATTTAGGTATTTCTATATTTACCTATGCCTCACAAATGCCACTATTATAATTTTATTTTACAATGAACATGCATAATTTTCGTATTGAAATAAAACTATGTTTATTTTTTAGCCAATGCTAAAAACCAGTTATTATTTCATAAATAATGTTTGGTATGTTTTACGAAAACAATTTTAGCAATTTGATGTGCCTAATAAGTGTTATATGGCATGCTTCTACAATTTCTGACGTTACTAATTGATATGAAATACGAAACTCCATTTTAGATATTTATTTTATTTATTATAAATCATTTATAGTCAAGAACTTTCGATCAAATATTAAAAATTCAAAGAAACAAATCTCATAGGAAATAATTTTCTATTCGAAATTATATTTTGGAATAGAAATCATATCTCTTATTCCGATGTTAAGTATCAACTATTATTTGACAATTCTCATTTTTCGATGTTTATTTATGAAGTAGAAGTAACCATTCACTCTCTTCATCCTAACCATGCCTTAGGTTACATCCACTGTTATAAATTTGAATTCCATTCTAAACGATCAAACAATTCAAAGGAAATCTTTAATACAATATCATAACGAATTCCCTGCAGAATTGCATTTGGCCCGTTTGTAATAAAAATAGGCACAACACTCTTCGAAAGTCATTGAAGAGAAAAAATGAAGAATAGAAAATTAAAATGTGGATTATCCAACAAAAACTTCAAGAAACAGATAAGTAAATGCACAGACACATAGAAATTTAGAGTGGTTCTGCGTGTTGCCTACGTCCACTATGAAGTTTGATGATTTTACTAATACTCTTCTAGTGATTACAAGTGATTGCAGCAGATTAAAGTTATGAATTCGAGTATAATAGCAATGGTAGAGTGCAAAGGTTAATCGGGCAGGGTCTGGGCGCTTGAGAGTAAAAAGATCCTTCTTCTGTAGGCCCGAGGGCTCTATTTATAGCGGTAGAAGGCTGATATCTCGCTCAAACTTCGGAAGACTCCTTTCGGCACGTGAGTGGACCCATGCGATCGATCCCGAGAAGTTTCTACTCGATCTGTGTTCGATACGAACACAATTCGTATCGATCAAGATTTTGTCCAATAGAGGCGTAACTTGGTGTGAACATTCTTTAGCTTGTACGTAAGCTCCTATGAAAATTTCAAAGCATTTGGATTTATGGATCTCGAGTTACGATCGATAAGAGATGGAGTTTCTCAAAAGGTCATCTGTTTCGAATCGACTACTTCGAATCGATCTGTTCGAATCGATGATTGCACGTGCCCTCATGATGATGTGGCGCACACTACTCGGATCGATCCACCTTTCACTTCGAGTTGACCGAGTCACCATTTGAACTTTGCCTCGTTTGTATCGATAGTCGTTGCCTCGTTCGAGTCGATAGCTGTTGCCCATTCGCATCGATGGAAGTAGCTTCATTCGTATCGATAAAAGTGGTTCTGTTCGTATCGAACCAAGTTGCTAGGTCTGTACCGATCGTGTGGCCTTGTTCGTATTGATTCGAGTTGCTCTAACTTGATGGATATGAACAAAGGTTGCATGATGGATGCGAAGTAAGGTTTATTTGATGGATACAGACTTAGTAAGCTTCGATGGATATGAATTACGCAATTTCCATATGAAGTGGGGTTGAGTAGGTCGATACGAACAAACACATTCTCTCGATGAGTACGAAATGGCACATCCGGATGGATTCTAACAAATGCCTTTTCAATGGATACGAAGTAGACATTGGCCGATCGATATAAAGCACACTATCTGTTGATGGATACGAAGTTGATCGATACGAACTAAGGCTTGAGGATGGATACGAACTTGATCGATTCGAACGGTGGCCTACTGATGGATAAGAAAATGAGGCTATTTCCTCCAACTTGCATCGACCGTAACTTGAGCGTACAAACTCGGATTAACTTGAAATTTGAAACACTAGTTTTCATGGCTTCACTTGTCGTGTCTTGTCAATTCTAGCCTAATCCGGACTTGAAAAAATTCATCGATATCTGTGGTGAACCTGTGCGTATTCGTTATCCAGGACGAGTAACCCTTGGTTTCCAGTAAGTTTCTTATCTCGGCCTTGCCAAAAGGTGGGATAACATTTGCCTCCCCAAAGTACGTCTTATGGAAACATGACGTGCTTTGAAAAGTTGCAGTCTTCATCAAGAACAATTATTGCCTTTTCGTTGAAGGTTGTAATCTTTGACTGATTTTCTCAGTTGTGTGAGCTGTTGATTGTCAACTGTTGTGCCCTATGCTGTTGTAACTGAATGCTGTATAATAGTGATTAGTTGTTTGTTGTCGTAATCGTTATTAGATGAGCATCCAATTCCTGTGAAAGTTGAAAATTGAATATTAGTCTGACATGTATGCATATATGTTAATCTGACTCTCGTTAACATTGCACGTCCATGAATCTTTGTCAGTTCTCTCATATCGAATTCCGTATCGATACTCTCCTGAACCGATGTGAAATTCGAGTTGCAACAACGCTTGATGGCTGTTGTTGGATGTCCTTTCGTATCGATCCTCTCCTGAATCGATATAAAAGGTTGGGAGGTTGCTTTCGCATGATAGACTTTGCATTGATGGATAAGAAATGATCATTTCGCATCGATAGATAGGAGTCTCGATGGATATGAAATGATTGTTCACATTGATGGTTACAAACTTCAGTGAACCCCATTGCAGTGGTCTTCATTTTCGTATCGATGAGCTCTATGCGGTTGGATACGAACAAACGATTCACAATTTACATCGATGAATATTGACCTCTGGTGGTTGTGATCTGATGGATTCAAACTGCGTAGTTTGAATCGTTGCACCATGGATGGAGTCAAAAATAACTGACATCAACAATGGCTTCAAATCGATGGACCCTGGTGATAGTTTAGCATCGATGAATGCTCGGGCTTATGGATTCGAATAGCTCATTCGAATCGATTTGGTAGTTAACCTGCTGTGACCGGTCGCATTGACTGTGAGGCGAAATGCCTTTCTCCTTCATACCCTAGTCCGTATAAATACCAAGGACTTCGTCATTTTTCACTTTTCGCCTTTGTTTTGCTTCCTACCTTCGTATCGATCCAAATGCTTGGAAAAAGAAGAACTTTGCTCGCCTTTGAATCGAACCGAACCTTCAATTCCTTGCGTCAACTGTTAGATTTAGGTAATCCATTAAGCGAATCCAACATTTAAACGACAATAATCGAGATCTTTGCCATCCTATTTGCCTTTGTAATCGATCTCTAGTGATGTCAAGGACGGAGTTGACTCCGAGAAAATGGCCATGGTGTTTGTGTAGCTTTGGGGAAGAAGGAAGATAGAGGGACACGAAGGATTTGTGGATGGGCGGCTCAAACTTTGTTTCATGTCGATCTAGAATAGGAGCACTCAAATCGATCCAGATGCTAAGATTTCGAATTGGAGTTCGTATCGATCCAGGAAATGTTTAATTGAGTGATAAGATTCGTATGGAATGAAGATGATTGGGACTCGTATCGATATGCAATGATCGATACAGGGACTTGACCTGATATGAGGTTTTGACTCCAATGATCGATACGAAGACTAGGTTGTTAATCGAAGCGAAGCCAAGGGTTCCAGACCGATGCGAAAACAATGGGTCCAATCGTTACGACATCGTTGGCTCTGATCGACACGAAACCACCGGCCCTGATCGATTCGAAACGTAGGTTTTCAGATCGACACGAAACTAGCATTTCCCAATCGATAGGAAACTAACGTTTTCAGATCGATACGAAATCAAAGTTTCCTGATCGATATGAAGTTGGTCTCGAGTGATCGATCCAAGCCTGAATCTTGATGGACACGAAAATTTGTGTAATCGAATACTTGACTCCGACTAGCTTCAGCCTTGCATAACCGGACTTGATTGTGGAACAGCATATTTGACTACCTTTCGAAGCTCGTCGATGGAACTGTAACTTAACAAAAATATAACGAACTCTAATTTGGATCGATCGCTAATGTCTAGATGGCATGGTTGTGACGGTCAGTGATGATGGTCATTCCAACTGGATTTTGAAGCCTTATCGTTTGCATACTTTCTTTAACTCGTAGAATCTTTTCAAGTACTTCGCCGCACTGTACTACACAACACGTTCACACACTTCACACCGGGGGATGCACAGGCTTATTATCGTCTAATGATGGTTTCTCGTAAGTTAGTTAGCTATGGAACCCTCAAGCTCACAGCAACAGGAAGCTCAGAGTTTAATTCCTCCGACAATTGAGATACCTTCTATCGAGGCCGAAGTAATTGATCCAGCCCCAGATGAGGCACCTGATGCATCTTTCATAGGTGACCCGACAGACTCTGTTCCATCCAAAGTCTCTGATGACATGTTGGGGCGAATATGCTTAAGACATGTTCTGTCGATGGACGACGTGTTATTACCGAGACCTGACGATAGACCACATTTTCCACCTGAAGGGTATATCGCATTCAATCGCCATGCATGTGCAGCCGGGACGCTTACCCCATTTAACCAATACATTAGGGAGGTGTTGTCTTTTCTGGGGATTGCTCCACCTTAGCTACACCCAAATGGATACGCTCTGCTGAACAATTTGTTCATTGTATTCAGGAGCATCTCTATCGACCACCGATCCCAATCGAGATTAGATATTTATTCAACTTTATGAGTCGGGGAGATAGCCCATCTTTCACGTTTCTGAAGGCAGTAACAAATTGTCAAGTTGTTACGGAATCTTAGACCAGGCTAAGTTACTTCAAAACAGAGTGGTTCTAGGTCCGATGCACCCAGGGTTTTCCAGTCGATGGCTATTCCGACGTAAGTATTGTAGTCTTCTCAAGTAGCTAATAAGACTACAATAACTGAAGTCAAACTTATATCTCTTTCTTTGTACAGCGTTATTTTAACGACCTGAAGGTGTTCATTTCAAAGAGATAGTTCGGACTCTTTAAGAAATCCCGAGCGAAGAGAGAAACATTGATTCGGTTCTGACGGATAGGAACCTGAGAAATCTTGGGTTGATCGAGCGAAAGAAAAGTATAAGGCTCGAGGGGACGCTAAGGAATAGCTTGAAGAAACGAGCTAAGTGCAAGATGCCCTGACTCGTTATAATCGAGGAGGCTGACTCGGAGAGAACACACACCGACGACGAACCTTTAGCCGGGCCTTCGGATGCAGTCCTGGATTCCGAAGAAAAGAGAAAAGGCAAGGCAGCTGCTTTTAAACATTCCAAATCCAAGATATGGAAAACTGTGGTCATGTTTTCGCCCGTTCTTGGAGTTAGAATTTCAGAGGCTTCTCCCCTACGAGTGGAAAATCTCTTCGAAAGGCTCATCGATATCCCAATTTCGGACTATGTGTCCTTCCAACATGATGCCGGATTGGATGAACTTCAACCCACTTTATATTTGAGCGAGTCTCTTCCCAGTAGCGTGGTCGACACTTCCGGTTGGTCGAGGGGTTGCACGTACATACACACTTCATGGCACTACATGATTCCTGACCGTAAGCTGCCTACTTTGGAAGATTACTAACTTTATTCTTGTTTTACTTTGTAGATACAATGTCCAGTCGAGACTCAATGCTAAGCAGTCTTCGGAAGTCTCGCCGATCTTTTGCATATTATGAGAAGTGCAAGAGCGAGGCATATATGGATTATGACTGCGGGTATTCTAGCCAAGAGCGATTCGACGTAGACAGGTAATACAAGCATCGGTCTCGATCTCATTCTCCCCCTCCTAGAATCCCTGTACAATCTCCGGTTCACGTTTCATGTCCTCCGGAAGCTCCACGGTACAAGCCATCTTCCCACACTTCGAGACTTGAAAATCAACGTAGAACCGAAACAATGGCCCCCACAACTGTAGAGCAGGTCCTTACTAAGACTTCGGGGGAAGGAGCGATCAAACTTGCTCAACTGAAAAATGACTTTCCCGGCGTCTCCTATGACTGTTATATCTTTTCCTCACACCTGAAGAGAATTCCAATGGAGGCTGAAAATACAGTGCATGACTACGTTGCAGATATATATTTCCAATACAAGGAGTGAGCGAAAGCTACGAAAAAGCGTCGAAAGTGGCTTTCGAGCGGGCTGCTGTGATCGAAAAGTTGGAGAAAGAGCTCACACAAATAGATTGGATTATTTAGGTGCTCAATGCTGAAGCCGAGTCTTCTCAAAAATCTGAAATAGAAGCTCTCAAAAAGGCCAATGATGCCCACTAAGCTATGGATAGAATGAGGTAAGAACATTATGCCATGATGGAGAACATGGGCAATAGAAACACCACCGTCACCATAGGGCGCGACACGGCCCTCAAAGAGCTCAATGAACTTAAGTCCAAGTTTTCTGATATTATAAAAGAGAGGGACGTCGCCAATACTTCCGCGCAAGAAGCATGTGTTTAGGCGGTGGTGCTCCAGGGCGAAAGAGACGCGGCTACGGAAAATGTCCGCTTGGTGGAGGCTGAGGTTGAAGAGAAAGTTCGATTAGCGGAGACCAGGTTGGAGGCTGAAATAGAGGAGCTTCTCGTCACCTATAACGCCAACATGTTGAGACATAAAAACCTGGCTTGGCTCGAGAATTACTCAAGACATCTCTATAATTCTTGGAACCTGTTGGTCGAAGAGGAGAAGGCGGTGCATCTGGGTGGAGCATTTGACGAGTTCGAACTGGAGAACAGTATATTGAATGAGTATGAGAAGAAGGTTCTCCACGACTCAATGATCTCGCATGCAAGAGAGAAGCTTGGCACCCAGCACCAAGAGATTGAGGAAGGTTCAGGCATCGAGCATCATGCCACAAGTTCTGAGACTACTGCTTCATCTCGATCTGAGCCTATTTCAGTGGTTGAGCCTCAGCCTATCTCGACTTATGACCTATAATAGCCACATCTATCCCCTATAAAAGAGCACACCTCCGAAGCTGCTCAGCCAACCGTGAGCCAAATTGAGGAAGGTATTCTGAACATATTTCAAGGGTATTCGAAATAAGGATCTTGTTTTAAAGCATTTTCTAACAGTTTCTCTTCTTTCTTTGTTCAGTGACTGGAGTTATATCGACAGAGCCTCTTGTAATCCAGGAATTACATCAAGTGCAAAAGGCCATCATCACCGAAGCAACCACTACAACAACGACCGCGCCCATGGAAGGAATGCAGGGAAGCTCACTTTCTTTCGATGAGCAGATGATGAACGAGCTTCTAGGTCGATAGAGTGACCCCTTTGCGGACCTGCCGTTTGTTATCAGTGGACTCGCGCCCGCTTCTGGTGCTTTAACGTAGACCACTGTACCCCCAGCGAAGCCTGATCTATTCACGAAGAAGAAATATTGGCTGAAATCAACGCTGAGTTGGAGGCAGCGGCACATGGTGGTAGTTCTGGGGGTGGAATGGCGGCGCCCGGCCCAGCTCCGTTTAGAATGATATCACCAGAAGGTGCACTTGTTAATACCAGTGCGTCCATTCCGCCCCCGGTTGTAGATCCGACTCCTCCGACTCCTCCTATAAGGAGCATTTCTCTAGATTCAAGTTCAGAGGAGGATGTTGACATCATGCATCCATCTAGAGATCGCCCGTCGAAAGGCAAAGGCTCAAAGTGAAAGATCGTTAGGGCTTCGGCGGTTCTACGCCGAAGAAGAAGCCGAGGAAGAAGAGAGATTAGATAGGCCTCTTCGGCGTATTTTTTGGTAGTTAGGAACTTGTTTTTTTTTTCTTTTCTTTCATAGGCCATGTATAGATGCGGGTTCCGCCCCTGCTAGTAGGAATTTTGAAAGAACTTATATATGAATCTTCACTTACAATTAGTTGAAATGAAATTTTGTTTTCTTGCTTCAACTTTTATTCCTATCTTTTATGCTTAAGTGTTGCAGCATTTGAATTTCAGTTTAGTGCACTTGTGGAGTTTCAACTCTTGAGTTGAGTTTGTTTTATTCGCCAAGTCCGAAAATCACGAACACAAGTCGTAACAGGAGATTGAGTTGGACTTTTGACGTTGCACAGCTTCGGTCAATGATCAACACTTAAGCTCTATCCTCAGTTCCGGGAACAAGTTATAAAGATCGGCGCGCGGTCGCCATTTTCCTTTATTTTTTGAGTTTAACATCATCGGATTGATGCTAGAACAAGTGAGAGTCGAGCGGTCGAATCACACTCGCTTGCTCATGGTAGTCACATCCGCACTCCGGGGATCTGTATTCGTATTTCGACGATCAGTCATGCCTATTGAAATTTTTAAGCACATGTCCACGCTCTGGGGACTTAGGTTAGTTTATGATTGGTCGTTCGCACTCGAGTTATATTTATACCCTGACCATACTCTAGGGACTCGGAGTTATTTGCAATCGATAATCTGGTTCGCACTCTGGGAATCCAGAGACTATCATTGTTTGTAATCTAGTTCGTGCTTTGAAAACTTAGACTTAGCGTTTATACTCCAATTCACACTCTGGTAATTTGGAGTTAGCATTTACACTCCGCTTCGCACTCTGGAAACCTAGAGTTGATGTTTATACTCCAATTTGCACTCAGGGAATTTGGAGTTGGTCGACAGATGGTCAGTCACATCTGTTTAGGCTTTTCGGGATCGTGGATAGTCGGTTCACATCCACCCCGAGTTAACAAGTGAGGTCGTTAAGTGGACGGATCCATCCTCCTCGAACTTAGTCAAGATACGGTCGAAGTCGTTAGGTGGACGGGTCCACCCTCTCCAAAACCGCATTTATGAGTTTGATGCTCCAACTCGCATCTAGGAGTTTGGAGTTGGCCGATAAATGGTCAGTCATGTTTGTTTGGGCATTTGGATTACGTTCGCATTCTGGGAATGACTGAATTATCAGGATCGAGGATGGTCAATTCACATCTACACTGAGTCGACAAGCGAGGTCGTTAGATGGACGGATCCATCCTCCTCGAACTTGTTTTTAGTATGGTTGAAGTCGTTAGGTGGACGGATCCACCCTCTTTGAAACCGCATCTATAAGTTTGTACTCCAGTTCGCACTCTGGGAACTCGAAGTTAGTTAGAGGACTATCGTGTATTGGTCCAATTTTGTCTTTAGTGTGATGGCTCGCCCCCGTGCTCGGGTATGACTTAGTGAGTGGCTGGTCATATCACAATCACTCCCTATTTGAATAAATTCCACCGTATAATGGGACTTAGCTCTTCGTGCGTCGTGATTGTTGCATGTCACATTCAATAAATCACAGCGCTGGCTTTAAGAGATGGCATTTTATTGCTGAAATGAGAAAATATGGCAAAGTCAGTTGCCTTATTATAATTTCAAATTTCGAAATGCTGAAACAAATCACGAATGACTAATAAACTAAATAAATGGAGCCTGCCATGTGAAACAGTGACGAAGATCCTCGCCGCTCCAGGCTCTTGACAAAGCAGGGCCGCCAACAGTTGATAACTTGAACGTGTCATTTCTGATCTTTCGCTCAATCATATATGGCCCTTCCCACTTTGGTCTTGTATGAAGAAGGCACTGGGAGGAATTTTTTGTGGACAAAGTCACAGAATTTGAAAGTTCAGGGTTGGACTTTGACCTTTTTCAATTGGGGGACCCGATTTCGGTATGCGGCTGCTCTCAAGTCAACTCGATCCCCCTAGACGACTCTAACCCCATCGGCGGTAGGGAATTACAAAGTTAAGCACCACGGGGCAATAACAGCCCTGAATTCAGCAAGGGCCGGTCGACCCATGAAAGCATTGTATGGCGAGTCTATGTTTAATACAACAAATTGCAATGTCAGGTCTCTCCAGTGTTCTCCTACACTCAATTCCACTGGTAATTCTACCATTACAGTGGGTGTGGTTGCGTTCTCGTCGAAGCCATGAATACGGAGTTGACAAGGTTTCAAATCTCTGGTCTCCACCTTCGTTTGATAGTATGCCCACTTAAATATTATATTCACGGAACTTCCACTATCGACTAGAATCCTTTTCATCCAAGCATGACCTACTTGAGCCGATATAACCAGTGGATCAGTAATTGGGGCTCCGAACCTGTCAGCATCTCTGTCTCGAAACACGATTTTGTCAGCCATCGTTTTCCACTGCTTGGAAGGAGCTCTATCTTCCAAAGTACTATGACACTCGAAATCTACATGCCTGATGGAACTGGCATACGAATTCATTTCCTTCCAGCTTCGACCTGCTAGACGAGGACCACCACTAACAGCATTTATTAATAGCCTCCCACCGGTACGAGCGGGTTCCTCCTGTCTCTCTTGATTTGGCGTATTATTCTGATTCGATGGGCCCGCGCCTCCGGATTGCGGTGCCCGTACAAACTGTTCCAACTTCCTCTTTCTAATCAACTTCTCCACGAGATCTTGCAAATGATGACGTTCAGTTGTATTGTGGCCATAGCTTTCGTGAAACCTACAAAATTTCCCCGTCTGGATTTTCCTCTCTGAAGATGGTTTTGGGGCAGGTTTCTTATATTGAATGGTATTACAAGTTTGTAAATGCACATTCTCTAGCGATGTGTACAAAGGAGTGTAATCATCAAACATAGGATTTTTGCGTTGTGGGCCACGATTCTGATCTCGCTTTCTATTCCGATTCACGTTCCCCTCCGCTGGGTCTATTTGTTTTGAATGTTCAAGTGAACCTTTTCGGAACTCGCCCCGGACTGCTTGACTGCAATATTACTTTGTATCCCTTCCATACTGGATCCCGTGTCATCTTGCTTCCTAGACTATTTCGCGTCTTCCCTCCTTAAGAATTGGGCCGCCTTGGAGTAGAAACGATCCAATGATGCCGGAGGCTTCCCAGCCAACCAATTTCCGAACTCGGAATCAGGATCAATCCCCTTAGTAAATACCATCAAAATAGAGTTGTCATTGGGTTGCTTATCTCTGGACACGCAGCATGAAATCTCTCCAAGTAGCATTTGAGTGTCTCTCCGGGAGCTTGAGTGACGCTGGATAAAGTATTAACATCTTTAGGCCTCGCAACATGCATTCGGAATTGTTCCAAGAACTTAGTAGCCAATTGGTTAAAACAAGAAATGGATCGGGGTGGCAATTGTGTGAACCACATGGTAGCGATGCCCCCAAAAAGATGGGAAATCTATGGCATTTTACCACATCAACAGCTCTCGCAGCATTCATCAGCCATTCGTACTTCAGGATATGCCGATTCGGATCAGAACTTCCTTCGTAGACCGGTAGAGGTGGCATCTTGAAACACCGAGGTGGTTCAGCACAAACTATTTCGTCAGTATAGGGAGTACGACTCCGGGCAATTCCTTAGTCATAATTTGTGAGACCTTGACTCTCACGGATCATCTATAGTACCATAGTTGGAATATCTGGCATTTGGATGTTCTGCGCATGTTGAGCCATAGTGCGGTCGGGTTCCACATTGCGAGGTTGGACCAAACGTTGCCGACGGTCCATGTCTCGCCTCCTTGTCTTTACGTCCTCGGGGACGTATGGTTCAGGAGTACGTCCATGCCGATGATGATTCAGATCTAACTGGTTATTGCATCAACCCCTAGTTCCACAGCAGAAGTCGTAGAATGATTGTCTGTGGAGTAGTGTGGAACTGTACCTCCCCGAGAGGAGGGTCCAGTCTGGAAGCTGGCCGATGGGCCAACTCTTAGCTGTCCAACGGTCATTGCTGGTTGATGTCCAGTGGCTTGTATGTAACTCCCGTCTAATCATGGACGTGTAGATCGGTGATGATAGTCAGATGAGGAAGAACTTTCTGTGGAGGAACGAAAGCATGATCCCTTCTGGACCTTCTGCGCCTTTGGCGATTCAGCTGGTTAGTCAGCTTGGCATTGGTGCGTAGCTGTTCTGTTAGTTGTTGCCGACTCTGGGTCAGCTGTTGAAGCAACATCTAGAATTCTTGTCTGGTAACCGGGCCTGATGGATCTGAGGGTCTGACAACATCTTGGTTGGATGGAGGCAATTGCGCGAGATTCTGTCTATCCCGTCCTTCTTGGTCTGCAGCAGTGGAGGCAGTCCTTGTGCTAACCATTGTGAGAGGTGAAGTCCCTTCCTAGATTTTGTGCAAATTTGAATAGGTTGGAAGGATTCTGGATTAGAGATCTAGATCTTCATCTTAGGTTTATGCAATCCAGTATCGACGGTAGATCCAAAGAGAAGGAGAAAAACTGGGTTTTTCTCAGTGAAAGCATCAAAGTGTTTGTACCAAAAATGAATACATCACTCTTTCGAAGTCTTTGAAGAGATAAAATGAAGAGTAGAAATTTAAAATGTGGATTATCTAACAAAAACTTCAAGAAACAGATCAGTAAATGCATAGACACATAAAAATTTAGAGTGGTTCGGCGTGTTGCCTACGTCCACTATGAAGTTTGATGATTTTATTGATACTCTTCTAGTGATTACAAGCGATTGCAGTGAATTACAGTGGATTACAGATATGAATTCGAGTACAACAGCAATGGTAGAGTGCAAAGTTGAATCCGGTAGGGTCTGGACGCTTAAGAGTCAAAAGATCCTTCTTCTATAGGCCCCAGGGAACTATTTATAGGCGCAGGAGGCTGATATCTCGCTCAAACTTCGGGAGACTCCTTCTGGCACGTGAGTGGACCCACACGATCGATCCCAAGAAGTTTCGACTCGATCTGTGATCGATACGAACGCAATTCGTATCGATCAAGGTTTTGTCCAATGGAGTCGAAACTAGTGTGAACATTCTTTAGCTTGTACATAAGCTCCTGTGAAAATTTCATAGCATTTGGACTTGTGGATCTCGAGTTATGATCGATACGAGATGGAGTTTCTCGGAAGGTCGTCTGTTTTGAATCGACTACTTTGAATCGATCTGTTCGAATCGATGGTTGCATGTGCCCTCGTGATGATGTGGCGCGCACTCCTTGGATCGATCCTCCTTTCACTCCGAGTTGACCGAGTTGTCCCTTGAACTTCGCCTCGTTCGTATCGATAGCCGTTGCCTCATTCGAGTCGATAGTCGTTGCACGTTCCTATCGATGGAAGTAGCTTCGTTCGTATCGATAAAAGTGGTTCTATTCGTATCGAGCCAAGTTGCTAGGTCAGTCCCGATCATGTGGCCATGTTCGTATCGATTCGAGTTGCTCTAACTTGATGGATACGAACAAAGGTTCCATGATGGATGCGAAGTAAGGTTTATTTGATGGATACAGACTTACTGAGCTTCGATGGATAAAAATTATGCAATTGCCATATGAAGTGGGTTGAGTAGGTCGATACAAACAAAGACATTCTCTCGATGGGTACGAAATGGCACATCTGGATGGATTCGACAAATTCCTATTCAATAGATACGAAGTAGATATGGGCCGATCAATACGAAGCGCACCATCTGTTGATGGATACGAAGTCGATCGATACGAACTAAGGCTTGAGGATGGATACGAACCTGATCGATTTGAATGGTGGCCTACTGATGGATACGAAAATGAGGCTATTTCCTCCAACTTGCATCGACCATAACTTAAGGATACGAACTCGGATTAACTTGAAATTTGGAATGCTGGTTTTCATGGCTTTGCTTGTCGTGTCTTGACAATTGTAGCCTGATCCGGACTCGGAAAAAATTCATCGCCATCTGTGGTGAACCTATGCATATTCATTATCCAGGACGAGTGACCCTTGGTTTCCAGTCAGTTCCTTGATATCTCGGCCTAGCCAAAAGGCAGAATAACATGGTCATCCTTAACTTTTAAGGATATTAAATAAATTGCAGTTTATGTAAACTAATTAAAAGACATTTCTATGAACAAATTCTTAGATCTATCATGTAGCCTTAGGTCCCGTGTTACATTTAACGCAACAACATCATTATTGTAATCAATCATATTAAATACACGATCTAACACTATAATTTACTTTCTTATTTCAATGAACTAATTTCATCGAGGTTTCGCAAATTACAAATTATGACTTGTTCACCATATAAAATTTATTCGCAATCGTTTATGGATAAAACATCCATATTCTTGTATAGTTTGAAACTCATTAAAGACAGTACACGGTCTTTGGCAAGTAAACTCGTCAGTAACCAAGTTACAAACGTATTTAGTGGTTATATAATTAGCCACTTGCATGGATCAATATGCAACAATTTATTAGTAAGTATATTTTGTATTTCTACTAGTTAATATTAGTTCAGTTCAGTTGTATATTTGTTCTTACAATATTAGAAACGTTTAAATATTACTATTTTCTTTTTTGTAATAAGGCTCTTATTATTCTTTTTTGTTTCTCCAAACCCTAAAACGAAACATAAAAGTCTTTCAACTTCACTAGTGTGTGTTAAGATTCGTCAGTCTTAGGGTTTTCGACCTTGAGTTTGCTAAACATGTCATAGCCTCATAAACGATGGATAACTCCTTATCGGTTGAATCATATACAACTCCTAACCGATGGTTCCTTGTTCCAGTCACATTACAACTTTGAGTTTTCTCGACAAATCAAAAGAAATTATTCACTCATACCTACCACTTTGCGATGACTTAAGTATAGTATATGTACCTTAAGTTTGCTCAACAAAATTCATATAGTTATCTTATATCGTCTGGTCAATATATTAATAGTACTGCATGTTACTATAAATATACATGTCAAACTTCTAAAGAGAATGTATTGAGTTTAACAATAATTAAGGGGTCGAGCCAAAAAAGAATCAAGTCATCAAGCACTCAATATTTAACAAAGGATGTTCAACTTCAAACACTTACAAAGAGATGTCGAACGTCTAAAAGCAAAGGGTTGTCGAACCTCTATGGTAAAAGGATGTCGCATACTTAAGTAATTAATAGATAAAGAAAAGGTGTCGAACCTCTAAAGATGACGATCTCCAAGTGTGTAACAAATATAGGAGTTGTCGAGCTTGAATAAAGAAAAGAGGAGGTGTCCAGCCTCAACAACCGTAAAGGTTGTTGATCATGTAAGGTAAAAAAGGTGTCGAGGCTCAACAACTATGAGAAATTCCAAATTCTAACAACAAATCATGGTGTCAAGTTTACAAGAAAAAGAAACTTTCGAATCAACAAACACTTATAGGTATAGAGCTACTATAATTCAAAGGCTACTAAGCCTAGAGATAACCAGATTGATAAAGACGAAGGCGAAGGTATCAAACCACTATAACAAGGAGTTCTCTAGAACAAGTAAAAAAGAAGAAGTCGAGCATTTATTCTTAGAATGAAGATGTCGAGCTTCTAAAGATAATAGGTCTATGTTATATCAACTATCACCAAGCTACGACCACAATAACCATTGTCAAGTAACTACCATCCTTAAGGTTATCGAGATTATACTAGGTTATCAAACAGTGAATGCCGAAAATTCATTAAAAAAAGTGCTATCAGAACCATTGGATTCAAATCCGTGCACATGTCCATTAATTCCGCGTGATTGCACCTCTATAAATAGACCCATATTAACATCCAATGGAGGGCGATTCTTTCTTTCTCATTTCTCAAGTTTTAAAGTTTTAAACCCTAAATTTATTTGGGGAATTTAGTACCAATTGTAATTTGTGAACTTCTTACACATAAGGACTTGGACAATAAACTTTTTGCATAGTATATCTTCTCTCAAGTGATTACATCTAATTATTATTGAACTATGGACAAGCATATGACTATCTTTTGGACTTGAGTTTGAATTTTGAATATGCATATGATTTCATTTGGACCTGAACAGGACTTGCATATTATCCTAAACTTGCATAAGGCTACTTAAGCCCTTATCTAAACCAATCTTAGCTTTGCACATTTGATTAACAGAGAAATTTGTTAACATTTTGGTGCTAGAAGGAGGGCTCGAACCTTTGTTCCCTACATATCACTACGAGTACTTTCCCTAGCCTGCATATAATGGATATAAAAGACTTTCACTAACCAACATACCCCTACATATAATTTTCCTTAACTTGCATATTCTTATAGAGGACTTTTAAGGAATCCAGCGTAACCCATTGAACTACATAATGACTCTTTCTGGACAAGGATCTTCCGAGCCTTACTTTTCTAAGTCAACTTATCCAGTGACCCATAATCTTCAATTCCATGAGGAACAAGTGTTATGAGAATTTGCACTGATGACTTTAGTTGAAAAGAGATGAGTAATTCCTTATGACCTAGATAACTGGAGTTTAAAACCCTTCCATATAGGATCTACCCCCATCTTCGCTTATTATCCTACTCTAAGAAAAGAAAACAAGAAAAGGAATGATTCGTTCTTGGAAATGAGAAAGGCTATACAATTCCAAGCTAAAGGAACTATCTTCGAAAATGAAATAACAAAACATTTTGATAAATTTAACCAAAAGTGGAAGAGAGTAATTGATCGTTCTCCTACCACAATCAGAGCTCAAGAATTTTCCAAGGGAAAACTTACCGTTAGAACTGAAGAGCCTGTCCAATGTTACAAGAAATCCAAATGGGGACAAAAGACACAATTCCTTAGGAATTTACGATCTGCAAGAACCCAATCCTTTACCACCTCCTATGAAAACATCTATTTTCTAACCAAAGAGAGGTTGGACTATTGTCCTTTAAAGAAGAAGCGTCGACGAAATGAAAGAAATCTCGAAGGGCGCTTATTGCCAATGTCACCGAACAAATGGTCATGAAACTAGTCAGAGCCGAGCACTTAAAAGGATGATTGAGAATTTTCTTGGGAAGAGGATAACTTTGAGAATTTGTTAATAAGATTTGAGCAAAAAATCAAGTATATCTGCAAAGATAAAGTACTTAATAAAAGGAAACACTTCATGAAAATGACTTACAAAAGAAAGTAAAAGCCTTTGATCCTGCCACATGGGCCTGGTCAAAGAACCTCCTAGACAGAGGTTAGAATAAGCCTCTTGTCCCACCTATAAGGCCTAGCAAGAGCACTACAAGCCTTCGGTCCCACCTACGTGGCTTGGCCGAGCACCACCAAAAGGGAGGTTAGAGTAAGCCTTTGGTCCCACCTAAGATGGCCTGGCCAAAGCACTGCAAGTCTTCAGTCCTGCCTAAGTGGCCCGACCGAAGCACCTCCAAGAGGGGAGATCGAATAAACCTTTAGTCCCATCTAAGATGGCCTGGTCAAAGCACCATCAAGCCTTTGGTTTCGCCTATAAGGCCTGATTGGAGCACATCCTAGAGGGAGGATGGGTAAGACTTTGGTTCTATCTAAGATGACTAACCAAACACATCGACCTACCTAAATCCCTACCTATATGGTAATAAAGAGCAAAAAATATTAAAGCCTAAATCACTATTTATAAGGTAATAAGGGATGAAAGAGACTAAAGCCTAAATCATTAACTAAAAGGTAATAAGAGGCAAGAGAGATCATTCAAGTAAGTGTAACTTCATTCTAAGAATAGATCAAAGAGCTCTTCTAAGAGGAAGTGTAATCAAACATGGCAAGTCTAGCTCTAAGCTAAATTAAAGCAACCTTTGAAGGAAAGGTTGGGAACTATCTATTAACCAGAACTAAAGATTTGACCGTCAAATATGGACATCTGAGAAGTTGTGAACCTCTTGGTTAGAAATATTCCAGTAAATAACAGATCTCTCCTATTAGTTGAGACGCATTATTAGCAGATGGATTTCTAGTCTTTTATTCAAATAAAATTATGTCATTATTACCAAATGAATTTTCGATCTTCTTGTCAAATGAATGTCTAGTCTTTTTATTAGATGAATGGATTTTTGGTGTTTTAAGCTGACAAGTAACTTTTCATACATATATAATTTCAAATGTCAAAGGGAAGTCATCAAATAATCACTCAAGTAACCTAGACTGAGGGAAGGAAGTTTAAGCCACAGAGATATGTTGATGAATTCATCCAGCTAAGAAATGATGGGAGAACAAATTTATCTTACCCGTCTAAAGTTTTTCTAATTCAATAATGATTCTAAAAATGAAATTTAAAAACCAAGTTTTCTGAAGTTTCTAAGATTGACAAGAAAACTTTTTCCCAAATTTCTTTGGCGTTTACAAAACTAGATGATTGATTTGAGAAAGAAGTAATTTCTCAAAATTATGAAAATCATATTTATTTACTTTATGCATTTCCAATAGAAAAGGGAAAGTCTCATTAGGGAAGGTGGAAAACAAGTGCTATAACCGATAAGCTACTCTCAAATCAAAGCCTATCTAAAAGCGTTCTTCGAAGGAGCAAAGTGCAAACAAATCTGTCAAAGATCATAAATCATATGGAATCAAATTAAAATTCTTTAGAAAATCATAAATCTCAAACAAGATTAACAAGTTTATATGAAAGACCAAAATATGGAAGAGAAATTCAAGGTTTATTCAAAATATCAACTATTTAGGTACAAAGTATTTTACAAAATTTACATACAAAAATTATAAATGTCAAGAAAAATCATCCAAACCTTTTCGAGGAGGAGGTTGGTAGATAATGTTGGTATACCTTTTCTTTTCCTTTCCCCTCAACCTCGATAAGGCATTGATTATTTTCACTTGAAGCAGGGTAATCTCTAAGCAAAAGAAGAGGGCATCCAATGTTCTTGAGATGGTCAACGCAACCATGTAAAAGAAGTATTGATAATGTCTGTATCCTGCTTCTGTTGCGTTACTCAGCCTTTGATTCGTTCTCGTACCTAAGAAAGAATAATTGATTTTTAAACTGAATGCAACTGTTATTTCAAGCAAATAATCTATGAAAGAGTCCAAACGGGAATTTTCAAGTGGCGTCACATCGGTTATTTTCAGTTGAGACTGGAGGACTTGCACTTTTTCCTTTAAAGCTTCGACGACCAAAGAAGGTTCGATGATATGATGAATCGCTACATCCGGTAATTATTTAAGTTTCTTCTCCTTCTTTTGGATGATGTTCAAATCAACAATGGAGCTTATCTGAATTCTTAATGCCAAAGTGATTTCTCTATCATCGAAATCTGGAGGCGAGTTTTCTAAGGAAGAGAATTTCTTTTTGCCAACTGAATATTGGGACCTAGTCGTTCTCGTATGGGTAGGAGTAGGAAGGCTGGATTCACCTCCACTTATAGTAAGTTATAGAGATTGATAAGATACTTAGCTTTTTAACAAGTTCACTTCAAGATCCTCAATCTTTTAATGTAATCGAGCTATTTCTACATCAACCTCGATTCATTGATCTGAAAGACTAGATTGGCCAAACGCAATTATTCTTTCTTTTAGATCCTAAATCTCTTTATCTTTCTCTTTAATTTTCTCCTCTACTCTTTCATGTCACTTAATGTCGACCTCAATTTATAATACTTCTTGTATCATTTCTGTGCTTCTGAATTATCTAGATCTAGCAAAACCGAAGCATCTTGAGAAGAACGTTTCTTGTCAGTGTTCAACATCAATTTGATTTTGATATTGTCTAGTTGGGAAAGGAAATCTGAACTGCTGGATACAAGCGTCAATTGACTTTTTTTATCAAAAATAAATAATGGAAAATGAAATCAATACATGGAGAAGTGTTTTCTTTTACTAAAAAGCAACCATATTTACAAACATAAAAAGGTTAAATTACATTAACAATGCAAGTTTTGTACATTCGATTGATAAAGTTTAGAAATGGTCGTTTGAGCCTTTTTAAGTGAACCCACAGACATAGGGGCAATAGAATCGAAGTAAACATTAAATCCTTAAGTAGTACTAACTAGGGGGAAACAATGATAATTTCATTTCTCGATAGAGGGGCTAGCTTCTCCGCATAATAATTAACCGTAACTAGATCGTATCTCTTTAAGTAATTCTCCTTTTCAACACCTAAGAAGTTAAAGTAAAATTAGGGAAACTACATGTAAACTTCTTAAAGATCCCTAATAAAATAACATTTTGCTAGTCAATAATTTCCAAGAGTTAATGTATTCTCCTTAAAATTTATTCTTGACAAATTTACTAAAGAGTTCTTTTCAAATGGGAGTGCCCGATGATTCCTTGACATGTCTATTTTAGGAAAAACAAACTAAGATGCAAAGTAATGAGAATTTCAATAATTATGGAAATTATTTAAATTACATACTACAATAACAAAATCATTCAAGTTCATACAATATAGACCCTTTGTAAAATTCAAAGATAAATTTCTCTTTGTTAAACTTGACATTTCAAGAAGAAGCATGTACAAGGAGAGTGCAACAGCCTCGATCCTGTGATAGTTCCAGCATTCTCCAAGATGGGGATCCGACCTATAACCATTCAAATATCTATTATGAAAATGTCTAGGCAACCCGTACTCTCTTTTCCCAAAAAAGGAAAATCGGTCAAAGTTTCCTAAAATAAACTTTGTAAAGGTGCTCTTCTAAAGTGTCCCTATCTTCAACAAGCATACGATATCTTTCATAACTCTTTCCCGATGAAGGCGGGATATTTTCAAGAGTTAGGCTTTCTGTTTTTCTTTGAAGCCATTCAATCGATTGGCATAAATAAGAAGATGCCTATATTTTTCAAACAAGCTATCATGGTCTTCAATCAATTTCTTAACTTCTCTATTTAATCACAACACCCCCTTTCACTTTTCTCTTGCAAGATCTCAAAATGATATTTGTTTCTTTTCCTTAACTAATATAATGAACTTATCAACTAAAGTTAATTAGTAATTATAGGCATTTAAGAAATGATAAATTTCATATTGCGTTGTGGAAGCTTAAGAAATTGAGACCAGAGTTTTTTCTTTTTGATGTCCGAGGGAAGGGTGCCTTTTGATGAGATATCTTCCTGAGGAATGTTCTGGCGTTCAGGAAGATCACGAAAAGCTATATCATGAGCAATTGATCCTAAATCATGGCCACTCGATCTGCTACCACCATTTCCAAGTTCTTCAAAATCCTTATTACCATCAACCACATCCTTATTATCATTGTCATCATATTCAGCTTCCTTTTCATCCTCCCCTTCAACATTATCCTCATCTTTGTCAAGCAGGGGATCGTTTAAAAATAATAGTTCTTGAGGATTAATGGCTTCCTTTATAGGGTATCCGTCTTGTAGTGACCTAGGACTCCTCTCCTGTTTACGGTCAAACTTTCTTTTAAAATTGTTATGTTGTTTGCTAGTACCGTAGGTATTAGTTTTGATGATAATAACTATATGACATTTGTAATGACCCTAATATTTAGCAACATTATTTAAGATATTTAATTAGCTAATTTAAATAAATAATGCGATGGTTGGGGGATTGAGATTTGTGATTAATAAGTGGTAGTCGTGCCATGTTAACAAATGAACTAAAGACGAGTTAAAATAAAATAGAGAAGGGTTAAAATAGGAATGAGACATAACCATATACAATAAACCCTCATGTATCTCATACTACACATTCATTTCATAATCCAAAATTTAAAATAGTTGCCGACCACCATTAGAAGATAAAAGAGGAAGAAAAGCTAAAGGAAGAAGCAAATCAACATTTAACTATTCAAATCTCAAACTCCTTAATCTCAAAGCTAAGGTGAATAATGACTACATCTCATATTTTCTATTGTTTTTGGTTTTAAGGTTAATCCGGATTATTTTTCAAGGTCATGCCATGTTTTTGAATGATTAAATATTTATATATGCTTGTTGATGATTTATGCTTATTCATATAGGTATTATGCTATGTTTTGATGTGAAAACCCTATTAAATGACAATCAAATATCTTGCTATTTGAGATTTAGATCCAAAACGATATTTTAGAGATGGGTTTCAATTTTCATAATTTTATAAATTTATGTGGATTTAATATTAATTTTCTAGTAAAAAATGATTATTTGGGTTTAAAATAATTTACCGCTAAATTATTTATGTTTTGGGTCTGAAATTAATATATATTGGAAAACATACTAAAAATGGTTTTCTAGAATTTTTATAGAAATTTCCTCAGCGAATTAATAGATATATAAAGTAATTTAAGGTATGGGATTAAACATTTTATATATTTATAAAAGGAAAAGGGGTATTTTGTAAATTATTTAAATTGTTTAATTTTGTAATTTCAGTAGTGCTTTTGGAAAAGAAATTTTGCAACTAATCATATTTTGGAAAATAAGGTAGGTTAGTTGAAAAGATTACTTTAAAACGCTAATAATCAGTTAAACATGTTTTTTTTACATGTTTCACCATTTTCGGCACCCTCCTTCTTACGCCTTACTTCTGCCTCCTTCTCAGTCGAAACCAATGCGTCTGGTATCAATACTTGGTACGTAGAGAATAAGACTAAGGCGAAAGGTAAGAACTCGAAGCAGGGGGTTCCAAATGGGTCGAAGCTTTGTTTTATGTTTAATAGAGAATGCGCTTGCTTGGCTTTTGAACCGGTTGACTTCCGACTGGGTCAAACTGATTTAAGATATGGTTTTGAAGAAGTTGCGTCTTTTAATTTAAGTAAATGCTTTCGAAGGGGTCGAAAAACCTTGCTGCTGCTTTCTACCTTTCGAAGTAAATGGCTTCAAAAGGGTAACTTTGTTTTTAAAAATCCAAGCCACTTCTCCAAATTTTCGAAAGGTGGTTTCGAAACCATCACTTCTTTACTTGGGAATAGTTTGCGCCAAAATTGGTCACAAACCCCAAATATCGTGAAAGCAACAACGTATGAATGTAAATCAGCAATACTAGTCACAGATCTAAGAAATTAGCAAACAATGATCCAGAAATAATGAACAGAGACACAAGATTTATAGTGGTTAGGCTATCTCCGGCCTACGTCCACTTCAAAGTTTTATCTTTTATTAATTATCCATGTTAGTTACAGATGATTACAGCAGTAGCAATGATGAATTTCGAGTACAATAGTTGTATTGAAGTGTAGAAACGAATCGGGCAGAGTCTGGGCGTTGAGTAGGCAAAAGATCCTTTCTTTGTAGGCTTTAGGGGGCTATTTATAGGCGTAGGAGGCTGATATCGAGCTAAAATTTTGGGAGACTTCTTCTGGCATGTGAGTGGGCCCACGCGACCGACCCCACCAAGTTTCGACTGGATCTGGGATCGCTACGAAACGATTTCGTATCCATCAAAAAATATCCGATCGAGCTGAAACTTGGCAGGAACATTCTTTGTACGTAATCTCCTCTGAAAATTTCATTGCATTTGGATCTGTAGATCGTGAGATATGATCGATGCAAGATTGCACTCTCGTGAACATTGTCGCGTTCGAACCCATGCTTCGTATCCACCTCGTTCGACTCGATATTGGCACGTGCGCATGCGATGACGTGTCGTGAAATGCCGGGGTCGATTCACTTTCCTCGCCGTTTTAAACGCTTCCTTCCTAGAGACGCGGTCGCTCTGTGCTCTCATCCACTCCTTGCTTCATTTGTACCCACACTTCTTACAATTCATACCTAACTGCTCGTGTTACTATCATACCCCTTTTTCGTATCGATTCCAGGAGTGTGTCTCGTATCGATCTATCCGATCGATACGAAATAGTGATATAGGTGATGACGATCGATACGAAAAATGCATGAAGGGTGAACAGATGGATACGAAACTAGACGCTGGAATGGATACGAACGAAGCCTTAACTGATGGATACGAGGATTACACGCCACCTGTCAACCTGATCGATATGATTGCCATCGATGCGAACAGAAACCGATCGATGCGAACAAGACGTTGCTTCACGGATACGAATTGCCGTTGCTGGATCGATACGAAGAGCCCAAACTTGGATGGAGTTGAACATCATCGATTCGAACAAAGCCCTGGGATGGATTCAAATAGATCGAGGCAGTATCCTTTCGGTGGATACAAAATCGATCGATTCGAGCAAGCCAATACATGATTTCCTGAAGGATGCGAATGATGGATTCGAACTGCACCAAACTTGATGGATACGAACATGCCAAGGTGATACCATTCTGATGGATACGAACCTGATGGATTCGAAATGGTCATCACCCCAACTCTTTGATGGATACGAACAGTATATTCTTCCTACCTTGTACCGATCATATCTCCTTCATACAAACTCCGATTAACCTAAAATTTAAAACACAGCCTCTCCTAGTCCACATCATCATCTCCATTCGATTCCGTCCCGATCGGAGCCCGGTCAAATTTTGATGACATCCATTGCAGCCTTGTTTCTAACTGATCACCAATCCTAACATCCATCATTTCTTGCCAATTTGTTGATATTTCAGCTTTGACCCCAAGGCGGGATAACATTTGCCCCCCAAAACATGCCTTGTTATAATAAGGCGTGTTTTGTATAGTTCCGAATCCAATATCCGAAGTCCATAGCCAATTCCATATCCATCCGAACTTGATTACCGAGTTTTTATTCCATCCTTATTTAATAGCCAATAACCGAATCCAGGACCTCTCCGGGTCGATATCCAAATCTGTAACCTCTCTGGGCTCTTGCCAAGCGCAATCCACACCTGACGACCGTGGTCCAGTGTCCCTGGACGTTAAGCTAACCTCTTCGGGTTCTTGCCAAGCGTAATCCACAATTGATGACCGTGGTCCAGTGTCCCTGGACGTTAAGATAACCTCTTCGGGTTCTTGCCAAGCGCAATCCACACTTGACAACCGTGGTCCAGTGTCCCTGGATGTTAAGCTAACCTCTCCGGGTTCTTGCCAAGCGCAATCCACACTTGACGTCCGTGGTCCGGTGTCCCTGGACGTAAGTAATGCCATGGCTTAAGTCCTAAGCCGAATCCTGGTCACTCCGGACCCTTGTTGAGCATAGTCCATACTCAACGACCTGAAAATAACAATTGATAATACGGGGCCTAAGTCCTTGGCTGAATCCTGGTCTCTCCGGACCCTTGTTGAGCATAGTCCATGTTCAACGACCTGAATGAGTCGATTTACCACGTTCGGGCAAAGTGACTCACTCCTTGCCAGGCATAATCCATACCCGATGACCGTTTGTCAAAAATCAAATAAAAATCCCATCAAAATCCAATCCAAAATCCAAATCAAACCAAAAAAGCGGAAATCCAAATCAACATCCAAAGCAGAAACCAGCTATCTAAAAGAAAATCCAAACCAGAAAGCAAACAAAGCCGGGAGTTCAAACCAGAATCTAAAATCAGACCAAAAAATCAAGTGTCCAATCCAAAAAAAAATTCGCAAACCATAGCTTCATGGTTTATCATCATTCAGAGCATGCCTAGGGGCTATCTTCGTCCCCATACATGTGTAAATGATTTGGTCGTTTGCCAATGGTTTGTTACTTTTTTCATATTATCCGGGTCAATTGATAATCAATCGACCATCATTCCTAGGCCTCACATCATCATGGTGTGAGGTAGACGGTGGCTGCTCCTGCTCCACCGCTGCATTCTGTGTCCCAACATACTGCCTCAACTGTCCATTCCTTACATGGTCCTCAATCATTTCCTTTAAGTGCCTGCAGCTGTTGGTATCATGCCCATCCAAATCGTGGAAGAGGCAGTGCCTTCCTAATGCCCTCCCCCGTTCAGAAGGCTCTCTCCTAGCTGGCCTTCGGTAGGGAAGGCGATTCCGGGTTTCCAAGAATATCCGCTCCAGCGTCTCGTTCAATCCTGTGTATGTGTAAAACTTTGGATCCTTCCATCGATTTCTAGCTTTTCCTAAATCGTCATCCAGCTTTCTCTTTCCCTTATCCTTATCCGAGCTTCCGTTGGATGGTCCTCCACCCTCAGTCACATTCACCTCCTTTAACTTTAAATCCGTACTCATGTATTCTTTCCGAAGGAATCTTTCGGCTTCGTGAAAGAATTCCCCGAGATTCAGTGGTGGGTCTCGTATTAAAGATGCCTTAAAATCTGAATCCTCTCTGACTCCTAATACCACCGCCATCAAAACCATTGATGGATATGGCCGATCCACCGAAGCAACTACCGCATTGAATCGAGTTAGAAAATCTCTAAGCGATTCATCTGTCCTTTATTTTACTGATGTAAATGTCATTACGTTCTTTGGTCTCTTGATATGAACCCGAAACTGCCCCAAAAACCTATCTACCAATTCCTTCCAAGTCCTGATAGATCCTTCCTCTAGCTGCCTAAACCATATTGCAGCTAAGTCCGTCAAATATAAAGGGAAGCATCATGCCATCACTTCCTCCGATGCCCCCAGCCCTTCCATGTGTCTAGTATACCTCATCAAGTGATCAGTCGGGTCAGCCTTGCCATCATATACTTCCATGCTAGGCAGCTTGAACTTAGGTGGATTCTGAGCCATCGTGATTTCCCGAGTAAACAGACTCATGTTCACTCCTTCCAGTTCTTTATTAGTCAAACCTCCATGCATAGTTTTCCTAATGATCTCCACTAATCCAGCATTTTCTGTCAAGGGTTGCCCCCCATGCCCATGAGGGAACTCCGGCACATATTCTTCATGCGGTTCATTAACAGCTGCGTTAGTTCTAGCCTGTTGAACTCCTTCCAAGGGTCTTCCAGCGTTAGACCCTACGGGCCTGGCCCCAAGCCCTGATTGATTGCCTTCTGGTTCTATATTCTGTCCTCCATTGGGTTCCATAACCCTAGTTCCTTGTTCCACACTTGCAGCCACTGTAGCTGGTCCTAAGTTCCGTGTTCCTGCAGCCCTCATCTGTTCAAAGGAGGTTTGCATCATATCCTGCTGACTCTTCAACAATCTCTCTTGCAATGAATTCGCCATAGCTTCCATTTCATCTCTAGTGATGTAGATGGAAGCTTGTCCTTCTCCAGCTCCGAAGGAAGCTTCTTGACTTCCTTCCCGTTGGCTTCTCTCAGCCCTTTGCCTTCTACTATTTTGTCTAGTCATTTTCTCTAAGTCTGAATTCTTCAAGCTTTTCAAATCAGAACTTCAATCCGATGTAGCGGGTAATAGTCCTTCTCAGTGAAAGCACCAAAGTGTTTGCGCCAAAATTGGTCACAAACCCCAAATATAGTGAAATCACCAACGTATGAATGTAAATCACCAATATTAGTCACAGATCTAAGCAAATAGCAAACAATAATCCAGAAATAATGAACAAAGACACAAGACTTAAAGTGGTTCGGCTATCTCCGGCTTACGTCCACTTCAAAGTTTTATCTTTTATTGATTATCCTTGCTAGTTACAGATGATTACAGCAGTAGCAATGAAGAATTTCGAGTACAATAGTTGTATTGAAGTGTAGAAACGAATCAGGCAGAATCTGGGCGTTGAGCAGGCAAAAGATCCTTTCTCTGTAGGCTTCAGTAGGCGTAGGAGGCTGATATCGAGCTAAAACTTTGGGAGACTTCTTCTAGCACGTGAGTGGGCCCACGCGACCGACCCCACCAAGTTTCGTCTCGATCTGGGATCGATACGAAACGATTTTGTATCCATCAAAAAATGATTCGATCGAGCTGAAACTTGGTAGGAACATTCTTTACCTTGTACGTAAGCTCCTGTGAAAATTTCATTGCATTTGGATCTGTAGATCGTGAGATATGATCGATGCAAGATTGCACTCTCGTGAACATTGTCGCGTTCGAACCCATGCTTTGTATCCATCTCGTTCAACTCGATAGGGGCACATGTGCATGCGATGACGTGTCGCGAAATCCCTGAGTCGATCCACTTTCCTCGCCGTTTTGAACGCTTCCTTCCTGGAGACGTGGTCGCTATGTGCTCTCATCCTCCTTGCTTCATTCGTACCCACACTTCTTACAATTCGTACCCAACTTCTCGTGTTACTATCATACCCCCCTTTAGTATCGATTCCAGGAGTGTGTCTCGTATCAATCTATCCGATCGATACGAAATAGTGATATAGGTGATGATGATCGATATGAAAAACGCATGAAGGGTGAACAGATGGATATGAAACTAGATGCTGGAATGGATACGAACGAAGCCTTACCTGATGGAAA
Organism: Allium cepa; assembly: GCA_030765085.1. Classification (NCBI taxonomy): domain Eukaryota; kingdom Viridiplantae; phylum Streptophyta; class Magnoliopsida; order Asparagales; family Amaryllidaceae; genus Allium; species Allium cepa. The sequence goes on along the minus strand of CM060944.1, from coordinate 380,791,415 downwards.
CGAGGACTACGAAACACGCCACCTGCCAACCTGATCGATACGAATGCCATCGATGCGAACCCAAACCGATCGATACAAACAAGACGTTGCTTCATGGATACGAATTGCCGTTGCTGGATCGATACGAAGACCCCAAACCTGGATGGAGTTGAACATCATCGATTCGAACAAAGCCCTGGGATGGATTCGAATAGATCGAGGCAGTATCCTTTCGGTGGATACGAAATCGATCGATTCGAACAAGCCAATACATGATTTCCTGATGGATGCGAATGATGGATTCGAACTGCACCAAACTTGATGGATACGAACATGCCAAGGTGATACCATTCCGATGGATACGAACCAGATGGATTAGAAATGGTCATCACCCCAACTTTTTGATGGATACGAACAGTATATTCTTCCTATCTTGTACCGATCATATCTCCTTCATACGAACTCCGATTAACCTGAAATTTAAAACACAGCCTCTCCTAGTCCCCATCATCATCTCCAATCGATTCCGTCCCGATTAGAGCCCGGTCAAATTTTGACGACATCCATTGCAGCGTTGTTTCTAATTGATCTCCAATCCTGACATCCATCTTTTCTTGCCAATTTGTTGATAATCCGGCCTTGATCATAAGGCGGGATAACAGGAATAGCTTTTGAAATAGTGCTTTTGACTTAGATGTTTTATGGCCCTTTTGTTCGGTTTAAGGTAGACACCAAAGGTTTCGAAGGAGATAGTTTTAAATGGTTTTGAAAGGTTTCCACATGTTTTACTTAAACCCAAATGCTTTCGAAAGGTTTGATGTTTTAATGCTTTCGAAAGGTTTAAAGGTAGGTTTTCCAATGTTTTCGAGGGTAAATGTTTAAATGTTTTAAAGATAGGATGTCCAAGGTTTTAAAGCTTTCGAAGGAAAGGTTTTTCAATGGTTTCAAAAGGTTTATATGAATGGTTTCGGAAGGAATGCTTTGCCTTTCGACATAGGTTATAAAAACCGTTTACTTGGTTTCGAAAGGGGTACTTTAAATGGACTCGAAAGGGGTACTTTCAAAGGTTTAAATGTTGTCATCAACAAAGATTTGTGTAAAGTATATATAACATGGCAAGGTGATTTTGAGTAAAGCGTAGAATTTATTTCCTTGTTTAAATATGATTTAAAGGTTTAAATCAATTCGAGATGAAAAGGTTTTGAAGGAAAATTTAAGGGAAGGTTAACCTAAGTAAAATGACTCAGATATTTATATACCAGAAAGGACTGGTATATCGTTGCTTCCTATACATTAGGTATTAGCCCCTAGCTAATTTAGTCCAAAAATTTAGTGTGTAGGGCTTTGTCAAAGGTAAGGTTAAAATGATGTTACACATAGAAAAGAATTATTTGTATAAAGGGTAGTTTATTGGTGAGCCTACAAAACCATTAGGATTAGTTGGCCCAGAGAAAGTAAGTTAGGGACAGACTATCCAGAAGTGGAGTATCTTACAGATGTTATATTATTTGTTTATATTGTCTGGTAGGCCCAAGTTAGCCAAAGGTTAGTAGTTAGCCAAATAAAAAAATAGTGTTCGGACAAATAGTCCATTTGTTACCTGATATGTATGTTTACATGATAATGCTTTACAGTTTTAACCAGTTTTTAATGCAGGATTATGATTTACAAATAATATGTTTAAAAGGATATTAGTGAGGGGAAACCCGTTCCGCTAAGCGGCGTGGTCTCACCAAATATCAAATAGACGAGATGTATGGTACTATTCACACCAGGCTTTATGTCTGACTCAAAGTTTATGTTTTTTCCCCTTAAACTCTCGGATGCTCAAAATTGATTTGAGTATGTTGACGGTTGAGGATTTATAGGTTTTAGTAGGTGGACAAATAAATCTTTCGAAGACGAGCAAGAGGCTGAAATTAGCTATTTAGGAGTTGTTTTGTTTGTTTATTCCACCGTGGTCAGTTATGACTATATAGTACTATGGTCAACTATGGGGGCATCTTCATATGTCGCTTTTGGCGTATTTTGTAATAACTTTATTTGATCTAAACCTGGAAAGAGTTTTGGATTATGTAACTTGGATACGAAATGTTGTTTTGAAATGTAATCAAAAAAAAGTTTTAATCTATGATGATTTTATTTTATATTCAAGTGCTTCTGATATTATGGATACCATTAACATTACCGTATTTGGTCACTGGAAGTTAATACTATGGATGACTGCAGCATCTTTAGCGCTTAGCTTCGGGCCTCCATATAGGGGATGTTACAACATTTAATAAAATATGGATACTAATGTTTTATCAAGATATATATAGTATATAGAGCAAGAATCAGACAGGTATTGATTAAGAAGACTCTACAGTATCACGATGTTGATATCAGGAGTAGATTCAAGATGCTGATATAAATTTTCAAGAGTTCAAGGATGAAGACTCTTGAGTATTGAAGAGTTCAAGATTTCAAGATATTCTAGATAAGTTATAGAGTCATAGAATTTATGTTAAAACCTTGCTAGCACTTTTCTGATCTCTCTTGCCTTCTCTAATTTTGTTTTAAAATTGTTTTTCAAATATTCTATTTTTATATAATCTTTTCAAAATATTTCTCAAAATGATTTTCAAATCTCTTGTACTTATAAAAATATTATTTTAGTGTTTTTAAGTATATACATATATTGAATTTTATTTACACTTTAATAATTTATAACTATATTGACTTTATATATATTATTTACATTATATTGAATATTCTTATTAAATTTTTCAAAATTATATTATAAAATTATATTAAGTTATTTTTTGATTAAATTTGTATAAACTACACTTAAATGATTCTACAAAGTATCAAAATTATCTTATAATTCAATGGTTTTTCAAAATAATTTTTATTAAGTGTTTTTCAATTTTATGAAGGATATGCCGACATATCCAATTCCTATATGTCGACATACTAGCCGTAAGTTTTAAAATTCAAATTTTGAAAGGAAGTGTCTTTTCATCATATCTCATCGGGAATGGATATGACCATTGGTTCACTATATATACCAAGCTTCCAAATGAATTTTCATTAACTACTTTCTTAATTTTCTCTGCTTTTTTCACCCTCTTGATTTCTAAATCAATTTCTATCAAAACTTTGCCAAAATTCAACCGAAATAAAATTCAATCATTACTAGTACGATTCCCTTTCATACTCTCTGATTTCTTTCATCTCTCTCAAGATCAAGGTGCTATTCAAGAGTCATAGGATCTAATGTAATCAAGATCGAAGATCCAAGTCTGTAAACTCTATCAAATCATACTCTTATACACTGTGGTGTGCTTAGTATCCACAAAATCCAAATAGGTGTGATAATAGCCCGTTAAAATCAATTGGGTGTGTTTAGTAGCCTGTAAATCTAGTGGGTAAATATGTAGCTTGAAAATCAAGTGACTCTACCCAGAGGTCGAGATTCTGGAAGGTATGTCTCGTAGCCTTGAAATCGAGATTGCATTAGCATTACTAGTTTAAAAGAAATCCGTATAAGGAATTGTGCGAGACTGGATATGGGGTAACTCCGAACTAGTACAAAATCCTGGTGTGTTATTTTCTTTTTTTACTTCTACTACATTTACTTTTATCTGTACTTTGATTTTTTGATTGTTTATGTGATTGTTAATTCCATCATTTCAAGTAAAATCTTAAAGAATTTGAATAATATTCATACAATCAATTAAACACTATTCACCTCCCTCTAGTGTTAATTTAGTCTTAAGATCCCTTTTTGCTGGCTCACATTTGGTATCGGAGCATTGGTTTTCAAAGTATTCATCATATGATTTTTGAAAAATTAAATGGCTACCAACACTAGTAATAGCATTGTTAGTAACACTGTTAATACAGTTGTTAGTAACTCATTTGTTGAAGGACAATCCACAACTAGACCATCACTTTTTAATGGTAGTAATTATACATATTGGTCATGTAAAATGAAAATTTATTTATAGTCAACTGGTTTAGACACTTGGAATATCACACAAACTAAGTATACTAAACCCGAGATAAATTTTGCACAGTGGACTATTGACCAAACAGCAGTTGCACAAAGTAATTCGACGATGAATACAATATTTTGTTCACTAGATAAAAATGAATGTAATAGAGTGTCTATATGTAAATCTGCATTTGATATTTGAAGAACTTTGCAATTTAAACATGAAGGGACAAGTAAGGTCAAAAAGACAAAAATTTCAATGTTAACAAACCAGTTTCAATCATTCAAAATCAGTCCATATCTGAGATGTATTGTAGATTCTGAGATATAGTAGACTCGCTTATTTAACTAGGTTAATTTTTTCTAAAGAGGATAAAATTAGAAAAATCATCAATTCACTTACTCTTGAATAGGATCAAAAGACTCTTGTGATCGAAGAGGCTAATGACATTAGCACTCTAAAAATTGAAGAGTTAATTTGCAATTTAATTTCTTTTGAAGCACAAATGCAGGGCCGGAGAGAAAGCAAAGCAATAGCGAAGAAATCTATAGCTTTTAATGCAATGAGAGATAATCTAAATTCAGACGGTAATGAAGATAAATAAATTGCTTTCACTACAAGGAATTTCAAAAAAATTCTAAAATATCGGAAGATGAACAATTTCAAAAGAAATAGCAACAAAAATCTAGGAAGCGGAAGTGGAAATGAAAATGTCATTAGATGTTATAATTGTGATGACCCTAGTTATTTAAAACAAGACTCTCCATCCCGATTAACTAAGAATACACCAAACACTAATTCTCCAAAAAATGGAGAACAGCCTATACTGCAACATTAGATGATTTAGATACATCCTCAAGTGATAATGAACCACAAGAGAAATTGCTACAATGTGCTTCAGAGTAATACATAGTTTAGAACAAAATGGTGAAATGGATCAGAAAAGGTACGCTTTTAATATATCAAAAGTTTTTTTAATTTGTTGAATGAATTTTTCTGTTCTTTTGGTAGCTTTATTGGTTGTTTGGAATATCCTATATATTAATAATAATAATATTGGTTGAATATTGTGTTAGTATATTTAAATATAAATATTTTATATTTTTTAATAATAAAATAATAATATAAAATGTATTTAAAATTATTTTTCTAAAAGTAGAATAACCATAAATAAATCAATATAATAAAATAGGATATAGTTAAAAAAAATCGTTTTTGAAAATTTCGACCTATATGTCGACATACCCAACGAGCATATGCCGACATATGTAGACAGAATTTCAAATTCAAAATTTAAATTTTCCTTCATCTTTTCACTAACTCCTATGTTCTGAAAAGTTTCCTTTTGACCATTAAACATGTCCATTAATTCTCTATTTATTATTCTATTCCATCCATTCATTCCTCGCTTTCATATTCAAATTCAAAAATCATAAACTCTCTTATATCTTCAAACTATTCTCCAATGGCATCCTCAAGCAATACTAAGGCAACCATGAGGCTTTCTAAGAAAATAAAGAATATCTTTTCATTGATCAAGAAGCCATTCGAGCCTATATTGAGTATTAATCTTTCGGAAAAGTCTTTACCCGAAGATTTGCATTTTTGAAGATTTTCCTACTTACGATCTTTTCAATATTTAGTTTCAAAATTAAATTCTTGGTTTAATAAATGCTTCTTAAAATGATTTTGTTTGTTATCCTGAATTAGTTAAGATGTTTTATACAAATTTAAAAGGAAAGTTTTATAATGGTGGAGAAGGAGAAGTTTGGAGTAGTATCAAAGGGACATAAATTGTTTTAAATTGTGAACATTTGGGTCTCATTCTTGGATGCAAATCTAGTGGAATGAACCTTTCATCTTATCAAATTGATTTTCAAAATCGTGAAGTAATTCATGATATTTTCAAAAGTGATGATGATTTTGAATTTAAAAACAAAACTTTCGTCCAAAAGCAAGAATTATAAACCTTGTTTGCAACAAAGTATCACTCCAAGAACGCGTAATTATAATAACCCTACTCAAAAAGTTTTCGAAACACTTTTCGAAATTTATGGTCAATACGACATAAATTGGTATCATGTCATTTTGGATGAACTATTTGTTAAGAATCTTTCTAAACATGAAAACACATTATTTCATGGTGTGTATCGTACTCGTATTTTCAATTATTTTGGTGTTGACCTTAAAGAAGAGGAAGCAATTCCTCAAAAAATATTTGACAAGGGCAACATTTTACTTATGCATATTTCACCTTTTTTGAACCCTATGAAATGCTTCTGGAAAAGGAACAAACATAGGCTTGGGAAGAAGAGCATGAAATAGGAGAAGAGGAGGAAGAGGAAGAAGATGAAATGGAAGTTGAGGAGGAAGAATAATGTAACAACCTGGATTTTCAAACCAGTCAAAATTGCCGAAAAATCCGTCCGGTCTAAAACTTCAAATGAAAACTACCATTTAAACATACAATATTTGATAAATATTCAAAACTATTTAATGTATAGGATACAATTTTAGTTATATAAGTTATCAGAGTAATCAATTTAACCTACTAGGTGTGCTTTAATACATTCCAAATACATATGCAAATATCTAACACTACACAACTCTGATAAAAGAGAAGACAATAGTCATTTCTACAAACTCAATAAATATGTCAAATGCGGAATAAAATAGTAAGCAAAAAAAAGAGATATCAACACACGATAAAAAGCAAACAATAAACAAAATACATATACATATACATATACATATACACATACACATACACATACACATACATATACATATACATATACATATACATATACATATACATATACATATACATATACATATACATATACATATACATATACATATATAATTGGGGCTGCATCACTACCCATTGTGACTGCCTAGTACCCCTATCTAATTAGGTAGCCAATTAGATACATGATCAAGCCAACGTAGTTCTCATACCGCATATAGGACTCCATGGGAGCCTATGATGCACAAACAAATATGCAAATCCCAAACGACATAGCATATATCATGCAACTATAGGTTTCAAAATCTACCCACTTAGTTTAATCCTCACTTTTATATTTTCAAAATAATTTTTTTTTCGAAACTAATCTCTTTGGACCAAACTCCCGGTTCTAATTTCAAAACATTTGAAATAATATACATACATCTTTTGTATCAAATTAACTTTACTTTAGGATTTTAAATCAAAACCCTTTTGAAAAGTTTATTTGGAAACCCCAAATACTAATATAAAAGCATATCAAAATATATGAAACTAGATAGGGAGGTTTCTCCCAATAACAAGGCAACTGGGTGCCAGCCTTCATATAGTCGATAAATAAGTACATCTCTCTATTCCAAGTGCGGACTATACCTAAAACATATGTCCACTTTTTAGTTACGGGTTACACGAATCATTAGTAGCATAACAAATCATTTTATATCCAAAGCGATAAATTATTTTCACCAATATTCACAGATACTTTCAATTGTTATATTTTCATTTTCCACAACCTTTTGAAATCATTTTCAAACAGTGGGTTTTTAGTCCTCGAAATTCTCTTCGTTTATAAATCAGTTTTACAGACCATTTTATAACTCTTTCAAAAATATTTATTCTTAAAACATTTCTAATACTTTCCAAAAGAAATCATTTAAATTCACAAGACAAAATATCTTTTATTTCCAAAATTATAATAAACGTCTTTTATTATAATTCCTGGTTAACCAATATTTTTATCGAATGTCTTAGAGTCAAACTGAGAAATTCTAACCACAAGTGTTCATATTTAATTATTCCCAATTTATTATCTACCCAGCCCATGCATCTAAAAAGGTAAACTAGTCATAAACTAGTTGAGCCTAATTCAAACAATCAATCAATGAAATAAAACACAACAATAATTGAAATCAACACTTTATTCTATCAAATATTTGTAACACTTCTTATTTTATTTTGGGTTAAAACAGTTTGATATTTGTTTTAGAGCATCCAGGGTTTCCCTTCGACATATTCCATCACTCGTCCAAGTCTCCTTGGGTCTCACAGATGAAATATGTACTGGTTGTTTCCGCATACCCCATTAAGTATTTAACTTTTAAATTTTAAAATACTTAATTAACCATCCAAACATAATATCAAGCAACACAACAAGTACAAAAGCATGTTATAACATGATAGAAAATAAGCGTAGAGAAGAGGTAGAGTTATAACTCAAAAAAAATTGCTTTTCGATTTAGCTTTGTTACTACAGATTTAACTATAGCTCGCTACTACTTCCTGAGACTACTTGAAATCCGCTATAGCTCCGCTATCTTGATTTTGAACTTAAGTGGACTATTAACTTTCGATTTCCCAATAGAACTTCGTTGTTACATTAAATTATTTTAATCTAGCATAGAAGCCATTAAAGCTCTAAGAAAGAAGAAGGAGAAAGCTTAGAAAAGGAAGAAGAATAATGGAAAGTGTACATGAAAGTAAAGAAGGAGATAGTTATTTAAAGAAAAGTTTTAGAATAAAATATTATTATGTGAAATGACCAAAATACCCATACTTCAACTTAAAATAAACTTTATTTTTTCAACACTTAACATCACCTTTCACTTCACAACTTTATGTCATAATACTTAAGCATTAAGAAAAATAAAGTAAAATTTTGTTATATTTGATTTGATATGTTTTGTCCTTTTGTGCTTACTTTTTATTAATGAATTTCTAGAATTTTATAATCTTGTTTAGAAAATGTAATCAAGTTTAGTGAATTTATTAACACTTACCATATTTAAAAATGTGTACATGTATATGTAAATAAAGGTGCAACAACATTGCGATAACTTTTGTTGAACAAAACATTGATTTTTGACAAAACGTTTTACAGTCTCATTTTAACGTTGTCGTTAAACTTCATATATTTGTAACAAAAACATGAAAATAAATTTATTATCGTCTTTAAATAATTAAACGAGTTTATTTGACTTATAAAATCATATTAATTAATATTAAAATCCAATCATAAAAATACTGCGTCGATTTGTCAACGTGCGACGAAATTTTCCAATCATTATAAAACAAGTACATATACTTATAAAATCATTATAAATTAAATTTATATTATTATCATATAATTATATAACCATTAGAAAGAGTTATTTACTATTTAAAACAATTATTCGAATGTATATTAAATTTTAATGAAAAACCGTCTTTTGTCGCTTTTATGATGAAAATCAAAAATCTATAATTTTTTGTGAACCAATTCTAAAATAAGTTTACCATTCTTATTTATCACATTAAACATAATTATTCTTTTGAAATAAACTTATATTTGAAAATTTTTAAAATAAAATATTCCTATTTTCCAAGTAATAAAAATACGGATTGTTACAGACAAGAAGATGAGGAGGATACTTCTTTGAAAAGTATCAATATGCCACCAAATCCATCAAATAAAGATGTTCTCAAAAATCAAGAGAAGATCATCCATAACTAAAGGAAGCTTAAAAAATCATTTTCAAATAGATATACTTCAACTTCCAACAAAAATGGATAAATTCTTTTGAAAGATCATGTGCAAGCTAGGTTGATCTTCTTCATCTTCATCTTCATCTTCATCTGTATCTTTATAGTTGTTTGTTTAAACTATCCTTGTATTTAGATTTTTTAGTTTTAGTTTATGTTGAATCTCGTGTATCTTTCTTTTATTTCTTGTACCCATTACTATTATCAATGAAAATTCTATTTCTTACTGTTATATATTGTCAATTATCGTTGGAAAGACATACAAATATAATAGGATAAGCCAAATACAATAGAAAAGTAAAAAAAGTTGTTTTGAGAATTTCTACATGTTTGTCGACATACCCTAGGTATGTATGTCGACATACAAGGGTAACTTTTCAAAAACAAATAATTCTGAAAATTGAATAGACGGCAAATGTCTATTCATTTCCAACGATTTTCCACTCCCTGAAATACCTGTTAAGACCAGAGAATTATTATTTTCTACTCTCTCTCTCTTCTTCCTTTGCATTCCTAAACTCTAAAACTAAAATAATGGCTTCTCCTATCCAAAAACTAACCGAAAACCTTGAACAAACCATGAATCATTCAAGAACATTCTTACTTTCATCCTAAGAAACCAGAGACACTTGGAATTAAGTCAAATGCGGATGTTCAAGGAGCAAGAAAGGCATTTCGTTGTGATTCGGTGGATGATTTCTGCCTTGAACAAACAAGAACCAACCACCAATCCAGAGTGTACTATCAACAAAGATAATGAAGATTGGGATGTTATCAAAGAAAATCTGATCTTTGGCACTGATGGATGGGTTGAAGTTTCTCGAAATGTCTAGTTTAAATAGATTTAATTTAATATTTATATATTGATACTTGATTTGGTTTGTATTTGATTGGATTTGATTTGTGTGGATTTTTTTGAATGCTGTGTGACATAAACTTTGTTTAATTGGATGAATATTTAGATTGACTATTTCATGATTATCTAATTTTACACGTTAGTTATTGTTTTATACAATCTTTCTCATCATCATTATATATAATTCTTATAAATATTGAGTAGTATTTTATTTAAGGAAGTTAGAATTAGGATTATAGTAAGAGATAGTGTTAGGTTTATAACTGTAGGGGGGTATTTTCATTGATGATAAAAGGGGTGAATATATAAAATCTTGGCATAGATTAAGGGGGAGTTTTGTAACTCAATGGGAGTTACAATATATTATATATACAGAGTTGTCATCATCAAAAAAGGAAAGATTGTTAGTACCTTATGTATTGGTTTTGATGATAACAACTATGGGACATTATATTGATGATAACAACTATAGGGCATTATATAAAATATAGATACTAACGTTTCATTATCAATATGTATATAGTGCAGGATATTAGATAGGTATTGATTAAGAAGACTGTATAGTATCAAGATGCGGATATAAGAGTAGATTCAAGATGCTGACATATAGTTTTAAGAGTTCAAGAAAAAAGACTCATGGGTATTGAAGAGTTCAAAATTTCAAGATATTCCAGATAAGTTATAGAGTCATAAAATTAATGTTAAAACCTTGATAACCCTTTCCTGATCTCTTTTACCTTCACTACTTTTGTTTTAAAATTGTTTTTCAAATATTCTATTTTTAAATAATCTTTTCAAAATATTTTCCAAAATGATTTTCAAATCTCCAATACTTATAAAGATATTATTTTACTGTTTTTAACTTTAAATATATTGAATTTTTTTTATACTTTAATAATTTATAACTATATTGATATTATATATATTATTTACATTATATTGAATATACTTATTAAATCTTTCAAAACTATTTTTAAAGATTTATCAAGTTATACTTTGATTAAAATTTATATAAAATATATTTAAATGATTCTACAAAGTATCAAATTATCTTACAAAGCAATGGATTTTCAAAGTAATATTTATAAAGTGTTTTTCGATTTTGTGTAGTATATATCGACATATCCAATTCCTATATGTCGACATACTAGCTGTAAGTTTAAAAATTCAAATTTTGAAAGGAAGTGTCTTTTCGTCGTATCTCTTTGGGAATGGACATGACCGTTATTTCCTTATATATACCAGACTTCCAAACAAATTTTCATTAGCTACTTTCTTAATTTTCTCTTCTCTTTTTAGTATCTTGATTTCTAAATCAATTTCTATGAAATCTCTGTCGAAAATCAACAAGAACCAAATTCAATCATTACTAGTTTGATTCTCTTTCATATACTCTCTGATTTCTCTTATCTCTCTTAAGATCAAAGTGCTATTCAAGACCTTTAGGAACAAATGTGATCAAGATCGAAGATCTGAATATGTAAATTCTATCAAATCATACTCTTGTGCTATTTGGTTTGCTTGGTATTCTTGAAATCCAAGTGGGTTTGACTGTAGCCTATTAAAATCAATTGGGTGTGCTTAGTATCCCTTTATTCTGGTAACTTCTAGCCCGAAAATCAAGTGGCTTTACTTAGAGGTTGGGATTTTTAGAGAGTGTGCCTCGTAGCCTTGAAACCGAGATTGTATTTGTATTTACTAGTTGGAAAGAAACCTGTACAAGGAATTGTGCGGGACTGGATGTAGGGTAGCTCCAAACCAGTATAAAATCCCGGTGTGTTCTTTTCTTTTTTTACTTTTACCGCATTTACTTTTATCTGTACTTTGTTAATTCCATCATTCAAAGTAAAATCTTAAAGAATTTGAATAATATTTCATATAATCCATTAAACACTATTCACTCCCCTATAGTGTTAATTTCGCCTTAAGATCCCATTTCTACCGACTCACATAGTTTTGGCAGTAAAGGAAAGTCAAACCCTAGAAAATTGTCATATTATCATAATATGCAATAAAGAGGGCTTCCTCATAGCCTCATTCCTTAATTTAATGGAGGTAATGATTGATAAAGTAGGAAACTTTCTGTTTGGCATCTCTAACAATGTTGTTCACATGGAAGAGTGTGGCATCTTTGCTTTCCAACCGATTAGTCATTTAAGACCTTTTTTGGCTTGCTCAAGCTGTCTCTAGGGCCTTCACTCTCCCTTTTGCCGCTAGCTAATTTTTTCTCTCCCCATCTAAGTTATAGGCAAGTTTATCCTTTTCTTAGATAGCAGTATTCTACTCTGCTGCAATATTAAAAACTTGGCCCTCAAGGAACCTAACTTTTGTTGTCAACGAGGAAATCTACTCTTTAAGGTCTAGATCTTGACTAACAAAATCTTGGGAGGCTTGTTGAAGGAAAAACATGTGCTTGTCCACATGAAAAATGTGAAAATATATGATAAATAAGAATTAATGAAGCCCAAAGCTTGTATTAGCCAAACACATAAGGAAACATACCACAAAAAACTATTAAAAGAGAATATGAAGAAAGTAGAAAACTGCAATGGCTATAAAAAAGCCACAGGTGAAGATTGAATGATTGAGCAAACAAAATCATCAAAACTTGATGGGATAGTTTGAGCCACAGTTTCGAAAGGAAGAGATTCAGAAGGAGGAATCGGGCCTAATTCCTGATATAAGCATGGTATGGCATTTCAAGACGAAGGAATCAATATATTAAATATTAGGGCTTGGGGTGTAAGTAGCACCTGCTTTGCCTTGAGGATTTTAATATAGCATGCTTAAGTGGACAAAAATAGAATCTTGGTTAATTGTGGCTATATCTTCATTCATTTCTTCAGTAATAATTGGCAGAGTTTGATCTTGTCTAAGTTTAGCCTTTTTACTGAGAGGAAGAGTTAAAATATTAGATAGGTCGATAAAATTTGACTTTCTCTTGCAGCTTGCAACAGACTAAAGAGAATTAGCAATTAAGTCTCTATTAAGGGCAGATTCATAGTCATAGCTGAAGAAGTGATGGAAGTCTTGGCTTTTTTGGACTTAACAGCCAAAAGGATAAGAGTTGTATCTAACTCAAGGAAGGAATCATAAGATACTGATATAAAAGACTTCGTTAAAATCACAACTGATTAAGAAATTATCGGAGGAATCACATTAAATAGGGAAGGAAAAAGAAAAAACATTTCGATTACTAATAACCAAGGCTTGTTTTTCGTGAGCATCTCCCTTGACCATCAGAGGTACTTTAAGTACTTTTTGGCTTTCCAAGATCAAAGAGTATTTGTGGAGATTGGCTTCAGTCAGAATTTTTAGCATGTCCTCCATATTTTTAAAAACTAGGGTCAAGGCGCTAATTATGGTGGCAACAGAGGAATTAGACAGTTTGGAAGTAGATTATAAAAGAGAATAGTTATACATAAAATACAACATAAACAATAGGGCACAGTAAACCTTACCCAATGCTTCGTTAATCATATTAATAATTAAGCTATTCCGAGGAGGAGGAAGGCAATATATAGAAACCTCTGATCTCTTGATTACTTTCACAAGATTTACTAATGAATGAAGAATTTCAAATTAAGTGAGGGTAGGTTGGCTTGCTTAGCAAGTATTCTAGGAAACCTAGATAAGTATAAGGGTTGGGAGTCAGTTGTGTCAGGGCAATACCCATGTGTTCCAAGAATTGTACAAGAAACTCTGGAAAAGGAAGTTAGCTTGAGTGCCAAATATGAATTAGAGTGCATGTGAAAAATCCTTCTAGATGATTATCTATTCTACCAGATGGACTAGCTACTATCCTTTCTATGTCTACGATACCAAACCGCTGAACGATGGCATCCACTTCATTTTGGGAAGTTATAGTGGCTAAGCCTATAATCTCCATTCTTTGAAATACGAGATTTTAAGTGTTTCTGAGGAAAAGAGGGTTTGGAATCTTTTTTGTCAGCCATTTATCTACCGGATGACCTATACAAAATAAAGGAAGTATCATCTATTTTTAGAAAATTTAAAATATTTAAAGAAAGCACTAAGGACAATTTGAATCCCTAAATATAGATATAAAATGAATGAATATGAGTTAAACCTATGCTTAGTTAACAGGTTCATATTTAGTCAAAAATCCTTTAAATGGTTATCAAACTTATAATGAAATGCCAAACCCCTAAATAGTTTTTGAGTTTACAACTACTTGATAATTCACCAAATAGTTGTCTAGTCTACTGCTAGATATCGAATCTATAGTGAGATTTCAAGTTTGTAGATGGTTAGTAAATTCATAATTAATTGGAAATTCATTAGTCATTTATTGGGTTCACGAAAAGATTTTGAATTTATATCTTGTTTTCGAGTTCATAATAGTTGAACTTATGACTAGTTATCGAATCCATAATAGGGTGTGTACTAATGGATAGTTAACAAACCGAGGTTCTTTAAAAATGCTTTGACTAATTATTGATTTCGTGACATAATGCTGAATTCAGAACCAATTCAATATCCATTGATTAGTTATCGAGTCAAAACATGATATCGATCTCATAAATAAGAGTTTATAACTAGTTGAGGATTCATAGAAAGGTGTCAAATTTCTTAAGTAGCTATCGAGTTCATAAAGGACATCGAATTCATAGGCAATTAGTGAGTTCGAAACCATTTGAAGATATTTTAACTAATTATCGAATCCATAAGAAAACGTCGAACTTATATAAGATGTCGATTTTGTAACTAAATAACAACCCTTTAAATAGTTTTCAAACATGTAGAGGGTACAAAATCATTAAAAGGTTGTCAACTTTATGACTAGCCTACAATTCCTTAAGAACTTATAAGATTCATAACTGGTTATCAAACTTCTAATTAGTTGCCAAATTTTTAAGCGATTGTTGGGTTTACAATCAGTTGGTGAACCTATAACTAGTAAACAAAACCTTAGTGGAGTATCGAGTCTCTAAGTAGCTGTCAGATTTTGACTATTATCAAAAATCAAGTAAGTTACCAAGCATCCAGAAAGGTCTCGATTTTTTGTGCAAACCCAATGCTCGTTGCCCTAAACGATTCATCAAAACCTAGTTGTTGAATCTATAATTTTGAAGTCAAAAACCCCTCTTTCATAGTTAAATCGATTAGAGAAGCAAAATCGCACCTTAAATTAAGTCTAAATACTAATGGAATCAAAAGCCTTTGTTTACAAATTTTAAATTCAGAAGAACAAAATTATAATTGTGATTTCAAGTTTTGGTTGTAGGAAGGGCCTTTAGAAGAGAAGAGAGAGGTATTTATAGCAAGAAAGAGAAATGACGATGAGCGTAGATTACTAGTCAAATTAACGAACAAGATTAAAGCGAATACAAATATACGACAATGGTAATTCCAAAAAACAGCAATGCTGATATCGAAAGGCGGTAATGTCGAAAGTCAAATTATACTAAAGTATAATATGCTTCTTCTATACAAGGTTAGGGGGTAAATGTTACTATAAGTATACATGCCGAGTTTCTAAAGAAAATATATCAAGTTCGACAAAAATTACGTGTGCCGAGCAAGAAGAGAGTTAGGTCATCAAGCAATCAACATTTAATAAAGGATAGATGGCTTCAAACACTTACAAAGAGATGTCGAACGTCTAAAAGCAAAGGGTTGTCGAATCTCTATGATAAGAAGGACATCGCATACTCAAGTAATTGATAGATAAACAAAAGGTGTTGAACCTCTAAAGAGGTTGAGCTCCAAATGATCAACAAATATAAAAGTTGTTGAGCTTGAATAATGAAAAGAGGAGGTGTCGAGCCTCAATAACCATAAAGGTTGTCGAGCCTCAATAACCATAAAGGTTGTCGAGCATGTATGGCAGAAAAGGTGTTGTATCTCAATAGCATAAGTAATGTCGAACTTCAACAATTAATTATGATGTCAAGTTTACAAGATAATAAAGGTGTCAAAGTAACAAACACATATAGGTATCGAGCTTTTACAATACAAAGGCTATCGAGCCTATAGATAACCAAATTGATAAAGACGAAGGGGAAGGTATCGAACTACTACAACAAGAAGTGCTACAGAACAAGTAAAAAAGAATATGTTAAGCATTTAGTCTCAAAATGAAGATGTTGAGCTTCTAAAGATAATAGGTTTATACTACACCATCAACAAGCTACCACCACAATGACCGTTGTCGATTATCTACCATCCTAAAGGTTATCCAATATATACCAGGTTATCAAATGACTACCTTATTGCATGAGGTCAAGTATCAACATATATGAAAAATGCCAAATATCTACTATGTAGGCAAGTGATGCCAAGCCTCAACGGTAGATGCCGAAATTTCATCAAAGATGGTGTTATCGAAACCATTGGATTCAGATCCATGCCACTTGTCAATCATCCAACATGATTGCACCCCTATAAATAGACCCCTATCGACATTCAATGGAGGGCAATTCTTTCTTTCTCATTTCTCAAGTTTACAAGTTATAAACCCTAAATCGATTTGAGGATTTTAGTACCAATTGTAATTTGTGAACTTCTTACACAAGGACTTACCCAATAAACTTTTTGCATAGCGTACTTCTCTCGAATGATTACATTTAATTATTATTGAACTATGGACAAGCATATGACTTTATTTCGGACTTGAGTTTGAATTTCGAACATGCATATGACTTCACTTAGACCTAAATTAGACTTGCATATTATCTAAACTTGCATAAGGCTACTTAACCCTTATCTAAACAAATCTTAGCTCTATATATTTGGTTAACAAAACAATTTGTTAACACTACACATAACATCTCTAGCATGAGTTTTCTCAACAACTAGAGAATATGTAAGTAATTTATTAATATATAAATGGTAAAGGACATAATTTATATCAAAAATGTCTAATTTTTTGATATATTTAGTTGAGTGATATCGACTTATGGAAAATTGTATTTTTATGAAATACCCCCGTGATTCAAATGTCGGACACATTAAAAATCATCACATACATACTATACATATTTATTTATTACTTAAGTCTTGTTGGGTTTCTTATTGTTCCACATTTAGTTTATACATTTATATCATATAAGTTTTCTTATTATATAACTTGTAACAACCCTCATTTTCGACCCTCAAAGATTGACACTAATACATCCACCGTATTCATGCCAAGCATTCAAATGCTGGAAAAACTGATTGTTAGGGGAAAGAAAGGAGATAGAAGTTAGAAGAAATTAAACAATCACAGAATCTCACAACGCAATGAAATAACATATACTAATCACATAATACTTTACAAAATTATTTTAAAAATGATACATCATTTTCATACTAATACAAATTCTAACCTAGGACAGTTATAACAGTCTGTCACTACCTAACTGATACAAGATACATATAACATAGCGGAAACAAGACAATAAGTAGCTATCGATGAAGCCTCCTGCTCTAAGCTCCTCCAAAATGCATCCATGGGAAAAACCTAAACTACTTGGCTGCCAGTAAAAATTTGAGCACCCAAGAGTTTTAGGAAAGAAAATAAAACTCCGGGTTAGAAATGGGTATAGTGTGAGTAAACTCAAACAACTGAATTATTATATTTAAAACCCTTTTTAAAATCAAGGGTACATCTTAAGACCACGTCGCACATAAGCACAGACGAGTTTTAACCTTACGATAACCAAAACACTTTTTAAAGAAAATCCAGTGCTATTATAATAATGTCTAAGCGTTCAAAATAAATATATGAAAATAGCTGAAATTGTTACCATTATTAAATTACAACATACTATGTTCTACAATCAAAATCGTAAAGGCGCACATTAGGGATTTGATTCCATACCATGACAAGGCACCGAGGCACCACCTATCACGGTACACGTCTAGAAATTGTCCCGAGGACCTCACTAGGATCCCCTTCCAACACATGACCGGCTTACCTTTGGTTGGATAGTACCGAATATGTCATCACCCCGGTTGCTTTGCAATCCTTATTATTGAGATATCATGCACAACCAATCCATAAATATGTAGATGTATTTAGAAAGGTGATAACACACCATAATGAAAGCGACTCGCATAGCCTTGCTACATCTCCCCTGATTTTAGTCATACCCAGTTGATAAGGCTTGAGGCTACGCTTACCTTTTGAATAGAAATCCCACTTGGAATGCTAACACTACTTTCCAGGCAGTAATGCAGTGCCAGTTTTCATCCATACAAGTTGTCTAAGATAAAGACAAACTGAAGGCACTACTTCTACTACATCTATTTTGGAATCACCGTCAGGACTAGTAGCAAGAAGTCCTTGCACTTTAATGCTCTATCTTCGATTCCATATTCTTCAAGATGTCTTCAGTTCAAAATGCTTGAGTTGGATCGAAGTGGTTTTCGGATAACATATCTGATCTCGGTCTCTTCAAAACAACTTTCGATAATTTTCGGTAAACAGAGCCCTGTTCTTTAGGAAATAAATAGACAAAGATAAGAGCAAAGTTCACCTCCTAATTGTTTCTGCATGGATTTCCTTATCATTTAATCTAGAAGATAGAAATGATATTTACATGCACAGTACAACATCATTGGGGATAACTATGTCGTATAACTCGCGTGTTTCTCCTAGATATTTCCACAATTACGTTTAGGTCCAGGTATTATAGTTGGTTATTTAACTATCCAATAAGAAATCGTCCAAAAATTATTTGATTCCATATAGGATCCACTAAGCCTTTATTAATTCATCTTTCATTAATTAAAAACAATCTGTAAAACTTGACTAGAAGATCCTTTTAATACATTATTCCCAAAAACCTTTACATTCCTTTTATACTTGGAAATCATTTTTACTTATATCAAAATATATAAACATTTAGAAAATTCCCTCTTCTCAAATTCCATATTAAATGGCCAAAAAAATTCCCTTTTCAAAACATCACTTACTATAAAACCCATTCACTTTATAAAACTCATTCGCTTATCCCTTATAAAAATTATTTTTATAAGTTCACTTTATATTTCAAACCTCCTTACAAATCTTCAAACTAGATTCAAAGTTCTTTTTAAAATCTCTAAAATGACTTATAAAATATCTTTCCATGTATAAAACTCTTTATAAAATTTTCTTTATAAAATATCTTTGACATTACAAAATATCATTTACAAAATCTCATTTCTAAATTACTTTAAATAAACGCTTTTTATTTAGTAAAACCCTTTTTATAAACAGGTTATTATTTATAATTACTTTTATAAATATATAACATGAAATTGTGATGCTCCATCCCGAGACCCACATTAACAAAGAGTATCACTGGGTAATATTGTTTGCTAATGCAGAGAATAGGGTTGGTTAGGGGCGACCATCCATAGTCTTGTCTTAAATATCTATTGAATACTTTGATTAGTGCTTTAAAAAAAAATTCCTTTATCAAGTGGTAGACATATCCAATAAATGCCTAATACAAAACTACAGGTGGCTATAGGATCTATCAGAACAAAATACAACAACTCAAATGCATAACACATCATAGAACAACAAACAGATTTATAAACATATATACTGATACATCTCAATACAATACAAATATTACATCATAAGTGGTATGACGACCACAATGTACACATGAGTCAAAACAACATACACATAAGAGTAGCGACAAAAAGACTACAACAAAAGGGCTAGTAGATAAGTCCGTCGGAAGTAAAATAGGCTAAGTCCATAAGGGTACCTAACCTGAAACACCTCAGTCTAACCCAAGTATAAAATAAATGGGTCAGTCTAGCTAAATGAACCGGTTTATAAGGATAAGTGATAATATGAGCATTAGGTAAAGGGTAAGATATCCTCTCGAATGAGAAGAAACAATAATAAGAGCATGCCACTACTTCAAATAAGGTAATTACACTAAGTGTATGTCCTCAAAATAGGTAAACTCACAAAATTACACTATGTATAATAAATGCCTCATATCATCGGTGAAATCCCAAAAGCCACTAAAATGGTTTCTATGAACTATATCTCCAAAATAGGAGAATCCTAAATCTCAAACTTAAAACTCACCATAAATGGCAATCATAAAAATACTCTCTAAATAGAGAAGTCTCAAACACAAAATACGCCAAAATGGCAATCACATATATCTCTAAATATGAGAGTGCAAATCTCAAATAAATGCCAAGTGTTGGCAAACCCAAATCTGAAATATGGAACTCGATAAAATGTTCAATTTCCAAAGATGTAATTGCCATATATAATATCTATAAAAGCTCAAATGGCCAATAATGCAAAAAGGCGACACACTTGGAAGATCACAAGGAAATCAATGAAATCATCTCAAAGGTATAGCACGTGCTTATAGCCGAAGCCCGCCAAGTATCGTTCTCCCAAAATAAGGCGCTACGTCTCTTAGACAAACATCCTAAAGGACAAATAAATACGTATCTTAGACAAACATCCCGAAGGACAACATCCTGAAGGACAAATACGTCGCAATGAAAAACATCTCTTAGAAAAACATCCCGAAGGACAAATGACCCGAAGGTCTAGTACTGGCAAATACGCCTCGTAGACAAATGTGTCACAAACTCTCAAATAGTAATCCGAATAGTGTTAACGTGTGTCCCACACCACTAAACGGTTTACTAACCGCTAGTAAATTCCACACTTAAAGCAATACAAACTTTACCTCATCTCGTCGGTAAACTCGACCCGAAGGTCAAAATGATCAAACAGACAAGTTGAGAATTAACCCATAAGATAAACGCACGTGTCCCATACCACGTGTTTTACCAAACCATTTAATTCTCCTTCTCATTTGCTCGAATAGTGCAAAAACATGTATTATATATATAATAATTTACTTGAGAAAATAAGCTTTTAAAACCAATTTCCGAAACTGTATTTGGCATCAAACTTTGAAAATTCCTTGATTATAGAGAATATATAGACCGTATAGCTGAAATATATTTTTAAAATATCATATAATAATTATTCAAAATGCCAATTTATTTTAAAAATTATTTTAAAATCGTTTGGAGAAAATCGTGCTCGAAAACCATAAAAAAACAAAGAAAATACCTCAAAACCGATAACTCATATTCAATTCAAAAACCAACTCAAAATCAATTCAAAATTGAATTTCAAATTCTCAAAATTTAACTATCCTATTGATATGCATCATGGGTCTCAAAATGGCACAATTTTATCATCAAATTCAAGTGAAAATGAGAGCAACAAGAGCTAGAACAAGCACTAGGACATATGAAACAAGAGGCAAAAGTATGCAGCACACAGGTCAACATCATGGTCGACCTCTTGGATGACCATGCACCCCATTAGGTTGACCGTACAGTCAACCTACATGTCCATGGTCGACACCTAGGTCAACATGCCTGTTGACCTAGGTCATGGAGTTTTCTCCAGCTAATTTTCCTTCTTTGCTTTGATTTTCCAACAGCTATTCAAGGTAGCAAATGGAAGAATTATGCTACAAAATTTGACATGCATATAATGTAACATATAAACTATGATCCGGAAAGATTTGGAAACAATTCATCAAGAGATCAGCAAGTTATAATCATTAGAAGAAGCAACTAAGAAAAGATATAAACTGTAAACAAATACATCTCAAATTTGTTTATAGTAAGCAATAATTCATCCAGATCTTTGCACAACAACACTGTTTTAGCTAGAATTGTGAGTTTATTTTCTCACCTTGCTATTAGAGATGATCAAACCTTGATAACCAGAAGAAAGATTGGAGCTTGGGTTGAATTTGAGCTTCAATATCCTGTATAAACTTGAAACAAGGACATGCATGAAGAAACAAGTACTATAAACAGAGAACATTTTAAAAACTTAACTTTTAATGAATAAAAGGTTTTAGATTTTGATTACCTATTGATTTATCTCCAATTTGATTTTAAAAATACAAAGATTTGAATTTAATTGAAGAAAAAGGCTTGAATTTTCAATTTGGTAGAGTGGGTTCTAATTTCTCAATTACTGGCTAAGGAAGAAGAAGAGGGATGTGAGGAAATGAACGTACATGTGTTCTTTTTCTCACCTTCTCAAGCCTGGCTAAGCAATAATGGGCCATTTGGACCCAAAAGAAAATAATAAACTACTTAACCTAAGTAATTAATTCGCATAAGAAACAAATATTCATATATTTACACTATATAATAAGACAAAGTCATTTTCTTTCCAATTTTTAACCAAACAAAATATGTAAATTTACATACACATGAAATAAATTATTTTATACTATATGAAAAGATTAATTTTTATTTTTAAAACATTATTATTATTAAAATCCTATATTTTTCGAAAATACACTATTTACTCAAATAAACGAATAAAACTCTTTTTTTAACTTCAAAAATTCCATAAAAATACCTTTCTCACTTAGAAAAATATTTTAAACCATTTCAAAACTTAATTTATTGCCAAAACATAATTAAAACCAATTTCCACCTTTTTATTTACGTATCACACTTTAAAAATCAATTATTTCTTTTAAAAATTATTAAAAGAAGCAATTGGCAATAATTAATGAAATTATTGCACTATCACTAAATAAAAATCATCTTCCACTTATTATTAACTCAAACCACTATAATAAAGTTCTAAAACATTATTTTCTCTTTTTATTCCCAAATTCATTGTTTATTCCAAATAAACAAGTTAAATTCTCAAAATTATTATTAATTCTCAATATTAAATAATAACTATGACAGGTAATCACTAAAACTAGGATTGTTACAAAAATCATTTATAAACTTTAAAAATCCAAACTGGTTAAAGAATTGAAGTTAATTCAAAATCGTACTTCATAAATTCAAATGGAGGCTTACCAATTCTAATGGTACTAATTTAAGTTACCATTTAATTTCAATTTCATTTTCAAGTCATTCAACAACACACTTCATATCCAAATCAGGAAATAACATGTCAATATAAACTAACAGTACAAACATATCCAAATAATATAATAGCAAGATGGTGATTTGTCCTAGTAAATAGATGTCCAAACAATCAGCAATTAACTTATAGTAAAATGGAGATTTATTCTGCTAAAATATATGTCTATTCAATCAAACAACCAATCTATAGCAGAATGGTGATTTATTATGCTAATCTATGTCCACAACAATTGTAACGATCCTGGATTTTAATTTAATTTAAATTAATAATTAAATGAAATTTTGAATAAAAAATTATAAAATTTAATATAAATAGTGATGTGAGTTTCCCCGAGTTCAAATATATTCTATATAAATCATTTAAATTTTTAAATATTATGTATATATGTATATATGTGAATATATATATATGTATATTTGGGTATATATGAGTCAATTTGAAATTTTAAAATCTTGTGTGTATATATATATATATTTATTTGAATTTAAATCTTATATTAATGGTTTGAAAAATAAAATATTAAAGTATATACATTGACACAAGTACGAAATGAATAAATAAGTGAATTGTTAATTTATTATTGATGGTTAAAATATATATAATAAATACAAGACAATAAATAAGAAGTAAATGAAATATAAGATATAACAATATAAAGTAAATATACATATATATATATATATATATATATATCTTAATCTCATATTAATAAATCAATACAAGATAATACAAATGGAGTAGGCTACAAAAGTAATAAGAGTAAAATAAAAATAGAAGTTCACTTATTTTGTAAAGTAAAATAATTCATATTTAAGCTATGAATAAAAATAAGAACAATTATATATAAAACAAAAACAATAAGTAAACATATATATGAAGTATTACAAAACAAAAATACATACAAGTATGTACACTTGTAAATGAAAACAAAGCAAGCATGGAAAACAAAAATATAAATAAAAAAAATTAAGGTATAAAGTAAGTTTAAATGCAAGAACAAAACCAAATATGGAACCAAAACAAAGTACAAGCAAGTATTAAACTAGTAACTAAAAACAAAAATGAAAGCAAATTAGACAAAATAAAGAATGTTGCGTGAAGGATAGTTATGCAAAGTAAGATAGTAAAACCAGGCAAGACACAATAAAAAAATAATAATAATAAACATATGCATAAATAAGTAATCGGTACAAGACAAATAAATGCCATACACCTCAACAATTAATGCAACATACCTATTGTACTTAACCTCAACCTGCACACTATCATTTATATACATCAACCCTCCTTTCAGTTCATTATCACAACTGAGTAAAATGGGAGCAAGCATCATAGTGAAAACTCAAACAAAAATTCAATTTAAACTTGAACAACCATTTAATCAGACAAAATGAAGATCAAAGGAGCAAAGAAGATGTGCTCTGTGCCCTGTTCAACATTTGCAAGCTCTGTCTTCTTCTTCCTTTGGAAATACTGTGAGCAAACTCCTCTTTTATAAGACCTTAAACATATATATATCTTGATTCTTGGAGTATGATATGAGATGTTTTTGATTTAAGTGAATTTGGTGGGTATGTTTATAAATGTGCAGAGATAAAGATATGCAAGTCTGTTTACAGGCATACTTACCTCTGTTAAAATAGGATATATATACAGGCTTATATTAAGGAAAGAAAGAAAAAAAAATCAATTGCTCTTTAAATAACAAATTTTAGACTTGGATTTCAGAATGAAAAATGCTTGTAAAACTGTAACATCAATTTTAAAAATAGTTTTATGCAATTATATTAAGCAATTTTTTTTCAAAATAAGATATTGCAGTGATGAACCCAAAATTTGTCTTAAAATCAAATGATTAAATTTCACATTTCGATTTTATAATTTGATTAGTGATTGAAAATGAGGAATTTTGGTGATAAAATTTTGATTTTTAAGTTAGAGATTATCGGGAATTTTCAAGTTGAGCAGAAAATTCTTTTTCGTCAAAGTTCGATCATCGGCGATGATTCCTGGATCGAGCCTTACGTTGATGATAGCTCGCGAGTAGGGTAGTTTGGGAAAAATACTAGATAAATTTATTATTGGACGTGGAAGCGGCGGCGTGGGATTTTATTTTGTAAACCTAGTTTTTAACCACATAAGAAACTTGTGCACCGCTGTCTCGTGAAAGCACTGAGTGTCTCGGGGTTCTAGGGGATGGTGGGGGTCGAGTTGACGCGTCGATGGCCGGAGTTGAAGGCTGGCCAGTGGTCGGGGGTCGGAGGATGAAGCGTTGACAGGTATGGGATGCGATAGGGTCGAGCATTTCCAGGCTCGTGACTTTGTGTTTCCAGGTTTGGTTCGAAATCTTTGATTTCGAATGCGAGACGAAGTTGGAGTTTGGGAGATCGGAAGTTGACCTGGGAGTAGCCGTTGACATGCTCGATGTTGCGGCGTCGGCTGGAAGTGATGGACGATGGTGAGCACGTGCACGAGCACTGTGCTCTGATGGTCTGAACATTGTAGTCTTAGGAAAAAAATTTAGTTACAGGCTTTACCTTAAACCTGTAAGTTTTAAATGCTTAAATCTGAATGTCTTTTGAAATTAGAAATGGATAGTTAAAACCAGTTTTAAAACAAAGTTGAGTGTGGATTCGAATGAAGTTTAAATCCTAGTTTAAGATAAGATTAAGTTCTAAATTTAATTGTTTGTAACAACTTTGAAAAGGTTAAATAGTTTGAATTTGAAAGAAATAGAGTTTTAAATTGTAAATAAGTTTTAAGTCAAAAATCTAAATTTGGATTCAAATATAATTTGAATCCTAGTTCTGAAATCAAAGAAGTTTAAAATAAAATAAAAATTTATATAAAAAATTTAAATTGTTTAAATAACTTAAAAGTGTTTAATCAAGTAAGTGAAAATAATTCAATTCGAATATATAAAAAAAAAAAAATTAAGGTGTATACACTTAGATATCAATGAAGTCATTAATAAAGAAATTAATTATCATAGAGATAATTAAGGTAATAAAAATGATTAAATTTATAAGGTAATCAAAGAATGGTTTATTTAAATTTTAAATCAATGATTTAGATAAATTTATAATTAAAGATAATTAATAATGATTAATTAAGATTAATTTAATAATAATAAATTGTGGAACCATTAAGTAAAATTACTTAATGACAGTAATTGTGGAATTAATTATTCAGTATCATTAATTGAGTTAATTGAATTTGTTCAAGTTAAGTACTTTAGTTAATTAATTCAGAATAATCACTCGATAATTTTGGAAAGGTAATTACTTAGAGAAATAATAAATGGATAATTTATTCATAAGTAATTAATTAAATTGGAAATAACTTGAATTAATTAGGATTAAACGATTTATTAACACTGTTTATGGATGGTTATCAAATGCCTGACCTTACTTATGAATAATTGTATTGTATGAGTTGCCTTGAATTGTTTTTCCTATCTGATCTGTGATAGTTTGTTCTGTGAAGTGAGCTGTGTATTTATTCATTTATTGATGATATATTTGTATATTATCTGTGAATCTGTGAATATATGATAAGCGTTATAGTTTATATCGCTTATCAATTATATTTCTGTGTTTTGATCTGTGATGATTGAATGGTTGTGCACTATTGAGTTGAACCCCTGAACCACACTTATACACACACAAATATGGATTTCATGAGGAAATCGATTAAGTCGCAGATTTTTGAAATAGTTAAATTTGAATTTTTAAATTCAAATGTTTTGGAAATGGAATCGGAATAAATGTGAAAAGCTTTTGGAATGGAATTTCAAAATAGAATTTATTATTTTTAAATTACTTGATTAAGTTTTGGAATTTAAATAAGTTGATTTAAATTTAAATTCAATACTTGAAATTGAATTCTGTAATTTGAAATTAGGGATTAATGATATTATACTAGTCATTATGAGTTAAACCATTTTTAAAGTATTATTTTTGGGAATTTGAATTTAACTCAAGGATTTCAACTCGTATAAATGAATCAGATTTCCAAAATGAAAACTGTTGTTTTCAAATGATAAACACTTTTAGATAAGAACTGAGATTCCAGTTAATTAAGGGAATTTCAAGATTTAATAGAGAAATGATTTTCCTAAGTTAAGAATGAATTCTTTTTTTGAAAGCTATGGATTAAATCTGTTATTTTTAACAGATTTAAATTGATGATTTGTTTAAATCAAATTGAAATGAAATTGTTTTGAAGGCTATAAGTTAAATCTTTGATTTAAAGATTTAACGAGTTAAATCAAATTGAAATGAAAATTGATTTGGAAAATATGTGAATGAATCTTTTGTTTAAAAGATTTAATTGTGAAAATTGTTTAAACCGTTAAAGGTTGTGAAAATGAATCTTTTTGTTTAAAGATTGAAATGGTAATTGGATTAAACCATTGAAAAGAAAGTTTTGAATTATTAAGTTGTGACTTAATTGAAATCCCATATCCATATGTTTTGAAAATATTTTCGCTCACTATTCGGTTTAACCGGGAAAGGACCTTTGTGTCGTATAACCCATTCCGAATATGTGATACGTCGTTATGGATAGCATTTAAAGACCGGTGATGAAGACCGGGTATTTGTGAAAGCGATAGGATGACCTATCGATTGTTTCTGCACCGAGTCGCGCCGGTATAGAAACTCCCTAAGTGATGGGAAAATCCGATCGGGATTGTGAATATCCGAGTTGCAAGGACTTCTTTGTAAGTGCCTTCGGTTCTGTTCGAGCCCGGAACAGACTTGTATGGATTGTGTGTCTGACATTACAAGTTGAGATGTAAAGCCGATTTCTTTCAAATATATTTCTGTTGGTGGCGGAGAAATTATTCTTTTAGCTTAACACCCTTCTCTGAGACGTACGAGCTCAGAGGTTATATAGTTGAAGTTATCAGCGATATATTCCCAATTTGGTAATGTGACATGCTGAGTGTTGCTGAAATGATCATTGTGTTGATTATTGTGATAGGATCGTTTATTTGATCGTCTATCTTAGTGATCATTGTGTTGATCATTTGTTGACCCAAAGCATGGCTTTTGTATAAATTATGTTTTTGTGGACGTGACTTCGTCGAACCTCACACCCCGGAAATGGTCAAAACAGGAAAGATGCGGCAAGGTTATGAGGGGTAGCACCCTTTAGGGTATGTACATTTCCTTCTGGATAGAGGTGGTATCATGGTATGGAGCCCAGATATTTAACCTATGTGGTTACTACGAATTTATTACTTTGTGGTTGTTGGTTTTCGGTATCCCGTGAGAAAGGTCGTTTACGATCGGGGAATGGCGTGCTCGTGTCAGTAGTTACCCAGTTAGGGGTAACCCGGCCTTGTGTTGGCAGAGTTCCGGTTTGGTTCTCGGGGATGTCTTTCCAGAGGCATTCTCATGTGGCAATGGGAAGTTCCTTGGCCTGATCATTTGTTGGAAATCCAAAGAAACAATACGAAACTTGTACGGTATTAGTTGTAGAACCTATCATTCACTTATGGTGTCGCAACACTGTTTGGATGGTAGCTATAGTAGGCATACGATAATGGTCGTATGTTGGCTAAGATTTATATTCTACTTTCGAAATGAATTTTTCCTACACTATGCACTAGTAATAATATCAAATGTTCTTTTTAATGCGTATCAAGCATCTTTGACTATCATAAGGAGAAATCTCCTCCGATTCTGCGTTTGCATTGTGTGTGTGTGCGGGAGGCCTTATGGTAGTCTCATTTCTAAAAAGCATTGCGAATTGACTTTAAAATTCTTTCTTATATTATTTTTAATAGATAAACTGTTTTTGTTGCTCACACCAGTCCCACGACTGATCCGGAGTTTATTGTTTTCTTTCCTAAACTCTGGGTGCTCATTATTTTCTACACGAGCAGTCTAGAGTTGGGTTTTACAGATAGTTAGATATAGTGGATTATCTGGAGTTGGTTCAGTCTTTGGACCACACCAGTCTTGCTGAGCTTTGTGATATGTTTTTGGGAGTTCGAGCTTCTGCTGGATTAGTTCTTGGAAATAGAGTTGCAGTTATTTCTAGAGTTCTTCCTTGAAGACAATCTTAGAGTTATTTGTTCCGCTGTTAAATGTTATCTATTTCCTTTTCCGCTGCTATTTATTGTATCATATCTTTGATGTATATTGATATCTATTGGATTATCTGTTGTATCAGATATTGTATCAAAGCTGTATATCAATGTATTATTCTTTTATTCCGCTGTGTTGTTTACTTAATGATTGTTATAAGCTCCGTCGAATCGGATTTGAACGGTCGAATCTATGGCATTCGAATACGATATAAAGTATGGATGTCGATTTTTGAGCGGGCAAAATCCGACTCGTCACATTTGGTATCAGAGCTAAGGTGAAACTTTAGCTCAGGAGTATAACACATTAAGTAGCTCATTAGAGATAGGGTGAAGTAAACCCTAGAATGAGTAATCCTTAAGATATCTGTTTTAACGCCTCAGTAAATTCTCTTACTATCTACTGATAGTAAGTATGAGTGTAAGAAGAGAACGAGATAGGGGACATGGGAATACGACTATAAATAGTCAATACCCTGCAACAGTGGAAATAACTTTTTTATCAATTTCCTTTGATTCGTTTCTAAATTATTTTGATTGCTTCGAGACGGCTCTAGAAAGAAGTTTCGGTGTGATGGTGGCTCTACGAATCGTTGTGGGAAATCTTTACTTCGTATCTTCATCGATTTCTTATCGGCTTTTCGATTTAAACTCTAATAAATGAATTAGAAATTGGAAATTTTGAATGAATTGAAAATTTTAAATTGAGTTAAATTGATTAATAGAATATGAAGGATAATTTGAATTGAATCAATAAAACGATTTTGTTTAAAACCAAAATTGAAATTCTATTATAATTTCTTGTATCTATTGTTGATATTCTGATTTGATGAGCCAAATCCAGAATCGATATCCAGTTTGATCTGAAAAGATATTTCTTCTATCTTTCGTCTATCTCTGTATTGTTTTCGTGCCTGCGAATTTCGAGGACGAAATTCTTTTAAGGGGGGAAGTCTGTAACGATCCTGGATTTTAATTTAATTTAAATTAATAATTAAATGAAATTTTGAATAAAAAATTATAAAACTTAATATAAATAGTGATGTGAGTTTCCCCGAGTTCAAATATATTCTATATAAATCATTTAAATTTTTAAATATTATGTATATATGTATATATGTGAATATATATATATATGTATATTTGGGTATATATGAGTCAATTTGAAATTTTAAAATCTTGTGTGTATATATATATATTTTGATTTGAATTTAAATCTTATATTAATGGTTTGAAAAATAAAATATTAAAGTATATACATTGACACAAGTACAAAATGAATAAATAAGTGAATTGTTAATTTATTATTGATGGTTAAAATATATATAATAAATACAAGACAATAAATAAGAAGTAAATGAAATATAAGATATAACAATATAAAGTAAATATATATATATATCTTAATCTCATATTAATAAATCAATACAAGATAATACAAATGGAGTAGGCTACAAAAGTAATAAGAGTAAAATAAAAATAGAAGTTCACTTATTTTGTAAAGTAAAATAATTCATATTTAAGCTATGAATAAAAATAAGAACAATTATATATAAAACAAAAACAATAAGTAAACATATATAGGAAGTATTACAAAACAAAAATACATACAAGTATGTACACTTGTAAATGAAAACAAAGCAAGCATGGAAAACAAAAATATAAATAAAAAAAATCAAGGTATAAAGTAAGTTTAAATGCAAGAACAAAACCAAATATGGAACCAAAACAAAGTACAAGCAAGTATTAAACTAGTAACTAAAAACAAAAATGAAAGCAAATTAGACAAAATAAAGAATGTTGCGTGAAGGATAGTTATGCAAAGTAAGATAGTAAAACCAGGCAAGACACAATAAAAAAATAATAATAATAAACATATGCATAAATAAGTAATCAGTACAAGACAAATAAATGCCATACACCTCAACAATTAATGCAACATACCTATTGTACTTAACCTGTACCTGCACACTATCATTTATATACATCAACCCTCCTTTCAGTTCATTATCACAACTGAGTAAAATGGGAGCAAGCATCATAGTGAAAACTCAAACAAAAATTCAATTTAAACTTGAACAACCATTTAATCAGACAAAATGAAGATCAAAGGAGCAAAGAAGATGTGCTCTGTGCCCTGTTCAACATTTGCAAGCTCTGTCTTCTTCTTCCTTTGGAAATACTGTGAGCAAACTCCTCTTTTATAAGACCTTAAACATATATATATCTTGATTCTTGGAGTATGATATGAGATGTTTTTGATTTAAGTGAATTTGGTGGGTATGTTTATAAATGTGCAGAGATAAAGATATGCAAGTCTGTTTACAGGCATACTTACCTCTGTTAAAATAGGATATATATACAGGCTTATATTAAGGAAATAAAGAAAAAAAAAATCAATTGCTCTTTAAATAACAAATTTTAGACTTGGATTTCAGAATGAAAAATGCTTGTAAAACTGTAACATCAATTTTAAAAATAGTTTTATGCAATTATATTAAGCAATTTTTTTTCAAAATAAGATATTGCAGTGATGAACCCAAAATTTGTCTTAAAATCAAATGATTAAATTTCACATTTCGATTTTATAATTTGATTAGTGATTGAAAATGAGGAATTTTGGTGATAAAATTTTGATTTTTAAGTTAGAGATTATCGGGAATTTTCAAGTTGAGCAGAAAATTCTTTTTCGTCAAAGTTCGATCATCGGCGATGATTCCTGGATCGAGCCTTACGTTGATGATAGCTCGCGAGTAGGGTAGTTTGGGAAAAATACTAGATAAATTTATTATTGGACGTGGAAGCGGCGGCATGGGATTTTATTTTGTAAACCTAGTTTTTAACCACATAAGAAACTTGTGCACCGCTGTCTCGTGAAAGCACCGAGTGTCTCGGGGTTCCAGGGGATGGTGGGGGTCGAGTTGACGCGTCGATGGCCGGAGTTGAAGGCTGGCCAGTGGTCGGGGGTCGGAGGATGAAGCGTTGACAGGTATGGGATGCGATAGGGTCGAGCATTTCCAGGCTCGTGACTTTGTGTTTCCAGGTTTGGTTCGAAATCTTCGATTTCGAATGCGAGACGAAGTTGGAGTTTGGGTGATCGGAAGTTGACCTGGGAGTAGCCGTTGACATGCTCGATGTTGCGGCGTCGGCTGGAAGTGATGGATGATGGTGAGCACGTGCACGAGCACTGTGCTCTGATGGTCTGAACATTGTAGTCTTAGGAAAAAAATTTAGTTACAGGCTTTACCTTAAACCTGTAAGTTTTAAATGCTTAAATCTGAATGTCTTTTGAAATTAGAAATGGATAGTTAAAACCAGTTTTAAAACAAAGTTGAGTGTGGATTCGAATGAAGTTTAAATCCTAGTTTAAGATAAGATTAAGTTTTAAATTTAATTGTTTGTAACAACTTTGAAAAGGTTAAAATTTTGAATTTGAAAGAAATAGAGTTTTAAATTGTAAATAAGTTTTAAGTCAAAAATCTAAATTTGGATTCAAATATAATTTGAATCCTAGTTCTGAAATCAAAGAAGTTT
Organism: Allium cepa; assembly: GCA_030765085.1. Lineage (NCBI taxonomy): Eukaryota > Viridiplantae > Streptophyta > Magnoliopsida > Asparagales > Amaryllidaceae > Allium > Allium cepa. The sequence continues at coordinate 380,758,532 of CM060944.1, read as the reverse complement.
AAAATAAAATAAAAATTTATATAAAAAAATTAAATTGTTTAAATAACTTAAAAGTGTTTAAGCAAGTAAGTGAAAATAAATCGATTCGAATATATAAAAAAAAAAATATTAAGGTGTATACACTTAGATATCAATGAAGTCATTAATAAAGAAATTAATTATCATAGAGATAATTAAGGTAATAAAAATGATTAAATTTATAAGGTAATCAAAGAATGGTTTATTTAAATTTTAAATCAATGATTTAGATAAATTTATAATTAAAGATAATTAATAATGATTAATTAAGATTAATTTAATAATAATAAATTGTGGAACCATTAAGTAAAATTACTTAATGACAGTAATTGTGGAATTAATTATTCAGTATCATTAATTGAGTTAATTGAATTTGTTCAAGTTAAGTACTTTAGTTAATTAATTCAGAATAATCACTCGATAATTTTGGAAAGGTAATTACTTAGAGAAATAATAAATGGATAATTTATTCATAAGTAATTAATTAAATTGGAAATAACTTGAATTAATTAGGATTAAACGATTTATTAATACTGTTTATGGATGATTATCAAATGCCTGACCTTACTTATGAATAATTGTATTGTATGAGTTGCCTTGAATTGTTTTTCCTATCTGATCTGTGATAGTTTGTTCTGTGAAGTGAGCTGTGTATTTATTCATTTATTGATGATATATTTGTATATTATCTGTGAATCTGTGAATATATGATAAGCGTTATAGTTTATATCGCTTATCAATTATATTTCTGTGTTTTGATCTGTGATGATTGAATGGTTGTGCACTACTGAGTTGAACCCCTGAACCACACTTATACACACACAAATATGGATTTCACGAGGAAATCGATTAAGTCGCAGATTTTTGAAATAGTTAAATTTGAATTTTTAAATTCAAATGTTTTGGAAATGGAATCGGAATAAATGTGAAAAGCTTTTGGAATGGAATTTCAAAATAGAATTTATTATTTTTAAATTACTTGATTAAGTTTTGGAATTTAAATAAGTTGATTTAAATTTAAATTCAATACTTGAAATTGAATTCTGTAATTTGAAATTAGGGATTAATGATATTATACTAGTCATTATGAGTTAAACCATTTTTAAAGTATTATTTTTGGGAATTTGAATTTAACTCAAGGATTTCAACTCGTATAAATGAATCAGATTTCCAAAATGAAAACTGTTGTTTTCAAATGATAAACACTTTTAGATAAGAACTGAGATTCCAGTTAATTAAGGGAATTTCAAGATTTAATAGAGAAATGATTTTCCTAAGTTAAGAATGAATTCTTTTTTTGAAAGCTATGGATTAAATCTGTTATTTTTAACAGATTTAAATTGATGATTTGTTTAAATCAAATTGAAATGAAATTGTTTTGAAGGCTATAAGTTAAATCTTTGATTTAAAGATTTAACGAGTTAAATCAAATTGAAATGAAAATTGATTTGGAAAATATGTGAATGAATCTTTTGTTTAAAAGATTTAATTGTGAAAATTGTTTAAACCGTTAAAGGTTGTGAAAATGAATCTTTTTGTTTAAAGATTGAAATGGTAATTGGATTAAACCATTGAAAAGAAAGTTTTGAATTATTAAGTTGTGACTTAATTGAAATCCCATATCCATATGTTTTGAAAATATTTTCGCTCACTATTCGGTTTAACCGAGAAAGGACCTTTGTGTCGTATAACCCATTCTGAATATGTGATACGTCGTTATGGATAGCATTTAAAGACCGGTGATGAAGACCGGGTATTTGTGAAAGCGATAGGATGACCTATCGATTGTTTCTGCACCGAGTCGCGCCGGTATAGAAACTCCCTAAGTGATGGGAAAATCCGATCGGGATTGTGAATATCCGGGATGCAAGGACTTCTTTGTAAGTGCCTTCGGTTCTGTTCGAGCCCGGAACAGACTTGTATGGATTGTGTGTCTGACATTACAAGTTGAGATGTAAAGCCGATTTCTTTCAAATATATTTCTGTTGGTGGCGGAGAAATTATTCTTTTAGCTTAACACCCTTCTCTGAGACGTACGAGCTCAGAGGTTATATAGTTGAAGTTATCAGCGATATATTCCCAATTTGGTAATGTGACATGCTGAGTGTTGCTGAAATGATCATTGTGTTGATTATTGTGATAGGATCGTTTATTTGATCGTCTATCTTAGTGATCATTGTGTTGATCATTTGTTGACCCAAAGCATGGCTTTTGTATAAAGTATGTTTTTGTGGACGTGACTTCGTCGAACCTCACACCCCGGAAATGGTCAAAACAGGAAAGATGCGGCAAGGTTATGATGGGTAGCACCCTTTAGGGTATGTACATTTCCTTCTGGATAGAGGTGGTATCATGGTATGGAGCCCAGATATTTAACCTATGTGGTTACTACGAATTTATTACTTTGTGGTTGTTGGTTTTCGGGATCCCGTGAGAAAGGTCGTTTACGATCGGGGAATGGCGTGCTTGTGTCAGTAGTTACCCAGTTAGGGGTAACCCGGCCTTGTGTTGGCAGAGTTCCGGTTTGGTTCTCGGGGATGTCTTTCCAGAGGCATTCTCATGTGGCAATGGGAAGTTCCTTGGCCTGATCATTTGTTGGAAATCCAAAGAAACAATACGAAACTTGTACGGTATTAGTTGTAGAACCTATCATTCACTTATGGTGTCGCAACACTGTTTGGATGGTAGCTATAGTAGGCATACGATAATGGTCGTATGTTGGCTAAGATTTATATTCTACTTTCGTAATGAATTTTTCCTACACTATGCACTAGTAATAATATCAAATGTTCTTTTTAATGCGTATCAAGCATCTTTGACTATCATAAGGAGAAATCTCCTCCGATTCTGCGTTTGCATTGTGTGTGTGTGCGGGAGGCCTTATGGTAGTCTCATTTCTAAAAAGCATTGCGAATTGACTTTAAAATTCTTTCTTATATTATTTTTAATAGATAAACTGTTTTTGTTGCTCACACCAGTCCCACGACTGATCCGGAGTTTATTGTTTTCTTTCCTAAACTCTGGGTGCTCATTATTTTCTACACGAGCAGTCTAGAGTTGGGTTTTACAGATAGTTAGATATAGTGGATTATCTGGAGTTGGTTCAGTCTTTGGACCACACCAGTCTTGCTGAGCTTTGTGATATGTTATTGGGAGTTCGAGCTTCTACTGGATTAGTTCTTGGAAATAGAGTTGCAGTTATTTCTAGAGTTCTTCCTTGAAGACTATCTTAGAGTTATTTGTTCCGCTGTTAAATGTTATCTATTTCCTTTTCCGCTGCTATTTATTGTATCATATCTTTGATGTATATTGATATCTATTGGATTATCTGTTGTATCAGATATTGTATCAAAGCTGTATATCAATGTATTATTCTTTTATTCCGCTGTGTTGTTTACTTAATGATTGTTATAAGCTCCGGCGAATCGGATTTGAACGGTCGAATCTATGGCATTCGAATACGATATGAAGTATGGATGTCGATTTTTGAGCGGGCAAAATCCGACTCGTCACAACAATTAACTTACATACATTATAGTAGAGCGGGGATTTATTCTACTAACATATATCCACATAATCAAACCATTTACATAACTCTTTCACAATTGTTTGTCTACTTAATGGTATCGACATTTGATCCCTTGTGTTCAAAACCATCTTTAAAAAAGAAGTACCTTTAACAATTTGATTTTTGGAAAACAAGGTTTAAAACCTAAAACACCCTTTAAAATGATTAATTACAAGATAAACTCTTATTAAATGATAATTAATGGTTATTAAATTAAAGTTAATTTATTATACATTAACAATAAATTGAACCTTTAATAATAATTTATTTATAAATTAAACCAATAGTTTATCCTTTATTAATATTAAATAATAATTTTAACCTTTATTAAATATTAATTAATCTCAATTAATTAAATAATATTTTAATTAAAATTTAAATAATAATTTAAACCTTAAATAAATAATTTATTTTAAACTAAAACCTTAGTTAATTAAAAGTAATTTAAGTAATTGGTTTATTTAAATAGTTAACCTTATACTTAATTAATAATTAATTAAATATAAACCATACACTTAAGTTATATTAAAAACTAATCTTACTTAATTAAATTAATCTTATCCTTAAAAGATAATTAATTAATAACTAATTATTACTTAATTATAATTAATAAACCCTATTTAATCTTAATTAATTATTTAAACTTAACTAATAAAAATTTAATCATTTAAAACTTAATTAACTTTATAAAAAATCATTATTAAGTTTATAAAAGAATTTCAAAACACTTTATTTAATAAAACCAAATTTTGCAAAAATCGAATTTTTAAGCGAAATTGCATCCATAGCGACTATCGCTCCGAATACCATAACTTTAAAACGTGTTTAATACTTCTCAAATATCCTTTAAAACTCTTACCTTTACTTTGAATCACATTACTAACTTAGCATAAATTTTTCGGAGCATAACTAAAGTTAGAAAACATTATTAAACTTTTTGTTAATACAACGTGACCAAAACAAGCTTGAACCCAAGGAATCTTCATGTCACTAAACAAGTTAAAGTGGTAATTTTTTTAGCATACATCACATACACATATCTAAACATCCATAAACATGTCACCATTATAATACAACCAAATATCACATCTTTATAACCAAACATATCACTTAAGCATTCGATTCACAAGTTAAAATCCAAACCACAACTAGCAACCCATATATATATATATATATATATATATATATATATATATATATATATATATATATTCAAACCACATAAAAATCCAACAAAACAATCAACTTATTTTACCCCTAATTAGTCAATACATATAAAGGTAAAAACTTTTCCAAAAAGTAAGAAGTTTATTCACCAAAAATCCTTCGAAAACTTGATACATTTTGGAGTTTGGAAAACTCGCAAAATCTACTCGATTATAGGTCAAAATCCCCTCCAATTTTGGGCATGTAATTCTCGGATTTTGGGGAAATGGTAAAAAGAAAAGTTTTAGAAAATTCTTTTTTCTACAGTTTCACAAAAAGGGACACACAATTTCATTTATTTTCGAATTAGATATGGTCGAAATAAAAAGGACCATTTTCGGACTAGGATCTTTGAGTTCAAAAACACTTTGCAAATAAACGAGATTTTGACATAGCTCTACCCAAAACTTAAAAAATTGATCTATATAAATGTTGTGGCCACTAAAATTTTACATGGTTTGAAAACAAGAAAACATTGATTCGGAGTAGGGTATAGGAAGTTATGACCGAATGAAATACGAGGAAAAATGAAGAAAAAAATTTAAAAAAAAAGTTTGAACGTTTAAAACAAATTTTAAACTTTTAATTTTAGATTCTTAAAAACTTACATAAGAATCCATTAGAAGGTATTTCTCTTAGGAAAGGGAGAAGATAATGCTTTGGACAAAAAATAGAAAATGAAAATGGATGTAACGACCCACTACTTTAGACTATTCGCATCCGCACATGTTGGACTTGAATAATTCAAAATACCGAATCGTTAATTTAAATTTGGAAAAACTGAACATATACAGTAAATAAATAATCACAGAATCCCAGACACAGAGTAATAATATGCAGCGGAAGCAAAATATAGTAGTTCATGAAGCTACTATATATATAAAAGAGTTAAATAAGTTACAACAGAAGTCTCGAATACAATAATCAAATACAAGAATCAGAATACATCACTGAAATCAACTGAATATCTGAAAGATGGATAGATAGCCGGATCTCCAAGCGAATCTCCAACTTCAAAGGTGAGTCTCAAAAGCTGAACCAATCAGTCTGACCCGAGCGTAAAGAAAAACACAAACACTCGAGTCACGATTATCATTCTTATATCAATAAATTCAACTCAAGTGAAATAGCAATTGAAATACAAGTAACTCAAAGGATGTTGGAATAACCATCCTCTAAGGATCCGTTTAACTATCTACTATGTAGTAGTGTACGCTAAATAGATAATGCCTATCAGTAATATAAATATCAAAATAGTGTTAAGGCGTTACCATTATCCCCCTTAACACATTTTATATAAGTGTTATAGTCTATATAGCACTGTAAACTCCACCATAAAGTAGTGGGATATTAGGGAGTACTCCATAGGTATAACACACACAAAATTCGTAGTGGTCGCGTATATAGGGATACAAGTATGACAAGGCACATGAGGCAATACCCAAGGTAGTGAAACAACCGTTTGCCTGATCCAGACTGGTGAGAACGAATCGCCGCAACGATCGCAACACCGCGAAACAACACTCCCAAAAGTACGAGGGTGCACCAATCACTAACAAGTAATGAGTAGTATCGAAGAAGTGTGTTCGCTCGAGGTGGCTAACCCCATTTGGCCCGGCACGGCTCCTGTTTTAGTCATTTCCAATTTGACACAAGTTTCAAGGCCATCCATTATCGTTCTCTTTCTTCAGTCATCGCGTACATCATTCCAACCACTTCATTCTGGATCACACTCCGCGTATAGTTATTAAAGTGGTTTTCGATTTAGACAAAGAATATTTCCATAACCGATTTCGGTCTCTTTAATAACTTTCGTAATTTTTACACCGATTGGTCGTTTAATAAATTTCAAAAATCAAATCAATTTTAATTTCAAATTAGAATTCGTAAACCAATATTCCGTTCGTCTTTCTATATCAATTTCCATAATTTACGATTCAAAACTTTCAAATTACCAATTCAAAATCTTACAATTCCATTTCAACTTTTATTTAAACAATTCAAATATTGATTCAAGTTTGTATATAAATTTCATTCTGAAAACATTAAAATTAATTTAATTCAACGTTCAAATCAATTTAAATTCATAGATCGATTTCATTCAATATTCGTTAAGTAAATTTATCATTCAAAACAAATTTCTATTAAATTTCCAATTTATTAAATCAATTACTCAAGATCAACTCCATTAACAAAGCTTATAAATTTAATTAAATTGGATTCGACAAATCAAATTCATTAAATTACAAGTCTTACATTAATTACAATAAATCACATTTTATTTCTTGTTAAGGAAATTCAATTTCACTTATTTGTTTACTTAGTTATAAGTTTCAAAACTCAATTAATAGAGAAACTAAATTTCACATATTCAAGAAGTTCAATTTCACTTATTAACTTATTTAAATAATTTTCCAAAACTAAATAAATAAAGAAACCCAATTTCATTTTTAAGGAAGTTCAAATTCACTTAATCAAAGTTCAATTTCTCTTATCAAAGAATTCAAAATTTTATTTAATTCTCAAATAATTCAATTTTATTCAATTATTAAATAATTTCGAACTTAATTAATAATTTCAAAATTTAATTATCAAATAAATTCCAAACCTTATTGTTCCAATCTTAATTATAAATAGTTCCAAACTTATTTATTGAATAATTTCAAAACTTAATTCAATCATTTCTTAAATTAAACAATGTTCTTTCATCAATTACTTTATTAATATTTTGTTTCAGATTATTAAATATTACCATTTTCCTTTCATTAAAATTCAAATTCTAACTTCATTTCAAATCTTATTATTTATTCAAATAAAATCTTATTTTATTTTTAAATCAAATTATTGACCAATTAGGTTTATTAAATTTTCTATCCTAAGTCAAATTCATTTAGGTATTTATCATTTCAACCTGATTCCAATTCAATTCAAAAATGAAAGCATAGCAAAGGGAACTTGCTGTGTGATAACTGGGATGGTGTCAAAGTAAATAAACAAGCAATAGCAAACATCAATAACAAATCAATAGTTTATTTAAATAATCCCGAAATATTCGTATTAATTTACATTGTTGTTTGTACAAATTAATATAATTATTTCTAGAATCTACACTATCGTTTCATGTAGATTAAAGATTATTGCACTAATATTTATACGGTTCTTCACATGATATTCATTATTCAATTTATACTACATCAATTTATACCACATACATTCAATGGTTCAGGTGTAGTTAACGCTATTTCTACGTGTTAATTATTTAACATTTAAAGGGGGTCATATTATACAAATTTAATTAATCAAATTCAACGCATATATCAATTTGAATTATTAACTATCCTATATCAAATTTAATTGCATATTTTTATCACTTAAACATTAACAATTTAACGTCCAATGTAAATATCAAAAATCAATCAATCGAACTGGATTTTTATCGTATAAATAACAGATAAAGGTGTCAGATGTCACAGGTGAACTGATACAGGTAATAACATATATATAACAGTGTAATTAACCAACAACAGCATATTTCAATTTTCGTTTCGATTGAAATCAAATTTAATAAATAAAAGAACATTAATCGTGAGTGATTGCTCACCTTTCGAGGCTAGAGATAACAGAAGATGGCATAGATACACACACTGATATGGACACTGAGATTGAATTTCGAATCCAAGCACGAATGTCGAAGCAAAGCACGATGGTCCGAATTCGACGAACACGCTGATAAATAGAAATTGACGAACTTAAATCAGAACTAGATCAATGAAGAAAATTGGTATAAGTGCACTTATATTTTAAAATATATACATACGTTTAAAATAAAATAAACTAAAATAACATATTACCCTTGTCTGGTCAAATCTCAAAAAATATAAAATTTCAGGTTATATGCAACAGCATATATATATGAAGCCGAATATATATTCATAAAAATCTAAATATATAACCAAACAAGTTTGTAAACATATTATTGTAACCTTGTATAATATTGTATAAAGCTTTATAACTTATAAACTGTATAATATATATCACATATGTATATAACAAATCTGTTATACTAATGTAAATTATATAGCCAACCTGTATAACCTATACAATATAACTTATAACCTTCAGTACAACCATATATACTTTCTACACAAATTTAGTATACAAAATATACCACAGCCTATATATACAAATAGCTTATAAACATGCTGACATGAAACTGAGCCCAGGAAATATGTGCGCAACATATATGAAACATTTTTTTTATATTAAAGCAGGTTGACAAAGTAAGTATGCAAAATCTGGGAATGCCAAAATATCCAAGCTTTCTTGTTATATCATATATAACCTATAGCTGAACCATACGTACATACAATCATTTCAAACTAAATAATATAAAAAATATAACCTATACATAACGTATATAGGACCTTACCTATAAATATAAAAATATACACACTTACACCATTACAACCGAAGAGGGGAAGGGAGGAGAAACTGCGGCAGACAAGGAGATGCAGGCTGAGCTCGGCAAAAGTGTGTGATGGGTTGTCAGGTGGCATGCATGGGTGGAGAATGAGTGGTAGGTGGCGCAGTGTAACAACCCTGTATTTTCTGATTATTGTAATTGTATATTTTAATTATTTTAATTTAAATTCCTAGTTTAAAAATTTTATTTTATTTATTAAAATGAATATATTTTGTTAATTGAAATATAAATGTTGATTTTGATGTTGATTAGAATTTCAAACATGCATAAATTGAATATTTCCAGAAAATGTGAATTTTGGTCAATCTGGTCAAACTTTTACTTTTAAATTTAAATTTTAAAAGTTTGAAAATTTTAATTTTTTCTTTTATTATGAAAGTAAATAAAATTTCAAGAACACTGCTTTTCGTTTCGTTGAAATCTGATTTATAATGTGAAAGTTATGCCTTTTTAACTATTTTGTGAAATTTGCTGTATTTAACAAAATTGTTTATTTTAAATTATATAAATAATCTTTTTAATTTTCATATCTTATTCTAAATTGTATTATATGCTATGTTACATATATTCTTACCTTTCAAATATTTTTAAAGTGATGTTTGAATTTTCCCAAAGCTTATTGAATTTATTTTCTATTTTTAAAGCCTAGTTTCCATTTTTCTGTTATTTTCTATATTTAAATTATATTAAATTAAAATTTATTTATTAATTTTTATGTATTCATCTTATATTTATGTTTTGATCTTTATTTATAAATATTTTTCATGTACATACAATTTTTCCAAAGTTCATTTCATTTATTTTCAAATTTTCAAGCCTAATTTACATTTTCTTTGTTATTTTCTTAATTTAATTATATATAATTAATATTTATTTATTTATTTTTGTTTATTTACTATATTTTCGTATTTTATCTGTATTTATACATATTTTACATGTATTTAAAATTTAAAAAGATAATAGAAAACAAAGAGGCAAAGTCCTTTCATTTTTCATTGACTTTTCATCTACTTGTCTCTTCATTTGCTTGCCCTTTCACCTCCTAGCTTTTGGCCGTTCATTCCTTATCTCATTGCCGTGTATTCCTCTTTACTTTTCACGTGAGAAATCTTTCTCATCTCATAAACTCACGGCCACTCCTTCTTGAGAGGAAATTTTGTAAGTTTTTTTATGGCTTCTTTCTTATTTTTCTTCTTATTTTACATTGATTTTGACTTGATATTCCTTGTGCTTTGCTAGGCCACTACCCCTTCACATCACTTCATGTTGCCATACATGGGTGTGCTAAATATGACCTATATGAACCATACCTGAACCAAACACACATCAATGGCCAAGCAAAAGATCCTCTATGGTCGAGCAGTGGAGTGGTTAAGGCAAGGTTAAGCTGTCTTGTCTTTGTTGCTTTGTATTTCAACTTGTTCAATATTGTTTTGTGTTGTATATTCATGTGTTGCATTGTCTTGTTTTTGTTTATTGGATTGTTACAAGATGATCATCTAGGCTCTCTCCACTTATTTGAATCCATTGTCGTGCTTGTCTTGCCCTTGGAATCATGGTTGTGTGTCGTAGTGGTCTTCAGCTTGAAAAGGTGAGTCTTTCTCACTCTGACATTTATACTTATAAAATAGTGAATTGATGGCAAGTGTTTAGTAATATAAAATGTTTATGCAAGTTAATGATGATCATATGATATGCTATACCATGTTGTTACCATGTTAAAACTGTTAATTATAACCTGACATCTGATATGTGACATTATATTGTGACATTGACATTGTTTATATTGTTTATGCATATATTCACACCGCAAGTTCCCTGTTAGAATAGAATCATTATGGGTTGAAATGATACATACCCGAACGGACTTTAGAATAGGAAAAAATCATTATGGACTGAAATGATAGGCTAGAGCGATTTTTATTGTATTTTATTTGACTTGGGATTGCGGGTTTGAAATGATAGAACCCGGTTTTTCTTTGTAAACTACGGATTGAAATGATATATATCCGTATCACTTGACCTAGGTTAGAAAATTATATACAGACCCCGTGGTATATTTTTAAATGATTTTTTTTAAATATGTATTTTAAATATGAAATTTTAATTTAAAAATATATATTTTATGGGTTTAAGAAAATTAAATTTTAAGTCTTGAAATTGTGAATTTGAGTACGTAAATTTGAAGTAATTGAGATTTTAGACTTTAAATTTTATTTTAAAATGTAAATAAATAATGGAAATTAAATTTAAAGTTTTTAAATTGTATTTGAAGTAAAATTTTAAGTTTTATTTAATTTATATGTTAATAAACAGTGAATTTTGACTTAATAAATGAATGGAGTTTTTAAATTGAATATTTGTTCTAAAAATTTTATTGTGTTAAATCATATGTTAAAATGATTTTAAATGTGAAATTTTAAAGTCTAGAAATATGATTTTTAAGTTGTAATAACAAAAATTTGGAGTTTTATTATTATTTTTGAAAAGCTAAGATGAAACCTGGAATTTCATAGCATTTTCAAAATGCTTTAGTCTTTTGACAGCTTTTTAATGCTATTGTTTTGAATCTAACAATGTTTGAAATAACTAAATATCTATTACGACATTTTATAAATGTCGCTATTCTTGAAATAAACCATTTTGGAAAATATAAGCTACGATATCACTTTATAAATGTTGTCGTTGCTATAATTTAACAATGTTTTGAAATGTTATAGATTTTAACACTGTTTGGGCTATATTTTAAAGTGTTAAATAATTTAACTTTTGAAATGGATTATCTGTGAAATTTTATAAGTTTTGAATATTTAAATTTTAATTTTTAAGGAATTTAAATTGAATTTGAATTTAAATAATGTTTACTTGGTTATGTGTTAAACGGAATGAAATGTAATATAATAAATGAATTTTTGAATGGAATTTTGGAATGTATTTTTGGTAATGATGTTTGAAATAATACATGAATGACATATTTGATTTTTAAACGATATTTAACTTTGAATATTTGGATTTGAATTCAAATAACGATTTGATTATGAAGTTTTGAAAGGATGTAATATTTTAATGATTTTGAAATGGTGTGGAAATGATTTGATCTTTATTTTAATAAAGAATGTGAATGTTGAATGATATTTGATTTTGCTTTATTTGATAAAGGAATATTTGAAGTTTATATTTGTATGAAAAGATATTTGGTTTAATTGTAATTTAAGTTTATTTTAATAATATTGGATTTATGAAATGAATATTTCAAAACTACAAAATAATGAAATTAGATTTGAGATATGAATATATGGAATTATAAAGTTTAGTTTTGAAATGTGGCATATTAAAGTTTGGAAACATATTAAAATTGGATAGCTTATTTTGTAGATCAAATCTATATTTGAAATTTATAAGATTTGAAATGTTTTGTTAGAAAACTGAATTGAATTGAAATTGATGGTTTGATTTGAATTAAATTGGAAATCTGAAATTTTGAGTTAAATTGGAAATACATTTGTAAAATGTAAAGAATTAAATGAATGTTTCATGATTTCAAATGTATGATTTCAGAATGTTATGATTTTCAAAGTGTAATGATTTCAAGTATTTTGGTTTCGAAAGAGTTATAACTTTGAAAGTATTATGATTTTTAGAAGTGAAAATTGGTTTGAGATGGAAATGATAAAGTATAAACTATTTTGATTTGAATATAGTTTTGAAATAAAAAGGATTTTGGTTTCGAAGTATAAACTATTTTGATTGAATAAATAGTTTTGAAATGAAAATGGTTTTGGTTTCGAGGCGTAAACTATTTTGAAAGGAATATAGTTTTGAAATGAAATGATTTGATCCTTTTGAAATATAAACTATTTTGAAATGACCACGGCGTTATAATAACGTTTGGTTGTTAAAGAGACCGGGATCGGAAGTTGTCATACTCTCTGCCAACTCCGAAAACCACTTTAACAACCGTGTACGCAGTGGAGATTCCAGAATGAAGTAGGATGGTGGCGACGTTCTTGAGGTATATTACGTGGACCCAACTCACGTGAGTTGGCATAAGGTGGCTAAAACAGGAGCGATCTCGGGCCAAAGGAGGTAGCACCTCTGGTCGGATACATTCCTTCGATACTATACTCTTACTGGTGATTGATTAGATGGCCATCCTCCGATTTTGATTGGGAGTGTGTTCCGAGGTGGGCGTATGTGGCTGCTGCGTTACCACCAGCCCATGTGCGTAATTGGTATATCTACCCTGGCATTACCTTGTGTGCCGTGTCACCTACCATACCGAGCCTTTACTACGAGTTTTTTTTTCTCCCGTAGCCCGTGTGGTATCCTCTGACAGTCACCCAGAGTGGAGATGGCATGATATTGGATGGACTACTGGGACTATTATGTGTGAAGGGTGATATGGGTAGCCCGGAACGCTATTTAAAAGTATGTTTATTTTACTGTAGACATTAATATAGTAGCGCAATATTACTACATAGTAAATAGTTTAACGGACCCTTAAAGGATGGGCGATCCCAAGCATCCTTTAAGTTACTGATGCATTTTTGTTACTGTTCACTTGAGTTTATTTACAGTTCATAAGTATTTATGTCCTGACTCGAGTGTTTTGTAATTTGCTTTGCGCTCGAGTCAAATTGAGTGAGTTAGCATTCAAGATTCACCTTCGGAGTTGGAGCTTTCCTTGAAGATCCAGCCATCTATTTTGCTTTCTGTATCCAGTGATTTCAGTGATGTATTCTGATTTGTACCTGATGTATCTTGTTACTTTTTGTTGTATCATGTTTAACTCTTATTTTTATATAGTAGCTTCATGAACTACTATTTCTTTTAAATTCCGCTGCATTATTAAATACTCTGTGTCTGTGATCTGTGATTATATATTTACTGTATATTCTGAGATTTGCCAAATTTTATTTACAACGCGGTATTTTGAGCAATTCAAGTCCGACATGTGCGGATGCGAATGGTTGAAAATATCGGGTTGTTCCAGTTGGTATCAGAGCCAGGTTAGCTCTAGGCAAAACTCCGTATATAGGGTAAATGTATTTACAGAATCACTTTCATTCGAGTTTAAACCTCTTCCTTTTTGACTCGATTCCTTTGAATTTTGGAACATTCCCTGTGGTTCCAAAATCCATTCGTGTCCCTCACTATTTATCTTCTTTTGTTTTTGGAGTATCCCATAACTCAACTTCAAAAGATCTTCATAATTTGAGGTCGGCGGTCTCGCCAACCTCAAATTTATTTGTAAAGGGGGAAAACTCCTTTACAACAACATCGATTCACCAGAGATTCTATATCCTCGGTTTAGATGCTAGTATCTCTTATAATTTCGAACTCTACATCTTGAGATCGAATTTCGATTTACCCAAGAAATCCACATCGGTCTTATTCTTTAAGTCACGGTTGACCCGGTTAAGGTTGCCCGCGATTTATATAAGCTTATCCATCTTTCTATTCTGTTATTTAATTATCTCATCTTTGTTTCCAACGTATCTTCAAATCATTCTTGAAGTGTAATTTTAAACTAATATTTAAAATGTTTTATATATTGTATTTTTTGAGTTGTTGATGTTGATTTGGGTTTCTAATCGATTCGTCTGATCAACGCTATCGATAAGATTTCCAAAACACTTGAACAGATCAAACTGACACAATATGTTTTTTAAAATTTAGTAATGAAATAATTTTGTGAAATAAATTTTGTAACTATATTATAAATCTTTTCTGAATTTTATTGAATGGTTGTTAAGAAATAATATTTAGTTTTATATATCATTATCTCTTGTTTCATTTTATAAATAAGTGAACTATGAACATGGTTATAAATTTATTTGGAAATTTAAATGAATTTAAACAAGAATTTGGGAATTTAATTTCCAATGCTTCCAAACCTTGTGTTTAAAGTTTTAAAGAATGTACTATTTAATGTATTTTCGAGTAGAAAATTGTTTCCAAAGAATTTTAAAGTTCAAAATTTTGTGCTCTTCTCTTTGTCGTTGGAAAATAATTTCGGTGATGACTGCAGCATCATCGATGATCATTTTCGAGTTTTGAAGTGAAGAGACTGTTCTGTAGTCTTGCTACAGCTTTGTTTTGGGAAATTTAATTGATTTGAAATTCTAAAATATGATTTGATTTATAATATATATAGATATATGATTTAAATTTGATTTGACTTATTATGTATATATAATTACTTATCTTCAAATGGTTTGGAGGTAATCGGAAATTTAGTTCTTAAATTTTATATTGAAGAATAATTTCAATTATAATTTCAAGATTTGGATAAATCTTCAAGCTTGAAATAATTGAATTAGAATGTTTTATTTGTATAATACACAATTTCATTCTAATATAACTTACCTAAATTTTCAAAAGTTGAATATGAAATTGGATAATATACAATATAAAAAGATTTTATAAGTAAAATTGGAATGGTTATAATAAATGTTATACACTTAAATCTTAGTTATAAAATAATTAACAGAGGTAAATATAAGAAAGGATAATTAAATAACTTGCAATAAAATAATGTTAAAGGAACTAAGAATAAGATAAAGCAGTTATAATAAGTATAAATATATACAACATAGGTGATAAAATATATTGATAGGAATAAATTAAAAAATTTAATTAGGAATAAGGAAGAATTAAATTTTCTAAAGTACATTTTGAATATAGTAAATGATTTTTTTCAAATCCATGATTTTTGAAATTGTTAATTTAAGATAATTGGATGATAAGATAATGAAATTAGAGATAGTTTAGATTTATTTAACTTATGTAAGATTTATAATCAATTTAAGTTGAAATTTTCATGGTTTCAAATTTATTATCTTATTTTGTTTTTCACACTATCTTTTGGTTGTCCTAATTTCCCTTATCTTGCTACAAAATGGGAGGCTATTGCTTATACCAGTCTTTTTAGAAATCTTTCTATAATCTTTACTAATCTTTGGTACTCATCTTTGAATCTAAGCACTGCTTGCCATCCACAGACCGTCGGTTAAACGGGAAGGGTGAATCAGATTCTAAAAGATTTTTTTTCATGCTTGTGTTCTTGATTCTGGAGGATGTTGGAAAGATCATCTCCACCTTGTTAAACTTACCTATAGCAACAGTTATCAGGTATAATTTTAATCTTCTTGTCATCTTGTCTTAATACTATTTCATTCTATCTTTTTTTGTGCTTTCCCGTACCTCATTCCTTTTCGGGGACGAAAAGTTTTGAGTGGGGGAGAGTGTAACAACCCTGTATTTTCTGATTATTGTAATTGTATATTTTAATTATTTTAATTTAAATTACTAGTTTAAAAACTTTATTTTATTTGTTAAAATGAATATATTTTGTTAATTGAAATATAAATGTTGATTTTGATGTGGATTAGAATTTCAAACATGCATAAGTTGAATATTTCTAGAAAATGTGAATTTTGGTCAATCTGGTCAAACTTTTACTTTTAAATTTAAATTTTAAAAGTTTGAAAATTTTAATTTTTTCTTTTATTATGAAAGTAAATAAAATTTCAAGAACACTGCTTTTCGTTTCATTGAAATCTGATTTATAATGTGAAAGTTATGCCTTTTTAACTATTCTGTGAAATTTGTTGTATTTAACAAAATTGTTTATTTTAAATTATATAAATAATCTTTTTAATTGTCATATCTTATTCTAAATTGTATTATATGCTATGTTACATATATTCTTACCTTTCAAATATTTTTAAAGTGATGTTTGAATTTTCCTAAAGCTTATTGAATTTATTTTCTATTTTTAAAGCCTAGTTTCCATTTTTCTGTTATTTTCTTTATTTAAATTATATTAAATTAAAATTTATTTATTCATTTTTATGTATTCATCTTATTTTTATGTTTTGATCTTTATTTATAAATATTTTTCATGTACATACAATTTTTCCAAAGTTCATTTCATTTATTTTCAAATTTTCAAGCCTAATTTACATTTTCTTTGTTATTTTCTTAATTTAATTATATATAATTAATATTTTTTTTTTTTAATTTACTATATTTTCGTATTTTATCTTCATTTATACATATTTTACATGTATTTAAAATTTAAAAATAAAATAGAAAACAAAGAGGCAAAGTCCTTTCATTTTTCATTGACTTTTCATCTACTTGTCTCTTCATTTGCTTGCCCTTTCACCTCCTAGCTTTTGGCCGTTCACTCCTTATCTCATTGCCGTGTATTCCTCTTTACTTTTCACGTGATAAATCTTTCTCATCTCATAAACTCACGGCCACTCCTTCTTGAGAGGAAATTTTGTAAGTTTTTTTATGGCTTCTTTCTTATTTTTCTTCTTATTTTGCATTGATTTTGACGTGATATTCCTTGTGCTTTGCTAGGCCACTACCCCTTCACATCACTTCATGTTGCCGTGCATGGGTGTGCTAAATCTTACCTATATGAACCATACCTGACCCAAACACACATCAATGGCCAAGCAAAAGATCCTCTATGGTCGAGCAGTGGAGTGGTTAAGGCAAGGTTAAGCTGTCTTGTCTTTGTTGCTTTGTATTTCAACTTGTTCAATATTGTTTTGTGTTGTATATTCATGTGTTGCATTGTCTTGTTTGTGTTTATTGGATTGTTACAAGATGATCACCTAGGCTCTCTCCACTTATTTGAATCCATTATCGTGCTTGTCTTGCCCTTGGAATCATGTTTGTGTGTCGTAGTGGTCTTCAGCTTGAAAAGGTGAGTCTTTCTCACTCTGACATTTATACTTATGAAATAGTGAATTGATGGCAAGTGTTTAGTAATATAAAATGTTTATGCAAGTTAATGATGATCATATGAAATGCTATGCCACGTTGTTACCATGTTAAAACTGTTAATTATAACCTGACATCTGATATGTGACATTATATTGTGACATTGACATTGTTTATATTGTTTATGCATATATTCACACTGCAAGTTCCCTGTTAGAATAGAATCATTATGGGTTGAAATGACACATACCCTAACGGACTTTAGAATAGGAAAAAATCATTATGGGCTGAAATGATAGGCCTGAGCGATTTTTATTGTATTTTATTTGACTTGGGATTGCGGGTTTGAAATGATAGAACCCAGGTCTTCTTTGTAAACTACGAATTGAAATGATATATATCCTGTTGAATATGCGCTTATATGATTTTTGTTTGATGATAATAAACATATATACATTCGTTTAAATGTATTTGTTAATATACTATTCTATTTTTCACAGTTTAAATAAATATTTGTTGAATAAAATAAATTACACAGAATTTGAATTCAAACAGATATTTTATTCAAATAAATATTTATTACATTTTTGAATAGTACAAATTCAAGCTCTCACTATTCACTATACAACTTTGATACAAATTCAATTACATCACATTTTTACATTTACAGTTGACCTCACTACATATCACTCACACTCATATTTTATCTTCAACTTCATTCCAGTTTGAATCCAGCATCAGAGCAATCTGCAAAAATATTTACTAACGCAGTAAAATTGAAAATAAAATATTTTTGCGATATAAAATAAAACATGAATTTTTGAAAATGATATTTGCCTCAGTTATTTGGGTTGTTCGTCATCATTTAAATTTGAATTCATCATACACGAACAACTTGTGACATACACAGTGTATTACTGTATATGCCACAAGGCCGTGCACACCGATATATACACTTGATTGTTTTACAGAGACAAGTGAGCACAGGTCAAACCCAAATGAAAAACCTGGTTCAACTCACGTGCGATAACATAAAAATCACGACTCGAGCACAAGGTCAAACCCGAGCTGTGAAACTGGATTCAACACAGGTGCGAATGGCCAAAACTCAAGAATCAAGTGTCGACTAGTCTAATATAAACAAGACAGTAACTCAGTGCCAACATGGTCGAAAACGAAGACTGCAAGAACATGAATACAGGAAAACATGTCACTGCAACATGAATGCACCAAGTAAATGCAAACAAGCATGCAACAACAATCAAATAACAGTAAGAAGTGTACGAAGACCACATGCATGTAAACAATCAAGCAAATGTAGAGAACAAGCTACATGAAGGTAACATGAAGCAATGTACATGCACCAGTGATGAAAGCTACAAGAACACAAGGCATAGCAACTGCATAGGACTGCAACAACCAAATAGATGGAAGCATATACCAGTGATACAAATGCAACACAGTGCAGAGGTCTAAATAGCACAATCAAACTAGGAATGGCCAGAACCAAGGCAAGACCAAGCTGCAGTATACAAGTAACAAGTACAGGTAGCATTCAATTCAAGTACTACAAGCATGGCCGTGCATGCGACAACAACAAAGACCAAGGATAAAAATGTGTAGCATCAGTAAAGCCAAAACATGATACAGGTGAACAGAAGTAACAAGTGCAGATTGGATGCATCAGTGGACATAAGCACTACACAAATCACCAATGTTCAAGACTAAGCAAATATGCCAACAACTAATACATCAGTACAGGAAGCAAGCATGATCAACACCATGTGTTACTGAACGAAGTCCAGCATAAACAAAATCAACATTTTTAAAATGCACAAATATGCTATGCAATGAATATCAAGCGATACAACTGCAAGTATCAAAACCAAAGTGTACAACTACAAGATCAGGGAAGCAACCAGAATGGAGCAGAGA
The DNA here is from genome assembly GCA_030765085.1 of Allium cepa. Lineage (NCBI taxonomy): Eukaryota > Viridiplantae > Streptophyta > Magnoliopsida > Asparagales > Amaryllidaceae > Allium > Allium cepa. Next base: position 380,738,580 of record CM060944.1, on the reverse strand, counting down.
CAAGTCAATGCAGACTCGAGCACACAAACAAAATACTACAAGTTCGCGTCCAGTCACAACAAAGAAAATGTCAAGTCACGTTCATGTTAAATTCGACCAGAGAAGATGGCCAGAGACGAAGACTACGAGATGGACGAAATCAATTTCAAAAATCAAGTGCATATCATTATTCTTTGAAATAGTCAAAGTCAGAAACAATCAAGCCGTGGATATGTTGAACAAGTAAAATTGATCACGAAAAAAATCAAAGCCTTATCCATCAAGCAGCCAAAATATACGATAACGAATTAGTCAGAATCAATCTCAAACAATCAAGCATCATCGAGTGGCCGAGGTGAATCAGTTGAAAAATTCAATTAGAAAATATACGACGCAAATCTAGGGTTACAAACCCTATATAAATTGACATCATCATCGGCAATTTTCTGTATCGAGTTCAAGCATCAACCCAGAAAATCAAAAGGAAAAATTACATACCGAAATCGCAAGCGTCGAACTCGATCGAGCAGCAGTGAGCAACTCAGAAAAATAGTCGATCGGCATAGAGAGGAGCTAAATCAATCATACGATCGAACTACTATCAGCTGCTTTTAATTTACAACCCTAATTTGGAACAAAGAGCGCAAGGAGCAGAAGCCCTAATTTGCACAGACAAATACAACCGCCATTATTCTCAAGAAGGAACCAGGCCGATAAATTAAAAAGGAAGAAAGGGGGACGCATTTTTTCAACTAATTATTGGGCCGGCTTTGTTTAAAAGGGCTTTAGTTTTGGGTTTATTGTTAATTAGGATTTTTATTTTCTGTTTAAATTTGTTTTTAAATTTTAAACCGTTTAAATTTCTAGTCGTGTGACTAGGGGACAAGCTACGTGGCGTAGCTTGAGAATTCGCAACTCGGTAGTTGAGTTGTGGCAGGGTTTTGAGCGTAGAGTTAGATTAGTCAATAGAGGGTATAGCGAGTTTACGTGTGTAAGCGAGGGACTATCTAATTTCTAGTAGAAATTTTGGGGGCAGCACGTAGGCAGGGTTTTGCCGAAGCTGGGTAAATTCTGTGTTGTTCTGTTTTATTCTGTTATTTATATTCTGCGATATCTGTGCTGCTATTCTGTGATCTGAATTGAAATTAATTTATAAGCTTCCGCGATTAATTTTAATAATTTATACCATCACCCTATTCACCCCCCCCCCTCTAGGGTGAAATCGATCCTACAAGTGGTATCGGAGCAAGGAATAGAAGTCAACATCTGTTTTAAAAATTCGATTTTTTTTGAAAAAAATCAGTTTTTGTTTTAAAAATTTGAATTTTTAAAATGGCTTCTTTTAATACTGCTTTTGCTGAGGGTCAATCCATTGTTAGACCACCAATGTTCAATGGTGAATATGCTTACTGGAAAAATAGAATGCAAATTTTTCTGAAAACCATTGACGCTTGGAATATTGTTGAGACAGGTTATAGAATACCAACTATAACTGTAGATAATCAGGAAATAGAGAAACCAAAAGATCAATGGACAGATCTAGAAAATAGATTACAAAATACTAATGCTAGAGCTATGAATTCTATTATCTGTTCATTGGATCAATTTGAATTTAATCGTGTCTCACATTGTCTAACTGCACAAGAAATATGGCACACACTAGAAGTGACTCACGAAGGAAAATCTCAAGTCAAAGAATCTCTTCTTGTCATGCTAAGCAGCGAATACGAGAACTTCACAATGGCAAAGGAAGAAAATGTCAAAGAGATGCATGGACGACTTTCCAATATCGTTTACAAATCAAAAGCTCTTGGAAAATCATACACAGAGTTGGAGATAGTCCGAAAAATCCTTAGAGTCCTTCCACGAAAATTTGAAGCAAAAGTGACTGCCATTCAAGAATCAAAAGATTTGAAACAAATGAAAATCGAAGAACTCATCGGAAATCTCACCACTTATGAGCTGGAAATGAAATTCAAAGAAGAGCGTGAAGGAGGTGATACTCGAAAGAAATCAATAGCTCTCAAAGGAACAACTGAAAGTGATGACGATGACGATGATGATGCAGCAGCAGAATTGGAGCTATTAATAAAGAAATTCAAAAAGTGGAATTACAAATATGGAAATTCAGCTCGAATTCAAAAAGCGAAAAGCAGAATAGCCAAAGCACTAGACTACTCTGAAGAACAGAAGATCATCTGTCGCAAGTGCAACCAACCCGGACACATCAAGCCCAATTGTCCTCAAAATCGACGCGACTTTGAAAAGAAACAGAAAAAGAAAAGTTTTGCAGCCACGTGGAATACAAGTGATGAAGATAATCAAAATTCTAGCAGTGAGAGTGAGAAAGCAGATATGTGCCTTTAAGGGAATATAACTGATAGCTACGATGACGAGCCAAGCGAGGTATCAAAACTCACTCACTCTGAATTACTTATTTATTTCCACGAAATAAATGGCTGTTATGAACGACATAGGGAAAAATATGCTAAACTTGAATCTCAAAAGGATACTTTGATAGAATGCAATGAACAACTTGATCAATTAGTTAAAACCTATCAAAGTAGAATCCCTAAGTGTGATAAGTGTCCAACATTCGAAGAAGAAATTAAAAAATCAGAAATCAATATAAAATCACTTGAAAATGAAATTCTGATTTTAAAAGAGAATGAAAATACTAGGAGAGAGAATTCTATTAAAAAGTGCACACAATTGTTAAACGAAAATGAATCTCTTAAAACACAAGTCCAACAATTGTCAACAACTTTGGATAAATTTTCAAAAAGTGAAAAATCGTTGAATATGCTATTAGGAAAGCAAACTGTTAATTCGGTTAGACAGGGACTTGAATATAATAAATTGAAAATTGTTGAAAGCAATATTAGTCAAGCTAAATCCATGTGCACAATTTGTAGAAAATATGGACACAATCACAATAATTATTGTTATAGACCCAAACATGTGAAAACTATACCGATTTGGGTTCCAAAAGGCACAAATATAAAATCTCTCAAAGTTAAACAAATTTGGGTGCCGAAGGGAACAATTATAAATAGTTATGGGTCTACACAAAATTATTTTTTAAAATTTTCTGCCACTAACAACCATGGACCTATAAAAACAAATAGGTCACATAAATCTTTCATCGTGTAGATGTGGTGGCAGGCTAAGGAACAACAACAGTGTTCTCTGGATTTTGGCTGTTTCAGAAACACAACGGGCGACAAAGCAAAGTTCCTTAGCTTAGTATAAAGGTGACAGAATCACAATGGACAACAACGAAAAATATCGTAAAGGTAAAACAGGTAAAGGTATATTTATTTGTACGATATATTAAATGTGATAATCTGCACCATATTCTTAATTAAAATCAGCCAATATTGAGATTGATGAAAAGATGATGATTTTTATTCTGACTTATTCAACATAGTTAGCCAAGTATATTCTTATGCCAAAAACACTATAATAATCTCTAAAATCTTTGAATTACTTCATATATATCAGTATGGATTAAAAATAGTGTTTTGTTGGATAATACAATTGGTTATAATATGGCTAACTCCTTATTCATGGTTTTCTGATTATTTACACGGCTTCATTTCAAATTCAAAAGAATGTCATTTACATTGTTGTTAAAATTGAATTTGAAATTTTTGGTGCACACTTCATGTTTTGGTCTATAAAATTCAATTGATGATAATTTTGAGTGAGAGAGAAATTCAGATGCAGATTACACTGGTAATCTAGTTGATAGAAAAATTACTAGTGTAACGTGATTTTTGTTGAGACATTTAGTAACTGCATCGTTCTTCAAAGAAAATATCTGCATTTTCTTCATTTCAAATAATTTTCAAATAGGAGAAAATTTTCTTTTAAATCCCCCTCAAAAAAAATCATTTTTGACCATATTTTCAGATTAGTCATTTTGAAAAATTAATTTCATAATTATTTTTGAATTTGATTTTAAATGACTATTTTGACTAATCTGACTCCCTAATGTTTATCGAAAAGAAAAATAGTGATTGAAAAAGTGATGAGTGTTAATATTGATCAAATATTATGACTCGAGACGGTATAATTAATAAATTTCTTTAGAAATTTAAACAAGAGTTATAAAACTTTGTGTTGGTAAAAATTCCATGACAATCTCTATGTCTATCATATTTCTAACGACCATCACTCATCAAAATTCTATATAGTTTGTCGATATGTGGTACTTTAAACAGGAATCGTTCGTTTTTAATTTTTCACTTTTTTTTATAAAAAAAGGATAATAATAATAATAATAAATAAATACCAAAGTATTCACTCTCATTTAAAAGTCATCACGGTTATGCATGGGTGAATTACTTGGAATTTGTTATGTGCTTTCATGCTCATTTAAAAGTCCTCACGGTTATGCATGTATGGAACGCATACCAAAAGTTTTTTTTAAAAAATAAAAAAGTTGATTCTAATCCCATTTAAAAGTCCTCACGGTTATGCGTGGTTAGAAGATACTTGAATTCATTTTTTAAAAAATAAAATTGGAATACTACTAATCTCATTTAAAAGTCCTAACGGTTATGCATGATTAGTAGTTATTCAAATTCCTGATATAAATATACCACAAATAGACACAACTGTATGGTTTTATATGATGACATCATTTCCATCATTCTAAAAGTGGAATATGCGCCTAACAAAATATTTATGATTTTCGTTTGATTTTTATTGAAATTTAATATTGATATTAAATTGAGTTTTAATGTTGAATTAATATCGATAACTTTATCTCTATTTTCTCTAACACTATTATTCTTTTGCTGATAACAAAAGGGGGAGAGAAAAGTTAAGATTTTGTCAAATAAAATCAAGCAAAGGTCAAATAATTTTCTATTTGCATCTAGACTCATTTGCATATTTTTATTTGTATGCATATATGTAGGGGGAGCTTTGTGTAGAGTGGAAGCATTTAAATAGGGGGAGCAATTAGGATATATCTATGATCAAATACATTTAACATATTCAAAATCTTAAATATATGTTTGTTATCATCAAAAGGGGGAGATTGTTGAATATGCGCTTATATGACTTTTGTTTGATGATAATAAACATATATACATTCGTTTAAATGTATTTGTTAATATACTATTCTATTTTTCACAGTTTAAATAAATATTTGTTGAATAAAATAAATTACATAGAATTTGAATTCAAACAGATATTTTATTCAAATAAATATTTATTACATTTTTGAATAGTACAGATTCAAGCTCTCACTATTCACTATACAACTTTGATACAAATTCAATTACATCACATTTTTACATTTACAGTTGACCTCACTACATATCACTCACACTCATATTTTATCTTCAACTTCATTCCAGTTTGAATCCAGCATCTGAGCAATCTGCAAAAATATTTACTAACGCAGTAAAATTGAAAATAAAATATTTTTGCGATATAAAATAAAACGTGAATTTTTGAAAATGATATTTGCCTCAGTTATTTGGGTTGTTCGTCATCATTTAAATTTGAATTCATCATACACGAACAACTTGTGACATACACAGTGTATTACTGTATATGCCACAAGACCGTGCACACCGATATATACACTTGATTGTTTTACAGAGACAGGTGAGCACAGGTCAAACCCAAATGAAAAACCGGGTTCAACTCACGTGCGATAACATAAAAATCACGACTCGAGCACAAGGTCAAACCCGAGTTGTGAAACTGGATTCAACATAGGTGCGAATGGCCAAAACTCAAGAATCAAGTGTCGACTAGTCTAATATAAACAAGACAGTAACTCAGTGCCAACATGGTCGAAAACGAAGACTGCAAGAACATGAATACAGAAAAACATGTCACTGCAACATGAATGCACCAAGTAAATGCAAACAAGCATGCAACAACAATCAAATAACAGTAAGAAGTGTACCAAGACCACATGCATGTAAACAATCAAGCAAATGTAGAGAACAAGCTACATGAAGGTAACATGAAGCAATGTACATGCACCAGTAATGAAAGCTACAAGAACACAAGGCATAGCAACTGCATAGGACTTCAACAACCAAATAGATGGAAGCATATACCAGTGATACAAATGCAACACAGTGCAGAGGTCTAAACAGCACAATCAAACTAGGAATGGCCAGAACCAAGGCAAGACCAAGCTGCAGTATACAAGTAACAAGTACAGGTAGCATTCAATTCAAGTACTACAAGCATGGCCGTGCATGCGACAACAACAAAGACTAAGGATAAAAATGTGCAGCATCAGTAAAGCCAAAACATGATACAGGTGAACAGAAGTAACAAGTGCAGATTGGATGCATCAGTGGACATAAGCACTACACAAATCACCAATGTTCAAGACTAAGCAAATATGCCAACAACTAATACATCAGTACAGGAAGCAAGCATGATCAACACCATGTGTTACTGAACGAAGTCCAGCATAAACAAAATCAACATTTTTAAAATGCACAAATATGCTATGCAATGAATATCAAGCGATACAACTGCAAGTATCAAAACCAAAGTGTACAACTACAAGATCAGGGAAGCAACCAGAATGGAGCAGAGACAAGTCAATGCAGACTCGAGCACACAAACAAAATACTACAAGTTCGCGTCCAGTCACAACAAAGAAAATGTCAAGTCACGTTCATGTTAAATTCAACCAGAGAAGATGGCCAGAGACGAAGACTACGAGATGGACGAAATCAATTTCAAAAATCAAGTGCATATCATTATTCTTTGAAATAGTCAAAGTCAGAAACAATCAAGCCGTGGATATGTTGAACAAGTAAAATTGATCACGAAATAAATCAAAGCCGTATCCATCAAGCAACCAAAATATACGATAACGAATTAGTCAGAATCAATCTCAAACAATCAAGCATCATCGAGTGGCCGAGGTGAATCAGTTGACAAATTCAATTAGAAAATATATGACGCAAATCTAGGGTTACAAACCCTATATAAATTGACATCATCATCGGCAATTTTCTGTATCGAGTTCAAGCATCAACCCAGAAAATCAAAAGGAAAAATTACATACCGAAATCGCAAGCGTCGAACTCGATCGAGCAGCAGTGAGCAACTCAGAAAAATAGTCGATCGGCATAGAGAGGAGCTAAATCAATCATACGATCGAACTACTATCAGCTGCTTTTAATTTACAACCCTAATTTGGAACAAAGAGCGCAAGGAGCAGAAGCCCTAATTTGCACAGACAAATACAACCGCCATTATTCTCAAGAAGGAACCAGGCCGATAAATTAAAAAGGAAGAAAGGGGGACGCATTTTTTCAACTAATTATTGGGCCGGCTTTGTTTAAAAGGGCTTTAGTTTTGGGTTTATTGTTAATTAGGGTTTTTATTTTCTGTTTAAATTTGTTTTTAAATTTTAAACCGTTTAAATTTCTAGTCGTGTGACTCGGGGACAAGCTACGTGGCGTAGCTTGAGAATTCGCAACTCGGTAGTTGAGTTGCGGCAGGGTTTTGAGCGTAGAGTTAGATTAGTCAATAGCGGGTATAGCGAGTTTACGTGTGTAAGCGAGGGACTATCTAATTTCTAGTAGAAATTTTGGGGGCAGCCCGTAGGCAGGGTTTTGCCGAAGCTGGGTAAATTCTGTGTTGTTCTGTTTTATTCTGTTATTTATATTCTGCGATATCTGTGCTGCTATTCTGTGATCTGAATTGAAATTAATTTATAAGCTTCCGCGATTAATTTTAATAATTTATACCATCACCCTATTCACCCCCCTCTAGGGTGAAATCGATCCTACATATCCGTATCACTTGACCTAGGCTAGAAAATTATATACAGACCCCGTGGTATATTTTTAAATGATTTTTTTTTAAATATGTATTTTTAAAAGTATGAAATTTTGATTTAAAAATATATATTTTATGGGTTTAAGAAAATTAAATATTAAGTCTTGAAATTGTGAATTTGAGTACGTAAATTTGAAGTAATTGAGATTTTAGACTTTAAATTTTATTTTAAAATGTAAATAAATAATGGAAATTAAATTTAAAGTTTTTAAATTGTATTTGAAGTAAAATTTTAAGTTTTATTTAATTTATATGTTAATAAACAGTGAATTTTGACTTAATAAATGAATGGAGTTTTTAAATTGAATATTTGATCTAAAAATTTTATTGTGTTAAATCATATGTTAAAATGATTTTAAATGTGAAATTTTGAAGTCTAGAAATATGATTTTTAAGTTGTAATAATAAAAATTTGGAGTTTTATTATTATTTTTGAAAAGCTAAGATGAAACCTGGAATTTCATAGCATTTTCAAAATGCTTTAGTCTTTTGACAGCTTTTTAATGCTATTGTTTTGAATCTAACAATGTTTGAAATAACTAAATATCTATTACGACATTTTATAAATGTCGCTATTCTTGAAATAAACCACTTTGGAAAATATAAGCTACGATAGCACTTTATAAATGTTGTCGTTGCTATAGTTTAACAATGTTTTGAAATGTTATAGATTTTAACACTGTTTAGGCTATATTTTAAAGTGTTAAATAATTTAACTTTTGAAATGGATTATCTGTGAAATTTTAGAAGTTTTGAATATTTAAATTTGAATTTTTAAGGAATTTAAATTGAATTTGAATTTAAATAAAGTTTACTTGGTTATGTGTTAAACGGAATGAAATGTAATATAATAAATGAATTTTTGAATGGAATTTTGGAATGTATTTTTGGTAATGATGTTTGAAATAATAAATGAATGACATATTTGATTTTTAAATGATATTTGACTTTGAATATTTGGATTTGAATTCAAATAATGATTTGCTTATGAAGTTTTGAAAGGATGTAATATTTTAATGATTTTGAAATGGTGTGGAAATGATTCGATCTTTATTTTAATAAAGAATGTGAATGTTGAATGATATTTGATTTTACTTTATTTGATAAAGGAATATTTGAAGTTCATATTTGTATGAAAAGATATTTGGTTTAATTGTAATTTAAGTTGTTTGTTAAAAGAGTTTTGATATTTACTACTAGTATTGAAACCTTTATATTATAAAGTGACAAAACACAGAAGCAATTGTAGAAACAATCAGTCACAAAAATCGCATACGGAGATGTGAATAAAATCCAAGGAAATCAGCTCAATGTTTTTCAGATAAGATCCCCTACGGAGGGGGGGTCCAGGGGGGGTGGCAACCCCCCAAGGTGGGGGTGCGGGGGCAACGCCACCGCTTACGGGGTTCGACCTGCCCGGTCAGGTCGCGGGGGTCCAGGGGGCAGCGCCCCCGGCGGGGTGCGGGGCAGCGCCCCGACCAAAACGGTACGACCTAGTGAAGACAAAATGAGGTCTAACGACCTAAGGGGAATAGGGTCGAGCGACCTAAAGGTTTAACCGGTCAAGCGACCTAAGGAAGGTAAGGTCTAACGACCTAACGGTCTAAAGGCCACGCGACCTAGATGATCTGCGAGCTAACGAGGCCGACCTAAGGTGCAAGCGACCTAAGTGACTACGGCCTAAAGTATGGTACGCGACCTAAAAGATGGCGCGACCTAAGACCTAGCGACCTAAGGGGATGCGCGACCTAAAAGATGGCGCGACCTAAAAGATGGCGCGACCTAAGACCTAGCGACCTAAGGGGATGCGCGACCTAAAAGATGGCGCGACCTAAAAGATGGCGCGACCTAAGACCTAGCGACCTAAGGGGATGCGCGACCTAAAAGATGGCGCGACCTAAAAGATGGCGCGACCTAAGGAAGGATCAGGTCGAACGACTTAAGGGTGATGCGACCTAAGACCTAAGCTCAGGGTGAACGACTTAACAAGGTTCACGACCTAAAGGGGCGCGACTTAATGGGTTATATGACCCAACGACCTAAGCCACTAACTCGCGAGCGACCTAAGTCCTAGGTCGTGAGCGACCTAACTGCGAGTGAGCAAAAATGGCCAGAGCCAAAGCAGAGCGACCTAACGGCCATACGACCTACGACCTAAGGTCCTGAGCGACCTAACTCCGAAAACACGAAAATGGCCAGAACGACCTAGGGGTTAACTCGTACGCGACCTACGACCTAAGGTCCACACGACCTAACTCCGAGCGAGCTAAAAACGGCCAGAACGACCTAAATGCAGAAATTTCACCCAAACACCAAAAATCGGAGTCTTTCGCCAATCCAATCCAAACCAAAAGCAAATATGCATGCTAAAGTGATAGGGAATCATTCCCAACAGTCCAAGATAGATATAGACTAGATTTGTGAGATAAAAATCTCACCTTTGCACTAAAGTTTATAAAGATGAAGCTTGAAAGCAAGGAGAAGCAATCCAAAGCTTGAATCCAATATCTTCTACTTGAATTTGGAGTTGAATGTTGGATTTGCAATTGAATTTGTGCTTGGAGTTTTAATTTCCCATTCCCTCCACCATTAATGCCAAAGCTTGATTAGTTAGGAAATTTATGAAGAGTGAGGAGAAGAGGGTTGGAACTTGGGCTTAATAGGCTAAACTAACCCAAAGTCCAAAGCGGGAAAAGTTAGTGAAATTTCACTAACTCCAAACCTATCGATGTTTATACTTAAAAAGTTGTAAACGACATTTCGAACTCAATGGAAGTGGTCTCGAGTCCTAATTTGACCGTTTGCAAAAAGTAGCTTTTCGGACCAAAATCCGATTAACGAGTTAATATTTAAATAAAATATTTAAATACAAACTCGATAAATATGCGGGTTGTTACAATGCGAATGGTTGAAAATATCGGGTCGTTACACGCAGGCGAAATATGGGGTTGCTCGGATCAACGGTGAAGCCGGGACGAAGCGGCGGGCCATGATGTTCGCGGCTTCAAGAGAGGAACGTGCACCGTTGACACGGTGGCGGAGGTTACTAGAGGGACGTGGGTTGCATTCAGGTATGGGTGCTTGGTCGAGATGAGTAGGTGGAGGCGAAGATCGCTGGCCTTTGTTGCGTATGCATGGCAGCTGCGATCAGGTATGGGGAATGTTGGATCTGATGAGGAAGTTATTGTATGAGGCGAGTTTCGGGTTGTCTACTTGGTCGAGGAAGGGTAGAGGCCAAGGAGGATGGTCGAGTTGATGTTATGGCGGAGGTCCGGTTGTTGTGTGGAGGAGGGATAGTGGAACAGAGGAGAAGACAAGTGGGTTTGGCCTGGGCACTTGCGCATGGAGTTGGTGGCAGTTGATTACTGTGAATGAAGGCATGTAGCTCATTTTCAATGCAAGTGAAGTCCTGTAGCTCATTTTCAATGCAAATGAAGGCATGTTGCTCATTTTCAATGCAAATGAAGGCATGTAGCTCATTTTCAATACAAAGCCAGAGGAAAATAAATGTTGTACTAACTCAAAAGTAGGCAGCTGGTTACTCATTTAAATGGAAATGTGGTCCAATCAGAGAAAGAGGGTGAATGAATGGACACAAATACATAAATGTTGAACCAATACGCATAGGAAATGGCAAGCACGAATAAATGTAAAATAAATGCAAATTCGGAGGGACAAAAGGTTGTCTTTGAATTAAATAAAGCAATTACAGATTGTTTCATACGGTGGAGGCTTGCAAAGACACAAGGACAAAATGACACAAGTACGGTACCGATACGATGGACCGTTATGCCGATTTCACCGCGTATCGGACTTCAAAACACAGAAACAAATATGTAGTAAAGATCAGCACCATGAGATGGTCAAAACGGTATATAGATATCAGTGGTATGTTTGAATAATAAAAATTCGAATTTTTATACTAGCGGAAAATGCATGAAAAACATAGAAAATAAGATCGACGGAGCTAAAGATGTCCGAATTCGGAAAAACGAAAAATAGCGTTTACCCAAAAGATGGTTTAGAATTTTTCTATGTAAAAATATTTAGGTTTCGAAAACATTTTATTTTCATCGCTTTTTAACTGATTAAATTGAAGTAAATTTACGCACGAAATAAACTTTCATATTTTCGGACGAAAATTTACCAATTGCTATGTTTAACTGGACGCATTCCAAATATCAAATTTATACTTCAAAATTTTATCGTTTAAAATCCCAGAAAAATTTAATTTATAACGTTATTAAAACTGGTTAATTTGCGGGTCGGGTACACTCTCCCTCACTCAAAACTTTTCGTCCTCGAAAGGGAAGGAGGTAGGAGAATAGAATCAACCAGAAAGAAAATAGATTGAAAATGGAGTAAAACAATTAATTCAAACCATATAAATTTCAATTTACCTTAATTAATACTCAATATTTGATTTAAAATTCATGGTATTTCATCAAGTCGATTTAATTTCAATTTATTAATATTTGATACCAAAAGATTTCTTTCAAAACCAAATTTTATTTTATTTTATTTTATTTATCTCATTTATTCATTGTTTTATTAACTAGTTATTCTCTATTAAATTTTTTCTAAAATCATACATTTGAATAATCATTTATAATCATATTTTTATTTAACAAGTTTAATTCTTCTTTATTCAAAATTATTATTAAATTTACTTTACTTAATATATCTTATCGCATATATTAAGTATATTTACACTTATTATAACTACTCCAATTTATTTATAAATTCCACTAACATCATTTTTACACCATATATTATTTAATTAACTTTTTATTCTATTTATCTCTATTAATCTTTTATAACTAAAACTTAAGCATATAACATTTATTATAACCACTCAAATTTTATTTATAAAATCATTTTAGACTGTATATTACCCAATTACATATTTAACTTCTGAATAATTTGGTAAGTCATATAAGAATGAAATTGAGTATTATACAAATAAAATTTCTAATTCAGTTATCTTAAGTTTAAATATTAATTCAAAATTTTGGTTTCATTTATAATTGAAATCATCTTTTACTCAAATTTTAAGAATTAAATTTCCGATTAACTTTACACATTTAGAGATAATTATGTATATACTATATATATCAAATCAAATCAAATTTAAAATAATATACCTATATATATAAATCAAATCATACTTAAGAAATTTAAATCGATTTAATTTCCAAACAAAACTGTAGCAAAGCTTCAAATTGGTCTCTCCACTTCGAAACTCGAAAATGAATGTCGATGATGCGGCCGTCATCACCGAAATTACTTTCCAGCGATAAAGAGAAAAGCTCTAATTTATAAATTTCAAAAATTCTTTAGAAATAATTTCTATTTGAAAATACTTTAAATGACGTACGTTTTAAAATCAAATTTTGAAGTCACCGAAAAATAAATTCTCAAATTATAATTTAAATTCATTTAACTTAAAATTTGGATGTTGAATTAGTCAATGGTTTACAAAATAATAAATGAAAATCAAATAATACTATTTTTCAACAACAATTCATTAACTATTTAATTTCAGAAAACTCATACTTATATACATAATATAATCGTACAAAATCCATTCCATTTACCAAATTTTGAAAACAATATCATGTTAGTTTGTTCTGTTCGAGTGTTTTGAAAATCCTCTCGATATCCTTGATCAGACGAATCAATCAAAAACCCAAATCAACATCAACAACTCAACCAACACAATATATAAAACATTTATAACATTTTCTTTATATATTAATTTTACAAATACACTTGTTTGATGATACATGAATGGGTTTTTAAAGCAAGGACGGAGATTCAAATTTGATGGACTCAAATCAAAGAGAATTTTTTTTATTCGAAGATAAGTTTGAAACAAAGATAAGATAATTAAATAACAAAATATGCGATGATAAGTTTATATAAATCGCGGGTAACCTAAATCAGGTCGACTGTGACTTCAAGAATAAGATCGATGCAGAATTTTAAGGCAAATCTACATTCGATCGTAAAGGATAGAATTCAGGTATAACAGGAGATAGATAGCATCGTAAACCGAGGATACAAAAATCTACGGTAAATCAATGCCTATTGCAAAGTAGTTTCACCCATTTACAAATAATTCGAAGATTGGCGAGACCGTCGATTCATTATAAAGATCATTCGAAGTGGAGTTATGGGTACTCCAGAATTAAAAGTAGACGAATAGTGAGGGACAAGAATGAATTTCGAAACCGAGGAGACATTCCAAAATTCAAAGGAATTGAGTCAAAAGGAAGAGATTGAAACTCGAATAAGAGTGATTCTGTAAATACATTTACCATATATGCTAAGTTTTTCCTAGAGCTACCAAAGCTCTGATACCAACTGTAACGACCCGCTATTTTGGACTATTCGCATCCGCACATGTCGGACTTGAATAATTCAAAATACCGAATCATTAATTTAAATTTGGCAAAACTAAACATATACAGTAAATAAATAATCACAGAATCACAGACACAGAGTAATAATATGCAGCGGAAGCAAAAGATAGTAGTTCATGAAGCTACTATATATATAACAAAGTTAAATAAGTTACAACAGAATTCTCGAATACAATAATCAAATACAAGAATCAGAATACATCATTGGAATCAACTGAATATCTGAAAGATGGATAGATAGCCGGATCTCCAAGCGAAGCTCCAACTTCAAAGGTGAGTCTCAAAAGCTTAACCACTCAGTCTGACCCGAGTGTAAAGCAAAACACAAACACTCGAGTCAGGATTATCATTCTTATATCAATAAATTCAACTCAAGTGAAATAGCAATTGAAATACAAGTAACTCAAAGGATGTTGGAATAACCATCCTCTAAGGATCCATTAAACTATCTACTATGTAGTAGTGTACGCTAAATAGATAATGCCTATCAGTAATATAAATATCAAAATAGTGTTAAGGCGTTACCATTATCCCCCTTAACACATTTTATATAAGCGTTATAGTCTATACAGCACTGTAAACTCCAGCGTAAACTAGTGGGATATCAGGGAGTACTCCATAGGTATAACACACATAAAATTCGTAGTGGTCGCGTATAAAGGGATACAAGTATGACAAGGCACATGAGGCAATACCCAAGGTAGTGAACCTACCGTTTTCCTGATCCGGACTGGTGAGAACGCATCGCCGCAACGATCGCAACACCACGAAACAACACTCCCAAAAGTACGAGGGTGCACCAATCAATAACAATTAATGAGTAGTATCGAAGAAGTGTGTTCGCTCGAGGTGGCTAACCCCATTTGGCCCGGCACGGATCCTGTTTTAGTAATTTCCAATTTGACACAAGTGTCAAGGCCATCCATTATCGTTCTCTTTCTTCAGTCATCGCGTACATCATTCCAACCACTTCATTCTGGATCACACTCCGCGTATAGTTATTAAAGTGGTTTTCGATTTAGACAGAGAGAATGTCTATAACCGATTCCGGTTTCTATAATAACTTTCGTAATTTTTACACCGATTGGTCGTTTAATAAATTTCAAAAATCAAATCAATTTCAATTTCAAATTAGAATTCGTAAACCTATATTCCATTCGTCTTTCTATATCAATTTCCATAATTTACGATTCAAAACTTCCAAATTACCAATTCAAAATCTTATTATTCCATTTCAACTTTTATTTAAACAATTCAAATATTGATTCAAGTTTGTATATAAATTTCATTCTGAAAACATTCAAATTAATTTAATTCAACGTTCAAATAAATTTAAATTCATTGATCGATTTCATTCAATATTCGTTAAGTAAATTTATCATTCAAAACAATTTCTATTAAATTTTCAATTTATTAAATCAATTACTCAAGATCAACTCCATTAACAAAGCTTATAAATTTAATTAAATTGGATTCGACAAATCAAATTCATTAAATTACAAGTCTTACATTAGTTACAATAAATCACATTTTATTTCTTGTTAAGGAAATTCAATTTCACTTATTTATTTACTTAGTTATAAGTTTCAAAACTCAATTAATAGAGAACCTAATATTTCACATATTCAAGAAGTTCAATTTCACTTATTAACTTATTTAAATAATTTTCGAAAACTAAATAAATAAAGAAACCCAATTTCATTTATTAAGGAAGTTCAAATTCACTTAATCAAAGTTCAATTTCTCTTATCAAAGAATTCAAAATTTCATTTAATTCTCAAATAATTCAATTTTATTCAATTATTAAATAATTTCAAACTTAATTAATAATTTCAAATTTTAATTATCAAATAAATTCCAAACCTTATTGTTCCAATCTTAATTATAAATAATTCCAAACTTATTTATTGAATAATTTCAAAACTTAATTCAATCATTTCTTAAATTAAACAATGTTCTTTCATCAATTACTTTATTAATATTTTGTTTCAGATTATTAAATATTAACATTTTCCTTTCGTTAAAATTCAAATTCTAACTTCATTTCAAATCTTATTATGTATTCAAATAAAATCTTATTTTATTTTTAAATCAAATTATTGACCAATCAGGTTTATTAAATTTTCTATCCTAAGTCAAATTCATTTGAGTATTTATCATTTCAACCCGATTCCAATCCCATTCAAAAATCAAAGCATAGCAAAGGGAACTTGCTGTGTGATAACTGGGATGGTGTCAAAGTAAATAAACAAGCAATAGCAAACATCAATAACAATTTAATAGTTTATTTAAATAATCCCGAAATAATCGTATTAATTTACATTGTTGTTTGTACAAATTAATATAATTATTTCTAGAATCAACACTATCATTTCGTGTAGATTAAAGATTATTACACTAATATTTATACGGGTCTTCACCTGATATTCATTATTCAATTTATACTACATCAATTTATACCACATACATTCAATGATTCAAGGTATAGTTAACGCTATTTCTACGTGTTAATTATGTAACATTTAAAGGGGGTCATATTATACAAATTTAATTAATCAAATTCAACACATACATCAATTTGAATTATTAACTATCCTATATCAAATTCAATTGCATATTTTATCACTTAAACATTAACAATTTAACGTCCAATGTAAATATCAACAATCAATCAATCAAAATGAATTTTTATCGTATAAATAACAGATAAAGGTGTCAGATGTCACAGGTGAACTGATGCAGGTAACAACATATATATAACAGTGTAATTAACCAACAACAGCATATTTCAATTGTCATTTCAATTGAAATCAAATTTAATAAATAAAAGAACATTAATCGTGAGTGATTGCTCACCTTTCGAGGCTAGAGATAACAGAAGATGACACAGATACACACACTAATATGGACACTGAGATTGAATTTCGAATCCAAGCACGAATGTCGAAGCAAAGAACGATGGTCCGAATTCGACGAACACACTGATAAATAGAAATTGATGAACTTAAATCAGAACTAGATCAATGAAGAAAATTGGTATAAGTGTACTTATATTTTAAAATATATACATACGTTTAAAATAAACTAAATTAACATATTACCCTTGTCTGGTCAAATCTCAAAAAATATAAAATTTCAGGTTATATGCAACAGCATATATATTTGAAGCCGAGATATATATATTCATATAAATCTAAATATACAACCAAACAAGTTTGTAAACATATTATTGTAACATTATATAATACTGTATAAACCTTTATAACTTGTAAACTGTATAATATATGTCACATATATATATAACAAACCTCTTATACTAATGTAAATTATTTATCTAACCTCTATAACCTATACAATATAACTTAAACCATCAGTACAACCATATATACTTTCTATACAAATTTAGTATACAAAATATACCACAGCCTATATATACAAATAGCTTATAAACATGCAGACATGTAACTGAACCCAGGAAATATGTGCGCAACATATATGAAACATTTTTTTTTATAAAATCAGGTTAACAAAGTAACTATGCAAAATCTGGGAATGCCAAAATGTCCAAGCTTTCCTGTTATATCATATATAACCTATAGCTGAACCATGCGTACATACAATCATTTCAAACTAAATAATATAAAAAATATAACCTATACATAACACATATAGGATCTTAACTAGAAACATAAAAATATACACACTTACACCATTACAACCGAAGAGGGGAAGGAAGGAGAAACTGCGGCAGACAAGAAGATGCAGGTCGAGCCCGACAAAAGTGTGCGACGGGTTGTCAGGTGGCATGCATGGGCGGAGAATGAGTGGTAGGTGGCGCAGGCGAAACACGGGGTTGCTCGGATCAACGGCGAAGCCGGGACGAAGCGGCGGGCCATGATGTTCGCGGGTTCAAGAGAGGAACATGCACGGTTGACACGGTGGCGGAGGTTACTGGAGGGACGTGGGTTGCGTTCAGGTATGGGTGCTTGGTCGAGATGAGCAGGTGGGATCGCTGGCCTTTGTTGCGTATGCATGGCTGCTGCGATTAGGTATGGGGAATGTTGGATCTGATGAGGAAGTTATTGTATGAGGCGGGTTTCGGGTTGTCTACTTGGTCGAGGGAGGGTAGAGGCCGAGGACGATGGTCGAGTTGATGTTATAGCGGAGGTCCAGTTGTTGTGTGGAGGAGGGAGAGTGGAACAGGGGAGAAGACAAGTGGGTTTGGCCTGGGCACTTGCGCATGGAGTTGGTGGCAGTTGATTACTGTGAATGAAGGCATGTAGCTCATTTTCAATGCAAGTGAAGGCATGTAGCTCATTTTCAATGCAAATGAAGGCCTGTAGCTCATTTTCAATGCAAATGAAGGCATGTAGCTCATTTTCAATACAAAGCCAGAGGAAAATAAATGTTGGACTAACTCAAAAGTAGATACCTGGTTACTCATGTAAATGGAAATGTGGTCCAATCAGAGAAAGAGGGTGAATGAATGGACACAAATACATAAATGTTGAACCAGTACGCATAGGAAATTGCAAGCACGAATAAATGTAAAATAAATGCAAATGCGAAGGGCCAAAAAGTTGACTTTGAATTAAATAAAGCAATTACAGATTGTTTTATACGGTGGAGGCTTGCAAAGACACAAGGATAAAATGACACAAGTACGGTACCGATACGATGGACCATTACGTCGATTTCGCCGCGTATCGGACTTCAAACCACAGAAAAAATATGCCGTAAAGATCAGCACCGCGAGACGGTCAAAACGGTATATAGATATCAGTGGTATGTTTGAATTATAAAAATTCGAATTTTTATACTAGCGGAAAATGCATGAAAAACACAGAAAATAAAATCGACGGAGCTAACGATGTCTGAATTTGGAAAAACAAAAAATAGCGTTTACTCAAAAGATGGTTTAGAATTTTTCTATGTAAAAATATTTAGGTTTCGGGAATATTTTATTTTCATCGCTTTTCAACTGATTAAATTGAAGTAAATTTACGCACGAAATAAACTTTCATATTTTCGTACGAAAATTTACCAGTTGCTATGTTTAACTGGACGCATTCCAAATGTCAAATTTATACTTCAAAATTTTGTCGTTTAAAACCCCACAAAATTTCAATTAATAACGTTATTAAAACTGGTTAATTTACGGGTCATTACAATGGAAGAGAGAGAGAAGGAGGAATTTGTTTTTTATATAAAATGAAAATGTTGAATTACCAAAACGCCCTTGTTCTTTGCCCTCCACTCACTTGCTTCCACATCAACATCCATGCCTCATCCCAGAAATCAATGCCATATAAATGTACCACGCCTTTATTCATAAGCCAACATGCATTTATGTGTATGTGTACCTTTTTTAGACATGTTTAAACATGTCTCCTTATGATGTGATACTTACCTTTTTTTAAATAAAATCTTATCTTATACATATATACATGCATACTTAAGTGTTTACATATATTCAAATGCATTCAAAAATGTGTAAAATACTTTATAAATATGTGTATATGTGCATATTAAAGTGTTACAACAATTCCCACAACTTTTAGCGGATGAAAAGTTGAAAAATTCGAAAAACGAATTTCTGTCACATTTTCAATCTTTCTTCAACCTAGTTATTTTTTTAAACAAATTTGAAAAACTATATCACCATTATTATCTATTATTAAAAATACTTTTATTTTCATTATAAAACCTTTTATTTGAATATTTAAACTAAATTAAATTTTCGTAGATTAAAGCAACGAAATTCCGGGTCGTTGCATAACTTTTATACTTTATTTAACTTATATAATATTTTATGTATAACTTAATATTAATTAAATATTATTCAATTAATTTATTTAATTAAGACTTTGATTAATTATTATATCATCGACTTATAACATATTATATTAAATATATATACTATAACCTTTATAGCAATGCATGTATATCTTATATATATGTATTTTTATTTAATTATATAACCTTTAATTAATTTATTTAATTACTTAAAATTTAATTAATTTATCTAATTAATTAACCTTTGTTTAATCTATTTAATTAAATAATTTTAAGTATATTTAATTTCGAAATTTTTTTGTATACATACATTTAAACCCATGCTATCTTGAACTTTTTAAAATAACATAACATATATCAATAAATAATACATCAAAATATTTATTAACTAATTAACTTATTAATTAATTTATTTTATTAATCTTCTTAATAAATTTTAAATTTTAAAATTATTACTTAAATATTTTCAAACATTTCGAAAATATCAATATCTTTTCAAACATTTTGAAAACTAATGTTGTAGTATAACTTTTATAATAAACATGATTTTATTTAAACTTAAATTTAAAATTTAAAATCTTTTGTTTAATTTTAAAAAAGAATTTTGATAATTAGCCCAAATCCTAATTCAAATTGGGTTTTTTTCTATTATGAGGCAACCCTTTATACTCACTTTACCTTTTAGGCTAGGGCGACAACTGGGTAGGGCAGAGTACTTGATTACTCAATTCTAATCCTAGACATTGCCTTTCTAAACACCATAATAAGTAGGCATGCTTGATTAGTTAGCCGGAGCATGACTAATTTAGACCGTATAGGCTATTGGGCTCTGATATTATTGGTGTACCTAGGTCAGCCCACAGCGGTGCCAAATGGTAAATTTCAACAAAATTTCCTTTATTGGATCTTTAAATGAGCACATGAAGTCTAAATTCATTTAGATCTCATCTAAATTTTCTTTTAAATAAAATCAATATGTTATTTCATTTATAATATGTTTTGATTTGTTGTAAAAAGGAATCAATTAAGGTAAACCTGCATATCGTGTACATATATGTGAGTATGTGCACGTGTACAATCATAGTGTATGTTGTTTGACTTGTCTATCTATTTGTGTTGGGATTTACACTATAATGGAAAAGTAAGCCCCTACATATACATAAGTGTTTTCAAATATGTCTATGTATGTATGTATGTGTTTATACATACATACATAGATATGTATGTATGTATGTGTGTGTATATATATTAAACATAGAGGTATTTATAAATGATATATGATTACATATTTATTTACATACATACATACTTATACAATTATGCTATAGATATCAAAGTTTCTAATAATCAATGCAATATTTATAAATTAGACTGAAAATTTATTTAATTTTAAGTTTGCAACTCCAAATAAAGCAATTCTGTAACAAGTTATAATGGAAAACAAATGGCTATTCATATTTTATATAATTAAGACCAAAAAGATAAGTTTTGAAATACATTTTAAATGCACAATAATTACACATTAAGTACACAATAAATGCACTTTAAATTCTTTTTAAATTACATAAAATAACTTAGTTATTAAAAAGATGTCTATATATAAGTATGTTTATGTGCGTATTTATACATGCAAGCATATATATGGTTACAAAACAACATAACAAAACTTTTCTTACACAACAAAGTAGCAAAACTTTCCTTTTTTTCCTTTTTGTCTTAAAATAAAATAACACTTTTTTGTATGTATATGTGTACATATATTATATAATTTATATCTAATAAAATATGTATGTGAATCTAATACATAGTACATACGAACAATTAAATATATATGAACGCAGATGATTAAATTTAACAACCACATATCAAAATAAAAAATTTATTTGTTATATAATAATACATATGAAAAAATTTAGTTGATTAGTAAAACCATATGATTATACAAATACATATGAAATATTTGTATACTAAAGCTAACCGAATTAACTTTTTTTCAATGATTGTCAAATAAAATTTAAAAGAAAATTACAATAATGATTTCATCAACAAAATTATATCTACAACCATATAATATAACAAAATTTTAATCAAAATTATACACATACATAGGTTTATATTTTTATCTCATGTGGACAATATATATGTAAAGGGAATCGTGATAATAGATAGATTAATTAAATAAAAGCATGTGATAATCAGTTATAAACAATTGTAATAATTTGTGAATCAACATGATATCTTGCTATTGCCTAAGAGAATACCTTGGATATGGAATCTATAATACTTCGCTTTGATTCCTAATCCACACTTCCAAAAGGCCCAACCCCTTTGAGAAAGCTACACACCGTTCTTTTGATTTTCATTGGATACGAGTTTGGATTTTTGTTTACTCGGACGTGACGACCTGCAAATCCAACTGAATCATTCTGACCCTAGCATTGAAAGGGAAGAACATCTGGATCATTCTGGTAAACTAGCGTGAGAAAACACATCTCAACTGAATTTTATTTTAAATTTATAAAACTTTCTGTTGTCCAAACAAAGGTATCTCGTAAGACCACGCCCACATATAAACACGGACGAGTTTTTAGTTTACGATAACCAAAACATTTCATATCAAATCATGTTACATTATACTAGTGTCTAGGATACAAATAATATTTCAAATAGCTGAAACTATTACCATTATTAAATTCCAGCACACTAGGCTCTATAAACAAAATGGAAGGCACGTAGTGGATAATGGATTTCCATTCAAATGACCAGGTGAAGGGACTACATTCTGGTAGTACATCTCTAGAGGAATGTATCGAGGCCCAACTGATGCTCCTTTACCAACACAAGATCGGCCTACCTCTAACCCTCGGTCGTTACCTACCTTCCAAGGGCCCTAATAGCATACATCCACAATAATTTAAAACCCAAACGTCATAGCGGAAATAAATATGTCTAGAAGGGGATGAACATATCCTAATGGTTGTGAACCACATAGCCCTGCTGCATTCACCATGTGTCGGTCATTTTCGGGTGTTAGGCCCAAGGTCGCATTTACCTTTCACATAGCACATCTTCTTTCCTCTTTGAATGCCACATCTCCATTCCTTCAATAACTATTTACTTTCTCAAACATACAACCTCTGAGCTCATATGTCTCAAAGAGGGGTGTTACGCTAAGAGAAGTTGCCTTCTCCACCATCAAACAGATGTATCTTTATAAAAGTCAGTGATGTAATCTCAAAAATGCAATGTCAAACATCCATCCATACAAGTTGTCTAGGAACGGGACAAACCGAAGGTACTCTCCTACCACATCCTGTCGGGAATTACCGCTACGATTAGTAGCGATTAGTCCTTGCATTGGATCTTTCATAACGAAGAGACTACCGCAACTATACATGTATTGGGAGTTTATCCCCAAATTAACAACAAGCAGTCCTTCATTACAAAAATCCGAAATATCAGTGCCTTCCAACACCTGCACATTCGAACACATATAAGTTGGTCCGAAGTGGTTCTCAGATAAATCCGACCCCGGTCTCTCCTGGTCAACAACGATAAAAAGGCCAATATTTGATAGTCGGTTGCTTAACTATCAAAGAAAACAAAAAATATTTAGCACCATAAGCAATCACTAGGCCCATTTAATTAAATATTTCATTAATTAAATAAATATCCAAATGTTTGCTTCAAATTATCATAAAATCGAACGTCGTTCGATTTGATTTTAGATTGAAAACTCAAGGTAAGTGTTTAAAATGCTCACACGTACTAGAATATTTTTCTGCTAGTTAAATTCATAATTGTGAAGAGATATAAACTTATTGATTATTTTTTGATAAATTTAATTTTCATCTAAACTGTCATTGAATTAACTATTAAAACTTAATATTGACAGTTAAATTTGAAATAGGAATTTAATTGCGAATAAAACACCGATTTTAATAACTATGAAATTGTTGTGAATTATATTGACTGTCTGGATGATTGATTGCGATGGATGTTATTGGTTGATACTTTTGGATTATTTGGATGTTTATTTATTTTGATATATCCTATTATCACCCTGTATGGTATTTACAGTATATAAACTGTAAATTGAATTATTTCGAATAAATTAAGTGTAACAGCCCGCAAATCCGTACCCCTTGAGTCACACTATTCTACATCAATTTACTCAAGTGGAACAAAAATACGAACCATTAGGGTTAAAGAAGAAGAGATAGAAGAAGAAGGAACTAAACAATATTAGAATCTCATAGTTGCAGGGGAATAAACTATAATAGTAAATAATAGATCTTTACATAAATGAAACTATATCTATTTTATACATCATATCATCAGAGTATCTCATACAAACAATATTTACCAGTCGGACAATTCCTTGGAATTACAGCAGCGGATATATATACACACACACACACAAGTACAGATAATACGTCTCGGACTCCAGCTCCTCTCTTGCTCCAAAGCATCCTGCCCTGAACATATAAGACTCGGTTTGACCCGAGCATTATAATGAAATAACACCCGAGTCAGTCTGGAATGCCAGCTGATAATAATGCATCCAAATTGATTATTAAAGTTTCAAAAATCCTTTTGAAAACAAAAGCATCTCGTAAGACCACGCCACAAACAAACATGTCGGGTTTTTACCTTACGATAGCTAAAACACTTTTTATAGAAATCCTCTGATATTATAATAGGGTCTATATACAAATACTTATAAAATAGCCGAAATTGTTACATGATTAAATTCCAGCTACTATCCACAGAGTGGGTAATACAAACAAAACTCGTAAAGGATCGTAGGGAGAATGGATTCCAACTAATGACTAGGCACTGGGGTACCACCTGTCACAGTACGGGGCCTAGATCACCGTACCGAGGACCACGCCCGATCCCCTGCAACACATGACCGGACCCATCCCTTACTGGACAGTTTCGAATAAGATCACCCCACGGTAGAGATCAGCAACCACACCACTAAGCCAAATAAAAAGGGACATCTAGATAGGAATGACCTTACTCTCAAGTGGGGGCTACCCACGAAGCCTTGCTGCATATCCCCTGATTTTCAGTCATTCCCGGTTGATGAGGCTTGATGCTAAGAGCTACCTTTAGAACGTTTCACTTAGAATGCCCATCGTCCATCTGACGATGTCCTAAAGCATTCATCCATACAAGTCCGTCCCGGGTTCGAACGGAACCGAAGGCACTACTCCTACTACATCCATTTTGGAAATATCCTCAGGATTAGTAGCGACTAGCCCTTGTACTTCCCTGCTCCATATACGAATCCGAACACGTTTATCTACGAAACGTACAAACCAAATCGAAGTGGTTTTCGAGAAATAAATCTCGATCCTGGTCTCTTCGAAACAATCAACGCATTTGTCCAATATTGATAGTTGGTGATTTAACTATCAATTAACATCCATAAGCACCCATCACACAATAAATAACTCCCAATTATTTATTTTCCTCAAATATCTCTTACAAGATATATTTCCATTTTCAAAATACCTTAGAAATACTTATAAACCAAATTCTTTCATGGAATAGATTTCCAAATCTCACTTCCCCTGAAAATATCCAAGTACCCATATTTAAGGTTGAACATAACATAAATACTTTATTTTGAAAATACATTAAAACATTTACATTAACACCACATACATACTTAATTAAAATATATATACCTTTAAAAATGTTTCAAATACAACTACTTTATAGAATATAAACTATCATCTTTAAAATAAGTTAAGTCATACTAGATTTTAAATAAAGCTATGAAATACTATACAAGTTTCATATAAAACTTTGTTTGATTATCTTTAAAATAGAACCATTTTATAAAGTACGAATATTAAAAATATTCTTTAAAACATAGTTTTAATTACCTTTTTAAAATAATTACTTCCATAGCTACTTTGATAAATGTTTACTTTTAAAGTTCTTACAACTTAAAATATTTCTTGAAATTATTCTTTAATAAAACTTCGAACTTTTAACTTTTCAAAAATCAGCTTTAAAAACGTACTTGGCATCTCAGGGAAATACACTTCCATCTTAGAATAACCAAAGAGTTCTTTTTATCAATCCAACACGATTTATCCCAAATCAATTTTACGTTCATCCCGTAAAAACCCTTTCCATACTTTCAAAAAATAGCTCCTTTAATTTTAAAGACATTGCTATTTCCTAAGTATTTTGAATAAAGTTTAACTTTTAAAATAAGGTTATTAAATCAAATATTCATATTAAAATTCCCTTTTTAAAACTTAATTCCACTTTACCTTTTTAAAAATAATTAATACCATAATTTCTAAATCAATGTTTGCTTTCACTTAAAAACATTTTAAATTAATGATTCCTTCTAAAAATATTCGAAACATATTTAAACTGCAAATTTATAATTTGAAAACTTTCTTTAAAACATAATAAAATTTCCAGGAGAAAGCACACTTCCCATTCTTTAAAATAAATCTCGCTATTATTTTTAACAATTCACATTTCCTTTATAGATCACATTATTCAAACATTTCAAATTATCAACAAATTTCTTGAATTTAATTCCTTTTAAATTATTTACTAAGGAATTTCTTTAATATCCCTTAAACCCAATTCATCTATTTATATTTAAAATTTTCAGGTTGTATTCACCCAAACACTACACAACACAATTTTAAATTTCAATTTAATTCATCATAGCATATAAATAAAACGCATCATAACAAGATCTAAACAATTTATTTCAGAACAATAAACAGGATATATCACAGAATATAAATCTACATTTTTATTTGTGAGGGATTCAGTTGGATCCCTCCATCCTATTTTTCCTTGCATCCACATAAATTAGCACAACAATATCGATTCAATTTGATAATAACTATCATATTCAGCTAAACATCAACAAACACTCAAATATTAGCGGTTTAACTTTACTGGTATCCAGATGTGAGTGAGAATAACTCACCTTCAGTTTTGACGAGTGCTTGAAATTTTAAATTAAACCGAACCGCATTCAATTTAACCCAAAATTTCCCACTTGCTCCGATCATCTCCAAACTTGCGTTGCAGCTTAGAGTACGTCACTGCGATTCCAGCGCTACCAAATTCGTTGAAATCTGATAATGTTTGTGAAAGATATTCAAGCTTAAAGTTTGAATATATAATTTTAGAACAAAACTTAACTTTATAAATTTTAATACCAAACTAAAATCTTGGCCGTAGGATCGAGAGACAAAATCAAGGCCGCAGGATCGTTCTTCTTCCTCATGCGAGGATACAGCATAGCCGAACCCAAAAATCCCCTTTAGCGTTTCGAATCGCAACCCCCAAACTCCGATAGAAGCCGATCAACACCCACCACGACGACGCCTCATTCCTTGTTCACTATTACACAAGTCGCGGTCAAGCTCGGTTTCCTATAGATCTCGAAAAATGAGATCGACTTAGTGAGGAACGACACCTCCTAGCGCCTCCTCTGGTCAACTAAAACTCATCCCCACGTACGAATCGAAGATCCAGACGCTCTCTATGGTTTTCTAGTTGGAAGCATCCCCTAAAACTCGATGGATTGATCGCGATTTGGAGGAGAAGGTCGATGATTTTCGGCCATTAAAGATAAAAGTGGCGGCCAATGTAATTTGCTAGGGTTTTAGCCCTAACGTGAATATATATATAATATTATTTAATATTATTTTAATATTGTTCCACAAATTTTCACAACCTATGCAAACAAACTCCAAATCTCACGTACCAACAGGCGTTCCTAGGGTTTTTTCGCGTTCCGGACACAATGGAACAAGTTTCATAGGCTAATTCGGTCATACGTGCAAGTTACGGAATTCAATGGTCAATTTAAAATTAAATCGATTAAAACGATTCTTATGCGTTTTGAGCTGCCACAGTCAAATGACAACTCCGATTGCTACGAAAATTGAAATTCGATAATAATTAGCTATTACGGATCCAATGGAAATGGTTTCGTCGAATTCTGAGACTGTGCCCTGAAAGGCTATTTTAACTCGTCGATTAAATCGATCGATTTTTCACAATCGTCGAAATCACTCAAAATTTCACTTTTAAAACTTAACTAACTCTATTATAACTCATATAAAATTTTTATTCACATTAGAAATCATTCTGATTCAGTTTATATCAAAATCTGATTATTTGCACTAATATATTATTAAATTCCATTATTATATTAATATAAAATTTCAAATTTAATCTATCGACTTATAATTCTATCCAACAGTCCTATATAAAAATTCAAACCCAAATAGACTTAAAATAAATTTTTCGAATCTAATTTTATATCTATTTATACTCAAAATTACCAATTATTTCAATTCCGACATTAAATTATTATTATTCAAATTTCAATTAAATTACCAATTTGAAATTTTACCAATTTTATTAATTTAACCAAAATCTTTCTATCTCAAAATGTAAACTATAATACATATTCAAAATTTAAAATGAATTAAATGTTCAAATTTGGCGACCCAAAATTCCGGGTCGTTACATTCCTTCCCCCTTATAAAAATTTCGTCCCCGAAATTTGCTAAGGTAGAAGAATGTAGCCAAACCCATTTTCGAACCGAACATACTTAGTGAAAAGCTTATATACTCTTCCTAAGAAACCTTTAGCTCAATCCCAAACCCATGTGCTTCATTTATAATCAAAAGCTTTTGTGGCAACATTATTTCAAAACAACATTAGTAGTTACTTAAATTTTCCAAAATCCCAAAAAAATTCTAACTCCCAAAATTCCTGAAAATTTTTGGCAGGGTCTCATCTGTACGGAGGAGCTTTCGCGATATCGCGATACAGATAAATATATATACATCGACCCACACGGTCGGAAAACCCAAAAACAGTTCATATTTTCTATTTTTATTGCGTAGGCGTACCTTTTTAGCAAATTTTTAAAGCAAGCGGCTAATATTTTAGCATATATGCGCTCCAACTCTATCTACTGCCTCCCATACCTGTACTTACTTAAACAAACACATTAGTTTTCAATAATATGAGCATTTATCAACATTCCTTTCATTAATCTAGCCAAACTCATCAATTACAATGTTTAAACAAGCAAACTTCATAATTATGCATGTTAACTTCCTTTATAAGCAATTTCACAATTTCAACATCATTTAAATCTTTTTTACAAACCCGAACTTCATTTTATCTCACTCGAACCATTTATATTCAAGCCCACCATATACCATTCATATTTATTACAACTAATTCATTTCTACTACATATGATTAACATATGCCTTAGGTATATCTTTTACTTCAATTCAATTCCCAATTTGATTCTCAATCAAATTCTTATTTTCAATTTGAAGCATTTGCATTTCTTTTATGATCCATTTTCATTCATATTTATGATCCATTTTCATTCATATGCAAAATCACTTGGTAAAATTTCAATCCATTCTAATTAATTCGAAACCAATTCCATTTGTTTTTTTAAACCAACACAATCCCGAATACAACAAAACAACCAATTCTATGCAATTTAAGGCTATCCAAGCATTCTTATCACCTTGCAATTATTATTCCATTCTGGATTATTTACAACTCATACGTCTTTAATTTATCACAAAATTTAATTAAAATTCTCTTCACCTGCATTTCAATGCTTATTACCCAAACAAAATTTATACAAGACAACATTATAAGCTCGATCACAAATATTTTTTCTTTCCAATTTGCTTAAGTTGTTTCAATCACACAACATTTCCATTTCTTCTTATATCACTTTTATTTTATTTTCATTTGTTTCTCATCCAAATCAATTCCAGTCCATTTACAAATTTTAATGCACTTTGTTTATTTATTCAATCCATTTTAGATTTACTTTATTAACAAAGAGACCACTTTAAATTATTTCACTCATTTGAATTTATTTACACATCAAACCATCACCATTATAATTTAATTCCATTATTAATTCACACCCTCAACTTTTTATTGCCAAAACTAAATTCCATACCAGAGCTATATTTTTTAATTTCCCTTTCAAAATTTTCTAAACAAACCACCAAAATTTCATCCATGCCAATACAAATTCCCTTTAATTTAGTTTACACTAAATTCATCTTCAAGCTTCTCTTTATTTAATTTAGCTTACGCTAAATTCATTTTCAAACACTTCCTTTGAATTTAGTTGAGTTAAAATTTTATTAATACAGTATCATTCTTACTTAATCTAAATTAAATTTCCTTTCAATTTAATTCTTTTCCAAATCTAATTCTAGTTCAACCAAATTCATTTAGCCATCTTGAATTTATACCATTTCCTTTACTATCTTAAATAAGAATTAAATTCCATTCATTTCTATTCATAACACAATTGAATCTTGATTTTAATTAAATCCAAATCCATCTCAATTCCATTCAATTGAAGTTAAATCCAATTCAATTCAATTTTAAATTTTCCATATACAAGTTCAAACCTTATTTACTGACTTAAGTTCATTCACATCGTTTATAATTTATATTTTCTTCACCTTATTTCAATTCACATTTCATTCAAGATTAGATTTGAATTCACCATACCATTCAACTATTTCACATTTGTGATTATAATTCCTTTTCCTATTTATAAGTTCACCAACTTATTTACTTAAAGGTTTATATTGTTCATTTGAGTTATCTTCATCGCTTATAATCACAATTCCAATTTTCTATATATATGTATCACTGAATTCTTAAAGATACAAATTTTCTTACAATTTAATTCTTTGCACCATTATAAATTCACAATTTACATTATAAGTATAACACTTAATAGCTCATGTGTACAATTTATTACACGATGACCCACAAATACAAAGTCATTTTACATTTCAATTTAATCCAAATCAACTTAATTCTAGGTTCAATTTATTTAACTTATCCAAGTTAAATTCAAATTTTCTATTCACTTTAATATATTTCATTCACTTCCATTCATTCATGTTAAATTTTAATTTCAAAACTAAAATTTTCATTTCCTTCTTATAAATATCAACTTCACCAAATATGTCCGATTGTTGATTCATTTTAATTTTACACATTATTTAAATAGAATTTTCCAAAATTCAATTGCCCGGGTTTATTTCAAAACCATTTTGAAATAATAAGTAACTCATACTCTTCCGGTATATCAAATCAAACTTTCAGATTTCTAAAACAATATGTTTTCATCAATGCAATTTCCCTTTTGAAACTTCTAAAATCACTTGTATCTCAAACAAGTCCAACAAATATCATAATCACTCACATGGTAGCAATCCATCACTTTAGAAACTCGAAAATGAATTCTAATGATGTGGCCAGCATCATCAGGATTATTTTCTAGCGACTGAAGTGAGTTCAGTGCTTCCTTATTTTCCACATTCATTTCAAAATAGTTTCCATTCAAAAATACTTCCCAAAATAATATTCCACTATTGCCTACAAACACTTTGGAAAACATTCCAACATTTCTAAGATTCTAAATTTCCAAACTTTTGTTTACAATACATTTAAAATCCTTTTCAAAATCCCCGGGATTTAAATTCTGTATTAATTTAGATTTAATTATTCTTCTTTTGCATTATTTATACTTATGGAATTTATTTGGTTATAACTGTTTCAAACCTTAAATCAAATTTTAGATTCTTAGTTGATTAAGCTATCCATATCCAAACAATCAAATATATATACTTATTTCAGAAAATTGTTTTTCTATATCAAAAATATAATTTTGGGTGAAATTATTTCATTTACCCACTTTAAAAACAATACTATGTCGGTTTATCTTGTTTAAGAGTTTAGAAACTCCTATCGATACGGTTGTACTTCCCGCACCGACCAGAATTCATTAACACTCAACCGATAAATCAACACAGTATAAAAACAAATTTTATATTCACTAACAAGTATGCTCTCATATTTATTATTACACTCAACTCATTATAGAGTACCATTGACTCTATTTAATGAGAAATTTCCCCACCAAAGCCTAGGTTGTCGCCAACCTAAGCTCTGATACCAAGTGTAATAGCCCGCAAATCCGTACACCAAGATTCAACACTATTCTACATCAATTTACTCAAGTGGAACAGAAATACGAACCATTAGGGTTAAAGAAGAAGAGATAGAAGAAGAAGGAACTAAACAATATCAGAATCTCACAGTCGCAGCGGAATAAACTATAATAGTAAATAATAGATCTTTACACAAATGAAACTATATCTGTTTTATACATCATATCATCAGAGTATCTCATACAAACAATATTTACCGGTCAGACAATTCCTTGGAATTACAGCAGCGGATACACACACACACACACACACACAAGTACAGATAATACGTCTCGGACTCCAGCTCCTCTCTTGCTCCAAAGCATCCTGCCCTGAACATATAATATCCGGTCTGACCCGAGCATTATAATGAAATAACACCCGAGTCAAGTCTGGAATACCAGCCGATAATAATGCATCCAAATTGATTATTAAAGTTTCAAAAATCCTTTTGAAAACTAAAGCATCTCGTAAGACCACGCCACAAATAAACATGTCGGGTTTTTACCTTACGATAGCTAAAACACTTTTTATAGAAATCCACTGATATTATAATAGGGTCTATATACAAATACTTATAAAATAGCCGAAATTGTTACATGATTAAATTCCAGCTACTAGCCACAGAGTGGGTAATACAAACAAAACTCGCAAAGGCTCGTAGGGAGAATGGATTCCAACTAATGACTAGGCACTAGGGTACCACCTGTCACAGTACGGGGCCTAAATCACCGTACAGAGGACCACGCCCGATCCACTACAACACAAGACCGGACCCATCCCTTACTGGACAGTTCCGAATAAGATCACCCCATAGTTGGGATCAGCAACCGCACCACTAAGCCGAATAAAAAGGAACATCTAGACAGGGATGACATTACTCTCAAGTGGGGATACCCACGAAGCCTTGCTGCATATCCCCTGATTTTCAGTCATTCTCGGTTGATGAGGCTTGAGGCTAATCGTTACCTTTAGAACGTTTCACTTAGAATGCCCATCATCCACCTGACGATGTCCTAAAGCATTCATCCATACAAGTCCATCCCAGGTTAGAACGGAACCGAAGGCACTACTCCTACTACATCCATTTTGAAAATATCCTCAGGATTAGTACCGACTAGCCCTTGCACTTCACTACTCCATCTTCGACTCCGAACACGTTTTTCCACGAAACGTACAAACCAGATCGAAGTGGTTTTCGAGAAATAAATCCCGATCCCGGTCTCTTCTCCAATATTGATAGTCGGTGATTGAACTATCAATTAACATCCATAAGCATCCATCACACAATAAATAATTCCCAATTTTTTATTTTCCTCAAATATCTCTTACAAGATATATTTCCATTTTCAAAATTCCTTTGAAACACTTTTAAACCAAATTCTTTCATGGAATAGATTTCCAAATCTTACTTCCCCTGAAAACATCCAAGTACCCATATTTAAGGTTGAAAATAACATAAACACTTTATTTTGAAAATACATTAAAACATTTACATTAACACTACATACATGCTTAATTAAAATATATATACCTTTAAAAATGTTTCGAATAGAACTACTTTATAAAATATAAACTATTATCTTTAAAATAAGTTAAGTCATACTAGATTTTAAATAATGCTATGAAATACTATACAAGTTTCATATAAAACTTTGTTTGATTATCTTTAAAATAGAACCATTTTATAAATTACGAATATTAATAATATTCTTTAAAACAAAGTTCTAATTACCTTTTTAAAATAATTACTTCTATAGCTACTTTGATAAATGTTTACTTTTAAAGTTCTTACAACTTAAAATATTTCTTGAAATCATTCTTTAATAAAACTTCGAACTTTTAACTTTTCAAAAATCATCTTTAAAAACGTACTTGGCATCTCAGGGAAATACACTTCCATCTTAGAATAACCAAAGAGTTCTTTTTATCAATCCAACACGATTTATCCCAAATCAATTTTACGTTCATCCCGTAAAAACCCTTTCCATACTTTAAAAAAATAGCTCCTTTTATTTTAAAGACATTGCTATTTCCTGAAAATCATTTTTCAAACATACGTTTAAAATATTTAAAATAAGCTTTGGAAATTATTTAATTGAAAATAATACTTAAGGAATTATATAGGTTTTCCTAAGTATTTTGAATAAAATTTAACTTTTAAAATTAGGTTATTAAATCAAATATTCATATTAAAATTCCCTTTTTAAAACTTAATTCTACTTTACCTTTTTAAAAATAATTAATACCATA
The DNA here is from genome assembly GCA_030765085.1 of Allium cepa. Classification (NCBI taxonomy): domain Eukaryota; kingdom Viridiplantae; phylum Streptophyta; class Magnoliopsida; order Asparagales; family Amaryllidaceae; genus Allium; species Allium cepa. The sequence goes on along the minus strand of CM060944.1, from coordinate 380,704,214 downwards.
ATTTCTAAATCAATGTTTGCTTTCACTTAAAAACATTTTAAATTAATAATTCCTTCTAAAAATATTCCAAACATATTTAAACTGCAAATTTATAATTTGAAAACTTTCTTTAAAACATAATAAAATTTCCAGGAGAAAGCACACTTCCCACTCTTTAAAATAAATCTCGCTATTATTTTTAACAATTCACATTTCCTTTATAGATCACATTCTCCAAACATTTCAAATTATCAACAAATTTCTTGAATTTAATTCCTTTTAAATTCTTAACTAAGGAATTTCTTTAATATCCTTTAAACCCAATTCATCTATTTATATTTAAAATTTTTAGGTTGTATTCTCCCAAACACTACACAACACAATTTTAAATTTCAATTTAATTCATCATAGCATATAAATAAAATGCAGCATAACAAGATCTAAATAATTTATCTCAGAACAATAAACAGGATATATCACAGAATATAAATCTAAATTTCTATTTGTGAGGTGTAACGACCCGTTGAATTTGATAATGTTAAATGAATTAAATTAATATGTTTCTAATCTAATTTAGAATAAAATAAAGGTCTTAAGATTTTATTTGAGAAAATGTAGTAATTTGTTATAGTAATTGGAATTTAATGTAACAATTTAATAGTTACATGGAAATAGATTTGAACTATGTAAATTTGCACACCTTGTTATAAGTTAAATATAAGAAACCAATATAAATGTGAATCAATGAATATTAATAAAAATATTTACTAGAATGGAATTCATTTAAAATAAAATAAATAGTGGAGATTGTACATTTGGTTGTAATAATAAATAGTGACTAAATAAAAGTGTCCGTTGGAATAAATCAATGCAATAAGTGTGATAAGTAATTTTATTGAATGTTGTCTCTAATAAATGTACTTGATTTGGTAATTTAGATATTTATACGTAAAGTATATATATAAAGATATATTGATTCCAATAGAATTAATTGGAAATCCAATATTAAATATAATGTTGGTAGCAATTGAAAGTTACTGTTTTGTAAAATAAATGAGAAATCAAGTCAAATGTGAATTATACCGTAAAGGATCAATTCATTTAAACAGTAGGATTGTAAATAAATAAACATTCTACGTAGGTTGCAATTGGACAATTTATGTAGTTTAATGGAAAAGCAATTGGAATTAATTACCATAAATTGTGTAGTTAGGGTAGTTTTGATTTGTCACTTAAGATGGAGGATTTTTATAAAATGTAATAAATGCAGTTTAAATTAAGGCATTGACGTTTGGGTATTTAAGAAGTGATAAACTAAAATTTATTTATTTATTTGAAAATTGGAAATCCAATTTGTGGATTTATTGCAAATAAGTGAAATTTGTGTGTAACTATTTCATCGATAGGAATAAATTAAATTTAAGGTTATATTAATAAAATTTGGACTAGAGAAATGATATGAATCGGTTTTAGAAGCCTTAAATATAAAATGGGAAGTAGACGAGATTTCACGTTACAACCATTTTTGAAAATCCTGATGTATGTAGAAATATTAATGAAATATAACGTAAACCAATGTTGAATCAAAAGAATAGAGTCAACACTTATTTATTCATTTAATGTGATATAACTACGAGTATGATTTATTGCAAATTACATGGAAATCTAATATATAGGACATTACCTAAAAAGGAAGAGTAGATAAAATTTATGATAAACATATTTGTATATGAAGGTTATTGATTTAAGGAGAAATTGGGCAAGTTTTATGTATTTGGGTTAAGTGCAACCTTTAATAGATAAATTTAGTGCAATTAAAAGAAATTGACATTTAATATTTCGATAACTTAAAATTTGATGGGATAAGAACATTTGGGTAATGAAGGAATGACAAATATTAGCTATGATTCTAGAAGGAATTAAATAGATAATGGGAAGATTAAAATCAGGTTCTAAGCAATAATTATTAAATAACAGGATTTATTAAATTTAACGTTGAATACTACGTTACTGAAATTTAAAATGGACTTTAAGAATAATATTGTGAATCATGAACCAAAGTATGTGGCATCCCTATTTGGATAAAGAATGAGTATATAAAAGTTAAAATCTAATATATGGGGTTTTGAGCATTTAATTTTATAATTCTTAAATATAGGAAAGTGCAGAAATTAACACTGCAAATTGATATACTTATAATTTTAATTCACATCCAAGCTTGTTAAATCATTTGAAATAGATTAAATTATATAAGTAACAAAATTTGGACAATTTTAGAATATAATATAAAATTTGGATTTTTGTAATTTATTTTAATTTATTTAATGAATATTAAAAATAGCCATTTTTGTCACGGACTCGGATTTCGACGAAACCAGTTTCATCGGATCCGTATCGGTGAATTATTATAGGGTTTTAAGTTTCGTATCAATTGGACCTGTCGTTTGATCGTACGGACGCGAAACGCCTTGAAATCGATTTAATTAAAAAATCAATTTGGAAATCTTGTTTTCGGCATAACTTCTTCATACGATCAAATTTGGTCGTGAAACTTTTTCCATTGCGTTCAGAATATTTTAAAATGCCTATCTGGATATATGGATTTAACAAATTCGGTTCCAGAGGCATAGCGGAGTTTTTGGGCCATAGTTTGTTCCGCACGTTCATTCTACGATCTATCTACTCTATCTCTAACCCCTCTATATAAACCCAGCTATTCAGCCCTAGCCTCCGCCTATTTTTCATTTACCTGCGCGTATATTTTCTTCAAGCCTCTCTTCTTCTTCAATGGGTGCAAACCCTAGATCCAATCAATTCAAAAACAAAATGGAATTTCAGACTACTCTAAAAATTCTGAAAAAAATTATATATCGAACATCTCGACGATACGAATCAGCGTATGCTGTTTGTTTTTTGAGATTTTGCTTCGATCAGCGGGAAATCACGGTCAAAGTTCCAATTTTCGTAACCCATATGTCGAATTGGGCGTTTTCGATTTAGGCATCAATCGAGCAATTGGTTTCTGGGTTCTGGGGAGATCGGGATGCCGAGTGTTTTGGTGGTGGTCGTGGCGCAGATGGTTAGCCGTGGACGACGAATTTTGCGATCTAGGGCTAGAAAGGGGACGGCCGGAGGTGGCTCTAGGGGGGTTCGCACCTGGGTTATCGCGAGCGGCCGGCCGAGGCGATGAAGAGGGTGGCGTCGGTTTAGGGAATTGAGGACGGTGGTGGTCACGGTGGATGGTCAAAGGCCGAACGTGGGAGTGGGTTTCGGTCGAGTGAGTTTTGCTGGGGTCGGTATGACGCGTGAAGATGGGAGGTATTGCTGGTGACGTGGCAATAATTATTTAGGTAAGTTTTGTTTTAAATTAAATTTGTTTTCAAACCGTTTAATTCAAATAACTTCTGCATACGGTGTCCGATTCACGCGAATTATTTTTGTTAGGATCGTTATTTAATTTCGGATCCAATGACGCTAGTTTGGACGAATTCTGAGACCGTCGAATTTTTGGGTTTAAATTGAATTTAAATTCGATTTAAATTCAAAAGGTGAGTGTTTTAACCCACTCACAACTACTAGAAGCTTTTATGTTTGTTAAATTAATTTTAGAAATGAATAGAAATTTATTTATGAGTATTTGGCATGTTTATTTCACTCATATTTGTTGAATTGCATTTATTAAATTTAACTGTTAATTTAATTTATTTATTGCGTATTAATTGATAGTTAGAATTTATTTGTTTGCCTATAAACTGCTAGTTAACAATTATATAGATTATTACTGAATATAAACTGTTAGATTAATAGTTGTTAAATTTAGTATGAATAAAATTGCCAGTTATTACCTGTTATATATTATCAAATATAAATTGTTATTGATTGATATTGCTTGATTATTGTGATTGGATGATGGGTGATGTTGATGGATGTTTTATTGTATTTCATTAAATTGCAAATTATCATGCATATTTCCTTTCATTCGGGATTGTGGTTTGAAATGATATATAACCGCAAAATTTTATATCTTTTAAATTGCGGATTGAAATGATAAATATCCGTATCACTGGACCATAGGATAGAAAATTATATACAGGCACCGCGGTCTATATATAACTATTTTAATGTGATTTCTATGGTTTGGATGGAATACGGTTTATAATAATCTTAAATTTTATATTGTATAAATATTTTTCTTCCATATATATATACATATGAAGTTGAAAATTTTGAAATTAAAAGGTGTATAAAATCTTTATTAAAAATGGAAGAAAATTTAGAAAATGGAGTTTGATAATTTATATCATATGTTTAAATGTTAAGTTTGGAAATTTTAAGATATGATATTTATAATTGGATTTTTTCCAAGATAAATTGAAATGAATATTCTAGTATAATTTGAATTGAAAAAAAATTATATATTTTATTACTAGAAATTGGAGTTTTTATTTATTTATGGATTTTATGTGAATATTCAAGACTAATTAATAGAACATTCGATTTGTTGAAAGAATAAAATCCAACTTTAGTTTGAAATATTAATACTCCAAATGGATATACGTATATATATATAAATTGAAGTGGTTTTGGAACTTGAGAGAGATAATACAAATTTTGGTTTAGACTTTAATAAAGAAATGTATTTGTAAAGCCATGAGAACTATTTTCTTTACAAAGTAACATTTAAGTTAAACCTTTTAATTCATATACCGTTGAATATCCAAACCATTCAAGTTTTAAAAGTTATGGTTTTAAATTATGAATTACGAAATATTATGCTTTGAAAGGATATTTGGCTTTCAGACGTTATAAATTTTGAAGCATTTGGATTTTTGAAAAGGTTTATATTTGGGATAAAGGATATCATATTGTTTTGGGTTTTAAAATGATATCGTATTCATAATTTTAAAATGGACATGTTTATTCTGGTTTTAAAGTATGAGCTATTTTTAAATGACCGCGGTGTTATAATAACGATGGGTTGGCAAAGAGACCGGGATCGGATATGGACATACTCTCTGTCGATACCGAAAACCACTTTGACTAACCGTGTACGCGGTGGAGATTCCAGAATGAAGTAGGTGGTGGCGACGTTTCCTGTAAGGTAAATACGTGGACCCGACTCCCGTGAGTTGGCATAAGGTGGCTAAAACAGGAGCGATTCTCAGGCCAATGAGGTCATTCCTCTGATCGGACCCTCCTCTTCGATATTATACTTTGACTTGGATTGATTCAGTGGCCACTTCTATATTTTGATTTTGGGGAGTTAGTCCGAGGTGGGCGGTAACTCCGGCTACGCGTTTCCACCAGCCTGGATAGCTATTGGTATATCTACCCTGGCATCGCCTAGTTGTGCCGTGTCACCTACCATACCGAGCCTTTACTACGAGTTTCTATTTGTGTCGTACCTATGGAGTATCCTCTGGTAGCTTCCCGATCAGGAGGTATTACGGTACTGTATAGACTATTGGCATTATTTGTGTTAAGGGCTATATGGGTAACCCCTTAACGCTATTAAAAAGTAAGTTTATTTTATAAATAGACACTATTATAATAGCGCAATATACTACATAGTAAATAGTTTAACGGATCCTTAGGAGATGTAAATCCCGAACATCTCTTGAGTTACTGTACTCATATTTATTTCTGTTAAATTAACTCACATAAGATCTTTTAGTCTGACTCGAGTGTTTTTGTCTTTTCAAATTCGCTCGGGTCAGTCCGAGCGTTTTAGGATCGAAGACTTTAGCTTTGAAGGACGAAGACGAAGGAGTCGTATTATTATTACCTATAGTATTGCACCACACTCATACTGTTCCGCTGCATTGATTGTATTGGTATGTGTAACTCTGATATTTATTGTATAAAGCAAATCAAGTGTTTGTAAACTGTTTTGAACTGTATATTTATTATTGTATTTTATCCTTCCGCTGTGAGATTCTGTTTTGTTTTTATTTCTTATCTGTTTTTCTTATTTACCCCAAAACAATCCGCCCTTCCGTATGGTTTGAACTGGCACGTGTGTCGGTTTAAAGTGTGCGAAAAGGCGGGATGTTACAGTTGGTATCAGAGCTTTGGTTTAGCGATAAACCTTGGCTTTGTGGGGTTTGACTCTTTGTAAATAGGGTAGTAATACCCTATGGGAGTCACTGAGTGTATATATATGAGAGAGCGTACTTGTTAGTATTAATAAAAGATTTTAATATTGTGTTAATCTGTTCCGCTTTGTATTTACAAATTCTGGTTGATGCATGGGACGCTATATCATCAATAAGGATTTCTAAACACTTAATAGGATAGACCGACATAATATTTGTTTTTAATATAGGTGAATGAAATAATTTTGCCTATTATATTTTCTATATATAAAAAAATATTTTTATAAAGATATATATATATATATATATATATTTGGTTGCTATAGATTGGGTGTTAGGAAATAAAAATATTTATAACAATTGAAGCTAAGTTGAAATTATAATAAATCAAATTGGAGATTTTAGAACTTAAGTCCGGGATTTTTAAAATCTGTTTTCAATGGATTTATGGGATATAGGGATTTGGTTTATAAGTATTTTCTTATATAAATATTTAGTATAATTCGGAAAAATTATTTTAAAGAAGATTTTGGAGAATATAAATTTTGTACTTTCCTCACTGTCGCTAGAAAATAATTTCGGTGATGGCGGCCGCATCATCGACTTTCATTTTCGAGTTTCGTAGGGGAAAGCCCACTGTAGTAAATTCTACTGCAGATTTATTTTGAAATTATCTAAAATTTTAATTGTTTTAAATATAATTAGAGATATATATAAGTTGTAAGAAATTATTTATTTATTATTTTTAAAATAATTTGAAATCTGACCCGGTATTTAATTCTAAAAATTCCATTAATTAATTGTTGAATTATTTAGGTGAAATAAAAAGTAAGAAAATTAAATAATTTATTTAACCTCTAATGTGGGTAAGAGAATTAATGAAAGGTTATAAAGAGAAATTTGAAATTGTTACAAAGAGTAATATTGTTTAGCATTAAATTCAATTAGAAGAATTGAGAATAAACTTGTATAAGTTCTTTTGTTTTCTTTAACATAAATAACTTACCAAAAATAAAAGTTGAAATGTTAAATAAGAGATTTAATAGAATATTATACAAGTAGGAATTTTGGAAATAATGTAGTATTCAATAAATTGCTATTATAAATAAGAATTAAATGGTATTAACTTATGTCATAACTGAAATTTTACTATAATAAAAGGTAAGTATTATTAATAGTTGATTTTAAATCTAAGTATATAAAATGAAATTCTTTAAACTATCAAGATTGATGTGTAGGGTTATAAACTTAAGTATGATTTAAAATGCTACTAGTTAATATAATAGAAAGTAAGTAATATATAAATGACTGTAAACCCTAAGTAATTAATTAATAAAATTCCTTATTTTTAAGAATGAAGGTTAAAGGGTTAATAATTTAAGTGTAATTAAAAAGGGTTACTGTAATTAAATATTATAGAAAGTGGGTAATTAAACTGTTACTATTAAATATAATGGAAACTTCCACATTAAATAAATAAATGAGATTAAAGGTAAGTTGAAATTGTAGGTTATAAAACAAATATATATTAATTAAAGGAATGAAAAGAAACTTGTAAATTTTCACTTACATTCTTAAAATATATATAACTTACCATAAAATAAAAGTTGCAATTGCTAGTAAGAAAGTGTAAAGGGAAATCTTACAAGTGAAGCTTGAGGTAATTAAAGTATTCAATTAATTGCTGTTAAAACTTAAGCTAAATCGGAAATTTTACTATATAAGAAAGGTAAGCAGAATAAATGGGTGATATAAACTTTAGTCAATAAATTGGAACACAAATATGATAATTTTGTAATAAATGAAAATGAAAATTGTAAGAAGTAAAGGGATCACTCCATAATTGAAAGAAAGAAAATCAAACCACTGAAGCATGAAAAAAATGTATGATAAGTAATTTGGTTGTTGGGTTGAATTGTTATTGTTTGATTTATGTTGTTGGGTAAGGAATTTGAATTTGTCGGATGAATAAATAATCTATCTATGTTCCATCTAAGACTGTTGAGAAAAGGATGCACTTGATAGTTAATTTCATTTTATACAAATTTCAAGTTTTGAACCCAAACAACTATTTGTTTGATGGATTAATGGTTGCTTTGTTTTATGTATGTATGCTGTTTTTAAAATTGATGGTTGTTGTATTGTTTGGTTGATTAATGATTGAATCCACTTGAATAATTCACTTTAATATAAATATTTAACCTTTTAGATTATATAAGTGAATACAGGTGATGGAAGGAACTGCTACTGCTTTTGGTTCCATAATAATAAGCGTATATTGCCCGACAAATAGGTACGTTTTCGGATTACGTTAAAGCGCTATTTTATATATTTTTCCCGTGTTGGGATATTTTATTTTGGATAATATTTGTGATATATTTGTATATTTTGATATTATATTTTCCCCAGAGCCTCTCCGTACAAAGGAGACTCTGCCAAAATTTTCCGTAAATTTTGGACTTAGAATTTTGTGAAAATGTTTTCCAGCTTTAATAATCTAAGCATAAAAGAATATAATGATTATAAACAGGTATATTTTATTTAAGAAAATAAATTTAGTAAATTATTGTTTATAAATAATATTTGAAATAAGATGTACTGTTTTATTCTTCCTTCTCCCTTCTTTTTCCTTTTCGGGGACGAAAAGTTTTGAGTGGGGGAGATTGTAACGACCCGTTGAATTTGATAATGTTAAATGAATTAAATTAATATGTTTCTAATCTAATTTAGAATAAAATAAAGGTCTTAAGATTTTATTTGAGAAAATGTAGTAATTTGTTATAGTAATTGGAATTTAATGTAACAATTTAATAGTTACATGGAAATAGATTTGAACTATGTAAATTTGCACACCTTGTTATAAGTTAAATATAAGAAACCAATATAAATGTGAATCAGTGAATATTAATAAAAATATTTACTAGAATGGAATTCATTTAAAATAAAATAAATAGTGGAGATTGTACATTTGGTTGTAATAATAAATAGTGACTAAATAAAAGTGTCCGTTGGAATAAATCAATGCAATTAGTGTGATAAGTAATTTTATTGAATGTTGTCTCTAATAAATGTACTTGATTTGGTAATTTAGATATTTATACGTAAAGTATATATATAAAGATATATTGATTCCAATAGAATTAATTGGAAATCTAATATTAAATATAATGTTGGTAGCAATTGAAATTTACCGTTTTGCAAAATAAATGAGAAATCAAGTCAAATGTGAATTATACCGTAAAGGATCAATTCATTTAAACAGTAGGATTGTAAATAAATAAACATTCTACGTAGGTTGCAATTGGACAATTTATGTAGTTTAATGGAAAAGCAATTGGAATTAATTACCATAAATTGTGTAGTTAGGGTAGTTTTGATTTGTCACTTAAGATGGAGGATTTTTATAAAATGTAATAAATGCAGTTTAAATTAAGGCATTGACGTTTGGGTATTTAAGAAGTGATAAACTAAAATTTATTTATTTATTTGAAAATTTGAAATCCAATTTGAGGATTTATTGCAAATAAGTAAAATTTGTGTTTAACCATTTCATCGATAGGAATAAATTAAATTTAAGGTTATATTAATAAAATTTGGACTAGAGAAATGATATGAATCGGTTTTAGAAGCCTTAAATATAAAATGGGAAGTAGACGAGATTTCACGTAACAACCATTTTAAAAATCCTGATGTATGTAGAAATATTAATGAAATATAACGTAAACTAATGTTGAATCAAAAGAATAGAGTCAACACTTATTTATTCATTTAATGTGATATAACTACGAGTATGATTTATTGCAAATTACATGGAAATCTAATATATAGGACATTACCTAAAAAGGAAGAGTAGATAAAATTTATGATAAACATATTTGTATATGAAGGTTATTGATTTAAGGAGAAATTGGGCAAGTTTTATGTATTTGGGTTAAGTGCAACCTTTAATAGATAAATTTAGTGCAATTAAAAGAAATTGACATTTAATATTTCGATAACTTAAAATTTGATGGGATAAGAACATTTGGGTAATGAAGGGATGACAAATATTAGCTATGATTCTAAAAGGAATTAAATAGATAATGGGAAGATTAAAATCAGGTTCTAAGCAATAATTATTAAATAACAGGATTTATTAAATTTAGCGTTGAATACTACGTTACTGAAATTTAAAATGGACTTTAAGAATAATATTGTGAATCATGAACCAAAGTATGTGGCATCCCTATTTGGATAAAGAATGAGTATATAAAAGTTAAAATCTAATATATGGGGTTTTGAGCATTTAATTTTATAATTTTTAAATATAGGAAAGTGCAGAAATTAACACTGCAAATTGATATACTTATAATTTTAATTCACATCCAAGCTTGTTAAATCATTTAAAATTGATTAAATAATATAAGTAATAAAATTTGGACAATTTTAGAATATAATATAAAATTTGGATTTTTGTAATTTATTTTAATTTATTTAATGAATATTAAAAATAGCCATTTTTGTCACGGACTCGGATTTCGACGAGACCAGTTTCATCGGATCCGTATCGGTGAATTATTATAGGGTTTTAAGTTTCGTATCAATTGGACCCGTCGTTTGATCGTACGGACGCGAAACGCCTTGAAATCGATTTAATTAAAAAATCAATTTGAAATCAATTTGGAAATCTTGTTTTCAGCATAACTTCTTCTTACGATCAAATTTGGTCGTGAAACTTTTTCCATTGCGTTCAGAATATTTTAAAATACCTATCTGGATATATGGGTTTAACAAATTCGGTTCCAGAGGCATAGCGGAGTTTTTGGGCCATAGTTTGTTCTGCACGTTCATTCTACGGTCTATCTACTCTATCTCTAACCCCTCTATATAAACCCAGCTATTCAGCCCTAGCCTCCGCCTATTTTTCATTTATCTGCGCGTATATTTTCTTCAAGCCTCTCTTCTTCTTCAATGGGTGCAAACCCTAGATCCAATCAATTCAAAAACAAAATGGAATTTCAGACTACTCTAAAAATTCTGAAAAAAATTATATATCGAACATCTCGACGATACGAATCAGCGTATGCTGTTTGTTTTTTTGAGATTTTGCTGCGATCAGCGGGAAATCACGGTCAAAGTTCCAATTTTCGTAACCCATATGTCGAATTGGGCGTTTTCGATTTAGGCATCATTCGAGCAATTGGCTTCTGGGTTCTGGGGAGATCGGGATGTCGAGTGTTTTGGTGGTGGTCGTGGCGCAGATGGTTAGCCGTGGACGACGAATTTTGCGATCTAGGGCTAAAAAGGAGACGGCCGGAGGTGGCTCTAGGGGGGTTCGGACCTGGGTTATCGCGAGCGGCCGGTCGAGGCGATGAAGAGGGTGGCGTCGGTTTGGGGAATTGAGGACGGTGGTGGTCACGGTGGATGGTCAAAGGCCGAACGTGGGAGTGGGTTTTGGTCGAGTGAGTTTTGCTGGGGTCGGTATGACGCGTGAAGATGGGAGGTATTGCTGGTGACGTGGCAATAATTATTTAGGTAAGTTTTGTTTTAAATTAAATTTATTTTCAAATCGTTTAATTCAAATAACTTCTGCATACGATGTCCGATTCATGCGAATTTTTTTTTTTAGGATCGTTATTTAATTTCAGATCCAATGACGCTAGTTTGGACGAATTCTGAGACCGTCGAATTTTTGGGTTTAAATTGAATTTAAATTCGATTTAAATTCAAAAGGTGAGTGTTTTAACCCACTCACAACTACTAGAAGCTTTTATGTTTGTTAAATTAATTTTAGAAATGAATAGAAATTTATTTATGAGTATTTGGCATGTTTATTTCACTCATATTTGTTGAATTGCATTTATTAAATTTAACTGTTAATTTAATTTATTTATTGCGCATTAATTGATAGTTAGAATTTATTTGTTTGCCTATAAACTGCTAGTTAACAGTTATATAGATTATTACTGAATATAAACTGTTAGATTAATAGTTGTTAAATTTAATCTGAATAAAATTGCCAGTTATTACCTGTTATATATTATCAAATATAAATTGTTATTGATTGATATTGCTTGATGATTGTGATTGGATGATGGGTGATGTTGATGGATGTTTTATTGTATATCATTAAATTGCAAATTATCATGCATATTTCCTTTCATTCGGGATTGTGGTTTGAAATGATATACAACCGCAAAATTTTATATCTTTTAAATTGCGGATTGAAATGATAAATATCCGTATCACTGGACCATAGGATAGAAAATTATATACAGGCACCGCGGTCTATATATAACTATTTTAATGTGATTTCTATGGTTTGGATGGAATACGGTTTATAATAATCTTAAATTTTATATTGTATAAATATTTTTCTTCCATATATATATACATATGAAGTTGAAAATTTTGAAATTAAAAGGTGTATAAAATCTTTATTAAAAATGGAAGAAAATTTAGAAAATGGAGTTTGATAATTTATATCATATGTTTAAATGTTAAGTTTGGAAATTTTAAGATATGATATTTATAATTGGATTTTTTCCAAGATAAATTGAAATGAATATTCTAGTATAATTTGAATTGAAAATTTTTTATATATTTTATTACTAGAAATTGGAGTTTTTATTTATTTATGGATTTTATGTGAATATTCAAGACTAATTAATAGAACATTCGATTTGTTGAAAGAATAAAATCTAACTTTAGTTTGAAATATTAATACTCCAAATGGATATACGTATATATATATAAATTGAAGTGGTTTTGGAACTTGAGAGAGATAATACAAATTTTGGTTTAGACTTTAATAAAGAAATGTATTTGTAAAGCCATGAGAACTATTTTCTTTACAAAGTAACATTTAAGTTAAACCTTTTAATTCATATACTGTTGCATATCCAAACCATTCAAGTTTTAAAAGTTATGGTTTTAAATTATGAATTTCGAAATATTATGCTTTGAAAGGATATTTGGCTTTCAGACGTTATAAATTTTAAAGCATTTGGATTTTTGAAAAGGTTTATATTTGGGATAAAGGATATCATATTGTTTTGGGTTTTAAAATGATATCGTATTCATAATTTTAAAATGGAAATGTTTATTCTGGTTTTAAAGTATGAGCTATTTTTAAATGACCGCGGTGTTATAATAACGATGGGTTGGCAAAGAGACCGGGATCGGATATGGACATACTCTCTGTCGATACCGAAAACCACTTTGACTAACCGTGTACGCTGTGGAGATTCCAGAATGAAGTAGGTGGTGGCGACGTTTCCTGTAAGGTAAATACGTGGACCCGACTCCCGTGAGTTGGCATAAGGTGGCTAAAACAGGAGCGATTCTCAGGCCAATGAGGTCATTCCTCTGATCGGACCCTCCTCTTCGATATTATACTTTGACTTGGATTGATTCAGTGGCCACTTCTATATTTTGATTTTGGGGAGTTAGTCCGAGGTGGGCGGTAACTGCGGCTACGCGTTTCCACCAGCCTGGATAGCAATTGGTATATCTACCCTGGCATTGCCTAGTTGTGCCGTGTCACCTACCATACCGAGCCTTTACTACGAGTTTCTATTTGTGTCGTACCTATGGAGTATCCTCTGGTAGCTTCCCGATCAGGAGGTATTACGGTACTGTATAGACTATTGGCATTATTTGTGTTAAGGGCTATATGGGTAACCCCTTAACGCTATTAAAAAGTAAGTTTATTTTATAAATAGACACTATTATAATAGCGCAATATACTACATAGTAAATAGTTTAACGGATCCTTAGGAGATGTAAATCCCGAACATCTCTTGAGTTACTGTACTCATATTTATTTCTGTTAAATTAACTCACATAAGATCTTTTAGTCTGACTCGAGTGTTTTTGTCTTTTCAAATTCGCTCGGGTCAGTCCGAGCGTTTCAGGATTGAAGACTTTAGCTTTGAAGGACGAAGACGAAGGAGTCGTATTATTATTACCTATAGTATTGCACCACACTCATACTGTTCCGCTGCATTGATTGTATTGGTATGTGTAACTCTGATATTTATTGTATAAAGCAAATCAAGTGTTTGTAAACTGTTTTGAACTGTATATTTATTATTATATTTTATCCTTCCGCTGTGAGATTCTGTTTTGTTTTTATTTCTTCTCTGTTTTTCTTATTTACCCCATAACAATCCGCCCTTCCGTATGGTTTGAACTGGCACGTGTGTCGGTTTAAAGTGTGCGAAAAGGCGGGATGTTACATGAGGGATCCAGTTGGACCCGTCCAGCCTGTTTTTCCCTGCATCCACATATATTAGCACAACAATATCGATTCAATTTTATAATAATTATCATATTCAGCTAAACATCCAAACAAACACTTAAGTATTAGCTGTTTAACTTTACTGGTATCCAGATGTGAGTGAGAATAAATCACCTTGAGTTTTTAGAGCGTTTGAAATTTTAAATTAAACCGGACTGCGTTCGATTTAACCTAAAATTTCCCACTTGCTCTGATCGTCTCCAAACTTGCGTTGCAGCGTAAAGTACGTCGCTGCGATTTCGGCCCAACCAAATTCGTTGAAATCTGATAATGTTTGTGAAAGATATTCAAGTTTAAAGTTTGAATATATAATTTTAGAACAAATCTTAATTTTATTTAAATTTTAATACCAAACTAAAATCTTGGCCGCAGGATCGAGAGAAAAAATCAAGGCCCCAGGATTGTTCTTCTTCCTCATGCGAGAACACAGCATAGCCGAACCCAAAAATCCCCTTTAGGGTTTCGAATCGCAACCCCCAAACTCCGATAGAAGCCGATCAACACCCACCACGATGAAGCCTCATACCTTCTTCACTATTGCTCAAGTCGCAGTCAAGCTCGGTTCCCTATAGGTCTCGAAAAACTAGATCGACTCGGTGATGAACGGCACCTCCTAGCTCCTCCTCTGGTCGACTAAAACTCATCTCCACCGTATGAATCGAAGATCCAGACGCTCTCTATGATTTTCTAGTTGGAAGCATCTCCTAAAACTCGATGGATTGGTTGTGATTTGGAGGAGAAGGTTGATGATTTTCGGCCGTTAAAGATAAAAGTGGCGGCCGGTGTAATTTACTAGGGTTTTAGCCCTAACGTGAATATATATAATATTATTTAATATTATTTTAATATTGTTCTACAAATTTTCACAACCTATGCAAACAAACTCCAAACCTCACATAGCAACAGGCGTTCCTAGGGTTTTTCCGCGTTTTGGACATAATGGAACAAGTTTCATAGGCTAATTCGGTCATACGTGCGAGTTACGGAATTCAATGATCAATTTAAAATTAAATCGATTAAAACGATTCTTATGCGTTTTGAGCTGCCATAGTCAAATGACAACTCCGATTGCTACAAAAATTGAAATCCGATAATAATTAACTATTATGGATCCAATGGAACTGGTTTCGTCGAATTTCGAGACTGTGCCCCAGAAGGCTATTTTAACTCGTCGATTAAATCGATCGATTTTTCACAATCGTCGAAATCACTCAAAATTTCACTTTTAAAACTTAGCTAACTCTATTATAACTCGTATAAAATTTATATTCACATTAGAAATCATTCTGATCTAGTTTATACCAAAATATGATTATTTTCATTAATATATTATTAAATTCCATTATTAGATTAATATAAAATTTCAAATTTAATCTATCGAATTATAATTCTATCCAACAGTCCTATATTAAAATTCAAACCCAAATAGACTTAAAATAAATTTTTAGAATCTAATTTTATATCTATTTATACTCAAAATCACAAATTATTTCAATTCCAACATTAAATTATTTTTATTCAAATTTCAATTAAATTACCAATTTGAAATTTTACCAATTCTATTAATTTAACCAAAATCTTTCTATCTCAAAATGTAAACTATAATACATATTCAACGTTTAAAATGAATTAAATGTTCAAATTTGGCGACCCAAAATTCCGGGTCGTTACATTAAGAAATGGTTTGAAATGATATATACCTATGACATTATGATTTGGATTAAAATGATACATACCCATCCCTAAAATTAAATGGAAATAACTGGTCACTTGGCCATAGGATAGAAACTTATACACGGACAACGGATTGGTTAAGTTAAATGATTTTAAAAATTTTGACTTGAAATTATTTGAATGATTCGTTTTAAAAGAGTAAAAATCAAAATCATGGAAATCGAATTATTTTCAAACTTGAGCTTGAAATGTTAAATTTTTTAATTTGGTAATCAAAATTATTTAAATAATCGAAGTTGAGATTTTGAAGTTATGATCGAGATATGATTTGATTGTTGAAAATTGATTTGTTTTAAAAGGCTTGGAAATTTTATTCGAACTTTGAATATTGCTAAATAAAAGAGATATAAATGATATTTCAAAATTTAAGCTCGGAATTGAACTGTAATTGAAAATTTAGATTTTAAATTGGATATTGAAGGTAAATTGGATTTAAGTGTTTTGAATCAATATTTTTAAAAATCGAACTCGGGATTGATATAAGTCGAAATGGTTTAAAATTTGGGAATTGAGTTGAAATTAATTTGGGAATTGAAATTAATTTGGATTGAAATTGAAATTAACATGGAATCAAAGTTAATCCAAATTGAAATCGAAATTGAATCAATTTAAACGGAAGTGGAAATTGAATTGATTTGAATTGAGAAGATTTAGAAATTGGATCAGTTTGACTTTTAAACTATTTTCAAATGAATTATTTAATATAAAACAATTTAAAAGCTATCTTCTCAAATATATAAATTATTTTGGATTTCCAAATTATTTTGCTATATAAACCATTTTAATGTGCAAACTATTTTATATTAAACCATTTTAACCAATTAAAATATTTTTAACTATTTTAACAATTTACACTATTTTTAACTATTTTAATTATTATTTTTTTGCAAGGCAAGCCGGTTTTATAGTGGACCGTCCACTTTTATTACGAACGTAATAAAGTTGAAGTACAGGAGTAAGGTAAAGGTACCTTAACTACCAAGGAAAAAAGAAAATACAGCACAGGTATGTGACAGAGATGCCACAGTAACTACATAAATCACTAAGACTAAGCTTCCTCCGAAGAGGAAGAAACAACATCATCCACTGACATCCGGGAAGAATCACATGGTTCAGAGCCACAAATACCAGCAAATGGGTGGAACCGAATAGCGAGACAAGGATCATAACCCAAAGAATCAGAAGAGTATATGAAGGAACGATCCCAAGTAGTATCAGCTAGCATGACGGCATTCTTACAAGCAAAATAACCATCCAAATCAAGAACTAAGGAATCACCAGACGGTTTGTAAAATAGGCATCTAAGATCTAGATGATCATCGGAGACAAATCTGAAGAAAGAATCGGCCATCGGGTTAAATCTCATGTCAGAGATCAGATCAATCCAACACCTCTCGGACGCATCCCACACCACAGGCAACTGCTGGAGATCAGAAGCTAGATCAGCTAAGGGAATATTAGGAGTAACACATGGGACAACAGGAAGCGAAGGGGAGGCAGGCATAGGTACAAGAATAGAATCATAAGGAGGGCCCATTGCAGACGGAGGAGCAGCAGGAGAGGGGGCAAGTTGAGAGGAAAAAACCTTAGGCAACCAGATCCTAGACGGGGGGCGAGGCAGAGGTATCTTCGGAGCAGCCGCGGAAGCAGCTGAATGATGGCAGGAAATAGTAGGATGACCAAAGGAGTGGCAGGTGGAGCAAATATCAGGAACCCAACCATAACGAA
The DNA here is from genome assembly GCA_030765085.1 of Allium cepa. Classification (NCBI taxonomy): domain Eukaryota; kingdom Viridiplantae; phylum Streptophyta; class Magnoliopsida; order Asparagales; family Amaryllidaceae; genus Allium; species Allium cepa. The sequence goes on along the minus strand of CM060944.1, from coordinate 380,686,397 downwards.
CTCGGACGACTTCCACATGCCCAACAGCCAGCTGAACAGGAATAGAATCAGGGAGAGGCTTAGAGGGAGTTATCTCAATAAGAGCCTTGGCAAACATCAATTTATCGCGTGCTACCGTATTTGCATCAAAACACTTCAGTTTACCAACATTACAGGCCAGCCAATTCAACCCAATCAGAGGCTGTAAAGCAGACGGGATATGCGAGAAAAAAACCCAGACAGGGATAGAGAGTACCTGTTCACGCGCATTAGCGACTGTGGGAGACCAAGGAGTAATAATGAAAGGCCTACCATCGAAAAAGGTAGGCTCCGCCTCAAGAACAATCCGACGTTCTTCAGAAGAAGAAAACTTGAGATAGTACATCGAATCTATCAGCTTAACTTGTAAATTGCAACTGAGTTTCCAATCCCTTCTACAAACAGAGGACGCATCACGAAGGCGGTGAGTCGGTTCCAAGAAGAAGCCAACTAAATAATCTGACCAAAAATCCACACCGGCCCGCATAACTATAGGTGGAGGAATCTTCACACCATCCTCCTCAACGATGTCAAAATCAATAGGTGTATAATCACCCGCATTACGTGGCAAAGATTTGAAAAGCGAAGACCAAGTCTTCGGTCGAGCCAGAAGCGGGGAAGTAACTCCAGGTTGAACAGGATGCGTTGGAATACTAGGAACTTTTTCATTAACAACTGGTTCATTATTCACTGCGGCATTACCACAAGCACCAGGAGTGCTTTGAGAATAACAGGGGATGACAGCAGGCTCTAAAAGTTTCTCAAGACCAGACGTACATACAGTACGCTGGTCATTGAACACAGCGTTCGTACCAATCTTATTCACCAAACAAGGAGTATCCACAGGTGGAGGCAAGAGACTGCCGAAACCACGGGGAAGAGTAGACTCACCAGATAACGTAATTGTTTCCTGAGCCTGACCACAGATCGCATTCGAGTTGGAAAGGGGATTGATAATCTCGACACAGGAATTCGCGACTACAGGAGAAGCACCGCCAGAAATTATGTTCACAGTCATTCCAGGGCTAATGGCGCTCACATCCAATGCCCTCAAACGAGGCCTAGCTACTGCCACATCCAAAGGAGGAAATCAGAGATCGAGAGGATCCCAGGAGACTCAACCAGAGCTCATTGCGTTGAACACGCGTCCAGATCTCGTAGACGACGACGTGAAGGGGAGCGAAACAAGGGGGAGACGAGGAGAATGGGGCATAGGAGAAGGGGAGGAAGCGGAAGGAGAACGGGGCAGGGGAGGAAATCATGGAAGAGATGGTGAAGACGCAAACAGCGAAGGGAACGGAATCGCCATGAATTTTTGCAATTGAGTGAGGAAATCAAACTGGTCAAGAGTGGAATTTTTATATTTAAATCATGGACTTAAATACGAATTAATTTAAAATTAAGTTATAACCTAACTGAAATTCGAAACAATTTTGGAAATGAAATCGTGATATTAAGGCGAAAATGATTTTGAACTGAAATAGTATATTTTAAGTTAATATGATGATTTCAAAATGGATTTTATTGTGAAGCGGATATGATATTTCGATTCAAGTGTGAACTGTTTTCGAAATGTAAAATTACCAACCGGTGTGAAAAATGACGTATGGTTGTTAAAGAGACCAGGGCCGGATATGAGCATACTCTCTGTCGATACCGGAACCACTTTAACAACTGTGTATGTGGAGGAGACTCCAAAACGAAGAGAATGGATTTAGCGACGATTGCTGGATTTGAAGAAAGAGAACGATGATGGATAGACCCCAACACTTGTGTCAATTTGAAATGACTAAAACAGGACGGCTTGACAGGGCCAAGGTGGCTGCTACCCCAAGCGGATGCATTTCTTCATTTGAATATACTATTTTGATTGTTATTGCTGATCACTGTCCGAATTATGAGAGTGTTGGACACGATGGGCTGTCATAGCTATGATGTGTCACCACCAGCCCTACGACCCGAACTGGTAGTATCCTACCTTGGGCATTGCCTAACGTGCCTTGTCATACTTTTATCCCTATACGAGACCATATGACTTTGGTTTAGTGTTGTGGTATCATGGCGCATCCCTGACTACCGACGTTCTACTGGTGGTGTCAAATGCAAACTGTATGCCAATGCTTAAATACGCGTTAAGGGGGATCAATGTAAAGCCTTAACGCTAAGAAAAATATTTATTTTATTGATTAGACGTTATATATACGTAGAATATTCTACTGCATATAAATATTTTGATGGACCCTTAAGAGATGGAAAATCCCGCAACATGTCTTGAGTTATTGCACGCACATTATACACTAGATAGGAGATGTGAAATCACTTAAACATCTCTGACGCCACAACACTCATGTTATATGCGATATCGATTTGAATCACATAAGAATATTTTAATCCTGACTCGTGTGTTTTGTCTTTTCGTTATGCTCAAGTTAGTCATTAGTTTTTCATCTTATTGAAGAATTTCTTTGGAGGACGAAGACGAAGATTTGGTATATTATTACTATTAGTATTCCTACGTCATGTTATCTACTGTATTCTTGTATTTACCCCTGATGTATATATAACTTTGATAATTATTGTATAAATTATAATCAAATGTATAGCAAACAACTTCATGAACTGTTTATTTGATTATTATATTTTATCGTTCCGGTGCAAGATTCTGTGTTTTGTCTTTTCTTATTTTTCCTATTTAACCCCAATGATAATCTATGTTCTGGATTGTTTAAGTTGGGCATGTTGGATTATTTTCAATTTAAACCTTTCGAAATGTGGGTCGTCACATGTGGTATCAGAGCTTTGGTTTAGCGATAACCTTATCTTTGTGGGGTTTGACTCGTTAGAGATAGGGTTATTAGTACCCTAAAATGAGTTTGAGTGTATATATATGAGCGTGTATTTGTTAGTGAATATAAAAATTGTTTTATATTGTGCTGGTTGATTTGTTGAGCGGTTTGTGGATTCTGGTCAATACGAGTAATTAACGTTATTGATAGGTATCTCTAAACACTTGAACAGAACAATTTTACATAGTATTGTTTTGAAATTAAGTAAATAAATTAATTTTACCCTGATTATATTTTATATATAAAGGAATAATTTTCAGAAATTATTATGGTATATATAATGTGTTTGGTTGTTAAGAATGATAATAGTGATTATTATCATTAATTGGTTGTTGCGCCTTAATAACAGTTGTTTATTATAAGATAAACAATGATAAAACAACTATGAAATGTTCTAAAGATAGTGAAATTTTGTAAGTATAATTTATAAACATGACTTATAAATTAAAATGGATTTAAATTAAGAAGTTTGAATCTAAGACCCGAAAATTTTGAAAATGGTTTTCAAAGTTTTGAAAAATATAGTGATATTAGTTAAAAAGTATTTATGAAAACATTTTTAAATGGGATTTTAAAAGGAATGAATTTAGTACTCCCCTCTTTTGTCGTTCGAAAATAATTTCGACGATGACTACGTTGCATCGTCAACGTTCATTTTTGAGTCTCAAAGTGGGGGAGACTTTTGAGGATCTTTGCTACGAAATTGTTTTGATAAACGGGTTTTGCTTTAACCTATAAAAGTATGATTTGATATATAAAAGATATAAGTATACATACTTATTTCAAATGATTTGAAATGAACCCAGTATTTAAAACTTTTAAGTTCAGTTAATTAATAATCTTCAAATTATTTTAATGAAATGAAATATTTGAATAACCGGAGCTTATATAATTAGAGAATTAAGAAATTTAAGCTAATTGTTTTGAGAAACTTTAGAGTTGAAGTTTGCAACTCTTAAATTGAAAGTAAAGGAAATTTAAACAAGTTAAAATAGTGAGCATTCTAATTAATTACAATGAATACGGTTAATTTGTATAATACCAAAATTGCATTCTAATAACATATAATAAGACTTACAAAAATGTTAAAAGTTAAAATGATGATTTGGATATGTAATGGGATATTATACAAGTAAACAAAACTTAAAAGTAATTAAAATGTATATAAATGGAAATTTAGTTGTAATAATAAATGTATATATACTTAAGTATATTATGAAATGATGAATGACTAAATGGAATAAGTAAGTGGAACATAAGAAAGTAGACAAATGAATTAAATAGTATCTTTGTAAATTGGTTGTAGAATTAAATAGAAATTTGCAAAGAAATTTTGAAATTGAATTTGTAACTCTTGAGTTAATTAGAAACTTAGATAAAGTCATATGTAAGAAGTTGGACTTTTATAGAATAATTATAAACTAAATTGATGATTGATAAAATGTTTCAAAAATAAATTTATTATCAAATGAAATTATGAAATGAATGTGAATGAAAAGAATTTGGTGTAACTAAGAATCAATTGGAATAAATGCGTAAGCTGTACGTATATTATTTTATTCGTATAACGATATGATCCAGATTCGAACATAGAATTGCGGGATAATTTATATCGATCCGAGTTAGGATTTTTTACTCGATTCTTGACTGCGAATCTTGGATATGGATTTTTGATTTGATCCTGCTATTCTCTAGTATATGGCTATGCTAGGAGAATAGCGGTTTCTGATCGAGGAACCAAATATGCGTCCGCACTAGAGAGTCGTGAGGATGATACTAGTTCGGATGTGAAATTGTGTGGTTGAATAAGCAATCAGATTTGATATTGCATACAGATGATATATGTGCATCTGCGGGCTTAAGTAAAGCAAATAGTGGAAATTGAAAATGAAAAATATAATATGATTTTACATTATACGATTGGATATCATTGGTAAATAAGATGCAGGTATTTAAAATCAAGAAAAATTTGGATGGCCCGACAAAAAGGTACATGTTTATTTTGTCATTTGATTTCATGGTTTTATGATTGAGCCACTTGGCTTTTGTTTTCTTTTGTTGGTTTGGGGCCCATTGTAGCGTTTTCTAGTTGTTCGGATCGAGCCGCGCAAAGGAGACTTTGCCGAAATTTTCCGTAAATCCGGTTGTTAGAAATTTTTTGAAGTTTTAAAATTTTTATAACTTGTTTGGACAGCTAACTTGCATTTTCCATAAGCTAATCGGAGTAGCATAGTAGAAAATGTATTAAACGTAGTAAAAGTTTTCTAATGGATTTTTTGTTTTACAAGTTAATTATTTTTTTAAACTAAATGTTAAATTCTTTAAATAACGCCTTTTCGGGGACGAAATTTTTTGACTGGGGGAGATTGTAACGACCCGTATTTTTGACTATTTAAAATTATTAAATTTGATAAAATTATTGTATAAAAATGGTTAAAAATAAAAATTCAATGATTTTGACTGTAAGTTATTGATATCGACTTGAATAAAATTTTGAAATAAACTAATTTTGAAGATTTAAGTAATAATAAGTATTGAAAGGTAATGCTATGTATCGAATGTATTTACAATCAATAGTTGGATTAAATAATAAATGTTGAATTCATTAGATGTAAATAAATTAAATGATTGATAAGTAAAATTCATTTAAAATCTAATATTGAAATTTATTGATTGATTGGAAAACTAAACTGTTTAAAATTTAATATTGAAAATTATTTGAATAATGAAATTCTGAATTCAGTATGATTGAAAACGATATCGAAAGTTGGTAAAAATTTTATTTAAATAACAATGAAGAATGTTAACATTTAAAAATTGGATTTAAAAGTAAATTATTAGAAATTGAAAATTTTATATTATAATCGAGACGTTAAAATAGCGATCCAAGGCATAGTCTTGGATTTCGACGAAACCAGTTCCATTGGATCTAGAGTAGTGCGTTATTATCGGATTTCAAATTTCGTAACGTTTGGAGTTATCGTTTGGTCGTAGGTAATAGAAACGCGTTGAATTTAATATCGAAAATTTAATATTATAATTGTGTCCAAAAAGCTATCTTCTCCAAGCGATTGAATTGGGACTCGAAACTTGTTCCATTGCGTTTGGAATAGGGGTAAAACATTATAAATGCCTGGCGCTAAGTTTCGTTTGGAGTTTAAAGAAATTTTCGGATGAATATTGTTTTAGGACGTTGCTTGTAAATAGAGGACCATACCCTTCATGTTGAGACAACCCTAGGGTTTCCTTAGACAGCCACCACCTAGTAAACCAACGACCAACAAATCACCTTCTTTCTCACATCGATCTCTTCCAATCTGTCCACAATTAGCTAAAGGTTCCAACTACAAAGTTGTAGAGGCCAGCAAGATCTACGAGATCAACGGTCGAGATCAAGTAGGGAGGTCCACGACAGCTGCAAATTAGTGATGAAGGTCGTGCATTTGTTTGTGATTTTCGAGAAGCATAGTGGGTTGAGCTTCACAAGGCTGGGTCGGTGGTGCACGGCGTGGAGGCGCACGTATCGGTGGTCCCTGATCGTCAAATAGGCAAGCGATGGGTGAAGTGGTCGTTCGTATGGAGTGTGTGCATGTGGGTTTCTTGGCCTAGGAGTGGGAATAAGGAATAACGCTTGCAGTAGTGATTTGTTCTGAGAGATCATGCGACCAGATTTGATTAGGTATATAAAAAAAATTGTAAAAAAATTTATACATAAAATCGTGTAATCTTCTAAATGCTGTAACTTATTCATACGAGGTCAAAATTTGACAAAATAAGTGGCGATGGAATCGTGGTGACGAGCACTACATTCTGGAACTTATTTGAAGTTGATTAGAGCTAGTTAAAACTTTAGATTAAATCAAACGTCGTTTGATTTGATTTTAAATTGAGAACTCAAGATGAGTGTTTTGTAACGCTTACACGTACTAGAATATTTTTCTGCTAGTTAAATTCATAATTGTGAAGCGATGTAAATTTACTAAATGTTGTTTGCTAAATTTAATTGTCATCTAAATTGTCATTGAATTAACTGTTAAAAAATAAAATTGACAGTTAAATTTGAAATACGAATTTAATTGCCAATGAAACACCCAATTTTAATAACTATGAAACTGTTGTGAATTATATTGACTGTTTGGATCATTGATTACGATGGATGCTATTGGTTGATATTTTGGATAATTTAGATGTTTATTTATTCTGATATATCCCATTATCACCCTTATATTATTTACAGTATATAAACTCTAAATTGAATTATTTTGAATAAATTAAGAAATAAGTTGAAATGATATATACCTATGACACCGCGATTTGGATTCAAATGACATATATCCATCCCGAAAATAAATGGAAATAACTGATCACTTGGCCATTGGATAGAAAATATTATACGGACACTAGATTGGTTAAATTAAATGATTTTGAAATTTTAGGCTTGAAATTATTTAAATGATTTGTTTTAAAGGAATAAAAATCGAATTTATGGAAATCGAATTAATTTCGAACTTGAGCTCGAAATGTTAAAATTTTTAATTTGGTAATCGAAATTGTTTAAATAACCGAAGTTGAGATTTTGAAGTTATCATCAAGATATGATTTGAATGTCGAAAATTAATTTGTTTTAAAAGGATTGGAAATTTTATGCAAACTTTGAATATTGCTATACAAAAGTGATATAGATGATGTTTCAAAATTTGAGCTCGAAATTGAATTATATTTGAAGATTTAGATTTTAAATTGGATATTGAAGGTAAATTGGATTAAGTATTTTGAATCGATATTTTGAAAATCGAACTCGGGATTGATATAAGTCGAAATGGTTTAAAATTTGGGAATTGAGTTGAAATTAATTTGGGAATTGGAATTAATTTGGAATTGAAATTAATTTGAAATCGAAGTTAATCCGTATTGAAATCGGAATTGAATCAATTTAAATGGAAGTGCAATTTGAATTGAGAAGACTTGGAAATTGGATCAATTTGACTTTTAAACTATTTTCAAATGAATTATTTAATATAAAACTATTTAAAGATATCTTCTTAAATATACAAATTATTTTGGATTTCCAAATTATTTTGCTATATAAACCATTTTAATGCGTCAACTATTTATATTAAATTATTTTAACCATTTAAACTATTTCTAACTATTTTAACTATTTACACTATTTTTTAACTATTTTAATTATTTAAACTATTCAAAATATTTTTCAAAAAAAATTCAAACTGGTCAAGCGTGGAATTGTTATATTTAAATCATGGATTTAAATACGAATTGGGCTAAAATGAAGTTATAACCTAAACTGAAATTCGAAACAATTTTGGGAACGAAATCGTGATTGAAAGTGACTACTTGTAGCTAGTTATCACTTAGGATCGTGTAATATGGAATGTATTATAATCTAAATGCGGAAACATATAATAATAGTAAAGTAAATAAGAATAAGCACAACAGGAGTTTTTATACCGGTTCGAACTTCCCGTTCCACGTCCAGTCCTAGACTTCCCTCTGGAATTTCTCACAATAACCCCTCACTTAACCCGGAGGAATAGGTATACAACATTCGAGCAGCCGATCAGGATTTTTCCCCTCTAACAACTGAAAGAGGACTTTACCCGCCTGAACAACCGAACAGGACTTCCACAGTTTAAATAAAATTGCTTTGACACTTTGTGTTCTTGATAACACTGATTTTTCTTTGATAGTACAACCTTCCTATAATCTTTTCCTCAAGTATATATGTGTGTGTAAAGATTTAGAAAGGAGAATATTGCTTTGAATCGAAAAATAAATTAATTGATTCAGAGATTCAGCCAATATATGTAAGTTGTGATTGCTCCTCAGAATGTAGAGATAGTAGAGAGTATGATCAGAAAATAAAATGAAATTCGGTGATTTGTGAAGTGAATCTTATGTGTTTATATAGTAGATAAACAACTGCAACCATTCACGAAGAGTTCTGATCAAAGTAAGCATCCATACCTCTTCAATTTAGATCGTATCGCTTGGCAAATGAAAGTGTCTATTCAGAAAAATAGCTGTTGGAAAAAATTCAGTGGACTGACCCAAAACGACCAGTCAACTGAATGTTCAAAGTTGGTGCAAAACAGGGAGTTTCTGTGCAACTGGACAGATTCAGTCGCCTGGCCGTATTTGGTCAGTCGACCCAGTCGACTGACCTGACAGTCAGTGCATAGTTCATATATATGTTACAGAGTTTAAGGCTTAAAACAACTTTGGTTTGAACGAGCTACTTGAGGATAGATTTTAACAATTCTAAGACTAAAAACTTCGACAAATAAACATACTATACACAGCTTTTAGCCTTTTCTCCTTTGTAGTTTTAATAGCATATTTCTTTCTCTTTTTGTCGCTTGCTTATATTGTCTCATTCACTGATTTGTTTAAGCTCTTTGTCATGAATCAAAACTTATGATTCAACATTCTTCCACTTTTTGATTGATGACAACCTATTACAGATGGCACTATATTTTGAGAAATATATAACGGGAGTTATATACATCCCCCCTGAATATCTGGCGACATATTTGATCCCTGCAAGAAATGGTTAGTCATACAAATTTCTTCCCCTTTGTGATCGGCAAAAAGGAAATAACAATAATTCCATCATTTAATTAACTAAAATTGCAATCATAGAAAAAAATGTTTAAAATGTTACTTATACAAACCCATAGAATTAACATGTTTGGAATAAATATATGACTTAGTACTACCAAGTAACAACAATATCAATCAGAGTTAGACTCTCTTTCTTCTTCTTCCACTTGCATTGGACCTTTTCCTTTGGAGGAACTTCCCACAAACTATCTGCCACCCTCATTGCCGCTTGTGTTGGAACTTGTGTGTTCTTCTGATGTTGACCAAGTAAAGCGAGGAGCTGGACGTTTGCCCGGATCATGGTGTGAAGTTTTGCATAGTGGTGGAAGACGAACAAGATATCGCATCCCATAAAATCCTGAAGAAGCTTTTAATTTTGTCAAATTTTTTGTCAATTTTCTTATCAAGATTTTTGATGTGAGAATCCAAAATGACTTGATTTCGTACAGTTAGATCAATGGATTCCCGAGTGCTTTGGGAAGGAGTTGGTGTTCTAATGTCATCTCTTGATTGTTGTTGCTGTGGAGTAGTAGTTTCTTGACAAGGTCGAGATTGCCAGTCTTGAAAAGACATGATAGATAGAGGTCTAAGAGGCAATTTCATAAGACTTATTGTGCGGCTATTTAGAGTTTTGGGAATGGAAGTATCGGATTCCGGAATAGGAACCTGGAGGTTCATAAGTAGCCGCATAATATATTCTCCATAATAAATGATGTTCATACGACCTTGGTTACATGACAAGAAATCATTTAGAATAAATTTAGGCCAATTTATTTGAACTTCTCCCCAAATAGCATACAATGCCCTAAAGTTGTTTGAATATACAGGCTCATAAGAGCCAGTGCGGGGAAGAACTGTGTGCATTAAAGCTCGATGCATAATTCTAGCTGTAGGTCATAAGCCGATAGACTTAAGTTCGGTCATGTCATCTTCTGAGAACCGATGAATTACTTCATCTCGTTCCCCTATAGGTACATTTAATTCTTCCAAAGGAATACCATCAGTTGGAGTATGAAGAATATGACCAATTCTATCTCAAGAAAGAAATACTTGTCGACCGTAGACTAAACCCAAACACAATTATCACGATTACGTGGGTTTTGATGGAATAAATTCAAAATTGCATAAAAAAGTTACCAAGGTGTGATTTATCTTGATATTATTCTGATTGTGATCTAGAGGAGACTCTAGATGGCTTCTCCTTGCTAGCTCTTGAATCCTATATGAAGCAAAATCGGGAAACACAACAAAAGAACCTTCAAGGAATCGTGCTTCTTTCATTTTATTCCACCTTTGGACTGTTGTAGCATCATAGAGCCATTGAGCTATTTGAGTGTCAATTGGCTCAGAGGAGGAGGTAGAGGCATGTCTAGATCTCTTGGGTTGACATGGAGCCATTGGAATTAATAATGTATTGAAGGAATTTAAAAAATTATGGGAGCTAGGGTTTTAGAATTCTGAAGTGAGAAGGTAAAAGTAAAAAGTGAAAGAGGAGAAAGAGGGTTGGAGGGTTAAAAAGGTAGGTAAAATGGTGTAAAGGAGGCTTAGATTGCCATTCAGTCGACTGGTCGAATATGGTCAAGCGACTGAACCAGTATCTCGAAACTCTCTGTTTCAGATTTAGTCGACTGGCCATATTATTTCAATCGACTGAATATGGAATGAATGCTTTTTTTTTATGATTCCGTCAACTAGCTATTTTCTTTTAGTGGACTGAATATGGTATGAAAACACTCTGTATTCAGATTCAGTCGACTGGTCGAAAATTTCAGTCGACTTAATTATCTTCTTTGCAGCATTTACAGTATATTTTTGCATAAAAATAATATTCAATACATTTTAAAATAATGCATACAAAGTAGGAATGAAAATAATTAAAAAACAGACAAATAATTATTTATAAGAAGGAGTGGATGGAGATTTCGAGTTGTTCGGTTCATACTTCGTCTTTTCTTTATATGGTTTCAATGGTGACCAACGGTTTCCATGCTCCCATGAATTCGAAGAGACAGGTGGAGCTTGTGGCGACCGATCCCATGGATTCCGAGAAGAAGATGGTGTAGGTTGATGAACCACAGATGAAGATGACCTGTAGAATTTCCATCCAATCTGCTCTAGAAAACTTAGGCGTCTTGAATTCATTTTCTGTTCATAGTACATCTCGCGTTGAATCGCTATAGATTCCCTCTGGTAATGATGTAAATCATCAATTTTTTGTTTGGTTTGAGGAGAACGAAAGAACAGAAAATGTCTCGCCTTCTTTTTCTCTGGAGTATGGCCTGTGTGATAGGTTGAAGGTCTGGCTGGTTCATGAGTAGGTGTAGGTGTAGGCAGGCTTGACGAGCCAGATTAAGGTGTCGAAAAATCGACAGAAGAGTAAGCAGAACCATTTGATGAATCTTGTGAAGACATTTTGGTAGAGAAAAAATAAAATATGTTTGAGAGAAAATTTGATGGAAGATTAAAGTGCATAAGTCTGAGATATATATAGGAAAATAAGTAGTTAGAAGTTGATGGATTTACGTAGAATTTGAAAATAAGTTAGAGGATGAAAACAGAGCATAGATTTTGTGGTCAAGAATTGTTTCATAAAACATAAAAAAAATAAGGAGAAAATTGTAGTAGAGGTGGTTGTGAAATAGTAAATAGTCAAATGTTAGAGACATAGGCTTATTAAACTCGAGGTACTGAGTTCAAGTATCAAAAAAAAATTTAGTATTTTATTAAAAAAATTAGAAACTTTATAATTCTTTTAAAGAAATTATACCTAGTTCTCTTCTTAATTTTATAAAACAATTTTCATTGAGTGGTTTAGTGAAAATATCAGCTAACTGATTTTCAAAATTTACAAATTCTAAATTTATTATATCCTTTTCAATATTATCACGAAGAAAATGATGACAAATGTCAATATGTTTAGCTCGTGAGTGATTGACAGGATTTTTTAGATAAATTTTTTGCACTAGTGTTATCACAATATGTTATAAATTTATTTAATTTTATATCAAAATCTTGTAATGTTTATATGGAGTATGTTTTTTTATAAACTCGATAAGCTTTGCTTCTTTCCAAATATCCTATGAATATTCCTTCACCCAATTTTGGATCAAATTTGCCAAGCTGATCTTTAGTGTTAAATATAAAACATTTTGAACCAAAAACTTTGAAATATGATATATTTGGTTTTCTACCATTTAAAAGTTCTTATGGAGTATGTTTTGTTAATGATCTAATAGAAACACGATTCAAAAAATAGCATGCAGCTGCAACAGCTTCTGCCCAGAAATGCTTAGGTAAAGTGCTTCCATTTAATAAAGTTCATGCACATTCTTGTAATGTTCTATTTTTCCTTTCTACAAATCCATTTTATTGTGGTGTTCTAGGAAAGGAGAAACTATGATTAACTCCTTTCTTGTTACAAAAATGTTCGAAAGCTTCATTTTCAAATTCATCTCCATGATCACTTCTAATATTTTTAACTTCTAAATTCTTTATATTTTGAATTCTTTTTACAAAAAATTTAAAATTCTCAAAAGTATCACTTTTATGTTTAATAAAAATAGTCCATGTATATCTTGAAAAATCATCTACAATTACGAACACATATCCATTGTGATTAATAGATTGAACTTGAGTAGGTCCGAAAAGGTCCATATATAGTAGTTCAAGTGGTTGTGTTGTAGATATGATTTTCTTAGATTAAGGAAGATTTTGTTAATTTTCCTAACTGACATGCATCACAAATATTATCAATTTTTGAATTTCATATTAGGTAGTCCTTTAACAAGTTTATTTTTAGCTATTTTATTAATAGTATTAATATTAATATGATAAAATCTTTTATGCCATAGCCAAGACTCATTCTCTGTAGCTACTAAACAAATATTTGTGTTATAATTTATATTCACACTTAAAATATAAATATTTCTATCTCTTATACCTTCAAAGATTAAATTTTGATTTTTATCAAAAATATTACATTTATTTTCTGAAAAAGATATATTAAAACATTTATCACATAATTGACTTATGCTTAATAAATTATGTATTAAGTTTTTAACTAATAAAACATCAGTAATGAGAGTGAGTTAGAGAAACCGTTATTGCTCACATTGCCTTTGACGATGTCATAACCTTTTGAATTATCTCCAAAAGTGATTGATCCTCCATTTAAGTAGACTATGTTTGTTAACATGTCTTTATTACTAGTCATGCGTTTCAAGCGATCATTGTCTAGAATCCATTTTCCTCTCTTTTTAAGTGGTACCTGCAAAAAAATAAAGATTAAGATGGTACCCACTTTTCTTTTTAGGGTCCTAAGTGTTAGGTCTTAGGAAACCAAACCCAAGAAGGTTCAGAATTCCTTTTATAAATGTAATTCTCATATTTATGAACAGTTTCCATAAGTGTTTTGATATGCTTATTCCTAATCAAATTATTATTTGTTTTAGGAATCCATATATTAATAGTTTTAAAATCTTTAGAAACTGTTTTCTTTAAATCTTTCCTAATTTTGTTTTTAGATTTATTCTTAAACTTTTCAGATTTCTTTGGATTTTCAGTTTTCTTATATCCTAATCCCATTTTGTTTGAAGTAGACTGAGAATTTTCTATTATTTTAGAAATATTTTCTCGTGCTTTATTAAAATTAGAGATATTTTTATTAATATCTTCTAGCTTAGTTTTAAGACTAGATTTTTCAAACTATAATACTTTAGTGTTAGATTTAAATTATTAATTTCAACTGATAAATCGTCATTTTTATTCTTCTGGATTTATAATTTCTGAGTTATCATAAAACGTTGAGATGCTAAATTAGAATTAGATTCTTGAGATTTTTCAAGTTCTTCTTCAAGAATTTTCTTTTCATCTCTAAGCATATTAATTTCTAATTCAGATCTATTTAGTTTTCCTTGTAACTCCTTATTTTGCTTTTTAGTTTGTTTTACTAATTCCACTAGTTTTGAATTAAGTTCAACTAAATCTTCAAAACTTAGATCACTTACATCATCATTTGTAGCCATGAAGCATACATTTGCTTGCTCTGTGTCACTGTCACTATCGCTTTCTGATGATGAAGAATCTGAATCATCCCATGTTACTGAAAATGCTTTCTTCTTGAATTTGTTCTTCTTGAATTTATTTTTCTGTTTCTCTAGACAATATTTCTTCATGTGACCCTTTTTATGACATTCATAACATTCCATGACAGAAGATAATGGTTTATTGCTATTATTGTTGTTGCTAGAGTTATTTTTGTAACTCCTGAGCTTGTTATTCTTTTTGAATTTCAAAAACTTTTTGAAATTTTTAGCAATGAATGCCATATCCTCTTCATCTGAGTCAGAGTCATCTTGTTCTGCTTGAAATGCTAGATTCTTTTTATCACGTGCTTGAACTTTCTTTGCCTGCAAATTTACTTCATACGACATTAGATTTCCTATTAACTCTTCTGGTTTAATAGTTGAAAGATCGTTCGCTTCTTCAATAGCTAGGACCTTTCTTTCCCATTCATCTGTTAAAGAGTTTAGGATTTTTGATACTATATCAAAATTAGGAAAAATTTCTCTAGTGCCAATAGTGAATGATATATATCTTGGAATCTATAGTACATGTCATTTATATTTTCATTTGATTTGATTTTGAAATTTTGAAACTGATTTTCAACATAGAAATTTTTGCTTTGTTTAACTTTGTAAGTTCCTTCATGAGTTACTTTTAGAGTTCTCCATATCTCATAAGCATTTGTACACATACTGACTCTATTAAACTCATTTCTATTTAATGCACAAAATAACATGTTCATAGCTTTAGCATTTAAAGTAGCTTCAGCTTTCTGTGCAGCAGTCCAAGTTGAAAAATCTTCTGTTGGAATAGTCGTTTTGAGTAATGTTCCAAGTTTCAAAACCATTAGATTGCATATTTATTCTCATTCTAGTTGACCAATAATTATAATTCATGCCATTAAATAGAGGAGGTCGTGCAGTAGATTGACCTTCAATAAAACTAGTGTTAGTGACAGTGCATGTGCTGGTGTTATTTTCCATATTAGCAAAAGGTTATCAAATAACTGTGTTATGGTTATAGGATGTCAAGCTCCATTATCAAATGAAAGTGACTACTGTGTAGATAGTTATCACTTAGGATCGTGTAATATGGAATGTGTTATAATCTAAATGCGGAAACAGATAATAATAGTAAAGTAAATAAGAATAAGCACACCAGGAGTTTTTATACTGGTTCGAACTTCCCGTTCTATGTCCAGTCCCAGACTTCCCTCTGGAATTTCTAACAATAACCCCTCACTTAACCCGGAGGAATAGGTATACAACACCTGAGCAACCGATCAGGATTTTTCCGCCTCTAACAACCGAAAGAGGACTTTACCAGCCTGAACAACCAAACAGGACTTCAACAGTTTCAATAAAATTACTTTGACACTTCGTGTTCTTGATAACACTGAGTTGTCTTCGATAATACAACCTTTCTATAATCTTTTCCTCAAGTATATATATGTGTGTAAAGATTTAGAAAGGAGAATATTTCTTTGAATCGAAGAATAAGTTAATTGATTCAGAGATTCAAGCAATATATGTAAGTTGTGATTACTTTTCAAGATGCAGAGATAGTAGACAGTAAGATCAGAAAATAAAAATAAATTCGGTGATTTGTTAAGTGAATCTTATGTGTTTATATAGTAGATAAACAGCTGCATCCATTCACGAAGAGTTCTGATCAAAGGAAGCATCCATACTTCTTCAATTTAGATCGTATTTCTTGGCAAATGGAAGTGTCTGTTCAAAAAAATAGCTGTTGGAAAAAATTTAGCCGACTTACCCAAAACGACCAGTCCACTGAATGTTCAAAGTTGGTGCAAAACAGGGAGTTTCTGTGCAACTGGGCAGATTTAGTCGACTGGCCATATTTGGTCAGTCGACTGACCTAACAGTCAATGCATAGTTCACATATATGTTACAGAGTTTAAGGCTTAAAACAACTTTGGTTTGAGTGAACTACTTGAGGATAGATTTTAACAATTCTAAGACTAAAAACTTCGACAAATAAACATACTATACTCAGTTTTGTAGCCTTGTCTCCTTTGTAGTTTTAACAACATATTCCTTTCTCTTTTTGTCGCTTGCCCATGTAGTCTCATTCACTGATTTGTTTAAGCTCTTTGTCATGAATCAAAACTTATGATTCAACAGTGATGTCAAGGAGAAAATGATTTTGAATTGATATAGTATATTTCAAATAAATATGATGATTTCGAAATTGATTTGATTGTGAAGCGAATATGAAAGTTTGATATCAAGTGTGAAATGTTTTCGAAATGTAAAAGTACCAACCGGTGTGAAAATTGACATATGGTTTTTATAAAAACCGAGGTCGGATATGGGCATACTCTCCGTCGATGCCTGAACCACTTTAACAACTTTGTACGCAGAGGAGACTACAGAACAAAGTGGTTGGATTTGGCGACGATTGCTCGATTTGAAGAAAGAGAATGATGATGGATAGACCATGCCACTTGTGCCAATTTGAAATGACTAAAACAGGATGGCTTAATAGGACCGAGGGGGCTAGCTACCCCAATTGGATGCATTTCTTCATTCGAATATACTATTTTGGTTGTTATTGATGATCACCCTCTGAGTTATAGGAGTGATGGACGCGGTGGGCGGTTATAGCTATTGTTACCCGGCTACTTGGTCGGGCTACAAAGCGATAGTTTTAGAGGCTATGGTTAAGCCCAGACGGTCTTTGAACTAAAAGAGATATGGAGGTATGAGGGTTCGTTGTAACTCGATTAGTTTGGTATGTGATTGGTTCGGCCAACTTATATGGGTCGACATGGGTGGCTCATTCAAGGAAGGATGATAATGCGTGGATCCGTTTAGATGGGTTGGCATGTATCGTTCGGTCAGGGAAGAGAAGTCAAAGTAGGTCAGCAAGTATCGTTTGGTCATGGTAAGAAAGACAAGGTGGGTCGGTCGGATGATGTTTGGCACCAGTGGGTCGGACTTAATGGTTTGGCAAGTATGGATCGGTCGTGTTGATTCGGTACTGCTGGTTTGGTCAGAGTGGCTCGGCTACCCTGGTTTGATATCAGGATTGGAAGGAATGGATCAACGCGAGCAGGAGCATAAGTGACTTCGGGTCGTGGTCTAGCATACTTCGAGTATACATAGGACGACTTACTTCGGGGTAAAGGCCAAGTTGCTTTGAGCACGATTGAGATCTGCTCCGAGTCAGCATCAAGGGAATCTAGGATTGGCATAAGTGGATCGATGGTTATGGGTTGGCCTGCCTAGGTCGGTCACCCTAACTTATCAGCTATGGGCCATGCTATCTCGGTCATGGGCCTAGACAGAGGAACCAACCTATCTTCGTCTATAAATAGAGGGGCAGGGATCTAGTTAAGGGGACCTTTGTTGAGAACTCCAGGGATACTCTGTCATTTTTTGTGCTCACTTCTTCTCTGTTCAAACTTGTATTCAAGTTGATTGTTTATGGATCGTAGCTGTACTCAAGTGATTGGAAAAGTAATAAAGATTATATTCAAAGTGGATGCAGGCAATTGCGCTGAACCACTATAAATCTGGTGTTCTCGTTTTTTGTTGTTCTTTTTGCATTAAAATGTTTTGCTTCTCTATTTAATTTACTTTCTTCATTAATCTCCCTACACAATTCCATTCAACGGTGTTAGTGACCAGTTTTGGTACCAACATTTTTGTGCTTCCACTAAGAGGTGTTCATTCTCAGGCTGTTAGGATCTACTTTATTGCTACTGGATTGAGGAAATCCCCCGAAGGAGATCCAATTTCATTATCAAAAGTTCATAGATTCTACTCAGAGTTCCTACGGACAACTCTAAGATGGCAAGCCCACGTACCAGATCTACCTCCCATAATGCCGATGCTGATGAGACCACTAGCATCCAGCAAGTAAGACCTAGCAATCGGCACACTAATGCCGATGTATAACCCACCATCATCCCAAACCAAGCAGAAGCTATCACCAGGGAAGAGTTCAATGAGCTGATGAGGGAGCTCGTGGAAAGTAGGAGACAGCTTAACGAGCAGATTCAAACAAACGCCAACTTGATGACCTAGATCACTCAGCAGCAATGTTAGAACATCGGAGGAAACCCTACTTCCTACTCATCATTCGACAGCTCCATTTCATAAGATGAACACCCCAAGCGTAGATGCCGTAGGATTGAAATGGCACTAACCGGTGCAACATAGAAATTGGTGATGACTCGCTAAGAGCAAACCAACAAAAATGGTCCGGATTCCTTAGCAGGAACTATGGCCCCTCAACTGCACCTGGGGAGTCGCCCCCAACCTGGAGTAGGAAACTTAGGATCTGGGGCACGCTTGGGAGCTGGTCAACCACCTCTCCAGGGTCGTAATAAAGCGGGTCTTCAGGATGCACACTTTGGTAATCGCCTAGCGAGGAGGCATCAGCCGGAGCAATCGTGTAGGATGGATACCAACTTGCTACCTCCCATCAAGACTCCATATTTATCAGCTATGGTCAGGCAATTGATGAAGGGGAATCAGAGCTTGACCAATGATGATTGGGGCATATCGAGGAGCCATACTCCATTTACAGATACCATCCTACAAGCTAAGTACCCCCGAAAATTCAGCATGCCTACTATTCCAGCTTATGAAGGGAAGACCGACACCCGACAACACGTAATGAGATACGAGTGGGTGATGGACTCAGTTAGGGCAAATGATGCGACCAAATGCAGATGCTCCCCAATAACCCTATCTAGAATCACTACCTGTGGTTTACCAGACTTCACCCACGATCGATCTCCAGGCTTGATGAGTTAGCAATGAAGTTTGTGGAGTAGTTTAGGATCCATGCCACTCGCTCGAAGGACATGAGGTCGTTGTTTAGTATGATCCAGACTCCGGGGGAGACACTGAAGGATTATTTGCAAACATTTCATGTTGCTGCCATTGAAGTTAGAAACCCGAATGACCATGCTATCCTTATGGCCACGATGCGAGGAGTGGATCCAAAATTAGTGTTTGGCAACTGGCTGGCAGGAAAACCACTAACTACCCTGGAAAGCTTTTATTCAAAGGCGAACCAATTCATGAGAAAGGAAGAGGCCAGGTGGTCAAGATGGAGCAGTGCGCTAGAGGAAGCGGTGCAAAGCAACATAGCGGTAAAACAATCTAGTGAAAACTCTAGTAAGATCCAAGTTAATGTTCAAATAAGCCGGAGCAGTCCAAAGGATTCGGAGGAGGAAATTCCAGATGAAAGAGGGAAGCACGAAAGTGGAAACTAAGAATCCCAACCTATAGTGATTATACGCCTCTGAATACATCTTTGGAGAATTTTATCTATCAACTTGTAATACATACCAATACCGAAAGTTGCGTCCAAAGGGTTCGACTGAGGAACAAAAGTAGACTGGGAAGTATTGTCGGTTTCACGAGACCTACGGGCACAATACTGAAGAGTGCAGACACCTCCATGATGCTATAGAAAAGCTAATTCGCCAGAAGAAGTTATAGCTATTTGTTAAGAATCCACAGGAAGGTAGATAGGGGACATCCGACCCCAATCACGGGCTAGCTTCACATCGACCTAAGGAAACCACTTAGACTGGAGGAAGGCTGGTCATCGACACGATAATCGGTGGACCTCATCCGGCAGACAAGAGTTGGCAAAAAATGGAACGCTATGCTAGTTCCTTGAAGCATGCGGGCTTCGAGTGCTGCTCGAACACAAAAGATAGGACTCCGACGAAATAGCAGTGAATAAGGACCGATGATATAGTATTCAGGAGTAGGGATGCCGGTCAGCTGGAGACACCTACCATTGACCCGATGGTTATCTAAGCTACGATCGGACCGGCGCTTGTGAGAAGAATACTAATTGATTGTGGGAGTTCTGTTAATATTATCTTCAAGAAGGCGTATGAGAAGATGGGGGCGAAGGATCTAAAACCATCTAAAGCCCGCATTCACGGCTTTAATGGTGCAGCTACTGATGTAGTGTTTTTGTTGAATTGCTTATTGAACTAGGAGAAGGTGAATGCAGGAGGGTATCGATCCTACTGTTCATTGTTTTGGATGTTGATTCCCCGTATAATGTTTTCCTAGGCCGACCAGCCCTGGCGGAGTTTAGGATAGCATTGGCCTTGTGGTATTTAACCTTGAAATTTTCAATGTATGGTGGAATTGGTGTAATGCATGGCGATCAAGTGATTAGTCATGCTTGTTATATGGCTGAGCTGAGAGAGGCACAACGAAAAGAGAAGGGAAAGGGTGTGGAAAAGCCTATCTGCATCCATGTTGTTGAAAATTAACAAATAACGTTTGAGTCTTGGCTTGGGAAACACGGTCGGATCTATAGAGGCAGAGATCCCAGGGATGATGATGAAGTACCCATGTAAGCTAAGGCGGTGCCAGTTGAACTAACGATCAACATTCCAGTCAGCCATGATGACCCATCACGGGTGCTTAAGATTGGATAATAGCTCAACCTCTCAATGATGGGGGATCTTACTGATTTCCTCCGAGCAAATCTCGATGTTTTCGCTTGGGCCCATTCTGATATGTGTAGGATTTTTCCTGCCATGACAAGTCATTAGTTGAACATTGACCCGATGTATATGCTTGTGAAACAAAAGATGAGAGGCATAGACCTGGAGAGGTCCGCTGCTCTCAAGGAGGAGGTGGATAAACTTAAAGCCAATGGGTTCATCCGTAATGCCTTCTATTCTGAATGGATATCTAATCTCATACCAGTGAGGAAGGAAAATGGGAAATAGAGGACCTGTGTGGATTACTCGAACCCGAACAAGGCATGCCCTAAGGATAGTTTTCCACTGCCCAGAATTGATTAGCTGGTCGACTCAACAGTGGGACATGAGTTATTTTCTTTTATGGATGCGTATTTGGGATACAACCAAATCCCAATGCACATTTCGAACCAGGCGCATACCAGTTTTGTCACAGAGTTGGATTGTACTGTTATGTAGTGATGCCTTTCAGGTTGAAGAATGCAGGGGCAACTTATCAACGTTTGATGAATCGAATATTTGAAGACCATATTGGTTGAACGATGGAAGTCTATGTGGATGATTTTTTAATGAAGTCATGGCAGTCAAATGACCACATTTGAGACTTAACAGAGATGTTTGATATACTCAGATTTTACGGAATAAAAATCAATCCATTGAAATGTGCTTTCGGCGATGCGTCGGGGAAGTTATTGGGTTTCACTATCAATGCGCGAGGAATCAAAGCGAGCCCAGAAAAGATTCAAGCTGTTCGAGATGTACAAGCACCCAGGACTATAAAGCAAGTACAAAGCCTGAATGGAAAAGTCGCTGCGCTGAGTCGATTTATATCCAGAGCAACCAACAAGTGTATTCCTTTCTTTGATGTGATAAGAAAAGGGAGAAGAAATTTTGAATGGATGCGGGATTGTGAGGACGCGTTCCAAGCTCTGGTGAGTCACTTGGAGAGGCCCCTTATACTGTCAAAGCCCGTAGACCATAGGGAGTTGTATGTTTACTTGACCGTCTCCCAACATGTCATCAGTGCATCTTTGATTCGTGAGGAGGACCGAATCCAAAAGCCAGTGTACTATGTTAGTAAGTGTTTAATAGGGTCAGAGAGGAATCATCCCAAGATTGAAAAGCTAGCTTACTATTTGGTGATCACATCACGCAAATCCCACCCGTATTTCCAGGCACATCTGTTTAGTATCTATATCGATCAACCTTTGCGGCAGGTGCTCCAACGACAAGAGACTACTGGAAGATTTCTCAAATGGAACATTGAGCTAAGTCAGTTTGACATCACCTACCTGCCACGAGAGCTATCTCGGAACAAGCACTGGCAGATTTCATTGTAGAGTTTACTATGTCAGACGAGCCAAGTGGAAGTGATGTGACTCCAACTGTTCGATGGAAGCTATATACCGATGGGGCATCCAACGACCATTGTTCTGGGGCTAGTTTCATTCTTGTATCTAGTGAGAACTGATCAATTTGTTATGCTTTGAAACTTAATTTCCTCGCAACGAACAACGAAACCGAGTATGAAGCGTTGATCGCTGGACTAAAGCTTACCAAAGAACTTGGAGTGAAATCGGTTGATATCTTTTATGACTCATAGTTGGTGGTGTACCAAGTTAGGGAGACTATCAGGCAAATGGACAAAGGCTTGCCCCATACCTTGCTCAGGTTCAAGAATCATTGGCGGACCTCAAATACTATGATATTTCACATATTCCACGTGAACAAAACGGGGAAGCCGATTCCTTGGCAAAGCTTGCAAATACTGGTGATGCACAGCGGATGGGATTGGTTCCCATGGAAACTTTACATGCCCTGATTATAAATGAGATGGAGGTAGATTTTGTGGTGAAGGCAGAAGGTGAAAGGGCGTCGTGGATGACCCCGTTCAAAGAATACTTGCTACATAGAACCTTGCCCGAGAGAAAGAACGAGAGATGACAAGTCGTTCGCAAGGTCTCACGGTATATAATGCAAGATGGAATGATGTATTAGAAGGGATTCTCTGTTCCATTGCTTAGGTACATCGCCACGACAAGATAAAGCAGGTTTTAAGAGAAGACCATAAAGAAGAGTGTAGCGACCATACTGGGGGGCAGACACTAGCCAAAAAGATACTCCGCTATGGATACTATTGGCCGACCATGAATCAGGACGTCGTGGACTCTGTAAGGAGATGCCACAAATGTTAGAAGTACGCAAGATCCCTAGAGCGCCACTGATGGAACTCACACAAATGGTTAGTCCATGGCCGTTTGCGATATGGGCGATCGATATAATCGGTTCCTTTCAGATTTCCAATGGCGGTGCGAAAAGCGCAATTGTCGCAGTCGATTACTTCACCAAATGGGCAGAAGCGGAGCCATTAGCTACGATCACCACCAAAAAGGTCATTAACTTTATTATGCAAAACATTATATGCCGCTTTGGTCTCTCATAGACTATCATTACTAACAATGGAACTCAATTTAAGGGTAAAGAATTCAAAGAGTTCTATCAAAAATATTGCATTGAGAAAAGGTTTGCAATAGTCCCTTGCCCTAAAGCGAATGAGCAAGTTGAAGCTGTAATATGATAATCAAGTCCATCTTGAAAAAGCATTTGGAAAAGGCTAGATGCAAGTGGGTGGATGAGCTTCCAACAACACTCTGGGCCTACAGAACCACCCACAAGTCTGCGATTGGCCACACTCCCTTTTCCTTGGCATACGGCACTGGAGCTGTTATACCTATGGAACTTGAAGTTCCTTCTCACTGAGTGACTCATTATGATCCTAGAACAAACAAAGATCTTTTACTGGAGTCGTTGGACTTTGTCGATGAGAAGTATGAAGAAGCTGATTTAATAGCGGCCACATATTGGCACCAAGTCACCCAATACTATAATAAAAAAGTTCGACCAAGAGCTTTCGATGTGGGCGACCCTGTTTTGAAGTGAGTTTTTGTGGTACCGTCACATCTGAATCCCATATGGGAAGGTCCCTACGTCATCCAAAGGAGGCTTGGGGAAGGAACCTTCAAGCTAGCCATTGTTGATGGCGTGACACTCCCTAGAGCATGGAATAGTGAGCATTTTCGCCATTATTATACTTAGTTTATTTCTTTTGCATTTTGGTAGCAGTTATTTCCAGTATATGTTTCCTTTGTCGTTCTATGTTTCCGACATGTAATAAGACAATTTTTCTTACTTTCTACAATCAATAAAGGCTTAAAGTTGTTTTTCTATTAACTATTGGTATTCCGTGTATTATAACTTCATGGCAAAATTAATTTGCATTAATGTATCTAGCACATGAATGAACACACAAAACTAAAAGTCAACCAACTACGATTCAAAAATCTCTAAGTCCCCGGAGTGCGGACTAGAGTACTCTGAGTCCCTAGAGGGTGGACTAGAGTTTAAATGATTCAAAAATTTCTAAGTCCTCAGAATGCGGACTAGAGTACTTTAAGTCCGCAGAGTGAGGTCTAGACTATAAACAATTCAAAAATCTCTAAGTCCCCAGAGTGCGGACTAGAGTACTCTGAGTCCCTAGAGTGCAGACTAGAGTGTAATGATTCAAAAATCTCTAGGTCTCTAGAGTGCGGACTAGAGTACTCTGAGT
The DNA here is from genome assembly GCA_030765085.1 of Allium cepa. NCBI lineage: Eukaryota > Viridiplantae > Streptophyta > Magnoliopsida > Asparagales > Amaryllidaceae > Allium > Allium cepa. The sequence goes on along the minus strand of CM060944.1, from coordinate 380,661,748 downwards.
CCCTAGAATGCGGACTAAAGTGTAAACAATTCAAAAATCTCTAAGTCCCCAGAGTGCGGACTAGAGTGTAAATGATTCAAAAATCTCTAAGTCCCCAGATTGTGGACTAGAGTATTTTTAGTCCCAGAGTGCGGACTATAATGCAAACGATTCAAAAATGTCCAAGTCCCCAGAGTGTGGACTAGAGTACACTGAGTCCCTAGAGTGCAGACTAGAGTATAAACGATTCAAAAATATCTATGTCCCCAGAGTGCGAATTAGAGTACTCTGAGTCCCCGAAGTGCGGAATAGAGTATAAATGATTCAAAAATATCCAAGTCCTTTGAAAGCAGACTGGAGTTTAAATGAGCCATAAGACTCCTAATTTTAATTATAGATTAAATTACAAGCTAAGCAATGAGAATCTGTGAATGCAAAGAACAAGTTTTTATTTACTTATCAAAGAATTTTTTCCTTACAACTTCTCTAAAAGTGCGGAGACCGAGTCTATCTACAACGACTACATGATTTTGACTTATTTAAGCTAAGGGAGGCATGATCGAACGACAGCTACTTCTTCGGCTTTCTTTCCTTCTTTGACTTCTCCGAAGTCTCCTCAGCTGAGCGTTTTCTCCTGGACCCCTTGCTTCCAAGCAGCGTGGTATCCGAGGAAGGAGGGGGAACTTCCAAAGGTGTGGTCCCACTAGGGAGAATGACCTTCAATGGCCTATTTAGGGGTTCGTTGAGTTCCACCACCTTAGATTCTGTCTTAACTTTGATTTTCTTTTTTTATTCCTCCTTGAGTTGCTCCTTCATACTAAGCTGAGAAGTATGCTCGGAAGCACCTATGATTTTGACATTGTCGTGTCTACATGTGAGGGATCTTCAGGTTTATCCCCATCCAGTGCCCCGATCACTTAAGCATCTGGACCAAGGGTATCTCTGGTGTGAGGAGCCTCGGCCTATTTTTCTTCCCGCTCCATGGCGACATCGCTCCTTGGAGTCGGCTCGAGACCAGAGTGACCTATATGATTTCATGAAAAGAAAATGTTAGAACACAACCGTTACTAGCCAAAAGAGATGATTTCCTGAATTCTAATAGGTGAAGCTACGTACCAGCTTCCAATTGACTTTCGGTGGTCCTCGGAGTATCACCCTTAGGGATTGGGGATAAAATGTGAATACCAAGTCCGGGCTTCTCCGGGTCATAACCAATATGATGCTCAGAAGGCCCAAGTGACAAAGTCTCGACCGGTTGAATGGGAGGAGGAACTTAAGACTCAGTGCCGAACAGGCCAGCAATATCTTCCTTACCCTTCGATGATAGGGAGTTTCTTCCAAAGAGGGCTTTTGGCACGGATAAGTCTGAAGGCTCATTTTCACGAAGCATTTCCCTCACGAGAGCCTCTTCATCGACCTCTTCAACGCCTAGCTCCACTTTCTTAATTTTTATCAAAGTATCCCATGCTTAGGCTAGTGATTCGAGATAACCATCGCCTAAGAAAGATAGGTCACGGTGCATGAGGACTCGTGCATTGTACTCGAAGATGAGCGAGTCAAAGGAACACTTAATCTCTTCTCTACCGGCTTCGGTTTCTTCCTCAATGTGGGAGTCTACCTCCGAAAGTGCCACCTTTCTGCCTTCTTTGCGAGTGACATCTTTTAGCGCTTCAATCTTGAGTAGCTCTTCATCGAGTTTTGCTTTAAAATTCCTCATGTCGATGATTTCATCGCAGTATTTATGTGATTCTTCCTATGCTGCAGTTGTTTCTTCCTTTTATTTGGAAAGTGGCTCCTCCCACTCTTTAACTTGATGGGCAGAGGCATATTTCTCATTTTGAAGAGAGTCTTTCTCCAGAGCTAAAGCGCCAATTCATTGAATTGCCATTTTTAACTCTTTTTTATGATTGGCCTCTAAGCGTCTTACCGCCTCGGCTTTCTCTATGGCATTCTTTTCGACGGTCTCAAATTGAGACTTGTATGAGAGTGGTTCCTCATCCTGGCCCTTTATAATATCTATATCGTGAATGGCTTTGAGCTTAAGGTGGTCAATTCCGTGCTGGTGTTCGATGGAGACTTCCGAGACTTTTTCTATTAAGTGTAAGAATGAGTAATGCTGGAAATACGCATCGTTATTGTAAGCAACCGTGCTCTGTTTGACGTGCCCAGGAAAAGGATGAATTGCGGGGAGAAATTTAAGTCCATCGAAACAAATCTTTTAAAACGTAGGTCTGAGCTCGGCTATTTTTTCAGTCGTGGTCGGATCATGAGCGGGAGCCGAGGGAGTCTGCCTTACCGAAGTCATGAATTTCTTATGAGGCTCGCGGGTTTGCTTGGTGCTCGAGAAGCCAAAATGTTAGTCGCGAGGGACTTCGAACTGGGAGCCTTTTTGAGCAGACTTGTCCCATTACGCGCTGGAAGATTGGGAGGATCATTTGGATATGAAGAGTGGCCGTGGGACATTTTTAGGGAAGAGGAGGATGACTCTCTTGAATGATACTCTCTATCTCCGCCTTCGTCCCTATCTCTATGTTTACCCGATCTTGAGTCTCGACCAGAATGATAGAAGACGGAGGTTCCTCGAAGACGATCGAAGCCATGTGTGCACCCCATATCACTTGTACATAAGGTTAAACGAGAACGAGTTAGTCGAAGTCACACGATGAATTGAATTCAGGTGCATGGTGGAGTGTATGTGTTTGTTTGTGTCCTAGTGTGTCCCCCCAATAGACCAGTGTTTTTTGCTTTACTCATCTTAGTTTTCCCTCCCTGATCATGAAGATGGGTACCTTAATCACTTCATACAGGTGAATTAAATCTCATAGCCCTAGGATTATTAAAGTCATTATTCAGCAAATCGTCGGGGATGGTCATGTCAGATAGTCCCTTAAGTGAGCTTTCCAATTTTTGAGAAGACGGTCCATTCTTGATAGGGGTTATCGTGACCTTTGAAGTTCCGCCGACTTTTCTTTTTTCCAGCTTATATGCTAAGCTCTTCTTTATTCGAAAGGAGGCGGTGGTTGGTCGGTGCCGGGTGCATCAGCGACTAGAATGTCGAGAATGTGGTCGAATGATGGATGTGACGTCCCCACTACTCTTGCCGTGAACTTGGACCGGGCTTGTCAGAAACAGCAGCACTTAACTTCTTGGACATATCCGAAAAGCGATTGATGTGAATATATACTTGTTTAAGCTATACTTGAAAGATGATCGACATCAGAATATTAAAACAAAATATCCCCCCACCACCGTATAGTGTGTGAACTTGTGCAACCATTCAAGCATGAGTATAAAAGAATTAAAGTTCTAAAGACTAATATAGCATGATGGAACATTAAGTTGTCATCTTTGGAGACCGTCATCGCTGATCATCACTGAAGTTTATCCTATGATCTGTAGTAGAAGTCTTGGGATCAAACATTGGCATCATATATTGTGAAGACTATTACTTTCTTTTGTTGGGTTAAATTTGCATTTACAATTGTTAAAGCTATGGAATTATTAGTCCGAATCAGGTTCTTGTGTTCATATGCTTTGGTGCTGGTCATTGTCCCTTGTTTTATGCTCGAGCGTGGGAATGCATGGTCTTGATATATGTTATGTTCAAGATAAGGTGATCTTGATTGCCTGACCGCAACACCCAATACCGATCGTCTCCCTAAAGCTAAATACCGAGCCACATTGTCTCACTCAGTAGCGACCCACTCTCCTATAGACTACCGAATGCTTCTCTAGACCTTAACAACCAATCCGCTCACTCCCTCAAAACAACCGACCCACTCATTATTTATCCCTCTCACTCTAATGACTGACCAAACCTCACTAAGCCTATACCGACCCACTCTACTAGAATCCTACTGATACATTCCTTTTCTAAAATCTTACTGACCTGCTCCACTGCGAGAATCCTACCAATCCACTCTCTTTCTCTCAGTGCTGACTCAGTTCCTCTCAGTGATACCGGCCCTTGCTCCCACTGAAGGTTTACCAACCCAGCTCTACTCTAAAATTTTGCCAACTCCACTTCCTTGCTCTCCACATCGCCGACCTCGAAGTTAAGGCTACACTACTTCCTCTACTAATCCCAAAACAAGCTCCAATCCTAAAACATGCTCCTATATCTACTTTGATTCACTCCTCTCCGCCATCTCCTACCGAACCTATGTACTCAGACTTAGAACAAGACTCTGAACTAAGAGGGATTGGTTGAATGAAAAATCCATACGAATTGTGGGTTTTCAAGCTAAGGATTTTTCAGATTCGATGGCGACTGGAGTTGCAAGGTAGAAGGTTTAGGTTTAAACGGAGGAAGGATGAGTATAATGGTAAACAAGAATTGAAGGGAAATAGGTTAGCGGGATTGTGAGAGTGGAGTAAAATGTAAGAAGAAGAAAAAGAAATGAAGGTCGGGGTTTATATATGGTGAAGGGGGATACAAATAGGCATTCTCCTATGGACCCAGTCACCCTACATCGCTGGGTTGGCAAGTAGGCAAGCCGATAGTTGCCAGATAAACCAACCTTATGGATCGATCTTTTTATGCCGATCCACCCCTTGTTTAAAAATAAAATAAATAAATAAATAAATAAAAAATAAAAATAAATATAATAATGATAAAATAAAATATGTATACATAAGAATGTATACACACATATAATGATGATTGCAGATGATAATGTGGAAAGGAGATAGATATTACGGGATAAGTGAAGAACCGTGAGTTTAAAAAACCCACTACGATTCAACCTTCGAAAGGTTGCAAATCTTTAACTTTTGTAAAGTTAAAACAGGATTTTAAGGATTTCTTTGAAACTGAACTGATACGATCAGACGACATAAAGCTTCGTCGAAAGCTAATGAAAAGCGACAGTCAGTTACCACTCGAGATGGCATAGCCTCTCAAAGCAGAAATTATTCAATGATTTAAAGCGCATCATGTTGATTCACACAACACACTTTAGAGGGAAAATTTTACCTGGCTACTTGGCTCGGCTACAAAGCGATAGTTGCAGAGGATATTGTTAGGAAATCAAGTCTACGATTTCGATGACAACAACTATACAATGGAAATCGAATATGCATATATATATATATATTCTATATACATGTACTTGCTAGAACAACATCACTAGAAAAATATAAACAAGGCTGAAAGAATGCTACAAGAGACTACAAGTCGATAGGATCAAAGAAGCAACAAGAAAGATACACAAAACAGACATGCACAGATTTCAGACGTCTGGGTGCACAAACCAGATGTCTGGAAAAATCCTCTAAAATAACAAAACAGACGGGACCAGACGTCTGGTAGATGCACTCAAACATCTGAAAATCTACTATGTACAAAAAATATATAGTATCAGATGTCTGATTTCTAACTCGGAATTTAAATTCAAATTTTAACTACCACATTTGAATAGGCGTCTTAAATTCTCTTCGCTGCAACTCTTCATCATCAACAGAAGCAACTGTAGAGCACTTGTTAATGGATGCAACTACTCAAGGAACCTCTCTACAACTATATATATAATCAAGAATCAAAGAGAATCTTCACCTTACTTACTTACGCTCTCTATTTACATATTCAAATATATATCCTTGATCTCTAGCAATCTATACTTGAATTTCACTCTTCCATATATTTAGTTCTTCACAGACAATACTCTCTAGATATATAGTGGAAGCATTTGTACTTATTAGTCAATATCCATGTTATAGAACACAAATTTGACAGAACAATTTATTGTAACCAAGCCTATTCCTCCGGGCGAAGCGAGAGTGTTTGATAGTCGAATTCCGAAGGGGAGCTTAGGGGCTGGTCGTAAGACGGGAGGTCCGAACAAGTATAAAATCCTGGTGTGCTTAATCTATAGTTACCTAGATTATTACTGCTTTAGTTGCATCATATATTTTGTCACATATACTTGCATATACAATACACGATCCACCCTATAGACTTACAATTGGTATCAAAACAAGGTTAGATCAAAATACAGTAACACGTTTTTGAATAACTATAATATGGCAAGTATTTTTCAAGAAGGTCAATCTATAGCACGACCCTCATTTTTAGCGGTTCTAACTATGCATATTGGTCAACACGTATGAGAATTTTTATGGAAGCTAATGGATTAGAAATTTGGTCAGCTACTCAAAATAAATATGAAGCACCTGACATTGCTATGAACACATGGACTGATGCACAAAAAACCGCAGCTTCTAATAATGCCAAATCTATGAATGTTCTATTTTGTTCACTAGATAAGCATGAATTTTCACGTGTCATGTTATGTAACACTGCATTTGATATTTGGCGTACCTTACAAGTTACACACGAAGGCACAAACAAAGTTAAACAAACTATGATTTTAATTTCACAAAATCAATTTTGATTATTTAAAATGAAACAAAATGAATCTATAGTAGACAAGTACTCTAGATTTTAAACCATTCAACATGACTTAATGGCTCTTGGAGTCAAATTCACAAATTTTGTCTTAGTATCTAGAGTACTCAATTCTTTAACTCCACATTGGGAAGGAAAAGTATTAGCTATCGAAGAACCTAATGATCTCTTAGCACTCATAGTTAAAGAATTAATAGAAAATTTAATGTCCTATGAAGCTAATTTGCAGGCACGGAAAGAACAAAATTCAGAAAAGAAGAATATAGCATTCCCAACAACAAATGAAGACTCCGACTTAGACGAAGAAGAAATTGAACTTATTGCCATAAACTACAACAGGTTTAAGAAGTTTAGGAAAATAACTAAATTTCAGAAAGGAGGAAAATCAAGCTCAATAAATCAAACATCAATCAAATGCTATGAATGTGACCAATTTGGACATATGAAGAAAGACTGTCCCAAGCTCAACAATGATAAAAATAAGAACAAATTTGAAAAATTCAAAAAGAAGAAAGATTTCAAAGTAACTTGGGATGACTCAGATTCTTCATCATCATCAGACAGTGATAGCGACAGTGACGATGAAAAAGGTAATGTGTGCTTTATGGCGCAAACTAATGAGGTATGTACTAGACTAAGTTATGATGAATTATTAGAACTTAGCATGGAATTAGATGATAAATTTAGACAAGTTAAAAAATTGAACAAAGAACATATAGCCAAAATAAATAGATTAGAACTTGAAGTAGGAATGTTAAAAGATGAAAAATTATTTTAGAAGAGGAACTAGAATTATCTCAAGAAAAAAATTAAAGGTTGAAAATGAGACTATTGCTATTGATTTTGATAAAACTAAATTAGAAAAGGATGACTTGTTAAAAGAAAATGTCAACTTGAAGAGTATATTGAAATATTGAAAGTTGAAAGTTGAAAATTTAGAATTAAAAGAAAAATTAGATAATTATAAATAATATTTCAAAATTGAATAAAGGAAAACAAGATTTGGAATGTCTTATCAAAACTTCAAAACCATCAGGTAATAGAAATGGAATAGGATTTAAAAATATTCCTAAACAAAGAGGGAATGATATTAAGAAATATAGTTGTATTTATAAAAAGACTAAAAGATCACCTAAGTCTAATACGAATACCAGAAATATAAAAATTTGGATTCCTAAGACAAATAATAATTTGATTAGACAAAAACATATTAATAATTTTTTAGATAATGTAGTCTATAATAAAAATTATGTTCATAAAGGTACAAAACCTTCTGGGTATGGCTACCTACTCCTCCTAACATCTAGGACCCTAACAAAGTATATGGGTACTAATTAAATCATCTTTTATTTTGCAGGCACCCAAAATAAAAAATAAGGTGAAATGGATACTTGATAGTGGATGCTCCAAGCATATGACCGAAAATTCAAAAAATTTATCAAATATAACATACATCGATGGTGGAACGGTAACTTTTGGAGATAACTCAAAAGGATATGTCGTGGGCATTGGAGAAGTCATCAACTCTGGTATTTCTAACTCTCATATTACTACAAATGTTCTGTTAGTAGAAAATATAAAACACAGGCTACTTAGTATTAGTCAATTATGCCATAAAGGTTTTCAAATCAATTTCGAAAAAGATACATGTAATATTTTCGACAATAACAAACAACTTATATTTGAAGGTTTTAGAAAAAAATATATTTATGTTTTAGACATGAATATAAATCGAAATTCAAATATGCGTTTAACCGTCAAACATGACTATCCATGCTTGTGGCATAAACTATTTTGTCATATTAATTTTGAATATATAAATAAATTAGAAAAATATGAGCTAGTCAGAGGTTTACCTAGAATAAAATAAATTATTCTCATTATATTTGTATCTACGTATATTTGTAATTATGTTTCTCAAAATTAATATTATTATTTTATAAACATATAAAATCGAAAAATAAGCAACGCCCTTCAAATTTTGGCTACTTTTAGAAAATTTGGTCATTCTAGATGTTTGAACATTGCCCTTAGATGTCTGACACACTGATATCACACAAATTTTAAACCATCGTGCATATATCATACGTCTAATATAATCTTCCAGATGTTTGAAAATTGCATCTGCATACTAAAAAATTGATGCCAGTCTATTTTAGATGTCTGAACTATGGACCAGACATCTGAATAGAGTCTCTGCGACCATATTACAAAAATTCGACCTTTTTAACGTCTAATATTTAGACCAGACGTCTGAGAAAACTATCTGTCATTTACAAATAAAAATTCGATCTAGTCCAAACGTCTGATAATACAAACAGATGTTTGAAAAATCTCTCTGACTATCAAATTTTACAACTCTATCAAATCTAGACGTCAACAACAATGAACCAGACGTCTGATTCTATTTACTGTTTTAAAACTAGGTTAAATCAGACATCTGATTTACCTTCCAGACGTCTGTAATTCAATCGACACATTTATACGCCCAGATAACGACTATTTTTTTACCTTTCTTACTTCATTTCATCCTACTTCTACAACAATCTCGATTTTTTGCCTCTCAAAAATCCTTACTCTTCCAAACTTGATCAAATTTGATGGCTCCTAAAACAATAAATACTAAAATCTCTAAGAGAAAACAAGACCAAGCAACTTCCTCAAATCCTCAAGTTTGCCCAGATGATCAAATTGAACGATGGATGAATCGAGTACCGCTTTCACTCAAGAGATATGAGGATATTCAGAAGAAGAAACTTCACACGGGTCCATTTTATAACTTACTCAAGTTTCCAATATACGATTTAGATGAAATGTGTGAGAATGCCGGTTTAGAAACTTTGATATCTTTCAATCCCAATAACATCCAAATTGATCGGTTGGCTATATTTCTCTTCTATGCTAATTTGGATAGCACAGCAGTTTGGAACACTGAAAATAAAGATAATTGGCTATGGTCTAGCATTTATGGCAACAGGATTAGGCTCACTCCAAGAATCATAAGCAGAACTCTTGGATGTTCTGACATGGGCGAAGATTTATATAATATTTCTGACATGCGTTTCAAACCAAGGGATAATATCACACATCGAATGTGGGAAGATGAAATGCCTATGTTTGCATCCAAATACCTAAGACCTAAGGCAAGACTCCTAACTCGATTGATTATCAACTCTATTATCCCTCGACTTTGTAGTCACGAGCAGATAACGGAGTTAGAACACAAGGCCCTATATGCTCTATTCAGTGGAACAAGGGTAATTGGGCTAAATTTATATTTGACGAGCTCAAACATTTTTGGACTCGATCATGCCCATCGATTATCTACCCTACATACATCATGAGACGTCTACGTGCTCACAACATCCCCTCCTATTTATCCACTTTTGAAGAAATTTCTTGAGAAAATGCTTCCACGAAATTTTTCTCACTAATGCACCTACCGGAAAATCCTACGGAGTTCATATCATTTGAAGAGTGGAAGCAACGTCGTCAAGCCAGACAAGCTGAGCCTCCACCTCAACCACACCATAAAACATCACAAGAGGTGGAACAACATCGTGAGACTACTCCTCCTGGGACGACCAAGGTTTCAGCGTTCGAAAATCGACATCCATACTTCACCCATATTCGAATGTCGTAGATTCAAACGTCGAATATGGTTCATGGGAGCTTATAACACATTAAGTACCACAACACAGCAAAAAAAACAATATATCATTGATACAACTCCATGAATACAACATTTGATACAACTGAATATCAATATCAGAGATATGATACAATAGCGGAAATAATAAAGCAGCGGAGAACAACATCTCCACTAGAGAATCCAATATTTGAATCTTCATATCCACAACTCCAAAGGCTAATCCAAAAGCTCGAACCACCATCAACCTGTAATGTAGCACCAAAATGAAGCGAGAACTCCCTATCACGCTGAAATGTAGCAAATGCGATCGCCAAATCCAAAGACTTCAAAGACTCCAAATGCTACCAAGCCAAAGGCTGAAAGTTATCAAATCTATATCTACTAGGTGATTATCTGAAAACCTGACTCTAGGTTGCCCGTGTGGAAAATTATGGGCACCCAGAGTATAGAAAGGGAACAATAAACTCCAAGTCAGTAATGGGACTGGTATGAGCAAACAAAAACAGTTATTTATACGAAAACAAAAAAAAATAAAAAATAAAAAAATCCGTAATGCTTTTTAGAAAATGAAACTACCATACGGCACACACACACAATGCAATCGCACACTTGGGGGAGATTTCTCCTTTTGATAGTCAAACATGCTTGATACGCAAAATCCTTTTGATATTATTATTAGTGCATAGTGCAGAAAACATTTGCAAGTATAATATTAATCTTAGCCAGCATACATACCATTATAGTATGCCTACTATAGTTGCCATGTTAGATGGCAGGTTCTACAACTAAAACCGTACAGGGCTTGTATTGAATGATTGGACTTCCAACAATGGCCAGACTAAGGAACTTCCTTACAAAATGTGTACGCCTCTGGAGGGATGCCCCGAGAACCTAACCGGATCTCTGCCAACACAAGGCTGGGTTACCTATGTAACTAGGTAACTACTGACACGAGTATGCCATCCTCCGGTCGTCACCACCCTTTATCCGAGAGCTATCAACACCAAAAAAATCCAACAACCACATAAGTTAAGTATCTGGGCACCATACCATGATATCACTTTTTATCCAAAAGGAAATGTACACACCCTAAGGGGCGCTACCCCCGTAACCTTGCCGCATCTTTCCTGTTTCGGCCATTTCCGGGTTGTGAGATTCGAGGAAGTCTCGTCCACAAAGCTACGCTTTTCACAAAAGCCATGCTTCGATCAACAAATGATCAGCACTCAGCATGCCACACTACCAAATTGGAAGTATATCACTGATAACCATAACCTACATAACCTCTGAGCTCGTACGTCTCAGAGAAGGGTGTTAAGCTAAGAGAATAAATTTTCCGCCACCAATAGAAATGTATTTGATAGAAATCAGCTTTACATCATAAAGTGTAATGTCAGACATACAACCATACAAGTTCGTTCCGAGTTCGAACGGAACCGAAGGCACTTCAAAGAATCCCTTGCAAATCCAGGTAATACCTAATCACATCCGGACTCCCCATCACAAAGGGTGATATAAATCTCAATACCGCGGCCAATCGGTGCAGAGACATTCGACAGGTAATCCTTTAGCTTTCGAAAATACCCAATCTTCACCACCGTCTTCAAATGCTATCCATTTCATCGTATCACTATTCGGAATGGGTTTTATGACACAAAGACCTCTCCTGGCTAAACTGAATAATGAGCGCTTATTTTAAAAAGCATGTGGATATATTGGAATCTTAGTTAAGTCACAACTTATTACCCAAAACCTTTCCTTTTGAATGGTTTAAACAATTTTCTACTTTTAATCTTTTTTAATAAAAGATTCATCTTTTAAAATCCACTTCAATTTGAAACTAAGGTTCACCAATCTTTCACAAAGATTCATTCATAACTTCCAAAACTATTTCCATTTCAAATCTTTTATACAAAAGATACACCTTTGAGATCCTCTTCGATTTGAAAACAAAGTTCACCAATTTTTAACAAAGATTCATTCATAGCTTTCAAAACAATTCCATTTCAACTTGAAACCTTTTCAACAAAAACTAGGAATTCTTTCGTTATATGAAAGCCATTACCATTTGAAAACAAATGTTTTTTATTTCGAGAAAATCCAATCAAATATACACAAGTTATAGCCTTTCAAAGTATACATTAGAAAATAAGCGAACTACCGTATTCTCGGCAAGTCCTATTTGAATTAAATTTAAATTCCCAAAATATTTTATTCAATATACTTCAAAATGGTTTAAAATCCATATATATATTGTGTAACTTGTATAACCCTTTCAAACCATAATTTCCAAAACAATTTCAAAACTTAAACAAGACATAGTATATTCAAACTAAATTTAAATTTTAAAACTTCCTTGTCAAAAGCTTTTCATATTTAACCCAATTCCATTTCCAAAACCATTTGGATTCAAAATTCAACTTTTAAACTTTTCACCATTTGAATAAAATAATATTAAATTCAAAATATCTGTGACTTAACCAATTTGTTCGTGAAATCCATATTTGTGTGTGTGGTGTAGTCTAGGGGTTTTACACACAACAATAACATATCACAACCATTATCAATTCAAGCACAATAATATCGATAAGCGGTATAATCCTATAACGCTTATCTTCATTCACAGATTCATAGATAAATACATAAATTCATCACAGATAAATAAACTACAGTTCACAGCTCAATCATATCACAGAACATCACATATCAGGGATATCAAACAATTCAAATCATTCAATACAATCAAATCATCCATAAGTAAGATCAATTAATCACCAGATTAATTTAAACAAGATTAATTACTTATGAATAAATTACTAATCCTGGTTAGTTAACATTAATTAATTACAAACCATTTGAATTAATTATCCTTAATCAATTACATAAATTAATTAATCCTTAATTAATAAATCATCCCTTAATCACTTTCATTAATTAATTAGCCTTTAATTAATTAATTATCCTCAAATTAATTTCCTTAAATAATTAATCACATAAATTAATTATCTGTTAATTAATTATTCTTTAATCACTTGATTAATCAACCTTTAATCATTAATTAATTATCCTTAATTACTTTCATTAAGCAATTATCTTTAAGTAATTAATTACCTTCAATTACTTGCATTAATTAATATTAATTAATTAATTATCCATTAATGTAATTTACACAAAGTAATCATCCCTTAATGACATTAAGTAATAATCTTTTATTAATTGCATTAAGTAATTATACTTAATAAATTTCATAAAGAAATTGCCCTTTAATTACCCATTATTAATTACTTAACTCATAACAAATTTATTAATCCTCGATTAATACTTAATTAACCTATAAATTTAGTAATTATCATTAAATTTTCAAAATAATGATCCATTAATCTTAAGATAGCCGATTTATCTTAATTAATTACATAATCATCTTTTAAATCTTATTTTAAATACCATTGAAATAAATTATCATTAACAAACCAATCCTTTAATTAATTACATTAGTTAATTAACCCTTAAGTAATTTACTACACTTAATTGTATTATCAAATTCCATTTGAAAACAATTATGAATCACATTAATTAATAACCAAATATATAATCATCAAAATAATTGACTTTAAAACATTTACCCTTAAACCTTTGATTCTTGAAACAAATTTATCCCAAAAATTAACTTAGATTTTTAGGTAAATTAACAACCATAAAAATCTTTATCTTTTTAATAACTTCTTATTTTATTTAAAATAAACCTAAGAATGGATTAATGAAATTATATATACTAAAACACTTTAATCTTGATCTTCTTGTTTTAAAACCTGATTATTACTTCATAAAACATGTTCGTATTATTGCTTTGAAATCTGGATTCTGTTTCATTTAAATTTAAAAACCTGTACATGTTTTATTTTAAAAAATTTAAAACCGGGTTATACAAATAAACAACCTGAGCCAAATTCTTGTTTTACCCGAGCCTTACTTCGAGTAATCCATATTTTTCTCTTGCTTCAAGTAAAGCCTTCGTTTTCACATGCGTTACCCCGAGCCAACCTTTCTTCCCAAATGCCTCAACATTCACCTGATACAGGTGATAATTCGTTCACGTGCACCAGCGATCGACGCTGCTTCGATCATAGCAGCCCTTACCGACAAGTCGACAACAACCTTCCCTGACCACCAGACCACCCAGTTCGGGAGAACTCAACCGAAATCAAAATTGACGAAATTAATACCTAACTGGAATCAAAACTTGAACAAAAAATCTCCTCCGTGCCAGCGATCCTGATCACCTGAGGCATTGTCACCACGTCCAAAGCGTTATCACGATTCTACGCGTCGAAACCCCATGTGCGATCGCTTCTAGATCGTCCACGACGTCACACGAACCCATTTTCCAACATCGACTTAAAACTAGGATAAAACCCTACTCTTACCAATTGCCTCCGCCACGGTGGACTAACATCCTACCTGACATATTTCCCTAACTCGACAACTCCCCAACAACCTCCGGCAGACATCCCGACCACGAGTTCACCGATGACCAGAAAAACCTCAAAACCCATTATCTGGTCAACTTCGAATTACACACACGATCTAGCATTAAAAATCTGGATTCGCTTCTTAAAATTCATAATTCTTGATGGTGATTAAGGCTATATAAATGAATCTAAGAATTATGATATTTTATTTTTAACATGCTTCCAAAGATTCACTGTCTTTTTCATTTCCCAAATAATATTCAAAACTATCATTCTTAAATACATTTTCAAATCTTAGTTTAGTTTTAAACAAATGTAAATTGTTTGAAAACTAAAACCTAACAGAGAATAGGTGAGGAGATTTTGATTTTTGATTCTTTTTTCTAACCTGTAAACACAAAAACAAGTACATTTCCTATATAACAGACAAGCACATATATGTATACACATGTCTGTATACATACAACATATTTACATATATCCAAACATTTTTCCACCGCTTTATTTCACAAACAACCAATTACAGATCAGTAGAAAGGAGTTTGCTCACCTTGATTTGAAATCAGAGAAGTAGGCTTGAGTTTTTACTCTGGAATTTTGTTTTGATGTTGATCTATAACTTGAATCTTGGTCTTGTTACATTTAAAACTACTGCTCAGTTTAAAGTTGTAGTTGTTTTGATCAGGTTGAAGTTTGTTGCTTTGTTTGATTCTCTTTGATTTTTTTTCTTTGATCTGTTTCATTTTTGATTCTAGGTTTTGCTTGTTTGATCTTGAATCTATTTTCAGATTTTGAATTTGAATTTTCTGCTTGACTTTACTACATGCTTTGGTTTCCAAATTTGAACTCAAGTTGTTTTTTGAATTTGAACTTGAATCTATTTTCATTTGCTTCAGGTTTGATTTTCAGGCTTTTGAAATTTTTTGAAGATGAGGAAAAGGTTTAACTTTGAGCTGAAAATCAGTAGCCAAACTTCTCTAATTCTTATTTACATATAATTTAAATTAAAACCATTTTGACACTTGTTAACTTATGTTCAAACTAAGCTAACACTTGTAATTTTCACGTTATTTTTCTTTTACACTTATTAAAATAAATTAATTTATGTTTATATCCTTATACAAATCATATTTATAAATTATGTTTTAAACCCTTAAGTACTTATGTTTTATATCTTAACATATGTTTATGTTTTCAAATTATTATGTTTTAAATGTTATATATATATATATATATATATATATATATATATATATATATATTTAAGTATTATGTTTATATACAAACTCTATTTATTCATATATAATTTTAAAAGAAAGAACATTAGCCTTTTTAATAATCTTATTTAAATATTTAAAATATCCTATTATATATATTTATACAACTTTTAATGAGAATGATTTAAAATTTAATTATACAAAAATAAATAATCATATATACATATATATTAGTTCCTTTGAAATATAAAGTTAATAAATCCAATTTATTTATAAAATATATACATTTTAAATTTCCAAATCAAATTCTTTGTTAAAAATATGTTTATATACATATATATAAATAACAAACACATCTCTTTATTAAATTTGGAAAAATTCAATTTAATTCACAATTTAATTCAAAATTTTATATTAATTATCAAATTAAATTTGACTCAAAACCTGGATTGTTACACCTCCTCCTCCTGCACCATTTGATTATACGTGCCAGGATGAGATTTTGGAGAATCGAAGAGAGACGAATCCAACTGAAAGTATTCGAGATCTCTCTCTTCAAAATCAACATATTATATCTCGAAATCAAAAGGTTTTGGCTAAGCCTATTGACTACTTTGAAACATCTTTTGCTACATGCATGGCCACTGTTGAAACATCACTTTCAACTGTATTATCGGTTCTAAAAGAGGTACTTCAAAGGGTTCGTGGTCCTACACCACCTTCCAAAGATTGGCCAACCCCGGTGCCTTCTCCTCTTTTGAAACATTCCAAACTTGTTGAGGAGAACGAACCTCTAGAACAAGCTCTGACATCTCCTACAAAGCAACCTAGCTCGTCCAAAAATGAAGATAAAGGAGATGATCAAGAGAAAGCTTCCCCAAAAGACTCGTAGATTTTAGGAATCCATCTTCTATACAAGTGATAAAAATCTATGAATGTACTCGATTAATATGATCAATGAAATTTCTCTTTTGGTGTGTTATTTCTATGTACATCTCGGTATTACAACGATTGGTCGATATTTAATAATTTCTAAATTTAAAAAGTTATATATCCTTTTTGATAATGCCAAAGGGGGGGAAATAATAAAGATCACAAATAAACTATGGAAAGCACATATTCAGGGGGAGATTTATAAAATTATATATAAGTACATTGTATAGTTGTCATCATCAAAAAGGGGGAGATTGTTAGGAAATCAAGTTTACGCTTTCGATGACAACAACTATACAATGGAAATCGAATATGCATATATATTTCTATATACAGGTACTTGCTAGAGCAACATCACTAGAAATACAAGAACAAGGCTCAAAGAATGCTACAAGAGACTACAAGTCAATAGGATCAAAGAAGCAACAAGAAAGATGCACAAAACAGACATGCACAGATTTCAGACGTCTGCGTGCACAAGCCAGATGTCTGGAAAAATGCTCCAGAATAACAAAACAGATAGAACCAGACGTCTGGTTGATGCACTCAGACGTCTGAAAATCTACTATGCACAAAAATATATAGTATCAGACGTATGATACAAATACCAGACGTCTGATTTCTAACTCGGAATTTAAATTCGAATTTCAACTGCCACATTTGAATAGACATCTTTGCTTCTCTTTGCTGCAACTCTTCATCGACATCAGAAGCAACTGTAGAGCACATGTTAATGGATACAACTGCTCAAGGAACCTCTCTACAACTATATATATCTTCAAGAATCAAAAAGAACCTTCACTTACTTACTTATGCTATCTACTTACATACTCTTATTCTTGACCTCTAGCAATCTATACTTGTATTTCACTCTTCCATATATTCAGTTTTTCACAGACAATACTCTCTAAATATATATTGAAAGCATTTGTACTTATTAGTTAATATCCGTGTTATAGAACACATATTTGACATGAACAATTTATTGTAACCAAGCCTATTCCTCCGGGCGAAGCGAGGGAGTTTGGTAGTCGAATTCCGAAAGGGAGCTTCGGGACTGGACTTAGGATGGGAGGTCCGAACCAGTATAAAATCCTGGTGTGCTTATTCTATAGTTACCTAGATTATTACTATTCTAGTTGCATCATATATTTTGTCACATATACTTGCATATACACTACACGATCCACCCTGTAGACTTGGTTAAGCCCAGATGGCCTTCGAATCAAAAGAGATACGGAGGTATGTAAGTTCAGTGTAACTCAATTATTTGGTATGTGAGTGGTTCGGCCTACATATATGGGTCGGCATTGGTGGCTCGGTCAAGGAAGAAAGATAATGCATGGATCGATTTAGATAGGTTAGCATGTATCGTTCGGTCATGGTACGAAACCCAAGGTGGGTCGGTCGAATGAGGTTTGGCACTTATGGGTCGGACTTAATGGTTTGGCAAGTGTGGGTCGGCCATGTTGATTGGGTACTGCTGGTTAGGTCAGAGTGTCTCGGTCTTGGTGGTTCGGCTACCCTAGTTTGATATCAAGATTGGAAAAAATGGATCAACGCGAGCAGGAACATAAGTGACTTTGGGTCATGGTCTAGCGTACTTAGAGTATACAGGGGGGATGCTCCGAGTCGACGTTCGAGGGATTCCAAGTTAGCTAAAAGGGGTTGGCGCGAACATAGGGACGACTTACTTCAGGGTAAATGCCAAGTTGCTTCGAGCACGGTTGAGATCTTCTCCGAGTTAGCATCCAAGGAATCCAGGATCGGTATAAGTGGATCAGTGGTTGTGGGTCGGCCTGTCTGGTTGGTCACCCTAACCTATCAGCTATGGGCTAAGCTATCTCGGTCATAGGCCTGGACAAAGGGACCAGCCTATCTTCGTCTATAAATAGAGGGGCAGGGATCCAGTTGAGGGGACCTTTTTTCGAGAACTCCCGGGATACTCTGCCAATTTATGTACTCACTTCTTCTCTTTCCAAACTTGTATTCAAGTTGTTTATTTACGGACTGTATATGTACTCAAGTGATTGGAAAAGCAATAAAGATTATGTTCAATGTGGACGTAGAGTTATTGCACTAGAGTGATTGAGTTGTTGCATGCACGTTATACACTGGATAGGAGATGTGAAATCCTGTAAACATCTCTGACGCCACAACACTCATGTTATATACAATATCGTTTTGACTCGCATAAGAATAGTTTAGTCTAGACTCTAGTGTTTTGTCTTTTCATTACGCTCAGGTTAATCCAGTTTTTCATCTTATTAAAGACTTCCTCTTGAGAACGAAGACAAAGATTTGGTATATTATTACTATTAATATTCCTACATCATGTTGTCTGCTGCATTCCTGTAATTACGCCTGATGTATATATAACTCTGATAAATGTTATATAAATTATAATCAAATGTATAGCAAACAACTTCATGAACTGTTTATTTAGTTATTACATTTTTTCATTCCGCTACGAAACTTTGTGTTTGTTTCTTCTTCTTTTCTTCTTTTTCTTATTTAACCCTAATGATTATCTATGTTTCGGATTATTTAAGTTGGACAAGTGATGATTATTGTCAATTTAAACATTCCGCAATGTGGGTCGTCACAATTGCAATCTTTCTGTATTGGAAAACATTTCCATATACTTATATCAACAGTATAAGCATATTCACAAATCACTTCATTTTGAACACTTAGAAAATATATTCATATACTTATATTAATGGTATAAGCATATTTAATAAAACTACCATTTGGAGACATGCCAAATAGATTTCTATAACCGTACAACTCCAGAGTTCGTACACCTCCAGATGGCTGTTATGTATAAGAAGCAATGCTCCTACACCACCAAGCCTTTAGTGCGATCATAAGAACCAGTTCGTGTATTTCACAATGGAAGGTCAAAACATAATTTATTGGGTCAAAACAAATATTGCGTAATACATCGTTACAACAACCCAAAAACATTTATATAGGGATTCGGTAAATTATATATATAGATAAATCTCATATACTATATAAAACATTTCCTTTTAGAAATTATTTACTATAACAACAGTGTTATAGTCCATGCCTTCCTTACTTCCTCGAAAACGTCTATTACAACAATGAATGTTGAAATCTATGTTTCTGTTACTTATCACATTTTAAATCATTTTGAAACCATTAAATTCCATTTGGAATTATATTTCCAAAACTTTTACTTTCAAAAAATAAATTCCTTTTAAAACATTTAACTTCATCAAAATATTTCTTTCAAACATTCCTTTAAATAGAAATCCAAATTTACATCTTAACATAAATCATTTCCATATTTATAAATCTACTTTTGATTTTATAAAACCTCTGTTTATTAAAATTCCTTATTTATAAAATTCTATTTATAAATCATCCTTTTATAAAAACAAATTTACTATCAAAATCTACCTATAAATCCATTTCTCTATAAATCAAATTTATTAATAAAAATCCATTTGCTAAACATTTATATATTTCAATTATAGATCAACTTCTTTATTTATAAAAATATCGCCTTTATAAATATGTTTTACAAACTTATTCAGAAATCTCCAATCAAAGTAATTCTCAAAATTTTACTTTTATAACATTAAAAATCATAACTTTATTTCTTTAAAAATAAATCTATTCCTTCTAATAATTTAAAAATCATTAATATATATATATATATATATATAAATCATCATTTCAATATTTCAAAATATCTAAAATAAGGCACATTGTTACCATAGCACTAAATTAATCAAATCATATCAAAGACATCATCATGACATCCAGAACATCATATATCGGCATATATATGAAAAGTAAATAACTAGTGGTGAGCAATCTTGTTGGATCCCTCCAACCTATCCCTTGTATCACAGACATCATATAATCATAAAATAATAAATCAACGGCTTCGAGGCGGGATTCGTATACAAAGGGTCATCCGCTCTTACATAGAAATGTAATAGGGCCTCATCCGCTTCAATAGGCGGGAATATATCTAAACCAACTAATATATATTGTATATTGGTATCCCGCCTTTGGGCAAGGCCGAGATATCAAGAAATTGACTAAAGATCAAAGACCACTCATCCCGAATGTCGAGTAAGCACAGGCTCACTATGGATTTTGATGAATTTTGTCCGAGTCAGAATCAACCTACAATTGATATGACATGGAAAGAAAAGCTAAGAAGGCCAACGTTCCAAATTTCAAGTCAATTGGAGTTCGTATGCTCAAGATATGATCGATGTCATCCAAGGAAATCGTCCTTCACTTCATACCCATCTAGTTCGTATCAATCAAAGGAGGCCTCTGTTCGTGTCCATCACCCTACAATAACTGTGTTCGCATCCATCAAAGCACATCATTTCATATCCATAGGCTGAAGAGCCTTGTTTGAATCCATCAGGCGTCGCTATTTCGCATCCGTCAAGGAATCACTGTTCGTACCAATCGAATAACCGCTATTTGTATCCATTTCATTGCTATTTGTTCGTATCCATCAAGTTGGAGCAACTTCGATTGATGCAAACAAGACAACATAATCGATACGAATAGAGACACATCAATCGATACGAATTGAACCACTTCCTTCGATACGAACAAGGCAACTACGATCGATGCGAACTGTGCAACCTCTATCAATGCGAACAAGGCAGCGTCTTAGATACGAACAAGGCGAAAGCTTTGGAACGACTCATTCAACTCGGCGTCGAAAGTGGAGCGATCCAAAAATCAAGCGCCACGTCACTCACAGGCACATGACCAGCAGCGAGTCGAAGTGGTCGATATGAATTATATCAATGCGAAGGGGACCAAAACTGAAGACCTCCAACTTGCATCGATCATAACTAGCAATCCACAAGTCAAAATGCTATGAAATTTTCACAGGAGCTTACGTATAACCTAAAGAATTTTCTTGCAAAATTTCTACTCGATTAGATCAATTATTGATCGATATGAAATTCGTTCGTATCGATTACGGATCGAGTCGAAATCGCTTGGGATAGATCGCGTGGGCCCCCCTCGTGCCAAAAGAAGTCTCCCGAGATCTGAGCGAGATATTTTCCCCATACTCCAATAAATTGAGCCTCAGGGCCTACAAAAGAAGGAACTTTTGGCCATCAGATGTCTAGATTCTGTCGGAACTATTTTGTACTCCATAGCTGTTGTTGTACTCGAATTTCAACACTACAATCCATTGTAATCCACTGTAATCAATGGTAATTATCAAGTGAATATCAATGAAGTCATCAACTTCGTAGTGGACGTAGGCCATACGCCGAACCACTCTAAATCGTTGTATTTCTATGTGTTTTTGTATCTGTTTTTGAAGTGTTTGTTAGATAATCCTCCTTATGCATTTCTATTCTTTATTTTTATCTCTTCAAATACTTCCAAAAAGTGTTATGCCCCATTTTGACACAAACACTTTGGTGCTTTCAGTGAGAAAACACGGTTTTTCTCCTGCTCTTTGGATTGACTATCGATACCAGATTGCACAAATCCAAGAGGAAGATCCAGATCCCAAGTTCAGAATCCTTCCAACCTATTCAGATTTGCATCAGATCTTAGAAAGGACTTCATTGTCCACCATGGTTAGCACAAGGACAGCCTCTACAGCTGCAGACTAAGAAGGACGGGATAAACAGAATTCCAAGCAATTGCCTCCATCCAACCAGAATGCTGCCGGACCGTCAGATCCGTTTGGCCTTGTCATCCTTCAAGAGTTTCAAATGCTTATGCAAGAGCTAACTTAGAGTCATCAGCAGCTGACTGAACAACTACATGCCAACACAGAATTAACAAATCATCTAAACCGCCAAAGGCGTAGGAGATCTAGGAGGGACCAGGCCTCCTACTCATCCACCGAAAGTTCAACCTCATCTAACTACCATCATAGATCTACAAGCCTACGACTGGACGTAAGCTACACCCAAGCCACCAGACATCAACCTACTCTGAACGTTGGATAACTGAGAGTTGGCCCATCAACCAGCTACCAGACTGGACCCTCCTCCCGGGGAGTTACTATTCCTCACGACACCACAGACAACCGTGCTACCACCGCTGCTGTTGAACCGAAGGTTGATTCCTGGAATCAGCCAGATCTGAACCAACATCAACATGGACGTACTCCTTAACCCTACGTCCCCGAAGACTTGGAACCAAGGAGGCGAGACATGGACCGTCGACCGCGTCCGGTCCAGCCCCGCATTGTGGAACCTGACCACACCTTGTCTCAACATGCACAGAATGTCCAACTGCGGGTGTCATGACTCGTCTGCCATCTACCAGAAAGACGCATCATGATTTAAGAAAGAAAGGGATAGAAGAAGAAAAGATAGGAAAGAAGAAACTCAACAACATCAGATACTCACAGCGAAACGAATGAAATATAATATATCACATAAAATATTACATAGCATCATATACATCAGAGTTACATAACTTATACATCTCAGTTTAGACAATTATAAACACCTGTCTATCATACAACTCAAGTTCATCGATACAATATAGACATAACACTAATCACAGCGGAACCATAATATATCTACATGCTGAAGCCTCTTGCTCCAAATCTCCTCCAGAATTCATCAAGCTAACCTGAATCCCTCGACTACTCATACATAATATGAGTACCCAAGAGTTTAATAAAACAGAAAATAAACACATGGGTCAGACATGGGTCTGGTGTGAGTAAACGTGTTAAAACTGTTTAACTTTGAAAACCTTTGGAAAGAAGGGTATAACGTAAGACTTCCCACACATAAACATGGAAAAGTTTTTAACTTACGCTAACCAAAACATTTGATAGGGCTTTCAAGTAAATAGAATATAGCTGAAATTGTTACATTCATTAAATTCCAGCTACTAGCCACAAAAGTGGGTAATACAATCAAAACCGTAAGGGTACGCAGGAAGAATGAGTTTCCATTAATGGCAGGGCTACTGGGATAGCGCCCGTCACAGTACGGGGCCTAGATCACTGTACCGAGGATTACTCCCAATCCCCTGCAACACAAAGCCGGAACCATCCTTTACTGGATAGGCCTGAACAAGACCACCCCGTGGTTGGCGCGACCAACCACACACTAAGCCGAAATAGAAAGGGACCTCTAGACAGGGGTAAATCCCGTCCTACTTGGGTGCTACCCACTTAACCTTGCTGCACATCCCCTGTTTAAGCCATTCCCGGTTGATGAGGCTTGAGGCTGCGATTACCTTTATAGGACATATCTACCTTAAAATGCTCATCGTCCACCTGACGATGTTCTGAAAGCATTTAATTCATACAGGTTCGTTCCGGGTTCAAACGAAACCGAAGGCACTATCTCGTTGCGCTCATTTTGGAATCACCCTTAGAGTCAACGACCATAGCCCTTGCACTCTGAATCACCATCTCGAACCTGAAAGTACTATCTCCGTCAAACTCATCTCGGAATCGCCCTCAGAGTTATACTGATGAATAGTTCTTACACTTCGAGTCTTCACTATGCTCTTTACTTGGAATCACGACCTAACGTTTAATTTGGATCGATGTGGTTTTCGGATATCCAAATATGGAAACCCGATCCCGGTCTCACCGAAATCCAAAGGCCATTTTAATGTCCAAGTTGTTTAAAGGTTTAAACAATTAAACTTATATTCAGAATAACATAACAGATAGATGAATCACATTATCACAATATATAATTCAAATTATCCAATCATCTCACAAGCAACATATTTCACATATCAGAGATATCACATCCAAATCATCCAATATCAATCATCCAATATTAATCAATCATCTATAAACAGGTTTGATTCTCTCTAAATCAATTGGATTACCTTAATCCTTCTTACTTAACATTAATTTATTACAAAATTATTAATTAATCACCTCTTAATGATCTTCCTTAATTAATCTCCCTTGATTAATTATCCTTTAATTACATTCAAGTAATTAGCCTTTAATTAATTACACAAATTAATTATCCCTAACCATACACAGTAATTGACCTTTAATTACTTCATTAATTACATTAATTAATGATCCTCCATTTAATTCCATTAATTAATTAAATATAATTAATTACATTAATGCTTAATTAATTACAATTAATTAATCATACTTTAATTAATCACTTTCATTAATCAACCTTGATTAATTTCATTAATTATATTAATTAATGATCCTTATAATTAATTAACCCTTTAATTAATTAAATAATTAATGTTTAATTAACCTACTCATTAATTAGTCTTAATTAATCATAAACAAAAATTAACAAACTTGAAATTACTTATCGTAATTAATTAAATCCTTAATTAACTATATTAATCATTGATTAATTACACTAATTAATTAATCTTTAATTACTTTATTATGTAATCATTAATTAATTACATGAATTAATAATCCTTAATTATTCACTTCATTGATTAATCACATTTTTAATTAATTACATTTAGTAATTAATCTTAAATTAATCGCATTCATTAATAAATTAATCACATTAATTATTTAACCAAATTAACTAAGTAATTAACCCTTAATTACTTCCATAAGTAATTATCCTCTAATTACTTTCATTAGTTAATTACTCTCTTAATTAATTACCTTAACAAGTAATTAATCCCATAATTAATTAACCTTTGTTTTTTAATTAATCAATTAACTTTCAAATCAATTATATTAATTAATCCTTTAATTAATAACATCAAGTGATTATCCCTTAATCACTTCCACTCAATTACTTCCATAAGTAATTTTCCACTAATTACTTCCATAAGTCATTTCTCTTCTTAATTACATTTAGTAATTATACATTAATTACTTTACTAAGTAATTACACTTATTTAATCATAATTGATTATCTTTAATTAACTAGTCTTATTAATTAACCTAAAATTAATTACATTAATCAACTAAC
Organism: Allium cepa; assembly: GCA_030765085.1. Lineage (NCBI taxonomy): Eukaryota > Viridiplantae > Streptophyta > Magnoliopsida > Asparagales > Amaryllidaceae > Allium > Allium cepa. The sequence goes on along the minus strand of CM060944.1, from coordinate 380,636,159 downwards.
TAATTAATCATCACTTAATTTCTAATTAATTCATTAACTAATTACTTTATTAAGTAATTATTCTTAATTACAAATATTAATTAAGCTTAAATTTATTTTATTAATTAATTATTCTTAATTAATCTCAACTTAACTAATTAAGAATAAACTTTGCATTTATATTAAATATTTATTTTAATCATTAACTTCATTAAAACCAATTTAAAAATCAATTTGAATTATGATTTACTTTTAAAACAAAACAATTCAAACACTTAATTTTAATATACTAAAAATTATTGAAAACCCTTTTCAAACATATTTAATTGAATTAAACAAATATTAATCTTTGAAAACTCAATTATCATATTCTTTATACTTATCTATTTAAAAATATAAATTTGAAGTATAGTTTAAACATTACTTTGAATATAACTCAACTACTTGAAACATGCTTATTTAAAACTTGTTTAAATCTCTTAAAACTTTGTTCTTATGTTTTAAATTGGAAACATCTTTGAATTCAATTCAAATTAATTTAGTTAATTACTTTAAAAAACAACTATTTTAAACATTACAAATCTTGAAACATATTAAATTTAAACATTCTCAAAATCTTGATTTTTCATTTATTTTGAAAAGAAAGTTGCTTTCAAATTTTAAACATGATTTCCTTTTTACACAACTTTGCTTTCGTTTTGTAAAATTTGAACTAGGTTTCCTTTACAAAAACTTACCTTTACCTTAACCCGATTAACACATTATGTAAACTCGAGTTGAACCCTAAGAATAACACGCGCCTGCCCAAGTCAATCCCAAACTCAACTGCCCTGAGACGAACACGAGAAGAAATCGAGTAAAACTCAAGTACAACATTCGTTGCCAACAGATTTCTTTGCCTGACACCAGAACATGCACGTGCACGTGCATCGACAACTCCAGCGATCGATGATCGGCGCGTCGTTCCTCAACAACCCCACGAACCCACGCGAACACGAATGCGAACCCAGATCATTCGCATCTTCGTCAAAACAAAATTGAGTTAAAAACACAACCAACTGAAAACACACTCAGACGGAAAACCGCTCCTCCCCTTCGCCTTCGAACTCGAAATCGCCTGCGCACTTCACCCAAGCTACGTCACCTAATCCAGCTTGCATCCCCACCAACGTGAACCACACCGGTGCTCCACCCATGTCGAACTGCTTCGACAAACCAGACGAAAAAAACACACACCTGAACCCTAGTTCGCCTCATCACGACCACCATGGCTAACGTTAACTCGCCTCACCAATTTTCCCGAGATCCCTATGCCTCAGACCTTCTCCGGACCCAACATCAACCCTCCAATCATCGCCGATTATCGGCAATCAACCAAAACACCAAATTCAAACAACTCCAAAATTCTCATGAATCATCAAACGAAAAATCATGAAATGTATATTAAAAATCATGATTTTTAACAACTAATTCATTCATGCAATCCAAAACAGAAATTAAGGTTGTTGACTTTTAACATGTATCAGTATTTTACTATTGTTCCTATTTTAAAAATTATTCGTTAATTCAAAATTCCAGAAACTAATTTTAAAATTATCATCATTCCTTAACTCACAACTTTCATTCAAATGTCAAACCCTAATATGGTTTAGATTGGGAGATTTTGAATTTTCTTAAGAAAAACAAATTCTGTAAGTAAAACAGAGAAGATGAATTTAAACAGACACTTATATTCTCAGACATTTCACACTTCCAACATGCATACATAAACAATATTCATATAAACATATATACATCATCATAGCACAATTCATCACATGCATCAAAATTTAACCACAGATTTTTTTTTAAAACTGTTTTTAAAATGTTTACTCACCTATTAATTAGCAGAGAACAGAGGTATTTCCCAGGCTTAAATTTTGATCAGGAAAGTGCTTTTGAATTTCTTTGCTGTTGAAATCCTTTGCATGCTTGTTAATTGTTGATTTAGGTGTTGAAACTTGCTGTTAAACTTCAACTTGGCTTGAAATCTCTCAGGTTGAAGCTTTAATTAGTTGTATTGTTGTTTTCCAGATTTGAAAATGGTTTACAGGATTTGGAAAATTTGAAATGGGTAAAAAGTTTTTACAAGATTTTAGTTTGAAATTCTTTTAGTTTCAGCTGAGAATAGGAAAAAAAAATTGAAGAAGAGGTGTATGCTTTTATGAACTAAATTATGAAAAATTAAAGAAAATAAAAATTAAGAGATGACCCTTGTTTTAAAACTTACATTTGTCCTCTAAGTCACTTAACTGTTCACCACATGTTACTAACATGTGCTAATGTATTTACACATGTCATTAGATATTTTAAATACATTTTTATTTATGTTAAATGTTAATATAAAGGTTACGTACTTAATTTACTTAATTAATAAATACTTATATATGTATATATAAATTACTTTTAAAGAAAATATTATAAAGCAATCTATATTCAAATAAAATCTTATACATATGTTTTTAAAATCCAAAACATTTTAAAATATCTATCTTTAATGTTTAAGAAAAATAAGTTAAAATTCCAAATATCCTTTGAAAAGTACTATATTAAATTATACTTTCCAAATTACCATATATATATATATATATATATATATATATATATATTAAAATTTGAAACACTTTAATTAAATTTAAACTAAAACTTCAATATATACAAATATACATATACATTTTAAATAGAAAAATATTTTTAACCTTAATTTGAGAATTATTATATTAAATTTCAAAACAACTTCAAATCGTAACATATTCATACATATATATATTACAATTTGAAAATATATCTTTTATTTAAAACAAAATATTTTCTTACTCACAATATATATACCAATATATATACATTATAAATAGAATCTATTTTTAATAGCTTTGGGAAAATAAATCTTACCCATTGTTTTATTGTTAGAGAAGATATAAATCAATATTGCCAGATTAAATATCTATTAGCCTTTAAAAGATTAAATTACCCATTTAAATTAAAATTATAAAGGAAAATTACCAATTCAATTTAATTATCAATAAAGATTATTAAATTGATATTGCCCAAAAGTTCGGGTTGTCACATTCCTCCCCCCTTTAAAAGAAATTTAAAAGCAAAGATAATTTAATGATCTAGCAAAGATTTTAATTTCCAACATCAAAACATACCTGTCGTCCAGTTACTAACAACCATAGCAACTAATCAAACAAACCTAACTAAGTATCCTGACACAAATCAGGATAGATCTTACTAACACTATCTAGAGTTTCCCAAGTGCAAATTACTGGGAGACTCGCTCTATAGAATCTAAACTAACCATACCACTATGATCCAGAGCTCCTCTCTCTTCTAGATCCACCAATCTGAACAAAATATCAGACTATACTCAAGTCTGACTCAACCTCCAAATCCTTCTGAACTGCTGATTCCACAACCAGCGATGAATCATACACGTACTCCCTCAGAGATACGTGAAATTTAATGAATCTCAGCCATCCAAGCTGGCAATTCAATCCTATAGACAAAAGAACTTATCTTATCAAGAACACAGATAAGAAATCCCAAATACCTCGGAGCTAGCTTTCCAATCTTATCAAATCATACTGCTCTCTTAACCTGAGAAATCTTAACAACAATGAAGTCACCAACTTTGATTTCCAGATTTATCCATATTATCCCCATAACTCCTTCTGACGATCCTGGGCTGCCTATCTTCTTCCTGATCAGCTCAACCTATGCTGATGCTTTTATAAACAAACTGGACCAAAACAAACTAGTTTCTGGATCCTACTCAACAAATGATCTTTCCAAAATCAGCTGAAATCCACAAACTCTACTCCTCAAGCAATAGAATACTGAACTTACTTCTCCCATCTGGAACAGCAAAAATAGGTGTACCTGCCAATCTGACCTTCAGATCTAAAAACTTCCTATAGAAACCCTTTAATCCAAAACACCACAATTTCCGGTTGCTTCCATTCTAGAACAGCTGCTACCTTGCTTCCGCGGCACAACTCTGATTCTAAAGTAGATGAGAATGTTGTTGATGAACATGAGTAAAAACTTATCCAATATATTCTGGAAACATGGTTCATCAGTTCCATAAAATCTTAGTGACCTATCTGACTCGGTCACACAACCTTATAGCAGAATCCAAACTTGAAAACTAGATCTGACCAATCCATTTCTAAAAATTTCTGAGCTGCTACACCAATTCTTCTCTCTCTAAGAACCATCCTACTACCAGGCTCACCACCGGTATCGCTTCTAGAACCAAGTCGATATGGAACTCAATCTCCAGATGCAGACTAACTTCTGACTTCCTCGATGACATCCGGAAAAAAAATCTCTGATTACTTCAATAGCTCCTACTTCCACACGAGAAGCCTCAATCTCAAACAAAAGATTACCCAAGATGAACTCCCAAACTAATCGCAGATCCCTTTTGCGATCCTACTTAGTTCAGATTCCAGAGAAAACTATTCTCTCTTTACCAATTAGAACAGCTTTAAGCTACTCCAAACAAGGTTAACCCTTCAAGAAAGCCTTCACCATCTGCTCGATCTGCTGATAGAAGAATCCAAAGATTCCTGAATCATCAGAGAAATGGCCCACACTACTGCTTCCAAACTCTATCTCTAGGACGCTGCTAAGCCAAGAGACTTTCTTGTAGGCACATAGAACACCTTTAAGCTGCACTGCTACCACAGCTAACCAAAGACTTCTTCATCCACAGGCTCCTCAACCCCCAAAAGTCATTAACTAACTCTACACATGACTCCTCAAGATGGACAGACATCCTCTCAAGGAACTCGGGCTTCAAACCAAGCATAAACAACTTATTCTACTTAGGGGGTAGAAATGAGACCATGCCGTAGTGAAGCAACTTATAGACCTTAGTCTCATATTCCAAAACAGACAAAACTCCTTCCTACGATTGCCAAGATACCATCACTTGCTTCTGCACATCCGATAGATCCAAACTCTAGAAAATTCGCTCACCCGAGCACAACCCAAACTTACACATCAAAGATGGACTCCGAATCTTTTAAGAAGATTTACTTCGGAGATCAAAGAGATCCTTACTCCAAGCTACAAAGCTCACTCAAGACAGTATTAGATCTACAGTCTCGACAAATACACTTCCAACCTCAAACATTCAAACTCCAATTCATTGGTAGTCGTGTTACACGCACCACTACCCTATCTACCTTTATAACTTATGTTGGAAAACCCGAACAGGTATCCCAACAGATCAGGTAGATATATAAATATATATACATATATATAAAAATACAAGTACACTCTCTCAAGAAAGATAGAAATCACTCCAAAGCCTAGGTATTTACTTAACCTAGCGCTCTGATACCAGCTATCACGACCCGTCTTCCATCTACCAGAAAGGCGCATCATGATTTATGAAAGAAAGAGATAGAAGAAGAAAAAACAGGAAAGAAGAAACTCAACAACATCAGATACTCACAGCGGAACGGATGAAATATAATATATCACATAAAATATTACATAGTATCATATACATCAGAGTTACACAACTTATACATCTCAATTTAGACAATTATAAACACATGTCTATCATACAATGCAATGAGTTAAAATTGAAGAAAAAACGTTCAATTCATATTCAAATTCTATAGAATTAGAATATAAAAAGACCGCTCGAATCTAGCCATACCATTAGATTATATTGACAATTCCAAAAACTATTCATAATACCATTACAGTATGATGACGGTCGGGCGAATATGCCCCCATCGTTTAGCGGTTTAGGACATCTCTCTTTCAAGGAGGCAGCGGGGATTCTACTTCCCCTTGGGGTAGGGTACTACGAAAGGAAATTGATCATGGATTATCAATAAGCATATAAAGAATTCTTCCTGGGTCGATGCCCGAGCGGTTAAATACAATATAGACATAACACTAATCACAGCGGAACTATAATATATCTTGTAACGACACGTAAATTTTGATAAATAAATTTGGTTAGTTTAATTCAATTTTTGCAATTAAATTTAGGAAGAAAAAAAGAAAGAAAAGAAAGAAAAAAATGTGGATTAATTTAATGAATTAATAATATTAAATAGGAAATTGAATTAAATCAATGCCCTGTAGTAATTGAAATATTATTTGGGAATGAAAACTTATAAGGGTAAGCATTTAATTATCCAATGCAATAATTTATTTATTAAAGGTAACTGCATGTATATTAGGCTATAAATCAAATGGAAGAAGCAAGCGTAAAATTCGTTTTAATTTATGAAATAAAAATAAATTGAATATAACATAAACTTTAGGGTAAATTTTATGGGTAAGATAACAATTATTATAAATTACCAAATTAATTGGTTAATGAATTCATTGGAAATAAAGTTCATTTAAATGTTAAGTAATTATAATGTTGTTATTGATAATAAATGATACTTTAATGGATTTTAATATAGTAACGGAAGTGTGAATGTAAGTTAATAGAAGCGTAAATTTATTTTAAGTAGAAATTGGTGGATTGGGAAATAAGTTCAAATTTTGTTAATTGAGAAATTAATACATAAAGTATGTAAAGTAGTTAATAGAATGAAAATTTAATGTTGTGAATTTAATAGAATGTAAATTATTTAAAAATCTTAATTAATGTGTTCAATTGATAAAAGTACACATTTAAAAAAAGCGTAATATTCATTAAATTAAAATGTAAATAGGCGTATATTAATGCAATGGAATAAAATTAGCGTTATATATGGAATTTTAATCTGGATTGATAAGTAACGAACGTATAAGAGTGATTATTAAAGGTTACCAAATTAACTGGTAAATTAATTTATTAGAAATGAAATTTAATTTATTACGCTAATTGAAATGAAGATGAAATTTGAATATATTAATGAAATGAAACATGAGACAAGTGTTAATTGTGGTATAGAGTTATAATAGACTAAATTTAAGGGTTGGAATTGAATCTAGTCTGTTTAATGGAAACTTATTGAAGTAAGTTGGATTCAATTTATAATAAAGGGATTATTTTAAGAAATTGAAATAAATACTATAATTGGTGAATTAATTCACTTTAAAATTGAGATGGGAACTGTTTTTAAAGAATTATAAATTAATAAGTAATACAAGATGATAAAATTTATGAATTATAGAATTTGAATTTTTAATAGAGAGTTAATTTATTTAATTTATAATAATTGGATTAATTGCAAATGAATGAAATCAAATATTTAATTTTTACGTTAATTTAAAAATTAAGTTGAAATTGGGAATATTTATGTAATAGCTTTGAACCAATTGTAATTTCATCCATTTGACTATAATGAATTTGACAATAAGAATGAATAGTGAATTCAATGGAATTATTGAAAAGTTAATTTATGAATATAATGGAATTTGAATTTACGCTGAAATTTATGATTTATCAGCTTTAAATTGACATCTAAACATGTTAAAATTAGTGTAATTGATTAAGAAAATTTAAAGGGAAATTTTTTGTAAATTTTAGAATTGAAATGTAAAAGTAAATTTAATTAATTAATTTTAATTTATTTAACTAACGGAAAAATAGCCATTTTGGTCACGGGACTCGGATTTCGACGAAAATAGTTTAATCGGATCCGTAACGGTGAATTATTGTAGGATTTCAAGTTTCGTATCGCTCGGACTTGTCGTTTGATCGTACGGGCTTGAAACGCCTTGAAATAAATGAAATTGAAATCAATTGAAATCAATTTGAAAAATATTGATTTGAGCATAAATTCTTCATACGATGCAATTTGAACCTGAAACCTTTTCCATTGCGTCTAAAATATTTTAAAACACCTATTTTGATATATGGCTTTACCCAATTTCGTTCCGGAGTCAGAAAGGGCTTTTTGGGCCACTTTGGCGTTAACGCGTATATCAGTTAAGCCCACCTATTCTAATTTCAATTCTGCCTAATGCGTATATCAATTGAGCCCACCCATTCTAATTTCAATTCTGCCTATAAATAACCTACTATAAACCCTAGCCTCCCTAAATTTCATTTGTCTGTACGTTTATCTCAACTCTCTCCTCCTCAATGGAAGACAACATAATTTCAGATCCAATTCCAACTCAAATCCAAAGCTAAATTTCAAGTCCTCGGAAAAATTAGAAAAAAATTATATATATTGAAGCTCTCAATAAGCGTAATCTTTTGGTACTGTTCGTTTTTCGATCCGGGTTTTCGCTTGACCAAAAATTGTGAAAGAAGTCACGGCCGTTCGTTAAGGGTAATTGGATTGGACGGTAGATCGTCGATCTTACGACGATCGGGTGGTGCAGTTGCAAAGAGGGAAGCGAGTAGGTGGTAGATCTGGAGTCGTTCGTGCTATGGTTGAGAGGAGATGCCTCAGATCGAAGGAGAAGCGTGCGAAAGCCGTTCGCTTTCCAGCGAACGTGGGGCCACCGAGTTCGCCGCGGTGGTAGCCAGGGGGTTGGCCGGCGCTAGGCGTCTTGGGGGAGAGGTCTGATCATCGGCGAGAGGTATGAATTCTTGCGACGAGATGGATGTTGTGGCGGCTGGTAGCTACTCGGCACGAGAGGTTTAGGGTTTCTGCTCAAACTGGGAGCGATAGTAGGGTGAGGTGGTTGTTTGTGATTGGGTGAGAGGACGTGTTGTTTGTTTTTGATTTATTTATTTTAAATTTCGTCTTAAAACCTTCTAATCAATATAACTTTCACATACAAGGTCCATTTTAGGTGTGGGTTTTCGCGTTGCGATCCTATCGAAATTTATGAGATTTTGGCACTGGTTTGGACAAATTCTGAAACCGTCAATTTTTTTGGGTTTAAATTGAATTTAAATTCAAAAGGTGAGTGTTTTAACCCACTCACAACTTCTAAAATTTCTTATGTTTGTTAAATTGATATACGATGTGATTTGAAATTTATTTATGGTTGTTTGGCATATTTTAATCATCATCCCAGTTAATTTAAATTTATTTAATTAAATTGTTAATTAATTATTCATTTCATAGGAAACTGCCAATTAAGTTGTTATATAAATTATTCATTGCATATAAATTGCCAGTTAAATTTGCTATTTATTTATTTATTACAATTAAAAATGCCAGTTAAACCGTTATTTAATTCATTATTGAAAAATAAACTGTCAGTGATTAATTGTTATTTTTTGATGTGGTTGTTTGAATTGGATGATGATTTGATAAATGTTTGATGATTGATAATGGATGAATGGTTGTTGTATTTTATATGGTTAAAATCTGCAAGTTGTCATGCATTTCATTTCATTCGGGATTGTGGTTTGAAATGATATATAACCATAATTTTTATTTTTAAATTACGGATTGAAATGATAAATATCAGTATCACTTGACCATAGGGTATAAAATTATATACAGACACCGCGGTATATATATATATATACATATATAATTATTTTGAAATAACTTTTCTATGGTTTTGTAAAGAAATATATATATATATATATATATATATATATATATATATATATATATATATATATGGTTTTATGAGATATTGATTTCAGATATTTGATAAAGGTTATTTTATATAGTTAAATTCTGGGTTTTAAGCTATGTATAAAATTATTTAAAGTATGAAGTAAGTTTAAAGTTGATTTTATTTAAAAGATTTATGGATAAGTATTTACTTAAATCATATCCTAATATAGAGTTTATATTGATTTTATAAATCAAAGTTGAGAAGATAGTTTGGAAATTGATTTAAGATTTTATTTAAATTAATATCTTATTGAAATTTAGATTAAAAAAAAGTAATATGGTGTTATTACTAAATTCGGGTTTACGATGATTTAAGTGAATAAATCTAGTTAAATAAATTGAGGGATATTCAATTATTGAATTTGAAAGTTAATATAAAGGATACTGGATTTATTTAGTAAGTATTTCAAAACTAAATAAGAGTAAAGTAAATTTGACATATATATATGAATTAAAAATTTAGTTTTGAAATGGTGGAATAATTAAAACTTTGAAATATATGGAAATTTAAATGGTTTAATTAGGGATTTAAATCTATATTTGGAATTGATTTTTGAAGGTGAAGAATCTATTTTATTTTATAAAGTAATTTATATTTAAACCATTTAAGTGGTGTGGTTATATTTTAAAGTTATGAAATCAATGTTTTATGTTTCGAAAGGCTATATTTCAAGCGTTGATTTAGAAATATTATAATTTTGAATTTTTATGGTTTTAGAAAGGATATATTTTTGTAATAAAATGATATCATATTGACTTCGGTTTAAACAGAAATGATATCGTATTTATATGGTTTTGGAAATGAATATTTTATTCTGGTTTTAAAGTATAAACTATTTTAAAAGATCGCGGTGTTATAATAACGTTTGGTTGTTGAAGAGACCGGGATCGGAAGTTGTCATACTCTCTGCCAACTCCGAAAACCACTTTAACAGCCGTGTACGCGGTGGAGGTTACAGAAATGAAGTAGGATGGTGGCGGCGTTTCCTTTGAGGTAAATACGTGGACCCAACTCCCGTGAGTTGGCATAAGGTGGCTAAAACAGGAGCGATTGACGGGTTAAAAAGGTATCCCCTTTTATCGGACACATCCATTCGATGTACTACTCTGACTTTGGATTTTTTGGTGGTCACTTTTGGTTTCTTTGATTTGGGGATGTTGTTCGAGATAGACGGTAGTAGCAGCTACGCGTTACCACCGACCCGGATGCGTAATTGGTATATCTACCCTGGCATTGCCTAGTTGTGTCGTGTCACCTACCCTATCACGCCTTGTACGAGTTTGGTTTTCTCCTGTAGCCCGTGTGGTATCCTCTGCTGGCTTCCCGATCAGGAGGGACTATGATATTGGATGGACTACTGGGACTATTACATGTTAAGGGCTATATGTGTAACCCCTCAATGCTAAGAAAATAGTAAGTTTATTTTACTAATGGACACTATTATAATAGTGAAATATACTACATAGTAAATAGTTTAACGGATCCTTAAGAGATGTAAATACCGACTATCTCTTGAGTTACTGCACTCATATTTATTTCTGTTCATTTAACTTACATAAGATCTATTAGTTCTGACTCGAGTGTTTTGTCTTTTCAATTCGCTCGGGTCAGTCCGAGCGTTTCAGGATTTTAAGATTTTAGCTCTGGAGGAAGAAGACGACTATTAGCAGTACTTTTATCTACTATATTATTCCACTACAATGTATTCCGCTGCATCGATTTATATTTGTTGGTATGTGCAACTCTGATATATATTGTATAAGTAAAATTTAATATTTTGTAAACAGCTTCATGAACTGTATATTTAATTATTATATTTTATCCTTCCGCTGTGAGATTCTGTTTTATTTTATTTCTTTCTCTATTTTTCTTATTTACCCCATAACAATCCGCCCTTCCTATGGTTTGAATTGACACGTGTGTCGACTTAAACCGTGCGAAAAGGCAGGTCGTTACATCTGGTATCAGAGCTTTGGTTTAGCGATAAACCTTAGCTTTGTGGGGTCTGGCTCTTTAATAATAGGGTAGTAATACCCTACGGGAGTCGCCGAGAGTATATATGAGAGAGCGTACGTGTTAGTGTTATAAAAGGTTTTTATATTGTGTTAATCTATTTCGTTTTGTATTTATAAACTCTGGTTGGTGCATGGGACGCTGTGACATCAATAGGGATTTCTAAACGCTTAATAGGACAGACCGACATAATATTTGTTTTTATTATAGGTGAATGAAATAATTTTGCCTATTATATTTTCTATATATAAAATAAATTTTATAAATAAGATATATATTGGTTGCAATATATTGGTTGTTAGCTAATGAAATTTATAAATAATAGTCTAAATAAGACTGAAAATAAAATAAACGAAATTTGGAAATTTAGAACTTAAGTCCCGAGGTTTTGAAAATTCTTTCAATGATTTTGGAGTATAATAATAATATTATTTAAAAGTATTTTTTTATATAAAGTTTTCAATATAATTTGAAAGAAATGTTGGAAAAGAAATAAATTTTGTACTCCCCTCTCTATCGCTGGAAAATAATTTCGGTGATGAGTGCAAGCATCATCGATATTCATTTTCGAGTTTCGAAGTCGGAAGGCCACTGTAGTAGTTTTACTACGAATTTATTCCGATAACCAAATATAAATTTCTAAATTGCCTTAAATATAATTGGATATATAAAGTGTAATTATATACATTTATTTGTTATTTTAAAATGAATTGAAATTTAACCCGGTATTTAATTCTTAAGTTTTCGATTTATTAATAGTTTCATTATTGTAGTAAAATGGAATGTAACCGATTTATAATTGGAGTCTTTAATTAAAATAAGGAATTTAATGCTAGATTATGAATGAAATTAAATGTAATTCGAAACTGTAACCTATGAAACAAAAGAATAATATTATTGAACATTTAATTAATTAAAAGAAATAGAAATTAACTTGTGTAACTCCTATTACATCCTTAAAAACATATATATAACTTACCAAAAGTTTAAAAAGTTGAATGTTTAATAATAAGTTGTAATAGAATAATTTATTTAGTAAATAAGAAATTTGTTTTATAGGGGTTATGAACTTGAAATGTACCATAATAAAAAAATATGGTAGAAAGTAAGTAATTATAAACAAGTAGAAAAAAATGAATGCATGAAATGCAAATAAATAAATAAATGAATCTGTAAGAAATAATGAAATTAAAAGGATAAACCAGTATATGGATAAAAGGGAAATCAAACAACAATAGTATGAAATGAAATTGATAAGAATAAACTTAGTTTATTGTTCGGATTTATTGTTTGTTTGGTTTATGGTTGTTTGGGTAAGGATGCTTTAAAATTGTTCGGATGAATGAATAATTTATTTAGTTTCACTTAAAACTGTTGAGTGAAGGGTACACTTAGTAGTTATTTTTCATTCCGTACAATTTAAAAGTTTTTGAACCTGAACAACTATTTGTTTGTTGATATGAATGAATGTTTGATTGTGTTGATTTGTATGTGATGGTTGTATACCTGGTTGCAAGTGATTGTTGTGTTTTGACATTGCTTTGTTTGTTCGTGGATGAAACAAAAATAATATTTCATTTTATATAATTGTTAACCTTTTTGGATTATATAAGTGAAATGCAGGTTGTGGAAGCAATTGATACTGCTTTTGGTACCATAAAATAAGCGTAAATTCCCCGACTAATAGATACGTTTTTGGATTACGGTTTATAGCATTATTACATTATTTTCTCGAGTTGGGATATATATTATATTGGAAAATATATGTTATATAGTGTATATTTGATATTATATTTTCTCCCAAGCCTCCCCGTACAAAGGAGACTCTGTCGAAATTTTCCGTAAATTTTGGACTTAGAAATTTTTTTTAAAATATTTTCCAAACTTTATTAAATTAAGTATAAAAAGATTTAATAATTATAAATTGCTATATTATTTAAATTATTAAATTTTGAAATATTTATTTGTGTATATATATCTAATATTTTAAGCAAAATATATTGTTTTATGAATCCTTCTTTTCCCTTCTTTTCCTTTTCGGGGACGAAAAGTTTTGAGTGGGGGAGAGTGTAACGACCCGTAAATTTTGATAAATAAATTTGGTTAGTTTAATTTAATTTTTTCAGTTAAATTTAGGAAGAAAAAAAGAAAAAAAAGAAAGAAAAAAATGTGGATTAATTTAATGAATTAATAATATTAAATAGGAAATTGAATTAAAAAATTGAATCAAATCAATGCCCTGTAGTAATTGAAATATTATTTGGGAATGAAAACTTATAAGGGTAAGCATTTAATTATCCAATGTAATAATTTATTTATTAAAGGTAACTGCATGTATATTAGGCTATAAATCAAATGGAAGAAGCGAGCGTAAAATTCGAATTAATTTATGAAATAAAAATAAATTGAATATAACATAAACTTAAGGGTAAATTTTATGGGTAAGATAACAATTATTATAGATTACCAAATAAATTGGTCAATGAATTTATTGTAAATAAAGTTCATTTAAATGTTAAGTAATTATAATGTTGTTATTGATAATAAACGATACTTTAATGATTTTTAATATAGTAAAGGAAGTGTGAATGTAAGTTAATAGAAGCGTAAATTTATTTTAAGTAGAAATTGGTGGATTGGGAAATAAGTTCAAATTTTGTTAATTGAGAAATTAATACGTAAAGTATGTAAAGTAACTAATAGAATGAAAATTTAATGTTGTGAATTTAATAGAATGTAAAGTATTTTAAAACCTTAATTAATGTGTTCAATTGATAGAAGTACACATTTAAAAAACGTAATATTCATTTAAATTAAAATGTAAATAGGCGTATATTAATGCAATGGAATAAAATTAGCGTTATATATGGAATTTTAATGTGGATTGATAAGTAACGAACATATAAGAGTGATTACTAAAGGTTCCCAATTAATTGGTAAATTAATTTATTATAAATGAAATTTAATTTATTACGCCAACTGAAATGAAGATGGAATTTGAATATATTAATGAAATGAAACGTGAGACAAGTGTTAACTGTGGTATAGAGTTATAATAGACTAAATTTAAGGGTTGGAATTGAATCTAATCCGTTTAATTCGAAACTTATTGAAATAAATTGGATTCAATTTATAATGAAGAAATTATTTTAAGAAATTGAAATAAATACTATAATTGGTGAATTAATTTACTTTAAAATTGAGATGGGAATTGGTTTTAAAGAATTATAAATTAATAAGTAATACAAGATGATAAAATTTATGAATTATAGAATTTGAGCTTTTAATAGAGAGTTAATTTATTTAATTTATAATAATTGGATTAATTGCAAATGAATGAAATCAAATATTTAATTTTTACGTTAATTTAAAAATTAAGTTAAAATTTGGAATATTTATGTAATAGCTTTGAACCAATTGTAAATTTCATCCATTTGACTATAATCAATTTGATAATAAGAATGAATAGTGAATTCGATGGAATTATTGAAAAGTTAATTTATGAATATAATGGAATTTGAATTTACGCTGAAATTTATGATTTATCAGCTTTAAATTGACATCTAAACTTATTTAAATTAGTGTAATTAATTAAGAAAATTTAAAGGGAATTTTTTTTAAAATTTTAGAATTGAAATGTAAAATTTGATTTAACTAATTAATTTTAATTTATTTAATTAATGGAAAAATAGCCATTTTGGTCACGGACTCGGATTTCGACGAAACCAGTTTCATCGGATCCGTAACGGTAAATTATTGTTGGATTTCAAGTTTCGTATCGATCGGACTTGTCGTTTGATCGTACGGGCTTGAAACGCCTTGAAATAAATGAAATTGAAATCAATTGAAATCAATTTGAAAAATATTGATTTGAGCATAACTTCTTCATACGGTGCAATTTGAAGCTGAAACCATTTCCATTGCATTTAAAATATTCTAAAACACCTATTTTGATATACGGGTTTACCCAATTTCGTTCCGGAGTTAGAACGGGCTTTTTGGGCCACTTTGGCGTTAACGCGTATATCAATTGAGCCCACCCATTCTAATTTCAATTCTGCCTATAAATAACCTACTATAAACCCTACCCTCCCTAAATTTCATTTTTCTGTACATATATCTCAACACTCTCCTCCTCAATGGCAGAGAACATAATTTCAGATCCAATTCCAACTCAAATCCAAAGCTAAAAATTTCAAGTCCTAGGAAAAATTTGAAAAAATTATATGTTGAAGCTCTCAATAAGCGTAATCTTCTGGTACTGTTCGTTTTTCGATTTGAGTTTTTGCTTGACCAGAAATTGTGAAAGAAGTCACGACCGTTCGTTGAGGGTAATTGGATTGGACGATAGATCGTCGACGATCGGGTGGTGTAGTTGCGAAGAGGGAAGCGAGTAGGTGGTAGATCTGGAGTCGTTCGCGCTATGGTTGACAGGAGACGCCTCAGATAAGAGGAGAAGCGTGCGAAAGTCGTTCGATTTCCAGCGAACGTGGGGCCACCGAGTTCGTCGCGGTGGTAGCCAAGGGGTCGGCCGGCGCTAGGCGTCTTGCGGGAGGGGTCTGATCATCGGCGAGAGGTCTGAATTGCTTGCGACGAGGTGGATTTTGTGGCGGCTGGTAGCTACTCGGGCACGAGAGGATTAGGGTTTCTGTTCAAACTGGGAGCGATAGTAGGGTGAGGTGGCCGTTTGTGATTGGGTCAGAGGACGTGTTGTTTGTTTTTGATTTATTTATTTTAAATTTCGTCTTCAAACCTTCTAATCAATATAACTTTCACATACAAGGTCCATTTTAGGTGCTGATTTTTGCGTTACGATCTTATCGAAATTTCTAAGATTTTGGCACTGGTTTGGACAAATTCTGAGGCCGTCAAATTTTTTGGGTTTAAATTTAATTTAAATTCAAAAGGTGAGTGTCTTAACCCACTCACAACTTCTCAAATTTCTTATGTTTGTTAAATTGATATACGATGTGATTTGAAATTTATTTATGGTTGTTTGGCATATTTTAATCATTATCCTAGTTAATTTAAATTTATTTAATTAAATTGTTAATTAATTATTCATTTCATAGGAAACTGCAGTTAAGTTGTTATATAGATTATTCATTGCATATAAACTGCCAGTTAAATTTGCTATTTATTTATTTATTGCATTTAAAACTGCCAGTTAAACAGTTATTTAATTAATTATTGAAAAATAAACTGTCAGTGATTAATTGTTATTTTTTGATGTGGTTATTTGAATTGGATGATGATTTGATAAATGTTTGATGATTGATAATGGATGAATGGTTGTTGTATTTTATATGGTTAAAATCTGCAAGTTGTCATGCATTTCATTTCATTCTGCCGTAATTTTTATTTTTAAATTGCGGATTGAAATGATAAATATCTATATCACTTGACCATAGGGTATAAAATTATATACAGGCATCGTGGTATATATATATATATATATATAGTTATTTTGAAATATTTTTCTTTGGTTTTGTAAAGAAATATATATATATATATATATATATATATATATATTGTTTTATGAGATATTAATTTCGGATATTTGATAAAGGTTATTTTATATAGTTAAATTTTGGGTTTTAAGCAATGTATGAAATTGTTTAAAGTATGAAGTAAGTTTAAAGTTGATTTTATTTAAAAGATTTATGGATAGGTATTTACTTAAATCATATCCTAATATAGAGTTTATATTGATTTTTAAATCAAAGTTGAGAAGATAGTTTGGAAATTGATTTGAGATTTTATTTAAATTAAGATCTTATTGAAATTTAGATTTAAAAAAAGAATATGGTGTTATAACTAAATTCGGGTTTACGATGATGTGATATCCCAGAATTTTAGACAATACAAATTTAATAATCTTTATATAAAATTAAATTGATATTGGCAATATTGATTAATAAAATATGTTTTGGTTTAATAATCAGATTTAATAAATAATTAATTTGTGATTTAACTTTTTAAAATGCTAAAATAAATGTTTAAATTATAATGTATATATATATTTGTATATATATTATAGTTTATCTTTGTTTTGGAATGCAATTAATAAATGAAGTTTTGTTTTTAAATTCTAATAAAATATCTAGTAATTAGGAAATTATGTTTTAAATTAATATTTAGTTTTTAAAATCTATTTAAATTAACAACTATATGATTTGTAAATATTTATAATAAATATTATATTGATTAAAATTATATCTTAGCTTAATTATTTTTGTTTTAAATTTAAATAAAAGTTAAGTTTATTTCTTATTAAATATTATTTGATAAATATGATTTGAGTATATTTTATATAAGTCTAAATATAAAATAGCATATTATTTAAATTCATTTAATAATATAAAGTGATTTATAATTTCTTTATAAATCATATAAAATTTGTGAATTAGTTATTTTTAGTCATATTAATTTTCATAAATATAAAAGGAAAATAGAATCTTCATTTTAATAAATTGATTTTGTTTTTTTTTATTTCGAAAGAATTAATTTGATTTGGCAATTTTATTTTGAAATTCAAATTTATTGATTCTTTAAAATATTTTGTAAGTTTTAAATTATAAATAATTTTATTTACATTTTCTTAAAAGAAGTAAATCATATATATATTCATTCTAACATAAAATAAATTAAGAAAACCCTTTATAAATATTTGAAAATATAACTAAATTTAATTTAACACAAGTGTAATCAAATTAGCAGTCTAAAAGACAAGTGTTAATAAGTTAGTAACTTGAATAACATGTGTAAATGTAAGAACTAAATTTCATGACATGTGTCATTGTTTTTATTGTATCTTTTTCTTTATTTTAATAAATTTATTTCAGCCTTATAAACATTCTCATTTTTCCCTCATCCTCTTTTTAAAATCAAAAGAAAACATTGCATTTAAAAATCTGAAACCTCTCAAAAACATGTCTGCAAATTCATTTCAAAAAGTAAATTTAAAATCTAAATCACTCCTCATTCAAAACTGAGATTAATTTTCTCAAATCAAAAACCTGCATTTGCAAACAAAACCTGTAGCTCCTCTAACCTATGAAAATTAAATCTCTGCAATTTAAAAATTCTACATTTTCTAAAAGCACATGCAAACAATCTGAAATGGTTTCCTGCGCAAATGCAAACTGCATTTCTTTTCAACCTAGAAGTTACTGCATAATCATGGACCTGCATTTTCCATCTCTAGGAATTTCTGCATAGTGAAGTTTGCATGCATATAATCATTGGATAGGAAGCTAATGCATTGAAGTTTCAATTTGGGAATTTTGCTCTGCTCATAATTTTCAAGGTGAGTAACTCCTAAATTTTCTTTAACAAAATCTGGTTGCATGTTATTATCTTTGGAATGAATTGATATGCACGATGAAAATTTGCAGCAGATTGTTTGTAGATAAATTTCTGGGAATTACTTTATACTTATATAAGTATGTATGTTTTGGTTTGTATCAGTGATTGCTGGTGTACCTGACTTAGACCTTTAAATTCAAACTTTTAGAAGTTTCATGACTTAACCATTATTCAGGAATGAATTTCAAACAAATTTGTTTGTTAAAAATAAATCTTAAGCATGAGCATTTGAAATAAGGTAGATTGAAACAAGAACTCCTCTATAAATCAATAATCCTGAAACATGGTTGTGTTTAAAATGTAAATTCCTTAGTTTATTGAATTTAGGTTGTGACATTAATATTTTAAACTTAGGATTTAGGGAATATTGTTTGTTTAAAGTTATGAACTAAGCTATAAAAATTTGATTTATTTAAATAGAAACTGTAACCTTCTCTGTTAATCAAGTTTAGGGGTAAAAATCTGTTAAAAATTCAAACACTGATGATTGTAGTGTTCTGAAATTTTGATATTGCTTCTGTATATAGTAATATGATTAGGCTCATCATCAAAATTTTCAAATCTTTAAATTTATTCTTGAGTTAGCAAGATAAGTGAGGAATTGTCTGTAGTCCTAAGTTTTTAATAAAGTAAGAATTCGATCATATAGCCACTAAGATTGATCGAGTGTTTTGTAACTTTGGGATTTGGTTGCTGGGTTTAAGAGGAGGTACTAGCCGGAATTGTAGCCCTAATGATGGTCGGAGGGAGGTGAACATGCCGATGACAGGTTTTGGTTTGGGTTAACACAGTGGTTTCCAGGTTTAGCAGTGGTAAAGTATACTCGAGTATGTCTCGGGTAATTCCAGTTTTTGCTCGGAGTTAAGGCCAGAGTGACTCGAAGCAAGATAGAATTGTGCTCGGGTAGTTTGGTTGCAGAGTCTTGTTTCTGCAACCTGAATTGTTTCAGGTTTTGATTCTTTTTAAAAAAAAACTAAACTAAATTTAAAAATAGGCAAGGCAGGTTTGATTCTGAACTTGGAGCAAGTATAAATATGAACTCAAATGGATTTCAAATTCCAGATTTCAAATAGAAATTTGCAGAAATAAAATATTTAGAAAATTTAAACCTGACAATGTGCAGGTTTTAAAATTTAAGCTAAATTTAACATAAAAAGGAAACAGAGCCAGATGTAAAGAAAGGTTCAAACCCAGTTTAAAATTATGAATTCAAAATAAATTTGAATTCTTGTTTTCAAAATAAATTTTATAAAATGGAAAGTTAGCAGTTGAACTTGTTTACAGTATTTTAATGAGGTGGTTAAAATCTGGAAATAGGATTTTAAACAAGAATTTAAATTGAAGTAAAAATCTGGATTTGGAATCCTGAATTCAAATTTGAAATGGGAACCTGAAATTTTCAAAAAAAGAAATAAGTTTATAAATTCTAATGTTATAATTAAGCTTGAATATTTCAGTATTTCATAACATATACTTTATAAATCTGAAATGGAAGTTAAAGCAGGATTTTAAATTTAAATTTAAATTTTTGAATTTGAATCTGAGCTTGATTTGGATTCAAGTTGGAATGAAATAAGACTTTGAATTTAAAAGTTTCAAAATTACTTGAATATATTTAAAGTATAATTTAAATTTTAAATTGATTATGGGTTAAACTATTTATAAAATCCCTTAAGTACTTCTTTAATATGAAATAAAAAGTGTTGAATCTTGTTTAAATTCGATTTCATTTTAATTTTAATTTAAAATGGAATTTAGGAAATTTTAAAGTAATTTGTTTCTAAGTTACTTTAATAATGATAATTAAACATTAATGAGATTGATGATTATCATTAAGTTGTTTTGAACTTAATGATTTATTAATTAATCAAGGTAATTAAGATTTTAATAAATTTAATTAAGTAAATAATTAGGATATTAATTAAATAATTGAGGGTTATTTAATTAATTAAAATTTTAAGTAAGTTAACTAAATTTGATTTAAAGTATGATTTAGAAATTAATTTAAATAAGATTTGATTATTTAATTAATGAATTGAATTATTAATCAAGTAATTAATAATTAATTTAGTTTCTAATTTTCACTTGATTAATTTAATAATTTAAGATTAATTAATGAGTTTCTTTAAATATATTGATTAATCCAATTAATTACTTTGGAAAAAGTAATTAAAGATTTGTTACTAGTTAATGAGG
Source organism: Allium cepa (assembly GCA_030765085.1). Lineage (NCBI taxonomy): Eukaryota > Viridiplantae > Streptophyta > Magnoliopsida > Asparagales > Amaryllidaceae > Allium > Allium cepa. Next base: position 380,615,060 of record CM060944.1, on the reverse strand, counting down.
GTCATTAACTTGATATTCTTTTGTAATTAATTAATGTAATTAATTTTAATAATTAATTTGATTAATTAATTTAAGATAATCATTTGAGAATTATTTAAGTATAATGACTTAATGAAAGTAATTAAGGAAATTAATTACTGAATTGTAATTAATTAAGTTGTTGATTAATTAAGTTAATTAATTAAGATTAATTAATTTAAATTAATCATTGATTTGATTTGAGAAGTAATTACAAATGGAAAATTACTTAGTGGAGAAAATAAATTACTGGATGTAATTTAATGGAGGAGTTATGGAACTAATTACTTATGTAATTAATATGTAATTAGTATGTTGAATAATTACTTAAGTGAGTAATTAATAATTAATTACTTAGAGTAATTAATTTAGGTTTTGATAATTAATTTAATGGAGGTATTTAAAATAATTTGAGATCATTAATTTATATAATTAATGATATGATTAAGGATTGATTAATTAAGAAAATTAATCAATGAAAGTATTAGTTAATTAATTAAGGATTAATTAATGAAGTAATTATAGGTTAATTATAGGGATTGGTTTGGATTAATTAAATTATGAAATTAATTAGAGGTTAATTACTTGAATGTAATTAAAGGATAGTTAATCAAGATGATTAATTAGGGTAACTTGTTAAGAATAATTAATTGATATTTAAGCAAGATTTATATGGATAAGTAATTAATTTAATTTATTTTAAATTAATTAAGGAAGATGTAATTAATTTAATTCATTTTAAATTAATTATAAGATGGTGATTTAATAAGTCATTGCTTATGAATAATGATTGATATTTATTACCATGAATGGTTGAGATCTAAGTTATGAGATAAATGTTGTTGTGTGATTTGGATGTTATGGTTGCATTGAGTTGATAATATGATTTATCTGTTTGAGTTGATAATGTAGATTATCTGATGTTATGATAATATTGATTATCTATTATAATGTTGAGAATTATCTATCTGTGTGTATATTGATAATATTGAATTGAATTGTTTTTAAACCTTTAAAACAACTTGGCCCTAAAAGACACGCTTTGGATTTCGATGAGACCGGGATCGGGTTTCCATATTTGGATATCCGGAAACCACATCGATTCCAAATAACGTTAGGTCGTGAATCCAAATGGAGCTTTGTGAAGACTCGAGGTGTAAGGGCTATACGTCAGTATAACTCTTTGGGTGATTCCGTAATGAGTTGATGGACTAGTGCTTATAGATTCGAATGGTGGTTTAGACTGTAAGGGTTATCGTCGTTAACTCTGAGTGTGATTCCAAAATGAGTGTAACGAGATAATGCCTTCGGTTTCGTTCGAACCCGGAACGAACTTGTATGGATTGAATGCTTTCAGAACATCGTCAGGTGGACGATGAGCATTCTAAGTGATATGTCCTATAAAGGTAATCATAGCCTCAAGCCTCATCAACCGGAAATGGCTAAAACAGGGGAGGTGTAGCAAGGCTTCGTGGGTAGCTCCCACTGGAGAGCGAGATTGATCCCTGTCTAGAGGTCCCTTTATATTCGGCTGTGTGGGCAGTTGGTTGCAAACAACTGCGGGGTTGTCTTGTTCGGAACTGTTCAGTAAGGAATGGGTCCGGCCTTGTGTTGCAGGGGAGTGGGAGTACTCCTCGGTACGGTGATCTAGGCCACGTACTGTGACGGGCGGTACCCCAGTAGCCCTGCCATTGTATGGAATCCAAAATCCAATAAGTGCCAACGGTTTTGATTGTATTACCCACTTTTGTGGCTAGTAGCTGGAATTTAATAATGTAACAATTTCGGCTATTTCATATTTATTTGAAAACCCTAGACACTATTATAATATCATCGGATTTCCTATCAAATGTTTTGGTTAGCGTAAGGCAAAAACTTTTCCATGTTTATGTGTGGGAAGTCTTACGTGATACCTTTCTTTTCAAAAAGGTTTTTAAAGTTAAGCAACCTTAACCTGTTACTCACACCAGACCCATGTCTGACCCGGAGTTTATTTTTGTTTTTCATAAACTCTTGGGTACTCAAATTTTTACGAGTAGCCAAGGGATTCAGGTTAGCTTTGACGAATAATGGAGGAGCAATGGAGCAGGAGGCTTCTACGTTAGATATAGTTTTCCGCTGTGTTATCTCTGTGTTGTGGTTGTATTGAGTTGTAAATACTAGACAGGTGTTTATAACTGTCTGGTATATGTGATGTGTATGTTGCGTATCTCTGATTGGTATTTGTATATTATGTAAATACTTATGTTGTTAATATAATTTATCCGTTCCGCTATTGAGATTCTAGTGTTGTTTCTTCTTTCTCTTCTTTCTTTTCTTCTTCTAACCCTTTCTTTCTTAATTCATGATGTGATTTTCCGGGAGTGGAAAGTCGGGTCGTGACAGTTGGTATCAGAGCCAGGTTGAGTGAATAACTAGGCTCTGGAGTGGTGTCTTTCTTGAGAGAGCGTATTTGTAATTTTTATTATATTTATATATATTTATTTATTTCTACCTATCTGTTGGGTTACCTGTTCGGGGTTTTCCAATATAAGTTATAAATGTAGATCAAGGTAGTAGTGTGTGTAACGTGACTACCGATTGGTTGGAGTTTGTATGTTAGGTTGGAAGTGTATCTGTCGAGACTGTAGACCTAATACCGTCTCGAGTGAGCTTTGAAGTGATGTAAGACTTCATTGATCTCTGAAGGTAACCTGTTAAGGTTCGGAGATTCATCTTTGAAGTTGGATGAGTAGAGTTTGGATCTTTTGGCTGAGCAGAAGCGAGTGATGATATCTTGATACCTCATGAAATAGTAGCTGCGTGATGAGATGCAGTGACTATGGATGTTCCCGAAGATGTTTTCTTTGGAACAAGTTTAAGGAGGTGAGTCTGCTTCGGTGTTGTGGCTGAGTTCAGCAAAATGTTTCTGTTTGGTTTGAAGTCCAAGTTTCTCGAAGAGTTTTGGAATGGGAATTCTTTGGCATTGGTGTCAGCAGTGCAGCTCGGAGTATTCAGTGTGTCAGTAGGATTTTCTAGATTAGCAGTTTTCTGGAGATGGAATTCAGAAGCATAGTGTTAATTCCTCTTCGTTAGCGACCTAAAACCTAAAGATATGGAGCGACCTAACTACAGGAATGGCCTAGCGACTTAACTGATCAAGTGACCTAAAAATAGCTGCGACCTAAGGGAAGCTGCGACCTACAGAGCTCTGCGACCTAAGGGAGGCCGCGACCTAAAGGATAATGTGACCTAGCGACCTAAAGTTTCAGCGACTTAGCGACCTATGAACCAGAGCGACCTTACAACTTAAGGAATGAAGCGACCTAACGACGTGATTGTCTTAACGACCTAACTGCCCACCGACCTAAAAAGGCCACGACCTAAGTAAGCTGCGACATAAAAGATGTCCCGACCTAAAAGAGGCCACTACCTAAGAGGCTTAACGACCTAAAGGCTCCAGCTATGGTTACAGGAAAGTACTCACGACCTACGATAGGTCGCTAACGATCTAAGATAGGTCGCTCTCGACCTATCTACATGAATAAAGAAGCCGCCTATGCCATGCCGCTAGGGGATAGGTCGCTCACGACCCTGGACTTATGCAAATCAGCATGAGTGTCCTTGTGAAAGAGAAGTCGGTGCATCTTAGGCCGGTCACGACCTACGACCTAACTTAGGTCGGTCACGACCTACGACCTAACTCCAAAGAATGCCTATAAATACGACCCTAGTTTCAACTGAGGAGGGACTTTTGGCTCATTCATTTCGAGCGCCGTTACTCTGCTGCATTCTGATCTACTTCAACACCTTCAAGGAACTTCACGAAGAGATCAAACATGTCAAACATGTGTTCAAAGATTTGGATCGACATTGAAGTTTAGGCTACTTGTTCTAAGTCACTTGAAACTCAAAGTGTGTTGTAATCAAAGTGTAACTGCATTGACTTGTAATCAAATCGTCAATAAAGATATTCAAAGTGGACGTAGGCTATCTCTTAAGCCGAACCACTATAAAATTGCTGTTGTTTACTGTTTTTTCACTATTATCTGCTTATAATCTGTTCCCGAGCTATCGGGTGGTGCTTTCACGATCTCACTTCATACACGGGGGTGTTAGCGTTCAAATTTTAGCGTTAACATTTTTGGTGCTTTCACTGAGAATTGAACTCAGGCGAGTTATCATCATTGCTTCACAGAGGTTTGTAGAGAGAATTTCCTTGAAGACCAGAAGTCTATCCGAGATTATGGCTCCTGGAAGGAAAAGTAGATCTGTCAGATCTGGGAATATTCAAGAGGGAACCTCCGCTTCCCCTATATCAAATCAAGCCACTCCAGCTGTCGGAGTTACAAAGGCAGAGCTGGATGCTGCAATCTTAGGGCTGAACCAACAGATCAATGCCCAAAATGCACAATTCGAGGCTCAGAATTCCCAGAATGCCCTAATTCTGAATAGGTTGAACGATTTGCTTGGGGCAAACCGTCAACCGGAAGGTAATGAAAGGAATTTTGCTTGCAACATTCATGAGGCTGAAGAAAGGAATGCTCCTGAAAGGGCTGCTAGCCCCTTTGAACAAACACTCCCTGAAGTTGGTGGATCTAGAACTCGACATGATGAGGAGTATCTTTCTGGAATGGTCCGACAAATCATGAAAGAGAGTATGCAGAGGGTTGAAGACGAGAAAGAATGGGGTTTCGCCCCAAGTAAAACTCCATTTACTGAGAAAATCTTAAAGGCTGAATTCCCAAGGAAGTTTGTCCCTCCAACCATTCCAGCATACAAGGGGACAAGTGATCCGAACGAATTCTTATACAAGTATGATTGGCACATGACAGGTGCCAGAGCCTCTGATGAAATAAAGTGCCGATATTTTCCTGTGTATCTCGAAGGCGTAGCTCTGCTTTGGTTCACCAAGTTGCCAGTCCGATCTATCGATCAGTTTTCTGACTTAACCCGGAAGTTCAAGGAGCAGTTCAGACTATACGCTTCAAAAGCCAAAGATATTATGTCATTGTCAAGTTTAGAACAGAATCCGGGTGAAACTATCAGATCTTTCCTGAATCGCTTCAATATAGCGCTGGCCGAGGTAGACAATGCAGAACCACGGATGATCTTGACCTATCTAATGAGGGCCATCGACAAGTCGAGCGAATTTGGGAAATGGCTAAACATGAAGGAACCAAATTCCCTTGAAAAATTCTATAAAAAAGCAGATGAATTCATGCGCTTGGAAAGCCGTCCCGTACCGGTAAAGGCAGTGCTGGAAAAAGCTGAAGATAACACTGTTGCTCCACGCAAGAATGAATCTGTAGGGCAAAAAAGGGAAAATAACAATGGGAAGAAACAGAGTAATCTGAAGAAGCCCCGATCCTTCAAGCCATCAGAATATACTCCTTTGTCAGATACGCCGGAGCGTATCTACCTTGCCACTAAAGATTCTATTGACTTTCCTAAACCTCCTCCTCTAAGGACCGGGAAAAAGGCTATACAAAGTGGGAAGTTCTGCCGCTTCCATAATCAACCCGGTCACGAGGCCGACGAGTGCCGCCAGTTGAAAAATCTGATTGAAGAGTTGCTAAGGGAAAACAAACTGCAGCAATTTGTAAAAAAGAATAGCAACAATCCTGCTTCATCTAATCAGGGGCAACAGGCTCCTACTCATCAGCCTAGGACGAGTGAGAAGGCTGCAGGGCATGAATCTGGAAGGCCCATTATCAATGTCATCACAGGAGGACCTCACCCAGCGGGCAGAAGCTGGGTGAGATGGAAAGGTATACCCGAGCTTTAGAGTATGTGCCGACCGAGGAAGATGTATTCGTTTTGGAAGGTGCTACGCCCCTGAAGCAACAAAGAACTTTTGATGATGATATTGTGTTCAAAGCTAGGTATTCCGTAGGTATTGAAGCTCCTACCTTGGATCCCTTAGTCATCTCGGCTGGTATCGGGCCAACTATTGTCAGAAGAGTTCTCATTGATTGTGGCGCATCCTGCAATATCCTCTTCAAGAAAACATTCGACCAAATGAAGATCCCTATGGCTGATGTGCAAGCCTCATCGTAGAAAATCGCTGGTTTCACTGGGGAGCCAAAGCAGCCGGTAGGAACCATTGATTTGTTTGTGGAACTTGGAGAAGGAGAGAGAAAAGTGGTCCGCAAGCAAACTTTTGTGATTGTCGACGAATTTTCTGCTTACAATGCTTTCCTTGGTCGTCCAACTCTGGCAGCGTTCAAAGCTGTTCTTGCCCCGTGGTGCCTCACTATTAAATTCCCTACAGACAATGGAGTAGGAGTTATAAAAGGGGATCAAAATGCTGGGCGAGAGTGTTATCTGACAGAGCTACGAGAAACCAGAAAAAGAGAAATGGGAAAGAATGCGGCAGCCCTAGTCCGCATCAAAGAACCAGCCTTGTAGCAATTACAGGGCGGACCCTACACTGGCGAGCACAGCGGAGCAAGGAAAGAGATGGACCCTAGAAAAGTCAGTGCAGGGGAAAATAGAGTGGTACCAGTGGAAACGACAATACCAATACCTGTTAACCCAAAGGACCCAAACAAGGTGTTGAATGTGGGTTCGCAACTTAATGCGTCAATTCAGAATATCTTAATATCTTTTTTAAAGGCAAATTTGGATGTTTTTGCTTGGACTCATGCTGATATGTGCGGAATATCCCCGGAAGTTGCAGTACACGCTCTAAATATTGATCCAAAATTTACACCCGTGAAGCAGAAAAGGAGAACTCAAGGCCCAGAAAGGTCGGCAGCATTAAAAGAAGAAGTTGATCGGCTCATGGAGAATAATTTTATCAAAGAATCTACCTATCCGAATAGGGTTTCAAATCCAGTGCTGGTTAAGAAAGCCAACGGAAAATGGAGAGTATGCATCGATTTTTCAGATCTAAACAAGGCCTGCCCCAAAGACTGCTTCCCATTACCTAGAATCGATCAACTGGTAGACGGAACAGCGGGACACGAATTGTTATATTTTATGGATGCTTACTCCGGATATAACCAGATCATGATGCATGAACCAGATCAGGAGGACACGAGCTTTATCACCGACATTGGTCTTTACTGCTACAGAGTTATGCCCTTCGGGCTGAAGAATGCAGGGGCAACATACCAAAGACTTGTTAATGCTATGTTCAAACAACAATTAGGAAAGACTATGGAAGTCTACGTCGATGACATGTTAGTAAAGTCTAAGAAAGCAGTGGATCACATAGAACACTTAGCGGACATGTTCGCAGTCCTCCGAAAATACGGAATGAAGCTCAATCCTTTGAAATGTTCATTTGGAGTGGAATCCGGCAAGTTTTTAGGTTTCATCGTGAGCGCTAGGGGCATTGAGGCCTGTCCAGCTCAAATTACTGCATTGAAAGAAGTCAAAGCCCCTAGAACAAAGAAGGAATTGCAAAGTCTCAATGGAAAAGTCGCCGCCTTGAGTCGGTTCATTTCCAAAGCCACAGATAAATGCATCCCATTCTTTGACGCCCTAAAGAAAGGAAAGAAAAACTTCAATTGGACTCCCGAATGCCAAAAAGCCTTTGATGAATTGATTCGCCATATGGAAATGCCTCCAATACTTTCTAGGCTTGGCGATGGCGAGGATCTTCTTATATACTTGGCAGTATCATCTCATGCTTTAAGTGCAACGCTGATACGAGAAGACAAAAGGATTCAACATCCAGTTTACTATATCAGCAAAAGACTCACTGGGGCAGAGATGAATTACTCTAAGTTGGAAAAACTCGCCTATTGCCTACTAATTGCATCTAGGAAGTTGAGGCAATATTTTCAAGCTCATCCTATCAGAGTCCTCACTGATCAACCTTTAAAGCAAGTCCTGTTTCGCCCCGAGACTTCAGGTCGTCTTCTAAAGTGGAATATTGAACTCAGTCAGTATGACATCACTTATCATCCCCGAAAAGCAATCAATGGACAAGCTTTAGCGGATTTCATCGCAGAATTCACAGATAAGGGTAACAGTGAGGAGAAAACGGTGGACGATTCCCCAATCAAATGGAAGTTATATATCGATGGTGCGAGAAATGACTACTGTTCTGGAGCCGGAGTTGTACTTGAGACCCCTGAAGGCCGATCATTATGCTATGCACTAAGATTGGAATTTCCTTCAACAAACAATGAAGCAGAATACGAAGCCCTTATCGCTGGCTTAAGGATTGCTAAAGAATTAAACATCCGAGCGTTACAGATATTCAGTGATTCTCAGCTTATTGTATGCCAAGTCAAAAAGGAATTCCAAGCAAAAGGGGGGAACCTGCCTGCCTACTTGTCAAAGGCTTGGGAACTCCTGGGTGATTTCGATCGTTACATGATAAGTCAGATTCCTCGAGAAGAAAACATGAAAGCAGATTCTCTTGCAAAGTATTCTAGCACAGGCGAAGCTCAATTTCTGGGGTTAACTCCGGTGGAGGTCCTGTCGACTCCTAGTATTGATGAGATGGACATTGATTGGATCATGAGCATGTCTCAAGAGCAAGAATCATGGATGACTCCGATAACAGAATATCTGCTCAATGGATCCTTACCAGGGAACTCAAAAGAACGACAAAAGCTACTGAGAAAAGCCTCTTATATAATCCAGGATGGCCGATTATACAGACGGGGATTCTCAATGCCATTACTTCGATGTGTATCCAGGGAAGAGTCCAAAGCAATCCTAGCGGAGGTACACGGAGGAGAATGTGGTGATCACTCAGGAGGCCAAACATTAGCAAAGAAAATTCTCCGATACGGATATTTTTGGCCCGAAATTAATCGAGATGCAGCAGAGTATTCCCGAAAATGTGACAGATGCCAAAGATTCGCCAAAATTCCTAGAGCTCCTTCCACTGAACTCACACAGATGGACAGTCCATGGCCGTTTGCAATATGGGGGATAGACCTTGTAGGACCGTTACCAACTGCCAAATCTGGAATTAAATATGCCATTGTTGCTGTAGATTATTTTACTAAGTGGGCAGAAGCTGAACCACTGGCTACTATCACCTCAAAGAAGATGATAAGTTTTGTGACTAAAAACATCATTTGCAGATACGGTGTGCCTCAAAAAATAATTACAGACAATGGTACTCAGTTTGAAAGTGAGGAATTCCAAGATTTTTGCAAGCAATTCAAAATCCGGAAAAGCTTCTCAGCAGTGGCTCATTCGCAGGCAAACGGGCAAGTGGAAGCCGTGAACAAAATTATTAAGTCAACCATCAAAAAGCAACTTGAAAGAGAAAAAGGTGGTTGGGTCGATAAGCTACCACGGGCACTATGGGCATACAGAACCACTCACAAAACTGCGACTGGGCACACCCCGTTTTCATTAGCATACGGGTCAGAGGCAATGATTCCGGTAGAAATAGAGGTCCCTTCACATAGAAGAATCCATTTCAATCAAGCAGAAAACGAAAAGCTACAGCTTGAAGCGCTAGATCTCCTTGATGAAAAAAGAGATGAGGCTAATCTCAGAATTGCAGCTCATCAGCAAAGGATAGCCAGACATTTCAATTCCAAAGTTCGCCAACGCAACTTTGAGATTGGAGACCTAGTCCTGAAGAGAATTATGACAGCGACAGGTGAGTTTGGGCCAAATTGGGAAGGACCGTATGTCATAGGTCAGAAGCTTCTTGACGGCACATTCAAACTCACTACTGTTGAAGGAGATCAAATTCCAAGGGCATGGAACGGCAATCATTTGCGTCCATACTTTACTTGAAAATTTTGTTGAAATATTGTAAAAAGAATTATGAATGTATGATTCTTGTAATTGAAGGCAATTGTAAAACTGATGCAAGTAAATAATAAAAAATATAAAGTGGATGTAGGCCCAATTTCCTGGCCGAACCATTGTAAATCTTGTGTTCCTTATTACATGTTTGCTTTATTTTCGATATAAAAAAAAGTACATAGAATGTATTGCTGAAATGTCGATTTAAATTTTTGCAGACAATGGAAGTGAAACTTGCACATAATAAGACCAAGTGATTCTCGCCAAATTTCAAGTCACAAAAGCTCCGAATTCAAATCCTAGATAGGAAGTACTTTAATTGAACGGCTTATGATTTCGACAGAAACAGGCCTTTGCTAATAAATTGAGATCGTTTGAACAAACAAACATCCAATTAAGAAGCTGATGCTCGTTCTCACGAACTTGCCTGACAATGAAGTACACTTCCTTGGATTAAACAAGTTACTTAAAAAAAAAATAGAGGATCGCTGAAAAGGCATAAGCAAGTGGACAAGGGAACAACCAAAGCCATCATCGGCAGCACAAGTTCTCTTCGGAGGCACAACTCTTCGGAGGATAAAGACCTCTAATGGGTCATACGCCACAAAAAAGAAAGTTCTCTACTCAACAAAAAAGATTGGAGGAGTCATGACCCTCCAACCATGAGAGAGTAACTTCCAGGCGATGAAAACCCTCTCTGAGGCACATTTCACCAGGAGTTGAAGTGTAACAATCGCTTATCGGAATTTCACTTCACCAGAGTTGAAATGCAATCAAAATAAAAGCCCTCTTCGGAGGCCCATTTCACCAGGAGTTGAAGTGTAACAACCGCTCTTCGGAATTTCACTTCACCAAAGTTGAAATGCAAAACAAAATAAAGACCTTTCTGGAAGCCCACGTTTCACCGAGATTGAAATAAAACTTCCAAGTGTTGAAACGTGAAAAGGCTTTCTTCGAAGGCACAACTCTTTGGAGGTACACGTTTCACCAAGATTGAAATAAAACTTCCAAGTGTTGAAACTTGAAAAATCCCTCCTCAGAGGTACAACCCCCTCCCGGGGACACAATCAAAAAGAAAGACCTCTTCGGAAGCCCACGTTTCACCGAGATTGAAATAAAACTTCCAAGTGTTGAAACGTGAAAAGGCTTTCTTCGAAGGCACAACTCTTTGGAGGTACACGTTTCACCAAGATTGAAATAAAACTTCCAAGTGTTGAAACGTGAAAAATCCCTCCTCAGAGGTACAACCCCCTCCCGGGGACACAATAAAAAAGAAAGACCTCTTCGGAAGCCCATGTTTCACCGAGATTGAAATAAAACTTCCAAGTGTTGAAACGTGAAAAGGCTTTCTTCGAAGGCACAACTCTTTGGAGGTACACGTTTCACCAAGATTGAAATAAAACTTCCAAATGTTGAAACGTGAAAAACCCCTCCTCAGAAGTACAAATTTCTATTTTTAAAAAAAAAATCCTCATCAAGGGCATACTTTAACTTTCAAAGGAAGAGTGATTTACTTATTCTAGAAAATAACCTCCCTAAAAAAAAAAAGAGAGAGAAAGTTAAAGTACCCTTCGGAGGCCCGCTTTACCACATAGAAGAATTCACTTGGCAAAATGCGTACATAAGCAAAAAAAAAAAAAAGTGATTTCTTCGAAGGACAAAGCGTAAAAACTTATATGAAGGAAGTTGTACTCTACGAATAATTTCTTCAAGAATGAAGTAATTATTCTTCAGAAAATAAGAGTGCAAGTCCCCTCAAAGTATACAATATTGCAGCAAACTTATGGTATGGGGGCAGCATGGTATAGTTACATACAAAATGGTATAGCAACATCGGTAAAGTATGCTCAAACAACATACCACAAGCTCACCGCAATATCATATAAATAAACTTGTGCAAAAATGAATAATAAATGCATTCTCAAATTCAAACAAGAGTCTGTACAAACAAAGGATCATTTTATTCAATTGCAGATACAGGTTTCAAAATAAAAAAGCAAGGGCCGGTGCCTGCACAACACCCGACCATTACACAAAAAAGGAATCAAAAAGCCCGAAGCCCGACTCTTCACTTCTTCTTACCACCATTGGACCCTTTGCCCGGCCGAATGATTAGCTTTTCAGGTCTATCTACAGGCATAAGGGAAGAAGGAGAGGGAGGTGCAACCGGTGCAACTTCCGGTTCTTCTTCAGTAGCAATGATTTTCTTCCCCCTCCTCTTCGATGTTCCGTGCTTCTTTCTTCTCTTCGAAGAAGACTCGCTCCCTGGAGTAACAAGAGCGGACAAAACTACGTCATCAGAAGGAGTCCGCTCCGGAGAGATCTCGCCTCCTTCAAGTCCCTCGTTTTTCTGCTCTTGCAAAGCGATAGGGTCATCGAAGCCATGAAGAGCCTCAATCTGCTCCTCTTGTGACCCGGGCTGTGAAGCAGAAGGAGGAGTCACCTGAAGAGACGGAGGAGGGATAACCGGAGGAAGTGAAGTCTGCACAGCACTTGGTGTTTCAACTGCAGAAGAAGTGAAATTAAAAATATTAGTATCTCCCCGAAAGAAGGGAGATATGGGTTCGTCGAGATTCAAGAAGTAATCGAGAAGCTCATCAAACTTTTGAGGAGCAAGCAAGCGATCCACCTGAATCGGACCAATGTCAAAATTACCTGAAGATGTTTGCTTCGTTAGTTCAATCTCATAATTTTGAGCCCCGATATCCTCCAAAGCCTCATCATCAGTAGGGGTAATTACCCCGGTTCTTGTAGGAGGCAGCGAATGAGCACTGGAACCTGTAATGTCAACTTCGGAAGAAACTAAAGGACATTCAGAAGTGGTAGGTGGTATTTCTTTTTCAGAACGTTCTCCTTCCGCCATTCCGGCCCGCACTCTGGCAAGTTGCTCTTTTCCCTTGGCAAGAGCGGTGCGGGCATCATCATCAAGATAGTGCTCTTCAAGAGCTGATTCAGCGTAGCCAGCACCTTTACCACCGAGCATATCAAGTGCTGCATCCCAAACTTCAGCTAGTGTAATTTCATACTTAGGGCCTAGAAAGGCAAGGCTGCCACGCCCCAAAATGCTGTGCAGATAAAAATAAAATAATGTGGAGCTAATGTCAGATTTGGTTGCTTGATGGGCCTCTTCGGCCGCGAGTTTACCAGCAATAGCCTCGTCACGCTCCTTTTCGGCCATAGCAAGTCGAGCTTTTAACATCTCTATCTCCAAGCTTTGAGAGCCGGTCTGTTCTCGCAGCTGTAAAATTTCAGCGCGATATTCTTCTATGACCTTCTCCTTGTGTGTAAGCTTATCTTCGACTGCCCTTTGACTGGCATGCGCATCTCGTACTTGTTGCTGAAGCATGCTCTCCTTTTGAGAATAAAAAGTAGACGAAGTAGCTAATTCTTCCTTAAGCTTTTCTACTTCCGCTTCCAGCTTTTCATTATAGGAAGCAATACTTCTCATTTCGGCGTCATGCTGTTCGAGAGTCTTCTGCCACTCAGCCTTATCGTTCTCCATTGTGAGCATGGCCTCGAGATTGGCTCGGTTAACCTTCTGAAGCTCGTCGACAAGTTTTTGCCAGTTCGACATTCTTTCGATATCGGTCCTGACAGTATCAAGATTTCGCAGCATAGCCGATTTGTCGAGAGGAACCAAGTCGAGATCAAATCGAACCCCTCTCAGGCACCACTGAGGGAATCGACTTTGAAGAGTGGGAGGACCTTGGCCAACTTGGTATGCGGGCCGGTTGATGATTGTTTGAATGTCGGAACGAAAGGGGGCAGGAGATTGAGCAGGAACATTTTTAGAAGCTGTGGGCATTGTTTCTTCAGTAAGTTTAGCCCGCTTGCTAGAAGAATCGTCCATGTGACCTTTACCTCTCTCATCGTGAGTCTTTCTTTTTTGGGTATTATCATCTCTGTGGGGAGGGTCATGTCTTTCTTGTTCTCTTCGATGACGTTTTTCATATGCTCGTCTCTCGTCTGCTTTCCTGATGGCCCTCTCTTCATCGGATTCTCTGTAAGAGGGGAGGTGACGCCTATAATCATATTTGCTACGCCTCCCGTAGCGCTGGAAATCATCATAGTATGAGCTGCTGCGCCCTATTGGAGAATCTGGAATAAAAATAATAAGCTTTAGAAATCTTTAAAGTATAAGAAGATGAATGCGTAGAAGTGCTGAAAAATCCTAAGTGTTGTGTAACGTGTAAGCTACATGCATCAAGTTACAGACCACTCTGTGGAGTAGAGGTAGTGATAACTTGAGTGGAAGGGGTTGACATTTGTTGTAGAGAAGATGTCGCCTCAATTACAGAAGAGATAGTTTTGGAAACATCATCCTTAAAAAGTTCTTGAGAAGTGACCATTATGTCACTTAAACTCCCAAAAATATCAACTCCAAGATCAACGTTCTTATCAGTATGAGGAAGGGACTCCTCTTCTTCAGTTATGGGGGCAAGTGCAGGCTTTTCAGACGGCTCCGCATCATCCCTTGGAGTGGAACATTTTATTAGGGAAGTTTCTATAGAGGCTCCTCCCCGCATGTGCTCTTTAATAGAGACCGGGGCATCAGGAGTTTTCATCGGAGAATCGGGAACTTCAGTCGGAACTTCATGAAGTTGAGTAGAACGGGAAGAATGTAAAAGCTCAAACCGATGAAGAAGTTCATCTGTCAATAGAAATTTTGCGCTCCTCTCTTCAGCAGCCACAATGCTTAGCCTTTCAAAGACTGGCTTATGACTGGAATCTCTAGAAGGAGGAGGAAGTGCTGTAAAAATAAGGAATGGAATCAGCATCTAGCAATGCGAACCATGAAAAACTTAGAATAAAATTGAAGAAAGAAGGGAAAGAAGATCTCACTTCCTATTCTCCAGTCTGCGTAAAATCCTGCGGGGCAACGAATGTAGAAGAATTGATTCAAAAAACCATGTGCACTCTCCGGCAAATCCAAAATTAGTTTGCGGTTCCTCGCACCTCTTACAAGTACAATTTAAGGGTGGTCCTTGTTCTTCGCAAAAGTGCACAAGTAAAAAATTTCCTCGAAACTCGAAAGACAGTCAAGAGTTCTCCTGAACAGAACGCACAATCCCATCAAAATGGCATAGCCATTGGGATGCAGTTGGAAGGGAGAGATCGTTAGTCGAAGAAGGATTTGTTGAAGAAATTCATTAAAGGGAGGAATTACTCCACTTGAGCACATTTGCCGATTAATGGCAACAAAACCGGAGGGTGGTCTATCAGCAAAATCATTTGGTTCAGGGAGTAAAACTTCTGCCTCGGCAATGCCAAATTGAACGCATAATTGATTAAGCACCCGCTGTTTCAGAAGGGTAGGAGTTCTTTCCGGAGGGTTCTCTAGTGGAATAGCAACCGGGAAAGCCCCTTCGACGTGTTCTATCATCTCTTCTTGTTGAGACGTCATTCTACATGAGTAACTGGATGTTCAGGTGTGAAGGTGCACGTTTTCTAAAAGTGTGAAGTGTTGTGCAAAACTAATAAAAATAACAAGCGAAATAACTGAAATTAAACTAATTGACAACTGATCGATTGTGAGATTTAAGGACTTGTTAATTTAAAACTCAAGCGCAGTGTTAATTCAAACAAAATTTTAGCTTTGCTTTAACACTTCATTTGAGTCGGTTGATTCACAGCATTTCACTCACACAGTTCATTTAAGTTGATTATTCTTTATCGACTAATCTGTCATTCGATGTGGGCGGTCAGTGACAGTATATTCGTCCCATTTTTCTGCAAATGTTATGTTTAAGCAGGTTGTTAGATTAAAAGTTAGAGCAATCTGCAAAGGAATGTAATGAATTTCAAATGATTCAAGTCCAAGCAGTTCAATCAAATTCTCTCAAAAATTTCACAAGTCCTAGGTCGACCAACGACCTAGTATAGGTCAGAGCTCTTTTAGGTCGCACTGTGCAAATTAAAGGGGTCTAGAGCAATGCAAATTTATTCAAGTTCTAACTCGGCTGCGACCTAAAAACCTATGCTGCAGAAATTAGGTCGTACAAGTTTTAAGTCGTTCAGCTGTCAGTTGGACGTATGACATTTTGGTTATGCAAGCTTTAGGTCGTTCAGCGACCTAACGTAGGTCGAAAATGTTCTTTAGGTCTCAAGGGCCCTAAGGTCGTGAAGCATTTTTTGTCACTCAAATTCGTTAGGTCGCCTAACTTCCTTTCTGCACCAGACCCAATAACCCGCCATCAACTACCCGAAGAGATTCATCGCCCTCTCCATGAAATTTACCAACTCTTCATACCACCAGATCATTCCAAAACCTAACCAAAAAATCCCCAATCCATCATAAATTTAACGTATTGCCATGACTTCCTAAATCAACCAAATAACGACCGAAAATCGATTGCAACAATCACTCGAAATAAAGCGTGATACATGGAGTTGAGCTAAGGTCGGAAAGTGAGAATTAATAATTCAACGGCGATTATGATGGAATGAAGACCAGGTTCACTTACAAGACGTAATGATAAAGATGAATCGGTGACTGGATGGGTTGAATTCGCCTTTGGAAGCTCAGAGAATCTTTAATAGCGGTAGGAGATTAGAGCAATGGAATGAGGAAGAAGTAGCGACCTAACAGTTTTATATGAGGCAAAAATAGGAAGACAAATAGGCACGCGTATTGGCACAAGTGTTAGGTCGCTCACAACCTAGCTAAGTCAGGTCGAAGCACGCGACCTACGACCTAGGCACGTACTTCGAGGGGCAAATGTTAATTCCTCTTCGTTAGCGACCTAAAACCTAAAGATATGGAGCGACCTAACTACAGGAATGGCCTAGCGACTTAACTGATCAAGTGACCTAAAAATAGCTGCGACCTAAGGGAAACTGCGACCTACAGAGCTCTGCGACCTAAGGGAGGCCGCGACCTAAAGGATAATGTGACCTAGCGACCTAAAGTTTTAGCGACTTAGCGACCTATGAACCAGAGCGACCTTACAACTTAAGGAATGAAGCGACCTAACGACGTGATTGTCTTAACGACCTAACTGCTCACCGACCTAAAAAGGCCACGACTTAAGTAAGCTGCGACATAAAAGATGTCCCGACCTAAAAGCGGCCACTACCTAAGAGGCTTAACGACCTAAAGGCTCCAGCTATGGTTACAGGAAAGTACTCACGACCTATGATAGGTCGCTAACGACCTAAGATAGGTCGCTCTCGACCTATCTGCATGAATAAAGAAGCCGCCTATGCCATGCCGCTAGGGGATAGGTCGCTCACGACCCTGGACTTATGCAAATCAGCATGAGTGTCCTTGTGAAAGAGAAGTCAGTGCATCTTAGGCCGGTCACGACCTACGACCTAACTTAGGTCGGTCACGACCTACGACCTAACTCCAAAGAATGCCTGTAAATACGACCCTAGTTCCAACTGAGGAGGGACTTTTGGCTCATTCATTTCAAGCGCCGTTACTCTGCTGCATTCTGAACTACTTCAACACCTTCAAGGAACTTCACGAAGAGATCAAACATGTCAAACATGTGTTCAAAGATTTGGATCGACATTGAAGTTTAGGCTACTTGTTCTAAGTCACTTGAAACCCAAAGTGTGTTGTAATCAAAGTGTAACTGCATTGACTTGTAATCAAATCGTCAATAAAGATATTCAAAGTGGACGTAGGCTATCTCTTAAGCCGAACCACTATAAAATTGCTGTTGTTTACTGTTTTTTCACTATTATCTACTTATAATCTGTTCCCGAGCTATCGGGTGGTGCTTTCACGATCTCACTTCATACACCGGGGTGTTAGCGTTCAAATTTTAGCGTTAACACATAGGAGTAGAATCCATTTCTTCGATGGGTTGGTAAGACCGGCATAAGCTGTTCTGATTGGTAAAGAGAGAACAGTTTTCTTTGAAATTAGGTTGAGTTGATCGCAAAAGCGACTTGCGATAGTTGGAGATTTTTCTGGATATTTTCAGAGAAGTCAGAGTTTGTCTTCATCTAGAGATTCAGTGATACCGGTGGTTCAACTAGTTGAGGGTTGGTTCCTTGAGATGGAATTTGGCAAAGCAACTTAGGATTTGAGGAACTTCTGAGTTTTCTCTTGGTTATCTGAGATCTTTTTGGTTTTGCTGTCCGGTTGTGCTTGTGTTCTTCAACAGCATTCTTTTTTGCTCCAGATCAGAGTCGTGCAGCGGAAGCAGTTTGGGGGTATATCTGCCTTTCTTTTTCGGATAGGAGAAGTTTGTTTTCTTCTGATAGTTGTTCTTGATCTTGATTGATCGTGGAGGATCATTCTGTTGGATTGGGATGGTCTAGTTTATTTCTAGAGACATCAACAAGGATTGAGCTGATCAAGTAAGAGACAGACAGTCGAATATCTGGTTATGGATAAGTTTTCCCAGTTTAGAAGCTATAAATTTTGGGTAAGGATGGTAAGCTAGCTCTGAGATATTTTGGATTTCTTCTGCGTTCTATTTTGGATAAATGTTTGATTTTCTGGATTGAATTGCCAGTTTGGACAATTAGAATTCGATGTGCTTTACGTATCTCTGAGGAAGTACGTGTATATCCATTTCTGGTTTTGGAATCAGCTGTTCTGGGAGATTTTGGAGGTTGAGGCAGACTTGTTTGTAGTCTGATGTTTTGTTCAGTTACAGATATAGATGAGTAGGAGTTCTGTAGCTTAGTAGTGTTGATTGTTTGGGTTTTAGAGAGCGAGTAACCCGGTGTTTACTTGGGAAACTCGAGGAAACTCTATCCAGAATTTTGTCTGGATAGTTAAATTTTGTTTGATTAGATGTATTGATTGCTATGGATGTTAGTATATGTTTGATATATGCTTGGTTTTAAAATTTAAATCTTAAATAGGTTATTAAATTACCTTTGTTTTAAATTTCGGGGACGAAATTCTTTTAAGGGGGAAGGAATGTGATATCCCGGAATTTTAGACAATATCAATTTAATAATCTTTATACAAAATTAAATTGATATTGACAATATTGATTAATAAAATATGTTTTGGTTTAATAATCAGATTTAATAAATATTTAATTTGTGATTTAACTTTTTAAAATGCTAAAATAAATGTTTAAATTATAATGTATATATATATATATATATATTTGTATATATATTATAGTTTATCTTTGTTTTGGAATGCAATTAATAAATGAAGTTTTGTTTTTAAATTCTAATAAAATATCTAGTAATTAGGAAATTATGTTTTAAATTAATATTTAGTTTTTAAAATCTATTTAAATTAACAACTATATGATTTGTAAATATTTATAATAAATATTTATATTGATTAAAATTATATCTTAGCTTAATTATTTTTGTTTTAAATTTAAATAAAAGTTAAGTTTATTTCTTATTAAATATTATTTGATAAATATGATTTGAGTATATTTTATATAAGTCTAAATATAAAATAGCATATTATTTAAATTCATTTAATAATATAAAGTGATTTATAATTTCTTTATAAATCATATAAAATTTGTGAATTAGTTTTTTTAAGTCATATTAATTTTCATAAATATAAAAGGAAAATAGAATCTTCATTTTAATAAATTGATTTTGTTTTTTTTATTTCGAAAGAATTAATTTGATTTGGCAATTTTATTTTGAAATTCAAATTTATTGATTCTTTAAAATATTTTGTAAGCTTTAAATTATAAATAATTTTATTTACATTTTCTTAAAAGAAGTAAATCACATATATATTCATTCTAACATAAAATAAATTAAGAAAACCCTTTATAAATATTTAAAAATATAACTAAATTTAATTTAACACAAGTGTAATCAAATTAGCAGTCTAAAAGACAAGTGTTAATAAGTTAGTAACTTAAATAACATGTGTAAATGTAAGAACTAAATTTCATGACATGTGTCATTGTTTTTCTTTTATCTTTTTCTTTATTTTAATAAATTTATTTCAGCCTTATAAACATTCTGATTTTTTCCCTCATCCTCTTTTTAAAATCAAAAGAAAACATTGCATTTAAAAATCTGAAACCTCTCAAAAACATATCTGCAAATTCATTTCAAAAAGTAAATTTAAAATCTAAATCACTCCTCATTCAAAACTGAGATTAATTTTCTCAAATCAAAAACCTGCATTTGCAAATAAAACCTGTAGCTCCTCTAACCTATAAAAATTAAATCTCTGCAATTCAAAAATTCTGCATTTTCTAAAAGCACATGCAAACAATCTGAAATGGTTTCCTACACAAATGCAAACTGCATTTCTTTTCAACCTGGAAGTTACTGCATAATCATGGACCTGCATTTTCCATCTCTGGGAATTTCTGCATAGTGAAGTTTGCATGCATATAATCATTGGATAGGAAGCTAATGCATTGAAGTTTCAATTTGGGAATTTTGCTCTGCTCATAATTTTCAAGGTGAGTAACTCCTAAATTTTCTTTAACAAAATCTGGTTGCATGTTATTATCTTTGGAATGATTTGATATGCACGATGAAAATTTGCAGCAGATTGTTTGTGGATAAATTTCGGGAATTACTTTATACTTATATAAGTATGTATGTTTTGGTTTGTATCAGTGATTGCTGGTGTACCTGACTTAGACCTTTACATTCAAACTTTTAGAAGTTTCATAACTTAACCATTATTCAGGAATGAATTTCAAACAAATTTGTTTGTTAAAAATAAATCTGAAGCATGAGCATTTGAAATAAGGTAGATTGAAACAAGAACTCCTCTATAAATCAATATGTCCTGAAACATGGTTGTGTTTAAAATGTAAATTCCTTAGTTTATTGAATTTAGGTTGTGACACTAATATTTTAAACTTAGGATTTAGGGAATATTGTTTGTTTAAAGTTATGAACTAAGTTATAAAAATTTTATTTATTTAAATAGGAACTGTAACCTTCTCTGTAAATCAAGTTTAGGGGTAAAAATCTGTTAAAAGTTCAAACACTGATGATTGTAGTGCTCTGAAGTTTTGATATTGCTTCTGTATATATTAATATGATTAGGCTCATCATCAAAATTTTCAAATATGTAAATTTATTCTTGAATTAGCAAGAGAAGTGAGGAATTGTCTGTAGTCCTAAGTTTTTAATAAAGTAAGAATTCGATCATATAGCCACTAAGATTGATCGAGTGTTTTGCAACTTTGGGATTTGGTTGCTGGGTTTAAGAGGAGGTACTAGCCGGAATTGTAGCCCTAACGATGGTCGGAGGGAGGTGAACATGCTGTTGACAGGTTTTGGTTTGGGTTAACACAGTGGTTTCCAGGTTTAGCAGTGGTAAAGTATACTCGAGTATGTCTCGGGTAATTCCAGTTTTTGCTCGGAGTTAAGGCCAGAGTGACTCGAAGCAAGATAGAATTGTGCTCGGGTAGTTTGGTTGCAGAGTCTTGTTTCTGTAACCTGAATTGTTTCAGGTTTTGATTCTTTTAAAAAAAAAAACTAAACTAAATTTAAAAATAGGCAAGGCAGGTTTGAATCTAAACTTGGAGCAAGTATAAATTATGAACTCAAATAGATTTGAAATTCCAGATTTCAAATAGAAATTTGTAGAAATAAAATATTTAGAAAATTAAAACCTGGCAATGTGCAGGTTTTAAAATTTAAGCTAAATTTTACATAAAAAGGAAATAGAGCCAAATGTAAAGAAAGGTTCAAACCCAGTTTAAAATTATGAATTCAAAATAAATTTGAATTCTTGTTTTCAAAATAAATTTTATAAAATGGAAAGTTAGCAGCTGAACTTGTTTACAGTATTTTAATGAGGTGGTTAAAATCTGGAAATAGGATTTTAAACAAGAATTTAAATTGAAGTCAAGATCTGGATTTGGAATCCTCAATTCAAATTTGAAATGTGAACCTAAAATTTTCAAAAAAAGAAATAAGTTTATAAATTCTAATGTTATAATTAAGCTTGAATATTTCAGTATTTCATAACATATACTTTATAAATCTGAAATGGAAGTTAAGGCAAGATTTTAAATTTAAATTTTTGAATTTGAATCTGAGCTTGATTTGGATTCAAGTTGGAATGAAATAAGACTTTGAATTTAAAAGTTTCAAAATCACTTGAATATATTTAAAGTATAATTTAAATTTTAAATTGATTATGGGTTAAACTATTTATAAAATCCCTTAAGTACTTCTTTAATATGAAATAAAAAGTGTTGAATCTTGTTTAAATTCGATTTCATTTTAATTTTAATTTAAAATGGAATTTAGGAAATTTTAAAGTAATTTGTTTCTAAGTTACTTTAATAATGATAATTAAACATTAATGAGATTGATGATTATCATTAAGTTGTTTTGAACTTAATGATTTATTAATTAATCAAGGTAATTAAGATTTTAATAAATTTAATTAAGTAAATAATTAGGATATTAATTAAATAATTGAGGGTTATTTAATTAATTAAAAGTTTAAGTAAGTTAACTAAATTTGATTTAAAGTATGATTTAGAAATTAATTTAAATAAGATTTGATTATTTAATTAATGAATTGAATTATTAATCAAGTAACTAATAATTAATTTAGTTTCTAATTTTCACTTGATTAATTTAATAATTTAAGATTAATTAATGAGTTTCTTTAAATATATTGATTAATCCAATAATTACTTTGGAAAAAGTAATTAAAGATTTGTTACTAGTTAATGAGGGTCATTAACTTGATATTATTTTGTAATTAATTAATGTAATTAATTTTAATAATTAATTTGATTAATTAATTTAAGATAATCATTTGAGAATTATTTAAGTATAATGACTTAATGAAAGTAATTAAGGAAATTAATTACTGAATTGTAATTAATTAAGTTGTTGATTAATTAAGTTAATTAATTAAGTTTAATTAATTTAAATTAATCATTGATTTGATTTAAGAAGTAATTACAAATGGAAAATTACTTAGTGAAGAAAATAAATTACTGGATGTAATTTAATGGAGGAGTTTTGGAACTAATTACTTGTGTAATTAATATGTAATTAGTATATTGAATAATTACTTAAGTAAGTAATTAATAATTAATTACTTAGAGTAATTAATTTAGGTTTTGATAATTAATTTAATGGAGTTATTTAAAATAATTTGAGATCATTAATTTATATAATTAATGATATGATTAAGGATTGATTAATTAAGAAAATAAATTAGTGAAAGTATTAGTTAATTAATTAAGGATTAATTAATGAAGTAATTACAGGTTAATTACAGGGATTGGTTTGGATTAATTAAATTATGAAATTAATTAGAGGTTAATTACTTGAATGTAATTAAAGGATAGTTAATCAAGATGATTAATTAGGGTAACTTGTTAAGAATAATTAATTGATATTTAAGCAAGATTTATATGGATAAGTAATTAATTTAATTTAATTTAAATTAATTAAGGAAGATGTAATTAATTTAATTCATTTTAAATTAATTATAGGATGGTGATTTAATAAGTCATTGCTTATGAATAATGATTGATATTTATTACCATGAATGGTTGAGATCTCAGTTATGAGATAAATGTTGTTGTGTGATTTGGATGTTATGGTTGCATTGAGTTGATAATATGATTTATCTGTTTGAGTTGATAATGTAGATTATCTGATGTTATGATAATATTGATTATCTATTATAATGTTGAGAATTATCTATCTGTGTGTATATAGATAATATTGAATTGAATTGTTTCTAAACCTTTTAAACAACTTGGCCCTAAAAGGCACGCTTTGGATTTTGATGAGACCGGAATCGGGTTTCCATATTTGCATATCCGAAAACCACATCGATTCCAAATAATGTTAGGTCGTGAATTTAAATGGAGCTTTGTGAGGACTCGAGGTGTAAGGGCTATACGTCAGTATAACTCTGTGGGTGATTCCATAATGAGTTGATGGAATAGTACTTATAGATTCGAGATGGTGGTTTAGACTGCAAGGGTTATCGTCGTTAACTCTGAGGGTGATTCCAAAATGAGTGTAACGAGATAATGTCTTCGGTTTCGTTCGAACCCGGAACGAACTTGTATGGATTGAATGCTTTCAGAACATCGTCAGGTGGACGATGAGCATTCTAAGTGATATGTCCTATAAAGGTAATCGTAGCCTCAAGCCTCATCAACCGAGAATGGCTAAAACAGGGGAGGTGTAGCAAGGCTTCGTGGGTAGCTCCCACTGGAGAGCGAGATTGATCCCTGTCTAGAGGTCCCTTTATATTCGGCTGTGTGGGCAGTTGGTTGCAAACAACTGCGGGGTTGTCTTGTTCGGAACTGTTCAGTAAGGAATGGGTCCGGCCTTGTGTTGCAGGGGAGTGGGAGTACTCCTCGGTACGGTGATCTAGGCCACGTACTGTGACGGGCGGTACCCCAGTAGCCCTGCCATTGTATGGAATCCAAAATCCAATAAGTGCCAACGGTTTTGATTGTATTACCCACTTTTGTGGCTAGTAGCTGGAATTTAATAATGTAACAATTTCGGTTATTTCATATTTATTTGAAAAGCCTAGACACTATTATAATATCATCGGATTTCCTATCAAATGTTTTGGTTAGCGTAAGGTAAAAACTTTTCCATGTTTATGTGTGGGAAGTCTTACGTGATACCTTTCTTTTCAAAAAGGTTTTTAAAGTTAAGCAACCTTAACCTATTACTCACACCAGACCCATGTCTGACCCGGAGTTTATTTTTATTTTTCATAAACTCTTGGGTACTCAAATTTTTACGAGTAGCCAAGGGATCAGGTTAGCTTTGACGAATAATGGAGGAGCAATGGAGCAGGAGGCTTCTACGTTAGATATAGTTTTCCGCTGTGTTATCTCTGTGTTGTGGTTGTATTGAGTTGTAAATACTAGACAGGTGTTTATAACTGTCTGGTATATGTGATGTGTATGTTGTGTATCTCTGATTGGTATTTGTATATTATGTAAATACTTACGTTGTTAATATAATTTATCCGTTCCGCTGTTGAGATTCTAGTGTTGTTTCTTCTTTCTCTTCTTTCTTTTCTTCTTCTAACCCTTTCTTTCTTAATTCATGATGCGATTTTCCGAGAGTGGAAAGTCGGGTCGTGACAGATGATTTAAGTGAATAAATCTAGTCTAAATAAATTGAGGGATATTCAATTAATGAATTTGAAAGTTTATATAAAGGATACTGGATTTATTTAGTAAGTATTTTAAATCTAAATAAGAGTAAAGTAAATTTGGCATATATATATATATATATATATATATATATATATATATGAATTAAAAATTTAGTTTTGAAACGGTGGAATAATTAAAACTTTGAAATATATGGAAATTTAAATGGTTTAATTGGGGATTTAAATTTATATTTGGAATTGATTTGTGACGGTAAAGAATTTATTTTATTTTATAAAGTAATTTATATATTTAAACCATTTAAGTGGTATGGTTATATTTTAAAGTTATGAAATCAAAGTTTTATGTTTCGAAAGGCTATATTTCAAGCTTTGATTTAGAAATATTATAATTTTGAATTTTTATGGTTTTAGAAAGGATATATTTTTGTAATAAAATGATATCATATTGAATTCGGTTTAAATGGAAATGATATCGTATTTATATGGTTTTGGAAATGAATATTTTATTCTGGTTTTAAAGTATTAACTATTTTAAAAGATCGCGGTGTTATAATAATGTTTGGTTGTTGAAGAGACCGGGATCGGAAGTTGTCATACTCTCTGCCAACTCCGAAAACCACTTTAACAGCCGTGTACGCGGTGGAGGTTACAGAATGAAGTAGGATGGTGGCGGCGTTTCCTTTGAGGTAAATACGTGGACCCAACTCCCGTGAGTTGGCATAAGGTGGCTAAAACAGGAGCGATTGACGGGTTAGAAAGGTATCCCCTTTTATCGGACACATCCCTCCGATATTCTACTCTAACTTTGGATTTTTCGGTGGCCACTTTTGGTTTCTTTGATTTGGGGATGTTGTTCGAGATGGGCGGTAGTAGCAGCTACGCGTTACCACCGACCCGGATGCGTAATTGGTATATCTATCCTGGCATTGCCTAGTTGTGCCATGTCACCTACCCTATCGCGCTTTGTACGAGTTTGGTTTTCTCCCGTAGCCCGTGTGGTATCCTATGGTGGCTTCCCGATCAGGAGGGACTATGATATTGGATGGACTACTGGGACTATTACGTGTTAAGTGCTATATGGGTAACCCCTCAATGCTAAGAAAAAAGTTAGTTTATTTTACTAATAAACACTATTATAATAGCGAAACATACTACATAGTAAATTGTTTAACGGATCCTTAAGAGATGTAAATCCCGAGCATCTCTTGAGTTACTACACTCATATTTATTTATGTTGATTTAACTTACATAAGATCTTTTATTTCTGACTCGAGTGTTTTGTCTTTTCAATTCGCTCGAGTCAGTCCGAGCGTTTCAGGATTTAAAGATTTTAGCTTTGGAGGAAGAAGGCAACTATTAGCAGTACTTTTATCTACTATATTATTCCACAACAGTGTATTCCACTGCATCGATTTATATTTGTTGGTATGTTCAACTCTGATATATATTGTATAAGTAAAATTAAATATTTTGTAAACAACTTCATGAACTGTGTATTTAATTATCATATTTTATCCTTCCGCTGTGAGATTCTGTTTTGTTCTATTTCTTTCTCTATTTTTTTTATTTACCCCATAACAATCCGCCCTTCTGAATGGTTTGAATTGGCACGTGTGTCGACTTAAACCGTGTGAAAAGGCGGGTCGTTACATATCTACACGCTGAAGCCTCTGGCTCCAAATCTCCTCCAGAATTCGTCAAGCTAACCTGAATCCCTCGACTACTCATACATAATATGAGTACCCAAGAATTTAATAAAACAGAAAATAAACACATGGGACAGACATGGGTCTGGTGTGAGTAAACGTGTTAAAATTGTTTAACTTTGAAAACCTTTGGGAAGAAGGGTATCACGTAAGACTTCGCACATATAAACATGGAAAAGTTTTTACCTTATGCTAACCAAAACATTTGATAGGAAATCCAGTGATATTATAATGGTGTCTAGGGTTTTCAAGTAAATAGAAAATAGCTGAAATTGTTACATTCATTAAATTCTAGCTACTAGCCACAAAAGTGGGTAATACAATCAAAACTTTAAGGGCATGTAGAAAGAATGAGTTTCCATCAATGTCAGGGCTACTGGGGTACCGCCCGTCACAGTACGGTGCCTAGATCACCATACCTAGGATTAGTCCCAATCCCCTGCAACACAAAGCCGGAACCATCCCTTACTGGATAGTCTTGAACAAGACCACCCCGTGGTTGGCACGACCAACCGCACACTAAACCGAAATAGAAAGGGACCTCTAGACAGGGGTAAATCTCGTCCTACTTGAGTGCTACCCACTTAACCTTGCTGCACCTCCCCTGTTTTAGCCATTCCCGGTTGATGAGGCTTGAGGCTGTGATTACCTTTATAGGACACATCTATCTTAGAATGCTCATCGTCCACCTGACGATGTTCTGAGAGCATATAATCCAAACAAGTTCGTTCTGGGTTCGAACGAAACCGAAGGCACTATCTCGTTGCACTCATTTTGGAATCACCCTCAGAGTCAACGACCATAGCCCTTGCACTCTGAATCACCATCTCGAACCTGAAAGTAATATATCCGTCAAACTCATCTCAGAATCACCCTCAGAGTTATACTGATGAATAGTTCTTACACTTCGAGTCTTCACTATGCTCTTCATTTGGATTCATGACCTAACGTTTAATTTGGATCGATGTGGTTTTCGGATATCCAAATATGGAAACCCGATCCTGGTCTCACCGAAATCCAAACGCCATTTGAATGTCCAAGTTGTTTAAAGGTTTAAACAATTAAACTTATATTCAGAATAACATAACAAATAAATGAATCACATTATCACAATAGATAATTCAAATTATCCAATCATCTCACAAGCAGCATATATCACATATCATAGATATCACATCCAAATCATCCAATATCAATCATCCAATATTAATCAATCATCTATAAACAGGTTTGACTCTCTATCAATTGGATTACCTTAATCCTGCTTACTTCACATTAATTTATTACAAAATTATTAATTAATCACCTCTTAACGATCTTCCTTAATTAATCTCCCTTGATTAATTATCCTCTAATTACATTACAGTAATTAGACTTTAATTAATTACACAAATTAATCATCCCTAACCATATACAGTAATTAACCTTTAATTACTTCATTAATTACATTAATTAATGATCCTCCATTTACTTCCATTAATTTATTAAATATAATTAATTACATTAATTCTTAATTAATTACAATTAATTAATCATACTTTAATTAATCACTTTCATTAATCAACCTTGATTAATTTCATTAATTATATTAATTAATGATCCTTATTAATTAATTAACCCTTTAATTAATTAAATAATTAATTTGTAATTAACCATCTCATTAATTAGTCTTAATTAATCATAAATAGAAATTAACAAACTTGTAATTACTTATCTTAATTAATTATATTAATATTTGATTAATTACATTAATTAATTAATTTTTAATTACTTTATTACGTAATCATTAATTAATTACATTAATAATCCTTAATTAATTACTTCATTTATTAATCAAATTTTTAATTAATTACATTCAGTAATTAATCTTAAATTAATCACATTCATTAATTAATTACATTATTTAATTAACCAAATTAACTAAGTAATTAACCCTTAATTACTTCCATAAGTAATTATCCTCTAATTACTTTCATTAGTTAATTACTCTCTTAATTAATTACCTTAACAAGTAATTAATCCCATCATTAATTAACCTTAATTATTTAATTTCAAATCAATTATATTAATTAATCCTTTAATTAATAACATCAAGTGATTATCCCTTAATCACTTTCACTCAATTACTTCCATAAGCAATTTTCCACTAATTACTTCCATTAGCAATTTCTCTTCTTAATTACATTTAGTAATTATACATTAATTACTTTGCTAAGTAATTACACTTATTTAATCATAAGTGATTATCTTTAATTTATTAGTCTTATTAATTAACCTAAAATTAATTACATTAATCAATTAACTAATTAATCATCACTTAATTTCTAATTAATTCATTAACTATCCACTAATTACTTTATTTAGTAATTATTCTTAATTACAAAAATTAATTAAGCTTAAATTTATTTTATTAATTAATTATTCTTAATTAATCTCAACTTAACTAATTAGGAATAAACTTAGCATTTGTATTAAATATTTACTTTAATCATTTACTTCATTAAAACCAATTTAAAAATCAATTTGAAATATGATTTACTTTTAAAACAAAACAATTCAAACACTTAATTTTAATATACTCAAAATTATTGAAAACCCTTTTCAAACATATTTAATTGAATTAAACAAATATTAATCTTTGAAAACTCAATTATCATATTCTTTAAACTTATCTATTTAAAAATATAAATTTGAAATATAGTTTAAACATTAGAATATAACTCAACTACTTGAAACATGCTTATTTAAAACTTGTTTAAATCTCTTAAAACTTTGTTCTAATGTTTTAAATTGGAAACATCTTTGAATTCAATTCAAATTAATTTAGTTAATTACTTTAAAAAAACAACTATTTTAAGCATTACAAATCTTGAAACATATTAAATTTAAACATTCTCAAAATCTTGATTTTTCATTTATTTTGAAAAGAAACTTGCTTTTAAATTTTAAACTTGATTTCCTTTTTACACAACTTTGCTTTCGTTTTGTAAAATCTGAACTACATTTCCTTTACAAAAACTTACCTTTACCTTAACCCGATTAACACATTATGTAAACCCGAGTCGAACCCTAAGAATAACACGCGCCTGCCCCGAATCAATCCCAAACTCAACTTCCCTGAGACGAACGCGAGAAGAAATCGAGTAAAACCCGAGCCAATTGCCAGCAGATTTCTTCGCCTGACACCAGAACGTGCACCGGCAACTCCGGCCATCGGCATCGGCGCGACGTTCCTCAACAACCCCGCAAACCCACGCAAACACGAATGCGAACCCAGATCATTCACATCTCCATCGAAACGAAATCGAGTTAAAAACTCGACCAACTGGAAACACACTCAGATAGAAAACTGCTCCTCCCCTTCGCCTCAGACCTCGAGATCACCTGCGCACTTCACCCAAGCTACGTAACCTAATCCATCTTGCATCCCCACCAACGCGAACCACTCCGGTGCTCCACCCATGTCGAAACTGCTTCGACAAACAAGACGAACAAAACAACACACCTGAACCCTAGTTCACCTCATCACGACCACCACGACCAACGTTAACTCGCCACGCTAATTTTCCTGAGATCCCCATGCCTCAGACCTTCTCCAGACCCAACATCAACCCTCCAATCATCGCCGATTATCGGCAATCATCCAAAACACCAAATTCGAACAACTCCAATATTCTCATGAATCATCAAACTAGATATCATGAAATGTATATTAAAAATCATGATTTTTAACCACTAATTCATTCATGCATCCAAAACAAAAATTAAGGTTGTTGATTTTTAACATGTATCGGTATTTTACTGTTATTCCTATTTTAAAAATTATTTGTTAATTCAAAATTCCAGAAACTATTTTTAAATTTATCATCATACCTTAACTCACAACTTTCATTCAAATATGAAAGTCTAATATGGTTTAGATTGGGAGATTTTGAATTTTCTTAAGAAAAACAAATTTTGTAAGTAAAACAGAGAAAATGAATTTATACAAGCACTTATATTCTCAGACATTTCACACTTCTAACATGCATACAAAACAATATTCATCTAAACATATATACATCATCACAACACAATTCATCACATGCATCAAAATTTAACCACAGATTTTTTTTTTGGAACTGTTTTTAAAATGTTTACTCATCTATTAATTAGCAAAGAACAGAGGTATTTCCTAGGCTTAAATTTTGATCTGGAAAGTGCTTTAGAATTTCTTTGCTGTTCAAATCCTTTGCATGCTTGTTAATTGTTGATTTAGGTGTTGAAACTTGATGTTAAACTTCAACTTGGCTTGAAATCTCTCAGGTTGAAGCTTTAATTAGTTGTATTATTGTTTTCTAGAATTGAAAATGGTTTACAGGATTTGGAAAATTTGAAATGGGTGGAAAGTTTTTACAAGATTTTAGTTTGAAATTCTTTTTGTTTCAGCTGAGAATAGGAAAAAGAATATGAAGAAGAAGTGTATGCTTTTGTGAACTAAATTATGAAAAATTAAAGAAAATAAAAATTAAGAGATGACACTTGTTTTATAAATTACATTTGTCCTCTAAATCACTTAATTGTTCAGCACATATTACTAACATGTGCTAATGTATTTACACATGTCATTAGATATTTTAAATACATTTTTATTTATGTTAAATGTTAATACAAAGTTTACATACTTAATTTACTTAATTAATAAATACTTATATATGTATATATAAATTACTTTTAAAGAAAATATTATAAAGCAATCTATATTCAAATAAAATCTTATACATATGTTTTTAAAATCCAAAGCATTTTAAAATATCTATCTTTATTGTTTAAAAAAACAAGTTAAAATTACAAATATCCTTTGAAAAGTACTATATTAAATTATACTTTCCAAATTACCATATATACACACACACACACACACATATTTATATATATATATGTATGTATGTATGTATATATATATATATATTAAAATTTGAAACACTTTAATTAAATTCAAACCAAAACTTCAATATATACAAATATACATATACATTTTAAATAGAAAATATTTTTAACCTTAATTTGAGAATTATTATATTAAATTTCAAAAAAACTTCAGATCATAACATATACATACATATATATATTACAATTTGAAAATACATCTTTTATTTAAAACAAAAGATTTTATTATTCATAATATATATACCAATATATATATGTATACATTATAAATAGAATCTATTTTTATTAGCTTTAGGAAAATAAATTTTACTCATTTTTTTATTGTTAGAAAAGATACAAATCAATATTGCCAGAATAAATATCTATTAGCCTTTAAAAGATTAAATTACCCATTTAAATTGAAATTATAAAGGAAAATTATCAATTCAATTTAATTATTAATAAAGATTATTAAATTGATATTGCCCAAAATTCCAAGTTGTCACAGCGGATATACCGACGATGATTCGTAAGATGATTCGAGAGAGTCAAATCCTCACAAATGACGACTGGGGAATCTCCCGGAGTCATACTCCCTTCATAGATGAAATACTCTATGCTGAACCCCCTCGGCGATTCAGAATAACGGCTTTACCGGTCTATGAAGGAAGTTCTGATCCGAATGAACACATCCTGAAGTTCGAATGACTGATGAATGCTGCAAGAGCTGATGATGTAGTGAAATGTCGTAGTTTTCCCATTTCTTTGGGGGCCTAGCCACCATGTGTTTCACTCGTTTGCCTCCCCGGTCTATTTCTTGCTTTGACCAACTGGCAACCAAGTTTGTTGAGCAGTTTCGAATGCATGTCGCAAGTCCAAAGGATGTTAACACTCTATCTAGTGGCACTCAAGCTCTTGGAGAGACACTCAGGCGCTACTTAGAGAGGTTTCATGCTGCGTGTGCAGAGATAAGCAATCCCAATGGCAACTCTATCTTGATGGCATTAACTAAGAGGATTGATCCTGATTCTGAATTTGAAAATTGGTTGGCTAGGAAGCCTCCTGCGTCATTGGACCGATTCTACTCCAAGGCAGCCCAATTCCTGAGACGGTAGGATGCGAAACAATCTACGAAATAGGATGACGTAGGGCCCGGTATGAAAGGAATCCAAAGTAATGTTGTAGTTAAACAATCCGGTGAGAGCTCCAGGAAAGTTCAGTTGAATATCCAGAATAAAAAAACTCAGCAGAGGGATAATAGAAATCAAAACAAAAAACGAGATCAAAACCGAGGTCCGCGATGTAGAGCTCCAATGTTCGATAATTATACTCCATTAAATACGTTGCTGAAAAATGTGTATTTGCAGACCTGCAATGCCGTTCAATACAAGAAGCCTGCTCCGAAGCCATTGTAACGATCCCAGTTTTAAAGACAGATTTAAATTTATAATTTGATTGAATTTAAGATTAAATTATGGAATTATGTGAAATTTTCAAACTAATGTATTTTAAAAAAAGAAAATTGATTTGAAACTCAAGAATGAATATTTTCAATTGAAATGAAAAATAAATGAAGTGTTTAAAATAAAAAAATATAAGCAAAACCAGAAAAATATGAAGCAAGAAAATAAGCAAAACAAGGTGGTCGTGTACTTATGTAAAGCAACATAACAAAATAAATGCATAAACAAACAAAGAGTTGTGCAAAACATAATTAGAAAGTGTAAGTTATAAACAAAAGAAATATCTACTAAATAAAAACAAAGAAGTACAAACTACATACATATAAAAAGCAATATGAACAAACAAAAAACTGTATAAAGCTAAAGCATAAAAGC
This sequence comes from Allium cepa, assembly GCA_030765085.1. Lineage (NCBI taxonomy): Eukaryota > Viridiplantae > Streptophyta > Magnoliopsida > Asparagales > Amaryllidaceae > Allium > Allium cepa. The sequence continues at coordinate 380,581,824 of CM060944.1, read as the reverse complement.
TTGCAAATGAACTGTATATACATAATAATAAAATAAAAAAAGAATAGTATAGCTTGTACACCAAATAACTCATGCATTTAATGTCAAAATCCTCTCAGCACCATTGAAATCTCCCCAGCCGAGTTAAATAAGTATGAATACTTGGAAAGCAAAGCCAAAAGTTATAAACAAAAGTACATATAAAATATATAGCATAGGAGAGTAAAACAAAATGAGAAAAACACAAACAAAGCAAGTCTTGAAATCATCTCAGCCAAGTACAAAGTAAAAATAATGAACTGTACAAAGTAAGCCTGTAAACATGAAGTTAGACCAAGGCATTTAATGCCATCTTCTCAAGCAAGCAAAGATATTATCTCAGCCGAAACCAAGTTGATTTAGTCAACAAATTAAAATATAAAATAAGAAAATAGATGTACTTATAGTAAAAACATGCTGGAAGTATGCAAAAGGAAGTACGTTAGCATTAAATGCATTGCAACTCAGCCATAGCAAGTCAGTTCGAAATATCATGAAGGGGAAAAAGAAGCTCTGACCAAAAGATATGTAAATATAAATAGGGTACAACTAAAAAGAGAAAAAAATGTTGCTTCAGCACAACATAAGCAGCCTGCACATATTCTTATATATGTGTGTAGCCCCCAAATTGTTCAAAGCCCTTACTGAAGAAAAAATAATAATAAGCAGAGATTAGAGAAAAAAAAGGAAAAAAAAAGGCAAAATCAGAGAGAAAAGAAAAGAAGATTTATAATCAGCAAACACAAAAATTTAAAGGTGAAGGCCAGAGATTTCTTCTCCCTGTTTCAACTGGAAAGTTACTCTAACAAATTCCAAACAAGCTAAGAAAAAAAAAGAGAAAAGAAGAAGGGATTCAGGCTCATCTCTGTTGGAAATTGACAGTAAAGGTGAGTAAATATGATTTTGTAAAGGATTTTAAGTTTGTTTAAACTTCATATTTAAACTGTTTGCATATACTTCAGTAGGTATATGATTTTAATATGCTCTGTTCTTTGAAAAGTTGTTACAGACTTCATCTTTCTGTTCAAACATTCAAACCATTTTGTTTAAAATATTTTGTAAGCTTTGATTCTCAACTAAACCAGTTGTTAAACTTAAAAATAAAATTTTTAAAGGTTGATTTAAAATCCTCTTTATCAAGCATCACTGTAAATTTTGTTTTACAGGTTTTAAGTTGAAATTTGATAAAAATAAAAGGTTGTAAAACATTGATTCAAGACTTTAATCTGAATCTATACTTCAATCCATGATTTTTAAAACAAAAATGAAGATTTTTAGTGGGTTATTTTAAGGGTGGTCTGTATTAGAATCAAAATTGAACTTTTACTGATTCCTAACAATCGATTCCATTATAAATGCTAAAAATTTGTTTGTAGCAAGCTTGAATATCAGAGGCTTCGTGAAAATTATTAAAGGATTTTTCTATTTCATGAATTTGGAGTTTGAGATCAAACTAGGGTTTTAAACTCGAAAAGTATACGGTCTGGAAACGTGGTCGCGGCTCCGCCTATTGGCAACCGGACTTCGTCACTCCGGTGCGAGTCGCGGCATCACACAGCAGCGGAGCTCGGGTCAAAATTTTATAGCCTCTAGTGGCCGGGGGTGGGAGGACAAGGCGTTGACAGGGATGGGTGGTGGTTCAAGTTTATGTTACAGGTTGCAAGCTCGAACTCGATTTCGAATTCGAGATGATGAAGGAATTGTGGTGATCGGGGATTGGATTAGGGAGGATTATTGACTTACTCGTCGTTGCAGCGACGCCTGAAGATGATCAACGGCGTCGTGCACGTATACGTGCACGAATTGATGACCTGGAAATTTGATAGCCTGAAGTGTTTCAGGTTTACACTCGTGTGGGCTGACTCGAAGTTTTGATCGGGGAAGTAGGGCAGAAACTCGAAGGGGAACTCGGGTGGTTTCAGGGTTGTATCGGGATGATTTGGACTTAAACAAATTTTGTGAAAAAGTTTTAGTACTCGGGTTAGTTGGTTAAAAACTCGAAGCAGGGTGCTGTTTTTATCGGGGATGACCCGAAGCAAGCCTCAGGTGAGTAAGTGAAAGCAGCAAACCCAGTTTCAACCTAATTTTCGAACACAAGTAAAAATTTATTTTCTGAATAAACAAATGATATTTGTAAATAAAATATGAAAACAAATGGTAATTAGAATTTGTAAATTCTTTAAATTAAGCAAGGAAAGTTTAAAATAAAATTTTAATAAACCCTTTAATTTAACGATTAAATTTAAAAAGAAAGATTTAGAAATGTATTTACATTAAATTTTAATGTAACAATAAATAAATTCTTAAAGTATAAGCAATTTTCAAATGATAACTAAGATAAACAATATATATTAATAGTTTGGAAAAGAGATTTAGAATGATTTAAAATTTGTAATTAAAAATTAATTTAATAAACAATTAAGTACTTAAATAAATTTGAAATTAAGAGTTTGTTGATTATATAAATTAAGTTGATTAATTTTAGTTGACGATTAATTAAAATAATCAAATAAGGGATAATCAATGTATCAAGATGGTAAAGATAAATTAATTTATCATTCAGAATAATAAATCCATGATTTAAAATAATCGATAAAATGATTATTTGGATAATTTATCTCATTCGCTTTGATTGGTAAATAATTAACTATTGTTGTGCACCGTATTGATATTTCTGTTCTGCTTGTGATGCTGTGTGATGTAGATTGCCATGTACTACACTGTAATTGTAATTTGCTCTGTATTTATGTGAAAACCCTGTTTGCCTGTAAAACGGTATTTAAACTTCGATGCGACAGGGAGTCGGATTCCAGTTAGTTATCCGAAACCCACATCGAATTGTAATGATAAATCTTTGTGATTGATAAATCAATTTATTTATGAATCTGTGAATAAAGATAAGCGTTATTGATTATATCGCTTATCAGTATTGATATCTCTGTAATGATTGATGTGTGCACTATTGGGTAAAACCCCTAGACCACACTATACACACACAAATATGGATTGCACGTGGAAATCGGTTAAGTCCCAGATTTTTAAATAGTTTTGAATTTGAATTTTAAATTCAAATAGTTTTGGAAAGAATTTAAGTTTGATATGAAAAACTTTTGAAAAAGTGTTTTAAGAATAAAAGTTATTTTGAATAACTAATAGAGATTTGGAATTTGAATAATTTGATTTAAATTGGAATTCAATATTTGAAATTGAATTCTATATTCAGTATTTATAATATAAATGAAATCAGATTTTTCCGAAACGAAAATTATTTGTTTTCAAATGATAAAAGGCTTTCATATGAGAAATGAATTCCAATTTATATTAAAGGGATTTCAAGTTTGAATTGAAATTGATTTTTCAAGTTAGGGATAAATCTTTGGAAACGAGTTCCAAAAGCTAAAAACTAAAATCTTGACTTAATGATTTAAATGAGTAAATCAATTTGAATGGAAATTGTTTTGAAATCCGTAACTGGATCTTTGTGAAACTAAGTGAATTGTGAAATAAATCTTTTGTTTAAAAGATTTAAAATGGAAATTGGTTTAAACCATTTGAAAGAAAGTTTTGAATTATTAAGTTGCGACTTAATTGAAATCCCATATCCATATGTTTTAAATGTCGCGCTCACTATTCGGTTTAGCCGGGAGAGGACCTTTGTGTCATATATCCCATTCCGAATATGTGATACGTCGTTATGGATAACATTTGAAGACCAGTGGTGAAGACCGGGTATTTGCGAGAACGATAGGACGACCTATCGATTGTCTCTGCACTGAGTTGCTCCGGTATAGAGATTTCCTAAGTGATGGAAAGTCCGATCGGGATTGTGAATACCCGGATTGCAAGGGCTTCTTTGGAAGTGCCTTCGGTTCTGTTCGAGCCCGGAACAGACTTGTATGGATTGTGTGTCTGACATTATATTTTGAGATATAAAGCAGATTTCTTTCAAATACATTTCTGTTGGCGGCGGAGAATATATTCTTTTAGCTTAACACCCTTCTCTAAGACGTACGAGCTCAGAGGTTATGTAGTTGAAGGTTATCAGCGATATATTCTCAATTTGGTAATGTGACATGCTAAGTGTTGCTGTGAAATGATCATTGTTTGATCATTTGTGATATGATCATTTGTTTGATCATTTATCTTTGTGATCATTACTTTGATCATTTGTTGACCCAAAGCATGGCTTTGTACCAAAGCGTGGCTTTGTGGACGAGACTTGCTTGTCTTAGTGAAATGTGATGGGGGTTCTCGCTTCGCGGTTTGGTGGCGAACGGGAGACTCTTACCCCCACACGGCCTCTTTACGGGGTTGGTTAGGCGTAAGCCGTGACAGTCGAGAGGCTGGCCGTAAAAGCAAGGTTTCGGGTACCGGTGTAAGCCACGGTGGGGCTGGGATGGTTGAAAAGCCTACCGGTCGCTTCTGATGTTGCATTCGTTATACTTGGTATCAGAGCTAAAGGTTGAGTAAGAACTTTAGCTACGGAGTGTAACACCTTAGATGGCTCATTAGAGATAGGGTGAAGTATACCCTAGAATGAGTGCAACCAGTGGAATTAAAGTCCAAATTTCTTAATCTATTCTTTTTATTTGTTGATATTCTCTAAGATATTTCATCCGAATGCCTAAATCGGTTTCTTACTATTCACAAATGGTAAGAAATGAGTGGAAGAAGAGGACGAAATAGGAGACAGGAAAGTACCACTTCAGCTGGTCAAAACCCTGCAACAACAGATATTCCCATTCAATCTCAATCAAATCTGTTTCATTTATATTGAAGTTTTTCTAGACTTGGTGGAAAGTCGTTCACTGGCAAAGAAACTATTATCGAAGCACAAGCCTGGATTCGATCGTGTGAGAAGATTTTCAAAGGAAATGAATTTTATAAGGTAACCTTCTCATTTACGATTAAATTGTTCGAAATTTGTTCGACATGAGAACTATCCTTCGTCGTATTTCTCAACAATTCGTAAATGAATTGAATCTTGAATCTGAAATCATAATCGAATCTATTTCTATCTATTTTATTGGGTTTCGATATATTCTACGAACGGTTAGTTATTCCTTCGAACTAACCAATACCCCTGTATACTTCGTAGATCAGATAACCCAATTGTTTCGTAGTTAATTAAGTTGTTCTTATAACTATTGTTGATAATTCTGATCTGGTAAGCCAAATGCAGAATTGATATCCAGTTTGACCTGGAAAGACATTTCTCTATCTTTCATCTATCTTCGTTATCTTTCTCTGCCGAATTTCGAGGACGAAATTCATTTTAAGAGGGGAAGTCTGTAACGATCCCAGTTTTAAAGACGGATTTAAATTTATAATTTGATTGAATTTAAGATTAAATTATGGAATTATGTGAAATTTTCAAACTAATGTATTTTAAAAAAAGAAAATTGATTTGAAACTCAAGAATGAATATTTTCAATTGAATTGAAAAATAAATAAAGTGTTTAAAATAAAAAATATAAGCAAAACCAGAAAAATATGAAGCAAGAAAATAAGCAAAACAAGGTGGTCGTGTACTTATGTAAAGCAACATAACAAAATAAATGCATAAACAAACAAAGAGTTGTGAAAAACATAATTAGAAAGTGTAAGTTATAAACAAAAGAAATATCTACTAAATAAAAACAAAGAAGTACAAACTACATACATATAAAAAGCAATATGAACAAACAAAAAACTGTATAAAGCTAAAGTATAAAAGCTTGCAAATGAACTGTATATACATAATAATAAAATAAAAAAGAATAGTATAGCTTGTACACCTAATAACTCATGCATTTAATGTCAAAATCTTCTCAGCACCATTGAAATCTCCCCAGCCGAGTAAATAAGTATGAATACTTGGAAAGCAAAGCCAAAAGTTATAAACAAAAGTACATATAAAATATATAGCATAGGAGAGTAAAACAAAATGAGAAAAACACAAACAAAGCAAGTCTTGAAATCATCTCAGCCAAGTACAAAGTAAAAATAATGAACTGTACAAAGTAAGCCTGTAAAAATGAAGTTAGACTAAGGCATTTAATTCCATCTTCTCAAGCAAGCAAAGATATTATCTCAGCTGAAACCAAGTTGATTTAGTCAACAAATTAGAATATAAAATAAGAAAATAGATGTACTTATAGTAAAAACATGCTGGAAGTATGCAAAAGGAAGTACGTTAGCATTAAATGCATTGCAACTCAGCCATAGCAAGTCAGTTCGAAATATCATGAAGGGGAAAAAGAAGCTCTGACCAAAAGATATGTAAATATAAATAGGGTACAACTAAAAAGAGAAAAAAATGTTGCTTCAGCACAACATAAGCAGCCTGCACATATTCTTATATATGTGTGTAGCCCCCAAATTGTTCAAAGCCCTTACTGAAGAAAAAATAATAATAAGCAGAGATCAGAAAAAAAAAAGGAAAAAAAAAGGCAAAATCAGAGAGAAAAGAAAAGAAGATTTATAATCAGCAAACACAAAAATTTAAAGGTGAAGGCCAGAGATTTCTTCTCTCTGTTTCAACTGGAAAGTTACTCTAACAAATTCCAAACAAGCTAAGAAAAAAAACAGAGAAAAGAAGAAGGGATTCAGGCTCATCTCTGTTGGAAATTGACAGTAAAGGTGAGTAAATATGATTGTGTAAAGGATTTTAAGTTTGTTTAAACTAGTTCAAACTTCATATTTAAACTGTTTGCATATACTTCAGGAGGTATATGATTTTAATATGCTCTGTTCATTGAAAAGTTGTTACAGACTTCATCTTTCTGTTCAAACATTCAAACCATTTTGTTTAAAATATTTTGTAAGCTTTGATTCTCAACTAAACCAGTTGTTAAACTTAAAAATAATATTTTTAAAGGTTGATTTAAAATCCTCTTTATCAAGCATCACTGTAAATTTTGTTTTACAGGTTTTAAGTTGAAATTTGATAAAAATAAAAGGTTGTAAAACATTGATTCAAGACTTTAATCTGAATCTATACTTCAATCCATGATTTTTAAAACAAAAATGAAGATTTTTAGTGGGTTATTTTAAGGGTGGTCTGTATTAGAATCAAAATTGAACTTTTACTGATTCCTAACAATCGATTCCATTATAAATGCTAAAAATTTGTTTGTAGCAAGCTTGAATATCAGAGGCTTCGTGAAAATTATCAAAGGATTTTTCTATTTCATGAATTTGGAGTTTGAGATCAAACTAGGGTTTTAAACTCGAAAAGTATACGGTCTGGAAACGTGGTCGCCGCTCCGCCTATTGGCAACCGGACTTCGTCACTCCGGTGCCAGTCGCGGCGTCACACAGCAGAGGAGCTCGGGTCAAAATTTTATAGCCTCTAGTGGCCGGGGGTGGGAGGACAAGGCATTGACAGGGATGGGTGGTGGTTCAAGTTTATATTACAGGTTGCAAGCTCGAACTCGATTTCGAATTCGAGATGATGAAGGAATTGTGGTGATCGGGGATTGGATTAGGGAGGATTATTGACTTACTCGTCATTGCAGCGATGCCTGAAGATGATCAACGGCGTCGTGCACGTATACGTGCACGAATTGATGACCTGGAAATTTGATAGTCTGAAGTGTTTCAGGTTTACACTCATGTGGGCTGACTCGAAGTTTTGATCGGGGAAGTAGGGCAGAAACTCGAAGGGGAACTCGGGTGGTTTCAGGGTTGTATCGGGATGATTTGGACTTAAACAAATTTTGTGAAAAAGTTTTAGTACTCGGGTTAGTTGGTTAAAAACTCGAAGCAGGGTGCTGTTTTTATCGGGGATGACCCGAAGCAAGCCTCGGGTGAGTAAGTGAAAGCAGCAAACCCAGTTTCAACCAAATTTTTGAACACAAGTAAAAATTTATTTTTCGAATAAACAAATAAAATTTGTAAATAAAATATGAAAACAAATGGTAATTAGAATTTGTAAATTCTTTAAATTAAGCAAGGAAAGTTTAAAATAAAATTTTAATTAACCCTTTAATTTAACGATTAAATTTAAAAAGAAAGATTTAAAAATTTATTTACATTAAATTTTAATGTAACAATAAATAAATTCTTAAAGTATAAGCAATTTTCAAATGATAACTAAGATAAACAATTTATATTAATAGTTTGGAAAAGAGATTTAGAATGATTTAAAATTTGTAATTAAAAATTAATTTAACAAACAATTAAGTACTTAAATAAATTTGAAATTAAGAGTTTGTTGATTATATAAATTAAGTTGATTAATTTTAGTTGACGATTAATTAAAATAATCAAATAAGGGATAATCAATGTATCAAGATGGTAAAGATAAATTAATTTATCATTCAGAATAATAAATCCATGATTTAAAATAATCGATAAAATGATTATTTGGATAATTTATCTCATTCGCTTTGATTGGTAAATAATTAACTATTGTTGTGCACCGTATTGATATTTCTGTTTTGATTGTGATGCTGTGTGATGTAGATTGCCATGTACTACACTGTAATTGTAATTTGCTCTGTATTGATGTGAAAACCCTGTTTGCCCGTAAAACGGCATTTAAACTTCGATGCGACAGGGAGTCGGATTCCAGTTAGTTATCTGAAACCCACATCGAATTGTAATGATAAATCTTTGTGATTGATAAATCAATTTATTTATGAATCTGTGAATAAAGATAAGCGTTATTCATTATATCGCTTATTGATATTGATATCTCTGTAATGATTGATGTGTACACTATTGGGTAAAACCCCTAGACCACACTATACACACACAAATATGGATTGCACGTGGAAATCGGTTAAGTCCCAGATTTTTAAATAGTTTTGGATTTGAATTTTAAATTCAAATAGTTTTGGAAAGAAATTAAGTTTGATATGAAAAACTTTTGAAAAAGTGTTTTAAGAATAAAAGTTATTTTGAATAACTAATAGAGATTTGGAATTTGAATAATTTGATTTAAATTGGAATTCAATATGTGAAATTGAATTCTATATTCGATATTTATAATATAAATGAAATCAGATTTTTCCGAAACGAAAACTATTTGTTTTCAAATGATAAAAGGCTTTCATATGAGAAATGAATTCCAATTTATATTAAAGGGATTTCAAGTTGGAATTGAAATTGATTTTTCAAGTTAGGGATAAATCTTTGGAAACGAGTTTCAAAAGCTAAAAACAAAAATCTTGACTTAATGATTTAAATGAGTAAATCAATTTGAATGGAAATTATTTTGAAATCCGTAACTGGATCTTTGTGAAACTAAGTGAACTTTGTGAAATAAATCTTTTGTTTAAAAGATTTAAAATGGAAATTGGTTTAAACCATTTGAAAGAAAGTTTTGAATTATTAAATTGCGACTTAATTGAAATCCCATATCCATATGTTTTAAATGTCGCGCTCACTATTCGGTTTAGCCGGGAGAGGACCTTTGTGTCATATATCCAATTCCGAATATGTGATACGTCGTTATGGATAACATTTGAAGACCGGTGGTGAAGACCGGGTATTTGCGAGAACGATAGGACGACCTATCGATTGTCTCTGCACTGAGTTGCTCCGGTATAGAGATTTCCTAAGTGATGGAAAGTTCGATCGGGATTGTGAATACCTGGATTGCAAGGGCTTCTTTGGAAGTGCCTTCGGTTCTGTTCGAGCCCGGAACAGACTTGTATGGATTGTGTGTCTGACATTATATTTTGAGATATAAAGCAGATTTCTTTCAAATACATTTCTGTTGGTGGCAGAGAATTTATTCTTTTAGCTTAACACCCTTCTCTGAGACGTACGAGCTCATAGGTTATGTAGTTGAAGGTTATCAGCGATATATTCTCAATTTGGTAATGTGACATGCTAAGTGTTACTGTGAAATGATCATTGTTTGATCATTTGTGATATGATCATTTTTTTGATCATTTATCTTTGTGATCATTACTTTGATCATTTGTTGACCCAAAGCATGGCTTTGTACCAAAGCGTGGCTTTGTGGACGAGACTTCGTCGAGCTTCACACCCCGGAATGGTCAAAACAGGAAAGATGCAGCAAGATTATTAGGGGGTAGCGCCCCTTTAGGGTATGTACATCTCCTTCTGGATAGAAGTGGTATCATGGTATGGAGCCCAGATACTTACTTATGTGGACATCACAAGCCTATATATATCTTGTTTTGTGATTTGATGTTGGGGCCCCGGTTAAAGGTTGTTACAACCGGGAGGTGGCATACTCGTGTCAGTAGTTACCCAGTTAGGGGTAACCCGGCCTTGTGTTGGCAGAGATCCGGTTAGGTTCTCGGGGACGTCCTTCCAGAGGCGTTCTCATGTGGCAATGGGAAGTTCCTTGGCCTGACCATTGTTGGAAATCCAAAGAAACAATACGAGCCCAGTACGGTTTTAGTTGTAGAACCTGCCATGCAGCGTGGCGGTAACCTGCCACAAAACATGGTAGCTAGAGTAGGCATACGATAATGGTCGCATGCTGGCTAAGATTGATATTCTACTTTCGAAATGCTTTCTGCACCGTGCACTTATAATAATAATATCAAAGAAATTTTCTGCGTATTAAGCATGTTTGACTATCATAAGAAGAAATCTCCTCCAAGTCTGCGTTTGCATTGTGTGTGTGGTGGGAGGTCTTATGGTAGTCTCATTTTCAAAAAGCATTGCGAATTTATTTTAAAATTCTCTTGTTGATTGTTTTAAAAGATAAACTGTTTTGTTTGCTCATACCAGTCCCACGACTGACCCGGAGTTTATTGTTCCTTTCCTAAACTCTGGGTGCCCACAATTTTTTCCACACGGGCAGTCTAGAGTTCATTTTTCAGATAGTTAGGTTCAGTAGATTATCTGGAGCTGGTTCAGTCTCTGGATCACACCGTACTTGCTTGTCTTGGTGCAATCTTGATGGTGGATCGAGCTAGGAGTTTTGGAGCTCTGTTTTTGAAGCTTTTGGATCAGAGTTGTAGTATTGGATCTGTGAAGACTTATCTCATTTCGTGTTATATTCTGCTGTATTCTATGTTGTATATTCTCTGATGTTGATGATTATCATTGTATCATATTCATGTATCAGATATTGTATTTATGTTATATCAATGATATCATCTTTTATTTCTGCTGTGTATTTATCATTTAATGGTGTTGCAAGCTCCCGCGATACGAATTTGATGTTGTTTATCGGACATCGATTTCGGGTCGTGACAGCCATCATCAGAAAGACAAATCCAAACAGGGAAGTTTTGCAGTCTCCATGAAAGTTACGGCCATAATACAAATGAGTGTCGCCATTTGCAAAATCTCATTGAAAAGCTGATATGTGAACGGAAGTTGGATCAGTTTGTGTAGGCGCCACAATCAGAAGGTGCGGGCCCATCAACTCAGAATTGTGTACCAAACCAGGAAAGACAGGAGGTACCCGCCCGTACCGGCAGGAGGTTAGTGATAAACACTGTTAGTAGTGGTCCTCATCCAACGGACCGAAGCTAGAGGGAAATGGAGTCGTATGCCAACTCTATCAAGCATGCGGACTTCGAGTGTTGTAGTAGTTGTGATGATGAGGCTCCGGCTAAGCAACAGAAGACGATGACTGATGAACATCTTGTTTCGAAGCAAAGACGCTGATAAGGTTGAAGCCCCTACTATCGATCCACTTATCATATCTTCTCAGGTAGGTCCTGCTTGGATGAAGAAGATCTTGGTTGACAGTGGAAGCTCTGTGAATATTTTGTTTAAGCCAGCATATGATCAAATGAAGATGGAAGCAAAGGATTTGAAACCTTGCCTATCTCGAATACATGGCTTCAATGGGAGTGCAATTATACCTACTGGATGGTGGAACTACCAGTGGAGTTGGGAATTGGAGAACGCCGGAGAGTCCAGATACTATAGTTTGTTGTTTTGGACATAGACTCCCCATACAATGCTTTCTTGGGCCGACTAGCTCTTGCTGAATTCAGGGCAACCATTGCTCCATGGTGCTTGACTCTAAAGTTCCCCACCGATCGTGGGGTTGAAGTCGTTTAAGGAGATCGGGCTGCTTGATGAGCCTGTTATGTTGCTGAGCTGCATGGGGCGCATCGAAAGGAGAAAGGAAAGGACGTAGAGGAATCTCACTGCGTTCGTTTTGCTGATAATTGAAAATTGGTGTATGGACCCAGGCCTGGGCAGCCCAACCAATTCCAAAGGGATCTTGACCCGAGAGATACTGAAAGTGAAAATGAAACTAAAGACAGTCAAGCTTCCCCGGCCGAACTGACAATCGATGTGCCGATCGATGATGATGACGATACAAAGATGGTAAAGATCGGATCTTAGTTAAGCCAACAGATGCAAAAGGAATTGGTTGAATTTCTCCGGCCGAACCACGATGTATTCGCCTGTACGCATTCTGATATGCGTGGGATCTCATCGGACATCACGAGCGACACTTTGAATATTGACCCGCGATATATCTCGGTCAAACAAAAAAGGCATGGTATGGATCCAGGGAGATCTGCCGCCCTTAGAGAGGAGGTCGATAAGTTGAAATTAAATGGGTATATTCAAGATGTCTTATACCTGGAGTGGGTATCCAATCACGTACTTTCCCGAAATCCAAATGGGAAATTGAGGACGTGTGTTGATTACTCTGACTTGAACAAAGCTTGCCCGAAAGACAGTTTTCCACTTCCCCAAATTGATCAGCTCGTAGATTCAATGGTTGGACGCGAGTTATTATCTTTTATGGATGCTTATTCCGGTTACAACCAAATACCCATGCACTTACCCGACCAAGAACATACCAGCTTCGTGAATGATCTGGGACTCTACTACTACAAAGTCATGCCCTTCGGACTCAAGAACGTCGGGGCTACATACCAACGACTAGTCAATCGAATGTTCGCTAACCAGATCGAAAGGACCATGGAAGTATATGTAGATGACATGTTGATGAAGTCAAGATTCTCCACTAATCATGTTAGAGACTTGGAATCAATGTTTAGCATCCTTCTAGAATACAGGATGAAGCTCAATCCATTGAAATGTCACTTTGAAGTTGCATCCGGAAAATTCCTTGGGTTCTTCATCAACGCTCGAGGAATTGAAGAAAATCCTGAAAACATCTGGGCAATTAAAAATCTTGAAACTTCGAGAACCATAAAGCAAGTCCAGAGCCTCAACAGGAAGGTGGCAGCATTGAGAAGGTTCATTTCAAAGTCCACCGACAAGTGCAATCCCTTCTTCGATCTGATCCGAAAAGGGAGAGGAAACTTTGAATGGACCACGGAGTGTGAAGGCACATTCTGAGCACTAATTCAACATCTTTCCACACAGTCGATTTTGTCAAAGCCTATCGACCATTAGCAATTATACCTTTACTTGGCGGTATCATAAAACACAATCGGTGTTGCCTTAGTTTGGGAGGAAGACCGAGTGCAGATCCGGTCTACTATGTTAGCAAACGATTAACCGAAGCTGAGAGAAATTATCCAAAGCTAGAGAAGTTGGCTTATTGTCTTGTTATTGCCTCAAAGAAGCTCCGTCCGTATTTCCAGGCTCATCCTATCACTGTCTATACCGATCAGTCGTTATGACAGGTCCTTACGCGGCCTGAGACGTTTGGTAGGTTACTCAAATGGAACAACGAACTTAGCCAGTTTGATATCACTTACGCTCTGAGGCGAGCCATTCAAGGACAAGTCCTAGCGGATTTTATAGCTGAATTTACTATCCCAGAGGACTTTCCCAAAACCAATGACTCTCCCGATTATATCTGGAAGCTGTATACTGATGGTGCATCAAACGACCGATGCTCAGGTGCTGGAATAGTACTAGAAACCCTCGAAGGTCAGTCCATATGCTATGCTCAAAAGTTTGACTTTCGTGCGACAAATAATGAATCCGAATATGAAACCTTGCTTGCCGGATTGAAACTCGGTCGAGACTTGAGAATTATTGCTATGGAAATTTATTGTGATTCGCAATTAGTTGAATGTCAAGTTTGGGGTGAATTTCAAGCAAAGGATCGAAGACTGGCTACGTATCTAGCTCGAGTCCAGGAAATACTTAATAAGTTTGATTATTATGCCATCTACTTCATAACCCGTGAGCTCAATCAAAATGCTGATTCATTGGTGAAGTTAGCAAGTACACGCGAAGCACAGCAAATGGGACTCGTTCATGTTGAAATGTTATCTTCCCCAAGCATTGATCAGATGGGGACATACTTTGTATTTGAATTTACTTCCCATAAGGAGTCGTGGATTACTCCATTCCGAAACTACCTCGAGCATGGAATGCTGCCTGAGCGTAGGAGTGAGAAGAGACAGTTCTTCATAAAGCTTCGCGGTTCACAATTCATAATGGAGTCATGTATCGAAGAGGGTACTCGGTTCCTCTACTCCGACGCATCGCCCACGATGAAATTAAGCGAGTGTTACATGATGTACACGAAGGAGAATGTGGCGATCACACCGGGGGGGAGGGGGGAGGGGCGCAAGCTCTTACTAAGAAAGTACTCCGATATGGATATTATTGGCCAACTGTAAACCGTGATGAAGCAGACTACGCCAGCAAATGTGATAAATGTCAAAAGCATGCTTGTATTCTTAGAACCCCACCTACTGAGATAACACAAACGGCCAGTCCATGGCCGTTTGTAGTATAGAGCATCGATATCATTGGCTCTTTACCCCTGGCCAAAGGTGGTGCGAAGTACGCCATCGTCGCAGTTGATTATTTTACTAAATGGGCCGAATCTGAACCTCTTGCTACCATCATGACGAAGAAGGTGATCAACTTTGTAGTTTGCAACATTATCTGCCGATTTGGTCTCCCGCATACCATCATCACTAATAATAGGACCAGTTCGACAGTGTTGAATTCAAGGATTTCTGCCAACGATTCCACATCCAAAAGAAATTTTCTGCAGTTGCACATCCTCAAGCGAATGGCCAGCTTGAATATCAAGTCTATTCTAAAGAAGCGACTGGAAAAGGTCGGGGGAAAGTGGGTTGATGAGCTTCCTATGGCTTTATGGGCCTACCGGACGACCCACAAGTCCTCGACCGGACACACTCCATTCTCCCTATCCTATGGCTCAGAAGCCGTTATTCCAGTCGAGATGGAGGTGCATTCTCATCGTGTGACTTCATATTGCTTTCCGAATTCTTGGATTTGTTGGATGAGAAACGCGAAGAGGCTGATTTGAGGGCAGCCGCATACCGAAGTCGAGTCGCCCGATTATACAATGCCAAGGTCCGACCATGAACTTTTGAACTCGGTGATCTCGTCATCAAAAGAATCTATCCGTTTCCCTTGCACACGAAACCGACTTGGGAAGGATCATATGTGATTGAACGAAAACTCTGAGATGGCACATTTAAGTTATCGACCGTTGACGGTCTTACTTTGCCGAGAGCCTGGAACAGCGAGAGTCTCTGTCGCTACTACACATGGCAGGCTTTATTTATTTTACTCTATTTTTCATTTGCAATTTGTTACTGCATTTCAAAATTTGAATTCGTAATAAGGCAAATGACTTTGCCATATTTTCTCATTTCAGCAATAAAATGCATCTCTTCGAGCCAGAGCTGTGAATTATTGAATGTGATATACAACCATCACAATGCACGAAGAGCTAAATTCCATCATAGAGTGGAATTTATTCAATTAGGAAGTGACTGTGATACGACCGGTCACTCACTAAAACCCGAGCTCGGGGGCAAGCCACTACACTAAAGCCAAAAAAGGATTGATACATGATAATCCTTTAACTAACTCCAATCTCCAAGAATGCGAGTTGGAGTATAAACTTATAAATATGGTTTCGAAGAGGGTAGACCCATCCACCTAACGACTTCGACCGTATCCTAACCAAGTTCGAGGAGGATGGACCCGTCCATCTAACGACCTCACTAGTTAACTCGGGGTGGATGTGAATCAACCATCCACGATCCTGATAAACCCATCGTTCCCGAAGTGCGAGCGAAATTCTATAAAGCCTAAACAGATGTGACTGACCGTCTACCGGCCGACTCTAAATTCCCATAGTGCGAATTAGAGTATAAATGTCAACTCTCGGCTCCCAGAGTGCGAACTAGAGTATAAACACCAACTCCAAATTCCCAGAGTGCGAATTGGAGTATAAACATTAACTTCGAATTCCCAAAGCACGAGTTAGAGTATGAGCATCAACTCCAAATTCCCAGAGAGTGAGTTGGAGTATAAACACTAACTTCAGATTCCAAGAGTGTGAACTAGAGTACAAACGTCGACTATCTTCGAATTCCCATAATGCAAACCGGGGAATCGACCGTAATCAACTCTGAGTCCCCATAGTGTGGTTAGAGTATAAACATAACCCGGGTGTGATTGACCGCTCGTAAAATAACTTAAGTCCCCGGAACGCTGACACATACTTAAAAATTAAATAGGCATGATCGACCGTTGTTACACGATTGCTTGACTAAGTACCAAGAGGCTCGGCATAGAGCCTCGTTTGGCATAAAAGGGTTGCTCGGCATAGAGCCTCGTTCGGCATAGAGCCTCGTTCGGCATAGAAAGGGCGCTCGGCATCTTGCCTCGCTCGGCATAGAAAGGTCGCCTGGCATCTTGCCTCGTTCGGCATTGAGGGGTCATTCGGCATCCTGCCTCGCTCGGCATAGAAAGGTCGCTCGGCATTGAATGGTCGCTCGGCATTTTGCCTCCTTCGGCATTGAGTGGTCGTTCGGCATCTTGCCTCGCTCGGCATAGAAAGGTCGCTCGGTACGAAGCCTCGCTCGACATAGATGAGTTTTTCGGCACAGGCCTCGCTCGGTGCACCTCCACTCGTTCGGCACAGCACCTCGTTCGGCATATAAGTGCAATTCAATACGCATCCCTCGCTTGGCATACGATTGTCGTTCGGCCTGGATCTGTGGCTTGGCATACGAGTGTCGTTCGGCACAGACCCCTCACTCGGCATTCTCTAGTTCGACCAACCTCGTTCGGAGATTGCTGTTCGGCATCTATGACTCGGTGCACAAAAGTTACTTACCACGCGCCGAGGTATCTTGTTCCTAGGCCCATGAGGGAAGTTCAACCCATCTTTGTATATAAATAGAAGGGCAGGGGCACATTGAAATGGATCTTTTTTCAAGAACACTAGGGAGACTATGTTGCTTTGAAGACTTATTCCTTTCAGTTAGCACTTGTACTCAAGTCATTATTGTACGAATTGTATCTGTATGCAATCATTTGTGAAAGCAATAAAGATCAAAACTTAAAGTGGACGTAGGCAGTTACGCTGAACCACTATAAGTCCATTGTTCTTGTTTTTGCATTTAATTTAACATATAATTCTCTATTTTAATTTACCCTCTTCATTAGTCTCTCTACATAATCTTACTCAAGGGTGTTAGTGACCAACTCTGATGCTAACATTTTGGTGCTTTCACTGAGAGTCGAATTCTCAGGCCACTAGGATCTGCTTTATAGCTACTGGATTGAATAAATCCCCCGAAGGAGATCCAAGTCATTAACAAGACGTCCGTTGATTCTACTCAGAGTTCCTATCAATAACTCTACTATGGGAAGACCATGCACCAAATCAGCCTCTCATAACACGGACGTCAATGAGACTGCTAGCGTACAATAAATAGGACCTAGCAATCAGCAAGAAAATCTAGGTGCAGGAACCACCACCCAAAACAAAATGGAAGTTTTCACCAAAACAGATTTCAATGACTTGATGAGAGAACTTATGGAAAGCAGAAGACAACTCAGCGGGCAGACTCAAGCTAACGCTAACCTCATGACTCAGCTTACTTAGCGACAGCATCAAAATGCTGGAGGTAGCCCTGTTCCTTACTCTTCATTTGATAGCTAGACTTCATCGAATGAACCTCCCTGTCGTAGATGCCGCAAAACTGAAACTACACAAGCAGGTGCCGTTGATCGATCAACTTAGGATCACTTACATCTTGGAGACCACACCCAAGCCGGAACAAGAAACTTAGGAGTTGGAGCACGTATAGAAACTGGATGCCGGGCTAACCAAGACCCTAATGAAGCTGGTCCCTAAGATGCAAGTTTGGAAGATCGCCAACAGAGGAGACATCAACCCGAGCGGTCCCGTAGAACAAAGGCCAACCTTCCATCCTCCATACAAACCCCGGACCTATCCGCTATGGTTAGGCAGGTGATGAGAGAGAACCAGGGCCTGACCAATGCAGATTGGGGAATATCCAGGAGTCACACTCCCTTCGTAGATACTATTCTACAGGCCGAGTACCCCAGGAAGTTTAGCATGCCAACTATCCTGGCCTATGAAGGGAAGACTAATCCTAGAAAGCACGTGATGAGGTATGAATGGATGATGGATTCGGCTAGATCGAATGACACAACCAAGTATAGATGCCTCCCAATCACTTTATCTAGAATCGCCATTATGTAGTTCACTCAACTTCCTCCGCGGTTTATATCCAGCTTTGACGAATTAGCAACGAAATTTTTAGAACAGTTCAGGATACATGCCACTCGTCCTAAAGATGTGATGTCCCTATCTAGTGTAATTCAAGCTCCAGGGGAGTCGCTGAAGGAGTACTTATAGAGATTTCACATTGCGGCTACTGAAGTCAGCAACCCTAATGATCATGCAATTCTGATGGCTGTAATGCGAGGAGTGGATCTGGATTCAGAGTTTGGAGATTGGTTGGCAGGAAAACCTCCAACTACGCTAGAGAGTTTTTATTCAAAGGCTCATCAATTCATAATAAGAGAGGAAGCCAGGTGGACGAGGCGAGATAATGCACCAGGGTCTGGCGAAGAAACTGTGAAGAGCAACATTGCTATTAAAAATCCGGTGATAACTCGGGGAAGATCCAGGTTAATGTCCAGAACAAGCCAGAGTAATCTAAAGAATTCAGAGGCATAAATCCCGAAAAGAAAAGGGAAGCAGTAAGGTGGAAACCAAGGATTCCAACTTACAGCGAATACACTCGTCTAAATACATCGCTGGAAAATGTATATCTACAAACCTGTAACACTGTGCAATACAAGAAACCTGCTCTGAAGCAGTCATAGGAGAGACAGATCCAAACAAGTAAATTTTGCAGATTTCACGAAAGCTACGGCCATAATACAAAAGAATGTCGTCATTTGCGAGATCTCATTGAGAAATTGATAAGAGAAAGGAAGCTATAACAGTTTGTGCGGGTGCTGCAGTCGAGAGGTGCGGACCCATCCAATCAGAATCATGTCCCAAACCAGGCAGGACAGGAGGAATCCGCTCGTACCAGTGGGAGATTGGTGATAAATGCAGTTAGTGGTGGTCCTCATCCAGTAGACCAAAGCTGGAAGGAAGAGAAATCGTATGCCAATTTCATTTGGCATGCAGATCTCGAGTGTCGTAGTAATTTGGAAGATAGAGCCCCGACCAAATGATAGAAAACGATGACCGATGACATCGTGTTTCGAAATAGAGACGCTGACAGGATCGAAGGCCCAACTACTGATCCACTGGTCATATCAACTCAAGTCGGTCATGCTTGGATGAAGAAGATTCTGGTCGATAGTGGAAGTTCTATGAATATAATATTTAAGCGAGCCTATGACCAAATGGAGATGGAGTCCAAAGATTTGAAGCCTTGTCAATTCCATATTCATGGCTTCGACGGGAGTGCAACCATGCCAACTGGGATGGTGGAAATGCCAGTGGAGTTGGGAACTAGAGAACGCTGGAGAGTCCGGACATTGAAATTTGCTGTATTGAACATGGACTCGCCAAACAACACTTTTTTGGGCTGATCGGCCCTTGCTGAATTCAGGGCTGTTATTGCCCCGTGGTGTTTAACTTTAAAATTCCTTACCACCAATGGAGTTGGAGTTGGAGTCGTTCAAGGGGATCAGACTGATTTGAGAGCAGCCGTGTACCGAAATCGAGTCCCTCGATTGACAAGGTCAAGTCCGACCTCGAACCTTCGAACTCGGTGATTTTGTCCACAAAAGAATCTACTTGGTACCTTTGCTCACGAAACCAACATGGAAAGGGCCATACGTGATTGAACAAAAGCTTGGAAACATCACATTTAAGTTAGGAACCGTTGGTGGTCCTACTTTGTCAGAAGCCTGGAACAGTGAGAATTTTTGCCACTGCTGCACATGACAGGCTTTATTTATTTAGTATATGAGTCATTCCCAACTTTTTTACGCATATCGAAATTTGTATTTTTAATAAGGCAACTGACTTTACCATATTTTCTTATTTCAACAATGGAATGCCATCTCTTCGAGCCAGATCTGTAATCTATTGAATATGTCATACAACTATCACAATGCACGAAGAGCTAAATTCCATGATACGGTGGGATTTTCTCAAAGAGAGAGTGACTGTGATACGACCGGTCACTCGTTAAGAGAAACATGAGCTCAGGGGCAAGCCATCGCACTAGAGACTAAATTAGATTGATACACAACAATGATCTTACTAACTCCAGATTCCCAGAGTGCGAACTGGAGTATAATTTCTTAAATGCGGTTTCGAGGAGGATCGAGTCGTCCGCCTAACGACCTTGCCCGTATCCAAAATAAGTTCGAAGAAGATAGATCCGTCCATCTAATGACCTCACTTGTCAACTCAGGGTGGATGTGAATCGAGCATCCACGATCCTGATACAAAGTGCGGATTGGAGTACTCTGAATCCCCAGAGTGTGGACTAGTGTATAAATGACTAGAATCTCCAATCCCTAGTGTGCGGACTAAACATATTCTAAGTACCCATAGCATGAAACAGAGTACTTACCATTTCCAAAAAATCTCCGAGCCATATGTAAGTGAACTTGGATTTATGTAACTCACAAGATTTTGGATCTCGACCATAGTTTTACAGTAAGATGAACAATAAAAGTCATTTGAAAGACAAAGGAACTAAATTTTATTTATCAATCCAAAATGAGGTTCTATTACAACTCCTCCAAAAATTGGAGTCAAAAGACTATCTACATTGACTATGAAAATAAATAGTAATTACATAATCTAAGTTAACTCTCGTTGAACGAGTGCAATAGCTACTTTGGTTTCTTTGGTTTTTTTCCTCCCTCGGTTTCTCAGACAACTCCTCCCCACGTGTTTTCGCTTGGAGGCTTTGCTTAATGGGGAAGTAACATCCGAGGACGGACGAGGGACTTCTAGTGGACTAGACCCACCAGAGAGAATGACCTTCAAAGGCCTGTTCGAAGGATCATCTAGATCCACAACTTGGGAATCGACTTTGATTTCAACTTTCTTTTTCTTCTGCTCCGTAAGTTGCTCCTTCACGCTCATTTCTAAAGTGTGTCCAGAGGCGCTTGTAATCTCAATTTCATAATTTTCTTCAATGGGTGACGAAGTTTCGTACTTGTCCTCGTTAAGCGCATCAATCACTTGAGCATCAGGGCCAGGAGTCTCTCTCGCTTGAATAGCCTCAATCGCCTTCTTCTTCTCCTCCTTGGCGTCATCACTCCTTGGAGTGGGCTCGGGCTCAGAGCGGCCTATGCAAAATAGCAAGAGGCAAACGTTAGAATACAATAACCTCTCGCCGAAAACGACGGCTCTTTGAACTTTAAGAAGAAGAGTTATATATCGGTCTCTTATTGACTCTCAACCGTCCGAGGAGTCTCACCCTCTTAAATGAGAGATAGAACATGAATGTCGAGGTCGGGGTCTTCTGGGTCATAACCAACGTGTTTCTCAAATGGATCAAGTACCGGCCGACCAGCCAATTGAGTAGGGGAAGGAACTGGAGACTCAGTTCCGAACGGACCGACAATTTCATCCTTTATTTTTGATGAGGAAGAACCTTTGCAGTAGAAAGCCTTCGCTGCAGATAGGTCTGAAGGCTCATTCCTCCTGAGAAATTCCTTTACTAAAGCCTCTTGGTCAACCTCCTCAGTACCCGACTCGACCTTTCTGATATTTATCAAAGTTTCCCATGCCTTGGCTAGAGATTCGAGGTAACCTTCGCCAAGAAAAGTTAAGTCCCGATGCATGAGGATACGGGCATTATATTCTGCTATAAGCGGGTCGAACAAGCACTTGATCTCCTCCCTGCCAGCCTCTGTAGCCACCTCATGGTGAGAATCAATCTCTACGGATGCTATTCTTTTGCCCTCTTCACAGGCTTCATTCTCCAGCATCTCAAATTTAGAGTGTTCGTCGTCGAGCTTTATCTTCAGGAGACCCGTAGAAGCAATCTCGTCGTAGTATCGTTGTGACTTTTCCTGAGCAGCAGTTTTTCCCTCTTTCTCTTTTAGGAGTAGCTCTTCCAACTCTTTGACTCGCAGGGCGAATGCATCCCTCTTCTTCTGAATAGAATCTTTCTCTAAAGCTAAGGCCCTGCAGCGTTAAACCGCTTCGTCAATTTCTTTCTTATGTGACGCCTCCAGACGATTAACGACCTCCGTTGTCTTTAACGCTTTTGTGGGCAGCTTTGAGCTGAGACTTGTATGAGGAGAGCTCTTCATCCTGAGCTTTAATAATGTCTTTATGGTGAATAGCTTCGAGCTTTAGGCGATCGATTTTGTGTTGACGCTCAATAGAGACTTTCGAGACTTTTTCAGCTAAATGGACAAACGCGTCATGTTGAACGTAAACGTCATTGTTGCAAGCAATGGTGCTTTGTTTGACGTGTCGCTGAATGTGATGAATCATCGGGAGAAACTTCAGACCGTTGAAGCATATTTTGGGGAACTTAGCCTTAAGCTCGGCTAGCCTCTTCGATATCGACGGATCTATTGCAGGAATAGAGGGAGATGGCTTGAGAGTTCAGATTTCTTGTGGGGTTCCCGAGATTGCCTTGTGCTGGATGAACCTGAATGCTGATCGCGGGGAGCATCGGACTGGGACCCCTTGTTGCTGGATTTCTCCCTGCCTTGCTCCGAATGAGAAGTAGGATTGTAATGATATAAAGGTTGATGATAAGTTTTCTTTTGAGATGATGAATCCCAGGAGTGATAATCCCTGTCGACGTCATTATCTCTATCCCGAGGTCTTACGGAGCCCAAATCCCATCCAGAGTGGTGAAAAATAGATGACCCACGAAGACGATCGAGCCTGTGACTACGTGCCATATCACCTGCATGGAATTTAAATAACGACAAGTTAGAAAAGAGTAGAGCGATGGCTAGAATTTAAGTGCAAGGTTAAGTGCACGTGTCTGTGTGTGTCCTAGTGTTTCCCCCCGACAAACCAGTTTCTTTATCTTTACTAATAGGAGTTTTTCTCCTTGGTTTTGGGCTTGAGCGCGTGCATCGCCTCTCACGGGCGAACGAAGCTTAAGGGCTTCCGGATCGCTGAAGCCATAGTTAAGCAAATCATCAGGAATAGTGAGGTTCGACAGGCCTTTCAAAGAACTCTCTAAGTGTTGAGGGGAAGGCTCTCGCTCCATTGGAGGGATGGTGACCTTAGAGGTTCCACCCACTGTCTTCTTCCTCAATTTGTAGATCAATTTCTTCTTTTCCTTCGAAGGGGAAGGCGTTTCTTCGATATCGTGAACCTCGACTATTGGGTCCCGAGCGGGACTAACATTCTCGCCCGGTACTTCGGGCCCTTTAGCTTCTCTTATCTCCCCATCCTCGGGTGTGTTAGGGGCATTACGTGCTGAAAGCCCGGCATGCTTTTTTCCTTTGCCCAAAGCAAATCCGGTTATAGTAATGCCTTGAGGTAGGCTTATTCGACGACCTTCCGCCAGCATCCCAAACTTCGAGAGCGGTTCGTTTGAAATAAGAGATATGATGTACCGGTCTCCTATAGAGATTGCTTCGACGGCTTCAGAATACCCGGAGCCTTCGGGACGTGGGCTGATACCTGTGAAAATAGAGAAAGAGATAGAAAAGGTGCAATTTCCGCCGAATGCGAGTATCGATCCAGAAAAGAGACTTACTCCCTTCCACCCATCTCCTTGCAAAGCCGGGGGGACAACACACTAGAACCATTCTTGCTTATACTAGGCAAATTATCTCCATGCCCTAGTGAGAATTTGACACTTGCTATGCAGCTTGAGAAATACAAAGATGGGCTGTCAGATCGTCTCTTGAAATGACAAATATAGTGGATATCGCCAGGAGTCGGGAGCCTAAAAAGGTTGCTCATGAAGAGAATGCACGTGCTGTATATGAGCGTGTGACTGTTTGGTATAACTGTGATGGAGCGATCTCAATATACTATAACAGGTCGCGAAGGAAGGAGTAGAATGGCGGCACACTACCAACCCAGCACATAAATTTGTTGCAGGTCGTATATCCGACTAAGGGCAGGTAGGGATGATCTTGCCCCGATGGAACCAACATGTCGTCGAAAGGAATCCCGTGTATTGAACATATGCGATGAGAGCGCTTTTGTTAATTCTTGAAGCTTGAGAATCGACCGGGTTGTCTAGAAAGATCTCTGCCTCCAAGGCATCGAGACCAAGTCGACGGATGCGATGGGGGGGCTCGAAATATCTTGTACAGGAATAGTCGACGGATTCGAAGTTCCAACTACTTCTTTTTGAGAAGTTAGCTCGAGTATATCTAAGACTGTGGCCGAACTGGATTTTCCAGACATCTTTAATAAATGTTGGATATAAAGAAATACTTTTCCAAACTATACTTGAAAAACAATCGGCATTAGACATAACAACAAAAGTACTCCTCCGTTTGGTGTGTGAACTAGTGCAATCGTTCAAGTATAAGTACCAAGGAATTAGAAGTCGTAAAATTGATGAAATAAAGCTAAGCTTTGGACTTTCGTCTTCGAAGACCGTCAACGCTGACCGTCTCTGAGAGCTTGTCGTATGATGGTTTCTATTTTGAACTCGGCATCGACACTGTACGTGGAAGTTTATTATCTATTTTAGTCATGTTAAGTTCAGGTTTATAGTTGTTGAAACAGAAAGATCATTAGTCCGGATTAGTCCGACATGCTTGTTCGCTTAAGTCCTTGTCCTTGTTCACTATCATATATTCGGGCATAGAAAGTAAGTTAAGTCAACATAAATTATATTTGAGTTGAGATGGTTCTGACTGTTGTGGCCTACTAACAGACTTAATGCCGAACGACACTGCAGAGAGTGCACTATCTATTGCCTACTTCACTCTCCTACATTCCCTCTCCACCGTTTAGTATGCGCCAAGTCAGGCCGAACTACAACCATGCCGAGCCACATCGCTCGGCGTGTTGTACCTAACTCCAGTTACCTTCCTACAATCCCTCTCTACCGCTCGACACAGATGAGTCCTTCGACAAGTCATGCCGAGCCGCATCGCTTGACACTTTGCCCTCAACTCCTACTTTTTTCCTGCATTCCCTATTACCTCGTTGGGCATAAGGGAGTCATACCGAGCCGTGGTCATACCGAGCCACACCGCTCGGCATGCTAGACCCAACTACAACTTCACTCCTACACTCCCTCTCTATCGTTCGACATGTGGAAGTTGTGCCGAGCCACGTCCATACGTCTTCCTCCAACTCATTTATTCGAAAAAACTAAATACCCTCCTGGATGGCTAGTCGACCGCCACTACCACTCGCACGCCACCTTTGACCAACAGTCACTACCCTCACCGACTCCTACTGAGCCGACACCCTCTTCCTTCCTCCTCTCCATTTAATCCTAAGGCATGACTAAACCTTAGATCCGTCTTCCTTATCTACACGACTTCCATTATTCGTGAGTTAAAGGAAGGACTTGAATTTGAATCTTGTACAAAACCCCTAATTGAAGGAGGTCGAACAAATGAGAGGTTCGTACCTAGAAGAAGGGGTCGAAGTCTAGTGAAGTGCTCGATTTGGAATTGGAATCAACTCAGGCTTGTTATTAAGGGCAATCGAGAGGCAACGTATCGGATTCGGAAGGGAAAGGGGTGTTGAGGTGTTAGCAGGAGTCTGATGGTACACGAATTCGAAAGCCTTGTAGAGTAGAGGTAAAGGTAAAAGGAGGGAAGAGGATAATTATTGACTTTTATAGTAGGAAGGAAAGAAGGTGAAGAGACAGTGACCGGTAGAATCGGTCAAGGCACCTCGGTTGTTCGGCATCAATGTGTCGTTCCGCATCAATGTGTCGTTCGACATCAATATCTCATGCCTCGTTCGACATCCATCCTCGTTCGGCATTAAATCCTCCCTTTGTATCTAGGAGTTCGTAAGAGTCCATCGTTGAGGAGACAGAGCAAGGGCTTAAAGAGAAATGCGGAGTGCTCATAGTTTAAAGCGCATCATGTTCATCCACATGATACACTTTGGGGGGCAAGTGTTACCCGGTTGCTTGACCAAGTACCAAGAGGCTTGGCATAGAGCCTCGTTCGGCATAGAAGGGTCACTCGGCATAGAGCCTCGTTCGGCATAGAAGGGGCGCTCGACATCTTGCCTCGCACGGCATAAAAATGGTCGCCCGGCATCTTGCCTCGTTCGGCATTGAGGGGTCGTTCGGCATCCTGCCTCGCTCGGCATAGAAAGGTCGCTCGGCATTGAATGGTCGCTCGACATCTTGCCTCGTTCAGCATTGACGGGTCGTTCGGCATCTTGCCTCGCTCGGTGTAGAAAGGTCGCTCTGCACGAAGCCTTGCTCGGCATACATGAGTTGTTCGGCACAGGCCTCGCTCTGTGCACCTCCACTCGTTCGGCATAGCACCTCGTTCGGCATACAAGTGCAGTTCAACACGCATCCCTCGCTCGGCATACGATTACCATTCGTCTTGGATGTGTGGCTCGACATACAAGTGTCGTTCGGCATGGAGACCTCGCTCGGCATTCTGGTTCGACCAATCTCGCTCGGCGATTGTCATTCAGCATCAATGGCTCGGTGCATAGAAGTTACTTATCACGGGCCGAGGTACCTTGTTCCTAGGCCCATGAGGGAAGTTCAACCCATCTTTGTCTATAAATAGAAGGGCAGGGGCACAGTGAAATGGACCTTTTTTCGAGAACACCGAGGAGACTCTGTCGCTTTGAAGACTTATTCTTTTCAGTTAGCACTTGTACTCAAGTCATTGTTATACGAATTGTACCTGTATCCAATCATTTGTGAAAGCAATAAAGATCAAAACTTAAAGTGGACGTAGGCAGTTACGCTGAACCGCTACAAATCCGGTGTTCTTGTTTTTGCATTTAATTTAACGTATAATTCTCTGTTTTAATTTACCTTCTTCATTAATCTCTCTACATAATCTTACTCAAGGGTGCTAGTAACCAATTATGGTGCTAACAACAGTCGAAGTTCAAATACAAATCCCTATAGAGCGGATGTGATCATTATTAAGTGAGCGAGTGTGATTCGACCACTCAACTCTCACTTGTGTTAGTATCGATTCGATGATGTTAAGCTTGACGAAATGAAGGCAAAATGCAATTGCTGTCTAATTTTTACAACTCATCCCCGAAACTGGGGGAAGAGCTTAAGTGTCAACCACTGACTGAAGCAGTGCAACGTCGAAGTTCAACTTAATCCCCAGTCACAACTCATGTCTGTGATTTCCAGACTTTACAAATAAAAACGAATTTGACTCAAAGGTTAGAACTCCGCAAGTGCACTGGTCTAGAACTCAAATATTGGAACATTTAAGCATAAAAGATAGTAATAAAGTTGAAGCCAAAATCAAAATTTCATTTCAACTAATTGTGAAAGGAGTTTATCTACAAGTTATTTCCAAAATTCCTTCTAGCAGGGGCCGAACCTGCATCTATACACGGCCTACGAAAGGAAAGAGAAATAAATTCCTAGCTACTCAAAAATGTGCCAAAGAGGCATATCTACTCTTTCTTCTTCATCGTCTTCTTCTTCAGTGTAGACCCACCTGAGTTGCTGCTTAGTCTTCTCTTTGAACTCTTGCCTTTCGGCAAACGATCTCCAGGCAAGGGCATGATCTCAATGTCCTCCTTCGAACTCGAGTGTACGGGACTACTTCATGTAAGCAGAGTCGGAGGGGTCGGATCTACTACAGAAGGTGGAATAGACATGCCGGTATCAAAAATTGTACTGCCAAGTGATATCATTCTCAGCGGAGCCGGGCCAGGTGCCGCCATTCCACCTCTAAAACTGCCACCACGAGTCCCTGCCTCCATTTCAGCGTTGATTTCGGCCAATATCTCTTCTTCACGAGTTGCTTGAGCCTCACTGAGGGCATCGGTGGTCGGCATTGAAGAGCCGGTAGCAGGTGCAATTCCATTTATGACAATTGGTAGGTCCGCAAAAGGGTCACTGTGGCTACTGAGGAGTTCCTCCATCATTTGCTCGTCAAAAGAGAGTGTGCCCATGTGTTCCATCAATCGGTGTAGTCGTCGTTGTGGTGGTCGCCTCAATAATGATGGCCTCTTGCGTTTGATGCGATTCTTGAGTTACGGAAGGCGCTATCAATGTAACTCCAGTCACTGGACAGAGAAAAAGACAGATTGTTAGTAAACGCTTCGAAACAAGCCTTTTACTTTGGACACGTATAAATAATGTTCGGAATACCTTCCTCAGTTTGGCTCGTGGACGGTTGAATGGGCTCAGAAGTATGCTCTCTTACCGGAGATAGCTGCGGCTTTTCCAGATCATAGGCAGGGACAGATTGGGGTTCAACCGCTGGTGCATGTTCAGGTTGAGTTAGCGCAAGAATCTCGGGACTTATATCATGGCCCTCAACGCCTAAACCTCCTCCCACCTCCAAGTGTTGAGTGTCGAGCTTCTCCCTTTCGTGTGCAATCATCGACTCGTGGAGAACCTTTCTTTCATCTTCATTCAGCACATGATTCTCGAGCTCAAATTCGTCGATTGATTCATCTGGGTACGCCACTTTCTCTTCCTCAACCAATCGGCCCCAGGTGTTGTGAAGATGAACTAGATAATTTTCGAGCCAGGCTAAGTTTCTGTGCTTCAGCACATTGGAATTATAAGTGATGAAGAGATCTTCGATATCAGTCTCTAGCCAGGACTCTACCACCTGGATCCTCGACCTCAGTCTCCACCACATGGACTTTCTCCACTGCCGCATCCCATTCAGCTTGGAGCACTACGGCCTGCTCACATGCCTCCTGGGCTGCATTGTTCGCATCATCCCTATCCTTTGCAATTTCGGAGAATTTGGCCT
The DNA here is from genome assembly GCA_030765085.1 of Allium cepa. NCBI lineage: Eukaryota > Viridiplantae > Streptophyta > Magnoliopsida > Asparagales > Amaryllidaceae > Allium > Allium cepa. The sequence continues at coordinate 380,552,799 of CM060944.1, read as the reverse complement.
TAAGCTCATTGAGTTCTTTGAGGACCGCATCCCGCTCGGCAGTAACGGTGGTGTTTCGACGGCCCATCTCCTCCATCGGGGCATAGTGTGACTGCCTCATCCTCTCCATGGCCAAGTTAGCCTCATCGGCCTTTTGAATGGCCTCCATTTTTAACTTTCAGGAGGATTCAGCTTCAGTGTTAACCAACTGGATAATATAGTCCTTCTGAGCGAGCTCGGTCTCTAACTTCTCAATGATAGCTGCTCGCTTAATGGCCCGCTTCGATGCTTTTTTCGCGGCTTTCCCCCATTCATTTTATTGAGTGTAAATGTCATGGATGTAATCATGCATTGTGTTCTCAGCCTCTGCTAGAATTCTCTTTAAGTGAGGGGGGAAAATATAACCATCAAAGAATCTGGAAAATCCTTCTTCAATTAGGCAAGTTTAATCGCTCCTTCCCCTATAGGCTCGGTAAGGACCTGCTCTGCAGTTTTGGGGGCCATTGTTTCAGTTCTATAATGGTGAGTTTCAGTCCTTGAAACGTGAGAAGACGGCTTGTGCCGTGAAGTTTCCGGAGGACGTGAGGCATAAACAGGAAGTTGTGTAGGGTTTCTAGGAGGGGGAGAACGTGATCGGAAACATTGGACGATAAAGGATCTGGTGGAGTGCAGATGAAAATAGCAACTGGTATCTTATCCGGAGCTGGATCTATGACTTCGGCCGCAATGGCTGGTATCTCGATTGTTGTGGGGGGTGAACTCTGAACTTCCTGCTATTATGAGCTTTAAGGTTCCATAACTAACTAACTTATGAGAAATCATCATTAGACGATAATAAGCCCGTGTATCCCCCAGTGTGAAGTGTGTGAATGTGTTGTGCAGTGCAGCACTGTATATTACTTGAAAAGTTCAACAGAGTATGAAAAAACATGCAAACGAGGACTTCAAAATTCAACTGGAGTGACCGTCATCGCTGACTGTCACAACCGTGCCATCCAGACTTTAGAGACCGATCCAAGTTACAATTTGTTAAGATTTTGTTGAGTTATAGTTCCGTCGACGAGCTTCGAAAGGCGGACAAATATGCGGTTCATCAATTAAGTTCAGATATGCAAGGCAGAAGCTAGTCGTAGTCAGGTATTCAAGCGTGCAAGAGGTTTCAAGTTCATTAAGGTTCGACTTGTACCGGTCGCAACAACCCTGGTTCGTAACGATCAATTTTGTATCTATCAGGATACGTGATTCGTATCGATCAGGGTCGAAGACTTCGGACCGATTCAAAGTGATGATTTCGAATCGATCAATTCGACCTTCACTTCGTATCGATCAATTCAACCTCCATTTCGTATCGATCAATTTCAATCCATTTTATACCAGTCGAATGTCATCAATCTTGCATCGATCGAACTCACCATCCATGTATCAATCAGAGATGTGCACCTACGTATCGATCAGTAGCGATACGAAGTGATTGATACTAAGCGGTCGTTCCACGATCGATACGAAAAGCCAGATGACAATATGAAATTTCCAGTCGATACGAAAGTAAAGCTAGTAGAGATCGATACGAAACGAAGCGCCTTCTTCTTCCCCAATCCATCTAAGCGCCATTAACCCTTTCACAACCAAGCTCAGGCGTGCCTCCAGCCTAAGTATCACCAGAATCGACCATAAACACATGTGGAGTGGAGTAGGAACTTGAGTCTCATCGTTTTTAGATGGGTTTAGTTCGTTAATTACCTAATTCGAGCGATTAGTTCAATGGATTAACAAGCTGAATGATTTGGGGACGAGGACAGTTCTTCCTATTTCCTTCTATTTTATCGATACAAGTGCAAGTCCGAAGGGAAAATGAGCAAGTAAAGAAAATATTCTAAGTACGAAGGCCATATATATGAAAGGAAAATGACGATTCGCATCCCAGTATTATACGATCGGTTTCAACAAGTCTCTTCAATCGATACGAAGCTGGCTATTTGTATCCATCCATTCGAGTCCATCTGAAGTCCATCGATACGAGGCGTCCATCTCATGTCCATCAGTGAGGATTCCATCGATACGAAATCATGATTTCGCATGCATTGCTCTAGAGTCCACAGAAGACCACTTCTATCGATGCGAAGTGAATTGGAGATAATGGGTCAAATGCCCACCTGATGATGATTACAACAACAAACAGCTAGCCGCTATCATACGACGATCGATTACAACGGAACACGGTACAACAGTTGGCAGTCAACAGTTTATATTACTTAAAAGATAGTCAAGAGTTACAATTTTCAACGAAAAGACGACAATCATTCAACAAGTCGGACAGAACTATTCAGGATGAAAGATGCGACTATTCAAAGCACGTCATGTTATCACAAGACATACTTTGGGGGGCAAATTTTATCTCGCCTTTTGGCAAGGCCGTGATATCAAGAAATTGACTAAAGATCAAAGACCACTCATCCCGAATGTTGAGTAAGCACAGGCTCACTATGGATGTCGATGAATTTTTTCCGAGTCTGGATCAAGTTACAATTGATATGACATGGCAAGCAAAGCTAAGAAAGCTAACATTCCAAATCACAAGTCAATTGGAGTCTGTATGCTCAAGATATGATCGATGCCATCCATGGAAATCGTCCTTCACTTCGTACCCATCTAGTTCATATCGATCAAAGGAGGCCTATGTTCGTGTCCATCACCCTGCAATGACACTGTTCGCATCCATCAAAGCGCGTCATTTCGTATCCATCGGCTGAAGAGCCTTGTTCGAATCCATCAGGCATCGCTATTTCGTATCCATCAAGGAATCACTGTTCGTACGAATCGAATAACCGCTATTCGTGTCCATCCCATTGCCTATTTGTTCGTATCCATCAAGTTGGAGTAACTTCGATCAATGCAAATAAGGCCACATAATCGATACGAATAGAGACACATCAATCGATACCAATTGAACCACTTCCTTCGATACGAATAAGGCAACCTCCATCGATGCGAACTATGCAACCTCCATCGATGCGAACAAGGCAGCGTCTTCGATACGAATGAGGCAAAAGCTTTGGAACGACTCGGTCAACTCGGAGTCGAAAGTGGCGCGATCCAAAAATCAAGCGCCACCACAGGCATGTGACCAGCAGCGAGTCGAAGTGGTCAATACGAATAGTATCGGTTCAAAGGGCACCGAAACCGAAGACCTCCAACTTCCATCGATCATAACTTGCAATCCACACGTCCAAAAGCTATGAAACTTTCAAAGGAGGTTACGTAAAACCTAAAGAATGTTCTTGCCAAATTTTGACTCGATTGGATCAATTCTTGATCGATACGAAATTCGTTCGTGACGATCGAGTCGAAATCGCCTAGGATCGATCGCGTAGGCCCCTCACGTGCCAGAAGAAGTCTACCGAAATCTGAGCGAGATATTTGCCTCCTATGCCTATAAATAGAGCCCTTGGGCCTATAGAAGAAGGATCTTTTGGCCCTCAGACGTCCAAACTCTGCCCAAACTATTTTTGTACTCTATAGCTGCTGTTGTACTCGAATTTCAACACTACTATCCGCTGTAATCAGTGGTAATTATCAAGTGAATATCAATAAAGTCATCAATTTCATGGTGGACGTAGGCCATACGCCGAACCACTCTAAATCGTTGTGTTTCTGTGTGTTTTCGTATCTGTTTTTGAAGTGTTTGTTCCTCCTTTTACATTTCTATTCTTCATTTTTATCTCTTCAAATACTTCTGAAAAGTGTTGTGCCCCATTTTGTTACAAACATATATCATCCAAATAAGTAACAAATAGCATAAATAAAATTTATTTCTACTTATATAAAAATATAAGCAGGCCAGTGAGGTGAGTTAACCCACAAAAATGCCAAAAATCGCCTAAGCGCTCCGGTTTGAATTAAAATTTAACGGTCGTTCAATTTAACCCAAAATTCTTACTATCTCTGAATTCGTCTAATTCAATACTGTAACATTATGCTCATTGGTACGAACGCAATGCAACTTGTCGCACTCGCAATGGACCTTTTATGAGGAAGTTATGAATTAATTTGCATCCGATGTAATTAAAAATTAATTAACTAAATAAAAATAATTTAAACTAATAACCTTTCTCTTCGTTTTTCCTCCAGGCTACAGGCTCGTGTGATTTTTCCATTTTATTTTTATTGCACGCAATCGAACGTCGCCATCAGCAACCACATCGAGCCGCCCCTTGCGCTGACCCGTCGTGCCTCCGCCTCCACTCATCGAGCCACCAAAGTACACATGCATTTGTTTCGAGGCCCGAAACCAAAGAACTACAGCAGATGAACATGGGCGAAATTCCATTGCCTCGGTCGACGATAGCTCGATCCAACCATTGGTTAGCTTCGTATGGTCATGCTCTACATTTTCGTAGTTGAGGTCGTTGGCTGATTCGCCCCCTAGAGGCTCCGATCAACGTCGGCCATTGGATAGATTTATTTTAATGGCGGCCGAGAACAATTTAGGGTTTTGGTTTGCAAATGGAAGAAATTTAAGGGCTACTTATAGAAAATAAACTCGGCACTATTCATCCGTGAAAATTTCGAACTCCAAATGAAGCGTGTCGCCTAGCATTCTATATGTTATACCCCTATTCTGCATACAATGGAATATATAAATCGGAAGCCAATTCCATTATATTCAAAAGATAGCTTTTCAAAATCAAATTATTTTAATTTGAATTCCTTTAATAAATTTCTATGCATTTCGCACACGCACGATCAAACGATACGTCCAATCACTATGAAACTTGACAAAAACTATAATTCACTATTATGGATCTAATGAAACTGATTTCGTCTAAATTCGAGAGGGTTCCCAAAAAGATTATTTTTACACAATAATTAAAATTTTAAATTCCCAATTTATTTTTATTCATTTTTATTCAAATTTAAAAGTTTATTATCTCTATTCTAATTCTAATAGGATTTAAATCAACTTAAGAAATCATTTTCATTCAAATTAAATTCAAGGTTCAATTTTTTTAAACAATTTCAAATATAAAATTTAACAAATTTAATTATCAAATAAATCACGATATTTGAAAAACAAGTCATTTAACTTATAAAATTTAACTTTTAAATATATAAAATCAATTAAATATTCCAAATTCGGATGACTAACATTCAAGGTCGTTATTGACTCCCCTCTTTAAAAGAATTTCGTCCCCGAAATTACCAAGTAAGAAAAATGCCACAAAATCGATTAAGTTTTCAAAAACAAATTAGTTGAAATAAATTACCAAAATTCATTTAAACATTTCAAAATCAGTTAGTTAAACTTCATATAAAACCATTTCCTACGTCTACAAATTCATTCATAGTTATTTACTAATACTCTTCCAAAAATCAATTAATATCATTTCAACTTATAACTCAAAATCAAATTTTCGTTATATTTTTTTCAAAATTCTCGAAAATTTTCCAACACCTTAAATTTACGGAAAATTTTGCCAGCATCTCCTTTGCATGGTTCAATCGTAAATATGCATCTCATCTTCAAGGATGAGGCATCCCGTAGGGAAAAAATATAAAAGTACGATATGTAATCCAAGATAAGTACCTTTTATTATATTAGCGAGCATATACAATGAATATAATGCCAAACGCGAAGCATACGCCATCGGCACATACTAATCACTCAACAACCAATGAGAATATGTATATACAAAATAGTATCATTATATAGCATATACTATACAACAACTATAGGCAAATGTAGCAATGCAACAAGAGAAACCATCAAACAATTAATATTCATCCAATTAATTCATAACTATATCAATTAGCATTCTCAAATGTCAACATTTAATTTATTAAAGTCGTACGATGTACATATATCATCCGTATGCAAAACCATATCTAATCGCTTGCTTGGTCACACAATTTCACTTCCGAACTAGTATCGTTCACAAGACCACTCTACTGCGGGCTCAGATCCGGTTCCTTGATTAGAAAACTGTCATTCTCCTTGCAAAGACATACATTATGATAGAGAATATCAGAATCAATCAAAAATCCATATCCAGGGTTAGCCATCAAGAAATGCAGTGAAAATTCACAACTTGGGCCGGTGTAAATCACCTCGAAATCATATACTCGAATCTGGATCAAAGAGTTATGCAAATAAAGCATTATACGTACAACTTACGTAATTATTTAGATTGATTGTTATTATATCCAATTCTTATTATTTCTATTCAACTCCTTTTAATTTCATTTGGTTGCATTCAATTTAAATCAAATTCAATTATTTTTATTGATTTATTCACATTCATTCAATTTATTAACATTCACTTATTAATCTTCACTTCAAATTCAATATGTTTAACAACATTTCATTCCATATTCAATTTACATAGTATATATCCTTTAATACTAACAATATTTAACAACTATTCCATAAAAAAATTCAAATTCATAGACATTTTACACAACATTTCTTATTTTTATTTCACTTCAAAATTTGAGTTCATATTCATTTCTATCAAACAACATTCTAAACTATATTCAATTCATTTTGCAACTCCAATTGAATTGCATTTTATAACTTATGTTATTTTCATTTCATAATTCAAATTCTAATTTATTTAACCCGTTTCATCCTACTTCACTTAATTTCAGTTAAATTTCATTATTTTATCTAATTCATTTCAAATTCAATTCACTTTCATTCAACTTTCCTTAAGTTAAACTTCCTTTATTTAACTGTACTTAAGTAAAAAAAATATTTCATATCTCAAATTCAAATTTCACTTGGTTTGCTTAACCAAATATTCAACCATTTTAAAATTTAGTTTTACTTTCTTGTTCAAATTCATAATTTGCAAACTAATTTCTTTTCTATACTATTTTCAATTTATAAGTTCAAAAACTTATTTTATTTATACTTGTCAAACCATACTTGGAATTTTAAAATCAAAACTTGAACAAAACTTCAATAATAAATTATTATGGTAGCAATTTCTCACTTAGAGACTCGAAAATGAATACCGTTGATGCTGTAGTCAACACCCACATTATTTCCCTACGACTAAAGTGAGTTTAGTGTTATTTATATTCTCTTTTTAAAAAAAATCCTTTTTATATTTATAAATCAAATTTATAAATACTTATATATAATTTTACTTATTAACATAAAACCATTTCTTATTTTTATATCTTTTTTATATTCATAATAATAAAAACTTTTATTTAAAACATAAAATACAAATGATAATAATAAAATATTACCATTCACTAACAACCAACAATCCATATATAACTTATAATCATTTTTTGAAAAGTTGTTCCATTATATATAAAATATTATTGAGGTAAAATTATTTCATTTACCTAATTTCGAAAATAATATTATGTCAATTTGCTTGTTCAAGTGTTTTGGAATCCCAGTTGATAACTTTAGCTAGACGCATCGATCAGAACCCAAAATTCAAACTTAACAAAACAACCCAATATAAATCATTTTTATATCACTAAAAATATGCACTTATATATATAATACACTCAACTAATCCTAGGGTGCTACTAACCCTATCGATAATGAGTACCCAACCAAAGCCTAGGTGTTTGTAAAATCCTAAGCTCTGATACCAGATGTGGCAACCTGCAAATGCAACCAGTTTAGAGCTGAAAAAAACCACACATGTCTAACCTAAACCGAATAGAAAGACGGATAATCAAGAGAAAGAAAGAAGAGAGAGTAGAAGAGAAGAGAAGAAGGAGAGAGAAAAAACTAAAACAATCACAGAATTTCACAATCGCAGCGGAAAAACATATAATAAAATATCAATGATCTTTACAAAATAGAAATTGTAAAATACTTACATCCATCAGAGTAAAACAATCAATCACTAATCATCAGCCTGAATATTTATAATAAACTTTCCTTATAATTGTTGATAATTCAACAACAATGCAGTTGAAAATAAACATATACGAGAATACAACCAAAAGATCTCCAGCTTGTCTGCTGAAGCTCCAAAGCATCCAATCCTGAATATGTAAATATACTCAGTCTGACCCGAGCACTGAAAGGGAAGAACGTCCGGATCAGTCTAGTAAAAGAGCGTAAGGAAACACATCTCAACTAAATTTTTATTTTAAAGATATAAAACTTTCCTTTATCCAAGCAATGGTATCTCGTAAAACCACGCCCACACATAAACACGGACGAGTTTTTACCTTACGATAACCAAAACATTTCGTATCAAATTCTATTATATTGTACTAGTGCCTAGTATACAAATAATATTTCAAATAGTCAAAATTGTTACCATTATTAAATTCCAGCATACTAGGCTCTGCAAACAAAATGGTAGGCACGTAGAGGATAATGGATTTCCATACAAATGACCAGGTAAAGGGACTACCTTCCGATAGAACATCTCTAGAGAAATGTACCGAGGCTCAACTGATGGTCCTCTATCAATACAAGACTGGCCTACCTTTAACTAGGTAGTATCATCTTTCCTCTTTGAATGCCACATTCTCTCGATCACTATTGACTTTCACAAATATACAACCTTTGAGATCATACGTCTTAGAGAAGAGTGTTAAGCTAAGAAAAGTTGCCTTCTCCGCCACCAAACATATGTACGTTTATAAAAGTCAATGATGTAATCTCAAAAATGCAATGTCAGACATCCATCCATGCAAGTTGTCCAGGAACAGAACAAACCGAAGGTAATCTCCTACCACATCCTGCTAGGAATTACCCCTAGAATTAGTAGTGATTAGTCCTTACATTGTATCTTTCATAACGATGAGACTACCACTACTATATAAATTTGGAGTTTATCCCAAAATGATCAACAAGCAGTCGTTCATTACGAAAATCCCAAATATCGATGTCTTTCAACACCTACACATTCGAATGCGTATACGATGGTCTGAAGTGGTTCTCGGATAAATCCGACCCCGGCCTCTCCGGATCAACAACGATAAAAAGACCAATATTTGATGGTCAGTTACTTAACTATCAGAAAAAACAAACAATATCTACCACCATAAGCAATCACTAGGCCCATTTAATTAAATCTTTCATTAATTAAATAAATCTCCAAATATTTGCTTCAAATTATCTTTAAAACGCTATATCCCAAAATCGTTTCAATCTTTCTATATTGGAAAACATTTCCATGTACTTATATCAATAGTATAAGCATATTCACAAATCACTTCATTTTCAACACTTAGAAAATATTTTCATATACTTATATCAACAGTATAAGCATATTTAATAACACTACCATGTGGATACATGCAAAATAGATTTCTATAACCATATAATTGCAAAGTTTGTATTAAGTGTAACAACCCGCATATTTGTACCATTTAAATTGACGATATTCCATACATGTCAACTTAAACAATACAAAACACGAATTATTAATGGAGTATATATATAATGAGAACCATCACAGAATCACAGATATATAACATCACAGAATAGTGCAGCGGATTTACAACATAGTCATAAGAGTAGTTCATGAAGCTACCCATAAATACAAAAATGTCTCAGATAAAATAAAATAGAACAACATAGATGTCCAATAGTCCAAATAGAAAGAGCAACACTGATAAGACAAGATAATGATAGTCTTCGGTCTTCAGATCCAAGTAGAATAGCAATAGCAATCCTCAGTCTGATCCGAGCATAAGCATAAACAAACACTCGAATCAGGACATATATTCTTATACAGATAATATGATTCAAATTCAAATAACAATAACTCAAAGATGAATGGAATAACATCTTTCAGGATCCGTTAAACTATTTATACATAGTAGTGTACGATAGATAGATAATGTCTAACAGTAAAGTAAAATATCAAAATAGTGTTAAGGCGTTATCATTGTCCCCCTTAACACATTTTATATAGCATTATAGTCTATACAGCACTGTAAACTCCACCGTAAACCTGTGGGATATCAGGGAGTACTCCATAGGTATAATACAAAACAAATTCGTAGTGGTCGCGTATATGGGTATACAAGTATGACAAGGCATATGAGGCAATACCCAAGGTAGTGAAACTACCGTTCGCCTGATCCGGACTGGTGAGAACGCATTGCCGCAATGATCGCAACACCGCGAAACAACACTCCAAATTCAAGGATGCGCACCAATCAATACAAAGTAATGAGTAGTTTACGAAGAAGTGTGTTCGCTCGAGGTAGCAAACCCCATTTGGCCTGACACGGCTCCTGTTTTAGTCATTTCCAATTTGACACAAGTGTCAAGGCTATCCATTATCGTTCACTTTCTTCAATCATCAATGTTCGTCAAACCAACCACTTCATTCTGGATCACACTCCGCGTATAGTTATTAAAGTGGTTTTCGATTTAGACAGTGAGTATGTCCCTAACCGATTCCGGTCTCTTTAATAACTTTCGTAATTTTAACACCGATTGGTCGCTTAGTATATTTCAAAACCAATTTAAACTCGATTTCAATTAGAATTCGTAATTCAACATTTTATTTGTCTTTCCAAAACAATTTCCAAAATTTACGTTTCATAACTTCCTAATTTCATTTCAGAATTCTATAGTTCAATTTCAAAAGTTAAATTTAAACAATTCAAATATACACTTAAATTTGTATATAAGTTCCATTCCCTAATCATTTAAACTTAATTTAACGTTCAAATCGATTTAAACTCATTTATCAATTTCATTCGATATTCATTAAATTAATTATCATTTAAACAATTTCCGTTAAATTTCTAATTCATTAAATTTACTTCTTAAGTTCCACTTCATTATCAAAGCTTACAAATTAAATTTAAATTAATTTGTCAAATCCAATTCTTTAACATTCCAAGTCTTTAATTTGTTTCGATAAAACGCATTTTATTTCTTATTAAAGAAATTCCATTTTATATATTTATTTCCTTAGTTACAAATTTCAAAACTCAATTAAAGAAACTTAGTTTCACTTATTCAAAAGTTCAATTTCTCTTAATAAGAAAAATTCAATTCAATTTAATTATTAAATAATTCAATCTCATCAAATTATTAATGATTTCAAATCTTAATTATTAATCATTTCAAACTCATTCATTAATAATTCCAAACTTAATTATTAATAAATTTAAAACTTAATTATTAATTACTTCAAACTTCGTTATTAATAATTCCAAACTTAATTATTAATAAATTTCAAGACTTGATTATTAATAATTCCAAAATTAATTATCAAATAATTCTAAATTTAATTATTAAATAATTAAATTTTAAACTATGTTCTTTCGTCAATTACTACGTTAATATTTTGTTTCAAATTTCAAATATTCACATTCTCCATTCATTCAAATTTAAATTCCAATTTTATTCAAAACCTTATTATTATTCAAATAAAATCGTTACTTTATTTAAATCAAAACATTGACCTATCGGGTTTAATTTAATTTTCTATCTTAAGTCAAAGTTATTTGGGTATTTATCATTTCAACACGATTCCATTTCAATTCAAAAATCAAAGCATACAGAGGGAACTTGCAGTGTGACAACTGGGATGGTGTCGAAGTAAATAACAAGCAATAGCATCCATATATAACAATTCAACAATTTATTTAAATAATCCTGAAATAATCGTATTAATTTACATTTGTTATTTATGCAAATTAATATAAGTATTCCTAGAATCTACACTATCATTTCATGTAGATTAAAGATTATTACATTACAGTTTTTCACTTGTCGTTCAATTTCAATTTCAACACTACAACAATTAATCAAGTATACGTTCAAAGGTTCAAAGTGTAATTTATCAAATTCTACATGTCAATTAACTTAACAATAGGGGTCATATTTAACTAATCAATATTCATCATATAAAGGGGTCAAGTTTAACAAATCAAAATTCGACATATATAATCCATTTTAAATTGTTAACTATCCTATATCAATTTCAACTTGCAAATTATTTATCACTTAACAATAACAATTAACATCCAATTTGTCATCACATAGCAATCATTCATCAATCCAAACTTGCATAAGAATATAGTCGTGAAAATTAATTCACCTTTCTTGGATAAAGAAATTGACGGCGAAGCACGAAGAAGCAAGAATAGAGTCAGTACAATACGAACAAACGGACACTGTAAATATCGAAAAAAGGAAGACGATATTATTTCAATGAACGTTATAATAATTTATAAATTATAGATTCGCTTACCAATGCGGAGAAAGGATGAAAGCTGAAAATCGATGCTGCTGCAACAAGAAGCTCAATCGGTTGCTTCTGCACACAACAAGCAAAGAAAATTTGGTTACTATTTTTGTCAACCAAAATAGATATTTCGTAAATACGCCTCTGAAATGTCTAAAAACTATATGCTAATCACAGTTTCATATATATATTTTTCGACGAAAGAGCCTGCACTTTACTTTACAAATGGCTCGCCCCCTACCAAATGTTCTCTACCGACTAATGTATATTTTCATTTTTTTTTTAGAAACGAAACCGGCTTTACACTTTGTAGCTTCTCAACCCCTCAAGCACTGCTAAAACACACACGTATCACCAAAGCACATACATGCACACGCTAATTTTTTTTTCTGTAACAGTTCCAACCTCCATCTTACTTCAACAATCACCTTCCCCCTACTGCATGCCTACTCATGCATCCTCTTTATATATATATATATATGTATGTATGTATGTATGTATGTATGTATGTGTATATGTATATGTATGTATGTATGTATGTATGTGTGTGTGTGTGTGTATATATATATATGCACGCACCAACACATGCACACTAGAACTAGTTCCAACCCTGACACACACGCAACAGAATCTCCTTCCACAAACAAAAACAACACCACACAGCCATTACTCCTTCCCCTCTCCTTCACATGCATGAACCCCATGCGTACACCCCTTGTATACTCGGCTACCCACATGATTCGGCAACACCATACCACATTGTTCACGCGCACGACACACATGCATACACAGTGTCACCTTTTCTTCCCCTCAAGAATGCTATACATGCATGTATGAAAAACATACACGCAACCCCCAAAAATAATTTTCCATCTTCCCCCACAATGAGCTCGACTTCTCCTCCGACTTCGAGCTCTTCGCATTACCGAACGTGGTCAAATCATTTGCTCACTCACGGCTAGGGTGGAGATGAGGTGCGTCGGTGGCTGAAGTGTGTACTAGTGTCCGGTGAGGCGTGGTTTCAGGTGGAATCTTCAGTGGAGGAGAGTTTATGGAGGTGTGGCAAAGGCGAATGAAGAGGGAGAGTGGACAGTGTGAGGTGGAAGGGTGGGGTGTGCTTTGCTTCCGGCCACGCTTGTTTCGTTTATATTTTTTTTTATTTACAAAAGAAACGAAAATATGAAGAAGAGAAAGGAGGAAGAAGGGCACGCATTACTTGATGAGATGTAAATGGAGATGAACTGTGAAAATGAACCAAATGGTTGGATTCTTTTAATTTTTATAATTGGTAACCGTAAATTTGACTCGAATTCCGAAAATCCATCACAATTTTCAAGTCAACTATTATCTTCCAACTACTGTATTGAATGCACTTCAGCCATAAATTCATTTTCAAAATTTTGAATGGATATGGGCTACAAATTAGGGCTGAATATTATTTAACCAGACCATTTGGAACGGTTAAATAAACGCGACGATTTACGTCGGACTCCGATTTGCATGAATAAATATACCGTTTTGATCAGTGCGACGATGCGCTTCCAACGGTACACAGATAATTGCAATACGATAGTTCTATAAAAACTCAGATTTATGCCGCTTAAATTGTTCGATTTGCAAAATAATTTAAATGGAATAGGTGATGACAGTTTTTGACGAAACGAATTACAATATATTGATCAGAATAATTTTTACAACATAACTGTGAAAAAATATTTGGATTTGAAAGATAAATTTTACGCAGCTTTATATGAACTGATCATAAAGTAAAACGCGAACGAAATTTACTGTAATATTTTACAACGAAACTTTTTCTATTTTCATATCTAACTGGACGTATCTTATGAATAAAGTTTGGATGTTAATTGAGATCGTTTTATAAATTTCAAAAAAAAAAATATTGAAACGATGGATGTAAAAATTTAAACTGGGTTGGAAATCCCGGGTCATTATAATCTCCCCCACTCAAAACTTTTCGTCCTCGAAAAGGAACAAGACGAGTGAAGTAGGAATGAAGTAAGCAGAAAAGTCAAGATAGATTTTGATAAATTTGAATTATACCTGAAATTAGTAATTCGGGGTTTGAATCCCGAATACTATCCTCCGTCTCCCATGTACAATCTCGTTTATCGGCACTCCACTGTACTTTGACGAGATTAACCGACTTCCTTCTGAATTGCTTTGTCACAAGATCGACTATCCGAAGTAGCTTTCACACAATAGTCAAGTCGGGATCAATAAATATCTCCTCCAACTGAGCAGTGGGAATGGTCATAGATGGATCGTGTGCAACTTTGCGAAGATGTGAGACGTGGAACACGTTGTGCACACCGGCAAACTTCTCTGGTAATGCAACTCTATAAGCCGATGTTCCAACTCTTTCCGTAATCTCAAACGGACCAACAAATCTGGGAGCTAGCTTACCTTTCCTTCCAAATCGAACAATATTCTTCAAAGGCGACACTTTCAGAAATACTTTGTCTCCTACACTGAATTCGAGATCTCTTCTCCTTCTGTCAGCGTAGCTCTTCTGTCTATCCTGTGCCGTCTTTATTTTCTTCCTGATTTCTTCGACCTTTTCAGAAGCTTCCATAATTATTTCTGGGCCAAGAACTAGTCTATCTCAAGACTCAATCCAACAAGCTAGCAATTTGCACGGCCGTCCATATAAGGCTTCGAACGGTGCCATAACAATGCTTGCCTGATTTATAAAGGATAATTAATTCAAATTCAAATATACTTATTCAAATTTGAAATTCAATTTCATTACCTGGTAACTATTATTATAAGTGATTTCGACCAAATGAAGATGGTCTTCCCAGGATCCACCAAAGTCAATAATACAAGCTGGGAGAAGGTCTTCTAAAATTTGATTCACCCTCTCAGTTTGGCCATCTGTCTGAGGATGATAAGCTGTGTTCAGATTCAGTTTGGTGCCCAAAGTATCCAGGAATGCTTTCCAGAATTTACTGGTGAAAATAGGATCTCGATCGCATACGATACTGGATGGTACACCATGAAGTTTAACTACTTCTCTCATGTATATCTCGGCCAAACTCGAAGCTGTACGAGTGGAATTGACTGGAATAAAGTGGGCAGATTTCGTCAGTCTATCGACAATCACCTAAATGCTTTCGTTACCTTTCTAGTCCTTGGCAGTCCGTCAATAAAGTCCATAGAAATCTGCTCCCACTTCCAACACGGAATCTCTAGTGGTAGAAGCAAGCCTGCTGTCTTTTTGTGGTCAGCTTTAACTTATTGGCAAGTTGTGCATCTGCTAACATATGTAGAAATATCGCGTTTCATCCCACTCTACCGATATAATTTCTTCATATTCTGGTACATTTTAGTAACACCGGGATGAAACGAAAACGAAGATTGATGGTTTTCTCTCAGCACTTCCTGTCTTAGACCATCAACATTAGGAACACAAATACGATTATCAATTCTTAACACTCCATTACTATCAACATGTGCACCCAATTTATTGTCAGCATTTCCAACTATGCCGAGAACTATTTCTTTGATGCGATAAAGCAAAGTGTGCTCGTAATGCTTGGCTATAATGCGATCCATTAGAGCTGGGGAGACTGAAAGCTGGAATAACATTCCTTCAACAAGATTACAACATGCTATTGCTTGATTTCTGCTTAAAGCATTGGCTACAGCATTTGCTTTCCCTGGAGTATAATTAATATCAAGATCATATGCAGCTAAAAATTCGAGCCATCGGACTTGTCTCTGATTCAAATCCTTTTGTGAGAAAATAAATCTCAAAGACTTGTGGTCAGTGAATAGCTCGAATTTGGTTCCCAATAAATAGTGCCTCCATAGCTTAAGAGCAAATACAACCGCAAGAAGCTCTAAATCGTGAGTTGCGTAATTTGCTTCATGGGTCTTTAACTGACGACCCGCATAGGCAATAATCTTCCCTTTCTGCATTAAGACTACTCCAAGTCCATCACGACAGGCATCTGTATAGACGGTCAATCCTTCGCTACCGTCAATAACTGTAAGAACTAGGGCAGATGTCAATCTTCGCTTCATCTCATTGAAAGCCGCTTCGCACTTCTTGTTCCAAATAAATTTCACATTCTTTCTGATCAGTGCGGTGAGTGGTGCGGCAATACGAGCAAAGTTTTCTATAAATCTGAGATAATAGCCAGCTAATCCCAAGAAACCGCGGATATCTGTAGGAGTTTTGGGAGTCTCCCAACCTACAAATTCCAAGGATTTGAATTTAGAAATTGATAAGTTGTTTATATAGAATTGATAAGAAAGGATAGAACTTACATTGATTACGGCGATCTTAGCTGGATCGACCGAAATCCCATTCTCTGAAACAGTATAGCCAAGAAACGAACTTCATCTCTCCAAAAGTGGCATTTCGAAAACTTGGCTTTAAGCTGATGTTTGCGAAGAGTTTCAAGAACAAAAGCCAAATGTGACCTATGCTCCTTCTCATCTTTAGAGAAGACGAGAATATCATCGATGAAAACAAGCTCGAACTTGTTAAGAACATCTCGGAAAACTCTATTCATCAAGTCGACGAAATAAGCTGAAGCATTAGTGAGACCGAACGACATAACTAACCATTCATAGAAACCATTTTCAGAGCGGAATGCTGTTTTAGGAATACTAACCTCAGCAATTCTGAGTTGGTGAAAGCCAGTAGCCAAATCAAGTTGGGAGAAAACTATAGCTCCATGAAGCTAGTCGAATAGGTCGTTGATGCGGGGCATCGGATACCTGTTCTTGTGTGTGAGCTTATTTAGCTCTCTATAGTCCACACACATTCTGAGAGAGACATCAGATTTTGTGACAAATACAACTGCAGCGCCCCATTCCGAATGACTACGCCGAATCAAGCCTTTAGAAAATAAATCTTCAATTTGAACATTCAACTCTGCCTTTTCTTTAGGAGTCATTCGCCTAGGAGGAAGAACTATTGGTCGTGCACCAGGAACAAGGTCAATGCGGAATTCGATTTCCCACAGAGGTGGTAGAGAATTGACTTCTCCAAGCACATCAGAAAAGAATTGGACCACTGTAGTATAGCTTAGTTCATTTGGATGGAAGTCAAGAGAGAGTATAAAACTCCCAGCACATTCTTGAGGTGATTTTCCTTTAATAACCAAAGGCATACTCTTGTCGTCGATAAGAGAGACTGTTCAAGCTTTGCATGAGATAACAGCTTCAAACTTTCGTAGCCAATCAATGCCTAATAGTATATCGAATGCATCGAATCCAAGGACATACAAATCCCAAATGAAACGGTGAACGCCATTCATAAGAGTGACATATTTGCATACCCTTTTGAGGTTAGCGGGCCCTCCAATAGGGTTAGATACACATAAGGAAATAGACACAAGAGTAGGTTCCAATCCAAGTTTATTACATAAATCAATAGATATGAAGCTATGTGTTGCTCCGGTGTCAAATAGAACTTTAACAAGCAAGGTATGCAACATAAAAGTACTTTGCAAAGTACCTTGATTATCAGGAAGTTTCGGAGCAGGAACTTCCGGGGCAGGTGTGGAAAGGGAAAAGACTCCTGATGGTGTACCTCTCTTTTGTGTTGGGCAGTCTTTCTTGAAGTGTCCAGGTTGTAAGTAGATATGACACACATCTCTCCTAGTCATCTGTGCCGGTGGCGGAACAGCTGCGCCTTTTGGAGATGGACAGCTACTGGCGTAATGACCTTTTTGGTTGCAGTTGAAGCAAGTGATAGAGGAGATGTCTATGGGCTTCTTCTGAGAATAGCCAAGCCCAGATTTCTTCTGCCAGTTCTTCTTCTGTTACCCAAAATTTGGCTTCCTCTTCCCAGTCTGACTACAGGATGGCTGCGTAGCTAGAGCCTTAGTGGCTGATGTTCCCTTTGGCTTTCCCTTATATCGAAGAGAAAAATCCATCAACTCAGTGAAAGTTCCATGGACATGAGCGGTGAGGAGCTCGTAATACTCAGAGCATGCGCCATGTATGAACTTCTCATTCTTAAGCATAGGTGTGTCGATTAAACCGGGTCCGAACTTAGATAGTTCGTTGAATTTCCTTTCATACTCAGTGAAGGTCATGTTGCCTTTCTTGAGATCCATAAAAGACCGATAAAGTTGGGCCTTCCCAGCCGTTGGCATCCACTTAGCCGTAAAGGAATCCCTATTTACAAGTGAATGAAAACGAGTCAAAATTTGACGAGATAAAAGGAATTTATTTAAATGAAATTTTAGATAGATTCTACCTAAACTGGGCCCAAGTGATGGTTTCCTCATCAGTACGAGAAGTGACTGTCTCCCACCAATCCTGTGCAGCATCCTGAAGCTGCCAAGCGGCCAACTTACGCTTCTAAGCGTTTGTGATCTCCAATCCAGTAAAGATCCTCTCCAAACTCTTTAGCCATTCCTGTGCTTCGATGATACTCTCGGAGCCAGTAAATTTGACTCCGCTAAGCTTAGTGTACTCCTTGCTAAGAGTGGAGAATCTAACTGCGGGAGCTGGGGCATGTGGTTCGGGAGCGTTTCCTTTACCCCCACCTCAAGCATTTCTTCTGGTAGCCATCCTGCAATACCTAAAGTGATTTAGAATAAAGATAAGAATTTATAGAACTTAAGGAAATTCTATTCAACCGAATTCAATAAGAAGGATGAATCAAAGGATGTGGATTCTGAAATGATTCTCCTCATTCTAGGGTATATTTACCCTATCTCTAATGAGCTTTAAAACTCCACAGGCTAAGGTTATCGGGAACCAAAGCTCTGATACCAACTGTAACAACCCGTATATTTGTACCATTTAAATTGACGATATTCCATACATGTCAACTTAAATAATAAAAAACACGAATTATTAATGGAGTATATATATATAATGAGAACTATCACAGAATCACAGAAATATAACATCATAGAATAGTGCAGCGGAATTACAACATAGTCATAAGAGTAGTTCATGAAGCTACCCATAAATACAACAATGTCTTAGATAAAATAAAATAGAACAACATAGATGTCCAATAGTCCAAATAGAAAGAGAAATACTAATAAGATAAGATAATGATAGTCTTTGGTCTTCAGCTCCAAGCAGAACAGCAACAGCAATCCTCAGTCTGATCCGAGCATAAGCATAAACAAACACTCGAATCAGGAAATATATTCTTATACAGATAATATGGTTCAAATACAAATAACAATAACTCAAAGATGAATGGAATAACACCTTTCAGGATCCGTTAAAAAATATATACATAGTAGTGTACGATAGATAGATAATGTCTAACAGTAAAGTAAAATATCAAAATAGTGTTAAGGCGTTACCATTGTCCCCCTTAACACATTTTATATAGCATTATAGTCTATACAACACTGTAAACTCCACCGTAAACTAGTGGAATATCAGGGAGTACTCCATAGGTATAATACAAAACAAATTCGTAGTGGTCGCGTACATGGGAATACAAGTATGACAAGGCACATAAGGCAATACCCAAGGTAGTGAAACTACCGTTCGCCTGATCCGGACTGGTGAGAACGCATCGCCGCAACGATCGCAACACCGCGAAACAACACTCCAAATTCAAGGGTGCGCACCAATCAATACAAAGTAATGAGTAGTTTACGAAGAAGTGTGTTCGCTCGAGGTAGCTAACCCCATTTGGCCCAGCACGGCTCCTGTTTTAGTCATTTCCAATTTGACACAAGTGTCAAGGCTATCCATTATCGTTCACTTTCTTCAATCATCAACATTCGTCAATCCAACCACTTCATTCTGGATCACACTCCGCGTATAGTTATTAAAGTGGTTTTCGGTTTAGACAGTGAGTATGTCCCTAACCGATTCCGGTCTCTTTAATAACTTTCGTGATTTTAACACCGATTGGTCACTTAATATATTTCAAAACCAATTCAAATTCGATTTCAATTAGAATTCGTAATTCAACATTTTATTTGTCTTTACAAAACAATTTACAAAATTTACGTTTCATAACTTCCCAATTTTATTTCAGAATTCAATAGTTCAATTTCAAAAGTTAAATTTAAACAATTCGAATATACACTTAAATTTGTATATAATTTCCATTCCGTAATCATTTAAAATTATTTTAACGATCAAATCGATTTAAACTCATTTATCGATTTCATTCGATATTCATTAAATTAATTATCATTTAAACAATTTCTGTTAAATTTCTAATTCATTAAATTTACTTCTTAAGTTCCACTTCATTATCAAAGCTTATATATTTAATTTAAATTAAATTTGTCAAACCCAATTCTTTAAAATTTCAAGTCTTTCATTTGTTTCGATAAACCGCATTTTATTTCTTATTAAAGAAATTCCATTTTATTTATTTATTTCCTTAGTTACAAATTTCAAAACTTAATTAAAGAATCTTTGTTTCATTTATTCAAAAATTCAATTTCTCTTAATAAGAAAAATTCAATTCAATTTAATTATTAAATAATTCAATCTCATCAAATTATCAATGATTTCAAATCTTAATTATTAATCATTTCAAACTCATTCATTAATAATTCCAAACTTAATTATTAATAAATTTAAAACTTAATTATTAATTATTTCAAACTTCATTATAATAATTCCAAACTTAATTATTAATAAATTTCAAGACTTGATTATTAATAATTCCAAAATTAATTTTCAAATAATTCTAAATTTAATTATTAAATAATTAAATTTTAAACTATGTTCTTTTGTCAATTACTATGTTAATATTTTTTTTCAAATTTCAAATATTCACATTCTCCATTCATTCAAATTTAAATTCCAATTTTATTCAAAACCTTATTATTATTCAAATAAAATCGTTATCTTATTTAAATCAAAACATTGAAGAGTCGGGTTTAATTTAATTTTCTATCCTAAGTCAAAGTTATTTGGATATTCATAATTTCAACCCGATTCCATTTCAATTCAAAAATCAAAGAATACAAATGGAACTTGCAGTGTGATAACTGGGATGGTGTCAAAGTAAATAACAAGCAATAGCATCCATACATTACAATTCAACAATTTATTTAAATAATCCCGAAATAATCGTATTAATTTACTTTTGTTATTTATGCAAATTAATATAATTATTCCTGGAATCTACACTATTATTTCATGTAGATTAAAGATTATTACATTACGGTTTTTCACTTGTCGTTCAATTTCAATTTTAATACTACAAATATTAAGCAATTATATGTTCAAAGGTTCAAAGTGTAATTTATCAAATTCTACGTGTCAATTAACTTAACAATTAAAAGGGGTCATATTTACCTAATCAATATTCATCATATAAAGGGGTCAAGTTTAACAAATCAAAATTCGACATATATAATCCATTTTAAATTGTTAACTATCCTATATCAATTTCAACTTGCAAATTATTTATCACTTAACAATAACAATTAACATCCAATTCGTCATCACATAGCAATCATTCATCAATCCAAACTTGCATATGAATATAGTCATGAAAATTAATTCACCTTTCGTGGATAAAGAAATTGACGGCGAAGCACGAAGAAGCAAGAATAGAGTCGGTACAATATGGACAAACGGACACTGTAAATATCGACAAAAGGAAGACGATATTAATTCAATGAATGTTATAATAATTTATAAATTATAGATTCGCTTACCAATGATGGAGAAAAGACGAAAGCTGAAAATCGATGCTGCTGCAATAAGAAGCTCAATCGGTTGCTTCTGCACACAACAAGGAAAGAAAAGTTGGTTACTATTTTTGGCAACCAAAATAGATATTTCGTAAATACGCTTCTGAAATGTCTAAAAACTATATGCTAATCACAGTTCCATATTTTTTTTTTCCGACGAAAGAGCCTGCACTTTACTTTACAAATGGCTCGCCCCCACCAACTGTTCCCTACCGACTCACGTATATTTTCATTTTTTTAGAAACGAAGCCGGCTTTACACTTTGCAGTTTCTCAACCCCTCAAGCACTGCTAAAACAAAATCGCATTACCCAAGCACATTCACGCACGCGTTCATTTTTTCTGTAACAGTTCCAACCGCCATCTTACTTCAACAATCACTTTCCCCCTACTGCATGCCTACTCATGCATCCTCTTTATATATATATATATATATATATATATATATATATATATATATATGCATGCACCAACACATGCACACTTGAACTAGTTCCAACCCTGACACACACGCAACAGAATCTCCTTCCACAAACAAAAACAACACCACACAGCCATTACTCCTTCCCCTCTCCTTCACGCGCATGAACCCCATGCGTACGCCCCTTGTATACTCGGCTACCCACATGATTCGGCAACACCACGCCACACTGTTCACGCACACGACACGCATGCATACACAGTGTCAACTTTTCTTTCCCTCAAGAATGCTATACACGCATGCATGAAAAACATACACGCAACCCAAAAAAATAAGTTTCCATCTTCCTCCACAACGAGCTCGACTTCTCCTCTGACTTCGAGCTCTTCGCATTACCGAACGTGGTTAAATCGTTTGCTCACTCGCGGCTAGGGTGGAGATGAGGTGTGTCGGTGGCTGAAGTGTGAACTAGCATCCGGTGAGGCGTGGTTTCAGGTGGAATCTTCAGTGGAGGAGAGTTTATGGAGGTGTGGCGAAGGCGAATGGAGAGTGAGAGTGGATGGTGTGAGGCGGAAGGGTGGGGTGCGCTTTGCTTCCGGCCATGCTTGTTTCGTTTATAATTTTTCTTTACAGAAGAAACGAAAATATGAAGAATAGAAAGGAGGAAGAAGGGCACGCATTACTTGATGAGATGTAAATAGAGATGAATCACGAAAATGAATCAAATGATGAGATTCTTTTAATTTTTATAATTGGTAACCGTAAATTTCACTTGAATTCCGAAAAGCCATCACAATTTTCAAGTCAACTATTGTCTTCTAACTACCGTATTGAATGCACTTAATCTATAAATTCATTTTCAAAATTTTGAATGGATATGGGCTACAAATTAGGGCTGAATATTATTTAACCAGACCGTTTGGAACGGTTCAACAAACGCGACGATTTACGTCGTACTCTGATTTGCACGAATAAATATACCGTTTTGATCAGTGCGACAATGCGCTTCCAACGGTACACAGATAATTGCGATACAATAGTTCTATAAATACTCGAATTACGCCGCTTAAATTGTTCGATTTGCAAAACAATTTAAATGGAATAGGCGATGACAGTTTTTGACAAAACGAATTACATTATCTTGATCAGAATAATTTTTACAACATAACTATATAAAAATATTTGGATTTGAAAGATAAATTTTACGCAGCTTTATACGAACTGATTATACAGTAAAACGCGAACGAAATTTACTGTAGTATTTTGCGATGAAACTTTTTCTATTTTCATATCTAATTGGACGTATCTTATAAATAAAGTTTGGACGTTAATTGAGATCGTTTTATAAATTTCAAAAAAAAATTATATTGAAACGATGGATTTAAAAATTTAAACTGGGTCGGAAATCCAGGGTCGTTACATTAAGTATACGAAGAAATGCTCATACACTACCACGCTTTTAGTACGATCATAAGAACCAACTCGTGTATTTCACAATGGAAGGTCAAAATATAATTTGTTGGGTCAAAACGAATGTTGCATAAAACATCGTTACAACAACCCAAAAACATTAGTATAGGGATTCGGTAGATAATATATATATATATATCCCATATACTATATAAAACATTTCTTTTTGGAAATCATTTACTATAACAACAGTGTTCTAGTCCATGCATTCCTTACTTCCTCGAAGACATCTATTACGACGATGAATGTTGAAATCTATGTTTCCGTTATTTATCATATTTTAAATCATTTTCAAACCGTTAAATTCCATTTGGAATTATATTTCCAAAACCTTTACTTCCAAAAGATAAATTAGTTTAAAAACATTTAACTTCATCAAAATATTTCTTTCAAACTTTCCTTTAAATAAAAATCCATATTTACATCACAACATAAATCATCTCCATATTTATAAAACTATTTTATAAATCTTCATTAGATTTTATAAAACTTCTATTGATTAAAATTCCTTATTTATAAAATTTTATTTATAAATAATTCTTTTATTAAGACTAATTTACTATCAAAATCCACTTATAAATCCATTTCCCTATAATCAAATTTATTGATAAAAATCCATTTGCTAAACATTTATAAATTTCAATTATAGATTAACTTCTTTATTTATTAAAATATCACCTTTATAAACCCTTTTTATAAACTTATTCAAAAATCTCAAATCAAAGTATTTCTGAAAACTATACATTTATAACATCAAAAATCATAACTTTTATTTCTTTAAAAATAAATCCATTCCTTTAAATAATTTAATAATCATTAATACATACGTACATACATACATACATACATACATACATACATACATATATATATATATATTCAAAATCACCTGGAAATCCTTTTCAAATCAATATCATCTTTTCAAAATTTCAAAATTTCAAAAATAAGGCCCAGTGCTGCCATAGCACTAAATAAGTCATACCATATCAAAGACATCATCATGACATCCAGACCATCATATATCAGCATATATTTGAAAAGTTAATCAACAGTGGTGAGGAATCCCGTTGAATCCCTCCAATCTATCCCCTTGCATCGTTGACATCGTATAATCATAAAAATATTAATCAACCGCTTCAAGGTTGGATTCGTATACAAAGGGTCATCCGCTCTTATGTGGGAACGTAATAGGTTCTCATCCACTCCAATAGGCGGGAATATATCCAAATCAACTAATATATATACTCCATCCAAACAAGCAACAAACAGAATAAAAAATTTATTCCTACTTATATAAAAATATAAGCAGGCCGGAGAGGTGAGTTCACTATTATGGATTCAATTAAACTAGTTTCGTCGAAATGCAAGACAGTGCCTAAAAAGACAATTTTAACACGTTAATTAAAATATAAAATTCCCAATTCCTGTTTATTCATTTTATTCGAATTTAAAAGTTTAGTATCTCCATTCTATTTCAAATAGAATTTAAATCAATTTAAGAAGTCATTTTCATTCAAATTAAATCAAGATTCAATTTTCTTAAACAATTTCAAATATTAAATTTAATCAATTTAATTATCAAATAAATCATAATATTTGAAATATAAGTCATTTAACTTATAAAATTTAACTTTTAAATATTTAAAATCAATTTAATATTCCAAATTCGGATGACTAAAATTATGGGTTGTTGCATTGAATTTGGAGAAAAGAAGAGAGAAATTTTCTGCCGTTATGATGGAGAGAGATCAAGGCACAAACCATAGAAAAATTAATAAGAAAAGATGGCAAGAGATGTTTAAATAGCACAAGAAATAATGGGGTCAAAAATAGAAACACATCTTTCTTCTCCTTAGCCATTTACACACCTTTTGGAATCGAATCCTAAGTCAATTCTCTATATTATCGCCAGCCATACATGTCTCCCTGTTGTTCTTCAAATCACTTCAAGCCAAATCAGATAATTTACATTTAAATCATATTTAAACGTACATTGATATTATATAACGACAAGTGTATACATAACTCATATATACACGCTATTTTTAATACTGACCAACACAATTCAAATAAAAATTTATAATTAATATTTCATAAGTATTAATCAATTTAATTAATTATAACATTTATAATTTAATTAAAATTGGATAGTAGATGGAGGATTCAACATTGCATTGTATTGACTCTTTAGATGCAAATTCGGTCGGTGATTAATATCGAACAATTCGAATACTAATGTTCACACGTCACCTTAGCTAGTGGTGTGACATTTTTGCTAAATTTATCAATTATATATAGCTTTGGTAAAATCAGATTTAACATATTTAAGCATTACCCGGTAGTGACAATTATTTACACCAATTCTCTTCTTCAAAACTTTATCATTTTTGACTTATGGAATTTGGTGATGGTTAAAATCCTAATATTGTCCATATGAAATTTAACAATAATTATTAACCATACTACTCTGGCTAGAGATTTTGGTTTTAAGTTGACTTCAGTTGACTGTGATACTAACCTCATATAACTAAGCAGACGAATCTCCTTTTGAATAATGTTTCATTTCCAACACTTCCATTCGACCCAACTATAGTCATTCGATTAACATCGTGCAACGATTTAACTATAATCAAAGTGGAGTTTTCATATCAAAGATCAGCAGTATTCTCAAGTCAATAGAACTATGCAAATTTATCACATCGATATTTTTTGTTCAACCTTGATTATATTAACTAACAGAAAACTATCAAGTGTGTCATTCCATAGTTATCTAATACCTATCAGTACGTAACCTCTTTGTTCCCCCAACAATCATCAGTAATACACATTCCAACATTTGAAGAGCGTTACGTAGCCTAGTTTCAATGGATACATAGATGCCTAGTCTTGATACATCATGACTAGGAATATTTAAAATGATGCGCTTATCATATTGTCCTATAATACTCATGGTTACAAATATTTGTAACTTTTATCACAAACACATCATTTGTAGACTTTTTGACATTTATACTTAAATTAACTAATTGTTTATTTATACTCTTTTAAAAAAGTATATAACAAAAATAAAAAACATCTTATTTCAAACAAATATATTATTGAGTTAGATTTATGCAACAAATTATATAATTTCCCTTAGGGCATACCTCTAACTCTATCAGGATTCCACAAGCTCCCACTTTATCAACAATACTAAAACAATTGTTATGATATTCTAGAATATTTTCATAGTTGATGGTTTGTAGCTTGGTCCTTCATTTGGATCTCAAGTAAAGTATACTAACTAAATTGTTTTGAGATAAGCATCCTAGTGAAAAACAACACCAAGCTCGACCTCGTAGGATTTATGTTAGTTTCATTCACTTTTAAAGGTTGTTCAATTAACAAAGTTATATGATGTAATCCTTTATTATGATAAAAATTAGTAGGAATCATTGCAGAGGGAATCCGAAATTGGAATAATAGAGCAATCAACCAAAGGATCAAAATCTAACATCCATTAATGACATTCATTAGACATGTTGGGACTATCTAATTTTTATTAAACCCAAGTGGCATATAGTTTCTTCGGGATGGCGTCCTAATAGCACATGCCTATTGTCAATCAATCCCATATCAACTTTTTACTTTAGAGAGAAACTTTGAAAAAGTTTTTCTTTCTTACTTTCATCGAAGGTATCCTTCCTACCAGCTTTCCGACAAGAGCCAAATTAAGTGACTGAATGGATTCTTCAATCTTTCCATTGGTAAATTCCATAGAAACTTCATCTTTGTAGAAAGTGGTCGATTTAGAAATCAAAGGGAGCACGACATTCACCAGTAACAATAGATGCAAAAATCCTAGCAGCATCTAAAGAAGGATTTAAAGGTATTGCAAAATAGAAGAGTCGAGTTGAATGGAATGCAGGATAATGATGAGTGTAGTGGTTATAAATTTCTTCTTATAGTTGTTTACTTAAGGTGCTAAGTGGTTCTTTAACAATAGAGGTGCAAAAAGTTATAGCAAGAATAGAGTGGGGATACAGCATAAAATAGCGAAGGTGCAAAAAAGCTTCATTAGGTATAAAACCACATATTTAAAGTTAACATATTCTCATTCTCACATCATCTTATAGAAAAAATAAAAACGATTTAGTCTTATATAATGAAATTAAAAAATGTCATGATTTATACATGCTGGATTTGGTGATTATATTAGGTTTCTAACAATATTGAGTACTTATACCTTAAAATCAGTAATTTACCCTAACTTTTTTTATTTGGTTTAAAAGAGAACTAGTAAAACCTATCAATGCTGATATTATATATGAAAGAGAATAATATACTTATGGTATTCATATCTCTCATTCACTCCCACTCAAAATACTATTCTCGTGTCAATTAAAAGGTAAAAGTCATTTGCCTCCATTAAATTAAATTCTCATTTAGAATTAAATTTATTTCCATTATAAAATGATAATTTTTCCAATACGTAATTAGTTTATTATTTATCTCACTCCTTACATTCATTCTTCTTAACTAATCTAACTGACATTCTCTTCATAGTAAAAGAAAAACAATTCTTATTTCACATCTTCCCTACCTTCTCCCTCCTCAGTTATTTCACATATTTACTTTCTTCTTCCTCCTCTCATGATTTTTTTCTTCCTCTTCTCCAGTTATTTATATAAAAAATTCAATCACAACTTTGTTTCTTCCCCTTTTCCAGTTTCATATTAACATAATTCAAATTCTCAATACAGAACAAATTAAAGTTCCTTTCCAAACAATTTATCTATCAATATCTATCTTAACATGACTATAATTTGATTGAATTCATTAATAGTTCTTCACCTTTGTATACTCCATAATTAGTTTTGACTCTATCCATGTTTTATAGTGGTTGTTTTTCTGCTTGGTGCATTTAGGTTCTGGAATTTTATGAAAAATATATTTAAAGGCCACCATAAACCATAGCTTATTGGATCGACTAGCGTGAATTAAAGGTTGGTTCTTTATTTTATTACCTATTTTTCATATAATTCGAGTTTGAATTTTTTGTGGTTGTAAACTAATGACTTCAGTCTCTAATCCTAAATTTTATGTACAAAATTCTACTTTATTCTTATTCTTATTTTTATTTTGATTGGTATGCTTTTTAACATGATTTTCTTTATTTATTTTAAAAAGAGTTTACTGGATTTATTTTTCATTTTGTTCCTTACATTTTGACCAAAATCCATTTTCATTTTATTTTTATTTTTGTTGAAGATTATGACTTTGGTCTTTAATTTATGTTGCGAAGAATTATTTTGTCTATTAGCATATAGATACCAATGGACCTTAGGTTGTTCTATATAATGAAATAGAGTTAAAGTTGGCTTTCTTTTTCATTCTCAAACATAAATGTATAAGGAAAATCAAGTTCTGAGACAAAATTCTACTTAAGTAAAAGAAAATATAAAAAATAATTTGCCATAAAATAGTCTACGGAAAAAATATAAATGCACAAGCAGCATTTTTAAATATCCTCAATAACTTTAAAATTTTGCATAAGTTTAGTTTTAACTATGTATATTGCAAACTTAACTTTTTTAACCTCTTTTTATGGTCTTAGTTACTTGAACTTGCTTTTTGTAAATTTTGGTATTATCCTTGTTAACCAATCTGTATTTTATATATTTTCTATTGTACTATTTAATATACTATGAAATATTCATAAGAACTCGCATTATAGTGGTTTCCACCAAATTCTTAGTGATATTACAAAATGACGAGAAAATTAACTATGGTTTTTTATGATGTTTTTTTATCCTTTAAATAATGTTTAAAATTTTTGTGGAAATGGAAACGTTCAATCATAACTATACATTGAAGATTTAATTATTTATAATGTTTATAATCGAACTATTTAAAAATAGGTCGAATAGTATCAAATATTATTGCCAACCAATTGTTAAAACAAATTAACTTCTTTTGATTTTGACCATATTGAATTCAAGTACTTAAAAAATCAATTACAATACATTTTACTTTATTTGTGATTCAATTGAGCAAGCAAATTAGTTACATATTAATTCTCTTTAATACTAATATATTATAGAACTAAATTATACTCGTCTAATTCCAAATAATTATTTCCACAAGTAATTCTTTAAAGTTGGTATTTTCATGCGTATTTATTTAGTAGTAAATTTTTTTGGTTATACTTATTTCACTTTGAATTCTGTTAATTTTTACATTGATTGGGTTATTAAATATACATGTATATTGGAAGTAAGCGAAAAAATTATCTGGTTCTTCCAAAAATTTAAGACTTATTCGGTAGTTGCTTTTTAATATGGTTTAAGTAGGATGCTTTTTAATATGGTTTTTTCATTTATTTTTGTTGGAGTTTACTGGATTGCTAATGCATAAACATTTTAGAATATTCGGCTGTTTTAAAGAATTGTTATAGGTAAAGCAAACCTTACATTTTGTATCACAATCCATTTTCATTTAATTTTTGTTTTTTATTGAAGATTAGGGCTTTGGTCTTTCATTTATTTTGTGAAGAATTATTGTGTTTATTAACATATAGATACCAATAGAACTTATGTTGTTCTATATAATTAAATAGAGATAAAGTTGGTTTTTTTTCATTCTTAAACATAACTATATAAGAAAAATCTAGTTGTGAGAAAAATTTTATACCCAAAGTAAAAGAAACATAAAAATAATTTGTTATAAAATGGTATAGGGAAAAGCTATAAATGCGTAAGTATAATTTTAAATATCTTCCATAGGCAATTTTAAAATTTTGTACAAGTTTAGTTTTAACTATGTATATTCCAAACTTACTTTTTTAAAATTCCTTTTATAGTCTTAATCACTTGAACTTACTTTTTAAATATCATAATTATCTTAACACGACTATAATTTGACTGAATTCATTAAAAGTTCTATACCTTGGTATACTCCATAATTACTTTTAAATATCAAAATTATTTTAACATAATTATAATTTGATTGAATTCATTAGTCCTCACCTTTGTACACTCCATAATTACTTTTGATTCTATTCATGTTTCGTTGTAGCTATTTTTCTGCTTGTTGTATTTAGGTTTTGGAATTTTATGAAAAGTATATAAAAGGCGCCATAAACCTTAACTTGATGGATCGTCTAGCTCGAATTAAAGGTTAGATCTTTATTTTATTACCTATTTTTCTTATAATTCAAGTTTGAATATGTTGTTGTCTATAAATAAATGACTTTCGACTTTGATCCAAATTTTCTGACCAAATTCTATTTTTCTCTTATTTTCATTATGATTAATATGATTTTTATTATGGTTTTCATCATTTATTTTAGAGGATTTTATTAGATTTATTAATGCATAAACATCTTAGAATAATTGTTTTGAAAATTGTTATATGTAAAGTTGAACTATTTTTGGTTCCTTACATTTTCTATCAAAATCCATTTAATTTAATTTTTGTTTTTGTTGAAGATTATGACTTTGGTCTTTCATTTATTTTGCAAAGAATTATTATGTTTATTAATATATAGATACCAATAGACCTTAAGTTTTTCTATATGATTAAATAGAAGTAAAGTTGGTCTTTTTTTCATTCCCAAATGGAAGTATATAAGAAAATTCAAGTTGCGAGAAAAAATGTGTACCAAAAGTAAAAAAACATAAAAATAATTTGTCATAAAATAGTCTAGGGAAAAAATATAAATGCACAAGTATTATTTTTAAATATCTTCAATAGGAAACTTTAAAAAAATTAGTTTTAATTACGTACATTGCAAACTTACTTTTTTTTAAATTCTTTTTATAGTCATAGTCATCTGAACTTGGTTTTTTTGTAAATTCTACTATTATCATTCTTAACCAATCTACATTTTATATATTTTTCTACTATGCTATTTAATATATTATGAAATGTTTACAAAACACACATTATGGTTTCCACCAAGTTCTTAGCGACAAAATGATGAGGAAATTATCTGTGATTTTTTATGAAGTTTTTTTTATCTTATAATGTTTATAAATTTAATAGAAATGGAAATGTTCATTCATATCTATAGATTAAAGATCTAATTATTTATAATGTTTATAATCAAACTATTTTGTAATAGGTCAGATAACATCAAATATTATTACCATTCAATTAAAACAAATTAATTTCTTTTGAGTTTGACCATAATGAATCCAAAGTAATTAAAAAAATTAATTACAATAAATTCTATTTTATTTGTAATTCAATTTAGTGAGAGAATTAGTTACATATTAATTCTCTTTAAACTAATATGTTGCAGAATTAAACTATAACCATCTAATTCCTTATAATTATTTCCACAAGTAATTCCTTCAAATTAGTATTTTCACGTGTATTTACAAGTAAATTTTTATATGATTCATTGTTTCGCTTTGAATTATGTAAAATTTTGTATTATTTCAGTTATTACATCTATGTGTATGTTTGAAATAATGGGAAAAAATTATTTGCTTGTTCCAAAAATAAGCCAACATAAGGTTTTTGTTCAATATGCATTTATTGTGTTATACTATGTCATATGTAGTATAAAATATTACATTTTAAGCTATAATAATATTTTTTAATTCGATTTGCATTAAATAGTGACAAAATTACGAATAGTTCTTTATTTCACATGTTTCTCCTTGTAACACCCAGAAAAATTGGAATTAATTAATTAGTTAATTAATTAATTAATTGATTGATTAATTAGTTAATTAATTAAACTCTAAAAATAAAATTTGTGCAAATAATCCAATTTGACCATGAAACTTGCACCATTGCATTCATGTTGAAATTCTAAGCAATTTTCATATTTGATGTTTCACGATTGACACACAAACGAAGAAGTTACGAATGAAAAACGAATTCAAAATGAAAATAACAAAAAACAAAAATCAACGTATATATTAATATTCGAGGACCCACTTATCGACCTATCTATTGGGCCGGTCCACCTGGGGTAGTCGACCCTTATGATAGGGGTGGTCGACCTCTTCAGGCATAAAAGTTAGGGTTTCATTTGGTCCAACGACGCACATTTAATATATTTTAATCTAATGACCGTGGTTGATTCTAGCACCTATAAATTTAGGCTAACCATTTCTTATCTTTTCAGACATTTTTTGAATAGCACAACGAAGCTCTGCCATTTCTTCTTCTTCATATTCGGTCAAAATTATAAAAATAAGATATTTGTATCTATATACAAACAAATTGGAGAAGAATAAAAATCCAAATAAAAGAAGAAGATAAGATAATCAAGACTACACGATAACAACGTAATTTATATTTAGATTTATATCTATTTTCTCTCCCAATCCTAAATCTCTTGCCTGATCTGAAATTATAATATATGTATATACCCATTTTATACAAAATTTCTTGAATTAAAAAGGATTTGGAGATGAAGCAAAGGTTTTACTTTGGATCTGGAGATTTGGAACGCTTCTAAAAGGTGAGTAGGAAATTAGTAAATTGTTTATGATGTTTAAATCTATTCTAGTGGCATACGTCTGATTTTTATGCCTAAATCAATAATTTTTGTGAATTGTACGCTAAAATTATCGTAGAAAACTATTGCCTACATATTCTTTTTTTTATTTGATTTGAAATATTGTTACACCCTGATCTGGAAATCGGTCCCAAAGATTTTTAAACTAGATTGATGTATAGTTTTATTGCAGATCTATACTTGGGTTGTAAAATATTAATATGATTTTGATTATTGCCCTATTTATGTTGAATTATGGATTTTCCATAGTTTAATTTATGGGAAGAACATCCATTTTCATTTTTATAAATTTGTTTATGTCTCTGATTTTCATAGAAAAAGACGACATTTGATTTAACAAGGAATATAGGCAAATAAAAAGGGAGAGATGTGTAAAGCATAGATTTATTCTTAATGGTTTACATTATCTATTCTAAATAAAAAGAAATTAATCATTCCTTGTAATTTCAAATGGAGTAAATCTTTCCTTTTATTATCTTTTGTTTTAAACTAGTTTATGGAAGTCATAGCTGAAAATCATCCTAAAAAATCTAATTTCAAAAAATTAAATATGGAAAGAATATTCTATTTAAATATTTATGACCAGATTAAATTTGGGTAGGAGTAGGTAGTTTATATGTATTTGTTGCGTTAATAAATAAGAATAAAACTTAAACAATAACTTAAACAATAACGTCGATCTACGCGTAATGCTCACTAAAAATAAGTTATAGGAAGAACATGGAAGAGAATAGATGTGATAGGAAAGGAAGTAGGGCAGATTGTAACCCCAATTAATGGACAATAAATAAAAGATGAATTAGGGTTACAAAGAGTTAATATGATATAAAAATCTAATAACTTCTATTAATGGGCAATAAATGAGGAATGGATTTAGGAGTTACAATTAATAGGGGAAAATAGGTTTATAGGACTAATAAATATAGAAGATTAGATAAATAACTACTAAATAGTTATAAAGATTACTAATTGAAAATTAGTAAAATATACATAAATGTCTTAGGAAATGTCCGTTAGAATTATTATGGACAAATTGACATTCTCAAATTGAGCATTAGTAGGGCATTTATGGGTAATTAAGTATCTAAGGTAAATCTTATTACCTTAAATAATTAATAGAGGTTAGCAATCTAAGTCCATTATCCAACTTAGGAAGATAAAGCCTAGTAATAATAAAGCATAGGATAATATGGCTTAAATTAGTAAAGCTTGGAATAATTAATTGGAATTAGTAGGTTGGGATGCGAGATTGGTAAAGTTACGCAACAAAAGTCTGCCCTTCACTTTGAGAGCAACAGCAGTTGTGTGCACTTCCTACTTATGTGGTGCATCTTTGACCATAGGACCAACATAATAATTAATTGGGCTTAGAAGATTGGGATGCAATGTCGGTAAAGTGACACAATGAAAGTCTGCCGTTCACTCAAAGGCTACTAGCAGTTATGTACACTTATGACCGATGTGAGACATCACCAATCATAGGACCCATGTGAAATGATTATAGGATGATAGGATCTACTTAGGGATTCGAGGTATTAAGTGGTTGTTTGAGGGGGCCCGCCTTTTTCCTAATTAAAAAGTACTATATGGTCTGAATTAATGGTTAGGAGGGTTAGTGGACATCTCACGAAGGGTCCGCTTCAGGTTTGAGGTATTAAGTGACTAATCTATGGTCCATTTCTTCCCTATAAAGAAGTGTTAAGTGTCCCATGAGATTCCAAGCAATGTCAGCTAGATAGTACTAGTGAGAAACCTTCCTTGGGGTTAGGTATTATATGAAAAAATCATACTTAGAATATATGTATTAAATAATCAGGGGTCTGCCTAGTCCTTATTAATAAGGTATTAAGTGCCTTGGGTTCTACTCTCACATGGCTAAGATTTTAATGATGACAGAGGCATTAGTAGTATGGTTATTATATATTATAGAGCCATAAATAGTGGTCAAAGGTCTTTATAACTAGGACCAACAGACCAACAATGACGATGCTAGGAGCTCGCTTCATATTTTGGAAGTATTAAGTGGTTTATAGACTTACATTAGTATTTTATACCTCTGGAAGGGCAGGTAGGTGAATCGTGCTAGGTAGGAATATCATGCGGGCTATATATTAGGTTAACCTTAAAATAGTAGACATAACAATTAAATGGAAACCAATCGGTATAAATTTATTGTATGGACAATATATAGATCTTCCAGTCATCGGAATGTTATTTTGACCCTCTTCTCATTACAACCTATAGGATATATTTAGAAGAACAGGTCACTGGATTTGGATGTGATTGATTATTAGAGAAGTCTACTTATCTTTCATGCTCGATGCTGATGTGGCAATCTGATATCCAGAGAATAATTCTAAGGTAGCAGCCATGGTCAGTATTTATATCCTATTATTGTTTTTCGTGTGAGTTTAGATTTTATTAATATCTGATAATGCTCATGCTTATTGCAGGTACCAAATCCAACAATCTGCACTTTGATGGACTTGGATTTTGATTCTTGTCAAAATTTAGGCTCGTTACAGTGTAGTTGTTACACTCCTTGAACATTCTTATTTCACCTATAACACCATGTATAATCATAATTTTTCTATCATATTAGCTTTTTTTTCTACTTAATTACACATTCTCAAAATGCATCTTTATTACATCATGTTGTTGCTCCTATTCATATTATTTGCACATGTTTTAACAAACTAGGATTATTTTCAAGCAGTTAGAATCATCATAGCTGGAAGATACAATAATTTACCAGTCAATTTTCTTTTGGCAGCTAATATACTAAAATGATTATTAACGAATGATATGTAAGCGATAAAAGTTAGTAGGTCAAGTTGTGAAACTATTAATTTTCATTTATGCTTTCAGTTTCAAAAAAATAATGTTAGGTTTAGTTTTTTACGCTTTTAGATTTTAAACCTAAATTCTTGCTTAGAAAAATAGATTATTTTTATAAATTCACTAAAGTGTATGTGTAATTCAATTGATCTGAAAATTTGATGACATGTTGATTATTTAGTCACTAATATTTAAAATGAATATGCTTATATTTTTTGTACTTTACTGTTCAATAATTTAAATGTAATTGAATGAATCAGCCCATTAGTGATAATTAATTCATTTAATTACAATAGAGAGAATTAATTTAACAACTAGTGTGTAATTAATCCTTTAATTGAAAATTGAATCAAAACAAAAGGATATATATTAGAATACAAATAACAATCTCTTTTGATTAAAATATAACGCAGTAATTGTATTACTTAAATACTTCTTATTTCTATTATGTATATCAACAAATATATGTTATTTAATTTTTATATAAAATTTATATTTATTTATAACAATATATATATTGAATTTTATAATTTTATGTAGGCGAAATCATTATAAATGATTTTAAAATCTATAAATTGGGATGATTTTTATATAATTATTAATTTCCTTTTATTGGCATGATAAATTTAATACAATATTTATAAACTTAAATTGTTGAAAGCATTAATTATCTATGCTTTCTGTTTTAAGAATAATGTTATTTTTGATTTTTTAATGCTTTAAGTTTTTAAAACTCTTACTTCCAATCTTAGTTAATTTTAAAACTATGGAAAAGTACACTTGGGTTTTTCTATAAAAAATGTATAAATGTTAGAGAATTTATGTAATTTGGTTCATTTATATTTTTAAATGTTTGTTATTTGGGATGAATATAATTATTTATATTATTAGTGATTTCAGGATTAGTTTCAATATGATGTATATTTTCATATATTTTTTCCACTTTTAATATTTAATTAATTGTATGTAATTGAATTCCCAAATTAGAGGAAATTAATTCATTTAACTATCGTTAAGGAGAACTTATACTTTATTCAATGTGTAGTCAATACTCTAAGTTAACTAGTGCGAACCTATGTTACGCATACGAGGTTTATATTTTTAGTTTTTTCAAGTTACAAAGACGAACGTGTATGTTTATTAATCTAATGTTTTTTAGATGAGGTATATTTTTCTTAAACACTATAACAACCCAGAATTTTGATCATTTAATTTTAAATATTTAATTAATTTTTAATATTTAAATCAATGTATTTTTGACATTTAATAATTTGAATTGAAATATTGTGATCCTTTAAATATTTAAACTTTGAACTATATGTGAATTGTACGGATTTAATAATCTTATTTAACTTTGTCTAATTTATAAATAATGTTAATGAATTCAATTTGTAAATTTATTAACAAATAAGTAGATCTGATAGATATCGATAATTAGATCGAAAATAAAAAACAATATTTAAATTTGTGACATTGAATTCTGGGGAATTGTCATAGATTTTGACAAAACAAGTGCCATTAGATCCGAAATAATAAATTGTTGAACATCGTCAAGTGTTGTAACGACTGAGCATACCGTTTGGTCGTGCGAACTCGAAACGCGTAACGATTAACTTTAAAAACAATTCGATTTAAAAAGCCAACTTTCGTATACTTTGGAATTAGGTCTCGAGACTAGGTCCATTGAGTTTGGAATATGGGTATTTAGTATAAAATGCCAGTTGACATGCATCGATAGAGTTCGAGATTTTTTAGGTGTGCAATATTGAATATTTTCAAATAAAATAATATATACACATCAATTCAACTCCATACCCCTACCAATTCAGCCCGTACCCACCTTACCGTGCCCTTACCCCCTCACTTCGTCACGTGCAAGCCCATGCCTCTCCTCCTTTATAAATTCTTCCCTCTAAACTTAAAATGAGAAGTTTGAAAACATTAGAAATCAAAATCTTGGAGCCTAGGAAGCGAAAAATCATGTCGCTTGTTCCATTGAGCTACTATACTTAAGTGCTTCGATTATATATAGATTTCATTGGGTGTGTTTGTGTTTGGAGTGGATCTACCTAGGGGTAGTAGAACTAGAGCTTAGGAATTTTGGAGATTTAGGCATCGAGAGAAAAATCAGAGTAGATATTTGGATTCGGGAAGGGGTTTAGCACCTCCAGTGGAGTTTTGGTGGCGTCCGGATCTCCGAGGTAGAACGCATTCAGATAAGGGGCTGTAGAGGGGTGCTATAGGTCGGATTATTGAGGAGGTGTGTTGGTTGGAGCTTGTAGGGTTCGAGGAGAAGCACCTGCATAGTGGAGCTCGTCGGTGAAAATCGATTTGCAAATCCATGGAGTATCGAGTGAGTTAGGAGAGAGAGGAGGTTTGAAAGAGGTGCGTTTCTTTGTGTATGTGATATGCTGTGTGTACGAAGGAAATAAGAATGGGAATTAGTGGATGATCAAGGTGATTAAGTAAAGTAATTAGTGATTTAATTTGATGATTTAAATCTTAAAACTTACAATTTGAATAACTTTTGCGTACGAGGTCGGGTTCAAACGTTATTTTTTGCATCAAATTCATGTCGCCAAGATCATTTCAATAGGGTTAGTTTGGTTAGATTTGGAGAAAGTGAAATTTTGGACTAAAATCGGATGCCTGTTGGGTTTTAGTCCAAATCGGAACGCTTCGGCGAAAACAGGAATCAAAATGAGTTTAACTCACATTTAAATTTACTATATCATATTTGTGTTTCTATAAACTATTTTTGATTGTTTGGTTGAATTTTCGTTTGGAAAATGGATGACATATTAATTTGATTGCTATGAACCTACATGATTATATATAATATCCATAACCATTGTTTTGCAGGGAACATTCGTAGAAAAACCTTGAGGGGTTTCTCGCCAATAATTATTTATTTGCCTTCTTATTCCGTTTATATCGATGTTTAGTTAAAATTAACCATGATATTCTATTTAATTTTTTAAGTGTCATTATATTGATTTTCGTTAAACCGTCACTTACTACATATCACCCCATTAACCATTATGTGCGTTTTGAACTTGAGATTTTGTTTTCACAAAAATAGTCACTTAAAATTCATTAACCAATTTGATTAGTGATATTTTAAACTAATTAATCATTATAACTAATGATGTCTAAAATTAATTGATCTTTTTGATTAGTGATATTTGAATTTAATTAGATGAATTTTGTTTAGTGATAATTTAAATTAATTAATCATTTTAACTAATGATTTTGAAATTAATTAACCAATTTAATTAATGATATTTAAAATTGGTTTATCTTTAGATTGAATTAATCATTTTTTGCTAATGATGTTTTATACTTAATTAATCAATTCAATTAATGATATTTGAAATTAATAATCATTTTAATTAAATGATGCTTAAAAGTAAGTAATCATTTTAAATAATGATATCTGAAATTTAGTTAATCATCTTAATTAATGATGTTTTAATTTAACTAAATCATTTTGATTAATGATATTTGAAATATAATTAATTATTTTAACTAATGAATATTTGCATTTAATTAATTGTTTTAATTAATAATGTTTAAATTTTATAAAATGGTTTTGTTAATGATATTTGAGATTAATTATTCATTTTGAGCAATGACTATTTGAATTTAATAAATTATTTAATACATGATATTTTAAGTTAATTAATTGATTTAATAAATGAGTTTAAAAGGAAATTAACAATTTTGATAAAAGCATTTTAAAGTTAAATAATTTCTTTAATGTTTTCAATTTAATCAACTGACTCAAAAAAGGTTTCAAATAGTTTATCGATTTAATGAAAATGTGTTAGAAATAATTAACTATTTGTTATTAAAGATGATTGATTTTTTTATTAAAAGAAATTATAAATTTGATTTAATTTCTTTTGGGGAAAATTAATGTGGTTTAAAAGGTATAAAAGAGTGTTATGAACTATCCTTCGAAATAATTACATTGTTTTAGATTTTCAAAGATATTTGTATTGTTTTATTATCTTTTGGGATAATAAATGTTGTTTTAAATTTGCAAAAGCAGGTTTACAAATGAAAAGTCTTTTAATAGAACTGGTTAAACATAAAGTTAAGTCTAAATTATTTTGGATTTATAGTAAAAAAATGTTTTAATGGCCTTTGTTTAGATCTTTGTTTTAGTACACTTGGTATTATAAACTTGTCTTTTAAAAGATCAATTTAAAGAATAATTATTTATTATCATTATTGTTTGATTTGTCATGCTCAGATAATTTAAGAGAATTGACTATCAAACAATAATGATAAGAAATAATAATTTTAAATTTGATCTTTTAAA
Organism: Allium cepa; assembly: GCA_030765085.1. Taxonomy (NCBI): domain Eukaryota; kingdom Viridiplantae; phylum Streptophyta; class Magnoliopsida; order Asparagales; family Amaryllidaceae; genus Allium; species Allium cepa. Next base: position 380,512,368 of record CM060944.1, on the reverse strand, counting down.
AGACAAGTTTATAATACTAAGTTTAATAAAACAATGATCTAAACAAAGGCCATTAAAACATTTTTTACTATAAATCCAAAATAATTTAGACTTAGCTTTATGTTTAACCAATTCTATTAAAAGACTTTTCATTTGCAAACCTGCATTTATAAATTTAAAACAACATTTATTATCCCAAAAGATAATTAAAAAAATATAAATATCTTTGAAAATCTAAAACAATATAATTATTTCGAAGGATGGTTTATAACACTCTTTTACCTTTTAAACCACATTAATTTTCCCCAAAAGAAAATAAATCAAATTTATAATTTCTTTTAATAAAAAAATCAATCATCTTTAATAAAAATAGTTAATTATTTCTAAAACATTTTCATTAAATCGCTAAATTATTTGAAACCTTTATTGAATCAGTTGATTAAATTGAAAACGTTAAATCAATTATTTAACTTTAAAATGCTTTTATCGATTAGTTAATTTACTTTTAAACTCATTTTTTAAATCAATTAATTAACTTAAAATATCATTTATTAAATAATTTATTAAATTCAAATAATCATTACTCAAAATGAATAATTAATCTCAAATATCATTAATAGAACCATTTTATAAAATTAAACATTATTAATTAAAACAATTAATTAAATGCAAATAATTATCAGTTAAAGTGATTAATTATATTTCAAATATCATTAATTAAAATGATTTAGTTAAATTCAAACATCATTAATTAAGATGTTTAACTAAATTTCAGATATCATTATTTAAAATGATTACTTACTTTTAAGCATCATTTAATTAAAATGATTATTAATTCCAAATATCATTAATTGAAATAATTAATTATGTATAAAACATCATTAGCAAAAAAATGATTAATTTAATCTAAAGATAAACCAATTTTAAATATCATTAATTAAATTGGTTAATTATTTTCAAAATCATTAGTAAAATGATTAATTAATTTAAATTATCACTAAACAAAATTAATCTAATTAAATTCAAATATCATTAATCAAAAAGATCAATTAATTTTAGACATCATTAGTTAGAATGATTAATTAATTTAAAATATCAGTAATCAAATTGGTTAATGAATTTTAAATGACTATTTTTGTGAAAACAAAATCTCAAGTTCAAAACACACACAAAGGTTAATGGGGTGATATGCAGTAAGTAATGGTATAACGAAAATTGATATAATGACACTTAAAAAATTAAATAGAATATCATGGTTAATTTTAACTAAACATCGATGTGACGACCCGACTTTCTACCACCAGAAAATCGCATCATCTTTAAGAAAGAAGGGATAGAAAAGAGAAAAGATAGAGAAGAAGAAAGAAACAACATCAGAATCTAAACAGCGGAACGAATAAATTATATTAATAACATAAGTATTTACATAACATACAATACCAATCAGAGATATACAGCATACACATCACATATACTAGACAGTTATAAGCACCTGTCTAGTATTTACAACTCAATACAACAACACAGAGAACACACAGCGGAATACTAATATCTAACGCAGAAGCCTCTTGCTCCATTGCTCCTCCATTATTCGTCAAAGCCAACCTGAATCCTAACCTAAATTCCCATGACTACTCATAAAAATTTGAGTACCCTAAGAGTTTATGAAAAACAAAAATAAACTCGGGGTCAGACATGGGTCTGGTGTGAGTAACAGGTTAAAGTTGCTTAACTTTCAAAAACCTTTGAAAAGAAAGGTATCACGTAAGACTTCCCACACATAAACATGGAAAAGTTTTTACCTTACGCTAACCAAAACATTTGATAGGAAATCTGATGATATTATAATAGTGTCTAGGGTTTTCAAATAAATAAGAAATAGCCAAAATTGTTACATTCATTAAATTCCAGCTACTAGCCACAAAAGTGGGTAATACAATCAAAACCGCCGGCACTTATTGGATTTTGGATTCCATACAATGGCAGGGCTACTGGGGTACCGCCCGTCACAGTACGTGGCCTAGATCACCGTACTGAGGAGTACTCCCACTCCCCTGCAACACAAGGCCGGACCCATTCCTTACGGAATAGTTCCGAACAAGACAACCCGGACGGTTGGAGCTCAAAACTGTCCACACAGCCGAAATATAAAGGGACCTCTAGACAGGGGTAAATCTCGCTCTCCAGTGGGTGCGACCCACGAAGCCTTGCTGCACCTCCCTTGTTTTAGCCATTACCGGTTGATGAGGCTTGAGGTTACGATTACCTTTATAGGACATATCATCTTAGAATGCTCATCGTCCGCCTGACGATGTTCTAAAAGCATTCAATCCATACAAGTTCGTTCCGGGTTCGAACGAAACCGAAGGCATTATCTCGTTACACTCATTTTGGAATCACCCTCAGAGTTAACGACAATGACCCTTGCACTCTAAACTACCATCTCGAATCTGTAAGTACTATTCCGTCAAACTCATTACGGAATCACCCACAGAGTTATACTGACGTATAGCCCTTACACCTCGAGTCTTCACTCGCTCCACTTGGATTCACGACCTAACGTTATTTGGAATCGATGTGGTTTTCGGATATCCAAATATGGAAACCCGATCCCAGTCTCATCGAAATCCAAAGCGTGTCTTTTAGGGCCAAGTTGTTTTAAAGTTTTAAAACAATTCAATTACAGTATCTATATACACACAGATAGATAATTCATAAATCATAACTGATAATCAACATTATCACATAACAGGTAATCTACATTATCAATATCAAATAGATATTCCATATATCACCATTACAATAGATAACCTATGTTATCATCACAATACAATCAAACATCCATACCACACAATATCATTTATCTCATTACTGAGATCTCAAAGCATCCAAGTCAAACAATGACATCCATTCATACATAAGAAAAGATTTACTTATCACAATATAATTAATTTAAAATGAATTAAATTAACTATCTCTATCTCTAATTAATTTAAAATGAAATAAATTAATTACCCCAACTTCAATTAATTTAAAATAAATTAAATTAATTACTTCATCTTTAATTAATTTAAAATGAATTAAATTAATTACTTCACCAAATTATAACTTGCTTACCCATCTATTTAATTGATTACAATCAATTAATCATTCAAAATAAATCATCCTAATTAATCACTCTTGATTAATTACTCTTAATTACATTCATGTAATTATCCTTAATTAATTTCACAAATTAATTATCCTCAACTAAACAGTAATTAACCTTTAATTACTTCAATTAATTAATTAATCATAATTAATTACTTTAATCCTTAATTAATTATATTAATTAATTACCTTTAATTACCTATTATTGATTAATTAATCATAATTAATCAACTTTAATTACATCATTAATTAAATAATTAATGATCCTTAATTATTCCTTAAATTAATTACTCTAAGTAATTAACTAACCTAATTACTATATTAAACCAAATTAATTATCCTTAAATTAATTTCTTAATTAATTATTTGATTAATTACTAAATAATTAATCCAAATTACCTCATACTTAAACATCTCCTTAATTACAATCTGTAATTATTAAACAATTACTTAACTGAGTAATTCCCAAATCATTAATTACATGAAGTAATTATTTATAAACCCAAATGTTTAAAATTAATTAAACTTAATTAATTAAATTAAACAATCCCATTAAACTAAATTAATTACATTTAGTAATTAATTTCTTAATTACTTTATTAAGTAATTATACTCAAACCATTTACAATTGATTATTATTAAATTAATTAATATAATTAATTATAAAAATTAACTACATTAATTAATTGTTAAATAATCATGGTTAATGACCTTCATTAACCATCCTCAAATTATTTTATAAAGTAATTAACTTAAATTAATTACCATTTAAATTATCTTTGATCATTCATTAATTAAAGTTAATTATTAAATTAATTAACCTTAATTTAAGACTTAATTACATAATTAATATTCATTTATCATTAATTAAAAATTTAATTAATGATCTTAATTCCAAATTGATTAATCATTAATAAATTATTAATTCCAAATTTAATTAATTAATTCAATTAATTAATTAATCTTAATTACCTTGTTAATTAAATATAAAACATAAATCTTAATTTTAATTTCAAAAACATAACTTAATTATGTTTAAAACAATTTGATTTAAAACAAAGTACTTAAGAAATTCCCTTTTAAATTTCAATTTAAATTCAAGTTTAAAATAGAATAAATTTTAAAACCTATCAAAGTTTTAAATAATTTAAAACTTATTTAAAATTACAAGTCAAAACAAAAGTTTGACTTAAAAATGAAATCATAATAATTTGAAGTTAAATTCATTTTAAAATTTTAGAAATTTAATTCATTCTTAGTTTCAACTTTCAAATTTAAATCTTCTTTTTAAATTTAAACTGAACTTCATTTTTAAAACTTAGATTTCCATATTTTTAAATAAACTTCAAATCCACTCATATTTTTAAAATCTTAATATTAAAATGTTTAAACTATTTTATCTACATGATGTAGTTAATTAAGATAAATTTAAACTTAAATTTCTGTTTTAAAAACTGGAGTTTGAATTTGAATCAAAAAGTTCAAACTTGAATTTGAATTAAACCTAACCTTACCTTTAAACAAAACTACAGATTTTAAAATTTAAAAACCCAGATTTTAAAACAGTTCTGTAACCTGTAAATTCACAGGTTCAACCCAAGAAAATCAATTTATACTTCGAGTTAAAAGTGGCATTACTTTGAGTTTCCTACTTACCTCCTTCGAGTAAAACCCCACATCCCCCTGCAACATCCAGAACCACAAACAAATCATAAGAAAAACTTGTCGCCGTGCATATGCATGGCGACCCCCACCTCTGCCAATCACCATAAATGATCCAACACCCCAGAAAACCCACGAATAACCTACCACAATTACCAGATCGAACAAGTAATCCAAGAATTTGAAATTAACCCCTAACTCAAAACCTGTAAAACATAAAACTGGTTTTGTCTCAAAACCTGTCAACGGAAATTTTGCGCCACTCCGATCAGCTGAGTATCCACCCCTCCGGCCATGAAACAATCCACACATCAGCTACACAAGCACCAAGAACCAGAACACTCGATCACCCCTACACCTCACACTGACCCAATCCTTAACCCCTATTCAAAACTAGGGTTTAAACAAGAATTTATAAACTGCAACCAATCTAACTGATTATCTTCACAATCATGATTTTTCTAAGGATCTGCAATTCATCCTCTATTGCTCAGAAGAATTCCAAAACATCTCAAGTTACAGATTTCATGAACTTGCCAAATTTTATTTTAGTTCAACTTTAAACTGTCACTTGAATTAACATCCTAAAATACAAATTGTTAGTTTAAAAATTCATGTTTTTGTAATTAATTTTGTTACCTGATACTACATTACAAGTTAAACATGTTTAAGTTTTGTTAAAAACTCACATGATACTTTCTGTGTTACAGAGATATTATCCTGTATATACATTTTTATTCACTTAAGTTTAAATTTAAAACTTCAAGCAGCCAAAACCTTTAACATCATAGCTTTTAATTCTATCTATGATAAGCAATCTCCTTAAATTATTCTAAAACCCAAATACTATCTCAAATTAGAACAATTGTAGGAATTCTTTCCATAGGAAGATGATCTGGGTATACTCTGCAGAACCAAAATCAAACATGCATGCACAATCACAATCAACACACAAACATAATTTAACTCAAGCAACCTAAATTACAGTTTTAAGCTTAAATGTTACTCACCTATTAACAATGCAGAGCTGTTTTGATCCCTTGAATTTTGCAGAAAACAAATATGCAGAGCTTGCTCCTCTGTTTAAATCTGAGTTTTGAATTGATATGCAGTTTGACTCTTCTGTTGAAATCTGAGTTTGAATTTTGATGAAATGCTCATGCTCCCTTCCTAGTCACTTGCATGTAGATGTAGATGCAGTTTTGCCTATATTTCCTGACCCAAATGCTAGCATGCAGATGTTCATTCAACCCAGATTTTAAAAACAGAATACAGAAACAAAAGTGTGTAGGCTTCACTTTGATTTGAAGAGGAACATGCAGATTTTTGGTGAATAGAGGTTGATTTGATTTTGTATAAGAAGTGAGATATGCAGATGTTTGAACATGGTTTAGATTATGCAGTTTTGTGGATTTCTTTTAAGGAAATGCAGACTTGAAACTTGGTTTAGAATAATTTGTGTTTGTAGATGGAATATTTGAATATGCAGGTTTATTGGAATTTGATGAGGAGTTTTGATTTTTTTTTCTTTTGATTAAGGAGAATGAAAAATATATGCATGAATGAAGATTGTAAACTTAACTAATGTATTTTTCAGATTTAATGAAATAAAAGAAAAATAAAACTAATTTTTTACACTTGTCAAAAGTTAGACACTTGTCTATTTGTAAATGCTAATTTTGAACACTTGTTTTTTTTAAGTAATTAGTATTTAAATTTACAAATGTATGTTATCTTAGCTTAATTTAAGTTGTTAGTTTAATTTTAAAATATGTGTATAAATTTATAAAAGAAATAAGAACAAACTATGTTTATAAATAAACTTATACATATTAAAATTAAAACAATTAAAATTTTATACTTGGGAATTTAAATTTAAACTAAATTCAAAACAAAACAATTTCAAATTAAGTTATAAATATAAATTTAATTTGAAATAAAAATTACAAATCTTATTCAAAGCTTATTTATAAAGACAATACATGTCAATATTGTTTTTATACATCTCTTATTATTAAATTAAAATCATTTTACAAGAAATTATACTTTTATTAAATAAATAATCCATTTTATTGAGTCATGAAATCATTTTGTTAAATTTATTCTAAATTTTAAAATTTAATCCAATTTAATTTGAAACATTTAATATTTTTCTAATAAATTTTAAGATCATATATTTATTTATGAAATAGTTTTAAAAACTCAATACTAATTAATAATCAAAACTTTCAATTTATAACGTATATGTTAGAATTTTAAAACATGATTTAATTATTAAATTAAACCAAAATCATTTATTAAATTTTGAAAAGCTTAATATTAATTAAAACAAATTTTCCAATTTACTATAGATATTAAAATTAGAAAATATACTTTACTTATTAAAATTAAAACTATACTAATCCATTTAAAATAAACCAAATATTTATAGTTATGTCATAAATAGAAATTTATTTATTATTTTTAAAAGATAAAATAATCAATTTAAATATTTATTAAAGAAGATTATCAAATTTATTTGAATAATTATTAACAGAATATCAATATCAATTTAATTTTAATTACATATTATTAAATTGATACTGTTAAAAATTCCGGGATATTACAATCCTTCCCCCTTAAGAGAATTTCGTCCTCGAAATTTAAAACAAAGGTAATGTAATAATCTCATTAAATTTAAAATTTAAAAACACAAGCATATATCAAACATATGCTAACAACCAAAGACGACCAATCAAACAAATCTAATTATCCAGACAAATTCTGGATAATTCCTTCGAGTTTCCCCACGTGTATAAATATACACACTGGGATACTCGCTCTAGAGAATCCAAACAAACAATATTATGAAGCTACAAAGCTCCTATACAACTATATCTATAACACTAGACAAGATATCAGACTACAAATGAGTCTGACTCAACAATCAAAACTCTAGAACTACTGGTTCAACCAGAGATAGACCATACACGTACCCCCTCAGAGATACGTGAAACTCATCGAATCCCAGTTATCGAAACTGGTAATTCAATCCTGTAGATCAATCACTTATTCTCCAAGATCACAGAAAAGATCCAAAACACTTCCGAGCTAGCTTCACAGACTTACCCAAACTTATAGCTCACTTGATCGGAGAAAACTTATCCAAAATTAAATCTCCGACTTCAGAGTCCAAATCCCTCCGACTCTTATCCACAAAAACTCTTCGGACAATCCTGAGATGTCTTCAACCTTACTGATCAGCTCAACCTCCGTTGATGCTTCTAGAAACAAACTGGACTAATCAACAAAACAAGATGATCTCCTCAAACTCAACTCCTCAACATCAGAAGACAACAACTTCTTCTGTCCAGAAAAAGTAAAGCAGATGCACTCCCTAACTGCTTCCGCTGCTCAACTCTGATCCGAAGTAGAAGAGAATGCTGAAGAAGAACAAAAGCACAAACAGGATAACACATCCAGAGATATGGTTCAACAAATCCATAAGAATCATTCATAAGTTCCTCCAAAACTCCGAGCTGCTACACCAACTCAATCCCTAGAAACCATTCTACTATAATGCTGAACTACCGGTTCTACTCCTGGAATTCCAGTCGATAAGAAAACTCAATCTCTAGATACGGACAAAACTCTGACTTCTTGAAGACATCCGAAAAACTCTGATAACCCAAGAGAACACTCAAACAATCGCAAGTCACTTTTGCGATCCATCAAACCAAATCCAAGGAAAATTGTTCTTCCTTAACCAAATAGAACATCTTAAACTTAACTAGCCAACCCATTGAAGAAACGGGTCCACTCAGCTGCTTCTGAACCCCTCTTCAGAAAAAATGTTAAGCAAGAAGATCTCTTTCCAACACCGAGAACACTCCAAACTACACTGCTGCCACAGATGCCAAAGAATTCCAAACAAAGCCCTCCGAGAAACTCAATCCTCAAAGCAAACAGAAACTCCAGCTTAACACAGCCACAACACCGAAGCGGACTCACCTCCTTAACTTGTTCCAAAGAAAACATCTTCGGGAACTTCCATAGTCACTGCATCTCATCACGCAACTAGTACTCCCTGAGGTATCTAAAATACCATCACTCGCTTCTGCCCAACCTACAGATCCAAACACTACTCATCCAACTTCAGAAATGAACTTCGAACCTTCACAGGTTTCCATCAGAGATCAATGAAATTCTTCATTACTACAGAACTCATTCAAGAAGGTATTAGGTCTACAGTCTCAACAGAACACCTCCAACCTCAAACATTCAAACTCCAACCAATGGTAGTCGTGTTACACACACTACTACCCCATCTACCTTATAACTTATATTGGAAAACCTGAATAGGTAACCCAACAGATAGGTAGAAATAAAATATATATATAAATATATTAAAAATTACAAATACGCTCTCTCATGAAAGACACCACTACAGAGCCTAGGTATTCACTCAACATAACGCTCCCTAAAGAAAGACATACTTCAGGGCCTAGGCATTCACTCGGCCTAATGCTCTGATACCAAGTGTGACGACCCGACTTTCTACCACCAGAAAATCGCATCATCTTTAAGAAAGAAGGGAGAGAAAAGATAGAGAAGAAGAAAGAAACAACATCAGAATCTAAACAGCGGAACGAATAAATTATATTAATAACATAAATATTTACATAATATACAATACCAATCAGAGATACACAGCATACACATCACATATACTAGACAGTTATAAGCACCTGTCAAGTATTTACAACTCAATACAACAACACAGAGAACACACAGCGGAATACTAATATCTAACGCGAAGCCTCCTGCTCCATTGCTCCTCCATTATTCGTCAAAGCCAACCTGAATCCTAACCTGAATTCCCTTGACTACTCATAAAAATTTGAGTACCCAAGAGTTTATGAAAACAAAAATAAACTCTGGGTCAGACATGGGTCTGGTGTGAGTAACAGGTTAAAGTTGCTTAACTTTCAAAAACCTTTTGAAAAGAAAGGTATCACGTAAGACTTCCCACACATAAACATGGAAAAGTTTTTACCTTACGCTAACCAAAACATTTGATAGGAAATCCAATGACATTATAATAGTGTCTAGGGTTTCCAAATAAATAAGAAATAGCTGAAATTGTTACATTCATTAAATTCCAGCTACTAGCCACAAAAGTGGGTAATACAATCAAAACCGTTGGCACTTATTGGATTTTGGATTCCATACAATGGCAGGGCTACTGGGGTACCACCCGTCACAGTACGTGGCCTAGATCACCGTACCGAGGAGTACTCCCACTCCCCTGCAACACAAGGCCGGACCCATTCCTTACTGAATAGTTCGGAACAAGACAACCCCGACGGTTGGAGTTCAAAACCGTCCACACAGCCGAAATATAAAGGGACCTCTAGACAGGGGTAAATCTCGCTCTCCAGTGGGTGCGACCCACGAAGCCTTGCTGCACCTCCCATGTTTTAGCCATTCCCGGTTGATGAGGCTTGAGGTTACGATTACCTTTATAGGACATATCATCTTAGAATGCTCATCGTCGGCCTGACGATGTTCTGAAAGCATTCAATCCATACAAGTTCGTTCCGGGTTCGAACGAAACCGAAGGCATTATCTCGTTACACTCATTTTGCAATCACCCTCAGAGTTAACGACAATAACCCTTGCACTCTAAACCACCATCTCGAATCTATAAGTACTATTCCGTCAAACTCATTACGGAATCACCCACAGAGTTATACTGACGTATAGCCCTTACACCTCGAGTCTTCACTCGCTCCACTTGGATTCACGACCTAACGTTATTTGGAATCGATGTGGTTTTCGGATATCCAAATATGGAAACCCGATCCCGGTCTCATCGAAATCCAAAGCGTGTCTTTTAGGGCCAAGTTGTTTTAAAGTTTTAAAACAATTCAATTACAGTATCTATATACACACAGATAGATAATTCATAAATCATAACTGATAATCAACATTATCACATAACAGGTAATCTACATTATCAATATCAAATAGATATTCCATATATCACCATTACAATAGATAACCTATGTTATCATCACAATACAATCAAACATCCATACCACACAATATCATTTATCTCATTACTGAGATCTCAAAGCATCCAGGTCAAACAATGACATCCATTCATACATAAGCAAAGATTTACTTATCACAATATACTTAATTTAAAATGAATTAAATTAACTATCTCTATCTCTAATTAATTTAAAATGAATTAAATTAATTACCCCAACTTTAATTAATTTAAAATAAATTAAATTAATTACTTCATCTTTAATTAATTTAAAATGAATTAAATTAATTACTTCACCAAATTATAACTTGCTTACCCATCTATTTAATTGATTACAATCAATTAATCATTCAAAATAAATCATCCTAATTAATCACTCTTGATTAATTACTCTTAATTACATTCATGTAATTATCCTTAATTTATTTCATAAATTAATTATCCTCAACTAAACAGTAATTAACCTTTAATTACTTCAATTAATTAATTAATCATAATTAATTACTTTAATCCTTAATTAATTATATTAATTAATTACCTTTAATTAACTATTATTGATTAATTAATCATAATTAATCAACTTTAATTACATCATTAATTAAATAATTAATGATCCTTAATTATTCCTTAAATTAATTACTATAAGTAATTAACTAACCTAATTACTATATTAAACCAAATTAATTATCCTTAAATTAATTTCTTAATTAATTATTTGATTAATTACTAAATAATTAATCCAAATTATCTCATACTTAAACATCTCCTTAATTACAATCTGTAATTATTAAACAATTACTTAACTGAGTAATTCCCAAATCATTAATTACATGAAGTAATTATTTATAAACCCATATGTTTAAAATTAATTAAACTTAATTAATTAAATTAAACAATCCCATTAAACTAAATTAATTACATTTAGTAATTAATTTCTTAATTACTTTATTAAGTAATTATACTCAAACCATTTACAATTGATTATTATTAAATTAATTAATCTAATTAATTATAAAAATTAACTACATTAATTAATTGTTAAATAATCATGGTTAATGACCTTCATTAACCATCCTCAAATTATTTTATAAAGTAATTAACTTAAATTAATTACCATTTAAATTATCTTTGATCATTCATTAATTAAAGTTAATTATTAAATTAATTAACCTTAATTTAAGACTTAATTACATAATTAATATTCATTTATCATTAATTAAAAATTTAATTAATGATCTTAATTCCAAATTGATTAATCATTAATCAATTATTAATTCCAAATTTAATTAATTAATTCAATTAATTAATTAATCTTAATTACCTTGTTAATTAAATCTAAAACATAAATCTTAATTTTAATTTCAAAAACATAACTTAATTATGTTTAAAACAATTTGATTTAAAACAAAGTACTTAAGAAATTCCCTTTTAAATTTCAATTTAAATTCAAGTTTAAAATAGAATAAATTTTAAAACCTATCAAAGTTTTAAATAATTTAAACTTATTTAAAATTACAAGTCAAAACAAAAGTTTGACTTAAAAATGAAATCATAATAATTTGAAGTTAAATTCATTTTAAAATTTTAGAAATTTAATTCATTCTTAGTTTCAACTTTCAAATTTAAATCTTCTTTTTAAATTTAAACTGAACTTCATTTTTAAAACTTAGATTTCCAGATTTTTAAATAAACTTCAAATCCACTCATATTTTTAAAATCTTAATATTAAAATGTTTAAACTATTTTATCAACATGATGTAGTTAATTAAGATAAATTTAAACTTAAATTTCTGTTTTAAAAACTGGAGTTTGAATTTGAATCAAAAGTTCAAACTTGAATTTGAATTAAACCTAACCTTACCTTTAAACAAAACTACAGATTTTAAAATTTAAAAACCTAGATTTTAAAACAGTTCTGTAACCTGTAAATTCACAGGTTCAGCCCGAGAAAATCAATTTCTACTTCGAGTTAAAAGTGGCATTACTTTGAGTTTCCTACTTACCTGCTTTGAGTAAAACCCCACATCCCCCTGCAACATCCAGAACCCCAAACAAATCATCAGAAAAACTTGTCACCGTGCATATGCACGGCGACCCCCACCTCTGCCAATCATCGTAGATGATCCAACACCCCAGAAAACCCACGAATAACCTACCACAATTACCAGATCGAACAAGTAATCCAAGAATTTGAAATTAACCCCTAACTCAAAACCTGTAAAATGGAAAACAGGTTTTGTCTCAAAACCTGTCAACGGAAATTTTGCGCCACCCCGATCACCTGAGTATCCACCCCTCCGGCCATGAAACAATCCACACATCAGCTACACAATCACCAAGAACCAGAACACTCGATCACCCCTACACCTCACACTGTCCCAATCCTTAACCCCTATTCAAAACTAGGGTTTAAACAAGAATTAATAAACTGCAACCAATCTAACTGATTATCTTCACAATCATTATTTTTCTAAGGATCTACAATTCATCCTCTATTGCTCAAAAGAATTCCAAAACATCTCAAGTTACAGATTTCATGAACTTGCCAAATTTTATTTTAGTTCAACTTTAAACTGTCACTTGAATTAACATCCTAAAATACAAATTGTTAGTTTAAAAATTCATGTTTTTGTAATTAATTTTGTTACCTGATACTACATTACAAGTTAAACATGTTTAAGTTTTGTTAAAAACTCACGTGATACTTTCTGTATTACAGAGATATTATCCTGTATATACATTTTTATTCACTTAAGTTTAAATTTAAAACTTCAAGCAGCCAAACCCTTTAACATCATAGCTTTTAATTCTATCTATGATAAGCAATCTCCTTAAATTATTCTAAAACCCAAATACTATCTCAAATTGGAACAATTGTAGGAATTCTTTCCATAGGAAGATGATCTGGGTATACTCTGCAGAACCAAAATCAAACATGCATGCACAAGCACAATCAACACACAAACATAATTTAACTCAAGCAACCTAAATTACAGTTTTAAGCTTAAATGTTACTCACCTATTAACAATGCAGAGCTGTTTTGATCCCTTGAATTTTGCAGAAAACAAATATGCAGAGCTTGCTCCTCTGTTTAAATCTGAGTTTTGAATTGATATGCAGTTTGACTCTTCTGTTGAAATCTGAGTTTGAATTTTGATGAAATGCTCCTGCTCCCTTCCTAGTCACTTGCATGTAGATGTAGATTCAGTTTTGCCTATATTTCCTGACCCAAATGCTAGCATGCAGATGTTCATTCAACCCAGATTTTAAAAACAGAATGCAGAAATAAAAGTGTGCAGGCTTCACTTTGATTTGAAGAGGAACATGCAGATTTTTGGTGAATAGAGGTTGATATGATTTTGTATAAGAAGTGAGATATGCAGATGTTTGAACATGGTTTTGATTATGCAGTTTTGTGGATTTCTTTTAAGGAAATGCAGACTTGAAACTTGGTTTAGAATAATTTGTGTTTTAGATGGAAGATTTGAATATGCAGGTTTATTGGAATTTGATGAGGAGTTTTGATTTTTTTTCCTTTTGATTAAGGAGAATGAAAAATATATGCATGAATGAAGATTGTAAACTTAACTAATGTATTTTTCAGATTTAATGAAATAAAAAAAAAAACTAATTTTTTACTCTTGTCAAAAGTTAGACACTTGTCTATTTGTAAATGCTAATTTTGAACACTTGTTTTTTTTAAGATAATTAGTATTTAAATTTACAAATGTATGTTATATTAGCTTAATTTAAGTTGTTAGTTTCATTGTAAAATATGTGTATAAATTTATAAAAGAAATAAGAACAAACTATGTTTATAAATAAATTTATACATTTTAAAATTAAAACAATTAAAATTTTATACTTGGTAATTTAAATTTAAACTAAATTCAAAACCAAACAATTTCAAATTAAGTTATAAATATAAATTTAATTTGAAATAAAAATTACAAATCTTATTCAAAGCTTATTTATAAAGACAATACATATCAATATTGTTTTTATAAATCTCTTATTATTAAATTAAAATCATTTTACAAGAAATTATACTTTTATTAAATAAATAATCCATTTTATTGAGTCATGAAATTATTTTGTTAAATTTATTCTAAATTTTAAAACTTAATCCAATTTAATTTGAAACATTTAATATTTTTCTAATAAATTTTAAGATCATATATTTATTTATGAAATAGTTTTAAAAGCTCAATACTAATTAATAATCAAAACTTTCAATTTATAATGTATATGTTAGAATTTTAAAACATGATTTAATTATTAAATTAAACCAAAATCATTTATTAAATTTTGAAAAGCTTAAATATTAATTAAAACAAATTTTCCAATTTACTACAGATATTAAAATTAGAAAATATACTTTACTTATTAAAATTAAAACAATACTAATTCATTTAAAATATAAACCAAATATTTATAGTTATGTCATAAATAGAAATTGATTTATCATTTTTAAAAGATAAAATATCAATTTAAATATTTATTAAAGAAGATTATCAAATTTATTTGAATAATTATTAACAGAATATCAATATCAATTTAATTTTAATTACAGATTGTTAAATTGATATTGTTAAAAATTCCGGGATATTACAATCGATATAAACGTTATAAGAAAGTAAGGAAATAATTATTGTCGAGAAACCCCTCAAGGTTTCACTACAAATGTTCCCTGCAAAACAATGATTATGGATATTATATATAATCATATAGGTTCATAGCAATCAAGTTAATATGTCATCCATTTTCCAAATGAAAATTCAACCAAACAATCAAAAATAGTTTAATGAAACACATATATGACATAGTAAATTTAAATGTGAGTTAAACTCATTTTGATTCCTGTTTTCGCCGAAGCATTCTGGTTTGGACTAAAACCAAATAGGCGTTCGATTCTAGTCCAAAATTTCAATTTCTCCAAATCTAAACAAACTAACTCCATTGAAAAGATCTTGGCGATATGAATCTGATGCAAAAAATGGCGTTCGAATCCGACCTCATATGCAAAAATTATTCAAATTATAAGATTTAGATTTAAATCATCAAATTAAATCACTAATTACTTTACTTAATCACCTTAGTCATCCACTAATTCTTGTCCTCCATTCTTATTTCCTCACTACACATAGCATATCACATACACAAAGAAACCCATCTCATTCAAACCTCCTCTCTCTCTCCTACCTCACTCGATACTCCACAGATTTGCAAACCGATTTTCACTGACGAACTCCACTACGCAGGTGCTTCTCCTCGGACCCCACCAGCTCCAACCCACGCCCATCCTCAACAATCCAACCTAAAGCGCCCCTCTACAGCCCCCCATCTGAATGCGTTCTACCTGGAAGATCCGGACGCCACCAAAACTCCACTGGAGGTGCTAAACCCCTTCTCGAATCCAAATCTCTACTCTGATTCCTCTCTCGATGCCTAAATCTCCAAAACTCCTAAGCTCTAGTTCTACTACCCCTAGGACAAGCCACCCCAAACACAAACACACCCAATGAAATCTATATAGAATCGAAGCACTTAAGTGTAGTAGCTCAATTGAACAAACGACATGATTTTTCGCTTCCTAGGTTCCAAGATTTCGATTTTTGATGTTTTCAAACTTCTCATTTTAAGGTTACAGGGAAGAATTTACAAAGGAGGAGAGGCATGGGCTTGAATGTGACGAAGTGAGGGGGTAAGGGCATGGTAAGGTGGGTGCGGGCTGAATTGGTACGCGTATGGAGTTGAATTGATGTGTATATATTATTTTATTTGAAAATATTCAATATTGCACAACTGAAAAATCTCGAACTCTATCGATGCATGTCTACTGGCGTTTTATACTAAATACCCATATTCCAAATTCAATGACCTAGTTTCGAGACCTAATTCCAAAGTATACGAAAGTTAACTTTTTAAATCGAATTATTTTTAAAGTTAATCGTTACGCGTTTCGAGTTCGCACGACCAAACGGTATGTTCAGTCGTTACAAAACTTGACGGCGTTTAACAATTTATTATTTCGGATCTAATGACACTAGTTTCATCAAAATCTATGACAATTCCCCAGAATGCAATGTCAAAATTTTAAATATTGTTTTATATTTTCGTTCCAATTATCGATATTTATCTGATCTACTTATTTGTAAATAAATTTACAAATTGAATTCATTAACATTATTTATAAATTAGACGAAGTTAAATAAGATTATTAAATCCATTTAGTTCACATATAGTTCAAAGTTTAAATATTTAAAGGATCACAATATTTCAATTCAAATTATTAAATGTCAAAAATACATTAATTTAAATATTTAAATCTAATTAAATATTTAGAATTAAATGATAAAAATTCTAGGTTGTTAGACCGTTTAAGAAAAATATACCCCATCTAAAAAATTAGATTAATAAAAATACACGTCCATCTTTGTAACTTGAAAAATCTAAAAATATAAACCTCATATGCGTAGCATAGGTTCGCACTAGTTAACTTAGAGTGTTAATTACACATTGATTATAGAATAAGTTCTCCTTAATGATAGTTAAATAAATTAATTGCCTCTAATTTGGGAATTCAATTACATATAATTAATTTAATATTAAAAGTGGAAAAAATATACGAAAATATACATCATATTGAAACTAATCCTAAAATCACTAATAATATCAATAATCATATTCATCCCAAATAACAAACATTTAAAAATATAAATGAACCACGTTACATAAATTCTCTAACATTTATACATTTTTTATAGAAAAACCCAAGTGTACTTTTCCATAGTTATAAAATTGACTAAGGTTGGAAGTAAGAGTTTTAAAAACTTAAAGCATTAAAAAAAATCAAAATTAACATTATTCTTCAAACAAAAGGCATAGATAATTGATGCTTTCAACAATTTAAGTTTACAAATGCTGTATTAAATTCATTATGCTAATAAAAGGAAATTAATAATTATATAAAAATCATCCCAATTTATAGATTTTGAAATCATTTATAAATATTTCGCCTACATAAAATTATAAAATTCAATATATATACTGTTATAAATAAATATAAATTTTACCTAAAAATTAAATTTTATTTCTGGAAGTATTTAAAAGGGAAAAAAATTTTGGAAAGTGATTTTTTAAATGGAATGCATGTATTTGGGAAAACTTGAAAGAAAACATCTCGATTAGTTTTGTGGTAATTTGAATAATCTTCCAAGGAAGAAAAGGGCTTCTCATTTGTGCGGCTCGAACAGAACAACTACAAGTTGCCTCGATGGGCCCTAAATGAAATAGTAGTATTTTTGGAAGTATTTAAAAGGAAAAAATATATTGGAAAGTGAATTTTTAAATGGAATTCATTGTCTTTGGGAAAACTCGGAGGAAAACATCTCGATTAGTTTTCTGGTAATTTGAATATTATTCCAAGGAAGAAAATAGCGTCTCATTTGTGCGGCTCGAACAGAACAACTACAAGTTGCCTCTATGGGCCCTAAACTCGAAGGAAATCATCTCGATTAGTTTTGTGGTAATTTGAGTTGCTTGGAAACATCTCAATTATTTTTGTGGTAATTTTAATTAATAGTTTTAAATTTAAGGGTTTGGAAACATTTTCTTCCTTAGGAATTTTGGGTACGAAATTCATTTAAGGGGGGAGAATGTAACAGCCTGGAATTTTGACCATTTAATTTTAAATGTTTAATTAATTTTAAATGTTTAAATAGTAGGATTTTTGAAATTTAATAATTTGAATTCAAATATTGTGATCCTTTAGATATTTGAATTGTGAATTAAAATGAATTAAATGGATTTAATAATCTTATTTAACTCCGTTTACTTTATAAATAAAGTTAAAGAATTCAGTTTTTAAATTTGTTTGCAAATACAAACAGATCGGATAAATATAGATAATCGGATCGAAAATATAAGAAGATATTTAAAAATGTGAAATTGCATTCCAGGGAACTATCTAAGATTTTGACGAAACTAGTGCCATTCGATCCAGAATAATAAATTGTTAGACAGCATCGAGTTTCGTAACGATTGGACATATCGTTTGGTCGTGCAAACTTGAAACGCATTGCGATAAATTTTAAAAATAATTCGATTTAAAACGCTAACTTTCGTACTTTGGAATTAGGTCTTGGAATTAGTTCCATTGAGTTTGGAATAGGGTTATTTAGTATATAAAGCTAGTCGGCACGCTCCGCTAGAAGTTCAAGATTTTTCGGGTGTGTAATATCGAATATTTTCAAATAAAATAATATATACACATCAAATCAACTCCATACCCCCATCAATTCAACCCATACCCACCTTACCTAGCCCTTACCCCTTCACTTCATCACATTCAAGCCCTTGCCTCTCCTCCCTTATAAAATCTTCCATGTAACTTTAAATGAGATGTTTGAAAACTTCAAAATCAAAATCTTGAAACCTAGGCAGCGAAAAGCATGTCGTTTGTTTCGTTGAGCTTGTACACTTGTATGCTTCTATTCCATATAGGTTTCATTGGATGTGTTAGTGTTTGGGGTGGCTTGTCATAGGGGCAATAGAACTAGGGCTTAAGAGTTTTGGAGATTTAGGCATTGTGACACCCCGCACCTCTAGGCACCCCAAAAATTAGACGTGACTAGAAGCACGGATGGTCAGGTGAAATAAAAATCCATAACATAGCACATAGACTAAGGCAACAGCATAAAATGATTAAAATATTACAATGGAAGTAAACTTTCACTAACTATAAATTAATAGCAAAACTGCATCATTTAAAAAAAACATTATCACAAATTTATTTCTGAAACCAAAAGTACCAAGTAGTCTCCAGCAAAACTTAAAAAATAACAAAATTCACAATATAAGTCCCCTTATATAGAGAAAATTACGGAAAAGAGAAATGAAGTACATGAAACAAAAGCTGAAGATAACAACTACTCCAATGACCCTCCAAGCTGCAAAGAACTACAATCTAGACATGCCCTCCTGTGATTTAGGGAAAATAGGAAAAATAGGAATGGGTCAGACAAAAAGTATGGTGAATGAGAAATAAAATGAAGCGGAAAGAATAAAACAGTTTAATTCCAGGTCTTCCCTAGATATCGCAGAGGGTGAATAATATAATGGAGTGGATCCTTCTTAGAGACAGTTCCTAAGAAGCCAAAGTCCATGGTTACTCTAGGGAAGTCAACCATGCAGTAAAACTAAATGTCAATTGGCTTGTTGGACTTGCTGTCCTTACCTATCCACGTGCTACAGCATGAAAGTCATGCTCTTCACCCGTGCACTGTGACTTACGTCTGACCGGCGCCGACTCAAACAACCTCGCAGGACCCCGAAGTTGTGCTCAGGCTCCGCCAAACTAGAATCCTACCCTCATGTCTCCTCGATCACCAACGTGGACTTGCCCCTATCCAAAGTGTCAGTCCTCTAAAAGAGCGCCCACGGCTGGATCGGCTGTGCAAATCCTCCAATGATCTGCCTAGAGAAGCCTACGTCGGAGCACGATTGTCATATTCCTTCAGCATCGATCTTCCTGAAGAATCCTGCGATAACTGATGCTATCTATCCTACGTACTAGCAACCTATGAAAGGTAAAAAAAACTTCCTTGCGAACCTACTTGCCCGCTCTTAGTACGTACATCCAAAACTATATTTTGGTCTTAACTGCATAAAACACATATCCAGACCTTTACAAGGTATGCCTACCAAATCGCTTCCAGATTAATTAATTTAACCGTTACAATTTACATACTGTTTATTTCCATTTATATGTTATAGGCCTTTTTACTTCCGATCTGGTTATTTCACAATCTTTCTTTTTCTTACATAAATGATATTTCAATTTCACGTCCGTTCGGTCTGCATGGTATGTCTGTAATTTTTATGCCATTTTGTTATATATTTACGTTAGCCATTAGGGTCCATTTAATTTACATTTTTTTCCACTCTAATTTACATTTTCCTTTCAGAGATTTAATCTGTACAAATTTTTTACCCAATAGCCATAAACCATTTAATTACACAAAATTCCACTTTTACATTTTTAGGCTACATATGAAACAAACAATTATGCCAATTAGACTTCGTAATTTTGTTTCAAAACCATATTCAAAATTATGCAATTATATCAATCAGAACTATAATCTTATTCAAGTAACAATTCTAAATTTATTCAACTAATATGTTCTACCATTATAAATTTAGTAACAATTCTATTTCAATTTAATTAAACCAATCTTATTTACGCCATGAAACGTGAATAATAATTTGTTTGTTCTAAATTTCAACCCAAATATGAATTAGACTTGAGAAGTGGAAGAAGAAGATACAATAATTTACATAAATTTCAATCTTATTTATGCCATAAGACCTGAATAGACAATTTATATGTCTCGTATTTTAAACCAAACATGAATTAGATTTGAGAAGTGGAAGAAAGAGTTGCAATAATTTGCATCTATTCTCAATTAATAACAGAAATTAATTCATATTAACGTGCCAGAAAAGAACTGAAATTGAACTACTTTATTTTTCTATTTCATATTAATTCCCACTCATTGGCACTTGAGCTTGCATAAATTTGAAAAAAAGCTTTGCGTTAATCTTTCTCTCTTTGATTCTTCTAATTTCCCCAAATTTGTTGAATATATATAGATAATTTAATTTGACAGAGATTTGTTTATTTAGTTGAGAAAAGGAGGAAGAATAATACGCACTAATTTTATTGTAGAATTATGGCGACGGTTGAATAAGAGATTAGGTTTAGGCTAGATGGTTATTTATAGATTTTTTGAGTGAATATAAAAAATTAAAATATTTTAGATCACATAATGATTATCTATTCTAGCCCATATACATCGCTCAACTAATAAAATTTAGTCGTCTTGTAACAACCCTAGTTTGAAGATTATCTGTCAATGTTGAATTATAATGATAGTTATAATTTAATATTGTGATTTAAATTACAATTGGAGAAATTAAATTGTTTATTTGAAATAAACAATGAATATTGAAATTTAAAATGAGAAAATGAAATTCCAAGCTTTATTTTATTTTGTTTGGAGTGATAATAAATGGAATACGCGCTTTAAATAATGAAAATGATTTATTTAGAGAAAATGCAATAATTATATTAATTATTTCCCATTTACTTCTTTTAATAATTTTTAAAGGAAGTAGTTGATTTTTAATGGTGGTTTATTTAAATAAAAAGGTGGAAATTGGTTTAAACATATGTTTTGGCTATAAATTAAGCTTGGGAATGGTTATTTATATTTTTCTAAGTAAAAAAAGTATTATTTTTTTGAATTTTAGAAGTTAAAAATGTAGACTTACATTTATTTGGTGAAAATTATGTATTATTGTAAAATAGAGAATTTTAATAATAAAAATGTTTTAAAAATATAAATTTATATTTTTGTATGATGTAAAATGTTTTATTTCATATGTATATAAGTTTACATATTTTGTTTGATTAAAACTTGAAAGAGAAATGTAATTTATTTGGTAATATTATGTAACTTGTACATAATTTCATATGTACATGAATTAATTCCTTATGCCATTTGATTTTTCTTTTATTTTTGAGTCCATTAGGCACATTAGTACACTTAACCTGATATTGAGAAAGAGAAAAACATTGCCAGTACGTTTATATACTTCTCCTTCTTCCTCTTTTTTGAAATTAGGAAAAAAAGAAAACCCACCTCACCATTTTTGCAAACCTCAAGCTATAAACTCAGTTTCTTCAATTCAAGCTAAAATTTCTTCAAACTAGAGTGAATTAAAAGGTAATCAACTCCAAAACATCAATAATTTAATCAAAATCTTAGTTTGAGATATTGGTTTTCTAATTACAGTAAGTTTTCTACTTGAATGGTGTTTCTATTTACTGTACAGGTTCCTAGAGGACAATTTCTCCACCAAAGCTTTAATTTTTTTCCTTAAATCTTGGTATTTGTGCAATTACAACAGGTGAGTTGAAATATTCACATAATCTAGCTGAGACAAGCTCAAAAAATTGCAAAAGCAATCAAAACTTAGCATTTGTTGATAATTTTTTGTAGTTTCTCTGTTTGAAATTTGTTTCATATTGCCTCTTTGAAAGCATATAACTTTTGATTCCAGCAATGAAATGCTGCCGGATTTCTTGCATTTGGTAGTTTACTTGTTGAACTTCGTCTCTATAAATTTTGGTTGAAAAATATTGTAATTTGGATG
The DNA here is from genome assembly GCA_030765085.1 of Allium cepa. NCBI lineage: Eukaryota > Viridiplantae > Streptophyta > Magnoliopsida > Asparagales > Amaryllidaceae > Allium > Allium cepa. The sequence goes on along the minus strand of CM060944.1, from coordinate 380,489,323 downwards.
TTCAAAATAGTGGTAGAAAATCAACTCAAATGTAGACTTTTGAGTTGCTGTAAACATGGCCAGAGTCCATGTTTGAGATAGCATAACTCTTTCATTTCTTTTTCAAATTCATTGATTCTTCTTTTTTTCAAAGATGAAGTTTTCTAGTATGTGAACACCAAATTTTAGCTGAAAAAGATGTCGTTTGGTCCTCTGTTTCTGGCCTGTATGTTGAACCCAAGATGGTTTTCAGGTCTGGGTACATGTTTTATTGAACTATTGCAAACATGGCCCGAGTCCATGTTTGAGATAGTGTAACTTTTTAATTTGCAGTCGGAATTCATTGTTTCTTTTTTTTAAAAGTTGAATTTTTCTCCTATATGAATATCAATTTTTAGCTTAATCCAAGGTAATTTGGTCCTCTGTTTCATGCCTGGAGGTTGAACCCAGGATGGTTTTCAGGCATATACATTTGTTTTTTTTAAACTGTTACAAATATGGCTTGAGTCCATGTTTCAGACAATGTAACTTTTTTATTTCCAATCAGAATTCATTGATTCTTTTTTTGTTTGAAAAACGAAGATTTCTACTATACGAATACCAATTCTCAGCTCAATATGAGGTCATTTGGTCCTCTGTTTCAAGCCTGTAATTTAGACCCAAGATGATTTTCAGGTTTGGGCATGTTTTTGTTTTTGAACTGTTGCAAACATGGTCGGAGTCCATGTTTGAGACAATGTAATTTTTTCATTTACAATCAGAATTCATCGATTCTTTTTTTGTTTGAAAGCTGAAGTTTTCTACTTTGTGCACACCGATGTTTAGTTCAATCAAAGGTAGTTTAGCCACCTATTTCATGTTCGAAAATTGAACCCAGAGTAGATTTCAAACCTAGGTATTATTTTGCCTATGCATTTTTATGTTCTTTTTCCATCCGACTTTTGACTTTCACTTCATGTTTTTGTGATATTTATGAACTGTTTTGAGGGCTATGATGCCTATCAATAGGCTAGCCAAGTTTTGATGAATTTGAATTGAATTTGAATGACGGTTTCGAGTGATTTCTTTGATTTCGAGCATAGATTTTTCCAAACAATTTTGAAATAATTTTTAAAATAAATTGGCATTTTAAAAAATTATTATGTAGTATTTTAAAATTATTTTAAGCTATAAAACTTATTTATTCTATATAATAAGGGAATTTTCAAATATTGTCTTCAAAATTGATTTCGGAAAATGGTTTTAAAAGCTTGTTTTATCAAATAAATTATTTTATCTATAAAATACATGTTTTTTCACTATTTGAGTGAATGAGAAGGAGAATTAAACGGTTTGGTAAAACACGTGGTATGGGACAAGTGCGTTTATCTTATCGGTTAATTCCTGACTTGTCTGTTTGATCATTTTGACCTTCGGGTCGAGTTTACCGATGAGACGGGGTAAACTTTTTACCGCTTTGAGTGTGAAATTTATCGGTAGTTAGTATACCATTTAGTGCGAACGTGTGGTATGGGACGTACGTTAACACTATTCGGATTCCTATTCGAGAGTTTGTGACACATTTGCCATTGCGGCGTGCCAGTACTGGACCTTCGGGTCATTGCCATTGCGGCGTTTGCCATTGCAGCGTATTTGTCTTCGAGACGTTTTCCATTGCGGCATATTTTCCATTGCAACGTATTTTCCATTGTGACATTTTGCCTTCGGGCAAGGTACCTATTTGAGATAACAGTACTTGGCAAGGCTTCAGCCGCATGCACGTACAAACAGTTTTGAGATGGTTTCTTTGACTATTTTCCCTAGTGTATCGCCCATTTCTGGAATTGGTCCTTCGAACCATTCGATATATATTTGTGGTGATTACCTTTTGGGAATTTGAACTCTTGGAGTTCTATTTTCGAGAATTGAATTTCCTACACTGGCGTTATTTGAGATTTGCCTTTTGGTGACATTATATGAGATTTTCCTTTTGGCATTTATTTAAGATTTTATTCTCCTCTTTGGAGATATATTTTCCTTATGGCGTGTTTGAGATGGGATATCTTTATGCATGTTTTGAGTTTTCCAAGATGGAGGGTTTAGGTTTTCCCCAAAATCATATTTGATGTTTTATGAATACTGATGATATGAGTCTCACTACTTTTAGGTTTTTATGGGTATTTTATCTCCTTTAAGATTATACGTTTGTGTAGTGATACCATATTATTACTTAATGTAATCATACACTTTAGATTGTACCTTTCCATTCGGGAATATTATCACAATATCCTTATGCTCATATTATCGCTTATCCTTGTAAACTAATTTGTTTAGCTAGACTGACCCATGTATTTTACACTCGGATTAGACCGAGATGTTTTAGGTTAGGTATACTTTGGACTTAGCTTATTTTGCTTCTGCATGGACTTTTATGCTAGCTCTTTTTGTTGTGGCTTTTATGTAGTTCTTTTTGTTGCTACTCTGATTTGTATATTCTTTTGAATCGTGTTTGTATTGTGGTCGTCATACCACATATATGATGTATCATTTTGTATACTCTGTGATGTATCTGTATATGTGTGTATATATGGGATTATCTGCTGTTTTGTGATGTGTTTTGCATTTGAGTTGTTGAATTTTATTCTAATAGATTCTATAGCCACCTATGGCTTTGTATTAAGTATTTATTGGATATGTTGATGCACAAAAAAATATGGCATTGTCGACATATTCAATAAATATTTAAGACAGGGCTATAGATGGTCGCTCCTATCCAGCCCTATTCTCTACATTAGCAGATAGTATTGCCCAGTAATACTGTTTGTTAATGTGGGTTTCATGGTGGGGCGTCACACATCTCATCCTATAACATCACTGAAGCGAATGGGAAGCCGCCACATGTCAGAAACAACGCTTGAATACGTAAAAAAATTACTGGAAACGAACCAGCTAAAAAAACATCGCTCTAGATTTTGGATGACAACGGGACTTGATCACTGGTCACTAAGGAAGTCAACATGCATCTTTACCACTGTACCAAATGTGCTTTTAATTTCTTTTTAATTATAAATCCCATAAAATATCGGGGTGTTACAAGCATCGAGAGAGGAATCAGAGTGGAGATTTAGATTCGGGAAGGGGTTTAGCACCTGCGGTGGAGTTTGGTGGTGTCCGAAATAGAATGCATCTTGATGGGCGGTGAAGGCTGTAGAGGGGTGCTCCAAGTTAGATTCTTGAGGAGGGGTGCAGGTTGGAGTTTGTGGGGTTTGGGGAGAAGCATTTTCATAGTGGAGCTCGTCGGTGAAATCGGCTTGCAAATCTGCGGAGTATCAAGTGAGATAGAACGAGAGAGGAGGTTTGAAACAGGTGAGTTTCTTTGTGTATGTGATACTTTTTGTGTGTAGGGAGGAAATAAGAATGGAGGACAAGAATTAGTGGGTGATTAAGGTGATTAAGTAAAGTAATTAGTGATGTAATTTGATTATTTAAATCCAAAAAAATATAATTTGAATAACTTTTGCATACGAGGTCGGATTCGAACGCCATATTTTGCGTTGGACTCATGTCGTCGAGATCTTTACAAAGGAGCGAGTTTGGTTAGATTTGGAGCAAGAAATTTTTTTGCCTACAATATAATGCCCATTCTGTTTTAGTCCAAACCGAAATGCTTCGGTGAAAATAGGAATCAGAGTGAGTTAACTCACATTCAAATTTATAATATCATATTTGTGATGCTATAGACTATTATTGAATGCTTGGATGTTAGTTAAATTATTTGAATGATTATTTGGTTGAATTTCCATTTAGAAAATGGATGACATAATAACTTGATTGTTATGAACCCATATGACAATATATATTATCCATAACCATTGTTTTGTAGAGAACATTTATAGAGATACCCTAAGCGGTTTCTTGCCAGTAATTGTTTATTTACCTTATGTTGTTTATATCGATGTTTAGTTAAAATTAGCCATGATATTCTATTTAATTGTTTAAGTGTCATTATAGCGATTTTCGCTATACTGTCATTTATTACATATCACCCCATTAACCTTTATGTGTGTTTTGAACTTGAGATTGTGTTTTCACAAAAATAGTTGTTTAAAATTCATTAATCAATTTGATTAATGATATTTTAAATTAATTAATCGTTTTAACTAATGATATTTAAAATTAATTAAAATTTATGATTAATGAGATTTAAATTTAATTAGATCCATTTTGATTAATCATTTTTACTAATGATTTTGAAATTAATTAACCATTTTAATTAAAGATGTTTAAAATTGGTTTATCTTTAGATTTAGTTAATCATATCTTGTTAATGATTTTTATACTTAGTTAATCCTTTTAATTAATGATATTTGAAATTAATAATCATTTTAATTAAATAATGTTTAAAAGTAAGTAATCGTTTTAAATAATGATATCGAAAATTCAGTAAATCATCTTAATTAATGACGTTTGACTTTAAATAAATCATTTTAATTAATGATATTTGAAATATAATTAATCATTTTAACTAATGATTATTTGAATTTGATTAATTGTTTTAATTAACAATGTTTAAATTTTATAAATCAGTTTTCTTAATGATATTTGAGATTAATTATTCATTTGAGTAATGATTATTCTAATTTATTAAATCATTTAATAAATGACATTTTAAGTTAATTAATTAATTTAATAAATGAGCTTAAAAGTAAATTAACCGATTTGATAAAAGTATTTTGAAGTGAAATAATTGATTTAGTGTTTTTAAGTTAATCAACTGATTCAATAAAGGTTTTAAAGTTAATTTACTAATTTAATGAAAATGTTTTTAAGATATTAACTATTTTATTAAAGATAATTGATTTTTTTATTAAAATAAATTGTAAATTTGACTGAACTTCTGGGGAAAATTAATGTGGTTTTAAAAGGTATAAAAGAGTATTATAAATCATCCTTCGAATTGATTAACATTGTTTTAAATTTTCAAAGATATTTGTATTGTTTTATTATCTTTTGGAATAATAAATATTTTTTTAAATTTATAAATAAAGGTTTATAAATGAAAATTCTTTTTGTAGAATTGGTTAAAAATAAAGCTAAGGGTAAATTATTTTGGATTTATAGTAAACAATGTTTAATGACCTTTGTTTAGATCATTGTTTTAATACACGTAGTATTATAAATTTGCCTTTTAAAAGATCAATTTAAAGAATATTTTTAAGGTGTTTTTACTAATATTGAAACGTACTAATCAAGCACAAGAATGAATCAAATGTTTTAAGCATTTGATTCATTTCATTTGTGGTAGATGCATGCGATTTAATTCTCTTATACAAATCATGTACTTATTCCTGATAGTTGATTTCTCAACTATCGATTTCGATTTTGCTATCTTTTTTTCATTCTAAGATGATGGTTTGCTCCATTGAGCTTTATTAACCTTTGTCGAAAATGGCTAAAACCAAAGTATGGATAAGGGGGGTGCACCCTCCAAGTTATTGTTGTGCTTCGTCATTCTATGATGATTTATCGCTCGTTTTGAGCATTGGTATCCAACACTGAAAAAACTAAAACAAAGCATGAGAGGGAGCCAAGCCATGTGGGTCATACCCATTAGGGTATGTTCCATCTATCTAGAGAGGTGTCGGCATGCATTGATGTGAAATATTCGAATGCTCATGTAAAACGGGGTCCGGCATGGAAGTTCCCGAGAGTGACGCATGTGTTCTTAAGTATATTTTATCTAGAGGTATACTTACGTTACAAGGGGGAGCGCCCTCTTAGTTATGTTGGATAAATTCTTTCTCTATGTTTGATTCAAACCTTGGAGTTGATCCTTTCTTAATTGCATCGAGAAGTGCATTGTGCTCTTCTTTATGTTCAATTATTCTTGTCCATTCTTTAAGTCTGGATTGTGTACGTTCTTCAAGTATGGGATTGGTACTTACTTGGTTCCGTTCTTTATATTGTGATTTGTTTCCTATTGTTTATTTCCACCCTTCTATGGCAGTTTTTCTTGTGAGGTGAAAACCCGTTCTGCATTTAAAGGCGTGGTCTCACAGAATTTTCATATGTTCATCTTGTTACTTTAGTTTTCTAATGCCGGTATTCCAAACTGATCCAGATGTTATTTTATTATAATGCTTGGGTCAGACCGAGTATTTTTTCTAGGTTGGCTTTGGTGCAATGGAGTTTTTGGAGAGGAGCTGGAGGTTCACCTATTGTAGTATTTTATTTTCCGCTGTATGATATATGTACCTATTAGTAAACTGTAAAGTTAGAATTCTATAACTGTCCAATTGGTAAGGTTTATCTTTAAATTTGATATACTCTATATATTGGAAGTAGCAGTTTATGTTGTCTTTGTTATATTATTTGTTGTCATTTCTGCTATGAGATTTTGTTTTCCAGTTCTCTTTTATTTTATTTTTATTTTTAACAATCTACATTTCCGACGATTGGATGTTCTAACATTAGAATACAGAGGATGTATTCGATATCGACTTTCGACGGTCGAAAAGGCAGGTCGTTACAAATATTCTTGACAAACATTTGTCCATAAATTTATTTAAGTTATCTCAAACCACAAAATGTATGACTCCCTATTGAGAGTACAAAAGCTTTATACAACAAATGGTATCATCAATGACCATTATTTTTAACTTGTTAAGCAGTACATTACTGTGCAAAATTGTTAGTTTTCAAATGTAAGCAACATATATTCAACATATTTTTATCCTATATTTAACATGGATATATATATATATATATATATAAACAAACACACACATACATACACATAAAGCTTTGTTTATAATAGTATTTCGAACCTAACATAGAGAAACAATGCTAAATTGAAACATTGTTAAAAAATTGGTTCAAAAAAATAGCACTAAAAATTTTAAAAATGCCCAATTTTTGACAATATCTAATGCTAAGTGTGTTGAAAAATATTAAAGTAGCTTTGATAATAAAGGTATACAAAGAAACCCAAACAATAAAATTAATAGGTAGCAACTCGATCACTGCAAAAATATGATTAATATCTTTAATCCTATAGTGAATATAAAAGTGAAAAATTATTAATGAATTAATTTGAATACTGTCATATTAATAAATTGTGAGATCGAGTGAAGATTTCTTGAAAAGAATTATTATTTTGATTTGGACTGAAGTAGATATTTTAATCGTAATGTTCTTATAAAACTAATAAAGGAGTGAAAAAAATTGTGAAAATGAAATGGTATGGAGAAGAAATTGAAAATGGGAAGTAAAAAAGGAAATTAAAATAAAAAGGGAATCAAAAACTTATGGAGAAGATAAAGAAACTATGCTTAGATCATGAAGGAGTAATGAATGTAAATAGTATGGTAAATAGAAATAAGAAATGTGTAAGAGAAAATTTGTATTATAAAGTTAATAGCCCATAAAATAATGATTTAATCCTCAAAATTGAGAGGAATGTATCGATCATCAAAGATTAAACTTCTAACAAAATAAAGATATACAAAAAATATATTAGAGTTGAACGAAAGGATTTTAAATAGGGAATAAGAGAGCTTTTGGCATGTTATAAATAAATACTTTTTTTAACTTATAAATTGTAACGACTCGGAATTTCACTACTATGATTAGTGAATATGTATTTAATTTTAAAAGTCAATATGTAGGTTTTATAATGAAAATAAACTCATTTAATAAATTAATAATGATGATAAAAGCATTTTCAAAATCTGTTTAACAAATTAAATAGTTCGTAGAAAAATTGAAAATGTAACCGAAGAACGTTTTTTGAAATTTCAACCTTTCGACACCGGAAATTTATCTAGAACGTTGCTCGTCTTTGTGCGCCATATACACACATATATAAGAGTTCATTAACTAAATAATAATACACTTAGAAATAAATTATTTTATGTTAATTTAGATTTGGATTAGTAAGTGATGTAACAAGACATAGTTTTAAAAATAATGAACATATATATATATATATAAGTATTGTCACATCTTAGGTTATACACACACACACACATATATATATATATATATTAAGTGTTGCTACATCTTAGATTGTAATCATTAACCATCATTATCTCTTGTCGCGTCTTAGCTTTAATTAATAATTTAACTTATATATATATAAAGAAAGTGATGTGACTAAACATAATAATTATATATATAAAAGATTGATGTGATTAAACATAACTATAAATATAAATATTATAAAATATTTATGATGTGACTAGATATAATTATGACAAGTTATATTATTTAATTCATTTTTCCTATATACATACTCATCTATACTTTTTCTTTTCTCCTTACTTCCATTTCCTCATTCTTCTTCTTTCTTATTAAAGTTTTTCATAGCTTCTTCTTTTAGCCTTTAGAGAAGAAAAAGAAAAGAAAACGAAATCCTTAGAAAACTTGTTCAAAATCCACTCAAAACGCTCGTCTTTAAGACACATTTTCGGACCTACGTTTTGAATGCCGAAAATATCACCTATTTTTTTGACCATAACTTTCTCAAAAATAATCCAAATCGAGTGATTCATTTTTGAAATGATAGAGAAAATAATATCCTAAAACTTTTCTATTTATTACTTTTTGAAATTCCGAGATTAAATGGTGAAAAGCTGATAGCAAGACGATTTATTTTGGGTTACTTTTTGGAGTTGAGAAGCTTTTTAGGTTCTAAAACATTTCAAGATTAGGAAAGCTTTATGGTGAGTAAATTATAATCTTTTTGGGAAGATTTTATCTATGTATATGTTTTTCATTATGGCTAAATGGATGATGTTTGTTGCATGGATTATGACTTGGTTTTGATAGACATATATGTGCTAATATGTAGTTAGCATTAGATATGAAAACAATGGTTTAAGTGCTATGTTTGGATACAAAGTTGCGAACTTGATATGTTATGAAAATGATATGCTTGTGTATGTGAGATCTTGGGTATTATCAAATGGTTATGGAAAGATTAGCAGTTTGGAATGTTGAAAGGACTGGAGATCCATTTGGAAATCCAATCGTTTACTAGTTTTGAGTTAGTAAATGTTTTTGTTTAAATTCTAACTCGAGTTAAGGTTTTATAAACCCTTACTTTTTATGTATTAAAAGATTATCCAAAGTGGATGGTTAAAGTTTTAGATGGTAACTTAGAGAAGCAAATTTTAAGTTATTGCATCCATAGCAATAGTCGCTATGGATGCAGTTCGAAAAAGTTTGATTTCTAACTTTAAAGTTTTATTCTAAAAATGACTTCAAACGTAATTAACAACAATAAGTTAATTAAAACATGATTAAGATGTTTATAAATAAATTAATTAATTAATGGAGGATAATTATTCATTAATTAATTAGTAATTAGGTTAAATAATTAGTGACTGATTAGTGATAATTAAGTAAGCTATTAAGAAGTTTTAATTAATGGTTAATTAAGTTAAAAAGGGTAATTATTTTTATTTAATTAAGTTTAATTATTTTAATTATTATTTAATTAAAATTGAGTTATATAATTAATTATTATTTAATTAAAAATTAATTATTTACTTAATTATTACTTAATTAGGGATTAATTTTAAGTAAATGTTTATTTATTTAAAGTTTATTTATTAATTTACTTTTAATCAATTAAGACTTAATTTTAAATTGATTTTGATTATTTAAGATTTAATTAAGCTTTAATTTATGTTAAATTATGATTTAATTACCAAAAGTTATTTTAAACTTTATTAGTTATGTTTTAAGTTAGGTTCTTTTCTAAGTGGTTTGATTTTAACAAAAGGATCTCGTGTCCATGATATTAAATAGACAAACAAATGTGAGTATGTTAGAATGTGATTGTTTGTGTTGTATGGACATTCATTAGTAGAATAAAACACCATTCTGTTATAGGGTAATTGTTTAGATTGTTTGGACATGTGTTTAGCAAAATAAATCCTCGTTCTGCTACTAATTGATTAAATTGTTTTAGACATCTACTTAGCTAGACAAACCATCATCCTGCTATTATGTTGTTTAGACATGTATATGCTAGTTGAGTTGTATTGACATGTTATTCACTAAGTTGATAATTGGTTGGATTTACATATATAGTGGCCTATGTAAATAATTGATAAGTGCCTTGAAATTAAATTGAAATAAAATGGTAACTTAAATCAGTACCATTGGGACTGCTAAGACTCATTTGGAATTTATAAAGTACGGTTTTGAATTTACTTAAGTTCTTTAATCAATTTGAGACTTAGGATTTATAAATGGTTTTCCAAGTTATATAATTCTTATAAAGGTATCTATAAATAATAACTTATGTATAGAAAGAGGTTTTACTATCATAAAGGGTTATTAAGGTGTTTTACAAATGATTTTTTGTAAATGATATTTATAAAGGAGTATGATGGTTTATATAAGGAGTTTTAAAAATAGGAAAAAGGTTTATAAATTATTTCAGAGATTTGGAAAGATGGTTATAAATTAACTTAAAGGTTTATAAAAGTAGGTTATAACTTTATTTTGAAAGTTATAAGTTAACTGAAATATGAAATGAGCTTTTAAAAGGGAATTTTTGATAAAAGCTAAGCGAAATGTTTTATTTGGAAGAAATGTTTGGTTATTTAATATGGGATTTGAAAAGATGAAAACTTTGAAAAGTTTACAAATATACTTATACTAATAAGATAAGCATATGATTTTGTTTCAAGGCATGAAAAGTAAAATGTTTTGGTAATATACTTATAACATTAAGATAAGTATTTAAATGTTACCTAAGTATAAAAGGAAATGTAAGGGGTTTGGGAATAGTGTTCTGAAAAGATCTAGTGATCAGGTTTGATAAAGTGGTTTTTTTAGTTAAAGAGAATTGATAAAGGCTTAAAGGATCCCATATGGAAATTAAACCATGATCGGATGTTTGTTTATTTGATAGTTAAATAACCAACTATCAAATCTGGACAAAATGTAACACTGAAATATCTAGGAGAAATAAGAGAATTATATGGTATAGTTACCGTTGAAGGTGCTATACTGTATGTATAAATTCGTTTCGTTCTTCTAGGACGAATGATAAGGAAATCTGTCCACAAATGGTTAGGAGGTGAACTATAACGAACCAGATTTTCGACCCTAAAAAATTGACACTAATACGTCCACTGTATCACATGCCGAACATTCAAGTGCTGGTAATACTGATTTGTTAGGGTGAAAGAAGAAGGTAGAAGATAGAAGAAAACTAAACATAGAATCTCACAACGCGGTGAATAATATATAATACAACAATGATCATTACAGAAAAGAAATATCTTTATTCATATATACAACATTAGAGAACACAAAACTTATCCTAAATTTGGAAGGTAACAGAAACCTGGCCTTACATTAACAAACACACAAACTCCATAATACAGTGGAAGAAAAATATACGTGAATACATCTTGACCATTCAGCTCCTCTCCAACTCCAAAGTATCCAGCTAAACTTGGAAGACATGCTCGGTCTTACCCGCGCATTACATGTTATAACGTCCGGGTCAGTCTGGTAAACCAGCATGAGTAATACTCGATAACAAGTAACAACCAAACTGATTTCTATAGTTGAAAACTTTGCAAGCAAAAGGTATCTCGTAAGACCACACAACACATATAAATGGACGGGTTTTTACCCTTCCATAACCAAAACATTTTACATCAAAATCCAATGATATTATTATAGTGTCTAGGTTTGAAGTAAATAGATAAAATAGCTGAAATGCTTACATCTCACATTCCAAAATACTAGGCTCTATAATCGAAAAGGTAAGGCACGTATTGGCGAATGGATTCCAACTAATAACTGGGCTACTGAGGTACTGCCCACCACAATACACCTCTAGAAAAATGTACCAAGCTTGTACTTAACGACCTCTGCCAACACAGGACCAGCCTACCCCTTGCTAGATAGTATCGAATATATCATCACCACGGTTGCTTTTCAACCTTTAACCGAGTGCTCCTACGAACATGAATTCATTGACGATCATGTATATATCTAGAAGGGTGATGATATACCATAATGGGTGCGACCCACATAGCCTTGTTGCATATCACCTGTTTTAGTCATTCTTGGTTGATGAGGCTTGAGGCTACGTTTTACCTTTATGAATAGCAATCCATCTTGGAAAGCTAACATTATCCTCCAGGCGTCAATGCAATGCCAGCATTCATTCATTCGAGTTCATTTGGGTCTGAACTGAACCGAAGGCACTAACTCTACTGCACCCATTTTGGAATCACCCTCGGGATTAGTAGCAGTATCACTTGCACTCTAAAGAACACCGTCTTTAATTATTATCCAGATATCTTCCCTCGAGCATACATGTTGGTTCGAAGTGGTTTTTGAATATATAAATCTTATCTCGGTATCTATATACCAACAACTGATAATTTCCGGTTAACTCCTTCTCGATTCTTTTGGAAGTAAGTTTTTGAGTCCTCAAGGAGGAGCTCGAATTTACATTCATTCTTCCTAAGTCCAATTGGATCAAACTTGAAAGTCGGTTATTTAACTATCAAATAAACAAACAACAACCAATTCCATTTGAACTTTTATTTATCTATAGCAACCACTAAGCCTCAAAACATTTTTTTGTTTAATAAATCTTTTTCAAAAACAGTCTTATACCTAGCTTTCTGATATATTCACAAAACATTTATAAGAATTCCCATTACCAATTCTCTAAAAAGGATTTAACTAAATTATTTAAATTGGAGAAAAGGATAACTCTAAGCATTATTCCTTTGGCGTAAAGTGTGGAACGGATGTTCCATACCACAAATTTATAAAATGTCAACCTTGAGAAACCTAAATCTCGAATTACTGTTGTAATTATCTTCAATTAATCCTTTTATAAATTTATTTTTCCATGAAATCCTTTTTGCTTTAGACCAAATCCGGTTACAGAACATTTATCAACCTCCTTACTCATTTATGAGACTCTTTATAAATATTCACACCTGGTTATATAACTTCTTTATAAATCTTCAAACCTCATATAAAACTTTCCTTTATAGACATCCAAACTCATTTATAAAATCTTTTCATAAACATTCAAAATTATTTATAAAACTACTTTTATGAATACCCCAAAATTATTCATAAACTTCTTTATATAATATTCAAAACAATTGCCAAATCATTCTTTAAATATATGTTCAAAGTAGAATAGGCTTGAAGATCATTTCAAAAAGTAATGAAATATTTACTTTACAAAACCAAACAGAGGCTCAATGACTACAATGGTCTTTAAATTTGGGTTTACTTATCCAAGTTATATCATGGGTATTGCCAAACGTCATATATGTAAGGGATTCATACATAACATACAATCAATCATAAGTAGATGTCCAAGATAGAAATATAGATACATCCATTATTGGTGAAAAATGTACATATAGAAGTATACTTTATATGCTTAAGTTACCATGAACCGCTTATTGAATAACTTCCTTGTGTTTATCACACTACCGATATTCAACATTTATGCTAAATACAAGTCACTTACTTCTCATAAAATTTGTCAACGTTTTATAATAACTACTTTAATTCTTTTGGCTACTTAATGATCCAGACTAGAGATTCTTTGATTTAAAATCAATTAATCTCAAAAAGGAAATTTGTTTAAAATACAACCGATTGGGTTTAAAACAACCTTTGAAAAGATTAAAGTATATATAGTTGGCTTAACACTAATTATATATTAATTAATCAAAATTAAATCAAGATTGAATCATAATTACACTTTAATTAACTTAATGAACTTCGTTAAGTCCTAATTAACTTCTAAATGCATCTTAGCTAAGGTTTAAACAATTCATTATTAGTTAAACCCTAGTTAATTAAAAACTAATTCAATAATCACTTAATTAAATAAAAATAATTAACCTATTTAAGTCAAATAAATAATAATTAACCATTTAATTACTTCTTATCTTCATTAATCACTAATTAAAAACTTTATTAATCACTAATTAATCGTTAACCTTCCTTAATTGTTCCTTAACCATAATCACTTACTTAGTTACTAATTAACTGATAATTTCATTTAATTATTTTATTAAGTAAATAAATTATTAAATAATCTAAACTTAATCTCTTTTCTTGTTACTAATTAAGTTTGGAAAACTTCTGCAAAAAATTCCGAAATGAATCACTTAATGATGGAAATCAGGAATTTTTATCAAATTGCATCTATAACAACTATCGTTACGAGAGCAGTTTGCTCTATCTTATTTTAAGTGAAATACTTCACTTAATTTCTTGCTCCTGCATGTTTTGAAATAATATTTAGAAAGCTTTTGAAACCCTAAAGCAAGGTAAAATTAAAACCATTTCCAAACTTTGAAACTAGAAATCATAGTTTTGATTTCAAATCGGATCTTACGTCCATCACAACACACAAACTTGTTAACTTTGTTTCAACTCAACAAACATGATTCTTAAATCACAACCATACATCCATACTACCATACTTTTAACATCATAATGAAAAACACATACAAACATAAGGTTATATGCTTACTAACTCGACAACATCACCTTCAAATCTTAAACTCAATACCAAATATAACATCCATCTATCACCATCTACCAACATAATAACCATTCAATTTTATCATCATATTATCACCATAATAACACATCATAATAAAGTCAAAAAAATTTCCAAAACAAGGTAGTTTTACTCACCAAAAATCTAGGAAACCTTAAATGCCTTAGATGCACCAAAAATCACACCAAAACTATATCATCTTCCACTTTATTTTTGGACAAATCACTCTTGGATTTTGAAAAAGTGATCAATAGAAAAGTTTAGAACATTCTTTTCTCTACATTTCTAAAAAAAATCACTCAAATCAGATCTTGTTTGAGGTAGATATGGTCAAAAGAAAGAGAGCTATTTTCGAACCTGAATTTCTGAGTTTGAAAACACGCTACAAAGAAATGATAGATTGACAAACCTAGTCTTGAAATTAGAAAAGGTGGTAAAAGTGAAAGTTGTAGCTACTGAAATTTTATACAATTTCAAAAAAGGAAAATCTTGATTTGGTGTAAAATAGATGTAGTTATGGCCGAATAAAGAGGAGAAAAATTGGAGAAGAAAGGTTTTAAAAACAAGTTTGCATCTTTAAAACAATTTAAATCTTTTGATTTAAAAAAAAACTTAAACTAACATAAGAATCCATGAAACATGAAGAATGCTTTAAGAAAATGGAAATGGAGAGGTAAATGAAAATATGGTGATAGGGATGTGTATTTATAGAAAAAAGTAAATAGGAAAATTACGAAACTAACTTTAGATTAAAATATCCTAACACGTCATTATTTTGACAAGTCACATCACCATCCTCCTACCCTTAATATGTCACATCCCCCCTCTCTAGTACATCCTCTAAGTTTGTGACTATAAAGACAGGATATGACAAGCGATAATGATGTATACTTTGTATATATATGTGTATGTATATATATGTTATTATTTTTAAAACCATGTCTTGTCACGTCACTTCCTAAACATAATTAACATAAGATAATATATTATTAAGTGTATTATTATATGACTAATTATCTACTATATATGTGAATATATAGTGCATAAAGACGAAAACGTTCCCGACAACTTTTCGGTGTCAAAAGGTCAAATTCTGGAGAACGTTCTTCGGTCATATTCTCTATTTTTCTATGAACATGTATTTTGGTAAATAAATTTTTAAAATGATTTTATCATCACTACTAAATAATTATAATAGGTTTATTTGTTAATAAAAACCAATTTATTTATTATTTAAACTTAACTTGAATTCTCGAAGAAATATATAAAGCCGATGATATCAACGATCGATGTCATAAATACATTTTATTTTCCAAAAATAAAGTAAATTATTTTATATCATAATCTTGTTTGAATATATATATATATATATATATTAGTGTATGAATCCAGAGCTGTACATAGTCCTTATTTTTTAAAAGCAGTTTTATTGATAAAACGATTTCCGGCTGTTTTATCGATATTTTACCTATGTCTATATTTATAAATTATCAATATTTTACCTCGGTAATTTGTTCGCAAATATTTTTCCCAAAAAAAATAACTATTATTATTTAACACTTAGAACATGATTATTTCTTACTTTTAAACCCATATCTAAATATTTTAAAAGTAAATGTAATTTATCCAAGTGATAAATTTGCAGGTCGTTACATTCTTCCCTCCTAAAAAGAAATTCGTCCTCGAAATTATACCACAACCCTATTCTAGAAATACTTAAAATTATTCATCAATCTATATGATGTACATACATCATTCCTATGTTAAACTATGGTTTGATCACTCACTTGAACACATAACTTTCCTTTTGAACTAGTATCGCTAACTTGACTTCCTAGTGCGGACTTTGATCGGGCTTCTTAATTAGAAACCTCCATTCTCCTTGAATAGCCATAAATGGTGATAGACAACCTTCGGTTCCACATAAGAACCCATATCAACGCTCGCCATAAGAAATTAGGTGATAAATCCCTATCTGGAATGGTGTGAAACACCTCGAGTCATGTACTCGAATCTTGGATCGAGAACTATGTGAAAAGGAGAAATGATCTTTGTACAACCCACGTACTAATCCCATTGATTCCTACTTCCCAAGATTATAATTACCCTTCTTAAAGAATCACCATTTTACTTAAGAATATTACTTATGTTTATCACCATTCTATAACTCAAATTCATTTTAGTATGATACTCTTCTATATCTAAAAGAGCATGTACAATTTCAAATCTTAAATTGGCTTTACTTAACCTAGTATGTTCAACAAATTTAAAACTTTATTTTTTAACCTGCCCTTAATCAAGACATCGTTTTATTTTGAAATTTCTATTCTTCTAAGGGATTTGAGAACGCAATATCTGGGTTTTATTTCAAAAAACCTTTCAAAATGATATTTTTATATTTAACCCTTTTAAAAACATAATATATAGCCCAATTAACTCTAAAATGATATCAAGGAACCGGGCGCTACCAAATAGTATTATATATCCCTTTTACTAAGTAGGGAGATACTTAAGAGAAGTGTTTACCATCCGAACACATCTCTTACCCATTTTTAGTCATTTCCAAGACACTCAAACTAGTTAATCATAAACACATTTCTTTCTTCACAAATTCCCTTTTGAAACAATACTATTTATAAATAAATAGTTCTTTAATAAAATCATCCGTTAGCTTTGGATTCATTCGGATTCGAACTAGTTTCGATTGTAAATGACAAAGAGGATAATTTACTAAGTGCACTATCATATTTTCCTAAGCAAACATTTGATTGTCACTCAGAAGATTATTCCGATTATCACAAAACATATCAAAACTCCTTCCCGAACAGTCGAAAGAAAACTTTACTTTCAAATCCATTTTAAAATATTTATATCTTAAAATCACTTTTAAGTACAATTACTACAACTTTTCTAGAATCATTTAAATCTTTATCCAAGCCACGGGATTTAATATTCTCACAATCCTTTTCAGTTTTTTAAGGTCATCTAAACATTTTCTTTTAACTAAACACATTCTATTCTAAATCTAATTTTAACCCTACATCTCATTGATAACTATATAGACTTTCAAAAATCAATCTCTTATATATATAAAATATATCCTAGGTAAAATTATTTCATTTACCATGTTTAAAATAATATTATGTCAATTGGACTTGTTCAAGTCTTTAGGAAATCTCTATCGATAACGTTGGCCAAACGCATCTATCAGAATTCTTAAGCCACACAACAGATCAAACTACCCAATATAAAACATTTTTACTCACTAACAAATACGCACTCAAATTTTCAATGCACTTATGCTCATTCCAGGTCCTCAGTTACCCTCTCTCAAATGACCAAAAGGGCCAAGGTTCTCTCTTAACCTTCAGCTCTGATGCCAAATGTAACGAATCGAATTTTCGACCCTCAAAAATCGACATTAATACGTCCAACGCATCACTGTCGAAAATTAAAGTGTCGGAAATACCGATTTGTTAGAGTGAAAGAAGAAGGTAGAAGATAGAAGAAAACTAAAACAATACAGAATCCCACAACATAGCAGATAATATATAATACAACCATGATCTTTACAGAAAGGAAACATCTTTATTTATATATACAACATCAAAGTATTTAGACTAACCCTAAATTTGGACAGTTATAGAAACGTGCCCTTACATTAACAAACATTTAGACTCTATAATACAGCGGAAAAAAAAACATGAATACATCTTGACCATATAGCTCCTCTCCAACTCCAAAGTATCCAACTAGACGGGGAAAACATACTCGTTCTAACCCAAGCATTACATGGATTAACGCTTGGGTCAGTCTAGTAAACCAGCGTGAGTAAAAATCGATACCAAGTAATAACCAAACTAATTTGTACATTTGAAAACTTTTCAAACAATAGGTATCCCGTAAGACCATACCTCACATAACAACGGATTGGTTTTTACCTTACGATAACCAAAACATTTTATACCACAGTCCATTGATATTATCATAGTGTCTAGGTTTAAAGTAAATAGATAATTAGGTGAAATGCTTGTATCTCACATTCCAACAACTAGGCTCTACAATCGAAAACGTAAGGCACGTATTGGAGAATGGATTCCAACTAATAACTGGGCTACTAGGGTAGTGTCCACGACAGTACACCTCTAGAACAATGTACCGAGGACGTATCTAACGACACCTGCCAACACAGGGCCGACTTGTCCCTTGTTAGATAGTATTGAATATATCATCACCTCGATTGCTTTTCATCCTTTAACCGAGCGCTCCCATGTACATGAATTCATTGATCATTGTGTATATTGTTTGCGCCAAAATTGGTCACAAACCCAAGTATCGTGAAAGCACAAAGTTATGAATATAGATCAACAATATTCGAGCACAAGTCGCAGATCTAAGCAAACTACAAACAGCAATTCAAAAATAACGAACAAAAACCCAAGATTTATAGTGGTTCGGCTATCTCCGGCCTACGTCCACTTCGAAGGTTTGTCTTTTATTGATGTTCTTCGCTGATTACAGATGATTACAGCAGTTACAATAAAGGAATTTTAATATAACAGCAATGGTGAGATGTAGAATTGAATCCGGAAGAGTGCGGACGTCGAATAGTCAAAAGATCCTTTTTTGTAGGCCTCAGGGGGCTATTTATAGGTGTAGGAGGCTGATATCGCGCTCAAACTTCGGGAGATTTCTTCTGAAATGTGAGTGGGCCCACGCGGTCGATCCCACCAAGTTTCGACTTGATCTGTGATCCATACGAATCAATTTCGTATCGATCAAGAAATGATCCAATCGAGCTGAAACTTGGCAGGAACATTCTTTAGCTTGTACGTAAGCTCCTGTGAAAATTTCGTAGCATTTGGTCCTGTGGTTCGTGAGATATGATCGATGCAAGTTTGTGATTTCCGTATGCTGCTGAGTTCGAATCCATGGTTTCGCATTCGTCCCTTTCGCATCGATCAGAAGCACGTGCACATAGTGACATGGCGCGAGTTTCCTAGATCGATCCAATTTCTGTAGCGAATTGACTGGGTCGCATTCGCGCCTTGTTCGTTCCAAGATTGAAGCCAAATTCCTAACGATTATTTCATCTATTCCTGTTGACTTCACACTGGTAGTATTCGCACCGTTCGTTCGCAGGTTCTTGTTCGCATCGATTAATTGTGGCTCTGTTCGCATCGATTGACTATCGACTGATCAATACGAAATAGTTGTTTGCCTGGGGATCGATATGAACTGCGTAGTTTTCTAAGGAATGCGAATAATACCGATGCGTCGACATGGATTCGAACATATGGAGTGCAAACGAGATTTCTCTGGTACGATACGAACTAAATGGATACGAACAGCATGACCACGGATTGATTCGTACCTCATCGATTTGAAGACGATCGATTAGAAGTTGCTAGCTCCTGATGGATTCGAACTCGATGGCGGCTCTCTGATGGATACGAACAGTGTATCTTCTTCAACTTGTATCGATCATATCTCTATCATACGAACTCCAGTTAGCCTGAAATTTGAAATGCAGCCTCCCGTAGCTTTGATCATCATCTCTAATAGATTTCGTCCTGATCGGAGCTCGGTTAAATTTTAACGACATCGACCGCAACCTCGTTTCGAATAAATCTCCAATCCCGGTACCCATTGTTCCTTGCCAATTTGTTGATATTCCGGCCTTGACCAAAAGGTGGGATAACATTTGCCCCCCAAAACATGCCTTGTGATAAGAAGGTGTGTTTTGAATTGTTCCGAATCCGATATCCAAAGTCCATAGCCATATCATCCGAGTGCATCGTTCTTGACTGCTCCGAGTCGATATTTGATGCCAATCCAGTAACCAAAACCTTTAGTCAATTCCATACCCATATGAACTCGACAGCCGAGTCCTAATCCATCCTTATCCAATAGCCAATAACCGAATCCAGGACCTCTTCGGGTCGATATCCAAATCCGCAACCTCTCCGGGTTCTTGCCAAGCGCAATTCACACTTGACGACCGTGGTCCAGTGTCCTTGGACGTTGAGCTAACCTCTCCGGGTTCTTGCCAAGCGTAATCCACACTTGACAACCGTTGTCCAGTGTCCCTGGATGTTGTATAATGCATGGCTTAAGTCCTAAGCCGAATCCTAGTCACTCTGGATCCTTGTCGAGCATAGTCCATACTCGACGACCTGAAAATAACAATTAATAACACAGGGCCTAAGTCATAGGCCTAATCCTGGTCTCTTCGGACCCTTGTCGAGCAAAGTCCATACTCGACGACCTAAGTAAGCCGACTTGCCATGTTCGGGCAAAGTGACTCACCCCCCACTAGGTATAATCCATACCCGACAACCGTTTACCAAAAACCAAATAAAAAATCCAATCAAAATCCAATCCAAAAATCCAAATCAAATCAGAAATCCGAACCAGCATTCAAAACAGAAAACAGTCATCCAAACGAGAATCCAAGCCAGAAAGAAAACCAAACCAGGAGTTCAAACCAAACCAGGAGTTCAAACCAAACTCCAAAACCAAACCAGAAAAACAAGTGTCCAATCCAAAAACAAAAGATAGATTTCACAAACTATAGCATCGCGGTTTATCATCATTCAGAGCATGCCTGGGGGCTATCTCCGTCCCCGTACATGAGTAAATGACTTTGCCGTTTTCCAGTAGCTTGCTACTTATTTCATATTATCCTAGTCAATTGATAACCAATCGATCATCATTCCTAGGCCTCGCACCATCATGGTTTGAGGTAGATGGTGGTTGCTCCTGCTCCACCGCTGCATTCCGAGCCCCAACATACTGCCTCAATTGTCCATTCCTCACATGCTCCACAATTATGTCCTTTAAGTGCCTGCAGCTGTTAGTATCATGTCCGTCCAAATCATGGAAGAGACAGTGCCTTCCAGAGACCCTTTCACGTTCAGATGGTTCTCTCCTAGCCGACCTTCGATAGGGAAGTCGATTTCGGGTTTCTATGCATATTCGCTCCAGCGTCTCGTTTAATCCTGCGTATGTGGAAAACTTTGGATCCTTCCATCGCTTCCTAGCTTTTCCTGAATCATCATCCAGGTTCCTTTTTCCTTTATTTCTGTCTAAGCCTCCGTTGGGTGGTCCTCCACCCTCAGTCACATTTACCTCCTTTAACTTTAAGTCCATACACGTGTCATCTTGCCGAAGGAATCTTTCAGCTTCGTAAAATAATTCTCCAAGATCCAATGATGGGTCTCGTATTAGAGATACCTTGAAATCTGAATCCTCTTTGACTCCTGATACGGCTGCCATCAAAACCATCAACGGATCTGGCCGATCAACATAAGCAACCACTGCATTGAACCGAGTCAGGAAATTTCTGAGTGACTCAACCGTTCTTTGCTAGATTGGCGTCAGTGTTATCACATTCTTTGGCCTTTTGATATGAACCCGAAATTGCATCAAAAACCTGTCCACCAACTCTGTCCACGTCCGAATAGATCCCTCTTCCAGCTGCCTGAACCACATCGCAGCTATATCCATCAAGTACAGAGGAAAACATCAGGCCATAACTTCCTTCAATGCCCCAACACTTCTGTGTGTCTGGTGTATCTCATCAAGTGATCGGTTGGGTCAGCCTTGCCATTGTACACTTCCACGCTCGGTAGTTTGAACTCAGGTGGATTTCGAGCTATCCTGATTTCCCAAGTAAACGGACTCTTGTTCACTCTATCCAAATTTCTATTGGTCAGGCCTCCACGCATAATTCTCCTAATAATCTCAGCTAATCCAGCATTGTCTATCAAAGGTTGCTCCCCATGGCCTCGAGGGATTTCTGGTACATATTCCTCATGCGGTTCATTAAGGTTAGCGCTCACTCTAGCCTGTTAAGCTCCATCCAAAGGCCTTCCAGTGTCAGATCCTACGGGCCTGCCCCCAAGCCCTTGTTGATTGCCTTCTGGTTCTGCATTTTGACCTTGAGCTTGACCTCCGTTAGTTTCTATAATTCTAACTCCTTGTCTAGCATTAGCAGCCACTATAGTTGGTCCAAGATTCTGCGCACTCGCTGCTCTCATTTGTTTGAAGAAATTCTACATCACCTCCTGTTGACTCTTCAACAATCTCCCCTGCAGTGTATTTGCCATAGCTTCCATCTCGTCTCTGGTGATGTAGATCGAAGCTTGCCTTCTCCAGCTCCGGAGGATGCCTCTTGACATCCTCCTTGTTGGCTTCTCTCAGCTCTTTGTCTTCTGCTCGTTTGTCGGGTCATTGTCTCTAAATCTGAATTCTTCAAGCTTTTCAAATCTGAACTCTGAATCTAGTGTAGCGGGTGCTAGTTCCTTCTCAGTGAAAGCACCAAAGTGTTTGTGCCAAATTGGTCACAAACCCCAAGTATCGTGAAAGCACCAAGTTATGAATATAGATCAACAATATTCAAGCATAAGTCATAGATCTAAGCAAACTACAAACAGCTATTCAAAAATAACAAACAGAAACGCAAGATTTATAGTGGTTTGGCTATCTCCGGCCTACGTCCACTTCGAAGGTTTGTCTTTTATTGATGTTCTTCGCTGATTACAGATGATTGCAGCAGTTACAATGAAGGAATGTAACATAACAGCAATAGTGAGATGTAGAATCGAATCCGGCAGAGTCCAGACGTCGAATAGCAAAAAGATCTTTTTCTGTAGGCTTCAGGGGGCTATTTATAGGTGTAGGAGGCTGATATCGCGCTCAAACTTCGAGAGACTTCTTCTGGCACGTGAGTGGGCCCACCCGGTCGATCCCACCAAGTTTGGACTCGATCTGTGATCGATATGAATCAATTTCATATCGATCAAAGGGCTGAAACTTAGCAGGAACATTCTTTAGCTTGTACGTAAGCTCCTGTGAAAATTTCGTAGCATTTGGACCTGTGGTTTGTGAGATATGATCGATGCTAGTTTGCGATTTTCGTATGCTATTGAGCTCGAATCCATGGTTTCGTATCCATCCCTTTTGCGTCGATCAGAAGCACGTGCGCATAGTGACGTGGCATGAGTTTCCTGAACTGATCCAATTTCTGTGGCAAATTGACTCAGTCGCATTCGTGCCTTGTTCGTACCAAGATTGAAACCTAATTCCTATAGGTTATTTCATCTGTTCGTGTTGACTTTGCACCGTAGTATTCGCACTGTTCGTTCACAGGTTCTTGTTCACATCGGTCAATTGTGGTTTTGTTCGCATCGATCGACTATCGACCGATCGATATGAAATAGTTGTTTTCTTGGGGATCGATATGAACTGCGTAGTATTCAAAGAGATGCAAATAATACCAATGCGTCGACATGGATTCGAACATATGGAGTGCATACGAGATTTCTCTAGAATGATACAAACTAAATGGATACAAACAACATGACCACGGATCGATTCGTACCTCATCAATTCGAAAATGATCGATTCGAAGTCGCTAGCTCTTGATGGATTCGAGCTCGATGGCGGCTCTCTGATGGATACGAACAGTGTATCTTCTTCAAATTGTATCGATCATATCTCTGTCATACGAGCTTCAATTAACCTGAAATTTGAAATGCAGCCTCCCCTAGCCTTGATCATCATCTCTAATCGATTTCGTCCTGATCGGAGCTCGGTAAAATTTTAACGACATCGACCGCAACCTCGTTTCCAATAGATCTCCAATCTCAATATCCATTATTCCTTGCCAATTTGTTGATATTCCGGCCTTGACCAAATGGTGGGATAACATATATATCTAGAAGAGTGATGATATACCCTAGTAGGTGAGACCCACATAGCCTTGCTGTATATCACCTATTTTGGTCATTCTTGGTTGATAAGGCTTGAGGCAACGTTTTATCTTTTTAGATAGCAATCCATATTGGAATGCTAGCACTGCCCTCCAGGCGTCAATGCAATTCCAGCATTCATCCATAGAAGTTCGTTCTGGGTCTGAACGGAACCGAAGGTACTACCTCTACTACATCCATTTTGGAATCACCCTCTGGATTAGTAGCAGCAGGCCTTGCAATTCAAAGAGCAACATCTTCAATTATCATCAAGATGTCTTCCAGTCGAACGTACATGTTGATTCGGAGTGGTTTTCGAATATATAAATCTGATCCAAGTATCTCCATACCAACAAACGATAATTTCCAGTTGACTCATTCTTGGTTATTTTGGATGTAAGTTTTCGAGTCCTCGTCAGGGGGCCCGAATTTACATTCATACTTCCTAAGTCAAATTGGGTCAAATTTGATAGTTGGTTATTTAACTATCAAATAAATAAACAATTACCAATTCCATTTGAGTGTTTATTTATCCATAGTAACCATTAAGACTCAAAACATATCTTTGTTTAATAAATCTTTTTCAAAAACATTCATATACTTAACTTTTTGATATATTCACAAAACATTTGTTAGAATTCCCATTACCAAATCTCTAAAAAGGATTTAAATACGTTATTTAAATTGGAGAAAAGGATAACTCTAAGCACTATTCCTTCGGCGTGAAGTGTGGAACGGATGTTTCATACCATAATTTTTTAAAAGGTCAGCCTTGAGAAACCCAAACCTCGAATTCCTACTTAATTATCTTCAATTAATCCTTTTATAAATTTATTTATCCATGAAATCCTTCTTGCTTTAAACCAACCCCGTTCACAGAACATTTATCAACCTCCATACTCATTAATGAGACTCTTTATAAATATTCAAACTTAGTTATATAACTTCTTTATAAACCCTCAAACCTTGTATAAAACTTTCCTTTATAGACATCCAAACCCATTTATAAATCTTTTTATAAACTTTTAAAACTATTTCTAAAATTCCTTTTACAAATATCCTAAAATTATTCATAAACTTCTTTATATAATATTTAACACAATTGTGAAATCATTCTTCAAATATCTTGTTCAAAATAGAATAACCATGAAGATCATTTAAAAAAGAAATGAAATATTTACTTTACAAACCAAATGGAGGCTCAATGACTACAATGGATCATTAAATTTGGATTTACTTATCCAATTTATATCACGGGTATTGCCAAACATCGTATATGTAAGGGATACACACATAACATACAATCTGCCATAGGTAGATGTCCAAGGTACAAATATAGATACATCCGTTATCGATGAGAAATGTACATATAGAATTATATCTTATATGCTTAAGTTACCATGACCCTCTTTTTAAAATTAACTTCCTTGTGTTTATCACGTTACCGATATTCAACTTTTGTACCAAACACAAGTCACTTACTTCCCATAAAACGTGTCAACATTTTATAATCACTACTTTAATTCATTTGGCTACTTAACAGTCCAGACGAGAGACTCTTTGTTTAAAATCAATAATCTCAGAAAGGAAATTTATTTAAAATATAACCGATTAGGTTTAAAACAACCTTTGAAAAGATTAAAGAATATTTAGTTGGCTTATCCCTAATTATATCTTAATTAATCATAATTAAATGAAGATTAAATCATAATTAAACTTTAACTAACTTAATGGACATAGTTAAGTCCTAATTAACTTATTAATGCATCTTAGCTAAGGTTTAAACAATTTATTATTAGTTAAACCCTAGTAAACTAAAAACTAATTCAACAATCACTTAATTAATTACTTACATAACTCAATTAAATTATAATTAACCATTTAATTACTTCTTATCTTCATTAATCACTGCATAAAAACTTTATTAATCACTAGTTAATCATTAACCTTCCTTAAGTGTCACTTAACCCTAATCACTTACTTAATTACTAATTAACTGATAATTAGCTTTAATTATTTTATTAAATAAATAAATTATTAAATAATATAAACTAAATCTTTTTTATGTTACTAATTAAGTTTGGAAAACTTTTGCAAAACAAATCCAAAATGAATCACTTAAAGATGGAAATCGTGAATTTTTGTCGAATTGCATCCATAGTGACTATCGTTATGAGCGCACTTGGCTCCATCTTATTTTAAGTGAAATACTTCACTTAATTTCTTGCTCTTTCAAGTTTTGAAATAATATTTAGAAAGATTTTGAAAACTTAAACCAAGATAAAACTTAAAAAGATTTCCAAACTTTGAAATTAGAAATCATAATTTTGATTTCAAATCGGATCTCACATCCGTCGCAACACACAAAGTTATTAATTTTTTTTCAACTCAACATTCTTGATTCTTAAATCACAACCATACATCCATACTACCATACTCTTAGCATCACAATGAAACACACATACAAACATAAGGTTATATGCTTGCTAACTCGACAATATCATATTCAAATCTTAAATTCAATACCAAACAAAACATCCATCAAATCACCATCAACCAACATAATAACCATTCAGTTTTATCATCATATTATCACCACAATAACACATCATACTAAAGTCAAAAACTATTCCACAACAAGGTAATTTTACTCGCCGAAAATCTTTGAAACCACAAATACCTTAGATGCACCAAAAATCACACCAAAACTATATCATCTTCCACTTGATTTTTGGAAATATTACTCTCGAATTTTGAAAAATTGATAAAAATAAAAGTTTATAAAATTATTTTCTCTGCAATTTAAAAAAGAATCACTCAAATCATATTTGGTTTGAGGTAGATATGGTCAAAAGAAGGAGAGCTATTTTCGGACCTAAATTTCTGAGTTTGAAAGCACATTGCAAAGAAATGAAATTTTGAAAAACTTAAGCTTGAAATTAGAAAAGTGGTAAAAAAGGAAGTTGTAGCTACAAAAATTTTATACAATTTGAAAAAATAAAGTCTTGATTTGGTTTAAAATAGAGGAAGTTATGGTAGAATAAATTGGAGAAAAAATGGAGAAGAAAGAGTTTAAAAACAAGTTTGTATCTTTAAAACAATTTAAATCTTTTGATTTAACAAAAAATTAAACTAACATAAGAAGCATGAAACATGGAGAAAGCTTCTGGAAAACCGAAATAGAGAAGCAAATAAAATATGGTGAAGGGGATGTGTATTTATAAACAAAAGAAAGTAGAAAAATTACCAAACTGACCTTAGATTAAAATATCCTAACATGTGATTATTTTGACAAGTCACATCACCACGTTCCTCCTCCTAATATGTGACATCCCACCCACTCTAGTCACATCCTCTAGGTCGTGATGATGAGGTTAAGATATGACAAGAGATAATGATATATACTTTGTATATATATATATAAGTGTATATGTATATATATGTTATTATTTTGAAAACCAGGAATTTTCACATCACTTTCTAAACATAATTAACATACGATAGTATATTATTAAGTGTATTATTATATGGCTAATTATCTACCATATATGTGTGTATATAGTGCATAAAGACGAACAACGTTTCCGACAACTTTTCGATGCCGTAAAGTCGAAATTCTAGAAACCGTTCTTCAGTCATATTTCCTATTTTTCTACGAACTACCTATTTTGGTAAATAAATTTTAAAAATGATTTTACCATCATTATTAAATAGTTAGGTTTATTTGTTAATAAAAACTCATTTATTTATTACTTAACTTGAATTTTCGAAGAAATATATAAAAACAATGATATCAACGGTCGATGTCATAAATACATTTTATTTTCCAAAAATAAAATAAATTATTTTATTTTTGTATCTTGTTTGAATACATATATTAGTGTATGAATCCAGAGCTATGCATGATCTTTATTGCTGAAAGCAATTTTATTGATAAAATGATTTCTGGTTGTTTTATCGATATTTTACCTAAGACGATTTTTACAAATTATCAATATTTTACCCCGATAATTTGTTCGCAAATATTTTTCCCAAACAAAATAACTATTATTATTTACCACTTAAAACATGATTATTTCTTACTTTTAAACCCATATTTAAATATTTTTAAAATAAATATAATTTATCCAAATGGTAAATTTGTGGGTCGTTACGTGAACTCCGCTCTAATCTTTGTCCGTTTATTTCCGAAAGAACCAGGGTTGAGTTTATTGAAAACTGTCGAAAGTTGTTTCGAAGATACTGAGATCGGATTTGTTATCTGAAAACCAGTTCGATCCAACTCAAGCGTTTCGGAATAAAGACATCTTAAAGCGTGAGATCGAAGATGGAGCCATGAAAGAGCAATGGCTGCTTGCTACTAATCTTTAGGGTGGTTCCAAAATGGATGTAGTAGAAGTAGTGCCTTCGGTTAGTCCTTATCCTCGACAACATATATGGATGAACGTTGGCACTGCATTACTGCTTGGAGGGAAGTGTTAGCATTCCAAGAGGGACTGCTATCCAGAAAGGTAAAACGTAGTCTCAAGCTTCATTAATCGAGAATGACTAAAACATGGGAGATGCAGCAAGGCTATGTGGGTCGCACCCATTAGGGTATGTTGTTACCCTTCTAGATACAATGCATCTACATATTTATGGATTGGTTGTGCATGAGAGCTCGATATGAAAAGGGTTGCAAAGCAACTGAGGTGATGATATATTCGGTACTATCCAGTTAGGGGTAGGCCGGTCTTGTGTTGGCAGGGGTTGTTAGGTACGATCTCGGTACATTTTCAAGACGTGTATTGTGATGGGCGGTGCCGCAGTAGCCCAGTCATTATATGAAATCTATTCTTCAATAAGCGCCATACGGTTTTAGTTGTATACCAACTATGTTGGAACATGAGATGCAAGCATTCCAGCTATTTTAATATTTTACTTTGAACCCTTAGACATTATTATAATATCACTGAGTTTTCTATAAAAGTGTTTTGGTTATCGTAAGGTAAAGACCTGTCGATGTTAATGTGTGGCGTGGTCTTACGAGATACCTTTGAATTTAAAAGATTTTTTAAAAGTAATAATTCAGTTGCTTTGAGTTTACTTACACCAGACCCATGTCTGACCCAATGTTTTATTTTCTTTTCCTAAAACTCTTGGATGCTCAAATTTTTATGAGCAGCCAAGTAGTCTAGATTTATACCGATGCATTTTGGAGGAGCCTGGAGTAGGAGTCTTCATCGATAGATAGTTATCATCTTGTTCCATTGTATATTATGTACTCTATATTTGTATATAATGATAGGCTGTTATAACCGTCCTAAGTAAGAAATTGTATTAGTATGACTATGATGTATCATTTTGTAAATGAATTTGTAAAGTATTATGTGATTAATATATGTTATTTTGTTGCGTTGTGAGATTCTATGTTTGCTCTTATTTCTTCTAACTTCTATCTTCTTCTTTCTTTCCCCAAACGATCAGTGTTTTTTAGAACTTGAATACTCGGCATGTAATACAGTGGACACATTAGTGTCGATTTTCGAGGATCGAAAAGCTAGGTTCGTTGCATAAATGTTGAGGAAATCCTTACTTAATGTGGGAAGAACAAATTTTATGATAATAGAATGTTATAACAAAATGTTGTTATTTCAAATCAAAAATGCATTTTTCTAGAATAAATTATGTAAATAATTATCATAATTATGTTTCAAGTTAGAAGATGTTTAAAAGTTAAGAGGAAATGCATGGGATTAATTTTTAATGGATGGGGATAGTAAAACATGTATTTTATTAATGTGGTATGTCATATTGTACAAATGAGTTATTGTTAATTCAAACATTAAATAAAGATTTAATGAGCAAATGGAGTTTAATGTTAACTTTAGTCTATAAACTATAGGAATTAAGCATTTGGTATGAGACTAAAGGAGTAGAGAGATAAATATTCTCCATATTAAGCTTCTTACATATAAATAGAATAGATAGAAAAGTATGGTCAAGATATTCAAATTGAATTAATTGAGCGTATTTGCTAATTTCTCATTTGAACCTCTAGCTTTGAAATATACATTATTCGAATTTGTATATAAATTGTTTTATTTGTAAATTTTAAATCTTTCTTACGTTAAGTAAATGAATAATGTATTTGATGTCAAAGATGGAAGACTGATAAACTTCCAATTATTATAAAATTGCACACATGCTCACATATTTATATACATATATTGATTTTCTTAATTTGATATAATATTTTTAATAAAACAATTGGGGTAGTATTAGTTGACAGTGTGCCAAAATCTGAAATTAAATGGAATTAGTCGACAGTGAGTGAAAATAACATTTCTTGATTATTATTTTTTAAAATTGAGAACTCTAATCAGAATGAAATAAAAAAATTGAATGAGGCTAAGTGAAACTAATATTATACTATAACCATCAATGATATGATTTATATATGAGATGTATGAAAATGAATTAGAAGTGTGTAAATGTTAATATTCACTCAAATCACTAAGCATTAAAAATATACAGGATGAGATAATTATGAAAAGAGTATACAAAGTGTCAGATATTATCTTGTGTATATGCACAAAAAAAGTCAATAAATAATAAGAAATTAAACCAAATTAGTTGAGACTGAGCTAAAAACCATTCGTCAATTATTATTTTCAAAATGGAAGATTCAGTCAGGAAGAAATAAACAAATGGAAGGAGTTTACATGAAATTAATGATATACTATAGCAACCAAAGATATCTTTAATGTATGAGATGTATGAAAATGAAATTATAATGGTGTAAATTTTAATAATCCATTAAATCGCTAAGAATTCAGTATACTAGAGATGAGATGAATTATGAAAAGAGTATATAAAGGATCTGTTATTCTCTTTTATATATAATAGAACAGATTTTATATATAACAGACGTTATTATTGAAAGGGAAAGAATTAAAACACAGAGAAAGCAAATCATCAACTTGAAAATGATAAAGGCACTACATTAGCATGGTCTTGAAAACATGTTTAACTTATGCATTATTTTAAATGAAAATTTGAATGTACATATAATAAGATGATCGTGGAATGGAACTACCTTTTTATCGATATAGGGCCTTTCAATTCTTTCATCAATTGCAATCTATGTTTATGCACAAATTAAGATTAAAGCTTATTAAAGAAGTTTTATAGAAAAAAAGGAAATTTTTCGCTGACATAACAAATAAAACCTCCAAAAAAATGATGTTGAAGCCCTTAAATTCTTAACTTGCATCATGTATTCAAGGCTACTTCAGTATTGTATATTAGGCCATAATACCTAGTTCACAAATAAAAAAATTTAAAGGAAAAATCGATTAGAAAAGATCAAATGCTAAGAAGGCAAAGCCAAAAAAAGAGAAAAACAAAGAAGCTAAAATTAATTGACTTATAAATATCCATTATCTTATTACGTTGCAAATAATTCATATTACTTTAATTTTTCTTGCAAAATTGAAAGTGATCAAAAAAATTGAATCAGGAAAACAAATGAATTGTGGTAATACTTGCAATGATTATTATTTTAGAAATGGAAAACTCAGTCAGGATGAAATAAACAAATGGAAGGAGGTTGCGTGAAATTAATAGCATACTGTAGTAATTAAAGGTATCAATAATATCTGAGATGTATGAAAACGAAATTATAACGGTGTAAATATTGTGTTGATAATATCTCATGTAATGACCCGGAATTTTACAATCTTGATTTGCAAATGTTAAGTATATTTTAATTAATAAAATAATAGGTTTTATAATTAAAATGTAACTCTTTTATATAATAACAAATGAAGGTAAAATAGATTTTTAACGATCCAGGATTTTGCCACTTTGAAATAGGCTATTTAAATATATTTTATACAATCAATAAATGGATTTTTGTTTGCAAATAAAACTATTTTAATCATTTAATAATGATGATAAAATAGTTTTCAAAATTTGTTTACCAATATAGATAGTTCAAATAAAAATAGAAAATGTGACTGAAGAACATTTTTCGAAATTTCGACTTTTCGACACCGAAAGTCATCAGGAACTTTGTGCGCACTTGGTGCAACATGCACACATTTACATATGTTATGATTAGTATTAATGAAGCATACTTATGTATATTTACTTATATATACACACACACCCCTAAGCATGGATGTGTCAAATTATGTTATAAAAGGCATATATATGCGTATAAACACACTTATATGCATACAAGTCTCCTCCATATCCTTAGTACACACACATGGAAGTTCTATCATGATTCAAGCCATGAAAAGGGGGGAGGATGTTTTCTAGGGTGGGAGGGAGGTGGAGGTGCATGCATGTGATTATATTTAATTATAACCACTTTATATTTTTAAAATATTTTCCTAAGCCTATAAATACTCCTTCCATTTCATAATTTTCATTTTAGAATCTCTATCTTCATTTCAAAAATTCCTATGACCTTGAGAAAATACATCCATGGCTTCTTTTCTTAAGTTATAAAGTAAGAAAAATCACTTTTTTTACTCAAAATCTCCTCTTTAGTCCATGAACCCACTTTTACATACACTACAACACCTTTATTCCAAAGTACAAGTCCACACCCTCTACAAACATCCATGGTCTAGCCTAAACACATGTATGGCTGAGCCCATTTAGCCTTCCAAGGGTCCACATCTTCACTTTGTTGAGCTAGGAGCAAGTGAGCTAGGTCGAGAGCAAGTTTGGTTTGATCTAGTGAAAATTTGGTGAGTAAAGTTCATGTTTTAAATCCAGTTACTAACTTTTTAAAAGTTGTAAAATTTATGAGTTAAATTGTTTCTTAAGTATGTAGTAATGTTATATGTTGTGTATGCATGCATATACGTTGATTTGGTATTGATTTCTTATGCCGAAGTTTGAGTAGGCGATACAAATTATGCCTTGAATGTTAGAAAGCTTAACTAGTATTGTGAAGTAATACTTTTTTTGTGATGGTGTTATAATGTTATGATGTGATATTATGTGTGAATGTTATATTTGTTGTATGTGGGTTCGTGACATAAAGGTAGTGATTCGCTATCCAAAAGCGATGTAGAAATCCGCTTTATGTCGAAAGTTTGGTTTTCGATTCAAAGTGAAATATTTTCAATTTAGAACTTCAGTTTTGGTTTTCAAAGGTTTAATTTCATGTTTTAAAGAAGATAAGAGTTCAAGTTGATGTTTTTAAAGCTTAGGAATCCATATTTCAAAAAGTGAATTTATAGGTCCGTATAGCGATGGTCGCTAATGCGCAATTTGGAAAATTTAACTAGTTTCTAATCCAAACTTGTTTTCACTTAGAAATCTTTTTGGAAATTTTCTAAATTTAATTTAGTAATTAGAGAACAATTGTTTAATTATTTAGTAATTTTTTTTAATGATTATTTAATTGATTTATTAATTAATAAAGGTATTTAGTACTTAATCAGTTGTTAATAATGTTTTGTTTTAAACTTAAATGTTAATTAATTAAGTTAATCATGATTTTCTACTTAATCAAATTTAGTTATTATTTAATTACTAATTAAGGACTAATTTATTATTAATTATTTATTGATTTAAGATAATTATTAATTAATTTTTATTTTAAAAAAGGGTTTTATTTAATTAATCTTTGATTAAAATTATGTTTTAGTACTATTTAATTACTTTTAACTAGAGTTTAATTGCTATTTAACAAGGATTTGATTCTCATTTACAAGGGCTTTTAAATTATTTTAAAATCGCTTTGAGATTAAGTTATCAGTTTTGTTTTAAATTGTTTTCTTTTCAAATTTTGTTTTAAATCAAGGAATTTCTGTGTCACTTACCCTTAAGTAACCCTATATGATTAGAAAAACTAAATGACGTCCATTAGCAGAATAAAACACCATTCAGCGGTTCCATTAACTTGGACATTTACTTAAGTTGATTGATTGTTACGTCTTGATCCCTTATATACCTGTTGTTATAATGCCTTGTTAAACAGGATAGTTGAAGTCAAATTAAAACACTGTGGTGGTCGTTAAGCCTCCGATTGATTTTGTAAGGATAAATATTTCAATTCTTTGAAATGGTTTCAAAGTTACTATATTTGGAATAAGATATTTAAAAGATGCGTTGGCAAGTGGTTTTACTAAAGATGTTTTAACTAATGGGAATAGTTTTCCATATTATAAAAAGAAGTGAATAATTCCCTTTCAACTATCCACTGAATTATCTAGTGCTTCTGGGCTCCAACTAATGAATGATGATATGTCCTACCTTGGATTGACCCTCCTCACATCCAGAATATTAGTATCCGATTTCCTTCCCCTTTATAACAAAATTACTGCTTCTTTGGATAGCTGGGCTGATAGAATGCTATCCCAGGCTGGCAGACTAATTATTATCAAGTTTATTAGCTTCTACATGGTTGTGTATTGGGACAAAGCCTTCATGTTGCCTACCAAGCTATTGAGAATGATCAGAAGTGCTATGATGAGGTTTTTTGGTGTGGCGGTATCCATATGAGGAAGCCTATGCCTTGCTCATTCGGTCTTTTTGAAAGGCCTAGGTCCAAAGGTGGTTTAGAAGTGAAGGACATATGTCTTTGGAACATGGCAGCATTTAGCAAAAACTTTAACTCTTTATTATCTTAGAGGGAGAGTATCTAGATGAGATGGGTCTGGGCTCATAGGATTGGTAAGAAGGAGTTCAGGTGTATGGAAGTCCCCCATTCATGCAGTTGGACATGGAGAAGAATGCTTGGGTTGAGAGCTACCTTCCTTCCATTCATTTTGATGAAAATGACCCAATTGTCCCATGTTAAATTCTGGACTAAGTCATAGGGTGCTCTTGGTATTATTCTATCTAAGCACTTAAATTATCAATAAATTATCCAATCTGGAATTGCAATGGAAACCAGGGCAAATAACTTTATCTTAAGTGGCCATCTTCGGTTGCCTCACTCATCCAATTAGATAATATAAGCTACCTGGTTTCAATTGTAGGCAAAGTTATACCCCTTTATGTGTAATGACTAGGTTCTGTGGAAGGATATACCACATTCAGTTGCCACAATGTACAAGCTATTAGCAAGGTCTGATTCTACCCCACCATATAGGTGGATGAACACAACATGGAACTTTGATACTTCCCCCAAGGAAAATCTATTGTTTTGGAAGCTGCTTAACCATGCCTTGTTAACAAGAGATGTGCTCCTCGGGTTTGGTCTTGACCCATGGGATCTTTTTCTTTTTTTATGGCCAAAGCAATGAGTCATGCGATCACATTTTCTTTGAATGTGATATGAACCTAATACTATGGAGAAGAATGATGAATTTGGCAGGTAGCAACTCTCTGGCTGATCCTTCTGCTATTGACTGGAACATGAAATATATAGCTCGACTAGATGGCGAACTAGTGTTTCTCATCTTACTGCTCTTTGTGTTAAGAAATATATGAATTTGATGTGTAAGGAAAGAAATCTTATATGTTTAGAGAAGAAAAGAAGGTTTTGGGGAGATGCTTTGGAAAATACTGAAGAACGAGGTGTTAGTTGCAGTGACGAGGATGGCAGTCTTCTTGGAGGCTTTGGTGTCTACTTGGAGATAATTTTGGGCTTGCTCCAGGTTTCCACTTGAGTTTTTTCTTTTTCCTTGCTTGCAGATCATTCTGGTTTTTCCTTTGTGTGTGCGCCTCTCTCATGTTTTCTCATTTGTGTGTTTATAGCTTGGAGTTTGTTCTAAGCTATTTTTATTTTATTGTTATCTGTAATAAAATCTAGTAGGGGACCAGTCAACCCCGTTAGCCTTGCTAAAAAGGAAGTTTTTATAAAGAGTTTCATAAAGGAATTTGGAAATTTATAAGGTGTTTTGGGTAAATGGATTTGAGTTTTTTAAGCAAAGAAGATTTCATAAATAAGGAAGATTTATAAAATGGATTTGCTTATTAAAGGAAGCTAAATTGATTTAAGGTTATTTAAGAAGTTGTTTAAATAGGAAAGTTTTATCAAGAAGTTTTATAAAGGATTTGGGGTATTTATAAAAGAAGTTTTAGAAAATGATACGGATATTCATAAAGATAGTTTATAAAATGGTTTGGATATTTATAAGGAATTTATATAAAAAGTTTGGGTATTTAAAAAGCAATTATTGTAAATGATTTTGAATATTTATAGAAGGATTTTATAAATGAATTTGGAAAGTTGGAAAGTATTTTGAAATGGATATGGATTTCAAGTAAAAGAGATTTCATGAACGAAATAGATTTTGATCAAAAATCGTTTATCAAAAGAAGTACAGAAAGAATTTGAGACCTGGGTTTCTCTAAACTGACCTTTTAAAAATGCTGGTATGGAATATCCATTCCACACTTAATATTGAAGAAATAGTGTTTAGGGTTGTCCTTACCTTCAATTTAAACAACATTTGTTAAATATATTTTTAACATGATTTGGAAGTAAGAAGTTATTCGCAAATGTTTTGTAAATATACTTATGTCAAAGAGATAAGTATATAAATGTTTTAGACAAATGTTTTTGAAAGTGATTTATTAAATAAAGATTTGTTTTGAGGCTTAGTGGTTGTTATAGATAAATAAAATCTTAAATGGAATTGGTTGTTGTTTATTTTTGGATAGTTAAATAACCGACTATCGAATTTGGAACCAAAACGTAAATCTGGAAATATCTAGGAGAAACACGTGACTTATATGGCATAGTCATCTTCGATGATGCTATACTTTGTGGATAAATCTCGTTTTGTTCTCCTAGGACAAATGATAAGGAAATACGTCCACAATCGGTTAGGAGTTAATCCTCGCTCTTATCTTTGACTGTTTATTTCCTAAAGAACCGGGGTTGAGTTTACCAGAAATTATCAAAAATGGTTTCGAAGAGATCGAGATTGGGTATGTTATCTGAAAACCACTTCGATCCAACTCAAGCATTTCGAACTGAAGACATCTTGAAGAGTATGGAATCGAAGGCGGATTATTGAAGTGCAAGTGCTATTTGCTACTAACCTTGAGGGTGATTCCAAAATGAGTGTAGTGGAAGTAGTGCCTTTGGTTTCATTTAGTCCCAGCAAGAACTTATATGGATGAATGATGGCAATGCATTATTTCCTAGAGGGCAGTGTTAGAATTCCAAGTAGGAAGTGCTGTATAAAAGGTAAAAGGTAGCCT
This sequence comes from Allium cepa, assembly GCA_030765085.1. Lineage (NCBI taxonomy): Eukaryota > Viridiplantae > Streptophyta > Magnoliopsida > Asparagales > Amaryllidaceae > Allium > Allium cepa. The sequence continues at coordinate 380,451,862 of CM060944.1, read as the reverse complement.
CAAGCCTCATCAATCGAGAATGACTAAAACAGGGGAGATGCAGCAGGGCTAAGTGGGTCGCTCTCATTAAGGTATGATCATCAGTATCTAGAGTCAATATTATATCCAGTTGTATGCTTTAGGGCTTATTAACTAAAGGGTGATCATAATCGGTACTACTAGTCAAGTAGTAGGATGGTTTTGTGTTGGAAGGGGATCCTGGCGGTGTCCTCGGCGTTATTTTTTCTAGAAATGCACTGTGACGGGCAGTACCTCGGTAGCCCAGTCATTGTATGGAATCCATTTCCCAATAAGTGTCTTCAGTCTTAGTTGTATACCTATTATGCTGGAATTTAATTACTGCAACAATTTCAACTATGTTAATTATTTGCTTGAAAACCCTAGACATTACTATAATATCACTGGTTTTTATATATAAATGTTTTGGTTATCGGAGGGTAAAAATCCGTCCGTATTTATGTGTGGCATGGTCTTACGATGCCTTCGTTTTAAAGGTTTTTATAAAGTTAAAGACTTATGCTTTACTCACACCAAACCCATGTCTGACCCAGAGTTTATTTTACCTTTTTCTAAACTCTTGGGTGCTCAAATTTGAATGGGTAGCCAAGTAGATTAGGTTTTTCCGCAGATTCATTTGGAGGAGCTTGGAGCAGGTGGCTTCACCGATTGTTAGTTTTTATCGTGTTTTTCGTTATATTTATGTATGTTATATTTTTTGATAGGCATAGGCTGGTATAACTGTCCTAGGCTAGAATTTGTAATGAAATGACTCTGACGTAACATTTTTGAAAAGACCTTGTAATATTATTTTGAGTAATATATATTGTTCCATTGCGTTGTAAGATTCTGCATTGTTAGTTTCTTCTCTTTTATCTTATTGTTCTTTTTTACCCTTAATGGCTCATCTTTCGGTGTAAGAAAGGTGGATCGTTACATCTCAAATCCCTAAGAATTTAGTGTACATGGGATTAGATGAATTATGGAAAGAGCAAAGGGCCAAATATTCCTTTTACGTATAATAGAATAAATTTTATGTATAATGGAAGTAATTATTGAAAGGAAAGATTTAGAAATTCTGAGACATAAAGAAAGTAAACCATCAACTTGAAAATGATACATGCTCTACGTTAGCATGGGCTTCCAAACATGTTTAGCATATGCATTATTTTAGAGGAAAACTTGAATATACATATAATAAAATGATCGTGAAAAGAAAGTACTTTCCATCAACATAGGCTCTTTTAATTCATTCATCAACTTCAATTTATAGTCCTGCACAAATTAATATTAAAGCTTATTAAAGAAGTATTATAGACAAAAAAGGAAATTGTTTATCGATATAACAAATTAAACCATTACAAAAAGAAATTGATGCCCTCATGTTTTTAACTTGCATCATTTATTTATATTTATTAGAATAGCGCTACTTCAGAATGGTATAATAGGTCATCATACCAACTTTAAAAATTGAACAAATCTGAATGCCAAATCAATTAGTAAAGATCAAATTCTATGAAGATAAAGCCAAAAAGGAGAAATACAAAATAAGATGTATTTAATTGACTTTTAAAGATCCATAATTTTTTACATTGAAGATAATATATATTACTTTATTATTTCTCACAAAATTAAGAAAGATTAAGAATACTGAATTAGTGAAAAAAATGCGGTAATAATTGGAATGATTACTGAAATTGAGCTTAGCAATGGGGTGTTTTTTAACTGAGGAATTGGAGAATTGATGAATAATGAAAGGAGCCATAGCTTATAAAATAAATATATTTAAAGAAGGTAATAATAAAAAAGTAGGTTGAGGGGACTCCATTATTACATAGGCTTAATGTTTAAAGAAAAAACAAAATAGTTGATAGGTGGGAATGAAAAATAAACCTTGAACAAAAGAGAATTCCATATAGAGCTTGAGAAGGAAGGTGAGAATAGATAATGAAAAGTTGTATATTTAACTTTGTTTAACTTTATATATAATAGTAAGATATATACATACATACATATAAATATAAGGCCATCATACCTAGTTCACAAATAGAAAAAATCTAAAAGCCAAATCATTTAGCAAAGATCAAATTCTATGAAGATATAGCCAAACAAAGTGAAAAATAGACAAAATGAACTTAATTGAGTTTCAGAGTTCTATAATCTTGTTACATTGAAAATAATACAAACTACTTTAATTTTTCTTGCAAAATTGAGGAAGACTAAGAATATTGAATCAGGAAAACAAATAAAATGTAGTAATAATTGGAATGATTATTGAAATTAAGCTTAGAAATTTGATGTTTTTTAAATAAAGAATTAGGGAGTTGATGAATAATGAAAAAATCCATGGATTATCTAAGGAAGGTGATAAGAAAAGTGTAAGTTGAGGGTAAACCATTAATACCTAAGATTAAGGCTTGAAGGAAAAAATAAAATAATTGAAGGGTGAAGATTAAAAATAATCCTTAAACAATGGAGAATTCAGTATAAAGCTTGGATAACAAAATGTCATATATTTAACTTTATATATAATAGAATAGATTTTGAGTCAAATATATCAAAAAATCTTACTGAAAATTATTCTACGTTAGTTTGAATTAGAAAATATCTTTAACATAATTCACTTTTACTCCTAGTTCCGTATAAAACGAACTACAAATTCATTCTCACATGATATAAGTTTACATTTTAATTTATTGGGATCACGTTAGTGTTGTGATATTTTTCACATTAATCATCGTTGTTTTCATTAGTTGTTCATAAACAAAAAAATTTATATGCCATAGATGCTACTTTCTCAAAATGCACCATTATCGAACTAATGATACTTCCTTAACTAAACTACTTTTAAACTATCAGAAAATATGCTTAGTTCAAAATTATAATTTTTATATATGTTTTAGAAAATATATTTTTCTGGTTTAGTTGACAATTGCTATTATAGAATTATGACCACTTCAAATTTTATGTTACAAAATTAAGCATAAATATGAATCTTGTTAACCTAAAAAATGGATCAACACACACAACCAGGATGAAAACACCAGTTCAGATAAAAGTAAAAGAAAAGGTAGAAAATAAACAAGAACAGATACAAGTTTTTATAGTGATTCGACGTAATCTCCGGCCTACGTGCACATTAATCTATTTTATTATTAGTTGCTAGTTGTTATCTCTCAGGATATAACTAGTTTTCCCCTAGATCTAAGTTACCACGAGTTTAAATAAGTTGAAAGAGATAAGAAGTGAAGAAGTGAAGAGAATCTAGTCGAATATTAGCAGCACTCCTCTTAAAAAAGATCTTTCTCTAGTTGCTGCTAAATGAGTATTTATAGGGGAATTGAGCAGCACATAATTAGAGGCCCAATAGCAATGAAGTCCAGGAGCCAAGCCAAGGCCGCATAAGAAATCCTAAGCCACCCCGAGTTATGGGGATAACTTGGGTCCAACCTATCATGATAGGTCGGGGCCGAGTTTAAACCCTTAGCCAAATTCATCCAACATCTAGTTGATTTGTTTGACCCTTAGATAATCGTCAAGAAGAGTCATTAACTCCTTGCCATCACTTAGGCATGAATTAGTAGAGTGATCAGAGCATGAAATTTGGGAAGTCATCAGGTGAGCACCTATAAGTCTGACCCGACCTATTGGATAACTCACCCTTGAGTTTAGGTGGTTGATCCAAACCACTTGATTCCTTTTTTAAGTCTTATCTTATCCTTACCTAAGAGCACAAGTCAATTTCAAATCATTCGGATTTAGTTTCAATATTCCAAGTCTAACTGAAATTTTCTTTGCTAAAAAGCAGATTAACACTTGTCCCTAAGGTATGCCATTCAAATGTAAGGTGTGCTTTGCTCAAGAACAAGTTTCGATAATCCATAATCAAATTCCGATAGTTGATGTAATGACCCAGAATTTCAGTCATTTGAATTAAGGGTATTTACTTGATTTTAGATATTGCAAAGTTAATTTTATAAGTTAAATAATTTGAATTTCAAATATAGCAATTTATTTGATAATTAAATTGTTAAATTTGAATATATGTTATAGTTTAAATAATTGAATTTTGAATTTAATGTGGACAAAAATGATTTTGGAAACTGATTTGAATTCTATTTGAATAAGAAGGAATATAATAAACTTTTAAATTTGATTAGAAGTGATTAAGCTGATTTTTGGAGTGACTTGTTTTAATTAACGTGTAAAAATAGCTTTCTTGGGCACTGTCTCGAATTTTGACAAAATTAGTTCCATTGGATCCGTAATAGTGAATAATTATATGCTGTCGAATTTTGTGGCGATCGAACGTATCATTTGGTCGTGCGAGTTTGAAATGCATAGATATTAACAAAAGGAATTTAATTTAATATAATTGGGTTTGGAAAGCTATCTTCTGTATATGATGGAATTGGATTTCGATATATATTCCATTGTATTTCGAATAAAGGTATAACATATAGAACGTCATGCGGCACGCTTTGTTTGGAGTTCGAAATTTTAGCGAGTGAATAGTGTTGTGAAAATTTTCTATAAAAGGACTTGGAAATTTTCACTTTTGCAAAACCCTAACCTAATAAGCAACAACCGCCATCATCCCTTCCTTCAAATCCAATGGCCATTCTCCACAAGCGCCAGCATGTCCACTTTCAGGCCTTGACCCCAAATGCAAAGATGATGGCGAGGACTAGATGAACATCGTGAATGGTGGAGATCGACTAACATAGTCGGAGCTGGCCTAAAACTGGCCACGATTAGGAGTAGCATTATGGGTTTGTGTGCATAGCACGCACATGGAGAATGGCAAGTGGCGCGAGCCGTAGTGACAAGGTGGAGAGCCGGCGGGGTAGGCGGCGGCTGCGTTCTTGGTTTCGCGATCGACGAAGTTTAAAAAAAAGGAAAAGACTTGCGCCTGGGTATCGCGCTTGTGAGAGGGGAGAAAGGGTATATTTATTTTTAAACATTATATTATTTAAGTTAATTATATTTAATTATTTCGAAAATTTCATTAATTCATATTAAACTCATATGAGGTCAGTTTTAAACGCAATAAGTTTCATGGTGATCTTATCAACGAGATCTACGATATGGAGTTGGATTGGATGGATTCAGAGCGAAAGGAAATTTTGGGTTAAATTGAACAACCATTCAACTTTAATTCAAACTCGAGCACTTTGGCATTTTTGAAATCAAAGTGAGTTAGTCTCACCTTTTTGGTTAACCAGAAATATTATATAGTCAATAAATTATTTTATATAAGTGTGGACGACTTTATTTATGTTGTTTGTTGCTTGTTTGGATGATTTACTATATTTATTTGTTAGTTTGGATATATTCCCGCCTATTGGAGCGGATAAGGCCACATCACGTTCCCGTGTAAGAACGGATAACAATTTTATATACGAATCCCGCATCAAAGCAATTGATTTTATATTATTTGATTATATACTGTATATGATACAGAAGGACAGGTTGGAGGGATCTAACAGGATCTCTTACACTATTGATTTTAAATTTAATATATTTTGATATATGATGTTTTGGATGTCATATTTGATGACATGGATTATTTTTCTTATTTAGTGCTATAGTAGCACTAGGCCTGATTTTTCGTATTTTAAAATACTATAAAATAGTGATTTTGAACTGAAAATGATTTTCAAAGTGATTTTTGAGGTATATATGTTTTAATAATTTTTAAATTATTAAAAGAAATGGATTTATTTTGAAACAAATAAAAGTATGATTTTTGATGCTATAAAAATATAGTTTTATGAAATATTTTTAAGTAGAGATTTTTGAATAAGTTTATATAAAGGATTTATAAAAGTGATATTTTATAAATAATGAAATAGACTTATAATCGGAAATTATAAATATTTTGTAAATGGATTTGAAATCTATTTGGTAAATGGATTTATAAATGGATTTTATAAATAAACTTGACTTATAAAGAAATGGATTTATAAATGGATTTTGGTAGCAATTTATAAAAGAATGATTTAAAAATATAATTTTATAAATAAAGGGATTTTGTAAAATAGAAGTTTTATAAAATAGAAAGGAGATTTAAAAACATAGTTTTATAAATATAGAAATGATTTATGCTGAGATTTGAATATGAATTTTATATAAATGAAATACATTCAAATTTTTAAGAGATAAATTATCCTTTAAAGGAATGTTTTGGAAGTAATATTTTTGATGAAGTTAATGGTTTTTAAAGTGATAATCTTTAAAACTGAATTTTTGAAAATAGTAATTTCAAATGGAGTTTAAATTGTTTTGAAAAGTGATTTAAAATGTGAGACATGTCGAAAACATGGATTTCAACATTTATTGTTGTAGTATATGTTTTCGGGGAAGTATGGAAGGCATGGGCTATAACATTGTTGTTATAGTAAATGATTTCCGAAAGAAAATGTTTTATATAGTATATAGGATTTATATATATATATAATCAAATACCTATACTAGTGTTGGTTTGTCGTAATGATGTCTTATGCAACATTCGTTTTGACCCAAATATTGTCCATTTCGACCTTAAGATCTATATATATATATATATATATATTCTTATTTTCCTTTTTAAGTATATGTAATATTTTCTAAGTGTTAAAAATGAAATGATTTGTGAATGTACTTATACCACTGATATAAGTATATGGAAATGCTTTCTAATATCAAAGGATTGAAATGGTTTGAGAACATACCTTTTAAAGATAATTTGATGTAAACGTTTGGAAATTGATTTAATTGATAAAGGATTAATTAAATGGGCCTAGTGACTTCTGATGTGCTAGATATTGTTTGTTGCTTTGATAGTTAAATAACCGACCATCAAACTTGTCCATTTTTGTACCCTGGCCTGATATGGGAACCGATTAGTCGTGCACTTAGCACAAAGCTGATTGAGTAGGCTTGATTATCGTTTGGATTAAGAATATTGATTCGAGTAGTGCGGAGCGTCGATCAATTTTGCAAAGGAGATTCTGGAAAAAAAATTCATAAATTTAAGAGTTTGGAATTTTTTGAGAATTTTGGAAAATGTTAGATAACTAAAATTTGATTTGAGTTATAACTTGGAATGAATGAATGGATAATATTAGTCGGAATCGGTGAATGAATTTTAAACACTAAAATTTTATAATCTATTTCAACCAATTGGTTTTGAAAAGTTAATTGCTTTGTGGCATTTTTCTTACCTTGGTAATTTCGAGGACGAAATTCTATAAAGGGAGGAGAATGTAACGACCCAAAATCTCAGTTATTTAAATTAGGAATATTTAATTGATTTTAAATATTGCAAAGTTAATTTTATAAGTTAAACAACTTGAATTTCAAATATATTAATAAATTTTATAATTAAATTGTTAAATTTGAAAATATGGAATTATTTAAATAATTTAATCTTGGATTTAATGTGGATGAAAATGATTTTGGAAACTGATTTAAATTCTATTTGAATAAGAAGGAAGATAGTAAACTTTTAAATTGGATTTATAAGTGGTTGAACTGATTTTTGGAAGTGACTCGTTTTAATTAACGTGTAGAAATAGTCTTTTGAGGCACCGTCCTGGATTTCGACGAATCCGATTTCATTACATCCGTAACAGTGAATTATTATACGTCGTTCAACTTCGTGGTGATCGAAAATATCATTTGGTCATGTAAGTTCGAAACAATTAGAAATTAATTAAAGAAATTTAATTTAATATAATTGGGTTTGAAAAGCTATCTTTTGTATATGATGGAATTGGCTTTTGATATATATTTCATTTTATTCGGACTAGGGGTATAACATATAGAACGTTAGGCGGCACGCTTCGTTTGGAGTTCAAAATTTTAGCGAGTGAATAGTGCCATGAAAATTTTCTATAAAAGGATTTTGAAATTTTCATTTTTGCAAAACTCTAACCAAATAAGCAACATCTGCCATTATCCCCTCCTTCAAATCCAAGGGCCCTCCTCCACAAGCGCCACCACGTTCACTTTCAGGCCTTGACACCAAAAAAAAGATGACGACAGCGACTAGATGAACGTTGTGAATGGTGAAGACCGACAAACATGGCCAGAGTTAGCCTAAAATTGGCCACGATTGGGAGGAGTTTTATTGGTTTGCGTGCACGACGCGCACGTGTGGCGAATAGCAAGCGACGGAAGGCGCGGTGGCAAGGTGGAGCACCGTTGGCGGTGATGCTATAGGTTGCATGATCGACGAAGTTAGAAAAATGAAAAGACATGGGCCTGGGAATCGCGTAGGCGAGGGGGAAGAAAGGGTATATTTTGTTTAAACGTTATGTTATTTAAGTTAATTATATTTAATTATTACGAAAAGTCCAATAATTCATATTAAATTTATACGAGGTCGGTTTTGAACGCGATAAGTTACGTTGCGATCGTATCAGCGAGATCTACGTTATGGATTGGATTGGCAGGATTCAGAGCTAGTGGAAATTTTGGGTTAAATTGAACGACCGTTCAATTTTAATTTAAACCCAGCACTTTGGCGATTTTTGGAATCAAAGTGAGTTAATCTCACCTTTTTGGTTAACCAGAAAAATTATATAGTCAATAATCTTTTTATATAAGTGTGGATAATTTATTTATGATGTTTGTTGCTTGTTTGGATGATTTGCTATATTTATTAGTTGGTTTGGATATATTCCTGCCTATTGGAACGGATGAGACTCTATTGCGTTCCGTGTAAGAGGGGATAACCCTTCTGTATATGAATCCCGCCTCGAAGCTGTTGATTTTATATTATTTTATTATATACTATATGTGTTGTAGGGAGACAGGATTCCTCACACTGTTGATTTTTACGTTTCATAAATTTTGATATATGATGTGTTGGATGCCATATTCGGTGACATGGATTGTTTTGCTTATTTAGTGCTATAGTAGCACTGGGCATATTTTTAGTAATTTGAAATTCTATAAAATAGTGATTTTGAATTGAAAATGATTTTGAAAGTGATTTTTGAAGTATATATGTTTTAATAATTTTTAAACTATTAAAAGAAATGATTTTATTTTTAAACAAATAGAAGTATGATTTTTGATGCTACAAAAGTATAGTTTTGTGAAACATTTTTAAATACAGATTTTTGAGTAAGTTTATATAAAGGATATATAAAAGTGATATTTTATAAAAAATGAAATAGATTTATAATTGGAGATTATAAAAATTTTGTAAATGGATTTGAAATCTATTTGGCAAATGGATTTTATAAATAAATTTGATTTATACAGAAATGGATTTATAAGTGGATTTTGACGGCAAAATGAGTTTTATAAATGAATGATCTAAAAATAAAATTTTATAAATAAAGAGATTTTATAAAATAGAAGTTTTATAAAATAGAAAGGAGATTTGTAAATATTTCTTCATAAATATGGAAATGATTTATGTTGAGATTTGAATATGGATTTTTATATAAAAGAAATACTTTCAAGTTTTTAAGAGGTAAATAATCCTTTAAAGGAATGTTTTGAAAGTAATATTTTTTATGAAGTTAATGGTTTGTAAAGTGATAATCTTAAAAAGTGATGTTTTGAAAGTAATAATTTCAACTGGAGTTTAAATTGTTTTGAAACGTGCTTTAAATTTGATATGTATCGAAAACATGGATTTCAACATTTATTGTTGTAATAGACATTTTCGAGGACGCATGGAAGGAATGGACTATAACACTGTTGTTATAGTAAAAGATTTCCTAAAGGAAATGTTTTATAGGGTATATGAGATTTATATGTGTGTGTGTGTGTGTTAGGCTTGATTATCGTTTGTATTAAGATTGTTAATTCGAGTAGTGCGGAGTGTCTATGGTACTCCAATCTACCGAGCTTCCTTCTTGGCCGAAGGATAGCAAGTTGAGAGATGGAAACGTGATAAGTCAACGAGAATTGGTTTCCATATGAGGTTAAGGGCCTCTTTATCGTTGTTCATCCGAAGAGACCGGGGTTGGATTTATCCAAGAACCACTTCGGACCAATGTATGCGTTTGAAAGTGCAGGTTTTGGTGATGATTTTGAAGACATAGATCTTCATGATGGAAGGCTACTTGCCACTAGACCCATGATGCATATTATATATATATGGTGGTGGTGGTGCTTCGTTATGAAAATCTATGATATGCAAGGACTTCTCGCTAATAATCCTAGTCGTACTTCCCGATAGGATGTGCTAGGTGAGGGCCTTTGGTTTGTCCTATTCCTGGACAACTTATATGGACGAATGTCCGACGTTGCATTTCTAGCTACATTAATTAATCTCTACGAATGTATCATCTGTTTGGTGGCGGAGAATGCAACTTCTCTAAACTTAACCTCTTTCCTGAGACGTACGAGCTCAGGAGTTATAAGTTTGTAGGGATCAGTTGTGTGATTGTGGGAATGGTAATGTGGAATTCAAAGTGAAATGTGCTATGTAAAAGGTATCGTAGCCTCAAGCCTCGCCAACCCGGGAATGACTAAAATCAGAGGATATGCTTCAAGGCTATGTGGTTCGCTACCATTAGGGTATGGTCATCACCCAATCTAGATCGGTACTATAAATCATGCATGTTCGGGGCCCATTTAGGTTGTTGACCCCAAACAAGGTGATGACATATTCTTCTATGACGACGTGGATTTTTCGCGCTCGAAAATCGACATCCATACTTCAAATCGTACTCGAATTTCAAAGATTCGACCGTTCAAATCCGATTCGCCGGAGCTTATAACAACATTGAGTAAAACAACACAGCGGAATAAAAAGAATAACACATTGATATACAGCTTTGATACAATATTTGATACAACAAATGATCCAATAGATATCAATATACATCAGAGATACAATAAAATAGCAGCGGAACAAATAGCTCTAAGATAGCCTTCAAGGAAGAACTCCAAAAATAACTGCAACTCCATTTCCAAGAACCAATCCAGTAATAGCTCGAACTCCCAATATCGATGCACCAAGACAATCAAGTCTCGTCCACATCCAAAGACTGAACTAGCTCCAAATAATCTACTAAACCTGACTATCTGAAAAACCCAACTCTAGACTGCTCGTGTAGAAAATAATGAGCACGTAGAGTTTAGGAAAGAAACAATAAACTGCGGATCAGTCGTGGGACTAGTGTGAGCAACAAAACAGTTCATCTTTTAAAACAATCAACAAAAGATTTTTTTTAAAGTCAATTCGCAATGCTTTTTGAAAATGTAACTACCATAAGACCTCCCACCACACACACAATGCAAACGCAGACTTGGAGGAGATTTCTTCTTATGTTAGTCAAATATGCTTACTACGTAAAATCAAATCATTTGATTATTATTATTAGTGCATAGTGTAGAAAACATTTCGAAAGTAGAATATAAATCTTAGCCAGCATAGGTACCATTATATTGTGCCTACTATAGCTACCATATTAGATGGCAGGTTCTACAACTAATACCGTACAAGGCTCGTATTGTTTCTTTGGATTTCCAGCAAATGATCAGGCCAAGGAACTTCCCATTGCCACATGAGAATGCCTCTGGAAGGACATTCCCGAGAACCTAACCGGATCTCTGCAAACACAAGGCCGGGTTACCCCTAACTGGGTAACTACTGACACGAGTATGCCATCCCCCGGTCCTTTAGGACCTTTATCCGAGCGCTCGATAACCAACATCACACAATGATAAATAAAGTGTTTCAACATGAGTAAGTATCTGGGCTCCATACCATGATACCACCCCTTTCCACAAGGAAATGAACATACCCTAAAGGGGCGCTACCCCCTAATAAACTTGCCGCATCTTTCCTGTTTCGACCATTCCGGGGTGTGAGGTTCGGTGAAGTCACGTCCACAAAGCCACGCTTTAGTTCAAAGCCATGCTTTGGGTCAACAAATGATCAAATTAATGATCACAAAGATAAATGATCAAACAAATGATCATATCACAAATGATCAAACAATGATCATTACACAGCAACACTTAGCATGTCACATTACCAAATTGGGAATATATCACTGATAACCTTCAACTACATAACCTCTGAGCTCGGACGTCTCAGAGAAGGGTGTTAAGCTAAAAGAATAAATTCTCCGCCACCAACAGAAATGTATTTGAAAGAAATCTGCTTTATATCTCAAATTGTAATGTCAGACACACAATCCATACAAGTCTATTCTGGGTTTGAATAGAACCGAAGGCACGTCCAAAGAAGCCCTTGCAATCCGAATATTCACTAATTACGATTGGACTTCCCATTACATATGGAGTCTCTATACCGGGGCCATTCGCTGCAAAGACATTCGACGAGTTGTCCTTTCGTTTTCGAAAATATCCGGTCTTCAACGCCTGTCTTCAAATGCTATCCACAACGACGTATCACATATTCGGAATGGGATATATGACACAAAGGTCCTCTCCCAGCTAAACCGAATAGTGAGCGCAATATTTCAAAAACATATGGATATTGGGATTTCAATTAAGTCACAACTTACTACCCAAAACTTTTCTTCAAATGGTTTAAACAAATTACCATTTCTAATATTTTAAACAAAAAGATTCATTTTATAAGGTTCACCCCGTTTCATAAAGATCCATTCATAGATTTCAAAACAATTTCTATTTCAATTGGATTAATTCATTTAAATCTTTAAATCAAAGATTTAACTTATAGCTTTTGAATCGTTTCTATAACTTGGAAATCATTTTCATTTTAAACTAGAAATCTTTTTAACACAAATTGGAAGTTCATTACTTATGTGAAAATTTTTATTATTTGAAAACAAATAGTTTTTCGTTTCAAAAAGATCCAATTATATTTATATGAGTTAAAGTTCTTGAATTATATTCATATTTCCAAATCAATATTTTTAAAATAGTTTAACCCATATATAACTGGTATAACATCTTTAATCCCTAGTTTCAAATCATAGAATTCAATTTCACATTTTGAATTTAAATTTAAATCAAATTATTTAAATTTCAAATTTTATCAAGTTATTCAAAATAAATTTCATCTTTGAAATTCCATTTCAAAAGCTTTTCACTTTAAACCCAATCTTATTTTCAAACCATTTGAATATAAAATTCAAATTCAAAACTATTTTTAAAAATCTGTGGCTTAATCGATTTCCTCGTGATATCCATATTTGTGTGTGTATAAGTATGGTCCAGGGGTTTAACACAATAGTGTAGCTCATTCAATCATCATAGATTAATACACAGAAATATAGTTGATAAGCGATATAAACTATAACGCTCATCGTCCATTCAAAGATCACTGATCACAGCTATATTAATCACAGATAATAGTTTACATTCATCCCAGAGAAATAAACTACAGTATAGATCACGCACAAATCAGAATATATCACAAAGCATTACAGATCAGAGATGTCAAATAATTCAACATTCAATAGAATCCAAACATTCACAAGTGAATTTATTAATCAACTGCTTAATTTAAATCAGATGTATCAATTATTAATCCGGGTTAATTATCATGATTTAATTACGAATTATTTGAAATAAATCTTCATTCAAATTTTATTAGTTAATCCTTAATTATTAACCAATCATTTCAAATCAATGAATCAATTAATCTATAATTATTAAATTATCTTACTTAATTGTCATTATTAATTAATCCTTTAATTTATTCATAAATAATTAACTCAAATTCTTAATCATCATTTAATTAATTACATTCAGTAATTATTAATTAATTACTTCTCTAAGTAATTATATTTTTTTCAAAATTACCAAATGATTATTCTGAATTAATTAACTTAAGAAATATAATTTGAACAGATTCGATTTTACTCAATAAATTACATCGAGTATTTAATTTCACAATCTCTGTCATTAAGTAATTATACTTAATAGTTTCACAGTTGATTATTATTAATTTAATCAATCAAATTTATTAATAAAATTTATCATATTAATTAATTTCTCAAATAAACTTAGTTAATGATTTCAATACTATTAAATTTATTTAATCACCCTTTTAAAGAAAATTTCTTACATTAACCATTATTAATTTATAAATCAATTCCCTATTAAAATTCATTCGTAATGAATTAGAAATCATCAATCTTCGTTACTTAAAGTAACACATTTATTTTCATATGATTTAATGATCTTTTTCTTCTTCTTGTTTTTTTTTATATATCAAAAATAGATCCTTATTTACTTTTAATAAAGTTTAAAGCAAATTTCTTTAACATTTTAAATTTACATGTAAAATAACCATTGATTACAAAAGAAATTTTAAAGAGTTTAAAAATCAATTATTTTCTTGCACTTTAACATTTTGACTTATTGCAACACTTAGTAATAAAAATTAATTTTCCAAAATCTTAAGATCTGATTTGAAACTCATTTCAGGTTCTACTTTTAAATTTAACTTATTTAAATTTTATTACCAAATTCAATTCTATTTTGATTTCCAAATTTTCTTCAATACCATTAATTACTTTGAATTATTAAAACAAATGGAATTTTAAACTTTTATTTATCTTCAAACTAAATTTCAATTCAACTAGAATTTTTTATTTATTTACATTTTTGATTAAACTCCGTTTAAAACTTTGCTTGATGAATTTAAATTTAGTTTAAAATTTTCAAAACAGAGAAACCGGTTTCCAGGAAAAAACTGGAACAAGAATTCGACCCGAGTTTTCCCTGTAGTTTACTTCGAGTCCTACACCACACTTCCACGAGAAACTCCCCTGCAACACACGACTTCTTCCCAAAACAACTTGCTTTCGCTGATATACAAGTGCACATGTGCACGTGCACCTCCACCAGAGCCACCTCCGGCCAACGTTGACCATCCTCCCACATCGGCTATCTTTCCTCAGACTCATTTCGATCATCAGATCGATGATCAAATCATCTAACCAAAATCGAGCATTCAAGCTCGATACAGGTACCAGGAACAAAACCTGGAAACGCACATGCAAATACCCCTCCGAACCTGTCAACGCTTGGTTCTCGACGCCTCGAACATCGGAGTTCATGCAACTCCGGCCGCCACCTCGTCTATACCACAGCTTCCATCGCTCCAAACCCCGAAGCACTCGATCACTTCTTGGTGACGAACGAGACCAAATACCGTACCATGTTAAAACTAGGTTTAGAAATTTAAAATGTTCGCCGCCTTCACCACCGTCACCGATGGTACCTCCACCTATTTTTTCCATCACCACTATAGGCTCCTCCATCACCAACCAAAACCCCGACCTCCAAAGTTCCACCAGTCACCAGAAATTTAGTCGAAACCCAAAACTAATCAAACCCAAATTGCAAACCCAAAACTAATTTAAAACTCGTGATTTTAATTTTAAAAATCGAGTTTCCCAAAATTGATTCGAACTATATGCCTGAATCCACGAAACAAAGTAGTTGATTTTATCACTTCTTTTCAAAATCTTACTGTATTTACTGGCTTTACAGTATTTTACAATCTAAGAATATTTTAAACATATTTGCAAACCTGAATGATGATTATACCAATTTTTTTTTTTTAGACCTTAAGTCCATCAGTGACTAGACGTACATATATTGAGTGAGTTTTTTTTTTCTTTTGATTTTTAATTTCTGACCCTGTAACTAAACAGAGAAGAGCATTCATGCTCAAAACACACAGATCCAACATGTATTTTTCTCATAGAGCTACTTATCTAACATACTTATGAAAACATCATACCATCCATGAATCACGAGCACTGATCTAATCATACTTAAGTTTTAAATAAGGTGTTTACTCATTGTGATATATTTTTTCCAAATTTAAATGATTTTACTGTAATCTCTTGTTTCCAAAATATTCACTAAATATTTTCTTTTGAAACTATTTTTAGAAATAGCATTGTATTGTTGTAATTACTTTCCTTTCAAAGGTTATAGTCTAAAAGGTTTATCTACGTGTGTGTGTGTGTGTGTGTGTGTGTGTGTGTGTGTGTGTGTGTGTGTGTGTGTGTGTATATATATATATATATCTAAACATACAGACATATTTAACAGCTAACAACATTTCATAATGCATTCAAGTATCAACTACAATATCAAGATATAGAAGTAGATCATGGGTGGAAAGTTGCTCACTTGGTTTTGTTGAAGAAGAACAGAGCCTGCTATGTGAAGACAGGCCTGAGTTGTTAACTGGAAACTGGATTTGCTTTTAACTTGCATGATCTTTGCATTGCTTGATTAAGTTGAATTTGTTTTTCTGGTTTGTTGTAAAAATTGGAATGCTAACTTGTAATTTTTTTTTTTACTTGCTATGACTTGAACGAATGAAGTAAGAAGGGATAAATATAAAAGAAAAGAGTTACGGGTTTGTACGCTGATAGTTTTCTTGTGTACAAAAGGCATGTTAAGGGTGCTTGCATTAAATGCTTTGTACTTGGTTATGCATTTGTTTACTTCAGCTTTACTTCGACTGAGATGAAAAATGTGTGCTAGGATATTTTACAGTGTACTAAGGATCTTGGTATTTCTTTGTTTATGTTTTATTTTGTACTTATATTTATTTGTTTAAACACTTTATTTGCATTGCCTAGCTTGTTTTTATTTGGTGGCTGCAGCTTTATTTTGTTTGCCTGCATATCTATGTCTTTGTTCGTTATTTTTACTTTGTTTTGTTTCTTATTTTGTTTATTCATACTTTATCAATTTGTTTCAGCTGATAATACTATATTGTGCTAGTATCTTTTTTTTTTATTGGTTTGTATTTTTACTTTGTTTCATATTTAAGTGTTGTTTTGAATTCTAACTATGTGTATTTATTTTATTTCATTGTTTTATACATATTTCCTTTTAAAGTTTAATTATCTAATATCAAATTTAATCATATCCAAAATCCCAATTCAATTTTTCAATCTATTTTATAAACATGTTCATTTTCAAATATCCAAATTAATTCTCGATTATTTAAAATTTAACTAAAATTTTATATTAATTACCAATTATTTTCACAAATTTTATTCAAAAATAAAATTTAATTATCAATTTAAACTTAATAAAATTCGAGATCGTTACAGACTTCCCCCCTTAAAAAGAATTTCATCCTCGAAATTCGCCAGAGAGAGATTACGAAGATAGATGAAAGATAGTGAAATATCTTTTTAGATCAAACTGGATATCAATTCTACATTTGGCTTACCAAATCAGAATATCAACAATAGATATAAGAAATTATATTAGAATTTCAATTTTGGTTTTAAACAAAATCGTTTTATCAAGACAATTCAAATTATCCTTCATATTCTATTAACCAATTTAACTCAATTAAAATTTTCCAATTTATTTAAAATTTTCAATCCAAATTTCCAATTCATATTCATTAGAGTTTAAATCGAAAATTGATAAAAACCGATGAAGACACGAAGTAAGGATTTTCTACAACGATTCATAGGCCATCACCGCTCTGAAACTTCTTCTTGCAACTGGTACGAAGCAATCAAAATTTTTGGAATCGAATCAAAGGAAATTGATAAGAAAGTTGTTTCCACTGTCGCAGGGTATTGACCATTTATAATGGTACTCCCATATCCCCTAGCTCGTCCTCTTCTTGCACTCATACTTACTATCGGTGAATAGTAAGAGAATTTACTGAGGCATTCAAACAGATATCTTAGGGATATACTCATTCTAGGGATACTTCACCTATCTCTAATGATCCACTTAATGTGTTATACTCCTGAGCTAAAGTTTAACCCTCAGCTTTGATACCAAATGTGACGACGCGGATTTTTCACGCTCGAAAATTGACATCCATACTTCAAATCGTATTCGAATGTCGAAGATTCGACCGTTCAAATCCGATTCGCCGGAGCTTATAACAAGATTGAGTAAAACAACACAGCGGAATAAAAAGAATAACACGTTGATATACATCTTTGATACAATATCTGATACAACAAATAATCCAATAGATATCAATATACATCAGAGATACAATAAAATAGCAGCGGAACAAATAACTCTAAGATAGTCTTCAAGGAAGAACTCCAAAAATAACTGCAACTCCATTTCCAAGAACCAATCCAGCAATAGCTCGAACTCCCAATATCGATGCACCAAGACAATCAAGTCTCGTCCACATCCATAGACTGAACTAGCTCCAGATAATCTACTAAACCTGATTATCTGAAAAACCCAACTCTAGACTGCTCGTGTAGAAAATAATGAGCGCCCAGAGTTTAGGAAAGAAACAATAAACTCCGGATCAGTCGTGGGATTAGTGTGAGCAAAAAAACAGTTCATCTTTTAAAACAATCAACAAAAGATTTTTTTTTAAAGTCAATTCGCAATGCTTTTTGAAAATGTAACTACCATAAGACCTCCCACCACACACACAATGCAAACGCAGACTTGGAGGAGATTTCTTCTTATGTTAGTCAAAGATGCTTACTACGTAAAATCAAATCATTTGATTATTATTATTAGTGCATAGTATAGAAAACATTTCGAAAATAGAATATAAATCTTAGCCAGCATAAGTACCATTATATTATGCCTACTATAGCTACCGTATTAGATGGCAGGTTCTACAACTAATACCGTACAAGGCTCGTATTGTTTCTTTGGATTTCCAACAAATGATCAGGCCAAGGAACTTCTCATTGCCACATGAGAACGCCTCTGGAAGGACATTCCCGAGAACCTAACCGGATCATTGCCAACACAAGGCCGGGTTACTCCTAACTGGGTAACTAATGACACGAGTATGCCATCCCCCTGTCCTTTAGGACCTTTATCCGAGCGCTCGATAACCAACATCACACAATGATAAATAAAGTGTTTCAACATGAGTAAGTATCTGGGCTCCATACCATGATACCACCCCTTTCCAGAAGGAAATGAACATACCCTAAAGGGGTGCTACCCCCTAATAACCTTGCCGCATCTTTCCTGTTTTGACCATTCCGGGGTGTGAGGTTCGATGAAGTCACGTCCACAAAGCCACGCTTTGGTTCAAAGCCATGCTTTGGGTCAACAAATGATCAAAGTAATGATCACAAAGATAAATGATCAAACAAATGATCATATCACAAATGACCAAACAATGATCATTACACAGCAACACTTAGCATGTCACATTACCAAATTGGGAATATATCACTGATAACCTTCAACTACATAACCTCTGAGCTCGTACGTCTCGGAGAAGGGTGTTAAGCTAAATGAATAAATTCTCCGCTACCAACAGAAATGTATTTGAAAGAAATCTTCTTTATATCTCAAATTGTAATGTCACACACACAATCCATACAAGTCTATTCTGGGTTTGAATAGAACCGAAGGCACTTCCAAAGAAGCCCTTGCAATCCGAATATTCACTAATTACGATTGGACTTCCCATCACATATGGAGTCTCTATACCGGGGCCATTCGATGCAAAGACATTCGACGAGTTGTCCTTTCGTTTTCGAAAATATCCGGTCTTCAAATGCTATCCACAACGACGTATCACATATTCGGAATGGGATATATGACACAAAGGTCCTCTCCCGGCTAAACCGAATAGTGAGCGCAATATTTCAAAAACATATGGATATTGGGATTTCAATTAAGTCATAACTTATTACCCAAAACTTTTCTTCAAATGGTTTAAACAAATTACCATTTCTAATATTTTAAACAAAAAGATTCATTCATAAGGTTCACCCCGTTTCATAAAGATCCATTCATAGATATCAAAACAATTTCTATTTCAATTGGATTAATTCATTTAAATCTTTAAATCAAAGATTTAACTTATAGCTTTTAAATCGTTTCTATAACTTGGAAATCATTTTCATTTTAAACTAGAAATCTTTTTAACACAAATTGGAAGTTCATTACTTATGTGAAAACTTTTATTATTTGAAAACAAATAGTTTTTCGTTTCAGAAAGATCCAATTATATTTATATGAGTTGAAGTTCTTGAATTATATTCATATTTCCGAATCAATATTTTTAAAATAGTTTAACCCATATATAACTGGTATAACATCTTTATTCCCTAGTTTCAAATCATAGAATTCAATTTCACATTTTGAATTTAAATTTAAATCAAATTATTTAAATTTCAAATTTTATCAAGTTATTCAAAATAAATTTCATCTTTGAAATTCCATTTCAAAAGCTTTTCACTTTAAACGCAATCTTATTTTCAAACCATTTGAATTTAAAATTCAAATTCAAAACTATTTCTAAAAATCTGTGGCTTAATCGATTTCCTCGTGATATCCATATTTGTGTGTGTATAAGTATGGTCCAGGGGTTTAACACAATAGTTCAACATCATTCAATCATCACAGATTAATACACAGAAATATAGTTGATAAGCGATATAAACTATAACGCTCATCGTCCATTCAAAGATTACTGATCACAGATATATTAATCATAGATAATAGTTTACATTCATCCCAGATAAATAAACTACAGTATAGATCACGCACAAATCAGAATATATCACAAAGCATTGCAGATCAGAGATGTCAAATAATTCAACATTCAATAGAATCCAAACATTCACAAGTGAATTTATTAATCAACTGATTAATTTAAATCAGATGTATCAATTATTAATCCGGGTTAATTATCATGATTTAATTACGAATTATTTGAAATAAATCTTCATTCAAATTTTATTAGTTAATCCTTAATTATTAACTAATCATTTCAAATCAATGAATCAATTAATCTG
Organism: Allium cepa; assembly: GCA_030765085.1. Taxonomy (NCBI): domain Eukaryota; kingdom Viridiplantae; phylum Streptophyta; class Magnoliopsida; order Asparagales; family Amaryllidaceae; genus Allium; species Allium cepa. Next base: position 380,431,169 of record CM060944.1, on the reverse strand, counting down.
TAATTATTAAATTATCTTAATTAATTGTCATTATTAATTAATCCTTTAATTTATTCATAAATAATTAACTCAAATTCTTAATCATCATTTAATTAATTACATTCAGTAACCATTAATTAATTACTTCTCTAAGTAATTATATTTTTTCAAAATTACCAAATGATTATTCTGAATTAATTAACTTAAGAAATTTAATTTGAACAGATTCGATTTTACTCAATAAATTACATCGAGTATTTAATTTCACAATCTCCGTCATTAAGTAATTATACTTAATAGTTTCACAGTTGATTATTATTAATTTAATCAATCAAATTTATTTATAAAATTTATCACATTGATTAATTGCTCAAATAAACTTAGTTAATGATTTCAATACTATTAAATTTATTTAATCACCCTTTTAAAGAAAATTTCTTACATTAACCATTATTAATTTATAAATTAATTCCCTATTAAAATTCATTCGTAATGAATTAGAAATCGTCAATCTTCATTATTTAAAGTAACATATTTATTTTCATATGATTTAATGATCTTTTTCTTCTTCTTGTTTTTTTTTTATATATCAAAAATAGATCCTTATTTACTTTTAATAAAGTTTAAAGCAAATTTCTTTAACATTTTTAAATTTACATGTAAAATAACCATTGATTACAAAAGAAATTTTAAAGAGTTTAAAAATCAATTCTTTTCTTGCACTTTAACATTTTGACTTATTGCAACACTTAGTAATAAAAATTAATTTTCCAAAATCTTAAGATCTGATTTGAAACTCATTTCAGGTTCTACTTTTAAATTTAACTTATTTAAATTTTATTTTCGAATTCAATTCTATTTTGATTTCCAAATTTTCTTCAATACCATTAATTACTTTGAATTATGAAAACAAATGGAATTTTAAACTTTTATTTATCTTCAAACTAAATTTCAATTCAACTAGAATTTTTTTTATTTACATTTTAGATTAAACTCCGTTTAAAACTTTGCTTGATGGATTTAAATTTAGTTTAAAATTTTCAAAACAAAGAAACAAGTTTCCAGGTAAAAACTGGAACAAGAATTCGACCCGAGTTTTCCCTGTAGTTTACTTTGAGTCCTACACGACACTTCCACGAGAAACTCCCCTGCAACACACGACTTCTTCCCAAAACAACTTGCTTTCTCTGATATACAAGTGCACATGTGCACGTGCACCTCCACCTGAGCCACCTCCGGCCAACATTAACCATCCTCCCACATCGGCTATCTTTCCTCAGACCCATTTCGATCATCAGATCGATGATCAAATCATCTAACCAAAATCGAGCATTCAAGTTCGATACAAGTACCAGGAACAAAACCTGGAAACGCACGTGCAAATAACCCTTCGAACCTGTCAACGCTTGGTTCTCGACGCCTCGAACATCGGAGTTCGTGCAACTCCGGCCGCCACCTCGTCTATACCCCAGCTTCCATCGCTCCAAACCCCTAAGCACTCGATCACTTCTTGGTGACGAACGAGACCAAATACCGTACCATGTTAAAACTAGGTTTAGAAATTTAAAATGTTCGCCGCCTTCACCACCGTCACCGATGGTACCTCCACCTGTTTTTCCCATCACCACTATAGGATCCTCCATCGCCAACCAAAACCCCGACCTCCAAAGTTCCACCAGTCACCGAAAATTTAGTCTAAACCCAAAACTAATCAAACCCAAATTGCAAACCCAAAACTAATTTTAAAAATCAAGTAATACTACCACATAACTAATAAAAAGGAATTGATTTTTATAGGCTTCATTGATTTGAACTTAAACAAAAAAGAGAATTTGTTGAAATTAATTATCTTCAATTAAAATTAAATTTGTTGAAAGAATTGGATACATAATAATCCTTTTTAATGTTAATAGATTAGACAGTTAATTTTTAATCAATCATTTCCTTTTATGTAACTCTTTCTGTAGAAATATTTCAAAAGCATTTTAAGTTTTAGCTCCATGAGGAAAAATGTAATGTTTATCGTTTTATAACTTTAACAAATGTTTCTTTACTATTTCTCATTCCATTAGCAGCAAATTAATATAAGTATCGTAAAGATGATATATTTTTATATTTTTATAAGCAATATTATATTTGTTTATGCTTGAAAGATAACATTATATATTCTATACGTTATGAGACATGATTATATTGTTCATCTTACAAGAATAACAATTTGATTTGGTTGTAAATACAAAAATTATGCCGATATTTTGATGTACAAATGAATATGTTGAAAGCAGCAGTATCGTTGGATTGATACTCCAAAAAATATCAATGTCGATTTATGGTTAGAGTTCCAATGAATACTTATGGTCAATGTTTACAGCCACAAACAAAAAAGATAAGGTGACAATGAGAAATTATTGCATTAAAATTTTGAAATTAAATGAAAAGTTTGTTGGATGTTGAGCTAGGTATTAAGTGATATTGGTTTGATGAAGGATGAGAGACATGATAGGTGATTTTATTAAGTAAACTATTACAAAGATTTTTATGGAAAATAAGGAAGGTATTTAATGCACACAATTAAAAGATTTTTGTATACGATTTTTGTGAAGAAATGTATCTTAGTTTATTTCTTCCGTAAACCATAGTTTACAGATATTACTTCACAATAAGACAAGTTCACTTTGTTTATTTCTTGCATTCTAAAAAATTATTATTTTATTAAACAAACACTCCTACTTTTATTTCAATATTTGGTGGTTCTTTGCATATGTAGGTGCTTATGTAATAAAATTGTTTGTTATGCATTATTATATAGGAAACTACAACAACTTTTTCCAATAATAATCATCTTTTTTAATAGTTTATTACATTGATTGTATTTGCTTACGCCGTTTTATCTAATTGCAGCCTAGCCTTGACTATTTAGAGGCCTTAAGCAAAAAATATTTTTGCAAGCCATATAAAAAAATAAGTCCCAGGCCCATATATTATAATCATAAAGCAATATAAAAAATGATAAGGCGGGACTTGATCTTGAATCACTAAAATGGATGATAACTGCTTTACCACTAAGGCATGTTAATAAGACTTTGTATAGTGTATATTTTTTATAGTACCAAAAATATTTTGAGGCCCTTAAAAAGTTGGGGCCTTAGGCCACATACCAGGCCGGGCCTGTCTAATTGTTATCTTTAATGAAATTTACGTATTATTTCTAGTGCTTTCTAAGCTACTACAAAATTTCTCTAGTTTAGTGATTATTTTGTATGTTAAAATTTGTAATACTACAGGCCTTGGAATTTTGTTTGTTCGAAACAAATTTGGAACATTATTTTACTCAGAGCATAATTCCTTCATTCTAGGTTTATAATGTTATCACCTATCGAACTATGTACATATTGAAATTTATATGTTAAATATAAGGTAGACCCATATTGAATTTATGTAGCACAGACTTGAAAATTAATAAACATGCATAGTATGCAATGCCGACGAAGTTAAGAATAATAAAAAGCTGATGTTAACATATATTGTATAAAGTCATTGTAGCCTGAAATAGTTATACTTTTTATCACTGAGATTACTTAATTTTATTTATCATCAAATGTTTGTTAGTAGCGTTTAACAAAAAAATTTGAAAAAAATATAATTCATGAACATATTCTTTCACCTTCATCTAACAACAAATCCAAAAATATGCCGATAAATAGACTATATAGTGAACTCCATGTGCATATCACAAGTTCGCACTAGTTAACCTTTATGTATTAATTTTGCTAAAGCAGGTGCTAAAAAGCATTGATTTAGCGGATATACCAGAAAACTGCGAAGCTTAAAGCGAATATATTATTTAATTAGTGCTAAATTCAAATAACACAATGATTGAAGAGCGATATGTACTACAGCGATGATTTTGCGGGGTTTTAACTGCACAGGTTTGTAAAAGAGGTGATGGAACATGGTATGAAAGAGATAGACTTGAGGAGTAGAGAGAGGAGTTTGAATATGTAATTAGATTATAGAGATGATTAGAAAGTAGAGAGAAATCTAAAGAGAAGATTTTTTCCAGAAGATGGAAACTATTCGGAGAAAAAGGAAGTCATTAAAGAGGAGGAAGATCCATAAGGAAATAAAAATTTTACAACAAAATTTTGTTCTTCTGTTTATTCTCTTCTTATCTCAAATGAATTGTATAATGCATATTCATATTCTATATACATTATTAATATGCTAGTGACACTGAAATCTAATCAATGATCAAAATATTCAGCTGTTACACATGGTTAAATATCTAAATAACAAATACATTAGCATGACTGTTTATATTTAAACTAATGGTCGTTTATAATTCGTTACGTGATCGTTGAAATCCTTTAGAATGTCTATGTATAAGTAGCTACACATGTATTAAATGGCTTCATCAACATGATAAATTGGTTAATGCATCCACCATTTCCTATTGATCTATTTGATTTCATTTTGTGTTTTCGGTTTCAGCTGAAATTTCAAGCGAAGATGTAGGGACAATTGAGGATGGATTGTTTGCTAAGCTTTTTTTATTTGCTATAACAGGGAAAGCAAAATATTTTTTCTTCTATATATTATGTTAACTTCATTTTTTAATAGATCATGTTTCAAAGGCACATGTGCCATGCTCACTTTCATTTGAATAAAAACCAAAAAGATTTAAGAAGTGAAAAACATCTTTAAAAAATGATAAGTTTTTAACACTATGTCTTAATTCTCATTAGAAATCAATTTGCTCATCTATCTATCTATTACTTAATTTTAAAAATGAGAGGCTAATCTTGCTTACGTGGACAATTAATTGCACAAATATTTTACCACCTTAATTTATTTTAGAGAAAACCGAATAAATGAATTTGTCCACTCATTAGTAATTGTGTAACGACCTACCTTTTGGATGGTTTAAATCGACAATAAACCACACATGTCAATTCAAACCATTCAAAAGGGAGGATTGTTAATGGGGCAATAAGAAAATAAGAGAAAAGAAAGAAAAAACAAAACACAGAATCTCACAACAGAATGTCAAAATATAATAATCAAATAAACAGTTCATGAAGTTGTTTTACAAATAACATTAGATTACACTTTTACAGTACAGATCAGAGTTATACTTGCAGTAGGACTAAATAAATAATGTAGCGGAACAAAATGATGTAGTGGAATATATATAAAATAAATAGCATACAAATCTTCGTCTTCGTCCTCCCAGAAATAAAGTCTTCAACACACTGAAAATCTCAGGCTACTCGTGCACCTTCAAAATCGTATTCACTTACGAAATCATAACCACAAAATAGATTAAATCACCATATATTGCATTTATATCAATTAAATCTAAATCATAACAGTTCCAACTTTAAACAGTTTGAATATTGAAAATAGTTTATATATTGGAATAGCTATACATTAAAAATAGTTATATTTTGAAAATAGGTTATATATTAAAAAGTTTATATACTAGAAATAGTTTATTTATTAATATATATTTATATTAAAAATTGTTTATAAATTTAAAATAAAATATATTAAAATAGTTTATATTTAAAAAAATAGGTTGTAGATTAAAATAGTTTAAATATCAAAAATACTTTATATATTAAAATAGGTTATATATTAAAAATAGTTAATGTATTAAAAATTATTAATATTAAAATGGTTTATATGAGAAAAATAGTTTATATGATAAAAGAGTTGTATATTAAAAGACTTTATATTGAAAATAGTTTCAAATTAGAATTGTTTCTTCCAGTTTCAAAAATCAATTCAAATTAAATTTAGTTCCAAAATTTCAATTTAAATCAATGTCAGTCCAACAATTTCAATTCAAAAGGCTAAAGGTTTCAATTCAAATTCTCATGAAAAACCATTTCAACTTATATCGATTTCAAATCCATGTTTGAACTACAAATTTAAACAACTTCAAATTCAATAGGTTTCAAAGTTTAAATATTCAGATGTTTACAATAACTGAATTTTGATAAATTTTATCTATATTTCAAAATTCAACTTTATGATTTCAGTTTAAATTCTTTAAACAATTCTTTTAAACCAATTTCAATTTCAACATTTTAAAGCTTTGATTTTGAAATAATTCAGTTCATATAAATCTAATTTTATTTCATAATATCATTTAACTGGATTCAAAAATTAAGGATTTAAAATTATCTAATTTAACCAATCCGGTATCTGTATATAATTTTCTACCCAATGGTTAAGTGATACGGATATATATCATTCAATCTACAATAATTTAAATTTATGGATGTATATCAATTCAACCCTTATCTTGAATCACAATTTTTCGAATCCATAAAATCGCTTAGATTTATCATTTCAACCCATAATGATTTATCCCTAATCCATAAGATCGTTCGGTTATGTATCATTTCAACCCATAGTAATTTTCCTAATAATAACTAAGGGAACTTGCAGTGTGATACAATATATAAAATAAACACAACATCAAATCCTCCAGAATGTCAACAACTAAGCATCCATCACAATCATCATTCAAATTAACCAATAAATCACAACAATTAACTATGATCATTATCTAGTATTAACTAACAAATAAATTCCAATATTAATTCAAATGGCAATTAAATTCAATATAAATTCAAATTAAATATGAATGACAATTTAAATATACCAAATAACAATCAATCAATTTCTAATCACATCGTAAATTTAATTTAACCAACATAAAATAGTTTAGTATCTGTGAGTGGGTTAAAACACCCATCTTTGACTTTGTCAACATCACAAACCTTCATAGATGTCTCTCGTGCAAAATGTTCTCGGTAAATGGATGCCGATTGTAAGAGGTACCCTATTCACCATTGCTCCTGAATTGGTTTTCATTTAAAAGTCTCCTGATCATATCTTCCAAATACTCCGGGCTCCCAAGTTTGACTAAATGACGATGATCGAGATCCGTTCTGAGTGTTCGGCCTAGAGAGCTCCCGGGCATACTCTCGATACCTAGGTTCTACAGACTCTAGAAGTTCCTTTCGTCTAACAACCCCATGTTCGATTCCCATGTGTTGTATTACGAGAAACATCTCGATATTCCAAGTTTTGCCTTCAGTAGCACGTCCATAGGCCAAGTCCATGTCACCCTCCCAAGACCGAGCCTCGAAGCACGCATAAGTGAGATCAGTATCGATCTGTACTCTTGTATTAGTACCGATCCATAGTTTTTTGCCATGGGTCGGTCTCTTCTCCTATTACGAAGTACCAGCTGTGTTTCGAGTCTTCTTCCGCCTCCTATCCCTCCATCTTTTTTCAGATGAAGAGGACCTTTTAGATCCTGAATCAGAATGTTTCTGATCTCTCCTGATTCTCCTAGGGCTGTAATGGGTCAATTCATTCAACATTCTCAAGCTCCATTGCATCTGTTGGTTCATCTGCTTATGGGTCTCTTGGAACCTATCCTACATCTGCTTCATCATTTGATCCATTTCTACTTTGGTCACGGCATCAGCTAGATTCTGGATCTCCGGTTGTTATGGTTGAGTAGCTTCATCCACATGCTGAGTGTCTTGGTTGTCAACATCATTAGTAGCTTTGGAAGTTATAGTACGTTCTTTCCTTGATAGCGCCATGGGAAATAACTACTCTTAGATTTCATTGGAAATATGAATAATAGAAAGTTGAATCTGAAAAAATTGGATCTATCCCTGGTATTTAAGAAATCTAATAGTAGATGATGGATCCAAGTAGTCTGAGTTAAGTTCCCAATAATAGCACCAAAATGTTTGAACCAAAAAGGGCACAAACACTAGAGAGACTATGTAGAGAATAAGAAATAAAGAAAATAAATGAAAAAGAGTAAGAAAAAGAACACATGTCTATTTATAGTGATTCCCAATTATAGTGGTTCGGCTAATGTTGGCCTACGTCCACTTTGTGATTTTATTGATGATATCACGTGATTACAGGCAGTTGTTCTTAAGGATCAGCAAACCTGAATGTGATTACAAGAAAATAGAGTAAGAGAAAGAGAGAGCTTAAAGATCCTCCGAAATGAGCCCTACCCTTCTATTTATAGAAGTAGGAAGCCTAAAGTCTCCTCTTAATGATCTCCACCTCATTTTCCACGCCATAGACTGATTCTCCCAAAAATTAGGGTGATACCTCAGCAAGAATCTTGGATTGGTATTGATCCATAGACCTTGATTAGTATCGATACATAGGCTTGGATCGGTATCGATCCACAAGATATCCAAATTGGTCGTCTTGAGCTCTTCATGTTGGATCGCATGGTGGTTAGCTCCGCTATTCCATACTTTCTTGTACCAATATTAGCTTGTTTTTGGGTCCAAATGATTGATCTGCGAAAGAATGGAATTGCTGATTCAAGTGCTCATGGAGATCGACATGGAATTGCATAGGAATAACAAAACAAATCTTGGAATAGGATCATAGGATCAAGTAGAGTGCATGAGAGGAGCCGAGGCAAGTTTGGTGCAGCATTCTTGGATCGGTATTGATCCAAGAGGTTGGATCGATACTGATCCACCACTTAGATGGATATGTTTCCTCTTCTCTTGAGTTGGTTTGGTATTTGTCCCATCGCTCTGTTTGTGTTTGGTTTCTAGACTCTGCAGCTATCTCTTCGGGATTCCTACCAAGTTCAATTCGTTCGGCCTGCCGGAATATTGCCCAATCGAAAGGCTAGATAACATGCACTGGCATTTATAACGAACAAAGAATATATAATTTCAACAATCATAAATGATATCACAAGATCTCAGTGCATAACTAATACTTATATATGGCTTATGCAATCATAAAACCAACCTCTGTACCATCTTATAAAATATGAATTCATATTACTACACTTCAAAAGTATCTGTACATGCTTTCACATATCATCAAAAGCATTGATATCAATGTTTAATTTTAGCAATTTTTATAATTTCAGCTAAAAATATATTGCCCGACATGGTTCACACAATTTACTCACAAGAAGCCTAACATATACTATATACATTTATTAACCCATCACATCATCTGATAGTGAAATTAGTGATATCGGATATTGAAACTATATATTTCATTAGTTAAAACTTGTTGGTAACAAAATTTAATTTAGCTATAAGCATTAATCAAAATGACATTCAAAATTGTTAGTACTCAGATACATGCTACTTGTAACGACCCAGAATTTCTGTCAATTAAAATTTGTATATTTAATTGATTTTAAATATTAATAAGTGAAATTTATAAGTCGAATAAATTTTATTTCGAATAAATGGATTTAATTGGATAATTAAATCGATAACTTAATATGTGAAAATACAGAAATAATTGAAATTTGGGTTAAATATGATTGAAAATGATTTGTAAAATTTTATTTTATCATATTGAAGTTATAATGATGTTATAGAACTTTTAAAATTAAATTTAAAGTTAATTTGTGAAAATTTAATATTTTAATATTTAAATCGACTAGTGAAATTAGCCATTTTTCGAACAGTCTCAGAATTGGACGAAACTAGTTCCATTGGATCCTTAATAGTTTGTTTTTATCGGATTTCACTTTTCGTAGCAACCAGAGTTATTGTTTGACCATGGCAGCTCGAAACGCATCGAAATTGTTTTAATATTAATTTGGCGAGTTAAAATAGTTATTTTTCAAACAGTCTCGGATTTCAACGAAACCAGTTTCATCGGATCCGTAATGTGATATTATTGTAAGATTTCAAATTTCAAGTCAATCGGATTTATCATTTGTTCGGGACGAGCTAAAACGCCTAGAAATTTGATTTATCAATTTAATTTTAAATCGAACATTTATTTCCATAACTCGCACAGATGATCGAATTAGCTCCCGAAACATGTTCCATTGTGTTCGGAACGCGGGGTAAACCTTAGGAACACCAACCGGCATGCTTCGTTTGGAGTTCGGAAAATCCGGGATGAATAGTGTCATTGGAATTTTCTATATAAGGACTTATAATTTTCATTTTGCAAAATGAAAAGAGGATAGGGTTACAGGCCGCCGCTATTATGTATTCAATGGCCGAAAATCTCATTTCTTCTCCTCCTCTTTTCTTCAAATCCGTGCAACGATTCAACAAACTTCCAACATGAAACTTGTAGAGGGGAGTGAGTTCTAGACATCCAACGGCTATGATCGTTTCTAGCGCTTTGGATTGGTGGCAAAGGGAGCTCGAATGGCCGGCAATTAGGCATGAATTTCGAGGCCATAAGGCGACCGAGCTCCACCTGGTCTCGGCTGAAGGTAGAGGGGGAGTTGGGCCACGCGATGGAAGTTGCTGATCATGGTGGAAGTCGTCGTGGAAGTCGCGGCATCAAGCCCTAGGGGGCGGCAATGGGTTCGAACGCAACTTCTGTTGCGTGCGTGGGATAGAGGGAGAAGAGAAGGGGGACGGCCTGATCTGGTGGAACAAAGGATGGACGGCTAGGATTCTGTTATTTTTAAAAATATAAAATAAATGTTGTAAATTTATAATTATAAATTCGTGAGTTTAAAAATTCATATCTTTTTCATACGAGGTCGAAAACGCGCGAAACAAGTTGCATTGCGTTCGTATGGACGAGCACTACGCTATGGAATTGGATTGGAGTCGGTGAAAATTTCGGGTAAAATTAAACGTTTGTCTAATTTTATTCGAAATAAAACACTGGAACTATATTGAAATCAAGGTGAGAACTTCTCACTCAATCGAATCGGTTTCGATTTTAATTTTAAATAGTTAGATTTAAAACATTCTTGAATGTATGTTTGAATGATGATTATTTTCTATTGATTGTTAAGATAGACATTATACGCCGTTAGTAAGCGGAGGTTATTTATTAAAAACATATACCGCGAATATTTCACAGTACAGTGAAATTGGTATTATTTATGTACTTGGAATTGATTTCCCGCATTATATAGCGGATGAGACCCTATTGCGCCGTATAATAGCGGATAATATTTTAAATCATATATACCGCGATAATTCCGTACTAGAACGGAATTGGTATTGTGCTAATGTTTGTGGATGCAGGAAAACAGGTTGGAGGGATCCAACAGGATTCCTCAACAGTATTTATTTGATTATGGATATTTTGATATTCGTTGATTATCATATACAGATATATGATGTCTTTGTCGTCGTGATTGACTATTTGGTGTGCAGCATCATTGGGCCAATTTTGGAATTTTAAAAGGATTTTTAAAGTGATTTTTGAAAGTATACGTTTTATAAAATATTTTTGGAATTGGTTCATTTTAAATAAATAAACGTTATAATTTTAATGTTATTAAAATTAGGATTTTTGCGAAATATAACCGAAAGATGATTTTTGAAACGTGTAGTTGATGAATTTATTAGAAATGGTTTAAATATAGGATTTATGAAATTTGATTATTTTATAAATCAAAATGGTGAAATTATAAAGGAGTTTCAAGGTGTTTTAAAATAATAATATAAATTGATTTATATAAGAGATTTAAAAAATTGATATTTATAAATTAAAATATTACGATTATAAAACGAGTTTTTATAAGTGTTAGAATGAATTGTGAATGAATTTCATAAATGAATGAAATTTATAGAATTATAAACGGGGAAGTTATAAATGGAATTTTATAAGCAGTAGGTTTATAAAATTTGTATAAGTTATTAAAAGAATAAGTTTTGGGTAAATAAATGAATCTTATAAGTTATAAGATTTATAATTTAGGAAGTTTAAAGGAACGATTTTTGTGAACAAATAAATTATAAGCATTTAACTTATAATATGGACTTTTGGCATATAATTGAGTTATAAATTGAAATAGGTTAATAAAGGAGGTTTATAAAAGGAAATTGTTATAAAATAAATAGAAATGGAAATTATAAACATTGTTTTATAAATCCGCAAATGACTTATTTTGATAAGTAAATTGTTATAACTTATTTATGGAGTTATATTCACGTTTTAGACAGTGAATAATCCTTTAAAATAAAATGTATAGAAATGATGAAATCGGTTAACGAATTATATTCACGCTTTTAGATAGTGAATATATATTAAAGAAAATGTTTGGATGTGATGTTTTAAATAGAATTAAAACGATCTAACGATGTTTTTAAAATGTGTTAAGATTCGAAACCATAGATTTCAACATTCATTGTTGAAATAGACGTTTTCGAGAAATAAGGAAATGGTGGACTATAACACTGTTGTTATAGTAAATGATTTCCGAAAGGAAATGTTTTATATGGTATTGGGATTTATATCTATCTAAATTTCGAATCCCTATACTTGTGATTTTGGGTTGTCGTGACGATGTTTTACGCAACATTCGTTTTGGCCCAAATAAATATGTTTAAACGAATGATTTCCTTAAAGAATGAAATATATACTTAATTTCGATTTAAGTATATTGAATATTTTCCAAGTGTTGAAAATAAATAGATTTGGGAATTACTTATTAATAAGTAAGTATGGAAATGTTTTTCCAATGTGAAATGAAACGTTTTTCAGAATTTATCTTTTTGAAGATAAATTGAAAATGAATAATAGAAATCGTGTATTCATAAATATTTTGGGATGTAAATTCACTATGGAATTTATAAATGAAAAGGGGAATTTGTTTAAAAATAAATATTGATTTATTTTTGAAGTATTGAAATTATATATCTTGTAAAGATATTTTTGGAAAATAAATAATTTGAAAAATTATTTGGAATCTGGTGATGTTGTGCAAACCTATTGATAGTTCAATAACCGGCTATCAATATTTACCTTTGAATGGGTATTTGTTGTGATTTTCTTGAATTTGAATGCCACACTCATTTTTAAATAAGCGCTCACTATTCGGGTTAGCCGGGAAAGGACCTTTGGGCGTATAACCCATTCCGAATATGTGATACGTCGTTATGGATAGCATTTAAAGACCGGTGGTGAAGACCGAGTATTTGCGAGAACGATAGGATGACCTGTCGATTGTCTCTGCACCGAGTAGCTATGGTATAGAGATTCCCTAAGTGATGGGAAGTTCGATCGGGATTGTGAATACTCAGATTACAAGGACTTCTTTGGAAGTGCCTTCGGTTCTGTTCGAACCCGGAACAGACTTGTATGGATTGTATGTCTGACATCACAAATTGAGATATAAAGCTGATTTCTTTCAAATATATTTCTGTTGGTGGCGGAGAATTTATTCTCTTAGCTTAACACCCTTCTCTGAGACGTACGAGCTTAGAGGTTATGTAGTTGAAGGTTATTAGTGATATACTTCCAATTGGTAATGTGGCATGCTGAGTGTTGCTGTGTGATGATCATTTGTTTGATCATTTGTGATATGATCATTTATTTGATCATTTATCTTTGTGATCATTAATTTGATCATTTGTTGACCCAAGGCATGGCTTTGTACCAAAGCGTAGATTTGTGGACGAGACTTCATCGAGCCTCACACCCCGGAAATGGTCAAAACATGAAGGATGCGGCACGGTTATTAGGGGTAGCGCCCTTTAGTGTATGTCATTCCTTATGGATAGAGGTGGTATCATGGTATGGAGCCCAGATACTTAACCTATGTTGTTGCCGCAAACTTATTACTTTGTGGTTGTTGGAAATCGAGGATCCTCGGATGTAGATCGGTTACGATCGGGGGATGGCATATTCGTGTCAGTAGTTACCCAGTTAGGGGTAACCCGACCTTGCGTTGGCAGAGATCCGGTTAGGTTCTCGGGACGTCATTCCAGAGGCGTTTCCATGTGGCAATAGGAAGTTACTTGGCCTGACCATTTGTTGGAAATCCAAAGAAACAATACGATCTTGTACGGTTTTAGTTGTAGAACCTATCATTCACTTATGGTGGTCACTACTGTTTGGATGGTAGCTATAGTAGGCATAAGTGCAGAATGCCTATGCTGGCTAAGATTTATATCTTTATTTTCGAAATGATTTTTTTCTACACTATGCACTAGTAATAATATCAAATGTTTCTTTTTAATACGTATCAAGCATATTTGACTATCATAAGGAGAAATCTCCTCCGATTTTGCGTTTGCATTGTGTGTGTGTGCGGGAGGCCTTATGGTAGTCTCATTTTTTTTAAAAACTTTGCGAATCTATTTTAAAATTATCCTATTCTTTAATTTAAAGATAAATAAACTGTTTTGAGTTCACACACCAGTCACATGACTGACTCGGAGTTTATTGTTTTCCTTCCTAAACTCTGGGTCCCCACCAATTTCCACACGGGCAGTCAAGAGTTAGTTTATCAGGATATTATGGAATTCAGGAGTTGCTGGAGGCAAGCTGGATGGCATGGCGTATTATTAGTATATAATATTTCTTTTCCGCTGTGTGTTGTTGTTGTTGTTGTACACTCTGATGATAATGTAATGTGATGTAATGTAATAACTGATATAGTTCTTTGTTTAAAGATTATTCATTTATTTATTATATGTTGTTCCCCTGCGATTGTGAGATTCTGATATTGTTCTGTTGTTTTCTTTCTATTCTGTTCTATCTTTTCTCTCTTCTTCTACCTCTTTCTTCTTTCTTAAACCCTAAGTGTTCGGTTTTCCGACATTCTATTGCTGGACAGTTGATACAGTGGACGTATTAATGTCGACTTTCGTGAGTCGAAGAATCGGGTCCTTACACTACTAACATCTTTGAAAATCCTAATTCAAAGTAGAATAAAAAGAGAATTATCAGGATCACATAACCATTATATATTTCAATATAAAGACAAAAATATTAACATTAAATCTTGTTAGTACTTGGATAATATTATCTAGTTGATAAGTTATAAAGAAAAGAACATGGTTATGATTGTAAAATTTCCAACAATTCTTTTTAGATTTTCAACTTATTTGTACGATTGCTTTTATATGTTACTATTTACTCGAAACTCCTAAAAATTAAAGTTTAAAACTGCTTCTAATACAATTAAATAAATTGATGTTAAACGAGCTTTAACCTTACATAGGATATGAGGATTTCTATCGTTTTCTTTATTATAACAAAGTGAACCTCTCTTTCTAGGAAATTAGAATTGGATCATCCACTCCCTAGCTAAAAACAAAATAAGTTACATGGACTGATTTGCACTACCAGATCTTCGATCCAAAATTCTAGAAGATCCAAACCATGGTCGAACATTTTCCCCTTTTATTTAATCGGGACAGATAATTCAAATTAGAGGAAAATTTATATTAGAGAAAGCACATGCTATACAATTGACTTTCAAGAGATACATTATGCATTAGCTCATTTACAGGGAATTTCATATCTTCATGAATGCAATATCCTAACAAAGTAACAATATCTCGAAAGTCGAATGTTCAACTAAAAGAAAAAAAAATAGAAATCCAAATTATCCATCCCAGACATCCGACTCAAAGCGTGCCTAGGGACCAATCTAGGTTCTATATACATGTAAGCAGTCTGAGAATATTATCGTCCTAAATATTCATCCCTGACTCTGACACAGAGCGTGCCTAGAGACCAATCTAGGTCTTGTACACATGTAAGTGGTCTAAGTTTATTATTATCCTAATTATCCAAAGTAAGAAAAAGCAAAATGAGGGAATCGAACCTGACTCCGGCCATTCTGATCATGGGATTTCGAGCCTTAGACAATATCCATGTTGTTCCTTGATGCATTAGCTACACCTGTTATTTGCTCCGACCATAATTGCAGTTTGGTTCCTCACATACTATAGCAATTGGTTTCTTTGAAACACTTTTTATATCAGGTCATGAAGGTGTCGACACTCATTTGTTTCATGCCACTCCAAATCATGGAAGATGCAATACTTTCTGGATCTTCTCTCCCGATCAGTGGTCTCTCTCCTATCTAGCATCCGATAAGGGATCTACCCTCTCGTGTCTAGATATATCCTCTCTGAGGTTTCTGTTAAATCAGTATAGGAGGAGAATTTTGACTCCATCCTTTTTCATTTTGAGTCTCCAAAGTTATCATCAGCTCTTTGCTTTCTTTTGTCCTTCATGTTTCCTGCTCAGATAGTCCTCTATCATCCACAACAACGATTTCAGCATCCTCGGCTTCGTACTCTTCCTAACCCAAATACCTTTTAGACTTATGGTAGAATTTTGAAAGCACATCAATGGATCCCTTTCCAGTGCAACTTTGAAGTCTGTCTTTCTTACGACCCTAGATACTACTTCCATTAAGATTATTGATGGATGCAACTTTTTGACTGTGGTTGTTGCTACATTGAATGTTGTCAAGTAACTTCTCAAGGTCTCTCCGGGCCTTTGCTTCACGCTCGACAGCATAATCGCATTCTTCGATCGCGAGACATGAACTCTCAAATGTCTCAAGAACTTACTCACCAAGTTAGTCCACGTGCTAATGGACCCATTCTCCGACCGTCTAAACCATATTGCCGCCAAATCCATTAGATATAATGGGAAGCATAATCCTATCACCTCCTTTGAAGCATCCAACACCTCCATATGTTAGATATATCTCGTAGATGAATCTTTGGATCCATCTTTCCAAAGTACATTTCCAGCATCGAAAACTTGGAATAAAGAGGATTCCTTCCATTTTGGATATTATAAAGTGAATGGATTTCTATTCGTGTCCTCAAAACTTTGATTTGGCAGTCCACCTATAACTATTCTTCTTACCAAATTAGCAGTTCGGCTTTTACCATCCAATGAAGGTCTTCTACCGAAAGAGATATTCTTCCCTTGCTTCAATAGGAGAACTCCAGCACATATTCTGGCACGTACTCCTCTGGCTACACACTTGCATTTTGATTTACACCTCTGGTTTCATTCTGATTTGCATTTCTAACTCAAGCATTATCCATTTCTGGCATCCCAATAGTCATACCAGCATTGCCCTCGAGTATAGTTTTCTCGATATCGAGAAGATTGGGTCAGTATCAAATTATTTAGTTCATGAGTGCATCGTTCAAACTTGCTCCACTCTAACTTCAGATGCTCCTGGATTGGTACTTGGCATTTAGTTTTGAATTCCAGCAGCTCCAACTATTCCTTTTTGTCCAATCCTTTAGAAAAATCCATCTAGCAATTGTTGTTATTCAGCTAACACTCCGTCCTGCATCTCCTTCATCATTCTCTCTGTCTCTTCTCTAGTCACATAGGTGGTTTGGTAAGAACTTGAGAACACCTCTTGGCTACCCTAGGCTCTAGTTGACTTCCTCCAGCCTTAGATCGGATGTTAAACCTCTCCATCTTCTCCAAATTTCAGGTTCAAGCTTCAAGTCTCCAGATCTAGTTTACTCTCAATGAAAGCGCCAAAATGTTAACCCAAAAATTGTATCAACACCTAGAAAACCAAACGAACGCACCAATTCAAACAAAGCTGACAGAAATATAATAAAAGGAGACCCAAATTTTATAATAATTCGACGTAATCACTTACCTACTTCCACTTTAATCTTTTTTTAGTTGTTCTCTCTTTAGATAACAACAAATTATCTCACATCTGACCATAATATAGTGGATCTCATATTTACAATAATATTTTTAGAGAGTATGAGAGGTAGTGGATAGGAGTGAAGATGAAGAAGTTCTAGATCCAAAAGTGTAATGACTTGAAATTTTTAAAGTTTTGAATGGAAATATTTAATGTATTTAAATATCCAAAGTTGATTAAATAGATAATAAGAAAATCAATTATTAATATAAAAACTTGATTTTTAATGACATATTTTTATTTGATTTTTCCATAACATTTAGTTCAAAAAATATATATATTATCGTTTGACGATTTTTTGACAAATGATGGTTTTCTATGATTTTTCAAAATATGATAACCAGTGTATATTATTATTATTTTGGGATAATGCCACTTTTTTACATAAAACGTATTTTTGTTTTGTCATCCGTGGTTCATAGGAGAATGAGATTCTATGTAGCAAGATGTGGGGAATTTCAAAATAAACACAAGGTCAAAACTTCAATAAATCAACATTTTGATTTCAGGTTTTTTCCTCTCTCTCTCTTTTCCAATTTCATTTTGGAGAAAACAAAAAAATGAAAGCAAACCTTTAAGAATTCATATCTAAATATTTACTCAACAAAATTTTGTATAACAAGAATCTTTAGGTTCGGCGTGGTGAGATAATCGATTTAGTATGTGCTTTGAAGGATGTGGCATTGTTTTGCGATGATTGGCAGTGTAGACATGGGCAAGTTGGAGCAAGGATTTGGTTTTGCATGAGTTTTAGGGGAATTAGGTAGAGGAAAGGGTGGAAGGGTATTTCCCAAGTCTAAGAGCTTCCGTGGGCCGATTTTGGGCGTGTGGGGGTGGAGGGATGTAAAATTGTGTCATGGGAGCAGCTTCAGTTAGGGATCACAGTCGAGATTTAAGAAAGGAAGTAAAGCTTTAGGCGAGGGGTTCCAACGAGTAGAGATTGCGATGGGGAGTTCGATGGAGGTGACTGATTTCGAATTCGTGAAGTGTGGAGAGAGAAATTGGATGAAGAAGGGGCGACCATTGTGGCAAGTCTTGTATCACTATATAGGCATTTTTGAAATAGGGGGAACAAGTTATAGGATAATGAATTAATTTAAAAATAATTTGTTTAGTTAATAATTAGCTTATTCTCAATTCTTATAAAATGTATAACTTTCTCATACGAGGCCTAATCGAGACGAGGCCTTTTGCGTTACGCTTATAATGGCGATAGCTATGCATGGAACTTGTTTTTGTTCAATTTGGAGCAAATGAAATTTTAGGCTAAAAGTCCAAACTGCAACGCCTAAGTGTCCGCTAAAATTTTGGTGAGTTAAACTCACCTATGATATGGTATATAAAAATAATTACTTTGTGCTGGAATGAATAATTGGTTTAGTTTGGTTAAACATCCACTTTTGGAAAGTGGATGGCTTTTAAAATGAAATACAAGGAAAATTTGTAGGGAAATCCAGATTTCTCGTCATTGTGATTTTCAATTCAAGTTATTTAACTGTTAATTTTGCTTCAGTCATATATCTTTTACATAGATCGTTAAATGTTAAAAGTTGATTATTTGATAATATTGGATGTGACACTGACATATCATAAAAGTTGAAACTTTTTAGTGGAAAAGCTAGTAATAGCATTGGTAATTGCTATAGTAGCTATTGGCCTCGTTATAGTATTTTGGGAAAACTATTAACTAATGTTTGATTTGGAAATGGTTTTGATTTGAAAAATGATTTTTAACGTAACCTTTTGGATTTTTTGTGATATTTTATTCAAAAATATTTTTTGTACTTCTCTATTTTACTTTAAATTCTTTTCTAATATTTGTATATGTGTAAATGTTTTAACATTATTTTGGAAAGTATCTATTTTCGTAGGAAGGTTAATAATGAATGTTTATTTTAAAGGAAATAAAAGGAGTTATCTTTTGTTTTAAAGAGATTTTGTGTTTAAAAGAAGATAGAAATAGTTTGGAATAAATATTTGAGAAACATTTTACATAAAATGTTGAAATAAAAGAATAGATTTATAAATAGTATTTTATAAATTAAAAGAGAGAGATTTATAAGCGTTATTTTATAAATAAAATAATAGTTTATAAATGGTATTTTATAAAAAGGGAAATATTATCATTTTGATAAATTGAAGAAATAAATCACAGTTGTGAATTTATTATAATATATGGAATGATAGTGTTATGGAAAGCATATGAGTTTTATAAACGAATTCGGATTTTTATAACGAATTGCAAATAAATTTGAGGATTTATAAACTGAGTTTTATAAATGATATTTTATAAATAAGTTATATAAAAGAGTTTTATAAATAGTATAAAGGATGTAGATAAAGGAGTTTATTATATAAATTTGGAGATTTATAAAAGGAGGTTTATAATTTTATTTAGGTACTTATAAAGGAAATTTTATAATTTTTAAATGATATCTTGTAAAAGGAGTTTGTAAATATAAGAATTTTATGAGGGACATTTCATAAAAATGGATTTATAAAAAGGGTGAGACTCAATTTTCATAAATGATCAATTTAAATTATGTTGATAAGGGAAATGTTCTTTTCATACTTCACATCAAATTCTGAGGTATGAAAACTCGTCACTATCTTGAGAAGTAAGAATGAGTGTCGAGGCAAGAAAGTTTTATAACTTGTCCGATCTCATTGTTAATTTAAGGGATAATACTGTTTGAAATTGGGAAGTGATGTTAAGTATATTTGGTTAAATTTCCATAAGACTAGTTTACTTACACCAAAAGGAAAGTGTTTTGGATTTATTGTTACCAATGGTTTTAAATCATGTTTGTGTCAACCTGAATATGCATGGTTTAGAAAAATGAAATCATTCTTAAAATTTGTGAATATATTTATTCCGTTAAGATAAGTATATGTGTACATTTTTAAAGTATTGGAAATGTAGAGTTTTGTATGAATATAATTATACCATTGAGATAAGTATATGGAAAAGTTTATAAGTATAAAATAAATATATGGAAAAGTTTCTAAATATAAAAAAAGTGAAATGGTTTATGAATATACTTATACCGTCGAGATAAGTATATGAATATTTTCTAAGTATTGAAAAGAGCAGAGGAGACCTGTGAATGTATCATGTAAATGTATTTTGATAGAAGTATGTACAAAAAGTGTTTTAATTAACAAAATGATTAATTAATAAGTTTTAGTAGTTGCTTGTGCTTAACCATGCTTGTTAAAAGCTATGCTTAGATTGGTTGTTTATTTGATAGTTAAATACCGACTCTCAAAAAGTTGGCCAGTTTTTAAACTATCTTTGTCATTTCAAAGAGATCGAGATCGAATATATTATCCGAAAACCACTTCGAACCGGCATAAGTGTTCAAATTTAATACTTTTTGAAGATAATGAAATCGAAGATGGGGCTCTTTGAAGTGCAAGGGATGTTTGCTACTGATGTTGAGGGTGATTCCGAAATGGATGTAGAGAAGTAGTGCCTTCGGTTTGTTCATATCTTGAACAACTTATAATGACGAATGCTGGAGTTGCATTGTTGCTTAGAAGGTAGTGTTAGCATGCCATGTGGGGTTTGCTTTTCACATAGCCTCGAGCCTCGCATCGGAAATGACTATAATAGGGATATGCAGCAGGGCTATATGGGTCACACCTATTAAGGTATGCCATCACCCTTCTAGATAGATAAATTTATGAATTTGGTTGTGTATGAGAGCTCTCGGGAGTAGGTTGCATAGAAACCGAGGTGGTGATATCTAGTAAAAGGTAGGTCGATTTTGTGTAGTAAGGGTGCAAGGTGTTCTTGTTGACCTCGGTACATTTTTCTAGAGGTGTCCTATGACAGGCGGTACCCCAGTGATCTTGTCATTATGTAGAACCCAATCCCCAAAAAATGCCTTTCGGACTTAGTGTATACCTATTATGTTGGAATTTAATAATGTAACAATTTTGGCTAAGATTCAATATTTATTTTAAAGCCTAGACATTATTATAATATCATAAGATTTCCTATGAAATGGTTTGCTTATCGTAAGGTAAAAACCCGTCACAGCATGGCCTTAAGAGATACCATTATTTTTGAAAGGTTTTTATAACATTAAAAATCCATATGATGTGTGTTTTCTCATGTTAGTTTACCAGACTGATCCAAGCATTATTTTCTTACAATTCTCAAGCCAGCCCGAGCTTGTTTTCCAAATTTAGTTTGGATGCTTTGGAGCTTTAGAAAATGAGTTGGATGCCTCCAAGATGTAGTCACATGTATTTTTTTCTGCTGCATTTGTCAGTTGTATTTATCAGCAATTATGAGGATGGGTTGTTATAATTGTCCAGGGCTAATGATTGGTTAGTTAACTATGATTGATGTAAGGATATTACAGTTTTTCTTTTATAAATATCTATGTATATTATATATCACTCTTCATGATGTAAGATTTGACTTGTCTTTTCTTTCTTTCCCTCCGACAATCTGTCTTTTTGACAATTGGATGCACGACATGTGAACACCGAGGATGTATTAGTGTCAACTTTCGAGGGTCGAAAAGGCGAGTCGTTACAAGTAGTATCAGAGCTTAAGTTGAGCAAACACCTATGCTTTGGTGAGGTAGAATCATTAGAGATAGGATTAGTAATACCCTAGAATGAGTTTGAGTGTGTGTGTGTGTGTGTGTATATAAGTGTGTATTTGTTAGTGCTATAAAAATGTTTTATATTGTATTGATTTCTCAGTTGAGAGGTTTATGAATTCTGGTTGATACAGAAGGAATTACTATATCGATAGATGTTTCTAAACTCTTGAACAAGGCAAACTGACACAGTATTGTTTTGAATTTGGAAAATGAAATAATTTTACCTAGAATAAATTTTACATATATAAAAGTATAATTTTCAAAAATTGATATAATAATTTGCGATGTGTTTATTTACTATGGAATGATAATATTCGGTTATTATCATTTATTGTTTGATCAATCATGCTCACCTAGTTTAAGAGTACTGACTATTGTTTGTTGATTAATTGTTGGTACTTTGAGAGTTTATAAGCATTCATTGTTTGATTAAATTAACCAGGAACACCTTGTTAATTCAGTTTACAGTTTGACTATAAGGCGTTCGATGATAATGTTGCGTAAATTTAATTTTAATAAAGATTGTTTAAAATAACTAAACAAAGATATATACATATATTTGAAATGATTTAATATAAGAAAGTGAAATTATGTAAGTGTGGTTTATAAACAAAATAATTTAAACTGAAATTTGAGAATTTAAATCCCAATGTTTTAAAAAAAAATTCAAGGTTTTGGAGAAAATAAAATTAGTATTATTTGGAAGTATTTATGGATAGAAATATTTTAAGGGGATTTTAAAGGAGATAGAAAGCACTGAACTCACTTTTGTTGTCAGAAAATAATTCTAGTGATGACTGCAGCGTCATCAACATCCATTTTCGAGTTTCTAAGTGAGATTGCCACCAAAGTACTTTGCTATAAGGTTGTTTGGCAAACTAGATTTTGATTTAAATTCCAAAAATATGATTTGATATATAAAAGGAGATATGTATATTATTATCGTTATTACAAAATAGAATTGAAACAAAACCGGGTGTTTAATTCTGAAGTATTTCAGTTAGGTTATTATACGAATTTATGTACCATATGCAATAAGGTAGTTTGGTTTGTGCATCTCATTATGATCTGTTGTTTGGTAATTTTCTTTAATTCAAAATGAAGTGGAATTTTATGGGATTTTGGATAGTCTAAAACTTCCAAATTGATATAGAAATTGGAGCTAAGTGTTTTTGAAACTATAGGAGAATAAGTTTTTATAACTTAAAAATTTGAGGAGATAGTAAGTTAAAACAAGTTTTAAATTGATCGAACATCCTGGTTAAATAAGACCAATATGAAATTTGTATATACACTCTTAGGATGTAGAAGATTATTACACGAATATGTACTTAAGTTTTGAAATGTTGATAAACATAAGTTGTATTTATAAGATGTTTATAAATTTCAGAAAAGTTTTATGAAATTAGACATAAGTAATTATGGTATTAAATGAAAAAAACTATTAATATAAGTTAATATGAATTGAAAATAATTCGTATAGTAAAGAAACCAATGAAATAAATACGTAAGTTATACGTATATCTCTTTATTCGCATAGCTGTTCTTGATCCAGATTCGAGTACATGATTTCGAGGTGATTTACACTAGTCCAAGTAAGTATATGCAGTGGTCGAATCGCATTCACTCATTTATCTATACTCTTATCCGCACATCGGGGATCAGAGTTAGTCGATGGGCGGTAAATTACACCCGTTTGACATTTATACTTTAGTCCACGGTCTTGGAATTAGGGATATTTAGAAAAATGGTTGAACCATATTTTTCTTAGTCGTTTCTTCTACCCCCAAGTCAGGGTGAAAGCCGAAGAGTGGTCGGTTGTATCATATTTACTCTTACTTGGAGTTCTTCCCATCAAATCGTGGGAAGGAGTCGATTAGCGGATGGTCAAGTCACAACTATTCTATGTTTTATACTCAGCCTATCAGTTTATAAGGGAGAGGAAATGGCTGAACGGTCAAACCATGTCCATTTTCTACCTATACTCCTATCCATATCCCAAGGACCAGAGTTTTTTGATGGGCGATCAGTCGCACCCATTTGGTGTTTATACTCCAGCTCGTGCTTTGGAAACTAGTTATCGATGGGCTACCGAACCACATCCATTTTCTAATATAAGCCCCCTCTGTCGAATCAAGAGCGAAAGCTAGTGAGTGTACGATCAAACCATGTCCGCTTGTTGAATTTTTACTCCAACTGTCATGGCAAAGATGGAGTTAGGGAGTGAACTGTCAAATCACGTTCATTCACAGTAGGATGGGCAGTCACATCCATTCGAAATCGAATGGTCTATAACGTTCGCTTTGCAAATCTGGCTCTTCCTACCAAGTCACGAAAGAAATTTGGTGGTGTATGGTCGAAGCGGGTCTACATGAATTTATGCTATAGGTCCTGTGTCGAGGACAAGAATTGATGCACGGATGCTCGTGTCACGTCTGATTTGTATTGGATAGTCCGGTCGCATCCGATTTTGTTGCTTATACTCTGGTCCGGTCTGGGGGGAATAGAGTTTGCTGACGGGCAGTCGAACCATACCCATTTGAAATTTATACTTCAACCCGCACTAGGGAACTAGAGTTAATTGATGGATGGTCGAACCGCATCCATGTTTTGGTGTTTATACTACGATCCGCATTAAGGGAGCAGAGTTGGTCGATGGACGGTCGAACCTTGTCCATCTTGGTATTTATACTCCAATCTGCGCTGGGGGACTAGAGTTGATCGAAGGACGGTTGAACCATATCCATCTTGGTATTTATACTCCTATCTACACTGGAGGATAGATTTGATCAATGGATGGTTGAACTGCGTCCATCTTGGTATTTATACTCCGGTCTATGTTGGGTGACCAGAGTTGATCAACGGACAGTGGAACTACATCCATCTTTTTTGATGTTTATACTCCAGTCTACGCCGGGGAACGAGAGTAAGTCGATTGGTGGACAATCACACACATTTTTGATTTATACTCCACCTATCAGGTCAAGGTAAGAGTTCTCAAATGAACAGTCGAGTCATGTTTATTTGTGGAAAGGAACTTTGCCCCTAGTGTCAAGGAAAAAGGTTGGTGAGTGGATGGTCGATTCACGTCCACTTGGTGATTAAGCGATGGACGGTCGGATCACATCCATGCTTGGGTCGGATGGTCGGGTTCATCCAGTTTTCTTTGTATCTTCCCAACAAGTCAAGGTGGAAAGTAGTTGGATGATCGGTCAAGTCACATCCACCTCAAGCAGTAGTCGTGTCCTTGTGTCGAGGGTGGTGGTTGATGAGTAGACAGTTGGTCATTCCTACTTTTAATCGTGGTTCCAAATTACCCCTTGTGTTCAAGGCACGAGTCGACATGTGGATGGTCACATCACGTCCACTTCTAGTTTAAGTCCGGTCTCTTGGGGTTTCGGGAGAGGCATAAGTATTTCAGTGAACTTCAAGTAGGAGCTGGTGAGTGGATGGTCGGACCACATCCGCTACAAGCCTTTCTTTGGTCTTTAAGTCAAGTGCGGAGGTTGATGAATGGACGATAAGTCATGTCACTTTGTATCGAAGTTTGACCTTGTTGAGCTCTGAGCAAGGTATAGTCTATCATAATAGAAGCACAGAATAGGAAGTGAGTGGCAGAGTGACACCCACTTTCCATTTCAGATTCTTGCCCTCGAGTCAGGGGCATATGGTAGTTGATGAGCGGTTGAATCATGCTCTTCTTGATGATACTCCAAAGGTTTAGTAATGGTCTGTGGAGGTTAGTTGACGCTTAACTCTAGGTACTTGGTCACCTACATCATTTGCTAGTAGTTCAATTCAAGTTGGTCATAGTTTAAAACATAACTGAAATTGAAATAAATTTTATTGATAGGTAAAGCAGCATTGTGTTCCAGCTACGCCACTTTGCCTTAGCCCTTCTCAGCTGGAAGTCGACCGTAGGTGGTCCAGTTCTATGCAGTTAATTCCCTACTATTACCCTACTATAACTCTGCTATATCTCATAGTGGAATTCTACCGCTTCAACTTTTCCATATAGCCCCAATTATAGCCTTTCCACTTTAAGCCCTGTTATTTCTACTATATCCCATTATTCCCGCTATTTCTGCTATATCTTCTTTAAAAGAAATAAATTGAAAAATGACATTTATACATTATAGACATTATGAAATTAATTTATTTAATTGAATTTTTTAATATATTTTTAGAAATGAAAATACTCTAATATTCTACTAAATTCAATTATGTTATATAATAGTTTTACGTTTATTTATAATCTATTCGCGCATGTTTTTATTTAAATTATTTATGTATTAATTATACATCAATTGAATGTTAAATTTTCATTTAATCACCATCTATGTATTTGTAAAAACATTAAGTATGAGTTTTATATGCTATTTTACGGTCATCCGCTATATCCCGCTATATCCTCGCTGTATCCGCGCTATGAATATGCTGAGCATTTTAAATGTGCGGGTCTAGTTGATAATCAAAGGTCTTTATTGGTAAGGGTCGGACGTCGCTTGTCCGCCATTCTACGAGGCTTGCATGTATTGTTGAAGCATTCCTTTTTGGATCAGCTTTTCGATCACATCTCGAAGATGTCTGCAATCGTCAGTGTTATGGCTATATGTACCATGAAATATACAATACTTCCCAAATTTCCTCTTAGTTTTCGTGGACTCTCTCAGGCTATTTTCCTATACTCAAATACTTTGAGTCGTGAGTCGCCAAGTAGAAGTTTTCAATTGAATCTTTCAAAGGAGTATATGAGTTGAATTTTGGGATTCCAGGTCATCTCCTAAAATCCGAGTCCTCGTCTAGGGCATCGTCATTGATGCCTCACTTTGAATCCCTTTGGCCAATGGGCTTGCGTTGTTGTTTTCCCTAGTCTACTTCGCTTCCTCCTTGCTTAGGTTCTAGTTCTCTTTGTAAAAGAAATGATTCAAGGTCGTCAGAGGCTCTCCACCTAACCAGTTTCCAAAGTGTGTCTCGAGGTCGATTCCCCTTATCAATGCCATTTGTATGATATTGTTACCGGGATTGCTCACTTCAGTGATAGCGGTGTTAAATCTATGCCAAAAGTCTTTGAGCAGCTCGCTTGTCGCTTGGGATAAGTTGGATAATGACATCGCATCCTTAGGGTGATTTGCATACATTCTGATTTAGTCAATGAACTTCTTAGCTAGTTAATTAAACAAGGAGATGGACCTGGGTGGTAATTGTGTAAACTACATGATCGCTACTCCCTCGAGGAATATGGGAAAGCATCAACATTCGATTATGTTCGTCGCTTTGACGAAGTCTGTGTGTCCTTCATATTTCATGAGATGCTCTCTAGGGGTCTGTGTTTCCAAAATATGTCGGCATATCTGGCATAATCAATCTCCTTATATATTCTGCACGCTTAACGACTTCAATGAATGGGTTTCAACTAGGGGAATGCTTTGATCATCATTACTCCTGTCCTTTCAAGTTACGGCTGTTTGTAACGTTTATGAATGATATATGCATGATTGTCCAATGTTTGGATGATTGAAAATGCCGATCGAATGATAAATCAGTGAGGATGGGATCACACATTGTTGATGATCCCCAAACCGGGTGAAATCGACATGAGGCGATAAGGAATACTCCATAAGGTTGGAGTTTGACCTCGGAAAATCTTCTATTTGCTTGGAGTCAATACATGGTTCGCTTGGAGTCATAGAAATTTGAAGTGTTGGGTCGTTGACAAATGATGCTTGGAGTCATTTTGGGGTTCACTTAGAGAAAATCTTGGTTTTACCTGATTCAGACTTTGAGCCAGCATTTCCAAAGTTTGCTTCTGGTTCAAATTCGATCACTTAGCAAAAACCAAGGTCTGACTTGGGGAAATTTCTGAAGTGAGTTTTTCGATGACCATTTTGACGATTTTTATCGATTTTCAACGATAGCCACTCGTGACTCGACGATTGGAGTTCCATGATGGGAAGTAATGACTTTGATAATGGATAGATATACATTGAGATAACAGAATAAATAATGTAGGGCGGTCGTCACACAAGCTATTGTACCATATCTGCCAAGTCAGACATTTGGAAGCTGGTCAGTTGAGAGCAAT
Organism: Allium cepa; assembly: GCA_030765085.1. Classification (NCBI taxonomy): domain Eukaryota; kingdom Viridiplantae; phylum Streptophyta; class Magnoliopsida; order Asparagales; family Amaryllidaceae; genus Allium; species Allium cepa. The sequence goes on along the minus strand of CM060944.1, from coordinate 380,403,022 downwards.
TGCAATCTACCGTGGGAGCTTGACTCTATAACTGATCCTATTTTCTGTCATATCGCCTTGGTTCTCCAGCCATTGGGAGTACTGTTTGAGTGGAGTTTTTTATTCTTTTTAAAATGAATCGATCCCTTCCTTCTTTACTTTGTCGATCCAATCCCCTTTTTGCCCAATCTCCCTCAAAATCAAAGTTGTTGCCTTATATAACCTTGATTTCACATTAATGTGATGAGATCGGGTTTGATAATGACCATTCACGTTAGTTGACCAAACGGTATGAGCTTAAGGATCGGTAGTGGATAGACCGATCAGTCATGACAAGCCCGATCACTTAGCGATCAATTTTTGATGCATAAGGGATCGGTGGTGGCTTGTTTCTTACATTGGTGGATGCGATCGATGTGATATGTAGTCGTAGTGGAACTGTGGAAATAAAGGGTTCGGTGTTGGTTTTTTAGAATGGAATGTGTAGAGCGATCGGTTGTGTAGGCATGGAGGGATCGGCGGTTGAATGGGTATAAGGGATCGGTTATGATTTGTATGAATACATATGTGAGTTTGGTTCTAATCCCTTGTTTAGGCAGGTTCTTTGCTTTGGTATTTAGGCATTCTAGGATTTGATTGCATTTGCTAAAGACAACATGTAGAGGATCAGTTTGGAGAAGATAAATCTGTATGAATTTGTTTCTTTGCATATGTATTTGCGTGAGAGTTTGGATACATACATACATACATACATACATACATACATACATACATATACATACATATATATATATATATATGCGCCTGTGCACTTACAAACTTTTGCCCTTGTGAATGTTTGAAATGCATATGAACTTAAACACTTGACTTCATATGCATATATAAATGGTCAAATGAGACCATGGACTTAGGTTAATCCATCTAACAATGTCTATCTATTGAACTAGATAGTTTTCTTATAGGCTTTTTTCTATGTCTGAATAGAATATGAAACTTTGTGGAGATGAACTTGGATCTCTTCCTTAGATTTGTGCAATCCAAGTAAAATAGGGCCGCTTTCTCAATGAAAGCACCAAAATGTTTGCACCAAAAGTTGGCATAAACACCCAATAGAGATTTTGTATAGGAATAAATGAAGAAAATCCAATGAAAAGAAAGTAAATAAGCAATTAAATAATAGAAAATAAGCAATAACAGGAACATAGCGACCTATAGTGGTTCAACATTGCAAGCATACGTCCACTTTGAAGAAATATCTTTATTAATTACTTGAATTGCTGAGTACAAAGGGACGGATCAAGTATGATCCATGGTTACAATGGAGTATGAAAGAAACGAAAAAGTAAAAAAAGATCCCCAAAATGAACTATGAAGCCTGTATTTGTAGGGGAAGACGATAGAATATCTACTTGAAATTTCGACGGTAGAATCTCCAAATCTAGCCGATGTTAGTACCTTAGGTATTGGTTTTGATGATAGAAACTATAGAACATCATTATATAGATACTAACGTTTTATCAAGATACAAGAAGTATATAGTGCATGATATTAGACAGGTGTTGGTTAAGAAGATTATACAGTATCAAAAGTAGATTCAAGATGCTAATTGAAGAGTTTAAGATTTCAAGATAGTCCAAATAAGTTATAGAGTTGTAGAATTTATGTTAAAACCTTGATAGCACTTTCCTAATCTTTCTCCTTCTCTATTTTTTTTTTAAATTGTTTTTCAAATATCCCAGTTTAAAAATAATATTTTCAAGATATTTCTCAAAATAATTTTCAATCTCTTATACTTATAAAGGTATTATTTTTGTATTTTTAAGTTTATATATACTGAATTTTTGTTTACACTTTAATAAGTTATAATTATATTGATTTTATATATTGTTTACATTATACTGAATAATCTTATTAAATCTTTCAAGATTACTTTATAAAGTTTTATTAAGTTATATTTTGATTAAAATGTGTATAAATTATATTTAAAAGATTCTACAAAGTAACTGATTATTTTACAAAGCAATGGATTTTCAAAATAATATTTTTAAAGTGTTTTTCAATTTTATGAAGGATTCGTCAACATATCCAGCCCATATATGTCGACGTTGTGCCATAATTTTCAAAATTCAAATTTGAATAGAAGTGTCTTTTCGTCGTATCTCTTCGTGAATAGACATGACCATTGTTTTCTATATATACCAGCCTTCCAAATGAATTTTTAACATTTGCTTCCTTTTTCATCTCTCCTCCATCCACTCTCTCATTTTTCAGTCTAAATATACCCAAAATTTACCAAATTCAGCCAGAATCAAATTCAATAATTACTATTTTGATTCTCCTTCATCTACTCTCTGGATTCTCTTATCTCCCTCACTTAAACAAAGATCAAAATGTCGCTCAAGAGTTATAGTGTGATATCCTGGAAATTTTGGCAATATCAATTTAATAATCTGTATTTAAAATTAAATTGATTTGATAAAATTTTGTTAATAAAATTTAACTTGATTTAATAACCCAATTAAATAGATGTTCAATTGGTGAATTTTATCTTTTAAAAACTAACAAAATGTTTTCCTATTAATAATGTGTGTGTGTGTGTGTGTGTCTATATATATATATATTGTGAATAGATAAGTTTTGAATTTAATGAATAAATCTTGTTTTTAAATTCTAATATTCATTTTGATAATTTGGAAATTATATATGAAAATTTAAAATACCATTTATATATTAAACATTAATGCATTTAAATAAGTTAAATAAGATAAGTAATTTATAGTTTCTTTTATAAATTATTTAAATTGGATAAATATGTTATTTTCAAATAATAATAAATGTCTAAATATAGATATGTTTTAAAAGGCAATATTATTATTATTTTAAATTAAATATGTTAATATAAATTAGTTTTGAATTGGATTTTTAAATATATGACTAGCATTTGGAATTGAATTAATTTTGAATTCAAATGAATAAACATATTTAAATTATTTGGATAAGCTTTCATTTTTATAATTTGTTTCATTTCATTTTCTTTAAAAAGAAATGCATATACATTCACATATGGAAGTAAGTTTTATATATATATATATATATATATATATATATATATATGTATGTATGTATATGTATTTAATAAATACAGAAAAGGATTTCATTTACTTTTATATTAAATAAAAACAAATAAAATTCATTTATAAAACACATGTTAATATATTAAGTAGTATAATGACAAGTGTTAAGGTTTTAATCTCTTAAGTACATGTGTTAGCATATTATATAAGTTTAAGACAAGTGTCTTTTTTTTTCTTTTAAATTTATAAATAAATCATTTATACTTACATAAGCATGTTTTCTTCAAGCTCTATTCTTTTCTAATGTTCATTTTTTTCAAAGTTAAGAGAAAAATTTCATCTGAAACAAATTTGTTCCCAAAACTCTCAAAAACAAAAATTAAAATCATGCTCAAACCTGAAAATTTCCTCCTCAAACCAAAAATTTGAAATTCTTCCTCAATCAAAAGCTTGAAAACACCTTCATAATACAATCTTTAATCCACTTTCAAATTGTAGATCAGATCATAACCCTGCAAAATCAAACCAGTAACCATTTTCAAATCAATTACCTAGAATTCATTTTAGCAAATCATTTTCAAGATGTTCAGGCCTGCAAACTTTATTCCTGAACATTCTGCATTCTTTTTCAAATCTGAGAAACATGAAAAGCATTTTCTCTACCACCAGAATTTTTAAGCAAACAAGTAAAGTCTGTAGCAACAGCAAACCTACATGCAAATCTGCATCTAACCCTGTAAACAAGTCAAGTCTGCAACTCAGTTTTTAAAACTCCAAAAGAATGCAACTGCAAGCTTCTCAAATTTAAAGATTCAATTGCATATGGAATCTTGGACCTGCATGTAAGTTTAAATCAGCAAACACTCAAGTTTTTATCAAATTCTAAGAAGCAACTCATGTTTAAATCAAAAGCAACTCAGTTTATAATCAGGAAGTAAAAGCAATTCAAGTTTCTTAATCAGAATCAAAGGGGTAAAAGTTTTTTTGGAAATTTAGTGCTCTGTCTTTCAAAAATATTAGGTGAGTAACATTTTTTAAAAAACTTAAGTATAAATCTGTTGCTTTAATAAGTATGTTTGTGTATGTTTATCTGGTTACATGTTGATTAGTATGCTTGTGTGTATGATTTTAAATGCATTGCTGTATATATACATATAAATGTTTGAATATATGTGTTGTGTATCTGCTCTTGCCTGTATCTAGTTTCAGAAGCAAGGATTTTGGTAAAAATCCATTTTTTTCTTAAACAAGTTCATGTTAGGATTTAGGATTCAAATGATATCTGTTTGATTGATTGTAAAGAAAGCTTTAAAATTGTATTTAAGCTAAAACAAATTGTAATTTGCTCTGGAAACAAGAACAACAGGAAAGTTTAAGTTTTTAGTAAAAATTCAAACACTGTAATTCTTTTATTTAGGATTATAAATCGAATACTGATTCAAAAATAGGATTTTTAAGATCTAGATCTGAATTTTTAAAAGTGAATTGAAGTGCATGTCGGGGTTGCACTGTTTTTGGGGTTTTTGGAAAATTCTGATGATACCGAGATTCTGGAAGTTCGGACTTGCTTCTGGTGATGGCAGAATGATCAATGATGATGAGAAAAATAGTGGATCGATGTATAGTTGATCGTGGCGATGGTGGTTGATAGGGGAAATTTCTAAACCTAGTTTCTGGAAGTTGCTGCATTTTTTCTCGGCATGGTGGATTCAGGTGATCGAGTACTTTAATATTTTAGGAGAAGGTAGCTCGAGTATAGAAGAAGTGTTGGACGGCGTTGCAAAGCCTCCGATGGCCGGAGGAAGGGAAATGAAGGTTTTCCAGGTTTGGGATTGGATGGTGATTCCTGTTCCAGTATTTGTTTCAGGTTTTGGGTTTGGGAACTCGGAATTGTTTTCGAGTAGATAAGAAATGTTTTATAAAATAAGAAATTATTTAGTAGAAGTTTTAAAAAGGTTTAAATTGTTTTTAAAAAACTTTGATAAGGTTAAGTTTGATTTCATTTTAAATTTAAATTTTAAAATGTAATTTGGAAACAAATTTTAAAGTAAGTGTTTTAAATTTGCTTTGTCAATGATAATGTAATCATTGATAAGAAATGTTTTATTTTAAAATAAATCAAAGATTTAATGATTTTGGTTTATTAAATTCGTAAGGTAATTAGATGGATAATTAATTAATTTATTTAATTAAATTAAGTAAGGATTTTGAGTTAATTAATTAAGGTTGAGGTTGATTAATTAAGATTAATTAATTTGGAAATTAAGGTCATTAATTAAATAAGTTAAGGTTTTAATTAATGATTAGAAATTAATTTATCAAGAGGTTAAGATTAATTAAGTTAAAAACTTAATTAATGAAATAATTAGTGATTAACTAAATGATTATTAAAGATTAATAAATTTGTGATTAATAATGATTAATTTAAGTTAATTACTTAAGTAAGGTAATTAAGGAAATTATTGATAAGTTAATGAAGGTCATTAACTTGGGATTATTTATTAATTAATTTAAGTGATTACTTTTGATAATTAATTAGATTAATTAAATTAGATAATCAATTATGGTATTTGTTTAAGTATGATTACTTTATGAAAGTAATTAAAGGTATTAATTACTCATTGAAATTAATTAATTAATTAGATTAGTTTAAATTAATTAATTAAGTTTAATTAATTTAGAATAATCATTGGATGGGTTGATAAGTAATCAATGAGGAATAATTACTTAGAGAAGTAATTAAGATAAGTAAATTACTGGAGGTAATTATTGAAGTATGGAAGAGTTTTTGGATTAATTACTTTGTGTAATTAATATGAGGGTAATTACTTTATAAAAGTAATTAATAATTAATTACTTAGTGTAATTAATTTAAGCATTGATTGATTAAGCCTTTTGGAAATAATTAAGTGATGAAATTAATTAAGGGTAATTAATTACTAATGAGATTAATTAGGGGTGATTAATAAATATAATTAATTATTAAATGTAATTAAATTAGGAGTAATTAATGAAGTAATTACGGGTAGTTAATCACTGAATGTGAATAATCAAAAGTGATTAATAATTTTGGTTTAATTAAGGTTAATTACTTAATGTAATTAATTTAAATAAAGGAATTAATTTAAATGTAATTAGGGATCATTAATTAATATAATTAATGATGTAATTAAGGATTAATTAATTGAGATTAATTAATCAATTATAAGTGATTAATGAAGTGATTAATTGATGTAATTAATTAAGGATTAATGTAATTAATTATAGTTAATTAATTAATGGAGTAGTTAAAGGTTAAATACTGTATTTGGTTAAGGATAACTAATTTGTGAAATTAATTAGAAGATAATTACTTGAATGTAATTAAAGGATAATTAATCAATGGTGATTAATTAAGGCAATTAATTTGGGGATAATTAATTATTTGATTTATAATCAATTAATGGTTAAGTAAGCAAGATTTATAATGATGAAGTAATTAATTTAATACATTTTAAATTAATTAAAGATAAGTAATTAATTTAATTCACTTTAAATTAATTAGAGATGGAGGTAATTAATTTAATTCATTTTAAATTAATTATAGATGGTGATTATAGATCATTGCTTATGAATGGATGATATGGTTTACCTTGAATGGTTGAATCTCAGATATGAGATAAATAATGTTGTGTGATATGGATGCATTGGTTGCATTGTGATGATGATATGGATTATCCTTTGTCGATGATAATATGGATTACCTGTTTATGTTGATATTGTTGATTATCTATTGTGATGATGTGAATTATCTATCGGTGTGTATATAGATAATTAAATTGAATTGTTTTAAACTTAAAACAACTTGGACCTAAAAGACACGCTTTGGATTTCGATGAGACCGGGATCAGGTTTCCATATTTGGATATCCGAAAACCACATCGATCCAAATTAACGATAGGTCGTGAATCTCAAGTAAAGATGAAGATCCAGAGTGCAAGGGTTGTCGTCGTTAACTCTGAGGGTGATTCTAAAATGAGTGTAACGACATAATGTCTTCGGTTTTTTTCGAACCCGGAACGAACTTGTATGGATTGAATGCTTTCAGAACATCGTCAGGTAAATGATGATCATTCTAAGAGATGTGTCCTATAAAGGTAATCGTAGCCTCAAGCCTCATCAACCGGGAATGGCTAAAACAGGGGAGGTGAAGCAAGGCTAGGTGGGTCATGCCCATTACAGGACAAGATTTTCCCCTGTCTAGAAGTCCCTTTTATATTCGGCTGTGTGGGGCAGTTGATTCGCGACAACTGCGGGGTTGTCTTGTTCGGGACTGTCCAGTGAGGGATGGTTCTGACCTTGTGTTGCAGTGGAGTTAGGGTGGCTCCTCAGTACGGTGACCTAGGCCATGTACTGTGACGGGCGGTACCCCAGTAGCCCTGCCATTATATGGAATCCAAAATCCAATAAGTGTCATACGTATTGATTGTGCCCAACTATGTTGGAACGTGAGATTTAAGCATTCTAGCTATTTCTGTATTTTACTTGAAAACCCTAGACCTATTATAATATCACTGGATTTCCTATCAAATGTTTTGGTTAGCGTAAGTTAACAACTTTTCCATGTTTATGTGTGGGAAGTCTTACGTGATACCTTTCTTTTCAAAGGTTTTTCAAAAGTTAAGCAACTTTAACCTGTTACTCATACCAGACCCATGTCTGATCCGGAGTTTATTTTTGTTTTTCATAAACTCTTGGGTACTCAAATTTTTACGAGTAGCCAAGGGATTCAGATTTTGTTTGATGAATTGTGGAGGAGCAAATGGAGCAGGAGGCTTCTACATTGTAGTTATCTAGCATTACGTTGTGTTGGTATCTCTGAGTCATTTGTTTGAGTTGTATTTTATTGAGTTGTAATAAGTAGACAGGTGTTTATAACTGTCTAGTATGGGATGTATAATCTGTGTAACTCTGATAATGGTTATATACTATGTAATACTTATGTTATTAATATAATTTATTCATTCTGCTGTTGAGATTCTGATGTGTTGTTTCTTCTTTCTTCTCTTTCTTTCTCTTTCTATCCCTTTCTTTCTTATTAATGGTGCGTCGTTCTGTGGAGATGAATGGCGGGTCGTTACTGTGGTATCGAAGCGCTAGGTTGAGTGAATACCTAGGCTTTGGAGGTTTTCTTCCTTGATAGAGCGTATTTGTAGTTTTGATATATATCTATATATATTCCTTATTTCTACCTATCTGTTGGGTTACCTGTTCAGGTTTTCCAATAAAGGTTATAAAGGTAGATAAGGTAGTGGTGTGTGTAACACAACTACTACCATTGGTTGGAGTTTGGATGTTTGAGGTTGGAAGTGTATTTGTCAAGACTGTAGACCGAATACTGTCTCGAGTGAGTTTTGTAGCTTTGTGGAAGGATTTCATCGATCTCTGAAGGAAACCTGCTAAGGTTCGGAGTCATCTTTGAAGTTGGATGAGTAGAGTTTGGATCTGTTGGTTGGCAGAAGTGTGTGATGGTATTTTGATACCTCAGGAAGTAGTAACTGCGAGATGAGGTGCAGTGACTATGGATTGTGTCCAAAGATGTATTTTTGGAACAAGATTTGGGTAGTGTGTCTGCTTCGGTGATGTGGCTGAGTTCAACTGGTTGTTTGTGTTGGCTTTGAGGTCCGAGTTTTTTGAAGAGCTTTGGATTAGGAAGTCTTTGGCTTCGGTGTCAGCAGTGCAACTCGAGGTATTCTGGATGGTAGAAAGTTTTCTGGATTAGCAGTTTTTCAGAAGGTGGAGTTTAGAAGCAGCAGGGTAGATCTGTTTCTTCATTGGATTGGCTAGTTAAGTGTAAACTGTTCTGTTTGGTAAAGAGAGAACGGTTTTCTTTGATATTAGGCTTGATTGATCGCAAAAGTGACTTGCAATAGATGAGTGTTCTTTTGAGGTATTGAAGAATTTTCTGGATGTCTTCTGGGAAGACAGAGGATTGTCTGCATCTAGAGATTGAGTTTTCTATCGACCGGATTCTAGGAGAGCTGTCGGTGGATCATCTAGCAGAAGGATGGTTCCTATAGAGAGGATTTGGTATAGCAGCTCAGGATTGGTGGAATTTTTGAGTTTTCTTTTATGGATCTTTTGAACCATATTTCTGGGATGTGTTGTCCAGGTTGTGCTCGTGTTGTCTTCTATTCCAGATCAGAGTTGTGCAGCAGAAGTAGTTTGAGAGTGTTTCTGTTTGTCTTTTTTGATAGAAGAAGTGAGTTTGTTCTTCTGATGTTTGAAGAGTAGAGTTGGTGATCTTGGTCCTGGTTGATCTTGGGGAGATCGTTGTGTTGGATTGTTTTTGGTCCAACTTGTTTCTTTTTTGGGCATCAGCATAAGGTTGAGCTGATCAGGAAGGATGTAGGAAGCCCAGGATCGTTAGAAGATTTTATGGTTAAAAGACGAAGGAATTTGGATTCCGGAGTCGGAGATTTGATTTGGATAAGTTTTTCTCCGATCCAAGGAGCTATAAGTTTTGGGTAAGTCTGAGAAGCTAGCTCCGAGGTGTTATGAATCTCTTCTGTGTTTTGGTTGGATTGGTGTTTGGTTTTCAAGAGTTGAATTGCCAGTTGAATAATTGGGTTCAATGAGTTTCACGTATCTCTGAGGGAGTACGTGTATGAGCTATCATGGTTGTGGAACCAGCCGTTCAGGAAGGTTTGGGTTGTTGAGTCAGACTCGTCTATAGTCTGATATGTTGTTTAGTTCTGTAGATCTAGATGAGTAGGAGCTCTATAGCTTCGTAGTTTTGATTGTTTGGATTCTGTAGAGCGAGTATCCCGGTATATATATACTTGGGGAAACTCGAGAAAATTTTATCCAGAATTTTATATGGATAATTAAATTTGTTTAATTAGATAAATTGGTTGCTATGATTGTTAGCATATGATTGATATATGCTTGTGTTTTAAAATTAAATCTTTAATGGATTATTAAATTACCTTTGCTTTTAAATTTCGAAGACGAAATTCTTTTAAGGGGGAGGAATGTGATATCCTGGGAAATTTTGGCAATATCAATTTAATAATCTGTATTTAAAATTAAATTGATTTGATAAAATTTTGTTAACAAAATTTAACTTGATTTAATAATCCAATTAAATAGATGTTTAATTGGTGAATTTTATCTTTTAAAAACTAATAAAATGTTTTCCTATTTATAATGTGTGTGTGTGTGTGTGTGTGTGTGTGTGTGTGTGTATTATATATTGTGAATAGATAAGTTTTGAATTTAATGAATAAATCTTGTTTTTAAATTCTATTGTTCATTTTGATAATTTGGAAATTATATATGAAAATTTAAAATACCATTTATATATTAAATAGTAATGCATTTAAATGAGTTAAATAAGATAAGTAATTTATAATTTCTTTTATAAATTATTTACATTGGATAAATATGTTATTTCCAAATAATTAATAAATGTATAAATATAGATATGTTTTAAAAGGCAATATTATTATTTTAAATTGAATATGTTAATATAAATTAGTTTTGAATTGGATTTTTATATATATGAATAGCATTTGAAAATGAATTAATTTTGAATTCAAATGAATAAACATATTTAAATTATTTGGATAAGCTTTCATTTTTATAATTTGTTTCATTTCATTTTCTTTAAAAAGAAATGCATATACATTTACATATGGAAGTAAGTTATATATATATATATATATATATATATATATATATGTATGTATGTATGTATTTAATAAATACAGAAAAGATTTCATTTACTTTTAAATTAAATAAAAAAAATTCATTTATAAAACACATGTTAATATATTAAGTAGTATAATGACAAGTGTTAAGGTTTTAATCTCTTTAAGTACATGTGTTAGCATATTATATAAGTTTAAGACAAGTGTCTTTTTTTTCATTTAAAATCATTTATACTTACATAAGCATGTTTTCTTCAAGCTCTATTCTTTTCTAATGTTCATTTTTTTCAAAGTTAAGAGGAAAAATTTCATCTGAAACAAATTTGTTCCCAAAACTCTCAAAAACAAAAATTAAAATCATGCTCAAACCTGAAAATTTCCTCCTCAAACCAAAAATTTAAAATTCTTCCTCAATCAAAAGCTTGAAAACACCTTCATAATACAATCTTTAATCCACTTTCAAATTGTAGATCAGATCATAACCCTGCAAAATCAAACCAGTAACCATTTTCAAATCAATTACCTAGAATTCATTTTTGCAAATCATTTTCAAGATGTTCAGGCCTGCAAAATTTATTCCTGAACATTCTGCATTCTTTTTCAAATCTGAGAAACATGCAAAGCATTTTCTCTTCCACCTAAATTTTTAAGCAAACAAGTAAAGTCTATAGCAATAGCAAACCTACATGCAAATCTGCATCTCACCCTGTAAACAAGTCAAGTCTGCAACTCAGTTTTTAAAACTCCAAAAGCATGCAACTGCAAGCTTTTCAAATTTAAAGATTCAATTGCATCTGGAATCTTGGACCTGCATGCAAGTTTAAATCAGCAAACACTCAAGTTTTTATCAAATTCTAAGAAGAAACTCAAGTTTAAATCAAAAGCAACTCAGTTTATAATCAGGAAGTAAAAGCAATTCAAGTTTCTTAATCAGAATCAAAGGGGTAAAAGTTTTTTTTGGAAATTTAGTGCTCTGTCTTTCAAAAATATCAGGTGAGTAACATTTTTTTTTAAAACTTAAGTATAAATCTGTTGCTTTAATAAGTACGTTTGTGTATGTTTATCTGGTTGCATGTTGATTAGTATGCTTGTGTGTATGATTTTAAATGCATTGTTGTGTGTGTGTGTGTGTGTGTATGAATGTTTGAATATATGTGTTGTGTATCTGCTCTTGCTTGTATCTAGTTTCAGGAGCAAGGATTTTGATAAAAATCCATCTTTCTCTTAAACAAGTTCATGTTAGGATTTAGGATTCAAATAATATCTGTTTGATTGATTATAAAGAAAGCTTTAAATTGTATTTAAGCTAAAACATAATGTAATTTGCTTTGGAAACAAGAACAACAGGAAAGTTTAAGTTTTTATTAAAAATTCAAACACTGTAATTCTTTTATTTAGGATTATAAATCGAATACTGATTCAAAAATAGGATTTTTAAGATCTAGATCTTAATTTTTAAAAGTGAATTGAAGTGCATGTCGGGGTTGCACAATTTTTGGGGTTTTTGGAAAATTCTGATGATACCGAGATTCTGGAAGTTCGGACTTTCTTCTGGTGATGGCAGAATGATCAATGATGATGAGAAAAATAGTGGATCGATGTATAGTTGATCGTGGCGATGGTGGTTGATAGGGGAAATTTCTAAACCTAGTTTCTGGAAGTTGCTGCATTTTTGCTCGGCATGGTGGATTCAGGTGATCGAGTACTTTAATATTTGGGGAGAAGATAGCTCGATTGTTGAAGAAGCGTTGGACGGCGTTGCAAAGCCTCCAATGGCCGAAGGAAGGGAAATGAAGGATTTCCAGGTTTGGGATTGGATGGTGATTCCTATTCCAGTATTTGTTTCAGGTTTTGGGTTTGGGAACTCGAAATTGTTTTCGAGTAGATGATGAGTTTCGGATGATCGTGGAAGGATCTATGGGGAATCGTCGGCATGCTTGTTGATTTGGTGGTGGCGGGAGGTGGCCAAGACCACCATGCATTTGCATGGTGAAGAATGATGTCAGGTGAATGTTTGGGATTTTGCAGTAAATTTGGACTCGGGTCATACTCGATTAATTAGAGCTTTTACTCGAAGTAGTTCAGGGATTTACTCGAAGTAAATCAGGGGAGACTCGGGTATCTACTGCAGTTACAGGTTTCTCTGAAACCTGTAAAATTTCAATTCAAAATTGATTTAAAATCTGAAAACAAGTTTTGAAATAGAATTTAAAATATGGATTCAAACTAAGTTTGAATTATAGTTTTAAAATTTAATTTAAACTTTATGAATTAAAATGTTTAAACAACTAAAAAAAGAGTTTAAATAATTTGAATTTAAAGATAAGCTTTAAAATCTATGTAGAGGATTTAAACATAAGTTTAAATTTGGAAATCGGGATCCAATTTAAATCCATGTTTGAAAATAAAGGAAGTTCTAAAAAATTTAAATGTTGAACAACTTTGGAAGCTGAACATATTTTAAATAAGATTTGTATTTTAAAATAAATGTGAGTTTAAATTTCCTTTAAAACTTCTTTATAAAATAAGAAATTATTTAGTAGAACTTTTAAAAAGGTTTAAATAATTTTTAAAAAACTTTGATAAGTTTAAGTTTGATTTCATTTTAAATTTATAATTTAAAATGTAATTTGGAAACAAATTTTAAAGTAAATGTTTTAAATTTGCTTTGTCAATGATAATGTAATCATTAGTAAGATATGTTTTATTTTAAAATAAATCAAAGATTTAATGATTTTGGTTTATAAATTCGTAAGGTAATTAGATGGATAATTAATTAATTTATTTAATTAAATTAAGTAAGGATTTTGAGTTAATTAAGGTTGAGGTTGATTAATTAAGATTAATTAATTTGGAAATTAAGGTCATTTATTAAATAAGTTAAGGTTTTAATTAATGATTAGAAATTAATTTATCAAGAGGTTAAGATTAATTAAGTTAAAAACTTAATTAATGAAATAATTAGTGATTAACTAAATGATTATTAAAGATTAATAAATTTGTGATTAATAATGATTAATTTAAGTTAATTACTTAAGTAAGGTAATTAAGGAAATTATTGATAAGTTAATGAAGGTCATTAACTTGGGATTATTTATTAATTAATTTAAGTGATTACTTTTGATAATTAATTAGATTAATTAAATTAGATAATCAATTATGGTATTTGGTTAAGTATGATTAAGTTATGAAAGTAATTAAAGGTATTAATTACTCATTGAAATTAATTAATTAATTAGATTAGTTTAAATTAATTAATTAAGTTTAATTAATTTAGAATAATCGTTGGATGGGTTGATAAGTAATCAATGAGGAATAACTACTTAGAGAAGTAATTAAGATTAGTAAATTACTGGAGGTAATTATTGAAGTATGGAAGAGTTTTTGGATTAATTACTTTGTGTAATTAATATGAGGGTAATTACTTTATGAAAGTAATTAATAATTAATTACTTAGTGTAATTAATTTAAGCATTGATTGATTAAATCTTTTGGAAATAATTAAGTGATGAAATTAATTAAGGGTAATTAATTACTAATGAGATTAATCAGGGGTGATCAATAAATATAATTAACAATTAAATGTAATTAAATTAGGAGTAATTAATGAAGTAATTAAGGGTATTACTGAATGTGAATAATCAAAAGTGATTAATAATTTTGGTTTAATTAAGGTTAATTACTTAATGTAATTAATTTAAATAAAGTAATTAATTTAAATGTAATTAGGGATCATTAATTAATATAATTAATGATGTAATTAAGGACTAATTAATTGAGATTAATTAATCAATGATAAGTGATTAATGAAGTAATTAATTAATGTAATTAATTAAGGATTAATGTAATTAATTATAGTTAATTAATTAATGGAGTAATTAAAGGTTAATTACTGTATTTGGTTAAGGATAATTAATTTGTGAAATTAATTAGAAGATAATTACTTGAATATAATTAAAGTATAATTAATCAAGGGTGATTAATTAAGGTGATTAATTTGGGGATAATTAATTAATTGATTTATAATCAATTAATGGTTAAGTAAGCAATATTTGTAATGATGAAGTAATTAATTTAATTCATTTTAAATTAATTAAAGATAAGTAATTAAATTAATTCACTTTAAATTAATTAGAGATGGAGGTAATTAATTTAATTCATTTTAAATTAATTATAGATGGTGATTATAGATTATTGCTTATGAATGGATGATATGGTTTACCTTGAATGGTTGAATCTCAGATATGAGATAAATAATGTTGTGTGATATGGATGCATTGGTTGCATTGTGATGATGATATGGATTATCCTTTGTCGATGATAATATGGATTACCTGTTTATGGTGATATTGTTGATTATCTATTGTGATAATGTGAATTATCTATCTGTGTGTATATAGATAATTAAATTGAATTATTTTAAACTTAAAACAACTTGGACCTAAAAGCCACGCTTTGGATTTCGATGAGACCGGGATCGGGTTTCCATATTTGGATATCCGAAAACCACATAGATCCAAATTAACGATAGGTCGTGAATCTCAAGTGATGATGAAGATTCAGAGTGCAAGGGTTATCGTCGTTAACTCTGAGGACGATTCTAAAATGAGTGTAACGAGATAATACCTTCGGTTTCGTTCGAACCCGGAATGAACTTGTATGGATTGAATGCTTTCAGAACATCGTCGGGTAGACGATGAGCATTCTAAGAGATGTGTCCTATAAAGGTAATCATAGCCTCAAGCCTCATCAACCGGGAATGGCTCAAACAGGTGAGTGCAGCAAGGGTAGGTGGGTCATGCCCATTTCAGGACAAAATTTTCCCCTGTCTAGAACTCCCTTTTATATTCGGCTGTGTGGGGCGGTTGATTCGCGACAACTGCCGGGGTTGTCTTGATCGGGACTGTCCAGTAAGGGACGGTTCCGGCCTTGTGTTGTAGGGGAGTTAGGGTGGCTCCTCGGTACGGTGATCTAGGCCACGTACTGTGACGGGCGGTACCACAGTAGCCCTGCCATTGTATGGAATCCAAAATCCAATGAGTGTCGTACGTATTGATTGTGCCCAACTATGTTGGAACGTGAGATGTAAGCATTCCAGCTATTTCTTTATTTTACTTGAAAACCCTAGACCTGTTATAATATCACTGGATTTCCTATCAAATGTTTTGGTTAGCGTAAGGTAAAAACTTTTCCATGTTTATGTGTGGGAAGTCTTACGTGATACCTTTCTTTTCAAAGGTTTTTCAAAAATTAAGCAACTTTAACCTGTTACTCACACCAGACCCATGTCTGACCCGGAGTTTATTTTTGTTTTTCATAAACTCTTGGGTACTCAAATTTTTACGAGTAGCCAAGGGATTCAGGTTTTCTTTGACGAATTGTGGAGGAGCAAATGGAGCAGGAGGCTTCTGCATTGTAGTTATCTAGCATTCCGCTGTGTTGGTATCTCTGAGTCATTTGTTTGAGTTGTATTGTATTGAGTTGTAATAACTAGACAGGTGTTTATAACTGCCTAGTATGGGATGTATAATCTGTGTAACTCTGATAATGGTTATATACTATGTAATACTTATGTTATTAATATAATTTATTCGTTCTGCTGTTGAGATTCTGATGTGTTGTTTCTTCTTTCTTCTCTTTCTTTCTCGTTCTATCCCTTTCTTTCTTATTAATGATGCGTCATTCTATGTAGATGAATGGTGGGTCGTTACATATAGGATCAATTGTAATCAAAATCGAAGATCTATGTCTGTAAAACTTTATCAAAATCTTATTGTTATACTTGTGAGTGTGATTGTAGCCTACGAAATCAATTGAGTGTGCTTAATAGCTCATAAGTCTAGGAGGTGTACTTAGTAGCCCGAAAATCAAGTGACTCTAACCAAAGGTCGAGATTCTAGAGGGTGTGTCTCATTGCCGTGAAAGCGAAATTGTATTTGCATTTACTAGTTGAAAAAAAATCCGTACAAGGAATTGTGCGGGACTGGATGTATGGTAACTTCTAACAAGTATAAAATCCTAGTATGTTCTTTCCCTTTTGCTTTTATTGCATTTTCTTTTATATTTGCTTTGATTCTGTGATTGTTAATTACGTCATTCGAAGAAGAATCTTAAAGAATATGAAAAATATTCATATAACCAATTATACACTATTTATCCCCCCCTCTAGTGTTAATTTAGCCTTAAGATCTCTATTTTGTATACTCACATTTGGTATCAAAGCATTGGTTTTTAAAGTATTCATCCTCTGATTTTTTTTAAAAAAATAAGTGGCTACCAACACTGGTAATAGTACTATTAGTAACATTGTTAATACACTTGTTAGTAACTCATTTGTCGAAGGACAATCTATTGCTAGACCTACACTTTTTAACGAAGCAATTGCACAAATTGGTCGTGTAGAGTGAAAATTTATTTGCAGTCAATTATTTTAGACACTTGGAATATGACACAAACTGAGTACACTAAACCCGAGACTAATTTTGCACAGTGGACTGCTGACCAAAAAGCAGTCGCATAAATTACTTCTAAGGCTATGGTTATATTATTTTGTTTACTAAATAGAAATGAATTTAATTGAGTATCTATATATAAGTATGCATTTAAAATTTGGAGAACTTTACAAGTTACACAAGAAGGCACAAGTAAGGTTAAACAGAACAAAATTTCCATGTTAACAAACCGGCTTCAATTATTCAAAATATGTCCAAATGAGTCCATATCCGATATGTGTAGTAGATTCCATAATATAGTACACCCAATTATTGCATTGGGTAAAAAAAATTCTGATGGGGATCAAGTTAGAAAAATCCTCAATTCACTTACTTTTGAATGGGATCAAAAGACTCTTGCAATCGAAAAGTGTAACACCCCATATTTTTATAACGTTACTTAGAATAATCAATTGGGTAAATTAAATAAAATAATATGGAGATTAATAGGTTGAGATTTGTGATAGCTAGGGGTAGCCGTATCATGTTAATGCGTTAATTAAAATGAAATAACCTAAGTTAAGGTGTTAGGAAATAATAAGGGCAATATGGGAAATAGGTGGAGATTATACCCTAAACCCTTAGGAATGTGATTCACGTTCGCTTTCATTTTATCAAAACTAAAATTTCTTAAGGCCAGCCACCATTATCATTCTTAAGAAGAAGATTAAAGCTGGGATCCAAGAGAAGGGAAATAATCAACTAAATCAACATCAAATCTCACATCTATAATCTCAAAGCTATGATGAATAATTGCTACATCTCATTTTCTTTTAGTATTCGGTTTTAAGACTAGATCCGAATTTTTTTTGCATGTATATGCCACGTTTTGATGATTAAAGTTATATATATGCTTGTTGATGAATTATATATGTTCATGTTAAAATTTTATGATATGTTTGACAAGGAAACCCTATTTATTGGCATCCAAATGCCTTGAAAATTAAAATATAGGTCAGAAATGGTATTTTATAGGCGGGTTTCAATTTTCATAATTTTTGGAATTAATATGGATTTTATATTAATTTTCTAGTGAAAAAATTGTTTATTGGGTTATAAATTATTTTCGGCTAAAATAATAATTATTTGGGGTTGAAACTTTTATATGTTAGGCAACATATTAAAATAGATTTTCTAGGATTTTTCTAGATTTTTTCCTAAGTTATTTGATGAATATATAAAATTATTTAAGGTATGAGACTTAAATGTTATATATATTTTATTAAAGAGAAGGTGCATTTTATAAAATGAAATTATTATTTAATTCTAAAAATAGTGGCAATATATTTCTAAAAAGAATTTGTTAACCAATGAAATTGACAAACAAAAGCAGGTTAGTTGAAAAGTTATCCTTTTTAAGTTAAAAGCAAAGTAAACATACTTTTGGCATGTTTCAGCCTTTACGGCAACAAATCTCCCAACCCAGAACCTCCGCCAAGGTCGAGAGGTTCAAAGCTTTTGATAAGGTCAAACCAATGCACATGGTCCGAGTTACTTGGTACGAATGAATTGGACAAGGTCGAAAGGTTCTTAGTTGAAAGGTTAATGGCCAAAGAGGTTGGGGTTTGTTTGTTTTATAAACAAAAAGCTTTCGCCTACTTTGCTTTCAATAAGAGATTTCAAATTTGTTGCTTTCGACTAGGTCAAATGTTTAAATAAATGTTTGTAAACCTTTTGACACAATCGAAAGGTTACTACCGCTTTGTTTTGTTTTAAACCTTTCGACAAAGATGAAAGGTTTACTTGTTTTTAAATCCAACCGCTTCTCCCAATGCTTTCGAAAGGAAGCTTTCGACTTAGGTGATTTACCCTTGTTTTATAAATTGAAGTATAACTCAAAGCTTTCGAAAGAGTTGTTTTAAAGGATAAGTTTAAAGCTTTTAAAGTAGAGCTTTCGACTTAATTGGAAGGTTGCTTCCAATGACTTCGAAAGGTTTTAAAAGAAGGTTTTCCATTTGTTTTAAATTGAAACTAGCAAGTCTTCGAAAGTAAGTAAATAATTTTGAAAGGTTTTATTGAATGATTTCAAAAGGTTTGAAGATTGATTTCGGAAGGTTAAATTCAATGATTTTGAAAGGTTTTAGTTGAATGATTTTGAAAGGTTTGAAGATTGATTTCGAAAGGTTTAATTTAATGGTTTTGAAAGGTTTTAGCTGAATGATTTCGAAAGGTTTGGTGATTGACCACGAAGGTTTACATTCAATGGTTTCGAAAGGTTTAAATGAGTGATGTCAAAAGGTTTAAATAAATGGCTTCGAAAGGTTTCGGTTGAATGACTTCAAAATGTTTAAGTGAATGGTTTTGAAAGGTTTGTGGAAGGTCTTCTAAGGTTTTCTAAGGAAATATTTTAAAGAGATTTTAAAGAAGGATGTCCAAAGTTTTGTTTTTTTTGAAGGTTTGATTTCGAAAGGCTTGATATTTGAATTTGAAATAGAAGATTTCGAAAGTGTAGAAAGAGGTTCTTTCAAATGGTTAAGCGTTTTCATCAACTAAAATTTGAGTAAAGAGGATATAACATGGTGATATGATTTTGAGTAAAGTATAAAGATTATATACTATTCCTTGTTTAAATTTGATTTAAAGGATTAAATCGTTATGGAAATGTTTTCAAGGAAAATTATGGGAGGGATCCTTAAGTGAAAATGACTCAGATATTAGTATACCAGATGGGACTAGTATTGGGTCGTGCCCTGTACATTAGCTATTAGCCCCAGCTAATTGTTGTCCGAAATTACAGTGTGTAGGGCTTGGTCACAGGTAGACTAAAATTATGATTATACACTAAAAGGAATATATATATTGTATACAGATAGGTTATTGGTGAGCCTGAAAAACCATTAGGATCGGGAAGACCTAGGAGATGATTAAGTTAGGGACAGACCGTCCAGAAGTGAAGTATTTAACAGATAATTAAGGACAAACCATCCAGATGAGAAATGTTTAACAGACAGTTAAGGATAGATAATCCCGAAGAAGAATATCTAACAGGTATTAGGTTAATTTTGATTATATTGTCTGGTAGGCCCGAGTCAGCCAAAGGTTAAAAATTATCCAAACAAAACTTATTTATTTGAACATATAGTTCATTATTACCTAAGATTTATGCATGTTTACATAATGATTACTTAACAGTATTTAACCATTGTGGATGCAGGAGCACAATATATGGTTATAAAAGGTTTTGCAAAGATATGTTTTACAAAGGATGTTAGTGAGGGGAAACCTATTCCGCTAAGTGACGTGGTCTCACTTAACATATTTAACCGAGATGTATAGTATTATTCATACAAGGCTTTACGTCTGACTCAAGGTTTATGTTTTCTCCTTAAACTCTCGAGTTCTCAAAATTAATTTGAGTAGGCTGAGGGATTAAGGTTTTTTCAGGTTTTGTAGGATGACGAATAAGCTTCTAGAGGCATGCGTGAGGCAAACAGATAGCTATTTAGGATTCATAGTTCGTATTTTATGTTTTGATATTTCCGTTGTGTTTGTATTAGGTCTATTATGACCATATGACTCTGATCATCCAAGGGTGTTTCTTTATATACCGCTTTTGGTGTATTTTGTAATAACTATATCTTATCTGTTCCTGGGAATGATTTGGGATTATATGTTGTGAATGTGAAATATTTGATTTTGAAATGCAATGAAGTAAAACTGGTTTATGAAAGCTGTGTTCTGTTTCATATTCAAGTGCTTCTGATATTGTTGATACCATTAACACAGCCGTATTTATTCCTCGAAAGCTAATACTATAGAAGATTGCAGCTTCTGTAGCGCTTAGTTTTGGACTTCTACATAGGGGATGTTACAAAAAGGCTAATGAAAATAGCACTCTAAAAAGTGAAGAGTTAATTGGCAATTTAATGTCTTTTAAAGCACAAATGTAGGGCAGGAGAGAAAGCAAAGCAATAGAGAAGAAATTGATAGCTTTTAATGCAATGATGCGTAGTCTAGATTTAGATATCAATGGCGATAAAGAATTTGTTTTCATGATAAGGAATTTCAAAAAAATTCTAAAATATAGGAAGATGAATAATTTCAAAAGAAATGACAACAAAAGTCTAGGAAGCGGAAGTGGAAGCGGAGTTGGAGTTGGAGTTAGATGTTATAACTGCAACGAACCAAGCCATTTAAAATGAGACTGTCCGCATCCCGATAAATTGAAAACTACACCAATTATTGATTCATCTAGAAAACGGAGAAGGGCTTACGCTGCAATACTGGACAATTCAGATACCTACTCAAGTGATAGCAAAGCAGATTCAGAGAATGCTAATATATGCTTCACAACGACATTTAATGAGAAGTTTGAAGAAACAGAACTAAGATAGGTACGGTAAAATTTTGAATTTTTTGTTGTTGATTGGTTTTCGATTGCTAGGAATAACCTATATATTAATAATAATATTGGTTGAATAATGTGTGTGTATATTTTAATTAATATATATATATTAAAAAATATTAAATAAAAATAATACAAAATATATTTTAAATTATTTAGTGTCTATATTAAATAATAAATATAAGATAATTATAAGTATAGACAAACAGGAATTATTTGTTGAAGTTTCCTTTTTTTTGAAACTTTCGACCTATATGTCTACATACCCCACACGCAAATGTCGACATATGTAGGCAGATTTTTAATTTCAAATTCAAATTCAAATCTGAATTTCCCTCCAACTTTTCACCAACACCTTTGTTTTGAAATGCTGTCTCCTGACCAGAGAACATGTTCTTTGATTCTCTATTTGTTTACTCTACCTCCATCCATTCATTTTTCACTTTCATTTTCAAATTCAAAATTCATAAACTCTCTTATCCTTTCAAACTATTCTTCAATGGCATACACAAGTAATACTAAGACAACCATAAGGCTTTCTAAGAAAATAAACGATTAGCTTTTAATGTTCAAGAAGCCATGCAAGCCTATATTGAGTATATATCTTTCGGAGAAGTCTTTCTTGAAAGATTTGCTACTTTGAAGATTTTTCTACTTATGATCTTTTTATTCTTTGTTTGCATAATGAAATTCTTGATTTAATTGATGGTTCTCAAAATGATTTCATTTCTTACGTAAAATTGGTAAAGATTTCTTATGCAAATTTAAAAGAAAATTTTTATGATGGAAATAAAGGAGAAGTTTGGAGTAGTGTCAAGTGGAAACAAATTGTTTTAATTATAAACTTTTGGGTCACATTCTTGGATGCAAATCTAGTGGAATAGATCTTTCAACTTTTCAAATTGATTTTCATAATCATAAAGTAATTCATGAAGATGATGATTTTGAATTTCAAAAAACAAAAAACCTACGTCCAAAAGCAAGAATTTTAAACCCACTTTTGCAACAAAGTATCAATCCTTGAACGGATAATTATAATAAACTGACATAAAAAGTTTTCAAAACTCTTTTCTCCATTTATGGTCAATATGACATAAATTAGTCTTAAGCCATTTTGGATGAACTTTTTCCTAAAAATCTTTCAAAACATGAAAACATAGTATTTCATGGCGTGTATCTTACTCGTGTTTTCAATTATTTTGGTGTTGACCTTAAAGGAGAGGAAGAAATTCCTTGAAAAACATTTGACAAGGCAACCATTTCAATTGTGCACATCTCACCCTTTTTTAAGCCTTATGAGATTCTTGTGGAAAAGGGAAAAAGGTTGGCTTGGGAAGAGGGGCAAGAAATTAAAGAAGAGGAGGAAGGGGAAGAGGAAGAGGAAGGAGAGGAAATGGAATTTGATGAGGAAGAACAAGAAGTGGAGGATACTTCTTTGGAAAGTATCAATATGCCACCTAATCCATCCAACTATGATCTTCTTAAAAATAAATAAAAGATCTTTCATAACCAAAGAAAGCTTAAGAAATCATTCTCAAAGAGATTTACCTCAATTTCCAACTAAATGGACAAATTCTTTGGAAAGAACATCTGCAATCTTAGTGGTTCTTCTTTATATTCATCCACATCATTTTAGTTGTTTTTTATGCTATTTTTATATTTGGGTTTTCTATTTTTAAGTTTATGTTGAATCTTATGTATCTTTATTTTATTCCTTGTACTCATCCTTATTATCAACGAACATTCTATTTCTTGTTGTTAGACATTGTTAATTATCTCTTGAAAGTCATAAAAATATAATAGTATATGCAAAATAAAATAGAAAAGTAAAATAAAGTGGTTTAGAGAATTATAGTGCATATGTCGACATATAACATCCAATTTTCAAAAAAAATTGAAAATTTAGAAATAATAACTACCAAACACCAATTCATTTCAAATGGCTTCTGACCCTTACGTATACATATTCACTCCAGAAAATTATTATTTTTAGTCTCCATTTTCACTCCTTTTAATTCCAGAACTCTAATAAAAATTAATGGCTTCTCCAATTCAAAAACTAACTGAAAACCTCGATCAAACCCTTGAATCATTCAACAACATTCTTTCTTTCATCCTAAGAAACCAGAGGCCCTCAAAATTGAGTCAAATGCAAATGATCAAGGAGCAAGAAAGGCATTTTCGACGTGA
The DNA here is from genome assembly GCA_030765085.1 of Allium cepa. Classification (NCBI taxonomy): domain Eukaryota; kingdom Viridiplantae; phylum Streptophyta; class Magnoliopsida; order Asparagales; family Amaryllidaceae; genus Allium; species Allium cepa. The sequence continues at coordinate 380,379,252 of CM060944.1, read as the reverse complement.
TTCGGTGAATGATTTCTTCCTTCATCAAAGAACCAACCACCATTCCAGAGTGTACTATCAACAAAGATGATGAAGATTCAGATGCTATCAAATCAGATCTAATCCTTGGCATTGATGAATGAGTTGAAGTTCCTTGAAATGTCTAGTTTAAATAGGTTTGATTGTACATAAATACTAGTACTTGATTTGGTTTGGATTTGATTGTTTTGATTTGTATGGATTTGTTAGAATGATGTGTGACATTAAATTTGTTAGAGTGGATGAATATCTAGATTGATTATGATTATTTCATAATTTTCTAATTTACATACCACTTACTGTTTTTATACAATATTTTTCCTCATCGTTATATATATAATTCTTATATATATATATATATATATATATATATATATATATATCAATTAATATTTTATTTAAGGGGAGTTAGAGTTAGAATTAAACTAAAGTTAGCGTTATAGTTCTAGTTTTAGTTGATTATTTTTGTTGATGACAAATGGGGAGAAATATATAAAATCTAGGTATAAATTAAGGGGGGGTTTTGTAACCCGGGGAAGTTATATTGTATTTTATAAAAAGAGTTGTCATCATCAAAAAGGGGGATATTTTTAGTACCTTAGGTATTGGTTTTGATGATAACAACTATAGGATATTATATATATATATATATATATATATATATATATACACTAATGTTTTATCAAGGTATATATAGTACATAATGCATGATATTGGACAGGTGTTGATTAAGAAGATTGTACAGTATCAAGAGCAGATTCAAGATGCTAATTGAAGGTTCGTGAGTATTGAAGAGTTTAAGATTTCAAGATATTCAACATAAGATATAGAGTCGTAGAATTTATGTTACAACCTTTGATAGCACTTAGCAGATCTCTCTCCTTCTCTAATTTTCTTTTTCAAATATCCTAGTTTTAAAATAATCTTTTTAAAATATTTTTCAATCTCTTATACTTATAAATATATTATTTTAGTATTTTTTAAGTATATATATTTAATTTTTGTTTACACTTTGATAAATTATAATTATATTGATTTTATATATTATTTACATTATGTTGAATACTCTTATTAAATCTTTTAAGATTACTTTATAAAGTTTTATTAAGTTATATTTTGATTAAATTGTGTATAAACTGTATTTAATGATTCTATAAAGTATCAAATCATTTTATAAAGCAACAGATTCAATTTTGTAAGGGATATGTCGACATATCTAGTTCCTATATGTCGACATAGTGGCCGTAATTTTCAAAATTCAAATTTGAATGCAATTATCATATCTCTTCGCGAATGGACATGGCCCTTGTTTCTTTATATATACCAGACTTCCAAATGAATTTTTAACACCTACTTTCTTATTCATCTCTCCTCCTTCCACTTTCTCATTTTCTAAATAAAAATATACCAAAACTTTGTCAAAATATAACCAGAATCAAATTCAATCATTGCTAGTTTGATTCTCCTTCATCTACTCTCTGATTTATCTCATCTCTCTCACTCAAACCTCGATCAAAGTGTTAATCAAGAGTTATAGGATCAATCGTAACCAAGATCGAAGATCTGAGTCTGTAAAACTGTATCAATATCAGACTGCTACACTTGTGGGTGTGATTGTAGCCAGTAAAATCAATTGGGTGTGCTTAGTAGTCCGTACATCCAGTGGATGTGCTTGTAGCCCAAAAATCAAGTGACTCTAACCAAAGATTTGGATTCTGGAGGATGTGGCTCAAAGCCTTGAAATCGAGATTGTAGTTGCATTCACTAGTTGAAAAGAAATCCGTACAATGAATTATGATGGACTAGATGTAGGGTAACTCTGAACCAGTATAAAATTTTGGTGTGTTCTTTCCTTTTTACCTTTAATGCTTTTTCTTTTATCTACACTTTGACTCTATGATTATTTCTGTGATTGTTAATTATATCATTCTAAGTAGGATCTTAAAGAATTTGAAAAAAAAATTCATATAACCAATTAAACACTATTCACTCCCCTTCTAGTGTTAATTTAGCTTTAAGATCCCTATTCCGCTGACTTACAAATAGGTCACCCAAAAAATCTCACGGCTCAAATCCCAATGGTGATCGATCGGGGCCGATCAGTTCATTTGGCATGTGGTGGCTTGCGATCGGTCATGTAGGCCTCTTTCGATGCTAGCTTCATGTTTCTAGTGTTGTTTGTGTAGTTGACTTCTAGATTTTGAGACATGGATCATTTTCCATTAAGTTGAACTCCTAGCCTGATAAGATCCAATCCGTTGTTTAGTGGGATGGATCAAACTCGATCCCTTGCCTAATGGAGGCGTTATTCCATAATTAGAATGTTCTACAGAGTCCATCTCTTGATTTCACTTTATCACTAATTCATGTTATCGTATCTGCTTGATCTCTAGACCCCATGATCATCTCTCTGGGCTACTAGCCTTGATGATCGTCGAGTCTAACTTGTCCAATTAGTCTTAATATAGCCGGGCTAAAAGGTTGGATAATAATAGAAAAATTATTATAATAATGAATGTTTATTTTAAAGGAAATAAAATGGGTTATCTTTTACTCTAAAGAGATTTTGTGTTTAAAAGTAGATAGAAATATTTTGGAATAAATATTTGGGAAACATTTTATACAAAATGTAGAAATAATATAACAGATTTATAAATTGTATTTTATAAATGTAACATCCCACCTTTTCACACGATTTAAACAGACACACTTGCCAATTCAAACCATACGGAAGGGCGGATTGTTATGGGGTAAATAAGAAAAACAAGAAAGAAAGAAAAAGAAAACAGAATCTTGCAGCGAAAGGATAAAATATAATAATAAAATATACAGTTTATAAATCTGTTTACGAAACATTTATATAATACATATCAGAGTTACACATACCAATAACAATGCAGCGGAATACAGTGTAGTGGAATAAATAGTAGATAGTAATACTACAAATCTTCGTCTTTGTCCTCCAGAGCTAAAACTTCAAATCCTGAAACGCTTGGACTAACCCGAGCGAATTGAAAAGACAAAACACTCGAGTCAGAACTAAAAGATCTTATGTAAGTTAAATTAACAGAATAAATATGGGTGCAGTAACTCAAGAGATGCTCGGGATTTACATCTCCTAAGGATCCGTTAAACTATTTACTATATAGTATATTGCGCTATTATAATAGTGTCTAATTGTAAAATAAACTTACTTTTAAATAGCGTTAAGGAGTGACCCAATATTCCCCTTAACACAATAATAGTCCCAGTAGTCCATCAAATATCATAGTCCCTCCTGATCGGGAAGCCACCAGAGGATACCACACGGGCTACGGGAGAAATCCAAACTCGTACAAGGCGCGATAGGGTAGGTGACACGGCACAACTAGGCAATGCCAGGGTAGATATACCAATTGCTATCCGGGCTGATGGAAACGCGTAGCCGCAGCTACCTCCCACCTCGAAACAATTCCCCAAAAAAAATCAAAGTAAAGTGGCCACTAAACCAATCCAAAGACAAAGTATAATATCAAAGAGAAGTGTCCGATCAAAGGAATGACCTCATTGGCCCGAGAATCGCTCCTATTTTAGCCACCTTATGCCAACTCACGGGAGTCGGGTCCACGAATTTACCTTGCAGGAAACGCCTCCACCAACCTACTTCATTCTGGAATCTCCACCGCGTACACGGTTGTTAAAGTGGTTTTCGGAGTTGGCAGAGAGTATGACAACTTTCGATCGCGGTCTCTTCAACAACCAAACGTTATTATAACACCGCGGTCCTTTAAAATAATTTATACTTTTAAAACCAGAATATAATATCCATTTCAAAACCATATAAATATGATATCATTTCCTTTTAAAACCCAAAACAATATGATATCATCTTTATTTTCCAATATATTCTTTCCAAAAATCATAGTGGTTTCAAAGTAAAATATTTAGAAATCAAAACTCTTGAATATAATATTTCCAAATTATACTACCTTGAAAACCATAACTTTGAAACAAATTTCATCTCTCAAATGGTTAAATATTAAATTACTTTTATAAAAAAAAAATAGCCTCTTTACATTTCACAAATCAATTCCAAATATCGATTTAAACTTCCAAATACCATTTTAAATTTTTACGTTTCAAAGCTTTAAATATTACACCATTTCAAAAAAAACAAACTCATTTGACCATCCCATATATATCAAATTCAATTACTTCATTTTTTTTTAGACTTGAAATGTTTACTTAATGAATTCAATACACTTTAAGTAAAACTTATAACTTCACATAATTGGATAATCTTTCAATTTATTAAACTTGATATATTCATTTAAATCAACCTGATATTCATTCAAATCACTTTACACAAAATCAAGTTATAAATCATATCCTTTAAAAATTTAACTTTTATTTAAATTCCGATTTAACTTAATATTCAACTTCCAATTTTATTCTCATTTAAGTCAATAGAACTACCAGAAATTAAATTTTAAATTAAATGCTTAATCGTATTTGATCTTAAAATCAAACTTCGGTTTATACTTCAAATCAATTTTTATACAAAAACTAAAACCGGAAAATTTATATATATATATAGCTTTTATTAATGATCAAATCAAAACCCATAAACCATACATATATGTATAGCTTTAAAAAACCATAGTAAAACATTTCCAAAAATAATTTTATATATTTACCGCGGTGCCTGTATAAAATTTTCCATCCTATGGTCAAGTGATATGGATGTTTATCATTTCAATCCGCAATTTAAAATAAAAAAATGCGGTTGTATTTCATTTCAAACCGCAATCCCGAATGAAATGAAAACGCATGATGACTTGCAGTATATACAATATAAATATAGCAGCCATTCATCCAAATATCAATCATCAACCATTATTTGCAATCATCTTCCAATTTAAACAGTCATCGATATAGAGCATATAAATTATACAGGTAATAAATAATAATTTATATTCAATAATAAATTTAATAACTGATAACTAGCAGTTTATATGCAAAATAAATTCTAACTGTAAATTTATATGCAATAATTAAAATAATAAACAGTTAAATAAATAAAAATGCGAATTAACTGAGAAGATGAATAAAACATGCCAAACAAATCATATATAAATTTCTACTCATCTCTAAAAATCAATTTAACAAACATAAAATATTTTAGAAGTTGTGAGTGGGTTAAAACACTCACCTTTTGAATTTAAATCGAATTTAAATTCAATTTAAACTCAAAAATTCGACGGTCTCCGAATTAGTCCAAACTAGTTCCAAACTGTCCGGAATTTAATTACGATCCTAACAAAAAAGGTTTCGCGTGAATCCGAGGTCGTATGAAAAAGTTATGCGATTTAAACGATTTGGAAATCAAAATAAATTATAAAACAAAACAAACCTTAATTAAATACTCGCCACGTCACTATCGTCTTCCACGCGCTTTGGCTACAGGAGCACGCGAATATGTTTCTAGACCGAACCCAAAATGGAAAACGAACACCACCAGTAGATTGCGTATTCTGAGAACTCCAACATATAATTTTTCTGGAATTTTTAGAGGAGTTTGAATTTTGACTTTTATTTGGATTGAAACTGGATCTAGAAATTGTCTGTTGCCATTGAAGAAGAGAAGAAGTTGAAGAAGAGACTATACAGAGGAATGAAGATAGAGGCTAGGGTTTCACCACCTATTTATAGATAGATCGCAAAAGAATAGGTGTGCACGAATTTTAACGTGCAAACGGAAGTGGTCCCAAAAGATAAATAATATTAATTACACACGTTACGGATTTAGGAAATAAATAAATTCCTTATCATTTACATTTTATTTTAAACGTATTTACAAATGTAAATCTAGACGTTTCGTTTACGTTTCAAAATATATCCACAATTTTATTAATTTCCAAATTGATCTAAACAAATTTAGATGTAAATTAAAAGCTGATAAGTCTATCCATTGCAGTGTTAATTTCTCCACTTCCTTATATTTAGAAATTATAAATTAAATTTTCAAAAACCTATTTTTCTGATTTTCAAACTTTTATATTCTCATCTTTTACCAATAATAAGGATGCACTAACATTTGTTCATGGTTTCACCTTATTATCCTCAAATTCCATTTTAATTTGCAATAATTACAATTGTTGAATTTTGATACTTTAATTAGATTTATACATCTTGCTTTCTATACTATAAATCAACCAGTGGTCCTATTTTATATAGAATTAGCAAAATTTCATCTTATAAAATTAACCTCCTTCAATTACAATACAAAATCTATGCTAACTGCATAATTCAAGTCAATTAATTGTAATTGATTTCCCATAAATTTTTATAAATAAAATTTGAAATCTTCATAACTTCGTTTATTGATTTACAATCTTACTATTAAATAAATTGACATTTAGCATTGAATTATATTACATTCCATAAATGAATTTATAATTTATTTCAAATTAACGTACTACTTGATTTCCTTAGATTATAAGTTATTCTATTAGTCAGTCATCTTTTTTTTAAAATCATTACTTAAGGTCCCAATTAGGTTAATTTATCTGGATTTCATTCCTTTATTACATCATTCATCACTTAACAATTAACCAACTTTTCTATGCATCTTATTTCACTTATATCTTGTAATTATTTTCTAAACTCATACTTGTAATACCCAATATCATTTTATATTTCAATCGATTCTCACTTATTCCTATTTTATTGCAATATATTTCTATACTCATTCATTAATGCATATCTTCACTCACTTCCTATTTTATTGCAATATATTTCTATATTCATTCATTAATGCATATCTTCACTCACTTCCTATTTTATTTGCAATATATTTCTATACTCATTCATTAATGCATATCTTCACTTACTTCCTATTTTATTTGCAATATATTTCTATATTCATTCATAAATGCATATCTTCACTCACTTCCTATTTTATTTGCAATATATTTCTATGTTCATTCATAAATGCATATCTTCACTTACTTCCTATTTTATTTGCAATATATTTCTATGTTCATTCATAAATGCATATCTTCACTCACTTCCTATTTTATTTGCAATATATTTCTATATTCATTCATTAATGCATATCTTCACTTACTTCCTATTTTATTTGCAATATATTTCTATATTCATTCATAAATGCATATCTTCACTTACTTCCTATTTTATTTGTAATATATTTCTATATTCATTCATTAATGCATATCTTCACTCACTTCCTATTTTATATTTCTATACTCATTCATTAATGCACACATACAAATTAAAAATTCTAAATCCCTTTTAATTATTCCATCTATGCTCCATTCCTTCACTTAATGCACAATTAGCATTCCTTATTCAAATTTGTTACATTCCCTTATATCCACTTCATAAATAAATTGGTATTCCATTTTCCATTTATTACTAACTTTAATTATTGCAATTTATTATCTAACATACAATTTGAATTTATTTTCAAATTTTCACCGTTAAATTAATTAACATCTTCTAATAGTAAATAAAAAGGATCGAGCAAATTAAAATTTCTATTCAGTTATAGTTTATCAATATATTGATACTTAGGCAAAATCAAATTCTTGCCTTTAATTACCCTTTTCATAATTTCAACTCAATCAACCATTTCAACATGCAACTCATAATAACTTTTTATAAGTATGCATGGAATCATCATTTATTCCAATCTTTTCTTAATTTACATAATAAATTCCCTTTATTTATTTTCAATTTACACAAAGGTATAAATCTTTCACTATTTCAATCATTAGATTTTTATTCAAATTACTAATAATCAAGTTTTTAAATACCGTTGCTATATTTTAATTTAGTGTTCATTCCAATACTAATTTATCATCTTCATTTTTTTTCTTTTTTTCTTTTTTTTTCTACAAAAAATTAAATTACAAGATCCTATTTAATTAACAATTTAATTGTCGAAATTTACGGGTCGTTAGACTCTCCCCCACTCAAAACTTTTCGTCCCCGAAAAGGGAAAGAAGGGAAAAGAAGAATTTCAAAATCAATATCATATTTAAATATTATATTTATAAAAATTTAAATTTACAAAATTAGTTAATTTAGCTAAAATATACAAATTTATATAAAGTGAAATATTTAAGCGGTTTCAACCATTAATCAACCAATCAATACAACAACCATCAACTTTACAAATAGCATACATACACAGGACAAAGCAACCATTTAATCTAACAAACAAATAGTTGTTCGGGTTCAAAACTTGAAATTGTATGGAATGAAAATAACAATCAAGTGCATCCTTTACTCAACAGTCTTAGATGGAACAACGATAGATTATTTATTCATCCAACAACTTCAAATTCTCTTACCCAACCAACCATAAGTCAAACAATAACAATTCAAACCAACAACCAAATTAACTTATTATACATTTATTTCATGCTTTAGTTGTTTAATTTCTTTTCTTTCATTTATTGAGTGATTCCTTCATTACTTACAATTTTCATTTTTCATTTATTACAATATTCATTATATTTGCATTCCGTTTTATTTACTTAAGTTTATAATCATCTATTTATAATACTTAAAATTTCCATTTTAACCTAAGTTTATACATTTAATTCTCATTTTGTAACAGCAAATTCATTGAATACCTTTATTACCTCAAGCTTCACTTATAAGATTTCCCCTTACATTTTCTTACTAACATTGCAACTTTTATTATATAGTAAGTTATATATATGCTTTAAGAATGTAAGTGAAAATTATACAAGTTTCTTCTCAATTCCTTTAATTAATTAATGGTTCAATAATTATATATATTCGTTTTATAAATTACAATTTCAACTTACTTTTAATTTCATTCATTTATTTAATGCTTACATTTCTATTATATTTAATAATGGTAACAATTTAACTACACTAAATTTGCAACTTTATACATCGATTCTTATAAATAAAGAAGTTCATTAATTCATCTAAAAATGTTTACAATCGTTTATTTACATTACTTATCTTCCTATTGTATTAAATTTTTACTTTAATTAAAGGTTCCAATTTCTACACTTAATGGAACTATTAATTAACTGGAACTTAAGAACCAAATACCGGGTTTAATTTTTAAATCATTTAAAATAATAGATAGATATCTATTCTTAACATATATATATATATATATATATATATATATATATATATATATATCCAATTATAATTAAAACGATAAAAAATTTCTTAAACAATTCTGCAGTAAATTTCTACAGTGGCCTTCCCACTTCGAAACTCGAAAATGAAAGTCGATAATGCGTGCACTCATCACCGAAATTATTTTCCAGCAACAGGGAGGAAAGTACAAAACTTATTTTTTCCGAAATCTTCTTTAAAACAATTTTTCGGAATTATATTGAAATATTTATATCATAAAATACTTATAAATAATATTATTATATTCCAAAATTTATTCGAAAGAAATTTCAAAACCCCGGAACTTAAGTTCTAAATTTCCAAATTTCATCAATCTTATTTTCCAATCTAACTTATATTATTAATTATACACTTTATCACCTAACAACCAATCTATTGTAGCCAAATATAGATGTAGATTGAAAATTTTATTTTATATATAGAAAATATAATAGGAAAAATTATTTCATTCACCTATATTAAAACAGATATTATGTCGGTCTGTCCTATTTAGTGTTTAGAAACCCCTATTGATGTCACAGCGTCCCATGCATCAACCAGAATTTATAAATACAAAACGGAATAGATTAACACAATATTAAAACCCTTTTATAACACTAACAAGTACGCTCTCTCATATATATACACTCAGCGACTCCTATAGGGTATTACTACCCTATTAACAAAGAGGTAAACCCCACAAAGCCAAGGTTTATCGCTAAACCAAAGCTCTGATACCAACTGTAACATCCCGCCTTTTCACACGATTTAAACAGACACACTTGCCAATTCAAACCATACGGAAGGGCGGATTGTTATGGGGTAAATAAGAAAAACAAGAAAGAAAGAAAAAGAAAACAGAATCTCGCAGCGGAAGGATAAAATATAATAATAAAATATACAGTTTATAAATCTGTTTACGAAACATTTATATAATACATATCAGAGTAACACATACCAATAACAATGCAGCGGAATATAGTGTAGTGGAATAAATAGTAGATAGTAATACTACAAATCTTCGTCTTCGTCCTCCAGAGCTAAAACTTCAAATCCTGAAATGCTCGGACTGACCCGAGCGAATTGAAAAGACAAAACACTCGAGTCAGAACTAAAAGATCTTATGTAAGTTAAATTAACAGAATAAATATGGGTGTAGTAACTCAAGAGATGCTCGGGATTTACATCTCCTAAGGATCCGTTAAACTATTTACTATATAGTATATTGCGCTATTATAATAGTGTCTAATTGTAAAATAAACTTACTTTTAAATAGCGTTAAGGAGTGACCCAATATTCCCCTTAACACAATAATAGTCCCAGTAGTCCATCCAATATCATAGTCCCTCCTGATCGGGAAGCCACCAGAGGATACCACACGGGCTACGGGAGAAATCCAAACTCGTACAAGGCGCGATAGGGTAGGTGACACGGCACAACTAGGCAATGCCAGGATAGATATACCAATTGCTATCCGGGCTGATGGAAACGCGTAGCCGCAGCTACCGCCCACCTCGAAACAACTCCCCAAAAAAATCATAGTAAAGTGGCCACTAAACCAATCCAAAGTCAAAGTATAATATCGAAGAGAAGTGTCCGATCAGAGGAATGACCTCATTGGCCCGAGAATCGCTCCTGTTTTAGCCACCTTATGCCAACTCACGGGAGTCGGGTCCACGTATTTACCTTGCAGGAAACGCCTCCACCAACCTACTTCATTCTGGAATATCCACCGCGTACACGGTTGTTAAAGTGGTTTTCGGAGTTGGCAGAGAGTATGACAACTTCCGATCCCGGTCTCTTCAACAACCAAACGTTATTATAACACCGCGGTCCTTTAAAATAATTTATACTTTTAAAACCAGAATATAATATCCATTTCAAAACCATATAAATATGATATCATTTCCTTTTAAAACCCAAAACAATATGATATCGTCTTTATTTTCCAATATATTCTTTCCAAAAATCATAGTGGTTTCAAAGTAAAATATTTAGAAATCAAAACTCTTGAATATAATATTTCCAAATTATACTACCTTGAAAACCATAACTTTGAAACAAATTTCATCTCTCAAATGGTTAAATATTAAATTACTTTTATAAAACAAAATAGCTTCTTTACATTTCACAAATCAATTCCAAATATCGATTTAAACTTCCAAATACCATTTTAAATTTTTACGTTTCAAAGCTTTAAATATTACACCATTTCAAAAAAAAAAACTCATTTGACCATCCCATATATATCAAATTCAATTACTTCATTTTTTTTAGACTTGAAATGTTTACTTAATGAATTCAATATACTTTAAGTAAAACTTATAACTTCGCATAATTGGATAATCTTTCAATTTATTAAACTTGATATATTCATTTAAATCAACCTGATATTCATTCAAATCACTTTACACAAAATCAAGTTATAAATCATATCCTTTAAAAATTTAACTTTTATTTAAATTCCGATTTAACTTAATATTCAAGTTCCAATTTTATTCTCATTTAAGTCAATAGAACTACCAGAAATTAAATTTTAAATTAAATGCTTAATCGTATTTGATCTTAAAATCAAACTTCGGTTTATACTTCAAATCAATTTTTATAAAAAGCCTAAAACCGGAAAATTTCTATATATATATATATATATATATATAGCTTTTATTAATGATCAAATCAAAACCCATAAACCATATATATATGTATAGCTTTACAAAACCATAGTAAAACATTTCCAAAAATAATTTTACATATTTACCGCGGTGCCTGTATAAAATTTTCTATCCTATGGTCAATTGATACAGATGTTTATCATTTCAATCCGCAATTTAAAATAAAAAAATGCGATTGTATATCATTTCAAACCGCAATCCCAAATGAAATGAAAATGCATGATGACTCGCAGTTTATACAATATAAATATAGCATCCATTCATCCAAATATCAATCATCAACCATTATTTGCAATCATCGTCCAATTTAAACAGTCATCGATATAGAGCATATAAATTATACAGGTAATAAATAACAGTTTATATTCAATAATAAATTTAATAACTGTTAACTAGCAGTTTATATGCAAAATAAATTCTAACTGTAAATTTATATGCAATAATTAAAATAATAAACAGTTAAATAAATAAAAATGCGAATTAACTGAGAAGATGAATAAAACATGCCAAAAAAATCATATATAAATTTCTACTCATATCTAAAAATCAATTTAACAAACATAAAATATTTTAGAAGTTGTGAGTGGGTTAAAACACTCACCTTTTGAATTTAAATCGAATTTAAATTCAATTTAAACTCAAAAATTCGACGGTCTCCGAATTGGTCCAAGCTAGTTCCAAACTGTCCGGAATTTAATTACGATCCTAACATAAAAAGTATCGCGTGAATCCGAGGTCGTATGAAAAAGTTATGCGATTTAAATGATTTGAAAATCAAAGTAAATTATAAAGCAAAAAAAACCTTAATTAAATACTCACCACGTCACTATCGTCTTCCACGCGCTTTAGCTACAGGAGCACGCGAATATGTTTCCAGACCGAACCCAAAATGGAAAACGAACACCACCAGTAGATTGCGTATTCTGAGAACTCCAACATATAATTTTTCTGGAATTTTTAGAGGAGTTTGAATTTTGACTTTTATTTGGATTGAAACTGGATCTGGAAATTGTCTGTTGCCATTGAAGAAGAGAAGAAGTTGAAGAAGAGACTATACGGAGGAATGAAGATGGAGGCTAGGGTTTCACCACCTATTTATAGATAGATCGCAAAAGAATAGGTGTGCACGAATTTTAACGTGCAAACGGAAGTGGTCCCAAAAGATAAATAATATTAATTACACACGTTACGGATTTAGGAAATAAATATATTCCTTATCATTTACATTTTATTTTAAACGTATTTACAAATGTAAATCTAGACGTTTCGTTTACGTTTCAAAATATATCCACAATTTTATTAATTTCCAAATTGATCTAAACAAATTTAGATGTAAATTAAAAGCTGATAAGTCTATCCATTGCAGTGTTAATTTCTCCACTTCCTTATATTTAGAAATTATAAATTAAATTTTCAAAAACCTACTTTTCTGATTTTCAAACTTTTATATTCTCATCTTTTACCAATAATAAGGATGCACTAACATTTGTTCATGGTTTCACCTTATTATCCTCAAATTCCATTTTAATTTGCAATAATTACAATTGTTGAATTTTGATACTTTAATTAAATTTATACATCTTGCTTTCTATACTATAAATCAACCAGTGGTCCTATTTTATATAGAATTAGCAAAATTTCATCTTATAAAATTAACCTCCTTCAATTACAAAACAAAATCTACGCTAACTGCACAATTCAAGTCAATTAATTGTAATTGATTTCCCATAAATTGTTATAAATAAAATTTGAAATCTTCATAACTTTGTTTATTGATTTACAATCTTACTATTAAATAAATTGACATTTAGCATTGAATTATATTACATTCCATAAATGAATTTATAAATTTATTTCAAATTAACGTACTACTTGATTTCCTTAGATTATAAGTTATTCTATTAGTCAGTCATCTTTTTTTTAAAATCATTAATTAAGGTCCCAATTAGGTTGATTTATCTGGATTTCATTCCTTTATTACATCATTCATCACTTAACAATAAACCAACTTTTCTATGCATCTTATTTCACTTATATCGTGTAATTATTTTCTAAACTCATACTTGTAATACCCAATATCATTTTATATTTCAATCGATTCTCACTTATTCCTATTTTATTGCAATATATTCTATACTCATTCATTAATGCATATCTTCACTCACTTCCTATTTTATTGCAATATATTTCTATATTCATTCATTAATGCATATCTTCACTCACTTCCTATTTTATTTGCATATATTTCTATACTCATTCATTAATGCATATCTTCACTTACTTCCTATTTTATTTGCAATATATTTCTATGTTCATTCATAAATGCATATCTTCCCTCACTTCCTATTTTATTTGCAATATATTTCTATGTTCATTCATAAATGCATGTCTTCACTCACTTCCTATTTTATTTGCAATATATTTCTATGTTCATTCATAAATGCATATCTTCACTCACTTCCTATTTTATTTGCAATATATTTCTATGTTCATTCATAAATGCATATCTTCACTCACTTCCTATTTTATTTGCAATATATTTCTATATTCATTCATAAATGCATATCTTCACTTACTTCCTATTTTATTTGTAATATATTTCTATATTCATTCATAAATGCATATCTTCACTTACTTCCTATTTTATTTGTAATATATTTCTATATTCATTCATTAATGCATATCTTCACTCACTTCCTATTTTATATTTCTATACTCATTCATTAATGCACACATACAAATTAAAAATTCTAAATCCCTTTTAATTATTCCATCTATGCTCCATTCCTTCACTTAATGCACAATTAGCATTCCTTATTCAAATTTGTTACATTCCCTTATATCCACTTCATAAATAAATTGGTATTCCATTTTCCATTTATTACTAACTTCAATTGTTGCAATTTATTATCTAACATACAATTTGAATTTATTTTCAAATTTTCACCGTTAAATTAATTAACATCTTCTAATAGTAAATAAAAAGGATTGAGCAAATTAAAATTTCTATTCAGTTATAGTTTATCAATATATTGATACTTAGGCAAAATCAAATTCTTGTCTTTAATTACCCTTTTCATAATTTCAACTCAATCAACCATTTCAACATGCAACTCATAATAACTTTTTATAAGTATGCATGGAATCATCATTTATTCCAATCTTTTCTTAATTTACATAATAAATTCCCTTTATTTATTTTCAGTTTTGACAAAGGTATAAATCTTTCACTATTTCAATCATTAGATTTTTATTCAAATTACTAATAATCAAGTTTTTAAATACCGTTGCTATATTTTAATTTAGCGTTCATTCCAATACTAATTTATCAACTTCATTTTTTTCTTTTTTTTCTACAAAAAATTGAATTACAAGATCCTATTTAATTAACAATTTAATTGTCGAAATTTACGGGTCGTTACAATAAATTATAAGAGAGATTTATAAATGGTATTTTATAAATAAAATAATAGGTTTATAAATGGTATTTTGTAAAAAGGTAAATATTATCATTTGGTTGTGAATTTATTGTAATATATGGAATGATCATGTTATAAAAGCATATGAGCTTTATAAATAAATTGGAGTTTTATATAAAGAGTTGCAAATAAATTTAGGGATTTATAAAAATGAGTTTATAAATGATATTTTATAAAGAAGTTTTATAAAAGAGTTTTATAAATAGTATAAAGGATGTGGATAAAGTAGATTATCAAATAAATTTGGAGATTTACAAAAGGAGGTTTAAAATTTTGTTTAAATATTTATAAAGGGAATTTTATAATTTATAAATGACATCTTAATAAAATGAGTTTGTAAATATAAGGAGTTTTATAAAGGACATTTCATAAAAAGAGATTTATAAAAAGGAGGGGACCTTATTTCCATAAACGATCAATTTAAAATACAGTGGTAAGTAAAATGTTCTTTTCGTACTTTACACCAAATTCTAAGGTGTGGAAACTCGCCTATATCTTGAGAAATAAGAATGAGTGTAACGACCCAGAATTTTTATTAATTAAAATTTGAATATTTAATTTATTTTAAATATTAATAAGTGAATTTATAAGTCAAATAAATTTTTATTTGAATTATTGGATTTAATTGAATAATTAAATCGATAATTTAATATGTTAAATTATGGAAATAATTAAAAATTGAGTTAAATATGATTGTAAATGATTTTTAAAATTTTATTTTATCATATTGAAGTTAGAACGATATTTTAGAACTTTTAAAATCGAATTAAAAGTTAATTTGTGAAAATTGAATATTTTAATATTTAATCGACTAGTGAAAATAGCCAATTTTTGAACAGTCTCAGAATTGAACGAAACCAGTTCCGTAATAGTTAGTTATTACCGGATTTCAATTTTCGTGTCAATCGGAGTTATCGTTTGATCGTGGCAGCTCAAAACGCATCGAATTTATTTTTAATTTTAATTTGGCGAGTTAAAATAGCCATTTTTCAAAAAGTCTCGGATTTCGACGATACCAGTTTCATCGGATCCTTAATGTGATATTATTGTAATGTTTCAAATTTCGTGTCAATTGGATTTACCGTTTGTCCGGTACAAATTAAAACGCCTAGAAAATCGTTTAAATCGGTTTAATTTAAATTGAACGTTTATACCCATAACTCGCACAGATGTCCGAATTAACTTTCGAAACCTGTTCCATTGTGTCCGGAACGCAGGATAAACCCTAGGAACGTCAGTTTCGACGCGTAAATCGGAGTTCGGAATTTCCGGATGAATAGTGTCGTTTTATTTCCTATAAATAGCCCCTCTCTCACAAATTAATAAAAAAAAAACCTAATCTATAAACCGCAGCCGCCACCCTATTATCTAAGGCCGAAATTTTCTCCCCTTCTTCCTTAAAATTATTCCAATCCGTGAGGTATTTCAACGAATCATCAACTACAAGTTTGTAGAGCATCACGAGCTCTACGTTCTCAACGGTTAAGATGTAGATTGGAGCTATAAATTGTGAGTTATGGGGCCGCGTTCCCTGGGGGTTGCGCACGCAAATCACGGCGCTAGGGGCAGCCGAGCTTCATGGTGGCTCTGGCGAGTGGCGTATGGGGCATGGGCTTCACGATGGCGCTTCCTGATCGGCTTCACGTCGCTCGAATGGGTTGCTAAATTCAACCCTAGTTCAACGTGATGGGTTCAATGGAGTCGGCTATTGTCTGTAGTTGCGTGAGTTTGGGGAAGAAAGAAAGGAGCGGTCGTGATGGCATGTTGATGGATCCAGTGGCCGAGATTAAGTTTAGGTTAAAAATTTATAAAATTATGTTGTAATTGTTTATATAAAAATTCGTAGAAACTTGTAAAATTGATAACTTTTTCATACGAGGTCGAAAATGCGCGAAACAAGAAGCGTTGGAATCGTATGGACGAGCACTACGCGATGGAGTTGGATTGGAGTCGTTTGAAGTTAGTGAAAATTTCGGCTAAAATTAAACGCGCGTTTAATTTTATTCGAAATAAATCGCTAAAACGAAATTGAAATCAAGGTGAGAACTTCTCACTCAATCGAATCAGTTTCGATTTTATTTTTAAATAGTTAGATTTAAAATATTTGAATGCATGTTTGAATGATGATTGTTATCTATTGATTGTTAACATAGACATTATGCGCCGTTAGTAAGCGGATGTTATTTATTAAAAGCATATATCGCGAATATTTCATAAACAGTGAAATTGGTATTATATATAATAGCAATATATATATTGGCATATGTATATATTGGAGTTATTGATTTCCCGCATTTTTTAGCGGATGAGACCCTATTGCGCCGTCTATTAAGCGGATAATATTATAAATCCCATATACCGCGATAATTCCGTACTGGAGCGGAATTGGTATTGTGCTAATGTTTGTGGATGCAGGAAAACAGGTTGGAGGGATCCAACTGGATTCCTCAACAGTATTTATTTGATTTTGAATATTTTGATATTCGTTGATTATCATATCGATATATGATATCGTTGTAGTCGTGATTGACTATTTGGTGTGTAGCATCATTGGACCAAATTTTGGAATTTTAAAAAGGGATTTCAAAGTGATTTTTTTTGAGAGTATGCGTTTATAAAATATTTTTTGAATTGGTCCTTTTTAAATAAATAAACGTATAATTTTTAATGTTATAAAAATTATGATTTTTGAGAAACATAGTTAAAGATTGATTTTTGAAAATATGGGATTTATGATTTTATAAAATAGTTTAAATTGGATTTCAGAACTTATTGTGAAAAGTTTAAATATGGGATTTATAAAATTTAATTATTTTATGAATCAAAATGGTGAAATAATAAAGGAGATTAAAGATGTTTTAAAGAATAATATAAATTGATTTATATTAAGAGATTTATAAATGGATATTTATAAATTGAAATATTGACATTATAAAACGAGTTTTTATAAGTGTTTGAATGAAGTGAAAATGAATTTCATTAAAGAATGAAATTTATAGAATTTAAATGGTGAAGTTATAAATGAAATTTATAAATAGTAAGATTTATAAATTTTGTGAAGTTATTAAAGAATAGATTTGGTTAAATAAACGAATCTTATAAGTTATAAGATTTGTGATTTGGAAAGTCTTTAAAAGAACGATTTTGTAAAATAATCGTTTTATAAGCATTTGACTTATAATATGAACGTTGCATATATAATTGAGTTATGAATTGAATATAAGATAATAAAGAAATTTATAAACGTTGTTTATAAATCCGCAAACGACTTATTTTGATAAGTGAATTGTTATAACTTATTTAATGGAGTTATATTCACGTTTTGAACAGTGAATAATCCTTTGAAATGAAATGAATAGAAATGATGAAGTTAGTTAACGTAGTATATTCACGTTTTTGAATAGTGAATAATATGTTAAAGAAAATGTTTAGAAGGTGATGTTTTAAATAGAATTAAAACGATCTAACGATGTTTTAAATTGTGTTGAGATTCGAAACCATAGATTTCAACATCTATTGTTGAAATAGACGTTTTCGAGAAATAGAAGGAAATGGTGGACTATAACACTGTTGTTATAGTAAATGATTTCCGAAAGGAAATGTTTTGTATAGTATTGGGATTTATATATCTATTTTAATTTCGAATCCCTATACTAGTGATTTTGGGTTGTCGTGACGATGTTTTACGCAACATTCGTTTTGGCCCAAATAGATATGTTTAAGAGCATGATTTCCTTAAAGAATGAAATATATACTTAATCTCGATTTAAGTATATTGAATGTTTTCTAAGTATTGAAAATAAATAAAATTTGTGAATTACTTATGAATAAATAAGTATGGAAATGTTTTCCAATATAAAGTGAATATTTTGAGAATTTATCTTTTTGAAGATAAATTGAAATTGAATAAATGAAATCGTATATTCATAGATATTGTGAAATATAAATTCACTAAGGAATTTATAAAAAGGGGAATTTGTCTAAAAATAAATATTGATTTATTTTTGAAGTGTGAAAACTATATATCTTGTAAAGATATTTTGGAAAATAAATAATTTGGAAAATTATTTGGAAACTGGTGATGTGTGCATATCCATTGATAGTGCAATAACCGACTATCAATATTTCCCTTTGAATGGGTAATTGATGTGATTTGTTTGAATTTGAATGCCACACTAATTTTTGAATAAGCGCTCACTATTCGGGTTAACCGGGAAAGGACCATGGGGTCGTATAACCCATTCCGAATATGTGATACGTCGTTATGAATTGCATTTGATGACCGGTGTTGAAGACCGGGTATTTGCGAAAGCGATAGGATGACCTATCGATTGTCTCTGCACTGGGTAGCTCCTGGTATAGAGATTCCCTAAGTGATGGGAAATTCGATCGGGATTGTGAACACCCGGATTGCAAGGGCTTCGTAAGAAGTGCCTTCGGTTTTGTTCGAGCCCGGAACAGACTTGTATGGATTGTGTGTCTGACATTACAAATTGAGATATAAAGCCGATTTCATTCAAATATATTTCTGTTGGTGGCGGAGAATTTATTCTTTTAGCTTAACACCCTTCTCTGAGACGTACGAGCTCAGAGGTTATGTAGTTGAAGGTTATCAGCGATATATTCCCAATTTGATAATGTGATATACTGAGTGTTGTTGTGAAATGATCATTGTGTTGATTATTTGTGATAGGATCGTTTATTTGATCGTCTATCCTGGTGATCATTTCTATGATCATTTGTTGACCCAAAGCATGGCTTTTGTATAAAGTATGTTTTTGTGGACGTGACTTCGTCGAGCCTCACACCCCGTGAATGGTCAAAACAGGAAAGAAGCAGCAAGGTTATGAGGGGTAGCGCCCTTTAGGATATGTGCATTTCCTTCTGGAAAAGGGTGGTATCATGGTATGGAGCCCAGATACTTACTCATGTTGAAAACACTTTATGATTGTGTGAATTGATTGCGAGCGCTCGGTGAAAGGTACCAAAGGACCGGGGGATGGCATATTCGGTCAGTTGTTACTCAGTTAGGGGTAACCCGGCCTTGTGTTGGTAGAGATCCGGTTTGGTTCGCAGGGATGTCCATCCGGAGGCATTCTCATGTGGCAATGGGAAGTTCCTTGGCCTGATCATTCGTTGGAAATCCAAAGAAACAATACGAGACTTGTACGGTATTAGTTGTAGAACCTATCATTCACTTATGGTGGAGCCCCACTGTTTGGATGGTAGCTATAGTAGGCATACGATAATGGTCGTATGTTGGCTAAGATTTATATTCTACTTTCGAAATAAATTTTTCCTACACTATGCGCTAGTAATAATATAAAATGTTCTTTTAAATGCGTATCAGGCATCTTTGACTATCATAAGGAGAAATCTCCTCCGATTCTGCGTTTGCATTGTGTGTGTGTGCGGGAGGCCTTATGGTAGTCTCATTTTTAAAAGCATTGTGAATTGAATTTAAAAATATTCCTCTATTTTGATTTTAAAGATAAATAAACTGTTTTGAGTTCTCACACCAGTCACATGACTGACTCAGAGTTCATTGTTTTCCTTCCTAAACTCTGGGTGCCCACCGATTTCCACACGGGCAGTTAAGAGTTAGGTATATCAGGATATTCTGGATATTCTGGAGTTGCTGGAGGCAAGCTGGATGGCATGGCGTATTACTAGTTTATATAGTATTTCTTTTTCCGCTGCACTATTTGTTGTTGTTGTTGTACACTTTGATGATATGATGTAATGAAATGTGATGTAATGTAATAACTGATATAGTTCTTTGTTTAAAGATTATTCATTTATTTATTATATGTTGTTCCGCTGCGAATTGTGAGATTCTGATGTTGTTCAGTTGTTTCCTTTCTGTTCTATAGATCCTTTTCTCTCTATCTTTTCTATCTTCTTATCTTCTTCTTCTTTCTCTTTCTTTTTCTTAAACCATAACATTTCGGGTTTCCGGCCTTCGATTTCTCGGCAGTCGATAAAGTGAGTATCGATGTTGAATTTTCGAAAGTCGAAAATTTTCGGGGCGTTACATTTGGTATCAGAGCATATGGTTAAGCGACAACCATGGTTCTGTTGGGTATTACTCATTAGAGATAGAGTCAGTAGTACTCTAGAATGAGTTGAGTGTAATAATAGCTATGAGAGCGTATTTGTTAGTGAATATAAATTGTTTTATATTGTGATGATTGGTTTATTGAGTGGCATATGAACTTTCGTCAGCGTGGTCCGCAAGACTATGCCGAAGGGGTTTCTAAACACTTGAATAGAACAATTCGGCACAATATTGGTTTTAAATTGGGTAAATGGAATAATTTTACCTTGAGTATATTTTGTATATGAAGAAATAATTTTTCAGAATTATTAAAGTATATAAGTTGATTGTTTAGATGTTTGAATAATCTAAGTAAAAGAATAATGGTATAAGCAAAAGAATTATAAGAATTGAATTATAATTAATGTGATTTACAATTGTGAAATAAACTTATATATATGAGAAGTGAAACTATAGAATATATTTATACATATAAGTTGTAAATAAAAATGAATTTAAAGTTAAATGAAAATTTACTTTAGAATTGGAATCTGAATTTATTTATAAGTGGGAATTTAAGTAATGTAAAACAAAGTGATGTTATTAAATGGAATATAACTTAAGTGATATTGAATGAAGTTGATATTGATATCAAAGTAAATTAATGAAGTTAAGTGAATTAAGTTGATATGAAATAATGAATATAAGTGTAATTCATTAAAATCTAATGATTTTGGAAGTTGAAAGATTGAATAAAAATCATTTAATTAAACCAAATTGAAATGAATATAAGCAAAGGAATTTGGTTGCAATTGATATAAATTGATTGTTATATGATTGTTAGTTGATTGATTATATGTAATTCATTAAGTATTAATGAAATTGAAAGTTAAATTAATTGAAATTCAATTGGAAGTTAAATGAATCTTGAATAAAGTTGAATTTGAATTGGAAGTGAACCAACTTGAATATGAATTAGTGAATATAAACTAATTGAAAATGAATGTTAGTAAAAACATCCACTGTTAATGAATCAAATGTGATTAAATTGAAAACCCAATTAATATTAATGAGAATATGAATGAATATTTATTGGTTATGAATTTTTGGATGATAGTTGGTTGATGTTTGCATTTGTTGTTTTACTACATTTGCTATGTTGGCATATATAGTTGTTATGTTGCTATATGTTGTATATCGATACTATTTTCATATATGCATGTTCTCATGTTGTTTGTTGAGTGTTTAGTAGGTGCGGATCGCGTTTGCTTCGCATTTGGAGCTCGCTTTTGCGCTATATTAGCCGTATATGCTCGCTAATAAAATATATAAGGTACATATCTCGGATTACATACCGTACTTTTACACTTTTTTCCCTGCGGGATGCCTCATTACTTGATGAGATGTATATTTGTGATATATATACTGTCATTTTTTTTTCGGATCGAGCCGCGCAAAGGAAACTATGGCGAATTTTTCCGAAAATTTAAGGCATTAGAATATTTTTGAGAAAATTGGGAAAATTTTGAAAACCTTAACTTTGATTTGGAATTGAAATTCAAACAATAGTAGTTGTTTTAGAAAAGATAACTAAGTATGATTTGAAAACTTAGTAAAGTTTTGTAAAGAAGTTTAACTATGAATTTTGGAAAGTTAATAAATTCTGTAACTTTTCTTACTTGTTAATTTCGAGG
This sequence comes from Allium cepa, assembly GCA_030765085.1. NCBI lineage: Eukaryota > Viridiplantae > Streptophyta > Magnoliopsida > Asparagales > Amaryllidaceae > Allium > Allium cepa. The sequence goes on along the minus strand of CM060944.1, from coordinate 380,356,181 downwards.
ACGAAATTCTTTTAAGGGGGGAAGATTGTAACGACCCAGAATTTTTATTAATTAAAATTTGAATATTTAATTTATTTTAAATATTAATAAGTGAATTTATAAGTCAAATAAATTTTTATTTGAATTATTGGATTTAATTGAATAATTAAATCGATAATTTAATATGTTAAATTATGGAAATAATTGAAAATTGAGTTAAATATGATTTTAAATGATTTGTAAAATTTTATTTTATCATATTGAAGTTAGAACGATATTTTAGAACTTTTAAAATCGAATTAAAAGTTAATTTGTGAAAATTGAATATTTTAATATTTAATCGACTAGTGAAAATAGCCAATTTTTGAACAGTCTCAGAATTGAACGAAACCAGTTCCATTGGATCCGTAATAGTTAGTTATTACCGGATTTCAATTTTCGTGTCAATCGGAGTTATCGTTTGATCGTGGCAGCTCAAAACGCATCGAATTTATTTTTAATTTTAATTTGGCGAGTTAAAATAGCCATTTTTCAAAAAGTCTCGGATTTCGACGAAACCAGTTTCATCGGATCCGTAATGTGATATTATTGTAAGGTTTCAAATTTCGTGTCAATTGGATTTACCGTTTGTCCGGTACAAATTAAAACGCCTAGAAAATCGTTTAAATCGGTTTAATTTAAATTGAACGTTTATAGCCATAACTCGCACAGATTTCCGAATTAACTTCCGAAACCTGTTCCATTGTGTCCGGAACGCGGGGTAAACCCTAGGAACGTCAGTTTCGGCGCGTAAATCGGAGTTCGGAATTTCCGGATGAATAGTGTCGTTTTATTTCCTATAAATAGCCCCTCTCTCACAAATTAATAAAAAAAAACCCTAATCTATAAACTGCAGCCGCCACCCTATTATCTAAGGCTGAAATTTTCTCCCCTTCTTCCTTAAAATTCTTCCAATCCGTGAAGTATTTCAATGAATCATCAACTACATGTTTGTAGAGCATCACGAGCTCTACGTTCTCAACGGTTAAGATGTGGATTGGAGCTATAAATTGTGAGTTATGGGGCCGCGTTCCCTGGGGGTTGCGCATGCAAATCACGGCGCTAGGGGCAGCCGAGCTTCATGGTGGCTCTGGCGAGTGGCGTATGGGGCATGGGCTTCACGATGGCGCTTCCTGATCGGCTTCACGTCGCTCGAATGGGTTGCTAAATTCAACCCTAGTTCAACGTGATGGGTTCAATGGAGTCGGCTATTGTCTGTAGTTGCGTGAGTTTGGGGAAGAAAGAAAGGAGCGGTCGTGATGGCATGTTGATGGATCCAGTGGCCGAGATTAAGTTTAGGTTAAAAATTTATAAAATTATGTTGTAATTGTTTATATAAAAATTCGTAGAAACTTGTAAAATTGATAACTTTTTCATACGAGGTCGAAAACGCGCGAAACAAGAAGCGTTGGAATCGTATGGACGAGCACTACGCGATGGAGTTAGATTGGAGTCGTTTGGAGTTAGTGAAAATTTCGTGTAAAATTAAACGCGCGTTTAATTTTATTCGAAATAAATCGCTAAAACGAAATTGAAATCAAGGTGAGAACTTCTCACTCAATCGAATCAGTTTCGATTTTATTTTTAAATAGTTAGATTTAAAATATTTGAATGCATGTTTGAATGATGATTGTTATCTATTGATTGTTAAAATAGACATTATGCGCCGTTAGTAAGCGGATGTTATTTATTAAAAACATATACCGCGAATATTTCATAAACAGTGAAATTGGTATTATATATAATAGCAATATATATATATATATATATATATATTGGCATATGTATATATTGGAGTTATTGATTTCCCGCATTTTTTAGCGGATGAGACCCTATTGCGCCATCTATTAAGCGGATAATATTTTAAATCCCATATACCGCGATAATTCCATACTGGAGCGGAATTGGTATTGTGCTAATGTTTGTGGATGTAGGAAAACAGGTTGGAGGGATCCAACTGGATTCCTCAACAGTATTTATTTGATTTTGAATATTTTGATATTCGTTGATTATCATATCGATATATGATATCGTTGTAGTCGTGATTGACTATTTGGTGTGTAGCATCATTGGACCAAATTTTGGAATTTTAAAAAGGGATTTCAAAGTGATTTTTTTTTAGAGTATGCGTTTATAAAATATTTTTGGAATTGATCCTTTTTAAATAAATAAACGTATAATTTTTAATGTTATAAAAATTATGATTTTTGAGAAACATAGTTATAGATTGATTTTTGAAAATATGGGATTTATGATTTTATAAAATAGTTTAAATTGGATTTCAGAATTTATTGTGAAAAGTTTAAATATGGGATTTATAAAATTTAATTATTTTATGAATCAAAATGGTGAAATAATAAAGGAGATTAAAGATGTTTTAAAGAATAATATAAATTGATTTATATTAAGAGATTTATAAATGGATATTTATAAATTGAAATATTGACATTATAAAACGAGTTTTTATAAGTGTTTGAATGAAGTGAAAATGAATTTCATTAAAGAATGAAATTTATAGAACTTAAATGGTGAAGTTATAAATGAAATTTATAAATAGTAAGATTTATAAATTTTGTGAAGTTATTAAAGAATAGATTTGGTTAAATAAACGAATCTTATAAGTTATAAGATTTTTGATTTGGAAAGTCTTTAAAAGAACGATTTTGTAAAATAATCGTTTTATAAGCATTTGACTTATAATATGAACGTTGGATATATAATTGAGTTATGAATTGAATATAGGATAATAAAGAAATTTATAAACGTTGTTTATAAATCCGCAAACGACTTATTTTGATAAGTGAATTGTTATAACTTATTTAATGGAGTTATATTCACGTTTTGAACAGTGAATAATCCTTTGAAATGAAATGAATAGAAATGATGAAGTTAGTTAACGTAGTATATTCACGTTTTTGAATAGTGAATAATATGTTAAAGAAAATGTTTAGAAGGTGATGTTTTAAATAGAATTAAAACGATCTAACGATGTTTTAAATTGTGTTGAGATTCGAAACCATAGATTTCAACATCTATTGTTGAAATAGACGTTTTCGAGAAATAGAAGGAAATGGTGGACTATAACACTGTTGTTATAGTAAATGATTTCCGAAAGGAAATGTTTTGTATAGTATTGGGATTTATATATCTATTTTAATTTCGAATCCCTATACTAGTGATTTTGGGTTGTCGTGACGATGTTTTACGCAACATTCGTTTTGGCCCAAATAAATATGTTTAAGAGCATGATTTCCTTAAAGAATGAAATATATACTTAATCTCGATTTAAGTATATTGAATGTTTTCTAAGTATTGAAAATAAATAAAATTTGTGAATTACTTATGAATAAATAAGTATGGAAATGTTTTCCAATATAAAGTGAATATTTTGAGAATTTATCTTTTTGAAGATAAATTGAAATTGAATAAATGAAATCGTATATTCATAGATATTGTGAAATATAAATTCACTAAGGAATTTATAAAAAGGGGAATTTGTCTAAAAATAAATATTGATTTATTTTTGAAGTGTGAAAACTATATATCTTGTAAAGATATTTTGGAAAATAAATAATTTGGAAAATTATTTGGAAACTGGTGATGTGTGCATATCCATTGATAGTGCAATAACCGACTATCAATATTTCCCTTTGAATGGGTAATTGATGTGATTTGTTTGAATTTGAATGCCACACTAATTTTTGAATAAGTGCTCACTACGTATAACCCATTCCGAATATGTGATACGTCGTTATGAATTGCATTTGATGACCGGTGTTGAAGACCGGGTATTTGCGAAAGCGATAGGATGACCTATCGATTGTCTCTGCACTGGGTAGCTCCTGGTATAAAGATTCCCTAAGTGATGGGAAATTCGATCGGGATTGTGAATACCCGGATTGCAAGGGCTTCGTGAGAAGTGCCTTCGGTTTTGTTCGAGCCCGGAACAGACTTGTATGGATTGTGTGTCCGACATTACAAATTGAGATATAAAGCCGATTTCATTCAAATATATTTCTGTTGGTGGCAGAGAATTTATTCTTTTAGCTTAACACCCTTCTCTGAGACGTACGAGCTCAGAGGTTATGTAGTTGAAGGTTATCGGCGATATATTCCCAATTTGGTAATGTGATATACTGAGTGTTGCTGTGAAATGATCATTGTGTTGATTATTTGTGATAGGATCGTTTATTTGATCGTCTATCCTGGTGATCATTTCTATGATCATTTGTTGACCCAAAGCATGGCTTTTATATAAAGTATGTTTTTGTGGACGTGACTTCGTCGAGCCTCACACCCCGTGAATGGTCAAAACAGGAAAGAAGCAGCAAGGTTATGAGGGGTAGCGCCCTTTAGGATATGTGCATTTCCTTCTGGAAAAGGGTGGTATCATGGTATGGAGCCCAGATACTTACTCATGTTGAAAACACTTTATGATTGTGTGAATTGATTGCGAGCGCTCGGTGAAAGGTCCCAAAGGACCGGGGGATGGCATATTCGGTCAGTTGTTACTCAGATAGGGGTAACCCGGCCTTGTGTTGGTAGAGATCCGGTTTGGTTCTCGGGGATGTCCATCTAGAGGCATTCTCATGTGGCAATGGGAAGTTCCTTGGCCTGATCATTCGTTGGAAATCCAAAGAAACAATACAAGACTTGTACGGTATTAGTTGTAGAACCTATCATTCACTTATGGTGGCTCCCCACTGTTTGGATGGTAGCTATAGTAGGCATACGATAATGGTCGTATGTTGGCTAAGATTTATATTCTACTTTCGAAATAAATTTTTCCTACACTATGCACTAGTAATAATATAAAATGTTCTTTTAAATGCGTATCAAGCATCTTTGACTATCATAAGGAGAAATCTCCTCCGATTCTGCGTTTGCATTGTGTGTGTGTGCGGGAGGCCTTATGGTAGTCTCATTTTTAAAAGCATTGCGAATTGAATTTAAAAATATTCCTCTATTTTGATTTTAAAGATAAATAAACTGTTTTGAGTTCTCACACCAGTCACATGACTGACTCGGAGTTTATTGTTTTCCTTTCTAAACTCTGGGTGCCCACCAATTTCCACACGGGCAGTTAAGAGTTAGGTATATCAGGATATTCTGGATATTCTGGAGTTGCTGGAGGCAAGCTGGATGGCATGGCGTATTACTAGTTTATATAGTATTTCTTTTTCCGCTGCACAATTTGTTGTTGTTGTTGTTGTACACTCTGATGATATGATGTAATGAAATGTGATGTAATGTAATAACTGATATAGTTCTTTGTTTAAAGATTATTCATTTATTTATTATATGTTGTTCCGCTGCGAATTGTGAGATTCTGATGTTGTTCAGTTGTTTCCTTTCTGTTCTATTTTCTATTTCCTTTTCTCTCTATCTTTTCTATCTTCTTATCTTCTTCTTCTTTCTCTTTCTTTTTCTTAAACCATAACATTTCTGGTTTCCGGCCTTCGATTTCTCGGCAGTCGATAAAGTGAGTATCGATGTTGAATTTTCGAAAGTCGAAAATTTCCGGGGCGTTACAATGAGTGTCGAGGTAAGAATAGTTTTCTAACTTATCCCATCTCATTGAAAATTAAGGGATAGTATTGTTTGAAATCGGAAAATGTGTTAAGTATATTTGGTTGAATTTCTATAAACCCCATTTACTTACACCGAAAGTGGTTTAGGTTTATTTTTTCCAATGGTTTTATATCACATTTGTGCTAATCCAAAAATATGTACGTTTTTGAAAAATGAAATCTTTCTTAAGATTCATGAATATACTTATGCCATTAAGATAGGTATATAAGTACATTTTCGAAGAATTGGAAATGTTTCATTTTGTGAATATAATTATACTATTGAGATAAGTATATGGAAAAAAATTAAGTATAAAAAAATGAAATAGTTAGTGAATATAATTGTACCATCAAGATAAACGTATGAATATTTTCTAAGTATTGAAAAGAGTTACGGAGACTCGTGAATATATCTTTGTAAAAGTATTCTAATACAAGTATGTACAAAGGGAGGTTTTAATTAATGAAATGATTAATTAAAGAGGCTTAGTGATTGCTTGTGCTTAACCATGCTGGGCAAAATCTATGTTTTAATTGTTTGTTTATTTGATAGTTAAATAATCGACAATTAAAATGTTAGCCAGTTTTTAAACTATCATTGTCGATTCGGAGAGACCGGGATAAGATATATTATTCACAAACCACTATAAACTGACATAAGTATTTGAATTGAATACATCTTGAAGATGATGAAATCGAAGACGAAGCTCTTTGAGTGCAAGGGTCACTTGCTACTGATCGTGAGGGTTATTCCAAATGGATGTAGTAATAGTAGTGCCTTCATTTTGTTCTTATCCTGAACAACTTGTATGAACGAATGCTGGCATTGCATTTTTTCCTAGAGGGCAATGTTAGCATTCCCTATGGGATTTGCTAAAAAGGTAAAAACGTGGCCTCAAGTTTCACAACCAGGAAAGACTAAAACAGGGAATATGCAGTAGGGCTATGTGGGTCACAACCATTAGGGTAAGTCATCCCTCTTCTATATATATATATATATATATATATATATATATATGGATTTGGTGGTGTATGAGAACTCCCAGGAAAAGGTTGTAAAGAAACCGTGGTGATGACATATTCGGTACAATCTAGTAAGAGGTAGGCTGATATAGTGTAGCAAGGGTGTAAGATGTTCCCGTTGACCCTAGTAAATTTTTCTAGAGGTGTAGTATGACAGAAGATATCCTAGTGGCCCTGTCATTGTGTGGAACACATTCTCCAATAAGTCCCTTTCAGACTTAGCTGCATACCAATTATGCTAGAATTTATTAAATTCAACAATTTCAGATAAGATTCAATATTTATTTTAAACCCTAGATATTATTATAATATCACAAGATTTCCTATGAAATGATTTGGTTATTGTTTGCACCAAAATTGGTCACAAACACCCAAGAATAGATTTAGTAGAAAAGTAAGTGAAGAAGATAAAATTAAACTATGGAAAAATTAAGCTACAACAAATAAAAAGCAATAATCAGAAATACAAAGATTTATAGTGGTTCAGCGTTGTATGCCTCCATCCACTTTGAAGTATTTTGCCTTTGTTAATTACTTATGAATCTGATTACAATGGAGAAACAAAGATAACACTTGATTATAATGAAATCTCCTCTAACCAGCAGCATAAAGATCCTGAAAATGAACCAAGAGGCCTGTATTTATAAGGAGAGATGATGAAATATTTTGCTAATATTTCAGTAAAAGGCTCTCTAGGTCCATAGGGGCTCACCATAATAATTAATGGCCTTAACTTGACAATCTAGAGCGATCGGCTAAACTTTCATCAATTGTTTTTCCTTGCTTCCAATTGACATGCGATCATTTTTGGGGACTCCCACATGCCTATTGACATTGGTCCTAAAATATGAACATTCTGAATTGTAAATTATGTGATATGGCGCGATCTTTGTTGTACTTGGATCGTGTAGTGAACTACACGGAACGTTTTTATGGATCGGCAAGAATGATCGACCAACAACGATCGACCATCCTCCTGTCTCAACTCCGTGACCTGCAATCATTTTTGTAGGCTCCACTCTTCGTTTTATTAATGCTCTGAAAGTTTCAAATGAATTGGCCTTGTGGATTTTAGGGTATTAATTGATCTTGTGACGACCCGGCTTTCTATGCCCAGAAAACCGCTTCGTCTTGAAGAAAGAAAGGGATGAGAAAATAGAAAAAGATAGAGAAGAAAGAACAACAACATCAGAATCTCACAGCGGAACGAATAAATTATAATAATCACATAAGTATTTACATAATATACATCATCAATCAGAGTTATACAGACAATACATCATATACTAGACAGTTATAGACACCTGTCTAGTTAATACAACTCAACTCAAACAAATAACCCAAAGATACTAACACAGCGGAACTATATATATATATATCTACAACACTGAAGCCTCCTGCTCCATTGCTCCTCCAGAATTCGTCAAAGCTAACCTGAATCCCTTGGCTACCCGTAAAAATTTGGGTACCCGAGAGTTTATGAAAAACAAAAATAAACTCCGGGTCAGACATGGGTCTGGTATGAGTAACAGATTAAAGTTGCTTAACTTTGAAAAATCCTTTTTGAAACAAAAGGTATCACGTAAGACTTCCAACACATAAACATGGAAAAGTTTTTACCTTACGCTAACCAAAACATTTGATAGGAAATTCTGTGATATTATAATAGGTCTAGGGTTTTCAAGTAAATAGAAAATAGCCGAAATTGTTACATTCATTAAATTCCAGCTACTAGCCACAAAAGTAGGTAATACAATCAAAACCGTTGGCACTTATTGGATTGTGGATTCCATACAATGGCAGGGCTACTGGGGTACCGCCCGTCACAGTACGGGGCCTAGATCACCGTACCGAGGATTACTCCCTTCATCCCCTGCAACACAAGGCCGGAACCATTCCTTTCTGAACAGTCCCGAACAAGATAACCCCGCAGATAGCCGTCGCTACTGCCCACTAAGCCGAAAATAAAGGGACATCTAGACAGGGGAATATCCTTGTCCTGCTTGGGCATGACCCACCTAGCCTTGCTGCATCTCCCCTATTTTAGCCATTCCCGGTTGATGAGGCTTGAGGCTACGATTACCTTTATAGAATACATTTCTTAGAATGCTCATCGCCCGCCTGACGATGTGTTGAAAGCATTCAATCCATACAAGTTCATTCCGGGTTCGAACGAAACCGAAGGCATTATCTCGTTACACTCATTTTGGAATCACCCTCAGAGTTAACGACGATAACCCTTGCATTCTGAAACTTCATCTTCCTTCAGATTCACGACCTATCGTTAATTTGGAATCAATGTGGTTTTCGGATGTTCCTAATGCGGAAAACCCGATCCCGGTCTCATCGAAATCCAAAACGTGTCTTTTAAGGCCAAGTTGTCTATTTAGTCTTAACAGTTTAATTCAATATAATCAATATACACACAGATGGATAATTTATAATATCACAATAGATAATCACATCATCATAAACAGATAATTCATATTATCATCAAAACAGATAATTAAATATTATCATACTTTAAATCAAGCATCCATATCACATAGATAGTATTCAAGTCAGATCTGAATGCACAACCATCAAATAAGATATCACTATCATCCATCCATAAACAATGATTTATAAACATACCATTTTGTAATTAATTTAAAATGAATTAAATTAACTACTTCTATTTCTAATTAATTTAAAGTAAATTAAACTAATTACTTTATCTATCAATCTTGCTTATACACTTGTTAATTTAGTTTTAAACAAATTAATTAATCAATTTCTAGATATTTATCTTGATTAACTTCTTCGATTAATCACCTTCTAATTACAGTAAGTAATTAGTCTTTAATTAATTTTCCAAATTAATTATCCTAAATCATTTATAGTAATTAACATTTTATTTCTTTATTTATAATTAAATACAATAAATTACATTATCCTTAATTAATCACCACATTATTAATTATTTCATAATTAAATTATTCTTAATTTCATCATTAATTACATTAATTAATGATCTCTAATTCATATTTAAATTAAATTACTTTGTTTAATTAATTACATTAAGTGATTAATCTTTAATTAAACACAATTATTAATCACCTTGATTAATATCAACCAGTAATTAACTACTCTTAATTACTCATATTAATAAGTTAATTATCCCATAATTAATTATCTCCCTTTAATTAATCCTTTGATTAATTTCAAAAGTAATTATCCCAATTACTTTATTAACACATTAATTTCACTAATTACATTCAGTAATTAACATTAATTACTTTCTTAAGTAATTATGCTCCATTGAATACACTAAGTGATTACACATAACAAATCATCAAATGATTTCTTAAATTAATTAAATTAAATTAATTAACTTAAATAAATCATTTTATCAAATTAATTACAAGTAGTAATTAATTTCTTAATTCCTTTTATCAAGAAATTACATTTAACAATTTATAATGGATTATCTAATAAATTTTGATTAATTATCAAAATTAATCACATTCATGAATTTAATTAATAATCCTTTAGTTAATTACCATGATTACATTTCTACATTTATTTCTTAATTAATTCCTAATTATAAATTAATCTAAATTATTAATTTATAAATTAAATACATAAGTCATTCATTAATTAACTTATTCATTAAATATTTTTACTCCTTAGTTATTCCTAGGATAATTTATTTCTTTACTAATGACTTCATTAATATCTATGTGTGTTAAAACTTCACCTTCCAAAATTTTAAATTTGAATTCCATTTGGAATTTAAGATTCATAAGTATTATCTATATAAAACATTTATCAAGTTTAAATTCAATTTATAATCTTGTGAATAACTTTAATTACATACACATGAAACTTAAATAAAAAAGCTTTTAAATTCAATAGTTTAAATCTTAATTTAAATTGAAATTTCCAAAGACATTCATATTTTAAACTGATTTAAACCTGCAGATTTATATTCCAAGTTTACTTTGATTTTAAACTCCCCTCCAACAACTTGATTTTCCAAATCCAAATCTATTTTTAAACTTTAAAATAGTTATTCAAAACTGAGTTTAAACATAGAATTTAAATCATTGTTTGAATTCAAATATTTCGGGTTTACTAATACCTGAACAACACAGACTCGAGACCCCCCCCCCCCCCCTGCAATCACTTCGAGTCAAAAAAACCAACCGCTTCGAGTGAATCCTGAAATAACTCGAGTAAAAACTCGAGTGTCCTCTACTCCATCCAGCTACCAACTCTTCATGTTCCAGAACAACCCAAACAACATCCACCAATGGACACCGTGCACATGCACGGAGGCGGCGCCGGACTCTGGCGATCGAGACTACCCCCTTCAAGTCGCAAATCGCACTAACTCTGACCACGAATCAACAGACAACCCTAATGCACTGTCGATCAAAATCGAGTACAGCTCGATAACTTACGAACCCATCACCCACTCACCAATGCGCCTCGGCACGACAACTCTAACCATCTGAATTCGCACAACTTCGGCCTTGACTTCGTCACTCACCAAACCACTCATTCCTAGAGTTTTATACCACTCGGTCAAACATAGGTGATGAATTCTCCTCGTCACAGACCACAACAAATTCCAGAGCTAAACCCTATATCAATCTCGTACTATCAAAGATTGCAACAGAAAAATTATTCAATATTTTTCCTAGCTTCAATGATGTTTAAGCAAGCTTCAGACACAATTTTACCATTCACAGATTCTTTGATTATCAATAGTTGATCAAGATTTGTTTTCCATACAGTTTCTAAATCTTTATTCAATTCAATAGTAAAAATTTGGATTTTTGTTTTAAAAATCATACTTTTCAAAAATGATTCAAGGCATGTACTTAAATCAATATAATTCAACATTCGATTTATCCCATTATTTAAGTTTCCACTGTAATTTCTTGCTTACAGGAAATTTTCTAACTTAAGCTACTTAAACTTGTTTCAAAAATCAAGATGGTGTTTAAACAATCATGTTTAAAGTTTGTAAAAATCTAACAATGATCTGCTAAGGTAATTTTAATTTTCCCTCATTTCTAAACCTCTGCAGTTTAAATACAGAGGAGAGCAATCAATATACATACAGAAGATTCATCACAAACCAAGCATTCAAGCATACTCATTTACAAGCAACTGATAGTTAACATTTATGTTAAAATATGAAATTATTTACCTTAAAGTGCAGACAGGGCAGTTCTTACTTGCAACTTGTTTGATGTTTGAAAAAAAAAAGAAAAAAAGAAAAAGAAAAAAACAGTTTAAATTAGAAACTTTAAAATTTTAACAGGGTATCTTACTGGGTATACATTATGTAGTAATGTCTCAAATGCCAAGAGAAAAGTATATATACAAATATTCACACAAATTCATAGAACATCCAAATATTAGCATGCAACAGATTTTAAACTCAAGTTATTTAAAGGTGTTACTCACCTGAAATGAAGTCAGAGCATCCAGTTTTGAAAAACAGATTGAAATCTGAAATCTCTTAGCTTTTAAAAACCTTGCGCTTGAATGCCTTTTATTTTAAACTGGAGTTGCTTTGATCTTCCTGTAAAATTCATCTTGTTTGCTTATTATTGAATAATGGTTTCAGTTCATATTTAAGTTTGTATAAAAAAAACAAGAAGAAGCTTGCAATATAATTTTCCTCTGGTTTGATATGTATATATAGAAAGTTGAGTTTGTAAAGGGTGTAGGCTTTTACTGGTGCAAGCTTTTCTTTACTTTGTTTTTATCAGGCAAGATATTTATTTAGGAGGCTGGAATGATTTTACACAAATTCGAAATGACATAAGTTTTATGTTGAGATGAAAGCATTTAATGTGGATGTACTATATGTTTCCTACTAATACAATCTTATATTGATATTTTTACATTTTCTTTGCTTGTATTTTACTCTCAACATGCCACATTCAGATTTATCTTGCTTTGTACATTTTTTTTTTTTACAAAGCCTGCATATTTTTACAACTACAACATCTTGCTTTGCATTTCTTTATAGGTTGACCTGCACTTTCTTATGCCTGCAGATGTTATATTGTACTTAATGTCTCATATTACCCATTTTATTCATAGATGTTTTATTTACTTTGATCTTGCCTGAGTCTTTATTTGTGTATGTTGACATTTCACTTACAGCATATCTAATCCAAATCTTTATATATAAGATTCCTGCCTGCATATCTATTTCATAGATATGATGACTTGCCCTTGTATCCTACTTGTTTTACATAACCAAGCTTCACATGCAAGATTCATTTTATTTTATTCTTACCTAATTTTAATTTATATATATGTAAGCATATATACTTTTGTCTTGCCTACAGCTTAAGTACACATTTTTGTTTCATATCAATCACTTGTTTTATTTGTCTGGTTTGTACAAAGATTTCTGTTTTTATTATTTTATTTTCATACTTGTCTTTGTAAGATTTATACAATTTATTTCTTTTACCTGGTTATGCTTATTCCATATATAAAGTTGCTTTTAGTTATTCGTTATAATTTTAACTTATGTATTTATTTTTATTGCTTATGTTACTATCATAGTTTTCTTATGTTTATGAATTTATAAGGTTTATTTTATCTTAAACATTTTTGAAAGATTCTATTTAAAATTTCAATCATAGCTTTCTTTTCAAAATACAAGTATATATATAAATAAATTTAAAATAACAAATTTCCATTTGTATTAAAAATCCATTGGTAAAGGCATTACATCATTAATATTGTTTAAATATAACTCATTATTGAAATAAAAAAAATAAATTTTCAAAAGAAACTATCTCTTTAAAATATAAATACTTATTGATCAAGCTATATTTTAAAAAAAAATCAAAACAAAACTTTTTATTTAAATTTAAACTCTAGGATAAACCATTTTAAACAAATTAAATTTATCTTGAGTATTTTAAAGTCAAATGATTATTTATTGAATATTAAATAAAGTCAAATTCCTAATTTACCAAAATATTAGAATTAGAAATCATGTCTTTATTTTATTAAACTTAAAACAAAGATTACCTATTTACAATATATACAGATATATATATTATAAATAGAAAACAATTTAATTGGCTTTTAAAAGATAAATTATCAATTAATTATTTATTTAAAAGAAGATTATTAAATCAATTCAAATTATTATTAACAAGTATTATCAAATCAATTTAATTTTCAATGCAGATTATTAAATTGATATTGCCCAAATTTCCGGGATGTCACATTCTTCCCCCCTTAAAAGAATTTCGTCCCCGAAATTTAAAACAAAGGTAATTTAATAATCCAATTTAAGATTTAATTTTAAAACACAAGCATATATCAATCATATGCTAACAACCCTAGCAACCAATTCATCCAATCAAACAAATTTAACTATCTAGACAGAATTCTAGATAGAATTGTCTCGAGTTTCCCCAAGTATAAATACCGGGTTACTCGCTCTATAGAATCCAAACAAACAATACTACTAAGCTACAGAACTTCTACTCATCTAGATCTACGAAACAAAACAGGATACCAGACTACGGACAAGTCTGAATCAACAACCAAAACTCCCAGAACTGCTGGTTCTAAAAATCAAGATAGATCTTATACGTACTCCCTCAGAGATACGTGAAACACTCCGAATTCCAGTTATCCAAACTGACAATCCAATCTTGAAAACTAAACACTTATCCAAAAATCAAATTCCTGACTTCGGAATCCAAATTCTTCTGTCTCTTATCCAGAAGAAATTAAATAGGTGCACTCCAATCTGGCCTCAGATCCTGAAAAATCTCCTGTAGAACTCTCCAATCCAAACATTGCAACATCCAATTGCTCCCAAACTAAAACAGTTGCCACCATGCTTCCACTGCGCAACTCCGATTGAACAGATGAAAATGCTGATGTCGAACACAGACTGGACAACACATTCCAACATTAGGGCTCCACAGATCAAAAGAAAACTCTGAAGTTCCTCCAAAATCTGAGCTACTTCACCAAACTCAAAGACCATCCTATTACTAAGCTGAATCATCGGTACCAAGCCTGGAATTCCAGTCGACACCGAACTCAATCTTCAGATTGTTAGCCAAACTCTAACTTCTTAAAGTCCTTCAGAAATATATTTCCGAAACACAAGAGAACACTCAAACTATCGCAAGTCACTTTTGCGATCAATCTAGCCTAATTCCAAAGATACTGTTCTCTCTTTACCAATCAGAACAGCTTACACTTATGTGGCCAATCCATCGAAGAAATGGAACTACTCTGCAGCTTCTAAACTCCACTGCTAACTCAGAAGCCAAAGGCTACTTAATCCAAAGTTCTTCGAGAAACTCGGACCTCAAAGCAAACAAAAACTCCCAACTGAACACAGCCACAACACCGAAGCAGACATGCTTCCTTCACTTTTCTCAAAGAAACATCTTCGGAGACATCCATAGTCACTGTGTCTCATCACACGGCTACCACACCTTGATGTATCAAGATACCATGACATGCTTCTGTTCAACCGACAGATCCAAACTCTAACTCAACCAAATTACACTTCAAAATGAACTCCAAACCTTAAAAGATTTCTTTCAGAGATCGATGAAATCCTTATCCCACTCAAAGCTCATTCGAGACGGTATTAGGTCTACAGTCTCGACAAATACACCACCAACCTCAAACATTTAAACTCCAACCATTTGTAGTCGTGTTACACACACCACTACCCTATCTACCTTTATAACTCATTGGATAACCCGAACAGGTAACCCAACAATAGGGAGAAACAAATAAATATATATATATATATATATATATCAAAGTTACAAATACGCTCTCTCAAGAAAGAAAACACTTAAGAGCCTAGGTATTCACTCAACCTAGCGCTCTGATACCAACTGTGACGACCCGGCTTTCTATGCCCAGAAAACCGCTTCGTCTTGAAGAAAGAAAGGGATGAGAAAATAGAAAAAGATAGAGAAGAAAGAACAACAACATCAGAATCTCACAGCGGAACGAATAAATTATAATAATCACATAAGTATTTACATAATATACATCATCAATCAGAGTTATACAGACAATACATCATATACTAGACAGTTATAGACACCTGTCTAGTTAATACAACTCAACTCAAACAAATAACCCAAAGATACTAACACAGCGGAACTATATATATATATCTACAACGCTGAAGCCTCCTGCTCCATTGCTCCTCCAGAATTCGTCAAAGCTAACCTGAATCCCTTGGCTACCCGTAAAAATTTGGGTACCCGAGAGTTTATGAAAAACAAAAATAAACTCCGGGTCAGACATGGGTCTGGTATGAGTAACAGATTAAAGTTGCTTAACTTTGAAAAATCCTTTTTGAAACAAAAGGTATCACGTAAGACTTCCCACACATAAACATGGAAAAGTTTTTACCTTACGCTAACCAAAACATTTGATAGGAAATTCTGTGATATTATAATAGGTCTAGGGTTTTCAAGTAAATAGAAAATAGCCGAAATTGTTACATTCATTAAATTCCAGCTACTAGCCACAAAAGTGGGTAATACAATCAAAACCGTTGGCACTTATTGGATTGTGGATTCCATACAATGGCAGGGCTACTGGGGTACTGCCCGTCACAGTACGGGGCCTAGATCACCGTACCGAGGATTACTCCCTTCATCCCCTGCAACACAAGGCCGGAACCATTCCTTTCTGAACAGTCCCGAACAAGATAACCCCGCAGATAGCCGTCGCTACTGCCCACTAAGCCGAAAATAAAGGGACATCTAGACAGGGGAATATCCTTGTCCTGCTTGGGCATGACCCACCTAGCCTTGCTGCATCTCCCCTGTTTTAGCCATTCCCGGTTGATGAGGCTTGAGGCTACGATTACCTTTATAGAATACATTTCTTAGAATGCTCATCGCCCGCCTGACGATGTGTTGAAAGCATTCAATCCATACAAGTTCGTTCCGGGTTCGAACGAAACCGAAGGCATTATCTCGTTACACTCATTTTGGAATCACCCTCAGAGTTAACGACGATAACCCTTGCATTCTGAAACTTCATCTTCCTTCAGATTCACGACCTATCGTTAATTTGGAATCGATGTGGTTTTCGGATGTTCCTAATGCGGAAAACCCGATCCCGGTCTCATCGAAATCCAAAACGTGTCTTTTAAGGCCAAGTTGTCTATTTAGTCTTAACAGTTTAATTCAATATAATCAATATACACACAGATGGATAATTTATAATATCACAATAGATAATCACATCATCATAAACAGATAATTCATATTATCATCAAAATAGATAATTAAATATTATCATACTTTAAATCAAGCATCCATATCACATAGATAGTATTCAAGTCAGATCTGAATGCACAACCATCAAATAAGATATCACTATCATCCATCCATAAACAATGATTTATAAACATACCATTTTGTAATTAATTTAAAATGAATTAAATTAACTACTTCTATTTCTAATTAATTTAAAGTAAATTAAACTAATTACTTCATCTATCAATCTTGCTTATACACTTGTTAATTTAGTTTTAAACAAATTAATTAATCAATTTCTAGATATTTATCTTGATTAACTTCTTCGATTAATCACCTTCTAATTACAGTAAGTAATTAGTCTTTAATTAATTTTCCAAATTAATTATCCTAAATCATTTATAGTAATTAACATTTTATTTCTTTAATTATAATTAAATACAATAAATTACATTATCCTTAATTAATCACCACATTATTAATTATTTCATAATTAAACTATTCTTAATTTCATCATTAATTACATTAATTAATGATCTCTAATTCATATTTAAATTAAATTACTTTGTTTAATTAATTACATTAAGTGATTAATCTTTAATTAAACACAATTATTAATCACCTTGATTAATATCAACCAGTAATTAACTACTCTTAATTACTCATATTAATAAGTTAATTATCCCATAATTAATTATCTCCCTTTAATTAATCCTTTGATTAATTTCAAAAGTAATTATCCCAATTACTTTATTAACACATTAATTTCACTAATTACATTCAGTAATTAACATTAATTACTTTCTTAAGTAATTATGCTCCATTGAATACACTAAGTGATTACACATAACAAATCATCAAATGATTTCTTAAATTAATTAAATTAAATTAATTAACTTAAATAAATCATTTTATCAAATTAATTACAAGTAGTAATTAATTTCTTAATTCCTTTTATCAAGAAATTACATTTAACAATTTATAATGGATTATCTAATAAATTTTGATTAATTATCAAAATTAATCACATTCATGAATTTAATTAATAATCCTTTAGTTAATTACCATGATTACATTTCTACATTTATTTCTTAATTAATTCCTAATAATAAATTAATCTAAATTATTAATTTATAAATTAAATACATAAGTCATTCATTAATTAACTTATTCATTAAATATTTTTACTCCTTAGTTATTCCTAGGATAATTTATTTCTTTACTAATGACTTCATTAATATCTATGTGTGTTAAAACTTCACCTTCCAAAATTTTAAATTTGAATTCCATTTGGAATTTAAGATTCATAAGTATTATCTATATAAAACATTTATCAAGTTTAAATTCAATTTATAATCTTGTGAATAACTTTAATTACATACACATGAAACTTAAATAAAAAAGCTTTTAAATTCAATAGTTTAAATCTTAATTTAAATTGAAATTTCCAAAGGCATTCATATTTTAAACTGATTTAAACCTGCAGATTTATATTCCAAGTTTACTTTGATTTTAAACTCCCCTCCAACAACTTGATTTTCCAAATCCAAATCTATTTTTAAACTTTAAAATAGTTATTCAAAATTGAGTTTAAACATAGAATTTAAATCATTGTTTGAATTCAAATATTTCGGGTTTACTAATACCTGAACAACACAGACTCGAGACCCCCCCCCTGCAATCACTTCGAGTCAAAAAAACCAACCGCTTCGAGTGAATCCTGAAATAACTCGAGTAAAAACTCGAGTGTCCTCTACTCCATCCAGCTACCAACTCTTCATGTTCCAGAACAACCCAAACAACATCCACCAATGGACACCGTGCACATGCACGGAGGCGGCGCCGGACTCTAGCGATCGAGACTACCCCCTTCAAGTCGCAAATCGCACCAACTCTGACCACGAATCAACAAACAACCCTAATGCACTGTCGATCAAAATCGAGTACAGCTCGATAACTTACGAACCCATCACCCACTCACCAATGCGCCTCGGCACGACAACTCTAACCATCTGAATTCGCACAACTTCGGCCTTGACTTCGTCACTCACCAAACCACTCATTCCTAGAGTTTTATACCACTCGGTCAAACATAGGTGATGAATTCTCCTCGTCACAGACCACAACAAATTCCAGAGCTAAACCCTATATCAATCTCGTACTATCAAAGATTGCAACAGAAAAATTATTCAATATTTTTCCTAGCTTCAATGATGTTTAAGCAAGCTTCAGACACAATTTTACCATTCACATATTCTTTGATTATCAATGGTTGATCAAGATTTGTTTTCCATACAGTTTCTAAATCTTTATTAAATTCAATAGTAAAAATTTGGATTTTTTTTTAAAAATCATACTTTTCAAAAATGATTCAAGGCATGTACTTAAATCAATATAATTCAACATTCGATTTATCCCATTATTTAAGTTTCCACTGTAATTTCTTGCTTACAGGAAATTTTCTAACTTAAGCTACTTAAACTTGTTTCAAAAATCAAGATGGTGTTTAAACAATCATGTTTAAAGTTTGTAAAATTCTAACAATGATCTGCTAAGGTAATTTTAATTTTCCCTCATTTCTAAACCTCTGCAGTTTAAATACAGAGGAGAGCAATCAATATACATACAGAAGATTCATCACAAACCAAGCATTCAAGCATACTCATTTACAGGCAACTGATAGTTAACATTTATGTTAAAATATGAAATTATTTACCTTAAAGTGCAGACAGGGCAGTTCTTAATTGCAACTTGTTTGATGTTTGAAAAAAAAAAGAAAAAAAAGAAAAAGAAAAAAACAGTTTAAATTAGAAACTTTAAAATTTTAACAGGGTATCTTACTGGGTATACATTATGTAGTAATGTCTCAAATGCCAAGAGAAAAGTATATATACAAATATTCACACAAATTCATAGAACATCCAAATATTAGCATGCAACAGATTTTAAACTCAAGTTATTTAAAGGTGTTACTCGCCTGAAATGAAGTCAGAGCATCCAGTTTTGAAAAACAGTTTGAAATCTGAAATATCTTAGCTTTTAAAAACCTTGCACTTGAATGCCTTTTATTTTAAACTGGAGTTGCTTTGATCTTCCTGTAAAATTCATCTTGTTTGCTTATTATTGAATATTGGTTTCAGTTCATATTTAAGTTTGTATAAAAAAAAAACAAGAAGAAGCTTGCAATATAATTTTCCTCTGGTTTGATATGTATATATAGAAAGTTGAGTTTGTAAAGGGTGTAGGCTTTTACTGGTGCAAGCTTTTCTTTACTTTGTTTTTATCAGGCAAGATATTTATTTAGGAGGCTGGAATGATTTTACACAAATTCGAAATGACATAAGTTTTATGTTGAGATGAAAGCATTTAATGTGGATGTACTATATGTTTCCTACTAATACAATCTTATATTGATATTTTTACATTTTCTTTGCTTGTATTTTACTCTCAACATGCCACATTCAGATTTATCTTGCTTTGTACAATTTTTTTTTTTTACAAAGCCTGCATATTTTTACAACTACAACATCTTGCTTTGCATTTCTTTACAGGTTGACCTGCACTTTCTTATACCTGCAGATGTTATATTGTACTTAATGTCTCATATTACCCATTTTATTCATAGATGTTTTATTTACTTTGATCTTGCCTGAGTCTTTATTTGTGTAATGTTGACATTTCACTTACAGCATATCTAATCCAAATCTTTATATATAAGATTCCTGCCTGCATATCTATTTCATAGACATGATGACTTGCCCTTGTATCCTACTTGTTTTACATAACCAAGCTTCACATGCAAGATTCATTTTATTTTATTCTTGCCTAATTTTAATTTATATATATGTAAGCATATATACTTTTGTCTTGCCTACAGCTTAAGTACACATTTTTGTTTCATATCAATCACTTGTTTTATTTGTCTGGTTTGTACAAAGATTTCTGTTTTTATTATTTTATTTTCATACTTGTCTTTGTAAGATTTATACAATTTATTTCTTT
Source organism: Allium cepa (assembly GCA_030765085.1). Lineage (NCBI taxonomy): Eukaryota > Viridiplantae > Streptophyta > Magnoliopsida > Asparagales > Amaryllidaceae > Allium > Allium cepa. Next base: position 380,335,279 of record CM060944.1, on the reverse strand, counting down.
TACCTGGTTATGCTTATTCCATATATAAAGTTGCTTTTAGTTATTCGTTATAATTTTAACTTATGTATTTATTTTTATTGCTTATGTTACTATCATAGTTTTCTTATGTTTATGAATTTATAAGGTTTATTTTATCTTAAACATTTTTGAAAGATTCTATTTAAAATTTCAATCATAGCTTTCTTTTCAAAATACAAGTATATATATAAATAAATTTAAAATAACAAATTTCCATTTGTATTAAAAATCCATTGGTAAAGGCATTACATCATTAATATTGTTTAAATATAACTCATTATTGAAATAAAATAAAAAATTCAAAAGAAACTATCTCTTTAAAATATAAATACTTATTGATCAAGCTATATTTTAAAAAAAATCAAAACAAAACTTTTTATTTAAATTTAAACTCTAGGATAAACCATTTTAAACAAATTAAATTTATCTTGAGTATTTTAAAGTCAAATGATTATTTATTGAATATTAAATAAAGTCAAATTCCTAATTTACCAAAATATTAGAATTAGAAATCATGTCTTTATTTTATTAAACTTAAAACAAAGATTACCTATTTACAATATATACAGATATATATATTATAAATAGAAAACAATTTAATTGGCTTTTAAAAGATAAATTATCAATTAATTATTTATTTAAAAGAAGATTATTAAATCAATTCAAATTATTATTAACAAGTATTATCAAATCAATTTAATTTTCAATGCAGATTATTAAATTGATATTGCCCAAATTTCCGGGATGTCACAGATCTCCACTATTTTGAGTTGTTCAATGGATCGTTCCCAATCGATTCATACAAATCCTTGCTTCATCCATAACTCGAGCATACAAACTCTGAACGACTCCCAATTTGATATATAACTTCATAGGGCTATACCAGTCACACCAAGCTGATTGCACTTCGATTGGGAGCCGGTCCGAATCTGCCCGACCATCGTTTATAGTATTGTATGTAATCGATTCATAAGATTGATAACCATCCATTCCTAGCCAAATCAATGATGTCATGGCCTTATCTAAATGTGGGATAACATTTTCCATCCAAAGTACATCTTGTTTTGAACATGATATGCTTTGAATCGTTGCAAGCCAAAATCGTCAGAAAGAAACCCATCCGGTTCATCGAATAGTTTTTACCCTTTCATTGAGATGTTTCCTTGCCGAAGGTCATATTTTTCTTATTCGTCGTTACGATTGGTCGATTTCGAATAGTATAAACATGGGATCACAACTTGTTAGCAATCGTATTTCTTTGTCTTTGGCAATTTCTAAGCTTCAGCAACTTGGCTTTGGTTTTTCTCTGGTCAATTCCATGTGATTATTCAGATTTCCGTTGATTTTAAAAAATTAAATTTTGAAACGTATACTAGTGCATATACGTGTTTGTACTTGACCGTCGATCACGATTACATGTTCATGAGTCATTGTCAAGTTTAAAGAAAAAACTTTCTGCAAACAGTTTCTACCAATTGTCATTCCCTTATGCATATTCTCCTCTCTTTTATTATTTTTATTATATTTTTTATATCCATAAACCTCCTTTTTTAGAAAATAAATTTTGAATCGTCCCAGGTTATGAAACAATCGGCATATGCTAGGTTGTGGAACGATCGACATATAGTTTGGATGCGGAATGATCAGCATATAGCATGGATGTGGAATGATCGGCATAATCTTGGGGCCGATAATGATCGGCATAATCTTTGGGCCATTAACGATTAGCCTACATCCTACCAATATAAACACCATTACTTAGCCGTTTCTCCTTCTTTCTTCAATTCATTTCATATCGTTCCATCTTGAAGTAAAGAAAACAAGCCTCCTTTTCCTTTTCTTACCGACCCAAACAACGATCTACATCCAAAAATCGTCGCTTTTCTCCAGATTTTGCTTCGATTCAACTTCGAATTTCCTCCTTTCCTTGGATCTTAAACTTAGGTAGAATGAATTTAAACTTTCTTTATGATTTGAATATGAGACTTTGAGCTTCGTTAATGTCATGGATTTCATCTTCTATAATGAAGTCGATCCTTAAAACAACCAATGAAAGGTGATGGAGATGAAGATTGGAGAGGAAGCGGCTTTAACTGATCGTTTGCCGAGGAGGATGAAGTAGTGGAGTTGGAGAAGCTATTTGATCGATCTGCTACGATCATTCTTGGATGATTGGTAAAAGGAGGTGAAGTGGAAAGAATGATCGTACATATTGGTTGAGATGAACGATCATTTGGATGGTATTGGAGATGAACAATTGGCATTGAAGACCCACCAGAACGATCGGTGGAAATGGCTACTATGAACGATCAAATGTTGTTGTCTAGGGAAAATGGTCGGTGGAAATGCATTTACGAGCAATCGGCCTTGTTTGAAAATGAAATTTTTTCAGAAAATGGAACTTAAATAAGTGAACTTGAACTAAATGATGAGCTTTGGCCTTGCATACTCGAACAGACATAAGGACTTGCATATGGGTTGCATACGATTTGAACTAAATATTCGGTAACAAGTGACCTTAGAACTACAACACAAACCAATGCCTTTGGCTATTCTCTTGAACCTCATCAATAAGTTAGATAAAAATCAACTTTTGCTTTTTGACGATCGATCGCAAAACTCAAATTGCATCATTTCCCGATGACATAGAGAAACAGTTGAGACGGTCAGGAATGACGGTCTCTTTGGTTGAACCTCAAAGTCTCGTCATCTTTTCTGTTTTCAATTGCGCACAACTTATTACTATACTGTATAACACTTTACCGCACCACACTAGCACTCACTATGCATTCGGAGGGTATAGGTTACTTTATCGAACCATGATTTTACAAAGTTTAATAGCAATGGGTTCTAGACATTTCGGGCGCCTTGCAGCTATCCCAGATGGATCCTCTTCCCAACAGGATAACCCTGATGTGAATCGAGTTCGGCAACCGAATCTGGTAGTCCGCCATCTAGCCATCATTCGAAACAACCGAAATGTCTGGGCCCTTAATTTGACATTTCTGATGTTGTTCCTACCTTTCCACCAGAGGTTATCGATCCTGCTCCCAACACTCTAGAGGACACAGTTATCCTAGAGAACCCTGCTGATTTGGTAGCTTCTAAAATTAAGGAAGACAACCTTCGCTGAATCTACATACAATACGGAATTCCTTTCGACGATATGTTGGTTCCACCGCGGGATGATAGGGCTCGTAGACATTTAGAAGGTTATACGGAGTGTAACAAGTTCATGTGCTGAGCCGGATGGATCATGCCATTCAATTCATATATTCGAGAAATTCTTCATTATTTAAGGATAGCCCTAGCGCAGCTTCACCCAATGGCTACGCTCTTCTTAATTGTACTTATGCGGTATTTATATAATTCCTACACCGTCCTCAAATCATTGATGACATCGATTCATATTCACCGTCAAGCAACGGACAAGGAGTCTTTCGTTTAAATTTCCCGAATCGGCGAAGAGGTGCCAGATTCTAACTAGCACATGGAACAAATTAAGATCTTTAAAAGTGAATGGTTCTTCGTTCGTTGTCTACCTAGTTTCGCTTGACAATGGATAGAAAGACATTAAGTGTTATGCACTATTTTCATGTTAGAACGGAAAAACTATATCCAGGCAGTATTTCTGACTATGTTACTCCTTTACAGGTGCCATCACCCGGCCTAGTGGCAATATTTATGAAGAGGTGGTCACAACTCTGAAAAATGCACCTCCTGAGGACAGGGACATTAAATATCTGCTTATGGACAAACGACTCGTTACTTTTTGTCTAATAGAAGAGGGCCTCAGCGTGGGGCTAACCAAAGTTGCTTAGACGATAGGGATAAGACCATAGACTACAATCAGTCAAAGGGACAATCGACCCGATCCCGTGGTGCCCTCGGTTACGAGTGTTTAGGAATTTATTGGCATTGATGCCCGAGGACATAGAGGTGATGTGTCCGGTCACAATGGCGACGATCCGTTCTTAGGGTTAATGTCGGATCCTCGCAGGCCTCACAACCCTCGTTTCTTAATAAGAGAAGAACAAAACATTCATTCATAAATTTCCAAAAATCCATCTCTTTGATCAATCCAAGTCTTCGATGGCTCCTAAAATTGTTCAAGATGAATCTTCTTCCCAACCGTCAAAGCGTTCAAGTTTACCACTTGACTCTTTGTCTGGCCTACCGATTCCGCATGACCTCGACGCTTTTCATTTCCCTAATGTGAGCATCGAGGGGTCGAGATCTCCTACCAGAATTGGCACTGAGATTCCTACTTCTAGAAGAGAAGTTACACCAGTGAGCAAGGCTCCTGCACCTGGTTTATTGGGGGGTTACAAAAGGAAACTTGCACCTCTTCACATTGCATTATACTTGACGTTATGTTGACTGATTTCTGTTTTCCTTTGTAGAAACGATGGTGAGAAAGAGGAACATGTTTGATTCCCTCCGCAATATACACCACCACCAATCCATCGGTTCACTGTCTAACTCTTATCGTGTTAGTCGAGAGTATTATGATTCCAGTTATCATCCCGGCCGAGATCGGGGTTATCAAGACAGAGGTGATAGGGATAAGCCACCCAGGAAAAACATCGGTAAAGATTTAGATTCCTTCCTTCAAAGAGTCTTGAGAAGCCAGCCGATCGTAGGGACCTACCTATCGATCCCTCATATAGTCCTCCTACTACTTCAGTGCCTCCATAGCCTCTAGTTCCTTCTCAATCCCAACGGTTGAACGACCGTCGTTGCCATAGTGAACATGCTACCACACATAGGCCCAGCAAGGAAAGTACTGAAGTTGAAGCTGCAACTAAAGATTCTACGATCAATCCTACTGCTCATATGGCACGGCTCTGCAAAGAATTTATGAACTTATGTTTTGAAGGGTTCTATTTTCCTCCCAACTTGAAGAGGTCTCCGGACCATGTTCAGAAAATGACTATTGACTGTGTCACTGACATTCACATGCAATGTCACAAATGGATGAAAGCAGCAGAGAAAATGTCGAAAGCCTCCTTCGAGCGCGCAGAGGAGATTAAAAGACTAAAACACCAGAAAGGTCAAGATAAAAGAATCATTGACACTTTAACAAACGAGCTAGAAGCCTCTAGGACGTCCTTAGCAGAAGCCAAATTTTTTCTATGAAATCCGTGGAAGAGATGAAATCCATCCATCTTGATATGGTTCAAGTGTTGCATCATGAAATTCAAGGGATAGCGCTTGAGCGGGATACTGCTCAGAATAATGAATCGCGGCCTTGAAGGAGATAGAGGATCTCAGGGCCAAGCTTGTGTATGCAAATAAAGAAAAATTTCATGCTCAAAAGATCGCTCAAGATGCTTGCGGCAAGTTGGTAAACGTCGGACTTGAGAGAGACACGGCTATTGAAAGGGCCAAAATTGTCGATGTATTTATTCAACGTGAAGCAGAAGCTACCGTGGACAAAGATAAGGAGGAGATAATGAATGAGATTGACCCACTTCTCATTCTTTACAACGTTAATATCCTCAAGCATATAAATTTGACATGGCTCGGTGACGATTATCCCTACTAGCTGTGGCGCACGTAGGAATTTCTCATTGCAGAAGAGAAGAAACTTCCTAATTAAGAAGATATCGACCTGTCTAGACTTGAAATGAAATGCTATTAGGCGACGAACCCAAAACATTGCAGGATATTCAGCTTTCACTCCAGAGAAGTTTTATGTTGCTTCTTCACATAAAGTGGGTGAAGGATCCGGGTCGGCGCAACTTAATATTACAACTGAATTGCCCTCGCATCCTAGGTCATCACTAGCTCCGCAAAAGGCTCTTTAACTGTTCCTGAGTATGACCCAGACAAGCCACAACTTCATCCAATTCCCAAGCGTAGTTCTAAGGATATTTCGGCTCGACCTGGAAGCCATACCGAGGAAGATATTTCGTTGACATTTCCCATCTTTCATAAAGTTGGGAAGTTATCAGTTTATAATTCTAATCTTTTGCCTATTTTTCTCAGCTTTGAATCTATCAGGTTTCGCTCCTCTACGCTCACAAGAGCCTTAGTTGGAGACACAAGTAGCCACGACATAATCCATTAAGATTATGACTTCGGCTGTTGCTCAAGGTGCTCAAGAAGAAGCCTTTTTATTGATAATCAACTCATAGAGGCGTTATTCAATGGAGGAAGACCCATACCATGAAATTCCCTTTGACGAAGATATTGTGATCACAGGTTCTTCGGACCCCACTAGCGAGTTTAGCATGAAAGAGCATGTTGAGAGGGAAGAACTGTTGAAAAAGAGGTAAAAACTGAGCATGTTGATTTGGGCTTCCATAAACCGATTCATGTCCTTCTCTAGATGATCCCACCTAGAATGATTATTCCTCGAGGTAATACCTCACTCCCCTCCCTCCCCCCTCCCCTCCCCCCCCCCCCCTGGCTTATGGTATTGAGAGTGCCTCCATCCCTACTGTTTCCAAAGATGATACCACTTCGATTCATACAACTAAAGGTACTTCTTTGAAAAGAAGCCGAGGTGGAAAAGGGTCGAAGAGAGGGTTGAGTGGCAGTTCAGAAGGAGCCACTCCAAAGAAGCAAAGGAAAAATAGAAAATCCAAGAAATAATCTTTGGATTAGGGTGATATGTAAATAGCTTGGATGATTACTTTTCCTTCTCGTTCGTCGCGTTTGTTTGGGTATGACCCTCCACTTTTGTTTTGCATTTTGGATAAACTTGTATAATGTACAGCAAGCAGAGTAAATAAGAATTCATTTATTCATGTATATGATTCTTGTATACACTTGTTTGAATGTTCGAGTTATCATGTTTTTTATTTTATTTATTTGTTATTTGTTGTTCGTCGGATCGTATGTCCATTCGATTCATCCATCCTAAGGCCTCCTTAAGGTCGTGGCCTTGAGTCGTATCAAACACTAAGCTTGAGCTTTAACGTTATGCTTTCCGAACTCAGCAGTTTAGGTAATTGTACTCTTGCCCCCAGTCTCTTGTTAGCTGAGCTAGGTGGTGGATGGTCGAACTCCATCCAAAGCGAGTTTACACCCTTGCTGTCATTTTTAGTCCAAAGTTTATGGAATAGTGAGCGGTCGAATTGCACTCATCTATTTATTTATACTCATATCTGCACTCCAGGGATAAAAGTAAGTCGATGGGTGGTCGAACCGCACTCAATTTATATTTAGACTTCAGTTCGCACTCTGGGGACTTATAGTTATTTCACGGGGGAATGATTCACACCCGATTTATGTTTATACTCCAATCTGCACTTTGAGGACTTAGAGTAATTTCGCTGGTGAACGATTCACACCCGATTTATGTTTATCTGCACTTTGGGGCTTAGAGTTATTTCGTAGGTGGATAATGCACACCTAATTTATGTTTATACTCCAATTGCACACTCTAGGGACTTAGTGTTATTTCGTGGGTGGGTGATTCACACCCGATTTATGTTTATACTCCAATCCACACTCTGGGGACTTAGAATTATTTCTGAGAGTAGTCAGACCGTATTCTCAGTAATTGATTGATTTCCCACCAATAGTTAGGGGTTTAATTTAGTGAGTGATCTGTCATGTCACGATCACTCTTATTTTATTTCAGTTTCGTCGTGTAACCGATACAAAATGCTATAGCAAACATAAATACAAAGGAGTCCAAGGCTTTATTTGCTAAGTGGAAAAGAATGGCATAATCTGTCTTATTACATATCTGGAAAATCAAAAAATAAAGAAAATTCTAAAAACAAATACAACTAAAATGAAAAGGAAATAAATTAAGTGAAATAGCATCGTAAATTCTCGCTACTCCATGCCCTTGGAAGTGTGAAGCCATCGACAATCGCTAGCTTGAAAGTTCCCTCTCCAAGCCTCTGTTCAATGATAATATGGTCCTTTCCAAATCGGATTCATGTGTGATGGGGTAAGAAAAACCCATTTCAGAATGAGATCACCAATTTCATAGGTTCTAGGTTGGACTTTAATGTTGTAATATTAGGTGATTCAGTATCGATGTGCAACTACCTCAAATCAGATTCCTCGTGCTTCTCATCAATAAAGTCAAGAGATTCCAAAAGAAGATCATTATTTGTTTTGGGATCATATTAAGTCACTCGATGAGATGGAACCTCGAGCTCAATAGGAATGACGGCTTCAGAACAGTAAGCAAGGGTGAATGGAGTATAGCCAGTCGCGAACTTGTAGGTGGTCTTATAAGCCTACAATGCTATAGGGAGTTCGTCCATCCACTTGCCTTTGGCCTTTCCTAATTGCTTCTTCAGAATGGATTTTATGATTTTATTTACAACTTCAACCTGTCCATTTTGCTAAGAGTGAATGACTGCTGCAAATCTCTTTTTATTATGATACCTTCGACAGATGTCCTTGAATTCAACAATGTCGATTTGAGTTCCATTATTTGTTACAATAGTTTATGGTAAACTGAATCTACATGTGATGTTTTTAACAGCAAAGTTGATCACTTTCTTAGTTCTGATCTTGGCTAAAGCATCTGCTTCGGCCCTTTTGGTGATAACCTACAACGATAGCATACTTTGCGCCACCTTTAGAGATCGGTAAGGAGCCGATAATGTCTATACCCCCACATGGAAAACGTCCATGGGCTGACCATTTATGGGACTTTAATTATCAGAGCTCTTGGAATTTTTGTATATATCTAGCATTTATCACATCGTCTTACTAATCAGCAACATCTCGATTTATAGTTGGCCAATAATACCCATAATGGAGTATTTTCTTTGCCAGAGTTTACCTCTCAGTGTGATCGCCACATTCCCCTTCATGAACTTCTCTTAGAACATGTTTTATCTCATCATGAGCGACACACCGGGGTAGGGGAACAGAGAAACCTTTCCTGTACTTAACTCCTTCTTGCAAGATATACCGTGAAGCTTTGCGAAGGACTTGTCACTTTTCATTCCTTCATTTGGAAAGAATTCCTTGTAGCAAATAGTCTTTGATCAAAGTCATCCACGACTCGTTCTCAGGTTCTGCTCCTAATGTTTGGTCGATTTCTATCATATTTATGCTTGGGGTGTTTAATACTTTGACTGGAACCAAGCTTATCTGATGTATGTCACCGATACTAGCAAACTTTGCCAATGAATCAGCCTCTTCATTTCGATCTTGTGGAATATGTGAAATATCATAATATTCAAATTTTTCTAATAACTCTTGGACTTGGGTAAGGTATGGGGCAAGTCGTTGTCCCTTAACTTGATAATCTCCCCTAACTTGATACACTACCAACTACGAATCGTAAAAGATTTCAAAAAAATTTATTCCAAGTTCACTAACGAGTTCAAGTCCAGCAATTAGAGCCTCGTACTTAGCTTCGTTGTTTGTGGCTCGGAAATCAAGCTTTAAAGCATAACAGATTGACCGACCTTTGGGAGTTGCATGCACAATTCCAGCCCCAGAATAACGATCATTAAATGCTACATCAGTATACAATTTCCACTATATGGTAGGGATTTCGCAGCCTTCTAAAGGATCATCATGTGCAGTAAACTCTGTTATAAAATCTGCCAAAGTCTGACCCTGGACAGCCTTCCAAGGGAGATAAGTAATATTGAATTGATTGAGCTTAATATTCCATTTGAGTAACCATCCAGACATCTCAGGTCACTATAGAACCTGTCGCAATGGTTGGTCCGTGTAAACATTGATCGGATGTGCCTGGAAGTATAGATGAAGCTTTTGTGATTCAATCAGCAAGTAGTAAGCTAGCTTCTTTATTTTTGGATAGTTCCTTCCAGCTCCCTTTAATCGTTTGCTGACATAATACACCGGCCTTTGGATTCGGTCCTCCTCGCGAATTAATGCAGCACTTATAGCGTGTGCCGATACGGCTAAATAAATATAGATCCTCATGATCCACCGGCTTTAACAAGATGGAGGGTCCCTCTAAATGATTCACAAAATCTTGAAACGTGTCTTTACAATCATACGTCCATTCGAAATTTCTTCACCCTTTCCTAATTAGATCAAAGAAAGGAATGCATTGTCAGTTGCTCTAGAGATGAAACGGCTTAAGGCAGCAACTTTTCCATTTAGACTTTGCGCTTGTTTAATAGTCCTTGGCGCTTGGATATCGCGGATAGCCTGGTTCTTTTCGGGATTAGCCTCTATTCCATGGGAATTGACAATAAAGCCTAAGAATTTCTCTAATGCAACACCAAAAGAACACTTCAAAGGATAATCTTCATCTTATAATATCAAAGGATGTCAAACATTTTTGCCAAGTCTCTAATGTGGTTATTTGATCGTCGTGACTTCACGAGCATATCATCCACATAAACTTCCATTGTCTTTCTAATTCGATCTTTAAACATCCTATTGACTGAACGTTGGTAATTTGCTCCGGCGTTCTTTAATCCAAACAGCATTACTACATAGCAATACAATCCAACATAGGTAATGAAACTAGTATGCTTTTGATGGGGAATGTGCATCGAAATTTGGTTATATCTCAAGTACGCATCCATGAAAGATAGCAATTCGTGTCCCGCGGTTGAATCTACCAGCTGATCGATCCTTGGAAGGGGAAAACTGTCTTTTGGGCATGCCTTGTTCATATCTGAATAATCAACGCTGGTTCTCCATTTCCCATTCGCTTTCTTCACAAGCATAGGATTAGATACCCATTGAGGGTAGAGGGCATCGTGGATAAACCCATTGTCTTTTAGTCTATCCACCTCCTCTTTGAGAGCGGTAGATCTCTCCGGATCCATGCCGTATCTTTTTTGCTTCATCAAGACATACCTCGTGTCGATATTCAATACATGGCTAGCGATGGCAGGCGAGATTCCACACAGGTCAGAGTGAGTCTAAGCGAACACGTCTAGATTCACTCAAAGAAAACCAACAAGTTCCTTCATCATCGGAAGGCTGATCTGTGATCCTATCTTTTAAAACTCGTGATGTGTCGTCATGGCTGACCATAATATCAATTATTATCTCAGACGACACAGCCTTAGTCTCTTTGTGCTCCTCTTCGTCATCTCTTGGATTTATATCTCTATAGAACCGACTATCGCACTTAAACTAAGGCTCGGGAGCTAGTTATCAATCTTAGGTAGCTTGGATGTAGATAGTCTTGTCCACACCCTTACCTTTTTCTTTGCACTGGGCTTCCCTCAACTCAGCTACATAACAAGCATTTCCAGTTGCCTGGTCGCCAAGAACAATTTCTACACCATTATCCATCGAAAACTTTAGAGTCAAACACTATGGAGCAAGATTGCCCAGAATTCAGCTAGGGCCGGTTGACCTAGAAAAACATTGTATAGAGCGTCAACATCCAAAACAACAAACGGCAAGGTCTGCACTCTCCTTCATTCACCTTCTCCCAATTCTTCAGGTAAATCCACATAACCAACAGCTTCAGTTGTAACGCCGTTAAAACCATAAATATGAGCTTTAGATGGTTTTACATCTTTGGCTTCCACCCTCATTTGATCATAACCCTTGTTGAAGATTATATTTACTGGAATTTCACAATCAATCGATATCCTTCTTACCAAAGCAGGGCCAATCATGACTGAAATGACTATTGGGTCAATTCTCGGAGCCTCTACCTTATCTACATCTCTATTTCAAAATGCAGTATCATTTGCTATCGTACGTTGCTATTTTACCGAAGCTCCATCTTCCGTATTCGAACAGCATTCAAAATCTACATGCCTAATTGCGCTAGTATATCACTCAATCTCTTACCAACTCTTATTTGTTGTGTGCGGTCCTCCGACTATCATATTTATCGCCAGTCTTCCACCAACCCACGTTGGCACCTTAGCCCTATGCAGTGCTTGTCCTCGGTTAGGGTCGGAAGTCCCTTGGCCGCCATCCTGTGGGGCTTTCACAAAATGTTGTAATTTCCTTTCTCGAATCAAAATTTTCTATAACATCCTAGAGATTCCTACATTCGTTTTTATTGTGCCCATAGCACTCATGGACCGACAATATTTCCCGGTCTGTTTCTACTTCTCTATCGATTCTTTTGGAGGCGGCTTCCTATACTGCAGGCTATTACAAGTAGACAGATAGATATTCTCCAAGGATGTATTCAACGGCGTGTAATTATTATACATTGGAATCCTAGGCTTCGACCTTCTAGAATCCCTCTTTCGTTCTCAGTTCCTATCTTCACCTCTCTTTTGTAGATTTAGTTTATTCTGAACATTCATTTGGACTTTCCCAGAAATGTCATCAGACTATTTTATTGCAATTTTACTCTATATTTCTTCTCCACTTTGTCCCACAACGTTCTTTTTTTAGTGGACCTGGCTTCCTCTTTACTCAAAAATTGAGTTGCCTTTGCGTAAAAGCGCTCCAACGTTAGAGGCGACTTACCCACTAACCAATTGCCAAAATCAGATTCTAGATCAATCCCTCTCGCCACGGCCATGAGTATTACATAATCATTCGGATTACCGACCTCTATAACAGCTGTATGAAATCTCTTTAAATAATCTTTCAATTACTTTTTCGGAGCATGAATCATGTTGGAAAGGGACATTGCGTCTTTAGAACGAGTCATGTGCATCCGTAATTGCTCTACAAACTTGGTTGCCAAATCTTCAAATCTAGAAATTGATCGCGGGGTTAGTCTCATGAACCACATCATCACTATTCCAGAGAGAGTTATAGGAAATCGTATGCACTTGGTCGCATCATCGGCTCCCACGGGATCCATCGGCCATTTGTACCTCATAATATGCTGCCTGGGGTCGGTTTTATCCTCATAAGCAGGCATCGATGGCATGTTGAATCTCCTTAGGTATTCTTCATATAGAATATTATCGGTGAATGGGGTATGGCTTCTCGAGATTCCCCGGTCTTCATTAGTCAAGCCTTGGTTCTCCCTCACTAACTGTCTGACCATTGCCGGTAAGTCTGGGGTTTGGATGGTTGGTGCCAAGTGGTGGTCGTGTTCCACCTCACATAAATGGTCTAGTCGACGTATGTAGGCCGTTTCATGTCTTCATGGTTTACCATCTTCCCGATGTGCGTCTTGTACATTCGTTTCATCATCGTTATGAGGAAGAACCCGACCAGCATTCAATCGAACTCCATCATCCAAACTAACCGCAGCAGCTCCGGTTTAAATCCCAGCATGCATAGGTAAGTTTCCTTCTCTAGCGGAGGGATAAGCACTGATCATTACTTGCAGATACGATGGTCTACCTGTTTATGCCATGAAGTTTCTACATGATATCTATTAGTTCTGCGATGCCTATGTCTATGATAGCCATCCGATGAACTAGAGCTCTCTGATGTCATGTAAGGGGGGATCCCTCCTAAATTTGCCCCACTACTGCTAATTGATTTTGTTCATCAAGTTGACATTGGTTTGAATTTTTTGATTTAGCTGTCGATGGTTCTTCATTAGCTCTCTCATTAAATTATTAAATTCGTCTCTTATAACAGCATCAATACAACTTTGAACTTCAACAGGATCAGCATTCATATTTTTGGTTGATTGCTTGGATCTCCATGCTGAATGCTGGTATTCCCATTTTCTTCCACATTTTGAGAAGTGGATCTAGTATGTCTCACCATTATCAATAGCCTTGCTTAGATTGCTATAAACATGAATAGTACGAGCAATTTTCTAAAGATTATAGCAAATCTCCTTTAGGGGATTCATCCAATCCAATAGCAATAAAGGGATCCTATAAAACTGAGAATCAAGGCTCTCAATGAAACCACCAAAATGTTTGCACCAAAATTGGTCACAAACACCCAAGAATAGATCTAATAGAGAAGTAAGCAAAGAATATAAAATTAAACTGAGGAAAATATTAAGCTAACAATAAATAAAAAGAAATAATCAAAAACAAAAAGATTTATAGTGGTTAAGCATTGTATGCCTAAGTCCACTTTGAAGTTTTTTGCCTTTATTAATCACTTATGAATCTGATTACAATGGAGAAATAAAGATAGCACTTGATTACAATGAAGTCTCCTCTAACCAGCGGCGTAAAGATCTTGAAAATGAACCAAGAGGCATGTATTTATAGGGAGAAATGATGAGATATTTCACAAAGATTTCGGTATAAGGCTCTCTAAGTCCATAAGGGCCCACCATAACGATGGTGACCTTCACTTGACAACCTAAAACGGTCGTCTAAACTTTCACCGATCGTTTTTCCTTGCTTCTAATTCACATGTGATCATCTTTAAGAGGTCCCGATGCCTTTTGGCATTGCTCCTAAAATATGGAATCATTCTAAGTTATAAATTATGAGATATGGATCGATCTTTGTTGTACATGGATCGTGCACTGAACTACACTGATCGTTTAAATTGATCGGCAAGAACGATCGGCCAATGATAATTGACCATCCTTCTATCTCTTGTGACTTGCGATCATTTTTTAGGCTTCACTCTTTATTTTATTGATGCTTTGAAAGTTTCAAATGAATTGGCCTAGTGGATTTTGAGATACCTCCGCTAATTTGAGCTATTCTATGGATCATTCCCAATCGATCCATACAAATCCTTGCTTCATCCATAACTCGAGCATTCGAACTCCGATTGACTCCAAATTTAAAGTATAACTTCATGGGGCTATGCTAGTCACTCCATGCTAATTGCACTTGGACTGGGACCTGGTCGGACTCTGCCCAACCATCGTTCATAGTATTGTATGTAATCGGTTCCTAAGGTTGATAACCATCCGTTCCTAGCCAAGTCGATGATATCATGGCCTTGCCAAAAGTTGGAACAATTATCATAATGTAAAAAACCTTCCGTTTTTATGTGTTGCATAGTCTTACGAGATAAAACTTTATTTTTGAAAGGTTTTTGTAACAATAAAAATCCATATAAGGTGTGTTTTCTCATGCCAGTTTACCAAACTGATCTGGACGTGATTTTCTTATAGTGTTAGGGTCAGCCTGAGCATGTTTTCCAAATTTATTTTAGATGCTTTGGAGCTTCAGAAGATGAGCTGGATGCTTCCAAGACGTAGTCACGTGTATTTATTTTCCACTACATTTGTTAGCTGTATTTATCAGCAATTGTGAGGACAGGTTGTTATAACTATCCAGGGCTGATGATTGGTTAGTTAATTCTAATTGATGTATGGATATTACAGTTTTTATTTTATATATACCTATTGTATATTATATGTTACTCATCACTATGTAAGATTTTGTTCTATCTTTTCTTTCTTTTTCCTCGACAATCTATCTTTTCGGCACTTGAATGCTCCGCTCATGAATACCGAGGATGTAATAGTCTTGACTTTTGAGGATCGAATAGTTGGGTCGCTACAAAAAGTGAGAGAGCTAGAGGATTTGAAGTAGAAAGAGGAACTCTCTTTGGTTGTAGGTAAGCTGGTATTTATAGGGAAGCGAGTGTGATGGGTCAGAAATCTACTTACAGCAGAGTCTGGGCATTGGCCCAAAGTCACATGTGGAATTGCTACTCCTGCCGAGCTATTAAAATAGTCGATGCCGAGTTATATTACTCGGTAACGAGTTATATCCTTAATTAAAAATGACTCCAACTCTCTTTCAATATTCTTATAACTTCATGTTGATGTGTCTGATTTAGTTTTCATCAATTATTGGTTGATTTTGGTAATGTTCCTTCATCACCATGTTTATTCTGTCTTTGTAACTGTCATCTCTTCAACTCTAGGAATTGGTCATCAAAACTCTTAAAAATAACATGTTCACATATGAAAGAGATAGATAATAGCTCGTGTGAAGTAGGAATGGAGAGATGAGTAGTAGAAATAACTTGGCCCCCTAGCTAAAATAGGTCGGTGTCGACTTATTTCCTTAGGTAATTTTCCAGACTCCTTCGAACTATTTCTATACTTTATCTAAATGTGCCTTTAAGATTTTGAATCTTTTCATCTAATCTTATAAATCCAATTAAAATCTGCTTTGCCTCAAAAGCGGGTTAACGGTATGTTGTATGCTTTATATATCTTATAAAAATATTATTTAATGGATTTTTTTAAATAAGTTAATTTAATATTATGTAATCTGTTTAAATATATGGACTTAAAGGTAAATAGTAGGAAAATTTTAGAAGAATTTTGTAAAAATTGTATAAATTTGATGTGGAGTTATTGAAGTTAAAAACATAATTTCGTAATATACTATATGATAAATTCTTGATATAAACGAATTATAGCTAATTTAAAAAAATTCTTTGTTACAATTATTTATGTAAATAATATGTGTTATGTGATTTATATATTTTTATAATAGAATGAAAAATATAGTTTTACTGTTTTTTTAGTAAAGATGACCGACTTTAAAGTGGACCGTCCACTTTTATAAATGAATTAGGAAAAGGTGCTTGGCAAATGTGCGGAATCAACTATTAAAAAAAGAAAAGAAATACAAGCCTAAGAGATAGGCAGAATAACTATACTACTATATAAACCATGATAGTCCATTTCAAAAGAGGAGGCATCACTTTCATCCTTCGAAAAGGCGGGGCGTATGACATGTAAGTATCTAGAAAAAAAAAAGAAAACAAAGAGGGAACAAGAGTAAACTAAGAATAAGGAGAGAGACATTTCTATTTTTCTTAATATATATATATATATTAAAATTAATGTTTATTTTTAAGATTTATTATAAAAATAAACTAAGAATTCGTCGAGATTGTTTAAATAATTTAAATTAATTTTTTTAAGTAGTTTGAATTTATATATAAAATATCAGCAAAGAATTGAGGAGGTTTAGTAAATAATTATAGAATGTTAAAATGTAAGGATTTGAAGCTAAAAAGGAATTTTTCAATTCAATATATGCTAAATTTATTGAGATAAATAAATAATATATTAAATTTGTTAATATTGGTTATGTATTTTAATTATGTCGGTGATTACATATCTTTATATTTGAATGAAAAACTAATTTTATCGCCTTTGTTGATATTTATATGGTATACATTTTAAAACCATCATATTTTAGTATTTATTAGATGACTCAAAGAATGTTTATTAGCTGAATTTAATTAAATAATTTAAATTCAACATCGGTTAATTAATTTGAATTATTGACTGAAATGTATAATGTTGTGTGATACCAAGTCAAGGACCTCCGGATCAAGTGGTTAAAAGTATGACACTTTAAAAAGAAGTTCTAGAGGTAATGAGTTCCAGCCTATGAGATATCATAATGTATGCTCTGCTTGAAATAAGTGTCACTCTTTTTATTAATAAAATGTTAGGTGATATTGAAGTGTATTTTATAAATAATTGTATAAATTTCAAAATGTAAGTGCATGACCTTCAAAAAAGGTTATACAATGCATATAATTTATAGAATTAAACTTTAAACTTGTAAATATTATTAATGTATATAACTTATATTATGCAACCAATGTATTTATATGTTTAAAGAGATTTTCTTACCTTTTTTATTAATATAGGCATGGTTCATATTCATATGCTTTATTAGACGAATCAATGAATAATACTTTATTGAAATTATTTAAATAGTTTTAAGATTATGTGATTAATTATGGCCTTAAATGTAAAATATTAAAAAGGTATTAAGACAATTTTAAAAATAATTACAGAAAGTTTAACATATAAGTATTTTGAGTAAAAACTTAACTTTGTAATGCACTTCATGATAAATTTATTGAGAAAAATGAATTCCACGTTGAATCTGTTACTATTGTTTATGTATATATGTTATGTGACTTATGTGTCTTTAGTCTAATGAAAAATTAATTTTACAATTGTTATTAATATGAACATGGCGTAGATATTGAAATTTTCACATTTTCTTAATTTAGTAAATGAATCAATGAATATTAGTTAAATGGATTTATTTAATTAGTTTGAATTTAAGATCTCATAATTATTTTAAATACATAGATTGAAATATACAATAATAGTAGAAAAGTGTGGTGACTTTTGTAAATAATTATGGTAATTTAAATATAGGTATTTGAAGTTAACAGTATAATTTTACAATGCAATGTATGATATAAGTTAATTACGAATTAAATTAGTTATATTTTTAGGTGATTTATATATCTTTATAATTGAACGAAAAATTAATTTTACCACTTTGATTAGGACAATACTGGTTACACATTGAAATTGTCGTTAATTGGTATTTATAAGAAATATTAATGAATTTTAGTTAATTGAATTTGTTTAAATATTTTAAATTTTGGATTTTAACCTAGATATATAAACTTAAAATAAAATATTAGGAGGTAATTGATGAATTATTTGCGATTGTATAAACTTTAAAAAATCTATACTAGAATGTAAAATGATGGAAGATAATTAGTAAAATACATGTAAATTGATAAATTAAAGGGATTTGAAAATAAAATATCAAGAGAGAGAATAAGGAGAAGAGGGAAAACTCTTAGAATCAATAAAAGAAGTAGAACTTTGTTATTGCAACATATGATAAATTTAATGAAATGAATTATAAAATAAAATATTGTTATTATTTATGTATAATATGTGTTATGTATCTTATATACCATTAAGTTTGAGTAAAATATACTTTATCATTTTTGTTAATCTAAATATGGTATACATGTTGAAACCGACATATTTACTGATTCATTAAATGAATAATATTTAACTGATTTTTCGAGTATGTTAAATTCAAAATTACGTAATTAATAATAGAAAGAATTGAGAAGGGTTTTGTGAAAAATTATAGAAATAATAATGGTTAGTTATTTGAAATTCAAATTAGCATTTTGGTATGATAAATTTCTAAGATAAATGACTTATAATTGATTTGCAAACTAACTTTGTTATTATTGTTTATCTATATAATTTATGTTTTGCAATATATGTACACATACATACATACATACATACATATGTTTATATATCTGTGTGCGTATGTACGTACATACCTATATATATATATATATATATATATATATATCTGTGTGTGTTTGTGTGAGTGTGTGTAGAATTTGACATTATTTTTAGGAATTTATAAGAAGAATAGAATAAATATTTAAAAAATTATTTAGGCAGTTCAAATTTGTGATTTGCAGTTTGTTTAGATATATGGATTTAAATATAAAATAGAAGAAAAGAATTAAAGGGGTGTGAATAATCATAGAAATGTTAAGATGTATGTATTTGAAGCAAAAAATATGATTTTGCAGTGTGATGTATGGAAAAAATTATTGAGCTAAATGAATAAATTAAATGTGTTAAAGTTTTTTATGTATATTATTTATGTTATGTGTTTCATATATCTTTATATTGGATTTAAATTTACCGCTTTTGTTGATATGAGTATGATATATACTTAAATTGTCATATTTTAGGGTTTATTAGATGAATTAATAAATATCCGTGAATTGAATTTATTTGAATGGTATAAATTCAGGATTACAAAATTAGTTTAAATATATTAACTTAAATGAACAATATTAGATGATATTAATGAATATTTTGTAAATAATTGTAGAAATTTTCAGAATGTACGTATTTATGTTAAAATTTGAATTTTATAGTGCAGTGCATGGTAAATATATTGATATAAATGCCTTATAAATTAAATTTTTGATTATTATTTATATTATATAATTGATGTATCTATAAATTTAAATGAATCTTTTAACCCTTTTGTTAATATAAATATTGAAATTTTCATATTTTTATGATTTATTAGATGAATCAACGAATAACAGTTTACTGAATTTATCCAAATAGTTTTAAAATTATGTAGTCAACGCTATTATATGAACGTAAATGTAAAATATTATAAGGGAATTGATGACGTTTTGTAAATGATTGTACAAAGTTTAAAATGTCGGTATTTAAAGAAAAAACATAATTTTTAATGCACGTGGTAAATTTATTGAGATAAAAAGTAAATTAAATTTGTTGTTATTATTTATGTGTATACTTTAAGTTATGTGACTAATGTATCTTTATATTAATGGAAAAAAATAGATATACCAATTTTTTAATTAATATGAATAAGGTGTACATACTGAAGTTTTCATATTTTCATAAATTAAACGAATTAAAGAATATTAGTTAACTGATTTATTTAATTAGTTTAAATTTAAGATCGCTTAAATTATTGAAATTTATGGAATGAAACGTAAAATATTAGGGAAAAAGAAGGTGAGTTTTGTAAATAATTGTGATAATTTTAAATGTAAGTATTTGAAATTAAAAATAAAATTTACAATGAAATGTATGAAAAATTTATTGACATAAATGAACTACAAATGATTATTATTTTATTACTTTTTTATTTGTATCTTTTTAGTTAAATGAAAATTTGGTTTTACCATTTTAGTTGTTATCAAAGTGATATACATATTTAAACTGTCATTCTTCAGTATTTATCAGAAATATTAATAAATATTACTTAACTGAATTGATTTAACCGACTTAAATTTTGTATTATGAAATTAACCTAAATGTGTGGAATTAATTATAAAATATCAGGAGGCCACTGATAAATTATATGTAAATAATTTTATAGACTTTAGAATGTTCGCACCAAACTGTAAAATAAAGGAAGAGAATTAGTAAAATAAGTCTAAAGTGATAAAAGGAATTTGAAAATAATTATCTAGAGAGGATTATGAAGAAAGAAGAAAACTCTTACAATCAATGAGAGAGCCAAAAATTCTTCCGCTTTACTACTAAGATTATAACTAATGTTGAATTATTTTTTCCTTTCTCAACAACTGTCTTAGGGACATATTTCTTGGTACAAATCTTTGTTTCTAACTTTGTAGTCGAGCAATTTGTGCCTACAACATCACTTTGTACTATCCACATATTTTACAATTTGTGCAACAAAATGTTATTTTAGTGTCTATCATTCATTTGGTTCCTTATTTGAGATTGATATCTGGTTTCGCTTTTGCCATTCATTGTTCGCGCAAACTATTCCAATTAACTAAATCTCCATTAGCAATAACACGTTTTCAACTACAGTCTAATAAATACTAAAGGTCCGTTTAGTTTCATTTTGAATTTTATGTTTTGCGTTTCTAACATTAATTACAAAATATGTTAAGTGTGAAAGGACGACTGAGGGGATGAGAGGATGAAGGGGACGACAAAGTGAATGGAGGGATGGTGGAAGAATGGATTGTTTCCCATGTTTTTGTTATTTTTCGAAACACAAAAAATAAAAATTGTTATAAAATGAAGAAAGTGGAAGCCATTAGAAAGAGAATAATTTTATTCATTCAGAGAATAGATATCTATTTACATTACATGGCCTACTTTATATAAAGGCTTCAGAAGTAAGGACTGAACTTATCCCACGATGTGGGACTAAACAAAACAATGTACAAGCATATTCACTTCATAATATACATATATTATAACACTCCACCTTGAATATGCGTCTTCAAAATCTTGAATGCTCAGATAATTTGAAAGTTTCCATTTCGAAACGTGTATAATGATTGCTCCCCCTCATTATTATCTTGCTTGCATTTATCGATCCAGTCGATATAGATATTGTCTGTCGCCTCATTAAAAATCTCTATTAGAAAAACCCAGTGGGAAAAAACCTTGAACGAGGAAAAGAGTGCAACTTGTGAAATCATAAATATCATACTAAAAATGATATTCCTTATAAGAGTTTGATACTTCAGGATCAAAATAATGCCTCATTAAAACCCTTACTAAGAGTTTGATATTTCGGGATCAAAATAATGCTTCATTAAACCCTTACTAAGAAAAACCCAATGGAAAAAATCTCAGTGAAGGAAAAAAAATACAATGACATATCTTATTTTCTCATTTCTTCAAATGAAGTTTGATACTTCTGGATCAAACTAATGCCTCGTTAAACCTTACCAAGAAAAACCCCATGGGAAAAATCTTAGTTAAGGAAAAAGAGTACACTATAGTATGAGATATTTCAATAATTTACAGAATCAAATAGAGTTTGATACTTCTGTATCAATATAATACTTCAGTAGAAACCTTACAAAGGAAAAGCCGATGGGAAAAACCTTAGTCAAGGATAAAAATATAATTTAACTTAAATAACATATATGAGATGTTATTTCTTGTAAAGACGTTTGATTTTTCTAGATCAAGATAATGCCTCAGTAAAACCTTAATAAGAAAAACACAGTGGGAAAATTCTTAAATAAGGAAAAAGAGTACATTATAGCTTATTTCAAATGTTACCGGGGAGTTGATACTTCTGGACCAAAATAATGCCTCATTAAAACCTTACTAATAAAAACCCAGTAGAAAAAATCTTAGTTAAGGAAAAAGAGTGCATTATAAAATACTTGTGGATGCTCCCCCTGATTTAAAATTTTCCTATGAATTCATATTCGTCTTTTGATAACTCAAATTGGTTATAGATACTTCTGGACCTATAAATATGAATCTCATTAATAATACAATTTATTAATAGTTTCCTTTGATACAATCAAATTTTCTAAGATTGTTTCTTCCAAATATGGTTTGCATTTTATACATTTTGTATGCTACTTTTATGAAAAACACTTCATGTGCTTTTCATTTTTGTGCTTCAAATTAGTTTTGCACATTGCAACCATACATCTTTCATGAATATTAAAAATTTCATTACAACATTACTAGAAAGCAGGAAGTAATCTACACATCTTGAAGTATATCAACATTTTCATTACAACAATACGTAGAAGAAATTTGTAATCTACACTTCATGTCTTTTGCATTCTTTATAACTACAAAAGTTATATATATTCTTCAGAAATTTGTATACTTTAATAAGTATTCGCATATTGCAACTATCACTTTAATGGATATTAAGAGTTTCATTACAACGATACTTAAAAATAGGAAGTAATCTACTCATCATGAATTATATCAAGATTTTCATTACAACAGTACTTAAAAGTAGGTTGAAATCTACTCTCCTCATTCTTTGCATTCTTTATAACAACGAAAGTTATTTATATTCTTCAGGAATTTGTATACTTTCATTATTTAATATGATTTAAACCATATTATACCTTCGGGGTATATTAAGTGTTTCAAGCACTTTCACTACTTTGCGAACTACATGTCCATATTTTTCTATTAGTAAAGAATTCATGATGGCCAGTCATGTTTTCCCTTAATTCAAGATTTTTAATCTATTTATAAACATAAGCGCTTTATTATTTACAAATTTATCATCAATGATTATCTATTGTCGGTTCTATATATGATTTATTGAGATCTCTTTAATTATCATGTTTTAGGTACCTAACCCTATTCTAGGATTATTTGACAATCATGTCATGGATCTCTTTCAGAGCACCCTTAAGTGTTTCTTCAAGAACACTTACCTCCTTTATTTGGCATCTTTATTATTTACTCCAAAAATATTTTGAACTGACTTTTGAACCATATTTCAGATGTGGTTTACAAATTTTGATCCTTTAGGGATTCAAACCTATATTGGGGAAAGTCTACTAAGGATAATATTGATAATATTTTGCATCGTTGTATATTTTAACAAATATTTCACACTGATGATCAAAATGAACTTGTATTCCTTTATCCTCCCCCTTAATGATGGCAATTGTCACATTAAATTATAATCCTCTTTGAATTCTCATTTTGATCCATTATCACATTGCTACTAGCAAATACATTATATGTATATCAGTTGTAGGAGGATGATCCTTTTATTAGTTAATAAGATGCATTCAATTGATATTGCTTATTAGAGTTTGTTCTCATTCATTGATCTAGAGAACTGGAGGAATTTACCTATTATATAGATCATTTGAATACATACACGACTTCAGGTCATTCAACATTTCTGTTGATTGAATTTTAAATCACTAAATAATATCCATACATAATCTATATGATGAGCTCATAACAAACTTCAGGTTGTTAGCTAAATATTTACATATATGGATGTATATGTGCGTCCACGTGTTGCATATATATTATAATTGTGCATATTCTTTCTCTTTTGAATTAGTGATTTTTAAAACAAAATATTGCAAGGATTCAAACTATTGATTTCTACTTATAGATCAATATCAATGTGAATCCGTCAAAACAGCATGATAATGTTCAAAACAAATGATTGGAACCATATCGAACTTCTGGTTCAAACAAAATATACACACAACTTAAAGTTGTTAAGTTTTATTCCTTAATTATATCCCAAATATCAAATTTCTATGCATTTATTCGGTTTAATAAAATTACCAAATATATAAACAAATCTCTTCTAGAGATATGTTATCATTTTCAAATTTATAAATCTCTTCTAGAGATATTTTAGTATCATCACTTCTGGAGTGAACTTATCTCTTATATATATATATATATATATATATATATATATATATATATATATATGCATTATTGGAATGCCATATTAATATACAATATTTCTTTTATATAAATTACATAATTACTACTTTTACAGTGGCATAAAATATCTCTGCTGGAGATTTTTGTTGTAACTGTCTTTGAAATGACATATCAAACTTTAAATACAGTAACAAAATTAGATTCACCAAATGAAAGTAAGATGTAAGAGATAAAATCACTACTTTTGAAGTGTAATACTGGCATACAATATCCTTTTTTTTTTTGAAAAATTATTTTATATTTTATATTTTAACTTTGTTTTCTATATTGGTCGTCTTTCATAATATACAAAAATAGAAAACAATTCTTTATTTTTATTTTTCATGTTTTTAGAAATAGCAGAAGTACGTGAAACAATCCATCTTTTAATCGTCTCACTATCCATCATTCTATTAATCATTCTTCCATCTCCTCCGTCATCGTGCCGTTCTTTTCATATTTTGTAATTGATACTGAAAACGGAAAACATAAAATACAAAATAAAACCGAAAAACCATCGCATATTGTGAAGTTTGCAACCATTTTTGAATGTTGCGTCAATCTTCGCTATGCCACCAACAATCCACGTGTGAACCCTAAAAAAAGCCAGTACTCGTGATTCGTACAACGCATATAAACCAAAACTAAACAACATTAAGTTATAGAGGATTCAGTTTCCATTTTTTTAAACCGCGAACAAAACATTTTTCTTCTGTTGAAGGAATGTGATGGATCATGTAAAACCCTTCCGGATTCCTTCGATATGAGCCCACTATTTTGGTCAGGCTTTAAAAAAACTGTGAACAAAATCGCACTGGGGCTCACACGTTTTCTTAAGTCAACGGCGACTGCTCGATGCTGGGAAATTACTCTTATTTGTTCGTATTCAGACCAACCTTCCATGGCAAGAAGGGTGAAACTTCCATGAAATTGGTGCTTGGCTTCCTAATTATATATGTCCACTCAGCTCTGGCAAATCTGCAATTATAAGGGGAAGAAGGAAAAAAAATAAGAAGAAGAAGAAAGGGAGATGACAGAGGCGAGAGTAAACCTTAGGAATACATTTTTAGCAATATATGCTTTACTAATTCTATTAGTCTACACCGGAACTCCAAGCGGCCAAAACGCTGTAAAAGCTCTAAAGCAGGACCGTTACATAGTACCAACCGATGTCTTTGCTTTATCCACCAACTACTTCGTCTTTTTTGATCTGATATCACAGCGTTTTCCCATGTTTG
This sequence comes from Allium cepa, assembly GCA_030765085.1. Lineage (NCBI taxonomy): Eukaryota > Viridiplantae > Streptophyta > Magnoliopsida > Asparagales > Amaryllidaceae > Allium > Allium cepa. The sequence continues at coordinate 380,309,701 of CM060944.1, read as the reverse complement.
AGGGACATCTTTCAGACTATCGTGCAGTTTGTATGATGCTTGCTTTCTTCTCCGTGATAGACTTAGTTCTGTACTGCTGCGGTTTCGCTTTGTCATGGATTGTGTATGCACCTTCTGTTTTCTTTTTTTATTTCATGATTCGTGTATTGCTTACAAGTTGTTCTTCAGCGAAGTTCCTTCAAATTCTTCTGTGAGGGAGGTGCTACGGTTTGATGGCAATCTGTTTGATGAAACGCCCAAATGAAGCTTCAATCGTTGTTTTGATTTTAACGACAATCTTAGGGTCCGGTGGGTCCGATTGATTTATATTTTATTTTGTGTTCTGAGTTTTAAATGTTAATTATAAAACATGATGAGTTTTACAAGAAGAGCGAAGGGAAGATGATGGGATTGAGTGCAGATGAAGGGAGGACAAAAATAAATGAATTGTCTCTCGTACCTCTGTAATTTGGTAGAACACGAAAAATAAAAATAAAAATTGTTTTCTATTTCATAGGTTAACTTCGTTTTATAAATTGATCATTTTTCAAAAAATACATATACCGTGCGCATTTTTGTATGAACGAAAATCCACAACAAAAAAGGATAAGGAACCGTTTGGTTTTGTTTTAAGTTTTATGTTTTGTGTTTTCAACATACACTATAAAGTACAAGAAAACATGAGAATTTTTTTTACAATTCTTAACCATTACAACGATGGACGGAAAATGGAGGAGAGAAATTGTTTTTCATCCTTTTTTTATATCTCAAAAGACGAAAAATCAAACAAATTTGTTTTCTATTTTCTATGTTAATTTTATTTTTCAAAATTGTGTGTTTTCAACGATGCATAAGAAATACGCATTTTTGTTTAGACGAAAATACAAAACTAAAAACAGCAAACCAAACGGGCTCTGAACTAATCGCCACCTTAACATCCAGTAACAAGGAAGGCAGTGCATTACGAGAAAATGTTGCAGAGTTTAAGGAAATCAATATAAAGAGAGGCAGCGTTGAAAAATTATAAACAATGCATGAAGAACAATTTTGCGGTTTAGCATGTTATAAAGGCTTGCGCAATTCGCTCGTGGCGTTGATCTTATGTAGTGGCGGCTGTAGACAGTGGATTGCCTCAGGCGAAGCTGAAAAATATGAGAAAAAATGTTGTCCTTAACAAGAAGGAAAAAATGAAAGAAAAAAAGAAGAGTACATTGCTCATAGGAATTGAACACTAAACTTCAAGGACAACGATTAAATGCACAACCAATTAAACTACTAAATCTTTATAAAACAAATTACGTCAAAATATATTTGTTTAAAATCTATTATCCATAACTAGCATATTTTTCGGTGGATGTTGCCCTTGCATGTAAGTTGCACCAGGCGGCCGTCTGATCAACCTGGCCATTGAGTCGGCCCTGATGGTATGTAAACCACGTATGTCACTTACCAAATGATGAAATGGCCAAATGAAGTTTCAATTGTTGCTAGAATTTTGATGACAATCTTGAGATCCAGAAACAGCGTAGATAATGTATTGGTGCGTGCCTTACATAAAGGTATGTCTTTGATCCGTATGTCAGTATGTTCAGTCAATCGTTTCAGTAAAGATGCATCATTGCGTTCAATTCATCAGGTATTTAGTTTACTAAAATATTTATTACTATTTACTATAAGTACTAAAATAACGACAATTTCAAAATGTAACCTATTATTATACAACCTAAAATGATAAAATTAAATTTTTATTCAACTATAAAGACATAAATCAGATAAAACAATAATAACAAATTTAGTTTGTATTTGATTTATCTCAATGAAATATTATACATTACGTTGTAAAATTATAATTTTAACTTCAAACACAAACATTTAAAGTTACCGTAATTATTTACAAAACTCATCTCCCTTTTCTCCTAATATCTCACATTTCAATCCATATATTTAAATTAATTATGAATTCTTAAATTGAAATTAATTAGATAAATTCAATTAGGTGATGTTCGTGAATTTGTTTATCAAATTATGAAAATATGAAAATTTCCGTATGTAACCATATTCATCTTAATAAAAATAAAAATAAAATTATATTTTCATATCAAACTAAAGATACATAAGCCACATAATATGCATAAACGATAATAATAAATTCAATTTACAATTCACTATTCTCAATAAAATTATCATATGGTGCCTTACAATTTTTTTTACTCCAAATGCTTACGTTTTAAAATTTTACAATCATTTACAAAACTTCACTCAATTCCCTTATTATGTTTTACATTCAAGTCCATATATTATAAGTAATTACACAATCTTAAAATTGTTTAAATAATTTCAGTAAACTATTATCTATTGACAAATTGATAAATCATGAAAATGCGAAAATTCTAATATTTATACATATTCATACTAACGAAAACGATAAAAATAATTCATTTAAATATATAAATACATCAATCATGTAATATAAAATTTATACATGAACAATAATAACAAATTGGGTTTATAATAAATTTATATCAATATTTTGCATTGTAAAATTCTTTTTTCAACTTCATGTCCAATTTTTAAATTTTTACGGTTATTTTACAAAATAGTCCTCAATATCACCTACTATTATTCATTTAAATCAATATTTAAATTAATTTTATAATCTTGAATTTAAAAGATGTGAATAAAATCAATTAACAAATATTCCTCAATTTATCTAATATATCATAAAATATGATAGATTCAATATGTATGCCATATTCATAACAACAAAAGTGGTAAAATTGCTTTTTCATCCAAATATAAAGATATATAAATCACATAAAATAAATAATACACATAAACAATATTAACAAATTTGGTTTATTATTCATTTATCTTAATGAATTTATCATATGTTGTATAGAAAATTATGTATTGTAGCTTCAAATACGTACATTTTAACAGTTCTACAATTATTTATAAACTCCACCTCGATTATTTTCTAATATTTTATATTTAAATCCATATATTTAAACTACTTAGAAAATATCAAATTTTAACTATTTAAATAAATTCTGTCAATAGTTAGTCAATTCTTCTAATAAATCCTAAAAATATATGCCAATTTTAATGTGTACGTATTCATATTAATAAAACGATAAAATTATTTATTTCATTGAATTATAAAGATATATAGACCATATAACATAAATTATATAGTGGAACTGAGCCAACCCGTAGCAGGGTAATTGGATAAATTATATATCTTTTCCATTATTAGATTTTTAATGGGCATATGTAGGCTAATTCATTTATAAATGTTTTTAAATTTTCTGCTAATAAAACCAATGTTTTATTTAAATTAATAAACAAATTTTATTTTATATAATTTGTATTACATAATATATATATATATATATGTATATATCTGTGTGTGTATTATATACACATATGTATGTACGCATGTATGTGCAATAGGATAATGTGTACATTGTTTGATGTGTATTTGTAGCATTATAACAAAATATAAGTAAATATATACAATATATGTGTATATATATATATATTAAATATTAGTTGTACAATTTATATATATAACATTTATAAAATTTTACGTGTGTGTGTATACATGTATGTGTGTACATATGTAAATATATATATAATTACATTACTAAATTAATTATATTAGTTTATAAAATTATATAACATATACACACACACACACACAATATAATATGAAAGCCGCAAATAATTTATTAAAAATAATATATAATAATTTTTTAATTAATTTATACAATACATATAAATATATAATATTCTCTCTCTCTCTCTCTCTCTCTATATATATATATATATATATTAATGTAAGTTATAAAATTAAAATATTATAAAAATATATTTTTGCAAATTTTTCTCCCGGCTAAGTGTGTGTGTGTGTATTTTCAAATTTTTTTCAATTTTGTACATATAGCCATTAATAATTTTAAAATTTAAAATCCATGTTAAAATTAGAATAAAAATATAAAAATATTATTTTCGCAAGTATGATGTGCAATATATGTTATATAAAATTTTATACAAAATTTTATTAGTTGTAAATGTGTGTGTGTATACACAAATATTTTAAATTACATATTCAGTTTTAGTTTAAATAAATAATTAAATATATTTATTCGAAATAAATAAAAAATATTTTATTTTATTTTATTGCCGAACGCGGTTTATAAATGAAGAAAATGATTTACAAATTTAAAACATATGATATATAAAATTAATCTTTCAAGTCTGAATTTTAATTAAATAAAATGGTTATCCACATAATTCCCAAAGGATAAGACCGAAGACATTTATGTCGATATTGAAGAGTAATAAGGTAATTGATAATGCTGAAGAATAGCTTGCCATGGGTCGTCAATATGGAAACGAGCGCCATACAAACTAACAAGTTAGAAGTAACATCGGAAGGCTGCAATGCCGATGCCCTAGGTCATCAATGAAGCTGGCAATATCAGATGCCACCAATGCCGCATATCGCTTATAATGGTGGATGGATGATATGGTGCCAAAGAGCTCGGTAACAATGTCGCAGGCCATATTCCATCAATGAAGCACTTCTTCCATATAGCCTGGAAAATCAATGCAGCTCTAGACAAATACCGCATCTCTTCAATATCACCCTTCAAAGTAATGTCGTCTCTTATTAATGTCGCATATCTTTAATGTTTCTTATCTTCAATGCCGCCTATTATCAATGTCGTCTATTATTAATACCACTTATCGTCAATACTGCTTATTATCAATATACCTATTATCAATGTTTTCTGGTATTAAAGCTGCTTATTACCAATGTCAATCATCGCCAATATCGATACGTATCAATGTTGTCGTTTCTTGATGTCATGCCATAATAATGTCGAACTTCATCAACGTTCAAAAGAAGCCGCATATCTTCAATACAATGTTGATATTGAACTTCACCAATGAAGGCCATTAATGTGAGATGGATGCTAAGCACCGAAGTTCACTATTGAGTGGGTGTATGCGGAAGCATGACGCCATGCCTCATTAACATGGATAATTCCGAGGGGTCAAGCATGCCACATGGACACATGGTAGCCATGCCACATCTCTCGACCACTATAAATATGCACCAAGGGGCATGAAGATTAGGGCAACCATTTCTATTCTCCCCTCTTAAAATTAAACTCTTGTAACCCCAAACTAATTTGAGGTAAAAGCTGGTAATCATGCTCAATTGAAATAAATGAGAACTTGGACTTGCCTATTACTATGATCGTGCATGTCGAACGTTATTAAACATGCGCATGCATATAATGAAGCTCTTTAGGTCCAAAACAAATGCGATACTCTGTATTGTACCTTGGTCATCCTGAACTTCTGGGATAGGGGTGGTAATCGCGAAAAATCCAAATGGGGTACCCTTCTTCTGGGTAGGGCAATCTTTCTTAAAATGTCCTGGCTGTAAGAAAATGTAACATTCATCTCTCTTGGCCATCTGAGCCGGTGGCGAAATAGCTGCTCCCTTTGGGGATGGGCAACTGCTGACATAATGACCCTTCTGATTGCAGTTGAAGCAGGTGATAGAGGATATATCAATGGGCTTCTTCTAAGAATAGCCAAGTCCAGTTGTCTTATGTCAGTTCTTCCTTTGCTGCTCAAAATTCGGCTTCCTCTTCCCAGTCTGACTAGAGGATGGCCGAGCAACTGGAGTCTTGGTAACTGATGCACCCATTGGCTTTCCCTCATACCTAAGAGCATAATCCATAAGCTTCAGTGAAAGTGCCATGGACATGAGCTGTGAGGAGATCGTAATACTCTGGGCGTGCTCCATGGATGAATTTCTCGTTCTTCAAAAGTGGTGTATCAATCAAGCCAGGTCCGAACTTGGAGAGTTCGTTAAACTTCCTTTCATACTCGGAGAAAGTCATGTTACCCTGCTTGAGGTCCACAAATGATCGCAAAGATGAGCCTTTCCGGCTGCTGGCATCCACTAAGCCAAAATAGAATCCCTATTCACAAGCGTGACAAAGATGAGTAAATATTCGAAGAGATAGAAGGAATTATTTGGATGAAATTTCAGTTAGATTTTACCTAAACTGGTCCCAGGTGAAAGTTTCCTCATCAGTAGGGGAGGTTACTGACTCCCACCAATCCTGTGCCGCATCTTGAAGCTGCCAAGCGGCCAATTGACGCTTCTGCGCGTCAGTAATCTCAAGAACAGTGAAGATCCTTTCTAGGCTCTTCAGCCACTATTGCGCTCCTATGATGCTCTCGAAACAAGAGAATTTGATGCCGCCAAGCTGGGTGTATTCCGTGCTAAGAGTAGAAAACTTGACTGCAGGAGCTGGGGCACGTGGGGCGGGAGCATTTCCTCTACCCCCACCTCTAGCGTTCCTTCTGGTACTTGTAACGACCCGTATTTTACGAGTCGATAAATCGTAGAATTTGCAGGTCGATAGTGTTGTTTGTGTTGCTTCTAGCTTGAGTCGTTTAGAAGTTAACCCGGGTACAAGTGATGAGTCGTGACCGACTCATAGGGGACCGACTCAAGGAGGGGTAGCGGTTTAAAGTGTTGGCCGAGATAAGGATGGACCGACTCAAGAAGTTAGGCGACTCATAGGATGACCGACTCATAGAGGGCCGAGATAAGAAGTGTGGCCGAGTCAACGAGTTACGACTCATAGGGTTTGCCGAGTTAAGGAGTTAACGGGTTAAGGGTGTAGCGACTTAAGGGGTTTAGGCTTAGGTCGTGGGTAATGAGTCGGCAGGGTTTTGAGTCGTAGGGCCTGATGAGTCGTGAGTCGGCATCATAGTTGAGTCGTGAGTGTGTATTGTTGAGTCGTCGTACGACTTAGGACTTGGGGAAAACGCGGCAGTGTCTTAGGTCGGAGGCTTTTAGGTCGTGACCGACTTATGTTGAGTCGGCACTGGTCTTGAGTCGTGAGTCGGTAGGTGTTGAGTCGGTTTGGGTTTGAGTCGTATGACCTTGTGCCTTGGTGTATTGAGTCGTTGGCCTGAGTCGGTAGGCACGACTTAACGATGAGTCGTAAGTCGTTAGGCAGCTTGGTGTTGAGTCGTTGATTAGTTAGGTCGGCTCTGGTATTAAGTCGTAGGTCGGCAGGGTTGTTGAGTCGTGTGAGTGGCTTATGGTAAGTCAGCATGTGGATGAGTCGGGGACGACTCAGGAGTTGGGTCGGCGACGACCTAAGAGCGACGACTCATGGTTGATTCAGCCTATAAATAGAGGGGTTTGGCTCACTTTTTGGCACCGGTTTTTGAAGCGACGAAGTGCTGCCATTTTGAAGACTCGACTACAACATTTCTTCATCTTCTTTTCTCCATTCCAATCTAATTCTAACATCCATCCAAGATCGAAGATCGAGATCGAAGATCCAAGTGCCAAAGTTGAAGATCTTCATCCGTTCGAGCTAGAATTCATCGATTGGAGCGAGATATTGCCGGATCAAACCTTGATCTTCGCTGTCCAGATCTGAAGTGTTTAGTTTTTTTAGGTTGTTTTGGTGATTTGGTGAGTGGTAGTTATCTCTCACGCGGATCCAAAGGAGTATATTGGATTGGTGGCATGTTTGGGTGTTAAAGTTAGAGATTTCATGCATTTTTCTTAGATCGAAGTCTAGATCCATGGTTTTTGAAGATGTTTACTTATGCAAGTTAGTTTAACAAGCATTAGAGACAAAACCCATGTTTTATAATTGATAGATCTATGCTAAAAACCATGATTTCACATATGTTGGACTTTTGCTCGTTTATTTACGAAATTCCCATTATAGTTGATATTGCTTAAATTGCTTAATAGATCTTGTTTGAATGATTGATTATTTGAATGTATGATTGATTTGATTGTTTCCAAGTTAGCTAGTAGTTGATTTGGAACAAGATGATGAAAGAGGATTCAAAAGCTATGGAAGAAGGCTCTTGAATGGTGAAAGCTGCTTAAGGCATATGTAGCGGATGTTGAAGCTCATATGTATAGATTGGATGATGTTGAGATGGGACTTTGCCATGATTTGATGAGGCAAACCATGTTGTTGAGTTGAGACTTTGCTTTGATGCGATGAAGCGAAGTATGATGTGAGTCTTGGCTTAATCCAAGCAGGGATCATTCCAAGCATGTTGATAACTTGAAGAGTAGTTCAAGTTGGTTGATAATGGATTGTTCAAGAGGTAGCTTGAGCTTGTATGAGGATAGTCGTCAAGAAGGATGGCTAGGAGGCTTGGATCTCGTCGTTGTTGAAGGTTCTAGTATGCTCAAAAGCAAGAGTACATGGGGCGCCCATAACGACTACAGGTAGGTAGTCGGGACACCCAAAAGACTACAGGTAGGTAGTTGAGTACTCTGGGCAAAGTAGATAAGTCCTAGGCACAAGGCAGTGTGCGGAGTTATGGTTAGAACCGGGGTTACCATTAGCCCTTGACAGATGGTCATTCAACTAACGGTGAAATCGAGGCAAAGTTAACAGTGATAGCCAGAGTCATGGATGTTTGGTTGTATCATCATTCGGTCTCAAGAGCGGTGTTTTCTGGGTGCTTATCTGATCTTGGTTTAGGCCTTGGGGGTTTGTATTTGGAAAACATCGACCTTGACTCGAGTGATAATTACTTTACTTTAATTGCCTGCTGTGTTATGCCTGCTTCTCCTTAGTGTGTGTCTGGGGGCTATCACTGTAGAAAGAGGTGGAGTGGGATGGTTTGGTTCCTATTCCTTTTATCCTTTATGCTCTTTTGGTATGTTTGATAGTTAATTTACTGCTCACTAAGACTTTGTCTGACTCAAGGTTTTATGTCTCCTCTTATTACCTTGGGCTGTTCATCCATGTTTGGGATGGGCAGACTAGGTAGCAGGTGACAGGTGCTGTGCTAGGAGTTCTACGCTGAAGATGACGAAGACGAGTAGGAGGCTTTGCATATTAGTTTTCTTACTATATGTACTGGGTATCCGCTGCTGTATTTGGTTGAGTGATTTGTAGTGAGGCTTTCATGTATGGATTTGTGTAGATGATTGTATAAAACTACTGTGATGCTTATATGATGATGTTTCTGTTCTATGGAGCTTCACTATATTATATTTCTCTATTGTATTTTATCCATGCGCTGTGAGTTATGCGATAGAGATTCTTTTGTTTTGTTTTACCCTGACTATCGTCCATGGCTGCCTGGCATGCCTTTCAGCGCATTATTTCCTTGTTTTGGTGCGGGAGTCATGGGCGGTCGTCACATTTGGTATCAGAGCTTTGGTTAATCGATTTTAGCCAACGCTCGCTGATGTAACTACGTAAGAGAGACGTAATTGTAATTTGATGGATGATTACTATATATAATATAGTAGTTTAGAAGGGTTTGAACTCCTTATGCAGTTGTTTCTTAAGGTGTTCTAATCATTCTTATTTACAGATATTAAGGATGAGTCGAAGTGAGAGACAAGCTGCGAGGGGTAGCCGTGATGCTAGGGAAGCTGTTGATTATGCTCCTATGTTTGAGGCCATGATGACTTCAATCATGAGGAGAATACCAGCTTCAGGATCATCTGTGGATGTGGGAGTTCAAGTCCAAGCTCCGAGACCGGTGGATTTTGCCAAGCTTTGCAAGGATTATACTGCTCTTGGAGGGAAAGTTTTCTTGGGGACGGAGTCGACTATTGAGGTGCAGAGATGGATTGATGCTTGCAAAAGAATCTTTGGTGACTTAGGGATTGAGGATGCAACTAAGAGGAAGCTTGCATCGAGACAGCTTCAGGGAAGAGCTGCTGATTGGTGGAATTCTATCACCATAGATACACCAGAAGAAGAGATTACTTGGGAGCAATTCCAAGTTAGATTTGAAGCTAAGTTCATCTCTACTGCTCAGAAATCGGTCTTGTTTAAGAGGTTTGTGGAGCTCAAGCAAGGTGGGAGGCCTGTTCTTGAGTATATTTCTGAGTTCGAAGCTTTGTCTAAGTATGCCAGATCGTATATTGATTCTCCCTACCAGAAGAACGAGAAGTTTGTGACTGGTCTGGATGCTTATCTGGGAAGGCAGTTAGTGGATCATCTGGATGATCCATTTGAGAAGCTTGTGGAGAAAGCTTTGAGGCATGAGAGTTTGTTCCCTAAGGAAAGTTCTGTTGTTGCTGTAACCAGGGAAGTATCTAAACCACAGCAGAGTGGCAACAGGAAGAGGAAGCAGCAGCAACAGAAGGGTAAGGATGGCCAGAAGAAGCCGAAGAGCGAAATGACTTGCTATAACTGCCAGCAGAAGGGCCATCTTTACAAAGATTGTAAGAATCCCAAAGTGCCGGGAAAGTGTTACAACTGTGATAAGCTGGGACATATCAAGAAGGATTGTCCAGAACCGAGGAAAGATAGGCAGGTTGTGCAAGCCTATGCTTTGGAAGCTGTGCCGTCGTCTTCAAGAGTTCCTACTGTTGAAGAGAAGGGGAAGAGTGTGGTGGTTCAAGGTACTCTTTCTATTTGTGGTGTTCCAGTTAGAGTGTTGTTTGATACTGGAGCGTCGCATTCTTTTATTTGTGATGAGTTGGTATGCCGGTTAGGTATGAAACCGGATATTGTTGATAGGCCATTGGTTGTGACTAATCCGGTTGGGGGTTCGTCATGTTTGTGTATGATATGCCGCGGTCTAGTTGTGTCGAGTCATGATTGCTCGTTTGTTTGTGATTTCTTTGTTCTGAACTTTGCGGGGTTCGGAATTATTTTGGGTATGGACTGGCTTAGGAAGTATGCGGCTAGGATTGATTGTGAGAGGCTTGAGGTGACAGTCGGGAATGTGGAAGGGCGAAAGGTTGTGATACGATGTAAGCATGAAGAAGGCGTCTTCATGAGCTTCATGTATTCGCTGGTTGTTCCACGGGATGGACTGTCATCGGTGCCTATTGTGAATGAGTTTGAGAATGTCTTTGAGGAAGTCAAAGGGTTGCCGCCGCATAGGGAGATCGAGTTTCGTATCGATCTAGTTGAGGGAGCCAGACCTGTTGTGATGCCTCTTAGGCGGATGGCACCGAGGGAGCAGCAAGAGCTGAAGGTGCAAGTTGATGACCTTTTGCGGAAAGGATTCATTCGGAGAAGTGTGTCCGAATGGGGTGCGCCAGTTGTGTTCGCAACCAAAGCGGATGGATCGTTGAGGTTGTGTGTGGATTATCGTGAGCTGAATAAGGTGACTAAGAAGAACAAGTATCCATTGCCGAGAATAGATGACTTGTTTGATCAGCTTCACGAGGCTAAGGTGTTTTCTCAGATGGATTTGGCAACGGGATTTCACCAGTTGAGAGTGGCGAAGGATAGTGTGCCGAAGACTGCTTTCAGGACACCATCCGGGTTTTATGAGTGGCTGGTAATGCCGTTTGGATTGACTAACGCGCCAGCATATTTTGTGGATCTTATGAATAGAGTGTTCAGAGATCAGTTGAATAAGTTCGTGCTTGTGTTCGTGGATGATATTCTGATTTATTCCAGAACTGAGGGAGAGCACAAGACGCACTTGAGGATTGTTTTGGAAATTTTGAGGAAACATCAGCTGAAGGCTAAGTTTTCGAAGTGTCACTTCTGGAAGAGTGAAGTGAGGTTCTTAGGCCATGTTATCTCTGGAAATGGCATAGCGGTTGATCCCGCTAAGGTGGCAGCAATCCAGGATTGGATTAGACCTAAGAATGCATCTGATGTGAGAAGTTTTCTTGGATTAGCAGGATATTATCGTCGGTTTATCAAAGACTTTTCCAAGATAGCTGCACCGTTGACAGGATTGACGAAGAAGAACCAAGTGTTCAGATGGGATGATAAGTGTGAGCAAGCTTTCGTAATCCTGAAAGAGCGACTGACGAGCGCTCCTGTTTTGACTATTCCAAGTGGGAATGATGAGATGGTGGTTTACACCGATGCATGTGGCACTGGACTAGGAGCGGTGCTAATGCAGAAGCATAAAGTTGTTGCGTATGCTAGTCGACAACTGAAGCCGCATGAAAGGAATTATCCGACTCATGATTTGGAGTTAGCGGCGATTGTGTTTGCTTTGAAGATGTGGAGACACTATCTATTGGGAGTTAGATTCGAGCTGTTTACAGATCATAAGTCGTTGAAGTATCTGTTTTCCCAAAAGGATTTGAATCTTCGACAGCAAAGGTGGCTAGAGTTCTTAGCATCGTATGATTTTGGTATAGCCTATACTCCAGGGAAAGGTAACGCAGTGGCTGATGCGTTAAGTCGAAGACATGCAGGATTGGGAACCATGTTTTCGGAATGGAAGAGTCTTGAGTATTTGGCTGGATTTGATTTCAGGCCTAGATGTGAATTGGAACCTGAGATGTTGGCAAACTTATCGATAAGGCCTACTCTTGTGGAAAGAATTGGCGAGAGGCAAAGGAGAGATGATAAGCTTATCAAGATTATCCGTGATTTGGAATCCGGATTGGATCCAGAAAAGGATAAAGGATTTGAAGTCGATCGAGAGGGTTGGCTTCGAAAGCAAGGGCGACTAGTTGTTCCCGATGTAGATGGATTGAGAGATGAAGTTCTGAGGGAGAGTCATCACTCGAAGTTGACAATTCATCCAGGTGGAAATAAGATGTATCGGGATATGAAGAGAACCTACTACTGGGAAGGTATGAAGAAGGATGTTGGAAATTTTATTTCCAAGTGTATGAATTGCCAGTTGGTGAAAGCTGAGCAGAAGAAGCCCAGTGGATTGCTTCAGCCATTAGAGGTTCCTACATGGAAGTGGGAGCAAGTGTCGATGGACTTTATCGATGGTCTACCTAGGACAAGAGCAGGGAATGAAGGGATTTGGGTCATAGTAGATCGTTTGACCAAGAGTGCAAGGTTCATTCCTGTTCGATCGACTAGGACTGCATCGAAGTTGGCTGAATTATATGTGAAGTGGATAGTTCGTTTCCATGGTGTTCCGAAGAGTATAGTGAGCGATCGAGATCCATTGTTCACTAGTAGATTTTGGAAGAGCTTCCAGGAAGTTTTGGGAACCGAGTTGTGTTTGAGTACAGCTTATCACCCTCAAACAGATGGTCAGACTGAGAGAGTCAACCGAGTTTTGGAAGATCTTCTTAGAGCATGTGTTTTGGACTTCGGAGGGTCATGGGAAGATCACCTTCATTTGGTGGAGTTTGCTTATAACAACAGTTATCAGTCGAGTATTGGTATGGCACCATATGAGGCATTGTATGGAAGACCGTGTAACTCCCCGACATGTTGGTTGGAAACTGGAGAAAAGCTGATACTTGGGCCAGAGATGATTCGACAGACTTCAGATTGTATAGAGATCATTCGGCAACGAATGAAGGCAGCCCAAGATCGTCAGAAAAGTTATGCCGATAATCGTCGTAAGGATTTGGAATTCGACGTAGGTGATATGGTTTTTGTGAAGATTTCTCCTCTGAAGAGTGTCATTAGATTCGGGAAGAAAGGAAAGTTAACTCCGAGATTTGTTGGACCATTCCCGATTATCGAGCGTATTGGAAAGCTCGCTTATAGATTGGAGTTACCGGAAAAGATGGCGGGTGTGCACAGTGTTTTTCATGTATCTTATCTACGGAAGTATATGCACGACCCAACTACGGTGGTTTCTGCTGATAGCTGTGAAGACTTGGAGGTTGATCCAGTTGTTTCGAGACCTCGTAAGCCGCTTCGTATTGTTGAAACCGATACGAAACAGCTTAGGAGGAAGACGATTACGTTGCTCAAGGTACAATGGAGTGATGATGTTAACGACTGTACGTGGGAGGAGGAAGAGAGGATGAAGGCAGCTCATCCCGGACTCTTCGAGGTATGGCCCTAAAGTGTCGTGACATCTCATGAATTTGTAGCTTGTTCTAAGTCATAGAATTCTGCATGCTAGGTTAGAATTGGATGCATGGTTTGTTGATTGCTATGGATGGTAGGCATGCGGAATAATTGTGATTGCTGTTGTTTGCTTGGAATTTCGAGGGCGTAATTCCTAAGGGGGAGAGAATGTAACGACCCGTATTTTACGAGTCGATAAATCGTAGAATTTGCAGGTCGATAGTGTTGTTTGTGTTGCTTCTAGCTTGAGTCGTTTAGAAGTTAACCCGGGTACAAGTGATGAGTCGTGACCGACTCATAGGGGACCGACTCAAGGAGGGGTAGCGGTTTAAAGTGTTGGCCGAGATAAGGATGGACCGACTCAAGAAGTTAGGCGACTCATAGGATGACCGACTCATAGAGGGCCGAGATAAGAAGTGTGGCCGAGTCAACGAGTTACGACTCATAGGGTTTGCCGAGTTAAGGAGTTAACGGGTTAAGGGTGTAGCGACTTAAGGGGTTTAGGCTTAGGTCGTGGGTAATGAGTCGGCAGGGTTTTGAGTCGTAGGGCCTGATGAGTCGTGAGTCGGCATCATAGTTGAGTCGTGAGTGTGTATTGTTGAGTCGTCGTACGACTTAGGACTTGGGGAAAACGCGGCAGTGTCTTAGGTCGGAGGCTTTTAGGTCGTGACCGACTTATGTTGAGTCGGCACTGGTCTTGAGTCGTGAGTCGGTAGGTGTTGAGTCGGTTTGGGTTTGAGTCGTATGACCTTGTGCCTTGGTGTATTGAGTCGTTGGCCTGAGTCGGTAGGCACGACTTAACGATGAGTCGTAAGTCGTTAGGCAGCTTGGTGTTGAGTCGTTGATTAGTTAGGTCGGCTCTGGTATTAAGTCGTAGGTCGGCAGGGTTGTTGAGTCGTGTGAGTGGCTTATGGTAAGTCAGCATGTGGATGAGTCGGGGACGACTCAGGAGTTGGGTCGGCGACGACCTAAGAGCGACGACTCATGGTTGATTCAGCCTATAAATAGAGGGGTTTGGCTCACTTTTTGGCACCGGTTTTTGAAGCGACGAAGTGCTGCCATTTTGAAGACTCGACTACAACATTTCTTCATCTTCTTTTCTCCATTCCAATCTAATTCTAACATCCATCCAAGATCGAAGATCGAGATCGAAGATCCAAGTGCCAAAGTTGAAGATCTTCATCCGTTCGAGCTAGAATTCATCGATTGGAGCGAGATATTGCCGGATCAAACCTTGATCTTCGCTGTCCAGATCTGAAGTGTTTAGTTTTTTTAGGTTGTTTTGGTGATTTGGTGAGTGGTAGTTATCTCTCACGCGGATCCAAAGGAGTATATTGGATTGGTGGCATGTTTGGGTGTTAAAGTTAGAGATTTCATGCATTTTTCTTAGATCGAAGTCTAGATCCATGGTTTTTGAAGATGTTTACTTATGCAAGTTAGTTTAACAAGCATTAGAGACAAAACCCATGTTTTATAATTGATAGATCTATGCTAAAAACCATGATTTCACATATGTTGGACTTTTGCTCGTTTATTTACGAAATTCCCATTATAGTTGATATTGCTTAAATTGCTTAATAGATCTTGTTTGAATGATTGATTATTTGAATGTATGATTGATTTGATTGTTTCCAAGTTAGCTAGTAGTTGATTTGGAACAAGATGATGAAAGAGGATTCAAAAGCTATGGAAGAAGGCTCTTGAATGGTGAAAGCTGCTTAAGGCATATGTAGCGGATGTTGAAGCTCATATGTATAGATTGGATGATGTTGAGATGGGACTTTGCCATGATTTGATGAGGCAAACCATGTTGTTGAGTTGAGACTTTGCTTTGATGCGATGAAGCGAAGTATGATGTGAGTCTTGGCTTAATCCAAGCAGGGATCATTCCAAGCATGTTGATAACTTGAAGAGTAGTTCAAGTTGGTTGATAATGGATTGTTCAAGAGGTAGCTTGAGCTTGTATGAGGATAGTCGTCAAGAAGGATGGCTAGGAGGCTTGGATCTCGTCGTTGTTGAAGGTTCTAGTATGCTCAAAAGCAAGAGTACATGGGGCGCCCATAACGACTACAGGTAGGTAGTCGGGACACCCAAAAGACTACAGGTAGGTAGTTGAGTACTCTGGGCAAAGTAGATAAGTCCTAGGCACAAGGCAGTGTGCGGAGTTATGGTTAGAACCGGGGTTACCATTAGCCCTTGACAGATGGTCATTCAACTAACGGTGAAATCGAGGCAAAGTTAACAGTGATAGCCAGAGTCATGGATGTTTGGTTGTATCATCATTCGGTCTCAAGAGCGGTGTTTTCTGGGTGCTTATCTGATCTTGGTTTAGGCCTTGGGGGTTTGTATTTGGAAAACATCGACCTTGACTCGAGTGATAATTACTTTACTTTAATTGCCTGCTGTGTTATGCCTGCTTCTCCTTAGTGTGTGTCTGGGGGCTATCACTGTAGAAAGAGGTGGAGTGGGATGGTTTGGTTCCTATTCCTTTTATCCTTTATGCTCTTTTGGTATGTTTGATAGTTAATTTACTGCTCACTAAGACTTTGTCTGACTCAAGGTTTTATGTCTCCTCTTATTACCTTGGGCTGTTCATCCATGTTTGGGATGGGCAGACTAGGTAGCAGGTGACAGGTGCTGTGCTAGGAGTTCTACGCTGAAGATGACGAAGACGAGCAGGAGGCTTTGCATATTAGTTTTCTTACTATATGTACTGGGTATCCGCTGCTGTATTTGGTTGAGTGATTTGTAGTGAGGCTTTCATGTATGGATTTGTGTAGATGATTGTATAAAACTACTGTGATGCTTATATGATGATGTTTCTGTTCTATGGAGCTTCACTATATTATATTTCTCTATTGTATTTTATCCATGCGCTGTGAGTTATGCGATAGAGATTCTTTTGTTTTGTTTTACCCTGACTATCGTCCATGGCTGCCTGGCATGCCTTTCAGCGCATTATTTCCTTGTTTTGGTGCGGGAGTCATGGGCGGTCGTCACAGTACTCATCCTAGAATACCAAAAGCGATTTTAGAATCAAAGAGAGAAATTTATAGAACTTAAGGAAATTCTAATCAAACGCATTCAATAAGGAGGATGAAATCAAAAGGATATAGATTTTGAAATGATTCTCCTCATTCTAGGGTATTTGTGACGCCCCACCTCTATACCCACGCTAGCCAAGAACATTACTGTGAATGCTGTCAACTAGCATGGAGAATAAGGCTGTTGAGGAGCGACCATCTGTATAATTGCTTTGGGCGAGTACCGATATACCGGATAAAAAGATAACTTTTCATCTCAACAGGAAATCCGACATACCGATACAAACTCAAAGCTACTACACAGTGGCTATAATTTCTTCGGAAACAAATATAGAAATAAACATAACATAAATCAGTCACAGACAATTCATATCACAAAGGCGGAAATAGATATGAATATTACACATGAAAGTGTACATCAGAGTAGTGGTCAAAAAGGATCCACAATAATACGAAGAAATAGTTACATGAACTACACAAAAGAATAAGTATACATTATGGAGTCTATCTCTCAAATGTATACAACAAAAACTACTAATCTAAGTAGTAAGCCAAAAGTCGGGATGATAGTCCGATAAGGAGTCAAGCAGAAGCACCTGTAAAATCTCAGTCTGACCCGAGTATTATTTAAGAAGAAAATAATAAACGGATCAGTCTAGCTATAAATATCAGATGAAGTGATATATAATTAAGAGATATGACATAAACATATAATAATCACAATGCCAAGCTGTGATAAATAAGTAATTGAAAATCAACAAGAGATTAATTAATTTCACAATAATCTACTCAAGATAAAAAGGAATGTCATACTCCTAATTTCATTCACCAAGCCATAATAAATGACATATATAACAATGCCAATCGTAAAAGTTGGTGAAACATAAATTCCAGAAATCAACACAAGAAATCCAGAAATCACAATAAAAGGAACAACGACGTCGTACAGCGGGACATCCGATGAACCAAATCACAATAAAAAGGATGGCCAATCCCCGGAAAAAGAAACTGGACATCGACACACCTAAAAAGATGTGCCCCATGAACAGTCGAACATCGACGCACCTAGAAAGATACGCCCCATGCTCTAGCATCGACGCACCTAGAAAGATACGCCCCATGCACAAATAAATAAACATCGATGCACCTAGAAAGATATACCCCATGTAATGTCGAACATCGATGCACCTAGAAAGATACGCCCCATGCTCTAGCATCGACGCACCTAGAAAGATACGCCCCATGCACAAATAAATAAACATCGATGCACCTAGAAAGATACACCCCATGTAATGTCGAACATCGATGCACCTAGAAAGATACACCCCATGCTCTAGCATCGACGCACCTAGAAAGATACGCCCCATGCACAAATAAATAAACATCGATGCACCTAGAAAGATACACCCCATGTTCTAGCATCGACGCACCTAGAAAGATACGCCCCATGCACAAATAAATAAACATCGATGCACCTAGAAAGATACACCCCATGTAATGTCGAACATCGATGCACCTAGAAAGATACACCCCATGCTCTAGCATCGACGCACCTAGAAAGATACGCCCCATGCACAAATAAATAAACATCGATGCACCTAGAAAGATACACCCCATGTTCTAGCATCGACGCACCTAGAAAGATACGCCCCATGCACAAATAAATAAACATCGATGCACCTAGAAAGATACACCCCATGTAATGTCGAACATCGATGCACCTAGAAAGATACACCCCATGCTCTAGCATCGACGCACCTAGAAAGATACGCCCCATGCACAAATAAATAAACATCGATGCACCTAGAAAGATACACCCCATGTTCTAGCATCGACGCACCTAGAAAGATACGCCCCATGCACAAATAAATAAACATCGATGCACCTAGAAAGATACACCCCATGTAATGTCGAACATCGATGCACCTAGAAAGGTACGACCCATGTGAGAAATGAGACGAAGCTCAATAAAATGAGGAACAGTCCTCCACCTAAACATAGAGACATCGCACATTGCTAGTCTAAACCACAAAGATGATCGTCATGATCAACGAGAAGTGTCAATTACAATAAGCTAGTAAATATATGAGCTTAGCTTCATGTCCCATAACCACTAGCTTAACTTAAATATTTACGAACCAATTGTAGATTTCCACTAGAAAATTGTCATAAGAGATTCAATCGAACAAGTCCAAGAATTAACCAACGAAGTAAACGCAAGCGTTTCATACCACTTGTTTTACTAAATCGTTTAATTAGATTTCTCATACGAGTGAGGTAAAGGTTTGTATATACTAATAGATTGGAAAACGGTTTTATAAACGAATTTGGTATTAGAATAGTATTGAAATCGTTTGAGGAAAGAGTTTTGATATTTACTACTAGTATAGAAAACCTTTATATTTTTAAAGTGACAAAGAACAAGGGGGATTGTAGAAACAATCAATCACAAAGATCACATTCGAAGATGTGAATAAAAAAATCCAATGAAATCGATAAAGGATCCATCGAAGTGGATATATCTAAAATTCCCAAAGAAAATAAGTCATCAAAGATGATAATAAATGATGACAATAAATAGGATCATCACGAATCGATTTAAATTGGAGATTCAATCCAAAAAGGCAAATTGGACTAAAACAGCAGGTTCAGTCGACTGAACAGAGTTTTTCAGTCGACTGACCCTGTACATGGAAATTTTCCAGGTTCAGGAAACTTTCTGTTTCCAGTTTCAGTCGACTGTGCAGAGTTTTTCAGTCGACTGAATCATGCCTGGAAACTCTCGGGTTTCAGGTTCAGTCGACTGAACAGAGATTTTCAGTCGACTGAATCATGCCTGGGCTGTTTTTCAACCTTATTCAAATGAAGAGCAAACTCTTCCAAAATGCAACCGGACGAACATTGGCTCTAAGGGTTTATGCCAATCGGCAACCCGGCCCTATATGCTCCTCGATGCATCACCAAAAGCATGATCAAACATCCATAAAAGGATTTTCACACAAATTTGGTTTAAAAACCCAAAAATTGGAATATTCACAAAACCAATCCAAATCAAGAGCAAATGCACATGAAGAAGTGTTAGGAATTCATACCCAACAACCAAAGATAATTATAGTCATAGATGTGAGATAAAAATCTCACCTTTGAACTAAATTTATGAAGATGAAGCTTGAAAGCAATGGCAAGAACAAGCACTCTTCAATCTCAACACTAGAAGCTTGAATCTAAGCTTAAAAGAGAAACATTCTCAAAATTAGGTTTAGGAAATTTCTGAAATTGAATGGAGAAAGAGTTGGAGAAGAAGAAGGAGATGCTTACCAAGGGGTTCTTCTTGAGTTTGGAGCAAGGAGATGGATTTGCTAAGGAAGTTAGGGCTTGGAGTTTTAATTCTTTTTCCTCTCCACCATTTTCAGTTGGAGCTTGAGTTTGAGGAGTTGGAATGAAGTAATGAAGAGGAGAGGGGGATTGGGACTGAATACATAAGTGGTTAATTGGCTCAGCCCAAACCAAAACCCTAAGCAAAAAGTAGCAAAAATCAACTTTCTCCAAACATATCGAAGCTTATACTCAAAAAGGTCGCAAACGGCATTTTGAACTCAATGGGGGTGGTCTCGAGTCTTAATTCAACCGTATGCAAAAAGTAGCTTTTCGGACTAAAATCCGACGAACGATAAAATATTTAAATAAAATATTTAAATATAAAATCGATAAATATGCGGGTTGTTACAGTATTGTTACCTATCTCTAATGAGCTTTACAACTCCACAGGCTAAGGTTTTCAGGAACCAAAACTTCGATACCAACTGTAACAACCCATATGTTTGGACCATTTAATTTGACAATAATACACACTTGTCAACTTAAATAGTACAAAACACGAATCATTAATGGAGTATATGAATATAAATGAGAATCATCACGGGAATCACAGACAGATACACTATAACAGAATAACGCAGCGGAATTACAACAATGTCATAATAGTAGTTCATGAAGCTACTAAGTAAACACAACAATGTCTCAAGCAAATGACGAAATAGAAATATATAGATGTTCTATACTGGTATCATAATAGAATATAGCAATACTGATAAAGATAAATGATAGGCTTCAAAGTCTTCAGCTTCCAAGCAGCATAACAACAGAAATCCTCAGACTGACCCGAGCATAAGCACAAACAAACACTTGAGTCAGGACATATATTCTTATACAAGATGATATGGTTCAAATTTGAAATAATAATAACTAAAAGATGAATGGAATGAACATCTTTCAAGATCCGTTAAATTATCTATATATATTAGTGTACGCTAAGTAGATAATGTCTAACAGTAATATAAAGTATCAAAATAGTGTTAAGGCATTACCATTATTCCCCTTAACACATTGATATAGCATCATAGTCTATACAGCACTGTAAACTCCACCGTAAACTAGTGGGCTATCAGGGAGTACTCCATAGGTATAATACAAAACAAATCGTAGTAGTTGCATATATGGATACAAGTATGACAGGGCACATGAGGCAATACCTAAGGTAGTGAAACTACCGTTTGCCTGATCCGAACTGGTGAGAACGCATCGCTGCAACGATCGCAACACCGCGATACAAAACTCCAAATTCAAGGGTGCGGACCAATCAAAAACAAGTAATGAGTAGGTTACGTAGAAGTGTGTTCGCTAGAGGTAGCAAGCCTCGTTGGCCCGGCACGGCTCCTGTTTAAGTCATTTTCAATTTGACACAAGTGTCAAGGTCATCCATTATCGTTCTCTTTCTTCAATCGTCAACGTACATCATTCCAACCACTTCATTCTGGATCACACTCCGCGTATAATAATTATTGAAGTGGTTTTCGGTTTAGATAGAGAGTATGTCCCTAACCGATCCCGGTCTCTTTAATAACTTCGTAATTATTACACCGATTGGTCATTTAATAACTTTCAAAAAAAATCAAAATCAAATTCACGTAGAATTCGAAAGCCAACATTTCATTTGACTTTATATCAATTTCCATAATTTCCATTTCAAAAACTTTCAAATTTCTAATTTCAAATTTCTACTTGGTTTCACAATTCAACTTCAATTTGACTTAAAACAATGTGAATATTGACTGAAATTCATATATGGATTCCATTCAATAATCATCTAAATGAAGTTAATTTATCATTTCAAAATAATTTCAATATAATTTCTAATTGATTGAATCATTCACTTAAGTTTACCTACATTATATCCAAACTTATCAATTTAATTTAATTGAATTCGCCAAATTGAATTCGCCAAATTACAAGTTTTACATCAATTTCAATAAATAAATTACATTTTATTTCTTATTAAAGAAATTCAAATTCACTTATTTACTCGTCTAATTAAATAATCACAAGTTAAATTGCTTCGGTGAACAAGTTTCAAATTTGTTTAATTATTAAATTTTCAAAACTCAATTCAATAATTTATTAAATTTAAACAACATACTTTCATCAAACATTTGTTAATATTTATTTTAAATTATTAAATATTAACATCTTAAATTTCACTAGAATTTAAAATTCAAATTTAATTAAAACCCTTCATTATTTCTTTTAAATAAAAATTTTATTTTATTTTTATTTTAAATCGAATTTGTTCGACCAATCGGGTTTTTATTTAATTCTCTTTCCTAGGTCAAGTGTTTTATTTGGGTATTTATCATTTCAACCCGATTTCATTTCAATTCAAAATCGGAAGCATAGTAAAGGAAACTTGCAGTGTGATAATTGGGATGTGTCAAAGTAAATAGACAAGCAATAACAACAATAAATATCAACACAATAATAAATTTGAATAATCTTGAAATAATCGTATTAAATTTACATTATAATTTCATGTAAATTAATATAATTTTTTCTAGAATATGTTCTATCATTTCATGTAGATTAAAGATTATTACGCTATTATTTAATGCGGTTCTGCACTTGTTATCTACTTTATTCAATTCCATACTTCATCGAATTTACACGACATGAAAATTTTCTACAATATTTCAAGGTGTCGCTAACTATAATTTTACGTGACAACTAAGTAGATATTTCAAAGGTTATACTATGCAGGTTTTAATATAATCAAATTCAAGTATATACGTCAATTTCAAAGTGTTAACCACCATACGTCTAATTTCAAGTGTAATTTATTTATCACTTCATGCATTAAGAATTTAACATTCAATATTAACATCAACCAATCGTCAATATTTTCAACCAAACTTGATTATCATCGTATAATAATATAAGTCGCGGAATTTATTCACCTTTAGAGGTTAGAGAGAATGAACGGCGAAGCATGAAGAGCACGAATAGAATTGACTCAAACACAACACAAACACGAACAATCGAACAAGCTGCAACCATTGACAAGAAAGAAATAGTATAAATTTAATATGGACATTCATATATATATATATATAATTATATATATACACACACTTACCAATCAATAAAGAAAAGAAGGAAGAGCTGAGAAGTGAGTGCTGCTGCAAGGTGGATGACTTCAAGTACTTGCTGTACAACAACAGAGAAGAAAATCTGTTACTACTTTTCACTTACTTCAAACACACATACACAACTGTATATGTGCATTCAGCAAAATATGGAAAGCAACTGTATCTTCTCTTTTTTTTTATTAAAAATGTACGCATGCATCATGCAGTAGCCTCGGCATGAACGGGAAGGGCGGTGACTGGTCAGGAGGGAGGTGGTGCACGTAGGGAAAGAGGTGGTGAAGGCGCGGAGGTTGCGACGGGAGGTGTAGCTGTCGCATGAAGGCTGGTGGAAGTAGGAGGGGTTATCGGCCGGAGCTAGGGGTTTCAGTCGACGGAGTGGGGTGATGCAAGCGCCGTCGCGGTGGAGGCAAGATGGGCTACGCGCGGTGGAATGTTTGGAGCGGACCTGGAGTGGTGCATGCACTGGAGTGGGCGACGCAGGCGAGGGGTGGTGCAGGGGTAGGGCGACGCGGTTCAGGCGACGGATAGGGTAGGGTGGCTCGGTTGCGACTGGAGGGTGCGCCGCGGTGTTTATGAGTGAGGAGGGCGAGGTGAAGGTGGCGGTCGGAGCTGGAGGTGATGATGGCACGGTGGAAAAAAATGGTGGAGGCGAGATGAAAGGTGCATGCGAAGTGGGAGGGTGTGGTGAGGATGTTACTTCATTTCTTTGCAAATATGACAGAGGGAAAAAAAATATAAAGAGAAGAAGAGAGAGAAGTGTCAAAGAAGCGGGTTTCTTTACCTGATTGGAAATTTTCTTTGCAAACGAAATTAAAGGTACAGAGATTTGAATTATGTAAAGATAGGGATATGAAGGGATGAAATGAAAAAATGGACAGAGAATATATTTGTGTGAATTACGAGATAACTTGCATATTTTTATATGCTATCAACCAGCTGCCAACCACCCAATAAATTCACTTCAGCCAATATTTTTTATTTTCAAAATTTTGAATGTATATGGGCTGTAAAACTTTGGGCTGAATATTCATTTAACCGGTCCGCTTGGAACGATTAAATTAGCACGACGATTTACGTCGATCTCTGATTTGTACAAATGAATATACCATTCTGATCGGCGTGACGAGGCGCTTACAACAGTACACAGATATTGACGATACGACAGTTCTGTCAAAACTCAAATTTTCCGCCGATTAAATTGTTCGTTTGACAAAATAATTTAAATGAAGCAGACGACGACGGAATTAGACGAAACAGAATGCGACGCCTCTATCAGATAAATTTTTACAACATTACTGCGTAAAAATATTTAGATTCGGAAGATGAAAATCTACGCACTTTAAAATGAACTGATATACAATAAAATGTGAAAGAATTTTACTGCGATATTTTACGACGAAACTTTCCTATATCCATAAATAACTGGATGCATTTTATATACGAAGTTTGGACGTTAACTGAAGGCGTATATAAATTTCAAATTTTTTTACATTAGAATAATGGATTCAAAATTTTAAATTGGGTCGGAAATTCAGGGTCATCACAATCTTCTCCACTCAAAACTTTTTGTCCTCGAAAAGGAACGAAGCAGAAGAAGTAAAAAAAACAAGCAGAAAACAAGATAGATTTGAAAAAAATGAATTATACCTGGAATCATTAATTCGGGGTTTGAATTCCGAATACTATCCTCAGTTTCCCATGTGCAATCTCATTCATCTGCACTCCATTGGACTTTGACGAGATTGACCGACTTCCTTCTAAGTTGCTTCGTCTCACGGTCGACTATCCAAATTGGCTTCCACTCAATGGTCAAGGCAGGCTCGATGACAAACTCTTCCAACTGAGCAGTGGGAATGGTCATATATGGATCGCGCACTACTTTGCAGAGATGTGAGACATGGAACACATTGTGCACACCGACGAACTTCTCTGGTAATGCGATTCTATAGGCCAAGTTTCTGATCCTTTCCGTAATCTCAAATGGACCAACAAATCTAGGAGCAAACTTTCCTTTCCTTCCAAATCGAATAACATTCTTCAAAGGTGACACTTTGAGGAATACTTCGTCCCCTACACTGAATTCGAGATCTCTCCTTCTTCTGTCAGCGTAACACTTCTGTCTATCTTGTGTCGTCTTTATCTTTCTCCTGATTTCTTCAACTTTCTCGAAAGCTTCCATAATCATTTCTAGACCTAGCACTAATTGATCTCCAGACTCGATCCAACAAGCTGGCGATTTGCACGGCCGTCCATATAAAGCTTCAAACGGCGCCATACCAATACTTGCCTAATTTATTAAAGATGATTAAATTCCAATTCAAATATACTTATTCAAATTTAAATGCGATTTCTTTACCTGATACCTATTATTATAGGTGAATTCAACCAAATGGAGATGGTCTTTCCAGGATCCACCAAAGTCTATAATACAAGCTCGGAGAAGATCTTCCAAAATCTGATCCACCCTCTCAGTTTGACCATCTGTCTGAGGATGATAAGCTGTGTTCAGATTTAGTTTAGTGCGTAAAGTATCTTGATGCCTTCCAGAATTTACTAGTGCAAATAGGATCTCTATCTCATACGATACTAGATGGTACACCATGAAGTTTAACAACTTCCCTCATATATATCTCGGCCAAACTCCATGCAGTACGAGTGGTATTGACTAGAATAAAATGAGCGGATTTTGTTAGCCTATCAACCATCACACAAATGCTCTCCTTACCCCCTTCTAGTCTTTGGTAGCCCATCAATAAAGTCCATGGAAATCTGCTCCCACTTCCAACTTGGAATCTCTAGAGGTTGAAGTAATCCTACCGTCTTCTTGTGATCGGCCTTAACTTGTTGACAGGTTGTGCATCTACTAACATAGGTAGAGATATCACGCTTCATCCCACTCCACCAATATAACTTCTTCATATTCTGATACATCTTTGTGACTCCTGGATGAAATGGAAGCGAGGATTGATGGTTTTCTCTCAGCACTTCCTGTCTTAAACCGTCAACATTTGGAACACAAATTCGGTTGTCGATCCTCAAAACTCCATTACTATCTACTTGTGCACCCATTTTACTGTTAACATTCCCGACTCTACCGAGAACTATTTCCTTGATACGATAGAGCAAGGTGTCTTCATATTGCTTGGCTATAATGCGATCTATAAGAGCTGGGGAGACAACGAGCTGAAATAACATTCCTTCTACAAGATTACAACATATCATTACTTTGATTCTGCTCAAAGCGTCGGCTACGACATTTGCTTTCCCTGGGGTGTAGTTAATATCGAGATCATATGCAGCTAAAAATTCGAGCCATCAGACTTGTCTCTGATTCAAATCCTTTTGTGAGAAAATATATCTCAATGACTTATGGTCTGTGAATAATTCGAATTTGGTCCCCAAAAGATAATGCCTCCATAGCTTTGGAGCAAATACAACCGCAAGAAGCTCTAAATCATGAGTTGCATAATTTGCTTCATGGGTCTTTAACTGACGACCAGCATAGGCAATGACCTTTCCATTCTACATTAAAACTGCTCCTAATCTATCATGGCAAGCATCAGCATAGACGATCAAACATTCGCTTCCGTCAATAACTGTAAGAACTGGGGCAGAGGTCAACTTCCGCTTCATCTCATTGAAAGCTGATTCGCACTTTTCATTCCAATTAAATTCGACATCTTTCCTGGTCAGTGCAGTGAGCGGTGCGGCAATCCGAGCAAAATTTTCTATAAATCTACGATAATAGTCGGCCAAGCCCAGGAAGCTACGAATATCTGTAGGAGTTTTGGGAGTCTCCTAATCTTGCAAATTCAAAGGATTCAAGTTTAGATAGAGGTAAGATGTTTGAATAGGAACGACAAATAAGGATAGAACTTACGTTGATTACGGCGACCTTAGCGGGATCAACCAAAATCCCATTCTTCGAAATAATATGGCCAAGAAATCGAAATTCATCTCTCCAAAAGTGGCATTCGAGAACTTGGCTTTTAGCTGATGACTACGAAGAGTTTCAAGGACGAAAGCCAAATGTGACTTATGCTCTTTTTCATCTTTAGAGAAGACAAGAATATCATCGGTGAAAACAAGAACAAACTTGTTAAGAACATCACGGAAATCTCTATTCATCAAGTCGACGAAATAAGCTGGAGCATTTGTTAGGCCGAACAGCAAAACCAGCCATTCAAAGAAAACATTGTCAGTACGGAATGCTGATTTAGGAATACTCTCCTCAGCATTCTGAGTTGGTGGAAGCCGATAGCCAGATCGAGTTGAGAGAAAACTTTAGCTTCATGGAGCTGATCGAATAAATCATTAATGCGGGGCATTGGATATCTGTTCTTATGTGTGAGTTTGTTTAGCTCTCTATAGTCCACACACATTCTGAGGGAACCATCTGACTTTGTGACGAATACAACTGCAGCTCCCTATTTTGAATGACTTCGCCGTATCAAGCCTTTAGCAAATAGATTTTCAATCTGAGTATTCAATTCTGCCTTCACTTTAGGAGCCATTCTCCTAGGAGGGAGAACCACTGGTCGAGCACCTGGAATAATATCAATGCGGAATTCGATTTCCCACGGAGGTGGTAGAGAATTGACTTCTCCAAACACATCAGGAAAAAGCTGAAAAACTGGGGTGGAGGTTAGATCATTCGAATGAGAGTCAAGAGAAAATATAAAACTTCCAGCACACTCCTGAGGCGATTTACCATTAATAACTAAAGGTTTACTCTTGTCGTCAATTAGAGAGATGGTTCGAGCTTTGCAAGAGATAATGGCTTCGAACTTTTGTAGCCAATCAACACCTAATAAGATATCGAATGCCTCGAACCCAAGGACATAGAAATCCCAAGTGAAATGATGCACGCCATACATAACTGTGACATATTTGCATATCCTTTTAAGGTTAGCGGGTCCTCCAATGGGATTTGATACACATAAGAAAGTTGAGGCAAGGATGGGTTCCAATTCAAGTTTATTACACAAATCAATAGATATGAAACTATGTGTTGCTCCGGTGTCAAATATAACTTTAACAGGTAAAGTATGCAACATAAAAGTACTCTGTAATGTACCTTGGTCATCCTGAACTTCCGGGGTAGGGGTGGTAATAGCGGAAACTCCAGATGGGGTACCCTTCTTATGGGTAGGGAAATCTATCTTAAAATATCCTGGCTGTAAGAAAATGTGACATACATCTCTCTTGGCCATCTGAGCCGGTGGCGGAATAGCTGCTCCCTTTGGGGATGGGCAACTGCTGGCATAATGACCCTTCTGATTGCAGTTGAAGCAGGTGATAGAGGATATGTCAATGGCCTTCTTCTGAGAATAACCAAGCACGGTTGTCTTCTACCAGTTCTTCCTTTGCTGCTCAAAATTCGGCTTCCTCTTCTCAGTCTAACTAGAGCATGGCTGAGCAACTGGAGTCTTGGTGACTGATGCACCCCTCGGCTTTCCCTTTACCTAAGGGCATAATCCATCAGCCCGGTGAAAGTGCCATGTACATGAGCTATGAGGAAATCGTAATACTCTGGACGTGCTCCATGGATGAATTTCTTGTTCTTCAGAAGTGGTGTATCAATCAAGCCAGGTCCGAACTTGGAGAGTTTGTTAAACTTCCTTTCATACTCGGAGAAAATCATGTTACCCTGCTTGAGGTCCATAAATGATCGGTAAAGCTGAGCCTTTCCGGCTGCTGGCATCCACTGAGTCGAAAAAGAATCCCTATTCACAAGCGAGACAAAGATGAGTAAAGATTAGAAGAGATAGAAGGAATTATTTGGGTGAAATTTCAGTTAGATTTTACCTAAATTGGGCCCATGTGATAGTTTCCTCGTCAGTACAGGAGGTTACTGTCTCCCACCAATCCTGTGCAGCATCCTGAAGCTAGGGGTGGCCATTTAACTGACTTAACCGATTTAACCGACTTAACCGACGTCAACCGAACCGACTTAACCGATAAATACGATTAACTAACATCATCGGTTAACCGACCGATCATAACCGACCATTTTCGGTTCAGTTAATGGTTAACAAAATTTGGTCGGTCGGTTAATTGTTAACCGACCAATTTGTTTTAAATATCATAGGCCAAATCCCAGTTAGCCCATTTGCACACAACCCATACTGCACCGATAAGTAGCATGCCCTAATAATTAACGCTTGCTACTTCTTCCAGCTCTCATTTCTCGATCCATAAAAAACATACGAAAGAAGTGGAAAACCTAGATTTGCTCGTCCTCTCGTCTACTAATCGCCAACATCAACTCTTCCTTTCTCCGTGGTTTAAATTGAAGCGTGTAAGTATATTGCTCTAAAATAATAATTAATTAATCTATTGATTCCATTCTTAAGTTCTAAAATAGTGTAATTACCAATTACTTTGTTCTCTAATCTATTGATCTATTGTTTTCAGTTTGTATACATTTTCTATACAATTAAACTTGAAATAAACCAGCAACTCATGAATTTACATGTGTGTATAAATTTTCCATTTGAAATGCAATTAAACTTGAATTTATAGTTCAATTAGTGAGCTTATCTATGCATTTAGTCAATTTGCATTTTAATTGCAATTCAAACTAAATTACATGTGAATTAAACCTTCTCATTTTGCTTTTGGTACATTGATTATAAGTCTCGTCTTTGATAGGTAAAATTTGGGAGACTTGAGCATCTCTGTCTTCTTCTACGCCAACCATTTGAATGACAAGTTTTTGCCTTGAGGCCTGGAAAAGAACAGCATCAATGCCTTGATTAGTATTGTATTTGTAGTTGTTAGTTACTAAAAACTGCTTATCACTAAAAAGTATTAATAGAAATTGTAAATAGGAATTTGTCGTTGCTAGTTACTAAAAGGCTGCTTGTTGATTTAAATTATTTACTTGTTGATTTGGTTTATTATTATAGAGTTTATACATGGATATGAAGGCCCTGAATTATCTCTATCAAAGGAAAAATCATTGGTTTGAGATATTATCAATGATGGTATGTTACCATGTTTACATTTTGATTCACACATATAAAATAGCAATTTCATTTTGATTCAAATATCTCACGGTTTCATTTTGACTCCCATATACCAAATAATAATTTAACTGCATGTATTTTTACAACTGATATGCATATATTTGCATATAAGGTAAGTTGATGTTTCTTTGTTTCATACCCTTAGATATCCTGTTGTTCATATGCATAGGGAACACATCTTGTTGCTCATAAGCTACTGATGTGCAATGGGCATATAGAAAACAAAATATATAAGTTTTGTTACTTGTATTGCTTAATGCTTAGTTTATAATTTATAGGAAAACATATATGAAACATGAAATGTTATTAACTGGTAGTTTAGCTTCAGACCTTAGTTTATTGCATACTTGTATAGGCTATACTCTTTACTTGTATAAGTGGAGAATCTTAAGAAGTATCAAGAAATTTACTGATCTTAGTAAATCCTAAACTATTTTTTTAGTTCTCATTTTATTTTAGTTCTACATTTAATGCCGTATCGGTAAATTAAACTGATTCATTTTGTTGAATATAACATGTTCAACATTTTTTTAATAATATAGGCTTTAGTTCTTAACTTCGAATGAATTGGTTGGTAGACAATATATAAGTATATTGTTCAATCTAATACTAGGTTGAATTTTATCAATATAAACACATGTGCAGCTGTGGTAGATTAATTTTATTATGGATTATTCAATTGTTTAATAAGACTTGAAAATAAGAGCTCGTGGATAAACAGCTAGTATTTGAGTTTAATCTTTTTATATTATCACTATCACATTCACTGTGCAACTATATTGTGTGAAAAGTAAATTTTCTAAGTGCAAATTAACATTTTCTTAAGTACACATCTTTAGCCTATCTTAACCATATATTCATCGTCTGAGTAGTATGTACTGGGGAGTAAAGACTTTGATGCTACTTTTTTCCAATCAAATACTATATACTGCAGTAAAGTTTTAGGAAACAGATTGACACAGCGGATTATAACGATGACGACGAAATGAAGATTTCGTGTCAGACTAATCGATGAAACGATAAGATGTAGCAAGATAAATCGATGGAACTGAAGATACCGAATACCCAAATTCGTTGATCTCGAGAGATACCGAATTCAAGCTATCTCCAACACGTTGATCGTGCACGATACTGTGTTAAAAGATCTACGATTCTTCTACGTTGATCTTGCGCACAAGATTCCATGAATCGGCTTCAAAATCGTTGATTCGAGCGCACTCGAATAACCGAAAATGGAGAAAGGAGCTCACACTCAACTTCCAATTTCAAGAGGCACAAAGCACTCAAAACAAAGTTTTATTCAAAATCCAACTCCTTTTACAAATGACACGACTCCCTATTTATAGGCAGTTACAACACAATACAACAACATTGTCCAGGCGACATATCAGTCGCGGCCTACGACTCAACATAGATCAATAAAGGCCTAACACACAGGCGCCTTAACGACCTAAGTACAACGAGTTACAACATCATTCGACTTAACACATTACAATATCACACTGGAGCGACCTATCAAAATAACAGCAATCACCATAACAACTTGAGCGACCTAGTACAGGTACGCGACCTAGAGATCAGCGACTTAAGGATAGCATAGCTTCAGTAATCTTGCGGTATAATAATCAGGACCTATAATCAATGCGACTTAATCTTCGGCATAGGAGAACGACTTAAGAAAGAGCAACATAAGAACTTCCGCGACCTAACATAGGTCGTAACTCGTTTCCACGACCTAACATAGGTCGTAACTCGTCAAAGTTGAAACTCGAAAGGTCGGAGCGACCTAAAGAACTGCTCACTGGTTTCCTTAGCGTGCTGGATAGGTTCTCACAGCTTGCTTGCGACTTAAAATTTGAGGCGCTAGGCCGTTTGAACGTTTTAAACCCTAACTCGTTAGGTCGAAGGTACACTTCATCATCCTTCTCGTTAGGTGGTGAACGACCTAGGACATTCGAGCGAGATTGCGCTGCATCATCCTCCCCCGGTTGACAGAAATTCGACCTCGAATTTGTACCTTCCTCTTCCCCGACAGGCTCATTCCCATGAAACAGAATCAAATGTTTAACGTTGAAAATATCGGCAGTATGGACATCATCCGGCAATTTCAACTGATATGCGTTCTCATTGATCTTCTTCAATATTTCTACTGGACCAATTTTTCGAGCTTTCAACTTGTTGTAAGTTCCAACTGGAAAACGATCTTTTGTCAACACTGTGTAAACCAAATCTCCTTCTTTGAAGTCCACACTTCTTCGCTTCATATCCGCCCGTTGTTTGTACTTCTCATTTGATGCAAGCAATCGTTCACGAACAGTTTTGTGACACTCCTGCAACTCATTCATGAAATCACCAGCTCGTTTAACAACTCCCTTCTGAGATGGTACTGTCGTCAAATCCAACGGTCCTTTCGGAATTGCTGAATATACAACTTGAAATGGACTGAATCTAGTACTTCGATTAACAGTGTGATTATGTGCAAATTCCGCTTGACATAACTTCATATCCCAGCTTGCAACAACCCGGAACTTTCGATCCCGAAAATTCCAGATAGTTAGTGAAAAGAAGAAAAGAGAAAGAAGAAGAAATAGAAAACCAGTCACAGAAACCTCACATTCACAGCGGATCAAAATATAATATAACATAAATAACGGTTTTACAAAGAAGAATCATCATTAGTACAATTATATTTTTATACATCAGAGTTACAACCATTACAATACACCGGACAGTTTAAACAACATGTCCAAACCAACTATACTATACACAGCAGTAAACACTCCACACGTTCCAGCCATCCATCTCGCCTCCTAAGTTCCAGAACGTCCTTACCTGAAAATCTGTAATACTCGGTCTGACCCGAGCATTACATCAAAGTAACACCTTGGTCAGGCTGGAAACCAGCGTGAGTAAACCCATCGAACAAGAATACTAATACATAAAATTTAACTTAAACCCGGGTAACTCGTTCCTCTACACGTTCACAACGTGCTATAGTCAAAACTTATATTCACAATCAATCTTTAAGTACCTTTACTATTTTTAAATGGTCCAGTCATTTAAATTATTCCATCGTAGCCCATTGGTTCCACATATCAAATCTATAAGAATTATAGATTACCAATCGAAGTAGTTTCGGATATGTACTGATACCCGAACCCGGTCTCTTCGAAACCAATATCTTTCTTAAACAAGGCTGCTGAAGTTTAAAACAATTCCACTCATATCCTGAAATACATATTTACAAAGCCATTTATCACAGATAGACAAACCATACAGTTCAATCCAAACATATTCTATCACATAATATCACAAATCACATAGAGATATCAACTAATCTAAGGCATGCAACTCGATTATTCATAAGCAAGATTGATAATCCACACCATTTCTAATTAATTTAAATAATTTAAATTAATTACTTCAATCATTTTTAATCTCGCTTACTTAATATTAATTAATTACAAACCATTAATTAATTATCCCTTAATTATTTTCTTTAATTACATTAAATAATTAGCCTTTGATTTATTACACAAATCAATTAACCTTCACCCATTACATTAATTACCTTTATCCTTAATTAATTACTCAAATTAATTATTCTATAATCACTCCACTGATTAATTATGTTTTTATCAATCTCATTCATAAATTAACTAACCTTCTAATTAATCATCTTAATTTATCAATATTTTAATTGATTATTCTAATTAACCTTTGACTACTATTAAATTAATCGACCTTTAACAATTTATTCTTAATTACTTACATTAAGTAATTGTCTTTTAAGTAATTAATATCTAATTACTTAATTAATTTATTCTTAATTACGAATTAATTAACCTTAAATTAATTAACTCATAATTAATTAACTACCCTTTTAATCATTAATTTATTAAATAAATTACCTATTCTTTAATTACTTTATTTAATTATTCAAGGTCTTGATTATCCTTAAGATAAACATTTATCCTTATTTAGTTACTTAATCATCATAGTCATATTTAAAACATTTACCCATTCAAATTAACCTACTCAATTAAATCATTTTAATTTGATTTAAAGTGACTTAAGTATTTATCAAACTTAATTTAACAAATCATAATTATTCTCTTTAATCAAACATTTTAAAGTATTTATCATATAACAGTTTAAACCAAATTCATCAAACTTTTCTTCTCTAAAACTTGTTTATATTTATCTTAAAAACTTGCCTTGAATTAAACTTTGGGTCCAACCCGTATACTTCCTCAAGTTTGACCAAGAAATCATCTTACTTCTCCTTTTCTTCCCAAAACTTAGTTAAGCGTCAAAACTGGAAACACGCTAGCTTCACCTGATTCCCACTCGACACCATACGCGAGGTATCAAGTAGCTTCTCCGAGACCCTCCCCGAGCTTCAACCTTCTTCCCCAAACGAACACTACCCTGACACAAAATACACCGTGCACATGCACGACTCCTCCTATCACCTCCGATCGTCACCCATACCCTTCGCAAGTCATCAACGACCAACTCACCCTGATCGATCACTCCGAATCCCCAAACGCTTTGTAGAAGAAAATCGAACATGAATGAACTCAACAGGCTGTAACCAATTTTCTAAACCACCTTGCGCCACCTATCTCTGATCACCAAAATTCACGTCGACCCCACTGGAGCTACATCTGAGTTCCCTCACTCTTCTCCCCTACGACCCGTCTCTTCCGATGCTACGAAGACGATGCGGTAACCCCAAATTCAACCTCTTCTAAAATTACGTGCTAACCTAAATCCATTCTGACGCCACACCCAAACCCAAGATGAAATGCCATGGCATTTTTCCTGTGCGTCCCACTACCAGATCCATCTCCTGGCCAAACGTCCCCTACCATCATCAACCTGTTCGCCTGAAATTGACCAAAAACTCCCCTTCGTTCAATCCCAAATTTCCACCCCAAATTCCCACTAAAAATTTCCAAACCGAACCCAAAAATCGAGATTTCTAATGACGATAACATTTATATAATCATTTCGTTAAATCAAGATAGTCCATACTCTGCCATAACTTGATTATTTACAGTAAAAATGTGTTTTGTCCCTATAATTTCCAGATAATTACTTCCCAATTTAACCTATGAGCATTTTTTTTATTTTGTTAACCAATCATTATTGCCTTAACATCATTTTTATTCAAATTTATGTGAAGAAAGATTAAATTTAGAATATATTTTGTTTGTTATAGACTAAACAGAGACCTGCTTCAGATATGCACATTTTACACAACTTATATACATTCAAACATGTTTCCATTTTCATAAAAACATTTTCATACCAAACCTTCCAGATTATATTACATGCATCAGGGCATAAGAAAGATTTACTTCCCAGAACATTGATAGGTTTGATTTAAAGGTGAAGTTTGCTTTCCTGATTATGAACAGAGAACTGTTTCTTCTATTAATCAGGAAATTTTTAATCAGGTCTTCTCTCTATATACATTACTATAAACAATGAAATGATTTTTAAAACAAACTTCATCACAAGCAAATTTCCCGTTTTAATCAGTTCTTAAAATTTCTTAAACAGCGAGGTATAGATTTTTAAAATCAAGGGGTGTTACTTTTACTTTTGTTTCACAGAGTGCCAGTCATGTCTAATTCTCATATATATATATATGCAGCATAGAATATGATACATCATGGATTGGTGCAAAAATACAAGAATTCGTTCAAGTCCAAACATGCATAAATATGTATATTTTAGGTAGGCAAAATCTTACAGGTTGAACTCACCTATCAAAAGAAGGTGAACACTACTGCTACCCCTGCTATAGGCTTGATCTTCTACTTAGTTGAATGATTTGATTTGAATCCATTATATGTTGAGTTGAAATCCATGCTTCATCAGGTTTTGAATAAATTGAAAGTATTGTTTTTTTTAAGAGAAAGGAAGGTAAAGAAACCATGTTTACAAAGGCTGAAAATTTGATAAAGAAAAGAATAAAATTATAAGGGACACATGTTAAATTACTTACACTTGTCATAAGGATGCTAATACTAATTTACAAGTGTAATTACAATGTATTAATAGGTTATATATATATTTATATAATATCTACAACTTAGTATATATGTATACTTATGTCTTTATTTAAACTTTTCATTTCTTAAATTGCTAAATTTTTACATCAACATATGTTTAAATGTTTTATATTTGAAATTCCTATAATATTCTCAAACTATTTTATTTATATATTTAATTTGATTCTTATTTTAACTATTACACTTCTTAGATACTAAAACTTCATATCTTATACATTTCCTTATGTATTTATATTAAAATTAGAAAAAATTTATTTTTTTTCATTTCAACTATAGAGTTTTAATCCCTATTTACTCCTATGACATTTTCAATTGAATTATAAATCCAAATTTTATTTAAAAAAGCTATTTTTATAAATATATATTAAACTAAGACTTATTTTATTTATTTAAATTACAAACTTGTATTTTAAATTTTTTTTAATCCTGTTAATTATCCAATTAACAGATGTCTAGAAATTTGGGTTATCACATTCCTTCCCCCTTACAATCTTTTCGTCCTTGAAAAGGATCGAAGCCAGAATTTATTAAAATACTTAAAATCAAATAAATTTTTATTGATCATTTTTAAAAAAATTTAAAAACTATATAATATTATCAAAATAGCTTTATAAAAATATCATTCTATAACTCGATGTTTCAACAAGTCCATCTTTGTTCTCACAGAAATTCGGTCATACGTTGATCAGGCTTAGGACTGAAAATCTATAAGTACTTAGCAGACCCGTTTTCAACATCCAGTGAAAATACTTTGAAAATAATTTTATTGAAAATTTAGAAAACAGTTTTTGAAAATAGAGGATATATCTTTGGTGAGAATGCTCTGGAAATCATCACCCCCATCCATGGTCATAGTTACATCCAGGGTTACGTTGCCGTCGCAGCAAAAGTCCATATAACTGCAGGCTCTCAGCGGCCTCTCGATTACGCCATGGATCCCACACAATAGATCACAGTTACACCCAGGGTTACGTTACCGTCGCAGCAAAAGTCCATGTAACTACAAGCTCTCAACGGCTTCTGATTTTCGCTGTCAAAATGAAACTTCTCCACTCCAACATAGGTCGCAGTCTACCGATGTAAAATCAAACGTAGACTGTTGGCTCTGAGCGATGCACACGACTTCCGCTATGTTATCACAGGTCGTAGTCTACCGATATAAAATCAAACGCAGACTGTTGGCTCTCAGCGACACACACGACCTTCACTATGTTACCATAGATCGTAGTCTACCGATATCAAATCAAACGTAGGCCTTGGCTCTCAGCGACACACACGACTTTCGCTATGGTAATCTCTACTCTAGATCCCCAGGAACTAGTTTTGTCCGGACTCCTCACAGGATCAACTTTAGAACCCCCCTTGGGGCTCAAGGCAACACCACCCGGTGGTACTCCTGAGAAGTTCATTTCAAGGGAGCGCCTTTTTCCCCAGAGTCATCATCAAAACATTTTATACTATACATATATAGTATCTTTAAATCATACACCTAGTATGATCTCATACAAAGCTCCTTTACTCAAAATCGATTATTCCAAAATCGATAATTCTCAAACTAGGCTTTCCAAATTCTCATATTGATTTTACCAAAAAATCAAAAGCCTTTCCAAATTGAAAGGTTCCCAAAACCTTTTCCAAAATCCTCATAAGATCCTTTATATATATACAGATATATACAATTTTTAAAACTTTGGATCATTTCAAACTTGTATAAAACTCCTTTTATACTTCAAAACACCTTCAAAATCCTTTTCTTCTGGCAAAAGATTCATCAAGGGGAGCATCATTTTATAAAGCAAAGATATTTAACTTTGTTTACTCAAAATCAAATATTCAAATTTGATTACTCCTTTCAATATCATTTTTATTCAAATCCGTACGATATACACATATCATTCGTATGCTATACCAATCTGATCGCTTACTTGATCATACAATTTCACTTCCGAACTAGTATTGTCCACCCGACTTCCTAGCGTGGACACAGATCAGGTTTCTTGATCAGAAACCATCATTCTCCTTGCATAGTCATAACTATGATAGAGAATATCCAGAACCAATCAACGATCCATATCTAGGTTTGTAACGACCCTGAATTTTGAACAATTTAAATTGAAAATATTTATTTAATTTTAAATATTTGAATGATGGTTTGACTGGAATTTCAAATTATCAGAATGAATATGGCGATTAAATTTTAGAATTTAATCTATTGAAAGTTGAATAAAAATTTGAATTTGACTTTGGGGTTTGAAATTGAATATTAAATTTGTGTTTAAAATTCGAACTAATGACTTAAAAAAATAATTGGGATTTAAGAATTATTATTTATGTAAATTAATAAATTGATGGTTAGTTTTAATAATATTTTTCTTTAACTTAAATAAAATGGAATAAATTTTATCAATACAAAATACAAGTATAAAATCTAATTGTAAAACATGTTAATATAAATTAATGTTTGATAGTTGAACTTCAAAACAAATATTTATCTATGAAGCTTACTAAAGAAGATAATGAAACAAAAGGAAAAATATGTGAATATCTATGTAAGCTAGCAAATGAAGGACATAAGCAAGTAATGCAAGCCACCACCATTATCTTCTCAGCCGAAATGAAGAAAAATAATATGAATATTGTACAAAGCAATCAATGCTAGCACTATCATCAGCCACCCTCTCTCTGATTTTAGCCACCCTACCCGGTACGCTCAGCCATCACGTACCTATCTCCTTTCAAACATCACATACTTTGTCTTCCCTCAGAAGCTAATGCCTTCATTTTTAACCGAGCCTCTCCTTTTCATTAACAATCAAACTCCTCTGGAAAAAAAGAAAAAAAAATGGTGGCTTTCTTTCGTCCCTCTCCCTTCAGAAATTAGGGTTTTAAGAAATCAGTAGACTGCGACTGTTAGTGCTCGATTCAACTTGATTGCTTCGTTAGTTGATGGTCTCGAGATACTTCGGCCGCCTTATTGTGTTCGTCTTTGCTTCCTTTTGCCGAGACTAAGGTGAGTAATTTGATTTACTCACATCTAATTCAAGTTCTAGTGATTTCTAGCTTGTTTAAATTTGGGATTTTTGTTGCTTGAGTAACACCCACACAGATCTAATTTTTTTTTCCTTTTGTTTTCTGTTGCATCTTCACTTATTTAACAGCAATATAGTTGATGATTTGGAAGGTTGTTGGGTCGAAATTTGAACGGGCAGTAGCAAGCCTAAAGTTATAAGTCCTGTTGATTTTATTTTCTGGAACCCTGTGTAATGCAAAGCTCTTAGTTAGACATTGCCTTACATGTCCTCGGTTTCTTGATATGCATAGGTTTTGACCCTTCAAATTTAAAACCTTTCTGGCTTTTGAATTGTGATAGTGCATCCTACCATATAATCTTGGGTTTCACATTGCAATCTAACTTTGCCTTTGATTTAAAATATTTCCACGTACATCTGTAGTGTATTTTGACTTGGGTTTTATAGCTGATGGGTTTGTTGAAGAAAAAAAAAACTTGCTGTCTTGAGTTGCTTAGTTGATCTGGTACACATGCTGTGCATCATTCAGTCTGCCTTTGTGAAATCTCGACATTCCATATTTAAATATTTTGTACTCAACATGTGTTTGTGTTTATTGAGCTGTACTGTGCATGTATTGTATCCATTCGTATTGGACTATGCTTGTCCACTTGTGCTTAGCCTTAAGGCCTAGCTCATGTTCAAGTTGATTGTTTGCTGCTCTGTCCATGATTTTCTTTTATATACTATAGCCTGACCATTTTAAAAAAAATATGGGCACATATGGGTGTTAGTAAACTTACACATTTATGTTTTTGAAATACTGGCATGGTTTGCGTCATATAGCTTGACTATTTAAATAGTTATACTTATGTATATAAATTAGTAGCCTGTCAATTATTTTTAGGTATAGGCTAACTTTGTATATAGAACCTGGCACATGTTTGCATGCTTTAGCTCATGTATTACATAATTTAATATCCATTATGCTCTGATCGCAATTAAAGACCTGACATGGTTGAATAGATTTTTTTTTTAATAATAACAGCTTGACAACCCTTTATATTCTTGCTCTTTGTTTTAGACCTTTGCAAAGGATCTTAATTTTGTGCCTGAGGTTTAATAGCAGAACAAAACTCATATTCGCCTATCAATGTTTATATGGAAAAAAGAAGGGACAAATGCTTTATAATTTTTTAACCTTATTTAAGCCTTTTAGTTAACAACAGCCATATACATATTCAAGCTTAAGGCTACGGCATTAAATGATTTCGTCCTTATGTGGTCTAGTAGCTTTGGAAAGAGTAAACACCTATTTATATAGTCTATTATTTTAAGTTTGCAAAGTTCTATAGCTTGTTAGTTGTCCTCTTTGCTTTTGCCTTATGCCTGTGTCACTTCTTTTGCATGAAAACAACCTGACAATGTTCTTATTTATACGAAGTAATGTCAGTTTACTAATATATTCATATAAAGAGTCCAGCAAATTTATACGTTTGGTACTATATGTATTAAAAAGTTGTCATACTGTGATCTTAAAATTGGATACATTTCGAAACATATATTATATATATATTTAATAAAGTTATATTATAACTTAGTAAGTTCTTCTTGAAAGCCATTATGTGTTCTAATGGTATGATTGATTACTCTCCCTTTTTAAGTGATATCACTTCCTTTATGCACTTTACCATACTTCATTGAGTTACTTTGTAGTTGTGTTGAGTCACGATAGTCGTGACTTGACCTCTGCAGCTTTAATTTTTGTTAGTATTCACTGTTGTGATGATTTCACATTCTGTTGTGGCGAGCCAGTGCACGCGTGAGTGTACTGCAGCCACACAATATTGATTTTAATTGATATTTCTTTTGCTATTGATCCATTGATCCTTTGCGTATTTCATATGCTGTATTGGCAAGGAAGTACACGTTAGCGTGTACTGCAGCCAATCAATATTGATGTTTTAAGTGACATTTCAATTGTTTGAATTGATCTGGTTATAATTTGATGATTTTGTTGTTAATTGCTGTTTAAGCAATTTTGATGTTTTTTCTAGATCATCTTCATTAATAATCCATTCATCTATCTTCGTTGATAAATTGAATTTACCAATTTATTGTTTAACACTGTTAAGTGTTATAATTTCCGTTATCCGATTTCTTTGTTAAAAGAGTCGGATAGACGAGAATTATTGTGACTGTCGTCTAATTGTTATTTAATTATTATTGCCTCTATGCACTAATAACTGAGTTTGAATTAGACTGACCCGTGTATTATTTTCTTTTGAATGTAATACTCGGGTCAGACCGAGTATTTTGCGGCTTGAAGATTTTTTGGCAGCAAAGTTAGAGAGAGGGGAAACCGCTTCAGTTTTCAGGGATTTTGTACTTTAAAGAAATATTCCGCTATATAAATTTAATTCATTGTATAAACTCTGATATTTGTATAAAAGAAAAAAAATTATTTATGTGAAATATTATTATTCTGTGATTCTGTGGCTGATTCTGTTTAAACTCTATAAACTAAATAACAATCCGTCATTTTGAACGTTTCGATTTGGTTTAATGACCGATTGGGGGCAGTCAGAAGGGCGGGTCGTTACAAAAGTGGTATCAGAGCTTTGGTTTACACAAAGCTTAGTTTATGATGTTTAATATGAATAGTTACTTGAATCACTTTAAAGAAAACATTTTTCAAATTTAATGAAGTATAAAATTGTTTTCCTTGAAAAAATAAAATGTATTTTGAAAATTCAAATCCTTTCCGGAAATTCCCCTCTCTAAACTTAGGTTTATGATAGTTTCTCTTCGGTAAGGTCTCTTTAGATTTGAGTCCCGATCATTCGAAAACCCATTATCGAATTGCTGAGATTTATGAAATAATAATAATAATAATAATTCCAAGTAATTTTTCAAAATATTTTCGAAAATAATAAAATAAAATAATTTTTTGTTTTTGTGTTTCAAGTAAGGTTTGATACGCAAGTATGTATATATATGTATATTTCAACTATTTGAAATAAAAATCCGGAGTTGAATCTCAAGTTTGGTTAAATAATAATCCTATATATCAGGATAATGTAAATTTGCAAATTGTCTTGGGGAAATGATTGAATAATCCAACCTCTGCTAATAAGGATTGCAGAATCTTGTTAATTATAATGGCGAAAACCGAAGCACAAAAAGCAGCACGCCGTGAACAAAGAGCAATTGCCCGTAGAGAAGCAGAAGTGGCACATGCGGAAATTGAAAGGAAAATCAATGAAAGGCAAGGACCTGGTCCCTATGATGATGTTATCTGTTATTGGTGTCATAAAAAGGGACATTATGCCGTTACGTACCGAGAAAAGAGAAAGAAAAGGAATGTGGATGACCGATTCGCTCGTCCTGAGATTGTGTGTTTTAAATGTCAGAGGAAAGGGCACTTTCTTAGTCATTGCCCTGAAATGAAAAAGAAGAAGCGCGCACTCGATTTACCAGTTGACAAATTGACAATTTGCTACCATTGTCGCTAGACAGACATATAGCCAGAAACTACGCCGAAAGACAGCATGGAAAGCAAGCTATAGCCCGATCAGCTAGAGCGAAAAGTGTAAGGACGATAGATAAGGATGGGAACACCTCATATATTTGCGGGAACTGTAGGAATTGGGGACATGTTGACTTTGAATGTGTTAATCGTCGTTTAATACAACCTGAAATAGTGCAAACCGAAGGGGGAAGTTTGGCAAAGATGCGTACTACCAGACAGGGAGTCGATAGTCCTCAATAATTCTGAATCTTAAACCCATCAGTATATTTGAAGCAATCAGTATATTTTGTAATACTATCTTTTGTAATCAAAAAAAAATCTTCTATGTACGTATTTTAAAAAGTATTAAGCTATGGATAGTTTTGTACGGAAAGGAATATTTTGATAAAATAGCGCCTTGGGAAGGAAATTTATTTGTCAACTTAACTGTATGAATCAAATTAGTTTTGATGTAAAGCTTATATTTCAAGTTAGACTAATGCCTAAAATAGTTAATATGGAGATATAAATCTAATGAAACCAAATCGATGAATGGCTTACTAAAGAACTAATTGACTAT
Organism: Allium cepa; assembly: GCA_030765085.1. Taxonomy (NCBI): domain Eukaryota; kingdom Viridiplantae; phylum Streptophyta; class Magnoliopsida; order Asparagales; family Amaryllidaceae; genus Allium; species Allium cepa. The sequence continues at coordinate 380,266,187 of CM060944.1, read as the reverse complement.
TTTGGAAATAGAAAGCAAATGCAAGGTTCAAATGGAATTTAGATTTCAAATTTGAAGTTTGTCAATATGATGATCCATAATAGGTTTAATAGATTCAGTGATGAATTTGAATTTGAACATGCAGAGAATTAAGTTAAGTGGAAAACTTAATATTGGAAAATTTGAAGTCGGTTTAAAACCAATATTGTGAAAAGTATGCGGAATTCAAACTATGAATTAAGTCGAAGTTGAAAAAGTTAAATGGTTTTCGAAAGGAAATGTTTTATATAGTATTGGGATTTATAATCTGTAACGACCCGCCTTTTTGGACAGTTCGAACCGACGTTCAAATACACAAGTCGATTCCAAACCCTTCAAAGGACAGATAGTTATTGGGGTAAATAAGAAAAGAAAAGAAATAAAGGAAATGAAACAACACAGAATCTCGCAGCGGAACGATAAAATATAATAGTCAAATAAACAGTTCATGAAGCTGTCTACTATACTTTGACAATTATTTATACAACATTTATCAGAGTTTATACATATACAACAGAACAATTAAATAATGCAGCAGATAACATGATGCAAGGGTAATAATAGTAATAGTATACCAAATCTTCGTCTTCGTCCTCCAGAATAGATCTTCAAAAATCTGAAAACTCAGGACTGACCCGTGCGTAATGAAAAGACAAAACACTCGATTCAGGACTAAATACCCTTATGAAAGTTAAATCAATCGTAAATAAATATGAGTGCAAGGCATCGGAGATGTTTACGGGGTTTGACATCTCCTATCCAGTGTCAATGTGCGTGCAATAACTTAAGAGATGTTACGGGATTTTCCATCTCTCAAGGATCCATTAAACTATCTACTACGTAGTAATATACGCTAAGTAGATAATGCCTATCAGTAATATAAAGTATCAAAATAGCGTTAAGGCGTTACCATAATCCACCTTAACACATTTTATATTCCCAAAAGCATATACAAGACCGTAGTTTCCCCAAAACCGGAAGTCACCAGAGGGCAATCCATATACTCAAGGTACAAATCAAAACGTAGTGGTCGCGAATAGGATAATAAGTATGACAAGGTACATGAGGCGATACCAACTAGGATACTAGTAGTTGCGTGATCCGGACTGATGTTGGGCATAGCCAGCAGCCACCCCAACACCACGAAACAACACTCCGAAATCAAGGGGTGCACCCAAATCGCATCACAAGTGTAATAGATATGGTATCGAAGAAGTGTGTCCGCTAGAGGTGGCGAACCTCAATAGCCCGACGCGGCTCCTGTTTTAGTCATGTCAGGGGTCATCCAATATCGTTCTCTTTCTTCAGTCAACGCGTTCACCAAACCATCCACTTCATTCTGGATCAACACTCCGCGTATAATAGTTATTAAAGTGGTTTTCGGTATCGACAGAGAGTATGTCTATATCCGATCCCGGTCTCTTTAATAACTACGTATTATTACACCGTTGGCTCTTTTACATTTCAAATCGATTCATAATTTATATCAAATATCATATTTGCTTCAAAAATCAAATCCATTTCAAATAACATCGTATCTTTTCAAATGTAGGATTTCATTTCAAACATCAATTTCGCATCAATATCTCGTTTCGGTTTCAAAATCGTTTCGAATTTCAATTTAGGTTGCAACTTCACTTAACTCAATTCGTATTTAAATTCAAAGTTTAAATATAAACATTTCACCTAATTGATCAGCTTAGGATTTTACAAAAATAGTTTTAAGTAGTTTTAAATAATCAAAATAGTTAAAATACTTTAAAATATTAAAATGGGTTTGAAATAGATAAATTTAGTTTAAAATAATTTAAATTGGGTTAAGTAGATTTAAAATAGATTAAAATAGTTTAAGTATTCAAAATGGTTTATATAACCGAGTAATTTGGAAAACAAAATAGAACAGCTTCAAAATCAATCCATTTCAATTATAACTTCCAAATTCAAATAAATTCCAATTTTCATTCTACCGATTCAATTTCGATTTCAATTCAATCAACGTCAATTTTTACTTCGAATTAATTCAATTTTTCATTCACCTTTAATTTATTCAATTTCAATTTATATCGATTTGGAGCTTGATTTCTCAAAATATCAATTTATAACACTTAACAAAAATTTCCAACAATATTCAAGTTTAAACCCAAATTCCAAATATGATTCAATTCCAAACTCGATTTCAAAATGTCATTTTTATATCACATTTACTTGGTAATATTCGAAGCTCGAATTAAGGTTAAATCTTTAAACAAATCAATTTTCGAAATTCAATCAAATCCCAATTTTTAAATTTCAAAATCTCGAATCATATTAGTTAACAATTTCTTTTAACCAAGATTTATTTCAACATTCCAAAACTCAATTTTTAATAAATTCGATTTTTATAAATTGATTTCTATTTATAACCTTTAAATCAAAACATTTAAATAAATTTCAAATCGACGATTTTTAAAATTATTAATTTAGCCAATTCGGTGTCCGTATATAATTTTCTATCCTATGGCCAAGTAATTATTTTATTTCAATTAAATGTCAGGGATGAATAATATCACTTAAATCAATCATAGTGTCATATGTATGCATAACAGGTTATATATAAGCAATAAATATCCAAACATTTAAATATCAACCAATAGCATCCATCGAAATAAATCATCCAATATACAATACAATTCATAGCAATTTCATAGTTATCAATGTCAGGTAATTTAATCGCAATTCAATTTCAATCTCATTTTAAATTTAACTATCAATTTAATTTCAACGGTCAATTTAATTGACAATCTATATGACAATAAAATTTTATCAAACAACGACAAATAAACATAACACTTCATAATGTCAATTTAACTAGCATAAAGATATTTAGTACGTTGTGAGCGTTATAAAACACTCACCTTGATTTTAATGTAGTTCCAGCGTTTTATTTCGAATAAAATTAAACGAGCGTTTAATTTTACCTGAAATTTTCACTAGCGCCAAACGATTCCAATCCAGCTCCATAGCGTAGTATTCGACAAAACGAAGCCAACGCACTTCGTCTCATCAGTTTCCGACCTTGTATGACAAAGATACGATATTTTAAAGTTCGAACGAATTATAATAAAATTAAATTCACAATTCCCCTTCAATTATAAACCTTGCTTCTATTCTGGACCGTTCGATCCATCCATCAGATCCAAGCCGCGCTTGATCCTCTTCTTCTCCCAGTGAAACTTGCGTACGAGGAAACCCAAACAACGTTCAAACCCTTCAAGGCCGCACCACCCTCCATCGCTTTTAGCTCGATCAACATATACCACTTCGAAGCCCACTGCGAGCACGACCCTCGACCCAAGGATGATGCAGCTCGGCTGCCTCCTTGCTTCGGTTTTCGTGCATGAACGCACGACCTTCTAGCTCCAATTGCCGTTGAATCACCACTCCATACTCGATCTCGACCGTTGAAGTTACAGAGGTCGACGAGTTCTTTGATTTCCTAGTTGGAACATTTGGCTAAAAATGTGTGGATAGAGAGAAAAACGAGGGGGAATCTGGGAGCATTTCGGCCAATGACTGCAGGAAGTGGCGGCTAGGGTTTTTTTTTATTTTTTTATTTTTTTGTGAATAAAAGGGGGGGGGGTCTATTTATAGGAATCGGCGAATATTATTTATCCGGCTTTTCCAAACTCCGAATTTCGTGCGATAACTGACGTTCCTAGGGTTTATCCCGCGTTTTGGACCCAATGGAACAGGTTTTGGAAGCTAATTCGATCGTATGCGTGAGATACGGCAATAAACGATCAATTTAAAATTAAATCGATTAGACCGATTTCTATGCGTTTTGGCTCGCCCCCGACAAACGGTAAATCTGATTGACTTAAAATTTGAAATCTTACAATAATATCATATTACGGATCCGATGAAACTGGTTTCGTCGAAATCCGAGACCGTTTGAAAAATGACTATTTTAACTCGCCAAATTAATATTAAAACAATTTCAACGCGTTTCGAGCTGCCACGGTCAAACGACAACTCCGATTGCTACGAAAATTGAAATCCGATAATAACAAACTATTACGGATTCAATGGAACTAGTTTCGTCCAATTCTGAGACTGTTTGAAAATTGGCTATTTTTCAGTCGATAATTAAATATTAAAATATTCAATTTTCACAAATAAATTTTAAATTCAGTTTTAAAAGTTCTATAACATCACTATAACTCCAACATGATAAAATAAAATTTTACAAATCATTTTTAATCATATTAAACCCGTTATTCAATTTATCCAATAAATTTCAATTTAAAAATCTTATTAACTCTATTAAAATCCAAATATAACTTACATTCACTTTGGAAACCAATTTGAATCATATCATATCAAATTTGAAATATTCACTCTATTTTCATATATTAAATTTCAATATCAAATTAATCATATCAAATTCGAAATTTAATTTATTCAAACATTTGTAATATTAGATTTAACAAATTTTATTATTCTTGAATCACTATCTTTTGAGATATTCAAAACGAGCTTAAAAATTTAACTTTTGAAACGAATTAAAATTATAGAACAACCATTTCCATTATACGGTTATTCAATTCCCATTATTAAATTATTCAATAGATTCTAGATATTAAATTTAAACAATTTCGATTATCCAATAATTCATTATCTTTTGAAATATTGAAATTAAACTTATAAGATTCAACCTTTAAAACCAATTCACAATTTAGAACACTATTTTCATTTTACAGTTATTTAATTATTCAATAAGTTTTAAATATTTAATTTAAACAACTTACATGTTCAATATTCAATATTTGATTTTAAATAGATTTTACTTATCAATCAATTTCTCTATTTATACCCAATTAATTCCATAATTATTATCATATTCAACTCTTGATTTCAAAGGCATTCACTAAGTAGCTTTTATTTTCCATTACTTGGATAATTATTGTCGCAATTCATTCCAGTTATTATTATTCTAAACGAATTACAAATTTTTTTCTAACATTAAATCACGAAATCTTTTAAATTAGCTATTTTAATTATCGAAAATCTCGGGTCGTTACACTCTCCCCCACTCAAAACTTTTCGTCCCCGAAAAGGAAAAAGAAGAGAAAAGGAGCTAAGTATAGAATTTAACATTAGATATATTTTATTCGAAGTTACCAACTTATAAAACAATGAAATTTCCATTTATAAAGTCATAACTACGCTTCCACTAAGTTACTCCGAACGGTTTTCCAACTTAAAAGTTAGTTATCAAAACAAGTTATAAAAATTTTTAAAACTTGAAAAATTTCCTAACACCCGGATTTTACGGAAAATTTCGGCAGAGTCTCCTTTGCGCGGCTCGATCGGTACAACTACAAAACGCCTCTACGGGCCCCAAACCAACAAAAGAAAATCCAAAAGCCAAGTGGCTCATCAAAAATCACCAAATCCAATGATAAAATAAACATGTACCTTATATTTTTATTAGCGAGCATATACGAATAATATAGCGCGAATGCGAGCTCCAAATGCGAAGCAAGCGCAATCCGCACCTACTAAACACTCAACAAACTATGAGAAACATGCATATATGAAAATAATATCAATATACATCATATAGCAACATAACAACTACATGTGCCAACATAGCAAATGCAACACAACAACAAATGCAACCATCAATCAACTATCATCCAACTATCATCCAACAAATCCATAACCAATCAATATAAATTCACTTCTCATTAATATTTATTGACTTGGTTTTCAATTTTAATAACAGTTAATTCATTAACGTTGGATTTTACTAACATTCATTCTCAATTCAATTAGTTAACATTCACTAATTTGTATATACATTAGTTCCTTTCCAATTCAAATCAAATTAAATTCTATTTAAATTCATTTAACTTCCAATTTGATTTCAGTGATTTATAGCTTTCAATTTCATTAACACTTAATGAATTATATATACAATCAACTAACCATCATATAACAACCAAATCATACCCAACATAACAAATTTTTTAATTTTACATTCAATTTGGTTTGTTTCCTTTATATATATATCCTGTTATATAATTTTTAAAAGAATCATTTTATATTTCGCATCATATATTTCCAATATTAACTTTAATTAAGTCCGTAAGCCGTATATATATCATCCGTGAGCAATATCAATCTAATCGCTTATGTGATCACACAATTTCACTTTCAAACTAGTATCGTTCACACAACTCTCTAGTGTGGACTTGGATTTGGTTCCTTGATTGGAACTGTTACTCTCCTTGCATAGTCATATACTATGATAAAGAATTCCAGAATCAAATTAAAAATCCATATCTAGGGTTCGCCGTCGAAAATCGAGTGAAAAATCCTAACTTGGATCGATATAAATCATCTCAAAATTTTATGCTCGAATTTGGATCAAATTGTTATGCGAATAAAATAATATACGTACAATCTCACATATTTCCTTCCAATGGATTTCTATCCAATTTATCTATATTAAATTATTTTATTGACTTCTATTTTTTTTCACTTAATTACTCACAATCCATTATTCAGTTAGTATATTCATTTCTTTACATAGCATATTCTTTGACATTATCTTTTCTTAACATCATATCAAAGAATTTCCTTACTCAAGTTCATTTTAAACATTCCATGTGATTTAATTAAATTCAATTTCATTTCCAATTGATTCTTAGCTATAAGAAATTCCTTTGTTTACATTTATTTCATTTTCATAATTTCAGTTAATACAAATTTATTTGTGGAACATTTATTAACGCAGAACATTTTATTAATCATCACTTTAATTTATAGTCATTCCATAAAAGCCTAACTTCTTATACATGACTTTCCTTAGTTTATAGTTATCTTAAAGGTTACAAATTAAATTTTCTTACAATCCTTTGCAATTTATATTTATTTTCTATAACCAATTTATAAAGATATAATACGATTCATTTCTTAAGTTCACTTACTTGTTTCATTTATCCATTTATCATTTCATGCTATATTTAAGTATATAACAATTTTGTTCACAACCAAAATTTTCATTTACATACATTTCAATTCATTTTGAGCTTTCCTTACTTGTATACTTCAATTACTTCAGGTTCTGTTTATTTATACAATATCTCATTACGTATCCAAAACATCATTTTAACTTTTAACATTTGGTAAGTCTTGTTATATGTTATCAGAATGTAATTTTGGTATTATACAAATGTATAGAATTTCATTTTACTTAATTAGAATGTTCACAAATTTAATTTGTTTAAATCCTCTTTACCTTTCAACTTTAAAGTTTTCCCAAAACAATAGCTTAGATATCTTAATCCTCTTATTTTATAAATTCTGGTTATTCACAATTTATTCAAATAATTTGAAAGTTATTAATCAACAGAACTTAGAAATTTAAATGCCCGGTTCTTTTCAAATCGTTTGAAATAAATATATACACTTATATCTTTAATATATTAAATCCTACCTTTGGAGTTTAAACCAAAACCCATTTACCCAAAATAATTTTTTTGAAGAAAAGCAAAGCTTCTTAGAAGTCTCCCCCACTTTGAGACTCGAAAATGAACGCCGATGATGCTGCGCAGTCATCACCGAAATTATTTTCCAGCGACATAAGAGAGGAGTACTATATTCATTCCTTCTTAAAAATCCTTTCAAAATATTTCCATAAACAATTTCCAACTAATATTACCATATATTTCTTCAAAACTTTGAGAACCATTTTCAAAATCTCCGGGTCTTAAATTCAAATTTTTTTTTCCAATTTAATTCTATTTTTAATTCATAAGTCACCTTTATAGAATATTCTTATAGGATTTTCTTTCTTAAAACATCCCACAAGTGTTTTATCATTGTTCATTTTGTAATTCACCTTATTCATTTAAATTACAATATCCGATTAATGTTAATAGCCAATATTTCATTTCCAACAACCAAATAGCTAGATTGATCACAATAAATTTTGAAATAAATTCTTTATATACAAAATATAATTAGGGCAAAATTATTTCATTTACCCAATTTCAAAACAATACTATGTAACAATACTATGTCGAACTGTTCTGTTTAAGTGTTTAGAGATCCCTGTCAATGACGTTAATTACTCGTATTGACCAGAATCCATAAGCCACTCAACAAATCAACCGACACAATATAAAACATTTTATATCACTAACAAATACGCTCTCTCATATACACTCAACTCATTCATATAGTTTACCTCTATTTCAATGAGTTATTCCCCACTAGAGCCAAGGTTTATCGCTAAACCAAAGCTCTGATACCAACTGTAACGACCGGACTTTTTGGACAGTTCGAACCGACGTTCAAATACACAAGTCGATTCCAAACCCTTCAAAGGGCAGATAGTTATTGGGGTAAATAAGAAAAGAAAAGAAAAGAAATAAAGGAAATGAAACAACACAGATTCTCGCAGCGGAACGATAAAATATAATAGTCAAATAAACAGTTCATGAAGCTGTCTACTATACTTTGACAATCATTTATACAACACTTATCAGAGTTTATACATATACAACAGAACAATTAAATAATGCAGCAGATAACATGATGCAAGGGTAATAATAGTAATAGTATACCAAATCTTCGCCTTCGTCCTCCAGAATAGATCTTCAAAAATCTGAAAACTCAGGACTGACCCGAGCGTAATGAAAAGACAAAACACTCGAGTCAGGACTAAATACCCTTATGAAAGTTAAATCAATCGTAAATAAATATGAGTGCAACAGTGTCGGAGATGTTTACGGGGTTTGACATCTCCTATCCAGTGTCAACGTGCGTGCAATAACTTAAGAGATGTTACGGGATTTTCCATCTCTCAAGGATCCGTTAAACTATCTACTACGTAGTAATATACACTAAGTAGATAATTCCTATCAGTAATATAAAGTATCAAAATAGCGTTAAGGCGTTACCATAATCCCCCTTAACACATTTTATATTCCCAAAAGCATATACAAGACCGTAGTTTCCCCAAAACCGGAAGTCACCAGAGGGCAATCCATATACTCAAGGTACAAATCAAAATGTAGTGGTCGCGAATAGGATAATAAGTATGACAAGGTACATGAGGCGATACCAACTAGGGTACTAGTAGTTGCGTGATCCGGACTGATGTTGGGCATAGCCAGCAGCCACCCCAACACCGCGAAACAACACTTCAAAATCAAGGGGTCCACCCAAATCGCATCACAAGTGTAATAGATATGGTATCGAAGAAGTGTGTCCGCTAGAGGTGGCGAACCTCAATGGCCCGGCGCGACTCCTGTTTTAGTCATGTCAGGGGTCATCCAATATCATTCTCTTTCTTCAGTCAACGCGTTCACCAAACCATCCACTTCATTCTGGATCAACACTCCGTGTATAATAGTTATTAAAGTGGTTTTCGGTATCGATAGAGAGTATGTCCATATCCGATCTCGGTCTCTTTAATAACTACATATTATTACATCGTTGGCTCTTTTACATTTCAAATCGATTCATAATTTATATCAAAATATCATATTCGCTTCAAAAATCAAATCCATTTCAAATAACATCGTATCTTTTCAAATGTAGGATTTCATTTCAAACATCAATTTCGCATCAATATCTCATTTCGGTTTCAAAATCGTTTCGAATTTCAATTTAGGTTGCAACTTCACTTAACTCAATTTGTATTTAAATTCAAAGTTTAAATATAAACATTTCACCTTATTGACCAGCTTAGGATTTTACAAAAATAGTTTTAAGTAGTTTTAAATAATCAGAATAGTTAAAATACTTTAAAATCTTAAAATGGGTTTGAAATAGATAAATTTAGTTTAAAATAATTTAAATTGGGTTAAGTAAATTTAAAATAGATTAAAATAGTTTAAGTATTCAAAATGGTTTATATAACCGAGTAATTTGGAAAACAAAATAGAACAGCTTCAAAATCAATCCATTTCAATTATAACTTCCAAATTCAAATAAATTCCAATTTTCATTCTACCGATTCAATTTCGATTTCAATTCAATCAACGTCAATTTTTACTTCGAATTAATTCAATTTTTCATTCACCTTTAATTTATTCAATTTCAATTTATATCGATTTGGAGCTTGATTTCTCAAAATATCAATTTATAACACTTAACAAAAATTTCCAACAATATTCAAGTTTAAACCCAAATTCCAAATATGATTCAATTCCAAACTCGATTTCAAAATGTCATTTTTATATCACATTTACTTGGTAATATTCGAAGCTCGAATTAAGGTTAAATCTTTAAACAAATCAATTTTCGAAATTCAATCAAATCCCAATTTTTAAATTTCAAAATCTCGAATCATATTACTTAACAATTTCTTTTAACCAAGATTTATTTCAACATTCCAAAACTCAATTTTTCAATAAATTCGATTTTTATAAATTGATTTCTATTTATAACCTTAAAATCAAAACATTTAAATAAATTTCAAATCGACGATTTTTAAAATTATTAATTTAGCCAATTCAGTGTCCGTATATAATTTTCTATCCTATGGCCAAGTAATTATTTTATTTCAATTAAATGTCAGGGATGAATATATATCACTTAAATCAATCATAGTGTCATATGTATGCATAACAGGTTATATATAAGCAATAAATATCCAAACATTTAAATATCAACCAATAGCATCCATCGAAATAAATCATCCAATATACAATACAATTCATAGCAATTTCATAGTTATCAATGTCAGGTAATTTAATCGCAATTCAATTTCAATCTCAATTTAAATTTAACTGTCAATTTAATTGCAACGGTCAATTTAAATGACAATCTATATGACAATTAAATTTTATCAAACAACGACAAATAAACATAACACTTCATAATGTCAATTTAACTAGCATAAAGATATTTAGTACGTTGTGAGCGTTATAAAACACTCACCTTGATTTTAATGTAGTTCCAGCGTTTTATTTCGAATAAAATTAAACGAGCGTTTAATTTTACCCGAAATTTTCACTAGCTCCAAACGATTCCAATCTAGCTCCATAGCGTAGTATTCGACAAAACGAAGCCAACGCACTTCGTCTCATCAGTTTCCGACCTCGTATGACAAAGATACGATATTTTAAAGTTCGAACGAATTATAATAAAATTAAATTCACAATTCCCCTTCAATTATGAACCTTACTTCTATTCTAGACCGTTCGATCCATCCATCAGATCCAAGCCGCGCTTGATCCTCTTCTTCTCCCAGTGAAACTTGCGTACGAGGAAACCCAAACAACGTTCAAACCCTTCAAGGCCGCACCACCCTCCATCGCTTTTAGCTCGATCAACATATACCACTTCGAAGCCCACTGCGAGCACGACCCTCGACCCAAGGATGATGCAGCTCGGCCGCTCCTTGCTTCGGTTTTCGTGCATGAACGCACGACCTTCCAGCTCCAATTGCCGTTGAATCACCACTCCATACTAGATCTCGACCGTTGAAGTTACAGAGGTCGACGAGTTCTTTGATTTCCTAGTTGGAACATTTGGCTAAAAATGTGTGGATAGAGAGAAAAACGAGGGGGAATCTGGGAGCATTTCGACCATTGACTGCAGGAAGTGGCGGCTAGGTTTTTTTTTATTTTTTTTATTTTTTTGTGAATAAAAGGGGGGTCTATTTATAGGAAACGGCGAATATTATTTATTCGGCTTTTCCAAACTCCGAATTTCGCACGGTAACTGACGTTCCTAGGGTTTATCCTATGTTCCGGACCCAATGGAACAGGTTTCGGAAGCTAATTCGATCGTATGCGCGAGATACGGTAATAAACGATCAATTTAAAACTAAATCGATTAGACCGATTTCTATGCGTTTTGGCTCGCCCCGGACAAACGGTAAATCTGATTGACTTGAAATTTGAAATCTTACAATAATATCACATTACGGATCCGATGAAATTGGTTTCGTCGAAATCCAAGACCGTTTGAAAAATGACTATTTTAACTCGCCAAATTAATATTAAAACAATTTCAACGCGTTTCGAGCTGCCACGGTCAAACGACAACTCCGATTGCTACGAAAATTGAAATCCGATAATAACAAACTATTACGGATTCAATGGAACTAGTTTCGTCCTATTCTGAGACTGTTCGAAAATTGGCTATTTTTCAGTCGATAATTAAATATTAAAATATTCAATTTTCACAAATAAATTTTAAATTCAGTTTTAAAAGTTCTATAACATCACTATAACTCCAACATGATAAAATAAAATTTTACAAATCATTTTTAATCATATTAAACCCGTTATTATCCAATAAATTTCAATTTTAAAATCTTATTAACTCTATTAAAATCCAAATATAACTTACATTCACTTTGGAAACCAATTTGAATCATATTAAATCAAATTTCAAATATTCACTCTATTTTCATATATTAAATTTCAATATCAAATTAATCATATAAAATTCAAAATTTAATTTATTCAAACATTTGTAATATTAGATTTAACAATTTTTATTATTCTTGAATCACTATCTTTTGAGATATTCAAAACGAACTTAAAAATTTAACTTTTGAAACGAATTAAAATTATAGAACAACCATTTCCATTATACGGTTATTCAATTCCCATTATTAAATTATTCAATAAATTCCAAATATTAAATTTAAACAATTTCGATTATCCAATAATTCATTATCTTTTGAAATATTGAAATTAAACTTGTAAGATTCAACCTTTAAAACCAATTCACAATTTAGAACACTATTTTCATTTTATAGTTATTCAATTATTCAATAAGTTTTAAATATTTAATTTAAACAACTTACCTGTTCAATATTCAATATTTGATTTTAAATAGAATTTACTTATCAATCAATTTCTCTATTTATACCCAATGAATTCCATATTTATTATCCTATTCAACTCTTGATTTCAAAGGCATTCACTAAGTAGCTTTTATTTTCCATTACTTGGATAATTATTGTCGCAATTCATTCCAGTTATTATTATTCTAAACGAATTACAAATTTTTTTCTAACATTAAATCACGAAATCTTTTAAATTAGCTATTTTAACTATCGAAAATCTCGGGTCGTTACAAAATCTATCTTAAATTCGAATCATTATACTAGTGATTTTGGTTCGTTGTAACAATGTTTTACGTAACATTTGTTTTGACTCAAATAAATGTGTATAAAAGAACGCTTTCCTTGAAGAATGAAATATATACTTGATTATGATTTAAGTATATTGAATATTTTTCAAGTGTTGAAAATAAATGGATTTGTGAATTACTTAATATTAAATAAGTATGGAAATGTTTTCCAATATGAAATGAAAGGTTTAAAATTTTATCTTTTAAAGATAAATTGAAAAGTGAATATTTGAAATTTGTCTCAAATGGTTAAGTGTGGAAAATTATATATATCTTGTAAAGATATTTTTGGGAAAATTGAAACAATTAGTTCAACTTGAAATTTGGATGGTCGGTTTGGATTGTATGTCTAACATTGTGAATTGATGACATAGTAATTGATCTCTATTAAATATATATCTGTTTGGTGGCGGAGAATTTATTCTCTTAGCTATATACACCCTTCTCTGAGACGTACGAGCTCAGAGGTTATATATCGGTAGACATCAATTATGCGTTGAGAATTGACGATGTAACGTAAAATCCAAATCGAATGTGAAGTCGATAATAAATTGAATTATGAATGTGAATTGGGTTTGAGATAACCTTAAAATTCTAAATCGATTTAGAGGAAAATTTTAAACGAGATGGAAAATTTTGGAATTCTCTATTTTTTATGGGTATGAGATATTGAGGTTTTCGGAACTTATATATGTGAATGCAGTGAATTCGAAAACCATCAGTTTGGAAAGTAATTGTTATGGAAATCTTATGTAAGTTTACATAAGTATGGTATGTACGAAATGTGAAATGAAGTACTATATGTATATAACATTATGTTTTCTAAACTGAGGATATGGAACAGTACCTTCCATTAAAAATTTGTGAAGGTATTGGAACTCGATATGAGTGTCCATTTGAAATTCGTAGCTACGTAGAATTTCCATTAGTTGGAACGACCATTTGAATTCCATTAGTTGGAGTGACCATTTGAATTCCATTAGTTGGAGTGACCATTTGAATTCCATTAGTTGGATTGATGATGATGTATGCTAGCGTAATTTGAGGGGCGTGATGCCTACAGTTACAAGCGATTCCACTGGGATAGCGGCGCAACCGCCGTGTAAACTGCAATCTAGATGCCAAAGCTTAATTCGAGGGGCGAGATGCCTACGGTTACAAGCGATTCTACTGGGATAGTAGCGTAACCGCAGTGTGAACTGCGATCTATGGCAACAACCATGGCGAAATTCAAGAGATGAGAAATCTATAGATTGCAAGTGATTCTACTGGAATAGTAGCGTAACCGCCGGGTAACTGTGATCCATGGGGGAATGTGCTTTCCATATCCATTTTTAAAAAGAGTTTTTAAGTATTTTCACTGGGAGTTGAAGCAAGTATATTTAGTACTTGGAGAATTTTAGTCCTGCGCCTGGCCAGCGTATGCCTAATGTCTGTAAGAACGACGATAGACTTGTTAAACTTCTAGTTAGCAAGTATTTTCAAACTTTAAATAGAAAATCAATAGTCTGAAATTAAAATTACATAATTCCAATCTAATAAACCGAGGAAGAAGATCTTTAAAATATCTTGAAAGTCCACAGCTTTGGAAAAGATATAATATGCAAATCTCGAACATGAAAAATTTCAAGTTTAAATCTGAGTTTTGTAAGTCGAATTTTTTTGGTAAAAGACTTTTGCGTCTTGATTGTAGAAATCGATGAACAAAGGAGATGATGAACAAAGAAGATGATGAACAAAGCTAGTGAGATAAAACAAATGGAATGAATCCTATATTATTTATAAGTTTCGAACTTGGTGAAATTGTGTAGGGTATAAATATCGGTGAAATTTTAACAATCATTTTTTTCCTAACTTATAATTTCAGGACGAAATCATTTTAAGGAGGGAAGATTGTAAGGACCCTGAATTTTGAACAATTTAAATTGAAAATATTTAATTAATTTTAAATATTTGAATGATGGTTTGACTGGAATTTCAAATTATCAGAATGAATTTGGCGATTAAATTTTAGAATTTAATCTATTGAAAGTTGAATAAAAATTTGAATTTGACTTTGGGGTTTGAAAGTGAATATTAAATTTGTATATAAAATTCGAACTAATGACTTAGAAAAATGATTGGGATTTAAGAATTATTATTTATGTAAATTAATAAATTGATGGTTAGTTTTAATAACATTTTTCTTTAACTTAAATAAAATGGAATAAATTTTATCAATACAAAATACAAGTATAAAATCTAATTGTAAAACATGTTAATATAAATTAATGTTTGATATTTGAACTTCAAAATAAATATATATCTATGAAGCTTACTAAAGAAGATAATGAAACAAACGGAAAAATATATGAATATTTATGTAAGCTAGCAAATGAAGGACATAAGCAAGTAATGCAAGCCACCACCATTATCTTCTCAGCCGAAATGAAGAAAAATAATATGAATATTGTACAAAGCAATTAATGCTAGCACTATCATCAGCCACCCTCTCTATGATTTAAGCCACCCTACCCGGTACGCTCAGCCATCACGTACCTATCTCCTTTCAAGCATCACATATTTTGTCTTCCCTTAGAAGCTAATGCCTTCATTTTTAACCGAGCCTCTCCTTTTCATTAGCAATCAAACTCCTCTGGAAAAAAAAGAAAAAAAATGGTGGCTCTCTTTCGTCCCTCTCCCTTTAGAAATTAGGGTTTTCAGAAATCAGTAAACCGCAACTGTTAGTGCTCGATTCAACTTGATTGCTTCGTTAGTTGATGGTCTCGAGATACTTCGGCCGCCTTATTGTGTTGGTCTTTGCTTCCTTTTGCGAAGACTAAGGTGAGTAATTTGATTTACTCACATCTAATTCAAGTTCTAGTGATTTCTAGCTTGTTTAAATTTGGGGATTTTGTTGCTTGAGTAGCACTCACACAGATCTATTTTTTTTCTTTTGTTTTCTGTTGCATCTTCACTTATTTAACAGCAATATAGTTGATGATTTGGATGGTTGCTGGGTTGAAATTTGAACGGGCAGTAGCAAGCCTAATGTTATAAGTCCTGTTGATTTTATTTTCTGGAACCCTGTGTAATGCAAAGCTCTTAGTTAAACATTGCCATACATGTCCTCGGTTTCTTGATATGCATAGGTTCCGACCCTTCAAATTTAAAACCTTTCTGGCTTTTGAATTGTGATAGTGCATCCTACCATATAATCTTGGGTTTCACATTGCAATCTAACTTTGCCTTTGATCTAAAATATTTCCACGTATATCTATAGTGTATTTTGACTTGGGTTTTATAGCTGATGGGCTTGTTGGAAGAAAAAAAACTTGTTGTCTTTAATTGCTTAGTTGATCTGGTACACATGCTGTGCATCATTCAGTCTTCCTTTGTGAAATCTCGACATTCCATCTTTAAATATTTTGTACTCAACATATGTTTGTGTGTATTGAGTTGTACTGTGCATGTATTGTATCCATTCGTATTGGACTATGCTTGTCCACTTGTGCTTAGCCTTAAGGCCTAGTTCATGTTCAAGTTGATTGTTTGCTGCTCTGTCCATGTTTTTCTTTTATATGCTATAGCCTGACCTTTTTAAAAAAAAGATTGGCACATATGGGTGTTAGTAAACTTACACATTTATGTTTTTGAAATACTGGCCTGGTTTGCGTGATATAGCTTGACTATTTAAATAGCTATACTTATGTATATAAATTAGTAGCCTGTCAATTATTTTTAGGTATAGGCTAACTTTGTATATAGAACCTGGCACATGTTTGCATGCTTTAGCTCATGTATTACATAATTTAATATTCATTATGCTCTTGTCGCAATTAAAGACCTGACATGGTTGAATAGAATTTTTTTTTTTAATAATAACAGCTTGACTACCCTTTATATTCTTGCTCTTTGTTTTAGACCTTTGCAAAGGATCTTAATTTTGTGCCTGAGGTTTAATAGCAGAACAAAACTCATATTCTCCTATCAATGTTTATATGGAAAAAAGAAGGGACAAATGCTTTATAATTTTTTAACCTTATTTAAGTCTTTTAGTTAACAACATCCATATACATATTCAAGCTTAAGGCTACGACATTAAATGATTTCATCCTTATGTGGTCTAGTAGCTTTGGAAAGAGTAAACACCTATTTATATAGTCTATTATTTTAAGTTTGCAAAGTTCTATAGCTTGTTAGTTGTCCTCTTTGCTTTTGCCTTATGCCTGTGTCACTTCTTTTGCATGAAAACAACCTGACAATGTTCTTATTTATACGAAGTAATGTGTCAGTTTACTAATATATTCATATAAAGAGTCCAGCAAATTTATACGTTTGGTACTATATGTATTAAAAAGGTGTCATACTGTGATCTTAAAATTGGATACATTTCGAAACATATTATATATATATATATTTAATAAAGTTATATTATAACTTAGTAAGTTCTTCTTGAAAGCAATTATGTGTTCTAATGATATGATTGATTAATCTCCCTTTTTAAGTGATATCACTTCCTTTATGCACTTTACCATACTTCATTGAGTTACTTTGTAGTTGTGTTGAGTCACGATAGTCGTGACTTGACCTCTGCAGCTTTGATTTCTGTTAGTATTCACTGTTGTGATGATTTCACATTCTGTTGTGGCGAGGCAGTGCACGCGTGCGTGTACTGCAGCCACACGGTATTGATTTTAATTGATATTTCTTTTGCTATTGATCCATTGATCCTTTGCGTATTTCATATGCTGTATTGGCGTGGCAGTACACGTTAGCGTGTACTGCAGCCAATCAGTATTGATGTTTTAAGTGACATTTCAATTATTTGAATTGATCTGGTTATAATTTGATGATTTTGTTGTTAATTGCTGTTTAAGAAATTTTGATGTTTTTTCTAAATCATCTTCATTAATAATCCATTCATCTGTCTTTGTTTATAAATTGAATTTGCCGATTTATTGTTTAACACTGTTAAGTGTTATAATTTCTGTTATCCGATTTCTTTCTTAAAAGAGTCGGATAGACGAGAATTATTGTGACTGTCGTCTAATTGTTATTTAATTATTATTGCCTCTATGCACTAATAACTGAGTTTGAATTAGACTGACCTGTGTATTATTTTCTTTTGAATGTAATACTCGGGTCAGACCGAGTATTTTGCAGCTTGAAGATTTTCTGGCAGCAAAGTTAGAGAGAGGGGAAACCGCTTCACTTTTCAGGGATTTTGTACTTTAAAGAAATATTCCGCTGTATAAATTTATTTCATTGTATAAACTCTGATATTTGTATAAAAGAAAAAAATTTATTTACGTGAAATATTATTATTCTGTGATTCTGTGGTTGATTCTGTTTAAACTCTATAGACTAAATTGCAATCCATCATTTTAAACGTTTCGAGTTGGTTTAATGACCGACTGGGGGCGGTCAGAAGGGCGGGTCATTACAAGGTTCGCCGTCTAAAATCGAGTGAAAAATTCCACTCGGATCGATAAAACTATCTCGAAATTCTACGCTCGAATCTGGGTCAAATCACTGTGCGAATAGAATAACATACGTACACCCTACGTATTTATCTTTATTGGTTATTAGCCAAATCAATTCCATTTCTATTCGCATTCACTTAAATTTTAATTCACTAACTCACAATTGCTTCAATACATTTGGATTATCACCTCTATTCTTATCTCGATTGGGTATTTAACCAATAGCAGTTTGAACTCCAACCAGTTTATTTAGAAAATAGCTTAAAAATTTTGAAAATAGATAAGTAGTTGGAAAATAATTACTAATTTGTAAAATTGGTGTAAAATAGTTAGAAAATAGTTAAAATAATTATAGAAATTTTAGATAATTGCAAAATAATATTAAGATAGTAATTAGTTTTGTAAAACAGTTGAAATATAGTAATTAGCTTATAAAACAGTTGGAAAATTGTTAAACAGTTTCAAAAATAATTGTAAACAAATATAAAATAGTTTGGCTTTTAAAAAAAAAGTTGTATATATAATAAATAGCTTTGAAAATAGGTTTATATTAAAACAATTTATATTAAAAATAGTCCAGAGTCAAAACTGTTCACTTCCCAATCTCTATTCTCATCAATTCAATTTAAATTTCCATTTCCATTTAAATTGACCCAGCTCCAGTTTGAATTAATCCTAATTTTAAATTCCATTTCCAAAACAAGTTGAATTATTCTTGATTTCCTCCCAAATTAAATTCAAATTCCATTTGAATTTAAAATTATTCAACTTTAATGAAAATTCCAAATTATTCAAATCAATTCGGACTAATTTCAAATTGAACCATCATCAATTTCAAATCATTTCAAATTAATCCACTTCAAATTTTCCATTTGAATTTTTATACTTATATATTTTTAATCACAAATTTCAATTAATTCAAATCAAATTCAATTTGAACTAATTTCAAATTTTAAGTTAACATCCCGGAATTTCATTTTAAATCAATTTAATTTTTCAAAAACCAATTTATTATCCAAATTCAACCTTAAAAAAAAATTTCAACAATTTCTGTTGAAACTCTATTTTAAACACCCAAATCTCATGTCCAAAGTGATTCCATTTCTCTATTTCCAAACTAAAGTTAAATTTTCTTTTTATCTAAATGATAGATATATTTCTACAGTCCATTTCAATTTCTAGATCTCAAACCCAATTTGAGATCACTCAAACTCTCAATTACAATCAACCATTTAACTTTCCAAGTTAAATCTTAATTTCATTTTAAAATTTACAAATCAGGTTGAACATCCCAACATATTTAACTTTTCCCAAGTTAAACTCAATTCACTTTATCCAGTCAACCTTACCCAGTTTGAACTTCCATTTCAAATTTTGAACTTCTCATAAATAATCTTCCCACTTATTAAGTTCAAAAACATATCACCTTGGGTATCAAATCTTATTCCAAATTCAAAACTCACCATTTAGAGTTTATTTCCAACCACCTTTGATATTATGTATATCCACATGTATACATATTAATTTCTTTTACATACCAAGTTATACTTTAAAATTTTAAACCACCATTGGTTTTTAATTCAAAACAAATTTCTTTAAATTTTCAAACAACTCTTGTTTGAAATAGGACCATTTAATTCAATTTATTATTTCTTTAATATTAATTATGTCATTAATTAATTTCAATTAATCACATTCGGTAATTAACTTATTTCTTAATTACCTTCATTAAGTAATTGTCCTTTAAATTACTTACCTCTAGTTACTTCTTTTTAATTTATCATTCCCAATTATTATCCATTAATTAATCTCATTAAATAAAGTTTAATCAATTACATAAATTAATTGATTATCCTTATCCTGAAACCTTTCCAAATTCAAGATTTAAATTCAGTTTGGTTGTATTTCTATTACTTCTTAATTTAATTCAATAATTTAACAACCAATTCCTTTACACTTGTTAGAAAGATATTTTGCTTTATATATCAAAAAAATATTCTTATATAAAATCATTTAAAATCTTTATATAAGAAAATAACAAGTATGCTCTCTCATATATATACACACTCAACTCATTCTAGGGTACCACTTACCCTATCCTTAATGAGTAATCCCACCAGAGCCAAGGTTCTCGCTTAACCTTCAATTTTGATACCAAATGTAACAACCGAAACTTTCGGTCCCGAAAATTCCATATAGTTAGTGAAAAGAAGAAAAGAGAAAGAAGAAGAAACAGAAAACCAGTCACAGAAACCTCACATTCGCAGCGGATCAAAATATAATATAACATAAATAACGGTTTTACAAAGAAGAATCATCATTAGTACAATTATATTTTTATACATCAGAGTTACAACCATTACAATACACCGGACAATTTAAACAACATATCCAAACAACTATACTATACACAGCAGTAAACACTCCACACATTCCAGCCATCCTGCTCGCCTCCTGAGTTCCAGAACGTCCTTACCTGAAAATCTGTAATACTCGGTCCGACCTGAGCATTACATCAAAGTAACACCCGGGTCAGGCTGGAAACCAGCGTGAGTAAACCCATCGAACAAGAATACTAATACATAAATTTTTACTTAAACTCGGGTAACTCATTCCTCTACACGTTCACAACGTGCTATAGTCAAAACTTATATTCACAATCAATCTTTAAGTACCTTTACTAGTTTTAAATGGTCCAGTCTTTTAAATTATTCCATCATAGCACATTGGTTCCACATATCAAATCTATAAGAATTATAGATTACCAATCGAAGTAGTTTCGGGTATGTACTGATACCGAACCCGGTCTCTTCGAAACCAATATCTTTCTTAAACAAGGCTGCTTAAGTTTAAAACAATTCTACTCATATCTAGAAATGCATATTTACAAAGCCATTTATCACAGATAGACAAACCATGCAGTTCAATCCAAACATATTCTATCACATAGTATCACAAATCACATAGAGATATCAACTAATCTAAGGCATGCAACTCGATTATTCATAAGCAAGATTGATAATCCACACCATTTCTAATTAATTTAAATAATTTAAATTAATTACTTCAATCATTTTTAATCTCGTTTACTTAATATTAATTAATTACAAACCATTAATTAATTATCCCTTAATTATTTTCTTTAATTACATTAAATAATTAGCCTTTGATTTATTACACAAATCAATTAACCTTCACCCTTTACATTAATTACTTTTATCCTTAATTAATTACTCAAATTAATTATTCTATAATCACTCCATTGATTAATTATGTTTTTATCAATCTCATTCATAAATTAGCTAACCTTTTAATTAATCATCTTAATTTATCAATATTTTAATTGATTATTCTAATTAACCTTTAACTACTATTAAATTAATCGACCTTTAACAATTTATTCTTAATTACATACATTAAGTAATTGTCTTTTAAGTAAATAATATATAATTACTTAATTAATTCATTCTTAATTACAAATTAATTAACCTCAAATTAATTAACTCATAATTAATTAACTACCCTTTTAATCATTAATTTATTAAATAAATTACCTATTATTTAATTACTTTATTTAATTATTCAAGGTCTTGATTATCCTTAAGATAAACATCTATCCTTATTTAGTTACTTAATCATCTAGTCATATTTAAAACATTTACCCATTCAAATTAACCTACTCAATTAAATCATTTTAATTTGAATTAAAGTAACTTAAGTATTTATCAAACTTAATTTAACAAATCATAATTATTCTCTTTAATCAAACATTTTAAAGTATTTATCATATAACAGTTTAAAACAAATTCATCAAACTTTTCTTCTCTAAAACTTGTTTATATTTATCTCAAAAACTTGCCTTGAATTAAACTTCGGGTCCAACCCGTATACTTCCTCAAGTTTGACCGAGAAATCATCTTACTTCTCCTTTTCTTCCCAAAACATAGTTAAGCGTCAAAACTGGAAACATGCTAGCTTCACCTGATTCCCACTCGACACCATACGCGAAGTATCAAGTAGCTGCTCCGAGACCCTCCCCGAGCTTCAACCTTCTTTCCCCAAACGAACACTACCCTAACACAAAATACACCGTGCCGTGCACGACTCCTCCTATCACCTCCGACCGTCACCCATACCCTTCGCAAGTCATCAACGACCAACTCACCCTGATCGATCACTCCGAATCCCCAAACGCTTTGTAGAAGAAAATCGAACATGAATGAACTCAGCAGGCTGTTACCAATTTCCTAAACCACCTTGCGCCACCTATCTCTGATCACCGAAATTCACGTCGACCCACTGGAGCCACATCTGAGTTCCCTCACTCTTCTCCCCCACGACCCGTCTCTTCCGATGCTAAGAAGACGATGCGGTAACCCCAAATTCAACCTCGTCTAAAATTACGTGCTAACCCTAAATCCATTCTGACGCCACACCCAAACCCAAGATGAAATGCCACGGCATTTTTCCTGTGCGCCCCACTACCAGATCCATCTCCTGGCCAAACGTCCCCCACCATCATCAATCTGTTCGCCTGAAATTGACCAAAAACTCCCCTTCGTTCAACCCCAAATTTCCACCCAAAATTCCCACTAAAAATTTCCAAACCGAAACCAAAAATCGAGATTTCTAATGACGATAACATTTATATAATCATTTCGTTAAATCAAGATAGTCCATACTCTGCCATAACTTGATTATTTACAGTAAAAATGCGTTTTGTCCCTATAACTTCCAGATAATTACTTCCCAATTTAACCTATGAGCATTTTTTTATTTAGTTAACCCAATCATTATTGCCTTAACATCATTTTTATTCAAATTTATGTGAAGAAAGATTAAATTTAGAATATATTTTGTTTGTTATAGACTAAACAGAGACCTGCTTCAGATATGCACATTTTACACAACTTATATACATTCAAACATGTTTGCATTTTCATAAAAACATTTTCATACCAAAACTTCCAGATTATATTACATGCATTAGTGCATAAGAAAGATTTACTTCCCCGAACATTGATAGATTTGATTTAAAGGTGAAGTTTGCTTTCCTGATTATGAACAGAGAACTGTTTCTTCTATTAATCAGGAAATTTTTAATCAGGTCTTCTCTCTATGTACATTACTATAAACAATGAAATGATTTTTAAAACAAACTTCATCACAAGCAAATTTCCCGTTTTAATCAGATCTTAAAATTTCTTAAACAGGGAGGTATAGATTTTTAAAATCAAGGGGTATTACTTTTACTTTTGTTTCACAGAGTGCCAGTCATGTGTAATTCTCATATATATGCAGCATAGCATATGATACATCATGGATTGGTGCAAAAATACAAGAATTCGTTCAAGTCCAAACATGCAGAAATATGTATATTTCAGGTAGGCAGAATCTTACAGGTTGAACTCACCTATCAAAAGAAGGTGAACACTGCTGCTACCCATGCTACAGGCTTGATCTTCTACTTGGTTGAATGGTTTGATTTGAATCCATTATATGTTGAGTTGAAATCCATGCTTGATCAGGTTTTGAATAAATTGAAAGTATTGTGTTTTTTAAGAGAAAGGAAGGTAAAGAAACCATGTTTACAAAGGCTGAAAATTTGATAAAGAAAAGAATAAAATTATAAGGGACACATGTTAAATTACTTACACTTGTCATAAGGATGCTAATACTAATTTACAAGTGTAATTACAATGTATTAATAGGTTATATATATATTTATATAATATCTACAACTTAGTATATATGTATACTTATGTCTTTATTTAAACTTTTCATTTCTTAAATTGCTAAATTTTTACATCAACATATGTTTAAATGTTTTGTATTTTAAATTCCTATAATATTCTCAAACTATTTTATTTATATATTTAATTTGATTCTTATTTTAACTATTACACTTCTTAGATACTAAAACTTCATATTTTATACATTTCCTTATGTATTTATATTAAAATTAGAAAAAATAATTTTTTATTCATTTCAACTATAGAGTTTTAATCCCAATTTACTCCTATGACATTTTCAATTGAATTATAAATCCAAATTTTATATAAAAAAACTATTTTTATAAATATATATAAATTAGGACTTATTTTATTTGTTTAAATTACAAACTTGTATTTTAAAACTTTTTTAATCCTGTTAATTATCGAATTAACAAATGTCTATAAATTTGGGTTATCACACATCTCTTCAAATTATCTTTCACAAGACATCTCAACAAGTTTCCCAATGATTTATTCACCACTTCCGTTTGCCCATCTGTTTGCGGATGATAGGCGCTACTAAAATTCAGCTTCGTCCCAACCATCTTCCAAAGACTTAACCAAAAATGACTTAGAAAACGAGTATCTCGGTCAGAAACAATGGTTTCAGGTAGCCCATGTAGTCGATAAACCTCTTTAAAGAATAACTGAGCAACACAGACTGCATTAGCGGTCTTCTTACAAGCTATGAAAGGTGCTATTTTAGAAAATCTATCTACCACCACATATATGGAATCATTTCCACGTTGAGTTCTTGGCAAACCCAAAACAAAATCCATACTAATATCAACCCATGGCCTAGTAGGCACAGGTAATGGCGTATACAATCCAGCGTTCATAGCTGTTCCTTTGGAAACTTGACATATATGACATCTCTCCAAAAATCTTTCGACCTCTTTTCTCATTGTCGGCCAAAAATAAGATTTTGCAATCGACTGCATAGTACGATCACGGCCCATGTGTCCTTCCTCATGCAATTCTTTGATAATCTTCATTCGCAAACTTCCCTCTGGTATAAGTAATCGAGTTCCTTTAAATAGAAAACCATTCACCAACACGTACTCATCAGTTTTCTCCTTTTCGACTTCATCCATAACCATAGCAAAGTAAGGATCATCAGCAAACAATTCTGGAAGTACTTCAAATCCCGTCACTTCAACTCTCATCGTGGTCAACAAGTGATTTTTTCTACTCAATGCATCTGCCACACGGTTTGTAACTCCCGATTTGTGTTTCACAACAAATGTAAACTGTTGCAAGTATGCAATCCACGAGGCATGCCTAGCTGCAATCTTGTCCTTCCCTTGCAAATGCTTCAACGCTTCATGATCAGTATATAAAACAAATTCTTTATGGAACACGTAGTGTCTCCAGTGCTTCACAGCTTGCACAACAGCGTAAAATTCTACATCATAAGTATTATATCTCATCTTTGCTCCCGAAAGCTTCTCACTAAAATAAGCAATAGGACGACCCCTCTGACTTAGCACCCCTCCAATTCTAACCTTAGATGCATCAGTATGTAGCTCAAACAACAATTGAAAGTGTGGTAATACTAGAATTGGTGCTGACGTCAAAAGTTCCTTGATTCGCTCAAAAGCAACTCCTGCTTCCTCTGACGATGAAAATTGCTTCTCCTTCATACAATCAGTAACTGGCGCCATCACGCTACTGAAGTGTGGAATGAATCTTCGGTAGAATGATTCTAATCCATGAAAACTTCTAACTACGGTTAACGTCCTGGGTTGTGGCCAATTTCTGATTGCTTTAACTTTATTCTGATCCACCTATATACCTCCTTCCGATACAACATATCCCAAAAATAAAACACTATGCGTCATGAACACGCATTTCTTCGTTGCAGCATAAAATTGTTCTTGCCCCAGTATCCTCAACATTTCTCTCAGATGATGCAAGTGTTCTTCTGGGCTTCCACTGTATATCAGTATATCATCAAAATACACCACCACGAACTTCCCAATAAATGGTCTAAAAATTTGGTTCATCACTCTCATGAATGTACTTGGTGCATTCGAAAGACCAAACGGCATAACCAGCCATTCATACAGCCCCTCCCGTGTCTTGAACGCTGTTTTCCATTCGTCTCCTGGTCGAATTCGAATTTGATGATATCCGCTTTTCAGATCAATCTTGGAAAATATAGTAGCCCCATTTAACTGATCTAACAAATCATCCAATCTAGGCATTGGAAATCTGTACCTCACAGTAATCTTGTTCAGCGCCCAACTATCCGTACACATCCTCCATGTTCCATCCTTCTTTGGTACTAACAAAGCTGGTACAGCACAAAGACTTAAACTTTCCTGTACTCGTCCCTGTTCAAACAACTCTTCCACCTGCCTTCTCAACTCGTGTTCCTTTGGACTCATCCTGTAATGTGGTCTATGTGGTAACACAGCTCCTGGAACAAGATCTATTTGATGTTATATGTCCCTCAACGGTGGTAACTCTTTGGGCAACTCTTCTGGAAATACATATTCAAATTCTTCCAGCACTGGCTTTACTTCTTCAGGAATTTCAACCACTTCATTACTCTTTCGTCCGATCAACAAATACACTTCGGGTTCCTCTTCCACTTCTTTAAAAAACTCCTTCAAAGTCAACATAGTCTTTAGTTCTTTAATCTCCTCCAACTTGTTTTCTTCTTGTTGTCGCTTCTTAGGAACTAAAGTGATTTTTGTGCCCTCAAACATGAAACTATAGCTATTGGTACGACCATCATGTTGCTCAGCTCTATCATATTGCCACGGTCTCCCCAACAACAGATGACATACATCCATATCCATAACATCACACCAAATTTCATCTTTGTATTTCTTCCCAATCGAAAAATTTGCACAAGCTCTTCTACTAACCTTCACTTCCCCACCTTTCCTCGACCACGCTAACTTGTAAGGTTTTGGATGCTTCTCTGTCTTTAACGCCAACTTCTTTACAGCTTCTGAAGAAATGATGTTATCACAGCTTCCTGCATCAATAACAAACTTGCAAACTTTCCCCAGAATAGTGCACATTGAATGAAAGATATTACTCCTCAACCAACTGGTCTCCTCTTCCTGTTTTGGCGTCAAGCAAGATCTTCTCATCATTAAATTACACCCTTCGTCCCACGACACATCTTCTTCCTCAGCTTGTGGTGAATTAAAACATTCTGCTTCTGCATCCTCATCTTCCACCTCAGCAATCATCGCTCGCTTCTTAGGCTTCAGGCATTCATTGCTTTTGTGACCAAACTCCTGGCAATTAAAGCATTTGATATTGTTGTTGACCTTGGTCTTAGCAACTTCATTGACAACCGGTTTATTAACAGCCTTGCAAACATTCGTATTGCTACTAGCCCCTTTCACTTGATTGTTGGAATTTTTAAACACACCACCACCTCTTCTGTCTTGCTTCTCCCAAGCTAGAGCTTTTTGGTGTGCTTCAGGGACAGATATCGGATCAAACATATTCACCATATCTTGAATCTGCATTCTCAATCCCCCAATAAATCTAGCTGTCAATTGCTCCTCCATCTCCATGATGCCGTTTCTAGCAATCAACTGATAAAATTCATCTGCATAATCATTTACCGACTTCGTTCCCTGTCTCAAATTCTACAATCGCTGGCACATAAGGGATTGATAGTTATAAGGTAAGAAAGTAGCTCTCATCAACTTCTTCATCTTCTCTCATGACTCAATCTTTGACTTCCTCATTCTCTCCCGTTTAAGTTTAGTTTGCTGCCACCATGCCAAAGCTCTTCCTCTCAATTGTGTAGCAACTAACTTAACTCTTCGATGCTCAGGAACTTCTTTAAAGTCAAAAATTTCTTCAACATTAGATAACCAATCCAGAAATTCTTCTGCTACCATTCCACCCTTGAATTCTGGAATTTCAGTCTTCATCCCCGACTCCCATCGACGATCATCTTCAACATCCACATATTGATTTCGCACTTGGCCTCGATCTCGATGATGAATACTACCTCTATCACCATCCTCATCAAAATCAAATGTACTTCGATATCTATCTCGTCCATCCACATCTCTGTGATCATGCATGGTTCTTCTTCCCTGTCTATCAATATCGGGATGTAATTCATTTTCAAACCCACGTGGAGTTCTTCTCTCTTCATTCCTATACTCATGGTGATCTTGTCTCAATGAAACCGATGATTCTCTTCTTTCTCGATAAGATTGTGGCGACACCCTCCTCGCTTCCGTAACCGATGGCGAAACTCTATTTCCTCCATGGTTCAAGACAGGAGACCTTCTCCTTTGACTTTGATTCAAGTCATTCATCAGTTTCTCTAACTTCCCAATGCCTTCATCAAACTTTTCATTGATGCGTTGTTCCATTTGCTCAGCTTCTTCTCTTCTATATACATCGGCAACATTTTGATGACGGTTAGCTCTCCTCGGAGGCATTGTCGAAACTTCAACAAATCTAAACACTTAACTCTCGGCTTGAACAACTTCAACAACTGAACTGACTTTCGGCTTAGACTTAGCTCGGCTCAGTTTGGACTTAACTTGGCCTTGATCAAACAACTTGATGCATGGCTCAAACTCCAAACAAGCTCGTTCTATCACAAACTTCAACACTTCACTTCACTTGGTTCCCAAGAGGCTCGGCTTAGCTATGATTGGCTAAGTCTTGCTCTGATACCAAAACTGACGCAGTGGATTATAACGATGATGATGAAATGAAGATTTCGTGTCAAACTAATCGATGAAACGATTAGATGATGCAAGATAAATCGATGGAATTGAAGATACCGAATGCCCAAGTTCGTTGATCTCGAGAGATACCGAATTCTAGCTATCTCCAACATGTTGATCGCGCACGATACCGTGTTAAAAGATCTACGATTCTTCTACGTTGATCTTGCGCACAAGATTCCGTGAATCGGCTTCAAAATCGTTGATTCGAGCGCACTCGAATAACTGAAAACGGAGAAAGGAGCTCACACTCAACTTCCAATTTCAAGAGGCACAAAGCACTCAAAACAAAGTTTTGAATAAAATCCAACTCCTTTTACAAATGACACGACTCCCTATTTATAGGCAGTTACAACACAATACAACAGCACAGTCCAGGCGACATATCAGTCGCGACCTACAACTCAACATAGGTCAATAACGACCTAACACACAGGCGCCTTAACGACCTAAGTACAATGAGTTACAACATATAACAAAATACAACATCATTCGACTTAACGCATTACAATATCACACTGGGGCGACCTATCAAAATAACAGCAATCACCATAACAATTTGAGCGACCTAGTACTAGTACGCGACCTAGAGATCAGCGACTTAAGGATAGCATATCTTCAGTAATCTTGCGGTATAATAATCAATGACCTATAATCAATGCGACTTAAGCTTCGGCATAGGAGAACGGCTTAAGAAAGAGCAACATAAGAACTTCCACGACCTAACATAGGTCGTAACTCGTTTCCGCGACCTAACATAGGTCGTAACTCGTTTCCGCGACCTAACATAGGTCGTAACTCGTCAAAGTTAAAACTCGAAAGGTCGGAGCGACCTAAAGAATGGCTCACTGGTTTCCTTAGCATGCTGGGTAGGTTCTCACAACTTGCGTTCGACTTAAAATTTAAGGCGCTAGGTCATTTGAACGTTTTAAACCCCAACTCGTTAAGTCTCAGGTACACTTCATCATCCTTCTCGTTAGGTCGTGAACGACCAAGGACCTTCGAGTGAGATTGCGCTGCATCATAGATCATATTTTGAGTTTTTACAATTCAACATGCTAAGAGTATAACTTCTTAGTTCTTACTGCAGTAAAGTGGAGAACTATAGACTGGTGCTGCTCTGTTGGACTTAGTTAATCATGTTTGGATTAGGAGATGCACATGTATTCAATGATGTATGTTTATTTTTCTTATTATATGCTTCCTTCATATTGTAGTAACATGTATTATATGTATGTATTTGGACCGAGCAGTATTTTATAATTTGTAATTTTGTATGATGCTATCAAACTGTGAATTTGTTATTGGACTGTGACCATGTATGAACTAAATTGTTACATCTATTTAATGTCTAATAGCTATTCTTTGTATATTTATTATCGGATTATCCGATGATATGAATAATTTTACCTCTAACAGTCGGTGTATTTCATTGATATTTTGTTATTTGTATAGCTTCAAAAATGAGTTGTGATTAACAATTAAAGTAACGGTTTAAGTGGTTAACTGTTTATATATTAACGGTTAACCAATAAGATTTATTCGGTTAACCGTTTATTCAGTTAATTGTTTAAATGCAATGGTTAACCGATTCAGTACGTCGGTTAACCGCGGTTAATATTAGTCGGTTTGGTCGGTATTAGTCGAGCAGTATTAAACGATTCACGGTTAACCGAACCACTCATAAATTACGGTTAACCGAAATTATTAACCGGTCGGGTCGGTTAACCGACCGTGCCCATGTTAGTCTGTGAGATGATGGTTTTGACGACAACAACCTTAGAATAGATTATAAAATATAAATACTAACAGTATAAGTTTAGATATATATGATATGCAGGATTTAACCATGCAGGTACCAAGAATGAAGATTGTACAGTATAAAGATTCAAGATATCAAGATAGAAGACTCATGAGTAACAAGAATAACAAGATTATCAAGAGTTCAAGATTTCAAGTAATTTACTTTTTAAAATTAAGAATTTTGTTAAAACTCCTAGAAAAGCACTGGCATCTTAAAATCCAATTTATTCGTGGAATGGAATCCACTTCGAGCCTGTTAAAGGGATGGAACCCTAAGTAGGATGGAACCTACGAAAAATATAGTAGAACATTGTTTTGTATCCGCTAATTTTTATTCAAATGATTTTTCAAAATTATCTTGTTTTCAAAATGATTTCAGAACCTTCCTTTTAAAAGAATCAAAAAACATCTATCCTGATTTTAAATATTTTTAGCTTCAAAATGTTCTCTAATTTTAAAGTCAAATTATCCTTGTTTTAAACTATTTGTTAAATATAATATATTTAACTTTTTAATATTTACATACTTAGATTTAAATAAAATTATAGTAAAATCTTATATATACCAAAATATTATTCTCTATATTTATTTATGTATTTCAACTATATTTAAGTATATTTATAAAGTCTAAAATAGTTTTAATATAAGATAGAGGTTATTTTCAAAGAAAATCAAAACACAAAAAAACCCTTTGGGATGTTGACATACTCATGGTGACCATGTCGACATAGTGTCAGTTGAGTTCAAAATTTAAATTTCAAAAGAAGTATCTGTTAGTCATAACTCTTCACGAATGGATATGGCTGTTATTCTTCTATAAATAAGGGTTAGTTTCAATGAGTTTTCAATCAGTTTTTCTGGTTTTTCACTCCTCTTCTTCTTCCACATTTCTATTTACATATTCTTACCATTACTCTACTGCAATCAACATTGAATCAAACTTGATCATTTCTAGTTTGATTCTCTATCACTATCTCAACAAGATCCTCAGTGCTATTCAGAGTTATAGTTTTCTTTGTAATCAATTTAGTGAGAAAAGGTGTGATTGTGGCCTTGGAAATCAATCAAGTGAGATAAGGTGTGATTGTAGCCTTGGGAAATCAATTGGGTGAACTTATTGCCAGTAAAATCAAGTATCTCTACCCAGAGGATTGTGAATCTAGAGGGTGTGCCTTATAGCCTAGAAATCGAGGGTGTACTTGTACAATTGCTTTTGAAAGGAAATCCGTACTTGTGTGCAGGACTGGATGTAGGGTAACTCCGAACCAGTATAAAATCCGGTGTGTTCTTTCCTTTACTGCTTTTACTTTATTTCTGCATCTGTATTTATTTCTGTGATCATATCTATGTCTGAATATTGCATACATCTGTGTTCAAATTAATATAAACACAAAAAGATTTAGTAATTCTTCATAAACACTATTCACCCCCTCTAGCGTTAATCCTAGCCTTAAGATCCGTAATCCACATTTCTCACATTTGGTATCAGAGCAAGGTTTTCGAAGTTTCATAATCTGATTTTTGAAAAAGTTTTAAAATGACTATGTTTATTAATACTAGTTTAGAAATATTCAAATCATCATTGTTTCATGAGTCTGCATATAATAAATGTTCAAATTCAAGTTGTCTACCAAAATTATTTGATGTGTAGGAATCATGCTTTATGGCTGTTGAGGAATCAATGTACAACGGACAAATTTTGCAGATCAGAAAGAACAAATGGATACTCGATAGTGGATGTTCTAGACACATGATTGGCAATCCAGATACGCTGAATGATATAATATACAAAGACGGAGGACTGGTTAACTTTGGAGACAATTCAAAAGAATATGTGATCGCCATTGGCAAAGTCAGTAACTCTGAAACTACTATTATTACTAATGTTTTGCTAGTTAAAAATCTGAAATATAATCTGCTAAGTATAAGTCAACTTTGCGATAAAGGATATAAAATTAAATTTGAAAAAGATAAATGTCACATTGAAGATAATAATTCAACCATAATATTTGAGGGAGTTAGGAAAGAATATTTATATTCCTAGTATGAAAGTCTCAAATGATAACTTATGTCTTTTGGCAAATACAAGTGACCCTTGGATTTGGCATAAGAGATTTGGGCATTTGAATTTCAAACTCTTATCTTGACTGTCAAAGCATGATCTAGTAAGAGGTCTCCCTAAAATGAATTTTAAAGTAGATAGTCTATGTGATGCATGTCAATTAGGAAAACTTAGAAAAGGTTCATTTAAATTAAAATATACGATTTCAACTTTAAGACCTCTTGAATTACTTCACCTTGATTTATTTGGTCCATCTCAAATTTTGTCAATAAATCATAGTAAATATGTTTTTGTAATCGTAGATGATTATTCTAGATTTACATGGACAATATTTTTGAAACATAAAAGTGATACTTTTGAATGTTTTAAGAACTTTACAAAAAAGATTCAAAATCAACTTTCTTTAAAAATTATAACCATCCGTAGAGATCACGGTGGTGAATTTGAAAACGAAAAGTTTGAGGAGTTCTGCAATAAAAAGGGAATAGCTTACAATTTTTCATTTCCAAGAACTCCACAACAAAACAGAGTAGTAGAACATAAAAATAGGACGATTCAAGAGTATGCGAGAACTAGGCTTTCAGATAGTAAATTACCAAAGAATTTTTGGGCAGAAGCAGTTGCTACCGCCTGTTATATTTTAAATAGAATTTTAATTAGACCTTTGACTGATAAGACTTCTTATGAACTTCTTCACTCAAAGAAACCTAAAGTATCTTATTTTATAACTTTTGGAAGTAAATGTTTTATTTCAAATACTAAAGATAACTTAGATAAATTTGATCCTAAATCCGACAAAGGTATCTTTATCAGATATTCTAATAGAAGTAAAGTGTACTGAGTATTTAATTTAAGAATTAACACTATCGAAGAAACAATGCATGTTTCGTTCGATGAAAATTCCAAATTTTTTAAAGATATAAATGATGAAGATGATTTAATTACTCAAAATCAAGAATCAACTGAAACTAATAATGAAATTAATCATCCTAATAAAAGGGCAAAACTTTTAAAAGGTCATCCTATTGAAAATATACTAGGAGATATGGAATCTGTTGTTAAAACTAGAAATCAACTAAGTCAAATGAGTAATATAGCTTTTATATCAACTATTGAACCCAAAAATCCAATAGAAGCATCAGCTGATGATTCTTGGATTTTGGCTATGCAAGAAGAACTAAATCAATTCACTAGAAATGATATTTGGGAACTTATTCCTAGACCTGAAAATAAAATTATAATTGGAACTAAATGGGTTTATAAAAATAAAATGAATGAACTAGGAGAGGTAGTTAGAAATAAAGCTCGATTAGTCGCTCAAGGTTATTGTCAAGAAAAAGGAATATATTTTTATGAAACCTTAGCTCCTATAGCAAGATTAGAAGCCATTAGGATTCTACTTGCTTTCGCAAATCATAATAATTTCAAATTATTTCAAATGGATGTTAAAAGTGCCTTTTTAAATGGATTTGTAAAAGAGGAAGTATATGTTGAACAACCACCACTTTTTGAAAATGAAAAATTACCTAATCATGTTTACAAACTTAAGAAAGCTTTATATGGTCTAAAACAAGCTCCTAGAGCCTGGTATAATAAACTAAGATCTTACTTATTACAATCAAGATTTGAAATTGGTAAAGTAGATAATACTCTTTTTATTAAAAGAAATAAAAATGATATTCAACTAGTACAAGTCTACGTAGATGATATCATTTTTGGATCAACTAATTTTGAATGAATAAAGAATTTTCTGAAATAATGACAAAAGAGTTTGAGATGAGTCATATGGGTGAATTAATCTTCTTTTTAGGATTACAAATAAAACAATTAGATAATGGTATCTTTATTAGTCAAGAAAAATATGCTAAAGACCTAATTAATAAATTTGGTTTGACTACTGCGAGTGGAAAATCTACTCCCATGGCAACCAATGAGTACCTTAGTAAAGAAGATCTCTCGAAAGATGTAGATAAAAAATTATATAGAGGAATGATTGGATCACTACTCTATATTACTATTAGTAGATCTGATATCATGCATAGTGTTTGCCTCTGTGCAAGGTATCAATCCCAACCTAAAGAGACCCACTTAAAAGCCGTAAAATGTATCATAAGATATGTTAAACACATCTCTGATTATGGCTTATTTTATCCTAAAAATGATTCTTTTGACTTAATATCTTATTGTGATGCTGATTATGCTGGTTGTAAATCAGACCGAAAAAGTACAAGTGGAACTTTTCACTTTTTGGGGCATTCTCTGATTTCCTAGTTTAGTAAAAAGCAAAGCACGGTTTCGTTATCAACAACTGAAGCAGAGTATATTTCTGCTGCTTTGGCTTGTTCTCAAGTAATATATGTTTGCACCAAAATTGGGCACAACACTCTTCGGATGTGTTTGAACAGATAAAATGAAGAGAATAAGTGTAAAATGAAGCAGATCTAACAAACACACCAATAAACATATAAAAAAATTCACAGAAACACAGAGTTTTAGAGTGGTTCGGCGTGTTGCCTACGTCCACTATGAAGTTTTATCACTTTATTGCTTGATACTTGAAGATTACAAGTTTTTGATAACGAAGTACAGCAGATAATAAGCTTAAATTCGAGATCAACGGCAGTAATGGCGTCCTGGAGTGAACGTGGCAGAGTCCGGGCGCTCTTTTGCTCTCAAAATTCTCCGATCCCTTTTCTGAATGACCAGGGGCTCTATTTATAAGTGCTGGAGGCTGATATTTCGCCTAAAATTCGGGAAGACCGCTTCTGGCACGTGAGGGGGCCCACACGCCTGGATTTTGGAAATCCGAGCCCACTTTGGGATCGATTCGAACTCGGGTTCGAATCGATCAAGATTTGATCAGATTGAGCTGAAATTTTGCATGAACATTCCTCATGTTGGCAGTAAGCTACTGTGAAAATTTCATAGCATTTGGACTTGTAGATCCCGAGTTATGATGGATGCAAGTTGGAATTTTTCGGTCCGGGATCGATTCGATCTCAACTTCGAATCGATCAAGAATTCATCCGATTGAGCTGAAATTTGGCATGTGCATTCCTTAGGTTGCCAGTTGGCTTCTGTCCAAATTTGGTGGCATTTGGACTTGTAGATCTCGAGATATGTTCGATGCAAGTTGGTCCGTGATTGGTACGAAGCAACTTCGAATCGATCAAGAACTCATCCGATGGAGCTGAAATTTGGCATGAACATTCCTTAGGTTGCCAGTTGGCTTCTGTCCAAATTTAGTGGCATTTGGACTTGTAGATCTTGAGATATGATCGATGCAAGTTGGTCCGTGATCGGTACGAAACAACTTCGAATCGATCAAGAACTCATCCGATGGAGCTGAAATTTGGCGTGAACATTTCTTAGGTTGCCAGACGGCTCCTGTCCAAATTTGGTGGCATTTGGACTTGTAGATCTCAAGTTATGATCGATGCAATTTTAGATTTCTCAACCGTGATCCATCAATATCTTGAGCATACGAACTCCGATTGACTTGAAATTTGGAACATTGGCTTTCTCAGCTTTGCTTGTCATGTCATATCAATTGTAGCTCGATCTGGACTCGAAAAAAATTTACCGACACCCATAGCAGACCTATGCATTAACGATCTCCAGGGTGAACCATCCTTGGTTTCTTGTCAAGTTCTTGGTGTCACGGCCTTGCCAAAAGGCGGGATAACAATATATATGCAACAAACTTTAAAAGATTATAGTTTAAATATTTCAAAACACCAATTTATTGTTATAATACTAGTGCGATAAATTTGTCCAAAAATACTACTCAACATGCTCGAACTAAACATATTAATATCAGACATCATTTTCTCAGAGATAATATAAGAAAGGAAGTAATCGCTCTAGATTATATCAATTCTGAGAATCAAATTGCTGATATCTTAACAAAACCTTTAAATGAATCTATATTTACTAAATTAAGAAGAGAATTAGGTATTTGTTCAATAACTGAAATATAAAAATATAAATAACTAAGTGTAAATTAAAAATTAAATCAAAATACATCAATTAATACAAATTTAAAGGACCATGTCGACATACCACCCCAACCCATGTCGACATATAACGTTTTTAATTTTTGAATTTTTTCCCACCAAAATTCAAATAATTAGTTATATATTCTTCTTATTTTCGAATTTTTTATCATTCTTTCTATTCTCTCATTATTCTAACTTCTAAAATAAATTAAACAATGGCCCCTTCATCCAAATCAAACATAAATTTAACCTTTTCATATCCCTCTTGTACTTCTGGTCCGTTTCAACGTACTACTCTCACTCGTGTAATGAAAATGGAGGATTCTCTGAAAGATGCACTTCAGTTAATGACTGAAATCCTAGTAATGCAACTTCGAATGGCCAAGGAACAAGAGAGGTATGACAAAATCCTTAGGAATTTGCAAAAATTTCTAATGGATAATCATGCTAACCCAATTTTGATTGATGAAGACTCCTCAGAAGATCAAGTACAAGAGGCCAGGGAAGAATAAGAAGATAACTGTATGATTAATAAATAAATTGTGTTCTTATATATGTTCTTCCTATTAATAAATATAACTATATGGTTATTATATACTTGAATAGTTAGTAGTTAGGATTATAATTTGATCCAGTTGTTGATTATTTATGATAACACTATCATTATAATCACAAAGTATTAGATTTAGGGGGAGTTTTATAGTTAGGTGTTATATAGTTTAGAATTAGTTTTGTTGATGACAAAGGGTGAGAAGTATAAAATAGGGTAGTTAGGCACAGATTAAGGGGGAGTTATTAGGATAGAAGTAATATTTTATAAACAAAGGTTGTCATTATCAAAAAGGGGAGATTGTTAGTCCGTGAGATGATTGTTTTGTTGACAACAACCTTAGAATAGATTATAAAATATAAATACTAACAGTATAAGTTTAGATATATATGTATATGTAGGATTTAACCATGTAGGTACCAAGAATGAAGACTGTACAATATAGAGATTCAAGATATCAAGATTAAAGACTCATGAGTAACATGAATAACAAGATTATCAAGATTTTAATATTTCAAGTAATTTACTTTTTAAAATTAGGAATTTGTTAAAACTCGTAGAAAAGCTGGCATCTTAAAATCTAATTTATTCATGGAATGGAATATACTTCGAGCCTGTTAAAGGGATGGAACCTTAAGTAGGATGGAACCTACGAAAAATCTATTGGAATATTGTTTTGTATCCGCTAATTTTTATTCAAATGATTTTTCAAAATCATCATGTTTTCAAAATGGTTTCAAAACCTTCCTTTTAAAAGAATCAAAATACATCTATCCTGATTTTAAATATTTTTAGCTTCAAAATATTCTCTAATTTCAAAGTCAAATTATCCTTGTTTTTAAACTATTTTTTAAATATAATATATTTAACTTTTTAATATTTACATATTTAGATTTAAATAAAATTATAGTAAAATCTAATATATACCAAAATATTATTCTCTATATTTATTTATGTATTTCAGCTATATTTAGGTATATTTATAAAGTTTAAAATAGTTTTAATATAAGACAGAGGTTATTTTCAAAGAAAATAAAAACACAAAAAAACCCTTTGGGATGTCGACACACTCATGGTGACCATGTCGACATAGTGTCAGTTGAGTTCAAAATTTAAATTTCAAAAGAAGTGTATATTCTTCATAACTCTTCAAGAATGGACATGGCTGTTTTTCTTCTATAAATAGGGGTTATTTTCAACGAATTTTCATTCAGTTTTTATGGTTTTTCACTCCTCTTCTTCTTCCACATTTCCATATACATATTCTTAACATTACTCTGCCGAAATCAACATTGAATCAAACTCGATCATTTCTAGTTTGATTCTCTGTCACTATCTCAACAAGATCCTCAGTGCTATTTAGAGTTATAGTTTTGTTATCAATTTAGCGAGAAAAGGCGTGATTGTGGCCTTGGAAATCAATCAAGCGAGATAAGGTGTGATTGTAGCCTTGGGAAATCAATTGGGTGAACTTGTTGCCCGTATAATCAAGTATCTCTACCCAGAGGATTGTGATTCTGGAGGTTGTACGTCGTAGCCTTGAAATCGAGGGTGGAATTGTACAATTGCTTTTGAAAGGAAATCCGTACTTGTGTGCGGGACTGGATGTAGGGTACTCTGAACCAGTATAAAATCCGGTGTGTTCTTTCCATTACTGATTTTACTTTATTTCTGCATCTGTGTTTATTTCTATGATTATATGTGTGTCTGAATATTGCATACATCTGTGTTCAAATTAATATAAACACAAAAAGATTTAGTAATTCTTTATAAACACTATTCACCCCCTCTAGTGTTAATCCTAGCCTTAAGATCCGTAATCCGCATTTCTCACAGCCCACCCATACCTGAAGCTTCCAAGCGGCCAATTGATGCTTCTGCGCATCAGTAATCTCAAGACCAGTGAAGATCCTTTCCAAGCTCTTCGGCCACTGTTGCGCTCCTATGATGCTCTCGGAACCAGAGAATTTGATGCCGCCAAGCTGTGTGTATCCCTCGCTAAGAGTAGAAAACTTGACTGTAGGAGCCGGGGCACGTGGTGCGGGATCATTTCCTCTACCCCCACCTCTAGCGTTCCTTCTGGTACTCATCCTAGAATACCAAAAGCGATTTTAGAATCAAAGAGAGAAATTTATAGAACTTAAGGAAATTCTAATCAAACGCATTCAATAAGGAGGATGAAATCAAAAGGATATAGATTTTGAAATGATTCTCCTCATTCTAGGGTATTGTAACCTATCTCTAATGAGCTTTACAACTCCATGGGCAAAGATTTTTGGGAATCAAAGCTTCGATACCAACTGTAACAACCCGTATGTTTGGACCATTTAATTTGACAATAATACACACTTGTCAACTTAAATAGTACAAAACACGAATCATTAATGGAGTATATGAATATAAATGAGAATCATCACAGAATCACAGACAAATACACTATAACAGAATAACGCAGCAGAATTACAACAATGTCATAATAGTAGTTCATGAAGCTACTAAGTAAACACAACAATGTCTCAAGCAAATGATGAAATATAAATATATAGATGTCCTATACTGGTATCATAATAGAATAGAGCAATACTGATAAAGATAAATGATAGTCTTCAAAGTCTTCAGCTTCCAAGCAGCATAACAACAGAAATCCTCAGACTGACCCGAGCATAAGCACAAACAAACACTCGAGTCAGGACATATATTCTTATACAAGATGATATGGTTCAAATTTGAAATAATAATAACTAAAAGATGAATGGAATGAAAATCTTTCAGGATCCGTTAAACTATCTATATATATTAGTGTACGCTAAGTAGATAATGTCTAATAGTAATATAAAGTATCAAAATAGTGTTAAGGCATTACCATTATTCCCCTTAACACATTTATATAGCATCATAGTCTATACAACACTGTAAACTCCACCGTAAACTATTGGGCTATCAGGGAATACTCAATAGGTATAATACAAAATAAATCGTAGTGGTTGCTTATATGGATACAAGTATGACAAGGCACATGAGGAAATACCTAAGGTAGTGAAACTACCGTTTGCCTGATCCGAACTGGTGAGAACGCATCGCCGCAACGATCGCAACATCGCGATACAACACTCCAAATGCAAGGGTGCGCACCAATCAAAAACAAGTAATGAGTAGTTTACGGAGAAGTGTTTTTGCTAGAGGTAGCTAGCCTCATTGGCCCGACACGGCTCATATTTAAGTCATTTCCAATTTGATACAAGTGTCAAGGTCATCCATTATCGTTCTCTTTCTTCAATCATCAACGTACATCATTCCAACCACTTCATTATGGATCACACTCTGCATATAATAGTTATTGAAGTGGTTTTCGGATTAGACAGAGAGTATGTCCCTAACCGATCCCGGACTCTTTAATAACTTCGTAATTTTTACACCGATTGGTCATTTAATAACTTTCAAAAAAAATCAAAATCAAAATCAAATTCACTTAGAATTCGAAAGCCAACATTTCATTTGACTTTTATATCAATTTCCGTAATTTTCATTTCAAAAACTTTCAAATTCCAATTTCAAATTTCTACTTGGTTTCACAATTCAACTTCAATTTGATTTAAAACAATTCAAATATTGATTTAAATTCATATATGGATTCCATTCAGTAATTATCTAAATTAAGTTAATTTATCATTTCAAAATAATTTCAATTTAATTTCTAATTGATTAAATCATTCACTTAAGTTTACCTTCATTATATCCAAACTTATAAATTTAATTTAATTGAATTCGCCAAATTAAATTATTAATTTACAAGTTTTATATTAATTTCAATAAATAAATCACATTTTATTTCTTATTAAAGAAATTCAAATTCACTTTTTTACTCATCTAATTAAATAGTCACAAGTTAAATTGCTTCGGTGAACAAGTTTCAAATTTGTTTAATTATTAAATTTACAAAAATTAATTCAATAATTTATTAAATTTAAAAAACATTAAACATTTGTTAATATTTATTTTAAATTATTAAATATTAAAATTTTAAATTTCACTAGAATTTAAAATTCAAATTTAATCAAAACCCTTCATTATTTCTTTTAAACATAATCTTTATTTTATTTTTATTTTAAATCGAATTTGTTCGACCAATCGGGTTTTTATTTAATTCTCTTTCCTAGGTCAAGTGTTTTATTTGGGTATTTATCATTTCAACTCGATTCCATTTCAATTCAAAATCAGAAGCATAGTAAAGGGAAATTGGAGTGTGATACCTAGGATGTGTCAAATTAAATAAACAAGCAATAACAATAATAAATATCAACACAATAATAAATTTAAATAATCCTGAAATAATCGTATTAAATTTACATTATAATTTCATGTAAATTAATACAATTATTTCTAGAATCTACACTATCATTTCATGTAGATTAAAGATTATTACGCTATTATTTCATGCGGTTCTACACTTGTTATCTACTTTATTCAATTCCATACTTCATCGAATTTACACGACATGAAATTTGTCTACAATATTTCAAGGTGTCGCTAACTATATTTTTACGTGGTAACTAATTAGACATTTCGAAGGTTATATAATACAGGTTTTAATATAATCAAATTCAAGTACATCTATCAGTTTCAAAGTGTTAACTACCATACGTCTAATTTCAAGTGTATATTACTTATCACTTCACGCGTTAAGAATTTAACATCCAATATTAACATCCACCAATCATCAATATTTTCAACCAAACTTGATTATCATCGTATAATAATATAAGTCATGAAATTTATTCACCTTCAGTGGTTAGAGAGAATGAACGATGAAGCACGAAGAGGCATGAATAGACTTGACTCAAACGCAACAAAAACACGAACAATCGAACGAGCTGCAACCATTGACAAGAAAGAAATAGTATAAATTTAATATGGACATTCATATGTATATATATATATATATATATATATATATATATATATATATACGTACACACTCACCAATCAATAAAGAAAAGAAGGAAGAGCTGAGAAGTGAGTGCTGCTGCAAGGTGGATGACTTCAAGTAGTTGCTGTACAACAACAAAGAAGAAAATCTGTTACTAGTTTTCACCTACTTCAAACATACATACACAACTGTATATATATATATATATATATATGCATGCCACAAAATATGGAAAGCAATAGTAAACACTTTTTTTTATAAAGTAGAGAACTGTTTCTTTATGCATGCATCATGCAACAGCCTCGGCATGAACGGGAAGGGCGGTGAATTGTCAGGAGGGAGGTGGTGCACATAGGGAAAGAGGTGGCGAAGGCGCGGAGGTTGCGACGGAAGGTGGAGCTGTCGCGTGATGGCTGGTGGAAGTAGGAGGGGTTATCGGCCGGAGCTAGGGGTTTCAGTCGACGCAGTGAGGTGACGTAGGTGCCATCGCGGTGGAGGCG
Organism: Allium cepa; assembly: GCA_030765085.1. Lineage (NCBI taxonomy): Eukaryota > Viridiplantae > Streptophyta > Magnoliopsida > Asparagales > Amaryllidaceae > Allium > Allium cepa. The sequence continues at coordinate 380,223,217 of CM060944.1, read as the reverse complement.
GGATGGGCAATGTGCGGTGGAAATAGTGGAGCGCATCTGGAGTAGTGCGCGACTGGAGTGGGCGATGCAGGCGAGGGGCGGTGCACGGGTAGGGCGACACGGTTCTGGCGACGACAAGGGTAGGGTGGCTCGGTTGCGACTGGAGGGTGCACGCGCGGTGGATCTGGGTGAAGGCGAGGTGAAGGCAGCGCTTGGAGCTGGAGGTGATGGCACGGTGGAAAAAATGGTGGAGGCGAGATGAAAGGTGCAGGCGAAGTGGGAGGGTGTGGTGAGGAGGTACTTCATTTCTTTGCAAATATGACAGAGGAAAACAAAAAAAAAATATAAAGAGAAGAAGGGAGAGAAATGTCAGAGAAGTGGGTTTCTTTACCTGATTGGAAATTTTCTTTGCAAACGAAATTAAAGGTACAGAGATTTGAATTATGTAAAGATTGGGATACGAAGGGATGAAATGAACAAATGGACAGAGAATATTTTTGTGTGAATTACGAGATATCTTGCATATTTTTCTATGCTATCAACCAGCTGCCAACCACCCAATAAATTCACTTTAGCCAATATTTTTTATTTTCAAAAATTTGAATGTATACGGGCTGTCAAACTTTGGGCTGAATATTCATTTAACCGGTCCGCTTGGAACGATTAAATTAGCGCGACGATTTGCGTCGAACTTCGATATTTACAAATGAATATACCATTCTGATCGGCGCGACGAGGCACTTACAACGGTACACAGATATTGACGATATGACAGTTCTGTCAAAACTCAAATTTTCCGCCGATTAAATTGTTCGTTTGGCAAAATAATTTAAATGAAGCAGATGACGACGGAATTAGACGAAACGGAATGTGATGTGTCCATCAGATAATTTTTTATAACGTTACTGTGTAAAAATATTTAGATTCGAAAGATGAAAATTTACGCACTTTAAAATGAACTAATATACAATAAAATATGAATGAATTTTACTGCGATATTTTAGGACGAAACTTTTCCTATATCCATAACTAACTGGACGAATTTTATATACGAAGTTTGGACGTTAACCGAGGACATATATAAATTTCAATTTTTTTATATTAGAATAATGGATTCAGAATTTTAAATTGGGTCGGAAATTCAAGGTCGTTACAGCTATGATAAGGAACTATCCGCCCTTCATCAATAAAGAATAACAGGCGATGCCGCAGGTCATCAATGAAGCTGGCAATATCAGATGCCACCAATGCTGCATACCGCTTATAAGGGTGGATGGATGATATGGTGCCAAAGAGCTCGAAAACAATGTCGCGGGCCATATTCCATCAATGAAGCACTTCTTCCATATAGCCTGAAAAATCAATGCCGCTCTGGACAAATACCGCATCTCTTCAATATCACCCTTTAAAGTAATGTCGTCTCTTATTAATGTCGTACATCTTTAATGTTTCTTATCTTCAACGCCGCCTATTATCAATGTCGTCTGTTATTAATACCAATTATCATCAATACCGCTTTTTACCAATATACCTATTATCAATGTTTTCTGCTATTAAAGCTGCTTATTAATGATGTCAATCATTGCCAATATCACTACTTATCAATGTTGTCATTTCTTGATGTCATATCATAATAATGTCGCACTTCATCAACATCCAAAAGAAGTCGCATATCTTCAATACAATGTTGATATTGAACGTCGCCAATGAAGGCCATTAATGTGAGATGGATGCTTAGTACCGAAGTTCATTATTGAGTGAGTGTATGTTGAAGCATGATGCCATGCCTCATTAACATGGATAATTCCGAGGGGTCAAGCATGCCACATGGACACATGCTAGCCATGCCACATCTCTCAACTCCTATAAATATAGACCAAGGGGCATGAAGATGGGGGCAACCATTTCTATTCTCCCCTCTTAAAATTAAACTCTTGTAACCCCAAATTAATTTGAGGTAAAAGCTCATAATCATGCTCAATTGAAATAAATGAGAACTTGGACTTGCCTATTACTATGATCGTGCATGTTAATCATTATTAAACATGAGAATGCATATAATGGAGCTCTTTGGGTCCAAAACAAATGTGATACTATTGACATAAATCACATGAACTTCGGTCCAAACTAGTGTTATATGCATATCTTCTATTTTGCCTCACACATATGGACATAAGGAATGTTTATTTAGTTCACTAACATGCATAATAGGCTAAGGCAAATGTTTATTATTTATCTTCTCTCACCTTTGAATATGTGACATAGGATTTTGAGTGTTTAATTCTTAACCAAATGGATTGCCGAATATGTTATTCCAAGTGATCTTAAGAGCACTCGAGTATCTTTCTCCAAGTGACCTCAAGAGGTCTTGAATATTATGTTCCAAATAATCATATTGGCTTTCAAATATGCAACAACCAAAGTCCACAAGCATTATGGATCTACTTCCCAATGATATCCACTCGTACTTAAACTTGAATGCTAAGGTTATTCTTGATTTGATTAACACCAACTAACCATGCTTGGTAGTATTGACATATAAATACAAATCAAGGATTGGCTCATCACTCTTGACTTCATGGGTGCTATACCAATTTTTGGTTTAAAAAAATCATTTAATAATATTATTTATATAAAAAAATATTTATTATTTTTCTTTCCAGGCTATAAGCATCTGTGAAGCAAACATACACAGTTATATATATATATATGCATTCATATAAACAACCTTCTAGATGTGACAACATATCGATATACAGATTCATCATATAAATGATAACTAATAGACATAGGATATAGTAAATAAATTTGACATTATTAGATCAGATATGTACCTTACACCAATGCCTAATATGAATACATTGAAATGATGAGTAATGTTCCTTGAATCTAATTCCAATTCCAAAGTTGCCAGCTCCTGAACTGCCTTACCACCAAAGATTGGATCGAAGTGTTTTGTTGTGTTTTTAATCTTGGATTTTGGGGTTTTGAAGGGGCAGTGTTGGCCAAAATTTACAAAAGTGGATTGAGTAAAAAGTATCAAATAAATGATGTAAAAGGTGGCATATAAAAAGGAAGTCAAGAGAGTGAAAAGTGGATCACATCGTAATATCTCTCTTACCATTTCCACTTTTTTGACCATTCAAAGCCCTCCCTTTATGCCATCATATGGCCGGCCTAATCATGCCTTCTATAGTCGAACATAGAATGCTCATATAGGCCTCAGCTCGAGTCCAAGTCCGAACAATATTCATTGTAATTTACACCTTATTTAAACGTATATCGATATTGTATATCTATCAGTATATTTATAACTGTTATAAACATACCATTTAATATACTTTAGCATGCATTAAATAAAATTTTACAATTAATATTTTATAAATATCAATTAATTTATAATAGTTTAAAAATTAACTAAATCAAGTGGTAAAAGGAGTATCAACGTTTTGATTGTGTCACTGTTAGCTGTAAATTTGGTCGGTGGTGAAAATTTCGAATATTAACATTCACAAATCACATAGCAGGTGGTGTGATATTATGGTCAAATTTATCGCTTACATGGTTTCGATAAAATTCAATTTTACTTTATTAAGCATTACCCGTTAGTTACAATTATTTACACTAATTCTCTTTATCAAAACTATATCACTTTGGATGTATGAAATTTGGTAATGGTCAAAATTCTGATATTGTCCATTTTTAACTTTATGGACCAAACATAAAGTCATTGGCTCAACAATTACTATTATTATTAACCGAGCTATTCTGGTCGGATATTTTGGCTTTGAATTGACTTAGTTGACTATGATATTAACCTTATTTAACCGAGGAGACGAATTCTCTCTTGATTGGTATTTCACTTCCAATACTTTAACTCCATCCAACCATGGTCTTTCGATGGATGTCGTTTGGCGATTTGACTATGATCAAAGCGTAGCTTTCATATTGGAGATCAATAGCATTCTCAAGTCAAAAGAACTATGTAAATTAGACACATCGATATTTTTTGTTTAACCTTAGTTAGAATAACCAACATAAACCTATCGAGTGAAGAGGAGGTTTAGATTGAAGAAGATGAGGTTTCTCCCTAATGCGGCGGTTCCTAACCAATTAGAACCCCTCACTGTCGAGTTGTGGCTGTACCCCCTTGGGATTAGATGAAGAAGAAAGGGGAAGAGGAGGCTCGGGTGTTATAGAACTAGAGGCCAAAGTCTGATTAAAGCTTTCTTGATGATTTGTTGTAATAGCCATTTCTTGTACGACCGAGCTGAAGATGAAGAAAGTTGATTATATTTAGTAGATTTGTTTTAAAAAAAAATCTAAATGAATTTTATATAGTAAGACTGTACTATATTGTGCTATATATACAATATTGTATCAAGTTTCTTTACATTAACTGATATCATGATTACATATTCTCTTATCGACTTATAATTATTGAAGTATTTATTCAAATTAATGTCAATTAAAAATAATATTGTAACACTAGTTGCCTGTTGCATACGCATGAATGTTTGTATTATAATCATGTTAGGTTCATAGTCATTTTTAATTTCTCTAGATTTGGAAGGTGTAGACATAAAGTAGTTGATTAGCAATTTTCACTAATGAAATTGGCACTTCAAGTAAAAGTTTTCTGTTTGACGGAAAACTTTTGCTAGTAGTGGAACATGTGAAGACCTTTTGATTTACTGATACTCGATTGTTATTAAATTTAAAAGAATAATAAATTATCAAGAACTGTGAGAAGAGAGAATGAGAATTGAGGGAACAAAAAAACCATGGGCCCTCGATTTGTTCTCTTTCGTGTACCTGCTTTGACATAAAAATAATTTTTTGATTTTTCCCCTTTGAAAATCACATGCCAATACATTATTTTTTAAGTTGTGTGATGTTCGATTGTTTACAAGAGTTATTTTGAGAACAGTAAATGCATTTTTTTATAGAAACCTTGGTAGTTTTGATTTCTTAAACAGAAAGTACTGAACAAAATTAACATAGAAAAGTGACAGTCAGACAATTGTTATCACTTATGTACAAGACACAATAAGAAAACCTAATCCGAATAGTAAATAATGGTTATATTAGTGCATGTATCAATACTATAATAATAATTCTAAGAAAGTTGATAAAAAAGGAAACAAGCAAGTCTCAATCGAAGGACCATGACAGGGAAACAAAATATAGCATGCCTGATGTTTTAGTCAAGAAAATGATATTTTCTAATCAATTACAGTCAAATATAAGTACTGCAGTATAGATCAATGTGTTTCATTATAGATCAGTGTGTTTCTATAGTCCATAAATTTTGATCATGATCTTTTGAAATATAGAGTTTCCACTAGCCACATGGTACTAACATCTAAGCCAAGGCATTTTTCCATTGTTGATTTTAATAGCGTATTTACACCAGTATATGTATATATATAAAGTATAAATGTGATGTGTTAAGCTTATATCGGCACTCCATTGAAATCATAGGGTGGATACACTCTTGGTTTCAGAATGTATTAAATCAGTAAATATGATGTGTGATATCTGTTAATTACAGTCAGTAGGCAATATAGCAAACCTACCGTGGTCTATAAATATCCATGAGAAATTCCAAAGAATAAAACTATAGATACAAACAATAAAGAATGTGATGTAAATCACGGAGAAACAAAGTAGAAGGTAAAAATCTTTAGAAGAGCCATGACTGATAAAAACTTAATAAAAAACTTGTTAAGATGAGGGTGGTAAGATTAAATATGAAGAAAATGTAAGGATCTTACTTGCAGTCTACTACGACTAATCAACCACCCTTTAATTTAGTAGCATGAAGACATAAGTTTGTGATATGAAATCCAACACTTGTCTTGTTATTTATGCAATGTTTCGATAATTTTTGACTATATGCAGATTGACTACTTTGAAAAGGATGAATTAGATGTTGACTTTGATCGCCTAAACTTGTGTGCTAGTGCATTATCTTCTGGCTGATATTACTATATTAGTGCATTATTTTGTAGAAAAAATGTTTATTCAGAAATGAAATTAATATTTTTTAGAAAAATGTATTTTATTTATATAAGAAAAACATATACTTCCATGAAATGCCTCGTTAAAACCTGATAACTCCCCTAACCTAGACGGGTGCCTTATCAGAAAAAAGAGTACATATCATGTTCATATATTAACAATACAAAAGAGACAAAGGGAAGTAGTCCAACTTGTCAAGTAGATGGAAGAGTAACAAAAGGAATACACACTCAAAATCATCTACATGCATGACAAACAAACAAACACAAGAGCAAAAGGGAAAAAAATAATCAGAAAACATATGTAAACACGCAAAACATCAAACAGGTACTTTATGATATGAAGGGTTCTTCACAATCCACGCCGAGTTAGGGATAAGGAACCTAAAATCACTACACTAAATAGGAACCGAGGCGAAAATTCTTCAGCCATTAACTCAACAGAGGTGGAAATTAACATATGAAACATTCAATCAAAGGAAGATTCAGCAGCATCAAGGCTAGAAACGGCCAGCAGCAAGATCATGGAGGTCTAGAGATTTTGCACATCCAATATGTCGGAGTTTAGTAAGCTAAGTTTTCTTTCTCTATTTAATTTCTTGTAATCAGTTTTCCTCTAAATCAATCGAGTACAATCTTGAACGGTAAGCATAATCCTCACATGAAATGGAAGTTCAATACCCTTAAAAATTCTTATGTTGCGCTCGCACCAAATATGCCAAATAATAGTAGTGAAAATAATGTTCCCGAAGCTATTTAGAAATTGGTTACTTGTCTGACTTTGTAGCAACATATGTAGAAGTTGGTTGATGTCGATAGAGTGTCCAATGGTAATTTGAATTTTTTGCATAATATTCTCAAGTAATTGTCTAGAATAATCATGATATGAATTGTAATTTCTTAGATTGTTTTGTGCAATTGAGTAGGAACATAATCAAGATGTTCCTTCCATTTATTCTCTGCTATCAGAAAATTAACATTTGAGTCAATATACAGTAAATTTTCTAGCTGTGTAAATGATATCATATACATGAAAGAATTAAAAATCAAACTAGTTTGAGTTGTGTTATGTGTTTTTGTATGCCATAGGATAATATAATGAGCTGATAGGAAAATAATTGACAACATATCATATATGATATAACAGGTTGGTATGTCTTCTAGTATAGACAACAGTGGATGAAAGAATCCGATCGAAGAACTGCACGATATATGGAAGGAGTACAGAAATTTATTAACTTCATTGTGAAAAAAATGGTAATAAGGAAATCTATTATTATCCATGCACACATTGCAAAAATATGAAAATGGTGATTAAATTAGATGCCATTCATTATCATCTACTTAGATGGAAAATTGTCCAGTCATATACAATTTGGCATTTTCACGGGGAAGTGTCGGCGGGGAAGCAAAAACAACCCGTTATTCAAGCCATGAGTACCAATGAGTCTGAACTTCTCAGGATTGAAGATCTAGTTAATGTTGTTGACAGATTTCATCATTTTCGACCTACAAGTTCATTGCCTGATAATATTGGAGAATCGCCTACAGTTGATGCTGATTGGCAGGCCAATCATGTAGGAGTATAAATCACTTTTTGGTAGTGCAAAAGAGCCATTGTATCCTTCATGTCCAAAGGGAATAACAAAATTGTATGCCACTGTGAAGCTGAATAGCTTGAAAACTCAGCTTTTCTGACAATGGTTTGACTGCACTTCTCGAATTTATAAATGAATTACTCCTTGAAGGTAACTCACTACCAACAAAGTACGCCGACATTAAGAAGATGATTAAACAAGCTAGGATGGATTACAAAACTTATGATGTATGCATTAATGACTGCATTTTATGCTAGAAAGATAATGCAAACGGAGTTTCTTGTCCAATTGCAATAAACTAAGATATAAGACAACATTCGACCAAGAGAAAAGAGCCACCAAAGTACCTTAAAAGACGTTGAGACATTTCCCTTTAATTTCTTGATTGAGGAGATTGTATACTATACCATGGATAGTAGATGCTATGACTTGGCATGGTCGTCCCAAGTCTGATTCAACTGTAATTCATCACCGATGTGACACTTCTTAATGGTGAGCAGCAGATTCTCTTGACAAAATGTTTGCTGCTGAACCACGAATTGTCACACTTGGATTAACAACGGATGGTTTCAATCTACATGCATCTCTGGCTAACTATTACAGTTGTTGGTCAGTAATTATAGTACCGTATAATCTTCCTCCATCAATATGCATGAAAATGGAGTTTTCAATGTTGACATTGTTGATTTTTGGGCCTAAAAAACTAGGAAAGGATATTGATGTTTATTTGTAACCATTGATATATGAGTTTAAGAAGTTATGGGAAGGAGTCATTGCATTTGACTCATTTAATAAACCTAAGTTCACAATGAGAGATAGGGTGTTGTGGGCAATTCATGATCATCCTGCACTTGGGACTTTATCGGGTTGCATAACTCATGGATATTCTGCATGTCCTATATGTGGGGAAGACACTTGTGCTTATTATCTTTCGAAAAGTAAGAAGATGTGTTACATGGGACGTCGAAGATTTCTTCCTTTCAAACACAAGTTTTGAGACGAAAAAACAAACTTTAATAATAAACAAGAATATCGTCGTCCTCTATGGCCATTAAATGGTTATCAAGTTGAAGAGAAGGTAGTGAATATCAAGATGAAAGTTGGTAAAAATAACGGGAAATCGGTCGAAAACAAAAAAAGAAAACCGATAATGAAGAACTTGCCAATGTTCAGGCATGGTATAGGAGTCCATCCTCTTTAATTTGCCATATTGAAAAGCAAATTTGGTCCGACATAATGTTGATGTTATGCATACAGAGAAGAATGTCACTGAGCATCTCATTAGCACAATTATGGGTTATAAGGACAAGTCAAAAGGCGACATCAACACACGCAAGGATTTGAAAACCATGGGTATAAAACAAAAGTGGTGGGTTATGTAAGATCCTGAAATAAATAAAATAACCATACCAGAGGCAACTTTCACCTTAAGCAAAGAAGAGAAGTTACGTTTGCACCATTTTGAAAAGCGTGAAAGTACCTAGCAAATTCTCTTCTAACTTCCATAACAATGTGAACATCAATCCTCCTGAATTCAAAAATATGAAATCGCATGACTACCACGTCATACTGCAATAATTACTTCCGGTATCGCTTCAACATTTTTATCCACAATATAAGGATGTATGTAATGCTATACATCATATAGGTCTATTTTTTAACATTTTATGTTCAAATGTGATCAAAAGGGAACATCTTTTAAAAGCAAAGGCTAATGTGGTAGAAGCAATGTGTGTGTCTGAAAAACATTTTCCACCTGCGTTTTTGATATCAGCATCCATCTTATGGTCCATTTAGCCGATGAAGCATTTATTTGCGGCCCTGTTAGATATAGGTGAATATATCCTTTTGAATGGTAAATTAAAAATTGCAGTTTTGTTCATCATCGTTCGATTTAAATAGCTACTAGTTATTTATAATTGATTACCTTCATCGGTTAATGAAAACATATAAATGATATGGGCGCAATAAAAAATATATTGAAGGATGCATTGCAGAAAGATATATCGCACAAGAAGCTAGTCTTTACTACATGGAGTGTATGCCAGAAGGAGGTGGTGGCGCTCATAAACATACTCGTGAGGCTTTTTTAGACGAGGATGATGAGTTTGCTAGTGAAATGCCTCTAGGTAATGGTAAAGATATAACATTAATCCATGTGTAGTTTGAACAAGTTCGTAGATAGGTCTTTAATAAGTACGATGGATTGGATGATGGGAGAAGTAAATTCACGAATAACTCCTGAATTCACATTAATGTAAATCAACGTATATATACGTTTTGAAACGTGTATGTCGCAGGAGGTATAACATCTATGTGAAAAGCAATAAATCTCAACCTCAAACTGGAGTTACATCTGTGGAAGCTTGTCAAAGTGTAACTCTATGGTTATGCGGCGAGTTATATATTACATCTTATTAAATATTTCAGTGTACTTATCGTACACCTTCATGATTACACTTTTGACTTGTTTTGTTTTTTTAGTTGGTGAAGACCAACAATGTTGACACAACTATTTAGTGGCTGGTGAATGGGCCAAAGTTCAAAGCACGTAGTTATATGAATTACCAAGTGAATGGGTTTACATTCTCCCCGAAAAGTAACGAAGAATGGATGGTAACACAAGACGACGGTGTATGTAGGAGAGCAATTACAAAATTTAGAGCGAGTGGGAAGGATAAAATTTATAAGGAAGCAGACATAATGTATTACAGAGTCGTTCAGGAGATAATTGAGTTGGATTACATTGATTTCAAACAAACAGTTTTTTATTGTGATTGGGTAAAAGTCGAAAGCAAAGTCAATGGTTGCAAGAATGATCCTATTTCAAACTTGATCACAGTTAACTTGGAGAAATTAAAGATCAAAGATCAAAGATAGAATGAATGATTATCCATTTATTCTTGCATCGAAAGCGAGTCAAGTGTTATACTCAAAAGATTTAAAAAAATAATGGATGGTTTGTTGTTTTGCACACAACAAAACGTTTGATAATAAAATGGATGACATTGAGTTTCTTACTGCTTATCAATCAGCTTTTGAAGATTAAAAAAAGTTAGATGACCGTACCAAATGCATATGTTAATATAAGATGTATTTCTTAATTGAATTGAGTTGAATTTCAAGCGTGACTGAATTTAGAAATTTTTTACTATGGATATTATTCAGCATTTGCAATGTTTGTTTAGTGGGGGTTATTGATTTTGTTTCAAAACATTTATAAAATACTTCAAAAAAGCATGTCCAAATGTAATCCAACTGAATTTAGCTATTTGATTACACTTATAAAAGGAACAACCATGAACATATTATTAGACATGGGGTCTACTAAATTTTATTCATGAAGCATTGGTCAAAACATTAAAAATTGATTCAGCATAAATGAATCCATATGATGTCGCCATTGAAAACGGGGAAAAAATGATGGGGAATAGCTATTTTAGGTATCCATCTAAGCATGCTTTGGAGACTGGTCCTGGAAACACATTTCTAATAATATTATCTCTGTATGGTAAACATTATCCTATGTGCTACACAATAGTTTTTTTAATTTTTATTTCATAGATTGTGGTACTTTATACCGATCATTACTGGATTAATCATAGCTTCAGAATTATACTTGTAACCTTTATTTTCATATCTGTGCTAATTGGTTGAATTTTTCGGGTAATTTTTATTTTTATTTTTTGACTTCTAATTGTTTTTGTTTAATTGATCAATTTTTTCTGGAAAAATGTCTCTCTAGTTTACTCCAAAGTAACACACCACTTTGTTAATTTTCTAGTATTGTGTATACGTAAAACAATAAATTCTCTGTAAATCTTGAAATGCAGTGGTACCAAAATCATTTCACTTCAAATACTTTGCTGACAATATTTCTTTTTATGTCGGCCTTTGGTTTAGTATACATATTGCTCTATGTGTGTGTCTACCATTTTAATTTTTTATTGCAGGCATTATAGATTCAAAGTAGTGATCATGAACTATAGTTTACACCAGATAGTAGTTCAATTCAAGTAAAGGGAAACGTAGTCCGTTTTATTGTCTAGCCACATCCTTTTAAATATCCTTTCATCAACAAATTGAATTGTCAAACAACGTCAAACGTTCCGTAAAAGGATTCAAAATAGATAAAATCTCCTTTCAATAAAACATTACAAATAACGTTAGTTTTTTTATTTCATATAGTTCATGAAGAAAAATGTTGCAAATCAACATGTAACACTATTTTTCCAATCAGTTTTTCTTGTCATATATCCTTTTGCAAATACTGGAATAAAAATTATGTTAAAATAAGATATTTGCAAGAAAAAATGGCATAATGGCTATAGTTTTTTAATTAATTTATTTAAAATGTTTGACTAAAATAATTGTTTCATTTTATTTTTTTCTCAGGTTTGGTATGGGTTTTACCTGTGAAAAATGGACAAAAGAAAATTCTTGTATTACTAGCTTAAACACAGAAAGCTTCCTAGGATAGCTGCATCAATTTTTCTTGAGAAGATTCATGATTAATTCATCATTATTTTTTTGATAAGTATAAAATTAATTATGGTTATCCTTAGCATCATACTTATATAATACCCCCAAAAATGCTCTACTTCTAACTGCGTAGTGCACACTAATAATTGCCAGTGATTTCTATAAACCTCAACGACAACACATCAAATCTTTTGAGTACTTAGTAAAGTATGTACATGCGAGAACACTATAAAGAGGATAAACTTAACAAATTAAAATAAATGCATAGCCATTCAAATATCAAACGATAAAGGCATCAGATCCAATGCATACTACAACATAGTCTGAGTTTCGGAATATTTCCTGTAGAAATACCTTACATTTATTTCTCAAAAAGAGACAAACTATTTCTGACATCACTACAAGAAAGGCTTCGATTAGCGACGAAGGGGGGCGACGGCTAAAAAAAGCGGCCGTCGCTAGCCGTCGCAAATCGAAATATACAGATCCTGGCCGAGAGCTCAGATTTCATTTTCCTCCTTCCCCAAATTTTTCCTTCTTCCCCAACTCCGTCGCCCCCCGTCACCCCAGCCGACGCCCAACCCTTCAAAGCCTCCAAATCACCCAAATTTGTGTCGGTATGCTCCTAATCTCTTGTTTGAATGTAAATTTAATGTTTTTAGGTTTAGTTTAAACCCTAATTCAATTATGATTTGTTGTAAAATTTAGATTTGTTGTTAATTTGAGTATTAGTAGTGTTGTTAAATTAGGTATTAGTAGTGTTGTATGTTGATTTGGTAGATTAATTGTTCTGAATCAGAAAACGATGAAGACTGATCGTTATTGATATAATTGTTATGTGATAGTGATTGAAACATTCAATGTAATAGTAAATTTCTGTAATTGTTCTGTGATGATCATTTAGTTAATTTTTATCCATGTTTTGTACTAGTAAATTTTTATAATTGTTCTGTGAAAGTGATTGAAACATGCTATGTAGTAGTGAATTTATATTATGGTTCTGTGATGATTATTTATATAATTTTTATCCATGTTTTGTACTAGTAAATTTTTATAATTGTTTCTGTGAAAGTGATTGAAACATGATATGTAGTAGTGAATTTGTATAATTGTTCTGTGATGATATTGTTTTTCTATAGCAGATAGGTCTGGCAGGAGACGGAGTGGAGGTGGTGGTGGCACGCCATCCCCATCTCCCGGTGCAGGTGGTAGTGGCACTGCACCGGACTTACGTCCGATTGCAGAAGTTGTTCCTAGAAGTGCTGGGTAAGTATCAATTTTATTTAAAGTATAAGTTTTAAAATCCACTAAACATGTATATCATAACTTTTGCAGTGGCTTTGAGGTGGAGCCATCAGATTATATTTTACAGGTTTCGAGGAAGGCTTTTCAGAGCCGGATGCATGGTTGTTGGCCTCGCTGGGACGACATCCCCCCTCATGTCAAGAACGTCATACAAGCGGATTTACTTGTAAGTAGTAGTTTGAATTTCAGTTGTAAATTAATATAATCTTTATAACTTAAAATTTACAGGCTGTAGTCCACGTCGACCCTGATGACTTGGACCTTTTTTTAAATCACTAGAACAAACGAATGAGAAAAAATTATAGGGATACACTGTCCAAGACCAAAAATTCAGGGAAAAAGCCAAACTGGATGGGCGAGGGTGTATGGAATGATTTTCTTCAGCTTTGGGACAGTCCGGCAGTAAAAGTAAGTAATATATGTTTGCTTTGTTATTTAAATCTAATATAAATCTCGCAAGATATATACGTGATAATTTATCTTAATTTGTAGGAGCTATCTGCGCGGAACCGGGCAAACAGGAATAAAAATCCTGCATTGCACCATGGTGGCTCCAAATCCTTTCAAGAGCATAAGAGAGAGCTGGTAATTAAATTTATAAACTGTGTTTACATTTTATTACAATATTTTATAATCAGATTAGCAATAATATTGATATATTTTCAGGCCGAGAGATACAACCGCGAGCCCACTATGGCCGAGCTGTTCAAGGCCACACATGCCTTGGAGAGGACCGACGAAGAGGGGCATGTTTCGTACGAGCGGACGGATGACAAATCACAATCCATAATGGTAAATTAATTTACTGTTAATAACAATATTTTGTCTTATTTTATTTTCAAAATTTTGAAATTCGGTTTTTATCGTGTAAAACAATTGTTTGTAATCGCAGGAGAGGTACGAAGCAGAGCGGGCTCGTGTAGCATAGTCCACTGGTCGGGAAGAGCTTACGTTAGAGGAGGAGAACCATATTTGGGATGCTATTATTGACCCGCCTTCTCGGACCAGTCGACGGTGTAGCTATGGAAATGTGGAGGTAAATTTTGACATGTACTAATATATAAATTTAATCATTCATATGAATAGTTTAACAATTTTAATAATATTATATATATACTAATATATAAATAATTATGAATTATTTTATAGGCCATAAGAATGCAGAGTGCATACAGGAGGTAGCAGCAAGAGGCGGAGATTGCTCAGTTGAGGGCGACAGTTGAAGAAATAAATGATTGGAGGAAAAGTTTCTTTGAGCAACAGCTGGATGAGCGGATAGCGGCCTATTTGCAACAGCATGAAAGGATGCCTGGAGAGGACGGCAGCGATGGCGAGGAGTAGGTATGTTTGTTTTCTGATAGTTTGGTATATACACATTTTGGTTGGTATGGTGTATATATATTTCAGGGTATTATGTACATATATTTTGATGACTTCTAGTTGATGGATTTGGTTGGATATTATGTATATATATGTCGGGATATTATGTAGAAATTTCGGTTTACTATTCACATATTCCGATTATTGGATTTGAAAATGAGATTTGGTTGGATTTTATATTGTTTGAATGTATAGTTATGTTATATGATGGATATATGATGGATATATGATGGTTATACTTGATGACTATAGTGTATAGTGGTTGTTTGGTTCAGATTGGTTGAGGTGTATATGGGCCGTGCATGTGCACTGAAAATTTACCCAGTTTTGCGACAGCTAGCGATGGCTATCGACGGCCAAATTGCACAGATTAGCGACGGCTAGCGACGACCAAATAGTGCAGGTTAGCGACGGCGAGCTACGACTAGCGACGTCATTTAGACGTTGGAAAAATTTCCACGTGGCATATTTGCAGTCGCTAGCCGTTGCTATTTTGGTGACGGAGCCGTCGCTAAAGCCGTCGCTACACTATCGGGCGACGACAAATATAGCGATGGCTTTTAGCGTCGGCTAGCGACGGCCGACGACGGCTAAAAGCCGTCTCTAACTGGTGCCGTTCTTGTAGTGCATCAAAATGATGCCATAAACATTTCTTATATGTATGATGACGACGATTAATACTAGAGTCTCAAGGAAAAAACACAAAGTTTATTGTTATTTTTCTTTTTCTCAAATGTCAAGCTAAGAAATATCACATATAAAAATTGTACAACACAAATGCATGAATTCTTACATACCTTCAGCATTAAATGAATACCACTGCAATTTGTTTCAAAATCTACAGGTATTGTAACTTCATTGATAATAACAATTCAATCATTTCTATATATGCAGGGAGTTGCTGATAGTGCAGTAGAAAAGAGTAATAATGTTCGAAGCCGCTGAAGCGTCAATCCATTCAATTATGCAATCTTCATCTACACAACCTGAGAAAGTTGAGGCAAATGCATTTGGTGCTCTAATTTTAGATAATGCTGAAAGAATAGACGGTCCAGTTGGTAAATTGATACGAATTCATGTGCTGATCTCATATGATAGTTGGAATAAAGTACCTAAAAAATATAAGGATGACGTTTAGGCTGAATTACAGGTAAGTTAAAATATATCATTTTCAGTTTTCTCTGTAAGTATATTTTGCCACATTGCTTTTTTAAGTAAGCAACTCTTAATTTTCACAGACTTATTTTGAACTAAAGTCAGATGCAAAAGAGTTTTATTTTAAAAAAATGTCCAAGTCATTTAGGAGATACAAGAGTGAATTAAGGACAAACTACTATGACAAATTTGATACTGATGAAAAGAGGAGGAAAAATTTTCCTCCAAAAATTAGCCTAGAAGATAGGGATGGATTCTTGGAAAACGAAGCAAAACCCGATGATGTAGCGTAGGAAGCAAATTCGAAGATGTAATCCGTCCAGGATCTCACACGATTGGCGGAAATAATCGGTGAATTGATGATAAATCGATGAATTTAAGAATACTGAAACGCCCAAATCAGTTGATCACGAAGATACCGTACTTTAGCAATTTTCGACAAGTTGATCGCGCACGATGCCGTGAGAGAAGATCTTCAATTCTTCGAACGTTGATCAAGCGTACTTGATTCCGTGAATTGACTTCAACAATCGTTGATTCGAGCGCACTCGAATGCCGAAAGTGGAGACAGAAGATAACACTCAACTACCAATTTAAATGGAGGCACAAAGCACAAACCAAATTTTATTCAAAATTCAACAACCCTTACAAATGGCCAACACATCCCTATTTATAGGGTTACAACGCACACTACACACTTACATCACAAACACACGACTCAGTACACGACATAAAGCTTACGCGACTTAAGAAAAATGCAAATACATCCATTACAAGACTTAACGACCTAATCTTCAACAGCGACTTATGTTTCACGCGACTCATCAGATCATCAGCGACCTAAATGCTCGTTCGCCCTTAGTCAAACTAGGGTTGGGAACTCGCGGCAGCTTGTTCTAGGTCGATCGCGACCTATGGATGGAAATCGAATCCGATTCTTCGCGACCTAAAGGGAAGCGACCTAGGTCAGCTCGCGGTGTAGAGTGGAGGTGGGGGAGTTGCGAGGCTTGTTCGCGAGTTAGGATGGAGTTAGGTCGCGGTGGTTTTTCGCGACTTAGGGATAGGTTGGAACTCTGCTCGTTCACGACCTTGGGGCTAGGTCGTACGCGACCTAAGGAGCGGCGACGTTCGTGTCCTGTTGAAGCTGCTCGCACGCAACCTAAGAAGCTTCTCCGCTCGCGATTTTCCTCTTCCGCGACCTTGTCGCTAGGTCGTACGCGACCTAAGGAGCGGCGATTCGAGGTATGAGCTTCGTCATCCTCCCCTTATTGGAAGGAATTCGTCCTCGAGTAATCTTCTATAAGTTCCTCCTCATAATACGGAATTAAGTGTTTGACATTGAAAACATCAGAAGTATGAACCTCTTCCGGCAACCTTAACCAGTACACATTATCATTGATCTTCTTCAAGGTTTCTACTGGACCAATCTTTCGTGCTTTCAACTTGTTGTAAGTTCCAACTGGAAAACGATCTTTTGTCAATATTGCGTAAACAAAATCATCCACTTTGAAGTCCACACTCCTTCGTTTCTTATCTTCCAATTGTTTATATTTCTCATTTGTCTTCTCCAATCTTTCCTGAACGATTCTATGGCATTCTGCCAACCCATCAATGAAATCAGCAGCCCGCTTAACTGACCCCTACGGTTGTGGCACTATCGTTAAATCCAATGGCCCCTTTGGCAAGCTTGAATATACAATCTGAAACGGACTGAAACCAGTACTTCGATTAACAGCATGATTATTTGCAAATTCCGCTTGGCATAACTTCATATCCCAGCTCTTCAAATTATCTTTCACAAGACATCTCAACAAGTTTCCCAATGATCTATTCACCACCTCCGTTTGCCCATCTATCTGCGGATGGTAAGCGCTACTAAAATTTAGCTTCATTCCGACCATCTTCTACAAACTCAACCAAAAATGACTTAGAAATCTAGTATCCCGATCAAAAACAATAGATTCAGGTAGCCCATGTAATCGGTACACTCTTTAAAGAATAACTGAGCAACTCGGACGGCATCGGCTGTCTAATTACAGGCTATGAAATGTGCCATCTTCGAAAATCTATCTACCACCACATATATGGAATCATTTCCTCGCTGAGTTCTTGGCAAAGCCAAAACGAAATCCATGTTGATATCAACCCATCGTCTGGAAGGCACGGGTAATGGCATATACAATCCTGCATTTGTAGCGGTCCCTTTTGAAACTTGACAAACATGACACCTCTGAACAAACTTTTCAACTTCATTTCTCATTGACGGCCAAAAATAAGATCTTGAAATCAACTGCAAAGTACGATCCCGACCAACATGTCCTTCTTCATGCAACTCTTTTACAATTTTCATTCTCAAGCTGCAATCTGGTATGCACAATTGATTTCCCTTGAATAAAAATCTATCCACCAACACAAACTCATCAGTACTCTCATCCTTGATTTTCTCAACAATCTTCGCAAAGTAAGGATCCTCCTCAAACAACTCTGGCAATAGTTCAAATCCCGTCACTTCAACCTTCATCGTTGTCAACAGATGATTCCTTCTGCTCAAGGTATCAGCTACACGATTCGTCAACCCTGATTTGTGCTTTACAACAAAAGTAAACTGCTGTAGATACGCGATCCATGAAGCATGTCGAGCTGAAATTTTGTCCTTCCCTTGCAAATGTTTCAAAGCTTCATGATCCGTATAAAGAACAAACTCCTTATGAAATAGATAATGTCTCCAGTGCTTTATAGCTTGCATAATAGCATAAAATTCCACATCATGTGTATTATATCTCATCTTGGCTCCCGAAAGCTTCTCACTGAAATATGCAATTGGTCGGCCTCTCTGACATAACACCCCTCCAATTCCAACCTTAGATGCATCAGTATGTAGCTCAAACAACAACTGAAAATTCGACAATACTAGAATTGGTGCTGACGTCAAGAGTTCCTTGATTCGCTCAAAAGCAGCCCCTGCTTCCTCCAACCATGAAAACTGCTTTCCCTTCATACAATCAGTTACAGGTGCCATCATACTGCTAAAATATGGAATGAATCTTCGATAGAAAGATACCAATCCATGAAAACTCCTCACTTCAGTAATTGTCTTGGGTTGTGGCCAACTCCTGACAGATTCTACTTTTCTTTCATCCACTTGAATACCCTCCTTTGACAGAACATATCTCAAAAACAAAACACTGTGCGTCATAAACACACATTTTTTCGTTGCAGCATAAAATTGTTCCTGTCGCAGTATCATCAACACTTCTCTCAGATGATGCAAGTGCTCTTCTGGGCTTCCACTGTATATCAGTATATCATCAAACACCACCACGAATTTCCCAATAAACGGTATAAAGATCTGATTCATCACCCGCATGAACGTACTAGGTGCATTTGAAAGACCAAACGGCATAACCAGCCATTCATATAACCCCACCCGTGTCTTGAACGCTATTTTCCATTCATCACCTGGTCTAATTCGAATTTGATGATAACCACTCTTTAGATCGATCTTCGAAAAGATTACAGACCCACTGATTATCTAACAGATCATCAAGCCTCGGCATCGGAAATCTGTATCTGACAGTAATCTTGTTGAGTGCCCTGCTATCCGTACACATCCTCCACGAACCATCCTTCTTCGGTACTAACAAAGCTGGTACAGCGCAATGATTTAAGCTCTCTTGTATGCGCCCTTGTTCAAGCAATTCTTCCACCTGCCTTCTCAACTCCTCATGTTCCTTTGGACTCATACGATAATGTGGCCTATGCGGTAAAACAGCACCTGACACTAGATCAATTTGATGTTGTATGTCTCTCAACGGTGGCAATTCTTTTGGCAGCTCGTAAGGGAATACATCTTCAAATTCTTCCAGCACTGGCTTTACTTCTTCAGGAACTTCCACCACTTCACTACTCTCACGTCCAATCAACAAAAACACTTCAGGTTCCTCCTCCACTTCTTTAACAAAATCCTTCAAAGTCAATAGAGTCTTTAATTCTTCAATCTCCTCCAACTTATTTTCTTCTTATTGTCGCTTCTTAGGAACTAAAGTGATTTTTGTGCCTTCAAACATGAAACTGTAGCTATTGGTACGACCGTCATGTTGCACAGCCCTATCATGCTGCCACGGTCTTCCCAGAAACAGATGACATACGTCCATATCCACAACATCGCACCAAATCTCATCTTTATACCTCTTCCCAATCAAAAAATTCACACAAGCCCTTTGACAAACCTTCACTTCACCACCCTTCCTCAACCAAGCTAACTTGTAAGGTTTTGGATGCTTCTCTGTTTTCAATGCTAACTTCTTCACAACCTCTGTAGAAATAATATTATCTCATCTGCCCGCATCTATAACAAACTTGCAAACCTTCCCCACAATAGTGCATGTTGACTGAAAAATGTTGCTCCTCAACCAGCTAGAATCATCCTCTTGTTTTGGTGTTAAACAAGACCTCCTCATCATTAAATTACAACCCTCATCTCCCGATAATTCTTCTTCATCCTCAACCGGTAATGAATTAGAACATTCTGCATCTTCATCCTTATCTTCAATCTCAGCTACCATCACTCGCTTCTTTGGCTTCAGACATTCATTGCTTTTGTGACCAAACTCCTGACAATTGAAGCATTTGATACCACTATTGACCTTGGTCTTAGCAACTTCACTACCAACCGGTTTTGCAACAGCCTTGGAAACATTAGCATTGCTACTAGCTCCCTTCACTTGATTGTTGGAATTTGTAAACACACCACCACCTCTCCTACCTTGCTTCTCCCAAGCTAGAGCTTTTTGATGTGCTTCAGCAACAGATCTGGGATCAAACATATTCACCATATCTTGAATTTGCATTCTCAATCCCCCAACAAACCTAGCAGTCAACTGTTCCTCTGTCTCCATGATATCATTCCTGGCAATCAGTTGATAAAATTCATCAGCATAATCATTAACAGTCTTTGTCCCTTGCCTCAGATTCTGCAACCTCTGATACATGAGTGATTGATAATTGTAAGGTAAAAATGTAGCTTTCATCATCTTCTCCCAAGATTGAATCTTTGACTTTCCCATCCGTTCTCGTGTAAATTTTGTCTGCTGCCACCACACCATAGCTCTCTCTCTCAAACGAGTAGCAATCAACTTCACTCTATGATCTTCCTGAACCTTCTTGAAATCAAAGATCTCTTCAACATTAGATAACCAGTCTAGAAATTCTGCAGCCTGCATACCACCCTTAAACTCTGGAATTTCAATTTTCATTCCGGACTCCCATTTGTGATCATACTCTGAATGATTTCTTCCTTGGCTTCGATTTCGACTATGAACACTACCACCATCAAACTCCTCATCAAATCTGATGCATATCGTTGTCGATCATGACCACCAACATCTCTACCACCTCCATTTCATCGATCTACATTCCTCCGATCACGATAATCCACATCTCTCCGATTTCGTTCATCAACATTTCTATCACGATCGTCAACATTTCTACGATCATGATCTTCTCTTCTCTCCCGATCTGAATATGGTGAAACTCTATTTCCCCCATGACTCGATTCAGGTGAAACCCTTCTTCTACTTTGATTCATTTCAAGCATCATTCTCTCTAATCGACCAATCCCTTCGTTCAGCTTCTCGGTGAAACTCTCGTTGATTCGTTGCTCCATTTCATTGGCCTCTTCTCTTCCATACAAAGCATTAATATTGCGGTGACGTTGAGCTTGTCTCGGTGGCATGATTGAACTTCAAACAAATTCAAAAAAAACTCAAACACTTTCCGAACTTTTGATCCAAAATGATATGGATCGAAACTCCCAACTTGTTGCAACTTCTTGATGAGCACGATGAACACCAAACTTCTCAACAATAGCAAATCCGATCTCCAAACTACAAATTCTCAAAACCCAATTCTCCAAATGATGCAAACTTCTTGCGATCTAGCTTTGATACCAAACTGATGTAGCATAGGAAGCGAATTCGATGATGTAAATCGAATCCGTCCAGGATCTCACACGATTAGCGGAAATAATCGGTGAATTGATGATAAATCGATGAATTTAAGAATACCGAAAAGCCCAAATCCGTTGATCACGAAGATACCGGACTTTAGCAATCTTCGACACGTTAATCGCGCTCGATGCCATGAGAGAAGATATTCAATTCTTCGAACGTTGATCAAGCGCACTTGATTCTGTGAATTGGCTTCAACAATCGTCGATTCGAGCGCACTCGAATGCCGAAAGTGGAGATAAGAGATAACACTCAACTACCAATTTAAATTGAGGCACAAAGCACAAACCAAATTTTATTCAAAATTCAACAACCTTTAGAAATGACCAACACATCCCTATTTATAGGGTTACAACGCACACTACACACTTACATCATAAACGCACGACTCAGTACACGACATAAAGCTTATGCGACTTAAGAAAAATGGAAATACATCCATTACAAGACTTAATGACCTAATCTTCAACAGCGACTTATGTTTCACGCGACTCATCAGATCATCAGCGACCTAAATGCTCGTTCGCGACTTATGTACGAGGTCGAACTAGGGTTGGGAACTCGTGGCGGCTTGTTCTAGGTCAATCACGACCTATGGATGGAAATCGAATCCAATTCTTCGCGACCTAGAGGGAAGCGACCTAGGTCAGCTCGCGGTGTAGAGTGGAGGTGAGGGAGTTGCGAGGCTCGTTCGCGAGTTAGGCTGGAGTTAGGTCGCGGTGGTTTTTCACGACTTAGGGATAGGTCGGAGCTCTGCTCGTTCGCGACCTTGGGGCTAGGTCGTACGCGACCTAAGGAGCGGCGACGTTCGTGTCCTGTTTGAAGCTGCTCGTGCGCGACCTAAGAAGCTTCTCCGCTCACGATTTTCCTCTTCCGCGACCTTGTCGCTAGGCCGTACGCGACCTAAGGAGCGGCGATTCGAGGTATGAGCTTCGTCACCCGGTGCATGCGAAAGAAGGGATGTAGGCAAAAAAACAGAGCATTATACAACTATGGTCATCACACTGGTCATACAAGTCACGCTGTAGTAGAACATAAATTGGTGTGTATATTTGTTTCATCTTTTTTTATTATATGGCTGTTGATTAAAGTTTTGTATGCAGTGCTTGTTATTTATTAGCTTAGAAATACATACACCCCAGACTGGTATAACAAACTTTCTTTTGTAGTTCAATGCATATATGTGCTTGTTTCTAATATTGGCTATTACTTGACAATCTAATGTAAATATTAAACCAGGAATCTTTGAATGTTTTGCAGAATTATTTATGCTTTTAAGAATCCAAACAAATTCTTAAACAAAAGTTTTCTTTTAATCAAAAGTTTGCCATGGAAGTGCGAGGTCTGATTTATGGGATTTTTTGTCTCTCTTGGTTTTGGACTGGATGTCTTTACTGTAAAATCTTACGAGAGATGCTTTAAACAAATTCTGGAACATAACAAAACTTAGCTCATATAAACCCTTTAGTTGAAACCATTTTATGATCATTGTTATTGCAACGAGCTTTCAGTATCATCTCTCCTTTCTCCAATCTTTTTTCTTCCATATGGTTTTTTGAAGTTGGAAATTATGGTAAGGGGGAAACAAGGTAATGTAACTTTTTTTTGAAACTTGTTAAAAAAGGGGCACAACCCAAATAAAGAGTTACGGGTAGCATGACCCGACTACAACACCATCAAAACAACGAAACATAAACCCTAGTCAGACAGCGCCTCCACAAAAACAAAAGCAACGAGTAGAAAGTAAGAATGGCGGAAGCTTCATCTTTGAGGTTTAAGCCATTCGAGACTCAATAAGAAAGAGAGAAGAAATTCAGGGAGGCTTCCAATCCCTCTTGCCATTGCGGCGATGATTTGCGAGCTTGAGAATTGGACGAAATTGACTCATATGAGCCATTTTTGCTTCATCTTCCTTGTAATAGCTTGATTTGCTGGTTAGAGCATCTTCAACTTTTAGATCTGAGGGATCTATAGTAGAGGTTGTAAAATTAGTAATTTTATCGCCATGGTAGATAATATCGCTGTCGGCGGTATGACTTTGGGCAGAATACTTCATATAACTCTGATTCTTGTCTTGATGAATATGAGGATCTTCGAAGTCGAGAATGTTGAATATGCGCTTATATGATTTTTGTTTGATGATAATAAACATATATACATTCGTTTAAATGTATTTGATAATATACTATTTTATTTTTCACAGATTAAATAAATATTTGCTGAATAAAATAAATAACACGGAATTTGAATTCAAACGAATATTTTATTCAAACAAATATTTATTACAATTTTGAATAGTATACAAATTCAAGCTCTCACTATTCACTATACAACTTTGATACAAATTCAATTACATCACTATTTTACATATCATCACCTCACTACATATCACTCACACTCATATTTATCTTCAACTTCATTCCAGTTTGAATCCAGCATCTGAGAAATCTGCAAAAATATTCACTAACGCAGTAAAATTGAAAAAGAGATATTTTTGCAATATAAAATAAAAGATGGATTATGAAAATATGATTTGCCTCAGTTATTTGGGTTGTTCGTCATCATTTAAATTTGAATTCATCATACACAAACAACTTGTGACATACACAGTGTATCACTGTACATGCCACAAGGCCGTGCACGCCGATATATACACTTGATTGATTTACAGGGACAGGTGAGCACAGGTCAAACCCAAATGAAAAACCGGGATCAACTCACGTGCAATAACATAAAAGTCACAACTCTCAGCACAAGGTCAAACCCGAGTTTTAAAACTGGATTCAACTCAGGTGCAAATCAAAAAGTAAACACGAATGCTATGTTCAAACATGACACAGCCTC
The DNA here is from genome assembly GCA_030765085.1 of Allium cepa. Lineage (NCBI taxonomy): Eukaryota > Viridiplantae > Streptophyta > Magnoliopsida > Asparagales > Amaryllidaceae > Allium > Allium cepa. The sequence continues at coordinate 380,198,443 of CM060944.1, read as the reverse complement.
AAACCAGCATCAAAGCAAGTACAACTGCAAGTGTCGACCAAGTGACAATGCAAGCAAGATCAACACAACAGCCAACTAAAGAACAAAATTTCTCACAACATCGACAAACCCAAATGTCCAGACCAACAACAACATGAATACTGCACCAACCAGAATGGATGCAGAGATACAAGGCATAGCAAATGCATGCAACAATGTGCACAGGCCAGAAAAAATATAGTAATGACAGCAAACATGAAGTGAAGAGAATATCAGTCAACAATATCAAGTGACAAGTTGAAGCAATAGTGTCACAATATCAAAGCACAGAACAACCTTGTATCAATAACAATACAACACAGTGACAATGCACCATTTAGAAGTGACTCAAAACAAGCAGTGCAGACCACAAAAGTGCAACAAGTATTGCAGTAATAAACAACATCAGAAAATCAAGTTCAAGGCAACAGTGACAAATGCAGACACAACTGAAATGAGACAGGTGCAAGTGAATCAGAATAAAGCAGTGCGACATCTACGACAGCAAGTACATGAATGCAAACTACAAGTACAGGTTCAAGGCCAGAATGACAAAGTGTATGCAACGGCAGGAAGTCAACTAGAGAATTCATGAATGTATACATGAATCAAGCTACATCATGAAAAAGAAATGCATCATGAACACTATAGGTCGAGAACCAGACCAGGCAAGTATCAAGATAAGTGTACAGCAACAATAATCATGGCACCAGCAAACTATGGCTATAATCATATCACAAGACCAGGCACCAAGTACAGATGAATTGAAGTATGTTCGAAACAACAAGTCAATCATGTCTGACTACAAGTCAAAGGAAAACAAGCCACCATTCTTTTAGAGCAAACCAGACCGAAAATAATGATATACAGGTTAAAGCAAAACAGTAAGGTTCAGGGACGAACAAGATCAAAATCGTGTGCTACTGAACAAAGTCAGATTAATCAACAATCATTCAAGTATCAGTATCAAGTTCGTGCCAAAGTAAATGTTGAACAAGTCAGAGACGTAATTGTAAAACAAACAGTTCAGATTCAAAGTCGTGAGAGCCAAGCAACGATAATACGAAATTGACAAAGTCAAATAAATCATCATCGTTCAACAAATATCAGATGGCCGATAGCATAAAATTGAAAAAATCAGACGAACGAGAATTCAGGAAATCAAATCCTATATAATACCCAAAATCATCATCGGCAAGTGTATCGAATTCCAGAAAGCAAAATCAATAAAAAGCAAAAAACAAATAATACCGATTCAAGGAGAGAATTTGATCAACGAAGCAGCCGCGTAAGGATCGAGGAGTCAATCGATCAAGGCAACACGCAAAACATCATTGATCGATCAAATTTAAACCGGTGACTTCAAGCCCAAATTTCCAGAGCAAGAGGAACGAAAGCCCCAAATTTTTCACAAGCCCTAATTCAGAACCAAAGCCGCCATTTGAGAAGTATCGGGTCAACTAATAAAGAAAAGAAGGGCCGGCTTTGTTTATATTGATATGAATAGGGTTTTGATATAAAAAGGGGTTTTTAAGTTTATATTTAAAGGGCTTTGTTTTTTAAGTTATTTTGAAATTGTTTTTAAATTTGTATCTAAATTTCAAACTTTTAAATTTCTAGTCGTGTGACTAGGGGACAAGCTACGTGGCGTAGCTTGAGAATTCGCAACTCGGTGGTTGAGTTGTGGCAAGGTTTTGAGCGTAGAGTTAGATTAGTCAATAGCGGGTATAGCGAGTTTACGTGTGTAAGCGAGGGACTATCTAATTTCTAGTAGAAACCTTGGGGGCAGCACGTAGGCAGGGTTTTTGCGAAGCTGGGTAAATTCTGTGTTGTTCTGTTTTTTCTGTTATTTATATTCTGCGATATCTGTGCTGCTATTCTGTGATCTGAATTGAATATTTTATAAGCTTCCGCGATTAATTTTTATAATTAACATTATCACCCTATTCACCCCCCCCCCCCCTCTAGGGTGAAATCGATCCTACAAGTGGTATCAGAGCTAGGAATAGAAGTCAACATTTGTTTTAAAAATTCTATTTTTTTTGAAAAAATCAGTTTTTGTTTAAAAATTTGAATTTTTAAAATGGCTTCTTTTAATAATGCTTTTGCAGAAGGTCAATCCATAGTTAGACCACCAATGTTCAATGGTGAATATGCTTTTTGGAAAAATAGGATGAAATTTTTTTTGAAAACCATTGACGCTTGGGATATTGTTGAGACAGGTTATAGAATACCAACTATAACTGTAGATGATCAGGAAAGAGAGAAACCAAAGGAACAATGGACAGAACTAGAAAATAAATTACAGAATACTAATGCCAAAGCTATGAATTCTATTATCTGTTCATTAGATCAATTTGAATTTAATCGTATCTCACATTGTCTAACTGCGCAGGAAATATGGCACATATTAGAAGTGACTCACGAAGGAACATCTCAAGTCAAAGAATCTCGCCTTGCCATGCTAAGCAGCGAATACGAGAACTTTACAATGGCGAAAGAAGAAAATGTCAAAGAGATGTACGGACGACTTTCCAATATCGTATACAAATCAAAAGCTCTCGGAAAAACATACACCGAATTGGAAATAGTCCGGAAAATCCTCAGAGTCCTTCCACGAAGCTTTGAAGCAAAAGTAACTGCCATTCAAGAATCGAAAGATTTAAAACAACTCAAAGTCAAAGAACTCATCGGAAATCTCACCACTTATGAGCTAGAAATGAAATTCAAGGAAGAGCGTGAAGGTGGAGATACTCGAAAGAAATCAATAGCTCTCAAAGGAACAACTGAAAGTGATGATGATAATGATGATGATGATGATGGAGCAGCAGAGCTGGCGCTACTAATAAAGAAATTCAAAAGGTGGAATCGCAAATACGGAAATCCAGCTCGAAATCATGAATTGAAAAGCAGAATAGGCAAAGCACTAGACAACCAAGAAGAACAGAAAATCGTCTGTTACAAATGCAACAAACCCGGCCATATCAAGCCACAATGTCCTCAAAAACGATCAAATCAAGGAAAGAAACTAAAGAAAAAAAGCTTTGCGGCTACTTGGGATGAAACTGACGAAGATGAAAGTGATAACACCGAGAGTGAGAGTGAAAAAGCAAACATGTGCCTTCATGGTGAAGTTACAGACAGTGATGACGACGAGCCAAGCGAGGTATCAAAACTCACTCATTCTGAATTACTAATTTATTTCCATGAAGTAAATGGCTGTTATGAACGACTTAGGGAAAAATATGCTAAACTTGAATCTCAAAAGGATACTTTGATAGAATGCAATAAACAACTTGATCAATTAGTTAAGAACTATCAATGTAGAATTCCTAAGTGTGATAAGTGTCCAACATTCGAAGAAGAAATTAAAAAAGAGGAAATCAATATAAAATCACTTGAAAATGAAATTCTGATTTTAAAAGAGAATGAAAATACTAGGAGAGAGATTTCTATTAAAAAGTGCACACAGTTGTTAAACGAAAATGAATCTCTCAAAACACAAGTCCAACAACTGTCAACGACCTTAGATAAATTTTCAAAAAGTGAAAAATCGTTGAATATGCTATTAGGAAAGCAAACTGTTAATATGGTTAGACAAGGTCTTGGATATAATAATTCGAAAATTGTTGAAAGCAATATTAATCAAGTTAATTCTATGAGCACAATTTGTAAAAAATTTGGACATAATCACAATAATTGTTGGTATAGACCCAAACATATGAAAACTATACCGATTTGGGTTCCAAAAGGCACAAATATAAAATCTCTTAAAGTTAAACAAATTTGGGTACCGAAGGGAACAATTGTAAATAGTTTTGGGTATCCACAAAATTATCATTCTAAATATTTTGCCACTAACAATCATGGACCTATAAAAACAAATAGGTCACTAAACTCTCTTCTCGTGTAGGTATGCTGGCAGGCTAAGGAACAACAGCAATGGTACTTGGATTCTGGCTGTTCCAGGCACATGACAGGCGATAAGTCGAAGTTCCTTAGCCTAGAAAAGTACAAAGGTGGCAGAGTCACAATGGGGAACAATGACAAGTGTAGAATTGTCGGTAAAGGTAAAGTAGGTAACAATACATTTACCTTGAATGACGTACTATATGTTGAAAATCTGCACCACAATTTGATATCAATCAGCCAGCTATGTGATAAAGGTATGAATGTTATCTTTGATTCTGACTTGTGCAAAATTGTTGACAAATCATCAAAAGAAATCTTATTTTCAGGAAAAAGGAAAGGTAATATATATTCTCTATCTTTTGATGATCTCATCCTCTCTAAATGTTTGGTAGCTAAGGATATAGAAGTGAATTTATGGCATAGACGTTTAGGGCATGCTAGTATGAACTTATTAAACAAATTAAAAAGGAAAAGTTTGGTAAGAGGGTTGCCATCACATGAATTTGAAACTGAAAACATCTGTAAAGCATGTACTTTGGGAAAACTTAAAAAATCATCGTTTCATGCCAAAAACAATGTAAGCACTTCTAGAGTTCTTGAACAAATTCATATGGATCTATTTGGACCTAATGACATTACTAGCTTAGGAGGTAAGAAATATTGCTTTGTGTTAGTTGATGATTACTCAAGATATACATGGGTATATTTCTTGGCTAAAAAATCAGAAACTTTTTCATACTTCACAAGATTCGCAAAATTTGTGCAAAATGAAAAAGAAGTCTCTATTGTTTCGTTAAGAAGTGATCATGGTTATGAATTTGAAACTTTCTGTGATGAAAACGGAATCAAACATGAGTTCTCTGCACCACGTACTCCTCAACAAAATGGGGTAGTTGAGAGAAAGAATTGAACTTTACAAGAATTGGCTAGGTCTATGTTAAATGAATATGAACTACCTCTGCATCTTTGGGCAGAAGCAGTAAATACAGCATGTTATGTAATGAATAGAGTTATCATTAGACCGATTCTTAACAAAACCCCCTATGAGCTATGGTTCAACAAAAAACCAAACATCGCTTACCTCAAAGTGTTTGAATGTCCTTGCTATATTCTTAATACAGGTGATCAGTTAGGAAAATTTGAAGCAAAGGCTGATGATGGCATCTTCATGGGTTACTCTTCGAGAAGCAAAGCTTATAGAGTCTACAACAAAAAGACTAAAACAATCGTAGAGTCAATCAATGTGAAATTTGATGAAGGCATTGACAATCAGGATACATCCAAAAGCAACGTTGAAGAGGAGAAAGAAAAAGATGAGTTCGAAAAACCAAAAGAAACTGCTGATGCTAGAGAAACTACCACAACTCAAGAAGTCCGAAGAAATCTGGATCCAAAAAAGCTGAAATACAAAACAGACCATCCACCAGAATTGGTAATTGGAAACCCTATAGCAGGTATACAAACTCGTTCATCCTTTAAAAATCTATGTGATCTGTGCTTATATAGTGGATTTATTTCAGAAATAGAACCAAATAACATAGATTCAGCTCTTAATGATGAAAACTGGTTCATGGCCATGCAAGAAGAGCTAAATCAGTTTGAACGAAATAATGTTTGGAGTCTAGCACCTAGACCTAAGGATTATCCAGTTATAGGAACAAAATGGATTTTTAAAAATAAATATGATGAATCTGGAAATATAATTAGAAATAAAGCTAGACTAGTTGCTAAAGGATACAATCAAATTGAAGGAGTTGACTTTGATGAAACTTTTGCGCCTGTAGCTAGACTAGAATCAATTAGAATATTACTAGCTTTTGCTTGTTACAAAGGATTTAAACTAAGACAAATGGACATTAAGAGTGCTTTTCTTAACGGAATTTTAAAAGAAGATGTGTTTGTTGAACAACCAGAAGGTTTTGAAAGTCATGAATATCCAAACCATGTATACAAACTAAAGAAGGCATTATATGGATTAAAACAAGCTCGCAGAGCTTGGTATGAATGTCTTACTTCTTATCTCCTTGAAAATGGGTTCAAAAAGGGATGTGTAGATACCACACTATTTCTGTTGCATGAAAACGATGATCTTTTGATTGTTCAAATATATGTTGATGACATCATTTATGGTGCTACTAACAAGTTATTGTATGAGAAATTTGAAAAAGTCATGCAGGAAAAATTTGAAATGAGCTTGGTTGGAGAGTTAAAATTCTTTTTAGGATTTCAAATCCAACAAAGCAATAAAGGCACATTCATTTCTCAAACAAAATATATTAGGGAACTTGTCAACAAATTTGGATTGAAAGATGCTAAACCAGCAAGAACTCCCATGAGTACAACACTTAAACTTGACAAGGATGAAAAGGGTAAGACAGTTGATCAAAAGCAGTACAGAGGTATGATTGGATCACTCCTTTATCTTACCGCCTCTAGACCTGACATCATGTTTTCTATCTGCTTATGTGCGCGTTTTCAATCTAACCCAAAAGAATCTCATTTAAAAGCTGTTAAAAGAATTATAAGATATTTATTGCATACCCCACGATTTGGTCTTTGGTATCCATCAAATGATAATTTTGAATTGAAAGGTTTTTCAGATGCTGATTATGCTGGAAATTTGGTTGATAGAAAAAGTACTAGTGGAGCATGTTTTATGTTAGGACATTCATTAGTTGCATGGTCGAGTAGAAAACAAAATTGTATTGCATTATCCACAACAGAGGCAGAGTATATTGCTTTGAGCGGTTGCTCTGCTCAAATCTTATGGATGATACAAACTTTGCATGACTATGGCCTAAATTTTAAATGTGTACCACTAATGTGTGATAGCAAAAACGCAATTGATCTCACAAATAATCATGTACATCACTCGCGAACAAAACATATAGATGTAAGACATCATTTTATTAGAGATCATATTTCCAAAGAAAATATCTGCATAAATTTTATTTCAACTGATTCTCAATTGGCAGACATCTTTACAAAACCCCTACCAGAAAATAGTTTTTGTAAACTACGACTCAGTCTAGGTGTTTTAGAAATTTGCTGAATATTTAACATTTTTTTTCTCTCCCTACAAATCATCGAAGAAATAAATAGTGATTGAAAAATTGATGAGTATTGATATTTATCATATATTATTACTCGAGACGGTATAATTAGTAAATTTTTCAAATTAAACAAGAGTCATAAATTTTGTTGGTAAAAAAATTCTATGACCATCTCGATTTCTATCATATTTCTAACGACCATCACTCATCAAAATTCTATATAATTTGTCAATGTGTGGTATTTTAAACAGGAATCGTTCGTTTTTTTTTTCATTTTCACATTTAAAAATAAATAAATAAATAAATACCAAAGTATTCACTCTCATTTAAAAGTCCTCATGGTTATGCATGGGTGAATTACTTGGAATTTGTTATGTGCTTCCATGCTCATTTAAAAGTCCTCACGGTTATGCATGTATGGAACGCATATCAAAAGTTGATTTTTTTTTAAATAAATAAGTTGATTCTAATCCCATTTAAAAGTCCTCACGGTTATGCGTGGTTAGAAGATACTTGAATTCATTTTTTTTTTAAAAAAAATTTGGAATACTACTAATCTCATTTAAAAGGCCTAACGGTTATGCATGGTTAGTAGGTATTCAAATTCCTGATATAAATATACCACAAATAGACATAACTGTATAGTTTTATATGATGATATCATTCCTATCATTCTAAAAGTGGAATATGCGCCTAACAAAATATTTATGATTTTTGTTTGATTTTTTTTGAAATTTAATATTTATATTCAATTGAGTTTTAATGTTGGATTAATATCAATTACTTTATCTCTATTTTCCCTAACACTATTATTTTTTTGCTGATAACAAAAGGGGGAGAGAAAAGTTAAGATTTTGTCAAATAAAATCAAGCAAAGGACAAATAATTTTCTATTTGCATATTTTTATTTGTATGCATATATGTAGGGGGAGTTTTGTGTAGAAATGAAGCATTTAAATAGGGGGAGAAATTAGGATATATCAATGATCAAATACATTTAACATATTCAAAATCTTAAATATATGTTTGTTATCATCAAAAGGGGGAGATTGTTGAATATGCGCTTATATGATTTTTGTTTGATGATAATAAACATATATACATTCGTTTAAATGTATTTGATAATATACTATTTTATTTTTCACAGATTAAATAAATATTTGCTGAATAAAATAAATAACACGGAATTTGAATTCAAACGAATATTTTATTCAAACAAATATTTATTACAATTTTGAATAGTATAAAATTCAAGCTCTCACTATTCACTATACAACTTTGATACAAATTCAATTACATCACTATTTTACATATCATTACCTCACTACATATCACTCACACTCATATTTATCTTCAACTTCATTCCAGTTTGAATCCAGCATCTGAGAAATCTGCAAAAATATTCACTAACGCAGTAAAATTGAAAAAGAGATATTTTTGCAATATAAAATAAAAGATGGATTTTGAAAATATGATTTGCCTCAGTTATTTGGGTTGTTCGTCATCATTTAAATTTGAATTCATCATACACAAACAACTTGTGACATACACAGTGTATCACTGTACATGCCACAAGGCCGTGCACGCCGATATATACACTTGATTGATTTACAGGGACAGGTGAGCACAGGTCAAACCCAAATGAAAAACCGGGATCAACTCACGTGCAATAACATAAAAGTCACAACTCTCAGCACAATGTCAAACCCGAGTTTTAAAACTGGATTCAACTCAGGTGCAAATCAAAAAGTAAACACGAATGCTATGTTCAAACATGACACAGCCTCAAACCAGCATCAAAGCAAGTACAACTGCAAGTGTCGACCAAGTGACAATGCAAGCAAGATCAACACAGCAGCCAACTAAAGAACAAAATTTCTCACAACATCGACAAACCCAAATGTCCAGACCAACAACAACATGAATACTGCACCAACCAGAATGGATGCAGAGATACAAGGCATAGCAAATGCATGCAACAATGTGCACAGGCCAGAAAAAATATAGTAATGACAGCAAACATGAAGTGAAGAGAATATCAGTCAACAATATCAAGTGACAAGTTGAAGCAATAGTGTCACAATATCAAAGCACAGAACAACCTTGTATCAATAACAATACAACACAGTGACAATGCACCATTTAGAAGTGACTCAAAACAAGCAGTGCAGACCACAAAAGTGCAACAAGTATTGCAGTAATAAACAACATCAGAAAATCAAGTTCAAGGCAACAGTGACAAATGCAGACACAACTGAAATGAGACAGGTGCAAGTGAATCAGAATAAAGCAGTGCAACATCTACGACAGCAAGTACATGAATGCAAACTACAAGTACAGGTTCAAGGCCAGAATGACAAAGTGTATGCAACGGCAGGAAGTCAACTAGAGAATTCATGAATGTATACATGAATCAAGCTACGTCATGAAAAAGAAATGCATCATGAACACTATAGGTCGAGAACCAGACCAGGCAAGTATCAAGATAAGTGTACAGCAACAATAATCATGGCACCAGCAAACTATGGCTATAATCATATCACAAGACCAGGCACCAAGTACAGATGAATTGAAGTATGTTCGAAACAACAAGTCAATCATGTCTGACTACAAGTCAAAGGAAAACAAGCCACCATTCTTTTAGAGCAAACCAGACCGAAAATAATGATATACAGGTTAAAGCAAAACAGTAAGGTTCAGGGACGAACAAGATCAAAATCGTGTGCTACTGAACAAAGTCAGATTAATCACCAATCGTTCAAGTATCAGTATCAAGTTCGTGCCAAAGTAAATGTTGAACAAGTCAGAGACGTAATTGTAAAACAAACAGTTCAGATTCAAAGTCGTGAGAGCCAAGCAACGATAATACGAAATTGACAAAGTCAAATAAATCATCATCGTTCAACAAATATCAGATGGCCGATAGCATAAAATTGAAAAAATCAGACGAACGAGAATTCAAGAAATCAAATCCTATATAATACCCAAAATCATCATCGGCAAGTGTATCGAATTCCAGAAAGCAAAATCAATAAAAAGCAAAAAACAAATAATACCGATTCAAGGAGAGAATTTGATCAACGAAGCAGCCGCGTAAGGAACGAGGAGTCAATCGATCAAGGCAACACGCAAAACATCACTGATCGATCAAATTTAAACCGGCGACTTCAAGCCCAAATTTCCAGAGCAAGAGGAACGAAAGCCCCAAATTTTTCACAAGCCCTAATTCAGAACCAAAGCCGCCATTTGAGAAGTATCGGGTCAACTAATAAAGAAAAGAAGGGCCGACTTTGTTTATATTGATATGAATAGGGTTTTGATATAAAAAGGGGTTTTTAAGTTTATATTTAAAGGGCTTTGTTTTTTAAGTTATTTTGAAATTGTTTTTAAATTTGTATCTAAATTTCAAACTTTTAAATTTCTAGTCGTGTGACTAGGGGACAAGCTACGTGGCGTAGCTTGAGAATTCGCAACTCGGTGGTTGAGTTGTGGCAAGGTTTTGAGCGTAGAGTTAGATTAGTCAATAGCGGGTATAGCGAGTTTACGTGTGTAAGCGAGGGACTATCTAATTTCTAGTAGAAACCTTGGGGGCAGTACGTATGCAGGGTTTTTGCGAAGCTGGGTAAATTCTGTGTTGTTCTGTTTTTTCTGTTATTTATATTCTGCGATATCTGTGCTGCTATTCTGTGATCTGAATTGAATATTTTATAAGCTTCCGCGATTAATTTTTATAATTAACATTATCACCCTATTCACCCCCCCCCCCCCCCTCTCGGGTGAAATCGATCCTACAGAGAAAAGACGACTTTTTTGGTTATTGAAGCTGCTTTTGAGGTTGAAAGGGATCAGCTTCTTTTGAATGTAGCAATTGCTGGAGCTGCTATCCCCTTTCTCTAATTTAGATAAGTGATAAATTTGACTATTGATGTTACTTCGGTAATAGTTTTCATCTACTATCTGATTATTGATGATAAGTTGCCAATATTTGCTCATATGTAGATTATTATCTACCGAATCTCTTATATTGGATGCATGGTAGCTTTTGCCCCTATCAGGTAATTGATAACAAACATTAGAATTCGAATACTTGTTAACTTTAGTACAATATGTTTTAGTGTTAAGATAACTTCCCTTTTTGTTGTAGGAAAAATTCCTATTGTGTTGGTGAAAGCCGCCCCTTCTAGTATTGAGAGGATATCGAGTGGATATAATATCAGTCATGGGCTTTTCTATCCTGCAGCTTTCTTTGTGATGAAGCAGACTATGTTGGGAGAACCATTAATGGTTTTCCCACACTGTAAGAAAGATTCTAGATACTCCTCATATTTATCCATTTTCCAGTTTGGGTTCTCTGATTGAGCTCTTTGGTTTCTATGATTTCTATGTTTATTGAGAAGAATTTGACTATCCAATTAATTTTTTTCCATAGTTGAATGCTTTCCATTTCCTTTTGAGAGTGTAGCCTTTGATTTCTTTCTTTCCAGATATGAAAAATGGATGATGTGAGCATGATGCTAGCTTTTTTGAAATCCTTAGATTTTTCTTTGAAGTTTTGTTGGATATAACTGATGCTTTCTCTGATGTTTTGAACAACTTGATTTTGAGATTTGTTTTAACAATGAATCAAATATGCTTTGAATAAATGCAATAGAAAAACAGATGATCAATACTCTCTGTCTCATTTTTACAAAGAAGACATAATGTTTCCCTTTTTTTATTCCACTTCAGACATCTGTCTCTGGTGGGAAGTCTATTAATAATTGCAAAATAGGCACGGTGAGACATTTTTGGACAGTTTGATTTACTCCATATAACATTGTACCAATTGACCTCTATTTCATAGCCTTTTATAAACTCCAATGTTTTTTTGAAAGAGAAAGTACCTTTTGAAGATAGTTTCCATTCCCATTTATCATTTTGGAGGTATGGGTCTATAGAGATATTTTGAATGGTAGACTTAAAAATAGATGTAGCTGGATGTGCCATTGCATTCCACCTACCATTTTGGATGATGGTACTAACTTTTCCAGAGACTTCGCCAAAGGTATATAAATTATTCCACCCCACAAGACTGACTAAGGATTTCCCAAAAATCCATGGGTCAAACCATAGTTCTGTTTGATCTCCATTTTTAAATTTTCCTTCCAGAAGTTTAATTCCAGTATCCCTGCTTTTGAATATGTTTTTCCAAACAAAAGAATGGTGATTTTCAATACCAGTTGTCCAAAAATTCTTGTTTTTGTGATACTTTGCTTTCATCCATTTTGCCCACAGTGAATTGCCATTAACAAATCTCCAAAATAATTTGAGATTGCATACTTCCCTCAAATCATTTATCTTCCTTATGCCTAAGCCTCCAGCTTTCTTTGATTTACATATTTTGTCCCAACCAATTTTATGATGCTTTCCATTCCAAATGAAATTTGCACAAATTTTTTCAATTTTGTGAATAGCTTTTGCTGGGATATTGTGTGCTTGGATCCAATACATAATAAGTGCAATGATGACAGTGTGAGTAAATTCAGTTCTACCTGTAGTTGACAGAAGTTTGCCAGCCCACCCTTCAAATCTAGCCTGTATTATATCCAACAATCTTGTGCAGTCTTGATCATTGACTCTATTAGTATTGAGAGGTAATCCCAGATACTTGACTGGAAGATTACTCTCTTTAAATTTTAAGATGTTTAAAATGTCCAATTTATTAGCACATCCTTTACTAAAATAGATTTTCCTTTTAAAATCATTAACTTTCAGACCAGCATGATCTTCTAATTTGGCAAAGATGTTTGCTATAGATTTTGCACTTTGTGTGTCTGCATTTAAGAAAATAAGTAAATCATCGGCATATAGTAAATGAGTAATGCATGGATTGGTTCTGTTAATGGGTTTTATATTTCCTTTTACTAGTTCTGTTTCCATAAGAATTGTGAAATACTCCATAGCAACAGTAAATAGATATGGAGACAATGGGTCTCCTTGTCTAATACCTCTGTTGCTATGTATAAACCCATTAGGAGAACCATTAACCAAAATAAAGTAAGACACTTGGCTAATAAACTAATAGATAAGAACACAATTCATTACAAAATCCCATTTGTTTCATCATGTGTATAATAAATTATATATTAATTTTGTCAAAAGCTTTATGCATATCTATTTTAACACACATATGGTTTTTGCTATTATGGTTGAAGTTCCTAATTAATTCATGTGCTAACAATGTGTTTTCAACAATGATCCTACCAGGAATAAATGCACTCTGGTTTTCAGAAATTAAATGTTTTAAAAATATTTTTATCCTGCTGCTAAGAATACTAGAAATAATCTTATATATAAAGTTACAGCAGGCTATATGCCTATAATCTTCTAAACTATTAGGAATGGGAATTTTTGGAACTAATTTAATGAAAGTATGATTTAGATTTTTTAAAAGTATCTCAGTCCTAAAAAATTCAGAAAAGTCAAATAAAAGATCTTTAATCTCATCCCAGTGTGTTTTATAAAATTTAGCACCAAAGCCATCAGGGCCCGGGCTTTTATCATTATTTGAGTTAAAAATGATATTTTTAATATCCTTAATTCTTATTGGGGCTAAAAGGATTTCTTGGCAGTTGTCATTTAATTTGAATTTGGGCTCGATATTTGAAAAATCATTAGATGAGGTATTATAATTATAAAGAAAATAACATCAATTATATAAAGAGTAACAACTCTTTTCCCTCATAAATTTAATAACATGAACCATATAAAGAGTAATAAGTTTTAATTAGACATAGAAAATGTGCCATAAAAAGCAATTCACTTCCTTTTATATAAGAGAGCTATGCAATGATAGCTTGATAGCAGTTTATGTGACAGGTTAATAAATTTAAATATTAAATCAAACTATTAAATATAAACTATTAAATATAGAATAACTTAGACATTATTTAATTTTCAAAACTGCTTCTATAAACTATAAACATCATTAATGTCAATGTGATATCAACCACTCAATGTTAAGAAACAGTCGAAACAAGTTAAGCAATGTATTGTTATGTTTTCATGCCAATAGTGCATTGTTTTCAAGTTCAACGATTTAATATGCAAGTTTCCACGTCGTTTTTTTAACTATTATAACCAAGTTTTTTCATAAGGAGAAAGGTAACAACCCTCTTTTTAGCACCGTTATTTTATATCTTGAGATACATTGCATCAAATGCCACAATATTACACATATACTAACTATAAAATCTCTGGAAATTTTTTAAACTAATTTGAGTATTTCTAGCATAAGGAACTTGGTCCTTTAAATCAATGGTTAAAATAGATATCTCAGTGGTTAATATTAACTAAAAATTTCGAAGTGGTTAGAAATTTTGATGTGATCTCAATTTTTATATGAGATAACAATCATAATATGAGCTAAGTTTTGTAGCATTTGTAATAAATGATGGTAAGGGTCCCAAAAAGATAGAATGGTACCATGTTAAACCACTGGACTATAAACTTGAAATTTCTGCATCAATTTTGAATCTTGTTCAATATAAGTTACATAATGGGTTATAACCGCAACTCCAGGGAGAAACTTCAAAAGATTTATATACTTTGTATGAAGTCTTTAATTTATATGATTGAAAAAATAAAGGTTTACTGACAATCATGGAGCTTATTTGCTACTTTGACCTTTTGATTGTTAGGTGAATTTATTTTTATCCATATTTCATTTATTTATGTTTGAAATTTGCGGAACACGCGGTTTTATTCTTACAGTGGGAGATCTGTCTCCCAATATTGGTGTTTTATGGTAATATGAAAATTTCTATGTATTACTTAGTCGGATTCTTCATTCATTTTTCTTACGGTTTTATTCTTATAAACATGCTAAATGAATGTGGACATATTTTTTGCTGAAGTGTTTGATTTCTTCTAATTTAGTATTATTTCCTTTATGATCAGCTACAAGTATAATAATATTTCCTTTTTGGTTGTAGGCCAGTGCAAATCCAAAAAAAGAAATCACACGCTGTCAAGTGTGGGAGAAAACTCACACGAAAAAGAATGGTACCATATCATATTCGGCTTCTTCCTACTTCGTAAGTTAAACAATCTATTTTTTTAGATGATAAATTAATAATGATTTATTATGACATATATGTTTACATGTTTTATCATTCTATTGTTTTAATTAAGTAACCTATCAATTAATAATAATATCTCAAGCATTATCATATTTTAGGGTAAAATTGCAAAAGCGAAAGAAAAAATCAATGATAGTGATGAAGAAGATTTGTCATTGGATGAAGACATCTTGCCATAAGTGTTTGGCAAGGATGCAATGGGTCGGACTCGCACTATTGGAACCAAGATATCAAGAACACAAGTTAAGGCTTCTAATATTGCACGTAAACAACTCAAAAAGACAAAGTAGACTCAGAAGACTTGAAAGTTAGGATGTACAATATGGAGGGTACCCTGAAGTCATTGGTCGACTTGTTCAAAGGATACATGGATAACGGAAAACACATACCAGACATTCCTTCCAATGAAGGAGGAAGTGGGACATGTCAGGAAAGTCTTGGAAGATTGCCTAACAATGAAGTTAATAATCCATTGAGTTCGTTTGGTTCGACAAATCGAAAATATGAAATCCTAAACTTTGATCTAGAGGTCATTGTAACAGGTTTTGTATGTAGAGATTCGACAACATCTATTATACATGAGAAACATGTACCTCTGACACATGAGAAGTTAGTTGTGGACAACATACTACTACCAGATAAGAACACAGTCAAACAAAATCATCCTCTTGCTACGATCTTTGGTGAAGTTGGAATCGGCAGTTTTTGTGTGCCATCCAAAGATTTTGATTCGATATCTTTAGACGCAAAAGTAGGTAATAGTCTAATTTAAATGTATTTAAACTTAACTTTTTTGTGTCGTAAATCGTTTCTTGTAACTTAATGTTTTTCATTCTAATTTTAATTGGATTTGTTTGATTGTCTAATTTCCACCCATACAATTGCTACAGATATATTTATGCACACTCTTAGCATCAACTTATCTTAAACAGTTGACTATCTGTATAAGCATTTTGTGTTTTAGCATTCATATTCCTATTTTATCAGAAAATAACACCACCCACTGATATCTTATTTACTTCTACCTACAAATGTTATGTTTCAGCATTTGCAACTATGTGAGTCCAATACAAATATACAATTCAACACATAGCTTAATATATAACTAATAAGCAATTTACTCTTAATATATAACTTTACATTGATGCATAGCTTAATACACTGTCTTAGAAACTCGATCATATTCCAAATCTTATTAAATAGTTTGGATAGGAAAATAAACAATTGAAAAGAGTTGGTTACGATTTTTTGAGTTAGTTCAGATATTAGAGTATTGCATACAACTACAAATATACAATTAAAATATAGTTGGAAATTTTGGATGTAGTTATGAATATGCAAAAAGCTGTTCATAACATAGTCTTACTTATGCAAGAATAGTCTAATTATCTTTAGAATCGAGATGCTTTGTTCATAGAATTAATGTAGCCAGTATTAGTTTTGATTATTGATTTTTTACATCACTGAATGGTAATTTGTTCATAGGTTTTTTCCCTTCCTGCAGATGTAGAAGAGTTATATATGAGTTTAAGCTATAGAATTTTCTGCTTTATTAGTATTATGTTGAGGATCCCTATCCATGAGGTTAGATTCATGTCTTTTTAGGTAAATTTGCATGATTGTTCTTATGTCTGCTTTGTTTATTTAAAATACACGTCTTTTTAGGTAAATTTGTCTATGATTGAGTAACAGTTCTAGATATTTACATGGATCTCCTGAAAAACAACTGTAAAATCTTGATGATACATTTACTATACGACCTTGAATCCTTGTCTCTTTTGATGTCTCAAACATTTTGTTCAGCAGCAGTTTAGTGAGCAAGAAATGATCTGCACAATACATGAACATAAAAACTTGAAATTAATGCAAATCTAAATATTAAGAAATAGAATAATATTGCAAATTTGACTATTAAGAAATAGAATAATATTGCAAATCTGAATATTATAGTCCCGAGTGTATTTACCAGCAAGTGTTTCAAACTGTGTACTACTGCTTATGCTCATAGATGATATCAATGGTGGTTGTTTTTCTGAATTTCCTTAAACCACATTTTGCATTTCTTGGTTTTTTGGTACTTTGAAAGCACAAAGGATCCATTTCCATCTCCTTAGACTTCTTCATCTCCATTTCAGTTTAACGAAGTATCTGCGACATTCTGGTTTCGATCTTCACGTTTCTTCTTTCCAGTCTGGTCAGTATCCTCATTCCTTCTTCATCTTTTCTCTCTTTTCTTTTGTGTTTGTTATTATCTTTTTGAAGGCTTTCACATTTTTTCACATATGTTTGAAGAGCATCGTTAAGACTGCAATTTTTAATCTCTAGCTCTTTCACCTTCTCTCCAAATTCTTTTTCATTCCTTTCCATTTTAACAAGATATTTAGTGATCAACGAGAACTGGTTCAAATTTGTTGATTTATGAAAAAGTTTGAATTCTAGGATAACCTTGCACATATATGATCATTTATCATAAAAATATGATGTGCTCCTCATCATGCTGTTTTAGTCTTGGTTTATTGTATTTTGAGATTAAAAAAACGAGACAATACTCCAAAATAGCGCTTCCATGATCCTTGAAGCGTATAATAGTAAATACATAATAGTAGAACAATTAGTGAGTAGCCCGTGCTTCGTACACGGGCATTGTTATAATCTATGAATTATAATCTCTGTAGCAAAAAGGTAGTACGGAACAATGATCGCGTATTTCGTATACATGTTAATGGATAGTGGAAATCGAATTCATATGGCAGCACAGACATGACGTGAAATTACAGTAGTAATGTAAGTAACAATGATATTCATAAATATTAGTTTAAGTCGGAGCTTAGATTTATAAAAAAAATCACATATATACTGCGTACGAAAGCAAACGAATTAAATGTCATACAGTCTGAAGTATGGTTAGAGAAAAAAAGTGCAAAATGAGTTACTGGAAAAAAAATAGAGTCGATGGCTACATTGAACAGAACAGTAGTAGGCACAGATAAAAAAACGTAAATGCACCATAAATATGAAATCATGAAATGGTATAAATTATTTTTTTTAATTTTTCTCTCGAATATTGATTCCAGTAGATGCTGCAGTCAGCTGATCCGTATGAACATCCTGCAGATGAGGGAAAAAAAACACCTTTTAAGTTTGGGAGTTCAAAACACGTTGTGGTTGGAATTGTAGAGTCATTTGGTGTCTTTTTGTACCTATGTTTGTAAATATTATTTATCACATAGAAGTTTGCTAGACATGCCGTATACGTTGAACATAACTTTGTGAATTTTTTTTTGTAAATATACTTGGTACATCAATGTATAAGATTATTGAAAAAGATATTTTAGTATTGCATAGTGTAATGCGTTAGGGATAAATAGATGTAAAATAGTTGTAACAACACTGAGCAACTCACCTAATAGAATTTTAAACGGATAAGCCTGGTAAACCGAACAGAGGCAACAATATTGAGCAACTCACCTAACAGAATTTTAAATGCAGGAAAAAAAAGCATGTTGTAAAATGATAGTTTGTAAAATTGAGGCAAATATCTAACCCCAGTGGAAACACACATTTTACTTTGTGTAAAAACTTATAATCTATTATAGATAAACAACAGTCCAAGAAAAAACTGAAAACGATATAATGGAAATTTTAGTACAATCACAAAATCACACTTTATTAGTAGAGAGTAAAATTTATACAAAGAAATGAGTTAAACAGAACTATTTTATATACCTTTATATAAAAGCTGATAATCATTTCCCTTTTTTGGATACAACCTCAAATGTTGATTTACCTTACTATTAAGGTACATTGCATACATCAAACATAAATGTTAGTGTGTACGCATTAATACATCATTCAAACTGGTGAAAAGCTCAACTGGAAAATATAAATAGGAAGATACAGTTATTCTGGTAATTTAAAAGATGATGCCCACATTTTAACAAAAGGCAAAGGCAACAATCAAATCTCTTTCTTGTTTTACCAGCTCTTCCATTCTCTTTATAATAGCCTGAAAAGTTCCATTACAAAATGCAAGCAAAAAAGTCAGTAAGTTTTAAATACAGTTTGATCAATTTCAACCAAATAGAGTATATAGATTTTACTTCAACAATCAGCTTAGGGTCAAACACATCTACGTTTAGCTATTTATGATCAAAGATGATTCAATAAGTAATCCTATTTCACATATATTATTTAGGTTTAGCTATTTTATAAAATGTATATCAATAGATTCAGTGTATCTGAAATGCCATCTGAGGGATTGCATATACAACATAGTATCAAGTTATTCACGACTATAAAGTGCAGTCAATATCAAACATTTTTCATTGTCCAAGGGAAATATAATTCACTCGTAAAAAGAAATTCACTACTGTGTTCACAAAGGACAAGTTCAAAGGCTTACCATCTTTCTAGTTTCTTGCAACTCACTAGCATTACAAGGAAAATCGGCATTTGCGTCGCCAAGAAACCGACGCCAGCCGTCGCTAGCCGACGCAAGCCATTTCTAAAAGCCGTCGCTAAATTAGACGTCACCAAACAGTATTCGAGTCGGCTTTTGCGTCGGCTTCGTCTCCACTTTAGTGTCGGTAGGTGACGGCTATATCCCCGTGGTCGTTTTTTAAAAATTCTGTTTGTCGTAACAAGCCGATTCAGGCCGACGCTAACCTAGAACCACAAAGCCGTCGCTATCCGACGCCAACCTGTAACTTCTAAGCCGTCACTTGCCGACGCAAACCTGAGTTTCAGTTTTCAAATAGCTGCTGTTTGCTCCTTCAAACCATAATATAAACAATTTCCGTCGAACTATAACAACATTCAATCTTCCAACACAAGTACAACACCAACCTCTCATCAATTAAACATAAAATTCACAATTTTCCATCAAACAACAACTATATATCCAAAAACTCATCAACCAAACACAATGTTCACTAATATACATCATACTCAACAATACATATAAGTACTATCAAACAAATCATACATCATTGTCCTACTCATCAACATACACCAAACAATAATAAGTTCAACACAAAACAACATGATAAGTTCAACACAAAGCAACGCAATAAGTTCAAGTCTTGAATTCAAATCGTCCTTTGTTTTCCCCTTTACATTCATAACTGTTTTAATCACATTATCAAACACGTTTTTTTCATTGTGCATCACGTCAATATTATGTCGGAGTAGGAGATCTTTCCAGTAGGGTAACTCTCAAAATATACTTTGTTTGCACCAATTATGAATATCTAATTTACCTGGAATTTCAGTCTGAACTCCAGTTTCATGTATCTTCGGATACTCTTTTACAATTTCATATATTTCTTCGCTTGACCAAATCTTCGATGGTTGCATACTCTCTTCTCTGTTAGCTATAAAGCTTTTTATATCTCTTCTAAAAGGATGATTGAGATGGAGAAAACACCGATGACAATCAAACCAAGAAATTTTCTTTCCATATCGTAGCGAAAACGCCCGTGTTTCTTCCATGCAATAAGGACAAGCTAGACGACCAGCCGCACTACAACCTGAAAGCATCCCATATGCAGGAAAATCAATAATAGTCCACAACAAAGAATCGAACATACGAAAATTCTTTTTTCTCGAAATGTCGTACGTTTCAACTCCTTCATTCCATAGCGTTTTCAACTATTCGATCAATGGTTGTAAATAAACATCGATTCCTTGTGTTGGATCATCAGACCCAGGGACGACAGTAGTTAGAAACATATATGGAGTTTTCATATACATCGATGGAGGTAAATTGTAAGGAGTTACGATAATAGGCCATGATGAATATTTACTACCAAACTGAGGTGCAAATCCATCCGTACATAAACCGAGTCTGACATTACGGCTTTCGGCAGCAAATGCGGGATAAGTCCTATCGAAATGTTTCCATGCTTCTCCATCGGATGGATGTATCAAAGTTCCTTCTTCCGGTGTTCTCACCCTATGCCATCGCATATGGCACGCCGTAGCAGAAGATGCATATAACCTTTAAAGTCTGGGAGTGATGGGTAAATAATGCATCCTCTTGTATGGAACTTATTTTCCTTTTTTTTTGGTATGTATCTTTCTTTGTTACATATTCTTCATTTTCTAAGCTCAACGTCATCTTTCCAATACAACATGCAACCTTTTACACACGTATCTATCTTTAGGTACGGCAGACTGACATAAGTTTTTTCACTTTATAATGACTATCGCACATCAGATTATTGGGTGGCATGTGCTGTTTTGCTGCTTGTACAACCGCCGTAAATCCAGCTTCTGTAAGGTTGAATTTTGATTTCATAGTAATGTATTCGGCAGTTACTGATAATTCGGTTCCACTTTTACAACCATCCCACAACGGCATTTTAGCAGAGTCCAATAAATCATATATTTTTTAGCTCCCATATTCGGTTCTTCTTCGACATTTACATCTTCATCGTCATCTTGATCAAACATTGGAAACATTGATCGTGTTGCATCTTCCACCATATTTTCTATTGGATTCGTCATAACATTATTGTCATCTAACGCTACAGGATTAGGTGTGGATGCAAGAAGTTCTCCATGACGATCCCACAAGTAATAATTCGGCACAAAACTATTTTTATACAAATGTACTTCAACTATATCTACTTTCCAATGCTTCAAATGTTTGCACTTACTGCACGGGCAACGAAGTTCTTCGTTATTACGATTATTAGATTTAGCGAATCTCATAAATTCGTGTACACCGTTACAGAAATGTTTCTTTATTGAACCTTTCATACCATTTCTGATTTCATACATCCAACCACGGTCGAGAAAATAATCGAACATTTTTTCTGATTTGAAAATATATGTTAGAAACACAATAAAGTTTATCGTTTATTAATCCAAATAATCAATTCGATTTATTTTTTGCTTTTCGCTTTATTGTTTTAACTTTGATGGTCGACCATCCTACTTCCCATTACAAATACAACAAAGTAATTACATTTCGTTAATCATATCATTTTAAACGGTTAACTTAAGTTTAAATAAATACTTAAAATAAATATCATATCGTACTATTTTAACAAATTCAAATAAATACTGCAATAAAATTTTCAATTCTTAAGTTTATTGTTTTTTTACTTTGACAGCCGGTTATCCTACTTCCCATTACAAGCACAATAACGTAATCATATTTTATAAATCGTTTCAGGTTAAACGATTCTAAAAAAATTCGACAGCACTTCCCTTTTTCTCTGTATCGTATAGAAATGCATGTACACAGGGAAAAAAGAAAGTGCCATCAAAATTTTCTGAATCGTTTAAACTGAAATGATTTATAAAATATGATTACTTCATTGTTTTTGTAACTTGTCCAAATACAGGACAAATCCAACAAATGTTGTATCAGATGAATATAGATGTCCATTCTGTGGAAAAACGAATATTCATATAACGATCATATACAACACTTGTCAGACGGGGCCAAAAATTCTCTAAGGGGTTCAAATAAATAAAGCACAAATTAAAAAATATTAATATTGAAGTGTTAGTGGCATGTTGTGAAATAATGATCTTAAATATTAATATTGAAGTGTTAGTGGTCTGTAGCGAAATATTAATATTTTAACTTTTGTTCAACTACATAAATTTTAATTAATGATTTTTTGAACAAAATAAGTAGTTAGCGCTTACAACAGTATAACAAACATTCTCGTAAACTTATCAATAATCATATTATTCAATGATCATGTATTATTTTTTAGATTTTAAATTAGCCATAATTTTAACAACAAAGTGAACAATAAATTCACTAATTAATACCGTCAAATCAGCACTAATTATCATCACCTAATACGCAATAGTCACCATTTCAAACACATAATCAACTAATTTTTCTAAATTAGGTTTAACATTATATACCTAATTCAAATAATAAACTATGTATCATAAAGTAATAACATATATTCATTAATTCCAAACCCCTAAATCATCCAATTCCAAATCCTAAATCATTAACTAATTTAATTTAAACCTAAATTAAACAAAGCTAATGGAAAATAGGAGTTACCGGCAAGTGTGGAGAGGTTCAAATTAGCGATGGAAGGTTGCGACGGCCTCTGGTGGCGGATAGCGACGGCTGGCTACGGGAAGGAGGAGGAGCTGAGTGAATAGATGGGGAAAGTGAAAAATGTTTCTCTCGGGCTGCTGTCTGTATATTCGTGACCAGTGACGGCTAGCGACAGCCGCAATTTTTAGCCGTCTCTAGCCTCTGTCGCTATATGAGCCGATTCTGGTAGTGTAGCAAGGATGAACTGATCCAGTACCAGATTTACCTTAAAAATTAAAGATCAAATCAAGTTTGTATACAAAGATGAAAAAATGATCTAATATCTCAGCAAATAAATGGACAATAAGTATGCTAGCTCATTATCAGTAATATCAACAAAGATTGAGAAAAAGGGTCCAACATATCTCCTATAAATCACTTTGTGTATGCGGATCTCAACAAAATTTGTGAACTTAGGATCTCTATTGACCACCAAACGATGAACCTCATATTCAATTTTATGCTTCTCTGACTATTCAAGTGGGACATAATATTTCGCTACTTAAGTCTTTCCTTGCCTGTTTTGAAGCAATATGAAGTGGATCATTTCTAGTATGAAGCGACTTGGCCTTAGAAGATACAATAATGAAGAAAATGAAATGTATATTTTTTGATAATCATTTCCAAATAAATATTAGTTACAACGGGGTTTTAAAAGAATACAATTAGAAAGATTTAAGACAACTTGATGTTAGAAGGCAAATTTTTGCCATATACCCATAGTACAATATATAATTTCCTCTAGTGCTAAATCAATCATAAAGTCAACTGTAATGTTACAAACATCACATAACATGCGATATTATAATAAAAAAACCGAGAAAATACCTTATGTGAATATGAAAATAAAATATAGAACTACCTAATTGTATGTATATTTTTTAGCATACTACAGTGGAGGCCAAAAAAGAAGAAAATGGATCATCTAGGATATATTTTGCCCGTACCTGTTCAAAATAGTTGTAATGTTGATGTAGCTATATATAAAGGCTTTGTCAGATGCATGTTCACACATGCATGGTGATCTTTGTCAAATATGGCTTATAAAGTTAAAATTCATCAAAATTTAGTAACACTTCCTATCACTTATTTGTTCTACATCACTTTTTATTAACAAGGAGACCTTTTCAAAGTAATACGAAGCATGCAGCAGGCGTACAACATGTTTGATATTTTAAAAACCATCAAATATAACAACAATATGGTATGTTCATTACCTATTAATTAAGTCGTTTATTTTGAGTGAACATATGTAGTCAGAATTATTTCTTCAATTTAATCCAAACAAAAAAATGTAGTTAAATTTATGTGGTAGTTGGCAAATGATAAAATAATAAGAAGCATAAAAGATAGACTATGAATTTTTAATTTATTTTATTCATCTTAAATAAATCTTTATGTCTTCAACATTAGTATGTAGATTTCCTTATTATATGGAAACAATAGTTTGTAAAATGCATTTATCAAAATGTATACTATCAAATTTACTAATTGTATATACCAACTAAATAATTCTATACCGATGATATGATATCATAACTAAGACATCCAAGGAAGTACAAATACTATAAAAAATACTTTAAAAATGATCGCCTATTTGTTAAAGAAATACCCGCAAAGGGATTCGAGACAGTAAATAGTAGACAATGCTGTGGTACCCAAGAAACTAAGATATCCGACGCATTTTGTTTTCTTCTTAATAAAGATATAATAAATCATCACTTGAACTTGCTCAATTCACTCACTTCTCTACGACTAAAAGTATAACAATCAAAGTCCACTCAGTAATTTAAACAAACAACTCAACTCCATGAATAAATCCATTAAATCAACAAACCACGGGCCGCCCAAAAATTGGTAAATACCGAAGGATTTAAAAAATAATATTTCTATGAAAAAAACAACTAACCATAGAGAGAACTGCAATTTGTTAAAGTCCAACTTCATTGTTGCAAAAGAAAATCGCTTCCAATTATCATATCAATTTCAGAGCAACTGCACTATATGTTTGCAAAATTTAGCTTTGGAATAAGGACCGACTAAACATTAGTGTTTGACTTCAATTTCAAACCATGGACAATTGAATTACTTTGATTTCGACTTTAGGGGGTGGTAAAAGATCAAATACCAAAATCAAAAGATAGAAGTAATAAATACCAGAGGAGCAATTTTTGAAAATCAGTCGAACTATCCTAAAATTATTATTTTTGTGCCTGATTTCGTGCTCATATTTTGAAAATTGATCGAAACGGTGCACGGTGTGGGGAATTGGGGAATATAAAAAAGAACATGGGTGGATCGTTTAGATCTGGGGAGTGGGGAAAGGTATGGTAAAGTAGCGAGGAAGGAAGCAGTTACTTGTACATCCGATGGAGAGGCACGGAGGAGGATGGGGGAAGAGCAGGCCGTACTCGGTGGGGCACTCGGCAGGAAGATTGCGATAATTCGAAAGAGGAGGCGTCGAGGAGGATGAATTCGGCAGTACGTTGTTAAGGAGGAAAGAGTGCAACGAAGTGGAAAGGGGGAAGAGAAGGGAGTTGGCACGTGGTGTGGCAGTTGGAGACGTAGTAGGGCAGTTGCAAAAAAAGCGGAAATGGATAAGTAAGGGGCAGCGGGGGAAAAAATAACATGGAAGCGGAAAAACTAGGGGAGCGAACAGTGTATTGTTATTTTGAAATGAGAAAAGGGCAGGATTCCACGTCAAAACCCATAATGGCCTAGAAACGGTTAAAACCATAATATGCAATAAACCGGGATTAAAGTGCATAAACAGTGACCCAACCACAAAAAATCAAAGAGAGTAATAAGCACAGTAAGCAGGTAAGCAACATGCCCATAGTTTGAAACATTGTATTAATGGACTTTAGTCCCTTTAAGTTTGAGTATGTTCCGGTCTTCTTCTAATCTGGACACATTGTATTTGAGATGCTCGTTCTCTCCTTTTAGCCTTTTGATTTGTTGGCTTGTAATCAAATTTGAAAGCTCCATATCAATTTCGAATGGCTTGAATTTCTGCTATTCTAACAATAACTTGAATTTCTCAACCTTGAAATTCTCTTTGTTCACTAATGGTCTGTAATCAACAACAAATACGTGATGCCTTTTTCTTTATCCGCTTTAGTACCTTTTTCTTCTTGAATAGTACCAAGCTTTATTTCCTTTGCAAAATGTGATGCCTTTGTTGTATCTTTAATTGAATTCATGTTCGTTTCTTCTTCATCCAATTGTTGTGTTCTTTCTTTTCCTCAGATTTACGTTTTAGTGTCTCAAGCAGTTCATTGAGCTCTCTGTTGACCAGAACAGTGAAAAATATGAAACGATGAGTACTAAAAGTTGTTGAGTTTTATACCAGTTCATCACAACTAGAAAAGTTAAAAGGGTTTGAAAAAGGTTGCACTACTATGAGTTCTAAATATGTACATGCTTCGTCAATTTGATAATAAATAGTATAGACATGCAGCCAAAATTAGTTCTAAGTGTATTCTCTAGTACATGGTCAACTGTTTATTTATTTTTTTATTAGTTTATTTAAGCCTCTCAATTGTTTAATTTCTTTGCGAGATTTTGCAAACACCTAAACTATACATTTTATCATATGATTGTTAAGTTTAATTCCGTATACTACGTTGCAAGTTATCATTTCTATTTTCACTTGTTGTCAGTTTTTGTTCATGTTTATGTTTATTTTTCCCTTTGATTATATGTGCATGTACATATGTCAACAACAAATATACTTCTATGCTCATAGATGATATCAAAACTCCCCTATTGTGATGAATACTACTGCTTACCACATCAAGAGTACATAGGCAAACACAACTTTCTATTTCAGCATATTTACCAAAGATAGCCTAATTTTCCCTGTCTCTGTTTGTTTGATAGATCTGGAGTATTGGCATTGATGATCGGGCGATTAGAGGAAGGTGTCGCCAAACTATATACTATATACTATAATATTGTTGTTGCTAATGTTGAACTATGTACACTACTAGAAAAACAGTATATTCCAATGCCCCTGTTCCAACGGCCTCCAACGGCTATTCCAACGGCTTCCAACGGCCCGTTAATTTTTTACATAGCCGTTGGAAGCCGTTTGAATCCATTGGAAATAAGCCGTTTGCGGCCGTTGGAAGCCGTTGGAAGCCGTTGAAAATTTTCCTGAGATATCAGTCCGAGAGCCATCTTCTCCCTCATTCTCATCTCCCCATATCAAATCCCCCAATTCCCCCACCTCCTACCAAACTGCCGCCGCCCCAAAAACCATCCAAATCACCTCCTACGCTATCTACAAGGTACTCCGGTCCATCTCCATCCTTCTACGTCTCCAAATCAGGTATTTTTTCTATACCTAAATTTTTGGTTTTTTTGATTTAGGGTTTAATTTGACTTGTGCTTGTTTCCTACTTGTTATTGTATGCATATTACATCATGATATCCCCTAATTTTAGTTATTATCCCATAATAAACAAGTTATTACCGATTGAAAATTTTGTAATTTAGGATATTTTAATAGTTTATATATGTTGATTTGGTTAGTATTGAACGTATGCGTGTGATAGAGTTTATTGCATTTGGAATCCGTTAGAACGGATATTGGATTTGTGCGAATACGATTTTTGTATTTGTAGGAACACGTGAATTTGTAAAAAATGAATTTTGTGTACAAATTTAGTGTATAAAATGAATTTAGTACTTATGTAATAAAACGGTAAAATATAAACCAATATTAATTAAACAAATTATATATTCAAATTTAATATAAACAAATATTTAAATACTTAGATATTATTCGGCCCCGTTTGACAAGTGTTGTATATGATCGTTTTAGGGATATTCGTTTTTTCCACAAAACAGACAACTCTATTCATCTGATACATCATTTGTTGGATTTGTCCCAGTATTGGACAAGTTACAAGCACTATAAAGTAATTATATTCCGTCAATCATATCACTTTAAACGGTTCACAAAATTTCGACGGCATTTCCTTTACGCTCCTTGTGTACACGCATTTGTGTACGATACAAGGAACTCGGGGGAAATGCTGCCGAAATTTTGTGAATCGTTTAAAATGATATGATTTACGGAATATAATTACTATTGTGTTTGTAATCGGAAGTAGGATGACCGACCATTAAAGAAAGACACATAAGTGGCAATGAAACAATAGTTGCTTATTTAAAATAAAATTTGTGAAATTAGCAGTTTGCGGTCGTTGGAAGCCGTTGGAAAATTTCCTGCAAAATATAAAATGAATGATTTATAACATTTTTACTCTATCATAGGTTTTCTAATGGGGAAACATGGTCAATTACTTTAATGATCGGAGCTGGATGTATCAAAGAAAGGAAACGAGTGGCGCAATAAGCGAACATTTTCTAAAAGGGGTACAAGTGTTCATCGAATTTACTATAAGTAATATTGCAAACGATGAAGAAATTCGTTGTCCATGTAGTAGATGCAAATTGTTGAACTATTTAGAACCGAATATGGCTAAGGTTCATTTGCGCCAATTCGGTTTCGTACCCAATTATTTGCTGTGGGATCGTCATGAAGAAATTGTAGCCCCTAATAATCAAGAACAGTCGGTGGAGATTATCAGCGAAGAAGGTAGTACGAATCTCATAGAACATATGGTCGAAAATGTAGCACGATCAATGTTTCCTACCGTCGTAATTGATAACGACGATGTTAACATCGAAGAGGAACCAAATGTTGGAGCTAAAAAAATATATGATTTATTGGATCATACTAAAAAACCTCTTTGGAATGGATGTTTAAGCGGCTCTCAATTATCGGTAACTGCAGAATACATTGCAATGAAATCGAAATACAACCTTACAGAAGCTGGATTTACGGCTGTTGTGCAAGTTGCTAAACGTCATATGCCATCTGATAATTTAATATGCGAAAATTATTATGAAGTGAAAAAACTTATGTCATCTTTCGATTTTCCATATCAAAAAATAGATACATGTTTAAAAGGTTGCATGTTGTATTGAAAAGAAGACATCAATCTTAGAAATTGTAAAATATGTAATCAGGAAAGAACAAATCGAGGAAAAAGAAGGGAAAAGAAGTTACGTACAAGCGTATGCATTATTTGCCCCTCACCCCTAGACTTCAATGATTATATGCATCATTTGTAACAGCGCATCATATGAGATGGCACAGTGTGAGAACACCTCAAGAAGGTACGTTGACACATCCAGTCGATGGAGAAGCATGGAAACATTTTGACAAGAAATATCCCGATTTCGCAGCGGAGAGCCGAAATGTTAGACTAGGTTTATGTACAGACGGCTTCTCACCGTTTTCTCAGTTTGGTTCTAAATATTCATCTTGGCCTATAATAATCACACCTTACAATCTACCTCCGTGGATGTGTATGAAAACTCCATATATGTTTCTCATGATTGTCGTCCCTGGTCCTGATGATCCGACACAGGGCATTGATGTTCACTTACAACCGTTAATCGAAGAGTTGAAAATATTATGGTATGAAGGAGTTGAAACATACGACATATCAAAAAAGAAAAAATTTCGGATGTTCGCTTCTTTGTTATGGACTATTAGCGATTTTCCTGCATATGGAAGGCGTGGGATTTATTCCAACGGCTTCCAACGGCCGCCAACGGCTAGGAGCCGTTGGAATAGCCGTATTATCTTGTAGTGGTAGTATTATGTATTATTGTTGAACATTGTAATTAAAAGATTTGTTATGTTTGGTTTTTGTGTTGAATCAATGAAAATATTTAGTTTAATGATCTTTCTTTTGTGATATTATGTTAAATCTGCAAATGTTTGTATTGAGTATGATAATGAAATGACTGTTACTGCAGGAGGGCAGAAAAAGCAATGTATTTTTCAAAAAAAAATATTAAAATTAGCAACGGTTTTAAGTCCTTGCAAAGCCAAATTAACAAAGCTGTACAATAAGGTTTTACAATGGCTTTCAGCCGTTGCGAAAATAAAATTAGAAATGGCTCTAAGCCATTGTAAAGTAAGGTTTTGCAACGGCTTTGGGCCATTGCTAGTTTTATTTTCGCAACGGCTGAAAGCCGTTGTTAATTTTTTACCACTGCCATTTTTACAACGGCTCAAAGTCGTTGCTAAATCATTTTGCAACGGCTAAGAACCTTTGCAAAGTGACATTTATGGTTTAATGTCTTTCACCATCATATCCATCTTGAACATCATCTCCTTTCTTAACCTCTGTTGTAATGAGGAGGGAGTCAAAACAAAAATGTCTGGTAAGAAAAAATCTCGTGCCTTTCTATATTAGTATCTGGGCATTATAATTTAAATAAGGATACGTCTTATGAATTTTAAACTATATTCAAAACCATTTAATACTTCATATTAGGGGGGAGGCAAACCCTTAAATAACCACTAAATAACTTCAATCCCCGAGCCAGGTTTCCCCATAATCAATAACTCATAACCATCGTTATTAATGTCTACCAGTGCGAGAGATAGAACCCAAGCCACTTAATACCTTTTAATAAAACATGAACAGACTCTGACCATTTAAGACCTCAATTGAGGTAGGCCCCATCATTTAATATCTATTCCCAAGGCGGCCTCAACGCGGGTGTCTACCTTGCTGATATTGCATGGAAATATCTAGAGAGACTTAGTACTTCAATTGAAGTGAACCTTTAAGAGATATCCACGACCGTGCCTAAACCCAATAATGACCATTTAATACTTCATATAAGGAAAAGAGGCGAGCCCTCAAACAACCAGCTAATACCTTCGATTCTCCAAAGTAGGTCCTTCGTATTATGACCCATACCCTACGGAGACATCTCACGTTAGTCTGACTATTCGTAGGAACTGGTAGTCAGATTTACCTACAAAATTGGGGCTGACCTCACGTCATCCGTAGATAATTATTGTAGGCAATGTCTCACATCGGCCCCAAAGTTACACTGCTAGAAGCCAGATTAGATATGCAGACTTCTGAATGCTTTTGACTATCCTCGCATCCCTATAACTTAGTCATATTTCATAACATTCTCTAAGTGTATAGCCACACATCTCACCATATTAATTATTTATGCCTTATAAGAAATCCTTCTTATTCTCCTAATTAATTACTTTCTTAAGCAAGATTTAACTGATAATTATTAACCTAGTTAACTTCGCAATTAGTTCATTATAATTGTACGTTATTAGTGCTAGTTTATATACATATAAATATACATTTATTAGGAGTGTAGAGATTAAGCCCTAAACTAATGTTCAAATGTTAAATCTTTTAATATTGTACAAGTCTCGTTTCCACAATAGCATTAATAGCATTTTTACCATAAATCCAATATTCCAAAATCAAATCAATAGACTTGTACTTAGAATCCAATTCAATTAATTTTATATTTAAATAATAAAATAAAACCAAAATAATGGAAACTTACAATTTAATAGGTTTTATGCTCTATTCAATTCCTTTTTACATAAAATCAAACAAGGGAATTTTTATTCAATTTGTGGAAATAGGCAGCTCAAACTATGAATAAGAATGCGTACCTTACACATCGTTTCTTTATAATATCTCTTGATCAAATTTAAAGAAACAAAATAAGTGGAATATAAGGTAAAACTTATATATTGCAAAATCCATAAAAGCTCTATTATTTTAATATGAAATAATTAAGATTTCATCCTAAGATCAACATTTCTCTTTGGGGGGATTTTGGAGATTTGTAGTGTGATATTTTCGTAATCCAAAACTCTCCAAGGCAGATATCAAATCCAAAGTACACTATTCAATTACTAAAATAGAAAAACTAAGATTTTCACTTACAGTGGTCCTTAGCTTTGCTTTTTCTTGGATTTGATACGCCTTCAGTGAACACTTTCAGATCTCTTCTTTTTGATATATACATCAAGGTATTTATATATACATTAGATTAAGAAAAATAGAGGTTTGGAAGAGAAGAAATTGAGAAAATAAACAAGAAACAATGATAGATATATATGATTTCTTACCTAAAACCATAATGGAGTTTTCTGAATATATGAAGAGACGAATTAATAGAGCTTCGCGAATATTTTCAAAATATTATGTGAATAAAGGTGAAGGGACCAAGCTCTTATTTATAGTGGTTGAAACGCATCGGAACAATCAGATGAAGGTCGGTTAAAAAGAATTAAATCCGATATATTTAAAATAAACAAAAACCCAACAGCCACTACATGCAACGATCGACCGCCGTCTTCCCACCAGTCGAACTCCAGTGGTCGATCTGGTAAGGGGTTGACCACCCCCACTATTTTAGGAATATTTTGATTTCATTTATTTACTTTTATTTAATTCTTTAATTATAATTTAATGTTAACGTTAATCTTAACATTTACTTAACCTCTCCATATAATTACTATTAACTTTTGAATTTAAAATTTGGAAATTAAATATGTATTTTAATTTAAATTCTATTTAAATTATTTTAAAACCGAAAACTTCAAAGGTCCATAACTTCTTCATTTGAGCTTCGTTATCAGCATGTATACATAGAAATTGACCAAAATTTCGCCACGAATGTAGCGGCCTAACTTTCGTATTTAAATTTCAACTTTTGCAAAATTTTCATTTTTAAACCTATCTTATTTAAATTAAATTATCCAATTTATTTATTAATGGCTGATTTTAGAGGATGTTACGGTAATCTTTTGGTACCCATGGCAGTCACGAGTAATATAGTGCCCAAAAGTTAAAGAATATTACATTCTCTAGCCTCAACATACATCAATATCCAGTCTCGATGCATCTCGACTATGAATCTTTAGAACGATGTGCTTTTTATATTGTGATACAATATTTATGATCACAACTATTGGTAATTACTATCACATACACAACGTTTGTGGATTTTCTATTAAATATATTTTAATCAAACATTTAATAATTTATAACACTTTATAATAAATATAAAATAGAAAGAAAACACCTTTATTACGAATGAGAATTGATTACAGATTTAATACTTTATAATAAATTACAAAATTGCCCATAGGGCTTACCTCTAACTCTATCGATCTTCCACTTACACTTGAGGCTAATTACAGAATCTCAATCCCATCTCTTCGATCAGCTTCTTGAGCATTAAGCGAGTTAGACCCTTAGTGAATGAATCTGTTATGTTGTCCTTAGCATCTACTCTTTATATTATGAATTTTTCTCAATGAATTCTCTAATGAGGCGGAACTTCCAAAGAATATGTCGTGACTTCTTATGTGCTTTGGGCTCCTTTGCGATCTGTATCGCTGCATTGTTATCAGAGAACAATGGCATTAGATTCTTGGTATCTGGAATCACTTCGAGCTCACTCAAAAACAAGTGCATCTAGACCGCCTTTTTAGCTGCTTCATCGAGGGCAATGTACTCGGCCTTCATCTTCAAATATGTTATTGTTTCTTGTTTTGAACTTTTCCAACTGATGACTCCACCATTTGGTGCAAAAACATAACCAAACACTGATTTACTATCATTAATGTCACTTTGAAAGCTATAATCCATATAACCCTTTATAAGGAAGTCTCAAATCACATAAATAAAAATAAGTCACAAGTATTTCTTAAATACCGTTGTACACATTTTACGGCCGTCCAATGCTTTTCTCTAGGACTAGACCGGCATCGACTCATGCATCCTAATGCATAACCATGTCTGGTCTAGTACATGGCATAGGTACATCATGAATCATATGGTTGAAGCATAAAGGATTCTCTACATACGCTCTTTCTCCTCATTAATATGAGAAGCGTCCTACTTAGAAAGAATGATTCAAACTGCGTTGGAATATTTCCACATTTGGAATTCTCCACACTTAACGTCTTTGGTATGGTATATATGTACAAAGATTGGAACAATCCCAACAACCTCTTAGATTTATCTCTATAAATTTTTATACCTAGTACATAGGTTGCTTCTCCCAAATCCTTCAAGGAGAAGTTCTTGGAAAGCTTAGATTTCACTGATTTAAATAACGAAATGTCATTGCCAATCAACAAAAGATCATCGACATATAGCAGTAAGAATACGATAGCATTGCCCTGTTCCTTTCCATGTATGCACTTTTCCTCTATGTTTTGATAAAAAAAAAACTAGTTGATTACCTTATCAAAGCAATTTTTCCAATTTTTTGAAGCTTTTTCAAGTGTATAAATGAACTTAAATAACTTGCAAACCTTGCACCCACTCCCACTGACCATGAAACCTTCAGGCTGCGAAATATATATGGTTTCTTCTAAATCAACATTTAGAAACGACGTATTTACATCCATTTTCCATATTTTGTAGTCATAGAATGCAGCGATGGCTAGCATAATTTGAATGGACTTAAGCATGACTACTAGTGAAAAGGTATCTTCATGATCAACTTCTTGAATTTGATGAAATTCTTTCGCAACTAGCCTAAATGTATGTCTCTACTTGTCCACCTACATTTAGATTTTTCTAAAAATCCATTTGCAGCCATTGGTTTTCATCCCTTTGGGTACATCCGACAAAGTCCTTACTTTATTTTCTTAAATGGAATCCATCTCAGATTTCATTGCTCCAAGCCAGAGTGCAGAGTCTTGTACTTTACTGTGCTTGCTGTAAAGATAAATGAGTGTCGTCATCTAAGGCATAATCTTCCTTTTCACCATTCATGAGAAATCCATAGCATCTCTCTAGTACATGAGATTCCTTATTAGACCTTTTAATGAGTTGTGTATTTTCATATATGGGTTAACTTGGTTCTTCCACTTGTTCAACCTCGGTGTTAACTTCTTGAATCTCATCCAAGTCTATAACTTTGTTGTTAATTTCCCGACGGATTTTTTTTTAAAAGATAGTGCATCGAGAAACAGCAACCTTTTGTTTCTTGGTAATATAGAATATATATCCCATTTAGTTTTTGTGATATCCTATAAATTTACATAGTACCAATCTTGCCTTTAGTTTATTGAACCAACATTCTTAACATAAGCCGGACAACCCCACACCTTCAAATACTTGAATTGGGGTTTCTTACCATACCATATCTCAGATAGTGTTTTAGTCAAAGATTTAGTAGGCAACTAGTTCAACATATGTGCTATGGTTACCATCCTCAATATAACAGAGGTAATTCAACTTTACTCATCATGGAATAAACCATATCTAATAGGCTTCGGTTCCTTCGCTCTGACATGTTGTTGCGTTGCGTAGTATAGGGCGGAGTAACTTGAGAGATGATCAAAATTTCTTTTAAGTACCGTCAGAGTTATTGTCCAACATATTCATCTCCTCGATTGGATGAAAAAAATTAGTCTTATTATTCATCTAATTTTCAACTACATTCTTATACTCAATAAATTTATCATACACATTGGTTTTGTTCTTCATAAGATATACATATCCTAGTCTCAAGAAATCATTGGTATAGGTAACAAAGGAAGAACTATTATCCTTAGTAATTTTAGGCATCTGGCCACATAAATCACCATATACTAACCCTAAGAGTTCATGAGGTGCTTGATCATTTTTCCTTTAAGAAATGTCTCACACGTGTCAAATGATTCAAAATCAAGCGATGGGAGAAAACCTTTAGTTTCCACTTTGTGTAGTCATTTCTCACTAATATGACTTTTCCCACAATGCCAAAGATAACTATCATTTATATTGTTAGAAGAACTATTCACAGAGCCTACATAATTAGTCTTGATCACATAAATGCTATTTTCAAGAACACCATTGTAGACTTTATTTCCATTTAAATTAATGTTCATAACATTACTTGCATAATGAAATATATATCTAGTCTCAAACAATCTAGAAACAGACACAATTCCACAAATAAATTCTTTTACAAAATAGTACTATTTAATGTCAATACTACTCTACTAGGAAAACGTAAATGATAATCTCCTATAGCCTTTCATCTACAATATGTCCATCAACAACTTGGAGCCTCGTCTCTCCTTTTACCACACGACACTAGTTCCTAAGCCCTTGTGATAGATTACATATATGAGCTCCAGATCTAAAAGTCATGACATTTTTTCTTTCTTTAACAATCTTAAAGTACTCAGGAAGTTCATTTTTCAATGATCTTTCTTGTGGTAGTGGTGACATACACCCTTGTTATCGGTCTTCTTAATCTTCTTATTCTCCTTATCTTCCCGTTTCTACTTTTTTGAGCCTTTTGAAGATGATGCACCACCCTTTACTACAAGTATCCCAACCCCTTGACACATAGATGTATACTCGGTCGATCTCAACATATTGAGGAGCTCCATGAGATCCACATTCAACTGGTTCATATTGTAATTCAATATGAATATTTCATACTAAGATGTAAGAAAACCAAGGATGAAATCAACATGTAACGTATAACTTATCTATACGTCTAACTGTGAGAGCTTATCAATATAGCCCTTCATCATTATTACGTAATCATACACTTTTGGTCCACTGGTCAATTTGGTATTGAACAACTTCTTCATAAACTTGTACCTTGCAGAATGTGACTGTTCACCAAACAACGCATTGAGATTGTCAAATATCTCATGGACATAACTGATTTCGTGCTGCCTCTACAACGACTTGTCTAACGTAGACAACATGAAAACATAGGCGATCTTTAGGTCTGAAACCCATTTCTTATAAGCAAGCATATGTCTAGAGTCTGCATTATCAATGGGTTGTTCTTTAGGTTCGCATGTAATAGACGACCAAATATGCTCGTAAGTTAACGCTATCTTAAGCCTTCTTAGCC
This sequence comes from Allium cepa, assembly GCA_030765085.1. NCBI lineage: Eukaryota > Viridiplantae > Streptophyta > Magnoliopsida > Asparagales > Amaryllidaceae > Allium > Allium cepa. The sequence goes on along the minus strand of CM060944.1, from coordinate 380,161,517 downwards.
CATCGATATAGTTTGGTCTAGTATACTTTTCGCTTTCGAAAAACAATTTTGGAGTTAACATTTTCTACAAGTTTTAAGTGGCAGATTATTAGGGCAATATCATTAGAGATGTTCATATAATATTAGCAAGGTTAAACTTTATGTTTTATTTTACTAATAAGCACACACTAATCTTTTATGTTTTTCCAAACCCTAAGTCGAAATACAGAAGTCTTTTGACTTTACCAGTAGGTATTAGGACATGTTTGTCTTGAAATTTTGACCTTGAGTTTGCCCAATAAGTCATAGCTTCATAGACCGTGGATAACTCCTTATCGGTTGTATCATATACAACTGCTAACCCGTAGTACTTGTCCTAATTTCACTTTGACTTTTCCCAAGAAATCAAAATGAAATTATTCACTTATACCTACCATATCGCGATGGCCTAAGTATAGTATATGTATCTAGAGTTTTCTCAACAAATATATATTGTTGTCCTACCTTTCCCATTCAATACATTAATAACACTACACATAATATTCCTATCTTGAGTTTGCTCAACAACTAAGGAGTGTGCAAGTAATTTATTAATATATATATATATATATATATATATATATATATATATATACACACACACATGTTAGATGACAACGCTGTATTAGAGATTCACAATCTTCAATATATTATTTAGAGTAATAGCGATTTATGGAATAATGTATTTCTAATGAAATACCCTCCTGCTTCAAGTGTTGAATACATTAGAATCACGGTATATGTACACTGATGTATGTATTTATTCCTTAAGTCAATTTATGGTTTCTATAATGTTCCACCTTTAGTTTATACATTCATATTATATAAATTTCATTATTATATAACTTTTATATGTTATTAGCTTATATAACAATCTCATGCATAACATTATATTAATTAAATCATATTTGATTAATTTTAATTAATTAACTTTTTAATTAATTGTTTATTATTCAATTTAAACATATTATATTAACTATTTATATAATATAATCTTTGTAGTAATACTGATATACCATATATATGTATGAATGTATGTATGTATGCATGTAAGTATGTATTTTAATTTATTAATTAACTTTTCTTTAATTTATATAATTAAACAATTTTAGTCAAATTTTATTAATTTTGAAAATTATTTTATACACATACACGTATACTAATATTGTCTTAAAAAATTCAAGACAATATAACATATATCACTATATATTATATATGCATATATATATATGTATATATGTATGTATAAATTAATTTACTCATTTAAGTAATTTAATTCTTTTACTAATCTTATTAGTAAACTTTAATTTTGAAATTAAATTATATTTATTTTCAAACAATTTGAAAATTTTGATTATCTTATGACTTGTATAAGACACATACATACATATTATATATATATATATATATATATATATAATTTTATTTTAAATTTAACTTTTAAATTTAAAATCTATATTTTTAATTTTTAAATATCTTTGAAACTATCCAAGGCCCAATTCAAATTGGACATTTTTTATTAGAAGCAACCTTTGGGCTCACGTATCTGTTTAGACTAGGTCGGTAGCCAGGTAGGGCAGAGTACTTGATTACCAAACCAAATCCTTCGATGCTACCTTTTTAGAAACTATTATCTGGATTGTGGGCTTAATTATTTAACCCTAACATAACTAATTTAGACCATATAGGCTATTGGGCTTTGATCCATTGTTGGAACCGACCCAGACAGTAGCGAAGTAATTGGAATTTCAAATTGTTTTCCATTATTGAATCTTTAACGGGCCTATGTAGTCTAATTCATTAGAACATTTCTAAATTTTCTGTTATATGTACATATACATACGCACACAGATATATATATATATATGTGTGTGTGTGTGTGTGTGTGTGTGTGTGTGTGAGTGTGTGTGTATCATATATACATATGTGCGTGCGTACGCATGCAGTATGATAATGTGTACATGGTTTGACATGTCAGTGTATATGTACTCATATTTACAACGCAATGGACATTTTAGCTCCTCTTGCATACAAATATGTTGTCTAAATGTATATATTTTTGCATTATAACAATATATAAGTAGATATTAATAAATGTTAGTTGTAAACAATTTATATATATAACATTTATCAAATTAAATATTTGTATATATGCATGTATGTATAAAATAATCAAATCACTTAATTAATTTAATATTGGTTTATAAAATTACATTAACATATATATATATATATATATATATATATAATATAACATGGAAGCCGTGAATAATTTACTACTATAATAATTTTTTTAAAATTTACAATATATATAAATATATAATTAGATATATATATATATATATATAATAAAACTAACATTTTATAAAAATATATTTTGACAAATTTTGTTCTCGACCAAGTTGCTCTGTGTGTGTATAACTTTTTTTCGGTTTTGCAAATACAATCATTAAAAATTTTAAATTTAGAATCCATATAAAAATTAAAATTAAAATATTATTTCCAAAGTATGATTTGTAATATATACTATATATATATTTATACAAAATTTTATTATTTATAACAGGTGTGCGTATACAAAAATTTTAAGTCATATAATCGCTTTTAGTTTAAATAAATAGTTAAATATATTTGTTTGAAATATTTTTTTATTTTAATTTTGAATGCGCTTTACACATGAATAAAAAATTTATAAAATTTAAAACATATGATAAATAATATTAATCTTTTAAGTATGGTTTTTAATTAATTAAAATCATTTAATAATATTATTTATATAAACAAATATTTTTTACTTTCTAGGCTATGAGCATGTAATGAAGCAAACATACATAAAATTATATACACACACGCACTAGTGTAAATCACACGTATGTGCATTTATAGAAATATTTTATTTTTATTTAATAAAAATAAAAATGGAAGGATGTGTAAGTGCAAAAACTTTGGTGGTCACTACACTTTTATTTTAAATAGTTTTGTTGGTTGTGTTGGTTGCTAGTTGTTAGTGAAATCATGTTGATGGATGGTTAGAAAGTGGATGGTGGTTGAAGTTGCAAACAGATGATGAGATTTAATTGACAGATGATATTTTTGAAATTTGAAAAGGATACCGTGTAAATCATATTCACTTAATTCATTGGAATTCATCCATTGAACTTTAGATATTTGTTTCCACATTATTTCGTCTTGAACAATTTACTTAATTCTTATTTTAAATTAGAAAGAACATTTTTTATTGAAATATTTAAATTTCTTATTTCTTCAATTTTGTTTAACTCTAAAATTTCATTCATTAGATTTTCCTTTTTAATTCTAATGCTACCAAAAACATCTTTGCTCCATTTTTTGAGGAAAAATCTTAATTTCTAAAAAAAATTGCTATGTTACTTGAAAATCTATAGTTATAATTATTCATAGAAAGCATTTATTTTCTAATTGATTTCTTAAAATTATTTTCTAACAACCACGTTTCTTCAAATCTAAAAATATTATTCCAAAAGTTAGTGTTAGTATAAGAAAGGATTATTGGACAATGGTCCAAATAGATATTCGGAAGCTTTACAACCTTACAAGTAGGAACTTTCTCCTTTAGTTCGTCACTTATAAAAAAACCTGTCTAACAAAGCCATCGATGGAAATTCTCTAGCATTTGACCAAGCAAAATGTTTACCACTTAGTTTATCTCTATTAAATTACAATTAAAAATAATTTGGTCAATTCTTCCATTGCACCAAAATCGCCTTCTTTAGGGGATCATTCATCAAAAAGTACAGTAACATTAATACCATCCTCCATAATATATGGTCTATAGGCAACTGTTCTAAAATCTAAATACTCATTGCATAAAACCCTATGACTATTTTTGAATTTGGCCCATATACATATGTAATATTAAGAATAGAATCATCATTAATATCAGAAAATATCAAATGCTTAGAATGATCTTTAATAATAGATCGTAAAAGTCTAATACATTATCTTTCCAACTTAATATAAGACCTTCTGCACTACCTCTAGCAGGAAGATAAGCCCACTAATCGAAATAATGGACCCCTAGTCACTTAAAAATACGATATTCAGGATACTCAGTTTTAGTTTTTTGAAGTAAACTATATCAATATTATTATCTTTGAAAATAAATTTAATTTTACTACATTTCCCTAAATCATGTAAACCCTTTACATTCCAACTAATTAATCTCGTAATCTAAGCGGTTTAACCCATTCTAATTCCTCATTTTTAATATAGTCAACATCTACCTGAATATCATAAAAATAATACCTGATTTTTTAGCTATTTGGTCAGTGATTGATATCAAACAGTTCGAATATTATCGTTCACACTTTACTTAGTAAGTGGTGTGTCATGATGGTCAAATTTATCACTTACTTGATCGATAAGATCCAATTTCAGTTTAATAAAACTTTACCCATTAGTGACAATTATTTACACCATTTCTTTTCGTCAAAGCCACATCATTTTGGATATATATAATTTAACAATTTTTTTCTATTTTGTATTGTAACTTCATCTTTTAAATTATTTGTCTTTCAAAATACATGCATCATTCAGACATTTGTACACTCAAAGATATAGAAATGACAATTAAAATGTTTACACTCAAAACTTATATGTCTCGTATAAACAAAACTAAATAGCAATGTTAGAAAGGTTTCTACTGCATGTTTTTTCGGTCAATAGTAACTACTCCATTCTTGGAGAATTACTCCTATTTGTGCATATTCAGACACGTCTTTCATGGTAAGAAGGGTGACAGAAATTTCCACAAAATCGATACTCGGCTTCGTATATATATCTCCACTCAACTACCTCAAATTTGAAATTATAAAGGAAAAAAAGGAAGAAAAAAAAGGAAAAAGAAAAAAGAAAAAAAAAAGGAAGATGACAGAGGTGAGAGTAAACCGTATAAATACATTTTTAGCAATACATTCCTTACTAATTCTATTAATCTACACTTGAACTCCAAGCAACCAATGCGGTGTAGAAGCTTTGGAGCAGGACCGTTACATAGCACATACAGATGTCTTTGTATCCACCAATCACTTTGTCTTTTTTGATCCGTTATCATAGCATTTTTCCATGTTTGGGAGGCATCTTTTAAAATATCGTGTAGTTTTGCAAGATGCTTACTTTCTTCTATTGGATAGTTTCAACATTGCCTCCGTCGTTTTATTTTTGTTTTAAAGAGAGAAGAAGAGGGAAGGAAGAATGGTCCCACGTCTTGGGAAATATGGAACTACATTTGTTTAAATATAGATTCCTCATGAGAACGTTGGGTCCATTGGGCACCCAAATGTCTGCTTTGTTATATGGAGGGAATTCATCCACAACCACCATACGTGCACGACGTCGCCGTCCGTCCGATCGAACCAGGCAAGGTCGGGTTCCTGTTTAAATTGATAGAACTAATTTTTGTTAAAACAGGCCAAATTTAAATTCAACTTAAACAGACAGATTTTGTGGGAGATGCGACGGATAGTGATGGCGGGATATTTGAATGAACGGACATGATTATTAGTAACAGTTTTGAACCTTTGGAAAGGGATGCAACGTTTTGAACAGATGCATCTCTAGATGAATAGACAAATTTCCCTGTAAATAGCGACGTCCAGAACCGTTGCTGTTTCAACATAAACAACAACAACTCTTACCTTCTTCTTCCAGATTTCACAATGCCAGAAAGTGCTACAAAACACTTTCATCGCAATCATATTTTGCGACGCCTTTGTAGAGTTGCCATTGCAAAGACGTTGCAAATCTATTTTCTTCTCCTCCTTCATTCTATTATCTATAAATTTGCATCATCAGAAACTAAAATAAAGTATTCTTCGCCAGATCAAGATCGTACAGATCTTGAATCTGGTTACGTTGTTCTAAGTCTTCATTGAATCTTGAAGTCAATAGTTTGATAACCTATTTGTACTTGGTAAGTTGAACTATTATCTAAAAGAATCTATACTCTAAATCCTTGAAGTCATAAATATGACATTATCGTCAGCTTCGTCGTCTCGAACCACAAATTTCCCAACAAATTTTACACAATACCATTTAACCATGTAAAGTTTAAGCGCCCTTCAAGTCATGAATCAATACTTAACTCGATTGGAGCATTTTAATGGGGATAATTTTACTCATTGGCAAGAGACGATGAAGTTCTTCCTTATCATCGTCAAATTATTCTACATTTTGGAAGATGGATTAGAGGTAGTACCGGAGGAACCTGCAATAGATGATGCTGCTCTAAAAGTGAAACGTGCAAAGCGCAAAGAAGATGATTTTCTGTGTAGAGGGCACATTTTGAATGCACTGTCTACTTTGTCTACAATGCACATAGGACCTTGAAAACTGCGAAAGCTCTTTGGACCACACTAGAAAGCAAATACTAGATATTAGAGGTAAGTAACAAGAAATCTCTGGTTACCAATTTTATGGATTTCAAAATGTTTCCAATAGGTTCATAATAGGACAAGTAAGTGAAATCTTACCGTTGGTGAATCAACTTAAAGATGCTAAAATAGATCTCCCTGAATATTTTATTATTAGTGTCATAATTCATATACTCCCTAATTCTTAGAATGATTATAATGAAAAAATTGAAGCATGCAGAAATGGATTATGATTTAGATGGTTTATAGCATCATCTTCGTATTGAAGAGGACTCTCATAAACGAGAACTAGATGATAATCCGCAATCTGAGTCCAATTCTATGGAAAATAATTTTGAAATAACTGACAAGTTTAAGCCTAAGAATGAGACATAGTTTAAAAGGAAAAAATCATCCTAAGAACAACAAAAAGAAAGGTGCTTGTTGTTTCTATAACAAGCCCAAACACCAAGCCCGAGACTACCGTCTGCGGAAGAAACAATAAAAAATGAATGTGATCGAAGACTTGCTTTTGGCAATAATGTAAGAGGCAAACTCTGTTAGTGGCATAGATAATGATTGGTGGCTTGATACTGGAGCAACCATTCATATTTGCAAAGACAGTAGTTCATTTAATACTTACAAAGAAAACAATGGATAATGCAACGAAGTTATTGGAGCAAATAAGGTTCCAAGAAAAGTTATGAGAAAAGACACTATAGAACTTCCACTCACCTCTGGAAAAGTTCTTACACTAGTCGATGTATTTTATGCACCAGACATATGTAAGAATTTGGTCTTTAGATACCTTCTTAACAAATGAGAATTCAAGATGATGTATGAGTCTGATATCTTAGTGCTGTCCAAGAATGGTGAATTCATTGGATAGGGATACTTTTGTAACGACACAATTAAGTTGAATTTAATAAAGATATCTTCTGCTTATATTGTTGATTCTATTAGTTTACGGCATGTTAGATTAGGACATGTTAATTATAATTCCCTTAAAAATATGCATAAATTAGGATTAATTTCTGATTATGATCTCGATTCCATCTCTGAAGTGAAATATGTGTTCAAGTAAAAATACATCGAAAACCCTTTAATCTGTAGAAAGGAAAATTGGTTTGCTTGATTTGGTATATAGTGATGTGGGTGACTTAAAAGGTCATATCACCTATGGTGGTAACTAATATTATGTCACCATTGTTGATGATAATACTAGATATGCTTATGTGTACTAATGAAAACTAAAGATGAAACTTTTGATAAATTTAAAATTTATGAAGCTGAAGTGGAAACTCAATTAGGAGTTGAAATCAAAGTATTACATTCAGATCGTAGTGGTGAATATTTCTCAAATGAATTCAACTTGTTTTGTAAACAACATCGTTTAGTTCATCAATGCATTGCCCTTTATACACCACAACAAAATGGTGTTGCTGAAAGGAAAAATTGAAATTTAGTAGAATTGGTAAATGCCATACTTATAGGTTCAAATTTACCTAATAACTTATGGGATGATGCTATGTTATCTGCATGTTATATTTTAAAAAGAGTACCAATTAAAAAGAATAATGTTTCCCTTATGAATTATGGTTTAATAGGAAACCTAATCTTACAAGATTTAAAGTTTGGGGTTGTTTAGTATATGTTAGACAACCAGACCCTAAATGACCAAAGTTAGGAAATATGGCATTTAAATGTGTTTTCATAAGTTATTCCCTTAACGGTGTAACTTATAGGTTCCTAATTTTTGACACCTTAGAAGTTATTGAATCAGTAGATGTAGAATTCTTTGAAAATCAAACAGTTGAAATTCCATTGAGATCATCTAGTCCAGAACGTAATACGACCAACGATATCAATGATGATGACTATGCTCCTGCTCAAAACAGTAAGGATATATCAGTACCAGATAATAGTACTGAACAAAAGGGAAGTAAAAGGGAAAGAACATAGAAGGACTATGGTCCTAACATTATAACTTATCTAATAAAAGGCAGTAAGGATGAAGTCCTTGATGTGACTAGATATGTAATGAATGTGGATGATGATCTTAAAACTAATTCTGGGGCTATGAATTCTAGAGATTCCATTTTCTGGAAAGATGTTATCAATGATGAAATAAGTTCCATACTACCAAACTAAAAGTGGGTTTTAACTGATTTATCTCCTAGTGCTAAACCAATAGGATGTAAATGGATATTCAAGAGAAAGTTGACTATAAATGAATCCATCGGTAAGTTTAAAAATAGATTAGTTGCTAAGGGTTATAAGCAAAGACATGAAGTAGATTATTCTGATACATATGCCCCAGTTGCTCGCATATCTTCTATAAGCTATTTAATAGCACTTGAATCCATTCATAAATTGGTCATACATCAAATGGATGTAACGACCGCTTTTCTAAATGGAGATTTAGATGAAGAGATATATATATATATGGAATAACCTGAAGGTTTCAAAATTCCAAGCCAAGAAAATAAAGTTTGCAAATTAGTAAAGTCTCTTATAACCTGAAGCAAGCTCCCATGAAATGGCAAGAGAAGTTTGGTAAAGTAGCACTGTCATATGGATTCATTGTTAATGATGATGACAAATGTATTTATAGTAAATCGGATAACAACTGTTATATTAATATGTTTATACGTTGATGACATGCTAATATTTGGTTCTAAAATATCATGTGTGGATGAAACTAAGACGTTTCTATCTTCTAAGTTTGTTATGAAAGATCTAGGATAGGTTGACATAATTTTAGGAATTAAAATCATTAGGAAAGAGGGGGGCTGTTACTAACACAATCTCATTACATTGAGAAGTTCCTCAAAAAGTATGGTCATTATAATGACAAACCAGCACCTACTCCTTTAGATCCTAGTATTAAACTAGTGAAGAACACTTGGCGCACCATTTCTCAACTTAAGTATTCCAGTGTCATCGAGAGTCTTATGTATGCTATGCATTGCACTAGACTCGACATTGCACATGCTATAAGCGTGTTGTGTCGATTTACGAGTAATCTAGGTTACGGACATTGGAAAACCGTTTTCAGAGTTCTAACTTATTTGAAAGATACCATGAATTATGGTTTATCTTATAAAGGATATCCAGTTGTATAGTGATGCGAACTAGAACAATGTAGAATCCAAATCCAAGTCTACAACTGGATGGATCTTTACATTAGGAGGTGCTGCTGTATTTTAAGGTTCAAAGAAGCAAACCTATATATCTGAATCAATAATGTTGTCAGAGTTGATTGCATTAGCAGATGCATGTAAGAAAGCAGAATGGCTTAGGAATTTATTAATAGAAATTCCACTGTGAAGGAAGTCATCTCCAGCAGTCTTGATGAACTTGATAATCAGGCTACGATATATAATGTCTCTAATAATACATACAATGAGAAGTCTAGACATATGAGTCTAAGACATCAAATGATAAGGCAATTACTTAAAAGAGGAGCAGTAACTATTGACTACATAGAATCAAAGAAAAACTTGGTTGACCCACTTACTAAGAGTCTTCCAAAGGAAATGGTTTCTATAAAATCTAAGAAAATGGGACTAAGATCTGTGAATGAAGATTGATCATCCTTAATAAAAACCCACCTTGTGTTTTGAAAGGATAAACAAGGTTCAGCAGGTACCAAAAAGTTAAGGAAATGATTATGAAACACTAAATCAAGAATTCCCATTATGTTTAGTGTTGGATTCTACAAGAACAATGGATGGATAAAATATCCTTAATTGGTCTAGATAACTAAAAAGTGTATCGCAAAAACGCCTAAGAGACTTGCCTATGAGTATGGAGATTAGGCCATTTTCTAAGAAAGTAAGACAACTTTCTAAAGTAGACTCATGAAACTAGGATTAAAAGCACATAGTCATTAACGTGCTAAGCAATACAGAATACTTTACCTAAGAAAATCGACATGTGTGATTGTTTTGTTTTTATCATTAGGGATACTTGGTTTAAGGTTCATTCACCATAGAATCTCGATAAGGCTTTGAATGGTTTACACTAAGTAAATGTTCAAATCCAAAAGATACCTTTTATTTATGTGTTGATTTTCACGATGATGCAATTCCTTGACTTTGAACTACGTTAAGCTTGATTCCACTTGGGTACGAATGCAATCACTCAAGTGATGCAGCCATTCCATTTTTAAACATTAAAAGTTTTAAAATACTCAATCATGAAAATAGGAGGAGAATGTTGGATATTTTCAACATTGCCTCCATAGTTCTTTTTTGTTCTAAAGAGAGATGAAGAGAGAAGGAAGAATAGTCCCACATCTTGGGAATTATGGAACTATATTTGTTTAAATATAGATTCCTCATGAGAAGGTTGGGTCTTTAGGCACCCGAATGTTTGCTTTGTTGTGAGGAGGGAAATCAGGCACAATTACCACACACACGCGTTGCCGCCATCCATCCTTCCACCAAACCGGGCCAGGTTAGGTTCGGGTCTAAATTGCCAGAATTAGTTTTTGTTGAAACGGGTTAGATTTAAATTCAAATTTAAACAGACAGATTTGGCAGGAGATGCGACAGTTAGTGATGGCGGGATATTTGAATGAATGGACACGACCGTTAGCAATAGTTTTGAACCGTTGGGAAGGGATGCAACATTTTGAACAAATGCATCTCTAGACGAATAGACACATCTCCAACGCCATAAATAGCAACGTCCAGAACTGTTGTTGTTTCAACATAAACAACAACTACTTATCTTCTTCTTCTAGATTTCGCAACGCCAGGAAGTGTTGCAAAACACTTTCATCACAACCAGATTTTGTGATGCCTATGAGATGATGCAAATGCAGAAACGTTGCAAATCTGTTCTCTATAAATTTGCATCATTAGAAACTATAATAAAGTGTTCTTGGCCAATCAAGATCGTATAAATCTTAAATCTGGTTACGCTGTTCCAAGGCTTCATTGAATCCTGAAGTCAATAGTTTGGTAACTCGTTTGTATTTGAAGGGTTGAACTATTGTCCAAAAAAATCTATACTCTAGATCCTTGAAGTCAGAAGTACGACATTATCATCATCTTCCTTGTCACGAACCACAAATTTCCCAACATCTTCTCCGTGATAGATTTAATTCTGTACTGCTATGGTTTCGCTTTGTCATGGATTTTGTATGCATCTTCTATCTTTTTTTTATTTCGTGATTCGTGACAGTGTTTTCAAGTCGTTCTTAAGTGAGGTTGCTTCAGATTCTTCTGTGAGGGAGATGCTACGGATTGATGGCAACCTGTTTGATGAAATGCTCAATGTTGTTAGAATTTTAATGACAATCTTAGTTTGATTTATATTGTATTTTATGTTTTGAATTTTCAATATTAATTACAAAATACGAAAAGACGGAAGGAAAAGTGGATGGAATGGAGTGGAGATGGAGGGGACGGCGCAAGGAATGGAGGGATGACGGAAGGATGAATTTTATAGACTTTATAATGTTTGCACTAAACTATAAAATAAAAAGATAGAATTAATCAAATAAGTGTAAAGTGATAAAAGGAATTTGAAAGTAAAGCATCTAGAGAGAATTAAGGAGAAAGAAGAAACTCCTATAATTAATAAAGGAGCCAAAAATTCTTGTGCTTTAATATTATTTAATAGATTACAATTAGTGTTGAATTTTTTTCTTTCTCAAAACTGTCTTAGAGAAATATTACTTCAAGCAAATCCATGTTTTTAACTTTGTACTTGGAACAATTTGTGCCTACAACATCTGTTTGTACCATCCACATACTTTACAATGTGTGCAATGAAACTTTATTTTAATGTCTTTTGTCCGTCTGCCTTCTTATTTGAGACTGATATCTAGTTTCGCTTGTCATTCATATTTCATGAAAATTATTCCAATTAACTAAATCTTCTTTAACTATAACATGTTTTCAACTACAGCTTAATAAAAAAAATAAAAGGTCTATTTGACTACATTTTGTGTTTTGCGTTTTTAATATTAAATACAATGTATGAGAAAAGTGGAATGAAGACGAAGATGATAGAGAGACAACGTATGAATTTTTTTTCGTGCTTATATTATTTTTGTAAACATGGAAAATAAAAAAAAATTATTTTATATTTTGTATGTCAACTTTGTTCTTTAAATTGGTCGACTTTTACAATATAGATGTGTCGTAAGCATTTTTTGTGTTGACAAAAATTAAAAATTAAAAATACAAACCAACCGCGGTGTTATTTGGTTTTGGTACACACAAAATAACTAAGGATGGGTGTATGTTTTAGAACACAATTAATTTAGAAATGAACACTAACAAAGCAAAACACAAAACTACTCTGAACCTTGCAACCATTTTTGAATGTTGCGTAGGTCAATTGCCACGAAATCAACTTCGCTACCCCACAATGTGAACCACTAACAATTCATATTTTTTAGTTCAATAATGACTTCTCCATGCTGGGAAACTTACTCTTATTTGTTCGTATTCAGACCCACCTTTCATGGCAAAAACGGTGACTCTTCCACGAAATCGGTGCTTGGCTTCCCCATATATATATATATATATATATATATATATATATATATATATATATATATATATATATATATATATATATATATATGTATATGTATGTATATGTATATATATTATCGCTAAGCTATCTTAAATTTGTAATTATAAGGGAAAAAAAGAAGAAGAAAGGGGGATGACAGGGGCGAGAGTAAACCTTAGGAATACATTTTTAGCAATATATGCTTTACTAATTCTATTAGTCTACACCGAAACTCCAAGCCGCCAAAACGCTCTAAAAGCTCTGAAGCAGGACCGTTACATAGTACCAACTGATGTCTTTGCTTTATCCACCAACTACTTCGTCTTTTTCGATCTGATATCACAGCGTTTTCCTATGATTCAGGGACGTCTTTCAGAATATCGTGCAGTTTGTATGATGCTTGCTTTCTCCTCCGTGATAGATTTAGTTCTGTACTGCTGCGGTTTGGCTTTGTCATGGATTGTGTATGCACCTTCTGTCTTCTTTTTTTATTTCGTGATTCGTGGCACTTTTCGCAAGTTGTTCTTCAGTGAAGTTCCTTCAGATTCTTCTGTGAGGGAGGTGCTACGGTTTGATGGCAATCTGTTTGATGAAACGCTCAAATGAAGTTTCAATTGTTGTTAGAATTTTGATTACTATTTTAAGATCCAGAAACAACGAAGATGATGAACTCGTGGGGTCCAATTACCTTTCACGTCACCTTTGCAATATTAAAATTTTAATTCCAATTTTAACCACCTTTAATTATTTTATATATAATTATATATCTCATCGTAATTTACTGCTTTGCCTTTGTTAGACTTATTTTCAGATGCAGATAGTGTCGCATCCGTATACGACATCATTTTCGTATATCGAATATCCGCATTCGCGAATACGGACGGATATCGGATAATTATCATATCCGTCAAAATCGATAAATCGAGAATTATAAAAAAATTAGTTTAACATAAATATTTTTCAATCTCATCGATTATAAAAGTGTTAAAAATTAACAAATATGATAATAATAAATAGTTTCAAGCGGTTAAACAGAATTAAGTGCATATAATATAAACTACCAACTGAAATAATAAATTTTACTGCATTAAAACACACATAATTTGAACTATAATCTTGACAAAAGTCGAACGGATAATTTTCAAATACGGATGTTTTCATACCCGCATCTGCATCCGTTTTTCAGGATGTTGGATATTTATCCGCTTTCGAATACGGAAGGTAACGGATTTCGGATTTTCGGTTATCCATTAACAGTCCTAGTAGTAGTTGGTATATCTAATTGTTTTATTTGATTTTCTTTCTTAAGTTGTTGGAGAAATGCTTTCCAGAGGAATTAAGATTTTCCTGTTGTCATTTAGTTCATTGACTTAGAGAAATTTAAAAACTATTTTGTTTAGTCTGTTATGTTTAATTTACATTTTCAGATAATGGCCTGAGCGGAAATCTATACAAAGTTTTAACACTTTCATCTGGAAACAAATTATCAAACGACCGTCAACGAGATTTGTTTACTGTAGCCTTGCAAAATTAAATTGTTCGAAGTTTAAAAAAAGAAAAACAAAAATGTATTTAACATTTCTCTTAAATATCTTTAATTTTGTTTATTTTTTTATCTCCAGAATTGTTTCTTCAAACATCTTCAATTCTAATAAACAAACATCTACCATTATAGTTTTCTTTAGCGTTTGATCAACTGTACGAAACATAGATGGATAGGCAAGTTTCACTTGAGGTTCAATTGCTATACTTCCTTTGTTTCTTTTTTTCCTTAATTCACTCGACTTATCATTAATCCAAAAGTCTGCTCATCTGGTCGTTTGTTGTTACTTTGGTTAGTTGAGATTAGATTTACATCAAAGGATTGTCTTCTCACATGTCTATTTGTTTACATTTTATTACCTTTTTCTATTTTGAGCAATAGTTTTCACTTACGAGTAATTAATTATAAAAAGTTTTAAAAAAAGAACTTCAGTTCTAAATATTTCAAAATTACAGAGCACAATTTGCGCTTCTTCAAAATCTTTGACCTTCAGTACGTAAATTTAAAGATTACCGTGTTAACGCAGGCATTACCGTGTTAACGTAGGCAGTGAACAAATATTAACAATTACGTCAATGCAAGGTAGGCCTGTCAACGAATGCTATCGGATGCAGATAGTGTCATATCCGCATCAGAAATCATTTTCGGATATCGAATATCCGCATCCGCGGATACGGACGAATATCGGATAATTATCCTATCCGCTAATGACTAATAAATCAAGAATTATAAAAAGAAAATTTTAGTTTAACATAGATGTTTTTCAATCCCATTGATTATAAAAGTGTTAAAAATTAAATAATACGACGATAATAAATAGTTTCGAACAGTTAAAAATCATTAAATGTATATAATATAAACTACTAACTTTATAAAATAATAAACAAATAACTTTCGCTACACTAAAATATACATAATTTGAACTATAATCTTGACAAAAACCGAACATATAATTTTTGGATGCGGATTTCTTCGTATCTACATCCACATCCGCATCCCTTTTTCCAAATATCGAATATTTATCCACTTTTCAGATGCAGATTTCGGATTTTTCGAATATCCATTGACAGCTCTAGCCTTTGTAATTCCAGGTTAATGTATGTGGATTGTACTAATCCACGTGAGATCCTAGCCGGCGTGGTACAAATATAAACTAATATTCAAGGGTGGATGAATTATTAGGGGCCTTCCATGGCCTAATAATGACGCGTTAACGGTTCGATGCTCAACGGTGTTGGCCCCTTCATCAGTTTCGACACGTCCTCAACAATAGACACCAACAGCTGTTGATTTATGTTTTTTTATCTTTCTCTTTAAATACTTCGCTCAAATGCCTCGTTCACATCACCAAATTCATTTGTCGTTCAACTAACTTCCCCGTTCAAATACTAGCTCAAACATTCCGTTATCATTCGTTGAGAACACATCCTTAGTAAAACAATGATCAATATTTGCATGGAATTTGCTAGAATATTGTAGTTAACAAGGAAATGTTGCAGACAAAAAATATGGTTTAAAGGAAATAAATACAAAGAGATTTAGCGTTGAAAAATTATACATCATGCTGGATCGCGTGGATAATAAAGATAACGCTGCTATGTAGCATGTTATCAAACCGATCATTAGAAGGTTTGGCTGGTGTAAGAACCAAAACCAAATAGGTCAAATGCCCAAAAAAAGCGAACTTCACACATGTGTCTTTCCATCTGTTTTCCACGCTCCCTTTTTTCTACTGCTTTCTGTTTTTTGTTTCCTCCCCAATTTTCGGTAGCTAATCTCTCATAGTTCATGTTTTCTCTCCTCCTTTCCTCAGACCCAGCCCCACAACTTTCTTAACCTAATTTTATCAATAATCTGTAAACCTAATTTTCGAAAGTCAAAATTAGTCATTACAAGAAGGACAGTAAATAGTGACGACTATTTCTGACGGTGCGTCGCCAAATTAGCGACGACTGCTGACAGCAAGCAATCTCCGGGCATAATTGACATTATAATAAGCTAGCCGTTTGAAGCCGTCGCTAATAGTGCCGTCGGAAGCAGTCGAAAATTCGCGATTACCTGCTGCTCCAGGCTGACAATTTCTTCATTTCTTTTGCTCCCCCAAATCAGTCATCCCCTCCTCCAATCATTCCTCCAGCCCCTCCTCCACGCCGTCGACAGCCTTCCACACCTTCAGCACGTCGGAATCTTCGAGGTCATGTGCATATGGATGGATGTATCCGTTTAAAAGGTATTAAAATTGAGTTGTTAAATTTTAGTTTAACCACATGTAATAAAATTTAATTATAATTATTCTTAACAGGTAGTTGAATCATCTAAAGAAAAAAGTGAGACAAAAAGCATGAGTTGAAGATTCGATATGCAAATCATATATCGAAGAAGAAACTTCATTCTTTTTATCTTATTATTTTAGCGACCATGTGAACTTATCTACGCGAAATGATGATGGCATTGAATAAGATTCTTATGAATCGATGCTATCTATTTTTAGACAGTAGGGATGTCCTGTTGGAAAATGTGTGGAAGTATGGTTAGACGACAAAGATTACCATGTAGCCCACACATATGTTCTTTTTAATCGTGCAGAAGTTGTGCCATTTGTTAGGTAATAATGATTAACACATCTAAAATTGTTTACCTGAATAATACATGTGTGTATTAGTTATAATGCAATATATTATCTGTATATGCAGTATTTAAGAATCATAGCATCCAAGCGGGGATATCAGCAAAAAATTTGCTACTTGGTTTTTGAACTACGTATATGATCCGGTAAATTGTGTGGTTGATGAAGGATTGAAACATCTTGCGATGAGACCAAAAAGAAAAGTCAAGACACATCCAATATTCTTTATCAGTGGATATAAATTCAACACCAAAGAATACGATACTGAAAAATTAACTAACTATACCGGTGTATATATTAAAAGTAGTGATGATCGAAATGATCACATAAATGATTTTTATGGGGTGTTAACTCAGCTTTTGCAATTAACAAATTTCATCAGACCCGCGGAAGAATTTTATTTATTTAGATGCAACTGATTTAGTAATGTTCTAGGCTCTGAAATCAATGTGCACCAAAAATATAATACTATTGAAATAAAGCTTACATCAGGTTATCATAAGTACGGTCTGTTTATACTAGTAAAATAGGTCCTACAAGTTTATTATGCTCCTTATCCATCTCTAAAAGGAGATAAAGCAGATTTGTTAGCAATTTTTAAAATGAAGGCAAGATTTACACTTGATGGAAAGAATATTCCAAACGAACAAGCGTACCAAGCGGATATCGAGCAAAATGGCAAATTTGCAATAATAGATGATCAAACCGATTTAAGACCTTTAAATTATGAATCAAATGTATTAGTACAAGCATTTGAGATTATAGAGGAAAACAATATAGAGTACGAGATAAAGTCTGAATCAGAAAACGACAATGACTAATTTAATAATACACGCGTTGAAAAAAGGTAATTTATGCGAGTATTGATTTTACATTTTTTTATGTTACATGCGATTATCGTTGTTAAACCTTGATATGTTTACTCATGTTGAATGCTATATTCTCCATTATAATATGTATGTTAGATATTGCAGGTGTCATTTTTTAGATGTCGAAGTTCTTCACAGACTGGTTCTCCCTTTGGGTCTCAGAGAGGGATAGGTCGTGGCGGTGACAATGGCAGCGGACCTTCATATGAGGCGTCATGTACGGTAGTCAGATTACTATCGAAAGTTGACGGCTAGTAAGTATTAAATTTACTTCAACATTGTAAATAATTTGTATGATATATTAGCCATGATTTGTTTGTATCGTATTTAATGCAGGGTTTTGAGCTTGAGCCTTCTAACATTGTGCTCAGCATATCCAAGCCGACATACATGAGTCACATATACGAGACCATGTGTGAGAGAGAGTATATGGCAGGACTTCTTGATAAGTGTAAAATTATATACCATTATATAATCATTTTACAATTTGCTGACTAAGTATAAACGTATAACTTATATTTTTTTTCAACATATATACAGGGTGCAGTAGACTTGCAAAAGGAGGACGTGTCCCTTTGCCAACGTCACTGAAACTCAAAAGTGGCAAAGAATTAGAGGGATATGATGTCTAACATTAGAAAAACTGGGAAGAAGCCAAGTGGATGGGTGCCAACGTCTGGGATGCTTGGGTTGTATGGTGGGATTGCGACGAATTCAAGGTAAGAGCAATAAGATATCACCTTAATTTATTCAGTACAGAATACATAATCTATACCCATAAAATTTAATCTTAATTTTTAATGTGTAGATGGAGTCGGACAGGAACTCTGCGAATAATCAAAAAATCCTGTTGCACACCACGGTGGCTCAAAATCATTTTAGCACCATCATGAGGACCTGGTAAATTAGTTAATTGGAATTACGAACAAATATTATATTTTTAGTATAAATTTGTATAAACAACAATAATATACACAACTATTATAGAAAAGAGCGGGGGAGGGGGTTCCGGTCTCATATATGGACGTGTCTAAGCATACATATGCCCTTAGGCAAACAGACGACGAGGGATCAGTGTCATATGTCTAGCATGAGGATGATAGAGCATATGACGTTCATTTAAGTATATTTTAAGTTATAAGTTATTAATAATGATCATTTTAATTAATTAATTATAAAATATTATAATAATGTCATATAATCTATATTTGTATTTAATTTTGCGTTGCAGGAAAAAATTATGCAGACACATATGCAGATGCTTGAGCATTTCGGATGGCAGCAGTTGACCACTAATGAGGAGGATGCGATCTTTGACTCTGTTATGGACCCGACCTAGAGAAACAAACGCTACGGCTAATGCAATCAATCGATAATTTATAAAAATTAACTATGTTGTAAAATTTGCTTAATTTTTATAAAGTTACATAATAACTTGAACATATTTCTACTTGTTCTATAGGCTTGGACATCAAAAAGGGCTTACCAAAATGCTCAGGACAACGCGAACATTAATGAGCTCAAATAGCAGATTACGCAGTTATAGCAGCACGACCACCTCCGAGCAATGCAAATGGAGCAGCTCAACCAGCGATTAACCGAGTATATGGAGCGTCATGGTGCATTCCCTCATCCGGTGACTCCGGAGCGGACGATGAGTCATGAGGTACGATTTGCAGTTTTTTTATGGACAAATGGTGTTGGATGTAGTTTTGTGTATATAAACATTGAGTGATGATGAGATTAATTTATGGACATGTGTTGTTTGACATTGATTTGGTGGTAGATTTGTGGAGTTTGACGTGGATTTAGAAATTGGATGTAAATATTGAAGTTGGATGGGTAGAAGTGATGATGGAAAGTTTGTTTTCTAAATAGTGAAGTTTGATGTTGGATGCAATGATGTTTGAGTTTGATATTATGATGTTTGATTTTTATCTTGATTATGATATTGATTTCAGCTTATATATAAGGCTTATATATTGATTTTGATGATTTATATATTAATTGTGGTTTGGAAGCGAAGCAGACAGCAGAAAAAAATTGCCCAGATTACCGACGGTCAACGATGGCTTAATGGCCACTATTTCCGATGGCAAGCGACGACGTGCGACGGCTTATTAGCCACCATTTCCGACGGGTGGCGATGGCTTCTGACGGCAGCATTCCGACGGCTAGCGATGGCTCCCAGCGGCTTAGTGGAAAAATTCCACGCCGCACGTCGTGGCCGTCAGAATGTTCGTCGAAACAGCCGTTAGAAGAGTCGTCGAAGGCCGTCACGACTATGCCATCGAAGCCGTTGGAAACGGACGAAAGTCATGGTCCGTATGCCGACGGCATTTTCGACGGCTATGACGACCGCTGACGGCAGCTTGCCATCAAAAATTGCCATGTTCCTTGTGGTGTGTTTGTCCATGTTTGTTCCATTTCTGTTTTTGCCCTGTTAGTGTGTAACCTATGCGTTGTACACGATATGTTGCAGCAAAATAAGATTACAAATATTTTTGAAAAATATAATTTATTATGCAATATATGATGAATTTATTAGGATAAATGAGTTATAAACCGAACTTACTATATTTCCAAGTGTATAATTCTTGTTATGAGATTTATGTATTTTTATATTTGAATAAAAATTAAATTATCATTTTTGTTGATAAAAATAAGTTACATATTAATTTATTATTTTTTAGGATTTAGTATTTTTTATGCAAATTAATGAAAAATTGGTTTTCTTAATTAATTTTGAAATTAATACTTTTATATAATTTTATAGATAAATTCATATACATAAATTTTGAAATTGAAGTTAAGCTTTTCATGCATTTGACTAAAAGATAAATGATGTATATATTAAATTTCAAATATCAATTGAGAATCGGCGAAAACACGTAAAAATGGAAGTGTAATGCTTTTGAACCAATATATTTTTACGCATTTAAATTTCTTTTAGCATATATTTATCAAAAATAAGTATACGAGACTAACAAAGTGATAAACAAAATATTTATTTAACTATTAAAAAAATATCAACTGAATATAAGATCTAAAATGTTACAAATCACATTGTCATTTTAATTGTGCAAAAAAATATCTTTTAATCCATTGTTTCATTACCTCAAAATTTCAATTTCTAATAAGAAAATTCAAGAAATTTTTAACATTTACCTCTAAAAAATAATAAAATATTAAAGAAAAATATTTCTAATCAAAGTATGGTATGATTTGTGTCCATCGATTAATGTAATCTACAAATACAAATAGTTAAAATGTAACCTTTCTACAAAAGGATTGTAATTAAAAATGTTAATTATTTTTCAGTGTTATAGAAGGAAAACATTTTTTAGCATTAATTGAAAATGTTCATTCTTTTTTTAAAGGGTTATAGTTTGTAAATGCAGCATTATTATCAGAGAGTTCGACACAGGCACAAAACGATTATTTTCTTTAGTTTATCTTGCTTTGCTTAATAAAATTCGTTAGCTTTTTATTTGTTTTGATGGCTGCGGTCGTTTGGTGTTTAATTTTTATTTCCACTCCCCCAACTTATTGCATGACTTTGTCCTTAGGTTTCGAAAGAAATTGACTGATCTAGACGTCAGTGTAGCACTATACATTATCTGATTATAAGCACAAAATTGTGTAATTTGCATTATCTTCTCAATATCTAATTTAAAATACTGTGATTCCGTTTAAATAGAAAATTTGTTGCAAGTCAGCTTAAGATGGACTCCTTATCACATATCTCAACTGACTTGCAAAGCCCATAAATAAATGTAGGTTATGTACACTTTTGATAGTGTGTGTTCATCCATTTAATGTTTGATAAGTAAAATCATTGCGGATGGGTGCATTGTTCTATGAAGGATATGGATTGTATTGACACTATTTTATGAACTATTTACTAGTTAAGAACTTAAGATCCTCCTATTTATTCCTGTAGGAAATTTAAATGCATATAAAAACGAATAGAAGTATCAATAGTATTAAAAAAAGTAATTGTTATTATTAGATCAAAATTACACTTAATAGTATAGAAAAACTACTAGTATACACCTGAAGAACAATGGTGAGTGCAATGAATTCAAATGCATTACCACTAATGCTTAGGTATCTTATAATGGCCACTTCTTTTTTAAAGCCTGGGCATTCATTTTTGCAACTAGATATTGCTAAAATTATGCATGTCAAATGGGTTGGGTTGGGTCAAAATGGGTTGAGACGAGTTTGACCCAACTCATTTATGACCCATTCGTTTTTACCCACTTATTACCCAACCCATTTATGACCCAACCCGTTTAATAAGCGGGTTACCCATTTAAACCATTTAACGATTTAAATTTGATTTGACTAATAAAATCAAATAAATATAAAATAATTCTAATTCTAATTTTTATGTTTTGAATACCGATAAAAATTTAAATTTTTAGTTCTAATTTTTATCAAAATTCAAATATGAGGATGTGGTTGCCTGTTATTTTCAAAGTACAACTGTCAGAACCCTTGGAGAACTACAGTGTGCGTTCACAAGATAAAGTATTCGAGTATTACATACTGTCCGTAATTTAGGTGGGAGTTCATCGATCGAAGTCTCGCCTGATTCCGAGTTAGTATGAAGAATTTATCACAGTCTGAACAAAAAAATAGCGGCTTCTGCACTAGGTGAGTTCAAATATGAGAATGCGGTAGCATGTTATTTTCCAAGCACAACTGCCAGTCCTCTTGGAGAACTACAGTGTGCATTCACACGATGAAGTATCCAAATATTCCATACCGTTAACAATTTAGGTGGGAGTTAATCGGTCGAAGTCTCGCCTGATTCCGATTTAGAACAAAGAAGTTATTGCAGTGTGCACAAAAAAATAGCAGCTTCTACACTAGACGGAGTTCAAATATGGAGATGTAGTAGCCTATTATTTTCTAAGTACAACTGTCGGTTCCCATGGAGAACTACAGTGTGCGTTCACAAGATGAAGTATCCGAGTGTTACATACTATCCGTAATTTAGGTTGGAGTTAATCGGTCGAAGTCTCGCCTGATTCGAAGTCAGTATGAAGAAGATATTGCAGTCCGAACAAAAAAATAGCGGCTTCTACACTAGACGGAGTTCAAATATGGGGATGTGGTAGCCTTATTATTTTCTAAGTACAGCTGTTAGTCCCTTTGGAGAACTATAATGTGCGTTCACAAGATGAAATATCCGAGTGTTACATACTGTCCGTAATTTAGGTGAGAGTTAGTCGATCGAAATCT
This sequence comes from Allium cepa, assembly GCA_030765085.1. Taxonomy (NCBI): domain Eukaryota; kingdom Viridiplantae; phylum Streptophyta; class Magnoliopsida; order Asparagales; family Amaryllidaceae; genus Allium; species Allium cepa. Next base: position 380,138,282 of record CM060944.1, on the reverse strand, counting down.
CGCCTGATTGCAAGCCAATATGAATAAGTTATTGCAGTCTGAACAAATAAATAGCGGCTTCTGCAATATGCGGAGTTCATATATGAGGATATAACAGCCTGTTATTTTCTAAGTACAACTATCAGTCCCCTTAGAGAACTACGGTGTGCGTTCACACGATGAAGTATCTGAGTGTTATATATTGTCCATAATGTAGGTGGGAGTTAATCGGTCGAAGTCTCAACTGATTTCGAGTCAATATGAAGAAGTTATTGCAGTCTGAACAGAAAAATAGCGGCTTCTTCACTAGGCGGAGTTCAAATATGGGGATGTGATAGTCTGTTATTTTCTAAGTACTACTGTCAGTCCCCTTGGAGAACTACAGTGTGCGTTCATAAGATCAAGTATCCAAGTGTTTCATACCGTCCGTAATTGATGTGGGAGTTAATCGGTCGAAGTCTCGCTTGATTCCGGGTTAGTATGAAGAAGTTATTACAGTCTGAATAAAAAAATAACGGCTTCTATACTATGTGTAGTTCAAATATGAGGATGTGGTGACCTGTTATTTTCTACATACAACTGTCAGTCTTCATGAAAACTACATTGCATGTTCAAAATTCTTATTTTCCAAATTTATATTAAAATTTAATGTTTTTAATAAATGAGTTACCCACTTATAACCCTTTTAAAAATGGGTCAACCCAACTCATAACCCATTTAATAAAATTCATAAATGGCAACCCATTTAAAAGTATGGTAAATGGGTTGGGTTAATGGGTTGGGTCATATTTTGACAGGTCTAACTAAAATTACAAATCTAAGCTAACTTTAATTTGATATTTCTTGGTTTACATTTGTTTTAGTTATATTTCACAAGCTTAGGAATAAGTTGAATAGATTTCATTAAAGTTTTATACACTTACCTAATCTTTATGCATGACTTGTAATGTTAGATCAGTATATCATATTCAACGCTTATGTTATTGCATGTATTAAATGCATCAATGTTAATCTTCATAATTACTCCAAGGTTCATGATAATTGATCTTACTTCAAATTGTGTTGCAAATCCTCTTTGGAAAGTGACCATTATGTTATTTCATCTATATCTTTTAAATGGCTTCTTATGGCATATTAATATTCAAATTCAAGAACAAGTTACTTTTTTCTATTAATATATAAACCTGTTAATATTTTTTTTTACAAAATATACTCATCATTACAGGATTTCTGATTGAAAAATGGAAATAATTTTTAAGTCCGAATTTTTGATTTTGACAATTTAATTTGTATATGGATTAAAACAATCTACTCCTGAGAATAACGCGTGTAAGTCCTAATTTACATATATATTTATTAGTGACCAACTTTATATGTATATTATACATTAGGAACCCAAAGTAAATGTTCAGGTCTCAAAATATATGTAATGATCACTTTTTACATCTTCATCAATGCTAACAAATGCAATGCTTCTTATGTGCGAAGCACGAGTTCACAACTAGCTACCAATTTATACTTAATTGAAACTAATGATGAACCATAAAAAGTATTATTTTTTAAAAAAATTATACAAACGAACAATCAGTTTTCTCTATCGTTGTCCGGTTATACTAGTAAAGGCTTTAAACCACGTACAAACTGGATAAAACTAAATTTGAACCAACGCACCGTTTCCCTTTTTGTAGCACGTGCTAAACAAAATCAGCCCTAACTCCCTTGCTGCTGCTCCATTCTTTCTAGTCAACATTTCTCCATTTTTTAATAAGCTAGTGTTTGCAAAAGAAAATAGAAAATCAATAAAAGTAGTGTGTTGCTAAGTGCACCTCATTTTTTTAATACTTATTAATCCACAGTACAAAAACGGATTTAACCGAAAGGACTTCATGATTATAAAGGTAGAAAGTCCAAAGAGATTGTTACCAGGACTTGAGATCGATTATATTTGAAACTATGAACTATAGTTGAATGGATTCGGATGGACAACACTCAAAAAATGGATAAGTATATAATTAGCACTCCCTCTAGGAGAGGGATTAGATCGGAATATTCACTCTACAAAAAGGGATAAGAATAGAGGGATCAGAGTAAAGATATCGGCTTGAAGATGATGCACACAACACAACTCAATGACGATCGCTCCATAACTCAACAACCACAAGGAAGATTGAAGTGAAACTTTGGAAACAAGAAGATGGGACTCTAGGGAGTCTACCTTTGGGATTGCACATCAAGTAGAGCAAGCTAGAGGGATCGACCCTCTTCCCTCCATATGGATTGGCTATAATTAGCTTTCCAATATATTGCAATAAAAATCGATTAATAATTCAACAGTATAAATCCAACTGACATGAAACTTGAAGGACAAGTATATTATGGTATTGGGGACCCACTATAGGGATCACACCCTATAAATCAACATACATAGGGATCGGCCTTGATCCCTATTTTGGAGAGCGATCGGTCCAAGTTTCTTTGGGCCTGGTCGTTTCGGATTGAAGGTTCTTCTAGCGACATTTCAGTCCGATCCATATATGTATTCCTCTATAAATACAACAGGTATGATATTAGAAAAAATATCTTCTTTATGCTTTACTTTATGTTCTATCTAGGCTACACTCCGTCACTTGGATCACTGAAATTCATATCATTGTAACTATAATAATGGTATAAACAGATAAAAGATTATTTTGAAGTGGGCGTAGGCCAGAGTTAGCCGAACCACTATAAATCCGTGGTTTTTTTGTTTACTTTCTTATTGTTTTAATTTTGTTCTTCATTTATTTCTCTTCATATTTCTATGATTTTATTTGATATTGGTGATTTCACATACAACTGGGTGTTGGTGGCCATTTTTGATGTTAATATTTTGGTGCTTTCACCGAGAAAGATACCCCCCACGGATTTGGAGTTCAGATTTGGAATCAACTAGATAGCTTAGATTTGGAGCAATGGTTAGACAATCAACATGGAGAACGCTACCAAAAAGGAGCCATCATGGAGGGAGTCGGGAGGGTTCCACTGGAGTTGGAGCTAATCAAACATCTATATACATCACCAGGAATGAAATGGAAACGATGATGGATTCTATGAAGAAAAAAATGCTGAAGAGACAAGAGGAGATGGTGTAGAATTACTTCGACAGATTAAACAAGTTGGAGCACAAAACCAAGGGAATAGAGCAGTAGGAGCTAATGGTTACTAGGATCAAGGAGTTGATGCAGCAGGATTTGTTGGAAATTAGAACCGGGACCATAGGGACAGAGCTATTAGACAAAGGAATGGAACAGAGCAACAAGGGGTAGTTCCCAACCATCTTAGAGGGATCGGCTTCGATCCCTCCAGAGGGATCATCCTCGATCCCTCCAGAGAGATCAGCCTCGATCCTAAAAACTTGGAGGCATGCCCCTGGGTCTGGTAAGTCGTAATGCTGGAGGACCTGCTGTCGATCCTATGGAGTTGCAAATCGAAATTTGGATACAAGTTCGAAGGAATACGTTTCAGAATTCGCTCATGGACTCGGGGGGAGGGGGGTGGGTTCATAAATAATGATAAAAGACTACCTTTGGATGACAGTGATAGGTTCGCGGATATGATCAAGCGAGCTATGCGTGGAGGACTAGTGAACACAGGGATCTCGAGGATGTAAATAGGATTCCATTCGCTCCTAATATTAGGGATCCATCAGAGTTTAAATTAACAACATTGGAAGTATATGACGGAAATAGGACCCAACAATGCATATGATGAAGTATACATGACACATGAAAGTACTGTGGCATCAGAGGAAGTCATGGCATGATGATTTCCCTAGTATTCAACGGATATAATTGCATTGTCGTTCAGACAGTTGGAGAGCGATTCTATTGATACATGGATAGAATTGGTCGAAAGGTTTATGAGGCAGTTTAGAGTTCACATCTTGAGACCCATAAATGTGATGTGTTTGGCAATATTGAAACAGAGGACCGAAGAGTTCCTGAGGAGTTTCCTAACACGATTTAATGCCACGGAGGCATCAGTGGATCAGCCAGATCCATCCATGGTTTTGATGGCATATGTATCAGGAATTGCTAATGACATTTATTTCAAGGATTCATTGGCGTAGGATCCACCTATGGATCTCGGGGAGTTTTATCATGAAGAAGAAAGGTTCCTACAGCATGAAGACGTATGAGCCGACAAACCGGAGGTGAATGTTGTGCAAAACAGAGGATCATCAAGAGATATAAACAAAAATGATAAGGTAAGCAAAAAATGAATGATGGATATGATGGGGGCAAAAGGCGATGGAAAGAGCGGGAGCCAAAGTTCTCTTTTTACTCTGGTTTAACGAAAAGCCTGGGATGCATTTATCTAGACACTGAGAGGGAAGTCTCCTATCGAAAACCAGCAAGGAGGGATCCCACGGAGTGAGTCTTGGAAGTACTATCGTTCCACGAATTGAATGGGCACACCACAGATGAATGCAGGCATTTAAAGGATATGATTGAGGAGCACATCAGGAACGGAAGACTGCTGCAACACGTGAGAATTTGGACAACGGTGGTGGAATAGGAGCAGCCACCATCCGCATCGAATGGAAACAAAAATGGCCGTGGATCGGGGTCACGGATCATCATCAACTAATCGGGATGATAATGGTCGAGTTCAAGACTTGAACTCCAACCGTAATAATAATAAACTCTATAATAAAAAGGCTAAGTCACTTACACATGTACAGGGTCGAGGACGATACCTAAGCATGCTATGAAATGATGATGAACTGTTATGCCCGGAGAGGTCCCTTTGGCTTTTTTAGTTTTTTGGGTTTCTGGATGTACGAACTCTTATGCATTAGGTTGTTTATGATCTGCATTACTGCAATGAATAAAACTGGTCGTGATTATTACCGGAGTGACTGAGCAGTAACCGCAAGGTGCGAGTCCCTTCGCTGGAGAGTGACGTAATAGGCTTGCACATGGATTAAGTCCTCGACTGGAGAGTCGAGGCCGGAGAAAAAAACCCAACAGGACATCTGGTATGGATTATGCATGGAAATGAGTAGGTTGCTTCGTTGAAAAGCGACATGATTGGCCTACCCAGGTCGTCGAGTATGGATTATGCTAGGCAAGGATCTGAAGACACCATGATCAGCCTAGGACTTAGACCAAAACATCACGTAATGTTCAGAGACACTGGAACGGAGTACGAGAAGTAATGCCGCTTCGCCGAAGAGTGACAGGATCGGCTTACTCGGTTGTCAAGTATGGATTGTACTCGGCAAGGGCTCAAAGAGGTCATAGATTTGGATATCAGCTTTGAACAGCTATGAATTTGGACATTTACCCGAAGCGGTCGCGGACTTGGATATGGGCCCGGAGAGGTCCCAGATTTGGCTAACGACTCGGAGAGATCATGGATTTAGATATCAGCCTCAAATAACAATGGATTTGGCTTCGGATGGATACAAATTTGGATAAAACGATTCGAAGAGATCGCAGATACAGAATTGGATATTGACTTGGAATGGTCATGGATTTCACTAAAGATCTAGAGAGATCATGGATTTGGATTGGCAATGGATTGGATTCAGATTGGATGATATGGCTATCGATGGATTATGGACTTCATATTTTGGATTTATGGAATTCAAAACACACCTTTCTATCGCAAGACATGTTTTGGGGGCAAAGCATTAATCCGCCTTTTGAAAAGGCAGTACACATGCAGATTTAATCCAATGAACTTCGTGATCATCAAGGCAAAAAGGTCGGAGAGATGGTTACCAGGATTGGAGATCGATTATATTTGAAACCTTGGACTATAGTTGAATGGATTCAGATGGACGACACTCAAAAAATGGCTAAGTATGGAATTAGCACTACCCCTAGGAAAGGGATCAGATCAGAATATTCACTCTTCAAAAAGAGGTCGGAATAGAGAGATCGGGGCAGAGGGATCAAAACGAACAAGATGCACACAACACAACTCAATAATGATCGCTCCATAACTCAACAACCATAAGGCGGATTGAACTGAAACTTTGAAAACAAGAAGAAGGGACTCTCGGGATCATACATCAAATAGAGCAAGTTGGAAGGATCGACCCTCTTCCCTCCATAGGGATCAACTATAATTAGCTTTCACAATATATTGCAACAAAGATTGATCAATAGCTCAACATCTACAGATCAAATTGACATAAGACTTGGAGGACAAGTATATTATGGCATGAGGGACCCACCATAAGGATCGCACCTCATAAATCAACAAAAATAGGGATCAACCTCGATCCTTATTTTGGAGAGCGGTCGGTTGAAGTTTCTTTGGGCTTGGCAATCTAGAACTGGAGGTTCTTCTGACGAAATTTCAGTCAGATCCGTATATGTCTTTCCATATAAATATAGCAGGCATGACATTAGAAAAAGGATCTTCTTTCTACTTCACTTTATCTTCTATCTAGTTTACACTCCGTCACTTTGATTACTGAAATTCATATCATTGTAACTGTAATAGCAGTATAAACAAATAAAGAATTAATTTGAAGAGGACGTAAGCCGAAATTAGCTGAACCACTATAAATCTATGTCTTTATTTACTTGTTTTCTTATTATTTTAATTTTGTTCTTCATTTATTTCATTTCATATTTCTGTGATTGTGTTGAACATTAGTGCTTTGGCATACAACTAGGTGTTAGTGGCCATTTTTGACGTCAAGAATGGCCATTGATAAAAGATACCATAAAGTTTTACACTACAATCTTCCTAATACCGCACTTGGGCTATCAGAAGTATTATTTTTGACTCTTTTTGCATGGTAAATAACCGCCGACCAATACCAATTTCCACGACGATCAAGCACCAAAAAAATAGTAGTTCGGTGTGATGATCGAGAAAAATAACGTTATTCGGTGGTTGTTCGCTGTGTAAAACGATTTTATGCGCTGGTTGTTTGTTATCTGAAATGACTTTGGTATTAGAAAACATATAAATTTTAATGCGTTTATTTTTATATAGTATTAGGAAGAGGGAAACTTAATGCCCTTAGCAATACACTAAAAGTAAATGTGATACATGGAATACTAAAGATAAAAGTAACGAAGGATAGTTTGGGAATTTATCAGGATGACAAAAGGAAAATGTGGGGTGTGAAGTTATTTATTAAATTTAAAGGGTTGAAAAGCAAATATATGTTGATAGACGGACCCGATTTATGCCTTGCATAATGCTAGAAACTTCAAATTTGTGTCTTTGATCCGTATGTCAGTACGTATATTCAATTTGTTTAGGTAAAGATGCAATCTTTGCGTTTAGAGTTATAGTCACTTCATCTTCCTTGTTAAATCATCTAATCTAATTGTTGTTTTTTTATTTCTTTTCTTTTCCTTATGATTGAAGAATGTTGATATTGTTGTAAATAACTCCGGATCGTGGAATATCTTTAGTTATTGTTAGGTGTGGCTCGCATTGTATTAAAGTGGATGCGTAGATTGAACTATGATTAGTTTCACATAGTAAGATATTCTAAAAGAGATGAGCACATATATGAGACTGATAGCATGTCACAATGAGGAATTCTTTTTTGTTACAATAGATGTCGCCATAAAAAATATATAAGCTTTAACCAATCATGACGCTGACACCAAATATCCATTTACTGTATATATATTATAAAAAATATTAGAAATAATAATCAAAATTGTTTTCTTCTATATGTATATAGTATGCTTTTTGCATTGACTAAACTCATAATATGATGTATTCCAAAAAATATGTCTCAAAAGTCTGACTTTTGAAAATTAAAGACAATTTAGAAAGAATTACATTTTCAGTTATTTGAAAATTTGGATATTGATCCTACCAATTTTGCTAAAAACTCCTTGTTCGTGATTTGAATAACTTATCCGAGATTTGCTCTGAAGATTATGCTAAGTGGGCTGCATGTGCTGAATACTGAGGATGGATTATTATCTATTAAACGAGCGTTAAGGTACATGCTTCGCGCGTGATAATGGCATATGCTTTGCGCGTGAATTGTTTTTATGCAATTTATATATGATTAACACATTCAAGAGAAAATTATTTGCAAAAATATTTGGCCATGTTTTTACGTTGAAATCATGCGTAGTTAGTTTAAATTTTTATTTCTAAGTTGCAACATTTAATTTTTTGTTAGTTTGAATTTTGGTTATATTATTAATTAATAAACAACGAATTTGTAAATGATTTTTATTTGTTTAAATGATATTTATTTGTTAGATCATATTCTTAAGCGTAGACGGTTAGTTTGAATTTGTAAAGAAAAGTAGCCGATTTAACTTAGTTTGAACAGTTTCAGTTAGCCTAGAAATAATAGAGTAAAAATAATAGGAATAACATACGCATTTGATTAGGATTTTACCGATTCTTTTGAGTAAAAGATAATAATTTTGACCTAAGGAATGACCGTACGTGGAATAAAATATAATAATTAAATTATATACGAGTAAAAGGTATTTTGAGAAGTTTCACGGTTGGACCAAAAGTTTGGGCTTTCAAACCAGCTATTAATAAAGGTTTAGTATGTAATAAGTAGGTGTGTGATGGATACCTCAATCCATATGAGTGCACATTTGTATTCAAAAAAGATAAATACCTGATATTAAAAAAAATGGATAAATACGCAGATATGAGGACATCTGCTTCAAAACTTAACCAGCCGATTTTAACAAGGAAGAGTGAGACTTACGGATTGAGCATCAACATCGACCTTAAGGAACAAAACATCAAGGTACTTCTCAGACGACTCGGCAAAGAATGGGGCAATAGCTCTGCATGATGGGCACCATGTAGCAGTGAAGTCAACCACCACCTATATTGATACATCCAAAGAAATAAAACGAGTAACTAACTAATACCTGTCATGCAGTATATCACAGATCTACATGCTGATAGATTGTGGTTATTCGCGTGTTATGACTGCCCTTGATTTAGCAAAAGTACACATTTTCAAATAAGTTTTCAAAATTTCCCTTCAAAAGCATCTAAGATTCTGTCAAGTGTGATTTTTTTGAAGCAAACATTCAAATCAACAAATAGCATATAGTTCTCAGTACACAAAATCTTCAGTTTTCTTATTTTACACCCAAAATGTTCAGCGTGGCTAAATACACCCCTTATGCATAAATCAGTTTAATCACAGCTACGTCTAAAGTAAAGAACATGAAAGCCCTAGACAGGACTGCATTCCATATAAATTGAACAGGCTTACAAATCCAGAGAAAAGCCGATATGTTGAAAAGGAAGGGGATAACTGCTTCAAATCAAACTTGAAATCTCTCTATTTAGCATTAATTCTAAATTTCTTCTATGAACTGCAAGGATAAAACACGATTAAAGCTCGAAAGGGAGCGAAATCGTTCGAACAAATTACAACCCTAATTCGACGCAAATAATCGATAGTGCAACTCGTAAAAACATAAAATATATCCAAGATGACAATAATCAAAATTCTAAACAAATAAAAATAAGCAAGATAGTATAGGATTTAAAGAATTACAAGTTTTTCAGTTTGGATAGCATCAGTAAATTGTTGATGTAAACCAAAATTAAAGAGTCGTGTCCGCTGATGTGAAAAGTCATGTCTATTCGAATGAAGAGTCATGTCTATTCGAATGAAAAGTCATATCTGTTCAGTGAAGAGTCGTGTCCGTTCACTGAAAAGTCGTGTCTATTGAAATGAAGAGTCGTGCTATTAAGTAAAAGTCATGTCTACTGAAGTGAAAGGGTGTCTATTCAAAAAGGTTATGTCCGTTTGTAAGGGTTGTAAACCACTATATAAATGTGGTCATTTTGTTGTGTTGGTGCAAGTTGTAGGCAAGACAAAAAGCAAGTTATAAAAAAAATTATCTATTCTCCTCTAAAATTATAATTCTCTTCTCTTTTATATTTTAACAAATTGGTATCAGAGCTTGGTTGAAAAATGTCAAACAACCTTGTCTCCCTTGTTCCTCGATTCAACAGTGAAAAGTTTGATTATTGGAAGAATCTAATGATGCTCTGTCTTGAATCTCAAGACTTATGGACAGTTGTTGAAGAAGGTGTTGGTGCGTCGGAAGATGAGACGCAACTCACAGTTGCCCAAAGAGATCTTCTGAAAAGCAAAAAACAGAAAGATCGGAAGGCTCTCTTCCAAATCTATCAGACACTTGAAATTCAAGTTTATGAGAGAATTTCAAAAGTTGCAAATGCTCAAGAGGTTTGGAAAATATTGAATACAACGTATTCTGGCCAAGATCAAGTAAAAAAGGTTCGCCTGCAGTCACTACGAGCTGAATTCGAAAAACTCGAAATGAAGGATAGTGAGAAAATCTCAGACTATTTTACTCGTCTCACTTCCATCATAAATCAGATGGCTTCAAACGGAGAAGTCGTGGAGACTCAAAGAGCCGTTGAAAAAATTCTACGGAGCCTACCAATCAAGTTCGATCATATTGTGGTTGCAATTGAGGAATCAAATGATATTGCTTCATTTTCCCTTGAAGGCTCGCAAGGAAGGCTGGAAGCTCACGAGGATAGGATCTTGATGAGAAGTAAACAAACAAATTCTTCTCAAGATCAAGCCTTAAAATCTCAATTCACATCCACAAAAGGTCAAGGCCCATCCCATGGCAAAAGTAACAGCAGGAATAGTGGAAAACATGAAGAATCAAAGGAGGAGAAACCATCATTCCAAAATAACAAGGCGTGAGGCAAATACAAAGGCAAAAAACCATATATTGAATGCAATTTCTTTCACAAGCCGGGTCATAAAGCAAATGATTGTTGGGAGAAACATTCTGAAAAGAAGCCAGTTACTGGTTTTATGCATAATGAAGCAGAAAAATCTGAATCTTTGTTGATCTCTTTGGATGGAAATGTTGAAAACGTATGGTACTTGGATAGTGGAGCAAGTAGGCATATGACTGGAAATAAAAATCTATTTTCAAGTCTTGTGGAAGCTGATGATGGTCAGGTTATTGTTGGAGATGAAAAATCATACAAAATTCAAGGTGTTGGCGAAATTTCTTTCAAAACCAAGGCTGGAAAAGTTGAAAAAATGTCAGAGGTTCTTTATGTACCAGGCATACGCAGCAATCTTTTTAGCGTCGGTCACTTGCTGAAGAAAGGATTTGATTTTCGATTCGTTGGAGATAATGTAGCATGAAGAAGAACGACCAACAAGTGGCAAATATTGCGATGGGATCCAACAAATTATTTCCGATCAAACTTGACATCGTGAGCAGTACGTGCATGATTGCTACTTCTAATGATGAAGTTTCCAAGTTATGGCACGAGAGGTTTGGGCATTTAAACTTTTGAAGTTTGAAGGAGATGTCTACCAAAGAAATAGTCCAAGGGCTGCCTAAACTTGAAGTGATAAACGAAGCATGTGAGGAATGCCAATTGGGAAAACAACATCGTGAATCTTTCCCATCCAAATCAAAGTGGATTTCTCAATCACCTCTGAAGCTTGTTCACCCCGACCTCTGTGGACCAATGCAAGTACCATCACTTGGAGGCAGCAGATATTTCTTGTTATTTGTTGACGATTACACAAGAAAATTTTGGGTTTACTGTGTCAAAGAAAAATCAGATGCCTTCTCTTGCTTCAAAGAGTTCAAATTTCAAGTTGAAAAACATTCTGGTCATCAAATAAAAAAAATCTAAGGAGTGACCGTGGAGGAGAATACATGTCCTCTCAGTTTTAAGAATTCTGCTAAAATCATGGAATCCGCCATGAGTTAACTGCTAGGTACTCACCTCAACAAAACGGAGTTGCAGAGCGCAAAAATCGAACAATAATGAATATGGTCAGATGCATGTTGAAGAAGAAGAACTTGCCTGCATGTTTTTGGGCTGAAGCGGTCTCTTGTGCCGTTTACTTAATCAACCGATCACCAATGAAGAGCTTAAAGGATTCCACTCCAAATGAAGTCTGGTATGGCAAGAAACCAAATGTTGCTCATTTAAAAACTTTTGGTTGTCTTGCATACTCTCATATTCATGATTCTTTAAGATCGAAGCTCGACGACAAATCTGAAAAAGGCATTTTCATCGGTTATAGCCAAAGGACTAAAGCTTACAAGCTTTACAATCCGAAGACGAAGAAGATGATTATCAGCAGAGATGTTCGCTTTAATGAAAATGGCTGTTATAATTTTTCAGATTTTGCAGAATTATCTGGATGGCAAACTCTAAATCTTGAAGAGGAAACTTCTTTGGAACGAGGTGTTGATGCTGATGTTGGTATTGAAGAACAACAACCTAAAAATAATGGGGCTGAGCAGGAGCAAAATTCACCACCAATGGCGGAAAGAAGGACGCGATCCTGGAGAGAAATATATGATGCAACCGAAGAAGTTGAAACTACAGATCATGTATATTTTGCATTTTTTGCGGGAGAAGATCCAATCACTTATGAAGAAGCATCAAAGGAAGAAAAATGGGTGAATGCAATGAAGGATGAAATCAAGTCTATTGAGAAAAATGGTATGTGGGAGCTTACCACTTTGCCTTCACACAAATCAGCCATTGGTGTAAAATGGGTGTTCAAAACCAAAACAAATCTTCATGGCTCCATCAACAAGTACAAAGCATGTTTGGTTGCGAAGGGGTATAAGCAAAAGGAAGGGGAAGATTTCAATGAGGTATTCACTCCTGTCTCTCGACTTGATACAATTCGATTGTTGATTTCTCTTGCTGCCCAAAATGGCTGGAAGCTGCTGCAAATGGATGTGAAATCAGCTTTCTTGAATGGTTTTCTTCAAGATGAAATTTATCTTCAACAACCTTCTGGTTTTGTGAAGAGGGGCGAAGAGGAAAAGGTGTATAAGCTGCGGAAAGCTTTATACGGGCTGAAGCAACCCCCTCGTGCATGGTATGATCGTATCAATAATTTCTTCTTGAAGAATGGCTTTGAAAGGTGTCCTTTTGAACACACTCTTTACATGAAGAAGCATTCAAAAGGAGGTTTCATGATCGTGAGTTTATACGTGGATGATCTGATTTTTACTGGAGATAATATGGAGATGTTATCTGAATTCAAAAATTCAATGATGAAGGAGTTCGAGATGACGGATTTGGGAGAATTACATCATATTCTAGGGATATAGGTGTTCAGCAATCAAAATGTGGGATTTTTATCTCGCAAGAAAAATATGCTGCTCAAGTATTGGAGAAGTTCAATATGATGAATGCAAATCCAATTTCAACTCCTTGTGTTGCAGGTTTGAAATTGTGCAAAAATGGTGAAGGAAAGTTTGTGGATCCAACTATTTTTCGAAGCCTAGTTGGAAATTTGATGTATCTCACTGCTACAAGACCCGACATCATGTACGCAGTAAGCTTGATTAGCAGATTCATGGAGAAGCCTTTCTCAAACCATTGGGAAGCTGCAAAAAGCATTTTACGATACGTCAAACTATTGACTATGGCATTTTCTATGAAGCTCATGTGCCTGTGAAGCTTGTTGGATATACGGACAGCGATCTAGGTGGAAGCATCGATGATTCAAGGAGTACTTCAGGTTATGCATTTAACCTTGGAAGTGGAATTATTTCTTGGTGTTCAAAAAAACAACCAGTTGTGGCACTTTCTACCACCGAAGCGGAGTACATCGCAGCATCTCTAGCAGGATGTCAAACTTTATGGCTAAGAAGAATTCTTGAAAATCTAAGCTTCAAGCAAAAAGATCCTACGATCATTTATTGCGACAATAGTTCTACTATCTCTGTCTCAAAGGATCCTATTTTGCATGGAAGAACAAAGCATATTCGTCTACGTTTCCATTTCCTACAAGAACTCGTTCGTGAAGAAGAAGTGAGTCTAGAGTATTGTCGAAGTGAAGAACAAATTGCTGATATCTTCACAAAGCCGCTTGGAGGGACTGCTTTCTCAAGAATTGTTGCTGCATTGGGTGTTCGAAGGAATTTTGGTTTAGGGGAGGCATTGTTGGTGTAAACCAAAATTAAAGAGTCGTGTCTGCTGATGTGAAAAGTCATGTCTATTCGAATGAAGAGTCATGTCTATTCGAATGAAAAGTCATATCTGTTTAGTGAAGAGTCGTGTCCGTTCACTGAAAAGTCGTGTCTATTGAAATGAAGAGTCGTGCCTATTAAGTAAAAGTCTTGTCTATTGAAGTGAAAGGGTGTCTATTCAAAAAGGTTATGTCCGTTTGTAAGTGTTGTAAACCACTATATATATGTGGTCATTTTGTTGTGTTGTATGCAAGTTGTAGGCAAGACAAAAAGCAAGTTATAAAAAAAAATTGTCTATTCTCCTCTAAAATTATAATTCTATTCTCTTTTATATTTTAACATAAATTCCTCTCCGCTGGAAATAGCCTGCACCATTTTTGAATCAACTTTGCTTAGGTTATATCAAGATTTGCGTCTTATTCAACGACTGAGTGCTCTTATATAGGTGAAATTTAGAATGGAATTACGGAAATGCCATTCAATGTTATTTTTGAGCTTATGCTATGATAGACGGCTGGGATTCGAAGATCGCGTGAGAATGGGTTGGCCTATGTGAGTAGGATTATCGTGTTAAATAAATAAAGACAAACAGAGCCCTGTCTAGTTGACCATATTTAAAATTAAACATATTCGTGCTCAACGTGCTGTTTATGATAATAACTTTGATTTAAAAATGAAGTAGGAATATATTCCCAACTAAATATGCCAAAGATGGAATTTTTTTTATCCACCATGTCAATTGCATCAATTTGAGATGCATGTTGAATAATTGCTAAATAAGACAGCGTTGTTTCCTTTTTTTTCTGGTAAAATTCGTCAAAGGTACTAAAAAATATTGCTGGAAATTTCATAATATATTATTTGGCAATTATATTTTGTAATTTTTCTTAGTTATAATATCTTCAATTATGTAATTATTTGAATTCCAAGTAACTTAAGTATAAATATAAGTCATGTAGTATTGAATAATTGATTCAAGTCATTAGTTATTTGTTTCTACTTCTTCTTCTTTCCATTTCTTCTTTTCTATTTTATTTTGTTTTCTTCAATAATTTTAACAAACTGAAAAAAATGAAACGCGACTGTAACCCTTGTTATATATTTTATCACTTGAGATATGGATGTGGTATCTCTGTTATTCAAAACCGCACCGTATACTTTATTGTTATTTTTTATTTTGGGTTGAGCTTTCCACCTCAACCCATGGTCATTTCTGTATAAATATAGTATGACGTATATCTCAAATGTGTACAGAAATTGAAGCACAATAAAATCATTGTTCCTTTTACAAATAATCTCTACAATTGTAGAATTTCTCTGTGAATCAATATTCAACTTGGTATCAGAGCCATGCTCGCCTAACGGCATTTCATTTGGCTTTTAGGATCTGAATTATCATCAAATAAAGTATCATCATCTGATATTCAGTCCACTCATCAGAGAGTTTCTCATCATTTGAGTATTTCAAAAAATTTCATTACAACAAAACAACTATATTACAACCTTTAGTTTACAACTTGCATGAACAAACAGTTGTAATATGCACTTTATAACAACTGTTTATTTTAGCAGTTGTAACAAATGTACTTTAAACAACTGCTATTTCTACGGCAGTTGTAATATATTCCTATAACAACTGCTTTTGGTTTTCAATTGTAAATGCTTATCTTTTAACAACTGCTTGGCTTTCTGAAAAATTTGGCCGCTAAAATTATTATCGTGAAATAAAATTTAGGCCGCCAAAATTCCTAATTCTAAACCCTAACTCCATCTCGTCACTCTCCCCCGTCGCCATCCACAAATCTAAACTGCTCCCCTCACATCGGCGAAACCCTCAACGAACCCTCACCGGCGACGAAACCCTCAACAAACCCTCACCGGCGACTAAACCCTCAACAAACTCTAACTCATTATGCTCACGTCTTTTGCTGCTCGTTGCCATTGCTCTCGTCATCGTTTCCTTGTCGTCGGTGAAGCTGTAAGTATATTGGAGAGTGATTTTTTTACTTTATTTGTTTCATCATTATCGATTAGATTTTTTGGCTCTGATACAAACTGATTGTACTATGAATTCACGCACTTTAAGCTTGTCTAAATAGTGATTTTTAAAGATGTGAGAATTTTGGTTTCATGTTTGACTCGAATGCCATGTTATTGAACCAAAGTATTTTGGTTTCTATGAAGTTTGCCACACGCAAACAGAAATTTACCTACTCTATTCCAGAATCTTTACGCACTTCATTTAAGAATTTAGTAGTACAAACATTTTTGATGCAATATAAAACATTTATTTTCTAAAAATCGAAGAACAAAAAACAATATTAGATCCAAATGTTGCAATATGAAAGAATAACCAAAAGGGATAGAAACTTTGGAGGAATTTTTTTTACAACATGTTAATTTAGGAATGAGAAGAACAAATATATTTGACTGGCATCAAATTTGTATACATAAAGGGAATGCTGGAACTGGAACGGTTTTCTAGATTTTTGTTTTTTTAACTTGTAGTAGATAAGAATGCTTTAGGCTTGATTCTGTTCTTCTACTGGTAGTCTCTACTTTTCTTTACCAACTCTGATTTTATCAATAAATTACCGTTCTCCTAATAAGTTTCGGTCATAACCTAAAAGCTGACGATAATTAACTTCTTGCGGCTATGGGTGATAAAGATGATTGAAATTCGAAAGTTTTTGATGTTAACAATGTATAAGTAGAAAAATACAATGTCTCCTATTAAATTTTGATCGCAAAAAACAGTTAATAGCAAATGTGTATCTTTAATTTACTTTTGAAATTAGCCTAAATGATCCTAAACCACCAAGATAGTGGTAATAAAGTATGAATGTTAAAAGAATAGTGGTAATAAGGACTTGAAGTTGTAAATGAGCATAAAATGCTCTATAAGAATATGTTTTTCCTATACTTGGTTCCTCTGTGTAATAGGCATTTTCCTTTGCTAAATACATGATCATGTTAAATGCATCCTTTTGTTCCTTATTTAAGTTATTTATCAAATTGGATTGTGGTATCTCTCCATATTGTTCTTCAGCAATAATATTTGAAGTATTAGAGTCTTGGAAAAATATCTGGATAGTAATTCAAAATGGAAGAAATTTGAACTTTAAAAAATAACAAGATATAATACATGAATATCCAAACTATTATCTTATCCACGTATGAAACCAAAAAACATATTTCAATTAAGAAGGCCGAGTCACCATAAATGCTAAACTGAAGTAAAAATAATTGCTGATTGGAATTGGGAAATGTTTTGGTTTAGAGCAGCAATTTATGGTTTTATTCCTTTATCTGTTTTTGTTATTATGCTTTTAGGCCAATTTGTACGCAACGCAGTAGTTATTATGCTTTTAGGCAGTGGTCAGCTGATGAGGCGGTATTGACGGAACTGCAGTTATGATGTGCAGTTATGTTAGAAGTGAATGCTGGGAAGGTTGGAAGTGAACTACAATGTGAAATTGGCGGATATGAAGTGGATGCACAGATGTAACTGTGGTGACCAGCAGAGGTGCTTTTGTAGTTGTTTGCAGTTGAAACAGCAGCAGTTTTGAGGATGATCAAGGGCAGTAATTGATGAAGACAGCAATGTGAAACGGGGAAGTTGGTTATTTGATGTATGCAATTGCAGTTTGGTGAATTGTGATATGGGGCAGGGTGATGATGCTTTATGTAAGTTGAAGAGAAGTGACAGTTTTGGGTATTGTGATGCAAGTGGTCGGGTTATTTTTGTTTGTGATGGCAGAAAGTATGTGGATGGAGTGGCTAATGGAGTGGAAAATGAAATTGGGTGAGAAGTGGTGAAGAGGTTTGGTGATTGACGGAGGAGGGATGTTGCTTGTATGTACGAATGTTGAAGTGTGGCTTGTATGGTCACAAGGAAGGATGTTTGTATGGTCACAAGGAAGAAGGGTTGCAGTGCATAAGTGCATAGTTGCACAGAGATGATGAATGTGAAGTGGATGTTGTGCTGGTCACTGTTCTGTAGTGGATGTTGTTTTGAACTGGACAGAGATGGGTTGATGGTGCAGAGATTTGATGCAAGTAGGTGAAGTGATAAGAAGCAGATAAGAAAGACAGTAGATAGTCACATTATGGAGGTTGTATGAAGCTTGTAGGAGTTGAAGTTAAAGAGGAATTGGTCAGGCGTGACAGTGGTGTTGGAATTTCTATGAAATGGTTGAAGCAGCCAATATTTGAAGTGACTGGAATGTCCATCAGGTACCTTACCAAGCAGCATTCTGGCAAAAGAAGAAAAATAATTATACAAAGGGAACATAAATAAACTAGAAGTTGCATAATTCAAAATTAGCATACCATTAAACAAGAACCCGAAGAAAAGAAAATTTGAGTTCTATGTAGTGATAGTAAATCAAATAAATAGCAATAATTTTGGAAGAGAAAGCTTAGCCAATCTTGGGTTTTTATTTTAGTTTTATTTTTGTCTGATTATCAAGAACAAAAATTACCCTTGTATTTCTTGTAAATCACAAAGTATAAAATCAGTGATGCTCAACATTATTTCTAAAAGATAACACATGTATCTTTAAGAGAACTGGCTTTGACTACGTTTTCTTGCTTAAAAATTAAATTGGTTGACATGAATGATTGAAATACTTTTTTATATTATTTGCTTAAAATGGACCGTTTATTACATATTTACTTTAGTTGGTAATGCTAAGCTTGAATAAATTAGTAAGTGATACAATTTACTCTCTATTGGTAGAGTAATTTAACTCTATTAACTTTACTAATATAATGTATGCTTAAGCAACATAGCTAGTAAGAAGCAATGCATCCATGACCAACTAGTATAATATTCAGATTTTTTTTTTAAGTTGAGCCTTCGGCTATTGAAACTGTTGTCAACATGACTAATTCTTCTGCAGCTAGACAGAGAATGATGGACCAATATCAAAAGACAATCCAATTCCTTAGGGTTGTAAATAATTTTGCATGATATTATTCTAATATCATCCAATTCCCTAGTTCAAGAATATTGGTTTCCCTCTTCATTGTAGTTGCTAGTTTATTTTGCATGTGCAGCCAACCGGATTCACATAAGATAAACATGGGTCAATCTGCCATGGTTTCTTAATTTTTGATTAGTAATTTCATACTTATAACTATTTATGGTTGATTATGGATGTGTTTATTTATTTGTAGAATGACAAAGGAATATAGACAAGCCGTTCGAAATTTCGTACATAAGCATGTACAAAGTGAGGGCGATTCCGAAAAAAGAGGTTGATTACTTTGTAAAAGAAGCTTGAACTTGTTGGGTAGGAACGAGAAACATCAAGAAGAGGTAATCATCTTGAACTTTGTATATAAATTACTCAAATAAAATAAGACATTGACTTCTTATTTTGTTTCAAACTAAACTGTAGTACTGGCTTATAAGATAGACGTCTTGATTACTTCTATATTTGACAAAGACATTTTTTATCAAAGGCATTTTTTTATACAATAAGCAGTCAGTTTCAAATTTTAATAAACTAACTAATTTATTTGTTAAAAATTATTGCAACTATCAATTTTTCCTATTTAGTTCCACCATTTGATTTACATTCTTATGTCCTTACTCCAGACTTTAAATGCATTCTTGAGTAACTTTTGTGCATGAATAAAGTTATACAACAAGTTACCCATCCTATTAATTTTAAAATTACCTACAATAACTTGCTCATAACCACTCTGTACGTACCAAAAGTTTTTATATCTGAAAGGTTTAAACCCACTTATTCTTTCCTCATTAAAATTTCTTAATAGCATAGGTGTATCATCACTTGAATCTGATGGTAAGAAATGTACAACGGCTTATGTAAACTTGTTCGACCAGTCAACATTGACCAAAACTCTATCAAGCTTACATGCTATGTTTTTACCAGGACCTAATCTCAATGTATAGTTAAAATCACTACCATTCATTCACTTAAACCAGTCTTAATTAGGAAGTCACTTAACTCTTGAACTATGGCTTCTATTAATATGTTACCGCCAGATTTTTCACAGATCAACCTGATAAAATTAAAGTCCTCCTAAAACAAACCAAGGACCCTAATCATTTTGAGCTTTACTATTTAAATGCTGCCACAAATCTATTCTTTCACCAGGTAAATTTGCAGCATACACAAAGGTACACTTTATTTTTCACAAGCTCTATTATTCAAAATAATTGTTACACGCTATGAACTATCAAACATATAGGTAGCATCCCAGACTAGAGCATTTATGAAAACCATGATTCTACGCTTCTAATTATGCACTGTATTATTCACACCAATTATTGTCCCAGTTATCCACAAATTATCGATATTATTATTTTGTATCTTTGTTTCTAAAGGACCAACAACTGATGATTATATTTACCTTTCAAAAACTGTATGTCCAACCATTTATTTGGTCCATTGGACCCTCTCACGTTCTAGCATAACACTGTCATTTTTGGAGTCTGCCGCTCCTTCTCACATGTTTGATAGAATGGTTTGATGCAGCTGTTATCAGTGAGGGATCTTGCTTGCTGTTGTAAACTGAAGTGATACGCTGATGATGGCTTAAGGGGTGGGTAGTGTTGCTCAGAAGTGTTGTTGCTAAAATGATGTGCACAGTTTTATTTCATGTGGTTGAGGGCTTGCAAGATATGTTCAAAGATGGTTGAATGTGCAAGAGAAGATGACTTGATGTATATGGTGGAGGATGTGCAGGTGGATGTTTGATTGTGTATGACGGTGTTGCAGGGCTTGTGATGGCGACAGTGGAAGGTGATGGTTAAAGAAGTGTCTCAATTTCATGCACTTTAAAAGTGGAGGAGGAGCAGGATGTTATGTGGTGGAGCAGTGCAAGGGTTTGTGGTGATGTCTGTGCAATATAGAGGAGCAGTGCAAGGGTTGTGTAATGGTGGTTCTGTTGTAGACATAAGAAAGGGTAGAGATGAATGGAACAATGGGTGTGATTGAGGAATTTGCAGTGATATATGTATGCAGTGACAAGTTGACTGGGTGTGGTTGATAGATGTGAAGACTGATGATAGTGGTCGTTGGTGGTTGTTTTGTATTGTTGGGTGATGGTGACGTGAGATTTCTTGTATGTTGTTTTATGGGTGGTATGTGATTAGGTGATTGAGTCGACAGAGATGGAGGGGAGTTTGATGATCAGGGCAGTGAAGGTGGGTGGTTGATTTCAGGGAAGTGCAAATGTTGCAGTAGTGGTTGTGGCATGTTTTTGGTCAGTGCGTCAAGTTGCAAATTTTGGTTAGTAGGAATTTACCTCTTTTAATTAGTATGTATATGTACTCTTGCTGAAATATGTTATGGATTTAGTTGTGTTTGGTATTGAACTTATGAATTCATAAATGGTATAAACTCGAATTGTTTTCGATTTTCTTGAATGCAAATGGTTTGTGTTGTTTCAAGTAATTTTCATGATTTGTGTTGTCATACCTGCTACAGCACGAAATGTTACATATCTACAAGAGTTATCAACAGTTGTAAAATGGTTATTTGCAAGGGTAAGAAACAGTTGTAATATACAATATCACAACGGTTATATGCAACTAAAGAACACAGTTGTAAAAAATTGATAGTCTTTTACAACTTCTTAAAATACGACTGTTGTTCCACCGTTGTAATATCTTTTACAACTATGTTCCACCTTTGTAATATGCCACTTTTGTTGTAGTGTTTGGTTTCAAAAGTCAGTGCCATACCTGAAGATCAGAGATCTTGGTTGCAACCGAACAAATTTCAAGCAAATTCGGGCAAAATTTATTAGAAAACTCACCATCAGAGTCAAGAAAATCATCAAGAAACCGTAAAGAAAGTTGTTACCTCACCAGGAACTCGTCAGTCAAGTCTCATCACTTGAATTTTGGTTGTAATTAACTTACTTTTCTCCTAACTGGACTTTTCCTGACTTTGTAAGTACTTCTGATTCATTTCTTGATCATATTTCTCTCAAGATATTATAGCAGGAGATAATGACAGCTCTGCCACATCAATTACTTCATCTAACCCGCATCAGACTACCACTGAAATTCTCATAAGGACTATGATAAGCCCACAAAACCAAATGATCACTACATATGAAGAAGATAAATGTCTTCTATGGAAAGTTCAAGTAGAGACTGCCATTAGAGGCTATGGTCTCGAAGGGTCCTTCTTGGCACCATTACTGTTCCACCCATGTTCATAATTGACCAAGAAAACAAAACAGTTAGTAATGAAGAATTCACAAGACATCAGAGACAGGATAGCTTAATTTGCTCATGGCTCCTATCATCTATAAGTGTTAAGCTACTGCCACAAGTCATTGGAAGCAAAACAACCAATGGAATCTGGTCAACAGTAGAGAGAATCTTTAATTCTCAAACTGCTGCCAAAGTCATGCATCATAAGAAAAAATTACACAGCATTAGAAAGGTTGATCTAACCATGGGAGTGTATCTAACAAAGATTAAAACAAATATGCGATCTTCTTGAGGCAGCAGGTCACAAGATTCCTAATTCTGAACAAGTTTTAGTCATCTTAAGTGGCTTAAGTGAAGAGTATGAAGCTATAGTGGCTGTCATATTATCACAAAGGATACACCCTCAATTGAAGATGTACACTCAATTCTCCTTGCTCATGAAGGAAGAATTGAATATAAGAAATCCAATAAATTAGATTTGTTGATCAATCATGTTTCAAATTACAAGGGTAAAACTCAATATAGCAACAAGCCAGAACAGAATCAACAAAGAAACAATCAGTCCACAAGGGGAAGAGGCAGAGCAAGATGGAACAACGACAATAAATAAAGATGTCAAATCTATGAAAAAATTGGTCACACGGCTACTAAATGGTATTTCTGACTAAACTTAAACTGTGTGCCAGGACAGAATGCTAACAATCAAAGGAATGGCAATCCAAATGCAAACATAGCACAAGTTCAACAAGACTCAAATGGGCAGTCAGATATGAGAAGAAATCCGATTACTAAACCAGAACACATTTAAGACGAAGTATTGTATCGAAATTCTGGGGCAACTAATCATTTAACAAGCAATCTTGACAATCTTAATCTTGGAAATAAAGAGTACAAAGGTAAACAATCAATTTGCATGGGCAATGGTGATTCTATTAGAATAACTCATGCTGGTAAAGCTTATATCAAAGGTGCAAGGCAGTTATTCTTATATAATTTATTAAGAGTTCCAAAAATAAAAAAGAATCTCATCGTTGTTTCTCAATTTGCAAGAGACAATAATATTTACTTTGAATTTTTTTTATAAGTATTATTTAGTAAAAGACATTCTAACTAATGGAACTCTTTTGCAAGGTGATGCTGATAAAGGCCTTTACAGTTCAACCTTGTTAACTCCATCAGTAAAGTATAATAGCAAAATAGTTGTAATCTGTCTGAGGTTACTCAAACAGAAAAGAATAAAAGTATTTTTGATCTGTGGCATTACAAACTGGGGCACCCTAATGAATATGTTGTTAAACAAGTACTTAGTGAAAATAAAATTTCTTTTGAAAATATTTCTGCTCCATATACTCATTATCAGATGGGCAAAAATCACAAATTAGCCTTTAATGATTCTACTACTGTGTACTCTAATCCTATTGAGTTAGTGGCTACAGATATTTGGGGTCTAACCCCAGTGTGTTCTGATTATGGTTATAGGCTTTACATATCTTTTATTGATGCATATTCTAGACATACTTGGATTTATTTCTTGAAAATTAAATCTGAAACATGCAATGCAGTACTGCATTTCATAATTTTAGTTGAAAAATAGATAGGTTTTCATGTCAAAATTATACAAATTGATGGGGTTACTGAATTCAAACCTCACACTAATCTCCTTAATAATAAGGGAATCAGTCATAGGACTACATGTCCCTACATATCTGAGCAAAATGGTTTGATAGAAAGAAAATATAGACATATTATGGAGTCAGGACTGACTCTTTTAGCCCAAGCATCTTTACCACTAAAATTTTGGCCCGATTCTTTCAATACAGATGTATACTTAATTAATAGATTGCCAACAAGAATGCAAAAAGGTGTGAGTCTCATAGAAAAGTTATTTAGTACTAAACCTGACTATCATGCTTTAAAACCTTTTGGATGTCTACGTTTTCCCCACTTAAGACAGTACAAAACTAATAAATTAGATTTCAGATCAAAACCATGTACATTCTTAGGTTATCCTACTAATCAGAAAGGGTATAAGTGTCTAGATAATAAGGGAAAATTTTATATGAGCGAACATGTAGTTTTCAACGAGCATATATTTCCCTTTAATAGCTCAGACATGAAGACAACCAATAAGTTATATAATCCAAGGATATCTATACTTGATTTACCTGCATATTCCAAAATTTGGCGACAGAAGGAGACTGAAAGGACGACATGTGCTAGTGATTCACAACTTACAATTCCAGATCAGCCAAGCTATGAACTAGTAGATGAATCCAGCTAGCACAATCAGTCTCCTACTTGCTCAAATAATCAAAGTCAACAAACCAGTAACGAGTCTACCTATATTCAACTAAATCAAGACAGAAGAAATCTCGATTTGACAAATACCGAGGCTACATAAGCTAGATCTGGTCATCTAATGTTCACAAGATCTAAGAGCAGTATATTCAAACCAAAACTCTACACTGTTGTCAAAACACTGAAGAACCAGAGAACATTGAACAAGCTATAAAGGACAATAATGTGAAATTTGCTATGAATGAAGAGTATAATGCTCTTATCAAAAATAGTACCGGGGACTCAGTCAGTTCTCCAAATAACAAAAACATTATTGGCGGCAAGTGGACTTACAAATTAAAGAAAAATGCTGATGGGACTATTAATAGATATAAGGCCAGACTTGTAGCCAAAGGATATACTTAACAATATGGGTTTGATTTCAATGAAATATTTTCTCCTGTGGTTACGCCAACTACTAACAGAATAATTTTCACTATTGCTCTACATAAACAGTGGAAAATCAGACTGCTGGATGTCAACAATGCTTTTTTGAATGGAATATTACAAGAGGAAATATACATGGAACAACCACAGGGGTACAACCAAAAATTAATTCATGTGTGCAAATTAAACAAGGCAATATATGGTCTTAAACAAGTTCCAAGGGTCTGGTTTGAGAAACTAAGAGCCATACTTATTAGATTGGGTCATCAGTCTACAAAATCAGACAATTCCTTATTCATTAGAATCGATAAAGAATCTGTTATATATATATATTCTAATTTATGTTGATGACTTGCTTATTACAGGCAATGGTGAAGCAGCAATCAATGAGCTTATCCAGTATCTAGACAAGCAGTTTTCTGTCAAAGACCTTGGAGATCTAAATTATTTTCTAGGCATAGAATTTATCAAAAAATCAAACTCAAAAATTATTCTAAGCCAGAGAAAGTACATCAATGAAATATTATACAAGTCAAATATGGCAGAAGCCAATCCTCAACCAACATCTATGATATGTAATCACTAACTTTCAAAACACAAGGGAGAACCAATATTTAATGTTAAGCAATATAGAAATGTTGTGGGAGCATTACAATATGCAACCATAACTAGACCTGATATTTCATTCAGTATTAACAAAATGACTCAATTCGTACAGGAACCTCTTAACGAGCACGAGAAGGCTGTAAAGAGAATATTAAGATATTTGAAAGGAACTGCAACTTATGGTTTATCTCTAAAGGCATGCAGAAATCTTAATGTGACTGGATTTTCTAATGCTGATTGAGCAACAGATCATGATGATAGAGCTACTGTATATACATCGGGAATAATCCAGTTTCATGGTGCTCAAAAAAGCAATCAACTATATCTAGATCTAGTACTGAAGCTGAATATAGAAGCGTGGCTAGTGCAGCTGTCGAAATTATGTGGATTCGATCTTTACTTAGTGAACTAAAGATCAAATCTGACATCAAACCATTACTGTGGTGTGATAATAATAGTGCAATATACATGTCTGCCAACCTAGTTCTACACTCAAGGACAAAGCATATAGAAATTGACATCTATTTCGTTCGAGAAGAGATTCATAAAGGTCAATTACTTATCAATGACATATATGAGACTTACCAAAGGGCAGATGTTCTTACCAAGGCCTTGACGGTCAAAAACTTTATTAGGTTCAGAGAGGATTTGAAGGTTAAGGACGTCTTTAGTCATGATACAAATCAAGATCGTACCTCCCTTAAATTTGTCTTGAACACCAGAACTTCAAATCGATGTCTTTGTGAAGAAAGGAACTCCTTTGAAACTGTCTCGAAGATCAGAACTTCAAATCGAAGTCTTTTTGGAAAAGGAAAGAGCTCTATACTCAGTCAGCCTTCAAGATCCGGTTCTTCAGCTAGCAATCAAAGTTAACTACCTCTATCTTCAGGATCTCAAACCGAAATCATACGGAAAAAGGGGAGAATAGTGTTTATCGAGATCTAGAGTTAAAGATCAAATCTTCTGCTCTTAATTAAGTAGCTAACTCAAGCATGTTGATGCTTCTTCTTGAATTCGTGTAGCAGAGAGGATTTTATCACACTCAGCAAACCCTAGATTTTGGTTTGAGGGGGGGAGTGAAAAAAATGAAATGCGACTGTAACCCTTGTGTATATTTTATCACTTGAGATACTAGTGTGGTATCACTGTTATTCAAAACCGCACCGTATACTTTATTTTTATTTTCACTTTGGGCTGAGCTTTACACTTCAGCCCATGATCATTTCTTTATAAATATAATGTGATGTATGTCCCAAATGTGTATAGAAATTGAAGCATCATAAAATCACCATTCCTTTTACAAATAGTCTCTACAATTTTAAAATTTCTCTGTGAATCAATTTTCAACTAACAAGAATAAGAAAAAATAAAAATAAAAGAAAAGATAATAGAAAATATTGTTGTAACCATTTTGATACATCCTCAAACTAGTCATGTTTTAGTTACTTTAATTTGCTATATATTGATGCAAATTTCAGTTTTGTAAGTACAATGTTTGAAGTCCATAAGTGTTTACTGTAACTTGTCATGAATAAAAAAATTCAGATCGTAAATTTATGTAACATTCCCAAAATTATATCAATTTAAAATTTAGTAATAAATGTAAATTTTAGAATAAATTATGTAATTTATTTGAAATTTTGACAATAAATGGAAAAACTGTTGAATTATACTTATATATATAAATATGGTCGTGAAGTTGCATTTGAATTTAAGAATTCAAAGATATAAATATTTTTAAAACTATTTGAATTTAAATTATATAAGTACATATGTACATATAAATGGATTATAATTTAAATTTAAATTTTAAATAAATGTTTTAGAAAATAATTTGCATTTGAAATCATAAATGTGTAATTTATTTAATGTAAAAGAAGTTGTTAATTTTTTATTATTTTAACATTGTATATACAAATAAATAGGAAATGTATTTACTAATAAAGTGAATATGATATAGAATTTATTTAAAAATTCTTTTATATTTGTAAATATACAAGTGTTAAATTCTTAACTTATAAATAGAACAAGTGTTAACAAAGAAGTAGTAAAATAAGACAAGTGTCATTTGATTGTTTTAGTTTGTAAGAAAATTTATTAAAAAGAAAAGAAAAACTTTAAAATATCTCAAACCATCCTCATTCTCATTTCTTTTACCATTATTTTCAAAAGACAAAAGCCTGTAAATTTTCTAAAGCCAGGAAGAAAATTCTCAAAGATAAAAATCTGTAAACATTTTTGAACTAGAAAACAAAGGGGCTGCACATCCTAAACTTGAATCAGATAATCAAACAGGGAATTCAAACTTTCTTCTTTTTGCAAATCTGTAACCAGTAAATCATTTCAACCTAGAAGCCAAGCAAAAACAAGAGAGCGGGAATTCAAACTCAAATCTATAAGAAAATATCAGCAAGCTTCGATTAACAAATCAAGTTTCATCATCATTTCAGCAGATCAAACTCAGGGTTTAAAAGAACAAAATCAATCTCCAGGAATCCAACAGCCCTCTCTATTCAAAACATCACTGGTGAGTAAACACCATTTAAAAGTTGAATCTGGGTTGATGCTTGTGATGAATATAAGAATATGGTTGAAAGAAAACTTGCATGTATTTCATATGCAGATCTTATGTGTGCATGTCAAAAAAACAGTCATATGACTCTGTTCTAGCTTCCAGGATTTTAAATTCTGTTCAAAATTTAATTACTCTTCCTTTGATCAAACTAAACTATGGAATCTAAACTAAAGTTGTTAGTCTCAACATGATTCAAATTTACAGAACAGATTCAGGAAAAAATAAATAAGGGTTCCCTGGGAAATTTAAAATACAGACAAGCTTCAAAATATTTGAAAATTAAAACATCATAATTTTTGATTTCATGTATGCCAATCGAATCGTTTTTGAAAGCAATGATTTTTAAAACCAAAATCATATTTTTTAATCACGTATTCACTGATTAATTTGGGGTTGATCAAATTTGGGTTTTTTGCCGAATTTTGGTCATCAACGTGATGATGATGATTGTTGTTGAGGATGGAGGTGGATGAAGTGATATGGGTTCGGGGAAAGATATTCAAAAAAAATTATTTGTTTTGTGATGGCCATGCGACGTTCGTCTAAGATTTTAACCCACAATTTGGTTGCAGCAGAAGTTTGGGTTGTCGCGGGTTTATCAGACCACCGGAGTTGATCGCTGCAATGGGGATAGCGGCATATGATCAAGACGAAGCTTCAGTTAAGTTTTCATGGCCTCTGATGGCCAGAGGTGGAGTGACAAGACGTTTTTCTGGTGGTCTTTTTTTATGCAGTCTGGGTTAGCAAGCTCGTTCGCGAATTCGTCGAGGTCATGTGTATCTGGGTGCTCGTATGGCCCATACAAGCTGCTTCCGAGATGTGGATGGTGGTGGCTCGGTCGAAGTTCGTCAGAGTCATTGTGCATATGCACGGCACCGAGGCGTGTTTCAGTTACTTGTTGTGTGGAAGGAGTTGTTCGACTCGAAGTACCACTCGTGATTCAGGGATGATGACCCGAAGCCAGGATCGGGTAATTCTGGCTATTCATCGGGTTGTTTTTTTAACTTAAACAAAATTTTAAAACTGAAGCACATGGGTTGATTCTTGGTTAGATTCGAACCAGGTATGGAAGTTCCTCGGGAGTCATTCGAAGTAGCTCTAGGGTGATCATGTTTCTAGTTTTAAACTTTAAAAATTTAAGTCAAAGTGTTTCCAATTTTTTTTTTCAAATGGATAATCATTGTTAAGTTGTAATTTGTACTTTAAGGTTTTAAAATGAAATATTTTAAATCATTTAAGCTAAGAATGTTTTAAACTTATATTTACAAAAAGTATATTTTAAATAAAATTTGACAAAGTAATTAAGGAGATAATTAAATGTTTTACCTTATTAACTTAATTTAAAAGTTAATTAATTTATATTGTTAATGATGATTAACAATTAATTATTTTTAATTACTTAAAAATTAATTCATAATTAATTAAAGGAAAATTAATTTATAATTAAGGATAAATTAATTAGGGTAATTAGTTAAAAAAGGATTTAATTAACAAGTAATTAAGTTTTAATTAATTAATAATTAAGGATTTAATTACAAAGTAATTAAGTTTTAATTTATTAATAATTAAGGATTTAATAAACAAGTAATTAGTTTTTAATTAATAAATAATTAAGGATTAATTAATTTAAAATTAAGGATAGTTCATCATTAATTAAAGTAATTAATGAGAAATAATTATGTGATTAATTGATTATAATCACATTGTTAACTCATCTCATTGTTAGATGATTGATTATTATTGAAATGCCTTAAGCTGTTTGATATCCCTATTTGTGATTGTGATACTGTGTTATGTGAATTGCTTTGTGCTGAACTGTGATTTGTGATTTGCTTCTGTGTGAATATGAAAACCCATTGGCCCGTAAAATGGCAATTGAATTTCGATACGACAGGGAGTCGGATTCCAGTTGGTTATCCAAAACCCACATCGAACCTGTGAATCTTTGTGAATGATATATCCACATATTTTAAATTGAGCGCTCACTATTCGGTTTATCCGGGAGAGGACCTTTGTGTCATATAACCTATTCCGAATATGTGATATGACGAAAACGGAAAGCATTTGAAGACGGTGGTGAAGACCGGGCGTCTTCGAGAACGATAAGATAACCTATCGAACGACTCTGCAATGAGTTGCTCGGGTATAGAGATCTCCATATGTGATGGGAAGTCCGATCGGGATTATGGATGCCCAGATTGCAAGGACTTCTTCGGAAGTGCCTTCGGTTCTATTTGATCTCAGAACAGACTTGTATGGTTATATGTCTGATATTACATTTTGAGATATAAAGCTGATTTCTTTCAAACACATTTCTGTTGGTGGCGGAGAATTTATTCTCTTTGCTTAACACCCTTCTCTGAGACGTACGAGCTCAGAGGTTATGTAGTTGAAGGTTATTAGTGATATACTCCCAATCTGGTAGTGTGGCATGCTGAGTGCTGCTGATCATTTGTTGATCGAAGTATGACTTTTATGGAAATCGTAGCTTTATGGATGAGACTTCGTCGAATCTCACAACCCAGAAATGGTCAAAACAGGAACGTTGCAGCAAGGTTTTTAGGGGTCGCACCCCTAGGGTATGTCCATTTTCTTCTGGATAAGAGGTGATATCATGGTATGGAGCACATATATTTATTTGTTTGGTTGTTGCTTTCAGTTGGTGAATCCTGGGATAAAGGTTGGTAACGACTGGGGATGGCTAACTAGTAGGTGTTACCTAGTTACAGAGGCAACCCGGCCATGTGTTGGTAGGGAACTAGTTTGGTTCTTAGGGGAGTCCCTCTAGAGGCGTCTCATTTTTAAGGAAGCTCCTTAGTCTGACCTTTTGTTGGAAATCCAATCATTCAATACAAGACTTGTACTGTTTTAGTTGTAGAACCTGCCATTTAACATGGTAGCTATAGTAGGCATACTATAATGGTACGTGTGCTGGCTAAGATTAATATTATACTTTCGAAATGATTTTCTACACTATGCATAATAATAATATCAAGAAATTTTCTCGTATCAAGCATATTTGATATCATAAGGAGAAATCTCCCACAAGTGTGCGATTACATTGTGTGTGTGCCGGGAGGCATTATGGTAGTTTCATTTTCCAAAAGCATGAAAGAATTTCTTTTATAAACTGTTTTTGTTTCAAACAACTATTTTGTTTACTCATACCAGTCTCAGGACTGACCCGGAGTTTATTGTTCCTTCCTAAACTCTGGGTGCCCATAATTTCCACACGAGCAACCTAGAAGCAGGTTATCCGTGTTTTGGAGTAGCTTGGAATCTTTTGAAGTCTTTTGGAAGCCATCGGATTCTTTTGGAAGCTTTTGGCCTTGGAAATATTTCGAAGTGTTTGGAGTTCTTGGAAGATCTTCTCAATTCAAAGTATGTTGGAATTCTCTTGAAGTTGAGACAAATCTGTTATCACTTTGTTGTTGTATCTTGTATATAAACTCTGATGATTGAACAAGATATTGTGTTGGTGTTGTATCAGTGATGTTGATATATGATATTCATTTTGTTTTCGCTGTTTATGTTCATCTAATGTTGTTATAAGCTCCATCCAAACTGAAAAGCGACGTTCGAATTTCTGGCAGTCGAATACAAGTGAGGTATTTGATGTCGATTTACGAACGCTGGATTTCGGGCCGTGACAAATGGTATTAGAGCTAAAGGTTGAGTAAGAACATTATCTATAGGGTGAAGTATACCCTAGAATGAGTATAAACTGAGAGACCGAAATCCTAAATTTCTTGGTCTATTTCTTTTAAATGTTGATATTCCCTAAGATATCTCGTCCCTATACCTAAATCAAGTTTTCTTACTAATTACAGATAGTGAGAATGAGCGGCGAAGAGGACGGGGTAGGGGAAGGGGAAATACCACTTCAACTGATCAATTCCCAGCAACAACAATTATACCTACTCAATCTCAGCCGAATCTGGCTGATCTATATAGAAGTTTTACCAGACTTGTTGGGAAGCCGTTCACTGGCAAGGAATCTGTTGTTGAAGCCCAAGCCTAGATCCGATTATGTGAAAGAATTTTTGAAGGGCTGAAGTTAGAAGACGATCAAATGCGACTAATAGCTTCTTGGAAACTCCAAAGGAAGCTTTAGCTTGGTGGGAAACTGTTACTATGGATGAGCCAGAAGATGAATTCACTTGGAGTCGTTTCAAAGAGGTGTTTGGGCAGCGATATATGCCATCTGCTGATATCTCTCGAATGTACCAGGAGTTTATGGATTTGAAGCAGGGAAGTTTGTTGTTTGAGGAGTATTTGAATAAATTTAATGAATTATCTCATTTTGGTCCGGAGCTAGTGAATACGCCTTTGAAGAAGAATGAGAAATTCATTCGAGGAATGAATAAGAATTACCATGAAAGGATGACCGCTTACATAAAAGAATCTTTTTCAGACTTGATCGATATGGGTTATCAATATACTACTCTGGATATGCAGGATGTTCCGGAAGTGGAGGGAAGTTCAAGTAATCCAAATTGGAAGAAAAGGAAGTTTGAAGGAAAGAAACCGGATCAAGGCAAGGAGAAGAGAAGTAATCAGGAGAGAGGCCATTATTCAAACGATTGTAAGAAGCCTAAGAACCGAGTAAAGGAATATCAGCCTATGAAGACAAGTCGAAGAACTAAGGGATGCTTTTATTGTCACAAGCCAGGTCACGAAGCTAAACATTGCTTGAAAAAGAAGCGAGCACAAGGAGCGAAAATGTATGCAATAAAAGATGACACATTGACTTTAAAGGTGGATAAAGAAAAAGGAGTTTTAGAAGGTAACCTTATCATTTATGATAGAGCTGTTAGAGTATTATTCGACACGGGTGCTACACATAGCTTCATCTCCCAACAAACAGTCAATGAATTAAAACTTAAACCTGAATTTGTTGACGAGCCTATTTGCGTAAAGAATCCAGTTGGCGGTCTGTAAAATCTTTGTCTACGATGTAAAGACGTTCCTATCTCCTATTGTTGTAATGAATTTCCTATCAACCTTTTCATCCTCGACTTTAATGAATTCGAAATCTTACTCGAAATGGATTGGATAATGGAATATGAAGCCAAATTGGATTGTAATAATCGAACAATTTTGATCAGAACCAAATTTGGGAATTTCATTGAAATCTCCTGTGAAGACCCGAGTCCTAAAAGAGATAAACTAATGTATACTTTGGGATATCCGGAGCCTAGCCTGGAGACCATACCTGTTGTTCGGGAATTTCCTGATGTGTTCGAAGAAGTAAAATCTTTACCCCCACACAAAAAAAATCAAATTCAGAATTGACTTAGTACCCAATGCCCGTCCTGTCGTTCATGAAAGCCGCAGGATGGCACCCAGGGAAAGAATTGAATTAGTCAATCAAACTCGAGATTTGCGAGATAAAGGATTGATACGTCCTAGTGATTTCAAATGGGGTTCAGCTGTCGTGTTTGTGGCCAAATCAGATGGATCTCTGAGATTGTGTGTGGACTACCGCGATCTCAATAAGCTGACTCTCAAGAACAAGTTTCCTCTCCCTAGAATTGATGATCTGTTTGATTAATTGCACAGAGCTCATTTCTTTTCGAAGATGGATCTAGCTCAGGGATTCCATCAGTTACCAATTGTCGATGATTGTGTTCATTTGAATGCCTTCAGGGGTCCCAACATGTTCTACGAATAGTTAGTCGTGCTTTTCGGACTAACCAACGCTCCTGCGTACTTCGTAGATTTAATGACTCATGTATTTCGAGAAGTATTGAACAAATTTGTCCTTGTATTTATTGATGATATCTTGATCTATTCCAAAACCGAAGAGGAGCATGCTGAGCATCTTAGAATTATTTTGGAAATTTAAGAAAGAACATTCTGTTTGCTAAAATTTTTCAAGTGCCATTTTTGGGTCAAGGCAGTCAGATTTCTTGGCCATATTGCTAATGCAGAGGGAATCTCTATCGATCCGAGAAACATTTCTTCTATTCTAGACTGGAAGTGACCCATAACCTCGAAAGAAGTTCGAAGTTTTCTGGGTTAAGCAGGATATTATCGGAAATTTATTCAGGACTTCTCTAAAATAGCTAGTCTGTTGACTAAGATCACAATGAAGAATGCAAAATTTGATTGGACTTCGAAATGTGATGAAGCTTTCCAGGAGTTAAAAAGGAGATTGACTACTGCTCCTATTCTCGCCATTATCAATGGGAACCAAGGTTTATCTATCTATACTGACGTTCGTGGTGACGGTTTGGGTGTGGTACTAATGTAGAATGGGAAGGTAATTGCCTACACGAGTAAACAATTACCTCCACATGAAAGAAACTACCCAGCCCATGATCTAGAACTTTTAGCAGTTATATTCGCTTTGAAAATCTGGCGGCACTATATTATGGGTAAAATTTCTTTCAGCTTTTATTGAAGAAATTTTTTATGGTTTAACTTAACTTAATAAATCTACTTAATAATCTTTCCTTGTTTTAGGTGAAAAATTCGAATTATTCACCGACCACAAATCTCTGAAATATCTCTTCACCCAGAAAGATTTGAATCTGCGACAACAACGTTGGTTGGAATTTCTGGCATCCTATGACCTAGACATTCTATATACGCCTGGTAAAGCCAATGTAGTTGCCGATGCTTTTAGTAGAAAACATGCTATTCTTGCTCATTTTCCTTTCACTCCTACTCTACTTGAGAAAGTCACTAGAAGGTAAAATGAAGATAAGTTTTTTTGAGATATTTATGGGAGGATTCGTCGAGATGAAGATTCTAGTTTTGGAATCGATGATTGTGGAGTAATAAGATTGAAGGGCAGAATGTGTGTTCCAGCCATTTCGGATCTGAAACATGAAGTTTTAGATGAATGTCACGAGTCTAAACTCAATATCCATCCAGGAGTCAATAAAATGTATGGAGATATCATGAGAACTTTTTGGTGGAAAACAATGAAAAGGGATATATCTATATATGTGAGTCGTTGTGCTACCTACCAGCAAATTAAAAGTGATCAAAAGAATGTAGCGGGTTTGCTCCGACCTTTGGAGGTACCAAAGTGGAAATGGGATCAAGTATCAATGGATTTCATCGACGGATTGCCTCGCACTTGAAAAGGGAATGAAGCAATTTGGGTTATTGTGGACCGTTTGACTAAGATAACCCACTTTATACCAGTGAAATCTACCCGGACAACAGCAAGTTTGGCCGAGATATATATCAAAGAAATTGTCCATCTCCACGGTATTCCTAGCAGTATAGTGAGTGATCATGATCCGATCTTCACTAGTAGATTTTGGGAGGCATTTCAAGCCATATTGGGAACCAAACTGAACTTTAGCACTGCTTATCACCCATAGTCGGATGGGTAGACTGAAAGGATTAATCGAATATTAGAAGACCTTTTACGAGCTTGTATTCTCGACTTTAATGTTTCTGGGGAGGACCATTTACATCTGGTTGAATTTTCATAAAACAACAGCTATCATGCCGGTATCGAGATGGCTCCTTTTGAGGCTTTATATGGTCGTCCATGTCGATCACCTGCATGCGGGATCGAGTCAGGTGATAGACTTGTCCTTGGACCAGATATGATTAAGGAAGTTACTGAGAAAGTTGAACTTATTCGAAAGAAGTTGAATACCGCACAAAGTCATCAAAAGAGTTAATATGACCGTAGAAGAAGGGATTTGGAATTCCAAGTTGGAGATTTTGTATTCCTCAAAGTTTCTCCAATGCGGGGTGTGCTGAGATTTGAGAAAACTGGAAAGATGGCACCGCGTTATATTGGTCCTTTTCCTATTCTGAAAAGGATCGGTCTTTTAGCTTACCGAGTGCAACCACCCGGTTGGTTATCTGGCTGCACAATGTATTTTATATTTCTAACATTCGGAAATATGTGCACGATACAGATAGTATTATTGAAGAGGCAGCTCAGCAGGATCTTGAAATCACTCCCAACTTAGCGGTTAAAAGAGAGCCATTGAAGATTATAGATTATGATGAAAAACAATTGAGGAACAAAATTGTGAAGCTGGTTAAAGTACAATGGAGCGGTGATCCAAAGGACTGTACTTGGAAAACAGAGGATAGTATGCAGAAGTCCTATCCCAACTGCAGAGTGGATATCTCGGCTTAATCTGATAAGCCATTTTCTATCATTTTTCTATATTCGTATATTCTTTGTTTGTCTTTCTCTCTCCTTCAAATTTCGAGGACGAAATTTTTTAAGGGGGG
Source organism: Allium cepa (assembly GCA_030765085.1). Taxonomy (NCBI): domain Eukaryota; kingdom Viridiplantae; phylum Streptophyta; class Magnoliopsida; order Asparagales; family Amaryllidaceae; genus Allium; species Allium cepa. Next base: position 380,101,999 of record CM060944.1, on the reverse strand, counting down.
AATCTGTAACATTCCTAAAATTATATCAATTTAAAATTTAGTAATAAATGTAAATTTTAGAATAAATTGTGTAATTTATTTGAAGTTTTGAAACTAAATGAAATAAGTGTTGAATTATATTTATATATATAAATATGGTCGTGAAGTTGCATTTGAATTTAAGAATTCAAAGATATAATTTTTTTTAAACTATTTAAATTTAAATTATATAAGTACATATAAACATATAAATGGATTATAATTCAAATTTGAATTTGAATTTGAATTTGAATTTTAAATAAATGTTTTAGAAAATAATTTGCATTTGAAATGATAAATGTGTAATTTATTTAATGTAAAAGAATTTGTTAAACATTTCTTCTTTTATCATTGTATATATAAATAAATAGGAAATATATTTACTAATAAAGTGAATGTGATATAGAATTTATTTAAAAATTCTTTTATCCTTGTAAATATACAAGTGTTAAATTCTTAACTTATAAATAGAACAAGTGTTAACAAAGAAGTAGTAAAATAAGATAAGTGTCATTTGATTGTTTTTGTTTTAAAGAAAATTTATTAAAAAGAAAAACAAAACTTTAAAATATCTCAAACCATCCTCATTCTCATTTCTTTTACCATTGTTTTCAAAAGACAAAAGCCTATAAATTTTCTAAAGCCAGGAAGAAAATTCTCAAAGAAAAAAAAATCTGTAAACATTTTTGAACCAGAAAATAAAGGGGCTGCACATCCTAAACTTGAATCAGATAATCAAACCAGGAATTCAAACTTTCTTCTTTTTCAAATCTACAACCAACAGATCATCTCAACCTAGAAGTCAAACAAAAAAAAGAGAGAAGGAATTCAAACTCAAATCTGCAAGCAAACATCAGCAAGCTTCGATTAACAAATCAAGTTTCATCATTATTTCAGTAGATCAAACTCAGGGTTTAAAAGAACAAAATTAATTTCCAGGAATCCAACAGCCCACTCTGTTCAAAACATCACAGGTGAGTAAACACCATTTAAAAGTTGAATCTGGGTTGGTGCTTGTGATGAATAATAAGAATATGTTTGAAAGAAAACTTATATGTATTTTATATGCAGATCTTGTTTGTACATGTCAGAAAAACAGTCATATGACTCTGTTCTATCTCCCAGGATTTCAAATTCTGTTCAAAATTTAATTACTCTTCCTCTGATCTAAACTAAACTAAGGAATCTAAACTAAAGTTGTTAGTCTCAACATGATTCAAACTTTCAAAACAGATTGAGGCAAAAATAAATTAGAATTCCCTGGGAAATTTGAAAATACAGGCAAGCTTCAAAATATTTGAAAATTCAAATAACATAATTTCTGATTTCATGTATGCCAATCGACTCGTTTTTGAAACCAATGATTTTTAAAAGCAAAATCATATTTTTTTAATCATGTATTCACGATTAATTTGGGGTTGAACAAATTTGGGGTTTTTGCCGAATTTTGGTCATTGGCGTGATGATGATGGTCGAGGTTGCGGATGGAGGTGGCTGAAGTGATTTGGGTTCAGGGAAAAATACTCAAAAAAATTATTTGTTTTGTGATGGCCCTACGACATTCATCTAGGGTTTTAAACCAAAATTTGGTTGCAGCAGAAGTTTATTTTGTCGCGGGTTCGTCAGACCACCAGAGTTGATCGCTCCGGTGGGGATAGCGGTGTATGATCAAGACGAAGCTTCAGTTAAGTTTTCATGGCCTCTAATGGCCAGAGGTAAAGTGACGAGATGTTTTTCTGGTGGTCGTTTTTGATGCAGTCTGGGTTAGCAAGCTCGTTCACGAATTCGTCGAGGTCATGTGTATCTGGGTGCTCGTATGGCCCATACAAGCTATTGCCGAGATGTGGAAGGTGGAGGCATCGGTCGAAGTTCGTCAGAGTCGTTGTTCATGTGCACGACACCAAGGCGTGTGTCGGTTGCTTGTTGTGTGGAAGGAGTTGTTTGACTCGAAGTACCACTCGGGGTTCAGGGTTGATGACTCGAAGCTAGGGTCGGGTAATTCTGTCTATACATTGGGTTGTTTTTTTAACTTAAACAAAGTTTTAAAATTGAAGCACACGGGTTGATTCTTGGTTAAACTCGAAGTAGGTATGGAAGATCCCTGGGGGTCACTCGAAGTAGCTCTAGGGTGATCATGTTTCTAGTTTTAAACTTTAAAAATTTAAGTCAAAGTGTTTCCAATTTTTTTTTTCAAATTGATAATCATTGTTAAGTTGTAATTTGTACTTTAAGGTTTTAAAATGAAATATTTTAAATCATTTAAGTTAAGAATGTTTTAAACTTATATTTTCAAAAATTTTATTTTAAATAAATTTAATAAAGTAATTAAGGAGATAATTAAATGTTTTAACTTATTAACTTAATTTAAAAGTTGATTAATTTATATTGTTAATGATGATTTACAATTAATGATTTATAATTACTTAATAATTAATTCATAATTATTTAAAGGGTAATTAATTTTTAATTAAGGATAAATTAATTAGGATAATTAATTGAGAATGGATTTAATTAACAATAATTAAGTTTTAATTAATTAATAATTAAGGATTTAATTAACAAGTAATTAAGTTTTAATTAATTATTAATTAAGGATTTAATTAACAAGTAATTAAGTTTTAATTAATTAATAATTAAGGATTAATTAATTTAAAATTAAGGATAATTCATCATTAATTAAAGTAATTAATGAGAAATAATTATGTGATTAATTGATTATAATCATATTGTTAACTCATCTCATTGTTAGATGATTGATTATTATTAAAATGCCTTGAGCTGTTTGATATCCCTGTTTGTGAATGTGATACTGTGCTATGTGAATTGCTTTGTGCTGAACTTTGATTTGTGATTTGCTTATGTGTGAAAAACCCATTGGGCAGTAAAACGGCAATTGAATTTCGATGCGACATGAAGTCGGATTCCAGTTAGTTATCCGAAACCCACATCGAACCTGTGAATCTTTGTGAATGATATATCCACATATTTTAAATTGAGCGCTCGCTAATCAGTTTAGCCAGGAGAGGACTTATGTGTCATATAACTCATTCCGAATATGTGATATGATGAAATGGAATGCATTTGAAGACGGTGGTGAAGACCGGGGGTCTTCGAGAACGATAGGATAACCTATCGAATTACTCTGCACTGAGTTGCTCCGGTATAGAGATCTCCATATGTGATAGGGAGTCCGATCAGGATTGTGGATGCCCGGATTGCAAGGACTTCTTCGGAAGTGCCTTCGGTTCTGTTCGATCCCAGAATAGACTTGTATGGTTGTATGTCTGACATTACATTTTGAGATATAAAGCTAATTTCTTTCAAATATATTTCTGTTGGTGCTGGAGAATTTATTTTCTTAGCTTAACACCCTTCTCTGAGACGTACGAGCTCAGAGGTTATGTAGTGAAGGTTATTAGTGATATTCTCCCAATCAGGTAGTGTGGCAAGCTGAGTGCTGCTGATCATTTATTGATTGAAGCATGGATTTTGTGAAAAGCGTAGCTTTCTGGACGATAATTCGTCAAACCTCACAACCCGGAAATGGTCGAAACAGGAATGTTGCGGCAAGGTTTTTAGGAGTCGCACCCATAGGGTATGTCCATTTTCTTCTTGATAAGAGGTGATATCATGGTATGTAGCCCAGATATTTATCTGTGTGGTTGTTGCTTTCAGTTGGTGGATCTCGAGATAAAGGTCGGTAACGACTCGGGATGGCTAACTTGTGGGTGTTACCTAGTTACAGAGGTAACCCGACCTTGTGTTGGTAGGGAACCAGTTTGGTTCTTGAGGGCATCCCTCCAGAGTTGTCTCATTTTTAAGGAAGTTACTTAGCCTGACCATTTTTGGAAATCCAATCATTCAATACGAGACTTGTACGATTTTAGTTGTAGAACCTGCCATTTAACATGCTAGCTATAGTAAGCATACTATAATGGTATGTATGCTAGCTAAGATTAATATTATACTTTCAAAATGATTTTTTACACTATGCATAACAATAATATCGAGAAATTTTCTCGTATTAAGTGTATTTGACTATCACAAGGAGAAATCTTCCCCAGGTGTGCGCTTGCATTGTGTGTGCCGCGAGGCCAAATGGTAGTTTCAATTTCCAAAAGCATGAACGAATTTATTTTATAAACTGTTTTTGTTTCAAACAACTGTTTTGTTTACTCATACCAGTCCCATGACTGACCCGTAGTTTATTGTTCCTTCCTAAATTCTAGGTGCCCATAATTTCCACACGGGCAGCCTAGAAGCAGGTTATCCGTGTTTTGGAGTAGCTTGGAATCTCTTGAAGTCTTTTGGAAGCTATCAGATTCTTTTGGAAGCTTTTGGCCTTGGAAATCTTTCGAAGTGTTTGGAGTTCTTGGATGATCTTCTCAAACCAAAGTATGTTGGAATTCTCTTGAAGTTGAGACAAACCTGTTATCACTTTGTTGTTGTATCTTGTGTATAAACTCTAATGATTGTAACCAGATATTGTGTTGGTATTGTATTTGTGATGTTGATATATGATATTCATTTTGTTTCCGCTATTTATATTCATCTAATGTCGTTATAAGCTCCATTCGAACTGAAATGCGACGCTCGAATTTCAGGCAGTCAAATACAAGTGAGGTATTTGATGTCGATTTACAAATGCTGGATTTTGGTCGTGACAATTTAGTTCGTAATAACTAAGTTAAAACTACATGGAACCATCTACCATATGATATTATGGCAATAGTTTTATTTTTCTATTCAAATTTAGCAATATATAACGAAATATATCCAGGAACCAAAAATATATTCCTTGAGTTAATATCATAATTAAATTTTTTCGCACAATAGTTTGTCAATTTTTTTAATAAACAAATAAAGCCTCTTCAAGAAGTTTGATATTGTAAAGAATGTTGTGCTTCCAATTGACATGAATTTGAAAATAATTACGCAAAAAATACCAAATTTTAAAATGTTAAATTTGTTTTAACATGTATGATAGTGTCAATGTATTCATTCTGAAACCAAATTTAATACGTTAAGCTTATATAAGTAAAAAGAGTGATGATCTTCAAACTACACATAGAAATGTTATTTATGAAGTTAATGTTTGCTGCTCATATTAGAAGAAGATTTTTGAAGTTGCAAAATAATGGTAGAGTTGAGCCGACACATCAATAAAATACCCTTTTTCGCAACTTGTAATGACCATGATAATATAGGGCGGTTTTGAAAAAGTAGTATTTGGTCAAATAATAATATACATATATTTTTACAACTATTTTTACCTATAGTAGGATAATGTTGTAATAAAAAAGTTTACAACTTTTTTTATCATCGTAATAGGTCTTTTATAACTATTTTTCTCATGTAATAAGTCTTTTATAACTGATTTTTCTCGTTGTAGTATGTCATTTCCAACCTCTTTTTCCTGTGTAAAGATTTGAATAAAATAGTTTTGAGAACTTTATTATCTGATTCAGAAATGATACATAATACATTTTCTCTCAGTACAATTGTATTTGTACAATACAAACTGATATTGGGCCAAAGTCTAGTCCAATGTAAAATAAAAAGAAAGAAATATGTCGCAGCTAAGTGGATCGGGTAGCAACAGAATATAGCTCACATGCGGTAATATAGAATCATATACTCCAAAGAAACAAACCCTAAAGTCCATTATCTTTTACTCCTCCCTTCAAAACAGAGGCTAGGGAAAAATGTGATTCCTTCGATTTCTTCCAGAAGCAAATAGATACCTCAAAATTGATGAAAAAAATGAGAGAAAGCTTGAGCGATCTGAGTCTATACGTGAATAAATCCACAGATCTATTATTTTTGAGATTTTATGTTGTAGATCTGTAGCTAAAATCATGTTGTAATTGGATTTTCTTCAAGTGTAAAGCCTCTATATAATCTTAGAGACGGTTAAAGCTTCAGATCTGAGTGAAGATGAGGTTTTGACTTCTAAGTCTAGATATTTTGAGTAGAGTCGAGATTCTAAGCTTTATATCTATAGATTTTCTTCAGATCTGAAGCCATGTTCTTCTTGCGGACAAAACTTTTTGCACATGTTTGAGGCAGATCCGCTTCATTGAAGTAAGTTGAAATCGACTTTAGTTGGAGCTCATCTCTGAACCTTACGATGTTCCTTGCTGATAGAGCCTTGGTAAGCACATTTGCCCTCTTATAGGTTGAAGATATATTGTTAGCTCGAACCTTTTGATTGATTATTTGTTCTCGTACAAAGTATAAATCTATTTCAATATGCTTTATCTTTGAATGAAGAACTGGATTTGCAGACATATGCATAGTACTAAGGTTATCACACCATATAATTGGCTTGACATCTAATTCGATTTTAATCTCATTTAATAAAGATTGAATCCATAAAATTTCTGCTATAGTACTAGCTAGGCTTATGTATTCTGCCTTTGTACTTGATCTAGAAATGGTAGATTGCTTCTTAGAGCACTATGATATGAGATTTTCTCCTATGTAAATACAATATCCAGAGATAGATTTCTTGTCATCTGGATCTGTAGCCCAATCAGCATCTGTGTAGCCAATTATATTGAGGTTGTTGCACCTTTTGAATGGAAGCCCATAGTTAACAGTCCCTTTTAGGTATCTTAAAATCCTCTTTACTGCTTTCCAATGCTCATCCAATGGTTCCTACATGAATTGAGAAACTTTGTTAACACCGAATGATATATCAGGCTTGGTTATTGTTGCATACTATAATGCACTAACAACACTCCCGTATTGCTTAGTACTGAAAATTAGTTCTCCACTGTTTCTAGAAAGTTGATAGTTGTTTATCATTAGAGTTGGTTGAGGATTAGTTTCATTCATTTTTTATTTGTGCAGTAATTCAGTTATGTACTTTTCTGACTAAGTATAATTTCTAAATTTGATCTTCTTATGATTTCTATGCTCAGAAAGTAGTTTGGATCACCAAGATCCATAAGATAGAAATTTTTATCCAAATATAGAATGAAATTATTGATATCTTCATCACTGTTACCTGCAAAAATCAGATCGTCAACATATATTAGAACGTATACTATAAAATCCTTGCTATTTTTAATAAAAAGAGAATTGTCTAATTTGGTAGACTGATATGCAAGTTTAATCAAAGTAGTTTTCAGTCTATCAAACCAAACTCTTGGTGCTTATTTAAGACGATATATGGCCTTATTTAACTTGCACACATAATTTGTATTTTGGTTGTATCCCTGTGGCTATTCCATACATATATATACTCCTATAGAACACCATTCAGAAATGCATTATTAACATCAAGTTGTCTAATATTCCAATTTTTCTACAAGGCAATAGCAAGAATGATTCTTATAGTAGTTGGTTTGACTACTGGTAAAAATGTCTCATTGAAGTCAAATCCATATTATTGAGTGTGGCCCTTAGAAAAAGTCTTGCTTAATATCTGGCAACAGATCCATCAGGATTTCTTTTTAGTTTATATGCCTATCTGCATCCCACTATACTTTTGTTATCTGGAGGGTAAACTAAATCCCATGTTTTATTTCTTGTGAGTGCATTATACTCTTCATCCATGGTTGTTTTCCAGTTTTTGTCTTTGGCAGCTTGATCAAAGCTTTCTGGTTCTTCAGTAGTAGTGGCAGCAATGTAGAGCTTTGGCTTGAATATGCCAATCTTTACCTTAGTAATTATGGGATGACTAGACCGGATATGTGATTCAATTCTATTTTTCTGATCACTATTATCTCTTAAAATATTTTGTTGAGTGCTTGTACTTTCTTCACTAACTTGTTGAGCTTGACTGAGAATTTGAGAAGGAGACTGATTGTGATAGTTTAATGATTCTACCGATTCATTGTCACATTGCAATTGTGAATTAGAGCCTTATGCAGTCCTTTTAGTCTCTTTATGTGGCCAATATTTGAGTAGATAGGTAAGTCAGGTATGGAAGTTCTTGGATTAACAACTTTCTTTGTTGTCTTCATATCTACATTGCTAAAAGGGAATATGTGCACATTAAATACAACATATCGGCCAATAAAAATTCTCTCTTTTTTATCTAAACACTTATATTCCTTCTTATTTGCACTATATACTATATTAGTACATGGTTGAGATCTGAATTCTAGTTTATTTTTATTATATGGTCTCAAGCAAGGAAAGCATGGACATCCAAAATCCTTTAGACGTTGATGGTCAGGTATCACATCATATAATTTTTCCATAGGTGACGCAGCGGATATAACGGGTTGACGACGAAATGAAGATTTCGTGTCAAGCTAATCGAAGAACGATTAGATGAAGTAATATGAATCGATGTATTGAAAGATACCGAAAGGCCCAAATTCGTTGATCCTTAAAAGATACCAAATTCTAGCTATCTTCGACACGTTGATCGCGCACGATACCATGAAAGAAGATCTACAATTCTTCGAACGTTGATCAAGCACACTTGATACCGTGAATTGGCTTCAACAATTGTTGATTCGAGCGCACTCGAATAACCGAAAAAGGAGATAGGAGATCACACTCAACTACCAATTTCAAAAGAGGCACAAAGCACTCAAACAAAGTTTCATTCAAAAATTAACCTATTACAAAATGACACCACCATCCCTATTTATAGGGTTACAACAACACACTACTCAACTCATTCACGACCTTCCAACACACGACCTACGATCTTACATAGGTCGTTAACGACCTAGATTACAAACGACTTATCATGACACACATAACGACCTAAAACAAACAATGACCCACGACTTAAAACAAATACAAGATGCAACATGCACGAGTTACATACACGGCCGACCAGGTATGACCTAAGACACAGAACGACTTAAAATACATGAGCTAAAAAAAATACAACATACAAACGGTATAAAGAATACAACATACAAACGTGACAACTTTAGATTTCTTCATCCTCGCTCTGGTTGATTTAGTTTGTGCCACCATGCTAAAGCTCTTCCACTCAACATTGTAGCAACTAAATTCACTCTTTAATGCTCAGGAACTTCTTTAAAGTCAAAAATGTCTTCAACATTAGACAACCAATCCATAAATTCTTCTGCTACCATTCCACCTTTGAATTATGGAATTTCCATCTTCATACCCGACTCCCATCGTCGGTCATCCTCAACATCCCGATACGAGTTTCGAACTTGGTCTCGATCTCGATAATGAATGCTAGCTCTATCACCCTCTTCATCAAAATCAAATGTACGTCTATATCAATCTCGACCATCAACATCCCTTCGATCACGCATGTCTCTTATACTACGTCTCTCTTCATCTCGATATAGCTCATCTTCAAACTCATGTGGAGTTCTTCTCTCTTCATGTCTATATTCATGGTGATCTCTTCTCGATGAAATTGATGTTTCTCTTCTTTCTCTAAAAGATTGTGGCGACACCCTCCTCGCTTCCGTAACCGATGGCCAAAACTCTGTTTCCTCCATGGTTCGAGATTGGCGACCTTCTCCTTTGATTCATATCTATCATCAATTTCTCCAATCTACCAATGCCTTCATCCAACTTCTCATTGAATTTATTACTAATGGGTTGTTCCATCTGTTCAGCATCTTCTCGTTTATACAAATCCTCAACATTCTGATGGCGATTAGCTCTTCTTGGAGGCATGGTTGAATCAAACTAATTTCAACACTTTAATTCTCGGCTTGAACACTTGATGCACGACTCAATCTCCAACTAGCTCGGCTCGGCCTAAGTCAAACTTCACTTTGGTGCGCAAAACTCCAATGAGAAAATTCAAACACTTTCCGAACTTTGATCCAAAATGACATGGATTGAAAACTCCCAACTTGTTGCAAATTCACGTTGAGCACGATGAACACCAAACTTCTCAACAATGCAAACTTCAACTTCAAACTCCTTGGCTCCAAGACTCGGCTTAGCTATGATTGGCTAAGTCTAACTCTGATACCAAACCGACGCAGCGGATATAACGGGTTGACGAAGAAATGAAGATTTCATGTTAAACTAATCGAAGAACGATTAGATGAAGTAATATGAATCGATGGATTGAAAGATATCGAAAGGTCCAAATTCATTGATCTTTAAAAGATACTGAATTCTAGCTATCTTCGACATGTTGATCGCGCACGATACCGTGAAAGAAGATCTACAATTCTTCGAATGTAGATCAAGCGCACTTGATACCGTGAATTGGCTTCAACAATCATTAATTCGAGCGCACTCGAATAACCGAAAGTGGAGATAGGAGATCACGCTCAACTACCAATTTCAAAAGAGGCACAATGCACTGAAACAAAGTTTCATTCAAAAATCAACCTATTACAAAATGACACCACCATCCCTATTTATAGGGTTACAACAACACACTACTCAACTCATTCACGACCTTCCAACACACGACCTACGATCTTACATAGGTCGTTAACGACCTAGATTACAAACGACTTATCATGACACACATAACGACCTAAAACAAACAACGACCCACGACTTAAAACAAATACAAGATGCAACATTTACGAGTTGCATACATGGCCGACTAGGTACGACCTAAGACACAGAACGACTTAAAATACATGAGTTAAAAAAACAACATACAAACGGTATAAACAATTACAACACAACGTAGCATAAGCTTCAGCGACATGAGGAGAATCAGCTTCAGGAATGATGTATACGATCTATAGGACGAGCGGTATAATGAATTGAGCGACCTCGGCCTAAGCGACCTAAGATCGATGCGGTTTATGGTCGAACGACCTAAGATCTTTAGCGACTTAAGATGCGGCGGCTTATCTTCACAACATAACGACCTAAGAAGAATGCATAGCAACAGTAATGGTTTGAGCGACCTAACAAGAAGTGGCATGTGTGGGCGACCTAACATAGGTCGTAGCTCGCTCGTATTTCTTGAGCGACTTAATGTTTCTTGCGACCTAAGCATTGAACGGTGTAAGCCCTTGAACGACCTAAGGCTTGCGGCATCAGATAACATGACTCGTTAGGTCGCAAGCGACCTAAGACACTTAGCTTCACACGATCAAGACCTAACACGTTGGGTCGTGGCTTGGTAGGTTGAATCTCTGTAGGAGAGTTAGGTCGTAACTCGCTCGAAGTCTTCACTCGCATGCATAACTTGCTGTTATAACCCGTTAGGTTGCTTGCGCGACTTAGAAACTTGTTAGGTCGTTGACGACCTAATTCAAAGGAAGGCCGGGCTGCATCATCCTCCCCTGATTGACAGAAATTCGTCTTCGAATTTACAGTTTCTTCTTCTTCGATACTCTTACCTTTGTGAAACAGAACCAAGTTATAAACATTCTCATTAATTTCCTTCACATCTTTCAAATGACCAATCCTTCTAGCTCCCAGCTTGTTGCAAGCACTAATAAGAAATCGATCCTTGATAAACGCTGCATACACAAAATATCCTTCCTTGCATTCAATGCTTCGTCGTGTAACATTTGCTGATTGCTTATAATTTTCATTTACCTTCAGCAATCATTCCTGTACAACTTTGCAGAGTTGTTGCAGCTCATTCATAAAATCACTAGCCCGTTTAATCACCCTTCTCTACGATGGCACTGTTGATAAATCTAATGCTTCCTTCGGAATCGTTGAATAAACAACCTGCAATGGATTGAACCCAATGCTATGATGAACCGCATGATAGTGTGCAAACTCAGTCCGTCTTAACTTTGAATCCCAACTATTCAAATTGTCATCCATGAGGCATTGCAACAGATTACCCGGGAATCTCTCCACAATTTCAGCCTGTCCATCCGGCTGTGGCTGATAAGCGTTACTAGATTTCAACTTAGTCCCAGTCATTTTCCATAGACTCATCCAAAAATGGTTCAGAAATCGAGTATCTCTCTTCGAAACAATCGATTCAGGACCCATGAAGTCTATCGATTTCTCGGAAGTTTAAGTGAGCGACATTAACGGCCTCTGCAGTCATCTTATAGATAATGAAATGAACCAATCCTGAAAACCGGTCAACCATCACATAAATAGAATCATTGCCATGTTGCGTTCGCAGCAATCCCAAAACAAAGTCCACACTAACCTCCTCCCGTAATTTAGCATGTATATGCAATGGCATACATAATCCTGCGTTTGTCGTGGTCTTCTTTGAAATTTTTCGATTATGGCTCCTCCGAACACACCTTTCAACTTCCTTCCTCCGTGACGATTCATAATAAGACTATGAGATTAACTGTATAATACGATCGCAGCTCAAGTGTCTTCCTACATGCAAGTCTTCGATAAATTTCATTTGCCAACTACAATCTGTAGTAGACAACTGACTTCCTTCAACTGGAAACCCATCAACCAGTTTTCCCAACTCTTTCTGCTCCCTTGGACACATATGATAGCGTGGCTTATGTGGTACAATAGCATCAGCCACATGATCAACATGATATTGTATGTCCCTCGGTGGTGGTACTTCCCTGGGCAACTCTGCAGGGAATACATCTTTGAATTCATTAACCACTGGTTCATCCTCTTCGAGAATTTCAACACCTTTACTGGTTTCCTTCTCATTCAACAGGACTACCTCTGAACTTTCCTCTACTTCATTGATACATTTATTTTCATGAAACGGTTCCAAGCAGTTGACAACATCAGCAGTGCAGACATGATTAGACAACTCCAACCGACAATCATTCCCTTCCTCTTGTCTTTTCAACTCTTTCTGTTCTTTCAGACTCACAAGATCATACGATCCCTGCGGTAAAATAGCGTCTGGTACTAGTTCAGTTTGATGTTGAATGTCCTGTAGTGATGGTAACTCTTTGGATAATTCCTCAGGATATTCGACTTCAAACTCTTCAAATACTTCTTCCTCTTCAGGTTTCTCGACATCAAATTTTTTCCTAGATTCAATCGATCTTGATAATTCATCATCTTCTTCCATTTCGTTGACGAACTCTTTCAAAGATAATAAACTATCTGATTTTTCCTTCTCTTCTGTTTCACTCTCACTTTATTCGGGTTTCAAAAACTAAGGAATTTACATTTGGCTGACTCTCATCCATAAGCTTAGGTGTCAAGTAAGAATCCTCCATCATCAAATGAATTCCCTCAACTCTGAACACAATTTCTTCTTCCATACTATCGACATCAAACTTTGGCGGCGAATAGTAATCAACTCCTACATCCACATACTTTGACGTTGAATAACATTCCACCAACAAATTACATCCATCGTTCTCTAACTCGACCTCTTCATCTTCGTCGTCAAACTTTGGTGGTAATTCTTCGTACGATTCCGTAGAACCGACTTCTTCAAATTCTTCTAACATTGGCTTAACCTCCTCAAGAGTTTTAAGCTCTATACTTGCCTCATACCTAACCAATGATTCAGCAATACCTTCCGATTCTTCAACACTTTCATTGAAAGATAATGGACTAGTCGGTTCCTCTTCCTTTTCCGGCTCGCTTTCAGTAGAATCATCCACATCCTCGTTTTCACATTCTCCTACAACCAAGGCTTTCTTCTTGGGCTTCGTACATTCAATACTTCGATGGTTAGACTCCTGATAATGATAGTGCTTAATTTGGTCACCAACATTTGTCTTAGTGATTCCATGTACAACTGGTTCGTTGACTCTCTTGGAAACATTTATACTGCAATTAACGCCTTTATTCTGATTGCTGGAGCTTGTAACCACACCCTTTCCTCGGCTCCCTTGACTCAACTTCTGTAACTGTTGATTCATACAAGCTTGATAATCGTAGGGCAAGAAATTTGCCTTCATCATCCTTTTCATCTTATCCCACGTGACAACTTTAGATTTCTTCATCCTCTCTCTGGTTGATTTAGTTTGTGCTACCATGCTAAAGCTCTTCCACTCAACATTGTAGCAACTAAATTCACTCTTTAATGCTCAGGAACTTCTTTAAAGTCAAAAATGTCTTCAACATTAGACAACCAATCCATAAATTCTTCTGCTACCGTTCCACCTTTGAATTATGGAATTTCCATCTTCATACCCGACTCCCATCGTCGGTCATCCTCAATATCCCGATACGAGTTTCGAACTTGGTCTCGATCTCGATAATGAATGCTAGCTCTATCACCCTCTTCATCAAAATCAAATGTACGTCTATATCAATCTCGACCATCAACATCGCTTCGATCACGCATGTCTCTTCTACTATGTCTCTCTTCATCTCGATATAGCTCATCTTCAAACTCATTTGGAGTTCTTCTCTCTTCATGTCTATATTCATGGAGATCTCTTCTCGATGAAATTGATGTTTCTCTTCTTTCTCTAAAAGATTGTGGCGATACCCTCCTCGCTTCCATAACCAATGGAGAAACTCTGTTTCCTCCATGGTTCGAGATTGGCGACCTTCTCCTTTGATTCATATCTATCATCAATTTCTCCAATCTACCAATGCCTTCATCCAACTTCTCATTGAATTTATTACTAATGCGTTGTTCCATCCGTTCAGCATCTTCTCGTTTATACAAATCCTCAACATTCTGATGGCGATTAGCTCTTCTTGGAGGCATGGTTGAATCAAACTATTTTCAACACTTTAATTCTCGGCTTGAACACTTGATGCACGACTCAATCTCCAACTAGCTCGGCTCGACCTAAGTCAAACTTCACTTTGGTGCGCAAAACTCCAATGAGAAAATTCAAACACTTTCCGAACTTTGATCCAAAATGACATGGATTGAAAACTCCCAACTTGTTGCAAATTCACGTTGAGCACGATGAACACCAAACTTCTCAACAATGCAAACTTCAACTTCAAACTCCTTGGCTCCAAGACTCGGCTTAGCTATGATTGGCTAAGTCTAACTCTGATACCAAACCGACGCAGCGGATATAACGGGTTGACGAAGAAATAAAGATTTCATGTTAAACTAATCGAAGAACGATTAGATGAAGTAATATGAATCGATGGATTGAAAGATATCGAAAGGTCCAAATTCATTGATCTTTAAAAGATACCGAATTCTAGCTATCTTCGACATGTTGATCGCGCACGATACCGTGAAAGAAGATCTACAATTCTTCGAATGTAGATCAAGCGCACTTGATACCGTGAATTGGCTTCAACAATCATTAATTCGAGCGCACTCGAATAACCGAAAGTGGAGATAGGGGATCACGCTCAACTACCAATTTCAAAAGAGGCACAATGCACTGAAACAAAGTTTCATTCAAAAATCAACCTATTACAAAATGACACCACCATCCCTATTTATAGGGTTACAACAACACACTACTCAACTCATTCACGACCTTCCAACACACGACCTACGATCTTACATAGGTCGTTAACCACCTAGATTACAAACGACTTATCATGACACACATAACGACCTAAAACAAACAACCACCCACGACTTAAAACAAATACAAGATGCAACATTTACGAGTTACATACATGGCCGAATAGGTACGACCTAAGACACAAAACGACTTAAAATACATGAGTTAAAAAAAACAACATACAAACGGTATAAAGAATTACAACACAACGCGGCATAAGCTTCAGCGACATGAGGAGAATCAGCTTCAGGAATGATGTATGCGATCTATAGGACGAGCGGTATAATGAATTGAGCGACCTCGGCCTAAGCGACCTAAGATCGATGCGGTTTATGGTCGAACGACCTAAGATCATTAGCGACTTAAGATGCGGCGGCTTATCTTCACAACATAACGACCTAAGAAGAATGCATAGCAACAGTAATGGTTTGAGCGACCTAACAAGAAGTGGCATGTGTGGGCGACCTAATATAGGTCGTAGCTCGCTCGTATTTCCTGAGCGACTTAATGTTTCTTGCGACCTAAGCAGTGAACGGTTTAAGCCCTTGAACGACCTAACCCCAGAACGACCTAAGGCTAGCGACATCGGATAACATGACTCGTTAGGTCGCAAGCGACCGAAGACACTTAGCTTCACACGATCAAGACCTAACACGTTGGGTCGTGGCTTGGTAGGTTGAATCTCTGTAGGAGAGTTAGGTCGTAACTCGCTCGAAGTCTTCACTCGCATGCATAACTTGCTGTTATAACCCGTTAGGTTGCTTGCGCGACTTAGAAACTTGTTAGGTCGTTGATGACCTAGTTCAAAGGAAGGCCGGGCTGCATCAATAGGACTTACTCCTTTTATAACTTTTGTTGGCTGTTTATTGATTAAATAGACTACTGTATTGAATGAGTCCGGCCAAAATTTTGGGGTTAAAAATGCGTGAGCCAAAAGATAAATCATGTTTCAACTATATGTCCATGCTTTCTTTCTATTAAACCATTCTACTCAGAAGTATAGGAACGTGTTATTCTATAAGTTATCCTTCTTTTATTAAAATAATTGCTAAGAATCTTTAATTTAGTACCACCATCTGATTGAACAGTTTTAACCTGATATCCAGTTTTCTTTTCAGCAACAGATATAAAGTGGATTACAGCATTGTATGTAGACTTAGCTTTTAAGAAACAAATTCAATTAAATCTAGAATAAGCATCAATGAATGATATATACTACTTATAACCAAAGTCTGAGCAAACTGAAGCAGTACCCCATAGGTAAGTAGTAAATAATTCTAAAGGATTTGAGTAAACATTATGTGAATAATTAAGAGGAAACTTGTGACTTTTACCCTTCTGACAGTATGTACAAACATATGGTAAAGAAATATCATCAAATAAAATTAAATTATCATTGAGTACTTGTTTAACAACATTTATATTTTAACGTCCAAGCTTGTAATGCCATAGATCTAAAGTACTTTTATGATTTACAGTCTGAGTTGCTTCAAACAGATTACAAGTTTGACGCTCTTTTCTAAGATTGATATGATTAACTAGTTTGAAACAATATAACCCTCTATCAGCATTACCCTGCAATAAAATTTCTTTAGTTAGTATGTCTCTAACTAAACAATACTTGGGAAAAAATTCAAAGTCGACATTATTGTCTTTTGCAAATTAAGAGACACTGATAAGATTTTTCATTATCTTTGGAACTCTTAATAAATTATTTAGAATTAACTGTATAGCACCTCCGATGTGTGCTTCTCATGAATTAGTGGTATTAATAGACTCACCATTTCCTATGCAAATTGATTGTGTAATTTATACTCTTTACATCCAAGATTCAAGTTGTCAAAATTGCTTGTTATATGATTTTTCACACCAGAATCAGGATACCATGCATCATCTTGAATATGTTTTGGCCTTATAGTTTGACTTCTGTTGTTTTCTGGTTGATTGCTTGTCTCTGACTTCACTTGTGCCAAGTTTGCACTGCAATTGTTGTTTCTTTGATTATTTGAATTCTGTCCTGGAACATAATTCAAATTGAGTCTGAAGTTACATTTTGGGGGCAGTGTGACCAAATTTCACATATTTGACACGTTGGCCTGTTATAAGGGAATCTCTTGTGGGTTAAGTGCTGAATATTCAGGGCACTGAATATTCAGCCCTTAAGTGGGCAGGAAATTCCAATGGCCAAGCGCCCATTTAATGGCCGCTTGACCTTCAAGCGCCCATTAAATGGGCACCTGTCCTCCCTCCACCGCTAAATAAGTTTGCTGGAGGGGGATTGGTTGCTCATTTATTGGGCGCCCAAGGCTTATTTAGTTTTCTGAATTGAAAACTGAATATTAGTCTTAATATTCAATGTTGAATTCACGAGCGGGGGAGGAATTCGTAATATTCAGTGCTGAATTAGAACGACTGGAGCTGCTCTTACCGTTCCACCTTATTCTGCCCCTTCCTCTAAATGACTGATTATTTATTTGGTTTTGCTGTTTAGACTTATTATTATATTGAGTTTTGTTCCTATTGTTCACTGCATAGTTAATGGACATGTCTGAGTCAGTAGTTTTCCTGAAGTCAATTTTTCCTTTATATGCAAGAAGTATAGAATGCACATCTTCTATGGGTGGTGTTGGTCTTTGAGATGTTATAACAGCAAACAACTAACTCGTACTCATCATTTAGACCACTTAATGTGATCAACACTTGTTCTAAATCAGTAACTTTATGTCCTGATGCCTCTAGTAGATCATTAGTTGTTTTAATTTTTGCAAAATATTCGCCCATGGATAGATTATCCTTTTTGATACTGTGTAGTAGTCTTATATAGTGCACTATCTTGGCGGCAGATTGAGAGTTAAAGATACTCTCAACTTTTGTCCATGTCCCTTTTGCAGTCTTGCTCCCTATTACCTAAGGCAGTAATTTCGTACTTATAGAAAACAATAGCCATGAACATATTAAGTTATCTTGTCTTTGATACTTTACATACTTTTCATTGCTAACAGTTTTATCTTCTTGATCAGTTATGAACATTAGTGGGATAGGAATTGTACCAAGAAGAAACCCTTCGAGGCTATAACCTTTGACTGTTGTTTCAACTTGGATTTTCCAGAGAAGATAATTATCTTCTTCGAGTAGGGTTGTAACTAATTGACTTTGAGGACTAATGATGATTTTGATGAAGCTTTCAATGGCTACCTGATATGAATTTGATGGGTTTGATGTGGCAGAACTTCCTTCTGTCGTGATGGTTAATCTTGTAGCAAAAAAAAAGAGATTCTAGAATTAAGGAAACTTCCTTTAGAGAGCAAGAAATACTATCTAAATCAAGATTCAGGTATTATGCAGCAAAAAAATCAAACGATGAAAGTATGCTCATGTTTTTCTTGGCACGACATTGCCTTTCTTGCTGTTTTGATATGATTTCTTGATTTTTGTTTTGAAAATCGCTGAATTTTCTAAAGCTTTTCCTTTAAAAATATAAACAGCCAAAACTTAAAATTGTTTTATTAGCGAGGCTTTGATTTTCAAAGAGAAAATACAAAATAACCCGATGATGAGATCAATTCTAATGCGTTAAAGATCACCAGTTGATGAAACTCAATCTGATAGTGTTTCTTTCAAACTAAATTTTGATAGTATTGCCTTTCCCTCGTAGGAAGTGTGTTGAAAATGCTATTAAGGTTTAAGTTTGGCTCTGATACCATGTAAAGATTTGAACAAAATTGTTTTGAGAACTTTATTGTCTGATTCAGAAATGATACGTAATACATTTGCTCTTGGTACAATTGTATTTATACAATACAAACTGATATTGGACCAAATGTCCAGCCCAATGCAATATAAAGAGAAAGAAATATGTTGCAGCTAACTAGATTGGGTAACAACAGAATATAGCCCGCATGTGGTAATATAGAATCATATACTCTAGAGAAACAAACCCTACAGTCCATTATCTTTTACTGCCTGTTACTAAAAAAATTCAAATTAGAATAAATACACACACACACACACATACACACACATATATATATATATTTGACATTGCTGCACTGTACCAATAAATTTAAATGGAAATAGGTTACACATCCTTGTTTTTTTATTACTTTATAATCCCTCCAAATTTTAGATTATGTTTTATGTCCCTACTTTTAATTTTCAAAATTCTATACCTACTCTCGTTCCTATGTTTACGCTCCCCTTCCAAAATCAACGCTCTACGCTCTAAATTTCGCTGCTTCTTATCTCGATTTGATACTTCCATCTCATACGTGTGTAGTTTTCGTGATTCTCCAAATCTTATGCTCTTCTACATCTCAGGCTGTTAGTTGATGGCAATTTAGTTTAATTTAATAAAATTCGCACTTTTCTTTATTTTTCTTCTATTTTGCGTTGTTTAAATTAGCTTGAGGTGAGTTATTTTTCTTTGTAAGTATTTTTGTTTATTTAACATTTTTTATAGCATCATGTTGAATTAAATTTGGTTGTTTTTGTCGTTGCTGTAATTGGTGCTTAATTATGTGGTAATCGGTACAGATCGACTATGTTTGTTGTATTGTATGACATGAATATATAAGACCAGTTAGTGAAGTTTTATGCAGCCTACTATTTATAAGGCAATTGCTTATGTTGAATTGAATATGGTTGTCTTTGTCATTATTAAAATTGGTTAGCTTAATTTTGTTGTTACTGTTATAGTTCAACTATGTTATTGGTATTGTATGATATGAAAAATATAGAATATGTTAGTGAAATTTATGTATGCCATTATATTTATGACAAATATTTGTCTCTGTTGAATTGAATGTGCTTGACTTTGTCATCATTGCAATTGATTAGATTATATTATGTCGTTATTGCTATAGTTCAACTATTTTGTTGGTATTGTATGACATGAAAAGTATAGGATTTGTCGGTGTAGCTATGTAGGTCATTATATGTAAACGTGTTACAATTGCGGTAACCTTCATTATTACCACCAACCATAACCGTAACCATTTTTTATGGTTATAAATTGTTATATCCGTTAACGCAACCGTCTACGTTGGTTAACCGTCATACTTTTAATTTGAAGCGTGTTGTACATATATTTTTAATTATATGTATAATTGATGATAAATTCATATAGCTCTAACTTTTTTTTTTCAAATTTATTTATTTATTTATAAAACGTCCAATATGAACACACATGTTATTAGTTTATGAAGACACATATTATTAATGTACAAGCTCTTCCTTTAACTTAAATCGCTAATTTTTATACTTTCATGTTAATATGTACAAAACAATCATGTATTGTTTGATGGTTAAATGCGGTTATCTAATTCTTCAATAGTTATCGTAATTGTTGTTATAAATAGTAACTGGATGAATGGTTGATACGGTTGAGCGGCTGATGCTTCAACCATAACAACCCAAACTATTTGTTTGACAAATATTTTCCATATGAATATTTGTTTGGCAAATATTTTCCATGGCAGTTTTTTTTCTATTATAGTACTTTTATTTTAATATTATATGTATTTTTGCATGCCTGATCCAATTAATATTCTCGTCATTTTTATGTTGGGTTACGTTACTTGGAGGCTTGGATTGAGTGATTGTGCGTTGAGATTGAAAACGCTATTTATAATCATTGGTCTGAATTAACATTCGGTTCTATTAAATTGATTTATGAAATTGATGATAGGAAACGTATAATTGAAACTAATTCTATTTTGCATAACATGTTGTCGCTTATGGCTTATAGCCATGATGATTTTCTACTATTTCTATCATATCTAAATAGTGAAAGGTAGTTCGGCCGATTTCTTATAGTTCTTTATTTATTGGTTTGTTTACTAAGTCTGTCTCATCTACTTCTTCAATGGTTGGTTTTTTGATTGATTTAGATCTATTTTGAAATGATTGTTAAAAATGATCCTAGCAATCGAGTATTTACTTATGTTGGTCAAAGATTTGATGGTGGAGTTGAAGCGTTCTGATCGTATCTCATGATATATTGTATTAAAAACTGATATAAAGTTATTGTTGATAAAAATGATAAGAAGCAGGTTACAACTATTTGTTCACAAGAAGGTTGTACTTTTCATATTCACGATTCTCGTGAATTTTACCTACCGGGTCTTTTTATTATTAAAACTACGCAACATAATTATTCACGTGTAGATGATATTGTAGATGTTAACCTTCTACACGTTTCTAGCAGATTAGTTAAGAAGTTAATTGTTGATTTTATTTGCTCTAATCCACTAATGAAAACGAAAGATATTTTCTATTTATTACAAGTCAAGTATAATATAATGTGAAATTACTATTTTTCATTTATGAGAAAAAGACCAGCTCTTGAAGAAATTCATGAGAATAATTTTCTTTTGTATCATCATTTGAAATCTTTTTGCGAAGCTATGGCTATTTGCAATCCCAACATTACTCTTGTACTTCAAGGCGATCCTCTTAGTCATAAATTCGAGAGGGTTTTCACTTGGGGTTGAAGCATGCAAATAAGGATTTGATTGTCGTCCTTTGATTTTTTATTGATGGGACTTTTATGGGTGGTAGAGGATAAAGTTATATTATATGTTTGTTAATGCTAAAATGGTGATCAACATATGATTTAGTTTTGAAATTTATAATATAATTGTTAAATATTTCAGTCAATAAAACATTTGCATGTCAAATATTTACCCTATTTAGATAGAAAATATTTGGCAATGCCATGCTATTGCAGATTATTCATTTTGTCTATTCATTTTGTTATTTTATTTGTGAAAATAGTATTAAAAATGTTATTTTATCTAGCAAACTTTTTTTTGGTATGTTTTAATTTTTTTGTTGCATTGATGGTTAGCTTGTCAAATATTTCAATGTCAAATGTTCACCATATTTTATGGCAAATATTTGACTTACCTATGCTGTTGTTATCCGTATATTTTGTGTATCTATTTTTATTTCATGAAAATGAAATATGTATTTTTCTTTATTTTAGGTATTTTTCTACTAGCTTTTGGCATTGTATCTGGTGAAGATGAACTTAATTGGTATTGGTTTTTTCAAAAGCTTAGGGAAATATTATGGGATGATGATCATGGTTTTACCTTGGTGGTCTTTTTCTTGTTATTCTCCAAGTTTTTTAAGGTTTAGCTCATGGTTTTTGTTTTTATCATTTGAAGAATTTTCTTAACTAAAAGGTGTCCACAGGGTAAAAGAAAATGGATTATTTCTTTGTTTTTCTGAGTTATTAATGCTGCTATAATAAATGTATTTAATCAAGATTTGTTTGAGTTTAGAAGTGCGGGTGGGGCTGTAGTAGAACTTTTTGCATGCTTTGCCTTAAAATGTTTGCTAATGTTATTTTATTGAAAATCAATTTGGGAAAATGAGTTCTAATTGTGTTTAAAGTTTTAATCATTTTATTTTACAGGAAAAATATTAAACTATCAATGCATATTTAAATGGAATTCGTTTGAAGCTCACGAAACTTATGCCTGATCGACGTGAGCTAAGTAAAGCTTGAAATAGTCAATTGTGCCCTACTATGAAAAATCATTTGCGGGTTTATACCTTGAGGGTATTCGGTGGAAGGTTACTGGATCTATTGTTGATGTTTATGAAGTTTAATCAACTCAACCTTACTGTGTAGATTTGAGTATTCGACGCTGTAGTCGTAAATTATGGCGCAACGAGGGGTTTCCAATTGCTCATGCTATTAGATGCATTCTTGCTTTTGATTTGGATGTTTATTCAATGTTGAGAACAATTTCAAGTATTCTATTTTTGAGCATCTTATTTTCAACCGATTCATCCACTTGTTAGTTTTCAAATGAAAGATGTCTTACCTAAAGATGTTGAAATTCATCCACCTAAGAAAAGAGGCGGTGCATGAAGGGATTCTTCATCTGAATGGATTAAGCCAACTGGTGAGATGAATATGTACAGATGTTGTCGTTTGTGTAAGAAATTTGGTCATAACCAGAGATTATGTATATTAAGAAATCAAGTGTAATTTTTGTACCTTGCAGGCTTTACATTTTAAAGAATATTAATGTAATTTCATGTTCTATTTTGCTGAATTAAATGGTTTATTTGTTAGTTTATTTATTTGTTTACTTAATACTATAATTTTGTTTGCCTAGCAAATGTTTGCATGTGGCAAATGTTTGCCATGCAAAAAATTTCTAATGATATAGTATTAGTTTGTGTTTGCTTGTTATATATTTACCATCACTACAAGAAAAACTAGCACTAATGGCGTAAATGTACAATATTTTAGAGGCTGTTGCTATCATTGATTAATTTTGGATAAGAATAACGTACAAACGACAGTAAGTGTTTAACTTCGTTTCAATGAAATTTAATGAGGCCGCTCTTTCCCTCTTTTATTTTTCGTTCTGTAAATGTTGTCTCCACCCTTCCTCCTAAAAAGCAAACATGAAACCCTATTTTTCTTCAAATCCAAAAATTCCAAAATCATGTCTTCTAGAATCGAAGAGAGAGAAGGAGATTGCGAAGACCAGGGAGCCTAAGCCTAAGAAACAGAAAGTTCAAATTCATCCTAATCGCCGCTACCATAAGAGAGTGCATCATCGCTTCTCGCATTGCCACAAAATCTTAATCGTTGTTACGTGAAAAGCCATTTCTCCACCACCATAAAATTGCATGTAATCGGCTCCATCCTTCGAAAGCAGATGGAAATTTCAATCATTAGATTATCTACTTCGTCGATTCCAGGTGGTAAGTCTTCTAACAATTTAGATTTGAAAAGTTAAACTGGGAAAAAGTTCAAATTCGAAAAATAGTTTGAGTAGTCAAGTAATATGTTTATATAATTTAGGAAATTTCTAGGAATTTTTTTTAACATGATACATAAGAAAGCATTACTTGCATCACTCTAGTTTCTGTATGATTAATATTTACCTCTACATACATGTGAGTCCTTTTATGCTTCATTTTTCCTTGGCGTTTCCACCACAGGAGGCTAAACAGACTCCTTGGTTTTTGGCAAAATTCTTATACAATTAAGCATGAAGCATGGTAAATTCGATGGATCGACATGGTCAATTGCTAATGTTGTACAATTTTTTCTTTCTTGTTAGGTAAGCTTCTAGTATTCCGAAAATATTGCCTTTTCTTTAGATAAATTATGATATAATTCACATATATTTATTTAATACAATCTTTTATCGCCAGTACGTTACATTTTATCCACATGCTCTCCATAAATCTTTATTTCGGTAGGTGAAATCTAATTTTGTTGCCATCCCTCCCTATAATACTACGTTGCTCCCAATTTGTGCTAGTTTCATGTAATTTTCATCTACGAGTTGGTAGATGTTCAAAGTCATTCGATCGATATGATACTTTTGATTAGTACTAAATTACAAAGAAAATTACTAATTGAAATACATGTTTCAAGTTAGCCCTAAACAAAACCCTTAACTAACACCATTACGAGTGTTCATGATTCTTTATTTTCATATACCATGTGTGTACTTGGCTGCTCAGATTTTGCCCATGCTTATAACTTGTTACGAAACAAGTCTTCCTTATTTTTCTTTGTCGGACAACAGTAAGTCAGTTAAATTTTTTAATGCGGTTGGTTGAGCACGCATGCTCAGACTCTGCCCATGCTTAGACTCTATCTATATCCATTATATGCATTAGGGGATCTTATCCTTTCTTGTAGAACACACTAATCCTACTAGCAATGGCATTGCTAAGTGATTTTGTTTTTTGAAAATTTATCCATATAATTTTTTACTTTGTTATAAAGTCTGATTTCGGTAAAGAATAAATAGTTTGGTGAAAGTGTCGAATAAAATAATTTTAGCAGATGTCAAAATAAAAAAACCAGTCACATTAATTAGTGGCTAGCATTACATTCTTTCGTTATATAATTTGTTCAAGCTTAATGCAGCTGCCAAGGTTTCATTTTACAAAATGCATTACAATTTTTTGACAAATTCAGTTAACTATATATTAGATTGTTATATATCTTAAATTTTACATATATTTTATGTTGGGTTTTTATCATGAACTATAAAACCTGAGATTGATAGCTTTTATGTTGATTCGTTAAAATAGCCATTTACTCTACTTCTCTTATTGAACATTTTCCAAATGATTTTGTTACAGCTATGGTCGGTAGTTGCAGAAATTATTCATGATATCCTCAAAGGATATTCCATGATTGAACTAATACATGGTCAAAAGGTAAAAAGGGTAAGATAAAAATTACCATAAAGCTCGATTATGTATAGATGTTGATGCATATATAAAATTATATGTAAAATTATATGTTTAGTTACAGTTTTTATAGATCCGACCAATCGTTGATTGGAACAAAGGCAAAGCTTTATAATTTCTGCTTGAATCTCTTCAACTAAATAATAGTGATGTTGTGCTTCATATATATTCTAGAGATGACAAAAAAATGAGGATGCTTGCAAGGTAATCAACTGAATTAGATATACATGAAATTTTTTGCTTATGAAATAAAATGTGATACATTATGAGTTAAAAAAATTAGATTATTCTCTACTGTACATTGGTTTTAAAAGAAGGCAATCGAGGCTATGACATCTTAGTATCTAACACTCCAAAAGACGCCAACGCTCCACTTTCTTTTAAAGATCCGTCTAAGGCTTACATTTCAAGCTTAGGTTATAGTAGCAAAATTACTGTTGCAATAATTTTGTTTATAAATAGTGAATATACCAATTATTATGTGTCATTATAACGAATAGTTCCTAATGTGTACTGAATAGATTTATGATATCCACTGTACTGCATTTTGAGCTGTTATAAAAAAAATAAGTTAGTGCAGTAAGTCTTGCCTGTTGCAGCTCTACGCTATACAGATGGAGCAGCTGTAGCTATGTAAGCTGAGCTAATTTGCTTACCATAAAAACTCCGCTTCTTTAAAAGAATAATGGTTTACTTAGTGGTGGGTGATCCAATCACAATACCAAGTTTTATAAAATTAAATAAATTAATTAAGCTTTATAAAAATTATCTAAGCTAAGTTAACTAAGTTTTGTAAAATTAAACTTAATTTATAAAAACTAACCAAATTTTATAGAACTTAACAAATTTTATAAAAAGAAAACTAGGTTAACTAAGTTTTATATAAAATTAACTAACTTTTATAATGGTTAACTTGTGTTATAAAAATGTACCGAGGTAACTAAATTCACAAGAATTAACTAAGCTAATTAAGTTTTTCACGGCATATTTAAGTTTTATTTAAAAGTAAACACGTATTATAGAAATCAACTAAGTTTAAGAAAATTAACAAAGTTTTACAACAATTTAACTAAGTTAAATAATTTTTGTAAAAATTAATTAATTTAATAGAAAATTTCAAAGTTAACTATGTTTTATAGAAATTAACTAAACTTTATCAAATAATACAATTTATGTATGAGTTAATATGTAACAAATTATGTAGTATATGTGAAAGTCTAACAAATTACCTATGTTTTAAAATTTTGAAATTTTAACTGAGCTCAGCGAATTTAGCTCAATTAAAATTTATATTTGTGAAATAAAATATATTCGTGAATTTTGAAATACTTTTGAGGCATAAAAATTACTTTTAAATTGTTTCAAAGCGTAAAGGCGGTATTTTTGCTATCAAAATTATTTTGGGTAGAAAATATATTTGGGGAAAATAGTATATTGGCTTGGAAAAATTTTGTAAGTGGTAAAATGATTGAAAAAACATAGAGCTGAGAAATTTTGAAGCATATACAAATATTCCTTTATCGAATAAATCTATATCACGATAGGAAAAAGTAAACAGGTGCCAAAAAAGTTAAAAAAAATTATATTGGTAGGCTATTAAGTCTGTTTCGTATTGGTGTTGAATACTTGATTTGCACTATGGATGAAGATAGACAAGAATATGTTTTCGAAACATTGAATAACATAGTTGTAGTAGGATATTGCGATTATTAGACATTCCGTGAGGTAAAATTGACATCAGTTTTATGTTAGTACTCCTGAAATTTATGTATGGCAATTAAATACGTGATAAACACTTTGGTAGATTTTTATAATTATCTTCTACAGATTTTCTTTCATTTCTAGTTGGCAATCATACCATGCAATCCTTTTTTCTCTTGATATACTTTGTTGAAATTATTTCCTTCCTTTCATATATTAGTCAATTGTTTTTTATTTCCCATAATTTCTTTACATTATTGAATGTACTTAGTCCAATGGTTGTAATAAACATGTTATTTTGTCAACAGTGATTTAAATAAATATGAGTAAAATTTTAGTTTTGTCTTAGAAGCCTTATAAAATAAATTTTTTCATTTTCAAACATTCTGGGTAATTAGTATCTATACATATGCTTTTTTATTTTATTAATTTAGCTATGTTGATTACGTAAATTATATCTTCTTAAAACATTATTAACATATAGTATATTAGGAAATATATCGGGATGTTAGGCTTAACTGAAGAAATTTGTATCATCTATTTGTTCTTAGATATGTATCCATAATCTAATAATATTTTTAGTTTTAGTCAACAAAGTGTATGTATGAAACATGTAACGTATTCTAGTATTTATGAAAATCTAATGTATTGAGCGAGTTAAAATATTTCACCAAGGTTCTCCTTGATTTGCGACAACCCAAGTAGTTTTGGTTACTTAGCTTGCCATCTCTTGGTATTTCTTGTTTTAAGTTTGTGTTTGGGTTTTGATTGATGATGATTATATGAGTGCTATGATGTTTATTTATAAGCATAATATTAAAGTGTGGTACTAACATATCATCTGAACTCAAAGCTGCTTGCTTTATGAAGTTTGTTCGATATACCAGTGTCTGAAGATTTTGAATTCACCTAAACAAATTCAATTTTTTCATAATCGGCTTTTGAGCTTTGAAACCGAGCTTCCAGTTCCTAAGCTTGTAGAAATGGAAGGTGGGCCTGATACTTTACGTGCTGTATTTATAGGTGAACTAGCCGTACAGGAAGCAACGACAGATGTTGAAGTACATGCTTATTATCTTGTCCCATCAGATAAATTGGTAGGTCTAACCCCAGCTACTGAAGATGAGGTCCGATTACTTTACTAAACATGTCCATAACATTTTTCATTTAGTTACCCTTTATATATTATACAAAATACAAATCATCTAGATGCCTATTAAAATCAACTAAACATGTCCATAACATTTAATTGTCATGACAAATGAAAAAAAATTGAATATATGAAAAATGAAATAATGAATACATATCATAAAAATATAAACATCTAATCCTTCTAAGGTCGTTTAGTTTGCTAAATCATATTAATGTCTAGAGTGAAGCTGGGAATTTGTAAAGACCTTGGATAATTGTAAATTACCAGTAAAACTAATTTGGTGTTAAGTAATATTAATAGATTTATGGCTATATAAGTAACTTATTCATTGCAAAATTATGGGCATATGAATCAGTTTTATTTATTTTATAGTCCCGATTAACAACAATAGACAAGTGTTATTCAATCAATTTGGAGGTAGAATTTAATTGTACAGAAATTGTGTAAATTAGTGTTTTATTTTATAATAAATACATTTGAATATTGAGTTGTAGTAGGACAATCCTCAAAGCAGAAAATTTTGAATATATTGCTTGGAAGCTGTGCAGTTAAAGCGCTCGGCATATTTAATGCGGTGGAGGTGCAAAAAGTCATAGCGGGGATACAGCGAGGATATAACGGGATATAGCAGATGACTCTAAAATAGCATGTAAAACTCTTACTTAACTTTTTTTACAAATATATAAATGGTAACTAAATGAAAAATTAACATTCATTTGAATTATAATTAATTCATAAATAATTTAAATAAAAAAAATGTGCGAATATACTATAAATGAACGTAACATAGTTGAATTATGTCGAATATTAGAGTATTTTCATTTCTGAGAACATACTAAAAAATCAATTAAATAAATTAATTTCATAATTTTTATAATGTATAAATATCATTTTTCAATTCATTTCTTTTAAAGAAGATATTTGCGGAATATAGCGGGTATGATGGAATATATGGGGCTTAAAGTGGAAAGGCTATATTTGGGGCTATATGTAAATATCATAGCGGCAAAAATCCGCTACAAGATATAGCAGGGTTATAGCGGGGTAATAGCATGCCATTAACTTCACAGCTTGGAAGTCTTCCTACATTTCTTAGCCTTTATTTCTAAATCAAGCAACAACCTAAAAAAGGCTAAAAGTATACTAGATAAAAATGTGGCAAAATTGTCATGAATAAATCGGCTATGGGGTGCATAGGCTGAATTATTAGTGTTTCAGATTAGTAGAAGGCCAAGTGTGTACTAAATATAAAAATAAACTGGCTACGGGGATAATTAGGGTGAATTATTTATGGGTCGGATATCTAGTGGTGATTGTTTTTAGAGATGATGACCCGGATTGTACATAATTAGCAATTAAATGGCTAAATAAGTTGCATTGTTAAGGATTTAAAATCTGCCTTTAGTAGTTGCATTTTTATAAATGATAATCCAGTACCTTGATTTTCCAATCACATCTAGATGTGACTACGATATTAAAATGAATGCGAGCTTTGTAAATAGCTCACCTAAGATGCCTATGAAATTATAAGAGACAAAACTATATACTGATATCATTCGGTTTCTCATTTTAATTGCATATTGTTTTTTGTGATGGTGATGTAAGAGGGAAAGTGGATGTGATGGTGGATGATATGATTGATACTACCGATAATTTATTCATATTATTATCCTTTTTTTAAGTAGCATAATAATTTTTAGTACAATCAGCTTATACGTATCGTTTTAGGAATTATTACTAAAGGCGCAGAACTGCTGCACAAGGAAGGAGCTAGAGAAGTATATGCTTTGCATCACACATGCTGTTTTCAGGCATATGTAAGTTCTCTTATGGTCCTGTCGATTCCACTTCTTATTGGTCAAAATAATTCATTTTATTGAACTAATACAATATGTAAACAATCTAGAGACTTACCACTGTCCATACATAGACATCCTTGTATATTTGAGTAATTAGATTAAAACTAGTATTTTTAACTAGTTTATATGGTACTGTCATGAGTTTAGTAGGCCCTATGGATTTAAATTTACATTCTAGCATGACTTTTACTATTTGTATTTTGCATTTAAGAAAAACCTTCAAAACGAGCATAGTGTAATTCAACCTCTCCATGGATACCTCTAAGGTCACAGTCTAATATATCCACGCACCTACCCATCTTCTCTAAGTTTTGGGCTAAAGGTTGCTGACATATTTTAAATGCTTAATTACCAAGTCTCTTTTAGTCTTATGGTGTTAAATTTCATGTTACGAACTGTATTATGTGAGATAACATCCTCAAAAGAGTGATGTGAAGCTAAAAAAGATTCAAGAAGCTACTAAAAGCAACATAGGCTTGTTGCTATATAACTTAAGTATATTACTCTGTGATCTTTTGGTTAACAGGGTTGAGGAAAGTATTCAGTGACATGAAGAGGAAAAATATAACAAACAGAATTGGTAGTATTGTCTATGGCTAAAAGAAAAACAGTTGGCAGCAAGACTTGCTCTCAAGTACGTATCATCAATTACAACTTCAAAAATTTTAATGTTCCATATGATTTTCAAAAGCTTATTATTACAATCGATGTTAAATAAAACCTATTAATGTTAGTAAACATTTAACAACTAATTTATGACATTCTTAGATACTTTTGTTCCTACTTAATCATCGTCTTAAAGATGTTTTATAGACTATACTTATATCAATAAACATTTAACAATAAACTGCGGCATCTTCCTTGAACAATTTAGTTCCTGTCTATTCTTATTTACAAGCTATTGTCTATAGATAGAAACTAGAACAAGGGCTATGGAGTGTATGCAGAGCCAGCCCTTTACCAAAGCAGCGAAAGCCATTGCTTTGGGCCTTGTTAAAATTTAAGGCACCAAATTAAACACGCATCCATAGACTAAAGAAAGAAAAAATCGAAGCTGGGGCACAACCCCACCATCATAAAACATGCGACACTCGACCTCAACAACGGCGGCCTAAAAATCGAAGGCCGAAGAGATGGGGACGAGACTACTCGATTTGCGAATGGCGACTTCTCAACAAAGCTAGGGAAAATCCGAGCCGCATGGCACATCACAGTGATCAATTGTTTGCTGACTACTATTGCTTCTTTTTTAAAAGGTATTTGTCCAATCTAATTGATTCTAGATTTTGCATCTTCTAAGTTCTAATTTTTTTTCTACTTTTTATATAGTTGGTATTATAATTTGCAAACAAGCTATTTCTAGTGTTTTAGATTCTAATGGCAATTCAATTGTTCAATTTTGATCCCTATTCCATATGTTCTAATACTAAATTTGCAAATAACATAATTCTGCTATGCTTGAATTCTAACGACAATTTAATTATTAAATTTTGATCCTTATTCCATACGTTCCAGCTTTGAATTTACAAACAACATAACTATGTTGTGTTCTAGAGTCCAATAATCCACCAATTTGATTATTCAATTTTGATCCCTGTTCCATATGCTCTAATTTTGAGTTAGTTTATTATAGAATAAGGATTGTAATAAGATTTAAATCAAAACCGGTATATTTAATAAGAAATTTTGCAAGTTAGAAGGCTAGAAATATGTTCAAAAGCAATTAATATTACTTTTGTTGTATGAATTGAATTATTATTATGAATAAAGTTATTTTTTTCCCTTCTCGTTATTAACAACATAAATCATTTTGATTACATAACTAAAGATACTAGCATTAGTTTTTGTATAAGGGCATCGGTTCTACAATGGGCTTTAGGTATCAAAACTCCTAGGATCGGCCTTGAGTGTATGACATTATGTATGGAATAACCCTCTGTTTTTATTAAAGAAATATGCATTACCTTTCTTTTGTTGTGAAGGTAATCGGGTCATAGAATTATGAAATTATAAATTATATACTATTATAAATTATAAATTAAAGAAATAAATATGTGCAAAATAATTAAATTTATGTGTGAAAATATGTAATATTATAAATTATTTTACATATAGTTATCTTCGTAAATTATACACGTATACGTTATATAAATTATATTTGAATAAATACAAATTAAATATTAATATGTAAATCATATAAATTATACATTTAAGTCGCACACACACTACATATTGTAAATAGCGTGCGTGCATTTGTGTGTATTGTAAATAGTAATAATAGTAGCAGGAGGAATAATAATAATATCTTGATGAACTTAACCAAAGCTTGAAAACGTATTATAGAATTATATTTATTAATTAATATAAATTACATATGAATTAATATATAACAAATAACATAATAAATGTATATAATAAGTATATGAATTTATACAAATTATACATATAATAAATATTATATAAATGACACATATATATCATGTCATATATCTCTACATATATGTGTATATCATATCATATATCTCTACATATACACTCAAATCATATAAATCATATATGCTAACTACATATATATACACACAACGTTATGTATACAAATAGTGTAATGACCCGAAAATTTCGATCCCGAAATTTCCAGATAGTTAAGAAAAGAAGAAGAGAGAAAGAAGAAGAAACAGAAACAAAACACAGATTCTCACATTCGCAGCGGATAAAATATAATGTCTCATAAATAACATTTATACAAAGAAGCTGTATAAGTTAAATTTCAAACAATACAACAGAGTTACAATATATTTACAAACACAAGACATATAAATCAATCTGTTTCAGATACTATAATATATCACAGCTGAAACTCTCGATACGTTCCTGCCAACCAGCTCGTCTCCTGAGCACCAGAACATCCTTACTTGAAAATCTGTAATACTCGGTCTGACCCGAGCATTACATCAAAGTAACACCCGGGTCAGCCTGGCAACCAGCGCAAGTAAGCCCATCTAACACGAATGACCAGTCATACAACTTGTATATATAACCTGGGTAACTTGTATCAATTACAAGTTCGCAAATCATTATAGACATCACTTATATTTCACATCAATTTCTAAGTACAAAAACTTAGATTAAAATGTTCTAATTCAGTTAAATCATTCCACTTCATCATATTGATTTCACATATCAATCTATAAAGAATCGAAGTGGTTTCGGGTATTCACTAATACCCGACTCCGGTCTCTTCGAATCCAATGTCATTTTAACCCAAGTTATTCAAGTGAATACAACTCAATCTTAAATATATGATGTCGTTTTCACACAGCAATAGATATTCACATTATTACTATTCAACCCAACATCTCATACTACAAAATATTTCATATAGCATCACAAACACATACTAGGAATACAAATAATCCAAGGCAATTAACATTATTCAATCATCCATAAACAAGGTTAATTTAACTAATTACTTCCGTCATTACACATTCTGCTTATTTAACCATTAATTAATTCCAACCTAATTAATTAATTATTCCCTAACTATCCCCCTTAATTAACCTTCTTTAATTAATTACTTTAACTAATTAATTACTCCTTAATTTACTTTACCTTTAATTAGTTACTTTCATCATGTAATTATTCTATTGGTTAATTATCCTTAATTAGTTAACCTTGAACATTAATTAATCTATCCTCTAATTAAATTAATTACCACTCAACAGATTTATCTTTTAATTACTTACATTAAGTAATTATCACTTAAATAATTAATCATCTCTTATTATTCCCATCCAGTAATTATCCCTTAATCACTCAAATTAAATAAACTAACCCTTAGTTACTTCCTTTAGGTAATTATCTTTAACTAAATTTATTCATTTACTTTATATTATCATAATAAATGATTGACTATCCTTCTCTTTAATTACTTATATAAATTAAACTATCCATTAATTATATTAACAAATTTTATTTCAATTTGTAAAATCTTGAATAATTAAAGTAAACCACATACTTAAACTAATTACTTAGTTTCAACAAATAAACTTATCTAAATTCATATATTTTGGAAAACACCTTCTTATATTTTGATACCAGTTTGAAAATATATTTAACCTTGTCCATTTCTGTTTATTTTGAAACTGGTTATGAATTCTTCTGTTTTACCCATAAAAATAGATAACAAAGCAAACCTGAATTCCCTAAAAGAATACCCGAGTCACCATACAAAATTGCTGAGATAAGCCCCGAGTTTCTCACGTATCTCTCTGCTTCGAGATGATCCCCACATCACTTCGAGCATACACCCAAGCAAACCCATCCGCACTTTTACTTCTTCTTCTTAGTCCTTAATTCCAGAAAAACCCAGATGCACAGATAAACGCGTATACGTGCACGTCCACATGTCGTTGCTCCGGCCATCACCTTCGGCCCTAAAGCATCACTCACGACATCGATCAACCACTCAGCAACCCAGAATTTTAAATCGAAGGCCAGGTCGCAAAATTGACATTCGATCGAAAAAACTGGAAAGAACCCAACGGAAAAATTGAACATTGCCGTCGATCAGGTCCACGTCCTTCTTCGCCATTAACCCCAAACCTTCAGCACGACCTCCCGCTTCTATCCCTCATCACACGATCGACTCTGATCATCCATGGCCATCGCGAAAGCTTCGAGAGCAATAACGCCCAAAACTAACATTCGAACCCTAGTTCACCTCCAATCTCACTGCTCGATCGCCCGAATAATCCATCCCCATTTTTCCTATGATCAACCATCCACTGGTCACCTTCAGTCCAAGCCTCGCCGTGCATTTCGACACTGATCACCAGAATTCGAAAAAATTGTCGAAACCCATAATCTCACAATTCCTCATCCATTTCTAAACTAAAAGTCACAATTCTTATTTCTAAATTAATGAATTATGAATCAGAATCAGGTTATATAATTGATTCATCAATCCCTGACATTGCCTATAATTTGAGTAGACCCGTAAATTCATACATTTATAATAAACAGTTCATATATATATAAATCTATATTAAAAATTTAGTTTATACACTTACAAACATTTTCTGTTTACAAATTTTAGCCTAACATCAAATATCTGAAGAGATATGAATTTTTTTTATCCTTTAAATTTAGGAGCCTGTAGATAAACAGAGAACAATTTTTTTAACACACACAACTTTTGAACAGGTAAATACACATATACATTCTCATGTATAACATTTTATAAACCATATTTTTCCTTTCTAAAAAATTCATCACCAATATATAAACATATTTATAGATTTTCAAAACTGGTTTTAAGTTCAGTGTTTATATACCAAAGTTTTTAAACAGAGAGATGATCATCATTTCCATGCATGCATCCATTTATACACAGCACACTTATATATATACATACATGCATTCATACCCGCAAACATAATCAACCATAATCACACACAATCCATCATAAACATCAGGTTATGATCATAAGTTTAAACTATTTAAAAAAAAATTAGTTTACTCACATACACATGCAAACAGAGAACAAATTTGTTTCCAGGCTTGTTTGATCTTCTTTTGCTTATTAAATTTACATCTGGTGTTGATCTTTGCATTGTTGCTTATTGTTAGATTTGTCTTGACTGGTTGCACTTGAAAATTTGATATTATTATTGCCTTTGCCTTTGATTTCCTACTTTGTTGAATTTTCCACCTTCATTCTGTCAGATTTCCAGTCTTTTTCTTCTTTTGATTTGAATTAGATTTTAGTTGAAATGGAGAAAAGAAGAATTAAGCTGAAAAGTGAAAACAAATTTCTTCTTTCAATTTTTTTAGTTATCTAAAAGAAATGTTGACATTTGTCCTCTTAGGTTTTAATTAGCTTACACATATGCATTTACCTTTACAATTGTCTTCAACCCATTTTAAATTGCTTACAAGTGTTACTCTTGTCTCTTATTATTTCATTTAAATTTATATATGTATCTATAAAAAAAATTACATGTATATAAAATGTATTCATCTTATATAAATAAGCTTTTAGATTTTAATAAATATACAAAAGTGAATTCAAGTGAACATATATTTATAAATAACTTATGCTTTGATCAAATTAAATGCATCATATGTTTATATGCTTGGGAAATTTGTTTTAACTCTATAAATATTTTCAAATATATGTATGTATTAAGCAACACAAATTAAATTTGTATTCAATAATTTTATTTAAAATCCATGTATATATATACAACACAATTACAAATATAAATATTTATCTGATCAGGTTCATTCGTTCAATTTATAATTCAATATTGTATTAATTAACCCAGTTTGTTAATCAATTACAGATGACCAAAAATTTGGGTTATCACATTCCTCCCCCCTTAGAATCTTTTCGTCCTCGAAAAGAAACGAAGCCAGAATTTATTAAAATGCTTATTTGTTAGAAAAATTATTCTTCGAAACACTTTTAAAATCTACATAATATTATAAAATGGTTTTATAAAAATATTTTTTATAACTCGATGTTTTAACCGGTCCATCCTTGTTCTCACAGAAATTCGGTCATACGTTGATCAGGCATACGACTGAAAATCTATAAGTATTTGGCAGACCCGTATTCAACACCCAGTGAAAATACTTGAAAAATAATTTTATCGAAAATATAGAATTTTTTTTGAAAATAGAGGAATATCTTTGGTGAGAATGCTCTGGAAATAATCACCCCCATCCATGGTCGCAGTTACATCCTGGGTTACGTTGCCATCGCAGCAAAAGTCCACGTAACTGTAGGCTCTCCACGGCCTCTCGATTACGCCATGGAACCCACGACAGATCACAGTCTATCGATATAAAATCAAACGCAGACTGTTGGCTCTCAGCGGCACACGCGACTTTCGCTGTCAAAATAAAATTTCTCCACTCCAACATAGGTCGCAGTCTACCGATATAAAATCAAATGCAGACTGTCGGCTTTCAACGGCTCACACGAATTTCGCTATGGAACACACTACTCATAATCCTCAGGAACTAGTTTTGTCCGGACTCCTCACATGTGACGCCCCACCTCTATACCCACGCTAGCCAAGAACACTACGAAGTAATGCTGTCAACTAGCACGGAGAATAAGGCTGTTGAGGAGCGACCATCCGTGTAATTGCTTTGTGCGAGCATCGATATGTCAGATAGTATAACATGCAATTCTTTTTAAGTGGAAATCCGACATGCCGACACAAACTCAAAGATATCACACGGTGGCTATAATATCTTCGGAAACAAATATAGAAATAAACATAACATAAATCAGTCACAGACAATTCATATCACAAAGGCGGAAATAGATATGAATATCACACTAGGAAGTGTACATCAGAGTAGTGGTCTAAAAAGATCCACAATATCACAAAAGAATAGTAACATGAACTACACAAAAGAATAAGTATACATTATGGAGTCTTTATCTCGAATGTATACACCAAAATAAACTACTAATCTAAGTAGCAAGCCAAAAGTTAGAGAAATCAATCCCAAGAGAGAAGTCAAGCAAAAGCACCTGTAACATCTCGGTCTGACCCGAGTATTATTTAATAAGAAAATAATAAACGGATCAGTCTAACTATAGATATCAGATGAAACGATATAGAATAAGAGATATGACTAAACACATAATAATCACAATTCCAAGCTGTGATATATATAAGTAATTGAAAATCAACGAGAGATTAATCAATATCACCAAATCTACACAAGAATCAAAGAAATGCCATACTCTTTATCTCGTTCATCAAACCACAAATATTGGAAATCATGAAAATTGGTGAAACACAAATTCTAGAAATCATCTCAAGAAATCCAGAAATCACAGGGGGGGGGAGGCCTATCACAAACTGGAGCATAAAGCCCACCAACACGTGTATCACAAACGGAACGCTAATTCCATGGTTGCTAACCATCACAAATTGAGCCGAAGCTCCACAAACGTCCCGAAGACCATGGGTTACTACCCCACCAAATTGAGTCGAAACTCCACAAAACGGGTTTTAGTCTCCCTCGTAGACAAAGAGACATCGCACATTGCTAGTCTAAATCACAAAGATGATCGTCATGATCAACGAGTAGTGTCGAGTATAGTAAGCTAGTAAATATATGAGCTTAGCATCATGTCCCATAACCACTAGCTTAACTTAAATATTTACGAACAAATTGTAGATCTCCACTAGAAAATTGTCACACGAGTTTCAATCGAACAACTCCAAGAATTAACCAACAAAGTGAATGCAAGCGTTTCATACCACTTGTTTTACTAAGTCATTTAATTAGATTTCTCATACGAGTGAGGTAAAGGTTTGTATATACTAATAGATTGGAAAACGGTTTTATAAACGAATTTGGTATTAAAATAGTATTGAAATCGTTTGAGGAAAATATTTACTACTAGTATAGAAAACCTTTATATTTTTAAAGTGACAAATCACGAAAAAGATTGTAAGAACAATCAATCACTAAAATTCACATACGAAGACGTGAATAAAATCCAAAGAAATCGATAAAGGATTCATCGAAATGGATATTCAAAATCCCTAAAATGAGTCATCAAAGTCATAATAGATGATAACAACAACTAGGAAACAACTCGAATCGATCAAAGTTGGAAATTCACGCGACTAGGCGAAAATAGGCAAAATGCATCAGGTCGGTCGGCTATAGAGCTCGGTCGACCGAACCCTGTTTTGAAAACTTCTCGGGCATCAGGTCGGTCGACCGAACCAGGGGGGTCGGTCGGCCGAACCAGAAACAGAGAAGTGCAACTGCACTTTTACTAGCAGGTCGGTCGACCGGACCAGGGGGGTCGGTCGGCCGAACCTGATGCTCTGCAAATTGATGCCCATAAATTGATGTGCAACCTCCACCAATTCGCAACCGAACAAGCACAGACGCTAGGGAATTATGCCTAACGGCTACCCGGCCCTATTGGCTCCTCGATGCATCACCAAAAACACATTTGAACCTCAAAGCTATGATTTTTAAGGATTTGGCTTTCAAACACTAAAATTGGAATATTCTCAAAATCAATCCAAATCAAAAGCAATTGCATAAGAATAAGTGTTAGGAATTTATACCTAACAATCGAAGATAATTCATAGACTTAGATGTGATATTAAAAATCTCACCTTTTTACAAAATCAAACAACAAGAAGCTTGAAAGCAAATGGAGAATCAACCTCTCTTCAACACAACCCAAATGAGCTTGAATCTATGCTCAAAACAAGATCATTCCCAAAATTAGGTTTAGGAATTTCTGAAATTGGTAAGAGAATAAGTTGGAGAAGAAGAAGAGAATGCTTACCAATGGGTTCTCTTGAATTTGGAGCTAGGAATTTGAAGTTGCAAAAGGAACTAGGGTTTTGGAGTTTTAATTTCCAATCTTTCCCACCATTAATACTTTAAAAACTGAAAAGCGAAGAGAATGAGGGTGAATGGGGAAGAGTGGCTCAGATTTGAGCATAAGTTAAACATAGGGCTGAGCCCAAACCCAAACCCAAAGTGAAAAGTAGCAAAAATCAACTTTCTCCAAACATATCGAAGCTTATACTCAAAAAGGTCGCAAACGGCATTTTAAACTCAATGAGAGTGGTCCCGAGTCCTAATTCGACCGTATGCAAAAAGTAGCTTTTCGGACTAAAATCCGACTAACGATAAAATATTTAAATAAAATATTTAAATATAAAATCGATAAATATGCGGGTTGTTACAGACTCCCCTCCTTAAAGAAATTGCGTCCTCGCAATATTTAAGAAGAGAACATAAAGTAACAACCATAAAAGCATATTCAACACAAAAGAAATTTGAAATAAAAGGTTCACCCTAAAGAGCACGGGAAAGCAAGTCCGGATGTGATCGCTCGATGAATTCCCTAGACTCCCAAGAACAATCCTTAGGATTTGAAGACCATTGAACTTTAACAAGCGGAACATCTTTATTTTGAAGTCGTTTGACTTCCGAAGCAATGATACAAATAGGATGTTGCTCATAAGTTAAATTAGGCGAAACTTCAATCTCTTCCACAACACCGGGCTCAAGAATAGAATCGGAATCTCGAAGACATTTCCGAAGTTGAGAAACGTGAAACACGTCATGGATAGCAGAAAATTGAGCCGGTAATAAAAAGCGATAAGCCATGGAACCAATACGTTCGGTGATAGGAAATGACCCAATATATCGAGGCGCTAGTTTTCCCGATCGACTGAATCGCACAACACCCTTCATAGGCGAAACACGAACAAACACGAGATCTCCCTCAGAAAATTCTAATTTCCTTCTCCGTTTATCGGCATAGGATTTTTGTCTACTATGGGCTTCTTTAATCTTATGACGAATAAGGTCAATATTTTCTGTGGAGTCACGAATAAAATCTAGACCTAAAACCAGCTTCTCACCGGTCTCAAACCAAAAAGAAGGAGATCGGCATGGCCTTCCGTAGAGTGCCTCGAATGGTGCCATACCAATACTAGATTGGAAGCTATTATTATAGGAAAATTCAACAAGTGAAATGTGATCTTCCCAACTTCCACCAAAATCAAGAACACAAGCACGAAGAAGATCTTCAAGAGTTTGATTCACACGCTCGGTTTGTCCATCGGACTGAGGATGATAAGCGGTGCTAAAATTAAGCTTCGTTCCCAAAGCTTTTTGAAGACTCTTCCAAAATCCACTAGTAAACAATGGATCGCGATCACTAACAATAGAAGTAGGAACACCATGTAATTTAACAATCTCTTTAACAAAGAGTTTGGCCAAAAGAGGAACGGTTCGGTTAGACCGAACGGGAATAAAATGGACGGATTTAGTAAGTCTATCAAAGATCACCCACAAGCTATCATGACCCGAACGAGAACGGGGAAGGCCATCTATAAAATCCATGGAAATTTGGTCGCACTTCCAAATTGGAATTTCTAAAGGTTGCAATAACCCACCGGGCCTTTGATGTTCGGCCTTAACGAGTTGGCAAGTCATGCAACGCTTAACGAAGTTAGCGATGTCAAGTTTCATTCCCTCCCAATAATAAAGTCGCTTCATATCTGCATACATTTTACTACTTCCGGGATGAATGGTAAATTTAGAACGATGAGAATCTTCTAAAATATCTTTATGAAGATCACTAATATTTGGTACGATAAGTCTACCAAATCTCCGAATGCCGCCACGAGAATTGATATCAATGTCTTTCAAACCTTCAATATCAATTTTATCCCTAATATTTTGGCCAAGAAGAGCCATTTCGGGACCTAGCCTTTGAGCATCAAGAATGCAGTCTAAAAGAGAAGGATGAGCCTCAAGGTTACATAAAACAAATGACGAACATAAATTGGTAGCGCGGTCTCGAATTTCACAAGTGGATAAAATCTCGAGATCGTTCCATTCGGATACCATCATAGAAACAACCGCTTGTTTCTTTCGACTAAGTGCATCGGCAACACGATTTCCCTTTCCAGGAGTATAAAGGATATCAAGATCATATGGTGCAAGAAATTCGAGCCAACGCTGTTGACGCAAATTAAGTTCCTTTTGAGAGAATAAATACTTCAAGGACTTATGATCGGTATAAAGAACAAATTTCTCTCCTAAAAGATAATGACACCAAATACGAAGGGCGAAAACAATAGCCGCGAGCTCTAAGTCATGAGTGGCATATCTAGTCTCAGCAGGCTTCAATTGCCTAGAAGCATAAGCAATAACACGTTCTCTTTGCATAAGAACGGCACCCAAACCAACGCGACTAGCATCGGTATAAACAACGAAATCTTGATTCCCCTCGGGAATAACAAGAATAGGAGCATCAGAAAGGAGTTCTTTTAATTTCTGAAAAGAAGCTTCACATTTGTCCGACCAAATGTATTTAACACCTTTCTTAGTCAAGCTAGTGAGAGGCACGACAATCTTAGAAAAGTCTTTGATAAAACGACGGTAATAGCCCGCCAATCCGAGAAAACTACGAATCTCTGTCACACTCTCCGGTCTCTTCCAATCTTGAATCGCTTCAATCTTTGAAGGATCCACGGAAATTCCGGATTCGGAAATAATGTGACCAAGGAACTTTACCCGATATTGCCAAAAATGGCATTTAGAAAATTTCGCCTTTAATTGATTACTCCTAAGAGTTTCCAACACAATCCGAAGATGTTTTTCATGCTCCTCCTCGGTTCTAGAATACACAAGAATATCATCGATAAAGATAAGAACAAACCGGTCGAGGAAGTCTTTGAAAATTCTATTCATAAGGTCAACGAAATACGCCGGAGCATTCGTCAAACCAAATGGCATGACAAGCCATTCATAAGATCCATAACGAGTACGGAACGAGGTCAATGGAATACTATCCTCTGCAATACGAAGCTGATGAAATCCAGTAGCTAAGTCTAATTGTGAAAAGACCTTGGCACCACTAAGCTGATCGAATAGATCATCAACCCGAGGTAAAGGATATTTATTTTTGATAGTAAGATCATTAAGCTTGCGGTAGTCAACGCAAAGCCTAAGTGTACCATCGGATTTCTTCACAAAAATAGCCGAAGCTCCCCAAGGCGAGGAAATAAAGCGAATAAATTGCTTCGTCTCCAATTCAGATAATTGTTTATGCATCTCCTCGTTTTCTTTATTGGACATACGATACGGAGGACGAGTGATAGGTTGAACTCCAGGAATAAGATTAATTCTGAACTCAATTGCTCGCTTAGGTGGTAATCCTAAAACGGGTTCGAATATGTCGGAAAATTCACGAACGACGTGAATAAGAGAAATAATAACACCCTCATCATCATCATCGTCATCACGAGGATTTAAAGAATATAAAGATGCGACCAAGCTGGAAACTGAATCTTGAAGATTAATAGAAATCTGCTTAACAGATTGAGGATGTCGAAGATGAATAGTCCGCTCAGGACATAGGATATGAGCTTCATAACGGTTAAGCCAATCCATTCCCAAAATCATTCCAAAGCCTAAATAACGCATGACATGCAAATCGGCTCGGAAAGAAAAATCACACAAAATAATCTCGACATCTTTACACAATAAACTGATTGTTGCGGATCCACCAACCAGATTCGCAATTCTCAAAGAAGTCATTAAACACAAAACATCCAAAGAAAAAGCATCAACAAGTTCTTTTGATATAAAAGAATGGGACGCACCCATATCAAAAAGAACTCGAATAGGATGATCACGAAATAAAATAATTCCATCAAGGATAGAATGAGGCATACCTTGACCACGAGATGTGTTGCCAGGGGCTTGAGCAACATTTAACTTTCCCTCCTTCCTTCCCTGAAGCTTGGGGCATGAAGATATAACATGACCGGAAACTTTGCAGTAGCGACAAGAGAGAGACTTTGGGCACTTGTTCGCATAATGGTC
Organism: Allium cepa; assembly: GCA_030765085.1. Classification (NCBI taxonomy): domain Eukaryota; kingdom Viridiplantae; phylum Streptophyta; class Magnoliopsida; order Asparagales; family Amaryllidaceae; genus Allium; species Allium cepa. The sequence continues at coordinate 380,058,329 of CM060944.1, read as the reverse complement.
CTTCAAACCACAATTATAGCATTCCCCACGGCCAAAGGAAGAAGTCTTTGCCACGGAGGTTGCTTGCTTCCCTTTCTTATTGGAATAAGGTCCTTTGAATTTACTGGGCCTCTTCTTGCTGTTGAAGTTTGGTTTGGAACCCACCACTTCAACATCATTCTCCTTATCCGCCTCTTCAAGACGAAGAGCGATCTCAATGAGTTGGTCGAAAGAAACTTCTAATTTTAGAAGTAATGGCTTCTTGAGATTTTTGTTCAAGACATAGACGAACCTCTGGTTCTTCTTTAAAGGGGTGTTGATGTATTCAACCCCATATTTGGAAAGCGACTCGAAGGAGGCGACATAATCAGTCACGGAGGACTCACCTTGAATAAGGTCTATAAATCGTCGAGCCAATGTCACTTTCTCAGCTTCCGGTACGAATTTCAACTCGAAGCGTTCCCGGAATTGCTCCAAGGTGAGATCCGCTTCATTAATCTCATAAATAAGAAGCTCGTACCAGTCCGATGCTCTTTCTCGGAGCATACTAGAGGCCACCTGAACTCGGTGAAGGTCAATAAGATTCATGCGAGAAAAGATTCGATCGCATGACCTTAGCCAAGCCTGTACTTCAATAATAGTTTCGGAACCTTTGAATGGCTCCCCACCCAAATTAGTGTAATCGCTGCACAAGCGTGCAAAACCCGACTTTGGGTGAGTAGGTTCCGGGTTAGCTCCAGCTGCTTGAGCATTCGTCACTAAATCAAGAAGCTGTTGAGCAGTCATAAAAACTCCGTCCTGAGGTAGGGTACCAGATGGTACGTAGACCTGAATAAAATCCTAAAGCACGACTCCTAAGATGGACTTAGGACGATGATCCTTGTTATAATATTCCATATTGTTCCGAAGTTTGGCTCTGATACCAAACTGTGACGCCCCACCTCTATACCCACGCTAGCCAAGAACACTACGAAGTAATGCTGTCAACTAGCACGGAGAATAAGGCTGTTGAGGAGCTACCATCCGTGTAATTGCTTTGTGCGAGCATCGATATGTCAAATAGTATAACATGCAATTCTTTTTAAGTGGAAATCTGACATGCCGACACAAACTCAAAGATATCACACGGTGGCTATAATATCTTCGGAAACAAATATAGAAATAAACATAACATAAATCAGTCACAGACAATTCATATCACAAAGGCGGAAATAGATATGAATATTACACTAGGAAGTGTGCATCAGAGTAGTTGTCTAAAAAGATCCACAATATCACAAAAGAATACTTACATGAACTACACAAAAGAATAAGTATACACTATGGAGTCTATATCTCGAATGTATACACCAAAATAAACTACTAATCTAAGTAGTAAGCCAAAAGTCAGAGAAATCAATCCCAAGAGAGAAGTCAAGCAAAGTACCTGTAACATCTCGGTCTGACCCGAGTATTATTTAATAAGAAAATAATAAACGGATCAGTCTAACTATAGATATCAGATGAAACGATATAGAATAAGCGATATGACTAAACACATAATAATCACAATTCCAAGCTGTGATATATATAAGTAATTGAAAATCAACGAGAGATTAATAATTATCACCAAATCTACACAAGAATCAAAGAAATGCCATACTCCTTATTTCGTTCATCAAACCACAAATATTGGAAATCACGAAAATTGGTGAAACACAAATTCTAGAAATCATCTCAAGAAATCCAGAAATCACAAAGGGGGGGGGGGAGGCCTATCACAAACGGGAGCATAAAGCCCACCAACACGTGTATCACAAACGGAACGCTAATTCCATGGTTGCTAACCATCACAAATTGAGTCGAAGCTCCACAAACGGCCCGAAGACCATGGGTTGCAACCCCACCAAATTGAGTCGAAACTCTACAAAACGGGGTTTAGTCTCCCTCGCAGACAAAGAGACATCGCACATTGCTAGTCTAAATCACAAAGATGATCATCATGATCAATGAGAAGTGTCGATTACAGTAAGCTAGTAAATATATGAGCTTAGCATCATGTCCCATAACCACTAGCTTAACTTAAATATTTACGAACAAATTGTAGATCTCCACTAGAAAATTGTCACAAGAGTTTCAATCGAACAAGTCCAAGAATTAACCAACAAAGTGAATGCAAGCATTTCATACCACTTGTTTTACTAAGTCGTTTAATTAGATTTCTCATACGAGTGAGGTAAAGGTTTGTATATACTAATAGATTGGAAAACGGTTTTATAAACGAATTTGGTATTAAAATAGTATTGAAATCGTTTGAGGAAAATATTTACTACTAGTATAGAAAACCTTTATATTTTTAAAGTGACAAATCACGAAGAAGATTGTAAGAACAATCAATCACTAAAATTCACATACGAAGACGTGAATAAAATCCAAAGAAATCAATAAAGGATACATCGAAATGGATATTCAAAAATCCCTAAAAAGAGTCATCAAAGTCATAATAGATGATAACAACAACTAGGAAACAACTCGAATCGATCAAAGTTGGAAATTCACGCGATTAGGCGAAAATAGGCAAAATGCATCAGGTCGGTCGGCCGGCTACAGAGCTCGGTCGACCGAACCCTATTTTGAAATCTTCTCGGGCATCAGGTCGGTCGACCGAACCAGGGGGCTCGGTCGGCCGAACCAGAAACAGAGAAGTGCAACTGCACTTTTACTAGCAGGTCGGTCGACCGGACCAGAGGGGTCGGTCGGCCGAACCTGATGCTCTGCAAATTGATGCCCATAAATTGATGTGCTACCTCCACCAATTCGCAACCGAACGAGCACGGACGCTAGGGAATTATGCCTAACGGCTACCCGGCCCTATTAGCTCCTCGATGCATCACCAAAAACACATTTGAACCTCAAAGCTATGATTTTTATGGATTTGGCTTTCAAACACTAAAATTGGAATATTCTCAAAAACAATCCAAATCAAAAGCAATTGCACAAGAATAAGTGTTAGGAATTTATACCTAACAATCGAAGATAATTCATAGACTTAGATGTGAGATTAAAAATCTCACCTTTTTACAAAATCAAACAAGAAGAAGCTTGAAAGCAAATGGATAATCAACCTCTCTTCAACACAACCCAAATGAGCTTGAATCTATGCTCAAAACAAGATCATTCCCAAAATTAGGTTTAGGAATTTCTGAAATTGGTAAGAGAATAAGTTGGAGAAGAAGAAGAGAATGCTTACCAATGGGTTCTCTTGAATTTGGAGCTAGGAATTTGAAGTTGCAAAAGGGACTAGGGTTTTGGAGTTTTAATTTCCAATCTCTCCCACCATTAATACTTTAAAAACTGAAAAGAGAAGAGAATGAGGGTGAATGGGGAAGAGTGGCTCAGATTTGAGCATAAGTTAAACATAGGGCTGAGCCCAAACCCAAACCCAAACCCAAAGTGAAAAGTAGCAAAAATCAACTTTCTCCAAACATATCGAAGCTTATACTCAAAAAGGTCGCAAACGGCCTTTTAAACTCAATGGGAGTGGTCCCGAGTCCTAATTCGACCGTATGCAAAAAGTAGCTTTTTGGACTAAAATTCGACTAACGATAAAATATTTAAATAAAATATTTAAATATAAAATCGATAAATATGCGGGTTGTTACATCACATGATCAAGTTTAGAACCCCCTCTTGGGGCTTAAGGCAGCACCACCCGGTGGCACTCCTGAGAAGTTCATTTTAAGGGAGCGCCTTTTTCCCCAGATCCATCATCAAAACACTTTATACTATATACATATAGTATCTTTCAAATCATACACCGAGTATGATCTCATACAAAGACCCTTTACACCAAAATCGATTATCCCAAAATCGATATTCTCAAACTACGCTTTCCAAATTCCAATATTGATTTAACCCAAAAATCAAAAGCCTTTCCAAATCCAAAGGTTCCCAAAACCTTTTTCCAAAATCCTCATATGATCCTTTATATATATTTATTCAGATATATATAATCTTTAAAACTTTGGATCATTTCAAACTTGTATAAAACTCCTTTTATACTTCAAAACACCTTCAAAATCCTTTTCTTCTGGCAATAGATGCAACAAGGGGAGATTTATCCTATATAACAAAGATATATAACTTTATTTATTCCAAATCAAATATTTAAATTTGATTCCTCTATAAAGTCATTAACCAAATTACTTACCTCCAAAAAGTAAATTTCTATCATAGAAATATCCAATTTCCACTTTACTTCATCATATACTTCACAAAATATAACTTTCATTTCAAAAACCATTTCACATTTTTAATCCACAAATTCCCAGTATCAATTTTATTCAGATCCGTACGATGTACACATATCATCCGTACGCTATACCAACCTGATCGCTTACTCGATCACACAATTTCATTTCTGAACTAGCATTGTCCATCCGACTTCCTAATGCGGACTCAGATCTGGTTTCCTGATCAGAAACCGTCATTCTCCTTGCATAGCTTAACTATGATAGAGAATACCCAGAACCAATCAACAATCCATATCCAGGTTCGCCGTCGAAAATCGAGTGAAAAATCACAACTTGGATCGACATAATTATCTCGAAATTTTGTGCTCGAATCTCGATCAAATCACTATGCGAATAGAATAATATACATACATCCTACGTATTTATCTTTATTGATTTATTAATCAAATGAATTCTCTTTCTATTCACATTCACTTTAATTTCATTCACCTATTACAATTGCTTCAATCCCATTTGCATTATCACTTCAATTCTTATCTCAAGTGATAACAAATCATAAACAATTTGAACTCTGTCCAGCTTAAATTTTGAAAATAGCTTGAAAAGTTTAAAATAGATAAATGGTAGAAAAATAATTATTAGTTTGTAAAATAGCTGTAAAAATAGCAAAGTAATTGCAAAATAGTTGGAAAATAGTCAAATAATTATAGAAATTTTAAATAATTGTAAAATAGTAATTAGTTATAAAATAGTTGAAAAACAGAAATTAATTTATAAAACAGTAGAAAAATTGTTAAATAATTCCAAAGATAATGGTAAAATAAGTATAAAATAATTTGGATTTTAAAAAGAAAAATTGTATAGTTAATAGTTTGAAAAAAATAGATTTGTACTAAAACAATTTATTTTGAAAATAGTCCAGAGTCAAACTGTTCAATTCCCAACCTCCATTTCCAATCAATTCAATTTAGATTTCCACTTCCATTTAAATTGACTCAATTTCAATTTAAATAACTTCAATTTCCATTGAAATTGATTTAACCCAAATTCAAGTTGAATTAACCTCAATCTCTTTCCAAATTCAATTCAAATTCCATTTGAATTTAAAACTATTCAACTTTTAATCACAGTTTCTAGATATTCAAATCAAATTTCAATTTGAACCAACTTCAAATTCCAGTTCACTATGAACCATCTCGAATTACATAAATTCGAGTTAATACTTCAAATGTTGATTTAATTCCTTTAAATCTATTTACCTTCAAAGTTTTTAAACAATTCAATTCACAGTTCAGACCAACATATTATACCACAAATCAAATTAACCTTTATTTTTACATCAATAACCCAAACCTTTAAACAATTTAATTTTGCGTCAAATTCTCAAAATTCCATTTTAAATTATCTTTACTTAACTTTTTCCAAAGTTCAAATAAGAGTTCAAAACAATTTTAGCTTAAAAATATAATTTATTACTCTGTTTTATCTTCCAGTTTAAAACTAGTTCCTTAAACAATTTTAATTTACAAGTGTAATTATTCAAATTTTCAGTTCAAAGTAATTCCTTATCCTTAATTTCAAATTAAAGTGTGATTTTCCTTTTATCCCAATAATAAATATATTACCACACTTCATTTCTCATTTATTTAAACAAATCCAGTTTCAGCTTAAAGATTATGAATAACAACGGGATAGTATCATTCAAACTATTTTAAAACATCCATCCATTTCCAATTTTCGGATCTCAAACCCATTTTGAGATCACTCAAACTTCCTAATTCAAATCAACCATTTAACTTTCCAAGTTAAATCTCAATTTCATCTTGAAATTTCCAAATCAGGTTGACCATTCCAACTTATTTAACTTTCCCCAAGTTAAACTCAATTCACTTAATCCAGTCAACCTTACCCAATTTGAACTTCCATTTCAAATTTTAAACTTCTCACAAATAATCTTCCCACTTATCGAGTTCAAAAAATTATCACTTTGGGCATCATATCTCATTCCAGATTTAAAACTCAATATTTATAGTTTATTTCAAACCATCTTTGGTATTATGCACATCCATACATATATATATTTAACCAACCAGGATATAATTTAAAATTTAAACCACCCTTGATTTTTAATCCAAAACAAATTCCTTTAAATCATTAAACAACTCTTGTTTGCATCAAGCTCTCTCATTCAAATAATATTATTTATTATTATTTCTAATAATTTGAAAACAAATTTCAAATGTTTTAAATCTTAAGATTCAAACTTCACAATTTAGATCAACTTCAATTTCAATTTATAACCCATACTTACCTAAATGGTTTACTTCCTTAAAACATTTCATTATTAAATACAACAACCATGTATGATAATAACCAAGATTACCATCTCTGAAAACCAATTCATTATTATCTTATTCTAAATTTCTTTCCCAAATTCACGATTTAAATTTCAGTTTGAATTTATTTCAAACTTATCTTTATTTAATTTCAATTTGGTTGTATTTCCATTACTTCTTAATTTAATTCAATAATTTAACAACCAATTCCCTTGCTATTTGTTAGAAAGAAATATTGCTTTATATATCAAAATACATTTTTGTATAAAATCATTTAAAATCTTTATACAAGAAAATAACAAGTACGCTCTCATACACACACACACACACACACACACACACACACACACACACACTCAACTCATCCTAGGGTACCACTTACCCTATCCTTAATGAGTAATCTCACTGAAGCCAAGGTTCTCGCTTAACCTTCAGCTCTGATACCAAATGTAACGACCCGAAAATTTCGATCCTGAAATTTCCAAATAGTTAAGAAAAGAAGAAAAGAGAAAGAAGAAGAAACAGAAACAAAACACAGATTCTCACATTCGCAGCGGATAAAATATAACATCTCATAAAATAACATTTATACAAAGAAGCTGTAGCAGTTAAATTTCGTACAATGCAACAGAGTTACAATATATTTACAAACACAGTACAGATAAATCAATATGTTTCAGATACTATAATATATCACAGCTGAAACTCTTCATACGTTCCTGCCAACCAGCTCGTCTCCTGAGCACCAAAACATCCTTACCTTAAAATCTGTAATACTCGGTCTGACCCGACCATTACATTAAAGTAACACCCGGGTCAGGCTAGAAACCAGCGTGAGTAAACCCATCTAACATGAATGACCAATCATACAACTTATATATATAACCCGGGTAACTTGTATCATTTACAAGTTCCCAAATCGTTATAGACGCCACTTATATTTCACATCAATTTCTAAGTACAAAACTTAGATTAAAATGGTCTAATTCGCTTAAATCATTCCACTTCAGCATATTGATTTCATATATCAATCTATAAAGAATCGAAGTGGTTTCGGGTATTCACTAATACCCGACTCTGGTCTCTTCGAATCCAATGTCATTTTAACCCAAGTTATTCAACTGAATACAACTCAATCTTAAATATATGATGTCATTTTCACACAGCAATAGATATTCACATTATTACTTTTCAACCCAACATCTCATACTACAAAATATTTCATATAGCATCACAAACACATACTAGGGATACAAATAATCCAAGGCAACTAACATTATTCAATCATCCATAAACAAGGTTAATTTAACTAATTACTTCCATCATTACACATTCTGCTTATTTAACCATTAATTAATTCCAACCTAATTAATTAATTATTCCCTAACTATCCCCCTTAATTAACCTTCTTTAATTAATTACTTTAACTAACTAATTACTCCTTAATTTACTTTACCTTTAATTAATTACTTTCATAATGTAATTATTCTATTGGTTAATTATCCTTAATTAGTTAACCTTGAACATTAATTAATCTATACTCTAATTAAATTAATTAACACTCAACAGATTTATCTTTTAATTACTTACATTAAGTAATTATCACTTAAATAATTAATCATCTCTTCTTATTCCCATCCAATAATTATCCCTTAATCACTCAAATTAAATAAACTAACCCTTAGTTACTTCCATTAGGAAATTATCTTTAACTAAATTTATTCATTTACTTTATATTATCATAATAAATAAGTAACTATCCTTCTCTTTAATTACTTATATAAATCAAACTATCCATTAATTATATTAACAAATTTTATTTCAATTTATAAAATCTTGAATGATTAAAATAAACCACATACTTAAATTAATTACTTAGTTTCAACAAATAAACTTATCTAAATTCATGTATTTTGGAAAACACCGTCTTATATTTTGATACCAGTTTGAAAATATATTTAACCTTGTCCATTTCTATTTATTTTGAAACTGGTTACGAATTTTTCTGTTTTATCCATAAAAACAGATAACAAAGCAAACCCGAATTCCCTAAACGAATACCCGAGTCACCATACAAAATTGCTGAGATAAGCCCCGTGTTTCTCACGTATCTCTCCGCTTCGAGATGATCCCCACACCACTTCGAGAATACACCCGAGCAAACCCATTGACGCAGCGGATTAACAGAAAATCGATATAACGATGAAAGTAGCAATCAGTGGATTGAAGATACCGAAAGGCCCAAATTCGTTGATCACAAAGATACCGAATTCTAGCTATCTTCGACACGTTGATCGCGCACGATACCGTGAGAGAAGATCTTCAATTCTTCAAGCGTTGATCAAGCGCACTTGATTCCGCGAATCGGCTTCAACAATCGTTGATTCAAGCGCACTCGAATAACCGAAGGTGGAGTTAGGAGATTACACTCAACTACCAATTTAAGATGAAAGCACACAACAATCAACAAGAAATTTTATTCCAAAAATCAACCCCCAAAAAGTTACAACTCACTTGCTATTTATAGAGTTTTCTCACAACTGCCCTTAAGTCGTTCCCGACTCACGACTCACCTTAGGTCGGCAACGACTCAACAACGTGCGACTCATTCCTTTACAATGCAACATACGTTCGGCCTAAAACAGTATAACACTAGTACACCACGACATACGACTCAAGAAACACAACAAATTACAACACAACGCGTAGATCGTGAACGACTTACGACTTAGAATACAAAAGACTCAAGACACAATGACCCTGGACGACTTACGACTTAAGACAGTCACGACTTAACCCTTCAGCACAAAGGCTTAACGACTCATGGATCAAGCGACTCATCTCATATGTATCACCACTCAAGGTCCAACGACCTAAATCTGAGCGACTCATCTCCAACGACTTATCTCCGAACGATTCATCTCCTTGCGGGTTATCTCCGAGCGACTTATCTAAGTCGTAACCCATCTCCGACTTATGGCCTTCAATTACTGGAACTTCTCTTTGTTTCTTGATGAGTCGTGGACGACTCATAGCCATGCAGTTAGGTCGTGTACGACTCATCAATCCAGAACGATTTAGACTCCCATCGAGTCGTAACTTCTTTTCACTTTCTTGGTTAGGTCATAGCTCTTTCCCATATGACTCCTTAGGCTGACTCGTGCACGACTTACGAGTTAAAACCGAAACTTCTTGACTCGTGCACGACTTAAGAGTTAGGACCGAAGCTTCATTATCTTGTGAATGACCTAACTTCTGAACTTCTGTAGATCGTGCTGCATCATCCTCCCCTGGTTGAGAAAAATTCGTCCTCGAATTTGTAAATTCTTCCCAATCAGATTGTCCATCTCCATAATACGGCACAAGATGCTTAACATTGAATACGTCAGAAGTGTATACATCCTCCGGCAGTTTCAACTTATAAGCATTGTCATTGATCCGTTTCACAACTTCTACTGGACCAATTTTTCTGGCTTTCAACTTGTTATAAGTGCCTACTGGAAAACGATCCTTTGTTAACACAACATACACCAAATCTCCTTCATTAAATTCAACATTTCGTCGCTTCAAGTCTGCAAATTTCTTATCTTTCTCATTTGACCTTTCCAATCGTTCCTGAACGATCTTATGACATTCAATTAATTCATCAACAAAATCAACAGCCCGTTTAACCGTCCCCTTCTGTTGTGGCACTACTGCTAAATCTAACGGTCCCCTTGGCAAACTTGAATATACAATCTGAAATGGACTGAATCCCGTACTACGATTCACTGCATGATTATGTGCAAACTCTGCATGGCATAACTTCATATCCCAACTCTTCAGATTATCTTTCACAAGACATCGTAACAAATTTCCCAACGATCTATTCACTACCTCTGTCTGCCCATCTGTCTGTGGATGATAAGCACTACTAAAATTCAGCTTTGTTCCCACCATCTTCCACAAACTAAGCCAAAAATGACTCAAAAATATGGTATCTCTATCTGACACAATAGACTCTGGCAATCCGTGAAGTCGATAGATCTCCTTGAAAAATAATTGAGCAACATGAACAGCATCCGCTGTCTTCTTACAAGCAACAAAATGTGCCATCTTCGAAAATCTGTCCACCACAACAAATATAGAATCATTTCCCCTTTGAGTTATAGGCAAACCCAAAACGAAATCCATGCTGATATCAACCCATGGTTTAGACGGTACTGGTAATGGCATATACAATCCCGCATTTGTCGCTGTTCCTTTCGAAACCTGACAAATGTGACACCTCTCCACAAACCTTTCAACTTCTTTCCTCATTGACGGCCAAAAGTAAGATTGAGAAATCAAATGCAATGTACGATCACGGTCCACATGTCCTTCCTCGTGCAACTCTTTGATAATCTTCAATCTCAAACTGCTCTCTAGAATACATAATCGATTTCCTTTAACAAGAATCCATTAACCAACATAAATTCATCAGTACTCCTATCCTTAACTTTCTCAACAAACTTTGCAAAGTAAGGATCCTCCTTAAACAATTCTGGTAATAATTCAAACCCTGTCACTTCAACTTTCATTGTAATCAACAAATGGTTCCTTCTACTCAAAGCATCAGCCACACGATTCGTCAACCCAGATTTGTGCTTAACAACAAAGGTAAATTGCTGTAAATAAGCAATCCATGATGCATGCCTTGCTGAAATCTTATCATGTCCTTGTAAATGCTTCAACGCCTCATGATCAGTGTAAAGAACAAACTCTTTCTGAAATAGATAATGTCTCCAGTATTTAACAGCTTGCACAACAGCGTAAAACTCAACATCGTATGTACTATATCTCATCTTCGCCCCTGACAACTTCTCACTGAAATATGCAATAGGTCTCCCACACTGACTCAACACTCCTCCAATTCCCACCTTCGACGCATCAGTATGCAATTCAAACAACAACTGAAAATCCGGTAATACAAGAATTGGTGCAGACGTCAATAGTTCCTTGATCTTCTCAAAAGCAACTCCCGCTTCCTCTGACCATACAAATTGTTTCTCTTTCATGCAATCAGTAACTGGAGTCATCACGCTACTGAAGTGTGGAATGAATCTCCGGTAGAATGACGCTAGCCCATGAAAACTCCTCACCTCTGTAATTGTCTTTGGATGTGGCCAATTTCTGACTGCTTCAACTTTATTCTGGTCAACTTGAATACCTTTTCCTGAAACAACATAACCCAGGAATAAAACACTATGCGTCATAAACACGCATTTCTTTGTAGCAGCATAAAATTGTTCCTCACGAAGAATAATCAACACTTCCCTCAAATGATGAACATGCTCCTCCGTACTCCTGCTGTATATCAGAATATCATCGAAATAAACAACAACAAACTTCCCAATGAATGGTCTAAAGATTTGATTCATCACTCGCATGAATGTACTAGGTGCATTCGATAAACCAAATGGCATAACCAACCATTCGTATAACCCCTCTCTTGTCTTGAAAGCTGTCTTCCATTCGTCACCTGGTCTAATTCGAATTTGATGATAACCACTCTTCAAGTCAATCTTCGAAAAGATAGTTGCCCCACTCAACTGATCCAGCAAGTCATCCAACCTTGGCATAGGAAATCTGTAACGTACAGTAATCTTGTTCAAAGCTCTACTATCTGTGCACATCCTCCATGTTCCATCCTTCTTCGGCACCAACAAAGCTGGTACTGCACAAGGACTCAAGCTTTCCTGAACACGTCCCTGCTCAAGTAACTCTTCCACCTACCTTCGCAACTCCTCATGTTCCTTCGGACTCATACGGTAATGTGGTCGATGTGGTAATACTGCTCCCGGAACAAGATCGATTTGATGTTGAATGTCTCTCAGTGGCGGTAACTCCTTAGGCAACTCTTCTGGAAACACATCTTCAAATTCTTTCAAAACTGGCTTTGCTTCTTCTGGAATATCAACCTCTTCACTGCTCTCTCGCCCAATCAACAAATACACTTCAGGCTCCTCTTCAACTTCTTCAACAAACTCCTTCAAAGATAATAAAGTTTTCAGCTCTTCAATTTCTTCTAGCTTGCTCTCCTTCTGTTGTTGCTTCTTGGGAACTAAAGTGATTTTAGTACCTTCGAACATGAAACTGTAACTATTAGCACGACCATCGTGTGGTACTGCTCTATCAAACTGCCATGGTCTGCCCAACAACAGATGACACACATCCATGTCTACTACATCACACCAAATTTCGTCTTTGTACTTCTTCCCGATTGAAAAGTTCACACAAGCCCTTCGACACACTTTCACTTCACCACCCTTCCTTAACCATGCTAACTTGTATGGTTTAGGATGTCTCTCAGTTTTCAAGTTCAACTTCTTCACAGCTTCTGTAGAAATAATATTATCGCAACTTCCAGCATCAATAACGAACTTGCAAACTTTCCCCAGAATAGTGCATGTCGACTGAAAAATATTGCTTCTCAACCAACTATAATCCTCCTCTTGCTTTGGTGTAAGACATGACCTCCTCATCATAAGATTACAACCTTCATCCCCAGATAATTCTTCTTCCTCCTCAACATAAGGTGCATTTGAACATTCTGCCTCCTCACCATCATCCTCAATCTCAGCAACCATTGCTCTCTTCTTCGGCTTCGGACATTCATTGCTTTTGTGACCCAACTCCTGACAATTGTAACATTTGAAACCACTGCTAACCTTCGCCTTCTCAGCCTCCTTTACCACTGGTTTCGTAACAGGTTTAGGAACATTAGAACTTCCACTAACACCCTTCGCTTGATTATTGGAATTAGTAAACACACCACCTCCACGCCTTCCTTGCTTCTCCCAAGCCAACGCTTTTTGATGTGCCTCTGCCACTGGTCTAGGATCAAACTTATTAACCATATCCTGGATCTGCATTCTCAATCCCCAATGAATCTAGCAGTCAGCTGTTCTTCCGTTTCCATAATATCATTCCTGGCAATGAGTTGGTAAAATTTATCAGTATAATCACTAACAGACTTCGTCCCTTGCCTCAGATTCTGCAACCTCTGGTACATAAGTGATTGGTAGTTGTAAGGCAAAAATGTAGCTCGCATCAACTTCTTCATCTTCTCCCATGATTCAATCTTTGACTTTCCCATTCTCTCCCTTGTAAGTTTAGTTTGCTGCCACCACGCCAAAGCTCTCCCCCTCAACCTAGTAGCAACCAACTTCACTCTTCTATTCTCCGGAACCTCCTTGAAATCAAAGATCTCTTCCACATTTGTCAACCAATCAAGAAATTCTTCAGCTACCATCCCACCTTTAAACTCCGGAATTTCCATCTTCATACCCAATTCCCATCGACGATCATCTTCAACATCCCGATAAGAATTTCGAACTTGGTCTCGATCTCGATAATGAATACTTGCTCTCTCACCCTCTTCATTAAAATCAAATGTACGTCTATATCGATCTCGACCATTATCATCCCTTCGTTCATGCATGCTTCTTCGACTATGTCTCTCTTCATCTCTATACGCCTCATTGTCAAATTCACGTTGACTTCTTCTCTCTTCATGTCCATAGTCATGATGATCTCTCCGTGATGAAATTGATGTTTCTCTTCTCTCTCTAAAAGATTGCGGTGATACCCTCCTCGCTTCCGTAACTGATGGCGAAACTCTGTTTCCTCCATGGTTCGAGTTTGGTGATCTCCTCCTTTGAGTTTGATTCAAGTCATTCATCAACTTCTCTAATTTTCCAATGCCTTCATCAAATTTCTCATTAATACGTTTTTCCATAAGCTCGGCTTCTTCTCTTCTATACAACGCTTCAACATTTTGACGACGGTTAGCTCTCCTTAGCGGCATGATTCAAATCTTCACAATCTCTTCAAAACTTCTCAAATACTTCAACAAATCTTCAAAACTCTCCAACACAAGCCAAACAATGCACGGCCTAACACCACTAACTCGCACAAACTCCTTGTCTCGGCTTGTTTTCCACGGCTCAAAGTTAGGTCGGCTCAACTTAGCTCGGCCTTAACACTTCACGACTTGACTCGGCTCGCACACTTCAAAAATTTGGCGTGCAAAGATCTCGCGACCAAGCTCAAACACTCTTCCAAATTTGATCCAAAATGAAATGGATCAAAATCTTCAACTCGTTGCAACTTCAGGATGAACACGATGAACAACAACTTCAAACTTCAACTTCAAAAATTGGCTCCAAGTCTCGGCTTAGCTATGATTGGCTAAGTCTAGCTCTAATACCAAACTGACGCAGCGGATTAACAGAAAATCGATATAACGCTGAAAGTAGCAATCGGTGGATTGAAGATACTGAAAGGCCCAAATTCGTTGATCGCAAAGATACCGAATTCTAGCTATCTTCGACACGTTGATCGCGCACGATACCGTGAGAGAAGATCTTCAATTCTTCAAGCGTTGATCAAGCGCACTTGATTCCGCGAATCGGCTTCAACAATCGTCGATTCGAGCGCACTCGAATAACCGAAGGTGGAGATAGGAGATTACACTCAACTACCAATTTAAGATGAAAGCACACAACAATCAACAATAAATTTTATTCCAAAAATCAACCCCCAAAAAGTTACAACTCACTCGCTATTTATAGAGTTTTCTCACAACTGCCCTTAAGTCGTTCCCGACTCACGACTCACCTTAGGTCGGCAACGACTCAACAACGCGCGAATCATTCCTTTACAATGCAACATACGTTCGGCCTAAAACAGTATAACACTAGTACACCACGACATACGACTCAAGAAACACAACAAATTACAGCACAACGCGTAGATCGTGAACGACTTACGACTCAAAATACAACGACTCAAGACACAATGACCCTGGACGACTTACGACTTAAGACAGTCACGACTTAACCATTCAGCACAAAGGCTTAACGACTCATGGATCAAGCGACTCATCTCATATGTATCACCACTCAAGGTCCAACGACCTAAATCTGAGCGACTCATCTCCAACGACTTATCTCCGAACGATTCATCTCCCTGCGGCTTATCTCCGAGCGACTCATCTCCAACGACTTATCTCCGAACGATTCATCTCCCTGCGGCTTATCTACGAGTGACTTATCTAAGTCGTAACCCATCTCCGACTTATGGCCTTCAATTACTGGAACTTCTCTTTGTTTCTTGATGAGTCGTGGACGACTCATAGCCATGCAGTTAGGTCGTGTACGACTCATCAATCCAGAACGATTTAGACTCCCATCGAGTCGTAACTTCTTTTCACTTTCTTGGTTAGGTCGTAGCTCTTTCCCATAGACTCCTTAGGCTGACTCGTGCACGACTTACGAGTTAAAACCGAAACTTCTTGACTCATGCACGACTTAAGAGTTAGGACCGAAGCTTCATTATCTTGTGAATGAACTAACTTCTGAACTTCTGTAGATCGTGCTGCATCATCCATCCCCACTTTTACTTCTTCTTCTTGGTCCTTAATTCCAGAAAGACCCAGATGCACAGATAAACGCGTGTACATGCACGCCCACATGTCGTTGCTCCGGCCATCACCTCCGGCTCCAAAGCATCACTCACGACATTGATCAACCACTCAGCAACCCAGAGTTTTAAATCGAAGGCTAGGTCGCAAAATTGACATTTGATCGAAAAAAACTGGAAAGAACCCAACGGAAAAATTAAACATTGCCGTTGATCAGGTCCACGTCCTTCTTCGCCGTTAACCCCAAACCTTCAGCACGTCCACCCGCTTCTATCCTTCATCACGCGATCGACTTCGATCATCCATAGCCATCGCGAAAGCTTCGAGAACAATAACGCCCCAAACTAACACTCGAACCCTAGTTCACCTCCAATCTCACTGCTTGATCACCTGAATAATCCATCCCCATTTTTCCTATGATCAACCATCCATTAGTCACCTTCAGTCCAAGCCTCGCCACGCATTTCGACACTAATCACTAGAATTCGACAAAATTGCCGAAACCCATCATCTCACAATTCCTCATCCATTTCTAAACTAAAAATCACAATTCTTATTTCTAAATTCATGAATTACGAATCAGAATCGTGTTATATAATTGATTCATCAATCCCTGACAATTTATTTTTGCCTATAATTGGATTAGACCCATAAATTCATACATTTATAAATAAACAGTTCATATATATATAAATCTATTTTAAAAATTTAGTTTATACACTTACAAACATTTTCTGTTTACAAATTTTAGCCTAACATCAAATATCTGAAGAGATATGAATTTTTTTATCTTTAAAATTAGGAGCCTGTAAATAAACAAAGAACAATTTTTTTAACACACAAAACTTTTGAACAGGCAAATACATATACATTCTCATGTATAACATTATATAAACCATATTTTTCCTTTCAAAAAAATTCATCACCAATATATAAACATATTTACAGATTTTCAAAACTGGTTTTAAGTTCAGTGTTTATATAACAATGTTTTTAAACAGAGAGATGATCGTCATTTCCATTCATGCATCCATTTATACACAGCACATACATGTGTGTGTATATACACACATACATGCATGCATTCATACCCATAAACATAAGCAACCATAATCACACACAATCCATCATAAACATCAGGTTATGATCATAAGTTTTAACTATTTAAAAAAAAATTAGTTTACTCACCTACACATGCAAACAGAGAACAAATTTGTTTCCAGGCTTGTTTGATCTTCTTTTGCTTATTAAATTTACATCTGGTGTTGATCTTTGCATTGTTGCTTGTTGTTAGATTTGTCTTGACTGGTTGCACTTGAAAATTTGATATTGTTATTGCCTTTTCCTTTGATTTCCTGCTTTGTTGAATTTTCCAGTTTCATTCTTTCAGATCTCCAGTCTTTATCTTCTTTTGATTTGAACTAGATTTTAGTTGAAATGGAGAAAAGAAGAATTCAGCTGAAAAGTGGAAAAAAATTCTTCTTTCATAATTTTTTTAATTATCAAAAAGAAATGTTGACATTTGTTCTCTTAGGTGTTAATTAGCTTACACATATGCATTTATCTTTACAAATGTCTTAAACCCATTTTAAATTGCTTACAAGTGTTACTCGTCTCTGATTAATTCATTTAAATATATATATATATATATATATATATATATATCTATGAAATATTTACATGTATATAAAATGTATTTATCTTATATAAATAAGCTTTTAAATTTTAATAAATATACAAAAGTGAATTCAAGTAAACATTTATTTATAAATAACTTATGCTTTGATCAAATTAAATGCATCATATGTTTACATGCTCGGGAAATTTATTTTAACTCTATATATATTTTCAAATATATGTCTGATTTAGCAACACAAATTAAATTTGTAATCAATAATTTTATTTAAAATCTATGTATATATATAAAACACAATTACAAATATAAATATTTATCTGATCAGTTTCATTCCTTCAATTTATAATTCAATATTCTATTAATTAACCCAGTTTGTTAATCAATTATAGATGACCAAAAATTTGGGTTATCACAAATGGTAACAATAATGAGTAATTAGAAATAATTGTTATAATAGTAAAGTTTTGATAAATTTATTAAACCAGAGAATATAAACGAACCATAGAAATATATGTATGAAAATAATACATAATAATAATGAATTATTATATATACATATACATACACATACATACATATACACGTACAAACATACACACACACACACGCATATATATATATATATATATATACACATATATATATATAATATTAATATACTATCACCTATTATTTGTTCTAGACTGCATTTCATATTGTTGCCGCTCATAGCAACTATATTCCAGACTATATTTATTGTTTCTTTGATTTATTTTGCTAATTTGTGAACTTCTACTTTATAGGTAGATAGGTAAAGTGCCGCAACAAGTTATGGTTTTGAAGTTATTTTTGATGCAAGAACTACATTTTGGTTTGTATGTATCACTACTTTTGATTACTAGCTACCACTTGTTTTACATTGCTTATGAAATATTATAGATGTGTTATATATGTTCTGATGCAAGACTATTGCATATTTTGATTATGTAATATTACATGTTGATTATGAGATGTGCGATTAATATAGTATGTTAATTATGAAATATGCATGTTGATTTAACTGTGTTGGTATATAAATTGTGATCGATGTGTGTAGAAAAGTAACTAATAAAAGGGAAAATGCAGAAATAATTAACGATATGTAAACTTTCAACAGCGTTTAATAAACTCTATGGTACACTTTCAACAGCGTTTAAAGTGCTGTGGTACACTTTCATAGCATTTTAGTACCATCACAAAAAAACAATGGAAAAATACAGTAAAAGGAACACTCATAACAGCATATAAAATGCTGTGGATAAATATCATGGCAAGAGATAGCTATAGTGAAATACATTTGGTAGCAGAATTTGTACGCTAAGAAAAGTTTTAAGCACGTCAAAATAAACGGTGTAAAATGTATTCATAATATACACCAAACATAAAAACAGATTTTTATAGAGTTTACTCTATTGCTGTGGTATGTTGTTGATCTATGATGGCATGTTAATACACAGTGTAGTTAAAAACGCTGTTAAAGCCTTTTATAGCATTGCCTTTTATAGCATTTTCTGAATGCTACCAGTTTGTTGTAGCATGCATATATATATACACACTTTTTCATGATAATATCTTTTATTATTTAGGTGTTTCTTTCAAATACAAGCAATGTTAATCAATATTCTAATTCGGTTATAGATAGTTTTCCATTTGTACTTGATTAGATTGTGCATTTGGTTATCTTTTGGATCTATATATATCTGATTAGGTTATGTGTCTAGTTAGATTTTGCACCCATATTACCCGATTAGGTTGTGCATCTAGTTAGATTTTGCACCCATATTACCCGATTAGGTTGTGCACCAATCAAAAATTCGACATGAAAATATAAGACTGGAAAATAGTTATCATGCAAAAATTTGCCATAGAATTATTTGGTAGTCATATATATAGTAGGTTGTGTTTTCTTGTTACATATTTGTCATTCATATTATATATATGCATTTTATCATGATAATATGTTTCATTATTTAGGTTATATTTTCGAATAAATGCTCGGTTAATTAATATTCTAATCCATACGTAGATTGGATTTTATATGTACTTGATTAGGTTGTGCATTTGGTTAATTTTGACATCCATATTTACTTGATTATGTTATACATTAGTTCAACTTTTACATCCATACAAACCTAATTAGGTTTTCCATTTAGTTATCTTTTGCATGCATGCATACCCGATTAGATTATGCATCCGGTTAGATTTTGCATCAATATGTACCCGATTAGGTTTTACATTTGATTTTGCATTTGATGACTTGCTGATTTAATCATTGTTCTAATTCGGTTAAAGATTGGTATTCATATTTATCGAATTAAATCATACATTAGGTTAACTTTTACATTCATACACACCCGATTAAATTAAGCATTCGGTTGGCTTTTGCATGCATGTATACCCGATTAGTTGCACATCTGGTTAGCTTTTGCATTCACGATTATCTTGGTTAACCAATGTTTTAACTTAGTTATAGATTGGATTTTATATATACCTAATAAATTTGCGTATTCGATTAGCTTTTACATCCATACGCACCTGATTATGTTATGCATCCGGTTATGTGACGATCCAGATTTTGAGCCAAATTTAAATTGGAAATTAATATAAAATTTGGATTAAATTGTGAATCAATTTGAATTTTTCCAAAATAAATAAGATATTTGTTTGTATATTCACATATATATATGTAGATTGTAATTTGAAATTTGAAATTTGAATTTGAAATTCAATATAAATATCTTGAAAATAGATTGGATTTAATACTCCATATTTCAAAATTGATAAAAAATTGTTATATAATCATAATATGTATACATATATATACATACATTGTGATTTGGAAGTTATAATTTGAATTTAATATAATAATTTTTAAAAAAGGGATATTTAAAGTTAAAATCTATAATTCAGAAAAAACTTATATATATACACATGTTTAATTATTAATGAATAATTAATTTTGAAATCGTTTTCTTTAAGGTTATGTAAAATTTATAAAAGAAAAAGTATATAAATAAATATTTATTTAAAGGTAAAATGGCTTTAATTTAAAATAGGATTTAATAAAAAGGTTTAAAAATACTTTATTTTAAATTTGTACATGATAATATATATATATATATATATATATATATATATATGTATGTAAACTAAACTGTTATAATACAACATATTTAAACATTAAGAGACATGTGTTAGTTGATTTTATCATAAATTAATATTTGTAAGTTAATAATAAAGGATATTAACATTTGTAAGCATTTTAACAAAGAGATTAAACAAGTGTAGAACATGTAGAAGAAAATATAACAAGTGTCATGTTTTTATATTTTCTTTCCATTTTTAAAATGAATAAATAAAATGAAAACAAAGAGTGTGTGTGTGTACACACACACATCTATACTTCTTTCTCACCTTCCTTTCCACATATGCAAACCAAAGAAAACAATAATCAGGAAATAAGACAGCAAAATCAAAAGCAAGTTTAAATCAGAAACATTTTCTAATTTTTAAAAACAAGTTGTTGTTTCAAAGTTCAACATCAAAGCAAAGCAAGTCCAATTTCAGGTTAAAAACAAATACAGATCATCTTCAAATTAGATTCAAGTTCAAACAACAATCAGATATAATGCAACTCAATTTCAATCAACTATCCGCTTCAGTTTCAACTCAAGTAGATTCAAACTAGAGTAGAAGATCAAAATCTATTCTTGCTTTCAAATCTATCTGCAGGCTCTGTACTTCAAATAGGTGAGCAAACCCACTTGATTTTACTTCTATGTCTTGATGTTTGAATTGACACTAGAAGTATATTATGAAAAGTGTTTGTTTACTTGTTAATTATGCATGCATGCTTACATATACATACATACATACATACATACACACACATATATATATATATGTGTGTGTGTGTGTGCATATAGAAAACATGCTTCTGTTTCAAGCTCAATAGGTTTTAAACAAAATAAAAATTCGAATTCTTTTTCCCCGATCTATTTTAGGCTTAGATCCATAAAGAAGAAATGATTATAAAAATGTAACATTATTTTTTAGAATAATTTCTAGTAAAAACATTTAGTAATTATTTCAAAAACTAGAAATTACATTAAAATCTTTTCAACCCACAAAAATCGAATGTTTGGATTTCAAGTTGCAACCATAGGAACAGATATGCATTGCAAAATTAAGATTTTTGATCATCAATTCGTAATTTTTAAGTTTATATTCATGGAGAAATTGCGAGATGAACTGAAATTGCTTTTTTTTTTTTAAAATTCAAGTGGTCGGAGTGGTGGAGGGTCTCGGGATCATGGCCACAGCTAGCTCGAAGGTCAAGGGTATCAGGAAAAAATATGGATGGATTTGTAATGGACCGAGGTGGCTGGTCGATGGTGATATAGGGTTTAACGACCTAATTCGGTTGATGATAGAAACAAGGTGAATTTGTCGACGAGGGTGGATCGGTGTGTCGATCCTGACTCGACCTTCAAAAATCGACACCGAATACGACACTCGTATTCCAATACCGCAGATCCAAACGTCGAATCTGGTTTGTTGGAGCTTATAACACCATTAAGTACAACACAGCGGAAGAAAAAGAATAATACATTGATATACAACATTCGATACAACAAAGTGATATAATGAAAACAACAGAATGATACCATAGATATCAATATACATCAGAGATACAAGACACAACGGAAAGAATAAGATAACACCAGCAGCAAAACAATATCTCCAAGATAGTCTTCAAAAGAGAACTCCAAGGCACCAATCCAGAAATAGCTCGAAATCCCAATAACAATGCACAAAGATAAGCAAGTGCAGTCCATATCTAAAGACTGAACTAGCTCCAGATAATCCGCCGAACCTAACTATCTGAAAAACCCAACTCTAGACTGCCCGTGTGGAAAAATTGTGGGCGCCCAGAGTTTAGGAAAGAAACAATAAACTCCAGGTCAGTCATGGGACTGCCGTGAGCAAAAAAAAAACAGTTTATCTTTTAAAACAATCAGCAAAAGATTTTAAATAATCCGTAATGCTTTTTAGAAATGAAACTACCATAAAACCTCCCGCCACACATACCATGCAATCGCAGAATTGGAGGAGATTTCTTCTTATGATAGTCAAACATGCTTGATATGCTGATTCTTTTCAATATTATTATTATAAGTGCAAAGTGCAGAAAAAATTTCGAAAGTATAATATTAATCTTAACCAGCATAGGTACCATTATATTATGCAAGCTATAACTACCACCTGAGGTGGCAGGTTATGCAATTGCAATCGTAAAGGGCTCGTATTGTTTTGTTTGGATTTCCAACAAATGATCGGGCTAAGGAACTTTCCATACCGAAATGGAACGCCTCTGGAAGGACGCCCCCGAGAACCTACCCGAATTTCTGCTACACAAGGCCGGCTACCCCCTGCCCGGGGAACAAAACCTTAGATATTCCACCTCCGGTCCTTTGGGACCTTTATCCGAAAGCTCTCAACACCAACAACATTACATAGTAATAAAATATAGTGTCCACATGAGTAAGTGTCTGGGCTCCATACCATGATACTGCCCTTTTCCAGAAGGAATGGTCATACCCTAGGGGAGCTACCCCTGAAACCTTGCTGCCACGATTCTTGTTTCGACCATTATCGGGTTGTGAGGCTCGATGAAGTCTCGTCCACAAAGCTAAGCTTTTCACAAAGCCATGCTTTAATCACAAATGATCAACAAATGATCATTAACACACAGCAGCACTTAGCATGCCACACTACCAAATTGGGAGTACATCGCTGATAACCTTCAACTACATAACCTCTGAGCTCGTACGTCTCAAAGAAGGGTGTTAAGCTAAGAGAATAAATTCTCTGCTACCAACAGATATGTATTTGAAAGAAATATGCTCTATATCTCAAAGTGTTGTGTTAGACATACAACCATACAAGTCTGTCCCTGGTTCGAACAGAACTGAAGGTACTTCCGAAGAAGCCCTTGCAAATCCGGATAATCCTTAATCATGTCCGGACTTCCCATCACATATGGAGTCTCTATACTGGGGACCAGTTGATATAGAGACATTCGACGAGTTATCCTTTCTCTTTCGAAAATATCCGGTCTTTACCACCAGTCTTCAAATGCTATCCATAACGTCGTATTACATATTCGGAATGGGCTATATGACACAAAGGTCCTCTTCCGGCTAAACCGAATAATGAGCGCAATAATTAAAAACATATGGATATTAGGATTTCAATTAAGGCATAACTTATTACCCAAAACCTTTCTTCTAAATGGTTTAAACAAATTACCATTTCCAATCTTTTTTTTAAACAAAAAGATTCATTTCGCAAAATTCACCCAGTTTCACAAAGATCCATTTACGGATTTCAAAACAGTTTCCATTTCAATTGGATTAACTCGTTAAATCTTTAAATCAAGATTTAACTTATAGCTTTCAAAATTCTTTTCCAAAGATTCATTCATCTCCTTTCAAAACATTTTAATATCATTTCAAAATTGAAACCTTTCAACACAGATTATAAAGTTCATTACTTAGGTGAAAGCTTTTATTATTTGAAAACAAATAGTTTTCGTTTCAAAAAAATCCAATTATATTTGCATGAGTAAAAACCCTTGAATTAAATTCAAATTCCCAAATCAATACATTGAAAATGGTTTGACCCATATATAATTAGTATAACATCTTTAATCCCTAGAATTCAATTTCTAATTTTGAATTCAAATTAAGTCAAATTATTTAAATTTCAAAACTTTATCAAATTATTCAAAAATAAATTTTATCTTGAAATTCCATTTCAAAAGCTTTTCACATTTAACCCGATTCCATTTCAAAACCATTTGAATTCAAATTGTCCAATTAAAAATCATTTCAAAAATCTGCGAGTTAATCGATTACCTCGTGAAATCCATATCTGTGTGTGTATGAGTGTGGTTCAGAGGTTTTTACACAATAGTGCAACATCATTCAATCATCATAGATCAAAACAAAGAAATATAGTTGATAAGGAGTATAAACTATAATGCTTATCATTCATTCGCAGAGTCGCAGATAATAAACAAATGTATCACAATAAATGAACAAATTATACATAGCTCAATCCATAGAACAAAATATCCTAGATCAGATAGGACAATCAATTCAAGGCATCTCATACAATACAATCATTCATAAGTAAGGTCAACCATTTAATAATCATTTATAAGCAGGATTAATTAATTATTTAATCCTAATTAATTCAATTTATTTCCAATTAAATTAATTACTTATGAATTAGTTACCCAATTCTGATTGATTAATCATTGGATATCAATTAATTTATCAAACGCTTTAATTAATTATTCTTAAAATTAACCTCTAAACCAATTACATAATTAATTAATCCCTTTATTAATTATTTTAAGAAATTAAACTTTTAATTACTTACCATTAAGCAATATGTCATAACAATTAATCATTAATTACCAATAGCTTGCCCCAAAATTGGTTACAAACACCCAATAGTCGTTGAAAGCACCCGTTCACAATCACAGATCACAGATCACAGATATCAAATACGTAGAGAAATAAGTATGCAAGTCACTCAACAAATTCACAGAAAACGTAAACGACACAGGATTTATAGTGGTTCGGCGCTCGTGCCTACGTCCACTCTGAAGCTTATGATTTTATCGATTCACTTGATAGCTTCAATTGATTACAGCGAAGTACAGTTGATAATAGCTCTGAATTGTGCTTACAACAATGGTGTTGAAGTGCAGGATTGAATCTGGTAGAGTATGGACGTCCAATGGCCAAAAGCTCCCTTTTCTATAGGCTTCAGGGGGCTATTTATAGGCATAGGAGGCTCGGATCTCGCTCAAACTTCGGGAGACTTCTTCTGGCACGTGAGTGGGCCCACGCGACCGACCCCACCAAGTTTCGACTCGATCTGTGATTGATATGAAATGACTTCGTATCCATCAAGAATTAGTCCAATCGAGCTGAAATTTGGTAGGAACATTCTTTACCTTGCATGGAAGCTTCTGTGAAAATTTCATTGCATTTGGGCCAACGGATCGTGAGATATGATCGATACGAGATGGTGATTTTCGTTTCCTACTGTCTTCGAATCCATGCCGTCGTATCCATCCTCTTCGACCCGATGGACCACGTGGTACTGTATTGACGAGGCGCACCCTCCTCGCATCGATCCTATTTTTTCTCCGAGTTGACCGCTTCGTACCCACGAATTCCGCCTTGTTCGTATCAAGTGTCGCGATCCAGTTTGCATCGATGGATACGAATCATTGATCGAGACGAACGGGATGGAGACGACTGAGTGGATACGAATAAAGCAGACTTCACGGATACGAAACAGCGACTTGTCACTGTTGATGGACGCGAGGATGATCGGTACGAAGCAGTGTTTGGGGGTGGATACAAGACCGATCGACTCGAAGTAGGGTACACCGATGGATGCGAAGCGGTGTGGGTTGATCGATGCGAACGTCATCGATTCGAACCTGGTGGATACAAATCTGATGGATTCGAATAGACCAATGCATGACTTCCTGATGGATACGAACGATGGATTCGAACTTCTCTAAACTCATTGGATTCGAACTACTCTAAACTCATTGGATACGAACCATGCTAAGGCGATGCCTATTTGATCGATTCGGAACCGATCGATTCGATCTGTCTGATATCATGTTACTGATCGATTCGAACTCGATCGATTCGAAGTATGCGGAACCTGATGGATTCGAACAAAACGAACACTGATGGATACGAATCCGATGGATTCAAAATGGACATCTCCTCAACATTCTGATGGATACGAACATCGTACTTTGGCTAACTTGCATCGATCATATCTCGTTAATACGAACTCCGATTAACCTGAAATTTGAGGTGCTGACTTTTATGTCTTTGCTTGTCGTGTCCTATCAATTATGGACCGGTGTGGACTCGGGAAAATTCATCGGTATCCATAGCGAAGCAGTGTATAACCAATCTTTGAGACGAACTATCTCTGGTTTTTCGATCAGACCTTTGGTATCGCTGCCTTGCCAAAAGGCGGGATAACATTTGCCCCCCAAAACATGCCTTGCAGTAGGAAGGCGTGTTTTGTAATGCCATGAGCTGGATGTTCATATCCTGTCAACAACCTGTAAAGAACTTGATAGTTTTATATAACCTCGAATGACGATCGTTCAGGATCGTATGCCATTTGAGGAGAAACTGGACCGCTCGCGGTCGATGCCGTTCGCGGTCGAATGTCATTCTGGACGACTTGTGATCGTTCGTGATCGAGTGGCATGGAAAGAAGAATGTGATCGTTCGCGATCGAGAGCCGTAGGAGGCAGAAATGTGATCGTTTGCGATCAGGTGTCGTTCTAGACGAATTATGATGTATTGTGATCGTTCATGGTCGTATGGTGCACAAGGTAAAATGTGATCATTCGCGATCTGATGCCGCACGAGGTAGAATGTGATCGTTGGCGTCATATTGGGTGAATTGTGACCGTTCGTGGTTGAATGCCGCACGAGGCAGAGTGTGATCGTTCGCGATCAAATGTTTTACTTGACGAAGTGTGACCGTTCGCGGTCAGGTGCCGTACGAGTTAGACTATGATTCTTCGTGATCGAGTGCCGCTCAAGGCAGAATGTGACCGTTCGCGATCAGATTGTAAAGGGGGCTTGGTATCACTGGAGTCAGATATCACGTTCGGGTGACTTTCTGAATCAGCGATCATGGCGGTTCGTCGCCATACAAGGTGTGCTTGTGGACCGTTTGCGATCCAAAGCATACGCAAGTAAATTCTTCTATAGAATTGCAGATATCAAATTAACGTTCGCATGAATTCCATAACAGAAATGTCCAAACAAACAAAGTCTAAATGTCCAAATCAAAATGAAACAAAAGCAAAGCAAGGACGTCAAAGTGTAAATCCTCACTACGAGACGGTCGATAATTATTCAGAGCATGCCTGTGGATCGTTCGCGACCTCATACATGTGTAAATTATTTGGCGGTGTTAGTGAGGAGTTTACGACTTGTCCATCATTATTTAAATCAATTGATAACCAAGCGGCGTCCTGGTTCAGGGTCACCCCTGGCTGATGTAGACGGCGGTCGCTCAGGTTCCACCGTTGGAGCTCGCCTCCTCACATACTGAAGTAGCCTACCGTTCCTGATATGTCCTTCTACCTCATCCTTCAGGTGTCTACAATCATTCGTGCTATGACCGTTCAGCTCGTGGAATAAGCAATATTTGTCTGATTTTCTCTCGTCGGTAGTCGGGTCCCTTCGTATTGGTCTACGATAAGGAACTTGCTCTCTTGTATCTTGATAAATTCGCTCCAAACTCTCGTTCAGCTCGGAGTAGGTGGTGAATCGCGGCTCCCTCCGTGGCCGCTTTGACCTGTCATTATTATTCTCAGCCTTTCTTTTTCCTTTACCAGTCTCCGCACATTTTCCAGGTGGATTTTTGGCCTTGATTGCGTAAACGTCGACTTCTTCCTCTCTTTCTGCACTAGCATCTTCCAATCGCAAAAACTTTTCTGCCTTGTGATGGAATTCTCCTAGATCCATAGGCGGATCTTTAGTTAATGAGTTTTCTGTGCCATCAGCTATTCCGGACACAACTACCATCATAACCATGGGTATCTGGTCGATCCACCGATGCTGCTGCCGCATTGAATCGCGTCAGAAAATTTCTCAAAGATTCCCCTGCTTTCTGCTTTAAGGTCGCCAAAGTCATCACATTCTTGGGTCTTGCAATATGAACCCTAAATTGCCTCATGAATCTCTCAGTCAAATCTTCCCATGTTCCTATGGAGCCACTCTCTAGCTGCCTAAACCATAACGCCGCATTATCTGTTAGATACAACGGAAAGCACCGGGCCATGACTTCCTGTGATGCCCCCAGCACTTCCATGTGCCTCATATACTTTGTTAGGTGGACCGCAGGGTCCGTTCTCCCATCATACATCTCTACCGATGGTAACTTGAATTCTGGTGGGTTCCTAGCCATCCTAATTGCAGGAGAAAAAGGACTCCTATTCACGTCTTCCAGATCTCCATTTACTAAACTGCCTCTCATAGCTCTTCTAACCATCTCCGCCAATCTGTCATTGTCTCCAAGTCGTAGTCGTTGTTCATTGCCTTCGATCTCTCCCCCGAGTCCGTGTGAGCTTTTAGGTGTCTGCCTTCCTGGCTGAGCGTTCATCCCTCTATTGCCACCAGATTGCTCGGATCCCTCCCTTTCTCTTCCCGAGATTGGATCGACATGATCTAAGTGTGTGCCTCCCAGCTCTGGCGCTGCGCCAGATGGTCCTGCTCCATTCTGAACTCAGTTGCTCCTTGGTTCTGCGCTCCAAGTTTCCCAATCTGTTGAAGCAAGTTCTTAATCATCTCTTCTTGTCTTCTCATCATAGCCTCCATCTCATCCCTAGTGATGAAGACTGAAGCTTGGTTTGCTCCTGAGGAAGCCTCTTGACTCCCTTCGTGTTGACTTTGCTCTGGTCTTGGTCTTCTGCTTGATTGTCTCATCATGGTTTTCTTTAGATCTAATCTTTCCTACTTTTCCAAATCCGAAGTATGGTGTAGCGGGTCCTGAGTTCAATTCCCAGTGACAACACAAAAATGTTTGCGCCAAAATTGATCACAAACACCCAATAGTCGTTGAAAGCACCCGTTCACAATCACAGATCACATATATCAAATACATAGAGAAATAAGTATGCAAGTCACTCAGCAAATGCACAGAAAAAGTAACCGACATAGGATTTATAGTGGTTCGGCGCTCGTGCCTATGCCTACTCTGAAGCTTATGATTTTATTGATTCACTTGATAACTTCAATTGATTGCAGCGAAGTACAGTTGATAATAGCTCTGAATTGTGCTTACAACAATGGTGTTGAAGTGTAGGATTGAATCTGGCAGAGTCTGGACGTCCAATGGCCAAAAGCTCCCTTTTCTGTAGGCTTCAGGGGGCTATTTATAGGCGTAAGAGGCTCAGATCTCGCTCAAACTTCGCGAGACTTCTTCTGGCACGTGAGTAGGCCTACGCGACCAACCCCACCAAGTTTCGACTCGATCTGTGATCGATACGAAATGACTTCAATCCATCAAGAATTAGTTCAATCGAGCTGAAACTTGGCAGGAACATTCTTTACCTTGCATGGAAGCTTCTGTGAAAATTTCATTGCATTTGGACCAATGGATCGTGAGATATGATCGATACGAGATGGTGATTTTCGTTTCCTACTGTCTTCGAATTTCATTGCGCACACTCCTCGCATCGATCCTATTTTTGCTCCGAGTT
Source organism: Allium cepa (assembly GCA_030765085.1). Taxonomy (NCBI): domain Eukaryota; kingdom Viridiplantae; phylum Streptophyta; class Magnoliopsida; order Asparagales; family Amaryllidaceae; genus Allium; species Allium cepa. The sequence continues at coordinate 380,028,346 of CM060944.1, read as the reverse complement.
GACCGCTTCGTACCCACGAATTCCGCCTTGTTCGTACCAAGTGCCACGATCCAGTTTGCATCGATGGATACGAATCATTGATCGAGATGAACGGGATCGAGACGAACCGAGTGGATACGAACAGGGTAGACTTCATGGATACGAAACAGCGACTTGTCATTGTTGATGGACGTGTGGACGATTGATACGAAGCAGTGCTTGGGGGTGGATGCGAGACCGATCGACTCGAAGTAGGGTACACCGATGGATGCGAAGCGGTGTGAGTTGATCGATGCGAACGTCATGGATTCGAACCTGGTGGATACAAATCTGATGGATTCGAATAGACTAATGCATGACTTCCTGATGAATACGAACGATGGATTCGAACTGCTCTAAACTCATTGGATACGAATCATGCTGAGGTGATGCCTATTTGATCGATTCGAAATCGATAGATTCGATCTGTCTGATATCATGTTACTGATCGATTCGAACTCAATCGATTCGAAGTATAAGGAACCTGATGGATTCGAACAAAACAAATAATGATGGATACGAATCCATGGATTCGAAATGGACATCTCCTCAACATTCTGATGGATACGAACAACGTACTTTGGCTAACTTGCATCGATCATGTCTCGTTCATACGAACTCCGATTAACCTGAAATTTGAGGTGTTGACTTTTATGACTTTGCTTGTCGTGTCCTATCAATTATGGCCCGGTCTGGACTCGAACAAAATTCATCGATATCCATAGCGAAGTAGTGTATAACCAATCTTTGAGACGAACTATCTCTGGTTTTTCGATCAGACCTTTGGTATCGCTGCCTTGCCAAAAGGCGGGATAACACCAATTTATCTAATGATTTCCTTAAATCAAACTAAATTAATTAACTTTAATTAATCAAAATACCAAAATTAATTACGATAAGTGATTAATCCTTAATTACTTTTATTAAGTAATTATATTTTAAACAATTTATAATTGATTATCTAAATTAATTAATCCAATTAATTATTAAAATTAATCAACTTAATCAATACTTAATAATCCTTCGTTAATTATCTTCATTAACTAATAACATTTCTTAATCACTTTCTTAAGAAATTATCTTAGATTAAATCATTATTAATCATTTCTAATTATAAATTAATCTAATATGTTAATTAATAAATTAAATAAATCATTCTTTAATTACCTTATTAATTAAATCATTTAAAACCTTAATTATCCCAAATATAATTCATTTCCTTTACTTATGATTTAATTAACATTTAATTGTATATTTAAAACATTACACTTTTAAATTTAGATTAAAATTTCATTTTGAATTTAAGATTCAAAATGATTATACATTTGAACATTAACCAAATTAAATATCAACTTATAAACCTATATAAGGAAAAAGTTCTAACTAAATTACCTAAATTTTCATTTAAAATTTAAGCTTTAAAATACATTACCATTTTAACTTGCAAACCCAATTTATCTAATCATTTAACTTCCATTTAAAACCTTTTATAAAAGAACTTTATCAAAAATCAAGTTTAAATAGTTGTTTGAAAACAAATTTACTTTTAAAAAGCTATTTGATATAATTTGTTTAAAACATTCAGATTTAAAATCTGATTAAAATTCATAGATCTAGATTCCAAGAGATTTGAATCCACTAATTTAAACATTTATTTTAAATCTTTGATTTAAATCTTGATTTTTAAATTCTTGATTTAAAATCCAAATTTCATTTTAAAAACTTTAAGATTCAAAGTTATTTGAGATTATACTTCATACTAGATTTAAACTTAGTTTAAATCTATCTCATAATTTAATTTCACTTTAAACTTGCTTTAAAAATAAATTCATAAGAAAGAAAAAAAAACAGTAAGAAGTTAAATCAAAAACCTGTTATCATACTCGAGCAACCCAAAATTACTTCGAGTCACAACCTATTTTACTTCGAGCCAAACACAGAGACACCTCGAGTAAACACTCGAGACACTCGCGAAAACCCCACTCCACTCAACACTTAGCAAAATTTCCAGATTACCAAAATCTTGAGCACGGTGCACGTGCACGTCGCCAGCGATCAACTCCAGCCGCCACAACTTCATCGAACACATCGAAGTCCATACACGATTCAATCTCCGATCGCCAGAACTCCATCACTCATGCGAAATCGAATACGAGTATAAACTCGAAACCTAAAACACGAACAGGAAACACCAAACTACCTGTCAATGCCTCGCCTCCTAACCTCTGACCACTAGCGGCGACACAACTCCGGCCATCCACTCATCAATGTCCTTTCTAGCTTCCCCTTGAACCACGATGAACTTGATCGCCCACAAACGACGAACGAGACGAAATTGAAACCCATGACAAAATTATGTTTCCGGAACTAAATCGCTCTATACCACCTCCAAGACCACCTGCAGCCCTATCCACTGTTTTTCCTAGAACCATCGTTCGCTCCTCCATCACCATCCACGATTTGGACCTCCATACGTCGGTAAATCACCAGAAATTCCCAAAACCATGAAATGTATATATACCCAAACTGCTCTTTAATTCTTGATCTAAAAATTTTGATTCAAGCTTTAAAAATTAATATTTTGATTAAGTGTTTGATTCATCTTCCTGAATCCTGGAATTATGAATTATGAGTTTTTACAAAACTCAAGTTTTATACTTTTCTTAAGTTTTTCAAAGCAGACCTACTTTGTTTAACTTGAATTCTAATTTCTAAATTTTCTTTATGATCAAACAAACATATTTTGTTTAGATACTAAGTCCTAACAATCCATGGATCAACCAGTAATGATTTTTGAATTAACCCAGAGCTTGAAATCTATAAACAGAGGTATATCCAGATAAACAACACGCGGGCCTTATCTTACCAAATATACAGTACAATGCATATATATATATATATATATTCACCCAAAAAAATTTCATATATTTATCATGCAACTAGATTAAAAACTTAAGTTATTAAAATATGATGTTACTCCCCTTGATTTCCAGGAAAGAACAGAGCTTTCTTATTTTGAAACTGATTTTTTTTTTTTTTGAAATTGCTTAGTTGAAGATCTTCTTCCGCTTGATTCTCTTATTTGAGTTGAGTTATATTGTTGTTTAAGTTGAAGCTTTTGTTTAAATTAAAGATGATAATCACTTCAGTTTTGTATAGCTTTGAATGAATGGATTGAGGCAGGAGGTGATGCATATAAAAAGAAGCTTACAGGCTCGTACAGTTAGTACAAGTGATGATATATATTTTTTCTTTCCTTTTGTACAAAGCAGGCAGAGATATCATCTTAGTTATGGTGGCTGAAATGTTGTTTTGGCGGCTAAAGAGATTTGCATTTATTACTTTGTCTTGTTCACACTTGATTATGTATCTTCTTGTCTTGCATACTACTACACATACATATCTACTTGCCTGGCAGCTTTATGTACAAATATAGACTTTATAGCATAAAGTTGTTTTAGCCAATGTTATACAAATTTAACTTGTATAAATATATATTTTTATACTTAAAAAAAATTAAAATTTTATCTTTCCTTTATTTTTAAACTTAAACTATCAAATACTTAATTTACTTTTTAATTATTTCTACTTATATTAATGTTTATAAGATTTATTTTATTTTAAATAATTTTAAAAGACTTTATTTGAATTTAGCTAATTTGTTTACTTTATATTTCATAGTCTATCTCATATAGTTTTATTTCTATTTCCCACTTAAATTTTATTTTCAACTCTAATACTTGTCTTGTTTACTCTATATATATATATTTATTATTTTTGTAGTATAATTTAATCTTTGCATTATTTATAAAATCCCAATTCAAATTTAATCCAAATACCTTTCTCAAGTAATTCATAATTTAATTAATATTTTATATTAATTACCAATTATTTCACAAATGTTTATTCAAAAATTAATTTAGTTATCAATTTAAACTTCGTAAAAATCCAGGATCGTTACAGATTCCCCCCTTAAGAAATTTCGTCCTCGAAATTTGCCAAGGAGATAACAAAGATAGACACACAAAGACAGAGAAACAGGTTTCTAGGTCAAACTAGATATCTATTCTGTATTTGGCTTACCCAACCAGAATATCGACAATATGAGGACAAACTCATACAACGCTACGCAAGATACTCGGGTCATCAAATCTATGAATATGTAGGGGCACTTTTTAGTTCGAATGGATAACTAACCATTCGTAGAATATATCGAGACCCAAACAATAGATAAATGGATTTTTATTTTCCACGTCTTCCAAATACTAGATATGGATTCCAAATTCAAGTCGGAATACCCCAAAGTATATAACAACTTGTCCTCCTTCAGACTTCGAGATACCCAAGAAATTACAACAGAATTTTAAATTTGGTTTTAAACGAAATCGTTTTATCGATTCAATTCAAATTTAGCCTTCATATTCTGTTAATCAATTTAACTCAATTTAAAATTTTCAGTTTATTTATATTTTTAATTCCAAATTTTTAATTCATATTCATTAAGGTTTAAATCAAAAACTGATAAGAAACCGATGAAGATACGAAGTAAGGATTTTCTACAACGATTCATAGGGCCACCATCACACCGAACTTCTTCTTGTAGCTGGTACAAAGCAATCAAAGGAATTGAAATCGAATCAAAGGAGATTGATAGAGAAAGATTGTTTCCGCTGTTGCAGGGTATTGACCATTTATAGTGGTACTCCCCTGTCCCCTATCTCGTCCACTTCTTGTACTCATACTCACTACCAATGGATAGTAAGAGAATTACTGAGGCATACGAACGAATATCTTAGGGTATACTCATTCTAGGGTTTACTTCACCCTGTCTCTAATGAGCTACTTAATGTGTTATACTCCTAAGCTAAAGTTTTAACCCTCAGCTCTGATACCAAATGTGACGATCCTGACTCGACCTTCGAAAATCCACACCGAATACGACACTCGTATTCCAATGCTACAGATCCAAACGTCGAATCTGGTTCGCCAGAGCTTATAACACCATTAAGTACAACACAACGGAAGAAAAAGAATAATACATTGATATACAACATTGGATACAACAAAGTGATATAATGAAAACAACAGAATGATACCATAGATATCAATATACATCATCAGAGATACAAGACACAACGGAAAGAATAAGATAACATCAGCAGCGGAACAATATCTCCAAGATAGTCTTCAAAACAGAATTCCAAGGCACCAATCCAGAAATAGTTCGAACTCCCAATAACGCAAGTGCAGTCCATATCCAAAGACTGAACTATCTCCAGATAATCCACTGGACCTAACTATCTGAAAAACTTAACTCTAGACTGCCCGTGTGGAAAAATTGTGGGCACCCAGAGTTTAGGAAAGAAACAATAAACTCCAGGTCAGTCATGTGACTGGTGTGAGCAACAAAAACAGTTTATCTTTTAAAACAATCAATAAAAGATTTTAAATAGTCCATAATGCTTTTTAGAAAATGAAACTACCATAAGACCTCCCGCCACACACACCATGCAATCGTAGAATTAGAGGAGATTTCTTCTTGTGATAGTCAAACATGCTTGATACGCAAATTCTTTTCAATATTATTATTATAAGTGAAAAGTGCATAAAACATTTTGAAAGTATAATATTAATCTTAACCAGCATAGGTACCATTATATTATGCTAGATATAGCTACCACCTGAGGTGGCAGGTTATACAATTGCAATCGTAAATGGCTCGTATTGTTTTGTTTGGATTTCCAACAAATGATCGGGATAAGGAACTTTCCATACCGAAATGGAACGCCGCTGGAAGGATGCCCCCGAGAACCTACCTGGATCTCTGCTACACAAGGCCGGTTACCCCCTGCCCGGGGAATAAAACCTCAGATATGCCACCCCCGGTCCTTTGGGACCTTTATCCAAGAGCTCTCAACACCAACAACATTACACCGTAATAAAATACAGTGTCCGCATGAGTAAGCATCTGGGATTTATACCATGATACTACCCTTTGCCAGAAGGAATGGTCATACCCTACGGGAGCTACCCCTGAAACCTTGCTGCCACGATTCCTATTTCGACCATTACTGGGTTGTGAGGCTCGACGAAGTCTCATCCACAAAGCTACGCTTTTCACAAAGCCATGCTTTGATCACAAATGATCAACAAATGATCATTAACACACAGCATCACTTAGCATGCCACACTACCAAATTGGGAGTATATCTCCGATAACCTTCAACTACATAACCTCTGAGCACGTACGTCTCAGAGAAGGGTGTTAAGCTAAGAGGATAAATTCTATGCTACCAATAGATATGTATTTGAAATAAATCTGATTTATATCTCAAAGTTTAGTGTCAGACATACAACCATACAAGTCTGTCCCCGGTTCGAACAAAACCGAAGGCACTTCCGAAGAAGCCCTTGCAAATCTAGTTAATCCCTAATGACATCCGGACTTTCCATCACATATGGAGTCTCTATACCGGGGACCAGTCGATGCAGAGACATTCCACGAGTTATCCTTTCGCTTTCGAAAATATCCGGTCTTCACCACCGGTCTTCAAATGCTATCCATAATGTCATATCACATATTTAGAATGGGCTATATAACACAAAGGTCTTCTCCTGGCTAAACCGAATAATGAGCGCAATATTTAAAAACATATAAATATTGGGATTTCAATTAAGGCACAACTTATTACCCAAAACCTTTCTTCCAAATGGTTTAAACAAATTACCATTTCCAATCTTTTTCTTCAAACAAAAAGATTCATTTCACAAAGTTCACCCAGTTTCACAATGATCCGTTTACGGATGTCAAAACAGTTTCCATTTCAATTGGATTAACTCGTTAAATCTTTAAATCAAGATTTAACTTATAGCTTTCAAAATTCGTTTTCAAAGATTCATTCATAGCCTTAAGAAACATTTCAATTTCATTTCAAACTTGAAACCTTTCAACACAAATTTTAAAGTTCATTACTTATGTGAAAGCTTTTATTATTTGAAAACAAATAGTTTTCGTTTCTGAAAAATCCAATTATATTTGCACGAGTTAAAACCCTTGAATTAAATTCAAATTCCCAAATCAATACATTGAAAATGGTTTGACCCATATATAATTAGTATAACATCGTTAATCCCTAGTTTCAAATCATAGAATTCAATTTCCAATTTTGAATTCAAATTTAAGTCAAATTATTTAAATTTCAAAACTTTATCAAATTATTCAAAAATAAATTTTATCTTGAAATTCCATTTCAAAAGCTTTTCACATTTAACCCGATTCCATTTCAAAACCATTTGAATTCAAATTGTCCAATTGAAAATCATTTCGAAAATCTGTGACTTAATCGATTTCCTCGTGAAATCCATATTTGTGTGTGTATGAGTGTGGTTTAGGGGTTTTTACACAATAGTGCAACATCATTCAATCATAATAGATCAAAACACAGAAATATAGTTGATAAGCGGTATAAACTATAATGCGTATCATTCATTCGCAGAGTCACATATAATAAACAAATGAATCATAAATAACTGAATAAATTATACATAGCTCAATCCACAGAACAAAATATCCTAGATTAGATAGGACAATCAATTCAAGGCATCTCATACAATACAATCATTCATAAGTGTAAGGTCAACCATTTAATAATCATTTATAAGCAGGATTAATTAATTGTTTAATCATAATTAATTCAATTTATTTCCAATTAAATTAATTACTTATGAATTAATTACCCAATTCTGATTAATTAATCATTGATATCAATTAATTTGTTAAACACTTTAATTAGTTATTCTTAAAATTAACCTCTAAACCAATTACATAATTAATTAATCCCTTTATTAATTATTTTAAGAAATTAAACTTTTAATCACTTACCATTAAGCAATTATGTCATAACAATTGATCATTAATTACCAATTTATCTAATGATTTCCTTATATTAAACTAAATTAATTAACTTTAATTAATAAAAATATCCAAAATTAATTACAGTAAGTGATTAATCCTTAATTACTTTCATTAAGTAATTACATTTTAAACAATTTATAATTGATTATCTAAATTAATTAATCCAATTAATTATTAAAATTAATCAACTGAATAAATACTTAATAATCCTTAGTTAATTATCTTCATTAACTAATAACATTTCTTAATCATTTTCTTAATAAATTATCTTAGATTAAATCATTATTAATCATTTCTAATTATAAATTAATCTAATTTGTTAAGTAATAAATTAAATAAATCATTCTTTAATTACCCTATTAATTAAATCATTTAAAACCTTAATTATCCCTAATATAATTCATTTCCTTTACTTATGATTTAATTAACATTTAAGTGTATATTTAAAATATTACACTTTTAAATTTAGATTCAAATTTAATTTTGAATTTAAGATTCAAAATGATTATACATTTGAACATTAACCAAATTTAAATATCAACTACAAACCTATATAAGGAAAAAGTTCTAACTAAATTACTTAAATTTTCATTTAAAATTTAAGCTTTAAAATACATTACTATTTTAACTTGCAAACCCAAGTTATCAAATCATTTAACTTCCATTTAAAACCATTTATAAAAGAACTTTATCAAAAATCAAGTTTAAATATTTGTCTGAAAACAAATTTACTTTTAAAAAGCTATTTGATTTAACTTGTTAAACATTCAGATTTAAAATCTGATTAAAATTACCAGATCTAGATTCAAAGAGACTTGAATCCACTAACTTAAACATTTATTTTAAACCTTTGATTTAAATTTTGATTTAAAATTCTTGATTTAAAATCCAAATTTCATTTTAAGAAACTTTAAGATTCAAATTTTTTGAGATTGTACTTCATACTAGATTTAAACTTAGTTTAAATCTATCTCACAATTTAATTTCAGTTTAAACTTGCTTTAAAATTAAATTCATAAGAAAGAAAAAAAACAGTAACAGGTTAAATCAAAAACCTATTATCATACTCGAGCAACCCAAAATTACTTCGATTCACGACCTATTTTACTTCGAGCGAAACACAGAGACACCTCGAGTAAACACTCGAGACACCCGCGAAAACCCCGCTCCACTCAATACTTAGCAAAATTCCCAGATTACCAAAATCTCGAGCACGGTGCACGTGCACGTCGCCAGCGATCAACTCCAGCCGCCACCACTTCATCGAACACGTCGAAGTCCATCCACGATTCAATCTCCAATCGCCAGAAGTCCATCACTCACACGAAATCGAATTCGAGTATAAACTCGAAACCTGGAACACGAACAGGAAACACAAAACAAACTGTCAACGCCTCGTCTTCTCACCTCCGACCACTAGCGGCGACACAACTCCGGCCATCAATGTCCCCTCCACCTTCCCCTTAAACCATGATGAACTCAATCGCCCACAAACGACGAACGAGACGAAATAGAAAACCATGACAAAATTATGTTTTCGGAACAAAATCGCTCGCCGCCACCTCCACGACCACCTGCAGCCCTATCCACTGTTTTTCCTTAAACCATCGTTCGCTCCTCCATCACCATCCACGATTCCGACCTCCATATGTCGGTAAATCACAAGAAATTCCCAAAACCATGAAATGTATATATACCCAAACTGCTCTTTAATTCTTGATCTAAAAATTGTGGTTCAAGCTTTAAAAATCAGTATTTTGATTAAGTGTTTGATTCATCTTCCTGAATCTTGGAATTATGAATTTTGAGTTTTTACAGAACTCAAGTTTTATACTATTCTTAAGGTTTTCAAAGCAGACCTACTATGTTTAACTTGAATTCTAATTTTTAAATTTTCTTTATGATCAAACAAACATATTTTGTTTAGATACTAAGTCCTAAAAATCAATGGATCAAGCAGTAATGATTATGAATTAACCCAGAGCTTGAAATCTATAAACAGAGGTATATCCAGATAAACAACATGCAGGCCTTATCTCACCAAATATACAGTACAATGCATATATATATATATATATATATATATATATATTCACCCAAACAAAATTTTAGATATTTATCATGCAACTAGATTAAAAACTTAAGTTATTAAAATATGAAGTTACTCACCATGATTTCCAAGAAAGAACAGAGCTTTCTTATTTTGAAACTGATTTTTTTTTTTGAAATTGCTTAGTTGAAGATCTTCTTCCTCTTGATTCTCTGATTTGAGTTGAGTTATATTGTTGTTTAAGTTGAAGCTTTTGTTTAAATTAAAGATGATAATCACTTCAGTTTTGCATAGCTTTGAATGAAAGAATAGAGGTAGGAGGTGATGCAAATAAAAAGAAGCTTACAAGCTGATACAGTTAGTACAAGTGATGATATATATTTTTTCTTTCCTTTTGTACAAACCAGGCAGAGATTTATCTTAGTTATGGTGGCTGAAATTTTTTTTGGTGGCTAAAGAGATTTGCATTTATTACTTTGTCTTGTTCACACTTGATTATGTGCTTCTTGTCTTGCATACTACTACACATACATATCTACTTGCTTGGCAGCTTTATGTACAAATATAAACTTAATAGCATAAAGTTGTTTTAGCCAATGTTATAAAAATTTAATTTAAGTATAAATATATACTTTTATAGTTAAATTTTTTTTTGAAATTTTATCTTTCCTTTATTTTCAAACTTAGACTATCAAATACTTAATTTACTAATTAATTATTTCTACTTATATTAATATTTATAAGATTTATTTATTTTAAATAATTTTGAAAGATTTTATTTTGAATTTAGCTAATTTGTTTACTTTATATTTCATAGTCTATCTCATATAGTTTTATTTCTATTTCTCACTTAAATTTTATTTTCAACTCTAATACTTGTCTTGTTTTACTCTATATATATATATATATATTTATTTTTATTATTTTTGAAGTATAATTAATCTTTACATTATTTATAAAATCCCAATTCAAATTTAATCCAAATACCTTTCTCAAGTAATTCATAATTTAATTAATATTTTATATTAGTTACCAATTATTTCACAAATGTTTATTCAAAAATTAATTTAATTATCAATTTAAACTTAGTAAAAATCCGGGAACGTTACAATCGGAAGCGATCGCACCGGGTGGAAACGTTACGTGGGTCATCGAGGCATATCCACGGTGGTGTGGTCTTAAATGATCAGGATTGGTTGGTCGAGGCGTTTTGGTCGATCAGGTTTAGTTCCAGAAGGTTGTTGACTTGCTCCATTCTGGTTTCAGACGAGATAAACTGTGCTAGGTGGTATTGTTGATTAGGGAGGTTGTCGATGACTTGTTGGAGGTGGCGTAGTAGGTCGAAGATGGTCGGTTCGCTCGTGCATGTGCACATGTGCTTGATCATATCTGGGTGATGGTTGATGTTTAGGAAGAAGGATTTCTCCTTGGGATGGGTCTTGGGGTTATGGGTTGTTGGCTCGAGATTGCTACCGGGTTGTTTGCGTGAAGACTATATAGTTAACAGTTTAAAAGTTTTAAAATATAACAAAGTTAAAAATAAATGATGAGAGGGGTGACTCGAAGGGTTGCCCGGGGAAAGCTGGTTTGGGCTCGGGGAGGGACTCGTGTTAGTCTCGGGTCTGTGTTTTTGAAATTTCAAATGAACATGTTTTTCCCAAATATAAATTAAAACAATTTTAAAACACTTTCTTGGTAATTCTTTAAAAACAATGAATGTTTTATTCTAGTTTTGGAATTAATTAAAGTTTTAAAATAAATTATTTTTAAGTTAATGAAAATTTAAGGTATTCTATTATATATCTATTATTTTAAATTTATACTTTTTTTGAGGAGAACGGATGTGTAGCACGAAACTACACAGCCGATTAATAATTTATAAATATAATTACTAAGGTCGATCAATAGGCCTGATCGATGGCAAAATCAAAAGCAATATAATTAGTGTTAAAGGTACAAAGTAGCATGCCAGCATGAAATTGCAGGCCAAGAGGTTTCAAAAATATACAAAGTTAGACTTAGTTTAACCAATAAAGCAAAGAAGTACTACTGTAGAGAGAAGGTGAAATAATATAATTAAATGGTTAGTTAAAGAAGGTGAAATGATTTTTATTAACTTTGAGGTCTTAAGTTAATTCATGTGTTAATTAATTTATTTCAAAGGTTATTTTAATAAGATTTTTTAAGATAAGTGGTTTATCATTTGATTAATGAGGGTCTTGAGTAATTTCTTAATGTAAATAATTTAAAAAATGAGGATAATTACTAAATGTAATAAATTAGTGATTGATAAATTAATGTGATTGATTAAAGGTTAATTAGTCAATTGTTTATAGGTTAATTACTTAATTAAAGGGTGATTAATTAATGATAAGTAATTAAAGGGCAATTACTTAACGAAATTAATTAACTATTATTACTTAATAATAATATATCATTACACAATGTAATTAAGGGATAATTAATTTGTGTAATAACATTAAAGGATGATTAATTAATAATTGAAGGTTAATTAATTATGTAATTAAAAGGTAATTACGTAAATGTTAATTACTTAATGTAAGTAATTAAAAGATAATTAATAATTAAGGAATTAAGGGTTAATTAATTTATTGTAATTAATTGAGGATAATTAATTAAAGTATAATTAATTAAAGTATAATTAAATAATTAAAGGTTAATTATTTAATGATTAAAGGTTGACTGATTTATTAATTAAGGTTGATTAATTAAAAATTAATTAATTTATTATTAAAGGTTAATTAATAAACGATTAAAGGATAATTAATTAAAATGGGTTGTAATTAATTAATGTTAATTTAACAGGATTAATAAATTATTCATAAGTGATTAATCTGGTTTAAATTAATTATAATCAGGCAATTAATTGATCTTACTTATGGATGATTGGATTCTATTGAATGCTTTGAATTGTTTGATATCTCTGATGTGTGATGATTCTGTGATATGATTGTTTTGAATTGAGCTGTGAACTGTGATTTATTTATCTGTGATAATATTACTTGTTTATCTGTGAATGAAGATAAGCACTATAGGATTATACCGCTTATCGATATTGTTGTGCTTGAATTAATGTTAGTTGTGATATTCCATTGTTGTGTGTAAAACCCATGGACTACACCACACGCACACAAATACGGATTTCACGAGGAATTGGTTAAGTCACAGATATTTGAATTTAATATTATTTTATTCAAAATGATAAAATGGTTTTAAAAAGTTGAATTTTAAATTCAAATGGTTTGGAAGTGAAATTGAGTTGAATATGAAAAGCTTTTGGAAAGGAAGTTTTGAAATTGAAATTTAGTTTGAATATAATATATCTTGTTTAAGTTTTGCAATTATTTTGGAAATTATGGTTTGAAAGGGGTATACAAGTTATACAATATATATATATATATATATGGATTTAAAACCATTTAAAATAAATTGTTTTGGAAATTTTAATTTAATTCAAATAGAACTTGCCAAGGATACGGCAGTTCGCTGATTTTCTGATTTTACTTTAAAGGGCTATAACTTGAGCATATTTAATCGGATTTTCCCGAAATGAAAAGCATTTGTTTTCAAATGGTAATGGCTTTAATATAATGAAAGAATTCCCAGTCTTTTGTTGAAAGGATTTCAAGTTGAAATGGAAATTGTTTTGAAAGCTACGAATGAATCTTTGATTAAAGATTGGTGAACATGTTTCAAAATTGAAGAGGATCTTCAAGGGTGAATCTTTTGTTTAAAAGATTAAAAGTGGAAATTTGTTTAAACCATTCAAAGTAAAGGTTTTGGGCTAAAAGTTATGACTTAATTAAGATCCCAATATATCCATATGTTTTTAAAACAAGCGCTCATTATTCGGTTTAGCCGGGAGAGGAATTTATGTCATAAAACCCATTCCGAATAATGATATGACGAAATGGATAACATTTGAAGACGGTGGTGAAGACCGATTATTTTCGAGAAAGAAAGGATTACCTATCGAATGTCTCTGCACTGAGTCGCGTCGGTATAGAGATCTCCATATGTGATGGGGAGTATGATCGGGACTGTAAATACCCAGATTTGTAAGGGCTTCTTTGACGTGCCTTCGGATCCATTCAGACCCAAATGGACTTGTATGGATGTATGTCTGACATTACACTTTGAGATATAAATCTGGTTTCAATCAAATACATTTCTGTTTATGGCGGAGAATTTATTCTTTTAGCTTAACACTCTTCTTTGAGACGTACGAGCTCAGAGGTTATGTAGTTGATATTTACTAGTGATATATTCCCAATTTGGTAATGTGGCATGCTAAGTGCTGCTAATCATTTGTAGATCGAAGCATGGCTTTTGTGAAAAGCGTAGCTTTGTGGACGAGACTTCGTTGAACCTCACAACCCAAAAATGGTCGAAACAGGAATGATGCGGCAAGGTTATAAGGGTCATGCCCTTTAGGGTGTGTGCATTTCCTTCTGGATAAAAAGTGGTATCATGGTATGGAGCCCAGATACTTAACTTATGTGGTTGCTGGAATTTGTTGGTGTTGAGGATCCTCAGATAAAGGTTGGTGACGACCGAGGGATGGCCTACTCCTGTCAGTAGTTACCCAGTTATAGAGGTAACTCGACCTTATGTTAGCAGAGAGCCAGTTAGGTTCTCGAGGCGTCCCTCCAGAGGCATACCCATTCGGTGAGGAAATTCCTTAGTAGGACCATTTGTTGGAAATCCAATCATTCAATACGCGCAATGTACGGTTTTAGTTGTAGAACCCGCCATTTAACATGGTAGTTATAATAAGCATACAATAATGGTACGTATGCTGGCTAAGATTAATATTATACTTTTGAAATGTTTTCTGCACTATGCACTAATAACAATATCAAAAGGATTTCGCGCATCAAACATGTTTGACTATTATAAGGAGAAATCTCCCCTAATTGTGCATTTGCATTGTGTGTGTGGTGGGGGCCTTATGGTAGTTTCATTTTCCAAAAAGCACAGCGAATTTCTTTTTAATTCTTTCTGTTTGTTTTTGTTCAAACAACTGTTTTTTTTTTTGCTCACACCAGTCCCATGACTGACCTGGAGTTTATTGTTTAGAATTGTTCCCTTTCTAAACTCTGGGTGCCCATAATTTTCCATACGGGCAACCTAGAGTCGGGTTATCGATAGATAGTAGACATGGATCCAGCAGTATTTTGGTTTGATGATCGCATTATGCACGGAGTTTGCTTAACTTCAGCTTGATGGTGGTTCGAGCTTCTTGATTTGGAGTTTTTAAGCTTTGGCATTTAATATGTTGTTTTCTTCTGTTGTTGCTGATGCTTTCTACTTTGTTTTATCGCCATTGTAATTATCTCGGATAGTGTTGAGCATTTCATTTGCATCATTGTTGTATCAAATGTTGTATATTAATAAAATTTCATTTTTATTTCTGCTGTGTTGTTATCACCTAATGTTGTTATAAGCTCCGGCAAACCAGACTCAACGTTTGAATCTGCGGCATTCGAATATGGGTGAAGTATTTGGGTGTCGATTTTCGAAGGTCGAGTCTGGGTCGTTAAATTTGGTATCAGAGCTGAAGGTTGAGTAAGAAATTTAGCTCAAGAGTATAATACATTAGGTGACTCATTTGAGATAGGGTTATAAATGCCCAAGAATGAGTATATCCCTAAGATATCCGTCTGTATGCCTCGATCAATTCTCTTATTTTTCACTGATAGTGAGAATGAGTGCAAGAAGAGGACGAGATAGGAGACATGGAAGTACCACTACAAATGGTCAATACCCTATAACAACGAAAACAATTTTTTCCTCAATCTCTTTTGATCATCCGATATAAATTCTTTGATTACTTCATATCAGTTACAAGAAGAAGCTTTGGTATGGTGGTGGCCCTGCGAATCTCTGTTTACATTGTAGAAAGGTTCCTATTTCGTGTTCTCTTCATTAGTTTCTATCAACTACTTGCTTTTAACTTTAATAAATTTAAAATATTATTTGAAATAAATTGGTTAACAAAACATAAAGCCAAATTGGATTGTATCCATTATTTTATCATTTGGGGTCCCAATTCATTCTACAAATGATTAGTTGTCCCTTCGAACTAACCAATGCTCCTGCATATTTCGTAGAAGGATAACCCAAGTGCTTTGTGAAATATTGAATAAGTTGATCTTATATTTATTGATAATATTCTGATTTGGTAAGCTAAATATAGAATAAATATTTCTGCTTGATCTTTATGTATTCATCTATTCTTTGTTGTCTCCCTGTCTAGCAAATTTCGAGGGCGAAATTTTCTTAAGGGGGGAATTTGTAACGATCCCGGTTTTGAGCGAAATTTAAATTGGAAAATTAATATAAAATTTTGGATTAAATTATGAATCAATTTGAATTTTTCCAAAATATATAAGATATGTATTTGTATATTCATATATATATATATATATATGTATTTGTATATTTTAATTTGAAATTTGAATCTGAAATTCAAATGTAAATATCTTGAAAATAGATTGGATTTAATACTCTATATTTGAAAATTAATAAAAAAAAATTTGTAATCATAATATGTATATACAGACATACATTATGATTTGGAAGTTACAATTTGAATTTATTATAATAATTTTTAAAAAAGGGATATTTAAATTAAAATCTATATTTTAAAAATAACTTATATATATATGTGTGTATGTGTTTAATTATTAATGAATAATTAATTTTGAAATCATTTTCTTTAAGGTTATGTAAATATTTATAAAAGAAAACGAATATAAATAAATATTTATTTAAAGGTAAAATGGCTTTAATTTAAAATAGGATTTAATAAAAAGGTTCAAAAATACTTTCTTTTAAATTTGTACATGATATATATATATATAAACTAAATTAAAAATATAATAAAACATATTTAAACATTAAAAGGCACTTGTAAGTTAATTTTATCATAAATTTAACATTTGTAAGTTAATAATAAAGGATATTAACATTTGTAAGCATTTTAACAAAGAGATTAAACAAGTGTAGAACATGTAGAAGAAAATATAACAAGCGTCATGTTTTTTGTCTTCTTTCCATTTTTAAAATGAATAAATAAAATGAAAACGAAGTATGTATATACATCTATACTTCTTTCTCACCTTGCTTTTCACATATACAAACCAAAGAAAACAATAACCAGGAAATAAGGCAACAAAATCAAAAGCAAATTTAAATCAGAAATATTTTCCAGTTTTTAAAAACAAGTTGTTGTTTCAAAGTTCAACATCAAAGCAAAGAAAGACCAGTTTCAGGTTAAAAACAAATACAGATCATCTTCAAACCAGATTCAAGTTCAAACAACAATCAGATACATTGCAACTAAATTTCAATCAAATATCAACTTCAGTTTCAACTCAAGTAGATTCAAACAAGAGTAGTCAGATCAAAATCTATTCTTGCTTTCCAATCTATCACCAGGCTCTGTTCTTCAAATAGGTGAGCAAGCCCACTTGATTTTACTTCTATGTCTTGATGTTTTAATTGACACTGGAAGTATATTATGAAAAGTGTTTGTTTAGTTGTTAATTATGCCTGCATGCTTGTATATATATGTAAATATATGTGTGAATATAGAAAACATGCTTCTGTTTCAATCTCAACAATTTTTAAACAAATTAAAAATTCGAATTCTCTTTCCCTGATCTGTTTTAGGCTTAGGTCTCTAAAGAAGAAATGATTATAACAATGTAACATTATTTTTGAAAATAATTTCCAGTAAAAACATTTAGTAATTATTTCAAAAACTATAAATTATAGTAAAATCTTTTCAACCCAGAAAAATCGAATGTTTGGATTTCAAGTTGTAACCATGGGAATAGATTCGCATTGCAAAATTATGATTTTTGATAATCAATTCTTAACGTTTAAGTTTATATTAATGGAGAAATTGCGAGATGAACTGAAATTGGTTTTTTTTGAAAATTCTGGTGGTCGGAGTGGAGGAGGGTCACGGGATCATGGCCACTGCTAGCTCGGAGGTCAGGAATTTCAGGAAAAATGGTGGATGGATTTGTAATGGATCGAGGTGGATGGTCGACGATGATATAGGGTTTAACGACCTAATTTGGTTGATGATAGAAACGAGGTGAATTCATCGACGAGGGTGGAACGGAAGTGATCGCAGCAGGGAGAAACGTTGCGTGGGTCATCGAGGCATCTCTGGTCGGGGTGGCGTGGTCTCAGGTGATCGGGATTGGTCATTCGAGGCGTTTCGGCCGATCAGGTTTAGTTCTAGAAGGTTGTTGACTTGCTCGATTCTGGTTTCAGACGGGATCAATGGTGCAGGGTGGTCGTTTGATTGGGGAGGTTGTCGATGACTTGTTGGAGGTGGCGTAGTTGGTCAGAGATTGTCGGTTCACTGGTGCATGTGGACATATGCACGATCATATTTGGGATATTTGGGAAGAAGGATTTTTCCTCGGGTTGGGTCTCGGGGTTTTGGGTTGTTGGCTCGAGATTGCTACCGGGTTGTTTGCGTGAAGACTATATGATTAACAGTTTAAAAGTTTTAAAATATAACAAAGTTAAAAATAAATGATGAGAGGGGTGACTCGTTGCTTAGGGAAAACTGGTTTGGGCTTGGGTAGGGACTCGTGTTAGTCTCGGG
This sequence comes from Allium cepa, assembly GCA_030765085.1. Classification (NCBI taxonomy): domain Eukaryota; kingdom Viridiplantae; phylum Streptophyta; class Magnoliopsida; order Asparagales; family Amaryllidaceae; genus Allium; species Allium cepa. Next base: position 380,009,710 of record CM060944.1, on the reverse strand, counting down.
TCTGCGTTTTTGAAATTTTAAATTAAAAAGTTTTTCCCAAATTTAAATTAAAACAAGTTTAAAACACTTTCTTGGTAATTTTTAAAAATAATAAATGTTTTATTCTATTTTTGGAATTAATTAAAGTTTTAAAATAAATTATTGTTAAGTTATGAAAATTTAAGGTATTCTATTATATATCTATTATTTTAAATTTATATTTAAGTTATTTAAATAAGTTTAAATAATATAATTAAATGGTTAATTAAAGAAGATGAAATGATTTATATTAATTTTGAGGTCTTAAGTTAATTCATGTGTTAATTAATTTATTTCAAAGGTTGTTTTAATAAGATTTTTAAGACAAAGGGTTTATCTTTTGATTAATGAGGGTCTTGAGTAATTTCTTAATGTAAATAATTTAAAAGATGAGGATAATTACTGAATGTAATAAATTAATGATTGATTAATTAAAGGTTAATTAATTAATTGTTTATTAGTTAATTACTTAATTACTTAATTAAAGGGTGATTAACTAATGATAAGTAATTAAAGGGTAATTACTTAATGAAATTAATTAAGTACAATTATTTAATAATAAAAGGTTATTACATAATGTAATTAAGGGATAATTACTTTGTGTAATTACACTAAAGGATTATTAATTAGTAATTAAAGGTTAATTAATTATGTAATTAAAAGATAATTACTTAAATGTTAATTACTTAATGTAAGTAATTAAAAGATAATTAGTAATTAAGGAATAAAGGGTTAATTAATTTATTGTAATTATTTAAGGATAATTAATTAAAGTATAATTAAATAATTAAAGGTTAATTATTTAATAATTAAAGGTTGATTGATTTATTAATTAAGGTTGATTAATTTAAAGTTAATGTAACGACCCAGATAATTCGATCCCGAAATTTCCAGATATTTAGGAAAAGAAGAAAAGAGAAAGATGACGAAACAGAAACAAGTCACAGAAACCTCACATTCGCAGCGGATCAAAATATAGTATCACAAAAAAAATATTTATACAAAGTAAAACTGTACTTGTCAAATTACACTTTAATATATCAGAGTTACAACATATACAACACTGGTCAAATATGAATTAACATGTCTGTAACGACCCGCCTTTTTGGATAGTTTAAACCGACGATCAAATACACATGTCGATTTCAAACCATTCAAAAGGGCAGATGGTTATTGGGGTAAATAAGAAAAGAAAAGAAAGAGAAATAAAGGAAATGAAACATAACAGTATCTCGCAGCGGAACGATAAAATATAATAGTCAAATAAACAGTTCATGAAGCTGTTTACTATACTTTGACAATTATTTGTACAACATTTATCAGAGTTATACATATACAACATAAAAATTAAAATAATGCAGCAGATAGAATGATGCAAGGGTAGTAATAGTAATAGTATACCAAGTCTTCGTCTTCATCCTCCAGAATAGATCTTCAAAATCTGAAAAAATCAGGACTGACCCGAGCGTAATGAAAAGACAAAACACTCGAGTCAGGACTAAAATATCCTTATGAAAGTTAAATCAATCGTAAATAAATATGAGTGTAACGGAGTCAGAGATGTTTACGGGGTTTGACATCTCATATCCAGTGTCAACGTGCGTGCAATAACTTGAGAGATGTTACAGGATTTTCCATCTCTTAAGGATCCGTTAAAATATCTACTATGTAGTAATGTACGCTAAGTAGATAATGCCTATCAGTAATATAAAGTATCAAAATAGCGTTAAGGCGTTACCATAATCCCCCTTAACACATTTTTATAATGCCATAGTCTATACAGCACCGTAAGCCCCACCGTAAACTGGTGGTTATCAGAGGGTACCCCATAGGTATAACATAAAACAAAACGTAGTGGTCGCGAATAGGATAATCAGTATGACAAGGTACATGAGGTGATACCAACTAGGATACTAGTAGTTGCGTGATCTGGACTGATGTTGAGCATAGCCAGCAGCTACCCCAACACCGCGAAACAACACTCCCAAATCAAGGGGTGCACCCAAATCGCATCACAAATGTAATAGATATGGTAACGAAGAAGTGTGTCCGCTAGAGGTGGCGATCCTCAATGGCCCGGAGCAGCTCCTGTTTTAGTCATGTCAGGGGTCATCCAATATCGTTCTCTTTCTTCAATCTACGCGTTCGCCAAACCATCCACTTCATTCTAGATCAACACTCCACGTGTAACAACCCGTATATTTGGACCATTTAAATTGACAATAATCCACACATGTCAACATAAATAGTACAAAACACGAATCATTAATGGAGTATAGATATATAAATGAGAATCATCAAAGAATCACAGAAATATAACATCACAGAATAGTGCAGCGGAAATACAACATAGTCATAAGAGTAGTTCATGAAGCTACCCAGAAATACAACAATGTCTCAGATAGAATAAAATAGAACAACATAGAAGTCCAATAGTCCAAATAGATAGAGTAATACTGATAAAATAAGATAGTGAAAGTCTTCAGTCTTCAGCTCCAAATAAACAGCAGCAGCAATCCTCAATCTGATCCGAGCATATGCACAAACAAACACTCGAATCAGGACATATATTCTTATATAGATAATATGATCCAAATTCAAAATAACAATAACTCAAAGATGAATGGAATAAACATCTTTCAGGATCCGATAAACTATTTATACATAATAGTGTACGATACATAGATAATGTCTAACAGTAAAGTAAAATATCAAAATAGCGTTAAGGCGTTACCATTATCCCCCTTAACACATTTTATAAATATCATAGTCTATACAGCACTGTAAACTCCACCGTAAACTAGTGGGATATCAGGGAGTACTCCATAGGTATAATACAAAACAAATTCGTAGTGGTCGCGTATACGGAATACAAGTATGACAAGGCACATGAGGCAATACCCAAGGTAGTGCAACTACCGTTTGCCTGATCCGGACTGGTGAGAACGCATCGCCGCAACGATCGCAACACCGCGAAACAACACTCCAAGTTCAAGGGTGCGCACCAATCAATCACAAAAGTAAATGAGCAGTTTACGAAGAAGTGTGTTCGCTCGAGGTAGCTAACCCCATTTGGCCCGGCACGGCTCCTGATTTAAGTCATTTCCAATTTGACACAAGTGTCAAGGCTTTCCATTATCGTTCACTTTCTTCTGTCATCGCGTACGTCATTCCAACCACTTCATTCTGGATCATCACTCCGCGTATAATTATTAAAGTGGTTTTCGGTTTAGACAGTGAGTATGTCCCTAACCGATTCCGGTTCCTTTAATAACCTTCGTAATTAATTTGCCGATTGGTCGTTTAATATATTACAAAAACCAATTAAATTTCAATTTCGAAAATAATTCGTAAATCAACATTTCGTTAATCTTTCTAAATCAATTTCCAAAATTTACGTTTCCTAACTTCACAACTTCCATTTCCATATTTTCTATAATTCAATTTCAAAGTTTCAATTTAAAACAATTTCAAATATTCATTTAATTCCATGTATAAGTTCATTCCAAAATCAATTAACGTCCAAATCGATTTAAATCCAATTATCGATTTCATTCGATATTCATTACATTATTTATCATTAAACAATTTCAATTAAATTTCCAATTCATTACTTCCTTAAGTTCGTTTCATTATCAAAGCTTCATATTTATTCAATTTGAATTTATCGAATCCAATTCTCTAAATTACAAGCATTTCATTTGTTTTCGATAAGCGCGTTATATTTCTTATTAAAGAAATTCAATTTCATATATTTATTTCTTTCGTTACAAATTTCAAATCTCAATTAAGAGCTTAGTTTCACTTATTCAAAAATTCGATTTCTCGTAATAAAGAATATTCAATTCAATTCAATTATTACATAATTCATTCTATTCAATTTAGTTTAATCATTAAACAATTCAATCTTATTCAATTTAGTTCAATCATAAAACATTTCAACCTTATTCAATTATCAAATAATTTCAAATCTTAATTATTATCATTTCAAACTCATTCATTAATAATTCCAAACTCAATTATTAATTTTAAAACTAAATTATTAATAATTTCAAACTTAATTTATTAACAATTTCGAAACTTAATTATTTATAATTTCAAAACTTCGTTAATGATAGCTTCAAACTTCATTTTTAATAAATTTCAAGACTTGATTATTAATAATTCCAAATTGATTATTATCAGTTTCAACTTAATTTATTAATAATTTCAAAATCAATTATCAAATAATTATACATTTAATCATTAATTAACTAAATTTTAAAACAATATTCTTTTGTCAATTACGACGTTAATATTTGTTTCAAATTCAATGTTCACATTTACATTCATTCGGAATTAAATTCAAATTTTATTCAAGACCTTGTTATTAGTCAAATAAATTCTATTTCATTTAAATCAAAACATTGACCAATCGGTTTTAATTTAATTTTCTATCTTAAGTCAAGGTTATTTGGGTATTTATCATTTCAACCCGATTCCATTTCAATTCAAAATCAAAGCGTACAAAAGGGAACTTGCAGTGTGATAGCTGGGATGGTGTCAAAGTAAATAAACAGGCAATAGCATCCATTCACAACAATTTAACCATTTATTAAATAATCCCGAAATAATCGTATTAATTTACATTTGTTATTTTTGCAAATTAATATAATTATTTCTAGAATCTACACTATCATTTCATGTAGATTAAAGATTATTACGGTTTCACTTGTCGTTCAATTCAATTTCAAATTTACACTAAACAATAAATCCGATATACGTTAAATGGTACAAAGTGAAATTAACTAATTTCTACGTCAATTTAATTAACAATTAAAGTGTCAAGTTTAACTAATCAGTATTCAACATATGAAGGGGTCAAGTTTAACAAATCAAAGTTTGACGTATATAATCCGATTTAAATTGGTTAACTATCCTATTCAAATTTCACTTGCAAACTATTTATCACTTAACAATAGCAATCAACATTCAACATAATAATCAATTCAACCAAACTTGCATAAGAATGTATGTCGTGAAAATTAATTCACCTTCCGTGGATAAAGAAGTTGGCGGCGAAGCAAGAAAAAGCACGAAAGAAGTCGGTACACACGAACAACGAACACTGTAATATTGACAAAAGAAAACGATATCAATACAATGAACGTTTGTATATAATTTATAAATTTATATAAATACGCTTACCGACGACGGAAAAAAGAACAAAAGCTGAGAGATCGGTGCTGCTGCAACAAGAAATCAGTCGGTTGCTTCTGCACACAACGAAAAGAAAAGTCGGTTACTATTTGACAACCGAAATAGATATTAGCGTAATAATATACTACAGTAAAAAAAAACAATTTCAAAATCGCAGTTTTCGTTTTTCTTTCTCTTTTTTTTTTTTTTTTTAACACTTCACCGTTACGGCTCACGTAAACTCAAACATATTTTCTTCCACCAAGCCTGCATGTTACTCTCTCCTTCAACACTACAACCCTTCCCATAACACGCATGTTTGGCCTTTTTTTTTTTTTTTTTTATTAAAACGCACGCAACACAAGAACACTACACTTCATGCAAACTCAACACTACAACCCTTCATGCTTTGCACGTAACATGTTGTTTCTTCAGTATATTTTTAACTCATTTTACACTAATTTTTTTTTTTTTTCAAAACTCACGCAACTATTTTTTCTTCTTCAGTAGCTCACGCACGCACACTCAGCACGCACACATACAAGGCCATATACACGCACAACATGACACCCAATGCCATATACACGCACACCACATATAGGCTTGCATCTCATTTTTTTATACACATGAACCATCATGCATGCGCACACCCCTTGGCTGTAGCAGCATATGCACTCTCTATTTTTATTCACTGTAGAAGCATCATGCACACAACACTGAAGCACTCCCACCCTTCCACCTTTCTACTGCATGCAACACACCATACTCACGCACTCAACACACTGCATACTTCAAATATGCAGAACACAGCAACACATCAATTTACGCAACACAAATTTTTTTTTTTTTAGGTGAAGTGCAGGAATGAGTGCAGAGAATGAGAACGAAGTGAATGGGTGCATTCCTTTTTTCGGCTATGCTTCCACTTTTATTTTAAAGAACGAATAGGAAAAATGAAGAAGTGAGGGAAGATGCGTTTTACCTGCTGCCTTTTGAGATTGTGAAGAAACAGTGAAATGAAAGTTAACATGATATTCTTTTAAACTCTAGAAACTGAAATAAATTTCACCTAGTTCCAAAACCTTTCGTACGTTCCAACTTCTCACATAAATTCCAAAAGTCTACACAACTTTCCAGCCAACACCCAGCTTCCAACTACCCCCATAAATGTCTCAGTTGAGGTGATTTTTTTTTTAAAACTTAAGTGGATGCAATTTAAAGATTTTGGGCTGCAATTTGTTTTAACCGGTCCGTTTGGAATCGTTAAATCAACGCGACGGATTATATCGAACTCCGATTCGCGCAAATAAATATACCATTATGATCAGTGCGACGATGCGCTTCCAACGGTACACAGATTTTTGCGATACGATTGTTTTATAAAATTCGCATTTACACCGCTAAAATTGTACGTTTTGCAAAACAATTTAATCGGAGTAGGCGATGACAGTTTTTGACGAAACGAATTTCATAATCATGATCAGAATAATTTTTACAACACAACTGTGTAAAAATATTTGGATTTTAAAGATAAATTTTACGCAGCTTTATATGGACTGATATACAGTAAAACGTGAACGAAGTTTACTATAATATTTTGCGACAAAACTTTTTCCATGCTCATAGCTAACTAGACGTATGTCATAAATAAAGTTTGGACGCAAATTGAGATCGTTTATAAATTTTCAAATTTTTTACATTAAACGATGAATTTACAATTTTAAATCGGGTCGGAAATTCAGGGTCGTTACAATCTCCCCCACTCAAAACTTTTCGTCCTCGAAAAGGAACGAGACGAGTGAAGTAGAAATGAAATAAGCAGAAAAGATCAAGATAGTTTAAGAAATTTGAATTATACCTGAAATTAGTAATTCGGGGTTTGAATCCCGAATACTATCCTCAGTTTCCCATGTGCAATCTCGCTCATCTGCACTCCATTGGACTTTGACGAGATTTACCGACTTCCTTCTGAGTTGCTTTGTCTCACGATCGACTATCCGAAGTGGCTTACGCTCGATGGTCAAATCAGGCTCAATAACTATCTCCTCGAACTGAGTAGTAGGAATAGTCATAGATGGATCGTGTACAACTTTGCGAAGATGAGAGACATGGAACACGTTGTGCACACCGGCGAACTTCTCTGGTAATGCAACTCTATATGCCAATGTTCCGACTCTTTCTGTAATCTCAAACGGACCAACAAATCTCGGAGCTAGCTTCCCTTTCCTTCCAAATCGAATAATATTCTTCAAAGGCGACACCTTCAGAAATACTTTGTCTCCTACGCTGAATTCAAGATCTCTTCTCCTTTTGTCAGCATAGCTCTTTTGTCTATCCTGTGCCGTCTTTATCTTCTTCCTGATTTCTTCGACTTTTTCAGAAGCTTCCATAATCATTTCTGGACCAAGCACTAATCGATCACCCGACTCGATCCAACAAGCTGGTGATTTGCACGGCCGTCCATATAAGGCTTCGAACGGTGCCATACCAATGCTTGCCTGGTTTATTGAAGAAAATTAATTCAAGTTCAAATATGCTTATTCAAATTTGAAATTCAATATCTTTACCTGGTAACTATTATTATAAGTGAATTCTACCAAGTGAAGATGATCTTCCCAAGATCCACCGAAGTCAATAATACAAGCTCGGAGAAGGTCTTCCAATATCTGATTCACCCTCTCAGTTTGGCCATCTGTCTGCGGATGATATGCAGTGCTCAGATTCAGTTTGGTGCCCAAAGTATCCTGAAATGCTTTCCAGAATTTACTAGTGAAAATAGGATCTCGATCGCACACGATACTAGATGGTACACCATGAAGTTTAACGACTTCCCTCACATATATTTCGGCCAGACTCGAAGCAGTACGAGTGGTCTTAACTGGAATAAAATGGGCGGATTTCGTCAGTCTATCGACAATCACCCATATGCTTTCGTTACCCTTTCTACTCCTTGGCAGCCCATCAATAAAGTCCATAGAAATTTTCTCCCACTTCCATCCTGGAATCTCTAATGGTTGAAGTAAACCAGCTGTCTTTTTTTGATCAGCTTTAACTTGCTGGCAAGTTGTGCATCTGCTGATATAGGTGGAAATATCACGCTTCATCCCACTCCACCAATATAACTTCTTCATATTCTGGTACATTTTAGTAACACCGGGATGAAATGAAAGTGAAGAGTTGTGGTTTTCTTTCAGCACTTCTTGCCTTAGACCATCCACATTAGGGACACAAATGCGATTATCAATTTTCAAGACTCCATTACTATCAACATGTGCACCCAATTTATTGTCAGCGTTTCCAACTCTTCCAAGGACTATTTCCTTGATACGATAAAGCAACGTGTCCTCGTATTGTTTGGCTATAATACGATCCATAAGAGCTGGGGAGACGGAAAGCTGGAATAACATTCCTTCAACAAGATTACAACATGCCATTGTTTGGTTTCTGCTCAAAGCATCGGCTACGGCATTCGCTTTCCCTGGAGTATAATTAATATCAAGATCATATGCAGCCAGAAATTCGAGCCATCGGACTTGTCTCTGGTTCAAATCCTTTTGCGAGAAAATATATCTCAGTGACTTGTGGTCAGTGAATAACTCGAATTTTGTTCCCAATAGATAGTGCCTCCATAGCTTAAGAGCAAATACAACCGCAAGAAGCTCTAGGTCATGAGTTGCATAATTTGCTTCATGGGTCTTTAACTGACGACCCGCATATGCAATAACCTTTCCTTTTTGCATTAAGACTGCTCCAAGACCATCACGACAGGCATCTGTATAGACGGTCAATCCTTCACTACCATCAATAACTGTAAGAACTGGGGCAGATGTCAATCTTCGCTTCATCTCATTGAAAGCTGCTTCACACTTTTCACTCCAAATAAATTTCACATTCTTCCTGGTCAGTGCGGTAAGTGGGGCAGCGGTACGAGCAAAGTTTTCTATAAATCTGCGATAATAGCCAGCTAATCCCAAGAAACTGCGGATATCTGTAGGAGTTTTGGGAGTCTCCCAATCCTGCAAATTTCAAGAATTCGAATTTAGATATCGATAAGTTGTTTAGATAGAATTGACAAGTAAGAATAGAACTCACATTGATTACGGCGATCTTAGCTGGATCGACCGAAATCCCATTCTCCGAAACAATATGGCCAAGGAAACGAACTTCATCTCGCCAAAAGTGGCATTTCGAAAACTTGGCTTTAAGCTGATGTTTGCGAAGAGTTTCAAGTACAAAAGCCAAATGTGAACTATGTTCTTTCTCATCTTTGGAGAAGACGAGAATGTCATCGATGAAAACAAGCACGAACTTGTTAAGAACATCACGGAAAACTCTATTCATCAAGTCGACGAAATAGGCTGGAGCATTAGTGAGACCGAACGGCATAACTAGCCATTCATAGAAACCATTTTCTGTGCGGAATGCTGTTTTAGGAATGCTATCCTCAGCGATTCTGAGTTGGTGAAAACCGGTAGCCAAATCAAGTTGAGAAAAGACTTTAGCTCCATGAAGCTGGTCGAAAAGATCGTTGATGCGAGGCATCGGATATCTGTTTTTATGTGTGAGTTTGTTTAGCTCTCTATAGTCTACACACATTCTGAGTGAGCCATCGGATTTTGTGACAAATACAACTGCAGCTCCCCATTCTGAATGACTACGACGAATCAAGCCTTTAGAAAATAAATCTTCAATTTGAACATTCAATTCTGCCTTTTCTTTAGGAGCCATTCTCCTTGGAGGAAGAACTACTGGTCGTGCACCAAGAATAAGGTCGATGCGGAATTCGATTTCCCGTGGAGGTGGTAGAGAATTAACCTCTCCAAATACATCAGAAAAGAGTTGAACTACTGGAGTAGAGCTTAGTTCATTTGGATGGGAGTCAAGAGAGAATATAAAACTCCCAGCATATTCTTGAGGTGATTTGCCTTTAACAACTAATGGCATACTCTTGTCGTCAATAAGAGAGACAGTTCGAGTTTTACATGAGATAACGGCTTCGAACTTTCGTAGCCAATCAATGCCTAATAGAATATCAAATGCCTCGAATCCAAGAACATAGAAATCCCAAGTGAAGCGGTGAATGTCATGCATAAGAGTGACATATTTGCAAACCCTTTTGAGGTTAGCGGGCCCTCCAATAGGGTTAGATACACATAAGGAAATGGATGCAAGAGTGGGTTCCAAACCAAGTTTATTACACAAGTCAATGGATATGAAGCTGTGTGTTGCTCCGGTGTCAAATAAAACTCTAACAGGCAAGGTATGCAACATAAAAGTACTTTGTAAAGTACCTTGGTTATCCGAAACTTCCGGGACAGGAACTTCCGGGGCAGGTGTGGAAAGAGCAAAGACTCCAGATGGTGTACCTCTCTTCTGTGTTGGGCAATCTTTCTTGAAGTGTCCGGGTTGTAAGCAGATATGACACAAGTCCCTCCTAGTCATCTGTGCCGGTGGCGGAACAGCTGCGCTCTTTGGAGATGGGCAGCTACTAGCATAATGACCCTTTTGGTTGCAGTTGAAGCAAGTAATGGATGATATGTCAATGGGCTTCTTCTGAGAGTATCCAAGCCCTGTTTTCTGCTGCCAATTCTTCTTCTGTTGTGCAAAGTTTGGCTTTCTCTTCCCCGACTTACTAGCTGATGTCTGAACAACTGGAGCTTTGGAGGATGATGTTTCCTTTGGCTTTCCCTCATATCGAAGAGCAAAGTCCATCAACTCAGTGAAGGTTCCATGGACATGAGCGGTGAGAAGCTCATAATACTCAGGGCGTGCGCCATGTATGAACTTCTCATTCTTAAGCAAAGGTGTGTCGATCAGCCCGGGTCCGAACTTAGAGAGTTCGTTGAATTTCCTCTCATACTCAGTGAAAGTCATATTGCCTTGCTTGAGATCCATAAAAGAACGATAGAGTTGGGCCTTCCCAGCAGCTGGCATCCACTGAGCCATAAAGGAGTCCCTATTTACAAATGATATGAAAACGAGTCAAAATTTTGAACAAGATAGAAGGAATTTATTTGATGTAATTTAGATAGATTTCTACCTAAACTGGGCCCAAGTGATGTTTTCCTCATCGGTACGAGAAGTGACGGATTCCCACCAGTCTTGTGCAGCATCCTGAAGTTGCCAAGCGGCCAATTGACGCTTCTGAGCGTCCGTGATTTCCAAGCCAGTAAAGATCCTCTCCAAACTCTTTAGCCATTGCTGTGCTTCAATGATACTCTCGGAGCCAGTGAATTTGACTCCTCCAAGCTGAGTGTACTCCTTGCTAAGAGTGGAGAATCGGACTGCGGGGCTTGTGGAGCAGGAGAATTTCCACCCCTTCCACCTCTAACATTTCTTCTAGCAGCCATCCTGGAATACCAAAAGTGATTTAGAATCAAAGATAGGAATTTATAGAACTTAAGGAAATTCTACTCAAACGAATTCAATAAGAAAGATGAATCAAAAGATGTGGATTCTGAAATGATTCTCCTCATTCTAGGGTATATTTACCCTATCTCTAATGAGCTTTTAAAACTCCACAGGCTAAGGTTATCGGGAACCAAAGCTCTGATACCAACTGTAACAACCCGTATATTTGGACCATTTAAATTGACAATAATCCACACATGTCAACATAAATAGTACAAAACACGAATCATTAATGGAGTATAGATATATAAATGAGAATCATCACAGAATCACAGAAATATAACATCACAGAATAGTGCAGCGGAAATACAACATAGTCATAAGAGTAGTTCATGAAGCTACCCAGAAATACAACAATGTCTCAGATAAAATAAAATAGAACAACATAGAAGTCCAATAGTCCAAATAGATAGAGTAATACTGATAAAATAAGATAGTGAAAGTCTTCAGTCTTCAGCTCCAAATAAACAGCAGCAGCAATCCTCAATCTGATCCGAGCATATGCACAAACAAACACTCGAATCAGGACATATATTCTTATATAGATAATATGATCCAAATTCAAAATAACAATAACTCAAAGATGAATGGAATAAACATCTTTCAGGATCCGATAAACTATTTATACATAATAGTGTACGATACATAGATAATGTCTAACAGTAAAGTAAAATATCAAAATAGCGTTAAGGCGTTACCATTATCCCCCTTAACACATTTTATAAATATCATAGTCTATACAGCACTGTAAACTCCACCGTAAACTAGTGGGATATCAGGGAGTACTCCATAGGTATAATACAAAACAAATTCGTAGTGGTCGCGTATACGGAATACAAGTATGACAAGGCACATGAGGCAATACCCAAGGTAGTGCAACTACCGTTTGCCTGATCCGGACTGGTGAGAACGCATCGCCGCAACGATCGCAACACCGCGAAACAACACTCCAAGTTCAAGGGTGCGCACCAATCAATCACAAAAGTAAATGAGCAGTTTATGAAGAAGTGTGTTCGCTCGAGGTAGCTAACCCCATTTGGCCCGGCACGACTCCTGATTTAAGTCATTTCCAATTTGACACAAGTGTCAAGGCTTTCCATTATCGTTCACTTTCTTCTGTCATCGCGTACGTCATTCCAACCACTTCATTCTGGATCATCACTCCGCGTATAATTATTAAAGTGGTTTTCGGTTTAGACAGTGAGTATGTCCCTAACCGATTCCGGTTCCTTTAATAACCTTCGTAATTAATTTGCCGATTGGTCGTTTAATATATTACAAAAACCAATTAAATTTCAATTTCGAAAATAATTCGTAAATCAACATTTCGTTAATCTTTCTAAATCAATTTCCAAAATTTACGTTTCCTAACTTCACAACTTCCATTTCCATATTTTCTATAATTCAATTTCAAAGTTTCAATTTAAAACAATTTCAAATATTCATTTAATTCCATGTATAAGTTCATTCCAAAATCAATTAACGTCCAAATCGATTTAAATCCAATTATCGATTTCATTCGATATTCATTACATTATTTATCATTAAACAATTTCAATTAAATTTCCAATTCATTACTTCCTTAAGTTCGTTTCATTATCAAAGCTTCATATTTATTCAATTTGAATTTATCGAATCCAATTCTCTAAATTACAAGCATTTCATTTGTTTTCGATAAGCGCGTTATATTTCTTATTAAAGAAATTCAATTTCATATATTTATTTCTTTCGTTACAAATTTCAAATCTCAATTAAGAGCTTAGTTTCACTTATTCAAAAATTCGATTTCTCGTAATAAAGAATATTCAATTCAATTCAATTATTACATAATTCATTCTATTCAATTTAGTTTAATCATTAAACAATTCAATCTTATTCAATTTAGTTCAATCATAAAACATTTCAACCTTATTCAATTATCAAATAATTTCAAATCTTAATTATTATCATTTCAAACTCATTCATTAATAATTCCAAACTCAATTATTAATTTTAAAACTAAATTATTAATAATTTCAAACTTAATTTATTAACAATTTCGAAACTTAATTATTTATAATTTCAAAACTTCGTTAATGATAGCTTCAAACTTCATTTTTAATAAATTTCAAGACTTGATTATTAATAATTCCAAATTGATTATTATCAGTTTCAACTTAATTTATTAATAATTTCAAAATCAATTATCAAATAATTATACATTTAATCATTAATTAACTAAATTTTAAAACAATATTCTTTTGTCAATTACGACGTTAATATTTGTTTCAAATTCAATGTTCACATTTACATTCATTCGGAATTAAATTCAAATTTTATTCAAGACCTTGTTATTAGTCAAATAAATTCTATTTCATTTAAATCAAAACATTGACCAATCGGTTTTAATTTAATTTTCTATCTTAAGTCAAGGTTATTTGGGTATTTATCATTTCAACCCGATTCCATTTCAATTCAAAATCAAAGCGTACAAAAGGGAACTTGCAGTGTGATAGCTGGGATGGTGTCAAAGTAAATAAACAGGCAATAGCATCCATTCACAACAATTTAACCATTTATTAAATAATCCCGAAATAATCGTATTAATTTACATTTGTTATTTTTGCAAATTAATATAATTATTTCTAGAATCTACACTATCATTTCATGTAGATTAAAGATTATTACGGTTTCACTTGTCGTTCAATTCAATTTCAAATTTACACTAAACAATAAATCCGATATACGTTAAATGGTACAAAGTGAAATTAACTAATTTCTACGTCAATTTAATTAACAATTAAAGTGTCAAGTTTAACTAATCAGTATTCAACATATGAAGGGGTCAAGTTTAACAAATCAAAGTTTGACGTATATAATCCGATTTAAATTGGTTAACTATCCTATTCAAATTTCACTTGCAAACTATTTATCACTTAACAATAGCAATCAACATTCAACATAATAATCAATTCAACCAAACTTGCATAAGAATGTATGTCGTGAAAATTAATTCACCTTCCGTGGATAAAGAAGTTGGCGGCGAAGCAAGAAAAAGCACGAAAGAAGTCGGTACACACGAACAACGAACACTGTAATATTGACAAAAGAAAACGATATCAATACAATGAACGTTTGTATATAATTTATAAATTTATATAAATACGCTTACCGACGACGGAAAAAAGAACAAAAGCTGAGAGATCGGTGCTGCTGCAACAAGAAATCAGTCGGTTGCTTCTGCACACAACGAAAAGAAAAGTCGGTTACTATTTGACAACCGAAATAGATATTAGCGTAATAATATACTACAGTAAAAAAAAACAATTTCAAAATCGCAGTTTTCGTTTTTCTTTCTCTTTTTTTTTTTTTTTTAACACTTCACCGTTACGGCTCACGTAAACTCAAACATATTTTCTTCCACCAAGCCTGCATGTTACTCTCTCCTTCAACACTACAACCCTTCCCATAACACGCATGTTTGGCCTTTTTTTTTTTTTTTTTTTTATTAAAACGCACGCAACACAAGAACACTACACTTCATGCAAACTCAACACTACAACCCTTCATGCTTTGCACGTAACATGTTGTTTCTTCAGTATATTTTTAACTCATTTTACACTAATTTTTTTTTTTTTTCAAAACTCACGCAACTATTTTTTCTTCTTCAGTAGCTCACGCACGCACACTCAGCACGCACACATACAAGGCCATATACACGCACAACATGACACCCAATGCCATATACACGCACACCACATATAGGCTTGCATCTCATTTTTTTATACACATGAACCATCATGCATGCGCACACCCCTTGGCTGTAGCAGCATATGCACTCTCTATTTTTATTCACTGTAGAAGCATCATGCACACAACACTGAAGCACTCCCACCCTTCCACCTTTCTACTGCATGCAACACACCATACTCACGCACTCAACACACTGCATACTTCAAATATGCAGAACACAGCAACACATCAATTTACGCAACACAAATTTTTTTTTTTTTAGGTGAAGTGCAGGAATGAGTGCAGAGAATGAGAACGAAGTGAATGGGTGCATTCCTTTTTTCGGCTATGCTTCCACTTTTATTTTAAAGAACGAATAGGAAAAATGAAGAAGTGAGGGAAGATGCGTTTTACCTGCTGCCTTTTGAGATTGTGAAGAAACAGTGAAATGAAAGTTAACATGATATTCTTTTAAACTCTAGAAACTGAAATAAATTTCACCTAGTTCCAAAACCTTTCGTACGTTCCAACTTCTCACATAAATTCCAAAAGTCTACACAACTTTCCAGCCAACACCCAGCTTCCAACTACCCCCATAAATGTCTCAGTTGAGGTGATTTTTTTTTTAAAACTTAAGTGGATGCAATTTAAAGATTTTGGGCTGCAATTTGTTTTAACCGGTCCGTTTGGAATCGTTAAATCAACGCGACGGATTATATCGAACTCCGATTCGCGCAAATAAATATACCATTATGATCAGTGCGACGATGCGCTTCCAACGGTACACAGATTTTTGCGATACGATGGTTTTATAAAATTCGCATTTACACCGCTAAAATTGTACGTTTTGCAAAACAATTTAATCGGAGTAGGCGATGACAGTTTTTGACGAAACGAATTTCATAATCATGATCAGAATAATTTTTACAACACAACTGTGTAAAAATATTTGGATTTTAAAGATAAATTTTACGCAGCTTTATATGGACTGATATACAGTAAAACGTGAACGAAGTTTACTGTAATATTTTTCGACAAAACTTTTTCCATGCTCATAGCTAACTAGACGTATGTCATAAATAAAGTTTGGACGCAAATTGAGATCGTTTATAAATTTTCAAATTTTTTACATTAAACGATGAATTTACAATTTTAAATCGGGTCGGAAATTCAGGGTCGTTACACCACGTATAATAGTTATTAAAGTGGTTTTCGGTATCGACAGAGAGTATGTCCATATCCGATCCCGGTCTCTTTAATAATTACGTATTATTACACCGTTAGCTCTTTTATATTTCAAATCGATTCATAATTGATATCAAAATGTCATATTCGCTTCAAAAATCAAATCCATTTCAAATATCATCGTATCTTTTCAAATGTAAGATTCCGTTTCAAAAATCATTTTTCGCATCAATATCTCATTTTGATTTCAAAATCATTTCGAATTTCAATTTAGCTTCCAACTTCATTTAACCCAATTCGTATTTAAATTCAAGATTTAAATATAAACATTTCACCTTATTAACCAGCTTGAAATTTTTAGAAAATAGCTTTAAGTAGTTTAAAAGTAGTTTAAATAATTAAAATAGTTAAAAATACTTAAAATCTTTAAAATGGATTTAAAATAGATAAATTAGTTTAAAATAATTTAAATTGGGTTAAGTAGATTAAAATAGAGTAAAATAGTTTAAGTATTCAAAATGGTTTATATAATAGAGTAATTTGGAAAACAAAATAAAATAGCTACAAAACCAAACCATTCTACTATAACTTCCCAATTCAGAACAAATTTCAATTTCCGTTTTATCGATTCAATTTCGATTACAATTCAAATCAATGTCAACTTTGACTTCAAACTAATTCAATTTTACATTCACCTTCAATTTATTCAATTTCAATTTATATCGGTTGTTAGCTGGATTTTCCAAAATATCAATTTATAACACTTAACAAAATTATCCTTCAATATTCAAGTTTAAATCCAAATCTCAAATATGATTCAATTCCAAGCTCATTTCCAAATATCATTTTTATGTCACTTTTACTTAGTAATATCCAAAGCTCAAATTTAATGTTCAATCTTTAAAATAAATAAATTTACGAAATTCAATCATATCCAAATTTTAAATCTCAAAGTCTCCACTTAAATTTATTCAACAATTTCTTTTAACCAAAATTTTTATTTCAACATTCCAAACTCAATTTTTCAATAAATTCGATTTCTATAAATTTATTTCTATTTAAAACTTTTAAATCAAACATTTATCTAAATTTCAAATCGACGATTTAAATTTTTATTAATTTAGCCAATTCGGTGTCCGTATATAATTTTCTATCCTATGGCCATGTAATTATTTGTTTCAACTAAATGTCAAGGAAGAATATGTCACTTAAACCAATCACAGTGTCATATGTATGCATAATAGTATATATAAGCAAATAAACATCCAAACATTTAAATATCAACCAATAACATCCATAAAATACATCATCCAATAGACAATACAATTCATGACAGTTCCATAGTTATCAATGTCAGGTAATTTAATCGCACTTCAATTTCAGTTTCAATTTAAATTTTACTGTCAATTTAATTATCAACGGTTAATTCAAATGACAATCTATATGACAATTAGTTTATCAAACAACGAAAAATAAAATCATAACACTACATAATGTCAAATTTAACTAGCATAAAAATATTTAGTACGTTGTGAGCGTTATAAAACACTCACCTTGACTTTTACGATTTCAAATCAATCGAACGACGTTCGACTTAACCCAAAATTTTCTCTAGCTCCAAACGATTCCAATCCAGCTCCATAGCGTAGTATTCGACAAAACGAATCCAACGCAATTTCGTTCCATCACAATCCGACCTCGCATGACATAGTTATGACAGTTTAAAGTTTGAACGGATTAATATAAAATCAATTTACACATTTATTTTTCAATTTTTGAACCTTAGATAATCACAGCCGTTGATTTCCATCCTCCACCCATAAGGCCGCACCCCTCTTCTTCCTCACGTTCACGTTTCTTGCTTCAGGAACACACGCGACTAGGAACCCATCCAAGCCAAACTAGGGCTCTAACTCGCGGCCACCACGAGTGTCTAGAAGTCGATCAGAGAGTGACATATCGAAGCTCGCCTCGAAGGGCACCACCGCCCAGCAACCGGCCAAGCTCACCCCCCTAGCATCTCGAAATACATGCGCAACCGCAAGCCTTTGGATGAGATTTGCCGTTGATTCAAAGCTCCAAACACGATCATAGCCGTTGAGATTAAAGATCTTGACGTGCTATACGATTTTCATGTTGAAGATTTCTCATAATAACGCATGGATTTGAAGAGATTAAAGAAGAAAGATGCGAAATTTCTGGCCTTCGATGAAGATAGTGGCGGCCGGCCATTTTCTGGGGTTAGGTTTATTAAAAAAACTAATGAAGTGCTTTTATAGAAAAACGACGAACACTATTCAACCCGGTTTTTCGAACTCCGATTTACGCGTGGTAATTGGCGTTTCTAGGGTTTATCCCACGGTCCGGACACAATGGAACAGGTTTCGGAAGCTAATTCGATCATATGCATGAGTTACAGCGATGAACGATCAATTTAAACTAAATCAATTTAAACTAATTTCTAGGCCTTTTTGCTTGCTCCGGACAAACGGTAAATCCGATTGACACGAAATTTGAAATCTTACAATAATGTCACACTACGGATCCGATGAAACTAGTTTCGTCGAAATCCGAGACTGTTTGAAAAATGAGTATTTTAACTCGTCAATTAAATATTAAAACAATTTCGATGCATTTTGAGCTGCCACGGTCAAACGAAAACTCCGATTGCTACAAAAATTGAAATCCGATAATAACAAACTATTACGGATCCAATGAATCTAGTTTCGTCCAATTCTGAGACTGTTCGAAAATTGGCTATTTTTCAGTCGATAATTAAATATTAAAATATTCAATTTTCACAAATTTACTTTTAGTTCGATTTTAAAAGTTCTACAACATCATTCTAACTTTAATATGATAAAATAAAATATTACAAATCATTTTTAATCATATTAAACCCGTTATTCAATTATCCCATAAATTCCAATTTTAAAACTTATTAACTCTATTAAAATCCCGATATAACTTACATTCACTTTGGAAACCAATATTCATATTAAATCAAATTTCAAATTTTCAGTTTATTTCCATATATTAAATTTCAATATCCAATTAATCACATCAAATTCGGAATTTAATTATTCAAACATTTGTAATATTAAATTTAGTTAAATTTGATTATTCTTAAATCACTATCTTTTGCAATATTCAAAACGAACTTATAAAATTTAACAAATTCAAATTATAGAACAACCATTTTCATTAAAACAGTTATTCAATTCCCGTTATACAATTATTCAATAAATTCCAAATATTAAATTTAAACAATTTTGACTATCCAATTATTCATTATCTTTTGAAATATTGAAATTGAACTTATAAGAATCGACTTTTAAAACCAATTCACAATTTAGAACACTATTTTCATTTTACAGTTATTTGATTATTCAATAAGTTTTAAATATTTAATTTAAACAATTTACCTGTTCAATATTCAAAATTTGATTTTTAAATAGATTTTACTTATCAATCAATTACTCTATTATACCCAATGAATTCAACATTTATTATCCTATTCAACTTTTGATTACAAAGGCATTCACTAAGTAGCTTTTATTTTTCATTACTTGGATAATTATTGTCGCAATTCATTCCAGTTATTATTATTCCAAACGAATTACAATTTTTTTTTCTAACATTAAATCACGAAATCTTTTAAGTTAGCTATTTTAATTATCGAAAATTTACGGGTCGTTACACTCTCCCCCACTCAAAACTTTTCGTCCCCGAAAAGGAAAAAGAAGGGAAAAGGAACTAAGGATAGAATTCAACATTAGATATATTTTTATTCAAAGTTACCAACTTATAAAACAATGTAATTCCACTTATAAAGTCATTACTACACTTCCACTAAGTTACCCTGAACGACCCTCTAACTTTAAAAGTTAGTTATCAAAACAAGTTATATAATATAAAAAATTAAAACTTGAAAAATTTTCTAGCACCCGGATTTACGGAAAATTTCGGCAGTCTCCTTTGCGCGGCTCGATCGGTACAGCTACAAAACGCCTCTACGGGCCCCAAACCAACAAAAGAAAATCAAAAGCCAAGTGGCTCATCAAAAATCACCAAATCCAATGACAAAATAAATATGTACCTTATATTTTATTAGCGAGCATATACGACTAATATAGCGCGAAAGCGAGCTCCAAATGCGAAGCAAGCGCAATCCGCACCTACTAAACACTCAACAAACAATGAGAATCATGCATATATGAAAATAATATCAATATACATCATATAGCAACATAACAACCACATGTGCCAACATAGAAAATGCAACAAAACAACAAATGCAACCATCAATCAACTATCATCCAACAAATCCATAACCAACCAATATAAATTCACTTCTCATTAATATTTATTGACTTGGATTTCAATTTTAATCATAGTTGATTCATTAACGTTGGATTTTACTAACATTCATTCTCAATTCAATTAGTTAACATTCACTAATTTATATTTACATTAGTTCACTTCCAGTTTGAATCAAATTAAATTCTATTTAAATTCATTTAACTTCCAATTTGATTTCAATAACTTATAGCTTTCAATTTCATTAACACTTAATGAATTATATATACAATCAACTAACAATCATATAACAACCAAATCATACCCAATATAACCAAATTATGAATTTTACATTCAATTTGGTTTATCTCTTATATATATATATATATATATATATATATATCCTGTTATATAATTTTAAAAGAATCATTTTCTATTCAGCATCTTAAATTTCAAATATTAACTTTAATTAAGTCCGTAAGCCATATATATATCATCCGTGAGCAATATCAATCTAATCGCTTATTCGATCACACAATTTCACTTCCAAACTAGTATCGTTCACACGACTCTCTAGTGCGGACTCAGATTTAGTTCTTTGATTGGAAACTGTTACTCTCCTTGCATATCCATATACTATGATAGAGAATTCCAGAATCAAATTAAAATCCATATCCAGGGTTCGCCATCGAGAATCGAGTGAAAAATCCTAACTCGGATCGATATAAATCATCTCGAAATTTTGTGCTCGAATTTGGATCAAATCGTTATGCGAATAAAATAATATACGTACAATCTCACATATTACCTTCCAATGGATTTTCTATCCAATTTATCTATACTAAATTATTTTATTGACTTCTATTTTTTTCCACTTAATTACTCACAATCCATTATTCAGTCAGTATATTCATTTCTTTACCTAGCATATTCTTTAACATTATCTTTTCTCAAACATCATATCGAAGAATTTGCTTACTCAAGTTCATTTTAAACATTCTATATAAGTTAATTAAATTCAATTTCATTTTCCAATTGATTCTTAGCTATACCAAATTCTTTTGTTTTCATTTACTTCAATTTCATAATTTTAGTTAATAACAAATTTATTTATGGAACATTTCATTAATCATCACTTTAGTTTATAGTCATTCCATAAAAGTCTAACTTCTTATATATGACTTTTCTTAGTTTACGGTTATCTTAAGGGTTACAAATTCAGAAAAAATTTACAACCCCTTTGCAATTTATATTTATTTTTCATAACCAATTTACAAAGATATATTATGATTCATTTATCTTCTTTCTTAAGTTCACTTACTTGTTCCATTTATCCATTCATCATTTCATGTTATATTTAAGTTTTTATAATTTTTATCACAACCAAATTTTCCTTTTATATACATTTTAATTCCTTTTTGAGTTTTCCTTACTTGTATATTTCAATTACTTTCAGGTTCTGTTTATCTGTACAATATCTCATTACATATCCAAAACATCATTTTAACTTTTAACATTTGGTAAGTCTTGTTATATGTTATCAGAATGTAATTTTGGTATTATACAAATTGATAGAATTTCATTTTACTTAATTAGAATGTTCACAAATTTAATTTGTTTAAATCCTCTTTACCTTTCAACTTTAAAGTTTTCCCAAACAATAGCTTAGATATCTTAATCCTCTTATTTTATAAATTCTGGTTATTCACATTTCATTCAAATAATTTGAAAATTATTTATTAACAGAACCTAGAAATTTAAATGCCCGGTTCTTTTCAAATCGTTTGAAATAAACATATGTACTTATATCTTTAATATATAAAATCATACCTTTGGAGTTTAAACCAAAACCCATTTACCCAAAATAATTTTGAAGAAAAGCAAAACTTCTTAGAAGTCTCCCCCACTTTGAGACTCGAAAATGAACGTCGATGATGCTGCGCAGTCATCACCGAAATTATTTTCCAGCGACATAAGAGAGGAGTACTATATTCATTCCTTCTTAAAAATCCTTTCAAAATGTTTCTCATAAATATTTCCAACTAATATCACAATATATTTTCTTCAAAGCTTTGAAAACCATTTTTCAAGATCTCCGGGTCTTAAATTCAATATTTTCCAATTTCAATCTATTTTAATTCATAAGTCACCTTTTTAAAATATTCTTATAATAGTTTCTTTCTTAAAACATTCCACAAGTTGTTGTTATCATTGTTCATTTTGTAATTCATGTATTTATTAAATTACAATATCAATTTTATGATAATAACTAATATTTTAATTCCTAACAACCAGGTAAGCTAGATAAGTCACAATAAATTTTGAAAATAAATTCTTTATACACAAAATATAATTAGGGAAAAATTATTTCATTTACCCAATTTCAAAACAATACTATGTCGAATTGTTCTGTTCGAGTGTTTAGAGATCTGTATCAATGACGTTAATTACTCGTATTGACCAGAATCCATAAGCCACTCAACAAATCAACTGACACAATATAAAACATTTTATATCACTAACAAATACGCTCTCTCATATATATATACACTCAGCGACTCATCATAGGGTATAACTACCCTATTTATAAAGAGTCAGACCCCACAAAGCTAAGTTTATCGCTAAACCAAAGCTCTGATACCAACTGTAACGACCCGCCTTTTTGGACAGTTTAAATCGACGATCAAATACACATGTTGGTTCCAAACCATTCAAAAGGGCAGATGGTTATTGGGGTAAACAAGAAAAGAAAAGAAAGAGAAATAAAGGAAATGAAACATCACAGAATCTCGCGGCGGAATGATAAAATATAATAGTCAAATAAACAGTTCATGAAGCTGTTTACTATACTTTGACAATTATTTATACAACATTTATCAGAGTTATACATATACAACTGAATAATTAAAATAATGCAGCAGATAGCATGATGCAAGGGTAGTAATAGTAATAGTATACCAAGTCTTCGTCTTCATCCTCCAGAATAGATCTTCAAAATCTGAAAAACTCAGGACGGACCCGAGCGTAATGAAAAGACAAAACACTCGAGTCAGGACTAAAATATCCTTATGAAAGTTAAATCAATCGTAAATAAATATGAGTGTAACGGCGTCAGAAATGTTTACGGGGTTTGACATCTCATATCCAGTGTCAACGTGCGTGCAATAACTTGAGAGATGTTACGGGATTTTCCATCTCTTAAGGATCCGTTAAACTATCTACTATGTAGTAATGTACACTAAGTGGATAATGCCTATCAGTAATATAAAGTATCAAAATAGCGTTAAGGCGTTACCATAATCCCCCTTAACACATTTTTATAATGCCATAGTCTATACATCACTGTAAGCCCCAGCGTAAACTGGTGGTTATCAGAGGGTACCCCATAGGTATAACACAAAACAAAACGTAGTGGTCGCGAATAGGATAATCAGTATGACAAGGTACATGAGGCGATACCAACTAGGATACTAGTAGTTGCGTGATCTGGACTGATGTTGGGCATAGCCAGCAGCTACCCCAACACCGTGAAACAACACTCCCAAATCAAGGGATGTACCCAAATCGCATCACAAATGTAACAGATATGGTAACGAAGAAGTGTGTCCACTAGAGGTGGCGAACCTCAATGGCCCGGCGCGACTCCTGTTTTAGTCATGTCAGGGGTCATTCAATATCGTTCTCTTTCTTCAATCAACGCGTTCACCAAACCAACCACTTCATTCTGGATCAACACTCCACATATAATAGTTATTAAAGTGATTTTTGGTATCGACAGAGTGTATGTCCATATCCGATCCCGGTCTCTTTAATAACTACGTATTATTACACCGTTGGCTCTTTTATATTTCAAATCGATTCATAATTGATATCAAAATATCATATTCGCTTCAAAAATCAAATCCATTTCAAATATCATCGTATCTTTTCAAATGTAAGATTCCGTTTCAAAAATCATTTTTCGCATCAATATCTCATTTCGATTTCAAAATCATTTCGAATTTCAATTTAGGTTGCAACTTCATTTAACCTAATTCGTATTTAAATTCAAGATTTAAATATAAACATTTCACCTTATTAACCAGCTTGAAATTTTTAGAAAATAGCTTTAAGTAGTTTAAATAATTAAAATAGTTAAAAATACTTAAAATCTTTAAAATGGATTTAAAATAGATAAATTAGTTTAAAATAATTTAAATTGGGTTAAGTGGATTAAAATAGATTAAAATAGTTTAAGTATTCAAAATGGTTTATATAACAGAGTAATTTGGAAAACAAAATAAAATAGCTACAAAACCAAACCATTCTATTATAACTTCCCAATTCAAAACAAATTTCAATTTCCGTTTTACCGATTCAATTTCGATTTCAATTCAAATCAATGTCAACTTTGACTTCAAATTAATTCAATTTTACATTCACCTTCAATTTATTCAATTTCAATTTATATCGATTGTTAGCTTGATTTTCCAAAATATCAATTTATAACACTTAACAAAATTATCCTTCAATATTCAAGTTTAAATCCAAACCTCAAATATGATTCAATTCCAAGCTCATTTCCAAATATCATTTTTATGTCACTTTTACTTAGTAATATCCAAAGCTCAAATTTAATGTTCAATCTTTAAAACAAATAAATTTCCGAAATTCAATCATATCCAAATTTTAAATCTCAATGTCTCCACTTAAATTTATTCAACAATTTCTTTTAACCAAAATTTTTATTTCAACATTCCAAACTCAATTTTTCAATAAATTCGATTTCTATAAATTTATATCTATTTATAACTTTTAAATCAAACATTTAAGTAAATTTCAAATCGACGATTTAAAAATTTATTAATTTAGCCAATTCGATGTCCGTATATAATTTTCTATCCTATGGCCAAGTAATTATTTGTTTCAATTAAATGTCAGGGAAGAATATATCACTTAAACCAATCACAGTGTCATATATATGCATAACAGTATATATAAGCAAATAAACATCCAAACATTTAAATATCAACCAATAACATCCATCAAAATACATCATCCAATAGACAATACAATTCATGGCAGTTTCATAGTTATCAATGTCATGTAATTTAATCGCACTTCAATTTCAGTTTCAATTTAAATTTAACTGTCAATTTAATTTTCAATGGTTAATTCAAATGACACTCTATATGATAATTAATTTATCAAACAACGACAAATAAAATCATAACACTTCATAATGTCAAATTTAACTAGCATAAAAATATTTAGTACGTTGTGAGCGTTATAAAACACTCACCTTGATTTTTACGATTTTAAATCAAGCGAACGACGTTCGATTTAACCCAAAATTTTCTCTAGCTCCAAACGATTCCAATCCAGCTCCATAGCGTAGTATTCGACAAAACGAATCCAACGCAATTCGTTTCGTCACAATCCGACCTCGCATGACACGGTTATGACAGTTTAAAGTTTGAACGGATTAATATAAAATCAATTTACACATTTATTTTTCAATTTTTGAACCTTAGATAATCACAGCCGTTGATTTCCATCCTCCACCCATCAGGCCGCACCCCTCTTCTTCCTCACGTTCACGTTTCTTGCTCCAGGAACACACGCGACTAGGAACCCATCCAAGCCAAACTAGGGCTCCAACTCGCGGCCACCACGAGTGTCTGGAAATCGATCAGAGAGTGACATATCGAAGCTCGCCTCGAAGGGCACCACCGCCCAGCAACCGGCCAAGCTCGGCCCCCCTAGCATGTCGAAATACGTGCGCAACCGCAGGCCTTTGGATGAGATTTGTCGTTGATTCAAAGCTCCAGACACGATCATAGCCGTTGAGATTAAAGATTTTGACGTGCTCTACGACTTTCATGTTGAAGATTTCTCATAATAACGCATGGATTTGAAGAGATTAAAGAAGAAAGATGCGAAATTTCTGGCCTTCGATGAAGATAGTGGCGGCCGGCCATTTTCTAGGGTTAGGTTTATTAAAAAAAAAAACTAATGAAGTTCTTTTATAGAAAAACGACGAAACTATTCAACCCGGGTTTTTCGAACTCCGATTTACGCGCGGTAACCGGCATGTCTAGGGTTTATCCCGCGTTCCGGACACAATGGAACAGTTTCGGAAGCTAATTCGATCGTATGCGTGAGTTACAGCGATAAACGATCAATTTAAATTAAATCGATTTAAACTAATTTCTAGGCGTTTTTGCTTGCCCCGGACAAACGGTAAATTCGATTGACACGAAATTTGAAATCATACAATAATATCACACTACGGATCCGATGAAACTGGTTTCGTCGAAATCCGAGACTGTTTGAAAAATGAGTATTTAAACTCGTCGATTAAATATTAAAACAATTTCAATGCGTTTCGAGCTGCCACGGTCAAACGAAAACTCTGATTGCTACGAAAATTGAAATCCGATAATAACAAACTATTACGGATCCAATTGAGCTTGTTTCGTCCAATTCTGAGACTGTTCGAAAATTGGCAATTTTTCAGTCGATAATTAAATATTAAAATATTCAGTTTTCACAAATTTACTTTTAATTCGATCTTAAAAGTTCTACAACATCATTCTAACTTTAATATGATAAAATAAAATTTTACAAATCATTTTTAATCATATTAAACCCGTTATTCAATTATCCCATAAATTCCAATTTTAAAACTTATTAACTCTATTAAAATCCCGATATAACTTACATTCACTCTGGTAACCAATTTAATTCATATTAAATCAATTTTCAAATTTTCAGTCTATTTCCATGTATTAAATTTCAATATCTAATGAATCACATCAAATTCGGAATTTAATTATTCAAACATTTGTAACATTAAATTTACTTAAATTTGATTATTCTTAAATCACTATCTTTTGCAATATTCAAAACGAACTTATAAAATTTAACAAATTCAAATTATAGAACAACCATTTTCATTAAAACAGTTATTCAATTCCCGTTATACAATTATTCAATAAATTCCAAATATTAAATTTAAACAATTTCGACTATCCAATTATTCATTATCTTTTGAAATATTGAAATTGAACTTATAAGAATCAACTTTTAAAACCAATTCACAATTTAAAACACTATTTTCATTTTATAGTTATTCAATTATTCAATAAGTTTTAAATATTTAATTTAAACAATTTACCTGTTCAATATTCAATATTTGATTTTTAAATAGATTTTACTTATCAATCAATTACTCTATTATACCCAATGAATTCAACATTTATTATCCTATTCAACTTTTGATTGCAAAGGCATTCACTAAGTAGCTTTTATTTTTCATTACTTGGATAATTATTATCGCAATTCATTCCAGTTATTATTATTCCAAACGAATTACAAATTTTTTTTTCTAACATTAAATCACGAAATCTTTTAAATTAGCTATTTTAATTATCGAAAATTTACGGGTCGTTACAATGTCCTAGATATACAACAATAATACACCGCGGGTACACTCCATACGTTCCTGCCTTCCGGCTCGCCTTCTGAGCTCCAGAACGTCCTTGCCTGAAAATCTGTGATACTCGATCTGGATCGAGCATTACATCAAAGTAACAGCCGAGTCAGGCTGGAAACCAGCGTGAGTAAACCCATTTAACAAGGAATGCAAAGGCATAAAAATTATATGAACCACGGGTAACTTATATCAATTTACAACTTCACAAGTGGTTATAGACATTACTTATTTCACACCTCAATTTCTAAGTACCAAATCTTAGAATAAATGGTTCAGTTCACTTAACTCATTCCATTACTGCCTATTGATTTCATATATCAAATCTATATAGAATTATTATAGACTATAAATCAAAGTGGTTTCGGGTATTAGCTAATACCCGACTCCGGTCTCTTCGAATCCAATGTCATTTTAACCCAAGTTATTCAAGTGAAATACAATTCAACTTTAAATATAGGGTGTCACAGTAATACATCATTAATAAATGACCTCATCATCACAGCTTAAATAAAACATATCATGTCAATAGCATCACGAATCACATATTAGGGATAACAATTAAACCAATACTTTCAATATCATTCGATCATCCATACACAAGGTTGATTAGTCATACCATTCTAATTAAATTAATTATTTCCATCATCCTTAATACAACTTACTCAACATTAATTAATTACAAATCAATTAATTAATCATCCTCTAATTATCTTCTTAATTAATCATTTTTGATTAATTATTCTTTAGTTACAATAAGTAATTAACTCTTAATTAGTTACACAAATTTATTA
The DNA here is from genome assembly GCA_030765085.1 of Allium cepa. NCBI lineage: Eukaryota > Viridiplantae > Streptophyta > Magnoliopsida > Asparagales > Amaryllidaceae > Allium > Allium cepa. The sequence continues at coordinate 379,980,640 of CM060944.1, read as the reverse complement.
TCCTTTGCCTGTCCATATTAATTACAATGATCCTTAATTAATCACTCAAATTAATTATCTCATAATCACTTCATTGATCAATCATCCCTTAGTTAATCGTGATCATTATTTAACTAATCATTGATTAGTTTCCTTAATCAAACAATTCTTAATTAATTATAATAAGCAATTAATCCTTAATTAATTTCATTAAGTGATTAATTGGTCACTAATTAATTGATTAACCTTTAACCATTTATTAATAAAATTGAAGAATTATTAAATTAAACTAATTAATTACTCTTAATTGCCTTATTTAATTAATTAGTCATTAGTTATCCAAATCTTAATCATCTCTAAACATAAATCTTTATTATTATTATTGTCATTAATGACTTACTTATCATTAAAAAAAATTAAATATATTTCAAAACATTCCACTTTTAAATTAAGCTCATTAATTAATTATTTAACAATCCTAGTTAATGACCTTCATTAATCAATTCTTAAATTTCTTCTCTTATGTAATTAACCTTTCATTTAAATCACATTCCTAAAATAAGATAATATAATTAATAAAAAATAAAAAAAATTGTTTAACTTTTAAAACTTAGCTAAACATTTTCTTTGTCTTTTAAAACCAAGTACAAATTTACTTAAATTTTTTTACAAAAAGAACCTGCACAACTTACTTCAGATTTGAAATCCCATTACCAACTGTCAGACCCGAGCCCACCACAAACTTGCTCGAACAATACTCGAGCAAATCCTCTTCCGTCCTAAGTATTTTTTATCTCTCTTCTTCCCTTAACTCTATTTGTACCTTAAATTCAAGATTTACAGCATTATCAAAGCTCGCAAACGACACGAATACTGACTCGAGCAACAAACCAAAATCCGTGAATTCATTTTCGAGTCCCCCTAGTCTCCTTCTTCCCAACCTACAGACACACCGCATATGCACATACACGTGCACAGTGTAGGATCGATTTCACCCTAGAGGGAGGGTGAATAGGGTGATGATATAAATTATTAAAATTAATCGCGGAAGCTTATAAATTAATTTCAATTCAGATCATAGAATAGCAGCACAGATATCGCAGAATATAAATGACAGAACAACACAGAATTTACCCAGCTTCGGCAAAACCCTGCCTACGTCCTGCCCCCAAGGTTTCTACTAGAAATTAGATAGTCCCTCGCTTACACACGTAAACTCGCTATACCCGCTATTGACTAATCTAACTCTACGCTCAAAACCCTACCACAACTCAACTACCGAGTTGCGAATTCTCAAGCTACGCCACGTAGCTTGTCCACTAGTCACACGACTAGAAATTTAAACGGTTTAAAATTTAAAAAACAAATTTAAACAGAAAATTGAAAATAAAAACCCTAATTAACAATAAACCCAAAAACTAAAGCCCTTTTAAACAAAGCCGGCCCAATAATTAGTTGAAAAAATGCGTCCCCCTTTCTTCCTTTTTAATTTATCGGCCTGGTTCCTTCTTGAGAATAATGGCGGTTGTATTTGTCTGTGCAAATTAGGGCTTCTGCTCCTTGCGCTCTTTGTTCCAAATTAGGGTTGTAAATTAAAAGCAGCTGATAGTAGTTCGATCGTATGATTGATTTAGCTTCTCTCTATGCCGATCGACTATTTTTCTGAGTTGCCCACTGCTGCTCGATCGAGTTCGACGCTTGCGATTTCGGTATGTAATTTTTCCTTTTGATTTTCTGGGTTGATGCTTGAACTCGATACACCTTGCCGATTATGTGAATTTGATTTATATAGGGTTTGTAAATCCTATTCTTGCGTTCGTATAAAATCATTCGAATTTGTCAACTGATTCACCTCGGCCACTCGATGATGCTTTGATGGTTGGGATTTATTCTGACTTTGTCACTTTCGTATTTTTCACATTCCTTGGTTGACGCGGCTTTTGAATCAATTTCGTGATGACCACGGTTTTCGTTCCTTTTTCTGTTGACTTGTTAAAACACACGGCTTTGATACATTTAGCTTTGTATCTGCAGTTTGGATATTGATGATTCCCTCTGATGCTTTGACTTTGGTCACTTTGATTTCGTATAACTTGTAGCTTGTTGTACTTTCCTGTAGCTCCATCTGTTGCAATCTTTGATGATTCATTGTAGTATGTTGTCGCTGAGTTTGACTGCATGTTCATCAGTTCATATTGAACTGTTTCTTGTCATGTTCACTTGCACACTCGAGTTTGTAATCTCAGATTCATAGTGTATTTGTTGGCTGCATTGTCACTGTTAAATATTGTTTGCAATCTTGACACTTGTTGTCTGCATTTCTAGTTGGATATGTTGGCACTAGGATATAACTCGAACTGTTTTGATGTTGCATCCATTGAGTCTGCATATTGTAGCCGTAATCATTTTGGTTTTGTAGTTTGATTGTGAGGTGTTGCCTCTGGTTGCTGTCATATACTAATGAACTTGAAATGAACTTGAAATATACCAATGATCAAGTTGCATTCCGTATGTGTTCATCATGCAAATTCACTTGGTGCTGTTATTTTTGTATTCACTTGAGTTTATACACTTTTGTTGCAGTGGTTGAAATTTTTGAGCTTGTATGCTTAGTTTGTTTTCCTTCATTACTTTGTAGATGTTCTCTGGTTTGCATTCTTCCATACTGCTATGTTGTTTGTGTACTACTTTGGTTTAGTTTGTGCACTTGCTCATTTGAAGTTGTAGCATGTCACTGTGATGTTTTTATGTGCTTGAGTTTCAACTGTGCTCGACCATACTTGCCCAGTTTACACAGATGCTCCACTTGTTCATTTTTTTCAACTGTATCATATTTTGGCTTCACTGATGCTGCACATTTTTAGCCTTGGTCTTTGTTGTCGTCACATGCACGGCCATGCTTGTAGTACTTGAATTGAATGCGACCTGTACTTGTTACTTGTATACTGCAGCTTGGTCTTGCTTTGGTTCTGGCCATTCCTAGTTTGATTGTGTTGTTTAGACCTCTGTACTGTGTTGCATTTGTATCACTGGTATATGCTTCCATCTATTTGGTTGTTGCAGTCCTATGCAGTTGCTATGCCTTGTGTTCTTGTAGCTTTCATCATTGGTGCATGTACATTGCTTCATGTTACCTTCATGTAGCTTGTTCTCTACATTTGCTTGATTGTTTACATGCATGTGGTCTTGGTACACTTCTTACTGTTATTTGATTGCTGTTGCATGCTTGTTTGCATTTACTTGGTGCATTCATGTTGCAGTGACATGTTTTCCTGTATTCATGTTCTTGCAGTCTTCATTTTCGACTATGTTGGCACTGAGTTACTGTCTTGTTTATATTAGACTAGTCGACACTTGATTCTTGAGTTTTGGCCATTCGCACCTGTGTTGAATCCAGTTTCACAGCTCGGGTTTGACCTTGTGCTCGAGTCGTGATTTTCATGTTATCGCACGTGAGTTGAACCCGGTTTTTCATTTGGGTTTGACCTGTGCTCACCTGTCTCTATAAAACAATCAAGTGTATATATCGGCGTGCACGGCCTTGTGGCATATACAGTAATACACTGTGTATGTCACAAGTTGTTCGTGTATGATGAATTCAAATTTAAATGATGACGAACAACCCAAATAACTTAGGCAAATATCATTTTCAAAAATTCACGTTTTATTTTATATCGCAAAAATATTTTATTTTCAATTTTACTACGTTAGTGAATATTTTTGCAGATTGCTCAGATGATGGATTCTAACTGGAAGGAAGTTGAAGATAAATACGAGTGTGAGTGATATGTAGTGAGGACATTTGTAAATGTGAAATGTGATGTAATTGTAATCAAAGTTGTATATTTATAGTGAGAGTTTGAAATTGTACTATTCAAACATGTAATAAATATTTATTTGAATAAAATATCTGTTTGAATTCAAATTCCGTGTTATTTATTTTATTCAGCAAATATTTATTTAATCTGTGAAAGATAAAATAGTATATTATCAAATACATTTAAACGAATGTATATATGTTTATTATCATCAAAAAAAAATCATATAAGCGCATATCCAACACACAGATGATCGGAGCTCCTCCGATCATCGCCTCCACCTCCCACGAGTCATCATTGACCCTCTCCACCCAAGCAGCCACGCAAGTCCGACCTATTGCATCAGAAATCAAAACGAGTCTCTCGACTCAAACTGGAACCAACCCATTCGCCAAAAAATCCACCGCCGTCGAGGATTCCAACCTTGGAACCACCCACGGATCTTCCAGAAACTACCCTAAGCTTCGATGAACCCGTCACCATCCTCGCGATCAATCCCGATGTCTTCTAGATGTCGAGATATCCTCAGCAACCAACACCACAAAATCAACACTCAAAACCCTACTTAGCCGACCTCAGACCACCACGATCTCTGTAACGACCCAGAATTTCTGTCATTTGAAATTCATATATTTAATTGATTTTAAATATTAATAAGTAAAATTTGTAAGTCGAATAAATTTTATTTCGAATATCAAGATTTAATTGGATAGTTAAATCGATAATTTAATAATTGAAATTACAGAAATAATTAGAAATTGGGTTTAATGTGATTAGAAATTGATTTGCAAAGTTGTATTAAATCATATTGGAGTTAGAATGATGTTATAGAACTTTTAAAATTTAATTAAAAGTTAATTTGTGAAAATTGAATATTTTAATATTTAATTGACGAGTTAAAATAGCCATTATTCAAACAGTCTCGGATTTCGGCGAAACTAGTTTCATCGGATCCGTAATTTTATATTATTGTATGGTTTCACATTTCGTGTCAATCGGACATACGGTTTGTCCGGGACAAGCCAAAACGCATAGAAATTTGTTTAGCCGATTTAATTTAAAATCGATCGTTTATCTCCGTAACTCGCACATATGATCGAATTGGCTCTCGATACCTATTCCATTATGTCCGGAACACGGGTTAAACCCTAGAAACACCGGTCACCGCACGAGATTTGGAGTTCGAAAATGTCGGATGAATAGTGTTTTGTGAAAATTTCTATAAAAGGACCCATCCTCTTCAATTTGCAAAACCTAACTAGGGTTTCTATGTCAGGCCGCCACCATCCTTCAATGGCCGAGAATTCATTTCGTTCCTCTTCGATTTTCTTCCAATACACACATCATTTTGAAAAATTATCAACTACAATATTGTAGAGGACAAACAGATCTTTAATTCCAACGGTTATGATCGGAAAAGAAGCGGTGGATCGGCGCAATCTTCGTTCGAGGGTCGGCCGTTCATGCACGTATTCGAGAAGCATAAAGGGCTGAGTTCGATGCTATTCACGGTGGAGGTGGAGTTCGCGTAGGCCTTCCAATTGGCAGTGGTATGATGGGCTCTCGGCAATCGTGGTGGCGCGTCGAATTAGGGTTAGAAGGGCGGCAATGGGTTCTCGGTTGCGTTCTTACCTGTAGACGAACGTGAGTGGGAAGAAAGGGTATGCGGCTAAGTTGTACGGCAAGGTATGGAACAACCGTGATTGAAGGTTTAAAATATAATAAAAGGAATTGTAAAATTTGTTTTATAAAAACGTATAAACTTTGTAATAACATAACTTTGTCATACGAGGTCGAAAATTTACGAAACAAGTTGCGTTGAAACTGTATTGACGAGCACTACGCAATGGAGCTAGATTGGAATTGTTTGGAGCTAGTGATAATTTCAGGTAAAATTAAACGCGCGTTTAATTTTATTCGAAATAAACGCTGAAATTGTTATTGGAAGCAAGGTGAGAACTTCTCACTCAATCGAATATTATCTATTGTTTTAAAATAAACGCTGAAACTGTTATTGTATTCTTGGATGATAAATTATTATCTATTGTTTTAAAATAGATCCTATACGCCGTATATTAAGCGGAGGTTATTTATTAAACACATATACCGTAATATTCCACCTTGAAGTGGAATTGGTATTAAATATGTACTTGGAGTTGATTTTCCCGCATTATGTAGCGGATGAGACCCTATTGCGCCGCATAATAGCGGATAATATTTTATAAAACCCATGTACCGCGATATCCCATCTTGAAACGGGATTGGTATTGTGCTAACATCTGTGGACGCAGGGAAATAGGTTGGAGGGATCCAACTGGATTCCTAACCCGTATTGATTTATTTACAGATATTGTGATATATTCTATTATCATATGATACATGATGTTTTGGATGTCGTGATTGTCATATTTAGTACTGTTGTAGCATTGGGCCTATTTTGGAAAATTAAAAGTGTTAAAGTGATGATTTTCAAATTTTAAAAGGATTTTTAAAGTGATTTTTGAAAGTATATGTTTTATTAATTTTTGGAATTTATTCATTTTAAATAAATAAACGTTATAATTTTTATGTTATAAAAATTATGATTTTTGAGAAATATAGTTGAAATGTGATTCTTGAAATATAGAGTTAAAGATTTTATAAAATAGTTTAAATTAAGATTTTTGAATTTATTATAAAATGCTTTATATATAAGATTCATAAAATTGGATTTTTATACATCAAAGTGATTAAATTATAAAGGAGATTTAAAGATGTTTTAAAAGTATAAATGGATTTACAAAAGAATAGAATCTACGATTTGTGAAGTTATAAAATGAATGAATTTGTAAATAGAGAATTATAAGTAATCTGCTTATAATTTAGATTTTGGCGTATAAATGGGATATGGATAGAATTCGTTAATAAAGTGATTTTATAAGTTGGGGTCGTTATAAAATATAAATGGAATTTATAAACATTGTTTTATAAATCAGAAATAGACTTATTTTGATAAGTTAATTTTTATAGCTTATTAAAGCAGATATATCCACGACTTTGGACAATGGATAATCCTTTAAATAAAACGTAGAAATGCCGAACTTGGTTAACGAAGTATATTCACGATTTTGGATAGTGAATAATATATTAAAGAAATATTTTGGGGAAATGGTGTTTTAAATAGAATTAAAATGATTTAAAGGTGTTTAAAAATGTATTAAGTATCGAAACCATAGATTTCAACATTCATTGTTGAAATAGACGTTTTCGAGAAATAAGGAAATGGTGGGCTATAACACTATTGTTATAGTAAATGATTTTCGAAAGGAAATGTTTTATATGGTATTAGGATTTATATATCTATCTTAATTTCGAATCCCTATACTAGTGATTTTGGGTTGGCGTAACGATGCTTTACGCAGCATTCGTTTTGACTCAAATAAATGTGTTAAGAGGGTGTTTTCCTTAAAGAATAAAATATATACTTAATTGTGATTTAAGTATATTGAATATTTTCCAAATGTTGAAAATAAATAGATTGGTGAATTACTTATTATTAAATAAGTATGGAAATGTTTTCCAATATGAAGTGAATGTTTTGAGATTATATCTTTTAAAGATTAATTGAAAGTGAATATTTGAAATCGATTTGGAAATCGTGTATCATTGGATATTTGGAAATTAAAATTCACCATGGAATGTATAAAGGAAAGGGAAATTTGTTTAAGAATAAACATTGATTTTATTTTTGAAGTGCGGAAATACATTTATGGATTTGGAACGTAGATTTAAAGTAAATCGGTAAGAATTTATTTAATTGGTTTAAACGAACCATTTTGAAATGAAAATGAATAAATATTTGTGAATATATCCCATGTAGGGAAATGATTTGAATTTTTTTTCAAAGGATTGAAAAGTGATTTGAAATTTGTTTTCAAAGGGTTGAAGTGTGAAAATATATCTTGCGAAGATATTTTGAAAAATAAATAATTGGGAAAATTATTTAAACCTGGAAATTCTTGTGAATATTGATTGATAGTTAAATAACCGACTATCTATATTTGCCTTTAAATGGCGTATGAATTTCGATGTGACCGAGGGTCGGATTCCAAGTGGATATCCGGAAACCACATCGAACCATTGTGATTGTGATGAATCTTTTATTTAAGAGATCGAAGTGGAAAATTTTTGTGATTTGTTTGAAATCTGAATGAACACTTATTTTTAAAATAAGCGCTCGTTATTCGAATTAGCCGGTAGAGGACCTTTGTGTCATATAACCCATTCCGGATAAAGATACGACGAAATGGGATTGCATTTGAAGACCGGTGGTGAATACCGGGTATTTACGAGAAAGATAGGATGACCTATCGATTGTCTCTGCACTAAGTAGCTATGGTATAGAGATTCCCTAGGTGATGGGAAGTCCGATCGGGATTGTGAATACCCGGATTGCAAAGGCTTCTTCGGAAGTGCCTTTGGTTCTGTTCGAACCCGGAACAGACTTGTATGGATGTGTGTCTGACGTTACACTTTGAGATGTAAAGCTGGTTTCTATCAAATACATTTCTGTTGATGGCGGAGAATTTATTCTCTTAGCTTAACACCCTTCTCTGAGACGTACGAGCTCAGAGGTTATGTAGTTGATGGTTATTAGTGATACATTCCCAATTTGGTAATGTGACATACAAAGTGCTGCTAATCATTTGTTGATCGAAGCATGACTTTGTGAAAAAGCGTAGCTTTGTGGACAAGACTTCGTCGGGCTTCACAACTTGGTAATGGTCGAAACAGAAATTTTGCGACAAGGATTTTGTTAGGGATAGCACCCTAGGGTATGTCCATTTCCTTCTGGATAGAAGGTGATATCATGGTATAGATCCCAGATATCGAAACTATGCGGTTACTGCGTATTTACTACTTTGTGGTTGTTGCTTTGTGATTGAGGATCCTCGGATAAAGGTTGGTAATGACCAGGGGATGGCATAGCTTGTGCGTTATCTACCTAGTTACAGCTGTATAGAGTGAGGTAGCGTCGGTGTATTAGTTACCTAGTCACAGCTGTATAGCGTGAGGTAGCGTCGGTGTGTTAGTTACCTAGTCACAGCTGTATTGCGTGAGGTAGCTTCGGTGTGTTAGTTACCTAGTCAAAGCTGTATAGCGTGAGGTAGCGTCGGACTTGTTTAGCCGAGATCCAGGTAGGTTCTCGGGGAGGGGGGCGTCCTTCCAGAGGCGTTCCATTTCGGTATGGGAAGATCCTTAGCCGATCATTTGTTGGAAAATCCAAAGAAACAATATGTACCCTGTACGGTTATTTTTGTATAACCGGCCATAGAATGTGGCGGTAAACTGGTATTGATCATGGTAGCTATAGTTGGCACAAGTGCGTAATGCCATGCTGACTAGGGTTACTATTATATTTTCGAAATGTTTTCTAACACTATACACTAATAATAATATCAAAATGATTTATTTTGCGTAATGCCATGGAATGTTGTTGTTTTAAAGATAAACTGTTTTAGTTCTCACACCAGTCCTATGACTGACCTGGAGTTTATTGTTTCCTTCCTAAACTCTAGGTGCCCACCAATTTCCACACGGGCAGTCAAGAGTCAGGTTATCAGGTCATTCTGGAATTCAGGAGTTGCTGTAGAGATCTGGAGGCAAGCTGGATGGCGTGGCGTATTAACCAGTATAGAGTATTTCTTTTCCGCTGCTTGTTGTTGTAAACTCTGATAATGTAATGTAATGTGATGTAATGTAATAACAGATAAGATTCTTTGTTTTAAAGATTATTCATTGATATATTATATGTTGTTCCACTGCGATTTGTGAGATTCTGATATTGTTTTCTGTTGCTTCTTCTTTCTTTCTTCTTTTACCTCTTCTTCTTTAGCCCTAACAATTCGGTTTTTCCGGCCTTCGATTGATCGGCAGTTGATATAGTGGATGTATTAATGTCGATTTTCGGAAGTCGAAAATCCCGTATGTTATAATCTCTGACAAATCTACACACTAATTTTCCTGAGTTCGACGACATCCCGACCATCTCCAGTCCAAATATCGCTGTGCCACTTATCGTCGTTTAACAGCAATTGACGTAAATACAAAATTTGATCAATTTAGAAATTCCCAAAATATATGAACTTAAAAATCCATATTTTAATATTAAAATTCATATCTTCCAAAATCGAAACGGGTTATATAATCAAAACAATAAATTTTGAACATTGATTTTATTGACTTTGATTCATTTTAACTGTAATTTCTAATTCCGAAACATTTCCTCAAATATAAATTCTTTTCTAAAAATGATGTTTCACTATTACAGACAATTTCCTTTTAGAAAACAAAGCTTGAATCAATTTAGATAGAATGATATGAATTTAAGATGTTTCTCTTGACATTGCGAAACAACAGAGAGGTATCACCAGGATATACACATGCATTTCATTTATCTATATACATATGCATTGCAATTTAAGCATTCATATTAACATCAAGATTTCACACATGCATCAAATATAATTCCAGATTTATAAATATTTTAAAATTTAATGTTTACTCACTATTTTTGTTAAACGGAGGAAAAAGGGTCTTTAAATTTTTTTTATGGGACTTGATTTTTTTCTACAAACCTGATCAATCCAAATTTTAGTTTTACGAAGAACAAATTTGGATTTTATCCAGTGGATTAAAGCCTATAGTTCAAACAAAGATCTCATTTCCAGACATACACACAGTTTCTACATGCATTTACCTTAACACAAACATGCAATCATTTATGTCACAAGTTTCTTCAAAAATTAATCAACATGCATCAGGTTTTAAGACTAAAAAGAAAAGAGCTTTAGTTTACTCACCTTTGAATCAGAGACCCAGATTTTAAATGTGTGACTGATTTTGAATTTGCAGAGAGCTTGAACCCTATTTTTTTTTCCAGGTTGCACTATCAGTTTGAAGCTGCGTCTTGGTTACCGGCTTGCATTTGGTAAGAGTAAATTGATTACATGTTTTTATCTTTGAAATAAGTATAGTTACAGGATTGATCTTTTGATTTGGAAAATATATTATAGGTATTTGTGTTTTGAACTTGAAGAGTGTTTACTGATTTTCTTTGTGGTTTGTAGGGTAGATCAGGTTGAGTTTTTTTTCTTTGAGTTTAGAATTAAGATTTGAAAAAGAAATAAGTATGAAAGATGTACACCTATATAATCTAATTTACGATTTTGTAAAAATTAAGAAAAATAAACTAAAGGAGTGACACTTGTCCCTTACCACATTAATTTCTTTACACTTGTTATCAAGTAAATTTATATGCTAACACATGTATTTGTGTATTTCATTTATTTTTAAATTGATTTTTAAAAGCTTTTATATAAATATCCTAATTAGTTAATACGTTTCTAATTTAATAAATGCTTTTGTAATTAATTTTCTAATTTATATATACATATTCTAATTTATATAAATAAATTTCTTTTAAAAAAATACAAACAATTTATGTTCTCAATAAAATCAAATAAAAGACATTTTAAAACCAAAGTATAATTTAAGATATATAGATATATCTATCTATCCTTTGAACTTCAATTTGAATATCCAAATTCAAATTAAATTTCAAATTAAAATTAAAATCCAATTGATGGATACATACTATTTTAACAAATTAAAATTCCATTTATATATAATAATTCTATTTAAAATCCATATATATACAACACAATTATTATTATTGTTTGAAAATAACGATTTTGTCAAGTCTAAATAATTTATAAAGGAGATTATTAAATAATTATTTTTCCCAAATATGAATAATGTAATTCTTATTATATTTCCAAAGTCATTCACACATCCTGATATATTTTATTATCATAATTTTATCTGTTCAATTAATTAAAACAGTTAATTACCCATTTATCAGATGTCCAAATGTGACGATCCGGAATTTTGAGCAATATCAATTTAATAATCTTTGTTAATAATTAAATTGATTTGATTATTTTACATTATAAAATAATAAGTTACAATTCTTTTAAAGGCTGATAATAATAATTTGTTAATGTCTATTAATATTTTTCTCAACAATATAAAATAGGTAAGTTTAATTCTTTTGAAAACTAATAATATTTTAATTTGGAAATATTTATTTTTGCAATTTAAAATAGGTAAGAACTATTTTTCAAAATTAATCAAAATATTTTCTATTTATAATATATATATATTGATATATCTTGTAAATAGGAAGTTTTTAATGTAATAAAAGCTAATACATTCAAATTGTAATGTACATGAATATATATATATATATATATATATATATATATATTATGATTTGGTTTGTGTTTTAAAATCAATTCAGTAGTTATCAAAACTAATGATCAAAATTGTTATTCCATTTGAAATATATATATTTGTATATATTAGAAATAGGAAAAAAATATTGATTTGGATTTGTTTTCAAAACTTTAATAAATATATAATTTGTAATTTGAAAAATTAATTTGATATAATGCTTTTAAAAATGATGTTTTGAAATTTAAATTTTTAATAACAATAATAAATTCTTATTTGTTATAAACATATACCTTAAGCTTTTGGTTTTAAATAAGATTTAAATTAAAGGTTCACTTGTTTTAATATCCTTTCATTTTAATTTTAACATAAGATAAATTTGTTTTAAAATTTTAAGATTTAAATTAAAATAGATATTTCAAACATATAAACATTAAATTGAATTAAAATATAAGTTACTTGAATTCATATGAATATTTATTAAAAGATAAGTATACACATTTTATAATTATATAAATATTACATAAGTACATGTATAAGGCTTAAGTAAACTATTAAAAAGAAAATAACATTTAAAACATTTATAAAACATTAGAAAAATACTTTTGTAAATATTAATTTAACATTTTAACACTTGTACACATTATAGGGTGTGTAAAGACAAATGTAAATCATATGCATATGTGTAAGATCCTTAAAGCATTAAAATGACAAATGTCAATCCTTTTTATTTAATTTAAAATTTAAATTGTAAAATAAAAGTAGAGTTTTTCTTTCAACTAAGAATTTCTTTGTTCACTTCAAAAATACAAATGAAAACCAAAGTTTAGAAAAAAAAAGAAAAAAAAAGAAAGAAGAAACTATAAAATCTGAAACCTGGAATTTCAATCTGGATATTCAAAATCAAAAGCAAGATCTTCAGATTTTCTTGTTCAATCATGCAAACAAGAAATTCAGGAATATCAACATGCAATTCAGAATTTACAGCAAGAAGATCTATCAACATACAAATCTGGAAAATAAGGAGAAGTAAATCTGGGAAATTATCAACATGCAAATCTGGAAATTCAATTGCAGAAGGAATTCAAGAGCTAATAAATTACATAAGCCTGGAAACAAATATGGTTCTGTGTCTTCTGCTTAATCAGGTGAGTAAATGGGATTTTAAAAACAATTTAAAACCTGAATTTCTTTCATGTTCTTATGATGAATATCATGATGTTGATGAATATTTGAATTGAAAATTGATGCATGTATGGATATGATGTTTGAATGCCTGTTGAGTGTTAATGTAGTTCCTGTGTGATGATAACAAGATTCATTTTCTTAATAAAATCAATAAAATTTATAAACGAAGATTGTTTGTAATCATGAAATCTTTCATCTAAAAATAATTTTAGGAATTTAAAATGAAACAATTGCTCAGGAATTCAAGAATTACAGTAAAATTTAAATTTGGCCAAATATTTATCATAACAATTTTAAGTTTTGATTACATAATTGAATTCGTGATGTTAAACCATGAATTTTAAGGGTTGTATCATGAATTTTAGTTTAGTAATTAGTGTGAATTGTTGGTTTGAATATTTTGGACATTTTAGTCGAATGGTGGCGAAAAACGACGAAATTGGGGACGATGTTGAGCATGGAGGTTGAGGGAATGTAGAAGATCATCAAAAAAATACTTATGTATTTTATTGGTGATCGAGATGACCGAAAATCGAGGAAGTAGGGTTTTATATGCTGTGTATGCCGATGTTGTTCTATTAGGTTTTGCGTCGACGTGGAACTACCGGAGGCGGTCACGAGTGGTGCTGTGGGTTCGAGGCGACGTGGGGAAGCTACGGCTAGGGTGAAGAGGATTCTCAAAGCTAGGGTTGCCATTGAGGGTCGGTTTTCCGGTGATGTGGTTTCGAACTGATTGGTTCGTTTGGGTCAAATTTTGATTTTCGATAGGAACGAGGTTGCTGGGTTTTGCAAAGCTATGTAGTGGTCGAGGGTGACTCGTCAAGGCCGCGGTGATGGTCGTTGGTGGTCGGAGGGATGGTGCACGATGCACGCATGTGATGTATCAAAGGTATGGGATTTGGGAAGAAGAAAGAAGGTGTAGGCTCGATGTTTGTTTCGTGTTAACTGATGATTTACTCGAAGTAGGGAAGGGGTTTGTGACGCCCCACCTCTATACCCACGCTAGCCAAGAACACTATGGAGTAATGTCGTCTACTAGCACGAAGAATAAGGCTGTTGAGGAGCGACCATCCTTGTAATTACTTTGTGCGAGCGTCGATATGTCAGATAGTATAACATGCATTTCATTTTAAGAGGAAATCCGACATGCCGACACAAACTCAAAGCTACTACACAGAGGCTATAATATCTTCGGAAACAAATATAGAAATAAACATAACACAAATCAGTCACAGACATCCACATCACAAAGGCGGAAACATATATGAATATATAACACATAAAAGTGTTCATCAGAGTAGTGGTCTAACAAGATCCACAATATCAAAAAAGAATAGTTACAAGTGCTACACAAAAGAATAAGTATAGATCATAGAGTCTATATCTCAAATGTATACAACAAAATGAACTACTAATCTAAGTAGTTAGGCAAAATTCAGAATAGTAAACACCAGAAGTGGAGTCAAGTGGAAGCACCTGTAACATCTCGGTCTGATCCGAGTATTATTTAATAAGAAAATAATAATCGGATCAGTCTAACTATAAATATCAGATGAAAAGATATAGAATAAGAGATATGACAAAACATATAATAATCACATTGTCATGCTGTGATAAATATGTAATTGAAAATCGACAAGAGATTAATCAATATCACAAGAATCTTCTCAAAGATAAAAAGGAATGTCATACTCTATATTTTTATTCACAAAAAGTTAATGACACACAAATTCACCAATGGACAATAGTTGATACAACTTATCAATGAAAATCATGAAAATTGGTGAAGCACAAATTCTAGAAATCATCAATAAAAATCCAGAAATCACAAAAAGGGGAAAGAGGCCTGTCACTAGAACGGGAGCATGAAAACTCACCAACACGTGTATCACAAAACGGAAAGCTATTCCATGGTTGCTAACCATTAGTTTTGAGCCAAGGCTCCACTAAAACGGCCCGAAGACCATGGGTCGCTGCCCCACCAAGCCAAAGCTCCACTAGAAATGGGGTTCAGTCTTCCTCGCAGACAAAGAGACATCGCACATTGCTAGTCTAAATCACAAAATGATCATCATTGATCGATAAGTGTAAATTACACTAAGCTAGTAAATAAATGAGTTTAGCTTCATGTCCCATAACCACTAGCTTAACTTAATTATTTACGAACAAATTATAGACTTCCACACGAGGTTAAGTGTCAATTATAGTAAGCTAGTAAATATATGACTTTAGCTTCATGTCCCATAACCACTAGCTTAACTTAAATATTTACGAACCAATTGTAAATCTCCACTAGAAAATTGTCACAAGAGATTCAATCGAACAAGTCCAAAAATTAACCGACGAAGCAAACGCAAGCGTTTCATACCACTTGTTTTACTAAGCCATTTAGATTTCTCATACGAGAGGCAAAGGTTTGTATATACTAATAGATAGGAAAATGGTTTAAGAAACGAGCTTTGTAATAAAGTAGTGTTGAAATCGTTTTGATGAAAGAATTATGATATTTACTACTAGTATTGAAAACCTTTATATTTTGAAGTGACAAATCACAAAAATGATTGTAGGAGCAATCAATCGCTAAAATTCACATTCGAAGATGTGAATAAAAATCCAAAGAAATCGATGCCGAATCCATCAAAGTGGAAATACCCAAAAATTCCAAAAATAGAAGTTGTCAAAGTCAACAAAGGTGATAACAACTAATTGGAGAAGAAGAATCGATTAACAATTGAAAAAACAAAGCAAAATGAGCACAAATAGGCAAAACAGGGAAATAGGAGGAGGTCGGTCGATCGGACTCTCTGAGTCCGTTGACCGAAAATAGCCCAGAAAGTTTCGTGCTCCAGGTCGGTCGACCGGCTCAGGGAGTTCAGTCGGTCGAACCTGATGATCCTGCATTTTCTACGCCATTAATTGAAGTGCAAACTCTCTCAATTTGCAACCGGTCGAGCACGGACTCTAGGGGATTACGCCCATCGGCTACCCGGTCCTATTGGCTCCTCGATGCATCACCAAAAACATATTCAAACATCAAAGTTAGGATTTTTAAAGATTTGAACCCAAAGCACTAAAAATTGGAATATTCACCAATTCAATCCAAACCAAAAGCAAATGCACAAGAATAAGTGTTAGGAATTCATACCCAACATTCAAAGATAGATATAAGCATAGACGTGAGATAAAAATCTCACCTTTAAACCCAAACTAATGAAGGAGAAGCTTTTAAAACAAGCTAAGATCAATTCCTCTCAATAACAACTCAAGGAGCTTCAATCTAAGCTTACGAGTAAAATATTTCCTAAGTTAGGTTTAGGAAATTCTGAAATTGAAAGGAGAATGAGTTGGAGAAGAAGAAGGAGATGCTTACTAATGGCTTCTTTTTTATTTTGGAGCAAGAATTTGAGTTTGCAAAGGAACTGAGGCTTGGGAATTCTAATTTCCAATCTTTTCCCCCATTATTCTCTTGATCTTGAGAGAGTTAGGAAATGAGGAATGAATGAAGAGAAGTGGAGAGTGGTTGGGTTGATATAACCAGAATTGGGCAAATGGGCTGAACCCAAACCTAAAGCCCTATAGAAAAAGTAGCAAAAATCAACTTACTCCAAACATATCGAAGCTTATACTCAAAAAGGTTGCAAATGGCATTTTGAACTCAATGGAAGTGGTCTCGAGTCCTAATTCGACTGTTTGCAAAAAGTAGCTTTTCGGACTAAAATTCGACTAACGGTGAAATATTTAAATAAAATATTTAAATATACAATCGATAAATATACGGGTTGTTACAGGGTTGGAGAGACTCGGGATAAACGTGAGTTTTGCTCAGGTTTGTGTAGTGGTTAGCTTGGGTTTAGGTTGAGATGGGTTTTAGTATTTAACTGTTATGTTTTAAAAAGCTTTGAACCAAGAGAATATGAGTTTTGTTGCTAATTCAAGTTTTAAAACCAAAAGTTAAACAAGTTCATGTTTAAAACTAAATTTGTTTCAAGTTAAAGTTTTGAACAAGTTTATATATTTTAAAATATGAAAGTTTTAAAATAAAATATGTGGATTTTGAAATAAAGTTTGTATTAAATTTTATTAAATAACTTTGGAAAGGTTTTAAAGATTTAAAAGTTCAATTTAAATGTGTTTAATTATAAATTGATTTCTAAAATGTTATATTTTATTTTAAATAAAGTGTAATGATTTAGAATTTGGAAATCAATTATAATAAAGATTTTCCTAAGTAATTTAGAATTTTGGTCTAATTTAAGATAATAAGTTTCCTTAATTAAGAATCTTTTAGTATAGTAAATTAAAGAATCATTAAATTAATTTAAATGATTAGTTAAAAAATTAATTAAATAATTAATTAGTGATTAATTAAAGATAATCACTTTGAAGTTAATTAAGTATAATTACTTGGTGAAGTAATTTGGTAATTAAGTAATTAAATACAGGAGGTAATTTAGTAAGAGATAATTACTTTATAAAAGTAATTAAGTAGACGTGGTTAAGAGTTAATCACTTGTGTTATTAATTATAGAATTAATTAATAAAATTAATTAAGGGTTTAAATTATTTAATTAATGGTTAATTAATAAAAGGATTAAGAGTATTTAATTAAGCGACTAATGTAACAGCCCGCAAATCCGTACCCCTTGAGTCAACACTAGTCTATAACAATCAACTCAAGTTGCACAGAAATACGAACCATTTAGGTTTAAGAAGAAGAGGTAGAAGAAGAGAAAACAAAATCAACATCAGAATCTAAGCATCGCAGCGGAATAAAATATAATAGGTAGTAAATAATCTTTACTCAAAATCAAATATAACTATTTACATACATTACATCATCAGAGTACATATGTCACAGCTCACATCAATAACATACAATGGATACACAACAACTCAACAGTGGAACAATATATATATACAAGTACGTGAGTACGTATCGTCATCCAGCTCGTCTCCTGAGCTCCACAGCATCACATCCTGTATCCTATAATACTCGGTCTGACCCGAGCATTACAGTTAAATAATACCCGAGTCAGTTTGGGATACCAGCGTGAGTAAATCACACCCAATTAATTATTAAAGTTTTGAAAATCCTTTGAAAACAAAAGCATCTCGTAAGACCACGCCACAAATAAACATGTCGGGTTTTTTCCTTACGATAGCTAAAACAATTTTTATAGAAATCCTCTGATATTATGATATGGTCTATTTACAAATACTTATAAAATAGCCGAAATTGTTACATTATTAAATTCCAGCTACTAGCCACAGAGTGGGTAATACAAACAAAACTCGTACAATGCTCGTAGGGAGAATGGATTTCCAACAATGACTAGGCACTGGGGTACCACCTGTCACAGTACGGGGCCTAGATCACCGTACCGAGGATTACTCCCTTCATCCCCTGCAACACAAGGCCGGAACCATCCCTTACTGGATAGTCCCGAGTGAGATCACCCCGCGGTTGGGATCAGCAACCGCACCACTAAGCCGAAAATAATAAGGGACATCTAGACTGGAATGACCTCACCCTGCTTGGGTGCTACCCACCTAGCCTTGCTGCATAACCCCTGATTTTCAGTCATTCCCATTTGATGAGGCTTGAGGCTAAGCGTTACCTTTATAGAATATATTTCTTAGAATGCCCATCGTCCACCTGACGATGTTAC
This sequence comes from Allium cepa, assembly GCA_030765085.1. NCBI lineage: Eukaryota > Viridiplantae > Streptophyta > Magnoliopsida > Asparagales > Amaryllidaceae > Allium > Allium cepa. Next base: position 379,961,712 of record CM060944.1, on the reverse strand, counting down.
GCAAGCATTCATCCATACAAGTCTGTCCCGGGTTCGAACGGAACCGAAGGCACTATTCCTACTACATCCATTTTGGAAATATCCTCAAGATTAGTAGCGATTAGACCTTGCACTTCACTGCTCCATCTTCAAATCCAAAATCGTTTTCACGAAACGTACAAACTGGATCGAAGTGCTTTTCGAGAAATAAATCTCGATCCCGGTCTCTTCGAAACGATCAACGCAGTTGGCTAATATTGATAGTCGGTTATTTAACTATCAATTAATATTCACAACCAACCATCAACCAATAAATAATTATCCCGAATTATTTATTACCCTCAAAAATATCTTCACAAGATATGTTTCCACTTTTCAAACCCTTTTGAAAACAGTTTTAAAACTATCTTCCTTTCTCAGAATCAATTTCCCAAATAGTTTCTATTTCCATTGAAATCGCCAAGCACCAAACTTAAGATTTTTAAAATAATTTAAAAACACTTTACTTTGAAATATATTTTAAAACATTCATTTTAAAAACTACTTCAATAATTTACTAAAAATACATACTATATGATTTTTGAAAATAAAGTTACTTTATAAATTATAAAACTAGGTTTTCACTCTTTAGAATAAAATACTAAGTCACATTGAAATAGTTATTACAATAATTGATTTGAAAAAATATTTACTCATGAATTTTAAACATTCAGAAATAATTAAATTTCTAAAACATGCTTTTTAAAACCACATTAAACTTTTATCTTATATTTAAATTTTCTTTAACAACGTACTTGGCTATCCAGGGAAATATACTTCCCTTCACATTCTTCTTGAAATTCTAATTTCTATCACTTGAATCTATTTCCAAATTGAATTCCAATTTTCTTCCTTTCTATTTCAAAATCCATTAATTTGAGTTAAATTACTTTTAACTGAAAATACAAATTCTTAGATTTCTCAAGTTACTTCTTTATTCTTTAAATAAATTTAAACTTTAAAGTTTAAAACAATTCTTTATTCCTTTACTTAATATAACTTGAGTTTACAATTTATAAATTTCTATTTATTCAAAATTCTTTTCATACTCAATATTATTTATTAGTATTTTTAATACTACTCCTATTTCTTTCCAATTCATTCTTAATTTATTCAAGTTTTCTATAATTATTTCGCTTACAAATTCACTTCTTTTATTTTCTTTCCAAAATCCAATATATATAATTGGAAATTCATTTACCCAAAAATATCCAGTCAACCATAACATTCAATATTCCCATACAACTCATCATAGGATATCAATATTCACAGAAGAGAATATTAAATAAATTTAAATAAATGTTGAGGGATCCAGTTGGATCCCTCCAACCTATTTTCCTGCATCCACAGATGTTAGCACAACAATATATCGGTTCCAGAATATTTCATACCATATCACATCAATCAATTTCAACCATTCAAACAATTATTAAAAATTTAATCATTTAAATTTAAATTAACTGAGTGAGATTAACTCACCTTTAACGTTTGCAATCCGACCCAATTCGTCTTGCTTCCTTCAAATTTTACCTTGTATAAACATTGGATGATTTTATTATCATTTAGATTAATCGAACATTTAACTGCCATATAACAATTTTAATTAACCACCGATTCTATTTTAGACTAACATCTTAGATTATAAACCCAATCCCTCTTAATAAATTTATTTAACTAAAAACTAAATTTACAACTAATTTATTCCTTAAATAAATACTCATATATATATATATATATTATTTCCTTATTTGAAACTCCCTATATATATATTTAAACCGATAAAATAATCCTTATAGATAATGCACATAAAGTTACATAAACTCTCCATATTTAAAATTCTTATATGTATGAAATTCCAAAATATGTCTGTGTGCATACATATTATTAAATAAATTTCTGTAGACATACACTTGTATATGTTAAAGTTTTAAAACAGCTTAATTTAAAAACCTTATTGTTAAATAAATTCCATTAACTCATATATTTACTGTTTTTATTTCAATGAACATCTTTTTTTTTTAAAATTAATTCTTGTCCTTAAACTTACATATATATTCAAATTTGATACGAATAAATAAGCTAAAATTATTTACCTTCAAATCATCCCCAGAATCACTGCAGTCCCTCAACAACCACGGCAATCACCACACGCGACCACCAGTAATGACGAAAATCGACCCGAGCTTCGCCGCGAGATCGTGACCGACCACAGCCTCAACGTTGATTCGATCAAGGCCTCCTCGAAGTCGCACCTCCCCTCTTCTTCGACCGCCATCTCGTCTCGTGCTTACCTTGATTTGCGTTCGATTCTACTGAGCGATTTAGGACTTAGTAATTTATCGAATCCCTCACCCAGATCTCGTTTTCAAATCGAGCTTCGTCCATAAATCGAAGCGAATTTGATTCGCAAATTTCTACCGCCCCCCCTTTTTTTCGTGGATTCTGATATGCGTTGATTTGATAAATTGGGAAGGGTTATAGGCGATACGGTTACATTGAGGAGGGAGAAGTCTTGATTTTAACAAGGTTTCGGCTACCATTATCTATTTATTTTTTTCTTTTGCGATTTGGATTGAAGGAAGAGAGAATAGGAAATTAAAAACTTTAAAAAGAAAGTGGAGAAGAAATGGCTTCTGTAATAAGACGATGTGGATTCCATTTTACGTTAAGGGAGTAGGCGTATATTAGAAGACTCATCTATTTAAATTAAATTAAATCAAATTATTAACAAATAAAATTTCCAGTACGTTTATATCTCGTATGCTCACACCACCTCCCCGATCAATATGAAATTTGAAACCCGATAATAATTTAATATTACGGACCCAATGGAACTGGTTTCGTCGAATTCCGAGACTGCGTCTCGGAAGGCTATTTTTAAATCCAATTTATATGATATATTTTTAAAACTGAACAAATCACTTTTAAATTTAATTTTACAACTTCTATTATCTTCATTTCATCAATATAAATTTTATAAGTCTTCAAATTATTTTTAATTGGACTAAAATTCCAGATTCAACATTTTATTCATATTCAAGTTATTTAATTCAACAATTTAATTGTCAATTAAATTATGATATTTGTAATTTAAGTTGATAATTAACCTTTAAATAATTAAAATCAATTAAATATTCCGATTTTAAATGCTTGAAAATTCCGGGTCGTCACATTCCTCCCCCCTTAAAAGAATTTCGTCCCCGAAATTACCAATCAGGAAGAATGGTCCCAAAACCCGTTACTTTTCCAACACTAAACAGTTTCTAACAATTCAACAATCTTACCAACTATCTGTTATAAAAGATCCATTATCATTCTTATTAACTTCCAACCTTTCCCTAGTTCCAAACCATACCATTTGCTTAACCATTCAAGTTTCAATTTAAAACCAAATTTTGAATTATCAAAATTTTCTCAAAATTTTTCTAACACCCTAAATTCCCGAAAACTTTCGCCAGCGTCTCCTTTGCGCGGCTAGCTCAGTACAACTACAAAATGGCTCTACGGCCTCCCAAATCCAAAAAAAAAACAAAAGCCAAGTGGCTCAATCCAAATCCAAGTCCCAATCAAATTTCATACCCCAATTAAAATGCATACCTTTTGTCGGGCAATTCAAATTTTATCCTTTGATATCAAGCCCAATTTCCTTTTCCTTTATAATACCTGCATACCTGCTTAGCACCAATATCCAAACACAATATTCCAAAACATTTTATCGATTTTTTTCACAAAATGCCAATATCTATTCATCCAAATATTAACTTGGAATATATTTTTATTACCAATTTCCAATTAAGAATTCACTATTCCTTTCTTAAGTTTGGTATAAGTATTTAATATGCTTTTTGTATTCATTATCACCTTACCACTTCAGTTTATATCATTTCTATTCAAATTGATTCTTTCATTTCCATATGAATTCAATTTATCTCACTCTAAATATATAAATTTTATTTGTCATTCATTACTAATTCATATCAATATTTTAATTAGTTTCATTCACTAACTTATTTCAATTCTTAGTTTGAAATTGTTTTGTCGTTAATAAATTTCCAAAAAATTTCCAAAAATTTTCTAACTCCCAAAATTTCTGAAATTTTTTGGCAGAGTCTCCTTTGTACGGAGGAGCTTTTGCAATTTGACAAAAGATATAAATATATATACATCGACCCACACGGTCGGAAAAACCAAAAACAGTTCATATTTCCTATTTTTATTGCGTAGGCGTACCTTATTTAGCATTTTAAGCAAGCAGCTTATTATTTTTAGCATATAGCACAATCCAATCCAGCCTTACGGCTCCCTGGTACCTGTACTTACTCAATTTAAACATGTAAGTGCCAAATATATGCAGTTTAACTATATTTCACTTATTTATAATAGTTAAAACATATGAATTCTAAAAGAAACTCATACCAAACATTTTTCTGTAAGCAATTTATATAGTTTCCATGCCGATTCAACTGTTCCAATTTATTTATAACCATTTTCACTCAATTCGGGTGGTTTTCGATACATTCGTATACAATTCCATCAATTTGAATGGTTTAGGATTCAATTGCTTACTTTATTTTATTCTTAAGCAAATTGAACTCATATTTAATTCAATTGCTTTCAAAATCAATTTATTTTATTTCTATCAACTCATAGAAATTTTAATTACTTCCATTTAGATCCAATGATATTTATTCTATGCAAATTTAACAAGATCTATGTGAACAACCAAATATTTATGTTTTATAACCAGTTTAAATAGATTTCAACTCGATTTATACTTAATCCTATTTCATTCTCAAATTTATTCATAATCTAAATATTCTCATTTCAATGTATATCAAATTTTGAATACATTCACTTGTATTTCATTTTATTACCAAACTAGTTCATCCAAAACTATTAACAGCTTAGGTTCATCTTCATTACTAATTAAATCCCCTTTTATCTTAATCCAGTCACAAACATTTATTTAGCTCGACACATTCCATTTAAATTTCCATATACAATCCATTCATTTACATTTCATTCCATATTTGTTTATTCCAAACTATTTTATTTAGCTTGAAGACAATTCAAGCTATTTCATTCAATAACCATTTCTCAACTTATTTAAACCACATTTCATTTGATACTTATTTATTCCATCATTTATTTATTCAATATAATTAGTTTATCCACATTCAATTCATTTTAAATGTTTATTTCCTTAAATATTATTTACAACCCACCAAATTTTATTCCGATCCAAATTTTTTATTTTTTTATTTTTTTTACTTGGTTTAAATTCCATCAAATATTATTAAACTTTGTTTAAGTTGAATTCAATTCAACTCTCCTTCTTTCATTTAGCTTAAGTCCATTAACCTCAATTTATTCAAATTTACACTTAAACTTATTTTTATTTTACAAGTAAATTTTCTCTTTTCAATTTAACTTGATTTTATTCTAATCCAATCCCATTTTAAATCTGCAAATTTCATTTGATTGGTTATTATAAAATTTAACTTTCCAGATTCAACTCATTCCATTTATTACTTGGCTATTTTCCAGGTTATCTTCACTTATTTGGATTTTATTTGCACATTCAAACCATTGCTATTTTAATCCATTTACAATTTTTTTTTATTTGATCAATTCCCAATTATATTTAATTTGTTAACACTTCAAGCTAAATTTTAAATTTATATCTCAAGTTTTGAATCTACTATTCATTTTCAAATTACCATTCACTTTTTAAATTACCATCCAATTTTATTAACTTACATTGCAATTTCATTCACAAATCAATTAATTAATTTCAAGGCCGTGTTTAATTATATTTATTTTCTTCATCGACAATGTAAGTCAAATTTAATTATAATTTGAGTTTTATTTCAAACCTCATCATAAACTCACAATTCAATTTCATTAACTAATTTATTAACAATTTAGTTCTCTCCTTTCCATAGCACAATACTTGATTTTATTTCCAAATATCACTTCATTTGATCTTCTTAAGTTCAATGTTTTATAATTCAAGTTTGGATTCCCTTTTCATTTTTCAATTCATCAAAATATTAAATTTGGGCTTTGTATTCCATTTTCAATTTAATAAGTCACAACTTATCGTTTTATACAATTCTATTTCATCATAAACTTGAATATATTCATCTTTTATTTTTAACTCAAACCTATTATATTCCATGCATTTTTAATTCTTTTATATGCTATTCTGATTTATTTAACTCAATCTAACTCTTACCCAATTTATTTCTTATCCAACTTATTTTCCAATTATCCAGGTAAGAATTTAATTCCATTCATTAATTAAATTGAATTCTTATTCCAATTCAATTTTACTTTAACTCGGATTTATTTAACTCAATTCGATTTCAACTTAATTCGAATACAACTGGATATTATTTTAGCTTATTCAATTAATTTCAATCCAGTCAAATTTTTATTTCCAAATCCAAGTTAATTTCATTTTCAACTTTTCTCTTTAAATTTAAATTCCAACCTTCAAAGCTTATATTCCATTTCTGATTTAAAAATCATCTCAATTTATAAGCTTACAATTTATCTCATCAGAATTTTATACACCCGGCTTTTGCTTTCAAATCATTTTGAAATCTCCAATATCCCAAATCACACTTCTCAAATTTTTAAACCAATCCTGGTTTTATTCCCAACAAATTTCCTTTGGAATTTCAAAAAAAACTTGCTTTTCTAAACAAAATCAATTTGGTAGCATTTCTTCACTTAGAAATTCGAAAACGAATACTGATGATGCGGCCGTCATCATCGGAATTATTTTCCAATAATCCAAGTGATTTCAATGCTATATCACCTTCAAAATCCCTTTAAAACAATTTCCTTTTAGAAATATCCCAAAAACAACAATGCTATAATTTATCTTCAAAATACTTCCAAAATCTCCGGGGTTTTTTTTTTTTAATTTTCCAATCCTGCTTGAATAAATCTTTACTAAAATTCATTTGCACAACTTATGCTCATACAAATTCTCATGTGATTATATTTCAATTTATGATTTACATCCATAATTCATATTTATAAATTTTATTTTATAATGAATTTATCCCCTTAAACTTGGGTTATATTTACAATTTCTAGTTAAATTTTCACTTAACAATGATAATACTTAAATATTATTCATCCTAACAACCATATATTATCTAAAATAGTTTACAAAACTTTTATTTATATCAAAATACATTTTGGGTAAAAAATTTCATTCACCCACATTTAAAACAATACCGTGTCGATTGTTCTATTCAAGTGTTTAGAAACCCTTTCGATACAGTTGTCCAGACTGTGCCGATGAAGGTTCATATGCCACTCAATAAACCAATCAACACAATATTAAAACAATTTATATTCACTAACAAATACGCGTTCATATTTATTAATACGCTCAAACTCATTATAGAGTACTACGGACTCTATTCTAAATGAGTAATTCCCACCAGAGCCAAGGTTATCTCCAACCTATGCTCTGATACCAACTGTAACAGCCAGCAAATCCATACCCCTTGAGTCAACACTAGTCTACAACAATCAACTCAAGTTGCACAGAAATACGAACCATTTGGGTTTAAGAAGAAGAGGTAGAAGAAGAGAAAATAAAATCAACATCAGAGTCTAACCATCGCAGCGGAATAAAATATAATAGGTAGTAAATAATCTTTACTCAAAATCAAATATAACTGTTTACATACATTACATCATCAGAGTACATCAGTCACAGCTCACATCAATAACATACAATGGATACACAACAACTCAACAGCGGAACAATATATATATACAAGTACGTGAGTACGTATCGTCATCCAGCTCGTCTCCTGAGCTCCACAGCATCACATCCTGTATCCTATAATACTCGGTCTGACCCGAGCATTACAGTTAAATAATACCCGAGTCAGTCTGGGATACCAGCGTGAGAAAATCACACCCAATTGATTATTAAAGTTTTGAAAATCCTTTGAAAACAAAAGCATCTCGTAAGACCACGCCACAAATAAACACGTCGGGTTTTTACCTTACGATAGCTAAAACAATTTTTATAGAAATCCTCTGATATTATGATAGGGTCTATTTACAAATACTTATAAAATAGCCGAAATTGTTACATTATTAAATTCCAGCTACTAGCCACAGAGTGGGTAATACAAACAAAACTCGTACAATGCTCGTAGGGAGAATGGGTTTCCAACAATGACTAGGCACTGGGGTACCACCTGTCACAGTACGGGGCCTAGATCACCGTACCGAGGATTACTCCCTTCATCCCCTGCAACACAAGGCCGGAACCATCCCTTACTGGATAGTCCCGAGTGAGATCACCCCGCGGTTGGGATCAGCAACCGCACCACTAAGCCGAAAATAATAAGGGACATCTAGACTGGAATGACCTCACCCTGCTTGGGTGCTACCCACCTAGCCTTGCTGCATAACCCCTGATTTTCAGTCATTCCCATTTGATGAGGCTTGAGGCTAAGCGTTACCTTTATAGAATATATTTCTTAGAATGCCCATCGTCCACCTGACGATGTTACGCAAGCATTCATCCATACAAGTCTGTCCCGGGTTCGAACGGAACCGAAGGCACTATTCCTACTACATCCATTTTGGAAATATCCTCAAGATTAGTAGCGATTAGACCTTGCACTTCACTGCTCCATCTTCAAATCCAAAATCGTTTTCACGAAACGTACAAAGCGGATCGAAGTGCTTTTCGAGAAATAAATCTCGATCCCGGTCTCTTCGAAACGATCAACGCAGTTGGCTAATATTGATAGTCGGTTATTTAACTATCAATTAATATTCACAACCAACCATCAACCAATAAATAATTATCCCGAATTATTTATTACCCTCAAAAATATCTTCACAAGATATGTTTCCACTTTTCAAACCCTTTTGAAAACAGTTTTAAAACTATCTTCCTTTCTCAGAATCAATTTCCCAAATAGTTTCTATTTCCACTGAAATCGCCAAGCACCAAACTTAAGATTTTTAAAATAATTTAAAAACACTTTACTTTGAAATGTATTTTAAAACATTCATTTTAAAAACTACTTCAATAATTTACTAAAAAATACATACTATGTGATTTTTGAAAATAAAGTTACTTTATAAAATATAAAACTAGGTTTTCACTCTTTAGAATAAAATACTAAGTCACATTTAAATAGTTATTGCAATAATAGATTTGAAAAAATATTTACTTATGAATTTTAAACATTCAGAAATAATTTGTAACAACCCGCATATTTATCGATTTTATATTTAAATATTTTATTTAAATATTTTATCGTTAGTCGGATTTTAGTCCGAAAAGCTACTTTTTGCAAACAGCCGAATTAGGACTCGAGACCACCCCCATTGAGTTCAAAATGACGGTTGCGATCTTTTTGAGTATAAGCTTCGATATGTTTGGAGAAAGTTGATTTTTGCTACTTTTCACTTAGGGTTTTGGTTTGGGCTGAGCCCACTTATGTATTCAGTCCCAACCCCCAACTCTTCATTACTTCATTTCTAATTCCTAACTCTTCAAGCTTTAGCAACAATGGTGGAAGAGAATGGGAAATAGAAATTCCTAAGCCCTAGTTTCCATTAGCAAATCCATCTTCTTACTCCAAACTCAAGTGAACCCATTGGTAAGCATCTCCTTCATCTTCTCCAACTCTTTCTCCATTCAATTTCAGAAAATTCCTAAACCTAATTTAGGAAATGTTTCTCTTTTAAGCTTAGATTCAAGCTTCTTGTGTAGAGATTGAAGTGTGGTTGATCTTCCTTCGTCTTCAAGCTTCTCATTCATTGTTTTCGGATTCAAAGGTGAGATTTTTAATCTCACATCTATGCTTATAATTCTCTTCTATTGTTAGGTATGAATTCCTAACACTTATTCATGTGCATTTGATTTTGATTTGGATTGCTTTTGTGAATATTCCAATTTTTAGTGTTTTGAGTTCAATTCGTTAAAGATCCTAACTTTGATGTTTGAACTTAATTTTGGTGATGCATCGAGGAGCTTATAGGGCCGGGTAGTCGATTGGCATAAACCCTTAGCGCTGTTGCTCGTGCGATTGCAATTTGGTAGGGATTTGCACCTCCTTAGAAATAGGGTAGGAAGTGCAAGTATACAGGTCCGGCCGACCGAGCCCCCTGGGCCGGTCGACCGACCTGTAGTCCAGGCACTTCCTGCCTGTGTTTGGAAGTGCTGGTTACAGGCTTCGGCCGACCAAGCCCCCTGGGCCGGTCGACCGACCTGGTGCCCCGAGCACTTCCAACCTCTGGTTCGGTCGACCGACTCAGGGAGTCCGGTCGACCGACCTGCTACTATTTGCCAGATTAGCCTATATTGCTAATTCGTATGAATTTCCAACTTTAATCGATTCGTGTTGTCTTCCTTTTGTCGTTGTCATTTATTATCGACTTTGATGACTTATTTTCTTTGGGAATTCTTGGAATATCCATTTCGATGTATTCGGTATCGATTTCATTGGATTTTATTCACGTTTTCGAATGTGAATCTTAGTGATTGATTGTTCCTACAATCTTCTTTGTGATTTGTCACTTTAAAAATATAAAGGTTTTCTATACTAGTAGTAAATATCAAAACTCTTTCTTCAAATGATTTCAACACTATTTTATAACAAAGCTCGTTTTCTCAAACCGATTTCCAATCTATTAGTATATACAAACCTTTACTTCACTCGTATGAGAAATCTAATTAAACGACTTAGTAAAACGAGTGGTATGAAACGCTTGCGTTTACTTTGTCGGTTAATTCTTGGACTTGTTCGGTTGAAACTCTTGTGACAATTTTCTAGTGGAGATCTACAATTTGTTCGTAAATATTTAAGTTAAGCTAGTGGTTATGGGACATGAAGCTAAGCTCATATATTTACTAGCTTACTATAATCGACACTTCTCTTTGATCATGATGATCATTTTATGTTTTAGACTAGCATGTGCGATGTCTTTGCTTTTGATTCATTGGATGTACCATTTGCACTACATCAATGATATGCTTTTGATACATTGGATGCACCGTTTGCACTACATCAATGTCTTTGCTTTTGATTCATTGGATGTACCGTTTGCACTACATCAATGATATGTTTTTGATACATTGGATGTACCGTTTGCACTACATCAGTGTCTTTGCTTTTGATTCATTGGATGTACCGTTTGCACTACATCAATGATATGCTTTTGATACATTGGATGTATCATTTTTACTACATCAATGTCTTTGCTTTATGATACATTGGATGTACCGTTTGCACTACATCAATGTCTTTGCTTTTGATTCATTGGATGTGCCGTTTGCACTACATCAATGATATGCTTTTGATACATTGGATGTACCGTTTGCACTACATCAATGTCTTTGCTTTTGATTCATTGGATGTACCGTTTGCACTACATCAATGATATGCTTTTGATACATTGGATGTACCATTTGCACTACATCAATGTCTTTGCTTTATGATTCATTGGATGTACCGTTTGCACTACATCAATGTCTTGGCCATCCTTTTTATTGTGATTTTTGGATTTCGTGTGTTGAATTCTGGAATTTATGTTTCACCAACTTTTACGATTGACATTGCTATATATGTCATTTATTGTGGCTTGGTGAATGAAATTAGGAGTTTGGAATTCCTTTTTATCTTGAGTAGATTATTGTGATATTGATTAATCTCTTATTGATTTTCAATTACTTATTTATCACAGCTTGGCATTGTGATTATTATATGTTTATGTCATATCTCTTATTATATATCACTTCATCTGATATTTATAGCTAGACTGATCCGTTTATTATTTTCTTCTTAAATAATACTCGGGTCAGACTGAGATATTACAGGTGCTTCTGCTTGACTCCTTATCGGACTTTCATCTGATCTTTTGGCTAACTACTTGAGTTTAGTAGTTTTTGTTGTATACATTTGAGATACAGACTCTATGATGTATACTTATTCTTTTGTCTAGCACTTGTATCTATTCTTTTTGGATATTGTGGATCTTGTTTGACCACTACTCTGATGTACACTTTCATGTGTAATATTCATATCTATTTCCGCCTTTGTGATATGAATTATCTGTGACTGATTTATGTTATGTTTATTTCTGTATTTGTTTCCGAAGACATTATAGCCACTGTGTAGTAGCTTTGAGTTTGTGTCGGTATGTCGGATTTCCCTCTTGATAAGAAATGCATGTTATACTATCTGACATATCGATGCTCGCGCAAAGCAATTATACAGATGGTCGCTCCTCAACAGCCTTATCCTCCGTGCTAGTTGACAGTATTACACCGTAGTGTTCTTGTCTAGCGTGGGTATAGAGGTGGGGCGTCACATAATTAAATTTCTAAAATATGCTTTTTAAAACCACATTAAACTTTTATCTTATATTTAAATTTTCTTTAACAACGTACTTGGCTATCCAGGGAAATATACTTCCCTTCACATTCTTCTTGAAATTCTAATTTCTATCACTTGAATCAATTTCCAAATTGAATTCCAATTTTCTTCCTTTCTATTTCAAAATCCATTAATTTTAGATTTTATTTCCTTAATTATGAGTTAAATTACTTTTAACTGAAAATACAAATTCTTAGATTTCTCAAGTTACTTCTTTATTCTTTAAATAAATTTAAACTTTAAAGTTTAAAATAATTCTTTATTCCTTTACTTAATATAACTTGAGTTTACAATTTATAAATTTCTATTTATTCAAAATTCTTTTCATACTCAAAATTATTTATTATTATTTTTAATACTACTCCTATTTCTTTCCGATTCATTCTTAATTTATTCAAGTTTTCTATATTATTTCGCTTACAAATTCACTTCTTTTATTTTCTTTCCAAAATCCAATTTATATAATTGGAATTTCATTTACCCAAAAATATCCAATCAACCATAACATTCAATATTCCCATACAATTTATCATAGAATATCAATATTCACAGCAGAGAATATTAAATAAATTTAAATAAATGTTGAGGGATCCAGTTGGATCCCTCCAACCTGTTTTCCTGCATCCACAGATGTTAGCACAACAATATATCGATTCCAGAATATTTCATACCATATCACATCAATCAATTTCAACCATTCAAACAATTATTAAAAATTTAATCATTTAAATTAAAATTAAAATTAACTAAGTGAGATTAACTCACCTTTAACGTTTGCAATCCGACCCAATTCGTCTTGCTTCCTTCAAATTTTACCTTGTATAAACATTGGATGATTTTATTATCATTTGGATTACTCGAACATTTAACTGACATATAACAATTTTAATTAACCACTGATTCTATTTTAGACTAACATCTTAGATTATAAACCCAATCCCTCTTAATAAATTTATTTAACTAAAACTAAATTTACAACTAATTTATTCCTTAAATAAATACTCATATATATATATATATTATTTCGTTATTTGAAACTCCATACATATATATATTTAAACCAATAAAATAATCCTTATAGATAATGTACATAAAGTTACATAAACTCTCCATATTTAAAATTCTTATATGTATGAAATTCCAAAATATGTTTGTGTGCATACATATTATTAAATAAATTTCTGTAGACATACACTTGTATATGTTAAAGTTTTAAAACAGCTTAATTTAAAAACCTTATTGTTAAATAAATTCCATTAACTCATATATTTACTGTTTTTATTTCAATGAACATCTTCTTTTTTTTGTTAAATGAATTCCTGTCCTTAAACTTACATATATATTCAAATTTGATACAAATAAATAAGCTAAAATTATTTACCTTCAAATCATCCCCAAATCACTGCAGTCCCTCAACAACCACGGCAATCACCACACGCGACCACCAATAATGACGAAAATCGACCCTAGCTTCGCCGCGAGATCGCGACGGACCACAGCCTCAACGTTGATTCAATCAAGGCCTCCTCGAAGTCGCACCTCCCCTCTTCTTCGACCGCCATCTCGTCTCGTTCTTACCTTGATTTGCGTTCGATTCTGCTGAGCGATTTAGGACTTAGCAATTTATCGAATCCCTCACCCAGATCTCGTTTTCGAATCGAGCTTCGTCCATAAATCGAAGCGAATTTGATTCACAAATTTCTGCCGCCCCCCCTTTTTTTCGTGGATTCTGATATGTGTTGATTTGATAAATTGGGAAGGGTTATAGGCGATACGGTTACATTGAGGAGGGAGAAGTCTTGATTTTAACAAGGTTTCGGCTACCATTATCTATTTATTTTTTTCTTTTGCGATTTGGATTGAAGGAAGAGAGAATAGGAAATTAAAAACTTTAAAAAGAAAGTGGAGAAGAAATGGCTTCTGTAATAAGACGATGTGGATTCCATTTTACGTTAAGGGAGTAGGCGTATATTAGAAGACTCATCTATTTAAATTAAATTAAATCAAATTATTAACAAATAAAATTTCCAGTACGTTTATATCTCGTATGCTCACACCACCTCCCCGATCAATATGAAATTTGAAACCCGATAATAATTTAATATTACGGACCCAATGGAACTGGTTTCGTCGAATTCCGAGACTGCGTCTCGGAAGGCTATTTTTAAATCCAATTTATACGATATATTTTTAAAACTGAATAAATCACTTTTAAATTTAGTTTTAGAACTTCTATTATCTTCAGTATCATCAATATAAATTTTATAAGTCTTCAAATTATTTTTAATCGGACTGAAATTCCAGATTCAACATTTTATTCATATTCAAGTTATTTAATTCAACAATTTAATTGTCAATTAAATTATGATATTTGTAATTTAAGTTGATAATTAACCTTTAAATAATTAAAATCAATTAAATATTCCGATTTTAAATGCTTGAAAATTCCGGGTCGTCACAACTAATTACTTGTTAAAGTAATTAATTAAGAAAAAATTTAATAAATGAAAGTAATCATTAATTAATGGAAATAATTATTTAATTGTTAATTAATAATTTAAATTAATTTATAATTAAGTTTTAATTACTAAATGTGATTAATTAAAAGTTATTATCAAAGGTGTTTAATTAAAAGTAATTAATTAAATATTATTAATTATAAGTAATTAATCAAGTGTGATTAATTAAAAGGTGATTAATCAGGTGTGATTAATTATAAAGGATAATTAAGGAATAATTACCAGGGTAATTAAAGAATAATTAATCAATGTTGATTAATTAAAAAGAGTAATTAAGAGGTAATTACTTGGATAATTAAGAAGTAATTAATTAAGATGATTAATTAATATTGTAATTAAGAAATAATTACTTAAAGTAATTAAGTAATAATTAATCTAGGATGATTAATTAAAGTATAATTAAGTTATGTTTATTAATTAATTTGTAATTAATTAATTAATAAGTAAGATGGATTGAAGATAATCCAAGTGATTAAGTAAGGATTAATTTAATTAAGGATAATTAAATTAATTAAGTTTGGATCAAACTTGTTTATGGATGGTTAATGATTGGTTGATAAATATCATTGGATGAGTTAATGATATTGGATGAGATTATATGTCATTGGTTGATATGTTGTGATGAATGTGATATATCTGAGATGTGATATATATGCTGCTTTGTGATATATGTGGATGAATTTGATAATTGTGAATTATCTATCTATGTGTTATGAATCATCCATTTATGTTAAGTGATATTTTGAGTATATTGTTTAAAACTCTTAAGTACAACTTAGACATTAAAATGGCATTTGGATTCGGTGAGACCGGGATCGGGTTTCCATATTTGGATATCCGAAAACCACACGGATCCAAAATAAACGTTAGGTCGTGAATCCAAGTGGAGCAAGTGAAGACTCGAGGTGTAAGAACTATACGTCAGTATAACTCTGTGGGTGATTCCGTAATGAGTATGACGGAATAGTGCTTATAGGTTCGAGATGGTGATTCAGAGTGCAAGGGCTATGGCCGTTGACTCTAAGGGTAATTCGAAAATGAATGCAACGAGATAGTGCCTTCGGTTCCGTTCAAACCCGGAAAGGACTTGTATGGATTAAATGCTTTCAGAACATCGTCAGGCGGACGATGAGCATTCTAAGATATATGTGTCCTATAAAGGTAATCGCAACACCAAGCCTCATCAACCGGGAATGGCTAAAATAGGGGAGGTGCAGCAAGGCTAGGTGGGTCATGCCCATTTCAGGACAAGATTTTCCCCTGTCTAGAAGTCCCTTATTATTTCGGCTGTGTGGGCAGTTGTTGGCCACAACTGCGGGGTTGTCTTGTTCAGAGCTGTCTAGGAAGGGATGGTTCCGGCCTTGTGTTGCAGTGGATCGGGAGTGGTCCTCGGTATGGTGATCTAGGCCCCGTACTATGACGGGCGGTACCCTAGTAGCCCTGCCATTGATGGAAACCCATTTTCCCTACGAGACCCTACGGTTTTGTTTGTGTAACCCACTTTTGTGGCTAGTAGCTGGAATTTAATCATGTCACAATTTCGGCTGTTTCTTATTTACTTGAAAACCCTAGACACTATTATAATATCACTGGATTTCCTATCAAATGTTTTGGTTAGCGTAAGGTAAAAACTTTTCCATGTTTATGTGTGGGAAGTCTTAAGTGATACCTTTCTTTTCAAAGGTTTTTCTAAAGTTAAGCAATTTTAAACCGTTTACTCACACCAGACCCCTGTCTGACCCGAGTGTTTATTTTCTGTTTTATTAAACTCTTGGGTACTTATATTATGTATGAGTAGCCAAGTGATTCAGGTTATCCTTGCCGAATTCTGGAGGAGCTTTGGAGCAGGAGGCTTCAGCGTGTAGATATATAGTTAGAGTTTCCGCTGTGTTGTTATTCTGTGTAGTTGTCCTTGTATTGTACTAGACAGAAATGTTATAACTGTCTAAATTGAGATGTATAGTTGTGTACACTGATGTATATGATACTAAATATATGTTATATATTATATTTCATTCGTTCAGCTGTGAGATTCTGATGTGTTGTTTCTTTTTGTTCTCTTTCTTTTCTTCTTCTATCTCTTTCTTTCTTAAATAGTGATGTGTCTTTCTGGTGATAGAAAGTCGGGTCGCTACACCAAAGCCCGGGTTATCACATTCCTCCCCCCTTAGAATCTTTTTGTCCTCGAAAAGGATCGAACCCACAATTTATTAAAATGCTTAAAATCAGATAAATTACTTTGATTATTTTCAAAACACTTTTAAAATCTATATAATATTACGAAAATAGTTTTTATGAAGGTACTTTTATAACTCGATGTCTCAACCAGTCCATCCTTGTTCTCACAGAAATTCGGTCAAACGTTGATCAGGCGTAAGACCAAAATTCTATAAGTACTCGGTAAACCCATTTTCAACATCCAGTGAAAATACTTGGAAAATATTTTACTGAAAATATAGAAAACATTTTTGAAAATTGATAAAATATCTTTTGGTGAGAATGCTCTGGAAATCATCACCCCCATCCATGGTCGCAGTTACATCCTGGGTTACGTTGCCATCACAGCAAAAGTCCATGTAACTGTAGGCTCTCCGCGGCCTCTCGATTACGCCATGGAACCCACGACAGATCGCAGTTACATTCCAGGGTTACGTTGCCATCACAGCAAAAGTCCATGTAACTATTGGCTCTCAAGGGCACACACGATTTTCACTGTCAAAATGAAAATTCTCCACTCCAACATAGGTCGCAGTCTACCGATGTAAAATTAAAGGTAGACTGTTGGCTCTCAGCGGCACACATGACTTTCGCTATGTTACCATAGGTCGCAGTCTATCGATATAAAATCAAACGCAGACTGTTGGCTCTCAGCGGCACACACGACTTTCGCTATGGTATAATCTATTCATAATCCCCACGAACTTGTTTTGTCCGGACTCCTCACAGGATCAACTTTAGAACCTCCCCTTGGGGCTCAAGGCAGCACCACCCATGGCACTCCTGAGAAGTTCATTTCAAGGGAGCGCCTTTTTCCTCAAAGCCATCATCCAAACGTTTATACTATACACATATAGTATCTTCAAATCATACATTAGTATGATCTCATACAATGCTCCTTTACACAAAATCAATTTTTCCAAAATCGATAATTCTCAAACTAGGCTTTCCAAATTCAATATTGATTTTACCCAAAAATCAAAAGCCTTTCTGAATCCAAAGGTTCCCAAACCTTTTTTCAAAATCCTCATATGATCCTTTATATATATATATATAATTTTTAAAACTTTGGATCATTTCAATCTTGTATAAAACTCCTTTTATACTTCAAATATTTTCAAAAATCCTTTCCTTCTGGCAATAGATTCAACAAGGGGAGTTTCATTTTATAAACATATTTAACTTTGTTTACTCAAAATTAAATATTAAAATTTGATTACTCTTTCCAATATCAATTTCATTCAAATCCGTACAATGTACACTTATCATTCGTACGCTATACCAATCTGATCGCTCACTCGATCACACAATTTCACTTCCGAACTAGTATCGTCCACCCGACTTTCTAGTGCGGACTCAGATCTGGTTTCTTGATCAGAAACCGTTATTCTCCTTTCATAGCCTAACTATGATAGAGAATATCCAAAACCAATCAACAATCCATATCTAGGTTCGCCGTCGGAAATCGAGTGAAAATCCCAACTCGGACCGATATACTATCTCGAAATTCTATGCTCGAATCTGGATCAAATCACTGTGCGAATAGAATAATATACGTACATCCTACGTATTTGTACTTATTGGTTATTATCCAAATCAATCCTTTCTATTCACATTCACTTTAATTTTCGTTCACTTACTAACAACTGCTTAAATCCTCTTGTGGATTATCATTTCAATTCTAATTGGGTATTTAATCATAAACAGTTTGAACTCTATCCAGCTTAGATTTAGAAAATAGCTTGAAAAGTTTAAAAACAGATAAGTAGTTTGAAAAATAATTATTAGTTTGTTAAAAAGCTATAAAATAGTTAAGTAATTGTAAGATATCTAGAAAATAGTCAGATAATTGCAAAATAGATGTAAAATAGTAATTAGTTAAAAAGTAGTTGAAAAATAGAAATTAGTTTATAAAACAGTAGAAAATTTGTTAAATAATTCCAAAAATAATTGTAAAATAAGTATAAGATCATTTGGATTTTAAAAAGAAAAGTTGTATAGTAAATAGTTTGAAAAAATAGATTTGTACTAAAACAATTTATTTTGAAAATAGTCCAGAGCTAAACTATTCAATTCCCAATCCATCATTTCAATTTAAATTCCATTTGAATTTAAAACTATTCAACTTTAACTACAATTCTAAATTATTCAAATCAATTCAGACTAATTTGAAATTGAACCCACTTTAGTTTCAAATCGTTTTAAATCGATCCAATTCAAATTTTCCATTTGAATTTTATACTTATACATCTTCAATCACAATTTCAATTAATTCAAATCAAATTCAATTTGAACTAATTTCAATTCAAATTTCAAATTTAAACTATCTCAAATTATATAAATTCGAGTTAAATTCTCAAATGTTTGTTTAACCTTTTTTTTGAGTCCACATTCCATAGTTTCATTTTGAATCAATTTAATCTTTCAAAAACCAATTTATTATTCAAATTGAACCTTAAAACCAATTTTCAACAATTTCAGTTGAAACTCTATTTTAAACACCCAAATCTCAAGTCCAAAGTGATTCCATTTCTCTATTTTCATACTAAAGTTAAATTTTCTTTTTATCTCAATAATAGATATATTACTACAGTCCATTTCTTCATTCATTTAAACAAATTCAATTTATAGTTTAAAGATTATTAAAAACAACAGTATAGTATCTTTCAAATTATTTAGAAAAATATCCATCCATTTTCAATTTCCAGATCTCAAACCCAATTTGAGATCACTCATAATTCCCATTTTAAATCAACTGTTTAACTTTCCAAGTTAAATCCCAATTTCATCTTGAAATCTCCAAATTAGGTTGATCATTCCAACTTATTTAACTTTTTCCCAAGTTAAACTCAATTCACTTAATCCAGTCAACCTTACCCAATTTTGGACTTCTATTTCAAATTTGAAACTTCTCATAAATAATCTTCCCACTTATTAGTTCAAAAACTTATCGCTTTGGGTACCATATCTCATTCCAGATTTAAAACTCCATATTTAGAGTTTATTTCAAACCATCTTTGATATTATGTATATCCACACGTATATACATATTTACTTCTTGGCCCACCAAGCCAAATTTTAAAATTTAAACAAGCCTTGGTTTTAATTCAAAACAAATTCTTTTAAAGTTTACAAACAACTTCTTATTCTAAAATAAGATTATATTCAAAATAGTTTGAATAATATTATCTATTTTTTTATTTCAATACTTTGAAACAATTCAAATGTTTCTGGACTTAGGTTTCAAAACTTCACAGTTTAAAATCCACTTCTATTTAGAAGATATACTCATCTTAAAAGTTTACTTCATTTTTCTTACAAATATATCATTATTAAACACAATAACTATTTAGGATTATAACTAAGATTATCATATCTGAAAACCAATTCATTATAATCCTTTTCTGAAACCCTTCCCCAAGTTCACGATTTAAATTTCAGTTTGAATTTATTTCAAACTTATCTTTATTAAATTTCGATTTGGTTGTATTTCTATTACTTCTTAATTTAATTCAATAATTTAACAACCATTTCCCTTAATATTTATTAGAAAGAAATATTTCTTTATATATCAAAATATATTTTTATATAAAATTATTTAGAATCTTTATATAAGAAAATAACAAGTACACTCTCATATATATACATACTCAAATCCTAGGGTACCACATACCCTATCCTTAATGAGTAATCCCACCAAACCAAGGTTCTCGCTTGACCATCTGCTCTGATACCAAATGTAACGACCTAGATATTTCGATCCCGAAATTTCTAGATAGTTAGGAAAAGAAGAAAAGAGAAAGACAAAGAAACAGAAACAAGTCACAGAAACCTCACATTCACAGCGGATCAAAATATAATATCATAATTTTTTTTTATACAAATTAAAATTGTTCTTGTCAAATTACACTTTAATATATCAGAGCTACAACATATACAACACTGGTCAAATATGAATCAACATGTCCTAGATATACAACAATAATACACAGTGGGTACACTCCATACATTCCTGTCTTCTGGCTCGCCTCCTGAGCTTCAGAACGTCCTTACCTGAAAATATGTAATACTCGGTCTGACCCGAGCATTACATCAAAGTAACACCCGGGTCAGGCTGGAAACCAGCGTGAGTAAACCCATCTAACAAGGAATGCAAAGGCATACAAATTATATGAACCGGGGTAACTTATATCAATTTACAACTTCACAAGTGGTTATAGACATTACTTATTTCACACCTCAATTTCTAAGTATCAAATCTTAGAATAAATGGTTCAATTCACTTAACTCATTCCATTACTGCGTATTGATTTCAAATATCAAATCTGTATAGAATTATCATAGACTATAAATCAAAGTGGTTTCGAGTATTAACTAATACCCGACTCCGGTCTCTTTGAATCCAATGTCATTTTAACCCAAGTTAATCAAGTGAAATATAATTCAACTTTAAATACAGGGTGTCACAGTAATACATCATTAATAAATGACCTCATCATCAAAGCTTAAATCAAACATATCATATCAATAGCGTCACGAATCACATATTAGGGATAACAATTAAACCAAGACTTTCAATATCATTCGATCATCCATACATAAGGTTTATTAGTAATACCAATCTAATTAAATTAATTACTTCCATCATCCTTAATGCTACTTACTCAACATTAATTACAAATCAATTAATTAATCATCCTCTAATTATCATCAAAATTAATCATTTTTGATTAATTATTCTTTAATTACAATAAGTAATTGACTCTTAATTAATTACACAAATTTATTATCCTTTGCCCATCCATATTAATTACATTGATCCTTAATTAATCACTCAAATTAATTATCTCATAATCACTTCATTGATCAATCATCCCTTAGTTAATCATGATCATTATTTAACTAATCATTGATTAGTTTCCTTAATCAAACAATTCTTAATTAATTATACTAAGCAATTAATCTTTAATTAATTTCATTAAGTTATTAATTAGTCACTAATTTAATTGATTAACCTCTAACCATTTATTAATAAAATTTAAGCATTATTAAATTAAACTAATTAATTACTCTTAATTGCCTTATTTAATTAATTAGTCATTAATTATCCAAATTTTAACCATCTCTAAACATAAATCTTTATTATTATTATTGTCATTAATGACTTCCTTATCATTAACAAAATTTAAATATATTTCGAAACATTCCACTTTTAAATTAAACTCATTAATTAATTATTTAACAATCCTAGTTAATGACCTTCATTAATCAATTCTTAAATTGCTTCTCTTATGTAATTAACCTTTCATTTAAATCTCATTCCTAAAATTAGATAATATAATTTGTAAAAAAATTGTTTAACTTTTAAAACTTGGCTAAACATTTTCTTTGTCTTTTAAAACCAAGTACAAATTTACTTAATTTTTTTTTAAAAAAACCTGTACAACTTACTTCAGATTTGAAATCCCATTACCAACTGTCAGACCCGAGCCCAATATAAACTTGCTCGAACAATACTCGAGCAAATCCTCTTCCTTCCTGAGTCTTTTTTTCTCTCTTCTTCCCTTATAACTCTATTTATACCTTAAATTCAAGATTTATAGCATTACCAAAGCTCGCAAACGACACGAATACTGACTCGAGCAACAAACCTAAATCCACGAATTCATTTTCGAGTCCCCCGCAGTCTCCTTCTGTAACGACCCAGAATTTCTGTCAATTAAAATTCGTATATTTAATTGATTTTAAATATTAATAAGTGAAATTTATAAGTCAAGTAAATTTTATTTCGAATAATTGGATTTAATTGGATAATTAAATCGATAATTTAATATGTTAAATTATGGAAATAATTGAAAATAGGGTTAAATATGATTGAGACTGATTTGTAAAATTTTATTATATCATATTGAAGTCATAGTGATGTTATAGAACTTTTAAAATTGAATTTAAAGTTAATCTGTGAAAATTGAATATTTTAATATTTTATCGACTAGTGAAATTAGCCATTTTTCGAACAGTCTCCGAATTGGACGAAACTAGTTCCATTGGATCCATAATAGTTTGTTATTATCGAATTTCAATTTTCGTAGCAATCAGAGTTTTCGTTTGACCGTGGCAGCTCGAAACGCATCGAATTTGTTTTAATATTAATTTGGCGAGTAAAAATAGTCATTTTTCGAACAGTCTCAGATTTCGACGAAACCAGTTTCATCGGATCCGTAATATGATATTATTGTAAGATTTCAAATTTCAAGTCAATCGGATTTACCGTTTGTCCGGTGCAAGCTATAACGCCTAGAAATTGTTTAAATCGATTTAATATTAAATCGAACGTTTATTGCCATAACTCGCACAGATGATCGAATTAGCTTCCGAAACACGTTCCATTGTGTTCGGAACGCGGGGTAAACCTTAGAAATGCCAACCGGCACACTTCCTTTGGAGTTCGAAAAATCCGGGATGAATAGTGTCGTTGGAATTTTCTATATAAGGACTTATAAAATTCACTTTTGCAAAATAAAAAGAGGCCTAGGGTTTAGAAACCTTCAGCCGCCGGCTATGAAGTTAATGGCCGAAATCTTCTCTCTTTCCCTCCTCATTTTCTTCAAATCCGTTCATCAATTCAGGAAACGTTCAACATGAAAGTTGTAGAGGGCATTGTGATTGACAGATCCAACGGCTATGATCGAGAAATTCATGCTGGATCGACGCGAATTCGTGTTTGAAGGGGCCGGCTGTGCATACGTTTTTGGAGGCCATCGTGCAGCCGAGCTCGCCGTCGTTCACGCAAGGGGGAAGTCAACGGTGGCGGTTCTAAGGGTAGTGCCTGATCGGGGTGGAAGTGCGTGTAGTGGTTGCGAAAATTCAAACTGGGGTGGTGGCCGGTTGGGTTCTCGTGCGCGTTTTACTGATGAAGGGGAAGATGAAGGTTGCGGCCAGGATTTCAAGGAGTTGGGATCAACGGCAGGGATCTATTAGGGTTATAAAATAGAAAATAAATTGTTGTAAATTTATATATATAAATTCGTGTAACTTTAAAAATTCGTAACTTTTTCATACGAGGTCGAAAACGCAAGAAACAAGTTGCGTTGGGTTCGTATGAACGACCTCTACGCGATGCAACTGGATTGGAGTCGTTTGGAGCAAGTGAGAATTTTGGATAAAATTAAACGCGCACGTTTAATTTTATTCGAAATAAAAGCTGAAAACGAAATTGAAATCAAGGTGAGAACTTCTCACTCAATCGAATCGGTTTCGATTTTTAATTTTAAATGGTTAGATTTAAAGTTCTTGAATGTATGTTTGAATAATGATTGTTATCTATTGATTGTTAAGATGGACATTATATGCCGTTATTAAGCGGAGGTTATTTATTAAAAACATATACCGCGAATATTTCACACTGCGGTGAAATTGGTATTATTTATGTACTTGGATTTGATTTCCCGCATTATATAGCGGATGAGACCCTATTGCGCCGTATAATAGAGGATAATATTTTAAATCCTATATACCACGATAATTACATACTGGAACGGAATTGGTATTGTGCTAATGTCTGTGGATGCAGGAACACAGGTTGGAGGGATCCAACTGGATTCCTCAACAGTATTTATTTGATTATGGATATTTTGATATTCGTTGATTATCATATACAGATATATGATATCTTTGTTGTCGTGATTGACTATTTGGTGTGTAGCATCATTGGGCCAATTTTGGAATTTTAAAAAGGATTTTAAAATGATTTTTGAAAGTATACGTTTTATAAAATATTTTTGGAATTGATTCATTTTAAATAAATAAACGTTATAATTTTAATGTTATAAAAATTATGATTTTTGAGAAATATAGTTAAAAGTTGATTTTTGAAAATATGGGGTTAATGATTTTATAAAATAGTTTAAATTGAGATTTTTGAATTTATTTTAAAAAGGTTTAAATATAAGATTTATAAAATTGATTATTTTATAAATCAAAATGATGAAATTATAAAGGTGTTTAAAGACGTTTTAAAATAATAATATAAATTGATTTATATAAATAAGATTTATAAAGTGGATATTTATAAATTGAAATATTGATATTATAAAGCGAGTTTTCATAAGTGTTAGAATGAAGTGAAAATGGATTTCATAAATGAATGAAATTTATAGAATTATAAACGCTGAAGTTATAAATGGAATTTTATAAGCAGTAGGTTTATAAAATTTGTAAGAGTTATTAAAAGAATAAGTTTTGGGTAAATAAATGAATCTTATAAGTTATAAGATTTATAATTCGGGAAGTTTAAAGGAACGATTTTGTAAACAAATAAATTATAAGCATTTAACTTATAATATGAACTTTTGGCATATAATTGAGTTATAAATTGAGATAGGTTAATAAAGGAGGTTTATAAAAGGAAACTGTTATAAAATAAATAGAAATGGAATTTATAAACATTGTTTTATAAATCCGCAAACGACTTATTTTGATAAGTAAATTGTTATAGCTTATTTATGGAGTTATATTCACGTTTTAGACAGTGAATAATCCTTTAAAATAAAATGTATAGAAATGATGAAATTGATTAACGAAGTATATTCACGCTTTTAGATAGTGAATATATGTTAAAGAAAATGTTTTGAATGTGATATTTTAAATAGAATTAAAACGATTTAACGATGTTTTTTTTTAAAATGTGTTAAGATTCGAAACCATAGATTTCAACATTCATTGTTGAAATAGATGTTTTCGAGAAATAGAAGGAAATGGTGGACTATAACACTGTTGTTATAGTAAATGATTTCCGAAAGGAAATGTTTTGTATAGTATTGGGATTTATATATCTATTTTAATTTCGAATCCATATACTAGTGATTTTGGTTGTCATAACGATGTTTTACGCAACATTCGTTTTGACCCAAATGAATATGTTTAAGAGAATGATTTCCTTAAAGAATGAAATATATACTTAATTTCGATTTAAGTATATTGAATATTTTCCAAATGTTTAAAATAAATAGATTTGTGAATTAATTATTAATAAGTAAGTATGGAAATGTTTTTCCAATGTGAAATGAAACGTTTTGAGAATTTATCTTTTTGAAGATAAATTTAAAATGAATAATAGAAATCTTATATTCATAGGTATTTTGGAAATATAAATTCACTATGGAATTTATAATAGAAAGGGGAATTTGTTTAAAAATAAATATTGATTTATTTTTGAAGTATTGAAATTATATATCTTGTAAAGATATTTTTGGAAAATAAATAATTTGGAAAATTATTTGGAATCTGGTGATGTTGTGCATATCCATTGATTGTTCAATAACTGACTATCAATATTTACCTTTGAATGGGTTTTTGTTGTGATTTGCTTGAATTTGAATGCCACACTTATTTTAAAAATAAGCGCTCACTATTCGGGTTAGCCGGGAAAGGACTTTGGGGTCGTATAACCCATTCCGAATATATGATACGTCGGTATGAATTGCATTTGAAGACCGGTGTTGAAGACCGGATATTTTTGAAAACGGAAGGATTACCGTCGAATGTTTCTGCACCGAATGGCCCTGATATAGAGATTCCATATGTGATGGGAAGTCCGGACCTGATTAGTGAATATTCAGATTGCAAGGACTTCTTTGTAAGTGCCTCGGTTCTATTCGATCCCGGAACAGACTTGTATGGATAGTATGTCTGACATTACAAATTGAGATATAAAGCTGATTTCTTTCAAATATATTTCTGTTGGTGGCGGAGAATTTATTCTCTTAGCTAAACACCCTTCTCTGATACGTACGAGCTCAGAGGTTATGTAGTTGATGGTTACTTGTGATATACTCCCAATTGGTAATGTGACGTGCTGAGTGTTGCTGTGAAATGATCAATTGTTTGATCATTTGTGATATGATCATTTGTTTGATCATTTATCTTTGTGATCATTACTTTGATCATTTGTTGACCCAAGGCATGGCTTTGCACCAAAGCGTAGCTTTGTGGACGAGACTTCGTCGGACCTCACACCCCGGAAATGGTCAAAACAGGAAAGATGCAGCAAGGTTATTAGGGGTAGCGCCCTTTAGTGTATGTCATTCCTTCTGGATAGAGGTGGTATCATGGTATGGAGCCCAGATATTTAACCTATGTTGTTGCTGCAAACTTATTACTTTGTGGTTGTTGGAAATCGAGGATCCACGGATATAGATCGGTTACGATCGGGGGATGACATATTCGTGTCAGTAGTTACCCAGTTAGGGGTAACCCGGCCTTGTGTTGGCAGAGATCCGGTTAGGTTCTCGGGACGTCATTCCAGAGGCGTTTTCATGTGGCAATGGGAAGTTCCTTGGCCTGACCATTTGTTGGAAATCCAAAGAAACAATACGATCTTGTACGGTTTTAGTTGTAGAACCTATCATTCACTTATGGTGGCGCCCCACTGTTTGGATGGTAGCTATAGTAGGCATACGATAACGGTCGTATGTTGGCTAAGTTTTATATCTTTACTTTCGAAATGATTTTTCCTACACTATGCACTAGTAATAATATCAAATGTTTCTTTTTAATGCGTATCAAGCATCTTTGACTATCATAAGGAGAAATCTCCTCCGATTCTGCGTTTGCATTGTGTATGTGTGCGGGAGGCCTTATGGTTGTTTCATTTTTAAAAGCATTGCGAATCTATTTTAAAATTATCCTGTTCTTTGTTTTAAAGATAAACTGTTTTGAGTTCTCACACAAGTCACATGACTGACTCGGAGTTTATTGTTTTCCTTTCTAAACTCTGGGTGCCCACCAATTTCCACACGGGCAGTCAAGAGTTAGTTTATCAGGATATTCTGGAATTCAGGAGTTGTTGGAGGCAAGCTGGATGGCATGGCGTATTATTAGTATATAGTATTTCTTTTCCGCTGTTTGTTGTTGTTTGTTGTTGTACACTCTGATGATGATGTAATGTAATGTGATGTAATGTAATAACTGATATAGTTCTTTGTTTAAGATTATTCATTTATCTATTATATGTTGTTCCGCTGCGATTGTGAGTTTCTGATATTGTTCTGTTGTTTTCTTTCTGTTCTGTTTTCTTCTACTCTTTTCTCTCTTCTTCCATCTTTTTCTTCTTTTTAAAAACCCTGAGAATTCGTATTTCCGTTCATCTTTAGTTAATCAATGGAGATTAATGTCTATTCAAGGAGTACGGATTTACAGGTCCTCACACCTTCTTCCAAACCTACAGACACACCGCATAGCACATACACGTGCACAGATGATCGGAGCTCCTTCGATCATCACCTACGCCTCCCTGAGTCATCATTGACCCTCTCGACCCAAACAGCCACCCAATTCCGACCTACCGCATCAGAAATCAAAACGAGTCTCTCAACTCAAACTGGAACCAACCCATTGGCCAAAAAATCCACTACGGTCGACGATTCCAACCTTGGAACCACCCACCGATCTTCCCGAAGCTATCCTAAGCTCCGATGAACCCGTCACCATCCTCGCGATCAATCTCGATGTCTTCTAGACGTCGAGATATCCTCAGCAACCAACACCACAAAGTCAACACTCAAAACTCTACTTAGCCGACCTCAGACCACCACGATCTTTGACAAATCTCCACACTAATTTCCTGAGTTCGACGACATCCCGACCATCTCCAGTCCAAATCACGCCGTGCCACTTATCGCCGTTCAACGGCAATTGACAAAAATACAAAATTGATCAATCCAGAAATTCCCAAAATATATGAACTTAAAAATCCAGATTTTAATATTAAAATTCATATCTTGCAAAATCGGAAAGGGTTAAATAATCAAAACAATAAATTTTAAACATTGATTTTATTGACTTTGATTCATTTTAACTGTAATTTCTATTTCCAGAACATTTCCTCAAATATAAATCCTTGCAACAAATTTTAAAAATGATGTTTCATTATTACAAACAATTTCCTTTTAGAAAACAAAGCTTGAATCAATTTAGATAGAATGATATGAATTTAAGACGTTTCTCTTGACATTGCGAAACAACAGAGAGGTATCACCAGGATATACACATGCATTTCATTTATCTATATACATATGCATTGCAATCTAAGCATTCATATTAACATCAAGATTTCACACATGCATCAAATATAATCCCAGATTTATAACTATTTTAAAATCTAATGTTTACTGACTATTTTTGTTAAACAGAGGAAAAAGGGTCTTTAAAAAAAATTTGGGACCTGATTTTTTTTCTGCAAACTTGATCAATTCAAATTTTAGTTTTATGAAGAACAAATTTGGATTTTATCTAGTGCATTAAAGCCTATAGTTCAAACAAAGATCATACGCATACTCATTTCCAAACATACACACAGTTTCTATATGCATTTACCTTAACACAAACATGCAATCATTTATGTCACAAGTTTCTTCAAAAATTAATCAACATGCATTAGGTTTTAAGACTAAAAAGAAAAGAGCTTCATTTTACTCACCTTTGAAACAGAGATCCAGATTTTAATGTGTGACTGATTTTGAATTTGCAGAGAGCTTGAAGTTGATTTTTTTTTTCAAGGTTACACTATCAGTTTGAAACTGCGTCTAGGATACCGGCTTGCATTTGGTAAGAATAAATTGATTACAGGTTTTTATCTTTGAAATAAGAATAGTTACAGGATTGATCTTTTGATTTGGAAAATGTATTATAGGTATTTGTGTTTTGAACTTGAAGAGTGTTTACTGATTTTCTGTGTCGTTTGTATGGTAGATCAGGTTGAGTTTTTTTTCTTTGAGTTTAGAATTAAGATTTGAAAAAGAAATAAGTATGAAAGATGTACGCCTATATAATCTAATTTACGATTTTGTAAAAATTAAGAAAAATAAACTAAAGGAGTGACACTTGTCCCTTACCACGTTAATTTCTTAACACTTGTTATTAAGTAAATTTATATGTTAACACATGTATTTGTGTATTTCATTTATTTTTAAATTGATTTTTAAAAGCTTTTATTTAAATACCCTAATTAGTTAATACATTTCTAATTTAATAATTGGTTTTGTAATTAATTTTCTAATTTATATATACATATTCTAATTTATATAAATAAATTTCTTTAAAAAAAATAATACAAACAATTTATGTTCTCAATAAAATCAAATAAAAGACATTTTAAAACCAAATTATAACTTAAGATATATATATATATATCCTTTGAACTTCAATTTAAATATCCAAATTCAAATTAAATTTCAAATTAAAATTAAAAATCCAATTGATGGATACATACTATTTTAACAAATTCAAATTCCATTTATATATAATAATTCTATTTAAAATCCATATATATACAACACAATTTTTATTATTGTTTGAAAATAACGATTTTTTCAAGTCTAAATAATTTATAAAGGAGATTATTAAATAATTATTTTTCCCAGATATGAATAATTTAATTCTTATTATATTTCCAAATTCATTCACACATCCTGATATATTTTGTTATCATAATTTTATCTGTTCAATTGATTAAAACAGTTAATTACCCATTTATCAGATGTCCAAATGTGACGACCTGGAATTTTTGAGCAATATCAATTTAATAATCTTTGTTAATAATTAAATAAATTTAATAATCCAGTTAGGTTCTCAGGGAGGGGGGGCGTCCTTCTAGAGGCGTTCCATTTCGGTATGGGAAGACCCTTAGCCGATCATTTGTTGGAAAATCCAAAGAAACTATACGTACCCTGTACGGTTTTTGTTGTATAACTAGCCATAGAATGTGGCGGTAAACTGCTATTGATCATGGCAGCTATAGTTGGCATAAGTGCGTAATGCCATGCTGACTAGGGTTACTATTATATTTTCGAAATGTTTTCTACACTATACACTAATAATAATATCAAAATGATTTATTTTGCGTAATGCCATGGAATGTTGTTGTTTTAAAGATAAACTGTTTTAGTTCTCACACCAGTCCCATGACTGACCTGGAATTTATTGTTTCCTTCCTAAACTCTAGGTGCCCACCAATTTCCACACGGGCAGTCAAGAGTCAGGTTATCAGGTTATTCTGGAATTCAGGAGTTGCTGTAGAGATCTAGAGGCAAGCTGGATGGCGTGGCGTATTAACCAGTATATAGTATTTCTTTTCCGCTGTTTGTTGTTGTACACTCTGATAATGTAATGTAATGTGATGTAATGTAAAAACAGATAAGATTCTTTGTTTTAAAGATTATTCATTGATATATTATATGTTGTTCCGCTGCGATTTGTTAGATTCTGATATTGTTTTCTGTTTCTTCTTCTTTCTTTCTTCTTCTACCTCTTCTTCTTTAACCCTAACAATTTGGTTTTTCCGGCCTTCGATTGATCGTTAGTTGATACAGTGGATTATTAATGTCGATTTTCGAAAGTCGAAAATCCCGTATGTTATAATCTCTGATAAATCTACACACTAATTTTCCTGAGTTCGACGACATCCCGACCATCTCCAGCCCAAATATCGCCGTACCACTTATCGCCGTTCAACGGCAATTGACAAAAATACAAAATTTGATCAATCCAGAAATTCCCAAAATATATGAACTTAAAAATCCAGATTTTAATATTGAAATTCATATCTTCCAAAATCGAAACGGGTTATATAATCAAAACAATAAATTTTGAACATTGATTTTATTGACTTTGATTCATTTTAACTGTAATTTCTAATTCTGGAACATTTCCTAAAATATAAATTCTTTTCTAAAAATGATGTTTCATTATTACAGACTATTTCATTTTAGAAAACAAAGCTTGAATCAATTTAGATAGAATGATATGAATTTAAGATGTTGCTCTTAACATTGTTAAACAACAGAGAGGTACCACCAGGATATACACATGCATTTCATTTATCTATATACATATGCATTGCAATCCAAGCATTCATATTAACATCAAGATTTCACACATGCATCAAATATAGTTCCAGATTTATAAATATTTTAAAATTTAATGTTTACTCACTATTTTTGTTAAACAGAGGAAAAAGGGTCTTTAAATTTTTTTTATGGGACTTGATTTTTTTTCTACAAACCTGATCAATCCAAATTTTAGTTTTATGAAGAACAAATTTGGATTTTATCCAGTGGATTAAAGCCTATAGTTCAAACAAAGATCTCATTTCCAGACATACACACAGTTTCTATATGCATTTACCTTAACACAAACATGCAATCATTTATGTCACAAGTTTCTTCAAAAATTAATCAACATGCATCAGGTTTTAAGACTAAAAAGGAAAGAGCTTCAGTTTACTCACCTTTGAATCAGAGACCCAGATTTTAAATGTGTGACTGATTTTGAATTTGCAGAGAGCTTGAACTTGATTTTTTTTCCAGGTTGCACTATCAGTTTGAAACTGCGTCTTGGTTATCGGCTTGCATTTGGTAAGAGTAAATTGATTACATGTTTTAATCTTTGAAATAAGAATAGTTACAGGATTGATCTTTTGATTTGGAAAATGTATTATAGGTATTTATGTTTTGAACTTGAAGAGTGTTTACTGATTTTCTTTGTGGTTTGTAGGGTAGATCAGGTTGAGTTTTTTTCTTTAAGTTTAGAATTAAGATTTGAAAAAGAAATAAGTATGAAAGATGTACACCTATATAATCTAATTTATGATTTTGTAAAAATTAAGAAAAATAAACTAAAGGAGTGACAATTGTCCCTTACCACATTAATTTCTTAACACTTGTTATCAAGTAAATTTATATGCTAACACATGTATTTGTGTATTTCATTTATTTTTAAGTAGATTTTTAAAAGCTTTTATATAAATATCCTAATTAGTTAATACATTTCTAATTTAATAAATGCTTTTGTAATTAATTTTCTAATTTATATATACATATTCTAATTTATATAAATAAATTTCTTTTAAAAAATACAAACAATTTATGTTCTCAATAAAATCAAATAAAGGACATTTTAAAACCAAAGTATAATTTAAGATATCTAGATATATCTATCTATCCTTTGAACTTCAATTTAAATATCCAAATTCAAATTAAATTTCAAATTAAAATTAAAAATCCAATTGATGGATACATACTATTTTAACAAATTCAAATTCCATTTATATATAATAATTCTATTTAAAATCCATATATATACAACACAATTATTATTATTGTTTGAAAATAATGATTTTGTCAAGTCTAAATAATTTATAAAGGAGATTATTAAATAATTATTTTTCCCAGATATGTATAATTTAATTCTTATTATATCTCCAAATTCATTCACACATCCTGATATATTTTATTATCATAATTTTATCTGTTCAATTGATTAAAACAGTTAGTTACCCATTTATCCGATGTCCAAAGCCCAGGTTACCACAACTAGTTAATTTATTATTAAAGGTTAATTAATAAACGATTAAAGGATAATTAATTAAAATGGGTTGTAATTAATTAATGTTAATTTACTAGAATTAGTAAATTATTCATAAGTGATTATTCTGGTTTAAATTAATTATAATTAGGTGATTAATTGATCTTACTTATGGATGATTGGATTCTATTGAATGCTTTGAATTGTTTGATATCTTTGATGTGTGATGATTCTGTGATATGATTGTTTTGAACTGTGTGGTGTTATTTATCTCTGATAATATTACTTGTTTATCTGTGAATGAAGATAAGCGTTATAGGATTATACCGCTTACTGATATTGTTGTGCTTGAATTAATGTTGGTTGTGATATTCTATTGTTGTGTGTAAAACCCCTGGACTACATCACACACACACATGTATGGATTTAACCAGGAATTAGTTAAGTCACAGATATTTGAATTTAATATCATTTTATTCAAAATGATGAAATGGTTTTAAAAAGTTGAATTTTAAATCTAATTGGTTTGGAAGTGAAATTCAGTTGAATATGAAAAGCTTTTGGAAAGGAAGTTTTGAAATTGAAATTTAGCTTGAATGTAATATATCTTGTTTATGTTTTGAAATTATTTTGGAAATTATGGTTTGAAAGGGGTATATAAGTTATACAATATATATATATATGTATTTAAAACCATTTAAAATAAATTGTTTTGGAAAATTTAATTTAATTCAAATAAAACTTGCGAGAATATGACAGTTCGCTGATTTTCTGATTTTACTTTAAAGGACTATAACTTGAGCATATTTAATCGGATTTTCCAAAAATGAAAAGCATTTTTTTTCAAACAACAATGGCTACCATATAATGTAAGAATTCCTAGTTTATTATTGAAAGAATTTCAAGTTGAAATGGAAATTATTTTGAAAGCTATAAATGAATATTTGATTAAAGATTGGTGAACTTTGTTCCAAAATGAAGAGGATCTTCATGGGTGAATCTTTTGTTTAAAGGATTAAAATTGGAAATTTGTTTAAACCATTCAAAGGAAAGGTTTTGGTCTAAAAGTTGTGACTTAACTAAGATCCCGATATATCCATATGTTTTTAAAACAAGCGCTCATTATTCGGTTTAGCCCTTGAGAGGACTTTATGTCATAAAACCCATTTCGAATAATGATACGACGAAATGGATAACATTTGAAGACGGTGGAGAAGATAGGGTATTTTCAAGAATGAAAGTATTAGCTTTCGAATGTCTCTGCACCGAGTCACATTGGTATAGAGATCTTCTTATGTGATGGGAAGTCCGATCGGGATTGTAAATACCCGGATTTGCAAGGGCTTCTTTGAAGTGCCTTCGGTTCCATT
Source organism: Allium cepa (assembly GCA_030765085.1). NCBI lineage: Eukaryota > Viridiplantae > Streptophyta > Magnoliopsida > Asparagales > Amaryllidaceae > Allium > Allium cepa. Next base: position 379,926,789 of record CM060944.1, on the reverse strand, counting down.
CAGACCTAGGATGGACTTGTATGGATGTATATTTGACACTACACTTTGAGATGTAAAACTGGTTTCTATCAAATACATTTCTGTTTGGTGGCAGAGTATTTATTCTTGTAGCTTAACACTCTTCTCTGAGAAGTACGAGCTCAGAGGTTATATAGTTGATATTTACTAGGGATATATTCCCAATTTGGTAATGTGGCATGCTAAGTGCTGTTGATCATTTGTTGATCGAAGCATGGCTTTTGTGAAAAGCATAGCTTTGAGGACGATACTTCGTCGAACCTCACAACTCGAAAATGGTCGAAACAGGAATGATGTGGCTAGGTTATGAGGGTCGCGCTGTTTAGGGTATGTGCATTTCCTTCTGGATAAAAAGTGGTATCATGGTATGGAGCCCAGATACTTAACTTATGTGGTTGTTGGAATTTCTTGGTATTGAGGATCCTCGGATACAGGTCGGTGACAACTAGGGGATGGCATACTCGTATCAGTAGTTACCTAGTTACAGAGGTGACCCGACCTTATGTTGGTAGAGAGCCGATTAGGTCTCGGTGCGTCTCTCCAGAGGCGTACCCATTCGGTGAGGAAGTTCTTTAGCCTGACCATTTGTTGGAAATCCAATCACCCAATACGCACCCTGTATGATTTTAGTTGTAAAACCTACCAATTAACATGGCATCTATAGTAGGCATACCATAATGGTACGTATGCTGGCTAAGGTTAATATTATACTTTTGAAATGTTTTCTGCACTATGCACTAGTAATAATATCAATAGGATTTCGTGTATCAAGCATGTTTGGCTATCACAAGGAGAAATCTACCCCAATTGTGTGTTTGCATTGTATGTGTGTCGGAAGGCCATATGGTAGTTTCATTTTCCGAAAAGCATGGCGAATTTCTTTTTAATTCTTTTTGTTTGTTTTTGTTCAAACAACTGTTTTTTTTTGCTCACACCAGTCCCATGAATGACCTGGAGTTTATTGTTCCCTTTCTACACTCTTGGTGCCCATAATTTTCCACATGGGCAGCCTAGAGTCGGGTTATCTATAGATAGTAGATGTGGATCTATCAGTCTTTGGTTTGGTGATCGCATTGTGCATCGAGTTTGCTTAACTTTAGCTTGATGGTGGTTCGAGCTTCTTGGTTTGGAGTTTTTAAGCTTTGGCATTGAAGATGTTGTTTTCTTCTTCTGTTGCTGGTGTTTTCTACTTTGTTTTTCCGCTGTTGTATCTATCTCTGATAGTGCTGATCATTTTATTTGTATCATTGTTGTATCAAATGTTGTATATCAATAAAATATCATTTCTGTTTCCGCTGTGTTGTTATCACCTAATGTTGTTATAAGCTCTGGCGAACTAGACTCAACATTTGAATCTGCGGCATTCGATTGCCCATGAAGTATTTGGGTGTCGATTTTCGAAGGTCGGGTCAGGGTAGTTAAAGGTTAGCTTTTACATCCATACATACCTAATTAGGTTGCACGTCCGGTTTTCTTTTGCATCCATCTGTGCCCAATTAAATTATGCATTCACTTAGTTTTTGCATCCTGTATACCTAATTAGGTTGTGTATTCATTAGCATTTGCATTTGATAATTAGCTATGTTAACATTGTTCTAACTTGGTTACAAATTGGTTTTCATATGCATCAAATTAGGTTGTACATCCAGTTAGCTTATATACCCATACATACCCAATTAAGTTGTTCATCCGGTTAGCTTTTGCATCCATATATACCCGATTAGGTTGTGCATTTGGTTAGATTTTACATCCTTCTATCCCGATTAGGCTGTTGTAATAACCCTAATTTCTACATGTGGAATGTGACGCCCCACCTCTATACCCATGCTAGCCAAGAACACTACGGAGTAATGCTGTCGACTAGCACGGAGAATAAAGCTGTTGAGGAGCGACCATCCGTGTAATTGCTTTGTGCGAGCATCGATATGTCAGATAGTATAACATGCAATTCTTTTCAAGTGGAAATCCGACATGCCGACACAAACTCAAAGCTACCACACAGTGGCTATGATGTCTTCGGAAAAAAATATAGAAATAAACATAACACAAATCAGTCACAGACAATTCATATCCAAAAGGCGGAAATAGATATGAATATAACACATGAAAGTGTTCATCGGAGTAGTGGTCAAAAAGATCCACAATAATACAAAGGAATAGATACAAGTGCTATACAAAAGAATACAACTATGAGTCTATATCTCAAGTGTATACAACAAAAGCTACTACTAATCTAAGTAGTTAACCAAAAGATCAGATGTAGACGGATAAGGAGTCAAACAGAAGCACATGTAAAATCTCGGTCTGACCCGAGTATTATTTTAAGAAGAAAATAATAAACGGATCAGTCTAGCTATAAATATCAGATGAAGTGATATATAATAAGAGGTATGACACAAACATATAATAATCACAATGCCAAGCTGTGATAAATAAGTAATTGAAAATCAACAAGAGATTAATCAATATCACAATAATCTACTCAAGATAAAAAGGAATGTCATACTCCTAATTTCATTCACCAAGCCACAATAAATGACATATATATCAATGTCAATCGTAAAAGTTGGTGAAACATAAATTCCAGAAATCAACACACGAAATCCAGAAATAATAAAAAGGGAAAGAGGCCTACAAAAAGATATGTGTGAGTCAAAATCACACAAATGGTGTCTAGGCTAACCAAAAAGCATAAAGGTATGTGTGAGTCGAAATCACACAAATGGTGTCTAGCCTAACCTTGCAAACAAAAGATATGTGTGAGCCGAAATCACACAAATGGTGTCTAGGCTAACCAAAAAGCATAAAGGTATGTGTGAGTTGAAATCACACAAATGGTGTCTAGCCTAACCTTGTAAACAAAAGATATGTGTGAGTCGAAATCACACAAATGGTGTCTAGGCTAACCAAAAAGCATAAAGGTATGTGTGAGTCGAAATCACACAAATGGTGTCTAGCCTAACCTTGCAAACAAAAGATATGTGTGAGTCGAAATCACACAACTGGTGTCTAGGCTAACCAAAAAGCATAAAGGTATGTGTGAGTCGAAATCACACAAATGGTGTCTAGCCTAACCTTGCAAACAAAAGATATTTGTGAGTCGAAATCAAACAACTGGTGTCTAGGCTAACCAAAAAGCACAAAGGTATGTGTGAGTCGAAATCACACAAATGGTGTCTAGGCTAACCAAAAAGGTATGTGTGAATGGAATCGCACAAGTGGTGTCTAGCCTAACCTCGCAAACAAAGAGACATCGCACATTGCTAGTCTAAACCATAAAGATGATCGTCATGATCAACGAGAAGTGTCAATTACAATAAGCTAGTAAATATATGAGCTTAGCTTCATGTCCCATAACCACTAGCTTAACTTAAATATTTACGAACAAATTGTAGATCTCCACTAGAAAATTGTCACAAGAGCTTCAATCGAACAAGTCCAAGAATTAACCAACAAAGTAAACGCAAGCGTTTCATACCACTCATTTTACTAAGTCGTTTAATTAGATTTCTCATACGAGTGAGGTAAAGGTTTGTATATACTAACAGATTGGAAATCGGTTTGAGAAAATGAGCTTTGTAATAAAATAGTGTTGAAATCATTTGAAGAAAGAGTTTTTATATTTACTACTAGTATAGAAAACCTTTATATTTTTAAAGTGACAAATCACAAAGAAGATTGTAGGAACAATCAATCACTAAGATTCACATTCAAAAACGTGAATAAAATCCAAAGAAATCGACATAAAATCCATCAAAATGGATATATCTAAAATTCCCAAAGAAAAGGTCATCAAAGTCGATAATAAATGACAACAACAAAAGGGAGACAACACGAATCGATTAAAGTTGGATATTCAAACGAATTAGCAAAATAGGCTAATCTGACAAATAGTAGCAGGTCGGTCGACCGGACTCCCTGAGTCGGTCGACCGAACCAGGGGTTGGAAGTGCTCGGGGCACCAGGTCGGTCGACCGGCCCAGGGGGCTCGGTCGGCCGAAGCCTGTAACCAGCACTTCCAAACAGAGGCAGGAAGTGCCTGGACTATAGGTCGGTCGACCGGCCCAGGGGGCTCGGTCGGCCGAACCTGTATACTTGCACTTCCTACCCTATTTCTAAGGAGGTGCAAATCCCGACCAAATTGCAATCGCACGAGCAACGGCGCTAAGGTTTTATGCCAATCGACTACCCGGCCCTATAAGCTCCTCGATGCATCACCAAAAACATGTTCGTACATCAAAGTTAGGATTTTTAACGAATTGAACTCAAAACACTAAAAATTGGAATATTCACAAAAGCAATCCAAATCAAAATCAAATGCACATGAATAAGTGTTAGGAATTCATACTCTAACAATAGAAGAGAATTATAAGCATAGATGTGAGATTAAAAATCTCACCTTTGAACCCAAACAATCGAAGAAGAAGCTTGAAAGCAAGCTAAGATCAATTCCTCTTTAATAACAACTCAAGAAGCTTCAATCTAAGCTTAAAAGATAAACATTTCCTAAATTAGGTTTAGGAAATTTCTGAAATCAAAGAGAGAATGAGTTGGAGAAGAAGAAGGGGATGCTTACCAATGGGTTCACTTGAGTTTGGAGCAAGAAGATGGATTTGCAAAGCAAGCTAGGGCTTAGGAATTTCTATTTCCCATTCTCTTCCACCATTGTTGCTAAAGCTTGAAGAGTTAGGAATTAGAAATGTAGTAATGAAGAGTTGGAGAGGGTTGGGACTGAATACATAAGTGGGCTCAGCCCAAACCAAAACCCTAAGTGAAAAGTAGCAAAATTCAACTTTCTCCAAACATATCGAAGCTTATACTCAAAAAGGTCGCAAACGGCATTTTGAACTCAATGGGGGTGGTCTGGGGTCCTAATTCGGCTGTTTGCAAAAAGTAGCTTTTCGGACCAAAATCCGACTAACGATAAAATATTTAAATATAAAATCGATAAATATGCGGGTTGTTACAGACTCCCCTCCTTAAAGAAATTGCGTCCTCGCAATACTTAAGAAGAAAATAAGAAGTAACAACAATAAAAGCATATCAACACAAAAGAAAATTGAAATAAGAAGTTCACCATAAGGAGCACGAAAGAGTTAGCAAGAACGGGATCGCTCAAAGAATTTCTATGGATTCTCTAAAGAAATCCTTAGGATCGGAGAACCATTGAACTCTCATAAGAAGAACATCTTTATTCCGAAGGCGCTCAACCTCCGAAGTAATGATGCGAATGGAATGTTGCTCATAAGTCAAAACTGGTGAGACTTCAATTTCATCAATAACACCGGGCTCAAGAATAAAAACCGGAAACATAAAAGCATTTCCGTAGGTAAAAGACGTGGAGAACGTCAAGAATAGTAGAAAATTGAGCCAGTGCAACGGCGTAGTACAGAAACGGTACGCCCGAGAAACTAGAAACTCGAATAATTTGGAACATCGACGTAGTACAAATACGGTACGTCCAATGAACCGATAAACCGGAACAACGATGTAGTATAATGGTACATCCATTTATCCAGATAAGACGGAACATCGATGTAGTATAATAATAGTACATCCGATGAACCGAACACCATAAAAGAACACCGGACACTAGTCCATAAAAGGAATGAGATAAAACTCAATAAAACGAAGTACATCAAAACATTCGATGAACTTGACAAAGAGATAATTCCCTTCAGACATCATCGAAGAATCAACCACTTGTTGCTTACGACTAAACGCATTGGCAACATGATTTCCCCTTTCGGGAATAAAAGAATATCAAGATCATAAGATGCTAGGAACTCGAGTCAACATGAAGTTCCTTATAAGAAATAAATATTCCCAAGATTTATGATCGAGGTAGAGAACAAATTTCTTTCCCAAATATGATGATGCCAAATTTTAAAAGTAAAAACAATAGCCGCGAGCACTAGATCATGAGTGGCATATGTAGTCTCGATAAGCTATAATGATTTAGAAGCACAAGTGATAGCACGTTCTCCTTTGCAAGAGAACGACATCCAAACCAATACGACTGGTATCGGTACAAATAGCAAAGTCTTGGTCCCCCTCCAGGAATCACAAGAACAAAACATCGAAAAGAAAGAATTTCTTTTAAATAATCTTCTTTCCTGAAAAGTTAAAACTTTCAAAATTACATTTTTATTTCTTTTTTTTTATGTAATAATCTTTCTACAAAAATTTATATTTTTACAAGTCAATATATCGTGTCTGACTGTCTCATCAAAGCGTTTAGGAGATTCTTATCGATAACGTTGATCAAGCGCATCGACCATAATTCTTAACACACTAAATGGGCAGTACAATCACAAAATCGTATTCTATAGAATAAGTAAGTTTCTCAAAAACTTCTAAGAATATTCTTTGTTCATTTTAAGAACAAAAATCAAATTGTACTTATAAATAAATCTTATGAAAAAGATTTTCAAAATTTTTAAATTTCTATTTTCATCCAAAATCAATAAATACAAGAATAGTTTCATCGAAATATTCATAGAATATTCGATTTATAAAGTGGATGAAATAAGATGGACAAATTGAATGACATAATAAGTCATTCATAAGAATCATAACGAGTGCGGAATGCGGTAAGTGGAATGCCTACTCCCGCAACTCGTAGCAATAGAAAACCGGTGGTAAGGTCAAACTGAAAAGACCTTAGCACCACACAAAAGATTACTTAGGTGATAATCCTAAGACAAGCTCAAAAATACCGGAAAATTTCTCAAACTATTTAGATAAGAGAAACAACACTTTCCTTATAAGTGGGCTTAAGGAATAAAATGATGCCATCAAGTTGGAATCAAAATCATAAAGGAAAAATAGAAATCTGCTTAACAGATTGAAAATGTCGAAGTGGAAAAGTCCACACGAGAAAATATGATATGGGCTTCACAACGATTAAGCCAATCCTTACAAAAGTAAATTCCGAAGCCTAAGTAAAAATATCGGCTCGGAAAGATAAATCACATAAAATAATTTCGACATCAAATAAAAGCGTATTGAGGGTTGCAGATCTACCATCCGGATTCGCAATCCTCAAAGAAGTCATCAAGCCCAAAATATTCAAAGAAAAAGAATCGACAAGTTCTTTTGATATAAAATAGTGAGATGAAACCCATATCAAAAAGAACTCAAATAGAAAGTTCAAGAATTAAAACAATGCCATCAAGGATTGAATGAAAATACCTTGACCAAGAGAAGAGTTGCTAGGGGATTGCATAATATTTAGCTTTCTCATGTCCTTGTTCAAAAGTTTGGGACACACAGATAAAAGATGACCCGGTTTCTTGCAATAGCGACAAGAATGGGGTTTTGGACACATATTCGCATAGTGTTCCTTAGAATTACAATTGTAGCATCCTCCACGATTAGGGATTGGAGTCTTTGCTACAAAAGTAGTTTGCTTCACTCTCCTATTGGGATTAAGGCTCTTGAACTTAATATGCCACTTCTTGGAAGTCCCAATATCACAAACACTTCCTTTACCAACCTCTCCATGAAGAAGAGTAACATCCACAAGCTGACTGAAAGAAACTTCAAGTTTCAAATGTAGAACCATTTTGGGGTTCTTACTCAAAGCATAGATAAACTCTTGATTCTTTACAAGATCAAGAAGCTGCTGGGCAGACATAAATTCTCCATCTTGGAGAGTAGCACTAGATTGACCGGCGCTAGGACTGCTAGAACTAACCATTTCTCTTCTTTAAGAAAGAAAGAAAGAAGAGGAAAAAGTTATTCTCAAAATAAATTTCAATCAAACTTGATTGATAAAACAAGGAATCATAAAGAAAATAGGATGAATCGGTATGAAGACACGAATTAAATCCTAAAGCACGACTCCTAAGATGGACTTAGGACGATTATCCTTGTTATAATATTCCATATTGTTCCGAAGTTTGGCTCTGATACCAAGCTGTGACGCCCCACCTCTATACCCACGCTAGCCAAGAACACTACGAAGTAATGCTGTCGACTAGCACGGAGAATAAGGCTGTTGAGGAGTGACCATCCGTGTAATTGCTTTGTGCGAGCATCGATATGTCAGATAGTATAACATGCAATTCTTTTCAAGTGGAAATCCGACATGCCGACACAAACTCAAAGCTACTACACAGTGGCTATGATGTCTTCGGAAAAAAATATAGAAATAAACATAACACAAATCAGTTACAGACAATTCATATCACAAAGGCGGAAATATATATGAATATAACACATGAAAGTGTTCATCAGAGTAGTGGTCAAAAAGATCCACAATAATACAAAGGAATAAATACAAGTGCTATACAAAAGAATACAACTATGAGTCTATATCTCAAGTGTATACAACAAAAGCTACTACTAATCTAAGTAGTTAACCAAAAGATCAGATGTAGACAGATAAGGAGTCAAGCAGAAGCACCTGTAAAATATCGGTCTGACCCGAGTATTATTTAAGAAGAAAATAATAAACGGATCAGTCTAGCTATAAATATCAGATGAAGTGATATATAATAAGAGGTATGACACAAACATATAATAATCACAATGCCAAGCTGTGATAAATAAGTAATTGAAAATCAACAAAAGATTAATCAATATCACAATAATCTACTCAAGATAAAAAGGAATGTCATACTCCTAATTTTATTCACCAAGCCACAATAAATGACATATATATCAATGCCAATCATAAAAGTTGGTGAAACATAAATTCCAGAAATCAACACACGAAATCCAGAAATAATAAAAAGGGAAATAGGCCTACAAAAAGATATGTGTGAGTCGAAATCACACAAATGGTGTCTAGGCTAACCAAAAAGCATAAAGGTATGTGTGAGTCGAAATCACACAAATGGTGTCTAGGCTAACCAATAAGGTATGTGTGAATGGAATCGCACAAGTGGTGTCTAGGCTAACCAAAAAGGTATGTGTGAATGGAATCGCACAAGTGGTGTCTAGCCTAACCTCGCAAACAAAGAGACATCGCACATTGCTAGTCTAAACCATAAAGATGATCGTCATGATCAACGAGAAGTGTCAATTACAATAAGCTAGTAAATATATGAGCTTAGCTTCATGTCCCATAACCACTAGCTTAACTTAAATATTTACGAACAAATTGTAGATCTCCACTAGAAAATTGTCATAAGAGCTTCAATCGAACAAGTCCAAGAATTAACCAACAAAGTAAACGCAAGCGTTTCATACCACTCGTTTTACTAAGTCGTTTAATTAGATTTCTCATACGAGTGATGTAAAGGTTTGTATATACTAATAGATTGGAAATCGGTTTGAGAAAATGAGCTTTGTAATAAAATAGTGTTGAAATCATTTGAAGAAAGAGTTTTGATATTTACTACTAGTATAGAAAACCTTTATATTTTTAAAGTGACAAATCACAAAGAAGATTGTAGGAACAATCAATCACTAAGATTCACATTCAAAAACGTGAATAAAATCCAAAGAAATCGACATAAAATCCATCAAAATGGATATATCTAAAATTCCCAAAGAAAAGGTCATCAAAGTCGATAATAAATGACAACAACAAAAGGGAGACAACACGAATCAATTAAAGTTGGATATTCAAACGAATTAGCAAAATAGGCTAATCTGACAAATAGTAGCAGGTCGGTCGACCGGACTCCCTGAGTCGGTCGACCGAGCCAGGGGTTGGAAGTGCTCGGGGCACCAGGTCGGTCGACCGGCCCAGGGGGCTCGGTCGGCCGAAGCCTGTAACCAGCACTTCCAAACAGAGGCAGGAAGTGCCTGGACTACAGGTCGGTCGACCGGCCCAGGGGGCTCGGTCGGCCGAACCTGTATACTTGCACTTCCTACCCTATTTCTAAGGAGGTGCAAATCCCGACCAAATTGCAATCGCACGAGCAACGGCGCTAAGGGTTTATGCCAATCGACTACCCGGCCCTATAAGCTCCTCGATGCATCACCAAAAACATGTTCATACATCAAAGTTAGGATTTTTAACGAATTGAACTCAAAACACTAAAAATTGGAATATTCACAAAAGCAATCCAAATCAAAATCAAATGCACATGAATAAGTGTTAGGAATTCATACTCTAACAATAGAAGAGAATTATAAGCATAGATGTGAGATTAAAAATCTCACCTTTGAACCCAAACAATAGAAGAAGAAGCTTGAAAGCAAGCTAAGATCAATTCCTCTTCAATAACAACACAAGAAGCTTCAATCTAAGCTTAAAAGATAAACATTTCCTCAATTAGGTTTAGGAAATTTCTGAAATCAAAGAGAGAATGAGTTGGAGAAGAAGAAGGGGATGCTTACCAATGGGTTCACTTGAGTTTGGAGTAAGAAGATGGATTTGCAAAGCAAGCTAGGGCTTAGGAATTTCTATTTCCCATTCTCTTCCACCATTGTTGCTAAAGCTTGAAGAGTTAGGAATTAGAAATGTAGTAATGAAGAGTTGGAGAGGGTTGGGACTGAATACATAAGTGGGCTCAGCCCAAACCAAAACCCTAAGTGAAAAGTAGCAAAATTCAACTTTCTCCAAACATATCGAAGCTTATACTCAAAAAGGTCGCAAACGGCATTTTGAACTCAATGGGGGTGGTCTGGGGTCCTAATTCGGCTGTTTGCAAAAAGTAGCTTTTCGGACCAAAATCCGACTAACGATAAAATATTTAAATATAAAATCGATAAATATGCGGGTTGTTACAGACTCCCCTCCTTAAAGAAATTGCGTCCTCGCAATACTTAAGAAGAAAATAAGAAGTAACAACAATAAAAGCATATCAACACAAAAGAAAATTGAAATAAGAAGTTCACCATAAGGAGCACGAAAGAGTTAGCAAGAACGGGATCGCTCAAAGAATTTCTATGGATTCTCTAAAGAAATCCTTAGGATCGGAGAACCATTGAACTCTCATAAGAAGAACATCTTTATTCCGAAGGCGCTCAACCTCCGAAGTAATGATGCGAATGGAATGTTGCTCATAAGTCAAAACTGGTGAGACTTCAATTTCATCAATAACACCGGGCTCAAGAATAAAAACCGGAAACATAAAAGCATTTCCGTAGGTAAAAGACGTGGAGAACGTCAAGAATAGTAGAAAATTGAGCCAGTGCAACGGCGTAGTACAGAAACGGTACGCCCGAGAAACTAGAAACTCGAATAATTTGGAACATCGACGTAGTACAAATACGGTACGTCCAATGAACCGATAAACCGGAACAACGATGTAGTATAATGGTACATCCATTTATCCAGATAAGACGGAACATCGATGTAGTATAATAATAGTACATCCGATGAACCGAACACCATAAAAGAACACCGGACACTAGTCCATAAAAGGAATGAGATAAAACTCAATAAAACGAAGTACATCAAAACATTCGATGAACTTGACAAAGAGATAATTCCCTTCAGACATCATCGAAGAATCAACCACTTGTTGCTTACGACTAAACGCATTGGCAACATGATTTCCCCTTTCGGGAATAAAAGAATATCAAGATCATAAGATGCTAGGAACTCGAGTCAACATGAAGTTCCTTATAAGAAATAAATATTCCCAAGATTTATGATCGAGGTAGAGAACAAATTTCTTTCCCAAATATGATGATGCCAAATTTTAAAAGTAAAAACAATAGCCGCGAGCACTAGATCATGAGTGGCATATGTAGTCTCGATAAGCTATAATGATTTAGAAGCACAAGTGATAGCACGTTCTCCTTTGCAAGAGAACGACATCCAAACCAATACGACTGGTATCGGTACAAATAGCAAAGTCTTGGTCCCCCTCCAGGAATCACAAGAACAAAAGCATCGAAAAGAAAGAATTTCTTTTAAATAATCTTCTTTCCTGAAAAGTTAAAACTTTCAAAATTACATTTTTATTTCTTTTTTTTTATGTAATAATCTTTCTACAAAAATTTATATTTTTACAAGTCAATATATCGTGTCTGACTGTCTCATCAAAGCGTTTAGAAGATTCTTATCGATAACGTTGATCAAGCGCATCGACCAGAATTCTTAACACACTAAATGGGCAGTACAATCACAAAATCGTATTCTATAGGATAAGTAAGTTTCTCAAAAACTTCTAAGAATATTCTTTGTTCATTTTAAGAACAAAAATCAAATTGTACTTATAAATAAATCTTATGAAAAAGATTTTCAAAATTTTTAAATTTCTATTTTCATCCAAAATCAATAAATACAAGAATAGTCTCATCGAAATATTCATAGAATATTCGATTTATAAAGTGGATGAAATAAGATGGACAAATTGAATGACATAAAAAGTCATTCATAAGAATCATAACGAGTGCGGAATGCGGTAAGTGGAATGCCCACTCCCGCAACTCGTAGCAATAGAAAACCGGTGGTAAGGTCAAATTGAAAAGACCTTAGCACCACACAAAAGATTACTTAGGTGATAATCCTAAGACAAGCTCAAAAATACCGGAAAATTTCTCAAACTATTTAGATAAGAGAAACAACACTTTCCTTATAAGTGGGCTTAAGGAATAAAATGATGCCATCAAGTTGGAATCAAAATCATAAAGGAAAAATAGAAATCTGCTTAACAGATTGAAAATGTCGAAGAGGAAAAGTCCACACGAGAAAATAGGATATGGGCTTCACAACGATTAAGCCAATCCTTACAAAAGTAAATTCCGAAGCCTAAGTAAAAATATCGGCTCGGAAAGATAAATCACATAAAATAATTTCGACATCAAATAAAAGCGAATTGAGGGTTGCAGATCTACCATCCGGATTCACAATCCTCAAAGAAGTCATCAAGCCCAAAATATTCAAAGAAAAAGAATCGACAAGTTCTTTTGATATAAAATAGTGAGATGAAACCCATATCAAAAAGAACTCAAATAGAAAGTTCAAGAATTAAAACAATGCCATCAAGGATTGAATGAAAATACCTTGACCAAGAGAAGAGTTGCTAGGGGATTGCATAATATTTAGCTTTCTCATGTCCTTGTTCAAAAGTTTGGGACACACAGATAAAAGATGACCCGGTTTCTTGCAATAGCGACAAGAATGGGGTTTTGGACACATATTCGCATAGTGTTCCTTAGAATTACAATTGTAGCATCCTCCACGATTAGGGATTGGAGTCTTTGCTACAAAAGTAGTTTGCTTCACTCTCCTATTGGGATTAAGGCTCTTGAACTTAATATGCCACTTCTTGGAAGTCCCAATATCACAAACACTTCCTTTACCAACCTCTCCATGAAGAAGAGTAACATCCACAAGCTGACTGAAAGAAACTTCAAGTTTCAAAGGTAGAACCATTTTGGGGTTCTTACTCAAAGCATAGATAAACTCTTGATTCTTTACAAGATCAAGAAGCTGCTGGGCAGACATAAATTCTCCATCTTGGGGAGTAGCACTAGATTGACCGGCGCTAGGACTGCTAGAACTAACCATTTCTCTTCTTTAAGAAAGAAAGAAAGAAGAGGAAAAAGTTATTCTCAAAATAAATTTCAATCAAACTTGATTGATAAAACAAGGAATCATAAAGAAAATAGGATGAATCGGTATGAAGACACGAATTAAATCCTAAAGCACGACTCCTAAGATGGACTTAGGACGATTATCCTTGTTATAATATTCCATATTGTTCCGAAGTTTGGCTCTGATACCAAGCTGTGACGCCCCACCTCTATACCCACGCTAGCCAAGAACACTACGAAGTAATGCTGTCGACTAGCACGGAGAATAAGGCTGTTGAGGAGTGACCATCCGTGTAATTGCTTTGTGCGAGCATCGATATGTCAGATAGTATAACATGCAATTCTTTTCAAGTGGAAATCCGACATGCCGACATAAAATCAAAGCTACTACACAGTGGCTATGATGTCTTCGGAAAAAAATATAGAAATAAACATAACACAAATCAGTCACAGACAATTCATATCACAAAGGCGGAAATAGATATGAATATAACACATGAAAGTGTTCATCAGAGTAGTGGTCAAAAAGATCCACAATAATACAAAGGAATAGATACAAGTGCTATACAAAAGAATACAACTATGAGTCTATATCTCAAGTGTATACAACAAAAGCTACTACTAATCTAAGTAGTTAACCAAAAGATCAGATGTAGACAGATAAGGAGTCAAGCAGAAGCACCTGTAAAATATCGGTCTGACCCGAGTATTATTTAAGAAGAAAATAATAAACAGATCAGTCTAGCTATAAATATCAGATGAAGTGATATATAATAAGAGGTATGACACAAACATATAACAATCACAATGCCAAGCTGTGATAAATAAGTAATTGAAAATCAACAAAAGATTAATCAATATCACAATAATCTACTCAAGATAAAAAGGAATGTCATACTCCTAATTTCATTCACCAAGCCACAATAAATGACATATATATCAATGCCAATCATAAAAGTTAGTGAAACATAAATTCCAGAAATCAACACACGAAATCCAGAAATAATAAAAAGGGAAAGAGGCCTACAAAAAGATATGTGTTAGTCGAAATCACACAAATGGTGTCTAGGCTAACCAAAAAGCATAAAGGTATGTGTGAGTCGAAATCACACAAATGGTGTCTAGCCTAACCTTGCAAACAAAAGATATGTGTGAGTCGAAATCACACAAATGGTGTCTAGGCTAACCAAAAAGCATAAAGGTATGTGTGAGTCGAAATCACACAAATAGTGTCTAGCTTAACCTTGCAAACAAAAGATATGTGTGAGTCGAAATCACACAAATGGTGTCTAGGCTAACCAAAAAGCATAAAGGTATGTGTGAGTCGAAATCACACAAATGGTGTCTAGCCTAACCTTGCAAACAAAAGATATGTGTGAGTCGAAATCACACAACTGGTGTCTAGGCTAACCAAAAAGCATAAAGGTATGTGTGAGTCGAAATCACACAAATGGTGTCTAGCCTAACCTTGCAAACAAAAGATATGTGTGAGTCGAAATCAAACAACTGGTGTCTAGGCTAACCAAAAAGCATAAAGGTATGTGTGAGTCGAAATCACACAAATGGTGTCTAGGCTAACCAAAAAGGTATGTGTGAATGGAATCGCACAAGTGGTGTCTAGCCTAACCTCGCAAATAAAGAGACATCGCACATTGCTAGTATAAACCATAAAGATGATCGTCATGATCAACGAGAAGTGTCAATTACAATAAGCTAGTAAATATATGAGCTTAGCTTCATGTCCCATAACCACTAGCTTAACTTAAATATTTACGAACAAATTGTAGATCTCCACTAGAAAATTGTCACAAGAGCTTCAATCGAACAAGTCCAAGAATTAACCAACAAAGTAAACGCAAGCGTTTCATACCACTCGTTTTACTAAGTCGTTTAATTAGATGTCTCATACGAGTGAGGTAAAGGTTTGTATATACTAATAGATTGGAAATCGGTTTGAGAAAACGAGCTTTGTAATAAAATAGTGTTGAAATCATTTGAAGAAAGAGTTTTGATATTTACTACTAGTATAGAAAACCTTTATATTTTTAAAGTGACAAATCACAAAGAAGATTGTAGGAACAATCAATCACTAAGATTCACTTTCAAAAACGTGAATAAAATCCAAAGAAATCGATATAAAATCCATCAAAATGGATATATCTAAAATTCCCAAAGAAAAGGTCATCAAAGTCGATAATAAATGACAACAACAAAAGGGAGACAACAGGAATCGATTAAAGTTGGATATTCAAACGAATTAGCAAAATAGGCTAATCTGACAAATAGTAGCAGGTCGGTCGACCGGACTCCCTGATTCGGTTGACCGAACCAGAGGTTGGAAGTGCTCGGGGCACCAGGTCGGTCAACCGGCCCAGGGGGCTCGGTCGGCTGAAGCCTGTAACCAGCACTTCCAAACAGAGGCAGGAAGTGCCTGTACTACAGGTCGGTCGACCGGCCCAGGGGGCTCGGTCGGCCGAACCTGTATACTTGCACTTCCTACCCTATTTCTAAGGAGGTGCAAGTCCCGACCAAATTGCAATCGCACGAGCAACGACGCTAAGGGTTTATGCCAATCGACTACCCGGCCCTATAAGCTCCTCGATGCATCACCAAAAACATGTTCAAACATCAAAGTTAGGATTTTTAACGAATTGAACTCAAAACACTAAAAATTGGAATATTCACAAAAGCAATCCAAATCAAAATCAAATGCACATGAATAAGTGTTAGGAATTCATACTCTAACAATAGAAGAGAATTATAAGCATAGATGTGAGATTAAAAATCTCACCTTTGAACCCAAACAATAGAAGAAGAAGCTTGAAAGCAAGCTAAGATCAATTCCTCTTCAATAAAAACTCAAGAAGCTTCAATCTAAGCTTAAAAGATAAACATTTCCTCAATTAGGTTTAGAAAATTTCTGAAATCAAAGAGAGAATGAGTTGGAGAAGAATAAGGGGATGCTTACCAATGGGTTCACTTGAGTTTGGAGTAAGAAGATGGATTTGCAAAGCAAGCTAGGGCTTAGGAATTTCTATTTCCCATTCTCTTCCACCATTGTTGCTAAAGCTTGAAGTGTTAGGAATTAGAAATGAAGTAATGAAGAGTTGGAGAGGGTTGGGACTGAATACATAAGTGGGCTCAGCCCAAACCAAAACCCTAAGTGAAAAGTAGCAAAATTCAACTTTCTCCAAACATATCGAAGCTTATACTCAAAAAGGTCGCAAACGACATTTTGAACTCAATGGGGGTGGTCTCGAGTCCTAATTCGGCTGTTTGCAAAAAGTAGCTTTTCGGACCAAAATCCGACTAACGATAAAATATTTAAATAAAATATTTTAATATAAAATCGATAAATATGCGGGTTGTTACATGGAAATAATTAAATTTAATTAAAAAAGATTGTTTTAATTCAATATTTGACAATTAATATTTTAAAAATAAATTTATAGTTGATTAATTTCTTTTAAATAATTGATTTTGATTCAATAAATTGAATTAAATTTATAGATTCTTTTCAAAAAATATATCAAAATTGAATAAATTATTTTAGTTGAATACAAAAATATTTTTATAAGTGTAAATAATTGTTTGTGATATACAATAGCATAATAAATGATTGAATAAATTTAACCAAGCATTTAACTGAATAAAATTGTCAAATTTTCGAAATATAACTTGTAGAATGAGGTGTAAATCATTTTATATTAGATTGAAATTTATTGCAAGGTCTAATTCCAAGTTTAAATGTAAAAGAGAGTATGATGATTCAATTAAACAAATGAGAGAGAGGCCTAACTGTAAATAATACTTGTTCTAGTGCGTTCTTTAACCCTCTCTTCTAGATTCTTCCTTCACCCAATAGCCAACCAAGGTCGCGCCCTAACTTTCCTCTCCTGGCTCGATATAGCGCACGCAAATTTCAAAAGAAAATAAAACCCTAGCCCTTAATCAGTAATCATGACTTCTAGTAAATAAATAAAAAATTGCATGCATGGAGGCTCGTCCACGATAAGAGGTGGCTGGTGTCAGTGCAATGCAGCCTGATAGAGATAATCGATCACTCATGCATGATCTATGGCAGGATTACAAGCGACTTTTGAGAGATTTAGGTATGTGCATTCATGGACACGTGAGATGGAGTGAACGCGGGTATGGTGGAGACATAAGCAGATAGAGGGAACGGGTAGTGACATCGAAGGTGGTGTGCGATAGTTTTCTCTTAGCACGCAAAGCATTGCAAACATAATTTGGGTTTGACCATTTAGGGATCTTGGATGTTTGGTTGGGAAAGAAGGATGCTCCATTAAGGTGAGTAAATTCTTTTACTCATAACTATAGTCTATTATGTTGCATTTTGTGCTTGATTGCAATTGCTTGATTGTGCTTTGCTATTGAGTAGATAATTGAATATATTAATATGTTTGTGTGAGTTATATTTTGATACTCACGGCTACGATTGGGATACTATTTTTTATGAATTTGGCGATTGTTTGATAATGTATTGTTGGTATAATTGAATTGGATGAAATTGAATTGTATATTTCTATTCAATTATTGTTGTGATAAGATTACATACTTTCGATTAATTTTTGTTGTGATGAGATCACATTTGTAATTGATCGGGAGGGATGAATAAATTAAAATGGAGTATTTTTGTAAATAAATAGTAGAATTCCAAGTGATATTTATTTGAAACTAAAAATATTATTCGTGATAGAAAATTAATTAAGTAAGTTGTTTTATGTATGCTTTGAATTAAAATTGTTTGGAAGTTGATGATTTTTTTGGGATATGATTAAATAAGTTAAATTTTAGAATATTTTTATTTTTATTTTCTTATTGCAGATTATAAAAAATATTTAAAGTTGAGATTGATATTTTGAAAGTGATAAGTTAATTTTATTTTGGATTTAATAAATTAGCAGTTTATAAAAATAATATTTTGAGGTTATAGAAGCCAAATGCAGTTTATTTATTAAATGGAATTTTCAATTATTAAATTTTATTTTAAGGTATTCGGAGAATATTTTCAATTGAAAATCCTTACATGAAAAGTAGAATTATCTATGTGTGTTGTCTAAAGGAAATCTGGAATTATAAATCTTATTTAATATTATTATTTCAATTATTAGAAAAGAACTCTAGAAATGTTGTTATTTACTCTTACAACTAACTAGCTGAGTGATATTGTTATCCACTCTTAGGACTAGTAGTCGAGGAATTATTATGTTGTGGTGCTCTCTTTAGAAGTCATCTTGTCGGGAGTATTTTGCTGCATTCTCTAAGGACTAACTAGTCGAGTATTGTCATCTACTCTTAGGGTTAGTAGCCGAGGAAATGTTGTATTAAGATCACTCTCATCAGGACTCTTAGAGTCTAGAATATTTGGGCGTAACTCTCATTACGACAAGACAAGTTAAGAGTATAACAAGTTATCACTCTTAATAGGACCTATCGAGTCAAGAGCAGTTGTTGTCACTTTAATCAGGACTCCTAGAGTCGAGAGTACCAGTTATTACTCTCATTAGGACTTATATAGTCGAGAGTATTTGTTGGAGTCTATGTCATAGGTTTTATGCCACTATGGAGTGCTTGTGAATTAGACTCACCAGACAAGCTAGTTATCCATCCTAGTAGTCCTGATTGCAAGGTCGTGCCTTAGATCTGTGATGTCACTTGAGTTTTTAGGCTAAGAGTTATTCCTCTCACTAAAGCCATTGCACCGACATCACTTAAGGACCAATAGTCTGTAACTAAGAGCAAGTAGGAATCTTGGTCATCGCTCGACGTAGCCTGGGAATACGTTTATGATATGTGATGAATATGACTATTACATTTTGGGAGTGACAAAGGACTATAAAAAATGAGCTGTGGCCAATAGTGTTTCCTGGAGCTGTACAGTGGCACGTCAGTCTCCCATCTGGATGACTTAGATCTTTATATATGAGCTATTTGATATTATCACCTCATTAGAAACGATAATTGTTTGATGCTAGAGACTAACTACATGTCCGTCTATCATTTGGACTAACCAGAGATAGTTGCTATTGTCTATCTATGATACTAGAGACTTGCTGCGAGCTTATCTGTCATTCTATCATAAGAGCCTATGGCTAAGAGATCTCCTTTTTGTATGATTGGTTGTTTCTATTTCGTAGGGCTATTCAGTTGAGAATGTTCCCTCTGATAAGAACCTTTGGTCGAGATTGATTACTGTATTGCAATGGTATGTTATATTATATTTGTGTTATATAGTTTGATTCTGCATCCTATGTTAAACCACATCTCTTCGGACCACATGACCGAGATTATCATCTTTTATTAGGGTTAGTGGTCAAGATATACATTACTGAGTAAAGTGTATGTGTGTGTATGTCTAGTTGTTTGGTTTATTTCTATGGATGCTATTTCACCAATACTGTTATTGTGACATTTGATGAGTTATTAGACTATTATTTACTAGGGTGATGTTTTGAGTGCGAGATTTTAATTGACATTGCTTTGCCTACCACTTTAGATACTATTTTCACCATGTCGGTTGTTATTAAATATTAACATCTATATTCTAGGCATAGTCTAACCCATGTGTTATTTATCTATTACTCGGGTCAGTCCGAAACATTGAAGCTATGCAAATAAAGCGCTCAGCGGATTCACTGCGGCGGAGGTGCAAAAAGTCACAGCAAGGATAGTGCGAGGATATATCGGATGAGTCTAAAATAGTGTATAATACTCATACTTAATGTTTTTAAAAAATATACGAATAATAATTAAATGAAAAATTAACGTTCAATTCAACTACAATTAATACATTTTTAATTTTAAATAAAAACATGTGTAAATATATTGTAAATAAATGTAAACTGCTATTTAACATGATTAAATTTAATAGAATATTATAGTATTTTTGTTTCTGAAAATATGTTAAAAAATTCAATCAAAAAAATTAATTTCAATATTTGTATAATGTCTAATGACATTTTTCTAGTTCATTTCTTTTAAAGAAGTTATAGCGGAATAGCAAAATATAGCAGGAATAATAGGATATAGCGGAAATAGCGGGGCTTAAAGCGGAAAGGCTATATTTAAGGATATTTGGGAAAACTCTAGCAGCAGGAAAGCGCTATGGGATATAGCAGGGTATAGCTGGGTAATAGTGAGGCATTAACTGCATAGCATTAAAGGTTCAAGGACGGATGACCAGCATGTGGATGTTGAGCATAGATGGAGGATAGGATATTATTGTACATCACTGTGTAAATATTACCCTGTGGTTGTATGACATTGAGTTGCATTAGGTATATATTGTATAGTGTTGGAATAGTGAGAGTTTGACTTATTTTATAACCTACTTAGATATATATATATATATATATATATATTTGTTATATATGTTACCACTGCTTTGATGACCCTATGTTCTCTGTGATTTATTTATATTGTGTATTTTCTATCCTAGACGCACACATATTTATTGTTTTGTGCTGATACTATATACGTATATATGAGTTGTTTGTGATTTTTGAGATACGTATCGGTGTTAGCTCAATGGAATATTCACATGTGTATCCTATATAGGGTCATTCTCTAAATTATCTGATAGTATTACCCAGTAATACTCTTAGATAGTATGAGTACAGAGGTGGGGTGTTGCATTTTATATCAAAATAGGTTGAGAATAATACAGAGTATAAGAGACACGAGTTGTGGCCCTAAATGAGACTTAGAGTCCTTGTATCTATGGGTGTGTGGTAGATTATTATTTATACTCAAGTTATAGAAGGAGTATATGATGATTAGTGGGGTAATCATTTGGGGACTCGTTTGTATTTTTATTACTAGATAATATATTTCATCTACCTATTTCTTAGTATAGTCTCTATATAAGATACAAAGTAGTTGACGAAGGTTATGAAGGTTGTGAAGGTAGAAGAGGTTAGTCCGGCCAGTAGTGTAGGTATTGATAATGAATATTAGACCTCTATGTGCTTGAATATGAATGAAGAGATCTAGTAGTGATCAGATTCGCGCAGCAGAAACTGATTGTTACTTTTTTGCTAAAAGCGTTTGTTTAGTTGTTTAGAAATGTATGTATTATTGTAAATGCTTGTTTGATACTATGGATGGATGATGTATGATAGTTTGTATTGTGGTTAAGGTTGCTAAATTGAATGAGTATACCGTTTTGAAAATAATTATTTTTTCCCAACAAGCGTATATAAAAAAGTGATTGAAAATCATATTTTTGAAATATATTTTAAATTTTGGAAAAAGAAAAAGTTTGAGAGAAGTTGAATATTAATTTGAAATAAATTAAAGTTTTGAGTGATAAATATTAGTAGCTGATTTAGGAAAAGATGGTTTGAATATCGAATAATATTTTTAAAGCAAGCACATTTTATGAATGAATGTTTTCTATTAAAAGTCCTTATTTTTACATGATAATAGAACTGTTTTGACTTTTGCAAACAATTTTTCCCATATGGAACCTTTTAAATATATTTATTGAAATTTTTTGAAGCAGGTTTCGTATTAATCTGTCCGTTGAGTGCTTTAAGAATTCTGGTTGATGTGCTTGATCATTGTTATCGATTGGGATTCCTAAACACTAGGACGAGATTTATGGACACAAAATTTTAAAAAGTGATATAATATTTTGGAGAAAAGGAGAGTATTTTAAAAGAATAATTTGAAACAAAGGTAATGGTATTGAAAAGGAGAAGATGTCGTTTGGAAAGTAATTCATGTTTTGAAGTTAGACTATTTTTAGGAGAAAATAAATATTTACGGAAGAAAGGAATTTAGTTTATTATAAATTATAAAGTGGTTTGGAATTAATGGAGTTTAAGTTTGAATTATTTTCCAACTTAACATAATATGGTTTACATCTAATTTGAATTTAAAATTTGTTAAAGATAAAATTTAGGAGATAAATTTTTATGGATTTTGAAGTGGAAAAGCTTTTATGGAACAAAGTTGATTTTTTTTTAAAATAGTTTGGATTTGAAAATATTTATTGGTTTTGAGAATGTATTATTATATAGTGAAGTAATTAATAGAGTAAAGAAGTGGTTCCAAAAAGCAAAATAAAGTCTACATTTCATGAATGTGATTTAGAAATTTATGAAACTTTTAAATGTCCTTTTAAAAATATACAAAGATTGTAAAATATGTATATTGAGTGATAATGAAAAGTAAAGATGTTTGGAATCATTCTGAAGGAAAAAACTAAGTCCGTTAAAAAGAAAAGAGAAGTAATATTGTGTGATAAATGAAATTTTTTGAGTTTGGTTATGGTCTAAACAAGAATTAAAATGGGTGTATTGTTTTGTATAGAAGTAATATATTTTGAGCAATATTAAAAATGTTGTTTGAAATAATATTTCGAAGGAAGTTATATTCATTATTTTGAAGGGAATAATATTTGTAGCAATTTTCAAAAAACTAGAAGAAGTAATTTTTAAATGAAAATGTATTTTTAATGAATACTTGGAATGGAATTTGATGTTGAAGGTTTTATAGTAAGGTGAAATTTTAGAAAAAAATATATACACACTATTATGGAAAGGTTCGATGGAAATTTTGCAAAAATTGATTTCAGATTATTGGAAAATTCTAGAAATAAGAATGGTTCGTGTGCGTGTCTATATATATTTAAGGAGTTATGTAAATTTTTAATGAAAGAGATTTGTAAATTTAGTGAGTGTTTGATAAGTGGTTTGTAGATATTTAGAAATTAAACTTTTTAATTAAAAAATTATATATAAATCATTTTGGATATATATGTTTTGGAAGAAAATAAATCTAAATGGAATTGGAATTCTGGTATCAAATGTTTTGGAAATAGTTTGAGAAGATATGATAGAGGCTTTGGAAAGTAATTTCAAAAGTATTGGAATTTTTTTGCAAAGAAATGGTAGTATGATAGAAAGTGGAACAAAAAATTTGTAGCCTTTATTAAGTGGTCATAACTTTTGAAGATTTAATCCGACTTTGTCGATTCTTCCTTCAGTAATTAGGCATTTGAATTAGTAACAACTTTGTTGTTTATCAATTTTCAAAATTTTTAGGTTAGCTAGTGTTGAAATCTAATTTGAAATTGAATCAAAACGCTGTTTAAAAAAATCAAAAACTATAAAACAGTGTTGTATACAAGGGATCATGACATTATAAATGTCTATCCGATTTCGACAGTTTTGCCCATTTCGAAAAGCTAAGAATTCAAGCAACAACTTTTGTTTTTAGCGTTTTGCAAAATTTTGATGTTTTCGTGGCTAAAAATGAAAATTAAGAAGGTGGACCTGCTATTGTAACATTATTTCAGTTTTATCCCTCCTTATGAAAAACGCTATAACTTGTTATGATTTACATTTTCGTAATCCAAAAATTGATTTGGAAAGTCAAGACATTATGTAACAATTTACTCTTTGATAACGTTGTATGATTTTGTGTTTTGTTAACTATGTAAAGTTTGTCAATTAGTGGCCTAATTAAAATGCATGTTGCATATGCATTGGAGTTACATGTTCTTATCATTTTTCTTTTTTATATGTGACTAATGTTTATATTGGGATAAGAAAAGGTATTCAAGAGGAAAATTTGGATTAATGGCGATGTTGGCACACATTTTAACGCTTAACAGCTAAGTAAGTTGCTAAAAATTCTAAATAAATGTACGCTTTTACGGTATATCATTATATTATGTGATATTATCATGTTTTCCCGTATTTTGGAATGTCCCATTGATTGAGATGTATATTTTTTATGATATATCATGTTTTGATTTTTTGAACGCTCTTCATATAAAGGAGACTCTTTCAAAAATTTCCAAAATGTCCGGCACTTAGATAAATTTTCACAAAATATATCATACGCGAGAAATAGAAAGTTGTTAAATGAATCTATTTGAAATTGTAACATATGATAAGATGTGTTAGACAAAAAGCCACATGGAGAACTGTATTAGTTGTTAGAAGTTTGTAGTATACGAAGGAAGTCAAGGTATGAGTTGTACATGACGTTTCCCTATAAGAAATTACGCCGATGTAATTTTCTTAAGGGCGAAGTTTGTAACAACCCTAATTTTCTATTCCGGGTAAATAATTAAATTTAATTAAAATAAGATTGTTTTAATTCAAGATTTGATAATTATAATTTTAAAAATAATTTTTTAGTTAATTAAATTCTTTCGAATAAAAGATTTTGATTTAATAAATTGAACTAAATTAGTAAACTCTTTTCAATCAGTACATTAAAATTGGATAAATTGTTTTACTTGAATATAAAGTATTTTTTATAAGTGTAAATAATTGTTTATGATTAAAAAAGTTGAAAAATAAATTTATTTGTAATAGTAAAATGAATGATTAAATAAATATAAGCAGGCATTTAACGAATAAAATTGTCTAGTTATCGAAATATAATTTGTAGAATTAGGTGTAAATCATTTTATATTAGACTGAAATTTATTTCAAGGGCTTCAAGTTTAAATTTAAAAGAGAGTATGGTGATTAAACTAAACAAATAAGAGGGACCTAATTGTGAATAATACTTCATCTAGGGCATTCCTTAACCCTCTCTTCTAGATTCTTCCTTCACCCAATAACCAACCAAGGTAGCACTCAAAATTTCCTCTCCTCGCTCGATCTAGTACACTCGACTTTCAATAAGAAAAAAAACCTAGCCCTTAATAAAAAATAGAAAATTCTAGTAAATAAAAAAATTGCATGCACGGAGGCTCGTCGACGACAAAGAGTGGATGGCCGTTGGTGCGATGTGACCAGGTGGAGATGATCGAGCACTCGTGCATAAGCTAGAGTAGGATTGCGAGCAATGTTTGGGAGCTTCAGTTGCATGCATTCGTGGATGCATGAGGAGGAGAGAATGTGGATATGGTAAAGATTTGGCCGATAGAGGGAAAGGGCAGTGACGTTGACGGTGATGTGCGGCAGATTTCTGTTGGCACACAGGGTGTTGCAAGCATAGTTTGGGTCTGACCTTTTGTTGATTTAGGGATCTTGGATGTTTGGTTTGGAAAGAAAGAAGATCCATTAAATTGAGAAAATTATTTTACTCACAACTGTAGTCAATTATGTTTCGTTTTGTGCATGATTACAATTGCTTGATTATGTTATGTTATCGAGTAGATAATTGGATATATTAGCATTGTCTAGGTATGTTATATTTTGATATCTCACCTCTATGATCGGGACACAATTTTATATGAATTTGATGATTACTTATAATAAGTTGTGGGTATAATTGAATTGGATGAATTGAATTGCTATTCGATTGTTGTTGTGATAAGATCACATACTTTTGATTGATTGTTATTGTAATGAGACCAAATTAGCAATTGATCGAAAGGGGACGAATAAATTAAAATGGAATATTTGAATGAAATGAAACATTTTTGGAATTAAATAGTATATTTCCAAATGAATTTATTTGAAACTGGAAATATTATTTGCGATAGAAAATTATTTAAGTAAATTAATCGAAATTGTTTAGATATTAATTAAAGTGAAATCGTTTAGATATTAAATTCATAATATTTTTATTTACTTATTGTTGATTATAAAAAAATATTTGAAATTGACATTTTTAAAGTGATAAGTTAATTTTATTTTGAATTTAATAAATTGGAAGTTTATGGAAATAATATTTTGAGGATATAGAAGCCGAACACAATTTATTATTGAATGGAAACTTTCAATTACAAAATTTTATTTTATGGCTTTCATAGATTATTTTCAATTGAAAATCCTTATTTGAAAAGTAGAATCATCTAATTTGTTGTTCAAAGGAAATCTTGAATTATAAATCTTATTTAATAAAATTATTTCAATTACTAGAAAAGTACTCTAAAAACATATGTATTTTTAGAAGTAATTTTAAATGATTTGGAATGCAATTAAAATTTATAGATTTCCTTGAATTTAAATAATAAATTTGCAACTATTTATTTTCAGACAGAAAATGAAAATTGAGGAAAGGATGGAAATTTTATAAATTAACTTACTCTCGATTGAAAATTTATATTCGAAATTGTTTTGAAGATTTTGGGAAAATGTATTTTTAAACCCCTTCTGTATCAATAAATAATAGAATTGTATATTTTGATTGTCGTACATATTTCTGTTTAACGAGAAATTATAATAAACGGAGTTATATTGTCATCTGGTATGGGACTATCGATAATATTTCTTCGATTATTTCTTTGGACTTGTTGTATAGAATAATTGTTTGATGATGGGTGTAATTTATGAGCATTGAGTAAATGGACGAGCAATACCAAGTGGTACGGGACACTTGAGCTGATATTTGTTCATTGACATTTTGTAAGTAGATGTCACTTGTGCACTGGAGATGGATGAGGAAAGCACGATATCATCTAGAGGTGACTCCTTAGAACTTAGTAGTCGAGAGATATATCACTCTCCAAGGACTATAAGCTAGAGATATGCTGGGATTTATAGATTTATCCTTTTAGAAGTAACTAGCTGAGAGATATTGTTATTTACTCTTTGGATTAGTAGTTAAGGAATTATTATGTTTTGATGCTCTTATTTGGACTCATCTTGTCTAGAGTATTTTGCAACATTTTCTAAGGACTAACTAGTCAAGTATCGTTATCTACTCTTAGGGATAGTAGTCAAGAAAATGTTGTATTGAGATCACTCTCATCAGGACTTCTAGAGTCAAGGATATTTGGCGTAACTCTCATTAGGACTTGACGAGTCGATAGGGTAAGTGTTTATCACTCTCAATAGGACTTAATAAGTCGAGAACAGTTTTTTCCACTCTCATCAAGATTCCTAGAGTCGGGAGCACTAGTTATTAGTTTGATTAGATCTTATATAGTCGAGTGTATATATTGGGGGTCCATATCATAGGTTTCATGCCACTAAGGAGAGCGCGTGAATTAGACCCACCAAATAGGCTAATTCTCCGTCCTAACGGTCCTGATTACGAGATCGCTCCCCGGATCCGTGATGTCACCTTGTTGAGTGTGTAGGCTAAGAGTTATTCCTCTCATTAGAGCCATTACCCTGATGTTACATAAGGACCTACAGTCCATTATCAAGGGAAAGTAAGAATCATGACAAACGCTCGACGTAGTCCGGTTGCGTGTTTATGACATGCGATGGAGACGAGTGTCACGATTCTGGGAGTAATCAAGGGACTGTATGAATCGGGCTGCGGTTAGTAGTGTTTCCTAGAGTTATGCTGCGGTACATCAGTCTCCCATTTGGATTACTTAGGTTGATCCTTTATATATTAGCTATTTGATATTATCACTTCATTAGAGACGGTAATTGTTTGACATTAGAAATTGACTATGTGTCCGTCTATCATCCGAAACAGCTTAATCTGAGACAGCTACGTATTATCTATCTATGACAATAGAGTCTTGTTATGAGCTTGTCTTCCATTCTCTCGTAAGAGCCTATGGCTGAGACATCTCCTTTTTGTATGATTTTTTGTTTCTATCTCGAAGGGCCATTCAGTTGATGGTGTTCCCTCTCATAAGAACTGTTTGTAGGGACTGATTACCACACTGCATCAGTGCATTACATTCAAGGTTTCAAATCTCAAATATCATCGGTTGCATTTTGTCTTGAGAATTTCAAAGAGATCATCTCGTATCAGACTAAATCTCAGGTGAGATGAGTGTATCTCAGGTGTACATCTCAAATTAACATCTTCGATCTTTTAGTCCATCGCGAAACAATCATGGAGTAACTTAACCATCTAAAGTTGACATTTTAAAGATTTTTGTAATAATTGTTATGGAAATATAAACTTTTAACACTCATGATTTATATAAAACGGTAATATTAATTTTTAAATAAAGTGGTAACATGCTTAATTTATATTGATCGAACGAATTCTACTAATCCAAATATTAAAAACAAAGAATAAAAAATTATTTTATTTACTTGATAAATAATGCAACATGGTATTAGAGAGTTAGTAAAATATCATTAGAGCGTTATTTCTTTTTGATCAACATAAGAAGTAAAACATATATGTAAATGAAAAAACATAGTTCAAATGAGATCTGAAATCTTACCCTAAAATTTTGCTTGAGATCTCAATATCTTGAATGAGATGAGTGTAAAATGGGATAAAAACCAAATTTAATGTCTCTTTTAACTAAATCTTATCTCTCTTAAGTTGGAAAATGAGATCTCGAGCGAGATCCTGAGTGAGATAAATGAGATTTGAGACAATGGTTATTTATATTTTTTTAATATAGTTTGAGTATGCATCCTATGTTGTAGCATATCTCTTAAGATCACACGACCAAGAGTATTGTCTCTCATCAGCGCTAGTGGTCAAGATATACAATATTGATAGTAATTTTGTTTATTTCTATGTACGCTATTTCACCCATATTGTTTTAATGAGATTTGATGAGTTATTGGACTATTATTTACTATGGGTGATGTTTTGGGTGCATGGTTTCGATTGACATTGCTTTACTTGAGAAATTTACATTCCACATGTGATACTATTTTCACCATGCCGGGTGTTATTGAATATCGACATTTGTATTCTAGATATAGTCTAATCCGTGTATCATTATACAATACTCGGGTCAATCCGAGACATTATAGATTTAGGGATGGATGATCAGTATGCGGACGTTGAGCATAGATAGAGGATAAGATATTATTGGATATGACTATGTATTATATTACCTCATGATTGTATGAGATTGTGTTGTGTTGGATATATATTGTATTGTAACGATCCCAGTTTTATAGACGAATTTAAATTTATAATTTAATTGAATTTTAGATTTAATTATGGATTTGGTTGAATTTTTCAAATTTAATAAGAAATTTATATTTATTTGTTTTTGGATTTGACTTGAAACTCAAAAAAAATGAATATTTTCAGTTGAATTGAATTATAAATAAAGTGTTTAAAATAAAATAAAAATACGTATCAATATTGAATATAAGTGATAAGTGTAAAATATAAATAAAATAAAATATACGTTATACATTTAATGTTTGAAAATTTTAAAGTTTAGATAGATAAAAATAACAACATTGAATTCATTCAAATTGTAAAGCAATAAGACAAGGTAACATAAAAGATCAAGTAACATGTTAATAAAACAAATATATACACTTAAAAGCAATACTAGAAATATCTCAGTACATAAGCACAAGTTTGTAACATATACTTACAAAATAAATAGAGTTGTACAAAAGCAATAAATGCCAATTCTCATCAGCCACCACAATATCTCCTCAGTACAAATGAATATCACCCCAGCCGAAAACAAAGCAAAGCAAGAACTGTACAAACATGTACAAAGTAAACAAAATAGGATTTGCATTTAATGTCAATCCTCTCAGCACAAAACATATCGCATCATCCATGCTTACTGTACTAAAAGAGAAAAAATTAGTAACCCTGTACAAAATATATATGATATAACCTGTAAACTTCTTATATACTTTAGCTCCTCTTATTAGTTCGTTCACTTACAAAAGTTTGAGTATTAATGGAAAAAAAAACAGAAGAAAGAAAAAAACAGATGTTGGAATTAGATACTACTACTAGCAGGTTATACAGGTGTATTAAAAGAAATGGAAGTGGGATTTTGATTTCAAAGATAAAATTGAATTGCTCGACAAAAAGGTACGTATTTCAATTTCAGTATGAAATTTGGTGATTTTCTTCTCCATCCACTTGGCTTTCTCTTTTCTTTTTGATTCTGAGGGGCCGTGGTGCAATTTTGTAGTCGTACCGATCGAGCCGCGCAAAGGAGACGCTGGCGAAATTTTTCGAAAATTTAGGACGTTAGAAAAATTTTGAGAAAAATTTGAAAGTTTAAAATTTGAATTTGAATTTAAATTTAAATTTTGAAGTAAACAATATTTTTGAAACTTATAACTTAAGTTGGAGAGCTAGTTGAAATGATGATGAATCTCTAATAAAAAGATTTAGGTTAGTAAGTTGATAAAACTATTTTGATTGAGAAAAATAGTAGACGAGTTAAGGACCATTTCTTCCTAACTTGCAATTTCGGGATGAAATTCTTTTAAGGGGGGAAGGTTGTAGCGACCCAGAATTTTGAACAATTTAATATGAAAATATTTAGTTTATTTTAGGAAGGATAGTTTAAATATATATATATATATATATATATATAATGAATGAATGATGTTTTAATTTAAATGTTTGAGTTTAAACTCAAATTTTATCATTGGTTAAATTGATTTATCAAATGGAAATTTATTCCTAAATCAAATAGTTACTATGAATGGAAATTAATTTTTCGACTAGCGGAATTAAGTTGTATAAATGGTTCAATTAATTTTTGTCATTTAAAAATAATTTATTTAAGGAAACTTAGTTTTAAATTGTAAACTTGTACTTAAATAAAATTATTAAAGGAGAAATTGGTTAATTTAAACTATCAAAACGAAATTTGTTATTCGATTATTTCGAATTTTAATGAATTGTGTAAATAATTATACAAGGTATAAATCAAGAAAATCGAGTCAAGATGGAAATGGACTGCAAAATAAAAGCTAAGGTGAGAACTTCTCACTCAAGAATTTAAAGTTGGATTTGCAGTTATTGATTGATTGTTATTTGGTTGTGATATTAGATATAGTAGGATGTATCTATATATAGCAATATATATATATATATATATATATATATATATATATTGGCATATGTATATATTGCAGTTGATTGATTTCCCGCATTGTATAGCGGATGAGACCCTATTGCGCCGCCTATTAAGCGGATAATATTTTATAAAATACCATATACCGCGATATTCCACCTCGAAGTGGAATGGGTATTGTGCTAACATCTTTGGATGCAGGGAAACAGGTTGGAGGGATCCAACTGGATTCCTCACAAATATTTATATGATTATAGATATTGTGTGATTATTGATTATCATATCGATATATGATATTTGTGCCGTGATTGACTAATTGATGCTGTGGCATCATCGGATCTATTTTTAAAGTTAAAAATAATGATTTTTATTTTTAAAAGGATTTTAAAGTGATTTTTCCAAAGTATATGTTTTATTTAATTTTTGAATTGATTCACTTTAAAATAAATAAACGTATAAGCTTTTATGTTATAAAATTAATTCTTTTATAAAATATAACCCAAAAGGAAAATTTTAAAATAAATAGATTTATAAAATAGTTAAATTTGGGTTTTGAATAATTTTCATAAATAGTTATATGAGAGATTTTATAAATTGATATTTATAAATTAAATTTATTGGAATTTTGAAACGAGTCTATTAAGTGTTAAGTTGATGTATAAAATGAATTTCATTAAAATTTATAGATTTATAAATCGTGAAAGTTATAAAATGAATAGATGTTGAAAATAAAATTTTTATAAGTAATTAGCTTATAAAATGGATTTTGGCCATTTAAAGGGGATATTTATAGAAATTGTTAATAAAGGAGATTTATAAATCGAAGTTTATAAATAGGAATAAAATTTATAAACATTGTTTATAAATTCGTAATCAATTGAATTTGATCAATTGAATATGAAAGTTTATTAAAGGAGCTATATTCACAATTTTGAACAGTGAATATATTATTAAAGAAAATGGGTATATTTTGGGAAAAGGATGTTTTAAATAGAATTTAAAACGATTTAAAGATGTTTTAAGATGCATCAAGTATCGAAAACATGGATTTCAACATTCAATTGTTGAAATAGACGTTTTCGAGAAATAGAAGGAAATGAATACGTAAATTTCAACATTCATTGTTGAAACAGACGTTTTCGAGAAATAAAAGGGAATGGAAACATAGATTTCAACATTTATTGTTGAAATAGACGTTTTCGAGAAAATAAGGAAATAATGGACTATAACACTGTTGTTATAGTAAATGGTTTCCGAATGGAAATATTTTTGTATAGTATTGGGATTTATATATCTATTTAATTTCGAATCCCTATACTAGTGATTTTGGGTTGTCGTAACGATGTTTTACGCAACATAAGTTTTGACCCAAATAAATGTGAATAAAAGAATGATTTCCTTAAAGAATGAAATATATACTTAACTATGGTTTAAGTATATTGAATATTTTCAAATTGTTGAAAATAAATAAGATTTGTGAAATACTTATTATTAAATAAGTATGGAAATGCTTTTCCAATATGAAACGAGGCGTTTTTGAGAATTTATCTTCTTGAAGATAAATTGGAATTGAATAATTAAAACCTATTGAAAACTGTAGATCAATAGATAATTTGAAATATAAATTCACTATGGAATTTATAAATGTAAGGGGAAAATTGGTTTCAAAATAAACGTTGTTATTTTTGAAGTGTGGAAAATTATATATATCTTGTAAAGATATTTTGGGAAATTGAATAATTTGAGAAATTATTTGGAATTTGATGATGTTGCGCATCTTTATTGATTTAAATAACCGACTATCAATATTTACCCTTAAATAGGTATTTGTTGTGATTGCTTGAATTGGATGCCACACTTATTTTTAAAATAAGCGCTCACTATTCGGGTTAACCGGGAAAGGACCATGGGGTTGTATAACCCATTCCGAATAGTGATACGTCATTATAAATTGCATTTGAAGACCGACGTTGAAGACCAGATAATTGTGAAAACGGAAGGATTACCGTCGAGTTACTCTGCATCGGCTGATCTCCGGTACAGAGGTTTTATCACCCTTAGTGAGGGGAAGTCCGGACGTGATTAATGAATATCCGGATTGCAAGGACTTCTTTGTAAGTGCCTTCGATTCTGTTCGAGCCCGGACTAGACTTGCTTTTCTTGGTGAAATTTTGATGGTGGATCGAGCTAGGAGTTTTGGAGCTTTGTTTTTGGAGCTATTGGATCAGAGTCGCAGTATTGGATTCCGTTGAAGACTTATCTCATTTCGTGTTATATTCCGCTGTATTCTATGTTGTATATTCTCTGATGTTGATGATTATCATTGTATCATATTGATGTATCAGATATTGTATTTATGTTATATCAGTGATATCATCTTTTATTTCCGCTGTGTATTTATCATTTAATGGTGTTGCAAGCTCCCACGATACGAATTTGATGTTGTTTATCGGACATCGATTTCGGGTCGTGACAGATTGGTATCACTCATATACATCCATATACATCGTTATCCGATAAACAACATCAGAGGTTATGTAGTTAAACATCATCACGACCCGAAATCGATATACTTCTTTATTTTATCAACTACCAATCTGTCACGACCCGAAATCGATGTCCGATAAACAACATCAAATTCGTATCGCGGGAGCTTGCAACACCAGTAAATGATAAATACACAGCGGAAATAAAAGATGATATCACTGATATAACATAAATACAATATCTGATACATCAATATGATACAATGATAATCATCAACATCAGAGAATATACAACATAGAATACAGCGGAATATAACACGAAATGAGATAAGTCTTCACAGATCCAATACTGCAACTCTGATCCAAAAACTTCAAAAAACAGAGCTCCAAAACTCCTAGCTCGATCCACCATCAAGATTGCACCAAGATAAGCAATTACGGTGTGATCCAGAGACTGAACCAGCTCCAGATAATCTACTGAACCTAACTATCTGAAAAATAAACTCTAGACTGCCCGTGTGGAAAAAATTGTGGGCACCCAGAGTTTAGGAAAGGAACAATAAACTCCGGGTCAGTCATGGGACTGGTATGAACAAACAAAAATAGTTTGTCTTTAAAAACAATCAAAAGATTTATCCTTTTGAAAATCGCAATGCTTTTTGAAAAATGAGACTACCATAAGGCCTCCCCACACACACACCATGCAAACGCAGAATCGGAGGAGATTTCTCCTTATGATAGTCAAACATGCTTGATACGTGAATTTCTTTGATATTATTATTATAAGTGCACAGTGCAGAAAACATTTCGAAAATAGAATATAAATCTTAGCCAGCATAGACATTTCGAACTATGCCTACTATAGCTACTGTGTTCAATAGCAGGTTACCGCCACATTCCATGGCAGGTTATACAACTAAAATCGTACATGGTGCGCATTGTTTCTTTGGATTTTTCCAACAAATGGTCAGGCTAAGGAACTTCCTATTGCCACATGGGAACGCCTCTGGCGGGACGCCCCGAGAACCAACCCGTTCTCTGCCAAACAAGGCCGGGAACCCCTTTTCCCAAGGGATATTACAAACCCTCAGATATGCCACCCCCGATCCTTTGGGACCTTTAAACGAGGATCCTCTAAACCAACATCACACATAGATAAATATAGTGTGTCCACATGTGTAAGTATCTGGGCTCCATACCATGATACTACCCTTTTCCAAAAGGAATGGTCATACCCTTGGGGAGCTACCCCTGAAACCTTGCCGCACAATTCCTGTTTCGACCATTACCGATTTGTGAGGCTCGACGAAGTTTCGTCCACAAAGCTACGCTTTGATACAAAGCTATGCTTAGGGTCAACAAATGATCAAAGTAATGATCACAAAGATAAATGATCAAACAAATGATCCTATCACAAATGATCAAACAATGATCATTACACAGCAGCACTTAGCATGTCACATTACCAAATTGGGAATATATTGCTGATAACCATCAACTACATAACCTCTGAGCTCGTATGTCTCAGAGAAGGGTGTTAAGCTAAAACAATAAATTCTCCGCCACCAACAGAAATGCATTTGAAAGAAATCTGCTTTATATCTCAAATTGTAATGTCAGACACACAATCCATACAAGTCTGTTCCGGGTTCGAACAGAACCGAAGGCACTTCCAAAGAAGCCCTTGCAATTCGGGTATTCACAATCCCGATCAGACTTCCCATCACTTAGGGAATCTCTATACCGGAGCAACTCAGTGCAGAGACAACCGATAGGTCATCCTATCGTTCTCGCAAATACCCGGTCTTCACCACTGGTCTTCAAATGCTATCCATAACGACGTATCACATATTCGAAATGGGATATATGACACAAAGATCCTCTCCCGGCTAAACCGAATAGTGAGCGCGACATTTAAAACATATGGATATGGGATTTCAATTAAGTAACAACTTAATAATTCAAAACTTTCTTTCAAATGGTTTAAACCAATTACCATTTCAAATCTTTTAAACAAAAAGATTTACTTCACAAAGTTCATTCAGTTTCACAAAGATTCATTCCCGGATTTCAAAACAATTTCCGTTTCAATTAGATTAACTCAATTAAATCTTAAAATCAAGATTTAACTTCTAGCTTTCAAAACTCGTTTCCAAAGCTTCGTCCATAACTTGTAAAAATCATTTTTAATTCAAACTTGAAATCCTTTTAATATAAATTGGCAATTCATTACTCATATGAAAGCTTTTTATCACTAGAAATAATAGTTTTATTTCGGAAAAACCCCGATTCCATTTATACAAGTTACAATCTTTGGTTTAATTCAAATTTCCAAATCAACGCTTAAAAACAGTTTAAAACCCATATAACTTGTAAAGCCCTTTTTAAATTATAAGTATTGAATATAAAATTCAATTTCAGATATTTGAATTTCAATTTGAATCCGATTATTCAATTTTCAAATCTTTATTAAGTTATTCAAAATAACTTTTATTTTTTAAAACACCTTTTCAAAAGCTTCCCATATTAGACTTAATTTATTTCCAAAACTATTTGAATTAAAAATTCAAATTCAAACTTATTTAAAAATCTGTGACTTAACCGATTTCCACGTGCAATCCATATTTGTGTGTGTATAGTGTGGTCTAGGGGTTTTACACAATAGTGCACAACATCAATCATCACAGATATATCAATATCGATAAGCGATATAATCAATAACGCTTATATTTATTTACAGATTCATAAATAAATAGATTTATCAATCACAAAGATTTATCATTACAATTCGATGTGGGTTTCGGATAACTAACTGGAATCTGACTTCCTGTCGCATCGGAATTCAAATGCCGTTTTACAGGCAAAAGGGTTTTTTAATATATACAGAAACAAATTACAATCACAGTTTAGCTAAGGCAATTCACATCACATAGTATCATAATCATAAACAGAAATATCAATCCAGTATACAACACTTGATAATGGTCAATCATCTTTAATTCAAAGTGAAGTTGATTTAAAAGAATTAACTGCGTAACTATTTTTGATGATAAATAATTTTTTTTCCTAAATCAATTAACTCAATTAACTACAAATTACAAATTAATTAACTTTAATTATGTAATTAACAATCTGAAATTACAAATTAGTCAAACACTTAATTATTAACTAACCAATCTTTAATTTCAAATTAATCAATCTCTGATCACTTAGTTAATTACAATTCTGAAATTAATTAACTATTCTTAATGATGAATTTATTTAAAATTTTAAATTGATTATTCTTTAATCCATTAACTTAATTAACTACTAATTATAATTTAATAACTTAATTTATCTAATTAACAATTCTCAACTGCAAATAAATTCAACACCTAATTAACAATTAACGAATCTTTAATCACTTGGTTGATTACAATTATAACTTAATTTATCATTCTAAATTAGCACTCAATCCTGTTTAATAAATTAATTAACTATCCCATTTTTTTATTAATTAATCAATTATTTGACCTTAATTACTTAATTCATTACCCTTGATTATTAATCAATAAACTTAATTTCACATTATTTAACCACTAAATGCTTAATTGATCAATTATAAATTCATAGTTAATTTACTTTAAGTAGTTAATTAAATTCTTAAGTTTAAATTGATTAAACACTAAATTATTAAAAAAATTATTTAAAATTAAACTACTTTATCTTTTTTTTGTTTAAGAAAAACCTTAAACCTGATTTGGAAACTTGTTTATTTACAAAGAGATTTGAAAACTTTGTTAACTATATTGCTTTCCTTTTCCATTGTTTTAATTGTTAACTATTTTCTTTGGGACTTGGTCTGCTAAAATCTGCATTACACTAGCATTTGCTTCTAAAAGCTGTACAAAATTCCCCTATAACTTTAAAGACCTGCTCTACTTTTATAAAGCCTTTTGTTTATCAAACAACTTGAGCTAATTTCAATCCTCCCCCAACACCGAGCCACAACCCATGAATGTCAGGACCACGTGCACGTGCACATCCAAGCGCGGCAGCTCCGACCATCACCACTAGCGTTAACAAGTTGACAATCACCCTCGCACCCCCTATCGACCACCAAATTATCGATTCATGCGTCAAATCAAAATTCAGTCTCTCGAATGAAAAATTGGAACTAACAGGATTCGAAAAAAAAACAACCCGCCGCCGATGATTGAGATGACCGAAACTCACAGCACTCGCCCCAGAGCACCACCACATCGCCATTCCGCCAACCTTTGCCTCGCGATCCATTCCGATCTACCGTAGCCAACGCCACCACTTCACAAAGACACTCGACCCAAAACACCCAGCAAAACCATAGCCCGCCGTCTCTCGAACACCACAGTCACCAGAAAATTCCATTTCTATTTTTCTGATGATCTTCCTCATGCTTACTCCCTCCAGGAACAACCACAACTCACCCATCGTTGTCGATCAATGGCAATTGACAATAAACCCAAATTTGAACAAATCTGATTATCTCAACACTTACACATCTAAAAATCAGAATCTTCACATCAAAATTCATCATTCTGCTCATCGTTTCAAAATAGGTAATCAAAGATTAGAATTAGCTTGATCTATTTTAACTCACGTTTTATTTTCACTGTAGTTTATAAATGTTGAGATAAATGCCCAACCATTTTACTTGAAATCATCTTCATAAATGATATCTTCTTGTTTCAATTGTTTACTCTTCAGAAATCAAAATTTGATATAATTTTGATTGAGAGATATAAATTTTGTTTGTTGTTTTTGAACTGTAATAATAACAGAGACAGCATATACATCCATATACACTTCTACACAGAGCTATTCAATCATATTTCCATAAAGAAAAACTCATGCAAACATATCATACAACTTCATTTTCAAACCTCATTAAAATGCAAACAGATTCAAGCTTTTAAGATTAGAAGTCTGCTCACCTAAAACTGTTGAAACAATGGACAAGATTTGAAGAGCAGAGCCTGGAATTGGAAAGCTTGATCCTACTTGCTTTTGAAGCTGAGCTTCGATTTTCCTTTGAATCCTGTTTTGCTGTTGTTGAAGTTGAATGACATTTTGAGTTTGAAGGAATGGTGATGCTTATATTTTCTTTTCTGGTTTTGCTTAACTTCTTTACTTATGAATGAGCAAATATAAAGATGGATATAAAAAAAACAGTTTGACAGGTTTGGTACAGATATTTTTTTGTTTCTTTTATAAACTGAAATGAAATCTTATTTCAGTTGATATAAAATCTGGTTTTGGGTGGCTAATAGCTTCTCCTGGTGGCTACAAATCTCATTTTGTATACTTGCATTAAATGCCTAGGTACTTTGTTCCCATGCTTCTTTTTTTATGTTTACCACCTATGCTTCTTCATACTTTATCTTATCTTTTGTTGGCTGAGAATTCGATTTCTATGCAAAGTAGTGATGGGGTATTAAATGCATGTGTACTTCTTTGTCTACACTCTGTCACGACCCGAAATCGATGTATATGGATGTATATGAGTGATACCAATCTGTCACGACCCGAAATCGATGTCCGATAAACAACATCAAATTCATATCGCGGGAGCTTGCAACACCATTAAATGATAAATACACAGCGGAAATAAAAGATGATATCACTGATATAACATAAATAAAATATCTGATACATCAATATGATACAATGATAATCATCAACATTAGAGAATATACAACATAGAATACAGCGGAATATAACACGAAATGAGATAAGTCTTCACAGATCCAATACTGCAACTCTGATCCAAAAACTTCAAAAAACAGAGCTCCAAAACTCCTAGCTCGATCCACCATCCAGATTGCACCAAGATAAGCAAGTAGAATATGTTTCTCTA
Source organism: Allium cepa (assembly GCA_030765085.1). NCBI lineage: Eukaryota > Viridiplantae > Streptophyta > Magnoliopsida > Asparagales > Amaryllidaceae > Allium > Allium cepa. The sequence continues at coordinate 379,887,296 of CM060944.1, read as the reverse complement.
TCTTTCTCTATCTTGGTTGTCGCTTAACCATATGCTCTGATACCAAATGTAACGTTTGCGATTTTTCATTGCCGAAAAACATATTCTATGAAATTGTTCGAAGGAATATTCAATTAAAATAGTTCGAAGGAATATTCAATTGAGCTTTTGTATTCCTTTATGAAATCTGTCACGACCCGAACTCGATGTCCGATAAACAACATCAAATTCGTATCGTGGGAGCTTGCAACACCATTAAATGATAAATACACAGCGGAAATAAAAGATACGAAAGCCCTGATATAACATAAATACAATATCTGATACATCAATATGATACAATGATAATCATCAACATCAGAGAATATACAACATAGAATACAGCGGAATATAACACGAAATGAGATAAGTCTTCAACGGAATCCAATACTGCGACTCTGATCCAATAGCTCCAAAAACAGAGCTCCAAAACTCCTAGCTCGATCCCCCATCAAAATTGCACCAAGACAAGCAAGTACGGTGATCCAGAGACTGAATCAACTCTAGATAATCTACTGAACCTAACTATCTGAAAAATAAACTCTAGACTGCCCGTGTGGAAAAAATTATGGGCACCTAGAGTTTAGGAAAGGAACAATAAACTCCGGGTCAGTCGTGGGACTGGTATGAGCAAACAAAAACAGTTTGTCTTTAAAAACAAAATCAAAAGATTTGTCCTTTTGAAAATCGCAATGCTTTTTGAAAAATGAGACTACCATAAGGCCTCCCTACACACACACCATGCAAACGCAGAATCGGAGGAGATTTCTCCTTATGATAGTCAAACATGCTTACTACGAAAAATCAGATCATTTGATTATTATTATTAGTGCATAGTGTAGAAAACATTTCGAAAATAGAATATAAATCTTAGCCAACATACGACCATTATCGTATGCCTACTATAGCTACCATGTTCAATAGCAGGTTACCGCCACATTCCATGGCAGGTTATACAACTAAAACCATACAAGGCGCGTATTGTTTCTTTGGATTTTTCCAACAAATGGTCAGGCTAAGGAACTTCCTGTTGCCACATGGGAATGCCTCTGGCAGGACGCCTCGAGAACCAAACCATTCTCTGCCAAACAAGGCCGGGAACCCCTTTTCCCAAGGGATATTACAAACCCTCAGATATGCCACCCCCGGTCCTTTGGGACCTTTAAACGAGGATCCTCTAAACCAACATCACGCATAGATAAATATAGTGTGTCCACATGATAAGTATCTGGGCTCCATACCATGATACTACCCTTTTCTAGAAGGAATGGTCATAACCTAGGGGAGCTACCCCTGAAACCTTGCTGCACAATTCCTGTTTCGACCATTACCGATTTGTGAGGCTCGACGAAGTTTCGTCCACAAAGCTACGCTTTGATACAAAGCTATGCTTTGGGTCAACAAATGACCAAAGTAATGATCACAAAGATAAATGATCAAACAAATGATCCTATCACAAATGATCAAACAATGATCATTACACAGCAGCACTTAGCATGTCACATTACCAAATTGGGAATATATTGCTGATAACCATCAACTACATAACCTCTGAGCTCGTATGTCTCAGAGAAGGGTGTTAAGCTAAAAGAATAAATTCTCCACCACCAACAGAAATGCATTTGAAATAAATCTGCTTTATATCTCAAATTGTAATGTCAGACACACAATCCATACAAGTCTGTTCCGGGTTCGAACAGAACCGAAGGCACTTCCAAAGAATCCCTTGCAATCCGGGTATTCACAATCCCGATCAGACTTCCCATCACTTAGGGAATCTCTATACCGGAGCAACTCAGTGCAGAGACAATCGATAGGTCATCCTATCATTCTCGCAAATACTCGGTCTTCACCACCGGTCTTCAAATGCTATCCATAACGACGTATCACATATTCGGAATGGGATATATGACACAAAGATCCTCTCCCGGCTAAATTGAATAGTGAGCGCGACATTTAAAACATATGGATATGGGATTTCAATTAAGTAACAACTTAATAATTCAAAACTTTCTTTCAAATGGTTTAAACCAATTACCATTTCAAATCTTTTAAACAAAAAGATTTACTTCACAAAGTTCACTTAGTTTCACAAAGATCCAGTTACGGATTTCAAAACAATTTCCATTCAAATTGATTTACTCATTTAAATCATTAAGTCAAGATTTTAGTTTTTAGCTTTTGAAACTCGTTTCCAAAGATTTATCCCTAACTTGAAAAATCAATTTCAATTCACACTTGAAATCCCTTTAATATAAATTGGAATTCATTTCTCATATGAAAGCCTTTTATCATTTGAAAACAAATAGTTTTCGTTTCGGAAAAATCTGATTTCATTTATATTATAAATACTGAATATAGAATTCAATTTCAAATATTGAATTCCAATTTAAATCAAATTATTCAAATTCCAAATCTCTATTAGTTATTCAAAATAACTTTTATTCTTAAAACACTTTTTCAAAAGTTTTTCATATCAAACTTAATTTATTTCCAAAACTATTTGAATTTAAAATTCAAATTCAAAACTATTTAAAAATCAGGGACTTAACTGATTTCCACGTGAAATCCATATTTGTGTGTGTATAGTGTGGTCCAGGGGTTCAACACAATAGTGCACAACATCAATCAGCACAGATTAAATCAACAAAGATAAGCGGTAAAATTGATAACGCTTAACTTCATTCACAGATTCATACATAAATAAATTTATTAAGCACAAAGATTCATCATTAAAATTCGACGTGGGTTTCGGATTACCAACTGGAATCCGAATCCCTGTCGCATCAATATTCAAATGCCGTTTTACGGGCAAAGGGTTTTCACTTCAATACATAATCAAATCATAAATCACAGTTCAGCGCAGAATAATACACATCACGCAGTGTTACAATCACAACAGAAATATCAATTCAATAGACAACAACTGATGATAGTCAATTATCTTCATGATTAATTATTCTTAATGATTAAATTAATTATATTTAAAATTTATGATTTCTTGATCAATTATCTTAATTAACTACTAGTTATAGATTTATCAACTTTGACTATCTGATTAACAATTCGTAATTACAATTTAATTAAACACTTAATTGTTAATTAACCAAATCTTTAATTTCAATTTGACTAAACTATAGTCTCCTAGTTAATTACAATTTTAAATTAATTATTCATCCTTAATCACCCTTTTTAAACAAATAAATAATAATAGTTATTTGTCTTAATTAACCTTTAAAAATCTTCTTTAACTTTGAAATTAAATCATTACCAACTACAAAACTTTAAATTTTTAATTAAAGTTAAAACTTATCTTATATTAACTACTAATTATAGTTTTAAAAAAATATCCTTAAGTATTTTCTTAAGTAATTAAAACCTATAGCAAATTCTTAACTTAATTATTCAACATAGATTAAGTCATAAGCATTTAGGCTTGTTGAAATGATTAGCTGGAACATACTTTTATAAGACTGCAAGTGGAAAATCAAAACCCGAGAATGCCCCAGGTTTTACTCGAGCAAACCTCGCGTTTCCTTCCATTTTCCCCGAGAACTTCCCCTGTCTCCTGCGTTTCTTCGAACTAACCAAATCTGTCACCACCCGAACTCGATGTCCGATAAACAACATCAAATTCGTATCGCGGGAGCTTGCAACACCATTAAATGGTAAATACACAGCGGAAATAAAAGATGATATCACTGATATAACATAAATACAATATTTGATACATCAATATGATACAATGATAATCATCAACATCAGAGAATATACAACATAGAATACAGCGGAATATAACACGAAATGAGATAAGTCTTCAACGGAATCCAATACTGCGACTCTGATCCAATAGCTCCAAAAACAGAGCTCCAAAACTCCTAGCTCGATCCACCATCAAAATTGCACCAAGACAAGCAAGTACGGTGATCCAGAGACTGAATCAGCTCCAGATAATCTACTGAACCTAACTATCTGAAAAATAAACTCTAGACTGCCCGTGTGGAAAAAATTGTGGGCACCCAGAGTTTAGGAAAGGAACAATAAACTCTGGGTCAGTCGTGGGACTGGTATGAGCAAACAAAAATAGTTTGTCTTTAAAAACAAAATTAAAAGATTTGTCCTTTTGAAAATCGCAATGCTTTTTGAAAAATGAGACTACCATAAGGCCACCCCACACACACACCATGCAAACGCAGAATCGGAGGAGATTTCTCCTTATGATAGTCAAACATGCTTACTACGCAAAATCAAATCATTTGATTATTATTATTAGTGCATAGTGTAGAAAACATTTCGAAAATAGAATATAAATCTTAGCCAACATACGACCATTATCGTATGCCTACTATAGCTACCATGTTCAATAGCAGGTTACCGCCACATTCCATGGCAGGTTATACAACTAAAACCGTACAAGGCGCGTAATGTTTCTTTGGATTTTTCCAACAAATGGTCAGGCTAAGGAACTTCCTGTTGCCACATGGGAACGCCTCTGGCGGGACGCCCCGAGAACCAAACGGTTCTCTGCCAAACAAGGCCGGGAACCCCTTTTCCCAAGGGATATTACAAACCCTCAGATATGCCACCCCCGTTCCTTTGGGACCTTTAAACGAGGACCCTCTAAACCAACATCACACATAGATAAATATAGTGTGTCCTCATGAGTAAGTATCTGGGCTCCATACCATGATACTACCCTTTTCCAGAAGGAATGGTCATAACCTAGGGGAGCTACCCCTGAAACCTTGCCGCACAATTCCTGTTTCGACCATTACTGATTTGTGAGGCTCGACGAAGTTTCGTCCACAAAGCTACGCTTTGATACAAAGCTATGCTTTGGGTCAACAAATGATCAAAGTAATGATCACAAAGATAAATGATCAAACAAATGATCCTATCACAAATGATCAAACAATGATCATTACACAACAGCACTTAGCATGTCACGTTCCAAATTGAGAATATATTGCTGATGACCATCAACTACATAACCTCTGAGCTCGTATGTCTCAGAGAAGGGTGTTAAGCTAAAATAATAAATTCTCCGCCACCAACAGAAATGCATTTGAAAGAAATCTGCTTTATATCTCAAATTGTAATGTCAGACACACAATCCATACAAGTTTGTTCCGGGTTCGAACAGAACCGAAGGCACTTCCAAAGAAGCCCTTGCAATCCGGGTATTCACAATCCCGATCGGACTTCCCATCACTTAGGGAATCTCTATACCGGAGCAACTCAGTGCAGAGACAATCGATAGGTCATCCTATCGTTCTCGCAAATACCCGGTCTTCACCACCGGTCTTCAAATGCTATCCATAACGACGTATCACATATTCGGAATGGGATATACGACACAAAGGTCCTCCCCCGGCTAAACCGAATAGTGAGCGCGACATTTAAAACATATGGATATGGGATTTCAATTAAGTAACAACTTAATAATTCAAAACTTTCTTTCAAATGGTTTAAACCAATTACCATTTCAAATCTTTTAAACAAAAAGATTTACTTCACAAAGTTCACTTAGTTTCACAAAGATCCAGTTACGGATTTCAAAACAATTTCCATTCAAATTGATTTACTCATTTAAATCATTAAGTCAAGATTTTAGTTTTTAGCTTTTGAAACTCGTTTCCAAAGATTTATCCATAACTTGAAAAATAAATTTCAATTCAAACTTGAAATCCCTTTAATATAAATTGGAATTCATTTCTCATATGAAAGCCTTTTATCATTTGAAAACAAATAGTTTTCGTTTCGGAAAAATCTGATTTCATTTATATTATAAATACTGAATATAGAATTCAATTTCAAATATTGAATTCCAATTTAAATCAAATTAATCAAATTCCAAATCTCTATTAGTTATTCAAAATAACTTTTATTCTTAAAACACTTTTTCAAAAGTTTTTCATATCAAACTTAATTTATTTCCAAAACTATTTGAATTTAAAATTCAAATTCAAAACTATTTAAAAATCTGGGACTTAACTGATTTCCACGTGAAATCCATATTTGTGTGTGTATAGTGTGGTCCAGGGGTTCAACACAATAGTGCACAACATCAATCAGCACAGATTAAATCAACATCGATAAGCGGTAAAATTGATAACGCTTATCTTCATTCACGGATTCATACATAAATAAATTTATTAAGCACAAAGATTCATCATTAAAATTCGACGTGGGTTTCGGATAACCAACTGGAATTCGACTCCCTGTCGCATCAATATTCAAATGCCGTTTTACGGGCAAAGGGTTTTCAATTCAATACATAATCAAATCATAAATCACAGTTCAGCGCAGAATAATACACATCACGCAGTGTTACAATCACAACAGAAATATCAATTCAATAGACAACAACTGATGATAGTCAATTATCTTCATGATTAATTATTCTTAATGATTAAATTAATTAAATTTAAAATTTATGATTCCTTGATCAATTATCTTAATTAACTACTAATTATAGATTTATCAACTTTGACTATCTGATTAACAATTCGTAATTACAATTTAATTAAACACTTAATTGTTAATTAACCAAATCTTTAATTTCAATTTGACTAAACTATAGTCTCCTAGTTAATTACAATTTTAAATTAATAATTCATCCTTAATCACCCTTTTTAAACAAATAAATAATAATAGTTATTTGTCTTAATTAACCTTTAAAAATCTTCTTTAACTTTGAAATTAAATCATTACCAACTACAAAACTTTAAATTTTTAATTAAAGTTAAAACTTATCTTATATTAACTACTAATTATAGTTTTAAAAAAATATCCTTAAGTATTTTCTTAAGTAATTAAAACCTATAGCAAATTCTTAACTTAACTATTCAACATAGATTAAGTCATAAGCATTTAGGCTTGTTGAAATGATTAGCTGGAACATACTTTTATAAGACTGCAAGTGGAAAAATCAAAACCCGAGAATGCCCGAGGTTTTACTCGAGCAAACCTCGCGTTTCCTTCCATTTTCCCTGAGAACTTCCCCTGTCTCCTGCGTTTCTCCTTCTTCCTCTTTTTTTTTTAGTTTAAGTTTACTTCAGTTTCAAAACAAAGCAACAGGAAATATATACGCGTACACGAGTAGGAACTCGAAGCAGCCCCCATTTCCATTCGAGCACGACCCCAGGCGACTTCTCACGCCGACACCAACCGACACGTGCACGTGCACCATCGTCACAGCCACCTCCGGCCACTTACGAACCCTCCAGCACGTCACTTGTCAACTATGCGACCCAATCCAAACATCAAAACCCCACTACTTAGCTTAAATAAAAATCGAGCTTCCCAGTAGAAAACTGGAACCAACCCCTCGACCAAAAATCGCCTCGCGCCGCCTCTTAACGTCGCGAGAAATTCAACCGCTCCACCCTGAGCATCCCCATCCACTCGAGCTTCGATCCCTATGGGTCCGGCCACAATCGATCCCCCCACTGCAACGAACAAACCCAAAAAAAATCATCACTAGAAAACGAGTTTCAAACCCTAAATTCAATTCAACTCATCTACCTATTCAATAGAATTTTTTTTCAATATTTTTCCCATGATACTTGACATTGAATCCTTCTTCTGACCAAAATTCGAAGAATTTAGTTTCACCAATTGGAGCAATTTGACGAAAAAACATTTTTTTATTCAACCCACTCATACTCGAGATTTAGTAACTTAAAAATCATGGGGCTTTCACCTAAAATCATCATTTTGCAATTCAAACATGCTTGTGTGGTCAGAATTTAAAATTAAAATACTCGAATTTACTGGTTCATGATGATTTACTGTAAATGTATATACTTAACATAATATCCACTTAGTATTCTTTCCTGTAACTAAAAAAAATTCCCTAACTTTATTATAAATAATTTCCTTTCAGAAATCATAGTAAAAAAAAATTTAAGCATGAAGATATGGATTTATAAACAAGTTTTAAAACCTGTAAAGTAAAAACAGGGGCATGTTTCCTTGCCTGTATACTAATATGCCCACAATCATTAATATTTATAAAAGCATGCAACACATTTACACCATCATTCCAACATAATTCATCTTATACATAAAAGATACAAATCCAGACATCACAGATATAGCAGGGTTAGGGGTTTTGCTCACCTGTGATATTGAAGAAACAGAGAGTTGTTGCTTTTGAAAACTGCAGATGATTTTCTTTTTCTTTTTCTATTTGCTTTTGAAACTGAGCTTTGATTTTTCCTTTGGATGACTCTAAGTTTCTAGTTTAAATTGAGCTTTTGTTTTGCTATTTGCTTTTACAGTTTCTTTTTTTTTGTTGAATGCTACTTATTTCTTTCTTCTGTTTTTTTTTTCCATTAATACTCAAACTTTTGTAAGTGAACGAACTAATAAGAGGAGCTAAAGTATATAAGAAGTTTACAGGTTATATCATATATATTTTGTACAGGGTTACTAATTTTTTCTCTTTTAGTACAGTAAGCATGGATGATGAGATATGTTTTGTGCTGAGAGGATTGACATTAAATGCAAATCCTATTTTGTTTACTTTGTACATGTTTGTACAGTTCTTGCTTTGCTTTGTTTTCGGCTGGGGTGATATTCATTTGTACTGAGGAGATATTGTGGTGGCTGATGAGAATTGGCATTTATTGCTTTTGTACAACTCTATTTATTTTGTAAGTATATGTTACAAACTTGTGCTTATGTACTGAGATATTTCTAGTATTGCTTTTAAGTGTATATATTTGTTTTATTAACTATTCTTAATGATGAATTTATTTAAATTTTTAAATTGATTATTCTTTAATCCATTAACTTAATTAACTACTAATTATAATTTAATAACTTAATTTATCTAATTAACAATTCTCGATTGCAAATAAATTCAACACTTAATTAATAATTAACGAATCTTTAATCACTTGGTTGACTACAATTATAACTTAATTTATCATTCTAAATTATCACTCAATCCTGTTTAATAAATTAATTAACTATCCCATTTCTTATTAATTAATCATTTATTTAACCTTAATTACTTAATTCATTACCCTTGATTATTAATCAATAAACTTAATTTCACATTATTTAACCACTAAATGCTTAATTGATCAATTATAAATTCATAGTTAATTTACTTTAAGTAGTTAATTAAATTCTTAAGTTTAAATTGATTAAAAACTAAATTATTAAAAAATTTATTTAAAATTAAACTACTCATATTGCTTTTTGTTAAAAGATTTAAAATGGTAAATTGGGTTAAACCAGTTGAAAGAAAAGTTTTGAATTATTAAGTTGTGACTTAATTGAAATCCCATATCCATATGTTTTAAATGTCTCGCTCACTATTCGGTTTAGCCGGGAGAGGACCTTTGTGTCATATATCCCATTCCGAATATGTGATACGTCGTTATGGATAGCATTTGAAGACCGGTGGTGAAGACCGGGTATTTGCGAGAACGATAGGATGACCTATCGATTGTCTCTGCACCGAGTAGCTACGATATAGAGATCCCCTAAGTGATGCGAAGTCCGATCGGGATTGTGAATACCCGGATTGCAAGGGATTTTTTGGAAGTGCCTTCGGTTCTGTTCGAACCCGGAACAGACTTGTATGGATTGTGTGTCTGACATTACATTTTGGGATATAAAGTAGATTTCTTTCAAATGCATTTCTGTTGGTGGCGGAGAATTTATTCTTTTAGCTTAACACCCTTCTCTGAGACATACGAGCTCAGAGGTTATGTAGTTGATGGTCATCAGCAATATATTCCCAATTTGGTAATGTGACATGCTAAGTGCTGCTGTGTAATGATCATTGTTTGATCATTTGTGATAGGATCATTTGTTTGATCATTTATCTTTGTGATCATTACTTTGATCATTTGTTGACCCAAAGCATAGCTTTGTACCAAAGCGTAGCTTTGTGGACGAAACTTCGTCGAGCCTTACAAATCGGTAATGGTCGAAAAAGGAATTGTGTGGCAAGGTTTCAGGGGTAGCTCCCCTAGGGTATGACCATTCCTTCTGGAAAAGGGTAGTATCATGGTATGGAGCCCAGATACTTACTCATGTGGACACACTATATTTATCTATGTGTGATGTTGGTTTAGAGGATCCTCGTTTAAAGGTCCCAAAGGACCGGGGGTGGCATATCTGAGGGTTTGTAATATCCCTTGGGAAAAGGGGTTCCCGGCCTTGTTTGGCAGAGAACGGTTTCGTTCTCGGGGCGTCCCGCCAGAGGCGTTCCCATGTGGCAACAGGAAGTTCCTTAGCCTGACCATTTTTTGGAAAAATCCAAAGAAACAATACGCGCCTTGTACGGTTTTAGTTGTATAACCTGCCATGGAATGTGGCGGTAACCTGCTATTGAACATGGTAGCTATAGTAGGCATACGATAATGGTCGTATGTTGGCTAAGATTTATATTCTATTTTCGAAATGTTTTCTACACTATGCACTAATAATAATAATCAAATGATTTGATTTTGCGTAGTAAGCATGTTTGACTATTATAAGGAGAAATCTCCTCTGATTCTGCATTTGCATGGTGTGTGTGTGGGGAGGCCTTATGGTAGTCTCATTTTTCAAAAAGCATTGCGATTTTCAAAAGGACAAATCTTTTGATTTTGTTTTTAAAGACAAACTGTTTTTGTTTGCTCATACCAGTCCCACGACTGACCCGGAGTTTATTGTTCCTTTCCTAAACTCTGGGTGCCCATAATTTTTTCCACACGGGCAGTCTAGAGTTTATTTTTCAGATAGTTAGGTTCAGTAGATTATCTAGAGCTGGTTCAGTCTCTGGATCACCGTACTTGCTTGTCTTGGTGCAATTTTGATGGTGGATCGAGCTAGGAGTTTTGGAGCTCTGTTTTTGGAGCTATTGGATCAGAGTCGCAGTATTGGATTCCGTTGAAGACTTATCTCATTTCGTGTTATATTCCGCTGTATTCTATGTTGTATATTCTCTGATGTTGATGATTATCATTGTATCATATTGATGTATCAGATATTGTATTTATGTTATATCAGTGATATCATCTTTTATTTCCGATGTGTATTTATCATTTAATGGTGTTGCAAGCTTCCGCGATACGAATTTGATGTTGTTTATCGGACATCGAGATTGGGTCGTGACAGTATAGTCTTGAGATGGTGGAAGAAAAACCAATTTTATATCCGACTTAGATTTTATAAAGTTGTATTATATATGTTATCGCTGCATTGATGACCCTATGATCTCTGTGATTTATTTTATATTCTGTATTGTTCTATCCCGATGGCATATGTATTTACTGCCTTGTGCTGATACTGTGTACGTATATGTGATTTGTTTACGATTTTTGAGATACGAACCAGTGTTAGCCTAATGGAATATTCATGTGTGTACCCCATACAGCCTCGTACTTCATATTATCTGATAGTATTATCCAGTAATATTCTTGGATAGTATGGGTACATAGATGGCATGTTAAAGCTATGTATTTGGTTTGCTTTTGCATTCGATAATTACCATAATTAACCACTTTTCTAATTAGTTATTGATTGGTTTCAATATGTACCTGATTAAGTTGTGCATTCGACTAACTTTTGCATCTATATGTACTTGATTAGGTTGTGCATCTGGTTAGCTTTTGCATCCATATGTACCTGATTAGGTTATGCGTCCAGTTAGCTTTTGCATTTGTGACTAGCTTGGTTAACCATTATTCTAGCTCTATTATAAATTAATTTTCATACATACCTGATTAGGATGTGCATATAGTTAACTTTTATATCCATATGTACCTGCTTAGGTTGTGCACACTCGGTTAGCATTTGGATTAGTGCATAGCCGATTAGGTTATGCATCCGATTAGTATTTTCGTCCATGTGTACCCGATTAGGTTGCATTCAGTTAGCTTTTGCATTCTTGGTTATCTTGATTAACTGTTATTCTGCCTTGGTTATAGATCGGTTTTCATACTCGACTAGATTATGCATTCGGTTAGCTTTTGTATCCAAACATACCCGATTAAGTTGTGCATTCGGTTAGCTTTTGCATCCATAGGTACCATATTTAGTTGTAAATCCAATTAGCTTTTGCATCCATCTATACCCGATTAGGTTGTTCATCCATTTAGCTTTTCGATTTGTGATTAGCTCAGTTAACCATTGTTTTAATTCTGTTATAGATAGGGTTTCATACGTACTCGATTAGGTTGTGCATCGGGTTTTTTTTATATCAATACATACTTGATTAGGTTGTGCATTTGGTTAAATTTTACATCTATACGTAACCAATTAGATTGTACATGTGATATCCCGGAATTCTAAACATCTATAATTGAGAATTTAACTGGATTTAATTAGTTGAAATACTGATTTATAAGTTAAATAGACAATTCCGATAATAAAATATATATATCTGAATAAGTATTGGTTTGTTAATCCTTCTAGTATATTTATTTAAATTGGCAAAATTGATATTTTCACACACTAATAATAATGTGTTAGTTTGAATTTATATATATATATATATATATATATATATGTTTAAGTTAATTTTAAATTGGATTTTTAAAATTTGAATTTGAATATAATATTTGAATTAAAATGTGAATCTTTAAAGTTAATTATTTTAAATTAGTTGGATATAATCATATATATATATATATATATGAATAAGTTTTTATTTAAAATAGAATTTGTTTTCCTTAAAAAGAATTTATTTTTATTTATTTTTAAAAAAAATTAAGATAATGTTTATTGAATTATTAAATAAATACAATAGGGTTTATATTAACATTTTAAAACGGATTAAATATATTTTATTTTATTTTATTCAAATTATAATTGGTTTATACTTTATTTTCTTAAAAGATTATATATATATATATATTTAGAAAGCATTCGTTAATTTATAAATGTATTTATAAAATAGGAAAAATTAATTTAAAAAGCTTTTAATGTCTTTTAAAAGTAATACAAAATGAATAATTACAAGTGTTGATTAATGAAGCTTTTAAGTATACATGTAAGTTAAGTATTTATGAATAATGACAAGTGTGAGATAATAATAATGGAGATAAACAGGTGGCAAGATGATTGCATTTAAAAAATTATAGGCTGCTCATTTTTTTTCTCTACACCCTTTTTTTCAAAAGAAAATTTTCTTCATCTAAAAATTCTGGAAACAAATTTTCAAAACAGAAAAACAAAGCCTCTAAATCATTTTTACAATCTGCAGCTAAGTCAATCATCAACAATATTTCATTCTTAACCAAACCTGTAGCCGTAACCTATAATTTTTTTCTACCTAAGTTTTAAAGCAAGTGGAATTTGAAGCAAGATCAGGCCTGCATGCAAATTCTAAGCAACAAACAACATTAAGTTTTAAAAGATCAGAAAAGAAAAAAACAAAATGTTGGGGGCATTTCAGTTAAAGTTTCCTAAGGGAAAGGACATTTCCAGCAGCTCCAAATTTGAAGCTCTGTTCTTCATCATTTTTTTTAAGGTGAGTAACCCTTTTCAAAACTATTTGATTTGGATTTAATTTTATGGCATGTGGAAGTATTGGCTTATATGGAAGTACTTCATCCTGAAAATTTTCCTAGGAATATAGATGTATGTGTGTGAGTGATGTAGCGCATACCTCCTCAACAGATCGCGAACAATCTTCCTCCGCCCTAGGTCGCGAAAGCAAAGGTCGCTCCTCCTCCTCCGTATGTCGCGCACGAGCTACGAGCAAATCCCTAAGTCGCGATCGGCGGCTAGGTCGCGAGCGAGCTACTATATGTCACTTCCCCTCTCTAGAACTACATCACGGCAAGCATAGATCGTTCCATTCCCCTAGTTCGCGGCAAGCATAGATCGTTCCTTTCCCCTAGGTCGCTGCAAGCATAGATCGGTCCTTATCTTTAGGTCGCGAGCGACCCAATGTCGCAGATCCAAGGTCGCTGCCGTGCTCCTCCTTAAATCACGAGCTGTTTCCTTTAGTTCGCAAACGAAGTTATGTTGATGAAATCCAGTAGGTCGCGAGCGGGCTTCTTAAGTCGCTGTTTGTTTCATTTTAGGTCGCGTGTGTTGTTTTTTTAGGTCGGCTGGGTGTTTTGAAAATCATTATACCGTTGAGATGTATTTTCTTAAGTTGTGTATGTGTGTTGTAAGCCTATAAATAGGCAGGTAGTGTCATTTGTAAAAGGTTGTTGATTTTTGAATAAAATTGGTTTGTGCTTTGCCTCCATTAAAATTGGTAGTTGAATGTTATCTCCTATCTCCACTTTCGACATTCGAGTGCGCTCGAATCGACGATTATTGAAGCCAATTCATGGAATCAAGTGCGCTTGATCAACGTTCGAAGAATTGTAGATCTTCTTTCACGGTATCGTGCGCGATCAACGTGTCGAAGATTGCTAGAATCCGGTATCTTCGTGATCAACGGATTTGTACATTTGGGTATTCTTCAATTCACCGATTTATCATCGATTCACCGTTTATTTCCGCTAATCATGTGAGATCCTGGATGGACTCGATTTACATCGTCGAATTCGCCTCTTTGGCTGCATCAGTTTGGTATCAAAGCTAGATCGCAAGGAGTTTGCGACATTTGAAGTTTGGAGATCGGATTTGCAATTGTTGAGAAGTTTGTGTTTGAATTAATTTGAAGACTATTGTTGAAGATAATGCTGCCGAGAAGAGCTAACCGTCATCAAAACATTGCATATGTGTATAGAAGAGAAGATGCTGAACAAATGCAGCAACGCATTAGTGATAAATTCAATGAAAAGTTCGATGAAGGAATTGGTAGATTGGAGAGGCTCATGATGAATATGAACCCAACTCGACAAAGAAAATCACCAGTGTCAAATCGGGGTGGAAACCAGGTTTCGCCGTCGGTTTCGGGTGAACGAAGAATATTGCCATAGTCTTATAGAGAAAGAAGAGAGCCATCCGTTTCGGGAGAAAGAGACGTGCGTGGAAGTAGAAATGTTGATGGACGGGATCGACATCGACATATGTCAGATTTGAAAGAAGATAGTGATTATGAAAGTAGATCTCGTCGAAATCATGGCCAAGGGAGAAATCGGGTTAGAGAATATGAAGATGATCGTCGATGGGAGTCGGGCATGAAAATGGAAATTCCAGAATTTAAAGGTGGAATGGTTGCGGAAGAGTTTTTGGATTGGGTTTCAAATGTTGAAGAAATTTTTTACTTCAAAGAAGTTCCCGGGAATCGTAGAGTGAAGTTGGTTGCTACAAGATTGAGAGGGAGAGCTATGGCGTGGTGGCAGCAGACTAAACTTACACCGGAGAGAATGTGGAAGTCAAAGATTATTACATGGGAGAAGATGAAGAAGTTAATGAAAGATACTTTCTTACCTTACAATTATAAGTCTCTAATGTACCAACATTTGCAGAACCTGAGGCAGGGGACAAAGACTGTTAATGATTATGCTGATGCGTTTTATCAACTAATTGCTCGAAATGACATCATGGAGACGGAAGAACAGTTGACCGATAGATTTGTTGGGGGGTTGAGGATCTAGATCCAAGACATGGTAAATATGTTTGACCCTAGATCTGTGGCTGAAGCGCACCAGAAAGCGTTGGCTAGGGAGAAGCATGGAAGACGAGGAGGTAGTGTGTTTACAAATTCCAACAATCAAGTGAAGGAAGCTAGTAGCAATACTACTGTTACAATGGCTGTTACTAAACTGGTTGTCAATGAGGTAGCAAAGACCAAGGTCAACAATAGTATCAAGTGCTTTAATTGTCAAGAATTTGGCCACAAGAGCAATGAATGTTCAAAACCGAAGAGGCGAGCTATGATTGCTAAAGTGGAAGGTGAGGATGTTGATGAAGGTTATTCTAGTCCAGTTAAGGAGGATGAACAGGATATCGCGTCAGGAGATGAAGGATGTAATCTAATGTTGAGGAGATCATGTTTGACACCGAAGCAGGAAGAGGAGGCTAGTTGATTGAGGAGTAATATCTTTCAATCGATATGCACTATACTGGGGAAGGTGTGTAAATTTGTGATTGACGCGGGAAGTTGTGACAATATCATTTCTACCGAAGCTGTGAGAAAGTTGAAGTTGAAGACGGAGAAGCATCCAAATCCTTACAAGTTAGCGTGGTTAAGGAAAGGAGGAGAGGTAAAGGTGGATAGGCGAGTTCATGTTCCATTTTCAATTGGGAAGAAGTATAAAGATGAGATCTGGTGTGATGTGGTGGAGATGGATGTTTGTCAATTGCTTTTGGAAAGACCATGGCAGTATAATCGAGCAGTGCAGCATGATGGTCGAACCAATAGCTGCAGCTTTATGTTTGAGGGTACTAAGATCATTTTAGTTACAAAGAAGAGACAGCAAGGAGAGAGCAAGTCAGAAGAGATTGAGGAGCTGAAGACTTTGTTGACTTTGAAAGAGTTTGTTGAAGAAGTAGAGGAAAGTCCTAAAGTGTTATTGTTGATTGGACATAAAGCTACTGAATCTGTTGAAGTTCCAGAGGGAGTAAAGCCAGTATTGGAAGAATTCAGAGATGTGTTTCCTGAAGAGTTGCCAAAGGAGTTACCACCGTTGAGAGATATTCAGCATCAGATTGATCTTGTACCAGGGGCGACATTACCTCACAGGCCACATTACATGATGAGTCCTAAGGAGCATGAGGAACAAAGAAGGCACGTGGAGGAGTTGTTAGAACAAGGGCATGTTCAGGAGAGCTTGAGTCCTTGTGCAGTGCCAGCCTTATTGGTATCGAAGAAGGATGGGACTTGGCGGATGTGTACGGACAGTCGGGCTCTAAACAAGATCACTGTGAGATACAGGTTTCCTATGTCGAGGTTCGATGATTTGATTGATCAGTTGAGTGGGGCTGTTGTGTTCTCAAAGATTGACTTGAAGAGTGGATACCATCAGATTCGTATTAGACCGGGTGTTGAGTGGAAGACTGCTTTTAAAACTAGGGAGGGTCTATACGAATGACTGGTTATGCCGTTTGGCTTGTCAAATGCTCCTAATACTTTTATGAGAGTGATGAACCAGATTTTCAGACCATTCATTGGGAAGTTTGTAGTAGTTTACATTGACGATATTTTGATCTATAGTGGGAATATGGAAGAGCATATCCAGCATTTGCAAGAAGTATTGTTGATTCTACGACAGGAGCAATTCTATGCGGCAACGAAGAAATGCATGTTCATGACGTACAATGTTTTGTTTTTGGGATATGTTCTGTCGAAGGAAGGTATTCAAGCGGATGAAAGCAAAGTGGAAGCTGTCAGGAGTTGGACACAACCCAAGACAATTACTGAAGTAAGGATCTTTCATGGGTTGGTATCTTTTTATCGAAGATTCATTCCATATTTTAGCAGTGTGATGGCACCTGTAACCGATTGCATGAAAGGAAAGAAGTTCATGTGGACAGAGGAAGCAGAGTTAGCTTTTGAGAAGATCAAGAAACTTTTGACGTCAGCACCAATTCTAGTATTGTCAGATTTTCAGATATTGTTCGAGTTACACACTGATGCTTCGAAGGTTGGGATTGGTGGAGTTTTGAGTCAGAATGGAAGACCAGTTGCTTATTTCAGTGAGAAATTGTCTGGAGCCAAGTTGAGATATAGCACCTATGATGTGGAGTTTTACGCGATTGTTCAAGCTATGAAGCACTGGAGACATTATCTGTTTCAGAAGGAGTTTGTTCTTTATACGAATCATGAAGCTTTGAAACATTTGCAAGGGCAGGACAAAATTTCAGCCAGACACGCTTCATGGGTCGCGTATCTACAGCAATTTACTTTTGTTGTAAAGCACAAATAAGGGGTGACGAATCGTGTAGCTGATGCCTTGAGCAGGAGGAATCATTTGCTGATGACGATGAAGATTGAAGTGATAGGATTTGAACTATTGCCAGACTTGTTTGAAGAAGATCCTTACTTTACGAAGATTGTTGAGAAAGTCAAGGATGGGAGTACTGATGAGTTTGTGTTGGTAGATGGATTCTTATTCAAGGGAATCGATTGTGCGTACCAGATTGCAGCTTGAGAATGAAAATTGTAAAAGAGTTGCATGAAGAAGGACATGTTGGTCGAGATCGCACATTGCAATTGATTTCTTAGACTTATTATTGGCCCTCGATGAAACGGGAAGTTGAAAATTTTGTTCGTAGATGTCATGTTTGTCAAGTTTCGAAAGGGACAGCTACAAATGCGGGTTCATATATGCCTTTACCTATTCCTACAAAACCGTGGGTGGATGTAAGCATGGATTTTGTGTTGGGCTTACCGAGGACTCAACGGGGAAATGACTCTATATATGTTGTGGTGGGTCGTTTCTCAAAGATGGTACATTTTGTTGCTTGTAAGAAGACGGCAGATGCAGTCCATGTGGCACAGTTGTTCTTCAGAAAGAACTATCGCTTGCATGGTTTACCAGAATCTATTGTTTCAGATAGGGATACCAAATTTCTAAGTCATTTTTGGCTGAGTTTGTGGAAGATGCTGGGAACGAAGCTGAAATTCAGTAGTGCTTATCATCCACAGACAGATGGACAGACTGAAGTTGTGAATAAATCCCTGGGAAATTTGTTGCGGTGTCTTGTAAAGGATAATCTGAAGAGTTGGGATATAAAGTTATGTCAAGCGGAATTTGCACATAATCATGTTGTTAATCGAAGTACTGGTATCAGTCTGTTTCAAGTTGTTTATTCCACAATTCCAAAGGAACCGTTGGAATTATCAACAGTGCCAATTCAGAAAGGAGTTGTTAAACGAGCTTGTGATTTTGTTGACGAGTTGCAGGAGTGTCACAGAATTTTTCATGAACGATTACTTGCATCAAATGAGAAGTATAAACAACTGGCAGATAAGAAGCGAAGGAGTGTAGGCTTCAAAGAAGGTGATTTGGTTTACGCAGTGTTGACAAAAGATCGTTCTCCAGTGGGAACTTACAACAAGTTGAAAGCTCGAAAATTTGGTCCAATAGAAATTTTGAAGAAGATCAATGATAATGCATATCGGTTGAAATTGCTAGAACTTATTCACACTGCAGACATTTTCAACATTAAGCTTTTGATTCCATACCATGGGGATGAGCTTGTTGAGGTAGAAAGAGGTGCAAATTCGAGGTCGAATTTTTGCCAACAAAGGGAGGATGATGTAGGGCGTGCCTCCTCAACAGATCGCAAACGACCTTCCTCCGCCCTAGGTCGTGAAATCAAGGGTCGCTCCTCCTCCTCCGTATGTCGCGCACGAGCTACGAGCAAATCCCTAAGTCGTGATCGGCAGCTAGGTCGAGAGCGAGCTACTGTATGTCGCTTCCCCTCTCTAGAAATACATCGCGGCAAGCATAGATCGTTCCATTCCCCTAGGTCGCGGCAAGCATAGATCGTTCCTTTCCCCTAGGTCGCGGCAAGCATAGATCGGTCCTTATCTTTAGGTCACGAGCGATCCAATGTCGCAGATCCAAGGTCGCTGCCCTGCTCCTCCTTAAATCGCGAGTTGTTTCCTTTAGTTCGCGAACGAAGTTATGTTGATGAAATCCAGTAGGTCGCGAGCGGGCTTCTTAAGTCGCTGTTTGTTTCATTTTGGGTCGCGTGTGTTGTTTTTTTAGGTCGGCTGGGTGTTTTGAAAATCATTATACTGTTGAGATGTATTTTCTTAAGTTGTGTATGTGTGTTGTAAGCCTATAAATAGGCGGGTTGTGTCATTTGTAAAAGGTTGTTGATTTTTGAATAAAATTGTTTTGTGCTTTGTGCCTCCATTAAAATTGGTAGTTGAGTGTAATCTCCTATCTCCACTTTCGACATTCGAGTGCGATCGAATCGACGATTGTTGAAGCCAATTCACGGAATCAAGTGCGCTTGATCAACGTTCGAAGAATTGTAGATCTTCTTTCACGGTATCGTGCGCGATCAACGTGTCGAAGATCGCTAGAATCCGGTATCTTCGTGATCAACGGATTTGTACATTTAGGTATTCTTCAATTCACCGATTTATCATCGATTCACCGATTATTTCCGCTAATCGTGTGAGATCCTGGACGGATTCGATTTACATCGTCGAATTCGCTTCTTTGGCTGCATCAGTGAGCATGACTGTTTATATATATATTCAAGATCCTGATCATTTATTTTACACAATCTCTAATTTGCCTTCTAAAATTCAAATCTCTCTGACGAGACAATATTCGACATTGATATCTGAAGGGATGATGTTTGTTAATGTATGATGGTAGTTTTAAAAATAGTTTCGAGGTTTAAAAATTCAACAAATATTTTTTTAATGGAATAACAGAGGAAATGAATATATAGTATAATAATCAACCAATTCAATCTCTGTTTTGAATTGCTTAAATGAATTAGTGATGGGAAGGCTTGATTTTTAATATACATTTCCTGATTTTTAGATTGTTAATTTAAGAGAATTTTCGAGATGATCATTTCGGTCACTTTTGACGATTTTTTATGATGGGCATGGTGGAATTGGTCGAGTTTTGGGTTGGAGGAGGCGGGTGTGCTGTCGGCCTCAGGAAAAATAACAGAATATTTTTCTCATGATTGTAGCGACTAGGAAGGACCGAAGTAGGGTTTAGCGCACTGTTTCTTGACGTTGCCTTTCGGTGGGTTTTTCGTCATCGTGGCTTGATCGTAGTCGATCGCATGGCTTGTGGAAAGAGCTGGAGGTTGAGATGTAGGAGCGGTGAGAATGGCAGAGGTGGTTGAGGTCGGAGTCGCCGGAGCAAGGGAATTTTTTGATTGGTGTAAGTCCATCAAATTGCTCGATTTAGATTTGTAAGGGGATATTTGATTCTGGGTTCTCGAGAATGCTTGTTGAGGTAATTTTGATCATCGAGAATCGCCGCCATGACCTTTAGGGGTCGGAGATGGTGGTTGACGTGCACCACGTGCACGATGTTTTGGGCTGCTTGAAGCTTGAGGAAATGGCGATTTGTTTCGTGTCGTGCTCGAATTTTTCTGATGTCGTCTCGATGCAGGAATTGAACGCGAGTTCACCATGTCTTGTTCAAAAAAAAATACGAGTTTGACTCGAGAAGCTAGGGTGTTGCTAGCTGTTCAGGTTCTCAAGTATTTAAGTATGAACAGTTGAAGTTTCTGAGTTAAGATATTTTGTTTCAAGGCAATGTTTTTAAGTTTTGAAGGCAAATTAAAAAAAATAAAAAATCAGGTTGTAAATATAATTAAAGTAGATCAGTTTTAGGATGTGATAATCAAATTTTGAAATAACTATATGATAGATGAATTTAAACGATCTGTGGAAGATTTCAAGGATTTTAAAGGTTAAAATTTCGATGCTTGAATTTCTTTGTTGTTTATATGTGTTATTTGTAAATATGGTTTAATGATAATTAAGAATAATTAATTAACGAAATAAATTAAAACTTAATTACTTTGTAATTAACAATAATTACCTAAAGATGTAATTAAGGAAATGAATGTAATTAAGAGATAAATAATTAGGGATTAAGTGATTTATTAATTGAATAATTAATTAATGTAATTTAGTTTAGGTTAATTAATTAATGATAAACACTTATTAGTTAATTGGATAGTTATTAGGTGAAGTAATTAATGTGTAATTATTGAATGTAATTAAGGATGGATAATTACATATGGGAGTAATTAGTGGATAATTACATATGGGAGTAATTAGTGGATAATTACTTATGGGAATAAATAAATGAAAGTGATTTAGGGTAAATCATTTGATGTTACTAACTAAAGGATTGATAAATAAAATTGATTTGAAGGTTAATTTATTAAAGAGTTAATTAATTTATTGAAGGATTATGGTTCATTAATTAAAAGAAGGTAATTAATTATAAAAGTAATTATGGATTATTTAATTTGTATTAAGAGATATTGACTTATAATTCAGGTTATTAATCGATAGTTGATAAATAACCAATCAGTTAATTAAAGGTTAATTAATTGATTATGAAGTAATTAATGATTAATTACTTTGTATTAAAAGAGGTTAAGTAATAATTAAGGATTATTAATTGATAAATAAAGGATAACTAATATGGGATTAGGGTTTGATAAATTGATTGATTGAGTTAATCAAGGATGTGATTAACTAAATAAGGTTAGTAATTAATTAATGATTGTATAAGCAAGATTAAGTGATTAATTCTTAAGGAATTATTTAATTTAAGTAATTAAATTAATTATGATATGAATTGATAATGCTTGCTTATGGATGATTGGTTGTTGAATGTCTGAATTGGATGATATCTATTGAATTGATATCTATTGATGAATAATCATGATTAATTAATGAATATAATTAAGTTAAAGGTTAATTATTATATGAGATTTAAGAATAATTTACTAATAAAAGTGATTAGAGGATTATTGAATTAATGTAATTAATGGAAGTGATAAATCTTTCTTATTAATGATTGAATTATGTTGAGTACTTAGAATTGGTTGATATCTCTGTTATGAAATGATTTGTGATATGATATGTTGGATGGACGATGATATTGTGATTATCAATCAATTAGGAATTGCTGTGTAAAATGTTATCTAATAATTAAAGTTGAGTTGTATTTAATTGGATAACTTGATTTTAGATGACATTGGATTCGAAGAGACCGGAGTCGGGTATAGTAAATACCCGAAACCACTTCGATTCTTTATAAACTGATATGTGAAATTAACAGGCTAGTATGGAATGATTTAAGTGAATTTAAACGATAATCTAAGTTTTGGTACTTAAATATTGATGTATGGTATCAGTGATGTCTATAACAAATTGTGAATTTGTAAATTGATAGGAGTACCTCGGACTTATATTAGTGTTATGCTTTTGTATTCCTTGTTAAATGGGTTTACTCAGCTGGTTTCCAGCCTGACCCGGGTGTTACTTTGATGTAATGCTCGGGTCAGACCGAGTATTACAGATTTTCAGGTAAGGACGTTCTGGGGCTCAGGAGGAGAGCTAGATGGCAGGAGCGTATGGAGTGGATTCTGATATAGTATTGTTGTTATCCGGACAAGTTGTTAAACTATCCAGTTGGTATGGGAAATTGTAACTCTGATGTATGTAAATATGAAATTGGCAGATACAGTTTCTTTGTATAACTGTTATTTTATTTTATTTGCTATTGTATTTTATCCGCTGCGAATGTGAGATTCTGAGCTTGAATTTTCTAATTCTTCTTCTTCCTCTTTCTTCTTTTCATTAACCATCTGGAAATTTTGGGATCAAAATTTCTGGGTCGTTACAGTACATCCGGCTAGCTTTTGCATCAATGTATACCCAATTAGGTTGTGCATCTAGTTAGCTTTTGCATTCGTGGTTAGCTCGGTTAACCATTATTCTAACTCGGTCAAAGATTGATTTTCATATGTACTTCATTTGATTGTGCGTTCGGTTAGCTTTTGCTTCCATATATACCCTATTAGGTTGTGCATCCGCTTAGCTTTTGCTTCCGTAGGTACCCGATCAGGTTTTGCATCCGATTAACTTTTGCATTAATGATTAGCTTGGTTAATGTAATGACCCTGAATTTCCGACCCAATTTAAAATTTTTAATCAATTATTTTAATATAAAATTTGAAATTTATACGCGTTCTCAGTTAACATCCAAACTTCAAATATAAAATGAGTCAAGTTAGTCATGGATAAAGGAAAAGTTTCGTCGTAAAATATCAAAGTAAAATTCGTTCACATTTTATTGCACATCAGTTCATTGTAAAGTGCGTAAATTTTCATCTTCCAAATCTAGATATTTTAACACGGTAAGGTTGTAGAAAATATTTGAGCGAGACATCGCATTCCGTTTCATCTAATTTCGTCGTCTTCCGCTTCATTTAAATTGTTCTCTCAAACGAACAATTTAATCGACGTAAAAATTTTGAGTTTTGAAAGAACTGTCGTATCGTCAATATCTATGTACCGTCATAAGCGCCTCGTCACGCCAATCAGAATGGTATATTCATTTGTACAAATCAAAGTTTGGCGTAAATTGTCGCACTAATTTAGTCGTTCCAAAAGGACAGATTAAATGAATATTCAGTCCATTTTTAGCCCATTCCAATTAACCTGATTGCACCCATTTATTTCTGAATTAAAACAAAATCTGTTCCAGCCCAAATTTGTCAGCCCACTTGCATTCAAAATCTTTGGCTAAATTTAATTGATGATGGTATTTGGCAGCTGATTTAATGAGCATAAAAAAACGTAACAATGGCTGATTTATGACATTGAAAATATGGAGCATTTTTCGTAACTCTCGCAAAATAATATACTCTGTCTCTTGGTCCCAGACCATTGGTATACCCCTTTTACACTATAAAACTTCGTTGTTTTCTACGCTAGCTTCGTTTACCAACATTTTACTGCTACAGGTAAACATACGTGATCTCTCCTTTCTCTCCTCTTTTATATTTCTTCCCTCTGTCAAATTATTTTCAAAAGAAAAATGCATAAAGGACTGAGCCCTCCCACTTCGCATGCGCCATTCCCGCCTCCGCCACCTTCCCCTAGTTGTCGCCACCCAAGTTCCCGCCTTTGCCACTGTTACCGCCTGCTGCCACATCGTCTCCGCCTCCAGCCACAGAAGCTCCGCCACTAGTAAATCCCAAACCCCCGAGCTTGCAGACCTCACACCCACTGCATGCTCTCCTGCCCCCTCGACTTCGCCCACTGTCCCCTTCGCCTACGCCACCCATCCCCACCACGTCGCCTCTGTCACCCTCCCACTCGGCCATGCCTTTTCCCTATGCCGAGCCATAGTCTTTTGCTTTCAAGGAAACCATATGTACTTGCTGTTGCATATATATATACAGTTGTGCATATATGTGGATAGTATGTTGTAAAAGGGGTAGTAACAGTTATGTTCTTCTCTGATTTTGTACGGCAACTATCTGAAGTCATTCACCTTGTTGCAGCTTCCTCTTTCGGCTCTTTTTTCTCTTTCTTTGTTGATTGTTTTATATATATGATATTATATATATATATAAATGTTATATTGGAAGTTGACGGGATATTATTTTTCTGTCAATGGTTGCAGCTTGTTTGATTGTTTGTGCTTGTGTTGCGTTCGAGTCAAGTCTATTCGTACCTCCTCGTGCCTCGTCGATGAATTCTCTTTAACCACTAAAGGTGAATAAATTTCATGAATTATATTAATATACAATGATAATCAAGTTTGGTTGATGATATTAGTGATTGTTTGATGTTAATATTGAATGTTAAATTGTTAACGCGTGAAGTGATAAATAATATACACTTGAATTAGACGTATGGTAGTTAACATTTTAAAATTTTACATGTATGTACTTGAATTTGATCAAATTAAAATCTGCATAGTATAATCTTTGAAATGCCTAATTTAGTCGACTAGTAGAAAATATAGTTAGCGACACTTTGAAACAATGTGAACAAATTTCATAGTATGTGAATTTGATGAAAAATGGATATAAATTAAGTAAATAACAAGTGTAGAATCACATGAAATGATTGCGTAATTTACATGGAATAATCTTTAATCTACATGAAATGATAGTGTAGATTCTAGAAGTAATTGTATTACTTTACATGAAATGATAACGTAAAATTAATACGATTATTTCAGGATTATTTGAATCGATGATTGTGTTGTTGTTGATTGTTATTATTGCATGTTAATTTACTTTGCACCATCCCAGTTATCACACTGAAAGTTCCCTTTACTATGCCTCTAATTTGAATTGAAATGGAATCGGGTTGAAATTATAAATACCCAAATAAATCACTTGACCAAGGATAGATAACTAAATAAGAAACCCGATTGGTCAAACGATTTGAAAAAAAAGATTTGAATTAAAAGGAATAATGAATGGGTCTAATGAAGCTTGAAATTTTAATTCTAGTGAAATTCAAAGGTTAAATATTTGATAAATTGAAACAAATGTTAACAAATGTTTAATGAAAGTTATGTTGTTTAAGTTTAATAAATTGTTGAATTAAGTTTTGCAAACTTATTTAATAACGAAACAAATTTGAAACTTGTTCACTTAAGAAATTTAACTTGTGACTATTTAATTAAATGAGTAAATAAGTGAAATTGAATTTCTTTAATAAAAAAATTGATTTATTAAATGAATTGGATATAACTTTTGATTCAAGAATTTAATTTGGTGAATTCAATTAAATTCAACTTGTGAGTTTGGATTAAAATTTAGGTCAACTTAAGTGAATGATCTAATCAATTAGAAATTAAATCGAATTTGATTTGAATGTTAAATTAACTTAAGGTAAATGATTATGAATTTAAATCAATATATGAATTGTTTTAAATTGAATTGTGAAACCAAATAGAAATTTGAAATTGAAATTTGAACTTTGAAATTTGAATTATGGAAATTGACATTGAAAGCCAAATGGAATGTTGACTTTCAAAGTCTAAATGAAATTGATTTTGATTTTGAGATTTTTAAATGACCAATCGGTGTAATAATTATGTAGTTATTAAAGAGTCCGGGATCAGTTAGGGACATACTCTTTGTCTAAACCGAATACCACTTTGATAAATATTATACGCGGAGTGTGATCCAGAATGAAGTGGTTGGAATGATGTACGTTGATGACTGAAGAAAGAGAACGATAATGGATGATCTTGACACTAGTGTCAAATTGGAAATGACTTAAACAGGAGCCGTGCCGGGCCAATGAGGTTAGCTACCTCTGACGAACATACTTCTTCGTAAACTACTCATTACTTGTTTTTTGATTGGTGCGCACCCTTGAATTAAGAATCTTATATCGCGGTGTTGCGATCGTTGCGGCGATGCGTTCTCACCAGTCTGGACTAGGCAAACGATAGTTTCACTACCTTGGGTATTGCCTTATGTGCCTTGTCATACTTATATCCCTATGCACGACCACTATGATTTTTTGTGTATTATACCTATGGAGTACTCCCTAGCAGCCCACTAGTTTACAGTGGAGCTTACAGTGCTGTATATACTATGATGCTATATAAATGTGTTGAGGGGAATAATGGTAACGCGTTAACACTATTTTGATACTTTATGTTACTGTTAGACATTATCTACTTAGTGTACACTACTATATATAGATAGTTTAACGGATCCTGAAAGATGTTCATTCCATTCATCTTTGAGTTGTGATTATTGAGAAACTTGTGTCATATTATCTTGTATAAGGATATACGTCCTGATTCGAGTGTTTGTTGTGCTTATGCTCAGGTCAGTCTAAGGATTTCTGTTGCTGTGCTGCTTGGGAGTTGAAGACTATCATTTATCTTTATCAGTATTTCTCTATTCTATTATGATACTTGTATCGAACATCTATGTATTTCTATTTCACCATTTGCTTGAGACATTGTTGTATTTATTTAGTAGCTTCATGAACTACTATTATGACATTATTGTAATTCTGTTGCGTTATTCTATTATATTGTATCTGTCTGTGGTTCTATGATGATTCTCATTTATATACATATAATCCATTAATGATTTATGCTTTGAATTATTTAAGTTGACATATGTGGATTATTGTCAACTTAAATGGTCCAAATATATAGGTTGTTACAGTTAACCATTGCTCTAACTCCGTTATAGATTAGTCTTCATCTGAACCATATTCGGTTGTGCATTCAATTAAATTTTTATCTATATGAACCTAATTAGATTGTGCATTCGGTTAGCTTTTGTATCCGTAAGTAACTAATTAGGTTATACATTTGGTCAGCTTTTGCATTCATATGCACTCAATTAGGGTGTTCACCTATCATATATTTTATAAGCAAATATATGATGCGAGTCATATATTTCATAAAATATGTTTGCCTGTTATATATTTAATGCGTGTGTGTGTTGTGCCATGATAATATTATTGTTTAGTCGTTGCCATGGAAGATAAGTTGTTAATCATAATTCTATCTTGGTTATAGATTGTTTTCTATATCTAATTGATTATTTTGTTCATTTGGTTATCTTTTGCATCTATACGTACCCAATTATGTTGCATATTCAATTAGCTTTTGCATCCACAAGTATCTAATTAGATAGTGCATTCATTTAGCTTTTTCATTCATGATTAGCTCAGTTAATCATTACACTAGCTCAGTTACAAATTGGTTTCCATACGTACCCGATTAGGTTGTGTATCCAATTAGCTTTTACGTCCATACTTACACGATTAGGTTGTGCATCCGGTTAGCTTTTGCATTTGTGATTAGCCGATTAACCATTATTTTAACTCGGTTACAGATTGGTTTTTACATGTACCCATTAGATTATGCATTCATTTAGCTTTTACATCCGTATGTACCTGGTTAGGCTTTGCATCTGGTTAGATTTTGCATCCTTAAGTACCCAATTAGGTTTTGCATCTGGTTTGCTTTAGCATCCATAAGTACTTGATTTGGTAGTGTATGTGGTTGTCATTTGCATTCGGTGGTAAGCTTAGTTGACTCTTTTTCTAACTTAGTTATAGATTAGTTTCCATAAATACCCATTAGGTCGTGTATC
Source organism: Allium cepa (assembly GCA_030765085.1). Lineage (NCBI taxonomy): Eukaryota > Viridiplantae > Streptophyta > Magnoliopsida > Asparagales > Amaryllidaceae > Allium > Allium cepa. The sequence goes on along the minus strand of CM060944.1, from coordinate 379,858,808 downwards.
CGGTAAGCTTCTGAATCCATGTGTACCTGATTTGGTTATGCATCTAGTTAGCTTTTGCATTCGATGATTAGCTCGGTTTACCATTGTTCAGACCATTGATTTAACTCAACAAAGATTGGTTTCCTAGGTACTCAATTAGAGTGTGTAACCAATTATGTTATGGTAATGGCGATGAGCTTGGTTAACCAACATTAAAATTTTAAATGTTAGTAATTGTCATTTGGTGATAAATATTTTCTTGAAACACTCAACAAAAACACTTTTTTACGACTATCATTTTACAACATTTGTACAATAAACATTGTAAAAATTCCCTTTTTACAATGTTTAAGTTTTCTAATTTTTTTTTAAAAGAACTCTACATTTTTACAACGTTTTTTAGTAAAATGTTGTAAAACTGGACTTTTTTCAACGTTTTGTTCATAAAGGTTGAAAAAACTTATTTTTTTTTACAACTCATTTCGTAAACGTTGTCGTATCGCTCTTTTAACAACATTTTTAAAAATGTTGTAAAAATCTTTTTTTTTACAACTAGATATTAACTTACTGCAACTTTTTAAAGTAGTTTTACTCATAGATTTATATTATTACTTTTGAATATTTTTAGTTTTGTTTAAAATATTATTAGTAATTAATAATTTATAATTAATAACTAATATTTAATACTTACTAAAATAATTTATAGATGGTAATTTATAATTAATAATTTATAAATGAAAATTTATTATAATTAATAAAGACAGTTATTGATGAATAATTAATAATTGTTATCTATGATCAATAAAAAAATTACATTTTATAATTAATTATAGTTAATTATGAATAATTAGTAAATTACAGTTAGTACTTCATACTCTAAAATCTCGTTCCTTGGAATTTTCGTAACTAATAAAAGAAGCGTTCAGCACTACAACAAAAGCTGAAAATAGTGGCAGATTATAATTGTGGAATTTTCCATTGCCAAATTTGCACCGGATTTTCGAGCGATTGACAAAGGATACTTTTCATCATTTTCTATTCCAAATTCTTTTATATATCAGTGTCCATTTATTATATTCATTACTAAACCATTGCAAATTTCGCTAATTTACTGCAGAAATTTTTTGACGCTAATTTTTGCTACAAATTAAGGCAGATTATAGACGTTTCTTTTCGAAGCTATTTTTCGAAATTTTAATAATATTTATTTATAATTAGTAAATTATGCCAGTACTAAAAACCATTTTTTGCTCTAAAACCAAATTCCAAATCATTCACGCTAATTTACACCAAAAGCCATCTCTGACCAATCCAATACCTTGTCAGCTCCACCACGCACGCCATATGCGGCACCTTTTTAGCTCTACCTCTAATTTGCATCATATTTCGGATACGGATACAGGGATTTTTTTACAACTTTTTTTTAAATGTTGTCACGATACGCTTTTAATAATAGTTTTAAAATGTTGTAAAATTGTTGTTTTTTACAACTACACATTGATTAACTAAAACTTTTTTTAGAAGTAATTTTACTCATAAGGTAACATTTTTTTCAAATATGTTTAGTATTGCTTAAAATATTATTATAATTTATAATTAGTAACAAATATTTAATACTTACTCAAATAATTTATAAACACTACAAGCTGGAGTAGCATCAAATTGTAGTGATGGAATTTTCTGTCACCAAATTTGTGATGGATTTTTGAGTATTAAATAAATATTATCGATTATTTAAAATTAATAATTACAATGGAATAATTAAGAAGCAATAATTAATAAATAATAATCAAGATCAAAATTTAATATTTACAGTTTAATAATTAAATTTTAATAAGTAATCTTTGATAAGTAAGATGCAATATTTATTATTCGAATTTAATAATTGTAATAAGTAATTATATTTAGTATTTAATAGTTCAAAAGTTTTTGCTACTTTCCAAACTGTATTTGGCCCTTTACTAGTGCGGTCGCAACTCCAATACGTTCAATGACAAATGTGACACTATCTGAACATTTACTGGACCGTTTACTTAACGGTTTAATTTTGCTAGTTGTAATAGCAAATTATAACAATTCCCCTTCGTTTTTTTGTTCTACCCGCTTTCCCAATTTCTTAAGCGCATTCTAACGTACCTTTCCATTTTCCCAAACCTAACCCTAGATCTCATCTCTTTCATTTGCCAAAAATGCTTATATTCTCCCCCTACTTCTCACCATACCACCAAATTCGCCAACGTGCACTACGTCTTTGGTGCTAGAAAGTCTCCAAGGTCCTCCACGATCTCCCATCGTCTCAGCGTAAGGACGCCGCCAACTCCCTTATCTACGAGGCTGAGGCCTATATCCCTAACTCGGTCCATGGTTGCGTAGCCTTCGTCTGCAACCTCTAGTCTGCGCTGTCAATAAAATACAACTGAGTTTTTATAGATTCAGATTTAATTGTGTCCTTTTAGTTTTCAAGTTGGTTTTTGTAAAACCCAAATTACAAACTGTTGAATTTCAAACTGACCCGATTAATGTCCTTAAGTTAGATGTGGTTCATGGATCGGTGTTGCGTTTCTTAATCTTCTACACATATCTTAATCAATATTAGTTGGAATTTCCCTAAATGTTTTTATTTTATTTCATGTTTTAGTTATTACTACATAAAGATGGACAATTAGTAGATTTTTCATATTTGAAATGCACCGATGCTTTTACAGATAATGATAATCCATGAAAACACAAAGGGCAATTCGTCTAGTCGAAGTATTAAAACATGGTGAAAACAACAACATTAAGTATAGTATTAATGGTCCAAAATGTGAAAGTTTATGACACTTTTTAAGGAGTTAAGGTACAGTTTGGTTTAGTGGGTACTGAAAAACCATCTATCTATGTGTGCGCGCGGGCCCATAATTGTTGTCACTGTTTTTTTCGTCTAGCTTCAGATTTTATCAATTCTTTCCTGGCTCTAATCCTTAGTTGCATGAAAACTCCAAACTGAATGTCATAGAATCATTACATGTTAGAAAGTTGCAGCAGTTAAACCTGAGCCATCCAAGCAAGTTGCAGGGTTGCAGTAGTTATGATACATTAATAAGAAGGCAAGTTCTTAAACCGTGAGCATGAACTGTATATAATTTCACGCTATGAGCAATAAAATTTAGCATGAACTGTAATATAACTATAAGAAATTAACTACATATAATTCATATGATTCAAAATAATTAACTAATCAATAATATACAACTGTGAGTAAAAAACTATGAGTATAAGTGATTTATGTAAACCACGAGCAATTAAATCATCATGTATAAGCATTTTATATGAACTATGAGAAATCAAAGTTAACTGTAAGCAATTCACATTTAATTGCTCGAAGTTTAATTCACATTTGTATAAATTTTATATGCTACATGAGAACACATATTATTCACAATTAATTAACTAACTATGTCTATATAATAACTTTGCATCAGCAATTAACTAATTGTGTAACCGATAAGAACAAAACTAACTAGTTCAAAATAGCAATGATGGATTCTCCATGGTGAAAGTAAAAGATGATAGCACGTATGGGAAAACTAATGAAGTATTTAAGCTTAACAAACAAGTTTAAAATAATTCAGTTTTACTATAATAAAACTAAGATGAAGCCCGTGTTTCACACACGGGAAAATTATGGAAGATATCCTATTTTGAAAGAAAAAACTGTTTGGCTGAAGTAGCTAAAGGATAGTAATGCATAAACGACGGTAGTTTTAATAAAATATCATGCCAATAGTTTTAATACTGTGGTACATACTTTTACATAGAGACAAATAATGAAAAGAGGACATAATACACAAGGTTCAACTACACGTTTATTTAAAAACAACAGAACATAGAGCATGCAATCATAGGTGGATGGTTCTTTAGTATCGTAATTTGAAATCTTCAACCTTCATTGCATTCGTCAACTGCCTGATATGTTAATGGCATCGTCAACTGCCTGATAACAGGAATACAATTTAAATCCCATTTACAATGTATTATGTTGGATGTTAACTCATATTAGTTTGTCAATATATAGTTTAGAAGTCAACTGGTCTTAAGAGGGATGTTTAATTGCATTCGTTTATCAGTGGACAATATGGATGGGAACACATATTAATTGTAGAAAAATATTGATAGTTGTTTTAAATGTACCGTATTAATTACTTTGACTTAATAATGCATTTTGGCATGTCAAAGCAAACCTACATCACATAACGGCATTTCATGACCATGTCTTATTCAAAATATTATTTATTTAATTTATTTCTATTTTGATTGTATTTTAAAGAGGGCATGCGAACAAGCGTTGAGGCTGTTCTACTGGTGAGTTACTTCATCCACATTCTATAATCAATATCCGATTAAATTTTCATGTTATTAGATCTTGCTTTTGCTACTCAGTTATTTTTACTGTTAAATACTATTGTGAGTATACATACTAAGTTGTTATACATAAAATTTTCATTTTGTAGAAATTTTTGAATATACTGCAAATCTTTCTTTTTTTTCATAGTACTATAACAACTCTTTTTGATTTTCCATAAAAATTGAACCATTTAGGAAGTTTGCATTTGTATGTGATGTGGCGGTTATAAACTTTAATATTTACGGGAATATTAACTTGTTACAATCGATCCCTTCCACTTTAGAGGCTGCAAATTTGCATAATTATTTAGGATATAGTTATGAACCACTACAAGAAAACTTACTATTAGATGCATTAAATAGCAACGTTTCAAGTGCATCTATAAATGATTTATTAAAACAAAAATAAATAAATAAACGCTGCTACTAATTCCCGCCAACAATTCACGAAAAACTTGGCAAAAATTTTCTTCGGCCGCTAACGTATCTTTTTCTTCCACTAATCACTTTGAACATTTTTTCTTCTTTTTCTTGAAAACTTAAAAAAAAAATTCCATTTGGATATGAAGCTAAAATCACCAAAGATGTATCGTTCAAGCCTTAGCTCTCGAAAATACAGTCCACAGCAAATCGTGTCTTGACCTCAGCCTACCACTGCCCTATCGTCATTCCTAAGCAAATCATCACTCATCCTATTGCCGTACCTCAGCCGATGACCTTTTTTGGTGAGTACGTATTCTAATTAGTTAAGCTAGTATTTATCTCTGAATTGGTTCTCATACACTATGTAGTACTTAGTTGATTTGCTAACCATATTTTGGTCTTTGACTACTGCTTTGCGATTTTGGTTTCTATTGGCTAGTTGGATCAATTTTCTGAGCTATTTCTATTTTTGTTTCATTCAGCAGTTGGATTTGAATTCAAAATTCTATTTGATACTTGTTATGTTGGATTTATTTTTACTTGCAAGATGATTTTGTTCAAATTTGTTCGCTATGAGGTTGGTATTCCAATTGAGTTCAATTACCTGGTTTGAGATTAATTAGGATTGATTTGTAGTAATGAATTAAGGCATTTTGATATATAAATTATAAGTGAAATTAATGATACTGTAGATGTTAATCTTGCAGTATTTTAAATCTTTGCCATGGAAAATTCCACAACACGAATCCCAAACCCTAGTTTCAAGCGCCCATCACTGAGATTAACCACTGAATACGATAGCGAATTCCAATTATTCTTCAACAAAATCAGCTCCAAGCTCTTCGATGAAATCGCCAAGCTGAAAGTTTCATTCCAAAACGTCCAGAATGGAGAGATTTCATATCTGCAGTTGGGGTTCTTGACTAAGCATTTTTCTCTTTTATACGATTTGGAATCGAAAAATGCGCTTTTGAGCGGAGTTTGATGTTAACAAGAGATTACAGGTCAAATCTACACATGACGTTAAGGTATGGGCTTTTGTGAAACACCCTTATCTCAAGAGCTCGTTGATTTCATTGTATTGGCTGACTGATATCTTACTCTGAACAAAAATATACTCTGCAATAGTGTTTCATCTCTATTTGAGTCATTGCAGTTCTGTGTGAGTCACTACAACAAAACAGTCTTTTTAAAACGGGCAATGCCCGTTGTAATATGGTTTTCGCAACGGGCATGTGCCCGTTGTAATAGGCCTCGTTGTAATAGATCCACCATATTTTACAACGGGCAAAGCACGTTGTAAAAACCGCCTTTTTACAACGGGTTATGACCGTTGTAATAGACTATAATACAATGGCCAAAATCCGTTGCAATAGACTAACCATACTAGTTGCATAGCCTGTACCACAACATGCATTGATCGTTGTAAAAAGCTCATATAACAACGCACATTGCACGTTGCAAAATAAATGCAAATTTTAAAAAAAATTACAGCAGCATCCATGCAATACATCCATACTAGTACTAAATATTGTCGTAAAATAATTAAAATCACATACGAAAAGAATAAAAGCTAGAGTCGTAGAATTCTAACACTCCAAAAAGTTAGAAAAGTTTACATGCCAAATACATAAAGCATTAACACATTACAGTTTACATGCCAAATACATTTCTGTTACAATTTACATTGCACTGACATTTCATTGTTACCGTGCTTGTGCACAGTTCCCTAACCACTTGTGCACATCATCATACTTCCTGTTTCCCCTGCATACTACCATTTCTTCAACCACTTCTCCAGATACATCAATCACTTCAAGCATTACATCTCTGCCTTCCATCTCATAGCAGTCTTCACCATACCAGAAGTACGCAACCTTGTTGACAGTATTCAAACATCACCAAGCCCTCCTCCTAACAACCATCTCTTGCCCACTACCATATCACATCTACAAAACTGCTGCTGCCTTGGTCTTCTACTACGCTAAACAATCTCAGAATAACCACCCACCTAAAATTGTCATCAACAACCCACATCCAACCCACAACAAACTGATAACATATCACTGTCAACTACCCACTTTCTCCCCCATCTTCTCTGTCAAAATCAACCTCCAACCGCAACGAACAACTTCTGTCAAGACCATTACATCACTTCATTACCCTACATATCTCCATCCCTTACTACATCACAGCTGACAAAACCCAAAACTAAGTGATAATGAAATATATATCATTAGCGAACAATCAACCAAACCCTGAGACAAAATAAATTCACAATTTTTATATCCTTGTATGTACAGTTTGGCTAATGAGCTAATATACTATTACTAATTAACGATAATATCTAGAAACTTGAAATCATTTATTAATTAGTTACTTAAATTTACATCACCTTACAGCACACAATGCACAAGCAATCAAAATAATTAATCAACTACCATCTGGCTAATGAATCAAATACGTTATGCATGAAAATTTGATCACAGAAAACAGTAAAGAAGTAATATAGTAAATAACAAAGTAAACATGTATTATATCGAAATAAAACTTTAAACACCTAAACTTCCAAGACATAGAGCGGTGGTTTCTCGATGCACAACAAACCTTCACAACTCCTTGCTATTTTCATTTGCTCTCTTATTTTTCTACAAATGAAAAAGGTAAAGATTAACATGAAACAATAAAGATTAGATTAAGTTTCTTTAAAGAGAAAATTATTGTTTATTTTAAATGTAAGAAAATTGGATTGTATGTAAAGGAAATGAGATGCATCATTGCACAAAAGTAAACACCAACGTGTGCAAATGCAAATGTTCTAGAGGATATTGCAGTTGTATCTGCCTTTATGTATGAAATTATTTCTGCTTTAGACATCAACCACTTCCAGGACATACGTTTCTTTACGTACTCTAAAACTGTGATCAATGGTAGGCAAGTGAAACCGAACAAACTTAGAGCATAATATGTATGGTGATAAAATAATAAATTCTGTATAGTAGAAAAAAACTTCGTCTACATAGCTTACCGGAGGAACAGATGGATATATTCTCAAAATCTCAGTTATGGATGCATGGAGATATTGCATCTTCTCCAGCATTTCATCATTGAGATAATTAGCGAATTCACCAAATTCTATGTTTCCAACATTCTTAACTGCTTCTTTCACTTCGCCAGCTGCCTTTTCTTGTATATGTGGATGCTTACATAGCATGTATATGAACCAAGAGAATGTCCCTCCTATTGTATCTTTACTCGCAATTATAAAATTTAGTACCATGTCTCTTAGGTATTTCCTGGTCACATTCTTTGGATCCTTGTCCATCTCCATTATATCTCTTAGGTTTGTTGTTATCATTGAAGTTAACTTCAATAGTAAAATTGTTGGCGTATGAAGTAGGGCCTGATCTAAGACAACACTGATTCATGTTGAAATCCAGCACTTAAAGAGCATGCATATGCAATGTTTCAGAACCCAAATATCACAAAGATGATGACTAAATCAAACAGGAAGATATCAATCAGTTGACTTTAATTGGAATCATTAAAATGCTGCAACTTGACTGCATTTAGAAAGACAAAATAAATAAATTAAAAAAAGAAAGAAAGAAAGGGAAGGAAAAAAACATTTTGAAGTTTTTTATTTGAGGTATCCAACCTTTCCCATGTATATGACAATATCTTGTATCAATTCAGCATGGCGGTGTTACATTTACTGGACATATCAATTCAAGAAAATTATTTGAAGGGCATTCTTATTTTAGGCTAATTTTCAAAATTTATTGCACTTATATGCTAATTTTGAAACTATTTGCAATTATATGTTGAGTTCTAGCATGTCAATGTTGAAGTGTTAGTCTCATATTTTTTACATTGGCGTAACTGTCACTTGCACTTATAGAGAACCATATTGACGCAACCGGTCGCCAACGTAAAAAACTATGTGCATAACTCAGTTGCATCCATAAGCTGTTTTCTTTATTAAAAAAAACAGAGAGAGAGAGAGAACATGACACGTCAGCCAACGTGATAGAAAAATAGTTTCAAAACTAGCTAACGGTGAAATAAGTTCTGAAAATTAGCCTGAAATGAAAATTTATCCTTAGTTAAAACCACATTTTTCTGGGCCACATCTGCCATTAGTTTATCAAGTTGATGTCACAATTTATTTAGGCAATAGAACTGAGATATAGTTTTTCATTTATTTACGTTGTTTTATATCTACGCAGCAATAAAACTGGAAATGCTCCACAAATTCAATGGTTTTACTAGTTTAAAACCGTATTGGATGAAGGATGAACAGTTACAAGTCCAACGCAGCCCAACAATGCAATACGATGAGCTTTACAATGTCTTTGAGTGTTCTGCACACTTAGTACCACATTAGGCTAAAAAAAAAATTCTAAATAAACTCTTACCTATTAACAAAACTAACACCACTAAAGTAATAAAAAAGTAGACTCTCTCGCATTGGTCTGGTGTAAATGGTAGATGTGGATAGATTGGATATATAATATATGTAATACAAAGTGTGAGCGTCACAGCAGGGGTGAAATACTTTCTCCAAAATAAATTTATGTGATCATAAAGTCTACAAAAGTATGGAGGATTGCCCAGTACACCTCTTTATCTTTCACAAACCACTTTTCTAACTAACATAATCCCTGAAGTTCAAACGTTGATATTAAAATACCTCATAAGTGATATGCTTTGAATAACTTGGATTTTGGAACATACAAATATTAAGCTCTCTGTTACGCCAAACTGATACTTTGCATAGAACAAAATTTAAAAAAAGAAGAACAAAAGATGTTTTAATGGCACATGAGTAACAGGTGAATAACTACAAAAAAATGAATCATGCATCAGTAGACAGACTATATTGCTTTCAAAATCTGACTAGACATTGGATATGGTATGGAAGAAGCAACAAGCATGTAATTTGGACACAATGCAAAACAAAACTGTTATTTGTTCAAACACGTTCTGTTCATATGAAGCAGATGGTCGCAGAAATAGCGAATGGAGAAAGTATACCATTGAAAGAACTGATTAAGAGAAGTACAATCAAATTTATCGTCCGTCTATGTAACAACCCTGTATTTTGTAATTATTTTAATTGTATATTTTAATTATTTAAATTTAAATTTTGATTTAAAAACTTATTTTACTTATTTGAAATGATTAAATTTTATTACTTAAATATAAATCTTGATTTTTATATGAATTATAATTCCAAACTTGTGTAAGTTGAATATTTTATATTTTCCTGAAATGTTGATTTTGGTCAAAATAGTCAAACTTTGGCTTTTAACTTAAAAATTTAAAATTTTGAAATTTTGAAATTTTATATTTTATTATGAAAATAGATTTAATAACTTGAACACTGTTTTTTGTTTCATTGGAAACGGAGTTAAACTGCAAAAGTTATGTACATCAATTTTGTCTATTTTAAATTATATAAAATTTATTTTCTATGTTATATTTTATTTTAAAATGTGTTTATATGTTATTTTATGTATATTTTTGTCTCTTGGTATTTTTAAAATGATAATATAATTTTTCTAAAGTTTATTTGAATTTATTTCAATTTATAAAGCCTAGTTTGGTATTTACTGCATTTTTCTTTATTTAAAATTCTATTTAATTAAAATTCAATTATTATTTTACCTTGAAAATGTTTTAAAATCATTTTTTAATTCAAATTTTATTTTAGAATAATTTTATAATGAAATGTATAATTTTCCAAGACTTACAGTGATTTATTCACAATTTTAGAACACTGTTTGGTATTTTTAAGGCATTTTCTTCATTATTTTATATTTTTTCAAATCATACTACTTGTTACCTCATATTTCTAATTGATTTCGGTTTGTAAAGTGTTTTCTCCTAAAATTTTGGTTATATAAAGATTTAAAAGGAAAGGAATATGGAAGATTGTAAATCACTTTGAAGCACAAGCCATTTTATTTGCCCAAACCCTCCATTTCCTTAAACTCCTCAATTAATTGCCTTAGCCGTGTAAAACCCTAGTGTAGCCGTCATCTTATTAGGTTTTCACGTAAAAAAAAAGATCCATCTTCATTTGTTTCTCACGGCTTCAATAAGATCTGGTAATGGCTTCCCTTTCTTTTTCTTACTTTTCTCCTTGTTTTCTCTAAATTTTTGCCTTGTTTCTCTTCTTGTTTGGATCGACCTCTTCTCCATAGCCACAGCCACAAACTCCTACATCTCTTCCATGCCTCCAACATCATCTACTCCACCAGCCATGACCATGGCCGAGCCATCTATGGTGGCCAAAACCTTCAAATTGCAACCTACATGCCTAAAAACAATGTTTTTGACCATTGTTGCCTTATTCCCTTCATCCACCACACAAATCACCACCATTGCCGCCACCGCCACCACTGACCTGACCGCCACACACCCCTTCCACCTCTGTCCAGTCATGATGCACCCTTAGGCCAAGCATACTTCCCATGGCCGAGCCATCTAGCCTAACAAAAACTCCACTTTTTGCCTAAAAACCATTCATCTCCTCATGTGTAAAACTCCATCTTGTTTTGCCATGAACCCGACCCATGCTAGCCATAAACCTAAACCAAAACTTTACCAAATCTGAAACAAAACATACCCTAGGCCGTGACAAAGGTTTGAGGAAGCAAGGCAAAAGTTTGGCAATTCGTTTCTCTTTTATTTCAAAGTTATTGCATGTTATAGTCATATTGAATTGTGTTGTTTTGTACTGTATGCATATGTTTATATGGTCTTGTTTATTTGTTGTATACAAGATCATTATCAAGGCTTTCCATTCATTCAATTCAAATCGTGTTTGTCGTGCTTTTGGAATCGCTCTTATGTTTGTTGTTTTGGTCTCTAGCTTCGAAAAGGTGAGTCTTTCTCACTCTGACATTTATACTTATGAAAAAGTGAATTGATGACAAGTGTTTAGTAATATAAAATGTTTATGCAAGTTAATGATGATCATATGATATGCTATGCCATGTTAGTACCATGTTAAAACTGTTAATTTTCACCTGACATATGATATATGACTGTATATTGTGATATTGACATTGTTTATATTATTCCTGTATATGATCACACCGCAAGTTCCCTGTTAGAATAAAATCATTATGGGCTGAAATGATAGGCCTGAGTGATTTTTATTTATTTATTTAAACTTGGGATTGCGGGTTTGAAATGATAGAACCCGGATTTTTCTTTTAAACTGCGGATTGAAATGATACATATCCGTATCACTTGACCTAGGTTAGAAAACTATATACATACCCGTGGTTATTTTATAAAGTGTTTTGGATATTTTTAAGTATTTTGAAAATATAAATTTATGAAATTTGATTTAAATAGATTTTGAAAGGTTTTAAAATAAATAAATTATGATTTTTCTGTGAATTAAAAATGTAATTATGAATGGTTTAACTGGATTTTTGAAATACAACTTATGTTTGAAGATCTGGAATTTTGACTAAAAATGATATTTAAGTTATATGAATAAAATGGAGATTTAATTATATTGGAAATTGGTAAATATGATAATTTGAGTTTATTTGAATTTAAGTGATTTATTAAAGTATTATTGATTTTTCTATGAATTTAAGTGGTTGAATAAATGACTGTTGAAAAGTGAAATGTTAAGATATAACTTGACTGGAAAAGTTGAATTTGGTTTTAATTAAAGGTTTAAGTTAATTAAATAAAATTTGAAATTTGGTTTAATTTGTGAAATGAAAATAAAATATAAGAGTTAAGTTTATTTGTTGAAAAAGTGAAGAAAAGAAATTATACACTTGAACTAATAAGTGGAATTATTGAAATTTGGATTTATTTATAAGAAATTGGTTGTATAAAAATAAATATGTTTAACGATATGTTAATAAACATTTTTAAGATTAAATTATGATTTTTAAAATGTTTATTGGTTTTTAAATTGAAGTTACTTAATTGTTGGAAATACATAAAAATCTCGAATTTACTTTTAATAGCATTCATAAATGCTATAGTTTCTGAATTGAACTAAAATTGTGTAAATAGAGCTATTACAGCATTCCTGAATGTTGTAGTTGCTGTAATTGAATTTATAGGCTAATATTGGACTCAGGTCTATTATAGCATTCTCTGGAAATGCTGTAGTGGTCTACTGTGCTTGCTGAAATCAATTTAAACCTTTGTTTTGAAATCTGAACTACCGCAGCACTTCTGAAATGTTGTCTTTTCTGTTTTGAACTATAATTCAACTAAAAATTGAGTTTTTAACAACAATTTTGAGTGCTGTCTTTGCTGAATAAAAATGTTTTCATATATAACTTATAACAGCTTTTTCTAAATGCTGTAAAAGGCTGAAATTTCCATAATTATGGTTTTTGACTTAGTAAACGAACTCTGAATGGTTTGAAACTTTGGAAATTGAATACTTGAAATGAAAGAACAATAAGTCCACTTTTAAAATGATCTAAATGAATAAATTAAATTGGAAATGAATCATTTTAAAGGGAAGTTCAGATTGAATTAAATGAATGTTATCTTTGAACTTTAGAAGGGTATTAAGTTTGATAATTTGCATTTGAATTTAATAATGATTTAAAAGGGGAAATTTGAAAAGATATGTTGTTTTGAAATATTGAAATGATTTTTGGAGATGATTAAAATCTTTATTGGATAAAGAATTGAGTTTTGAAATGATGTTTTATTTTGAAGTAAAGTATTAATTTTAAAATTATAACCACGGGTTATAATAACGATTGGTTGGCAAAGAGACCGGGATTGGATATCTGGCATACTCTCTGTCGATACCGAAAACCACTTTGACTAACCGTGTACGCGGTGGAGATTCCAGAATGAAGTAGGATGGTGGCGACGTTCTTGAGGTATATTGCATGGACCCGACTCCCGTGAGTTGGCTTAAGGTGGCAAAAACAGAAGCGATCTCGGGCCAAAAGGGGTAGCTCCTCTGGTCGGACACATTCCTTCGATACTATACTCTTACTTGTGATTGATTAGATGGCCATCCTCCGATTTTGATATGGGAGTGTGTTCCGAGGTGGGCGTATGTGGCTGCTGCGTTACCACTAGCCCGTGTGCGTAATTGGTATATCTACCCTGGCATTGCCTTGTGTGCCGTGTCACCTACCCTATCGAGCCTTTACTACGAGTTTCTATTTGTGCCGTACCTATGGAGCATCTTCTTGTAGTCTCCCGATCAGGAGATATGCAGGTGTTGTATAAACTACTGGCATTATTTGTGTTAAGGGCTATATGGGTAACCCCTTAACGCTATTAAAAAGTAAGTTTATTTTACTGTTAGACATTGTTATAATAGCGCAATATTACTACATAGTAAATAGTTTAACGGATCCTTAGAGGATGGGTGGTCCCAAGCATCCTTTAAGTTACTTGTACTTTTACTACTGTTCACTTGAGTTGATTTACAGTTCATAAGTATTTATGTCCTGACTCGAGTGTTTTGTGTTTTGCTTTACGCTCGAGTCAGATTGATTGAGTTAGCATTCAAGATTCACCTTCGGAGTTGGAGCTTTCCTTGAAGATCCAGCCATCTATTTTGATTCAGTATCCAGTGTTTCAGTGATGTATTCTGATTTGTACCTGATGTATCTTTTAACTCTTCTGTTGTATCTTATTTAACTCTGATGTATCTTATTTTTATATAGTAGCTTCATGAACTACTATCTCTTTTTACTTCTTCTGCATTATTATATACTATGTGTCTGTGATCTGTGATTATTATTTACTGTATATTCTGAGATTTGCCAAAATTTTATTTACAACGCGGTATTTTGAGCAATTCAATTCCGGCATGATTGTCTACCAATACACTTATAATGGATGCGAATGGTTGAAAATATCGGGTCGTTACAGTTGGTATCAAAGCTTTGGTAGCTCTAGGCAAAACTTAGAATATACGGTAAATTTATTTACAGAATCACTTTCGTTTGAGTTTGAATCTCTTCCTTTTTGACTCGGTTTCCTTGGAATTTTGGAACGTTCCCTACGGTTCCAAAAATCCATTCTTATTCCCCACTATTCATCTTCATTTGACTCCGGAGTATCCCATAACTCCACTTCGAATGATCTTTATAGTGAATTGGCGGTCTCGCCAATATTCTAATTTTCTTGTAAAAAGGGTGAAACTCCTTTACAATTAGCATCGATTCACCATAGATTTTATATTCTCGGTTTAGATGCTAGTAATCCTTATTATCCCAAACTCTATCTCCTGAGGTCGAATGTAGATTTACCCCAGAAATCCACATTGATCTTATTCTCTAAGTCACGGTTAACCCGGTTAAGGTCGCCCGCGATTTATATAAGCTTATTCATCTTCCTATTCTGTTATTTAATCATCTCATCCCCGTTTCCAACTTATTTTCAAATCAGAATTTCCTTTGATTTGATTTAATCATATTTGAATCTCTATCCTTCTTTGAAATCTATTCATGTATAGTGTATTTGTAAACAAATATTTAAAATTAAAATGTTTTATATATTGTGTTGTTTGAGTTGTTGATGTTATATTGGGTTTCTGATCGATTCGTCTGATCAACGCTATCGATAAATTTCCAAAACACTTTGACAGAACAAACTGACACAATATTATTTTAAAATTTGGTTAATGAAATCAATTTTGATATATAAGTAAATTTATGGAACTTAATAAAATGATTTAAATTGATAATTTGAAAAGATAATAATTGATTTATCATTTATTGTTCTACAAATGAATTTATAAATAGTTGTTTATAAACTGAAATGAAGTTAAAACAAGAAATTTGATAATTTAATTTCTGATGGTTTCAAACTTTGTATTTAAAGTTTTAAAGGTATATATTGTATAAAGTATTTTTGAATAGAAATTTGTTTCCAAAGAATTTTAAAGCACAAAATTAGTGCTCTTCTCTTTGTCGCTGGAAAATAACTTCGGTAATGACTGCAGCATCATCGACGTTCATTTTCGAGTTTCGAAGCGAAGAGACCACTCTATAGTCTTGCTACAACTTTTTTTTGAGAAATCAAATTGATTTGAATTTATAAAATATGACTTGATTTATATTATGTATATATATGATTTAAATTTGATTGATAATTATGTACATATATTTACTTATCTCTAAATGGTTTGAATGGAATCGGAAATTTAAATCTTAAATTCTATCTTAACGAATAATTCAAAAAAAAAAATGGGATAAATGATTCAAACTTGAGATAATTGAATTAGAAAGTTTTTATTGTATAACACTCAATTTCATTCCAATATAACTTACCTTAATTTTCAGAAGCTAGATATGTAATTGGATAATATACAATATAAAAAGGATTTTATAAATAAAATTTGAGTGGTTATAATAAATGTTATACACTTAAATTTTAGTTATAAAAGATTAACAGAGATAAATAAACAAAAAGGAATTTAAAGAATTTTATTTAAATAAGTTAATAAGCAAATTTGATTTAATATGGAATCTTAAGTCTAACCTAGGAATTTTAATAAAGGTTATTTCCTAAAATGAATATGTTTGTATACTAAACAATGTATCTTTGAATAGATAAAGTTAAATATATTTGAATAGGACATTTTGTAATAAAGTATACTTAATTTGGAATCATAGTTTAATTGATGTATAAATGAATAAATTTGTAAGGAAATTTGATTGTTATACTTGCTATGATAAATATTTTATTTATGTAATAGATATGTCTTGTAAAATGAATAATTATGATTTAAAAAAAGTGTATTTTTAATATCATTAAAATTTGATAATTGAGAATTTGGTTTTCAAATGGAAATTTCAAGTGTAACTTATTGAAGGAATATCTTATTTATGAAATGAGTATTTTAAATTAAGTGTTAGGTTATTTGTTAAATTAAGAGTTAAGTAAAATAGTGAACTTTTGACTTAATAAATGAAGTATAGTTAAATTTGGATATTCCATTCATAAGAGTTTGTTTTAATAAATCATAAGTAAATGATATCCAAATGAATATTTCTAAAATTGAACTGATTTAAAATACTAATATATCTACTGTAGCATATTATAAGTGTTGTTGTTTCTAAAAATACAATGCTTTGGAAATTTTATAATTGAATAAATGAACTTAGAAATGTTACAACTTTGAAGTGAATATTATTTGACCTTGAATTTAAATGGTTTAAATGAAGATTATTTTATAAGTGTTATGATTTTTAGTTGTATGATTTCCAAATATTGATATCTCTAAATTGTTATGATTTCAAAGCATTATGATTTCAAATTTATTATCTTATTTTGTTTTTCAACTATCTTTTAGTTGTCCTTATTTTCTTTATCTTGCTACAGACTAGTATAAGCATCTCTCTATAATCTTTCAGTTTAGAAATCTTTCTATAATATTTGAAAATCTTTGTTAGTCATCGGGATCTGAACACCGCTTACTATCCACAGACCGACGGTCAAACGGGAAAGGGTGATTCAGACTCTAGAGGATCTTTTTCCGTGTTGGTATTCTTGATTTGATCACCTCCACTTTATTAAACTTACCTATAACAATAGTTATCAGGTATAATTCTAATATTCTTGTCATCTTATCTAAATCTTGTCTCTTTTTGTTTTTTTGTGCTTTCCCGTACCTCGTTCCTTTTCGGGGACGAAAAGTTTTGAGTGGGGGAGAGTGTAACAACCCTGTATTTTGTAATTATTTTAATTGTATATTTTAATTATTTTAATTTAAATTTTGATTTAAAACCTTATTTTACTTATTTGAAATGATTAAATTTTATTACTTAAATATAAATCTTGATTTTTATACGAATTATAATTCCAAACTTGTGTAAGTTGAATATTTTCCTGAAATGTTGATTTTGGTCAAAATAGTCAGACTTTGGCTTTTAACTTAAAAATTTAAAATTTTAAAATTTTAAAATTTTATATTTTATTATGAAAATGGATTTAATAACTTGAACACTTCTTTTTGTTACATTGGAAACGGAGTTAAACTGCAAAAGTTATGTACATTCCAATTTTGAGTATAATTTGTTATATGTATCAATTTTGTCTATTTTAAATTATATAAAATTTATTTTCTATGTTATATTTTATTTTAAAATGTGTTTATATATTATTTTATGTATATTTTTGTCTCTTGATATTTTTAAAATGATAATATAATTTTTCTAAAGTTTATTTGAATTTATTTCAATTTATAAAGCCTGGTTTGGTATTTACTGCATTTTTCTTTATTTAAAATTCTATTTAATTAAAATTCAATTATTATTTTACCTTGAAAATGTTTTAAAATCATTTTTAATTCAAATTTTATTTTAGAATAATTTTATAATGAAATGTATAATTTTCCAAGACTTACAGTGATTTATTCATAATTTTAGAACACTATTTGGTATTTTTAAGGCATTTTCTTCATTATTTTATATTTTTTCAAATTATACTACTTGTTACCTCATATTTCTAATTGATTTCGGCTTTTAAATTATTTTCTCCTGAAATTTTGGTTATATAAATATTTAAAAGGAAAGGAATATGGAAGATTGTAAATCACTTTGAAACGTAAGCCCTTTTATTTGCCCAAACCCTCCATTTCCTTAAACTCCTCAATTAATTGCTTTAGCCATGTAAAACCCTAGTGTAGCCATCATCACATTAGGTTTTCACGTAAAAAAAAAGATCCATCTTCATTTGTTTCTCACGGTTTCAATAAGATCTGGTAATGGCTTCCCTTTCTTTTTCTTACTTTTCTCCTTGTTTTCTCTAAATTTTTGCCCTGTTTCTCTTCTAGTTTGGATCGGCCTCTTCTCCATAGCCGCAGCCACAAACTCCTACATCTCTTCCATGCCTCCAACATCATCTACTCCACCAGCCATGACCATGGCCGAGCCATCTATGGTGGCCAAAACCTTCAAATTGCAACCTACATGCCTAAAAACAATGTTTTTGACTATTGTTGCCTCATTCCCTTCATCCACCACTCAAATCACCACAATAGCCGCCACCACCACTGACCTGACTGCCACACACCCCTTCCACCTCTGTCCAGTCATGATGCACCCTTAGGCCGAGCATACTTCCCATGGCCAAGCCATCTAGCCTAACAAAAACTCCACTTTTTGCCTAAAAACCATTCATCTCCTCATGTGTAAAAATCCATCTTGTTTTGCCATGAACCCGACCCATGCTAGCCATAAACCTGAACCAAAACTTTACCAAATCTGAAACAAAACATACCCTAGGCCGTGACAAAGGTTTGAGGAAGCAAGGCAAAAGTTCGGCAATTCGTTTCTCTTTTATTTCAAAGTTATTGCATGTTATAGTCATATTGAATTGTGTTGTTTTGTACTGTATGCATATGTTTATATGGTCTTGTTTATTTGTTGTATACAAGATCATTATGAAGGCTTTCCATTCAATCAATTCAAATCGTGTTTGTCGTGCTTTTGGAATCGCTCTTGTTTTTGTTGTTTTGGTCTCTAGCTTCGAAAAGGTGAGTCTTTCTCACTCTGACATTTATACTTATGAAAAAGTGAATTGATGACAAGTGTTTAGTAATATAAAATGTTTATGCAAGTTAATGATGATCATATGATATGCTATGCCATGTTAGTACCATGTTAAAACTGTTAATTTTCACCTGACATATGATATATGACTGTATATTGTGATATTGACATTGTTTATATTATTCCTGTATATGATCACATCGCAAGTTCCCTGTTAGAATAAAATCATTATGGGCTGAAATGATAGGCCTGATTGATTTTTATTTATTTATTTAAACTTGGGATTGCGGGTTTGAAATGATAGAACCCAGATTTCACTTTTAAACTACGGATTGAAATGATACATATCTGTATCACTTGACCTCGGTTAGAAAACTATATACAGACCCGTGGTTATTTTATAAAGTGTTTTGGATATTTTTAAGTATTTTAAAAATATAAATTTATGAAATTTGATTTAAATAGATTTTAAAAGTTTTAAAATAGATAAATTATGATTTTTCTGTGAATTAAAAATGTAATTATGAATGGTTTAACTGGATTTTTGAAATATAACTTATGTTTGAAGATCTGGAATTTTGACTAAAAATGATATTTAAGTTATATGAATAAAATGGAGATTTAATTATATTGGAAATTGGTAAATATGATAATTTGAGTTGATTTTAATTTAAGTGATTTATTAAAGTATTATTGATTTTTCTATGAATTTAAGTGGTTGAATAAATGACTGTTGAAAAGTGAAATGTTAAGATATAACTTGACTGGAAAAGTTGAATTTGGTTTTAATTAAAGGTTTAAGTTAATTAAATAAAATTTGAAATTTGGTTTAATTTGTGAAATGAAAATAAAATATAAGAGTTAAGTTTATTTGTTGAAAAAGTGAAGAAAAGAAATTATACACTTGAACTAATAAGTGGAATTATCGAAATTTGGATTTATTTATAAGAAATTGGTTGTATAAAAATCAATATGTTTAATGATATGTTAATAAACATTTTTAAGGTTAAATTATGATTTTTAAAATGTTTATTGGTTTATAAATTGAAGTTACTTAATTGTTGGAAATACATAAAAATCTGGAATTTACTTTTAATAGCATTCAGAAATGCTATAGTTTCTGAATTGAACTAAAATAGTGTAAATAGAGCTATTACAGCATTCCTGAAATGCTGTAGTTGCTGTAATTGAATTTATAGGCTAATATTGGACTCAGGTCTATTATAGCATTCTCTGGAAATGCTGTAGTGGTCTGATGTGTTTGCTGAAATCAATTTAAATCTTTGTTTTGAAATCTGAACTACCGCAGCACTTCTGAAATGCTGTCTTTTCTATTTTGAACTCAACTAAAAACTGAGTTTTTAACAGCAATTTTGAGTGCTGTCTTTGCTTAATAAAAATGTTTTCATATATAACTTATAACAGCTTTTTCTAAATGCTGTAAAAGGCTGAAATTTACATAATTATGGTTTTTGACTTAGTAAACGAACTCTAAATGGTTTGAAACTTTGGAAGTTGAAAACTTGAAATGAAAGAACAATAAGTCCACTTTTAAAATGATCTAAATGAATAAATTAAATTGGAAATGAATCATTTTAAAGGGAAGTTCAAATTGAATTAAATGAATGTTATCTTTGAACTTTAAAAGGGTATTAAGTTTGACAATTTGCATTTGAATTTAATAATGATTTAAAAGGGGAAATTTGAAAAGATATGTTGTTTTGAAATATTGAAATGATTTTTGGAGATGATTAAAATCTTTATTGGATAAAGAATTGAGTTTTGAAATGATGTTTTATTTTGAAGTAAAGTACTAATTTTAAAATTATAACCACGGGTTATAATAACGATTGGTTGGCAAAGAGACCGGTATCAGATATCTGGCATACTCTCTGTCGATACCGAAAACCACTTTGACTAACCGTGTACGCGGTGGAGATTCCAGAATGAAGTAGGATGGTGGCGATGTTCTTGAGGTATATTGCGTGGAGCCGACTCCCGTGAGTTGGCTTAAGGTGGCTAAAACAGGAGCGATCTCGGGCCAAAAGGGGTAGCTCCTCTGGTCGGACACATTCCTTCGATACTATACTCTTACTTTTGATTGATTAGATGGCCATCCTCCGATTTTGATATGGGAGTGTGTTCCGAGGTGGGCGTATGTGGCTGCTGCATTACCACCAGCCCGTGTGCGTAGTTGGTATATCTACCCTGGCATTGCCTTGTGTGCCGTGTCACCTACCCTATCGATCCTTTACTATGAGTTTCTATTTGTGTCGTACCTATGGAGCATCTTCTCGTAGTCTCCCGATCAGGAGATATGCAGGTGTTGTATAGACTACTAGCATTATTTGTGTTAAGGGCTATATGGGTAACTCCTTAACGCTATTAAAAAGTAAGTTTATTTTACTGTTAGACATTATTATGATAGCGCAATATTACAACATAGTAAATAGTTTAACGGATCCTTAAAGGATGGGCGGTCCCAAGCATCCTTTAAGTTACTTGTACTTTTACTACTGTTCACTTGAGTTGATTTACAGTTCATAAGTATTTATGTCCTGACTCGAGTGTTTTGTGTTTTGCTTTACGCTCGAGTTAGATTGATTGAGTTAGCATTCAAGATTCACCTTCGGAGTTGAAGCTTTGCTTGAAGATCCAGCCATCTATTTTGTTTCAGTATCCAGTATTTCAGTGATGTATTCTGATTTGTACCTGATGTATCTTTTTACTCTTCTGTTGTATCTTATTTAACTGTGATGTATCTTATTTTTATATAGTAGCTCCATGAACTACTATCTCTTTTTACTTCCGCTGCATTATTATATACTCTGTGTCTGTGATCTGTGATTATTATTTACTGTATATTCTTAGATTTGCCAAAATTTTATTTACCACGCGGTATTTTGAGCAATTCAATTCTGGCATGAGTGTCTACCTATACACTTATAATGGATGCGAATGGTTGAAAATATCGCGTCGTTACAGTCTAGTACCAAGTTGCACCAATATCTATCTGACAAACCTAAAAATATTTTTTAGAGACAGCAGTTGTCCGAAAAAATGTGAACAAAATGAAATCAATCCTCCTAAAAACCAAACATGAAGATAGTAATATCCAACCATCGAGTTTAAGTGTCAAAAAACCAATCAAACTGGATAAAAGAGATGGCAAACCGGTTATTTGATGGGTTATGTTCGAGAGCCCGAAGTAAACCAACCCTGACATTTTGCGTGGATGCTGGCGGAATTATTTTGCAGCCATTGAGACAGGACGAAGAGCGCGAATGCGTGCGCTAGTGCAACAGCTACTAATCTAGCTGGATCCAGTGCTGCATCGGCAGTCAACTTGCCTGCAAATTAAAAATGGACCGAATAATGAGATAATGAAAACAAAAAAAGAAAAAAGTTGATTTAGCTTTTTGGACTAAGGAAGACGATTACTGAATGCAATGGCGGATCCAACTCCAGCAAAGATGAAGAGAAGGGTGGCGATGAATTCGGCTAAGTATGATTTTAGCGATACTTTGCTCAGAGAATCGCCGATGCTACCGAATGTCTAAGCATCAACAACAAATTGAAGCGGCAAGTCGATTCCCAAAAAACCCTAGCTTTAGCAAAGAGGACGAACGCCATTTTTTTACAGATGCAGCCGAAGAAATAAAATAAAAGGGGACTGTTTTAGTATTTGATGTGGGGCCGGTTAAAATTTTATTACAACGGGCATGCATTACAACGGGCATGTGACCGTTGTAAAGTTGGCATCTATTACAACGGGCCTGAATGGACCGTTGTAATAGCCTTCTATTACAACGGGCAACCAATGCCCATTGTAAACAGGGTTTGTATATGGCATCTTTTACAACGGGCGCAAATGGACCGTTGTAATAGACTTTTATTACAACGGGCAACCAATGCCCGTTGTAAAAACGACGTTGTAATAGGGTATTTTTGTTGTAGTGAGTTACTAAGGTTTTGTGTAGTAATCTCATGATATTATCTTCATGTTCTATTATAAGATATTCAATTTCAGAGTGGTCGGATTGGAGACAATGCATATGTCCATATAAGCTGGTCAACAAATAGGTTATCATTGCCATGCACTTCCAATTACAGGAATTCAATTAAATATTGCATTTCCATGGCTAATGTGTTCCAAATCAAGTATCACACCGAGAAGGTGCGTTCACATTACAATAAGTGTTGATGTAGATTACATAAATAAGCCTAATGCTTATTAACACTAAAAGAGTGTTGGAGGTGACCCATTGTTACAGTTTGAATGTGAAATTGTGAAGTTTTATTCTCCAATGCGCATGATTTGAGCTTGTTTGAACAAGACAGATAGTAATATATACATCTGGCTCCTAGCGAACGATGAAATATTTCTGATAGTTAACTGGGTTTTAAACACTTGATAAACTAAAATGTGAGTTCTGATGGTAGGTACGTAAAGATAACAACTATTTGTATGGTCTTTGCCTTACATTTCTTTTTTGCTCTAGCATTATACACTTGAATTGACAAGTTTGATAATCAAATTTTTTGCATTCTAAATGTATCAGGAACAACAAGGAGTAGTGTCAATGATAACAAACTTGACTGATCCTGCATATAAACTCGAGCTGTCATCTAATGTTCCATCCACAGGATTGGTGAGTTATCTTTTGGAATGCAAACTGTACTGTAAACATACTTAATTCGGTGTTTAAGTTTTGACGATACAAAAGTTAAACTCGGGCATGTACAGAGATGGTAATGCAAATGGTTGTGTCTAATGAAAGCATGTTTATGCCCTCCGGCTATGATTATAAAGAAAATAGCAACGAGTGCATGTTGAAGTATGGAGTTCGACCTAGATCATAATGGGTCACTACTGAATTTGGCGGTCATGTAAGTCGCACATCTGTAGTCATTTTACTAGATAAACTAACTGTTGTGAATAGATAAATTTATACATGTATTTCACAGTACAAAAGAGTGAAACAAAATTAACTAATGAAGCATGTGTTTTGTTGGTGTAATTTTGCATAAACAGAGAATTAAGCAGGTGCTAAGAAGATACGGAAGCAACATTATATTTTCCCATGGATTGAGAGATCCATGGAGTAGAGGAAGGCAAGCCATTCAAATTTCACCTGTCAGATTTTTATGTTCATCTTAGATGCTAATACATTGATTACATGCAGCGTGCTAAGTAACATATGTGATGGCATTTTTTGTGTTTACAGTATTGTGTTAACTGGTGGAAGCACATTATTTCCTGGATTTAAAGAAAGACTGTAAGCTTATTTTCATCATTCCAAATTTGATAGTCTAGTTAGCCTATTTACTTAATTCCCATGTTTCTTTGTACAATGAAATGGAACTACGATCTCTTGTATGTGATTATTATAAAGTAAAGATAACAACCCAGGAAGAGTATGCATCATTTTATGTCCATCTTGCACACATACATTTCACCATACAATGACATGTGTTATGACCAATTATATTTCTTTCTTCATGTGCAGTCCCATTAAAGGAGTATGGAGAGGTGGCTCTCTTTTAGCATCCAGCCCTGATTTTTATTCCATGTGTGTTACAAAAGATGAATACGAAGAGCTTGGATCTGTTAGATGCAGGCGTCGATTTTTCCATTGAAACATTATATGCCAAACCCGGTTAATCAAGTGTATTGATGCAGGAAGGTTAGTACTTGCATGTTACCGATGATAAGGTACCACCGTCTTCCTAGGGATCAATTGAATTTTATTCACATGATCCTTGTATCTAATCAAATTAGGACATAGAGCCAATGATAGCTAAGTATGTATTGTGAAAGGGTTGCAGCTAGATTTGACCAAGATGGTGAAGAGTAAGTTATTTATGTAAGTTTTTTTATTTTTATTTTTATTTTTATTTTATTTATTTATTATTTAGTTTATGTTAAGAAGAATTCATTATTTGTGTGAAGCAAAATGAAGAATGCAACTATAAATTGAATGCTTGCATTGCTGATAATGACCATCATTTTTTTACTCTACTCCTTGTGTACTCAATTGGGTTTACCTTTTCTCAAAATGGATCTCTCTTCATCATATTGTTCCTTATTCTATATTAGTGAATGATTGTGATGGAAAATGGCGATTGAGGATCTTAACTGGATTATAAACTCTGCATTTCAGTTTTCAACCTCGATCATTTTGTATTTGGAAGGTCATTTATTTTTATTCTTATTCATTTGCAGCTAGATTATCATTTGTAAGTGAGAAATAATAATAAATTAATAATAATAATAAATTAACCAAACTAATAAAAATTAACTAATTTTTTTTGAAATTAAATAACTTTCATAAAATTAACTAAATTTAAGTTAACTAAAATTTATAAATAACAATAACATAAACTCAGTGATATAGCTAAAAATTGAGCACCGTATTATTGTATATGTATTTTCAACATTGAAACACTATCAAGAATCAAATTTTCAGAGGTGCCATGTAAACTGCCATACAATATGAAAATGATTGTTGCAGGATGTATTCATAAATATGGCAAAAGTAGATTGTTGTTTCAAATCTTTTTCACTATAGTTAACATGACGTATGAAAATTTAGTATGTGTTTAGTTAGTTGCTAGTTCAAGTATCAGCAGGGCCGGCCCTAAGGCAAGGCGAGCAAGACGATCGCCTAGGGCAACAGATCCGGCAGGGGCAACAGTTGGTGGTAGTGGTGGTTTAGCATTTTACGAAGATAAAAATATTTTGTATAAAAGCATTGCTAATTGAGTATGTGGTGTGGTGGTATTTGTGTAGTTTGCACAATGGGGATACCCAAGTTCAATTCCTAGTAAGGTGCATATTTTTTTGTTATATTACTTGAAATCTAGGCTAGGGCAACCAAATTACTTGGGTCGACACTAAGTATCAGGTATCTTCGAGTTAATTAAACCATCAACTTCTACATGTAATATGATGTGTTAGCTAATTATTCAATCATCTACATAAGACAGTAATATTATTATAGCAGCAAATTATAACAACAAGTGTTTTTATGTACAGTACTTGTATGGAGTTTAAAGAATATGTATTTCGCAGAAGAAATCTGTACTTATTTTCCATGTTATTGCAGTTTCTGCTTTTTTCACCTTCATTGGGTCATACACACTACTATGATTTCATCGTAAGTTCCTTTTCCACTTTGTTCATCTATATCCACACAAACATCTTCTGACTGTACGTAAATCCAAAGATTCAATATACACAATGAAATGGTTTATTTGATTATTTTGTTTTGTAGGTAGAATCAGCAACATACACTAGGTTATGTACTAAAAAAGTGATATTGACAGTAAATGGTAAATTTCCAGGACCTACCTTATATGCAAAGAAAGGAGATACAAAAATGTTTGTAATCAGGCATCTGAAAATGTGACAATACATTGGTAATTTTTACTATTTTCAACCGTTAAGCAAAACAAGTATACCAGTTAAGCGACCAAAAACTTAAATTTCATTTATTTTGATTATCAAGGAAATTTTCAAGTGATACACAAATAGAAATATCGGAGAGTATTTAGACAAAATATCACAATTATACACCTGAAAGGTTACGCATAACACAAAAGAAAGGCTAAAAATTTCCTGTCAATCATATTGTTTTCTTGCTTGAAAGCAATCACTTTGTTTGCATAATATAAGCGAATTCAATATTGATTATAGGATACCAGCGTGTGTGTATGAAGAAAGATATTATGTGATATATACAGGCATGGAGCAAAATAACCAAGAAACCCCTGGTCCGATGGCCCTGCATATATAACACAATGTCCTATAAAACCAGAGAAAAATTTCATCTACACGATTAATCTTTCAGATGAAGAAGGAACAATATGGTGGCATGCACACACAGATTGCATTAGAGCAACAGTGCACGGAGCAATTATTGTTCATCCTGAACATGGTTCTTGCTATCCTTTTCCTAAACTACATAAAGAATTTCTGGTTATACTTGGTTAGTGGGATTATCCTGATGCAATATGTAATGGTTAATTTATATTATGATGTTACATAAAGACTACCCAGCAATTTTTCCCTGTTTCTACCCTTGAATCAGTGATGATTATGTAATTGCTTTTGTTTGTGTTATTGTGGTTCATTGAATGTGTTATTTTTGATGTGTATGTGTTTATATATTACGTCGCTGTATAAGTTTTGAAGTACTTGAATTGGAGGCGAAATCCGATGTAGTCGTGGATCAGCAGACAATAAAATCGAAACATACGGTGGCGGAGAAAAAATGCCACCAAAAATATTTTTTTGTAGCGTTTAAAAAGCTCTATAGAATTAGGAATTGTAGTAACTCAGATAATCTCCGTGGCGTTCAAAAAACGCTGCAAAAAATAATAATAAGTGCAACAAAAAAATAAGATAGTAAACGGCACCTTTTCGGTGGCATTTGTAAAATGCTGTAAAAAAGATCTTTAGTAACGTTTAAAAAACGCTGCCAAAAATTCATTTATAGTGACGTTAAAATAAATGCAAAAAAAAAAATCATGGATTTTTAGTCGCATGTTTTCTAGCGGTGTTTATCAAAACGCCACCAAAACTTTTTGTAGTGTTTTTTGAGCGCCGCTAAAAATCAAATTTCTTGTAGTGAACCGATGTTGAAATTTATTGGTTTCTAAACGTGTCGCACATAAGATACCTCAAATTTTATTCTTTGAGAATGGTCCCACGTTAAGATTTTGATAACGTGCCATGCTTAACTATATATGAGAAGCTAAAATAATATATTTTTATGTAATAAACATGCTATTCAAACATTCAAAGCGATTTAATAAATTTTTTAAATTACATAGGTTAGTTCGGTTTTTGAGTTATCCTCAAATAAAATATATATGAAACTAAAGAGTAATATGAGCTGACTAACTTAAATGGAGAAGAGAATAAAGAACTTGTCAGTTCCATTTTGGGGAACATAACATTTTATTTTTTGATGAATCAACATAATGCATGTTGTTTCTTTATAATTGCATGATGTTTAGGTGTTAATTATTTGAACTGTTTTTTCCCATTGGTTTGGGTTCAGTATATCCATGTTGTTCGTTCTAATAATTGTTATCAAGATGTTACTAATCTTCCTCTTATAATGGAAGGTAAGGAAAAAATAGTTGTTGTAGTAGCTAGCTAGCTATCCTTCTCAAGGGTTCAAATATCGGATTTTGGTCAGGCTTATGTAAGCCCGGGTGCTTTTCGGATGAGCGATCATTGTAAGTTTTTTTTATTGATTTTATATTTGAAAGGAAAAGTATGTTTTGTACTGGTTATTCTTATTAATAGAAAATGAAGTATACCGTATCACAAAAGCTCATTTGTATAATAGTGTAAGAATGCGGGTCTCAAGCTTTAGCCCAATTGTATAATACTCGGCCCAAATATGTAATAAAATAGTATATATACAATACAGAGAATATCTGTATTATGTAACTTCATTTCTTCAATAAAAAAAATCTGAGAATATCATTTTCATCTTTCTCTCATTTCTGCTTTCAATATCAATTCAATCAAAATATACAACAGATCATTACCTGCACCAAATTCTTACATGGTATCGGAGCAATAATTAAGCCTAACGGCAGCTTCATCAGAAAAGATATCATCATTTGAAAGCTCTTAGCCCATCAGGTGAAATCTCATCATTTGGGTTAATTGTAGAATTTGCTGTTCTTATTTGAAAAATAGGTACCACACCAAGAAAGCAGATAGGTTTCTGATTGCAACAAGTTTTTCATCAAAAGGTTAAAGCAAATTCATAGCAAGAAAAATTCAGAAAATCAAAAAACCAATTCAAGAAAACAGTCAAAGACAAAAGAAATTAATTGCCTTGCTAAGAATCATCAGAAACAGATTCATCACTTGAATCATGGCCGCAACTGACCTGTTCTTGCCGTAGTTAGAGTAATCTTGAATTGGTAACCTCTTTGAATCTTCAAGCCAAATTTATCTGATCAGAATTCTACAATCATGGCTGAAAAAGATAATGCCTCAGCTACATCAGATAATACAAATAACCCACTACAACAAACTCTCACTGATGCAATAGAAAGATTAATCAACAAAGTTATCAGTCTTCAAAGTCAGCTAATCACTGTGCATCTTGAAGAGGACAACTATCTCTTGTGGAAGTTACAAGTTGAAACAACAATGCAAGGAAATGGGCTAGAAGGTTTTATTCTTGGGTCAATTCCAATTCCTCCAAGATTCATCACTGATTCACAAAACAAAATGATTGGCAATGAGGAATACACAAAGTTCTACAGGAAAGATAGACAAATAAGTTCTTATCTTCAATTGATACAAAATTGTTATCACAAGTTATAGGTTACAAGTCAGCAAATGACATATGGGTTATTGTTGAAAGAATATTCAATACTCAATCTGCTGCCAAGGTTATGCACTATAAACGAAAGTTGCAAAATGTTATTAAAGCGAATCAACCAATGAGAGACTATTTGTCACAAGTCAATAATATCTGCAATATGTTAGATGCAGCAGGACACAAAGATGGACAATTAGTAGATTTTTCATATTTGAAATGCATCGATGCTTTTACAGATAATGATAATCCATGAAAACACAAAGGGCAATTCGTCTTGTCGAAGTATTAAAACATAGTGAACAACAACGTTAAGTATAATATTAATGGTCCAAAATGCGAAAGTTTATGACACTTTTTTAGGAGTTAAGGTACAGTTTGGTTTAGTGGGTACTGAAAAACCATCTATCAGTGTGTGCGCGCGGGCCCATAATTGCTATCACTGTTTTTTTTGTCTAGCTTCAGATTTTATCAATTCTTTCCTAGCTCTAATCCTTAGTTGCATGAAAACTCCAAACTGACTGTCATAGAATCATTACATGTTAGAAAGTTGCAACAGTTAAACCTGATCCATCCAAGCAAGTTGCAGGGTTGCAGTAGTTCCGATACATTAATCAGAAGGCAAGTTCTTAAACCGTGAGCATGAACTGTATATAATTCACGCTATAAGCAATAAAATTTAGCATGAACTATAATATAACTATAAGAAATTAACTACGTATAATTCATATGACTCAAAATAATTAACTAATATATAATATATAACTATGAGTAAAAAACTATGAGTACAAGTGATTTATGTAAACCACGAGCAATTAAATCATCACGTATAAGCATTTTATATGAACTATGAGCAATTCATAGTTAACTGTAAGCAATTCACATTTAATTGCTCGAAATTTAATTCACATTTGTATAAATTTTATATGCTATATGAGAACTGTTGGAATAATTCATCATTATAGGGCCACATATTTTAATATTTGAATGTATGGGCTATCTTGGGATTAAGTTTAATTATGTGATCTATTTGGAATAAAAACAACAAGACTTAAGGGGTATATTCGTCATGTAAATTTATAATGTGTGGATACCAGAGTGACAATTTTAGTTTGTTGAAGGGCCGAACTGAAGAATGTCACACACTATATATATGGGGTTATGGTCCCTAAATTACACAAGTCTTATCAAATTCTCTCCACCCTCTTCTAAGGAGAATTTTCAAATCTAAGCTTGTGTCAATTTGGAAGATCTAAAACCTAGTTGATCTTCTTTCTTTGCAAACATCAATGGATTCAGGTACGACTTCTACTGAACTATTTAATCTCATATATCTGTTTCTCGATAGAATCAATATGGGTTGTATGTATTCAGATGTAGAATTTATTTGTTACAACAAGTGGTATCATAGCCACCCATCATTGATTTTATTGAAATATTCTTTGGTTTTAAGAACATATGAAATTAGGGTTCTTGGATTTACAATTTTCGGTTGATTCACCTGATCCACTATTTCGTTCTGATTTGTGAATGCTTCAATTATGGTGATTCAAAAACATGTTAATAAACAGTATTATACATGGATCCATAGATTTAATGAAATATTGGATTCTGTTGATTTGACCAAAAGTTTCCTAAAATGATAGCAATTTGGATTTAATTGAACTGTATCATTGGATTTATGATCTAAGAACTCATCTACATCTTTTATAATAATTGTACCATGACATGTTTGTGGTTTTGTTTTCTTCTGCAAAAGCATAAATTATTATTTTATTTGGTTGGTTTTAAAATAGCAACAGGCATTTTTGAAATATTGGCCAAGCTTTTACTATTCATTACTTTTGTACACCATGAATCAGCACATTAATTGATGCTGTCATATTTGACATATTTTTTTTAGTAATTTATTGTTACTACTTAATATGTTTCACCTTCTATTTTGAATGGTAGCGGTTAAATAAAGTACGCAATAATCTGATACTAATTATTATTGCAAGTATTATTCATTTATGTATTATTACAGTTTCCTTGATGTCAAATTTGACATTGATATTTATGGCAAATTTATAAATGAAGGAATTAAAATAAATTCATATACTATTTGGCGTCTTTTGCAAATTAATTGTGAATATCCTACATTACAAGTGAACTAATTGAAATAATAAGTCACCAAAGTGACCTCCCTTATTTTATTTGCTCATGAAAAATGTTTGATATTTGTATGTATTTATTTATGCGAATATTAGTCGGCCCAAAGGAAGGTTAGTATTTGGCCAAATTAGATACACATGTGTGATGATAAATATGTAACAATTATAAAGTTTTACAAGAAAATAATTAATCGGCCCAAAGGAAGATTATTATTTGACTTGAATTTATTGTTAATATTTGATGATTACAACAAGAATACCACTTACAGTTAATATTACTGTCCAAACACTTGATATTAATGTTGTGCTAGGTATCTTGAGCAAAGACTTACCAATTATTTTAAATTTACTACAGTTGTTTTATAATGTAAGCATATTTGATTAATTTAAATTACAGCTAATTTGACTACGGTATCTGCCAATCTGAACAACATTCCTATTCTGACTGGAACAAACTTTAAGGATTGGAAAGAGAACATATTGCTTGTTCTTGGCTGCATGGATCTTGACCTTGCACTTAGGATAGATGAACCCGCCCCTCTTACGGATGAAAGTTCTTCTAGTATTATA
The DNA here is from genome assembly GCA_030765085.1 of Allium cepa. Lineage (NCBI taxonomy): Eukaryota > Viridiplantae > Streptophyta > Magnoliopsida > Asparagales > Amaryllidaceae > Allium > Allium cepa. The sequence continues at coordinate 379,826,417 of CM060944.1, read as the reverse complement.
AAGAACTTTGAGAGGTGGGATCATTCAAACCGCATGAGTCTAATGATCATAAAGCGTGGCATTCCGGAGTCATTTTGGGGTGCGGTATCTGAAAATAACCAATGCGAAAGATTTCCTTGCTGAGATTGAAAAACGTTTTGCTAAAAACGATAAGGCGAAAACAAGAACGCTTTTGCAACGCTTGATTTCCATGAAGTATCAAAGCAAAGGAAACATAAGGGAGTACATTATGAAAATATCTAACACTGCTTCAAAACTTAAGGCACTTAAGCTTGAGCTTTCAGATGATTTGCTCGTGCATTTGGTATTAATCTCTCTTCCTTGACAATTCAGCCAGTTCAAGATCAGTTATAACTGTCAAAAGGAGAAATGGACTCTTAATGAGCTCATTTCGTATTGTGTACAAGAAGAAGAGAGATTGAAGCATGATAACGCTGGAAGTGCTCATTTATCATACACCTCTAAGGGAAAAGACAAAAAAGAGAAAGAAGGATAAAGAAACTGCTAAGGGTCCGATTGAAAAGAAACAACAAAAGGAGACCGATGGTTGTTACTTTTGCGAAAAGGCTAGACATCTGAAGAAAGATTGTGCCAAATATCACGCATGGCGTGTTAAGAAAGGTACATCTTTTGCTTTGGTCTGTTCTGAAGTAAATTTAGCTACGGTACCTGGAAACACTTGGTGGTTAGATTCTGGTGCTTCTACTCACATAAGTGTTTCTATGCAGGGTTGCCTGAGCTACCAAAATCCAACCGATGCTGAAAGATACATCTATGTGGGTGATGGAAAATCGGTAGAAGTGGAGGCTATTGGGCATTTTAAGTTGTGATTAAGAACTCAGTTTTTTTTGGATTTATTTGGTACTTTTGTTATACCGTCATTTAGACAGAATTTGGTTTCTGTTTTTAAGTTGGGCAAATTTGGTTATTCTTGTTCATTTGGGAATGGTACTTTTAGTTTATCAATGAATTCAACTCTTATTGGAACTGGTTCTCTTAATGTTTATGATAAATTATATATGCTTGATGTTAATACCTCTTATAATGAAGCCTTGCATGTAGAGTCACGTGGTACTAAAAGAAAAGCTAATAAGGAAACTTCAGCCACATTGTGGCACAAGTGCTTAGGTCATATATCTAAAAATAGAATTCAAAGGCTCGTGTCAGATGACATCTTGGAATCCGTTGATTTTTCAGACCTTGATGTCTGTGTGAAAACAGACCAAACATAAGAAAATAGGTGCCAATAGAGCAACTGACGTCTTAGAATTAATACATGCAGACATTTGTGGGCCATTCCCTGAGGCACCATGGAATGGTCAACAATATTTTATAACATTCATAGACGACTACTCAAGATATGGCTACCTATATCTTATTCATGATAAATCAGAATCCTTAGACATGTTCAAGAAATTTAAGGTAGAAGTTGAGAACCAACTCAACAAAAGGATTAAAACTGTCAGATTTGACCATGGCGGTGAATATTATGGTAAATCTGATGGATCAGGTGAACAATGTCTAGGACCATTTGCCAAATTTCTAGAGGAATGTGGAATAGTCCCACAATACACTATGCACCTAGCATGAATGGTGTTGCTGAGAGACGAAACCGGACTCTTAAAGACATGGTAAGGAGTATGATCAGTCATTCTACCTTATCAAAATCACTCTGGGGAGTGGCATTAAAGACAGCAGTTTATATCCTTAACAGAGTACCCACTAGAGCAGCTACTAAAACACCTTATGAGCTCTGGACAGGCAAACAGCCTACTCTAAAGCATTTTCACATTTAGGGATGTCCAACTGAGGCAAGGCCATATAGGCCAAATGAAAGAAAATTGGACTCCAAAACAGTGAGTAGCTACTTTATTGGTTATTCTGAGCGATCTAGGGGCAATAAATTTTATGATCCCATAATGAGGAAAATATTTGAGACGGGAAATGCAACATTTTTTGAGGATGTTGAGTTGGGAGGGAGAAATGAAGTAAGGAACATTGTTTTTGAGGAGGAATCATCGTCTATGATTCCTACTACAGTTACTTCTTCGGACAATGTGTAGATTATTGTTCCTGTCATTGATCAAGAAGTGAATCCTGAACCCCAACAAAACAATGTTGAAGAAAATCCTCTTCAAGTTGAAGTTAATGTTCCACGAGAACAAATTCGACGACCTCAAAATGAATTTCCATTAAGAAGATCCACTAGGGAAAGAAGAAATGCTATTCCGGATGATTATGTTGTATTTCTTCAAAAGTTAGAGGATAATAATGGATTGATGGAAGATGACCCTATCAACTTTCACCAAGCCATGCAAGATATTAATTCTCAAAAGTGGATTGAAGCTATGAATGAAGGGTATAAATAAATGCAAGACAATAAAGTTTGGGATCTTGTCCCTTTACCTGAAGGTAAGAAGCCCATTGGTTGTAAATGGATATTTAAAACCATGAGGGATGCAAAAGGTAAAGTGGAAAGATATAAAGCTCGTCCGATAGCAAAAGGTTTTACTCAAAAGGAAGGCATTGATTTCAAAGAGACTTTCTCTCCGGTTTCATCGAAAGACTCTTTTAGAGTAATTTTGTCACTTTTTGCACATTTTGACCTTGAGTTGCATCAAATGGATGTTAAGACTGCATTTCTCAATGGAGACATTGAGAAAACAATTTATATGGTGCAACCGAAAAACTTTGTGGTCGAAGATCCAAGGATATGGTTTGCAAACTAAAGAAATCCATTTATGGACTCAAACAAGCTTCTCGTCAATGGTACCACAAATTTCATAATGTAATTACCTCTTGAGGCAAACATCATTGATAATTGTGTGTATCACAAGTTTAATAGGAGTAAATTTGTATTTTTAATTTTATATGTTGATGATATATTGCTTGCCAGTAATGATTTAAATATGTAGCACGAAACTAAGAGATTTCTTTCAAATAATTCTGAAATGAAAGACCTTGGTGATGCCTTTTTTGTATTAGGAATCCAAATACATCGTGATCGTTCACGGGGCATTCTTGGATTGTCATAAAAGAACTATATAGAAAAGGTGCTTAAGAGATTTGGCATGCAAGATTGTAAACCAGGCGATACCCCTGTCGCTAAAGGAGATAAGTTTTGTCTCAAACAATGCCCTAATAACATCCTTAAAGTTAATGAAATACAGAAGATCCCTTATGCATCTGCTATAGGGAGTCTAATATATGCTCAAGTATGTACGCGTCTGGATATTGCGTACATTGTAGGAGTGTTAGGCAGGTATCTTAGTAATCCTGGAATGGATCATTGGAAAGCAGCAAAAAGGGTTATGAGGTATCTTCAAAGAAAAAAGGACTATATTCTTACGTATAGAAGATCATATCAGTTGGAGGTCACTGGGTATTCTGATTCTGACTTTGCTGGATGTCCGGATAGCAGAAAATCCACTTCAGGATGCATATTTATGTTGAGTGGAGGGGCTATATCATGGAAGAGCATTAAGCAAACACTTATAGCTTCTTCCATTATGGAAGCAGAGTTTGTGGCTTGCTATGAGACATCTAATCATGGAAAATGGCTGTGAAATTTTGTCACTGGGCAGCGCATTATAGATAATATTGAAAGACCACTATAGTTGTCTTGTGACATTAGATCAGCAGTATTATATTCTAATAACAATAGAAGCTCAAGTAAGTCAAATTACATTGACATCAAGTTTCTAGTTGTGAAAGAAAGAGTGCAAAATGGGTCAATATCCATAGAGCATATTGGGACAAATTCCATGTTAGCGGATCCACTTACAAAAGCATTGCCACCCAAGGTCTTTCATAAACATGTTGCTAAAATGGGTGTATCTTTTATGTAAGAATATTTTTGTTTAGGGGGAGTTTGTACTAAGTCATTTCTTTTGTGACATTGCTTTATATTTTGATTGTGGATATGCTACAGTTTTTTCAGATCAAAAACAAAGTTTTTTTTTAATTGCATTAAAATTATTTATATATATTTAGATTTTGATCTCATTAAAGTAAAGTAGGACCATTTGGAAATAGACATGTAAAGATCACATTTCATGTAATTTCCATGCTACACATACATGATTGATCTATGTCATTTGATTGTATTAATATACGTGACCATTGATGGGTTTAGTTACACTAACGATAATGAAAACCGCCTTGATCCTATGTTAACACATGGACGAGATTGTTTTGGATATACCATATTGTAAAGATAGCTATTTGAGAGCTCATAAAGTTAAATACATTCTATAAGGTTACATATGTGACCCAGGGGGAGATTGTTGGAATAATTCTGCATTATGGGGCCACATATTTTAATATTTGAATGTATGGGCTATCTTGGGATTAAGTTAAATTATGTGATCTATTTGGAATAAATACAACAAGACTTAAGGGGTATATTCGTCATGTAAATTTATAATGTGTGGATACCAGAGTGACAATTTTAGTTTGTTGAAGGGCCGAACTGAAAATGTCACACACTACAATATGGGGTTATGGTCCCCAAATTACACAAGTCTTATCATATTCTCTCCACCCACTTCTAAAGAGAATTTTCAGATCCAAGCTTGTGTCAATTTGGAAGATCTAAAAATCTAGTTGATCTTTTTTTTGCAAACATCAATGGATTCAGGTATGACTTCTGCTGAACTATTTAATTTCATATATTTTTCTCTCGATAGAATCAATATGGGTCGTATGTATTCAGATCTAGAATTTATTTATTTGTTACAACAAGAACACATTTTATTCACAATTAATTAACTAACTATGTCTATATAATAACTTTGCATCAGCAATTAACTAATTGTGTAACCTATAAGAACAAAACTAACTAGTTCAAAATAGCAACATGGATTCTCCATGGTGAAAGTAAAAGATGATAGCACGTATGGGAAAACTAATGAAGTATTTGAGCTTAACAAACAAGTTTAAAATCATTTAATTTTACTGTAATAAAACTAGGATGAAGCCCGTGTTTCACACACGGGAAAATTATGGAAGATATCCTATTTTGAAAGAAAAAACTGTTTGGCTGAAGCAGCTAAAGGACAGTAATGCATAAAAAACGGTAGTTTTAATAAAATATCGTGCCAATAGTTTTAATACCGTGGTATATACTTTTACATAGAGACAAAGAATGAAAAGAGGACATAATACACAAGGTTCAACTACAAGGTTCAACTACACGTTTATTTAAAAACAATAGAACATAGAGCATGCAATCATAGGTGGATGGTTCTTTAGTATCGTAATTTGAAATCTTCAACCTTCATTGCAATGTCGCTTGTCCTGATTATTAGAAGCAGTGAAATTTGATATGTTAATGACATCGTCAACTGCCTGATAATAGGAATACAATTTAAATCCCATTTAAAATGTATTATGTTGGATGTTAACTCGTATTAGTTTGTCAATACATAGTTTAGAAGTTAACTGGTCCTAAAAGGGATTTTTAATTGCATTCGTTTATCAGTGGACAATATGGATGGGAACACATATTAATTGAAGAAAAATATTGATAGTTGTTTTAAATGTACCGTATTAATTACTTTGACTTAATAATGCATTTTGGCATGTCAAAGCAAACCTACATCACATAACGGCATTTCATGACCATGTCTTATTCAAAATCTTGTTTATTTAATTTATGTCTATTTTGACTGTATTTTAAAGAGGGCATGCGAACAAGCGTTGAGGCTGTTCTGCTGGTGAGTTACTTCATCCACATTATATAATCAATATCCGATTAAATTTTCATATTATTAGATCTTGCTTTTGCTACTTAGTTATTTTTACTTTTCAATACTATTGTGAGTATACATACTAAGTTGTTATACATAAAATTTTCATTTTGTAGAAAATTTTGAATATACTGCAAATCTTTCTTTTTTCATAGTACTATGACAACTCTTTTTGATTTTCCATAAAAATTGAACCATTCAGGAAGTTTGCATTTGTATGTGATGTGGCGGTTATAAACTTTAATATTTACGGGAATATTAACTTGTTACAATCGATCCCTTCCACTTTAGAGGCTGCAAATTTGCATAATTATTAGGATATAGTTAGGAACCGATGTTGAAATTTATTCGTTTTTAAACGTGTCGCACATAAGATACCTTAAATTTTATTCTTTGAGAATGGTCCCACGTTAATATTTTGATAACGTGCCATGCTTAACTATATATAAGAAGCTAAAATAATATATTTTTATGCAACAAACATGTTATTCAAAGATTCAAAGCTATTTAATAAATTTTCTAAATTACATATGTTAGTTCGGTTTTTGAGTTATCCTCAAATAAAATATGTATGAAACTAAACAGTAATATGAGCTGGCTAATTTAAATGGAGAAGAGAATAAAGAACTTGTCAGTTCCATTTTGGGGACCATAACATTTTATTTTTGATGAATCAACATAATGCATGTTGTTTCTTTATAATTGCATGATGTTTGGGTGTTAATTATTTGAACTGTTTTTCCCCATTGGTATGGGTTCAGTATATCCATGTTGTTCCTTCAAATAATTGTTATCAAGATTTACTAATCTTCCTCTTATAACGGCAGGTAAGGAGAAAATAGTTGTTGTAGCAGCTAGCTAGCTATCCTTCTCAAGGGTTCAAATATCGGATTTTGGTCAGGCTTATGTAAGTGCGGGTGCTTTTCGGATGAGCGATCATTGTAAATTTTTTTTATTGATATTATATTTGAAAGGAAAACTATGTTTTTTATTGGTTAGTCTTATTAATAGAAAATGAAGTATACCGTATCACAGAAGCTCATTTGTATAATAGTGTAAGAATGCGGGTCTCAAGCTTTAGCCCAATTGTATAATACTCGGCCTAAATATGTAATAAAATAGTATATATACAATACAGAGAATATCTGTATTATGTAACTTCATTTCTTCAATAAAAAATTTGAGAATATCATTTTCATCTTTCTCTCATTTCTGCTTTCAATATCAATTCAATCAAAATATACAATAGATTATTACCTGCACCAAATTCTTACATGGTATCGGGGCAATAAACAAGCCTAATGGCAGTTTCATCAGAAAAGATATCATCATTTGAAAGCTCTTAACCCATCAGGTGAAATCTCATCATTTAGATTAGTTGTAGAATTTGCTGTTCTTATTTGAAAATAGGTACCATACCAAGAAAGCAAATAGATTTCTGATTGCAACAAGTTTATCATCAAAAGGTTAAAGCAAATTCATAGCAAGAAAAATTCGGAAAATTAGAAAACCAATTCAAGAAAACAGGCAAAGACAAAAGAAATTAATTGCCTCGCCAAGAATCATCAGAAACATATTCATTACTTGAATCTTGGCTGCAACTGACCTGTTCTTGCCATAGTTAGAATAATCTTGAATTAGTAACCTCTCTGAATCTTCAGGCCAAATTTATCTGATCAGAATTCTACAATCATGGTTGAAAAAATAATGCCTCAGCTACATCAGATAATACAAATAACCCACTACAAAAAACTCTCACAGATGCAATTGAGAGATTAATCAACAAAGTTATCAGTCTTCAATGTCAGCTAATCACTATGCATCTTGAAGTGGACAACTATCTCTTGTGGAAGTTACAAGTTGAAACAGCAATGCAAGAATATAGGCTAGAAGGTTTTATTCCTGGGTCAATTCCAATTCCTCCAAGATTCATCACTAATTCACAAAACAAAATGATTGGCAAGGAGGAATACACAAAATTCTATAGGCAAGATAGACAAATAAGTTCTTCGCTCTTATCTTCAATTGATACAAAATTGCTATCACAAGTTATAGGTTGCAAGTCAGCAAATGACATATGGGTTACTGTTGAAAGAATATTCAATACTCAATCTACTGCCAAGGTTATGCACTATAAACGACAGTTGCAAAATGTTATTAAAGGGAATTAACCAATGAGAGAATATTTGTCACAAGTCAATAATATCTGCAATATGTTAGATGCAGCAGGACACAAAGTGTCCAAAATAGAGCAAGTACTAAGCATCTTGAATGGACTCAGTGAAGAATATGAAGCAGTTATTGCAGTTGTGTCATCTCAACCAAGCCTGCCATCTGTACAGTTTGTTCATGCAACACTCTTGCACATGAGGCAAGAATAGATCACAAGAAACCTCAAGATACAGATATGTCAGTCAATTATATCTACAACTCGAGAAACAAAGAACAGAATCAAAATAAGCAAGGTCAAACACATCAAAGAGGAGGCAGTTCAAACAGATCTAGAGGAGGAGGCATGTGGAACAACAAAAACAGACCCAAGTGTCAAATCTGTGAAAAATTGTTCACACAACAATGAAGTGTTACTTCAGATTCAATGCTAATTATGTGCCAAACCGGAATCAACACAATCAAGGAAATGGAAAAGCTAGTGCAAACATGGTTCAAATACAGTCTGACAACAACAGCAATGGTGAAGTCAAGCAAAGCTCTATAACAACATCAGAACACATACATGATGAAAGCTGGTACCCAGACTCAGGAGAAACCAATCATATAACAAATAATCTTGGCAACTTAAATCTTGACAACAAAGAATATAGAGGTAAATAGTTAATATGCATGGGGAATGGTGAGTCAGTCCATATTACTCATATTGGCAAAACCAGTATTGATAGCAAAAGACAATTATATTTGAATAACTTATTGAGAGTTCCCAAAATAAAGAAAAATCTCATTAGTGTGTCACAGTTTGCAAAGGATAATAATGTGTATTTTGAATTTTATCCAGATTACTGCTTAGCGAAAGACATACTGACTAATGAAAATCTGTTGTAGGGTGAAGCAGTGAAGGGATTATACAGATTCAATCTTAAAAACAGTAGCAAACTTGAGAGAAATCAGAAGTGTTGTAATTTATGTGAAACTGGTCAGTCAGAAGAGAATAGAACCGTGTTTGATTTGTGGCACTATAAACTTGGTCACCCAAACACAAATGTTGTGAAACAAGTACTTGAGAAAAATAAAATCATGTTTGATGATATTTCTTTACCACATGTGTGTACATATTGCCAAATGAGCAAAAGTCATAAATCACCCTTTAATGATTCCCTAACCAAGCATTCAATACCTTTAGAATTGGTTGCAACTGACTTGTGGGGACCTGCCCCAATTTACTCAGTCTATGGTTATAGATATTATATATCTTTCATTGATGCATATTCTAAATATACATGGATATATTTTCTGAAAGCCAAATCAGAAACTTATAATGCAGTGATACATTTTATACTATTAGCTGGAAAACAAACTGGAAACCAAGTTAAAATCATTCAGTCAGATGGTGGTACTGAGTACAAAACACTTAGCAATTACTTTGCTAAGAAAGGAATTGTACATAGAATTACATGTCCTTACACATCAGAACAAAATGGTCTAATAGAGAGAAAGCATAGACACATTATTGAAACTGGGTTAGCACTACTTGCTCAAGCATCGTTGCCATTAAAATTCTGGCCTAATTCCTTTAACACTGCAGTTTATTTAATTAATAGACTTCCCATAAAGATTCATAAAGGAATCAGTATAGTAGAGAAACTATGAGGTTTTAAGCCAGATTACCAAAGTCTGAAAATGTTTGGATGTTTGTGCTTTCCCTACATAGGACCATACAATAACAACAAGTTGTGTTTCAAGGCAAAACCATGTACTTTTATAGGATGTGGAACAAATCAAAAAGGAATCAAATGTCTTGATGAAAATGGGAAAATCATAGTTAGCATACATGTTGTATTCAATGAACATATTTTTATTTTTAGCAACGAAGGCATTAAAACAACTCAAAAAGTATATAATCCAAGAAATTCTATTCCTAGTATACCTGTTTGCAGTGATGTTCTTTATCCTGAGGTGATTGAAAGGACTGCTGAGGCTCATGATCCACAACTCACAGTGTCAGATCAACCAGGTCATGAATCACAGAGCTCATCTAGCTATCTCAGTAAAACTCCTGTACATTCAAAGCATTCAACACAGTCGGTCAATGAAAGAGAGTCAACAAATTCACAAATACAGTCAGAAAATGATAATAGTCAAACAAGTGTAGAAAAATCACCACAGGCAAGAACAGGACATCCAATGATTACAAGATCAAAAAGTGGAATCTTTAAACCAAAGTTATATACAGATGCTTCAAATTTAGAGGAACCAGAAACCTTTGAGCAAGCTGCAAGGGACAAATACTGGAAGACAGCAATGGATGAGGAATACAATGCTTTAATGAAAAACTATACATGGGACCTTGTACATCCACAAAATAATAAGAACATTATAGGGTGTAGGAGGACATACAGGCTAAAAAGGAATCCAGATGGAACAGTGTCTAGATACAAAGCAAGACTAGTAGAAAAAGGCTACACACAGCAATATGGGTTTGATTTTAATGAAACCCTTTCTCCAGTGGTTAAACCAACTACTATAAGAATTATTTTAAGTATTGCTCTGTATAATCAGTGGAATATTAGACAATACGATGTTAATAATGCTTTCTTGAATGGAACATTACAAGAAGAAATATATATAGAGCAACCACCAGGTTACCGGCAGAACTCAAGTCAAGTGTGCAAGCTTAAAAAGGCTATATATAGCATTAAACAGGCTCCAAGGGTCTGATTTGACAAACTGAAAGCCACATTGATTCAACTTGGCTATCAGTCTACCAAATTAGACAACTCCTTATTCGTTAAAGTCAATAGTAAGACAAGTATTTATATTCTAATATATGTTGACGATCTTGTCGTTACAGGAAATAATGAGGATGAAATCAAAAGTCTTGCTCAATATCTAGACAAGAAATTCTCAATCAAAAACTTGGGCTCACTGAGCTACTTTTTAGGCATATTGTAACGACCCGTTGAAATTAATAATATTTAATAAATTAAATTAATATAATTTCTATTTTGTTTAAGAATAAATGTAGAAATTTGGTATAGTAGTTGTAACCTAGTGTAACAATAAAATTTTATGACAATAGATTTGGATAATGTAATTTGTCACTTTTTGTTAAAAGTAAATTTTAAGAAATCAATAAATGTTGAATTGAGAATATTAACAAAAAAATATTAACTAAAATGAGATTCATTAATATAAAATCAGTAGTGAAGATGTCACCTTTGGTTGTAATAAAGGTGAATGCTATTAGTGGATGTCAACACTTAATAAGATTTATTTAGAATAAAAAGAATTTAAATGCATGTTTGAATAGAGTATTAAATTGATAGATTAAGCGTAAGTAATTAGAATTTAACCCTATAAGATATGGAACTGAATGTATGAATATAATTTTGTAGAAATAGTTAATTAACAACTTATTTGTGCATACCCAATTTAATATAAATAACAAAAGGGCTAGCACTTGATGTGCCTAAGTATTAATATATTGGAACTATAATAAAATAGAGAGTTTGGTAGTAAATAGAAATAAAAAGACCGTTATTAACTAGTAAATTAATAAATGGATTCTAATAATAGGTAGTAATTAATGCGTGTATATTGGGCATTTGCAGATTACCAATTTTTCTACCTATCCATATAATTTATTTATGTAAATCTAAACCTATGGCAACATTTTGTTAATAAATGTTGGAAGTGAATTTGAATATATCAAAGGATAACAAGTGTTTAGGTTAACCATTTATTTTATTTAGTTAAGAAGGAAAATAGATTGAAATAAAGCTAATTTAATTTTTTTGGTTGTTAATGGGTATAGTTAAATAAGGAGAAGTTATAGGAAATAAAACGCGCACTAATGAGATGTAATATAATTCCAAAGTTATTTATACCCACAAATAGGTTAATTACTGTATAGAAAGAGTCTAAATCAATAAATGAATTTATTAAGATTACATTTATAATTTTATAACCTTTATGCTGATTTAAGTTCAATTAATTTATTTGATTAAATAGTGCAGTAGCGTAGTTTTCTGCGGTAGTTGAAATAGCTAATTCTTTTAGGTGAAGTTAAGGCTAATTCTATGTATATATTTGACCTATTGTTGATATAGATTCTAGGAAGCAGGATCTGTTAATTAAATGGAGTATTAGATTCAATAATTGCATTTATCGCATAAATAAAGAGAATATAACGGTTAAAATTGGCGTTATTGAAATTAAAAAGGAATGGGGGAATAATAATTTGAAATCATTGCAATAGATATTAATTTAAGGTTACCTTAAATAAATTAAGGTAATAAATGGAGGATAGTGTAAATATCTTTATAATACGATGATTTGTGTAGTTAGGGTAGTTTTGATTTGTCACTTAAGATGGAGGATTTTTATAAAATGTAATAAATGCAGTTTAAATTAAGCCATTGACGTTTGGATATTTAAGAAGTGATAAACTAAAATTTATTTATTTATTTGAAAATTTGAAATCCAATTTGTGGATTTATTGCAAATAAGTGAAATTTGTGTTTAACCATTACATCGATAGGAATAAATTAAATTTAAGGTTATATTAATAAAATTTGGACTAGAGAAATGATATGAATCGGTTTTAGAAGCCTTAAATATAAAATGGGAAGTAGACGAGATTTCACGTTACAACCATTTTTAAAAAATCCTGATGTATGTAGAAATATTTATGAAATATAACGTAAACCAATGTTGAATCAAAAGAATAGAGTCAACACTTATTTATTCATTTAATGTGATATAACTACGAGTATGATTTATTGCAAATTACATGGAAATCTAATATATAGGACATTACCTAAAAAGGAAGAGTAGATAAAATTTATGATAAACATATTTGTATATGAAGGTTATTGATTTAAGGAGAAATTGGGCAAGTTTTATGTATTTGGGTTAAGTGCAACCTTTAATAGATAAATTTAGTGCAATTAAAGAAATTGACAATTAATATTTCGATAACCTAAAATTTGATGGGATAAGAACATTTGGGTAATGAAGGGATGACAAATATTAGCTATGATTCTAGAAGGAATTAAATAGATAATGGGAAGATTAAAATCAGGTTCTAAGCAATAATTATTAAATAGCAGAAGTTTAGGAGTAAAGTGAGATAATTGAAAATTTTAATCATTCATATAAGTTATTTGTTTATTAATATGAGTTAGCTAATAAATTTAATTTGGGCAATACCTATATATTGGAAACACATTTGTAAAGTGTAATTAATTGAATTTGGTGAATTGGGAATGAATCCAAGGTTATAGGAATAGATGTAATACTACGCAAATAAAAGGTAACTGCATAAAATCAATGTTTCGTAATAAATTGTAATTGATAATTAAGTAGGAATGGGTTTGAATTTGACAAAAAGGAAAATTTATTATTTTCTTACCCATCTATTCAATCTATTAAATTTGATCAGATCCATTTGCAATTAAATGAATTTATTTACAAGTTAGTATGTATTTAGCTGATAACTATAAACCAATTAGGGCAAAGGGTATATATATATTACCAGTTAAGTTATATAAGATAATGGTTGACTTAATTAAGGGAGTTTATGTAATAATTTCATTTATTTTGTAAGTGGAAATAAAACGTTAATGATAACAAGTATTCAAAATTTACCATCTATTTAGTATATTAAGTATAATTGATAATCAACTGCAGCAAGTAATAAATAATAAATACGTAACGTTAAATGAAGTAATATTTGAAATTTAATATTTAGAAACTATGTAAATATAAGTGCAGATGAAATTGGGGATATTTACATATTGAAATATGAATCCAATGATAAATCAATCTAATTGACAATAAATAATGGAAAGTAAATTTAATTAAATTTTGAAAATTTAATATATATATACAGTTATAAACCCTAGCTCCATCCTATTGTCATTTGTTGTATATTCATTTCTTCATCTCCTTCTCCTCCTCAAAAGGTTGCAAAACCTAGATCTACTTCAATCCAAATTTCAATGAAAATGCAAACACTTCAGAAAAATTCCACAAAAAAATATATGTTAATGTTCTCGAGGCACGTAATCTACTGGTGCAATTCGTTTTCTGTTTTGAACATTCGTTTGACCAGAATTAATTCAAACAGTCCGTGACCATTCATCATCGTCGTCGCAAACTTCGTCGGATCGTCAAACCTTTTCTGGGTTTTGTAGAGTGGACGATGGGGATCGCATCTATATGGTTTGTGTGTCGTTTTATTTATTTTCAACTTTGAATTCAATCATCATTTTTCGCCATAACTTTCTCATACGAAGTCGGATTCACACGAAATTTCTTTTGTTAGGATCGTAATTTAATTCCGGATTTGATGACGCTGGTTTGGACGAATTCCGAGAAGGACGAATTTTTGGGTTTAAATCGAATTTGAATTCGATTTAAATTCCAAAGGTGAGTGTTTAAACCCACTCACAACTACTATAAACTTTTATGTTTGTTAAATTAATTTTAGAAATGAATAGAAATTTATTTATGAGTATTTGGCATGTTTATTTTATTCATATCTGTTGAATTGCATTTATTTAATTTAACTGTTAATTTAATTAATTTATTGTGTATAAATTTACAGTTAAAATTTATTTGTTTGTATATGAACTGCTAGTTAACAGTTATATAATTTATTACTGAATATAGACTGTAGATTAATAGCTGTTAAATTTAATTTGAATAAAATTGCCAGTATTACCTGTTATGTAGTACCAAAAATAATATTGTTATTGATTGATACTGATTGATGATTGCGATTTGGATGATGGATGATGTTGATGAATGGATGTTTGTTGTATATCATTAAATTGCAAATTATCATGCATATTTCATTTCATTCGGGATTGTGGTTTGAAATGATATACAACCGCAAAATTTTATATCTTTTAAATTGCGGATTGAAATGATAAATATCCGTATCACTTGACCATAGGATAGAAAATTATATACAGGCACCGCGGTATATATATAACTATTTAAAGGTGATTTCTATGGTTTGGATGGAATACGGTTTATAATAATCTTAAATTTTATATTGTATAAATATTATTCTTCCATATATATACATATGAAGTTGAAAATTTTGAAATTAAAAGGTGTATAAATCTCTTTATTAAAAATGGAAAAAAATTTAAGAAAATGGAGTTTGATAATTTATATCATATGTTTAAATGTTAAGTTTGGAAATTTTAAGATATGATATTTATAATTGGATTTTTTTCCAAGATAAATTGAAATGAATATTCTAGTATAATTTGAATTGAAAAAAATATATATTTTATTACTAGAAATTGGAGTTCTTATTTATTTATGGATTTTATGTGAATATTCAAGACTAAATAATAGAACATTTAATTTGGTTGAAGGAATAAATTCCAACTTTAGTTTTGAAATATTAATACTCCAAATGGATATATATATATATATATATATATATATATATATATATATATATATATAAATTGAAGTGGTTTTGGAACTTGAGAGAAGATAATACAAATTTTGGTTTAGACTTTAATAAAGAAATGTATTTGTAAAGCCATGAGAACTATTTTCTTTACAAAGTAACATTTAAGTTAAACCTTTTAATTCATATACCGTTGAATATCCAAACCATTCAAGTTTTAGAAGTTATGGTTTTAAATTATGATTTTCAAAATACTATGCTTTGAAAATATTTGATTTTCAGACGATATGAAGTTAAAGCATTTTGATTTTGGAAAAGAATTATATTTGGGATAAGTGATAAAATATGGTTTTGGGTTTTGAAATGATATCGTATTCATGGTTATGAAATGTAATGTTTATTCTGATTTTTAAAGTATAACCTATTTTTAAATGACCGCGGTGTTATAATAACGATGGGTTGGCAAAGAGACCGGGATCGGATATCTGACATACTCTCTGTCGATACCGAAAACCACTTTGACTAACCGTGTACGCGGTGGAGATTCCAAAATGAAGTAGGTGGTGGTGACGTTTCCTGTAAGGTAAATACGTGGACCCGACTCCCGTGAGTTGGCATAAGGTGGATAAAACAGGAGCGATTCTCAGGCCAATGAGGTCATTCCTCTGATCGGACCCTCCTCTTCGATATTATACTTTGATTTTGGATTGATTCAGTGGCCACTTCTATATTTTGATTTTGGGGAGTTAGTCCGAGGTGGGCGGTAACTGCGGCTACGCGTTTCCACCAGCCTGGATAGCAATTGGTATATCTACCCTGGCATTGCCTAGTTGTGCCGTGTCACCTACCATACCGAGCCTTTACTACGAGTTTCTATTTGTGTCGTACCTATGGAGTATCCTCTGGTAGCTTCCCGATCAGGAGGTATTACGGTATTGTATAGACTATTGGCATTATTTGTGTTAAGGGTTATATGGGTAGCCCCTTAACGCTATTAAAAAGTAAGTTTATTTTATAAATAGACACTATTATAATAGCGCAATATAGTACATAGTAAATAGTTTAACGGATCCTTAGGAGATGTAAATCCCGAACATCTCTTGAGTTACTGTACTCATATTTATTTCTGTTAATTTAACTCACATAAGATCTTTTAGTCTGACTCGAGTGTTTTTGTCTTTTCAAATTCGCTCGGGTCAGTCCGAGCGTTTCAGGATCGAAGATTTTAGCTTTGGAGGACGAAGACGAAGAATCCGTATTATATTATTTATAGTATTGCACCACACTCTAAATTTCCGCTGCATTGATTGTATTGGTATGTGTAACTCTGATATTCATTGTATAAGTAAAATAAATATTTTGTAAACAGTTATCATGAACTGTATATTGATTATTATATTTTATCCTTCCGCTGTGAGATTCTATTTTGTTTTATTTCTTCTCTGTTTTTCTTGTTTACCCCATAACAATCCGCCCTTGCGTATGCTTTGAATTGGCACGTGTGTCGGTTTAAAGTGTGCGAAAAGGCTGGATGTTACAGTTGGTATCAGAGCTTTGGTTTAGCGATAAACCTTGGCTTTGTGGGGTTTGACTCTTTGTTAATAGGGTAGAAATATCCTATGGGAGTCGCTGAGTGTATATATATGAGAGAGCGTATTTGTTAGTATTAATAAAGGATTTTGATATTGTGTTAATCTGTTCCGCTTTGTATTTATAAATTCTGGTTGATGCATGGGACGCTATGTCATCAATAGGGATTTCTAAACACTTAATAGGACAGACCGACATAATATTTGTTTTTAATATAGGTGAATGAAATAATTTTGCCTATTATATTTTCCATATATAAAAATATTTTTATAAAGATATATTTTGGTTGCTATAATTGGGTGTTAGGTAATAAAAATATTTGTAATGAATTAAAGCTAAGTTGAATTTTAATAAATCAAATTAGAGATTTTAGAACTTAAGTCCGGTATTTTTGAAATCTTCTTTCAAAGGATTTATGAAATATAATGATTTGGTTTATAAATATTTTCTTATATAAATATTTAGTATAATTCGAAAGAATTGGTTTAAGAGGATTTTGAAGAAAATAAGTTTGTACTTTCCTCTCTGTCGCTGGAAAATAATTTCGGTGATGACGGCCGCATCATCGACTTTCATTTTCGAGTTTCGAAGGGAAATGCCACTGTAGTAAGTTCTACTGCAGATTTGTTTGAAATTATTTAAAATTTTAATTGTTTAAAGGTAATTAGAGATATAAAAGTTGTAAGAAATTAATTATCTATTATTTTAAAGTAATTTTGGAATTTGACCCGGTATTAATTCTTGAATTTCCATTAATTAGTTGTAAAAAAAAAAAAAAATTTGAGGTTAGTAAAATAAAGGTTAAGTAATCAATGAATTAAAAGGGTTGAGATTAAACTTGTATAAGTTCTTTTGCTTTTTCTTTAACATAAATAACTTACCAAGTATAAAAAGTTGAAATGTAAATTAAGAGTGGAATAGAATATTATGCAAGTAGAATTTTTGGAAATAATGAAGTATTCAATAAATTACTGTTATAAATAAGAATTTAATGGTATTAACTTAAGTGGAGATTGGAATTTTACTAAAATTAAAGGTTGTATTATTAATAGGTGATTTTAACCGTAAGAAAGTAAAAATGAAATTCCTTAATTTATAAAGTTTGATTGTAGGGTTATTAACTTAAATACGCCTTAATTTCCCTTATTCTAATATAATAGAAAGTAGGAAAAAGATAAATGACTGCAATCCATAGTTAATGAATGAGTAAAATCTTTCACTTATAGGAATGCAAGTTATAAGGTTAATAAATTAAGTGTAAGTAGAGGGTTACTGTAATTAAATATAATGGAAACTTGAACATTAAATAAATGAATGAGATTAAAGGTAAGTTGAAATTGTAGGTTATAAAACAAATATATATTAATTAAAGGAATGAAAAGAAACTTGTAAATTTTCACTTACATTCTTAAAATATATATAACTTACCATAAAATAAAAGTTGCAATTGCTAGTAAGAAAGTGTAAAGGGAAATCTTACAAGTGAAGCTTGAGGTAATTAAAGTATTCAATTAATTGCTGTTAAAACTTAAGCTAAATCGGAAATTTTACTATATAAGAAAGGTAAGTAGAATAAATGGGTGATATAAACTTTAGTCAATAAATTGGAACACAAATATGATAATTTTGTAATAAATGAAAATGAAAATTGTAAGAAGTAAAGGGATCACTCCATAAATGAAAGAAAGAAAATCAAACCATTGAAGCATGAGATAAATGTATAATAAATAAATTTGGGTGTTGGTTTGAATTGTGTTGTTTGATTTATGTTGTTGGGTAAGAAATTTGAAGTGGTTAAATGAATAAGTATCTATCTTTGTTCCATCTAAGACTGTTGAGTAAAGGATGCACTTGATAGTCAATTTCATTTCATACAAATTTCAAGTTTGAACCCAAACAACTATTTGTTTGATGGATTAAATGGTTGCTTTGTTTGTGTATGTGTGTTGTTTGTAAGGTTGATGGTTGTTGAATTGTTTGGTTGATTAATGATTGAATCCACTTGAATAGTTCACTTTAAAATAAATAATATTTGAAATAAGATGTACTGTTTTATTCTTCCTTCTCCCTTCTTTTTCCTTTTCGGGGACGAAAAGTTTTGAGTGGGGGAGATTGTAACGACCCGTTGAAATTAATAATATTTAATAAATTAAATTAATATAATTTCTAATTTGTTTAAGAATAAATGTAGAAATTGGTATAGTAGTTGTAACCTAGTGTAACAATAAAATTTTATGACAATAGATTTGGATAATGTAATTTGTCACTTTTTGTTAAAAGTAAATTTTAAGAAATCAATAAATGTTGAATTGAGAATATTAATAAAAAAATATTAACTAAAATGAGATTCATTAATATAAAATCAGTAGTGAAGATGTCACCTTTGGTTGTAATAAAGGTGAATGCTATTAGTGGATGTCAACACTTAATAAAATTTATTTAGAATAAAAAGAATTTAAATGCATGTTTGAATAGAGTATTAAATTGATAGATTAAGCGTAAGTAATTAGAATTTAACCCTATAAGATATGGAACTGAATGTATGAATATAATTTTGTAGAAATAGTTAATTAACAACTTATTTGTGCATACCCAATTTAATATAAATAACAAAAGGGCTAGCACTTGATGTGCCTAAGTATTAATATATTGGAACTATAATAAAATAGAGAGTTTGGTAGTAAATAGAAATAAAAAGACCGTTATTAACTAGTAAATTAATAAATGGATTCTAACAATAGGTAGTAATTAATGCGTGTATATTGGGCATTTGCGGATTACCAATTTTTCTACCTATTCATATAATTTATTTATGTAAATCTAAACCTATGGCAACATTTTGTTAATAAATGTTGGAAGTGAATTTGAATATATCAAAGGATAACAAGCGTTTAGGTTAACCATTTATTTTATTTAGTTAAGAAGGGAAATAGATTGAAATAAAGCTAATTTAATTTTTTTGGTTGTTAATGGGTATAGTTAAATAAGGAGAAGTTATAGGAAATAAAACGCGCACTAATGAGATGTAATATAATTCCAAAGTTATTTATACCCACAAATAGGTTAATTACTGTATAGAAAGAGTCTAAATCAATAAATGAATTTATTAAGATTACATTTATAATTTTATAACCTTTATGCTAATTTAAGTTCAATTAATTTATTTGATTAAATAGTGCAGTAGCGTAGTTTTGTGCGGTAGTTGAAATAGCTAATTCTTTTAGGTGAAGTTAAGGCTAATTCTATGTATATATTTGACCTATTGTTGATATAGATTCTAGGAAGCAGGATCTATTAATTAAATGGAGTATTAGATTCAATAATTGCATTTATCGCATAAATAAAGAGGATACAACGGTTAAAATTGGCGTTATTGAAATTAAAAAGGAATGGGGGAATAATAATTTGAAATCATTGCAATAGATATTAATTTAAGGTTACCTTAAATAAATTAAGGTAATAAATGGAGGATAGTGTAAATATCTTTATAATACGATGATTTGTGTAGTTAGGGTAGTTTTGATTTGTCACTTAAGATGGAGGATTTTTATAAAATGTAATAAATGCAGTTTAAATTAAGGCATTGACGTTTGGGTATTTAAGAAGTGATAAACTAAAATTTATTTATTTATTTGAAAATTTGAAATCCAATTTGTGGATTTATTGCAAATAAGTGAAATTTGTGTTTAACCATTACATCGATAGGAATAAATTAAATTTAAGGTTATATTAATAAAATTTGGACTAGAGAAATGATATGAATCGGTTTTAGAAGCCTTAAATATAAAATGGGAAGTAGACGAGATTTCACGTTACAACCATTTTTAAAAAATCCTGATGTATGTAGAAATATTTATGAAATATAACGTAAAGCAATGTTGAATCAAAAGAATAGAGTCAACACTTATTTATTCATTTAATGTGATATAACTACGAGTATGATTTATTGCAAATTACATGGAAATCTAATATATAGGACATTACCTAAAAAGGAAGAGTAGATAAAATTTATGATAAACATATTTGTATATGAAGGTTATTGATTTAAGGAGAAATTGGGCAAGTTTTATGTATTTGGGTTAAGTGCAACCTTTAATAGATAAATTTAGTGCAATTAAAGAAATTGACAATTAATATTTCGATAACCTAAAATTTGATGGGATAAGAACATTTGGGTAATGAAGGGATGGCAAATATTAGCTATAATTCTAGAAGGAATTAAATAGATAATGGGAAGATTAAAATCAGGTTCTAAGCAATAATTATTAAATAACAGAAGTTTAGGAGTAAAGTGAGATAATTGAAAATTTTAATCATTCATATAAGTCATTTGTTTATTAATATGAGTTAGCTAATAAATTTAATTTGGGCAATACCTATATATTGGAAACACATTTGTAAAGTGTAATTAATTGAATTTGGTGAATTGGGAATGAATCCAAGGTTATAGGAATTGATGTAATACTACGCAAATAAAATGTAACTGCATAAAATCAATGTTTCGTAATAAATTGTAATTGATAATTAAGTAGGAATGGGTTTGAATTTGACAAAAAGGAAAATTTATTATTTTCTTACCCATCTATTCAATCTATTAAATTTGATCAGATCCATTTGCAATTAAACGAATTTATTTACAAGTTAGTATGTATTTAGCTGATAACTATAAACCAATTAGGGCAAAGGGTATATATATATTACCAGTTAAGTTATATAAGATAATGGTTGACTTAATTAAGGGAGTTTGTAACAACCCGCATATTTATCGAGTTTACATTTAAATATTTTTATTTAAATATTAAATCGTTAATCGGATTTTGGTCCGAAAAACTACTTTTTGCAAACGGTCAAATTAGGACTCGAGACTACTTCCATTGAGTTCGAAATGTCGTTTACAACTTTTTAAGTATAAACATCGATAGGTTTGGAGTTAGTGAAATTTCACTAACTTTTCCCGCTTTGGACTTTGGGTTAGTTTAGCCTATTAAGCCCAAGTTCCAACCCTCTTCTCCTCACTCTTCATAAATTTCCTAACTAACTCAAGCTTTAGCATTAATGGTGAAGAGAATGGGAAATTAAAACTCCAAGCTCAAATTCAATTGCAACTCCATCATTCAACTCCAAATTCAAGTAGAAGATATTGGATTCAAGCTTTGGATTGCTTCTCCTTGCTTTCAAGCTTCATCTTCATAAATTTTAGTGCAAAGGTGAGATTTTTATCTCACAATTCTAGCCTATAACTATATTGGACTGTTGGGAATGATTCCCTATCATTTTTGCATGCATGTTAGCATTTGGTTTGGATTGGATTGGCGAAAAACTCCAATTTTTAGCGTTTTGGTGAATTTTCTGCACTTAGGTCGTTCTGGCCATTTTTAGGTCGTTCGGAGTTAAGTCGTTCGTCCATGGGTCGTGAGTCGTTCACGAGTTAACTTTAGGTCGTTCTGGAAGAATTGGCACTTCGGAATTAGGTCGCTCACGAGTTAAGCCTTAAGTCGTAGGTCGCTCACGAGTTAGGCCTTAAGCCGTAGGTCGCTCGCGAGTTAAGCTTTAAGTCTTAGGTCGTTTCCGACCTATAATCTCTAGGCAAACGTTAAGTCGCTCGCCCTGGTTTATCTCGTAGGTCGTCTCCGACCTAAGCTCCTGATAAGTCGTTCGAGTTAGGTCGTTGGACCATTTACCTTAGGTCGCTCGTCCACTAGGTCGGCCTGGTTTATCTCGTAGGTCGTCTCCGACCTAAGCTCCAGATAAGTCGTTCGAGTTAGGTCATTGGACCATTTACCTTAGGTCGCTCGACTCTGTTAAGTCGTAGGTCGTTAGACCTTAGGTCGCTCGACTCTGTTAAGTCGTAGGTCGTTAGACCTTAGGTCGCTCGACTCTGTTAAGTCGTAGGTCGTTAGACCTTAGGTCGTTCGCATTCCTTAAGTCGCTCGACCCCTCCACACTAGGTCGCTCGGCTTGCTTGAGTCGTAGGTCGTTGGACCTTAAGTCGCTTGCCTCCCTTAACTCCAGTTAGGTCGCTCGGCCATTGTGTTAGGCCGCGTGAACCCTTAGGTCGTTAGACCTCACTTTGCTTTAGGTCGTAGGCCGCTTGTCTTCACTTAGGTCGTACCGTTTTGGACGGGGCGCTGCCCCGCACCCCGCCGGGGGCGCTGCCCCCTGGACCCCCGCGACCTGACCGGGCAGGTCGAACCCCGTAAGCGGTGGCGTTGCCCCCGCACCCCCACCTTGGGGGGTTGCCACCCTCCTGGACCCCCCCTCCGTAGGGGATCTTATCTGAAAAACATTGAGCTGATTTCCTTGGATTTTATTCACATCTACGTATGCGATTTTTGTGACTGATTGTTTCTACAATTGCTTATGTGTTTTGTCACTTTATAATATAAAGGTTTCAATACTAGTAGTAAATATCAAAACTCTTTTAACAAACAATTTCAACTCTATTTTTAATAACAAAGCTCTTTTCTTAAATCGTTTTCCAATCTATTAGTATATACAAGCCTTTACCTCACTCGGATGAGAAATCTAATTAAACGACTTAGTAAAACAAGTGGTATGAAACGCTTGCGTTCACTTCGTCGGTTAATTCTTGGACTTGTTCGATTGAACCTCTTGTGACAATTTTATTAGTGAAGATTTACAGTTTGTTCGTAAATATTTAAGTTAAGCAAGTGGTTATGGGACATGAAGCTAAACTTCTATATTTACTAGCTTAGTGTAATTGACACTTCTCGTTGATCTTGATGATCGCTTTATGAATTAGACTAGCAATTGCGCGATGTCTCTTTCATTGCAAGGTTAGACTAGACACCACTTGTGTGATTCCATTCACACATACCTTTCTGCTTTTTGGTTAGTCTTGACCTCATTCTGTGTGATTCCACTCACACATGTGGGGTAGCTCCCCATGGTCTTCGGACCGTCATGTGATAGGCCTCTTTCCCTTTTTATGATTTCTGGATTTCTCGTGTTGATTTCTGGAATTTATGTCATTGACTTGTTATGAGTACAAGTTTAGGGTATGATGCCCCCTTCGAATCTTTGAGAAGATTCTTGTGATATTGATTATCTCTTATTGATTGATCTTCCGTTGATCATTATTTACATACTTATAGCGGTATGTCGTTATGGATGTTTATGTTTATGCCATATCTTTTATGTTATATCATGTCATCTGATATTTATAGCTAGACTGATCCGTTTATTATTTTCTTAAATAATACTCGGATCAGACCGAGATGTTACAGGTGCTTCTGCTTGACTTCTTCCCAGGGATTCATCACTCTGACTTTTGGCTAACTGTTTAGATTAGCAGTTTTTGTTGTATACACTTGACATATAGACTCATAGTTGTATTCTTTTGTATAGCACGTGTTGCTATTCTTTTGTATTATCGTGGATCTTATTGACCACTACTCTGATGTACACTTTCATGTGTTAGTTATATATTCATATCTTCTTCCGTCTTTGTGATATGGATATCTGTGACTGATTTGTGATATGATTATTTCTATGTTTGTTTTCGAAGATTATTTATAGCCACCGTGTGATAAGCAATTACATGGATGGTCGCTCCTCAACAGCCTTATTCTCCGTGCTAGTTGACAGCACTTCTCCGGAGTGTTCTTGGCTAGCGTGGGTATAGAGGTGGGGCGCCACAGAGTTTATGTAATAATTTCATTTATTTTGTAAGTGGAAATAAAACGTTAATGATAACAAGTATTCAAAATTTATCATCTATTTAGTATATTAAGTATAATTGATAATCAACTGCAGCAAGTAATAAATAATAAATACGTAACGTTAAATGAAGTAATATTTGAAATTTAATATTTAGAAACTATGTAAATATAAGTGCAGATGAAATTGGGGATATTTACATATTGAAATATGAATCCAATGATAAATCAATCTAATTGACAATAAATAATGGAAAGTAAATTTAATTAAATTTTGGAAATTTAATATATATATATATACAGTTATAAACCCTAGCTCCATCCTATTGTCATTTGTTGTATATTCATTTCTTCATCTCCTTCTCCTCCTCAAAAGGTTGCAAAACCTAGATCTACTTCAATCCAAATTTCAATGAAAATGCAAACACTTCAGAAAAATTCCACAAAAAAATATATGTTAATGTTCTCGAGGCACGTAATCTACTGGTGCAATTCGTTTTCTGTTTTGAATATTCGTTTGACCAGAATTAATTCAAACAGTCCGTGACCATTCATCATCGTCGTCGCAAACTTCGTCGGATCGTCAAACCTTTTCTGGGTTTTGTAGAGTGGACGATGGGGATCGCATCTATATGGTTTGTGCGTCGTTTTATTTATTTTTAATTTTGAATTCAATCATCATTTTTCGCCATAACTTTCTCATACGAAGTCGGATTCACACGAAATTTCTTTTGTTAGGATCGTAATTTAATTTCGGATTTGATGATGCTGGTTTGGACGAATTCCGAGAAGGGCGAATTTTTGGGTTTAAATCGAATTTAAATTCGATTTAAATTCCAAAGGTGAGTGTTTAAACCCACTCACAACTACTATAAGCTTTTATGTTTGTTAAATTAATTTTAGAAATGAATAGAAATTTATTTATGAGTATTTGGCATGTTTATTTTATTCATATCTGTTGAATTGCATTTATTTAATTTAACTGTTAATTTAATTAATTTATTATGTATAAATTTACAGTTAAAATTTATTTGTTTGTATATGAACTACTAGTTAACAGTTATATAATTTATTACTGAATATAGACTGTAGATTAATAGCTGTTAAATTTAATTTGAATAAAATTGCCAGTATTACCTGTTATGTAGTACCAAAAATAATATTGTTATTGATTGATACTGATTGATGATTGGGATTTGGATGATGGATGATGTTGATGAATGGATGTTTATTGTATATCATTAAATTGCAAATTATCATGCATATTTCATTTCATTCGGGATTGTGGTTTGAAATGATATACAACCGCAAAATTTTATATCTTTTAAATTGCGGATTGAAATGATAAATATCCGTATCACTTGACCATAGGATAGAAAATTATATACAGGCACCGCGGTATATATATAACTATTTAAAGGTGATTTCTATGGTTTGGATGGAATACGGTTTATAATAATCTTAAATTTTATATTGTATAAATATTATTCTTCCATATATATACATATGAAGTTGAAAATTTTGAAATTAAAAGGTGTATAAATCTCTTTATTAAAAATGGAAATTTTTTTAAGAAAATGGAGTTTGATAATTTATATCATATGTTTAAATGTTAAGTTTGGAAATTTTAAGATATGATATTTATAATTGGATTTTTTTCCAAGATAAATTGAAATGAATATTCTAGTATAATTTGAATTGAAAAAAATATATATTTTATTACTAGAAATTGGAGTTCTTATTTATTTATGGATTTTATGTGAATATTCAAGACTAAATAATAGAACATTTAATTTGGTTGAAGGAATAAATTCCAACTTTAGTTTTGAAATATTAATACTCCAAATGGATATATATATATATATATATATATATATATATATATATATATATATAAATTGAAGTGGTTTTGGAACTTGAGAGAAGATAATACAAATTTTGGTTTAGACTTTAATAAAGAAATGTATTTGTAAAGCCATGAGAACTATTTTCTTTACAAAGTAACATTTAAGTTAAACCTTTTAATTCATATACCGTTGAATATCCAAACCATTCAAGTTTTAGAAGTTATGGTTTTAAATTATGATTTTCAAAATACCATGCTTTGAAAATATTTGATTTTCAGACGATATGAAGTTAAAGAATTTTGATTTTGGAAAAGAATTATATTTGGGATAAGTGATAAAATATGGTTTTGGGTTTTGAAATGATATCGCATTCATGGTTATGAAATGGAATGTTTATTCTGATTTTTAAAGTATAACCTATTTTTAAATGACCGCGGTGTTATAATAACGATGGGTTGGCAAAGAGACTGGGATCGGATATCTGACATACTCTCTGTCGATACCGAAAACCACTTTGACTAACCATGTACGCGGTGGAGATTCCAGAATGAAGTAGGTGGTGGTGACGTTTCCTGTAAGGTAAATACGTGGACCCGACTCCCGTGAGTTGGCATAAGGTGGCTAAAACAGGAGCGATTCTCAGGCCAATGAGGTCATTCCTCTGATCGGACCCTCCTCTTCGATATTATACTTTGATTTTGGATTGATTCAGTGGCCACTTCTATATTTTGATTTTGGGGAGTTAGTCCGAGGTGGGCGGTAACTGCGGCTACGCGTTTCCACCAGCCTGGATAGCAATTGGTATATCTACCCTGGCATTGCCTAGTTGTGCCGTGTCACCTACCATACCGAGCCTTTACTACGAGTTTCTATTTGTGTCGTACCTATGGAGTATCCTCTGGTAGCTTCCCGATCAGGAGGTATTACGGTACTGTATAGACTATTGGCATTATTTGTGTTAAGGGCTATATGGGTAACCCCTTAACGCTATTAAAAAGTAAGTTTATTTTATAAATAGACACTATTATAATAGCGCAATATACTACATAGTAAATAGTTTAACGGATCCTTAGGAGATGTAAATCCCGAACATCTCTTGAGTTACTGTACTCATATTTATTTCTGTTAATTTAACTCACATAAGATCTTTTAGTCTGACTCGAGTGTTTTTGTCTTTTCAAATTCGCTCGGGTCAGTCCGAGCGTTTCAGGATCGAAGATTTTAGCTTTGGAGGACGAAGACGAAGAATCCGTATTATATTATTTATAGTATTGCACCACACTCTAAATTTCCGCTGCATTGATTGTATTGGTATGTGTAACTCTGATATTCATTGTATAAGTAAAATAAATATTTTGTAAACAGTTATCATGAACTGTATATTGATTATTATATTTTATCCATCCGCTGTGAGATTCTATTTTGTTTTATTTCTTCTCTGTTTTTCTTATTTACCCCATAACAATCCGCCCTTGCGTATGCTTTGAATTGGCACGTGTGTCGGTTTAAAGTGTGCGAAAAGGCTGGATGTTACACATATAAATTAAGAGAAAATCAAAAACAGAAATTTTTATCTGTCAGAGGAAATACATTCTGGAGCTAGTGGCTAAAACTAAAATGGATAGTGCCAAGCCCCATCCTACCCAAATGATAAGCCATCAATACTTATCTAAAAACAGGGGAGAATACATAATAAACACCAAACAATATAGAAGTATTGTCGGTGCTTTACAATATTTAATTATCACAAGGCCATACATCTCTTTTAGCGTTAACAAAGTTTGTCAATTTATGCAGAAACCAAGGGATGATCACCGGAGAGCAATAAAGAGAATTTTGAGATACTTAAAAGGAACAACCAACTATGGACCGTATATGAAGAAAAGTAAACATCTAAATGTAACTGGGTACACTGATGCTGATTGGAGAACATACCCAGATGATAGAAGATCAACTATAGGGTTACTGCATATACATAGGAGATACCCAGTGTCATGGTGTTCAAAGAAACAGTCGATCATCTCCAGATGCAGCACAGAGGCCGAATACCGAAGTGTTGCAATTGCAACTGCTGAAATCTTATGGATATAGTACTTACTACATGAATTAAACATCAAACTACAAGTTAAACCAACGTTATGGTGTGACAATCAAAGCACAGTGTACATGTCAGCCAATCCAATATTACATTTGAGAACTAAACATATAGAGATAGATCTCTATTTCGTCAGAGAACAAGTGCAGAAGGGAAATCTACATATTAATCACTTACCATCCGCTTACCAGAAAGCCGACACACTTACCAAGGCATTATCGAAGCAAAATTTCATCAGATTCAAAAGTGAATTAAAAGTAGTTGCAATTCACACTGATTCATATGAATCTGAAGAAGCCTCAGAGTCACAATGCAGTAAAGTCGAGAGCTTCAGCACAAAAAAGCAACAGATCTGTCAACAAAATTGACATCATGGCTGGCAACAGCGCCGAAAGAGCTTCTTATGACAAGAAAATCACTCATAAGTCTACTTCAGAACCTCAATGGAGAAAAATCAGCAACTCCGATATAAAGAACAATAGATTTGCCGACGAAATTGATACAACAAGAGACAAAAGTATGGAACAAGCCTCGCATGACGAAGGCATCACTCATAAACACAACATGATGATGAAATCTATTATATCTAAGTAATTTTTGCTCTGAATTAGAGTAAAACTCACAAATTCTGTATGGCGGCGCAAGTAAACGAAGACGACATGGAAACCCTAACATTGGTTTGAGGGAGAGT
Organism: Allium cepa; assembly: GCA_030765085.1. NCBI lineage: Eukaryota > Viridiplantae > Streptophyta > Magnoliopsida > Asparagales > Amaryllidaceae > Allium > Allium cepa. Next base: position 379,797,158 of record CM060944.1, on the reverse strand, counting down.
AATAGAAAATGAAGTATACCGTATCACAAAAGCTCATTTGTGTAATACAGCAAGAATGTGGGTCTCAGGCTTTAGCCCAATTGTATAATACTCGGCCCAAATATGTAATAAAACAATATATATACGATACAGAGAATATCTGTATTATGTAACTTCATTTCTTCAATGAAAGAAATCTGAGAATATCATTTTCATCTTTCTCTCATTTCTTCTTTCAATATCAATTCAATCAAAATATACAACAGATCATAACCTGCACCAAATTCTTACACTTATACAATAAATGTGTAAAACTAAATCCCTTTTATGAAGTTTTTGTTTTTGTTAGTTATGACAATTCTACTAAGGTGCAATGATTTTTATTGTTTTTATGTGGCTGAAGTTAAAAGTGTATTCAGGCTTACTTAATCGCGTCTAATGGTTTTAATTTGAACACCTTTTATTTTTGCTACCAGGTATGGGTAGAGGATGAGGATAGTGATAGCTGGCATTGTGTGCAGACATTAATAGAAGCTAACAGGTTGTTTATAGAAAACTTCACTGTAAATTTGTGTTTGTGGTTTGTGCTGTGTTGAAAGCAATGATATTTTGTTTGTATGATATTTTATCTATGTTGGAAGATGTGTTAGCTTATGTGAATGAAGCGATTTGGAAATATGTTCCATTTTGTTCGTGTTTTATATATATTTAAGTTAGTATGGTAACACTATTCTATTTGCTGTAATACTATTCTGAGATGTAGCTTAAGCTTGAAATGCATATAAAGCTTTTAAAAAAGTCGCAGTAAATATTTTGCTGTATTCAAAAAACATTGTAAAAAAACATTGTAAAAAAACATACTGCAACAGTAATAAAAAGTCGTAAAAAAATTATATTACAATGTTTACAAAAGTTGTGATAAGCTTTTACACAACAATTTGTTGAAGTTGTAAAAAGGGTTTTCGATATTTATATTACTGATTTACTACATCAGATAAAATTTGTAAAAGACTTTATTACAACATCTCAAAAACGTTGTAGCAAAGTTTATTGCAACGTTTTCATACAAAGCTAGAAAAAAGTTGTAAATTATTCCAACTCTATAACAACTTGGCTTAAGACGACGTTTGTAAAAACGTTATGAATCCCCTATTACAAAGTTTTTTTAATCTTGTAATAAGGTATTTTTGTTATAGTGAAATTTTTTTGCCCGACAAATAAATACCAGACATATATTTGCCTAACAAATATTTGCTTAGTATTTATTTGTTGGCCACATATTTGAGCTGAATATAAAAGTTTTACAATGTTATACTGCAAAAAAACCACATTTTCTTTGAACATAGTACATTGCATTGCAGATATGAAATAACGCACATTCCATTTTGATAAAAAAAATCTAACATTCAATATCCAAAATCTAACATCCAAAGGATCTTTTTAAACATTCAATATGTGTATCCTACTGCCGAAAATAGCATGCCCATATGAACCTCAAATCTAGTACGAGTTCGAACAATATTCATTTTATTTAAACGTGTACCCATATCGTATATCGATCAGTATATTTATAACTATTATAAATTCACTTTTTCGTATTGTTCAACATACATCAAATAAAATTTTATAACTCATATTTCATGTATTTTAATTAATTTATAACAATTTACAAATTAATTAAATCAGATGGTAAAAGGAGTATTCAACTTTTAGTTGCTTGACTATTAAGTGTAAATTTGGTTAGTAATTAATATCCAACAATTTGAATATTAGTGTTCACACTTCACTTTGCAGGTTGTGTGGAATTGATCAAATTTATCACTTACTTGATTTCGGTAAAATTTAATTTAACTTTATTACACGTTGATCGGTAGTAATAGTTATTTACACGTTGATCGGTAGTAAAGGGAGATGACAGAGGCGAGAGTAAAGCTTAGGAATACATTTTTAGCAATAAATGCTTTGCTGATTCTATTAGTCTACACTGGAACTCCGAGCGGCCAAAGCGTTGTAAAAGCTCTAAAGCAGGACCGTTACATAGTACCAACCGATGTCTTTGCTTTATCCACCAACTACTTCATCTTTTTTGATCTGATATCACAGCGTTTCCCCATGTTTGAGGGACATCTTTCAGACTATCGTGCAGTTTGTATGATGCTTGCTTTCTCCTCCGTGATAGATTTAGTTCTGTACTGCTGCGGTTTCACTTTGTCATGGATTGTGTACGCACCTTCTGTCTTCTTTTTTTTATTTTGTGATTCGTGGCACTGTTTACAAGTTGTTCTTCAGTGAAGTTCCTTCAGATTCTTCCGTGAGGGAGGTGCAATCTGTTTGATGAAACGCTCAAATGAAGCTTCAATCGTTGTTTCAATTTTAATGACAATCTTAGGGTCCGTTGGTTTATATTTTATTTTCTGTTTTGAGCTTTCAACTTTCGTTATAAAATATAAGAAGAGTGGAGGAAAGATTATGAAATTGAGTGCAGACCAAGGGGGACGAAAAGAATGAAGAGACGACGGAATGATAAATTGTTTTTTATATCTCTGTAATTTCATAAAACACAAAATATAAAAATAAAAAGTTGTTTTCTATTTCGTAGGTTAACTTCATTTTTATAAATTGATCGTTTTTCATAAAATACATATACCGTGCGTATTTTTGTACGACGAAGACAAGCAACATTGTCCAAGTGGTTAATTGATTCGGCTTGGTGCAGGATGTCACAAGTTCGAAACTTACTTTCGAACGTTTATTTGACATGGGATATGTTGTCCCATTGATTTGTTGTATATAAAGTACCAGTTCAAAAAAAAAAAATCCAAAATAAAAAAGGATAAACCAATCGCCACCTTAATATTCAAAAACAAGGAAGGTGAAGTATCCATGTGGCCCGTCTATAAACATAACTTATTTGCCTTTTACCCTTTGTTTATAATATTAAAATTTCAATTTCAATTTTATCCTCCATTAATTATTTATATATATCGTACATTGTAATTTTTTGCTGTGCCATTATATTTCCGGGTCAGTATATGTGGATGATGTTAATCCAACCTGAGATCCCGACGTGGTTCAAATATAAACTAACATAAAGGTACAAACTTCAAATTTGTCTTTGATCCGCATGTCAGAATGTTCAGTCAATTGTTTCGGTATATGTATCATTGCATTTGGAGTTAATTATTTACAAATAATTCATTCGGGTACCTAGATTGCTGAAATATTTATAACTAGTTACTATAAGTACTAAATAAATAACGGCAATTTCAATATGTAACCCACCATTGTACAAGTTGAAATGATAAAATTAAATTTTTATTCAAAGACATAAATCAGATAAAAATTAATAACAAATTTAGTTTGTTTTTGATTTATCTGAATAAAGTATTATACGTTACGCTTAAAATTGGAATTTTAACTTTAAACACAAACATTTAAAATCACTATAATTATTTGCAAGACTCGCCTCGCTTTTCTCCTAATATCTCACATTTCGATCCATGTATTTAAATTAATTATGATATCTTAAATTGGAATTAAGTAGATAAATTCAATTAGGTGGTATTCGTGAAATTGTTTACCAAATTATGGAATATGAAAATTTCAATACATAGACCATATTCATATTAATAAAAAGAGAAATAAAAAATAATTTTTTCATTAAATTAAATATACATAAGCCACATAACATAAAAATATATGCATAAACGATGATAACAAATTCAGTTTGCAATTCAATGATCTCAATAAAATTATTACACGGTGCCTTACAATTTTTTTTTTCACTTCAAATGCTTACATTTTAAAATCACAACAATTATTTACAAAACTTCACAAATTAGGTTTATAATACATTTATATCAATATTTTGCATTGTAGATATTTTTTTCAATTTCATGTCTAATTTTAAAATTTCTACAGTTATTTTACAAAACAGTCCTTAGTATCATCTAATATTATTCATTTAAATCAATATTTAAATTAATTTTATAATCTTTAATTCAAAATATGCAAATAAAATTAACTAATAAATATTCCTTAATTCATCCGATAAATCATAAAATATGATGGATTCAATATATATGCCATATTCGTAACAACAAAATTGGTAGAAAAAAATTGGAAAAGAAAAAATGGTAAAATTACTTTTTCATTCAAATAAAAAGATATATAAATCATATAAACAAATAACACACATAAAATATTAACAAATTTCATTTATTATTCATTTATCTCAATGAATTTATCATATGTTGCATTGAAAATAATGTATTGTAGCTTTAAATACGTACATTTTAACATTTCTATAATTATTGACAAACTCCTCCTTAATTATTTTCTAATATTTTATATTTAAATCCATATATTTAAACTACTTAGAAAATATCAAATTTAAACTATCTAAATAAATTTTGTCAATAGTTAATATATTCTTTTAACAAATCCTAAAAATATATGTTAATTTTAATATATGTGTATTCATATTAAAAAACGATAAAATTATTTATTTCATTGAACTATAAAGACATATAGACCATATAATATAAATTATGTGTTGAAATCGAGCCAGCCCGTTGTAGAGTAATTAGATGAGTTGTTTTTTTTCCATTATTGGATCTTTAAGGGGTATATGTAATCTAATTAATTTAGAACTTTCTAAAATTTTATGTTAATAGAATTAATATTTTATTTAAATTTATAAACGAATTTTATTTTATATAATTTGTATTATATAATATATGTATATATGTGTATCATATACACATATGTATGTGTGCATGTACGTGCAATAGGATAATGTGTAAATGGTTTGACATGTATTTGTATATGTGTTGGGGTTTACACCTCAACAAACATTAAGCCCCACTTATATAAAAATATGTTATCTGAATGTAAACATTTTTCATTATAAAAAAATATAATTAAATATATAATATATATATATATTATATATATATTAGTTGTAAACAATTTATATATATAACATTTACAAAATTATGCACGCGCGTGTGTGTATATACATGTATGCGTGTATGTGTGTGTGTGTGTGTCTGTATATATATAATTATATTACTAAATTAATTAAATATTAGTTTATAAAATTATTTTAACATACATACATACATATATATAATATGAAAGCCGCAAATAATTTATTAAAATAATATATAACAATTTTTTATTTCAATTATACAATATATATAAATATAATATATATATATATATATATATTAATGTAAATAATAAAATTAAAATTTTATAACTGTTAACAAGGAATCTTGCCAACACCCCAAAGTTGTGTTTTGGAATAGGTTTTATCCTTTGAGTAAATGGAGAGAAGTAGGAAAGGTCTATCTTCCTTGAATTGTCTTTCGAGTTGATTGTTGATGTGCAATGTTTTTTAGACTGACATTTCGACTCCGTCGAAAGGGTCGACTTTTTCCTTTATTAACTTTTCTTTTCTGTTGAGATAGATCGGTCTTTCCTTCGAAAGCCCACCTTTCGAAACAGTTGTGATATCTTGGATAAGATTTTTCTTTGTTGGATTCGACCTTATCGATGGCTTTGGTGGTTGTGTAACTAGGACTTTATCTAAAAATCCTAAACAAAGGTTTCAACCTTGTCGAAAGAATGGTTGTTTTGGTGTTAAAACTCGAATCAGGAATCTAGGGTAGGGTTTAAACATTGTCATAAGCTCTAGGCTTAAATGTCCTTGGTTTGGGTTATGAATCTCAAGTTGGAATGACTTGGATCAAGCTTTTATCCTTGTCGAAAGATGAAGGTCTTAGTGGATTGAGGTAGGGACTCAACCTTGTCGAGAGTAGAAACTCCGAGGAAGGTAATTTAAAGTATGCAAATAAAATTATTTGAATATATGAGGTTTCGACTATGTCGGCAGGAACCTTTCGATGTTGACAAAACCTGGAATACAAGAGTAAATCTGACAATAGCCTTAAAAATAGTAAAGTAATTTGAAATGTTTGTGAATTTCCTTTCGTAAGCCAAAAGATGATTTTATTGCTTACAGTCCCCAATTCAATTTTGTAATTAGGTTTACAGCAATTTTCATTAAGAAAATACAAGTTTAGAATTAAGAGAATCAGATCCCCTAAACCTGTCCCCTTGGATCTATTTATAGATGCGGGTCAGCACCTTTCGACCTCGATGCTTTCGATTGGGTCAAAAGGCGGCTACCAAATAACTCACGTATACTTTGTCTATGAAAGGAAGTGTCACGCTTCTCTTCTTTATGTTTCCTTGTAAGTGCTTCCGGCTCTGTCGATTAGCGTTGTTTCGATGATGTTGGTTATGTACGAGCTCTATTTTTGATTAGGTGCGGTACCCTCCTGGATTATACTGGCTTCGACCAGTTCGAAAGGTTTATTATAGTTTTCGAAGGCAAGACAATGCTTATCTTTCGCGTAGTTGAAATGAAGGCGAAACATTTGATTTCGAAAGTTTTGGCGCATTGTAAAGAGCTATTCTTCATTGTCTTCGAAAGATACTGCTTCGACTCATTCGAAAAGACTTCATGCATATGGATTTATCTAGTCGAAATTTTGTTACCGAATGAGGAAGGGTTCTTTTGACTCCTTCATCTCCTTCGAAAGCTATAAACTCACTGGATCTTAGAGACGTTTCGTCATCTTCAGAAGGTTTCAAAACTTTCAGACTTTGACGATAGCATCACTTCAACTCCATTGAAAGGATTAGATGGAACCTTCTTCTCTTGTCCTTCTTTGACTTCTACCCAAAATGGTTTCGACTAAGTCGAAAGGTTGATTTTTGGAGTAAAATTTGCCTCCCTCCCCCCGCGCGAAGGGATGATCTTGAATTTCTAAGTTATCTATGTCGAAACCCAAAAGTTTCCCGCCTCTTGTTCTTTCCACGTGAATCTGGGTCACTTATTTGAATCTGATTTAATGGTTGGTAGCTCTTGGAAGACTTTTCTTTTAAGTACACTCTTTTTCCTTCTTCCTCATTTACCTACAACCAAAATTTCGAGCAAAAGTAAAAGAATTCCCACAAATTGTCAAACTTTCTTTCTACTTCCAGAAATCAAAATGGAAACCAAATCTAATCATAAGGTTGAGATTATTTTGGCTTTTACAATCTCTCTTTATATCTATTTCTATGTTTTACGTTGAATTTCCCCCTTTCAGTTCCTACAATCAGGATTCTAATTTGTAAACTATTTGAATTTCGATTTTTTTGAGATTGTCTGAGTTTTTAAACATTTGATTTTTTGAGAGAACCCAACGATCAATTTCATAAATCGATACGATTCGTTTTTTCATTTTCATTTTTGGATTACAATTACTCTTTAGAAATCCTGGATTTTTGCTTTATAATATTTTGAAGTTGAAATCGTTAGTTCATGTTAAAATACGTCCTCTTATCGATTTTGGTTTATTTGCTTAACAAAATTTTGAAAACCTGGATTTGCAATTGGGTTTGCGGAAGACAGAAACTTTCATTTTCTTTGCTCGGAAGTTTCAAGTGTATGGATGAAAATTAGAAAAAAAAATGTCCTTTCTACCCTTTCGAAAGGGAATGAGGTCGTAACATTGGTTTTGCATCCTTAGCCCCTTTTGATGGGGTCAAAAGGTGTTGTAGCTTGAATTTAATCAACCTAGTCGAAAGGCTATGTAGTTAGGTAGAGTGTAGTAACCCCTTCGATAGCAAAAAGTTTTGACTTAGTCGAAACCTTTTGTGCCAATTGCATTTTTTTAGTATGCCTTTAGGCTCACAATAGCACTTTCGACGCCTTTTATATCTGATGAGTCCAAACCCTCTAGAGTTATCTTTCTCCAGCATGGTCAAAACGTCAACATTGTAGAAAAGGGACACTATACATTCATGTCTTCCCTCTCAATCCTGTCGAAAGCTCAGTGATGGCTCATATTCATGCTTTGGACACCGTCGAAAGGTTGTGGCTAAATGTTAACTTCCGTTCCCTTTGGACTCTGTCGAAAGCTCAACGAATACTTTTATTTAGGCTTTTGACACTGTCAAGAGATATTTGCTAAGTGTTGATGTCCTCTTCCTTTCGAATCTGTCGAATAGCCCAATATCTTTAACTTTTAACTTAGACAGTTTTACAAAAATTTAAAGTTTCATGTTTTGTTTTTGTTTAAGTGATTTAAGTAGGTTTTTTTACTAACTCTTGAAAGAATATTACGTTCATAATAAACTTGAAAATTTTAACTGAAGAATTTTCAACTGGCAGAATTGTAACAGCCCGCAAATCTGTACCCCTTGAGTTAACACTAGTCTACAACAATCAACTCAAGTTGCACAGAAATACGAACCATTTGGATTTAAGAAGAAGAGGTAGAAGAAGAGAATTGAAAACAACAACATAATCTAACCATCGCAGCGGAATAAAATATAATAGATAATAAATAATCTTTACTCAAAATCAAATATATCTGTTTACATACATTACATCATCTGAGTACATCAATCACAGCTCACATCAATAACAAACAATGGACACACATCAACTCAACAGCGGAATATATATATAAACAAGTACGAATGTACGTATCGTCAATCCAGCTCGTCTCCTGAGCTCCATAGCATTTCCTGTATCCTGTAATACTCGGTCTGACCCGAGCATTATAGTTAAATAACACCCGAGTCAGTCGGGAATACCAGCGTGAGAAAATCACACCCAATTGATTATTAAAGTTTCAAAAATCCTTTGAAATAAAAAGCATCTCGTAAGACCACGCCACAAATAAACATGTCGGGTTTTTACCTTACGATAGCTAAAACAAATTTTATAGAAATCCTCTGATATTATAATAGGGTCTATATACAAATACTTATAAAATAGCCGAAATTGTTACATGATTAAATTCCAGCTACTAGCCACAGAGTGGGTAATACAAACAAAACTCGTACAAGGCTCGTAGGGAGAATGGATTTCCAACTAATGACTAGGCACTAGGGTACCACCTGTCACAGTACGGGGCCTAGATCACCGTACCGAGGATTACTCCCTTCATCCCCTGCAACACAAGGCCGGAACCATTCCTTACTGAACAGTCCCGAACAAGATAAACCCCGTGGTTGGCGCGACCAACCACCCACTAAGCCGAAATATATATAAGGGACATCTAGACAGGGGAATTATCTTGTCCTGCTTGGGCATGACCCACCTAACCTTGCTGCATATCCCCTGATTTTCAGGCATTCCCATTTGATGAGGCTTGAGGCTAAGCGTTACCTTTTAGAACGTTTTCACTTAGAATGCCCATCGTCCACCTGACGATGTTTCGTAAGCATTCGTCCATACAAGTCCGTCCCGGGTTCGAACGGAATCGAAGGCACTATTCGTACTACATCCATTTTGGAAATATCCTCAGGATTAGTAGCGACTAGCCCTTGCACTTTACTACTCCATCTTCGACTCCGAAATCGTGTACACGAATCGTACAAACCCGATCGAAGTGGTTTTCGAGAAATTAATCTCGATCCCGGTCTCTTCGAAACGATCAACGTATTGTCCAATATTGATAGTCGGTTATTTAACTATCAATTAATATTCACAAACAACCATCAACCAATAAATCATTCCCCAAATTATTTATGTATCTCAAAATATCCTCAAAGATATATTTCTAATTTCAATCCTTTGAAAGCAGTTTCAAAACCATCTTCCTTTCAGAATAAACTTTCCCAAATATTTTATATCTCCTCTGAAATCACCAAGCACAAAACTAGATTTTTAAAATAATTTAAAACACTTCACTTTGAAATATATATATATATATATATATATATATATATATATATACATACTTTAAACCATTTAGGTTAAAAACTACTTTGATAATTTGTTAAACCACATACTATATAAATATTTGAACTAAAGTTACTTAATAACATATATAACTAGATTTCCACTTTTGAAACCAAATACCAAGTCACTTTTTAAAATAATTACTACTATAATAGATTTGAGGAAATACTTACTTTAGAGTTTAAATATTACAAATAATAAATTTTCAAAAACATACCTTTTAAAACAAATTTTAAAACTATTAACTTGTATTTAAAAATTTACTTAAGATGTACTTAGTTATCCAGGGAGAATTCCAACTTCAACCACTTAAATCAATTTTCCAATTTGATTCCCAATTTATTTCCTTTGAAATAAATTTCTTTGCTTATCAGTTTATTTCGAAATTCAATTAATTATGGACTTTATTATTATTTCAGTTTGATTTTTAAATCCTTTAGCTGAAATATACAAATTTCAGGTTATTCCCAATTCCTTCTTTATTTTTCTTAAATAATTTAAATCCTAAATTTAAAATAATTATTTTATTCCTTTAAACAGTAACATTGAAGTTTGAGTTTTTCTTAACTTTCTGTTTATTCATAAATTTCTTTCCACACACATAATTCATTAATTAGCGGTTTGAAAACACTAATATTCTTATCCAATTCATTTTAGTTTATTCACATTCTTTATAATTGTTTTCTTAAACATTTACTTCTTTTATTATTTCTTTCCAAAAATCCAATGCTATATAATTTGACAACTCAAAGTCCAGAATATATCCAAGCAACTATAGCATTCAATATTTCAATATAATTCATCACAGAATATTCACAAAGCATAACATAGAATAAATAAACAATATATATATGATGAGGGACCCAGTTGGATCCCCCCAACCTGTTTTTCCTGCATCCACAAACGTAAGCACAATATAATATATCAATTCCAAAATATCATACTATATTTCATCAATTCATTCAACCACAAACAATTGTTTAAATTTAATTATTTAAATTTAAATTTAACTGAGTGAGATTAACTCACCTTTTTGCTTTAATTTGCAGTCTATTGCCATTCATCCCATTCCAGCCTGTTTTCTCGATTTTAGACCTTTTATAACATTATATAGTTAATTAACACTTGAATAATTCCAATAATTTTCTAATATCTACTTATTTATTTTAACTTAAAAATTAACTTAAAAATTTTAAGCTAAAAATTTCCTAAGTATCTTTAGTAACTCAATTATTTAATAAGTTAATTAAAATAGTTTTATCATCTAACCCACTTCTTTTTAAAATAAACTAGTAGGATAAAATATTTACATATGTATATTTATCTGTTTATTTTTATAAACTCTACACATTTTAAAATTCCTACACTTTCCCAAAATCATATATAAATAAAGTTTCTGTTTATATTCAATCTAATAAATTTATCTCCACACCACATTAATTTAACTTAACCAGTAAGTGAACCTGTATATATAATTTTTTTCTTCTCTAATCACATATATTTCCAAATTAAATTAATCACAGAAAATATAAAACTGTTACCTTCCATACGAGACACTCCAACCCACCATCGTTGACGAACGACTCCATCGCAAGCAAGTTCAGGCAATCGCCCACGCGACTTCGATCCTACCACCGCCTGCCCTCCTAATCGCGACCCAAAACCAAATCCAAATCGAGCTCGAAGGCCACCAGCCACGATCGAATCCCTAGTTCGAACGGCTCTCTCGAACGCCTCCAAACCCAAAACGAAAATGCGAATCCCCTCCAAATCGATCGCATGCGAACTCGAAATGAAAGAACGACTGGGGCAAACTAGATTTAGGGTTTCTTTACTTCTTTAAAGAATTCGAACTTCGATTCGAAATGAAAGGAGAATGGGAGGCTTTATTTGGACGAGAATATGAAGCAATTGACTGCGACCATTTTTTTTTCTTTTCTTTTTTTTGAGGAGATAAGGAGAAGCTCGGCCTTGTTCGTGCGTTAATTTAGTTCCTTTTTTTTTATTATTAAAGAAGAGAACGACTTAAAAAGATAATGGAGGGGGTACAAGGCTTCCCTTAGAGGCTATTTTTATTTTATTATTTCTTTTCGTATTATTATTATTAATATCATTTGTTTTATCCCATTATTATTATTATCTTCGAGCATTTTGATTGTTGATCGAACGGCTAAGAATTCCAGATTAAATACTTTGTCCATTTTCTAATTATTTAATCCTATTATTTAATTATCAAATAAATAGCGATATTCATAATTCAAGTTGAAATTATTATCTTGAATATTTAAAATCAATCAAATATTCAAATTTTGAATGCTCAAAAATTCTGGGTCATCACATTCCTCCCCCCTTAAAAGAATTTCGTCCCCGAAATTACTAATTAGGAAGAATGGTCCAATACCCGTTTATTATTTCCCTAAACCAAACAGTTCAACATCTAACCAACTATCTTTCTATAGAAGATTCATTATCATTCTTATTAACTTCTCAACTCTCCCATAGCTTTCAAACTATACTATTTGTTTAACCATTCAGATTTCAATTTAAAACCAAATTTTGAATTATCAAAATTTTCTCAAAATTTTTCTAACTCCCTAAATTCCCGAAAAATTTCGCCAGCGTCTCCTTTGCGCGGCTAGCTTGGGACTACTACAAAAAATGTCTCTACGGCCTCCCAAATCCAAAAAGAAAACAAAACGCCAAGTGGCTCAATCCAAAATCCCAATCAAACTTCATACCAAATTTAAATGCGTACCTTTTTGTCAAGCATTTCAAATTTTATCTTTTCATATCAAACCCAATTTTCTTTTCCATTTATAATACCTGCATACCTGCTTAGCACCAATATCCAAACACAATATTCCAAAACATTTTATCGACTTTCTTACAAAATGTCAATATCTATTCATTTCAATATTATCTTAGATTTTATTTGTAATATCAATTTCCAATCTAGAATTTACCATTCCTTTCTTAAGTTAGTGTAAACATTTTATATGTCTCTTATCTTTATTTCTCTTTATCTCTTTTAGTTTATACTTATTTCTATCCAACTCGATTTCCACATTACATATGTATTTCATTTATTTTCAACTTTGAATTTTAAATTTTATCCTTCATTTAAACTAATTTAAGTCATTACGTTAATTAGTTTCATTTACTAACTTATTTTAGTTTCCAATTCTAAATAGTTTTGTCGTTAATAAAATTTTCCAAAATTTTCAAAAAATTTCTAGCTCCCAAAATTTCTGAATTTTTTTGGCAGAGTCCCCTTTGAACGGAGGAGCTTTTGCAATTTGACAAAAGAGATAAATATATATACATCGACCCACCCGGTCGGAAAAACCAAAAACAGTTCATATTTCCTATTTTAATTGCGTAGGCGTACCTTATTTAGCGTTTTAAGCAAGCAACTCATTATTTTTAGCAAATAACGCAACTCAATCCAGCCACACGGCTTCCAGGTACCTGTACTTACTCAATTTAAACAAGTAAGTGCCAAATATATGCAGTTTAACAGTATATCACTTATTCACACTAGTTAAAACATATGAATTCTAAAAGAATCTCATACCAACATTTTTTCGTAAGCAATTAATATAGTTTCATGCTAATTCAACTGTTTCAATTAATTTATAAACCATTCTCATCTAATGTGAATGTTTTTCAATCCATTTGTATATAACTTCATTAATTTGAATGGTTTGAAACTCAATTGCTTACATTTAATTTATGTTTAAGCAAAATGAACTCATATTTAATTCAATTGCTTTCAAAATTAATTTATTTTACTTCCACCAACTCATAGAATTTTAATTACTTCCATTTACATCCAATGGCAATTTATTCTATGCAATTTGACAAGATTTATGTGAATAAATAAGTATTTAAGTTTATAACCAATTTAAATTGACTCCAACTCAATTTATACCTAATTCTATTCCATTTCGAATTTATTGACAATCCATATATTCTCAGTTTCATTGCATTTCAATTTTATTAACCAAAATTAGTTCATTCAAAACCATTAACAATTTAGGTACATCTCCATTACGAATTAAATTTTCCTTCTTGTTTTAATTCATCCACATCCCTTCATTTACATTTAATATAATTAGTTTATCCACATTCACTTAAACCATTCTAATAAACTCGAAACATTCTATTTTTCTTATTGCCTCAAGTTATTTCAATTCCTTAATAATTTTAAATGGTTTACTATTATTTATTCTAGAATTTCATTCCACTAATATTATTGGCATCACACTGAATTTTATTTAAATTAAAATTTATTCTTACTTGATTTAAATCCAATTCACTATTATTAAACTAAATTTTAAGTTGAATGCAATTCAACTCATTTCCATTTTTTTATTTTATTTTTTAGCTTAAGTTTATTCACTCCAATTTTATACTTAAGCCCATTTTATTTTCCAGTAAATCTTTTTTTTTTGGCATGGCCGACGGGGTTAATTGGTCCCCGACCAATTTATTAAAACACAGATAAATAGATACAAACACTCAAAGGGACAGAGGAACAAGAGAAGCGCACACACTGAAGAAGACACAGTAAAAAACTAAGACCAAATTACAGATGCAGTAACATGGATATCCTAGGATCATGAACAAACAGCATTTGCAAGGAGCAATTAACTTCATGCCTTATCCAAAGTTTAAAGGAAGCATCAGTCTTTCCATTAGTTGCATCAAAAATTCTTGTATTACGTTCTTTCCAAACTGCATATAAGAAACTTTTCAAAACCACAGTGTTAATTCGTTTATGCTTTTTCTTACCCCCTGTGATAGATTGAATTCTATTCCACTCAATATAGTTGTCAAGAGAAGGACAATTGCCTTCAATGCTCACCATGATTTCTGCCCAGATCTGCATAATTACTTCACACTCAAAGAATTGGTGTTCAACTGTTTCAACAGACTCACTGCAGAAAGGGCAAAGCACATCCATATTCATTCCCATAATTGCTAGTTTCGCTTTTGTTAGTATAGCTCGCTTCAGAACCTTCCAAAGAAATAAATTTTCACGCATACTACTGTCTTTATTCCAAACTCTCTTCCACCAAGACCAAGCTGGAATATCACTGTTTCCTTGCATATACTCATAAGTTTCACCAATTTTATATTCTGCTTTCTTCTCTCCCCATATAATTCTAGCATTAGTAGACTGTAAAGGGGTAAACTGTCTTATCTTATCCCAAATTATCTGGATACGCTGGTTAGAAGAAATTTTGCCAACTCCCTGAAAAATATGAAGTACATCCATGACATAAGTAGATAGATGAATACCAGTTTGTATAATTTCATTGAATGAAAGTTTACGTCTAATAATATAACCCTTATCGAGCCAAGGATCATCCCAGAATTTAACTTTGTATGTAGGATCAGTGTTCATTTGTATTAGAGGGAGAACATACTCCTTAAGTTTGAATATGCAATGCCAAGTCCAGCTTAAATTCTGAGGCTTATTCATATTCCATAAGTTTTTACCTTTAATCATATTCATTTCAGACCACCTTGCCCATAAACTATCAGGGTTATTGTACAGAGTATCAATATGTTTTGCAAAGGCAGTTTTATTCCATTGCTTGAGATTAAAAAGACCTAACCCTCCCTTATTTAAAGGAATCTCAAGAGAATTGAATTTAATAGGAGCAAGGTATCTTCCCATGGTTCTGCCAGTCCAAAAGAATCTCATAATGGCACTTCTGATCATTTTAATTAATTTGAAGGGAAGAACAAAGATTCTTGCCCAGTACACTTGCATGGCAAATATGATTGACTTGATAAGAGTTAATCTGTCGGCTTGACTCAGCATCCTGGTGGTCCAATTTGTCATTTTAGAAGTAATTCTCTGAAACAAAGGTATACACTGATTAGTTGTTATCTTGGAAGACGTTAGTGGTAGACCTAGATACGAGGCATTGAATAGGTTAAGAGATAATCCAGAGATATTAGCTATATGAGTTTTCTTCTGTAAATTAACTCCAGCAACAGAGATAGCAGATTTTTGGATGTTAACTTTAAGGCCTGTCATAGTATAAAACTGTTTGAGTATGTTCATTATGTTCTGAACAGTGTTAGCATCAGGGGCACAAAACAAAACAAGATCGTCAGCAAACATAAGGGTTGATATTTGGGGATCTTCACATTTTGGATGGAGCTTAAAATTTCCTTGCTGTATTGCTTCATTAATCATCCTAGTTAGCAGCTCCATCACCAAGATAAAAATATAAGCAGATAATGGATCTCCTTGCCGTATTCCTTGTTTGCTTCCAAAAAATCCTATCATCAAACCACTAATGTTGATCGAAAAAGTAGGAGTTGACATACATTCGTAAACCCATGCAACAAAATGCGGTGGAAAATTCATATATCCCATTATGCGTACTATGCTATCCCATTGCAACATATCAAAGGCTTTCATGATATCAAGTTTCATCATCGCTTTTTGCAGTAAATCTCTTTTTTTCTCTCTCTATTCTTAAGCTCATTTCCTTTTTGCAATTAAATTTCTCTTTTCAATTCAATTTGATTCTATCTAAATCCAATCTCATTTCAAACTTATTTGATTAGTTATTATAAAATTTAACTTTTCAGATTTAACCCATTCACTTCATTTCCTGGCTATTTCCAAACTATTTCCAAGATATCTTCACTTATGGATTTTATTTGTACATTCAAACATTGCTATTTTAATCCATTTACATTTTTATCCGATACACTTCAATTCTAATTTTAATTAATAACTCAAGTTCTGATTCTATTATTCAATTTTAATTTACCATCCAATTTACTAACTCACTATTCAACCTCATTCTCAATTACTTTCACTTCATCAACAATTTGACTCCATTTTAATTTATAACTTGAGTTTATTTCCAACTTCATCATAAACTTACAATTCAATTCCATTAACTAATTTATTATCCAATTAGTTCTCCCCTTATTCATAATCCAACACTTGAATTTTTTATTCCAAATATCACTCCATTTAATTTTCTTAAGTTCAATATTTTTTTTATACTTCAAGTTTGGATCCTCATTTCATTTTTCAATTTATCAAAATATTGATTTTGGGCATTGTATTCCATTTTAAATTTTATAAGTCACAACTTATATGTCATGCAATCACACTCATTCTAGGCTTGAATATATTCATCCATTATTTTTAACTTAAGCCTGCTATTTATTTAAAGTCCAAGCATATTTTATTTCTATGGATTTTTAACTCTCTTATAAGTTATTCTGATTTATTTATTTAAATTCTCATGTCTTATCCAATTTATTTTCATTTATCCAGGTAAGAATTTAATTCCATTCAATAATTCAGTTGAATTTTTATTCCAATTCAATTTTATTTCAACTCTGATTTATTCAACTCAATTCGATTTCGACTTAATTTGAATATAACTGGGTATTATTTCAGCTTATTCAATTTATTTTAATCCAGTTAAATTTTGTTCTCCCAATCCAAGTTAATTTCAATTTTACAACTTCTCACTATATTTAATTCCAACATTCAAAAGCCTATATTTCCTTCCTTATTTAAAACTCATCTCAATTTTATAAGCTTACAACCCATCCTATTAGGATTTTTAAACTTCCGGCTTTAGTTTCAAATTGATTTGAAATCTCCAACATCTCACATCACATTTCTCAAAAATTAAACCAATCCTGTTTTATTCCCAACAAATTTCCTTTAAAATTTTCAAAAACAACTAGCTTTTCAGAGCAAATCAATTTTTGGCAGCAATCCATCACTTAGGAATTCGAAAATGAATACTGATGATGCGGCCGTCATCATCAGAATTATTTTCCAATAATCCAAATGATTTCAATGCTATATCACTTTCAAAATCCCTTTAAAACAATTTCTTTTCAGAAATATCTCCAAAACAATTGTGCTATTATTTATTTTCAAAACACTACCAAAATCTCCAGGATTTAAATTTTCCAATCCTGCTTAAATCAATTTTACTATGATTCATTTTCACAGCTTATGCTAATACAAATTCTTATTTGATTATATTTCAATTTATAAATTACAATTATAATTCATATTTATATGTTTCATTTTATAATGAATTTATTCCCTTAAACTTCGGTTATATTTTCAATTTCTAGTTAAATTTTCACTTAACAATGATAATACTTTAATATTATCATTTCTAACATCCAAGCAACCATATATTAGCTAAATAGTTTACAAAACTTTTATTTATATCAAAATATATTTTGGGTAAAATTATTTCATTCACCCACATTTAAAACAATACCATGTCGATTGTTCTATTCAAGTGTTTAGAAACCCTTTCAATACAGTTGCGCAGACTGTGCCGACGAAAGTTCATATGCCACTCAATAAATCAATCAACACAATATTAAAAAAAATTATATCCACTAACAAATACGCGCTCATATCTATTAATACGCTCAAACTCATTTTAGAGTATATAGACTCTATTTTAAATGAGTAATTCCCACCAGAGCCAAGGTTATCTCCAACCTAAGCTCTGATACCAAGTGTAACAGCCCGCAAATCCGTACCCCTTGAGTTAACACTAGTCTACAACAATCAACTCAAGTTGCACAGAAATACGAACCATTTGGATTTAAGAAGAAGAGGTAGAAGAAGAGAATTGAAAACAACAACAGAATCTAACCATCGCAGCGGAATAAAATATAATAGATAATAAATAATCTTTACTCAAAACCAAATATATCTGTTTACATACATTACATCATCTGAGTACATCAATCACAGCTCACATCAATAACAAACAATGGACACACATCAACTCAATAGCGGAATATATATATATATAAACAAGTACGAATGTACGTATCGTCAATCCAGCTCGTCTCCTGAGCCCCATAGCATTTCCTGTATCCTGTAATACTCGGTCTGACCCGAGCATTATAGTTAAATAACAGCCGAGTCAGTCTGGAATACCAGCGTGAGAAAATCACACCCAATTGATTATTAATGTTTCAAAAATCCTTTGAAATAAAAAGCATCTCGTAAGACCACGCCACAAATAAACATGTCGGGTTTTTACCTTACGATAGCTAAAACAAATTTTATAGAAATCCTCTGATATTATAATAGGGTCTATATACAAATACTTATAAAATAGCCGAAATTGTTACATGATTAAATTCCAGCTACTAGCCACAGAGTGGGTAATACAAACAAAACTCGTACAAGGCTTGTAGGGAGAATGGATTTCCAGCTAATGACTAGGCACTGGGGTACCACCTGTCACAGTACGGGGCCTAGATCACCGTACCGAGGATTACTCCCTTCATCCCCTGCAACACCAGGCCGGAACCATTCCTTACTGAATAGTCCCGAACAAGATAAACCCCGTGGTTGGCGCGACCAACCACCCACTAAGCCGAAATATATATAAAGGACGTCTAGACAGGGGAATTATCTTGTCTTGCTTGGGCATGACCCACCTAACCTTGCTGCATATCCCCTGATTTTCAGTCATTCCCATTTGATGATGCTTGAGGCTAAGCGTTACCTTTTAGAACGTTTTCACTTAGAATGCCCATCGTCCACCTGACGATGTTTCGCAAGCATTCGTCCATACAAGTCCGTCCCGGGTTCGAACGGAACCGAAGGCACTATTCCTACTACATCCATTTTGGAAATATCCTCAGGATTAGTAGCGACTAGCCCTTGCACTTTACTGCTCCATCTTCGACTCCGAAATCGTGTACACGAATCGTACAAACCGAATCGAAGTGGTTTTCGAGAAATTAATCTCGATCCCGGTCTCTTCGAAACGATCAACGTATTGTCCAATATTGATAGTCGGTTATTTGATTATCAATTAATATTCACAAACAACCATCAACCAATAAATAATTCCCCAAATTATTTATGTATCTCAAAATATCCTCAAAGATATATTTCTATTTTCAATCCTTTGAAAACAGTTTCAAAACCATCTTCCTTTCAGAATAAACTTTCCCAAATATTTTATATCTTCTCTGAAATCACCAAGCACAAAACTAGATTTTTAAAATAATTTAAAACACTTCACTTTGAAATATATATATATATATATATATATATACACACACACACTTTAAACCATTTAGGTTAAAAACTACTTTGATAATTTGTTAAACCACATACTATATAAATATTTGAAACTAAAGTTACTTAATAACATATATAACTAGATTTCCACTTTTGAAACCAAATACCAAGTCACTTTTTAAAATAATTACTACTATAATAGATTTGAGTAAATACTTACTTTAGAGTTTAAATATTAGAAATAATAAATTTTCAAAAACATACCTTTTAAAACAAATTTTAAAACTATTAACTTGTATTTAAAAATTTACTTAAGATGTACTTAGTTATCCAGGGAGAATTCCAACTTCAACCACTTAAATCAATTTTCCAATTTGATTCCCAATTTATTTCCTTTGAAATAAATTCCTTTGCTTATCAGTTTATTTCGAAATTCAATTAATTATGGACTTTATTATTATTTCAGTTTGATTTTTAAATCCTTTAGCTAAAATATACAAATTTCAGGTTATTCCCAATTCCCTCTTTATTTTTCTTAAATAATTTAAATCCTAAATTTAAAATAATTATTTTATTCCTTTAAATAGTAACATTGAAGTTTGAGTTTTTCTTAACTTTCTGTTTATTCATAAATTTCTTTCCACACACATAATTCATTAATTAGCGGTTTGAAAACACTAATATTCTTATCCAATTCATTTAGTTTATTCACATTCTTTATAATTGTTTTCTTAAACATTTACTTCTTTTATTATTTCTTTCCAAAAATCCAATGCTATATAATTTGACAACTCAAAGTCCAGAATATATCCAAGCAACTATAGCATTCAATATTTCAATATAATTCATCACATAATATTCACAAAGCATAACATAGAATAAATAAACAATATGTATATGATGAGGGACCCAGTTGGATACCTCCAACCTGTTTTTCCTGCATCCACAAACGTAAGCACAATATAATATATCAATTCCAAAATATCATACTATATTTCATCAATTCATTCAACCACAAACAATTGTTTAAATTTAATTATTTAAATTTAAATTTAACTAAGTGAGATTAACTCACCTTTTTGCTTTAATTTGAAGTCTATTGCCATTCATCCCATTCCAACCTGTTTTCTCGATTTTAGACCTTTTATAACATTATATAGTTAATTAACACTTGAATAAATCCAATAATTTTCTAATATCTACTTATTTATTTTAACTTATAAATTAACTTAAAAATTTTAAGCTAAAAATTTCCTAAGTATCTTTAGTAACTCAATTATTTAATAAGTTAATTAAAATAGTTTTATCATCTAACCCACTTCTTTTTAAAATAAACTAGTAGGATAAAATATTTACATATGTATATTTATCTGTTTATTTTTATAAACTCTACACATTTTAAAATTCCTACACTTTCCCAAGATCATATATAAATAAAGTTTCTTTTTATATTCAATCTAATAAATTTATCTCCACACCACATTAATTTATCTTAACCAGTAAGTGAACCTGTATATATAATTTTTTTCTTCTACAATCACATATATTTCCAAATTAAATTAATCACAGAAAATATAAAACTGTTACCTTCCATACGAGACACTCCAACCCACCATCGTTGACGAACGACTCCACCGCAAGCAAGTTCAGGCAGTCGCCCACGCGACTTCGATCCTACCACCGCATGCCCTCCTAATCGCGACCCAAAACCAAATCCAAATCGAGCTCGAAGGCCACCAGCCACGATCGAATCCCTAGTTCGAACGGCTCTCTCGAACGCCTCCAAACCCAAAACGAAAATGCGAATCCCCTCCAAATCGATCGCGTGCGAACTCGAAATGAAAGAACGACTGGGGAAAACTAGATTTAGGGTTTCTTTACTTCTTTAAAGAATTTGAACTTCGATTCGAAATGAAGGGAGAACGGGAGGCTTTATTTGGACGAGAATATGATGCGATTTACTGCGGCCATTTTTTTTTCTTTTCTTTTTTTTTCTTTTCGAAAACGAACGGAAGATAGAGGAGATAAGGAGAAGCTCGGCCTTGTTCGTGCGTTAATTTAGTTCCTTTTTTCTTATTATTAAAGAAGAGAACGACTTAAAAAGATAATGGAGGGGGTACAAGGCTTCCCTTAGAAGCTATTTTTATTTTATTATTTCTTTCCGTATTATTATTATTAATATCATTTGTTTTACCCCATTATTATTATTATGTTCGAGCATTTTGGTTGTTGATCGAACGGCTAAGAATTCCAGATTAAATACTTTGTCCATTTTCTAATTATTCAATCCTATTATTTAATTATCAAATAAATAGCGATATTCGTAATTCATGTTGAAATTATTATCTTGAATATTTAAAATCAATCAAATATTCAAATTTTGAACGCTCAAAAATTCTGGGTCGTCACAAGAATCATGAGCTCTCCAAAGAAACTCGAAGTAATTTCAAAGCGTTCCCCATTATCTTCATAGGATGAGCTCGATGCCATCCTGAAAGACTGTGGAATTACTGGTATGGAAGCTATTCCAACCAGAGAAACACATACCATCGACAACACTCCCGAAGGGTTCTTTACTTACATTGTCGTCCACATATGGCACGACGGATTTCTGCCTTTTCTTGAATTCATGTCTAAATTTCTTTCTCACCTTGGGATTGCTCCAATCCAGCTATCCCCAAATGTTTACACCTACCTTTTATCTCTAGAGATAATGGCACTAGAGTCTAGACTTCCTTAAGCGCCGAAGTTCTGAACCACTTGACTCGACTAGTCAAACTCAGCACCTCAATCATCAAACCTTTAGTGCTACCCCCAAAAGAAGTTGATATCTGATGGGGTGATCAAGTTTAAAGACTGGTAAAACTAGTTTTTCTTTATTCGATGTTTCTCAAACATCGGTGGGATTTTCTCTACTACTCGTAAGTTTAGATTTTCGTTGTTTAAGGGTTCTATCTTGTTACTTTTCTTGTCAAATTTTTGTCTTATGTCAGGTGCTCCTGCCAAAGAACTTAGTGTGGTTGATAAAAGGATAATGGAGTCTTTGATCACATCTTCTGTTAGGATAGGAAATCGATTGAAGCTGTTGATCCCTTCCAACTTGAGGAAGCATTCTCTTCTTTCTCTCGGTCAAAGGGTTTTGGAACTACACTCTTTGATCCAACATACACCAAAGGGAAAACGCTTCCTCTTCCTTGGAAGATTCTGAACATTATTCTCCTATCACTACTGCAAAACAGGCCATTTTCATCGGTTGTTTACCTCCATTTTGCATCGGTTCAACATCCGATGTATACGCAACCGATGCAACAGGCTTAACAGTTTTGCATCAGTTCTAAAACCGATGCAAAATGGTCATTTTTGCATTGGTTGTTACTAACAACTGATGCAAAATACAGTTGGTTGCTTGGACACAACCCTCATGTTGCATCGGTTGTAATGAAAACCGATGCAGCAAAGTAACTTGTTGCATAGGTTGTTGTGGGAAACCGATGCAACATAAGAGTCTTTGGGTTTAAAAGTCTTCTTTGTTGCATCGGTTTTTTATAACAACCGATGCAAACTAATCCTTCTATTGCATCAGCTATTTATACCTAATGCAAAAAAGCCATTCTTAGAAATCATTATTACAGTACTCAAATAGACAATATATATATATATATATATATATATTATTGATTATAACAAACAATTATTGCATGAAATATTACAATCATTCAAAATTAAATTTGATGGCAAATAAAAACTGAATAACATAATACCAAAATAAACATATATCAATTATAGTGTTAATAATCTATACAAAATAATGGTTCAGACATTCATTTTGGCAGCATAATTCAGATCTTTAATACATTCATTAAGTGGTATATTCTTAATTCAGATCTTTAATTAGTACAACCATTAAAAAATAATATAGTGAAAACTTTAAAAACTTCATGGAATCTTGAAACCAAACTTTTAAACTTCAGCTCAAAACCATATGCTGCATTAATTCCATGTTTCCAATGTCAACTTGAACCTGGGAAAATAAGAAATAAACATATTTTGGCAATTTGGTTAATAGATAAGACCTTGCGTCCCATTCTATGCAATTACTAGCCAGCACATCAAACAAATTGTGTATGACGGTAAACGATATTGATCAGAATTACATAAAATGCACATAATCTATATCTGACCATTTACTTGTGAAGAAATACAAAAATTAGTTAATAATTATTTGGAAAAAATAAAATGCTAGGAAATACCTTGGTTGTACACCTTAGATGCATGTGTTCTGCAATTCCTAATTGCAGGTTATTGCATTCAACCTCATAAGATTCAAAGTTTGGAGGACCGATTCTGGAATGCTTTATGTGTTCTATCTTATTAATAATCCTTTTCAGTAATGAAATAGAAAAATCCTACAGCAAAGAAAATCATATTAGATAGTAATAAATAGATTAACATAGATAAAAATATTCTCCTCCCAAGCAAAATGTATATGTGATTCCCTTACACTGCAATAATCCATGATCATAGGGATGGGCATTCTTCGTTGTTTAATAATTTATTAAATTTTTAGATTTGGTTAAGTGTGTAATGGGTAGAATTAGAAATCGGTTTTGATCTTTGCTAGTGTGGTTAGATGATGATGGCTCTATTACTATTTTGATCTAGTTAGCGTCAGTTTCAGAATAGGGAGTTAAACAAAATTTGTTTGAAGTTAGGCTGGATGGTGTAGGTTATGTAGTCTACCGTCAGCAGCTTCTCAACTCACCATTTCTACTTGCTCCCTTGGTGTCCCCAATCAACTTTACCTTATTATAGTAAATATCATAATAATATTTTTGCTAAAACAAAAGCAAAGCTAATGTTCCAAATGTAGAAGCATACCACACAACAATTTATATGGCACCAATTGTCATACTTACAGACTTCCGTAAACTGAACAATTTTCAAAATAATACTCCAACATCAATTTATGTTGAGAAAAAAATCACTTCTAAATCTTATTCGTCGAATCAACTGACTATTAGGGAGCAATTATGAGCATTTTACTATTCCGAGATTCATAAAATCTTATCTTAAAACAATTAAGATCATTTTCTGTTAATTTTTTTCTTTATCCACAAGTCGTGTCGATTTTATAAACTTGCTTACTTTAAGCCTTGCTTTTCGTACACGGATATTACCAACATTATATGTAGATTTGCTTAAAGTTTTGAGACAGGAGCAATGACTAAAATGAAATAGAAATTTATATTTGTAACCATCAATAAACCAAACTCCATCTACTAGACCTGCACCATTTCCAGATATATAGAATTACTTTCAAAGTAATCAATCATGAAAGATGCATTCAATTTTTGCCACATTTCAAGTGGTTGAAAAGTCTACAGCACTTGAGGTGGGTCATCAGTTAAAATTCTCCACAAATTATGTCTGGTTGGTGAGGCAGAAATATTCCAAAATTCACGAAAGACTTGGTTCCCATATTATGAACAAAGAAAGGTTTCATTGAATCTTACATACCATTCGCTGTCTATTGAATGACTGTGACTAGTGCAGAAGGTAAACATAACGTACCCTCTCAACTTGTATATAACCCCCTTATTATCACATAACTTCACACCACATCTTTTCTCTTATAAAATATAAAAAGTATAAGCAATATGGGTTCAACTCAGAACTACGTAACTCCTGCTCCTCAATCCACAGATGAGGAAGCATGCTTATATGCAGTGCAACTATGCAGTTACTCAGTACTACCAATGAATCTAAAAGCAGCAATTGAACTTGATCGTTTTGAAATAATTGTAAAAGCATGGTCGAATGCTTACCTTTCTCCATCGGAAATTGTTTCTCAATTTCTACGGAGAATCCACAAGCTCATGTCATGATCGATCGAATAACGAGGCTGCTTGCCAGTTATAATGTTTTGACATGTAAGTTGGAGACCAGCGAAGAAGGTAAAGCAGTGAGGAAGTACGGAGCTGCCCCAGTGGTTAAGTTTTTAACCAAAAATGAAGATGATATGTCTATTGCTACTCTTCGGTTGATGAATCAAGACAAGGTCCTCATGGAGAGCTGGTAATTTCATATTTCCTTTCAATTTGTTGTTCCTGTATTACACAATCATATAAAACATAGACATGAAAAGTTATTATAAGATACCTGCAAAGCTATAAAATTTCATATCAAGAATGCGGGTTTCGACGATAAGTATAACAACAAATTTTGTTGCTATATGAGCTCAACTCTTATCTGTATATAAACCAAGAAATTGTGAAGCAGGATTCTGATTTTGATATTTAGAATTCAAATTATGTGGTATCAAATAAGTAAATCACTTTTGTTTAACATGATAAACTAAGGAATTATTAAGATACATGGTTTTGGAAATTATCTAAATTATCTCAGAACACGAAAATATTGATTAGCCATAAATAAATTCAATTACCAATTTTTGAACTTTTTACATACATCTGGTGCTGCAAGGATCACCAGCTGAAAGAAAAAGTGATACAAGAGATTTATCATTGAAAAATCAAACAACAAAATATTTTAGCATAAACTGCAACCTGTAATAGATTAATTAGCCGTAAAACTTTGAACTTTTATGTTCCCTTTAACAGTAGAAAATTTTCAGAGTTTGTAGCAACAAACAAATTTCAAAATTATATGTTGTATAGAATGCACTTCGGCAGTGTCCTCCGTAAATAGGAGG
The DNA here is from genome assembly GCA_030765085.1 of Allium cepa. Lineage (NCBI taxonomy): Eukaryota > Viridiplantae > Streptophyta > Magnoliopsida > Asparagales > Amaryllidaceae > Allium > Allium cepa. The sequence goes on along the minus strand of CM060944.1, from coordinate 379,770,584 downwards.
AATACAAAATTTGCATGGATCTCAATATTCATATCAAAATGAAAGTCTGATCTGACGAAATCCCTAGTTTTCTCATCAACAATCCCATTTGGAACGAACGTAAAATCAGCAAACCCCATTCGTCAGTTGATTTTTAACAAGTTCACACAATACTTGTTAGTTTGTTTATTTGTTACATTTTTTTACCTGTTTGTTTTCTTGCATTGCATTTTTGACCTTTATACTAATGCCAAACTCCAAAATAAAAGAGATATTTTAATGTGGATAATTTTCGGTTCGATTTATATTGATAATTCGATAGATAATTGCTAATACCTTAGCTTGCAAATCATCAAAAATCAATCAACGAATAAACCACATGAATTGGCTTGTAGAATACTATATTGACTTGTAGAATACTATACCTAAGTACTACTATGTGCAACCACCTAAAACCATAACAACTGAAAGTATTTGTTGAAAAAATTATTCATATAAAGTTGTATTTATTATAACCATAATCATTCAAAGAATAAGAATACAAGGAAAAGGTTGACTTGTAGGGCTCACCTTTCAGCTCCTGGACGCAAAGGTATATCGTTTGAAGATGCAAACTCTTCCAATGTTTTTTCTGCGATCAAAGATATAACCAATCAAATATATGCCAATGTATAACTCAACAATGATAAGAAGCACAAAATCATTATTTTTCAGTATCAAAGAGAAAAATCACAATGCACTACAATGAAAACATTTACGTTTGATAAACTTAAAATGTTATAACAATCAATTAGTACTAAAACACACAGCAAAAAGAAACAGATGCAACAACATATCCTCATCATACTAGCATTTTTTTTATAACATTAAATTTAATAACATCAATGCATGAATGTGTAACTGAAAATTTGACTCAATAGATCAACTTTTAGTTTCTCAATGACCGTAGATGATCCTATTCTGATATGTGGGTCATAAGGCCTAATTATTCAAATAGACTACTAGGAGATATAATGTGATTTGAGCTTTTTTGAGAAATTTTGTTGTTAATAGACCAATTAGACTATAGTATGTGCAGATATGTTGGATAGCACCAATAAAGCAAGCAAGAAATGCCATCTAAGCACAACAAGAATACAGAAGCTATAACGGACATTTTTTATTTCTTCCATGTCATGACACAACGCTATAACACAATCCATTTTTCATCTTGTTTCTCCCTAATTATAAATTCATTGAATTGTTGATAAGTATAATGAGTATAGAAAACTCTTACGAGTAGTTTTTGTAAATTAAATGGTTACACTGCATATGGCATATACTCTATTGGCAATAAGCCTTAAATGACAAGCCTGTTATTCCTTACAGTTAGTTGTTTGTATATAATATAACTAGGCATTGGCAGTTGCTTGAACTTGAGTTAGAGCTTGCATGATAGGAAGAGTTGCAGTAGTTGGCTTTTTTATTGCGGTGATCACTATAAGAGTTAATGTGACGACCCGGAAATTTTAAGCAATTTAAATTGGGGATTTAATTAATTTGGAGTATTAAAAAGTTTAATTTTTACTTGAACTTCGAATATCAATATTTATTGGATAATTAATTGATGAATTTAATTTTTGAAAATTGGGTAAAATGTGAATCTGGGATTGTAAGCCTATTAAAAATAATTTGAAGGCTTGTAAAATATATATTGATAACACTGAAGATAATAGAAGTTGTAAAATTGAAATTAGCAGTGGTTTCTTTAGTTTTGAACCTTGATCGTTTAAATTGAATTTAAAAATAGATTTCCGAGGCACAGTCTCGGAATTGGACGAAACCAGTTTCCTTTAGGTCCGTAATATTGTATTATTATTGGATTTCAAATTTCATAGTGATTGGAGTTGTTGCGTGAGCATGCGATATATATATAAACGCTGAAATTTTAATTGATAATGATCTAATGAAATTTAATTTGTCATCTAGTCACATACTTTTCCAATTCTAAACCGTTAAATCAACAATCAAAATGCTCGAATTAAATACAATCAAAATGCTCGAACTAAATATAATAATAATAAGTTTAATAATATAATAAAAGAAGAAGCTTCAAGGAGAAGCTTTTAGCCATGTTATAAAAAAAAGGGAGGAGCAAACTCAACATAATCAGGGCCAAAACCTTTTCTTCTTTCGAAACCTTACAGCACTGGGTAGGAAAAAAAAATGAATGAAATCGAAATAAAATGGCCGCCGATCAAAATCGAATTTCAAATTCAACCCCCTTTCCTAGTTCTCAACAAATCGACTCACTCATAGCATGGATCGTGAGGGCAAGCGCTAGAGAGGGGGATCGATACGAGATCTCAGTCAAGCTCGAGCGCAAGTCGAGCGACGCAGTCGTGATCTGGGGTTGCTGCGTTACGTTGTGTCGATGCCGTGGGTTGTTGAGGTCAAGGAGAGGCTCGCGGCTATGAGGTTGCCGCGCGTTGGGGATTCGAGAGTTCGTCGATCTGTTTTGGGTCAAGCGACTTCGCGGTGGTCGTCAACGTTGACGTGAGTTGGGTATCGACGAATTCAGTTTCGAGGTGAGGTATTCTCGATCTCCTTCAGTTAAACTTAATTTAGTATATAGAAATCATTCAACTTTTAAGTAATCGGTGTATTCATTTGAGGAATTAGTATATATATATATATATATATATATATGTATGTATGTATGTATGTTTACAGTAAAGAATGTTTGCCGTCCAGTTTTGAAGTTGCAGAGTCTAAATTTATATTATTAGTTTAATAATGAATATTTTGGTTATAAACTGTTATAAACAAAAAGTATATAAATACAGTCAAGTTTATATATATATAAATTTGATTTTTGAAAATCTATATATAGATTACTTCTTACGAATATATTAAGTTTCAAACATAAAATGAATATGCATTTACACTTTTTAATTTGCTAGTTATTTCTAAATAATGTAGTTAGATGCTTAGTTTGTTCAATTAAATTATTTAATTTATTAATAGCTATTAAAAGGATTTTTGTCAAAGGGGAAATTATTGGTTAAATCAAATTGTTGGTTAATTAAATGGAAATTAATGGTCCGATTATCTAAAATGTTAATAAACCCTATAATGTCTATACAAGGTCTGAAACCGTGACGAGAGCAAGCAAGTTTGAAGTGGATTACAAATTAGAATCAAAGGTGAGTTAATCTCACTCAGTGAATTTAAATTTCAATTTAAATGATTACATTTAAATAATTGTTTGAATGGATGAATTGAGTGATGTGATTTAGTATGATATTTTGGAATTGGCATATTATATTGTGCTAACATTTGTGAATGCAGGGAAAACAGGTTGGAGGGATCCAACTGGACCCCTCAATTTTATTTAATTATTTTTTTCTCTGTTCTGAGTATTTGATATCCTGTAATGAATTATGAGGAAATATTGAATACTATGGCTTGATTGTTATAATCGAGCCATAATGAATTACCAAATATGTAATTTGAGTTTGGGAAATGAAAATAAAAGAAGTGATATCGTAAGTAAAATAATTATAGAAAAGTTGAATAAATTTATGAATGAACTGGAATGGAAATAAAGTTACTTTAAAATTTTAAGGAATAAAACTTGAGTATGGAAAGAAAATTTAGATAAACAGAGAATAAATGAAAATTTAAATTTCAATGTTATTGTTTCAAAAGAACAAAACATTTATTTTAAATTGAGGATTTAAATTATTTAATAAGAATAAAGAAGAAATTGGGAATCACCTGAAATTTGAATATTTCAGCTAAATGATTTAAAAATCAAACTGAAGATAATAGTGAAGTCCATAAATAATAAATTTTGAAATAAACTTATAAATAAAGAAATTTATTTCCAATGGAATAAATTGGAAATCAATTTGGGAAAAATTGATTTAAGTGATTGAGATTGGGAATTTCCCTCTGAATACCCAAGTACGTTTTTAAAGTAATTTTTTTTAAAAATATAAATTAAAAGTTTAAAGTTGTTTTAAGAAGTATGTTTTGAAAATTCACTATTTCTAAATATTTGAATTATAAAGTAAGTATTTCCTTTCAATCTACTATACAATAATTATTTAAAGAGTGACTTAGTATTTTATTTTTAAAAAGTAAAAATCTAGTTTTATATTTTATTCAGTAACCTTATTTTCAAATATTCATATAGTATGTATTTTAACAAATTATTAAAGTAGTTTAATTTAAATGTTTTAAAAAGTATATATATATTTCAAGGTAAAGTGTTTAAAATTATTTTAAAAATTTAATTTTTGTGCTTGGTGATTTCAGAGATGGATAGAAAATATTTGGGAAAGTTGATTCTGAAAAGAAAGATGATTTTGAAACTGTTTTCAAAGGATTGAAAATAGAAATATATCTTGTGAAGATATTTTGAAGCTAATAAATAATTTGGGAAATTATTTATTGTGTGATGGATGTTGTGAATATTAATTGATAGTTAAATAACCGACTATCAATATTGGACAATGCGTTAATCGTTTCGAAGAGACCGGGATCGAGATTAATTTCTCGAAAACCACTTTGATTCGGTTTGTACGTTTCGCGTAAACGATTTTGGATTCGAAGATGGAGCAGTGAAGTGCAAGGGCTAGTCGCTACTAACCCTGAGGATGTTTCCAAAATGGATGTAGTAGGAGTAGTGCCTTCGGTTCCGTTCGAACCCGGGACGGACTTGTATGGACGAATGCTTGCGAAACGTCGTCAGGTGGGCGATGGGCATTCGAAATAAAACGTTCTAAAAAAGGTAACGCTTAGCCTCAAGCCTCATCAAATGGGAATGACTGAAAATCAGGGGATATGCAGCAAGGTTAGGTGGGTCATACCCAAGCAGGACAAGATAATTCCCCTGTCTAGATGTCCCTTATATATATTTCGGCTTAGTGGGTGGTTGGTCGCGCTAACCACGGGGTTTATCTTGTTCGGGACTGTTCAGTAAGGAATGGTTCCGGCCTTGTGTTGCAGGGGATGAAGGGAGTAGTCCTCGGTACGGTGATCTAGGCCCTGTACCGTGACAGGTGGTACCCCAGTGCCTAGTCATTGTTGGAAATTCATTCTCCCTACGAGCCTTGTACGAGTTTTGTTTGTATTACCCACTTTTGTGGCTAGTAGCTGGAATTTAATGAAGGTAACAATTTCGGCTATTTTATAAGTATTTGTATATAGACCCTATTATAATAACAGAGGATTTCTATAAAAATTGTTTTAGCTATCGTAAGGTAAAAACCCGACATGTTTATTTGTGGCGTGGTCTTACGAGATGCTTTTGTTTTTCAAGGATTTTGAAATTTTAATAATCAATTGGGTGTGATTTTCTCACGCTGGTATTCCAGACTGACTCGGGTGTTATTTAACTGTAATGCTCGGGTCAGACCGAGTATTATAGAATACAGGATATGTTGCTGTGGAGCTCAGGAGACGAGCTGGATTGACGATACGTATAGTCGTACTTGTTATATATATATATATTCCGCTGTTTGAGTTGTTGTCTATTCATTGCATGTTACTGATGTGAGCTGTGACTGATGTACTCTGATGATGTAATGTATGTAAACAGATATATTTGATTTTGAGTAAAGATTATTTATTATCTATTATATTTTATTCCGCTGCGATGGTTAGATTCCGATGTTGATTTTGTTTTCTCTTCTTCTACCTCTTCTTCTTAAACCCAAATGGTTCGTATTTCTGTGCAACTTGAGTTGATTGTTGTAGAATAGTGTTGACTCAAGAGGTACGGATTTGCGGGCTGTTACAGTTGGTATCAGAGCTTAGGTTGGAGATAACCTTGGCTCTGGTGGGAATTTCTCATTTACTCTGGAATGAGTTTGAGAATATTAATAGATACGAGTGCGTATTTGTTAGTGAATATAAAATTGTTTTTATATTGTGTTGATTTATCGGTTGAGTGTTTATGGATTCTGGTCGATGTGTGGGACGCCATGTCATCGATAGGGATTTCTAAACTCTTGAACAAGATAAACCGACACAGTATTGTTTTAACCAGGGTAAATGAAATAATTTTACCCAAATTTATTTTATGTATATAAAAGAAAATGATTTTCTTAATTACTATAGTTATACATGGATGTTTGGATGATAGAAGTGATAAATATTAAATTATTATCATTGTAAGATAATTGAATAAAGTTTGAAATAATAACTAAAAATTAAGGAATAAATTAACATAATAGATGAAATTTATGAATGTGATTCATAATGGAATAAAGAATTGAATTCATAATTCAAAACTAAGAAACCAATTCATATCAGATGAATTTGTAAATGTAAATTATAATGTAAATCATAGTATGATTAATGATTAAATAAAATAAAATTCCAAAGTAATGTTTGAATATAAATCTAAAAAAAAAGTTGGAATTTGAAAATTTTGGAATTTAAGTTCCTTTGAATTTAGAAATGATTTACAAAGATTGGGAAAGATATTATATTTATGAGAGATATTTTTGAATCGGATTTAAAATCTAGAGAGATTAGGAATTTAAAAATATTGGATGGATTTTAGAAAGAGAATAAAAGCATTGAACTCTTTTGGTTGCTAGAAAATAACTTCGGTGATGACTGCAGCATCATCGATGTTCATTTTCGAGTTTCCAGAAGTGAAATTGCTATCAAATTGCTTTGAATTGAAATTGTTTGCAAAACTGGTTGAGTTTTGAAATTCAAAGAGATAAGTTGAATTTATCAAATGAATTTTGGATATAGAAGGTTTTAAAGGGAATTTTGAAATGTTGAAAGGTTGTTTAAACTTTGGAATTTGTTGAAAAGAAAAAAATATTTCAACGGTGTAAGTGAAACTGAATAATGGAATTTAAATTTAAAAGGCTAAAATGAAATTGACTTGGATTGGGAATAAAATTTTAACTGAATTAAAATAAATTGAATAAGCTGAAAATAATACTCAGTTGTATTCGAATTAAATTGAAATCGAATTGAGTTAAATAAAACTGAGTTAAAATAAAATTGAATTGGAATAAGAATTCAATTGAATTATTTGATGGAACTAGATTCACACCTAGGCAAATGGAAATTGAATAAGGATTAGAGTTGAAATCCATAAATCAGAATAACTTATAGGAGAATTAAAAATCCATAGCAATAAAATATGCTTGGGCTATAAATAAATAGCAGGCTTGAGTTAAAAATAAAAGATGAATATATTCAAGCCTAGAATGAGTGTGATTGTAAGAAATATAAGTTGTGACCTATAAAATTTAAAATGGAATGCAAAGCCCAGAAATTAATATTGTTTGATGAATTGAAAAATAAAATGAAAATCAAAATTTGAATTATAAACTAAATTGAACTAAGAAAATTAAAAGGGGAGTGATATTTGGAATAAAAATTCAAGTGTTGAATTATAAATAAGGGACGAACTAATTAGATAATAAATTAGTTAATGAAATTGAATTGTGAGTTTATGATAAAGTTTGGAAATAAACTGGAAATAAACTCAAGTTTTAAATTAAAATGGATTCAAATTGTTGATGAAGTGGAAGTAATTGTGAATGAAATTGCAATGTAAGTTAATAAAAATTGGATGGTAAATTAAAAAGTGAAGGGTGGAATCAGAATTTGAGTTATCAATTGAAATTCGACTTGAAGTGTTGACAAAGTAAATATAATTTGGAAGTATAGAATAAAAAAAAATGGAAATGGATTAAAATAGTAATGGTATGAATTGCAAATCAAATCCAAATCAGTGGAAATAAGATGGAAATGGCTTTGTGATAAATTAAATGAGTTGAATCTGGGAAGTTAAATTCTATAATAACCAATCAAATGAAATTGCAAATTTAAAATGAGATTGGATTGAAATAGAATCAAGTTAAATTGAAAAGAGAACTTGTTTGCAAACTGAGAATGAGCTTAAGTATAAAATTTGAATAAATTGAAGTAAATTGACTTAGCTGAATGAATGAAGGAGAGGTGAGTTGAATTCAACTTAAACAAAGTTTAATAAGTATTGGATTGGTTTTAAATCAGGTAAAAATAAATTTAATTGGCTTTGAATAAACTAATTTGATTAATAAAATGAAATGCAAGTGAATGGATTAAAATTTGAAATGCAGTGAAAATGAGGATATGGATTGTGAATAAATTTAAGATGGAATAGAATTGAGTATAAATTGAATTGAAATCCATTTAAAATTGATTATAAAACTCAAGTACTTATTTATTCACATAGATCTTGTCAAATTGCAAAGAATAAATTATCATTGGATGTAAATGGAAGTAATTAAAATTCTATGAGTTGATAAGAGTAAAATAAATTGATTTTGAAAGTAATTGAATTAAATATGAGTTTAGTTTGCTTAAGAATAAATTAAATGTAAGCGATTGAGTTTTAAACCATTTAAATTGATGAGATTGTAAATGAATGGATTGGAAGCCCTTCGAATGGAATGAAAATGGTTTATGAATAAATTGAAACAGTTGAATTAGTATGAAAGTTGTAAAAATTGCTTACGGAAAATGTTGGATGTGCATTTCTTTAGAATCCATATGTTTTAACCATTGCAACTAAGTGAAATGTAGTTAAACTGCATATGTTTGGCACTTACATGTTTAAATTGAGTAAGTACAGGTACCTGGAAGCCGTGAGGCTGGATTGGGTTGTGCTATTTGCTAAAAATAATAAGCCGCTTGCTTAAAATGCTAAATAAGGTACGCCTACGCAATAAAAATAGGAAATATGAACTGTTTTTTTTATTTTTCCGACCGTATGGGTCGATGTATATATATATATATATCTCTTTTGTCAAATTGCAAAAGCTCCTCCGTACAAAGGAGACTCTGCCAAAAATTTTCAGAAATTTTGGGAGTTAGAAAAATTTTGAAATTTTTTTTATTTAAATTTTGTAAAAGACAAAGTGAGTTTAAATTGGATACTAAAATTAGTTAATGAATGAAACTAATTAAAAGAATGATATAAATTAGTTGTAAATGAAAAATAAAATTTAACATTTGGAGTTGAAAATAAATTGAATTCGTATGAAATTAAAAAGAATCAAGTTGAATAGAAATAGATATAAACTAAAGTGGAAGATGAAATAAATATAATAAACATATTAAGTGCTTAGGTTAATTTAAGTAAGGAATGATCAATTCTTAGTTGGAAATTGGATATTACAAATATATTCTAAGTTGATATTTGGATGAATATTGACATTTGGTAAGAAAGTTGATAAAATGTTTTTGGAATGTTGTGATTGAATATTAGTACTAAGCAGAATATGCAGGTATTATAAAAGGGAAAAGAAATTGGATTTGATTTCAAGAGATAAATTTGAATTGCCCGACAAAAGGTATGTATTTAAGTTTGGTATGAAATTTGATTGGGATTTGGATTTGGATTTGGATTGAGCTACTTGGATTTTTGTTTTCTTTTTGGATTTGGGAGGCCGTAGAGCCATTTCGTAGTTGTACCGAGTCAGCCGCGCAAAGGAAACGCTGGCAAAAATTTTCGGGAATTTAGCGAGTTAGAAAAATTTTGAGAAAATTTTGATAATTCAAAATTGGTTTTATGATTAAAACTTGAATGGTTGGGCAAATAGGATTGTTTGCAAACTAGGGAAAGGTTTGGAAAGTTAATAAGAATAATAGTGGGTCTTTTATAAAAAGATAGTTGGTAAGATATTGAATTGTTAGAAACTGTTTGGTTTTAAGAAAAGTAAATGGGTTTTGGACCATTCTTCCTTATTAGTAATTTTGGGGACGAAATTCTTTTAAGGGGGGAGGAATGCGACGACCCGAAAATTTTAAGCAATTTAAATTGGGGATTTAATTAATTTGGAGTATTAAAAAGTTTAATTTTTACTTGAACTTCAAATATCAATATTTATTGGATAATTAATTGATGAATTTAATTTTTGAAAATTGGGTAAAATGTGAATCTGGGATTGTAAGCCTATTAAAAATAATTTGAAGGCTTGTAAAATTTATATTGATAACACTGAAGATAATAGAAGTTGTAAAATTGGAATTAGCAGTGGTTTGTTTAGTTTTGAACCTTGATCGTTTAAATTGAATTTAAAAATAGATTTCCGAGGCACAGTCTCGGAATTGGACGAAACCAGTTTCCTTTGGGTCCGTAATATTGTATTATTATTGGATTTCAAATTTCGTAGTGATTGGAGTTGTTGCGTGAGCATGCGATATATATATAAACGCTGAAATTTTAATTGATAATAATCTAATGAAATTTAATTTGTCATCTAGTCACATACTTTTCCAATTCTAAACCGTTAAATCAACAATCAAAATGCTCGAATTAAATACAATCAAAATGCTCGAACTAAATATAATAATAATAAGTTTAATAATATAATAAAAGAAGAAGCTTCAAGGAGAAGCTTTTAGCCACGTTATAAAAAAAAAGGGAGGAGCAAACTCAACATAATCAGGGCCAAAACCTTTTCTTCTTTCGAAACCTTACAGCACTGGGTAGGAAAAAAAAAATGAATGAAATCGAAATAAAATGGCTGCCTATCAAAATCGAATTTCAAATTCAACCCCCTTTCCTATTTCTCAACAAATCGACTCACTCATAGCATGGATCGTGAGGGCAAGCGCTAGAGAGGGGGATCGATACGAGATCTCAGTCAAGCTCGAGCGCAAGTCGAGCGACGCAGTCGTGATCTGAGGTTGCTGCGTTACGTTGTGTCGATGCCGTGGGTTGTTGAGGTCAAGGAGAGGCTCTCGGCTATGAGGTTGCCGCGCGTTGGGGATTCGAGAGTTCGTCGATCTGTTTTGGGTCAAGCGACTTCGCGGTGGTCGTCAACGTTGACGTGAGTTGGGTATCGACGAATTCAGTTTCGAGGTGAGGTATTCTCGATCTTCTTCAGTTAAACTTAATTTAGTATATAGAAATCATTCAACTTTTAAGTAATCGGTGTATTCATTTGAGGAATTAGTATATATATATATATGTATGTATGCATGTTTACAGTAAAGAATGTTTGCCGTCCAGTTTTGAAGTTGCAGAGTCTAAATTTATATTATTAGTTTAATAATGAATATTTTGGTTATAAACTGTTATAAACAAAAAGTATATAAATACAGTCAAGTTTATATATATATAAATTTGATTTTTGAAAATCTATATATAGATTACTTCTTACGAAGATATTAAGTTTCAAACATAAAATGAATATGCATTTACACTTTTTAATTTGCTAGTTATTTCTAAATAATGTAGTTAGATGCTCAGTTTGTTCAATTAAATTATTTAATTTATTAATAGCTATTAAAAGGATTTTTGTCAAAGGGGAAATTATTGGTTAAATCAAATTGTTGGTTAATTAAATGGAAATTAATGGTCCGATTATCTAAAATGTTAATAAACCCTATAATGTCTATACAAGGTCTGAAACCGTGACGAGAGCAAGCAAGTTTGAAGTGGATTACAAATTAGAATCAAAGGTGAGTTAATCTCACTCGGTGAATTTAAATTTCAATTTAAATGATTACATTTAAATAATTGTTTGAATGGATGAATTGAGTGATGTGATTTAGTATGATATTTTGGAATTGGCATATTATATTGTGCTAACATTTGTGAATGCAGGGAAAACAGGTTGGAGGGATCCAACTGGACCCCTCAATTTTATTTAATTATTTCATGTTCTCTGTTCTGAGTATTTGATATCCTGTAATGAATTATGAGGAAATATTGAATACTATGGCTTGATTGTTATAATCGAGCCATAATGAATTACCAAATATGTAATTTGAGTTTGGGAAATGAAAATAAAAGAAGTGATATCGTAAGTAAAATAATTATAGAAAAGTTGAATAAATTTATGAATGAACTGGAATGGAAATAAAGTTACTTTAAAATTTTAAGGAATAAAACTTGAGTATGGAAAGAAAATTTAGATAAACAGAGAATAAATGAAAATTTAAATTTCAATGTTATTGTTTCAAAAGAACAAAACATTTATTTTAAATTGAGGATTTAAATTATTTAATAAGAATAAAGAAGAAATTGGGAATCACCTGAAATTTGAATATTTCAGCTAAATGATTTAAAAATCAAACTGAAGATAATAGTGAAGTCCATAAATAATAAATTTTGAAATAAACTTATAAATAAAGAAATTTATTTCCAATGGAATAAATTGGAAATCAATTTGGGAAAAATTGATTTAAGTGATTGAGATTGGGAATTTCCCTCTGAATACCCAAGTACGTTTTTAAAGTAATTTTTTTTAAAATATAAATTAAAAGTTTAAAGTTGTTTTAAGAAGTATGTTTTGAAAATTCACTATTTCTAAATATTTGAATTCTAAAGTAAGTATTTCCTTTCAATCTATTATACAATAATTATTTAAAGAGTGACTTAGTATTTTATTTTTAAAAAGTAAAAATCTAGTTTTATATTTTATTCAGTAACCTTATTTTCAAATATTCATATAGTATGTATTTTAACAAATTATTAAAGTAGTTTAATTTAAATGTTTTAAAAAGTATATATATATTTCAAGGTAAAGTGTTTAAAATTATTTTAAAAATTTAATTTTTGTGCTTGGTGATTTCAGAGATGGATAGAAAATATTTGGGAAAGTTGATTCTGAAAAGAAAGATGATTTTGAAACTGTTTTCAAAGGATTGAAAATAGAAATATATCTTGTGAAGATATTTTGAAGCTAATAAATAATTTGGGAAATTATTTATTGTGTGATGGATGTTGTGAATATTAATTGATAGTTAAATAACCGACTATCAATATTGGACAATGCGTTAATCGTTTCGAAGAGACCGGGATCGAGATTAATTTCTCGAAAACCACTTCGATTCGGTTTGTACGTTTCGCGTAAACGATTTTGGATTCGAAGATGGAGCAGTGAAGTGCAAGGGCTAGTCGCTACTAACCCTGAGGATATTTCCAAAATGGATGTAGTAGGAGTAGTGCCTTCGGTTCCGTTCGAACCCGGGACGGACTTGTATGGACGAATGCTTGCGAAACGTCGTCAGGTGGGCGATGGGCATTCTAAGTAAAACGTTCTAAAAAAGGTAACGCTTAGCCTCAAGCCTCATCAAATGGGAATGACTGAAAATCAGGGGATATGCAGCAAGGTTAGGTGGGTCATACCCAAGCAGGACAAGATAATTCCCCTGTCTAGATGTCCCTTATATATATTTCGGCTTAGTGGGTGGTTGGTCGCGCCAACCACGGGGTTTATCTTGTTCGAGACTGTTCAGTAAGGAATGGTTCCGGCCTTGTGTTACAGGGGATGAAGGGAGTAGTCCTCGGTACGGTGATCTAGGCCCCGTACTGTGACAGGTGGTACCCCAGTGCCTAGTCATTGTTGGAAATTCATTCTCCCTACGAGCCTTGTACGAGTTTTGTTTGTATTACCCACTTTTGTGGCTAGTAGCTGGAATTTAATGAATGTAACAATTTCGGCTATTTTATAAGTATTTGTATATAGACCCTATTATAATATCAGAGGATTTCTATAAAAATTGTTTTAGCTATCGTAAGGTTAAAACCCGACATGTTTATTTGTGGCGTGGTCTTACGAGATGCTTTTGTTTTTCAAGGATTTTGAAACTTTAATAATCAATTGGGTGTGATTTTCTCACGCTGGTATTCCAGACTGACTCGGGTGTTATTTAACTGTAATGCTCGGGTCAGACCGAGTATTATAGAATACAGGATATGTTGCTGTGGAGCTCAGGAGACGAGCTGGATTGACGATACGTATAGTCGTACTTGTTATATATATATATTCCGCTGTTTGAGTTGTTGTGTATTCATTGCATGTTACTGATGTGAGCTGTGACTGATGTACTCTGATGATGTAATGTATGTAAACAGATATATTTGATTTTGAGTAAAGATTATTTATTATCTATTTTATTTTATTCCGCTGCGACGGTTAGATTCGGATGTTGATTTTGTTTTCTCTTCTTCTACCTCTTCTTCTTAAACCCAAATGGTTCGTATTTCTGTGCAACTTGAGTTGATTGTTGTAGAATAGTGTTGACTCAAGAGGTACGGATTTGCGGGCTGTTACAGTTAGTGAAGCAGTCTGAAAAAAAAAATTCATATTTACAAACACATGATTTAATAATCTGATAAAGAAATTGAATGAAAACAAAATATAATTAATGCAGTTTTACTTTGTTTGTATATATAGTATAGTTGGTAAAGAGCTCAAACAACAATGCTCCAAGAAGTCCAAATAATGCACCAGATGCACTAACCGAAATGTTATTTCCGGTAAATAGAGTTGAGACTTGAGGGGATGCAACAACCAAATCCTGGTATAAGATATATTGCAGCATTTCGAACTGCAATACAACATTATAGATTGATAAGTGCATTGCACATATGCATATAATCTCCAATATAAATTATTATAATTCTGGCATGTATCCATATAAGGATTAAGTCTAAAAAAACATATTGTTCTCGTCTTCCCAATATAGCAATCCAAATGCTAATATGTTGTTTTCTAACACGGTAACACCAATGTTGAAACACATTTTAACCAAACAATGGTCGCTGTAAAAATTTCAGCTAACTAAATTAGAGATGATACAACTTTATTATACTAACGAAAACACATTTTAATATGTAGTTATCCATATAGAGATGATACAACTTTATTATGCTAATAGATATAAAATTTCAGCTAACTAAATGGAAAAATGAAGGGTGATATTTGAAGAAATTTTATGTTCAAATTGTAAAAACACCACAACGGCAACAGAGATAGAGTGCACGGAAGATATAGATTAGAGACAGATTCAAATAGACATAAATCAACTTCTTGTACGAGGTTTTAAATACATGTTTAATACACACAGAATCAATTAACGGCAAAAATGATGCACAGACAAAATAACTAAACCTAGAGAGGGCGAAGTCGAATCACTTGAATTCGAGGGGAAAATCGAATCGGTAGGGAAAAATCTAACCCAAGGTTGATGCCTGAAGTCGTCGATGAAAATCAAATCACCAGGGTGAAATCGAAGTCAAGGCCGATGCTTAAAGTCGAGGCTGATGCATGAAGTCAAGACACCGAGATTCGCCTGACGTTGAAGTCGAGGCATAGACTGAAATGGAATCGTGTGATCCAATTTTTCCCAGTAATGTCAGATTTAAGGCAAAGCTGGCATTGAATTCAAATCCATTTCATGGGTTTTTTTTGTTTTGAAGCAGGCGAAATACTTTTTAGGGGAAACGAATGGAAAATAAGCGGCATTAGAAAAAATTGGGATGGCGGGAATTAACGGAAGTGCGTAACGAAAGGGATGCAAATTAATGTAGTTGCATTGGTTGACTTTAAAACCGATGCGACTAAAACTATTTGCATCGATGTATTTTCTTCGGTTGTCGGTGACAACTGATGCAAATTTGATTTTTAATTACCCATTGCTTTTCACGTACCAATTGCATCGGTTATTAAGATAGAACTGATGCAAATAGTTCTATTGTATCAGTTTTTACTTCAACCGATTCAAATGAGACGAAGCAATATTCACTTTTTGTACTAGTGTATGTCGCCTATTTTCTCAGACCACCATGATAAGTTATAGGAATAGCATTTGTTTTCCATTCCTGTTGCTTTCTAAATTATTTTGCTGACTTTTAATCTAATTAAACTCTTTTCAGTTGCTTCTCAAGTCGAAAAGTCTGTTAGCGGTGCTGCTACCCTTCCCACAACTTATGATGTGCTTTTTATTATCCCTTTCGCCAAAACTAAGAAGGCCATAAAATGGAAGTAATGTCATCATCCGAAGCAGAATCTCCTTAGAAGGTTGCTAAAATTATTGATATAGAGGTGGAGGATCATTTATCTCTTGATATATCTCCGAAGAGCCCAATCGTAAAACCTCCTAAAGGAAAAACCAGAATAGACGCCAACTTTGACTGACCCTCTTGCTCGCATTTCCATTTCTGACTCTCCAGCCACACTTGAACAAATGCAACTGGCTTTGGAGACGACCCCTACTTTAAAGCACATTCCTTCAACTTTGTCGTCTTCTTCTCTATAACATCCCCTATCTAGAGGCCCAAAATTAAGCGCTACAGATGCTGCGGTCATCTATAGTATTGGCCTTTGACGACTAAATACAGCTATGTTAATGATACCAATAATATCAAAAGCACTTGAATATGAAACCAAAAATAAATTTGAAAACAACTTTTACTTCATTATATTTCAGAACCAACTGTTTCACATTCATAACACATAATCCCAATTCGTTCCCAAGTAAGAATAAAGCCTAATTATTACAAATTACACCAAGAATGGTATATGAAGATACCCTCTTGGATGATTAGAGCCATATAGTCATAATAGACCTAACATAGCCACAATGGAAATACATCATAACATAACAAGAACTGCAATCATAAATAGCTATCCGTTTGCCTCCTGCATGCCTCTGGTAGCCTTATTCGTCAACCTACTAAACCCTGTAAAAGAACTCAATCTCTCAGCCTACTCAAATTAATTTTGAGCACCCGAGAGTTTAAAGGGAAAACATAAACTTCGAGTCAGACATAAAGCCTGGTATGAATAATATTATACATCCCGGTTAAACATGTTAAGTGAGACCATGCCATTTAGCACAACAGGTTTCCCCTCACTAACATCCTTTCAAAACATATCTTTTTACAAAACCTTTCATAAAACCATTTTCTGTGCTCCGGCATCCATAATGGTTGAAACATATATTTATAGGACATTATGGTGATATGCATATTTAAAACAATTAGGATTTTCCCATCCCTAATTAGAGTTTAATTATATCAAAGATGGACAACCTATTCCACTTTCATTTTGCTTAAGTTGATGTAGACTATCCATCTTACATCAGATAGTTTTCCTTGGATGGCTATGAACCCATCATTTTGCCACTTGATTCCAGCTAGCCGCATGAATCTAATTATTTCATGTTAGCCCCATGAATTTAATGATCTCATGTTATCCCCATGAGTTTATTTATATCAGTTATCCCCATGATTCTATTTGAATTTGCCGTTTGATTCATGCTAGCCCCATGAATCTATTTGTTTCATGTTGACCCCATGATTCTATTTGAATTTTTTCATTTGATTCATGCTAGCCTCATGATTCTATTTGAATTTTTCCATTTTATTCATGCTAGCCCCATGAATGTATTTGTATCATGTTAGCCCCATGAATTTATTTATACCATGTTAACTCCATGATTAACCTATTTCCATTAAAATCCCTAACTTAGTTTATATTCATTTATTGTTTCCATTGGTACCCTCAAAACCCTTAGAAATCAAAATATTTTGAAATTATTGAAACTCAATCCTTCAAAATCATTGAACCTCAAACCTTTTGAATGCATTGAATTTCTAACCTTTCGAAGACAATAAAACTTTAGACATCCTAATTTAAAAACACTTAGTACATTGCCTTGGAAAACCTTTGGAAACCCTTCCTTTTAAAACGTTTAGAATTCATCTAGAAACAAAACCCTTTTGACCCCTTCGAAATGTTACCTTTCGACTACGTTGAAAGCTTGGTTTTCGACCCCTTCGAAAGCCTTGCCTTCGACCCCTTTTAAAACATTCAGCAAACAAAACCTTTCGAAGCCTTCAAAACCTTTCGAAAACTTTTTGGGTTCAATTTAAAACAGGTAGAAATCCTTATTTTAAAATCTTTCGACTTCGTTTGAACAACCTTTCAACTACGTCAAAAGTTATGCTTCGAAAGCTTCAAAGCATCTTTTAAAACAACTCTTTCGAAAGCTTTGGGTTATAGTTCAATTTATAAAATAAGGGTAAATCGCCTAAGTCGAAAGCTTCCTTTCGAATGCATGGAGAAGCGGCTAGTTTTTTAAAACAAGTAAACCTTTTACTTTGCCGGAAGGTTCAAAACAAAACCTTTATACAAAATGGCAGTTACCTTTCAATTATGACAGAACGATTCAAAAAAAAGTAGCAGTTGTAAGTAAGTGAAAGCTTTTGATTTATAAAACAAACATACCCCAACCTCTTTGGCCATCAACCTTTCGACCAAGAACTCTTTTACTCTGTCCAATTCATTACGTACCAAGTAACTTGATGCCATATGCATTGGTTTAACCTTATCGAGAGCTTAGAACCTTTCGACCTTATCAGAAGGTCTTGGTCGGAAGGTTTACTACTATAATAGGCCGAAACATGCTAAAAGTATGATTTATTTATTTTTAACTTAAAAAGAAATCTTTTCAACTAATTTGCCTTTGTTTGTTAAATTTTCATTGGTTAACAAGTTACTTTTAGAAATGTGCAACCACCATTTTCGAAATGAATAATCATTTTATTTTACAAAATACCCATTCTCCTTAATTAAATATATAAAACATCTAAGTCTCATACATTAAATAATTTTATAAATTCATCAAAACACTTAGGAAAAATCTAGAAAATCCCAAAAAATATATTTTAATATGTTGCCTAACATATAAAAATTTTAACCCCAAAAAATAACTAATTTGGTCGCAAATAATTTATAACCCAATAAATAATTTCCTTCACTAGAAAATTAATGTAAAATCCACCATAATTTGGAATATTATGAAAATTGAAACACATTACTGAAATATCGTTTCTGACCTATAATTAAATTTTTCAAGGCATTTGGATGTCATCAAATACGGTTTTCATATCAAACATATCATAAAGCAAGTATGAAAATGCATATTTCACCAACCAATAAATTTATGTAACTTTAATCATCAAAACATGGCATATACTTATAAAAACATTTCGGATCTTATTCTTAAAAACTAAAATCAAAAGAAAGTGAGATTTTGTAATTATTCACCTTTGCTTTGAGATTATATATGCGAGATTTGATGTTGATTTAGTAGATTATCCTCCTTCTCTTAATCCTAGCTTTAATCTTCTTCTTGAAAGTGAAAACGGTGGTCGACGTTAGTGTTTTTAGTTTGAGTAAAATGAAATGAACATGAGTTTCTATCTCCTAAGGGTTGAGGGCATAAGCTCCACCTATTTTCCATATTGCCCTTATCATTTCCCAACACCTTGGTTTTATGTTATTTTAATTTAGTTAACACACTATTATGCCATGGCTGCCCTTAGCTAAAACAAATATCAACATATTAATCTCTACATTATTTTATTTAATTTAACAAATTAAATATCCTAAATAATGCCACGAAACTATGGGGTGTTATAGACTCTTCACCTTAAAGAATTTCGGCCTCGAAATTACGATAAGGTGCACAAAAATACAGTCAAAGGTAAAACATACCATCAAACAAGTCAGGATAAGTATCCCTAATCCTACTCTCCGTCACCTAAGACAGCCTCTAGCATCGTCACTCCACTGATCCTTTACTAACTTGACTGTTTTATTCCTCGACATCTTCTCATTTATAGCTACAATCTGAATCGGCTTTCTAGCTATGGTTAAATCAGGTTCTACTACTAAGTCTTCTAACACAGTAGGTGCTATAGTAGTCTCCAGGTGTCAAACACATTTCCAAAGATGAGAAACATGGAAAACATTATGGAAAACTACTCGATAACTCTACTCTATAAGTGAGTTTTCCGATCCTCTCTATAATACAAAAAGGACTATTGACTCTATGTGCTTACTTTCCTGGTTTCCTAAATCTTATCACACCCTTCATCGGTGGTATAACGATCCTGACTCGACCTTCGAAAATCGGCACCGAATACGACACTCGTATTCAAATGCCGCAGATCCAAACGTCGAATCTGGTTCGTCGGAGCTTATAACACATTAAGTACAACACAGCGGAAGAAAAAGAATAGCATATATCAATATACAACATTTGATACAATGAATATACATCAGAGATATGATACAAGGTAATAACAGCGGAAAGAAAAGATAACACAGCAGCGGAACAAATCTCCAAATAGTCTTCAAGAAAGAACTCCATCTTCAAAACACCAATCTAGCAATAGCTCGAACTCCCAATTACAATACACAAAGAAGAGCAAGTCTCGTCCGTAAAGGATTGCCAAATCCTAGGCTGAAAGCTATCGAATCTACACCTACTATAGATTATCTGAAAATCCCAACTCTAGACTGCCCGTGTGGGAAATAGTGGGCACCCAGAGTTTAGGAAAGGAACAATAAACTCCAGGTCAATCGTGGGACTGGTGTGAGCAAACAAAACAATTTTATCTTTTAAACAACAAAAGAATTT
Source organism: Allium cepa (assembly GCA_030765085.1). NCBI lineage: Eukaryota > Viridiplantae > Streptophyta > Magnoliopsida > Asparagales > Amaryllidaceae > Allium > Allium cepa. Next base: position 379,750,370 of record CM060944.1, on the reverse strand, counting down.
AAATTTGAAATCCGCAATGCTTTTTAGAAAATGAAACTACCATAAGGCCTCCCGCCACACACACAATGCAAACGCAGAATTGGAGGAGATTTCTCCTTATGATAGTCAAATATGCTTAATACGAGAAAGTTTTCTTTGATATTATTACTATAAGTGCAAAGTGTGGAAAACAATTTCGAAAGTAGAATATAAATCCTAGCGAGCATAGACATTCCGAACTATGCCTGCTATAGCTACCATCCAAACAGTGGTGACCACCATAAGTGAATGGCAGGTAATACAACTAAAACCGTACAAGGCACGTATTGGATGAATGGATTTCCAACAAATGGTCAGGCTAAGGAACTTCCTACTGCCACATGGGATCGCCTCTGGCGGGACGTCCTGAGAACTAACGTTACGGTTAGATCTCTGCCAACACAAGGCCGGGTTACCTCTGTAACTAGGTAACTACTACACGAGCGTGCCATTCCCCGGTCCTTTGGGACCTTTATCCGAGGTACCTCTAATCCAACAACCACAAAGCAATCACAAAGTAATAGATCTGCAGTATCCACATGAGTAAGTATCTGGGCTCCATACCATGATACCACCCTTTACCAGAAGGGAATGACAAACCCTAAAGGGCGCGACCCTCATAACCTTGCCGCATCTTTCCTGTTTCGACCATTTCCGGGGTGTGAGGTCCTGATGCAGTCTCGTCCACAAAGCTACGCTTTATACAAAAGCCATGCTTTGATCACAAATGATCAACAAATGATCATCAACACACAGCAGCACTTAGCATGCCACACTACCAAATTTGGGAGTATATCACTGATAAATATCAACTACATAACCTCTGAGCTCGTACGTCTCAGAGAAGGGTGTTAAGCTAAGAGAATAAATTCTCCGCCACCAAGCAGAAATGTATTTGATAGAGATCAGTTTAATATCTCAAAGTGTAGTGTCAGACATACAACCATACAAGTCTGTTCCGGGTTCGAACAGAACCGAAGGCACTTCCGAAGAAGCCCATGCCAATCCGGGTATCCACAATCCCGATCGGACTTCCCATCACATAGGGAAAACTCTATACTGGAGCAACTCAGTGCAGAGTCAATCGACAGGTTATCCTACCGTTCTCGAAGACACCCGGTCTTCAACACCGGTCTTCAATTGCAATCCATAACGTCGTATCACTATTCAGAATGGGCTATATGACACAAGGTCCTCTCCCGGCTAAACCGAATAGTGAGCTCAATATTTAAAAACATATGGATATGGGATTTCAGTTAAGTTACAACCTGAAAATCCAAAGTTTCTCTTTTAAATAGTCAAACAAATTACCATTTTAAATCTTTAAATAAAAAGATTTATTTCACAAAGTTTCACCCAGTTTCACGAAGATCTATCCATAGATTTCAAAACAATTTCCATTTCAATTGGATTTATTCCTTAAATCTTTGAACTAAAGATTTAATTTATAGCTTTCAAAACACGTTTCCAAAGATTTATCTATAACTTGGGAAACTATTTCCATTTTAGACTTGAAATCCTTTTAACACAAATTGGAGATTCATTTCTTATGCGAAAGCTCTTATTACTTGAAAACATATAGTTCCCGTTTCAGAAAAATTCAATTATATTTATACAAGTTAAAATCTTTGGGTTTAGAATTTCAATTCCCAATCAACGCTTTTAAAATGGTTTTAAAAAAAAAAAACCCATAGAAACCCATTTACAAGTTGAACAATCTTCTTAACCCATAGTTTCCAAACCATAGAATTCAATCCCAAATATTGAATTCGAATTTAAATCAAATTATTTAAATTCCAAAACTTAATTAAGTTATTTAAAATAACTTTTATTTTTTTAAAATTCATTTACAAAAGCTTTCAATTCTATTTCCAAAACTAATTTGGATTCAAAAATATAATCTTTAAAACTATTTCAAAAATCTGTGACTTAACCCATTACCACGTGCAATCCATATTTGTGTGTGTATACGTGTGGTCCAGGGGTTTAACATAATAGTGCACAACATCATCATCACAGATTCAACCATATCGATAAGCGGTATAACCTATAACGCTTATCTTCATCAACAGATTCATAGATAAAGTAAATTTATCAATCACAAAGATTCACTAATATGTTTCGATGTGGGTTTCGGATAACCAACTGGAATCCGACTCCCTGTCGCATCGAAATTCAAATGTCGTTCTATGGGTCAAGGGGTTGCATATACATATAACAATATATACGTCACAAATAAAATAGCCCAGCACAAAGCATTACATAGCATCACAAAACATATCAATCCATCATGAAGCATTCAATTGGCAATCAAACATCTACAATTAAGATGAATAAATATATGTGGTTTTAAATCTATTCCTCACATAATCACTTTCATTAGTAATTAACTACCCTTAATTGCTTCTTTAATTACTTCTAAATTAATTACATTTAATAATTAATTATATTTATTAACCATCCCTGATTAATCTCCTTAGTAATTAATTACTCTTAATTAATTACATCACTTAATCATTTCAAAAGACTTAATCAACCCATGCTTAAATTAATTACACTAAGTTCACAAAGAAATTTCCTTCCATATTAATTACACATGTAATTAATCCCCAAAACTCTTCTCTACTTTAATTAATTACCCCAGTATTTTCTTATCTTAATTACTTCTTTAAGTAATTATTCATCATTGATTACTTATCAACCCATTTAATGATTATCCTAAATTAATTAAAGTTAATTAATTAATTTAAACTAATCCAATTAGTAAATTAATTACAAAGAGTAATTAATATCTTTGATTATTTCCATGAAGTAATCATACTTAATTAAGTTCCATAAATTGATTATTTAAATTAATTAATTCAATTAATTATCAAAATTAATTATATTAATTAATAATAAATAATCACAAGTTAATGACCATCATTAACTTATTAACAAATTCTTAATTACCTTTCTTAAGTAATTGACTTAAACTAATTACTAATTTAATTAACCTTAATTAATTTCAATCTTTAATTAATTAAACAAATTAATTAATTAAATTATTTAAATTACCTTACTAATTTAATGAAACAAAGATCATTAAATCTTAAATCTACTTTTAAAAATAAAACATTTCTTATTCATGATTACTTTATCATTAATAAGGTAACTTAAAACAATTCTAACTTAAAATTGTTTTCAAAGTACATTTTAAATTTAAAACTTAAAAAGAAATCAAACAACTTAAACAAAGTTTAAAAACATTTTAAAATCTTTTAAAACTTTATACTAAAGATTTTCTTTTTTAATAAAAGAAGTTATAAGAAATTTAAACTCCAAATTCATTTAAAAATACAAATCATATTTACATATGTTTGAACAACCAATTTGTGTTAAACATTTAAATTTCTTCTTCTTTTTTTTTTTTTTTTTTTTTTAAAAACTTCCTTAATTTTCAACCTTGTGTCAAAACTGAAGTTTGATTCCAGATTTAAACTTATGTTTAAATCCTTACTTAAATTTAAAGCTTATCTTAAATTTAAAATATTTAAACTCTTGAAGTTGTTCTAAACATTTTGTTTCAAAGTTTAAATTTAAATTTCAACCTGGATTCAAAACTCATTTGAGATTCAAATTTTTAAATTTGACTTAAATCCTGTTTTCAAAACCCTGCATTTAGATTTTTAAACAAATCTTAAAATTAAAACTACAGGTTTTATAAACCTGTAATCTCAGAAGCAACCCGAGTACCCCCTTTGTTTGCTTCGAGTAAAACCAACGGCTACTTCGAGCAAAATTTGATTTCACTCGAGTATAATCTCGAGTACAAAACTACTGCAAAACCCAATTCCTCCCTGATACTCCTTCTTCCCCGTGCATATGCACGATGACTGTAGCCACCTCCGGCCACCGCCCAGGCCATGAACAAGTCGCCAACCTCCCTTACATCACCTCGCGACCATCACAATCCCTCAACACACTCGAAATCAGATTCGAGTTTCCCCAATTCAAAATCTGTCAGCAACAGGCACTTCCACCCAAACCTGTAAACCCTCATTTCCTCCTCCCCCGACCACCTTATCGACAACTACTCCGACCACACCTGCACCAATGCTCCAACTACCATTGACCCAAAAATCAAGACACTCGGTCACTTGTGGTTTCCTCCCGATCAATCAAAGCAGTGCCAAATAAAACTAGGTTTAGCATTCCCCTTTTCCAGATAAAACAGCAATGCACCAAAAATTCATCACTAAAATTTGCAATTTGATTTTAAATAATCACAATTTAGTTTTAACTTTGATTCAAACACCTGAAATTATCAATCAACTAGATTTTGACAGGTTTTAACTTCCTTTGTTAAAACTTTGTTTCCAGTAACTACAGGTATATTTTTTTTTCCTTCTTTTCATCTTAAACAAAATCTTAAGTTTATCATTGATGATATATTAAACATGCATTGACCAAATCTCTTATATTATCAAAGATAAATTTTAAAATCACTTAAGTTTCTTTTAAAACTTGGATCCTGGAACTTAGAAAATACTGTAAATATCACAAAACAGAAACTATACTAAATACAGTTTTTATTACTAGAACAAGCATGCACTTCATAATTTCTTAACTTTAAAATTTTATGAGGTTACCCTCAATATACAAATCAACATACAACCAGATCTACACAAGTCATAAATCATGCCAAAATTTAATATTTAAGTTTTTAAACCAGAAAGTGTTACTCATAAACACTCCATTCAACATACTATCAGGTATACAACACAAGCACATACATTTTAGTCATAAAACAAGCATCAGATATACTTAAGTTTTAATTTTAAGAAAAGAAGTTACTCACAAACAAAAATAAACAAATTCAGGAAGGAGATTTGCTCACCTGTTAATGAAGGCAGAGACAAAGAGGAAGTAGGAAACAGGGAGTAAATTTTTGAGCCTGTATATTTGAAATTAAGAATCTTTGCTTATTTACTCTTGCATTTGTTTATTTAATTCATCAAACACAAAAATTTAAATTTTTTACTCACTGTCTGATTTTTTTCTCTTTTCTGTTATACACAGGGAAGCTCTCCTGCATTTAAAAACAGATATCAATCCTTTGCCTTGAACTTGACTTGTTCCTGCAACTTAGATTGATACTATTACTTAGATCCTTGCTTTGTTATTAATCAATCAACATTAAATTCAAACTTTTAAAAGAATTTTACTTAACTTAATTCATTCCAGAGATCCTTGCTCACTGTCAAAACTGCAGTTCTGTAATTTTGTAAATCTGCAAATTGTTGAATTTGTTTAAAACTTGATCTCAAGATCATAATTATCAAACTATGAGTTCAAAATTTACCTGAGAGATGATTAATTTTGAAAAAAAACTGAAACTGCATTTGATCTTGTCGAAAGCTTGATCTTGGTTTTTGAGTTGAATTAGTTGCTTCAGGTTGCTATGTCTCTTTTTTTTTTTTTTTTTCTTCTGATCTTTGCCCTTATTTTTTTTTTCTGTTGAGTGTTGTAGTTTTGAAAAACTAAATCTTTGATGTTACTTGTTTTCAGATTTGGTTGAGATCTAATATGATTGAGCATGGGAAAATGAAGAGTTCTTGTAATTTTTTAATTCTATTATTTTATTTTATCAAATATACTTGATGCCACTTGTTAAAAACAATCTCAAGCTCTAGATTTTGTTGATTTTCTTACTCTACTACATCTCACATGTGTATGTATTTCTCTTTACTTCCTTGTGTATATTTACATTTTAAACTTTTAGTTCTTGTTTTTATATCTATTTTGTTTATTATTTTCAACTTACATCAATTTGAAGAAAGGAATGATTTTTAAAAACTCATTTTATTAATAAGTGATTTATTAATAAGAAAGGTAATAAAATTGGAATTTTCCCATATATAGTTTATCACTGATTTTATTTGTTTGAGACCTTTCAATTTATTTTCAAATTGCATTTCCAAGTTTAAAATATATTATAAATTTATATTGACAATTTTAGGGTGTTATTTTATTTTATTTTGAATATTCTATCTTAAAATATATTTATATGAAAAAAAAAAATACCTCTTTATTAATTTTGAAAATTTAATCACAATTTATATTTTTAATCTTAAATTCCCAATTCAAATCTATTTATAACTCAAAAATAGAAATTTTCTAATAAATTCGTAATTAAATCCATAATTATATTTTCAAAATTAAATAAATTGTCAAATTAAACTTGTTCAAAATTCAGGAATGTTATAGGTGGAACCTTAATAAACACATAGTCTCTGACAGAAAATTCCAAATCTTTCCTTCTTCTACCAGCATAACTTTTCTGCCTAGATTGAGCTTCCTTCATCCTAGCTCGGATTAACTCAATCTTCTCTACAGCTTCCTTCACCAAATCCGGACCAAGAGCCAACCTATTCCCGTCTCTAACCAACATACGCAAGACATGCATGGTCTTCTATACAAAACTTCAAACGGTTCCATCCTAATACTAGTCTGATAACTATTTTTATACGAGAACTCGACTAGATGAAGATGGTCCTCCCATGATCCCCCGAAATCCAATACACAAGCTCTTAAAAAATCCTCCAAGATTTTTTTAACACTTTCGTTTTTCCATCAGTCCGCGGACGATAAGCGGTACTCATGTTGAGCTTGGTTCCTAAAGCTTTCTGTAGACTTTTCCAGAACTCACTAGTAAATAAATAATCTCTATCATTGACAATATTACTAGGAGTCCCGTGCGGGCTAACTACATTCTTCATAAATAACTTCGCCAAACTAGGTGCCATCCCAGTTGACTTTATCGTAATGAAATGGGCACTCTTAGTCAGTCTATCTACTATGACCCATATACTCTCATTCTCTCTATTTGATCTTGGCAACCCATCAATAAAATCCATAGAGATAGAATCCCATTTCCACAACGGATCTTCTAATAGTTGAAGCAATCCACTAGGCTTCTAGTGTTCAGCCTTTCCCTATTGGCAATTCAAGCACTGCTTAAAACATACACCAATGTCCTGTTTCATACCTTCCCAGAAGAAACTTCTCTTCATATCCTGATACATCTCCATTCCTCCTGGATGGATAGTGAAATTCGAACGATAGCACTTATCCGAAACTTCCTTATGTTCTCTACATTCGGAACACACAACCTTCCTTTCTTTCTCAACCACCCATTTTGGCCAAGACTGAAATCCTTTAGGCCATCGCTCTACGTTCCTTCCCTCAACCTTTTGATCTGTTTAGCCAAAATTGGATCCTCCTCTTGCTTAGAGGCTATCTTCTCAATCATTACCGGTTTAACCTCTAAACAAGACAATACAACACTTACGGTACTAGAACCTTCCTCGGATCTAAACTGCACATTACAAGCTGACAATGCTTCCAACCCTTTTCCACTCAGCAATCATAGCCAATACCACATTCTGATGTTTCTAGTAGAGTGCATCTGCCACCTTGTCTTTTTTTTTCGGATGTGTATTCGATTCCAAAATCATAAGCAGCAATAAACTCCAACCACCTCTACTATCCTATGTTCAGCTCCTTTTGAGAGAACAAGTACTTCAACGACTTATAATCGGTATAAAGCTTAAATCACTCTCCGAAAAGATTATGTCTCCATACCTTTAAACAAATATGATGGTAGCTAAATCCAAGTCATGCGTTGGATACCTAACTTCATGTGTTCTGAACTGTCTAGAAGAGCAAGCAATTACTTAACCTTTTTGCATCAACACAGCTCCCAATCCAGCTCTACAGCATCAGTATAAACAACCAAATCTTGATTCCCCTTTGGAAATAATAACACCGGTGCATGGGTCAATAAGTGTTTCAAGGTCTGGAATGCTTTCTCACACTTATCAATCCACACAAACTTCACATCTTTTCGCGTAAGATTAGTCATCGGTGCAGCTATTCACGAATAATCCTTATGACATCTTCGGTAATATCCAGCCAATCCAAGAACTCTTTTAATCTCGGTAACTGTCTCGGGTATCTTCCAATTATTCCTCGCCTCGATCTTAGTTGGATCTGTAGATAATGCTTTCTCAAAGACGACATGACCAAGAAACTTCACTTCCTTCTTACAAAAATGACATCTCAAAAACATAGCCTTCAACTGATGCTTCCTCATTGTTTCGAGCACAACTCTAAGATGAACTTCATGCTCCTTCTCATCCTTAAAGTATACCAAAATGTCATCAATGAAGACCAACACAAATCTATCCAAGTGTGCTCAGAAAATCCTATTCATCAGATCCAAAAAGAATGCTGGCGCATTAGTTAGTCCGAACGGCATAACTAACCATTCGTAGGATCCATATCCTATCCTAAACACGGTCAAAGGAATTCTTTCCTCCGCCACTCGAAGTTGATGAAATCCCGTCACCTAATCTAGCTGAGAGAATGCCTTGGCTCCACTTTACTAATTGAACAAATCATCGATTCTCGACAATGGATATTGGTTCTTTACCGTCTTCTCAGTCAACTTACGATAATCGATACACAGCCTTAACTTCCATCCGGCTTCTTCGCAATTACAGCGGCCGCTTCCCATGGCGAACTACTTGGTAGGACAAGAATCTTGCCTTCCAAATCCACCAATTGCACCTTCAACTCTTTCATCTCAGTGGGAGTCATTCTACTCGACGGCTTACTCTCCGGCTCTGCTTTAGGTACCAAATCAATCCAAAACTCAATGGTTCATTTCGGTGATAACCCAGTTACCAGCTAAAAAACATCTGCAAATTATCTTACTACGAAAACTCGACTTAACTCCTCTTCCATCCCCAAAATACCCAATAAAGCATTCGTTTCACAACATGGGTTCTCTATGGTATAAACTTTCCGATCCCTACAATCCGGTGACTGAGTGATATTTTCCCATCACGGAAAAATACCCTAGCATCATATTTACTTAACCAATACATCCTAAGGATAATCCAAAATCCCCCAAAGCCAAACACATGAAAAAAGCACTCAAAAGTACGGCCTAGAAAATGAAACTCTAAATGGTCACACCTCATCCCAAGCGTTGCATAACCTCCTATCGGATTTGCAACCCTTAAGGAAGTAACTAGATATGAGGATTCTAGATTTAGCTTATCTACCAAACATCGAGAAATAAAAGAACGAGATGCTCTGGTAGCAAACAATACCTTAACTAGTATGTCATGTATCAAAAGCGTACCTTCGATCGCCGGCTTTTCTTTTTCAGCAGCAGTTAGTTTAGAGGACGATGGCTCCAAAGCAAATCCTTTTCCGCCTTAGTGGCTTCTGGACATTTTTCTTGTAACGACCCATCTAGTTGAAATTATAGAATTGCACATTCTACTTCCCCACAACCGACTTTCCATCTCCCGAACGACACTCATTAGCATAATGACCCTTATTATCCCACTTATAGCAAACTATATCCGCTTTCCCTTTCTTGGCAGCTCCTTCTCTCTAAGCACCCTTCTCCTTAAAGAACTTCCACTTCTTCCCTTAAGGACTATGGAATTCGACGGGTTTCTCCATAGCCGAAACAGCAGGCATTTCCTCATGGCAGATGGTAATTTCCACTACCACATTGGAAGGATCTCGGATATGGGCTATAGTCATCCTACCTAGCACTGGCCTTAATCCTCTAATGAATCTCTCATTCCTTTTGACATTCATGTCAACTATAGAAACTCATCAAACCTTGCAGCATACTTACCACGGACAACTGTCCTTGGACAAGATACATAAGCTTTCTCATTAACGCCAACTTGGCTACCTCAGATAAGAACCTCTGCTTAAAACTCCTCTTGAATTTAGCCTAAATCAACTCTTCCTCTGGCACTCCAGCCATCACATTGTTCCACAAATGAAGCGCTAACCCTTGCAACTGTCTCAAGGCTAGCATTCTATTCTCTCTATCATTCAATCCTAGATCTGCAAAAATCCTTTCATAGTAAAGCAATTTGAAATATTTTTGACTTCCCTTTCGTAACCCAAAAGATGATTTTATTATTTAAAATCCCCAATTCAATTTTGTAATTAGGGTTACAATTCTTTACATTAAGAAAATAGAAGTCTATAATTGATAGAATTGGATCCCCTAAACTAGACCCCTTGGGTCTTATTTATAGATGCAGGTCAGCAACTTTCAACCCTGATGCTTTCGACTTGGTCGAAAATTGGTTGCCGAATAACTCATGTGTAATTTGTCTTTGAAAGGAAGGGCCGCGCTTCTCTTCTTTATGCTTCCATGTAAGTGCTTCTGACTCTGTTGATAAGTGTTGTCAGTTGTTTTGATGATGTCCGTTATGTCTGAGCTCTTATTTTTGATCAGGTTCGGAACCCACTTGGATCATATTGGCTTCGACCGAATCGAAAGGCTTATTATAGCTTTCGAAAGGGATGTTCAGGACAGTGCTTGCTTTCATGTAGTTTAAACGAAGGTGAACCATTTGTTTCGAAAGGTTTGGCACATATGCAAAGAGCCATTCTTCATTGTGTTCGAAAGGTGCTTCTTTGACTCATTTGAAAAGTCTTCATGCATATGGATTTATCTAGTCGAAAGTTTGTTATTGAAGGCAGATGTGTGCTTTCGAATCCTTCGTCTCCTTCGAAAGGTATGAACTCATTGGATCTTAGAGACCTTCCAACACCTTCGGAAGGTTTCAAAACTTTTAGACTTTAACGATAGCATCACTTCGACTCCTTCGAAAGGATTAGCTGGAAACTATTTCTCTTGACCTTCTTTGACTTTTTCCCAAAAAGGTTTTGACTAAGTCGAAAGGTTGTTTTTTGGAGTAACATTTTCCCCTTCCTCCACTCTTGCGAAGGGATGCGCTTGAATTTCCGTGTCGTCTATGTCGTAATCTAATAGTTTCATGTCTCTTATTCTTCCCGCGTGAATTTGGGACGCTTATTTGAATCTGAACTAATGATTGGTCGCTCTTGGAAGACTTTTCTCATAAGTACACTCTTTCTGCTTCTTCCTCATTTACCAGGAACCAAAATTTCAAGCAAAAGTAAAAGAATTCCTAAAATTTCTCAAACTTTCTTTCTACTTTCAGAAATTAATGTAGAATCCAAATCTAATCATAAGTTTGAGACTATTTTGGGTTTAATAATCTCTCTTTATTTCTGTTTTTTGTTTTATGGTGAAGTTCCCCCTTCCAGATCTTGCAATCAGGATTTCGATTTTGAAAACTATTTTAATTTCTATTTTTCTTAGATTGTCTAAGTTTTTAAACGTCGGATTTTTTGAGAGAACCTAGCGATTCAATTTCACAAATCGATACGATTCCTTTTTTTCATTTTCAGTGTTTTGGATTACAACTACTCTTTAGAAATCCTTGATTTTTGTTTTATAATATTTTGAAATCGACATCATTAGTTCACATTAGAATCCATCCTCTTATCGAATTTGGTTTAATTGTTTAACAAAAATTTAAAAAAGTGGGTTTGAAATCGAGTTTGGAGAAGACAGAAACATTCATTTTCTTTGCCCGGAAGTTTCAAGTGTACGGATGAAAAAATAGCACCACAAAATGACCTTTCTACCCCTTTGAAAGGGACTGAGATGGTAACATTGGTTTTTCTTCCTTAGCCCCTTTCGATGGGGTCAAAAGGTGTTGCAGCGTGAATTTAATCAACCTTGTCGAAAGGCTATGTAGTTAGGTAGAGTGTATTAACCCCTTCGATAGAAAAACTTTTCAACTTAGTCGAAACCTTTTGTGCCGATTGCATTCATTTATTTTTTTTAAGTATGCCTTCAGGCAATACCCCTTTGACCCTTTCGACGCCGTTTATATGTAATAAGTCTAAACCATCTAGAGTTATCTTTCTCCAGCAAGCTCAAAACGTTCCAAGTGCACATGAGTATAACTTAGGATCTATCAAATCAATGAGTATATAAGGTTTCAACGACATTCGTATTTCTCTTAGGAAACCTATGTCAAAGGTTTCCACAGCATCGAAGGGTCTTGTTATTTTGTTTATAAAAGATTAGTAGTGTATATTTTTATTCAAGTTTTTAAGTTAACTTTAACTATTTCCTTTTAACAACTTGGTTTCTGTGAAGCTTTCAACATTGTAGAAAAGTGACATTATACATTCCCGTCTTCCCTCAGTCCTGTCGAAAGCTCAATGATGGCTCATATTTATGCTTTAGACACCGTTGAAAGGTTGTGGATAAATGTTAACTTCCTTTCCCTTTGGACTCAGTCGAAAGCTCCATGAATACACGTATTAAGTTATTTGACACCGTCAATAGATATTCGCTAATTATTTATGTCCTTTTCCTTTTGACTCCGTCGAATAGCCCAATACCTTTGACTTTTAGCTTGGACAGTTTTTCAAAACTTTTAAGTTTCATGTTTGGCTTTTTTAAAGTTATTTAAGTAGGTTTTTTACTAACTCTTGAAAGAATATCACGTTCATAATAAACTAGAAAATTTTAACTGAAACGTTTTCACTTGGCAGAATGATGAGCTCTCCAAAGAAACCCGACGTCCTTTTAAAGCATTCCTTGGTATCTTTACAGGACGAGCTCGATGCCATCCTGAAAGACTATGGAATTACTGGTGTGGAAGCTATTCCAACTAGAGAAACATATACCATCAACGACCCTCTTGAAGGGTTCTTCGCTTACACTGCCGTCCACATATGACATAGAGTATTTCTGCCTTTTCTTGAATTCTTGTCTAGATTTCTTTATCACCTTGGCTTTACTCCAATCCAGCTATCCCAAATTTCTACACCTATCTTTTATCTCTAGAGCTAATGGAACTAGAGTCTGGACTTCCTTCCTTAAGCGCCGAAGTTCTGAATCACTTGACTTGTCTAGTCAAACTCAGCACCTTACTCATTAGACCTTTATAGCCAACCCCCCAAAGAAGTAGATATCGGATGGGGTCAACAAGTTTAAAGACTGGGAGGACCAGTTTTTCTTTGATGTTCCCCAAACTTCAGTGGGATTTTCCCTACTCCTCATAAGTTCGAATTTTTGTTGATTAAGGGTTCTATCTTATAACTTTTCTTGTCAAATCTTTGTCTTATGTCAAGTGCTTCTGCCAAAGAACTTAGTGCGGTTGATAAAAGGACAATGGAGTCTTTGATCACATCTTCTGTTAAGAATGGAAACTGATTGAAGCTGTTGATCCCTTCCAACTTGAGAAAGCATTCTCTTCTTTCTTCCAATCAAAGGGTTTTGGGACTAACCCCATTGATCCAGCATACATTAAAGGGAAAACGCTTCCTCTCCATAGGAGATTCTGGACATTATTCTCCTATGTCGGCTATTTGCTCATACCACCCTTGTAAGTAATAGGCACGACATTTGTTTTCCATTCTTGTTGCTTTCTGAAATATTTTACTGACTTTTAATGTTCTTGAAATCTCTTCAGCTGCTTCTCAAGTTGAAAAGTCTGTTAACGGTGCTGCTTCCCTTCCTAAAACTCTGATGCACTTTCTATTATCCAATCTTTCGCCAAAAATAAGAAGGCCATAAAAAGGAATTAATGTTACCATCTGAAGCAGAACCTCCTCATAAGGTTGCTAAAAGTATTGATATAGAGGAGGAGGAGGATCGTTCATCTATTGGTATAGCTTTGAAGAGCCCAATCGTAGAAGCTCCTGAAGAAAAACCGAAATAGACTCCAACTATGACTGAGCCTCTTTCTTGCATTTCCATTTCTTACTCTTTAGCTGCACTTAAACAAATGCAATTTGCTTTGGAGATGACCCCCACTTTAAATAACGTTCTTTCAATGTCATCATCTTCTTTTCCTCCTTCCATCAACTTTGAAGAGATAGTCAAATCTATCTTACATTTTGAGTAATTCACCTCTATCCACCCGCTTTCAATTGTCTTTGATTTGGCGAGGCATTACGGCACTCTAATAGAGCAATAATTTTTTGTGAGTTTTACCTTAATCAACTTTATCATTACTGGTTTTCTCTAAATCTCCAACTTGCATTGCATTTTCTTCTTTTAAATTTCTAAGAGTCGGTTAACTCTTCATATGCATGCATCTAAATCTTCCATCGAATCCTCCAAGTTCCAGGAGGAAATCATTGCTCTTAAGAATTAGATGTCTTCCTTGTCCATGGAAAAATATGAAGCGATCACTGAATTTGAACGAATAAGAGCTTCTCTTTCCCAGATAGAATCTAATATCCTAAAAGAAAGAAGAGCTTGTCAACTCCTCACCGATGAAAAATTTGCTATGGAGCTAACTTTAAAAGATTTCGACAAGGAGAAGGAGCTTGTCAACTCCTCACCGATGAAAAATTTGCTATGGAGCTAACTTTAAAAGATTTCGACAAGGAGAAGGCCTGCTAGCAGCTAAGAATATTTCTTTGAAGGAGAAGTTCAAGAAAAACAAGGCCTCAATGAAACTTGCTGTTAATACCATTTCTGATGCCAATCGGCAAATATCTCAATTTCTTAATGCTACTCTTGGGAAAATCATGTTGTATTCCTATGAAGAAGCCCTAATGCTTGCTTATGTCGATAACCTTAAGAAGTGCACTGACTTAAGTTTCCCCTCGCTTGACCCTACCCTGGTTGATAGAGTAATGGGCAGGATAACCAAATGAAGAAGGGGACTGAATTTGCAAAAGAGGAGGACATGATGCCTCCAAGATTTTTTCCTTCGACATCCACTCTTTTGAAATGGAATCCTACTCTGAGGATGAGGGTGACAAGAATGATGCCGTCGGGGAAGAAAGTGATGATAATGATGGCGATGATAACGATGATAATAATAATGATGATGACGATAATGACAATGTCGATGGTGGAGATCATACAGAAGCCTTCGATAATGATGGAGATGCCAACACAAAGGCTTCCAAAAAAGAGCCATCTCCTTCTTCAACTACCCCACCTGAATCTGTTGGGCCTTTTGCTCCTCAAGAAGGAGAGCCTGCTTCCATTAATGCTGGAGAGTTGAAAGGAAAAGAGCACGCTTCCCAGACTTCCATCCCGACATCTCGGGTATGAGATTCTCTATTCAAACATCTTTTGCTTCGAAGGTAATAATAATGTAACTCATTAATTTTAGATAAAGGAGAAGTCTACCCTCCCCTATAAAAAACCTTAAGAGAAAATGAGCTGAAATAAATAGGCTGTATAGGGAGTTAGTCAAGCAAATAAGAGAGCATAAGGTACTTACTGAAAAGTATCATAGGTTTGATAGGACTGCCTCCGTACTGGCATCTTTTAAACATCAAAAAGCGAGATTAGTGAAAGAGATTTTTGGATGCTAATTACTTTATTTTGGATGCTAATTGAAGAAAGAGATTTTTGATCAACTTTTTATGTAAGGCTTATTATAGACATTTAGTTATTGATTTTTCGTACTTAGGCGAATTTAGTGGGGGTCTACTTAGACGTTTTAACAAGAGATACTTGGATGAATTCGGACCTGACCTACACCTTGGAGCTTGTTGGAAATTACCATGGGTCAGATCAATTCCCTAGGATCTCCCCTCCGAAAAACTTAAGTATTATGAAAAAAATTTGTATTTAAGTTATTTTCTAAGTCCTTTTTTTATGAACCAGGTGAGTGGTTGTAAATATGTAACATTGTACTGATTTATAAATATTTGTTTTAGTTTTGATTTTTGTGCTTAGCTTCACTTAACTGTATTATCACAGAGTAATTGTTCGTTAGGTCGCCTTGTTTCTAGAGACCATTTAAGCCAATATGTTAAACTGAGTAGATTTTATCTTGAAAAGGGATCAATTTTAAAGTCTCCGAAATTAGCAAGATATTGTTTTCTTAAAGATTTACAAAAACTCTACTTAGAATATCCTAGCCTTCGCTTTGACTTCCTTAGCAATGAGTAAGAGACATTTCTTAAAGCGATCGGAACATTTCATAAAAAATTAATTTATGGTCGCGATAGTCCTCCAACTAGGAAGTGGGACTATAGAAAATGCCCGCTAATCATTACTCCCGAAGGAGTCACTATTCCTTTTGATTCAACCGTCACATTTTCCACTAACTCATTAGATAAAGTTAGAAAAGTAGTTTCTTAGCTTTTGATGTAAACCAACTGTTTATTGTATCATTCAACTTTGCTGTTGTTTGAGTTGTAATCTGTTATCATAATAATAAAGAGATTTTTCATCTTTATTTTAACTTTATTTTTGTTAAAATAGGAGCTACAACTATCTACAGTTTCTCTCCCACTCGATCTATCATCATGCATCACTACTCTTAGAGAGAAACTATTAAAATCAAGTGGAAGAGTGAACATAGTGATGATATCTTACTGTAACGTTTCAGTGGCAACATCGAAGCTTTGAAATAACACAAAAGATATTTTCTTCATAAAACCATTACTAGTAATTACAAGGATCAAATTGTCTATTTTAAGGTCGATATAAAAAAAAGATGAAATGATTCTATTACTGAAGCGCCAAATAAAGTCTAACTCTTCAGTCAACTTCAATCATAAGATATCAGAGCTTATTCAACAAATTAGTGAGTTGGAGTTGAAATTGAAAGACAGTCAAGCGTAGTATGAATCGTTGGAATTCATTATGGGAGACAACATATCGAGCATTGTTTTACCGACTCCTGATACTACTCCCTCGATTTCCAGACCCATGAGGTCAAATTCTCTTGTAGTTTAAAAATTTTCCCTCAATGATTAACACTCCTCCAGGCTTAGATGAGAATGTCATGGGTAACTGGTGCAGGAGAGTTAAGTTTGAGTATTTTGATGAGCAACAAAGAGTGAAATATTCTCGTTGTATTAATGTGTATGCCGCCAAGGTTCAGGAGCTTGAACGTGATAAATACTTGCTCCAAAAGCGTGCTGCAGTGTTAGAAAGGGATAACAAGACCCTTAAGGGAGAAAATAGGGCTTTCAACTATTTTTTGAAGACAAATATTAACGCAATTTAGAAATCATTGTTTGAATATTTGTAATAGAATCCCGGCGATCCATTCTTAGGCTTGAGTGAAATTTGAAAACCTAGAAATCTGAGACCTAGATTTGAGTATTAACAGAAACTTATAGTAACGATCTTGAGTATTTTTTGATCCAGATTCGGGCATTTGTGATAGATAAATAGAAATCTATTATTGAAATCTCCAGCAAGATTAGGGCATAAAGAAGTAATTATCTCAAAACCTAGAACCGGGTATTGATGAAATTCAGATATGAGAAACCTGAAACCCAAATACATGTATTAATAGATGATGTTTAAAAATAAGAGTCCCGAAACCCAAATTTGGGTATTAATAAGCAGTGTTTTGTACCACTACTTCACTTCTATTCTCTTTGACATATGTGTACCCTTCAAGTTTTGAATATGTAGAAACAACCTAATTGGCTGCCGCTTGAGCTTGGACATTTTTGTCCATAATCAGATATGCCCTTTCTCCTGCTTAGACTCTCGGTTTTTTATTTGATGAGCCTCCTCTTGGAGTTGGGCATCTTAGTCCATTGTTAGATGAGCCTCTCCTTGGGCTTGGATGTCTATGTCCATTATTCAATGGGCATCTTCTTGGGCTTGGACATCTTAGTCCATTATTTGATAGGCTTCTTCTTAGGCCTGGATGTCTTAGTCCATTGTTGTTCGGTTCTCTTAGTTATCTCATCTTAGAGGCTGGAAGCAAGGACTTACCCGAAGTACCTCCAGTAGGCGTCCTGCCTTGGCCCTTGTACGGTGCGGATATGGGCTTGTTCGGTGCCTTACCCTGGCCATCTTATGCCGGGGATAAAGGCTTACTCTGTCCTCCCTCCAGGAGGTGCCTTTCCGTGGCAATAGTGTAGTAGGGATAAGGGCTTGTTTGGTGTTTTACCCTGGCCACTACAGGTGGTGGTCGACAGCCGCCTTCCCACCGATCGACCTCTAACGGTCGATCAATCATGGTTAAGGGGTCGATCGCTCCTCCTATTTCAAGAATATTTTGACTGCATCGATTTATTTTTATTTAATTCCATCATTATAATTTATTTAATTCCATCGTTATAATTTAACGTTAATGTTAACCTTAACGTTTACGTAATACCTAATTATGATTACCGTTAGCTTTTGAATTTCAAATTGGGGAATTAAATATTTATTTGAATTTAAATTCTATTTAAATTATTTTAAACCTAAAAACTTTGGACATCCATAGTTCTTCATTTGAGCCACGTTTTTCTGCTTAAGATATATGGAACCTTTGTAGTTAAAGCGCTTATAGATTCAATGTGGTGGAGATGAAAAAAGTCGTAGGGGGGATATAGCGGGATATAGCGGATGACTTTAAAATAACATGTAATATTCATACTTAATGTTTTTACAAATATATAATTGGTAATTAAATTAAAAATTAACAATTGATTGAATTATAATTAATACATAAATAATTTTAAACAAATAAATATGCGAATATACTATAAATAAACATAAAACTATAATATAACATAACTGAATTTAGTAGAGTAATACAGAATTTTCATTTCTGAAAATATATTAAAAATTCAATTAAATTAACTAATTTCATAATTTTTATAATGTATAAATGTCATTTTTCAATTCATTTCTTTTAAAGAAGATATAGTAGAAATAGCAGAATATAGGGGGAATAATGGGATATAGCGAGGCTTAAACAGAAAGGCATATTTAGGGTTATATGGAAAAATCATAGCGGCTTAATTCCGCTATGAGATATAGCAGAGTTATAAAGGGGTAATAGTGGGCCATTAACTGCACAGTATGGAACTTAATTAGAATTTTTCCATGAATGCATGGCATAACTTTTGTGGTCAAATTCTAACTTTTGCAAAATTTTCATTTTTAACCCCATCTTATTCAAATTACTTTATCCAATTTATTTATTGATAGTTAATTTTACGGGTTGTTATTTTCTCTCCCCTTAAAGGATTTTGTCCATGAAATCTTCCTAAGGGATGAGCGGTGTAACACACAATAAACATTCATATTACGCAACCATCTACTTTATCAACAGTGCAATACAATTAAGTACATCATAAGTGAGCTCAATCCTAGCATGAGTGTGTGACCACGACATAGGTATGTATGCAAATACTCTAAACATGCATAAAGATTTCTACATGAGTACAAATTGATAGTAAAAAGTGTAGCAACTATCTCCTACGATCCAATCTTGCAATCACGATGCAACAAAAAGTTCTTAATTTTGGAGAGAAAAGTTTATCGGTGAAAAGCTTAGGATGAGAGATCCTCATCTTTTCTTCAGTTTCCCATGTGCTTTCCACCGGGTTGTCTGCCTACTGTACTTAGACTAGCTTAATTTCTTAACTGTGGAGCTTCCTAGTTTTGTGCTCCACAATGCATGTAGAGGAACGTGATGCTATTGGCTCCATCTTAGTAATCCCCAACTGGCTCTACCACAACAGATGTGTCATGAAGGCATTTCCTTAATGTGAGATATGAAAAACATCCCACTCATGCCAATCATCCGGTAGCTCCATCTGATAAGCAAGTATTCCTATCCTTTCCAAAATTCGAAAAGGCCTAACAAATCTTGGTGCTAATTTCTCAGACTTACCACATCTTATGACTTTTCTAAGAGGCGTCTTTGCCGCTTTGACCGGTTCAAAAGGATTATTATAGCTTTTGAAGGGGATGTTCAAGACAATGCTTGCTATCGCGTAATTTAGATGAACGCGAAACCTTTGGTTTCGTAAGGTTTGGCGCATATGAAAAGTGATGTTCTTCATTATCTTCGAAAGGTACTGCTTTGGCTCATTAAAGTCTTCATGCACATGGATTTATCTAGTCGAAATGTTATTACTGAAGGTAGAGAGGTGCTCTCGAATCCTTCATCTTCCTCGAAAGGTATGAACTACTAGATCTTTGTTGTAGAGACCTTCTGACGCCTTCAGAAGGTTTCGAAACTTTCAAACTTTGACGATGGGATGCCTTTGACTCCTTTAAAAGGATTAGTTGGAACCTTCTTCTCTTATCCTTCTTTGATTTCTACCCAAATTGGTTTCGACTAAGTCGAATGTTGATTTTTGGGGGTAACAATAAAAATATATTTTTGCAATTTTTTCTCCCGGCCAAGTGTAAGCGTGTATTTTAATTTCTTTTCGGTTTTGTAAATATAGCCATTAAATCATTTTAAAATTTAAAATTTATAATTTAAAATCCATGTTAAAATAAAAATAAAAAATTTATTTTCGAAAGTATGATATGCAATATATGTTATATAAAATTATATACAAAGTTTTATTTTTTTGTAATATGTGTGTGTACACACAAATATTTAAAATCACATATTAAATTTTAGTTTAAATAAATAATTAAATATATTTATTCGAAATAAAAAAAAATTATTTTACTACCGAATGCTTTTTATAAATGAGGAAAATAATTTACAAAATTAAAACATGTGATATATAAAATTAACCTTTCAAGTCTGGATTTAAATTAAATAAAATGGTTATCCACATAAATCCCAAAGGGTAAGACCAAAGACATTTATGTCGATATTGAAGGGTAATAAGGTAATTGACAATGCTTAAGAATAGCTTGCTATGGGTCGTCGATATGGAAACAAGCACCATACAAACTAACAAGTTAGAAGTAACATCGGAAGGCTGCAATGTCTAAGGCTATGGTAAGTAACTATGCCGCCTTTCATCAATGAGGTATAACAGGCGATGTCGTAGGTCGTCAATGAAGCCAGCAATACGGATGCCACCAATGCTGCATACTGCTTATAAGTGTGGATGGATGATTTTGTGCCGAAGAGTTTCGAAACAATGTCGCATGCCATATTCCATCAATGAAGCACTTCTTCCAAACTAATACCGCTTTGGACTAATACCACATCACTCCAATATCACCCTTCAAAGTAATGTTGCCTCTTATTAAGGTCGCCTATCTTTAATGTTCCTTATCTTTAATGTCGCCTATTATCAATGCCGCCTGCTATTAATCCCGCTTATCGTCGATACTGCTTATTATCAATACCACCTATATAAATGTCATCTGCTATCAAAGCCGCTTGTTATCGATGTCAATTGATGCCAATATCACTACTTATCAAAGTCGCCGCTTCTTGATGTCATGCCATAATAATGTCGCATTTCATCAACTTTCAAAAGAGGCCACATAACTTCAATATAATGTTGATATTGAATGTCACCAATGAAGACCATATAGTGTATGCTGAAGCATGACGATGGGACTCATTAACATGGAAAATGCCAGGGGTAAAGCATGCCACATGGACACATGACAACCATGTCACGTCCCTCAACTCCTATAAATATGGACCAATGGCATGAAGATTGGGGAGATCAATTCTTTTCAATCCTCTTAAACTTAAACTCTTGTATCCCCAAATTAGTTTGAGGAAAAGCTCCAATTTAATTGTAATCATGCTCAATTGAAATAAATGAGAACTTTGACTTGCCTATTACTATGATCGTGCATGTTAAATGTCATTAAACACGAGCATGCATATAATGAAGCTCTTTGGGTCCAAATCAAATGTGATACTATTCACACATGAACTTCGGTCTAAACTTGTGTTTATATGCATATCGTCTATTTTTCCTTACACATATCGACATAAAGAATGTTTATTTAGTTCACTAACATGAAAAATAAGCTAATGCACATGTTTACTACTTATCTTCTCTCTCCTTTGAATATATGACATAGGATTTTGAATGTTCAATTCTTGACCAAATGGATTGTGGAATATGTTATTCCATGACCTTAAGAACACCCGAATATCTTGCTCCAAGTGACCTCAAGAGATCATGAATATTGTGTTCCAAATAATCATATTGGCTTTTGAATATGCATTAACCAAAATTCCACGAGCATTATGAATCTGTTTCCTAATGATGTCCACTCATACTTAGACTTGAATGCTAAGCTTATTCTTGAATTGATTAACACCAACTTACCATGCTTTATAGTATTGACATATAAACACAAATCAAGGATTGGCTCATCACTCTTGAATTCATGGTGCTAAACCAAATTTTTGTTTAAAAAATCATTTAATAATATTATAGTTTTTATTTTTCTCCCCAGGCTATAAGCATCTAATGAAGCAAACATACATAGTTATATATATGTATGTATGCATTCATATAAAACAACCTTCCAGATATGACTACATATCGATATACAGATTCATCATGTAAATAATAACTAATTGATATATGATATAGTAAATAAATCTGACATTATTAGATCAGATATGTACCTTACACCAATGCCTAATATGAATACGTTGAAATGATGAATAGTGTTCCTTGAATCCAATTCCAATTTCGAAGTTATTAGCTCCTGAACTGTCTTACCATTGAAGATTGGATCGAAGTGTTTTCCTGTATTTTTGAATTTGGATTTTGGGATTTTGAAAGGGGCAATGCTGGATGAAAATTATAAAAGCGGGATGAGTAAAAAGTATCAAATAAATGATGTAAAAGGTGGCTTATAAAAAGGAAGTCAAGAGAGTGGAAGTGGATCACATCGTAATATCTCTCTCTTACCATTTCCACTTTTTTGACCATTCAAAACCCTCCCCATATGCCATCATTTGTCCTCCTAATCATGCCTTCTATAGTTGAAAATAACATTCCTATATATGCCTCAACTCGAGTCCTAATCCGAATAGTATTCATTGTAATTTAAACCTTATTTAAACATGCACTGATATCGTATATTTATCGGTATATTTATAACTGTCACAAACACGCCGTTAAATATTCTTCAGCATACATCAAATAAAATTTTACAATTAATATTTCATAAACATCCATTAATTCATAACATTTTAAAAATTAACTAAATCAGGTGGTAAAAGTAGTATTCAAAGTTTTGATTGTGTGACTGTTAGCTATAAATTTGGTCGGTAGTGAACAATTTGAATATAAACATTCACAAGTCATATAGCAGGTGGTGTGATATTGTGGCCAAATTTATCGCTTACATGGTTTCGGTAAAATTCAGTTTTACTTTATTAAGCATTACATGTTAGTTATAATTATTTACACTAATCCTCTTCATCAAAGCTATATTACTTTGGACATATGAAACTTTGTAATTCTCAAATACCAATATTATCTATTTTCAACTTTATAGGCCAAAAACAAAGTCATTGGCTCAACAATTATAATTAAATTAATCAAACTACTTTGGTCGGAGATTTTGGCTATGGATTGACTTAGTTGACTGTAATATCAACCTTATTCAATCGAGGAGACGAATTCTCTCCTGAATGGTATTTCACTTCCAATACTTTAACTCCATCCAACTACAGTCTTTTGATGGATGTTGTTTCATGGTTTGACTATAATCAAAGCACATCTTTCATATTGGAGATCAGTAGCATTCTCATGTCAAAAAAACTGTGTAAATTAGTCACATCTATATTTATTGTTTAACCTTAGTTATAATAACCAACAGAAACCTATCGAGTGAGTCATTCCATAGTTATCCAATAATTACAAGTATGTAACCCATTGGTGCCCATAGCAACCATGAGTAATTCAATGCCAATTACTTAGAAAGCATTATGTAGTCTAGCCTCAATGGATTCATCGATATTCAGTCTCGGTGCATCTCAACTAGGAGTATTTAGAACAACGTTTTTATCATATTGTGATACAATACTCATATTTACCACTATTTGTAATTACTATCACAAACATACAATTTATGGATTTTCTATTAAATATATTTTAATTAAACATTTAATTATTTATAACATATTATAATAAATATAAATAGAAAGAAAACACATTTATTACGAATGAGAATTGATTCAAGAGTTAATAGTTTACAATAAATTAAAGAATTTTCCGAAGGGCTCACCCCTAACTCAATCAATCTCCCACTTGCAATTGAGGCTAATTTTGTAATGTCAATCCCATCCGTTTGATCAGCTTCTCAAGTACCGACCAAGCTACACCATTAACAGATGGATCTGTTATGTTGCCCTTAGTGTCTACCCTTTAAATCATGACTTCTTTCTTCTCAGTGAATTCTTTAATGAGGTGGAACTTCCAAAGAATATGTCATGACTTCTTATGTGCTCAAAGCTCCATTGCGATCTATATAGCTACATTGTTATCACAAATCAATGCCATTGGATTCTCGGTATCGGGAATCACTCCGAGCT
The DNA here is from genome assembly GCA_030765085.1 of Allium cepa. Taxonomy (NCBI): domain Eukaryota; kingdom Viridiplantae; phylum Streptophyta; class Magnoliopsida; order Asparagales; family Amaryllidaceae; genus Allium; species Allium cepa. Next base: position 379,726,227 of record CM060944.1, on the reverse strand, counting down.
CACTCAAAAACTTCCACATCTAAATTGCCTTTCTAGTTGCTTCATTGATGCCAATGCACTCAGCCTCCATCGTCGAATCAACTACTGTTTCTTATTTGAAACTTTTCCAACTGAAGGGTCGGCCATTTAGCATAAAGAGTAACCACACACTAATTTACTATCATCAATGTCACTCTGAAAGCTAGAATCCATATACCCCTTCATAAGGAGTTCTCCAATCCTATAAATGAGAAATAAGTCCAGAATATTTCTTAAATACTACTGTATACATTTTACATCAGTCCAATGCTTTTCTCAAGGATTAGACTGGTATCAACTCAAGATTCCTAACATGCAACAACATTCAGTCTAGAACATGGCATAGCGTACATTATGGATCATATGGCTGAAGCATAAGGGATCCTCCTCATATGCTCTTTCTCTTTATCTGTGTGAGGAGCATCATTCTTAGAAAGGACAATTCCCGACTGTGTTGGAACATTCCCACATTTGGAATTCTCCATACTGAACCTCTTCAGTACAGTATCTATGTAAGTGGATTGGGATAATCCCAACAACCTCTTAGATCTATCTCTATAGACATTTATACCTAGTACGTAGGATGCTTCTCCCAAATCCTTCAAGGAGATTTTCTTGGAAAGCCAATCTTTCACAGATTGTAGTAATGAAATGTCATTTCCAATCAAAAAATGATCGTCAAAATATATCTCCAAGAATATGAACGTTCCACAATTAGACTATAATCAAAGCGGAGTTTTCATGTTGAAGATCAACAACATTCTTAAGTCAAGAGAACTGTGTAAATTAGCCACATCGATATTTTTTTGTTTATTCTTAGTTGTATGAATAAATAATAACCCATGGAGTGAGTCATTCCATGGTTTTCCAATAAATACTAGTATGTAACTATAACAACCCACCCCAAAAAGGTCTAAATTACAACCCAGAAAAGATATATCGAAACTTAGATCAAATCCAAAGCTGACTGTTAGTTGATAAAAAGAACAATACAGAGCTATTTATCTATTCTAGAACTCACATTAGAAGGATAAAATATAATAGCATAAATAGTACCCATGTTATTTCTAAATTCAAATGTCCCAAAACAAGACCATAACATAATATCAACAATAACCTTTACATCATCTTATCTAAAGATATATTTTTAACTTCAAATGGGAACATAAGAAAATAGCATAAATATATAAATAGACTACCACCACAACCTCTTCCCATTATCATCTCCATCTTGACCATCGTCTCCTTCCCTAACTTGTGTTGTAATGAAGAGGGAGTCAAAAAAAATGTCTAGTGAATATAAAATTTTGAAACTTTATATATCGGTACTTAGGCAGTATAATTTAAGTAGTATACATCTTACACATTTTAAACTATATCCGAAACCATTTAAAACTTCATATAAAGGAAGGAGGCAGACCCTCAAACAATCACTTAATACCTTCAATCTTCGAAGCAGGTTTTCCCATAATCAATAACCCATAACCATCGTTATTGACGTTTGCTAATGCGAGAGATAGAATCCAAGCTACTTAATACCTTTTAATTGAAAATAGGCAGACTTGACCATTTAAGACCTCAATTTAGGTAATCCACCATCATTTATTACCTATTCCTAAGGCGGACTTCATATAGGTATTTATGTTGCTGACATTGCATACAAATCTCTTCGTATACTTAATACTTCAATTGAAATGAACCTTTTCGAGATATCCTCAACCGTGCCTAAACAAAATCCCAACCATTTAATATTCATAGAAAGGAAAGAAGCAGGTCCTCAAACAAAAACTTAATACCATCAATTCCATGAAGCATGTCCTTCGTATTATGACCCGTACCCTACAGAGATTTCTCACATTAGTCTGACTATTCATAGGAACTAATAGACAAATTAACTGGGCAGATTTATCCTACAGAATCTGGAGTAACCTCACGTCATCTGTTATAGGCAATGTCTCACATCAGCTCCAAAGTCACATTGTTGGTAGCCCGATTAGTTGGGCAGACTTTCGTGTGCTTTAACTTACCTCACGTTCCTATAACTTAGTCATATTTCATAACACTCTCTAAGTATATAATCACACATCTCATGGTATTAATTATTTAGGCCTTATAAGAAATCCTTTTTATTTCCCTAATTAAGTACTTTCTTTAGAGGGATTTAAATGATGGTTATTAACATAATTAACTTCGCAACTAATACGTTACAATTATACGTTATTTATGCTAGTTATATACATAAGAATACATGCTTATTATATGGGAGAAGATTACTTCCTAAACTAACACTTAAATATCAAATCTTTCAATATTATACAAATCTCATTTCCATAAATTAATAGCATTTTTTACCATAAATCCAATATTCCAAAATCAAATCAACAAACTTGTACATAGAATCCAATTCCTACTTATGTTGTATTAAAATAATGGAATAAAGCTATAACGATGGAAACTTACAATTTAATAGGTTTTACTCTCTATTCTACTCCATTTTACATAAAATTAGATAAGGGAATTTTTATTCAATCTGTAGAAATAAGAAGTATAAACTACGAATAAGAATTCATATCTTACACATCACATCTCAATCAAATCCCTTGATAATCCAAAAAAAGAATAAAAAACAAAACTGAAGGTAAAACGCATACATTGCAAATCCACAAAACTCCATTATTTTAATATAAAATAATTAAGATTCCATCCTATGAATTGGAATTTTGCTATAGGTGAATTTTAGGGATTTTTAATGTGATGTTTTGGTAATCCAAAATTCTCTAAGGCATGTATCAAATCCAAATTATACTATTCATTGATTAAAATAGAAAAATCAAGATTTCCACTCGTAGGGGTCCTTAGCTTTTCCTTCCCTTAGATTTGACGCACCTTTCTTCATTTTGATATACACATCAAGGGATTTGTATATACGTTAAGTTCAGAAAAATAGAGGTTTGGAGGAGAAGAGATTGAGAAAATAAACAATAAATAAAGATAGCTATATATAATTTCTTTTCTAAGACCATAATGAAGTTTTCTAAATCTATAAAGAGACGAACTAACAAAACTATGCTCATGCTCCTAAAATATTGTGTGAATAAAAGTGAGGGGCCTAAGCCCTTATTTATAGTGGCTGAAACACATGAGAACCATCCAATGAAGTTAGGCTGAAAATAATAAAATCTGGTTAGCTTAAATTAAACAAAACCCTAACCGCCACTACAGGTGGCGGTCGATAGCTACCTTCCCATAGGTCAACCTCTAATGGTCAACCAGTCATGGTTAAGAGGTCGACCGCTCTTTCTATTTCGAGAATATTTTGATTGCATAGATTTATTTTTATTTAATTCCTTAATTATAATTTAGTGTTAATGTTAACCTTAATGTTTATGTAATACCTAAATATAATTACCGTTAACTTTTGAATTTCAAATTTGGGACTAATTATTTATTTGAATTTATATTCTATATAAATTATTTTAAACCTAAAAACTTCAAATGTCCATAGCTTCTTCGTTTGAGCTTCGTTTTTTAGCTTAATATATATGGTACTTAATCAGAATTTCCCCATGAATGCAATGACATAACTTTTGTGGCCAAATTCCAACTTTTGCAAAAAATTTATTTTTAACCTCACCTTATTCAAATTAGTTTATCTAATTTATTTATTTATAGTTGATTTTATGGGGTGTTATTTTCTCTCTCCTAAAAGGATTTCGTCCATGAAATCTTCCTAAGGGAAGAGAAGTGTAATGCATAATAAACATACATATTATACAACCAAATTACCTACGCAACCATCTACTTTATCAACAGTGCAATACAATTATGTATTGCGGACATATTATAAGTGAGCTCAATCGTAGCATGAGTGTGTGATCGTGACATATATGTATGTATGCAAATACTCAAAACATGCATAAAGATTTCTACATGACTTCAAAGTGATAGTGAAAAGTGTAACAACTATCTCCTACCATCCGATCTTGCAATCACGATGCAATGAAAAGTTCTTAATTTTGGAGAGAAAATATTATCAGTGAAATGCTTAGGATGAGAGATCCTTATCTTTTCTCTAGTTTCCCATGTGCTTTCCACCGGGTTATCTCGCTATTGTACTTAGATTAGCTTAATTTCTTTACCGTAGAGCTTCCTAGTTATGTGCTCCACAATGCGTGCAGAGGCACGTGATGTTATTGTCTCTATTTCAATAATCCCTAACTGATCAGGCACTACCACCATGGCTGTGTCAAGAAGGCATTTGCTCAAATTTGAGATATGAAAAACATTCTAGACTCCTGCGAATCATCTGGTATCTTCGCGTGTTAAGCAAGTCTTCCTATCCTTTCCAAAATTTGAAAAGGCCCAACAGATCTTGGTGCTAATTTCTTAGACTTACCAAATCTTATGACTATTCTAAGAGGGGAAACTTTGATAAATACCTAGTCTCCAACCTCAAAATCTAACTCTTTTCTTTTCTTATTAGTGTAGGATTTCTGGTGGTTTGTGCTGCCTTCACATGTTGCCTGATTAACTCAATTTTTTTAAAGTATCACGAATAAAATCTTGTTCGAGCAGAATTTTTATGGTGGTTTCACACTAACAATTTGGTGATTTACATGGCCTCTCATAAAGCGCCTCAAAAAGGACCATACCAATCGTCGCTCGGTAACTATTATTTTACTCGAAGTCAACTAATGGTAGGTGCTGGTCCTTATCCTTCGAAGTCCATGATGCAAACCCTTAACAAGTCCTTCAAGATTCCATTCACCCTTTAATTAGCCGTCGATCTGTAGGTGGTAAGCATTGCTAAGATTCAACGAACATCCCAAAGCTGCCTACAAACTCCTCCAAAAATCGATAGTGAATAAGGTGCACCTATCGTAAACAATGCTTATTGGATTCCATGTAGTCGAACTACATTCTTAATATAACTCTGTGGTAGAGACTCTATAGTTCTATTATTCCTAACAGGAATAAAATGGGCACTTTTAATAAGTCTATCTACTACGACCCAAATAGCTTCATCACCTCTCTAAGTCCTATGCAATCCATCTATAAAATCCATCGAAATGTGCTTCTATTTCTAAGTTGAAATCTCCAATGTTAACAACAATCCTCGGGTTTTCCTTACTCAGCCATTATTATTTGACATGTCAAACACCTAGCAATAAACCCAAAGACCCTCTTCTTCATTCCCAACCAAAAGAAAATCCTCTTCATATCCCTATACATTTTATCTCGTATATGGTGTGTTAGCTATAAAATCCACTCAATAGCAGAAGTATGAAAGAAGGTTAATAAAAGTATTAGGTTGCGATAAAGTAACATGCATGAGTTTTAACGAAGGTCATAAGAAGATGTATCGAAGGCATTAAGAAGGTTTCGAAGGAGTCGGAAGCACAAGTTGCCTTTACAGCATGAAGGCTTTCGATTCAGATGGAAACAAGACTAACCTTCTGCCACTTTCAACCCTTTGATACAGGTAAATAAGGAAGGATAGCTTTGGAACCCTTTTCAAAGGCAATGGACGACAATCTCCTACTTGTGCTCCAAATTTTTTGGAGCCAAAGGTTTCTCCTACATAACAACCCTTTTGAAAGCATATTTAAGCCTTTCGAACTATTTGAGGCTAATGACATCAAGAGAAGGTTCTGCATTGATCAACAGATAAGCATTTGGAAGCTTTTAACAATGACAGAAACATTAGAGCTTCAATGTCTTCGAAGCCCCTATGAAAAGCCTTCGACAACGCCGAAAGGCTCTCATCATTACTTTCAATGACAACAAAACAACATGAATAAAAAGGCGCATTTAAATTTCTTCCGACAACATCGAAAGAAATTATGGAGAAAGTGGAGAAAAGGAATACTAAAGACTTAACAAAGGCAAAAAGTTGTGAGATGACCCTTTCTACTAAGTCGAAAGGTTCGGAAAAAATAAAGAAAGCTCATGGGGGAGTCGAAGGATACAAAGGAGATACATTTCGATAGCGTCGAAGGTGGATGGGGCCTTTCGACTAAGTTGAAAGGCATGAGGCAACATATAAATAGAGGCCTTCCAAATAGTTTGAAGGCATGTGCATGGAAGGGGGGCCGACCTGCATCTATAAATAAGACCCAAGGGGTCTAGTTTTTTGGATCGAATATTGGAATCCAAAATTCATTTTTTCAACTCCAATTTCTTTGCTGCAATCCAATTCTCTAAAATCTAAATCAAATTGGGGAAAAAGCTCTAATACTTGTAACTCATTTTAGATTACTAATAAAGGAGAGATGGTTGGTTCATTTAAAATTTTGATGATGACGAAGATAATTATCTAGTCTAATGATCCATTCCACATGATTCTAACATATTCTCTTAACTTTTTTTTTGTCTATGCAATGCATAGGGTCCACTTGGTATATGCATTCGAAACACATCATCGTCGAAACCAACATTAGACAATGAAAAATAAAGAATGATGATGAGGTTTCGACATGGATGAATTTATGAAACTTGGGAATATTCAGGTCGATCTTATTTAAGGAAAATAAAGTGTGGTTTAGGCAGTTATAAGCTTGACCTATTTTGAGAGAATGGAACACCTCTTGACCTAATAGAAAGGGGGGTTTCGAAGGGGTCCCAGTTTATATTTGACTAACAATTATATAGAGAGGAACTCATTCGAAAGGGGTTTATCCCCAGCTACGTTTTTAACTCTTTCGAAAGGGTTCCACAACAAAAGTAGTGAAACTATGGAGTCGAGAGAAACTATGTCATAATAGTGCAACATGCATCCCCTTTTAACATGATCGAAAGGAATGAAAAGCTAAAATGATCAGTTACTTCTGACCCACTCAAAGGAATGGTTTCGAGTAGGATGTTACTTCCTTAGCCTACGCTCTTGAGTTAACTCTTTAGACCCTTTCGACTAAATCAACCTGGTCGAAAGGTAGTGCTAACTCCATGAAGTCTTTCGACTGAGTTAACGTGGTTGAAATAAAGAGTTAACTCTTTAGACCATTTCAATTAAGCCAACCTGGTTGAAAGGAAGAGTTATCACCTTAAACCCTTTCGACTAAGTCAACCTGGTCAAAAGGTATGTTTTGAAAGAAGGGATCTTTCTAACAATTTGGTTCCACTTAAACTCAATTACCTTTTACATAGCATTGGGGATGTTGGCAAGTTTTCTTGTTAATATTTTTGGCGCTAGAGTGAGGGGTCGAACCTTTGACCTTGTCACTATATTACAGACTAATTTTGGTTCATTTGTCTTGCATAGGAGAAATGTGATCTAAACGATTAAGCAGAATTGAGGAAGGAGAAATCCACCCTACCACTTTAGAAGAGAACATAACTTTTTCCTTTAATCTGGATGGGGCTGTTTAAGGACAACTTCCATTACCAGCTTGGTTAGATGATAATGCAGCAAAGATCAAACATTTGGAGTAGCAGCTGCAAGAGATGCAGGAGCTAATCAAAATGGCACTATCTCAGAAATCTTCAAAGACACCGAAACAAACTCAGAGCGATGAGGTGATCTTGCTTAGGAGAAACTTGAATACAACTCTATTGAGTACAAAAGCAAAGTAAATCTAACATCTTCCAAGAAGAAGGAGCACCCCCAATCAAAGGCTAATCATTAAGGAAGAGTTCTTGACAAGTCATTGGAATAATCTGGAAGCTTAACATCAAGGAGTATTGTTCAGACCAGAAAGATTATTGCAATGTCGAGGCTTATCTAAAAGATGCAGCTGAAAAGGCGATAAAGGATGCTATGAATTCAAAAGGGAAGATAACAGTAGATGAAAATGTTAATGACAATGAATGAGTGCCACCCTTTACTGATGAGATCATTGCTACAGTCATCCTGCTATATGTAAAGATTGCACCGATGAAATATCATAGGGTTACATACCTGGACGATCATCTAATTGCTTTTGATAGCCAAATGGATTTGTACAACACATCTAGAGCTGTCTGATGTCGATTGCTCCTGGTCACTCTCCAGGAAGTTGCAGCAAAATGGTGCAGACAGTACCGGGAGAAAATCACATACGCATGGAAGTAGTTTTCATATGAATTCTCAACCCAATTTTGCATTTTCAAAGATCCCACGATCGACTATACAATCTTGGCTAATATAAAGCTAAAACAGATGGAATCCTTGGGAGATTATCTGAGGAGATTCAATGCTGAAGCTCTAAAAGCCAAAGACATGAATGATCGAGACAAGCTTATTGCAGTTCATTCTGGCTTGATCAAAAACACCCCTTTCTAGAAGCAACTCTTTATCAATGGCTCTAAAGACTTCCATTTCCAAGCTGACAAGTTCATTTGGATGGATGAGCTTTATTATGCTAAGAAGAAAATTATCCTCAAGAAAGAAGGGAGGGAGGTTTGGCCAAGGCCGGGGATACAAAAAAACAAGATTGGAAGAACCAATCGTTAACACAGTCAGTTTAAACAAGCCGCTGTCTTATGTCTTTGCCGTAGCTAAGGAAAGATTCAACTTTCCAACCTCCTTTAAAGCCAAGTATAACCCAAAACAAAGGAGGGAAGGAGATTATTATGTTTATCGTAAGGCCAACGGTTACAAGACCGTTGAGTGTAGGGTTCTAGTTGGCATTATTCAAAAACTGATCTGTGTGGGTCATATGAAAGAATTCATTCAAGATCAGCAAAAAGCTCAACAGATAGGGGATGGTCCGTAGAAACACCCTAGCAATGCTGTAAATATATTGGAAGATGAAGACCCCCTAAGCTTGAGCCCGCCAATAAACAAAATTGATGTGATTCACGGTTGGCCACATCCGTCGGGAAATGGCAAGGGGGCTCGAAACAGGTACATAAAGGAAGCTAAAGTAGGAATGTTTTCTATCCAATAGGAACCCCTCAATGAAGAATCCATGTCTCATAATTCAGATGCCTAACATTGTTGTCTCTCCTCAAGAGCTAAGAAAGGGGATTCACCATCCTCATAATGATCCTTTGATGATTACTATGCAAATCAGGTTATCCAATATAGGTAGTGTTGTCAACGTAATCTTCAAGCATGCCTTTGATCAGATGATTATTCCTTAAGACAAACTGGAGCCAAACACGGATCCTATATTTAGATTCTATAACAAAGGATCAACTCCAATAGGACAAATAAAGCTACTTGTACAGATGGGGATGCCACCAACCTCCAGAACCTTTAAGACTATTTTGCGACTATTAACCAACCCTCATACTACAATGCCTTTTTTGGTAGGCTGGCTCTTGATGATATAGAAGTGTTTGTCTCCTCGAAATATCTCATGGTAAAATTCTTGACAAAGTGAGGGTCGGGAACTATCCGAGAATAGCAGTTTAGCTCTCGGGAGATATATTTTTCTACTCTTGATCGGTATAAAATGGACTATTCCGCTTACTTCGATTATTCTACTATTTTACAGCCTTCGGATGATGGATTTTCACATCCAACATTCGAAACAAAGATTAAAATTAATAAATTTAACAAACATGTGTATGAAAGGTACATTCGATCAGGGAGTAAGAGGAAGAGAGCCAAGGCTAACTCAACTGAAGTAAGCCCAATTGTCATAGAATTCGACTACCGAGGAGACATGGAAAGGGTAATCAATAGAGGATCCAGAGGAGCATACATAGATCCGGACGATGCTACTAAAGTAGTCAAGGTGGGAAAATATTTGAATGGTGACCTTAAAAAGGATTTGATCCAATTTCTCAAAGTCAAAAAAGATGTATTTGCGTGGTTGCATTATGACATGGTAGGGATTGATCCAACGGTTATGTGTCATGCACTCAACATCAATCCAAAAGCAACCCCCATTAGGTAGAAGAAGGGACAGTTACATAAGACACGATCAAATGCTTTGATAGAGGAAGTAAACAGACTCCTTGAGAATGGATTTACCAGGGAAATATACTGCCCAAACTAGTTAGCCAATCCAGTTCTGGTAAAGAAGTAAATTGGTAAATGAAGGATATGCATAGACTACACGGACTTGAACAAAGCATGTCCGAAAGATTGTTTCCTGTTTTCGCGAGTAAATCATTTAGTGGATGTAACAAGTAGGCACAAGTCGTTGTCTCTTATGGATGCTTATTTGGATACAACCTGAACCAGATACCAATGTTCAAATCAAATGAAGAGCATACCGGCTTTATTACTGAGTGAGGATATAAGGCAATGCCACTTAGGCTGAAGAATGTAGAGGCAACCTATCAAAGATTGGTTAACTGAATATTTAAATAAAAAATCGGTCAAAACATGGAGGTTCATGTGGACAATATGTTGGTAAAATCTGACAAGGCCGAGAGTCATCTTAAAGATCTGGAAAAAATGTTTAGGATATTAACAAAATATCAAAAGAAATTGAACCCACAAAAGTGCTCTTTTGGAGTCCATTCTGCAAAAGTTTTAGGCTACCTCGTAAGTGCCCAAGGGATTGAAGTTAGCCTGTTGCTTGATTCTCACAGTTCGAAAGCTTAGAGCATATTTTCAGGCACATCCGATCAGGGTTTCAAACAATTTCTTCCTTAAGCAAGTCTTTAGTAAACCAGAAACTTCAGGAAGATTGGTAAAATAGGGTTAAAACTCAGTCAATATGACATAGAGTTTCAACCAGGAGCCGCAATCAAGGGACAGGCATTAGCCAACTCTATTAATGAGCGCACTAGCTTTTATTAAGAAGCGATCGAAAAGGGAGAAAGATCAGAAGCCCATGGGGCAATTGTTTGTTAATGGTTCATCAAATGAACAAAGGGGCTAGTGCAATATATGTAATCATCACAGTGGATGGACACGGTTTACATTATGCCTTGAAATTGGGATTACCTTTAACTAACAATGTGGCAGGATATAAATCTATGGTAGCGGGATTAAGCTTGGCATCAGAACTAAAAATTCCACGAATAAAGATCCTTGGTGATTCTCAACTAAGGGTGAACCAAGTGAAACAGGTATATCGAACAAAGGACCCAAACTATCTTTATACATGAAGAAGATACTAAGAATGCTTGCTTTTTTTAAAGACTTTTCAAAACACCAAGTCCCAAGAGCGGAAAATTCACAAGCAGACTCCCTAGCAAAACTAGCAATCTTAAGGGGAGCCCCGGTGGAATGAATTGTTATAGTGGGATATTAAGAAATTCCAACTATTGGGGGGGAGGCATCCGCATAGGGAAAGGAATTGTTAGTTATGACAAGGTTTTAAGCAAAATCACAAGGGGAAGAGAGAAGAGAAAGTAATAAAGAAATATCAAATGAAAGGATTGACCAATCAAGACCAAGTAACATATATGATGACACCTGGATGCCACCAACTTGTTGAATACCTTATTAAAGGAATACTCCTACCTGACGAAGGTAAGGGAAGGAAAATTAAGAGACAAGCTTCAACCTTCATAATGATGGATGGAATCCTATATAAGAAGGGATATGCTCTTCCCTATCTAAGATGCGTAAGCCTGAATGACGAAGTAAAATTGATGGCTGAAGCATACAAGGGATTCTACGAAGATCATTAAAATGGAATAAAATTGGCAAAGAAAATAATGAGGCAAGGATTGACCATGTAAGGTAAATAAAGCCATCGAATATGTGAGAATGTGAAAAATGTCAGAAATACTCAAAGATCCCTAGGTTGCCCCCTAGCCAATTGACTCCAATTGCAAGCCCATGGCCCTTTGACATTTAGGGAATAGAATTAAGCGGCCCATTGCAAATTTCAAAAGGAGGAGAACCTCGCCATAGACGATTTCACTAAATAGGTTGAAGCGAAACCACTTCCAAAGATTACTTCCGGGAAGGTACTCAAAATCATTATCAAGAATATCATAACCAAGTATGGAATTCCTAGAAGATAATTTCTGACAATGGGACATGATTTGAGAGTGAAGAATTCTCTTACTTTTTCCACAAGAATGGAATCATTAAAAGTTTTTCATCCATCGTGCATCCAAGAGCAAATGGGCAGTTGAGGCTGCAAATAGAACCATAAAAAAACTCTGAAAAAGCAGTTAGAAAAGGCAAAAGGAAATTGTGTAGAAGAACCGCCACTTGTGTTATAGGCTTATCGAAAGTTCACTAAAACGGAGACGAGACATACTCCCTACTCATTGACATATGGGTGTGAGGCGATGTTACAAATAGATATTGAGATACCCTTCACCGAAGAATCGCCTATGCATTTGACAAGAATCAAGTGCTAAAAAGAGAATCCTTCGATTTGATACATGAATTAAGAGATGAAGCGGTAGTAAGGACTGCCGAGTATCAAAGAAGAATCTAAAGATTTTACAACTTAAAAGTGAGAACTTGGTCATTTCATGAAGGATATTTGATATTCCGAAGCGTGATGGAAAATACCAAAAACTATGCAGATGGATCCCTCGGGCCAAATTTGGAAGGATTGCTAATCATTTGCAAAGTAATCCCCCTAGGAGCTTACATATTATGCCGACTAGATGATAATATGGTTTCGAGAACATGGAATGTCGAACATTATATTTTCCAAAATGAATGAATAAAGCATCTATTTCTTCAAAAAGAAAATCTATATGGTTGGAAGTGAAATGCTCCTTATATTTGGACACTACCTAAGGTCGTAATCTATCTAAGATGATAGAAAGCCTCTACCCACGCCAAGATTGCCAGGGCGGAGCACCTCCTAATGAGAGGGCTGGTAAGCCTTTAGCCGCGCCATAAGACGGTCAGGTTAAAGCACTGGACGAGCCCTTGATCACGTCTCTGGTCAGGTCATGGCATCTCCTAGAGGGAGGATGGAGTAAGCCCTTATCTGCGCCATAAGATGGTCAGGGTAAAGGACCAAATAAGACCATGTCTATGTCATGCTATGGCCAGGGTAGGGCGCCTTTCAAGAAAGGTCGGAGTAAGCCCTTATTCGTGCCATCAGATGGCATGGTTAAACCACCAGACAAGTCTTAACTGTGTCTCTGGCCAGGTCGAGGCGCCTCATCGAGGGAGGTCGGGTAAGTCCTTAGTTCCAGCCTTTAAAATGAGATAACCAAGAGCACCGGACAATAATGGACTAAGATGTCCATGCCCAAGAAGAGGCCCCATTAAACAATGACTAAGATGTCTAGGTCTAAGAAGAGACCCATTGAACAATAGACTAAGATGTCTAAGTTCAAGAAGAGGCATGTCAAATAATGGACTGAGACATCCAAGCCCGAGAGGAGGCTCATTCAGTAATGGACTAAGATATCCAAGCCGAAGAAGAGGCTCATCAAATAATGGACCGAGACTTCCAAGCCCTAGATAAGGCCCATTAAATAAAAAATGAGATGTTCAAGCCCGAGAAAAGGCATATCCAATTCCGGGCTAAGAAATCCAAGTTTAATATGCAACTAATCAAATTACTTCTAAACAAGATCTGAAGGATTCATGCATCAAAAGAATAGAATAGAACTCCATCTATTAACACACGAATCTGGGTTAATGGACATTCACTTCAAAACTTCATTTACTAATACTTGTGTCTGGGTTTCGGGACTTTATCAACCACTAAATATCTTTATTATACCCGAATCTAGGTATCAGGACACTATTAATCACTTACGATCTTTATACTCGAATATGGATTTTGGGATTATTGCTTGATTACACCTTGATGGCCTAACTTGGGCATGTGGTTTCTATTATGGAGACAAATGCCACGGATTTCTAGTCCAACACATGCCCTAATCTTGGCAGAGGATTTCCGTTTTAACAACAATAACTAGGGATGTCTGCTTACCTAACATATGCCCTAATCTGGGCCAAAGATTCTTTTTACAAAGATAATTGCTAATAATCTTGAATTGTCCGATAATTGGGATTGCTACAGACCTGGTGGTATAAAATCCCAAACCTGGTGGTATAAAGTAGAAGAATTGGGATTGCTACAGACAACTAGATCATTCAAATCTTTAGGAAAATTTTCAAATACAAATTAAAGTATATGGGTTACAAAGTCTTATTTACTGATAATAACTTATAATCCCTATTTGCGGCTATTGGCTATTTCCCACAAAGAGTTTGTAGACTATGTTTATTATATGCATTTGTGGCCATTGATCACATGCCTCATATCTTTTGGATCAAGACTATAGCCAACTAACTGTTTAAATATAGAGGCGTTAATATGCTTATTTATCATAAAGCATGCATATAAATATGATAACGAGCTAGCAATACAGAATATCATTTACTTTGAATTTTGCAGGAAAATGAAATTATAAAGAGCGAGAAAGTTATGAAATTTTTGTCCTAAAGAACAAAAGCTTTTTACATATAAGGGGGCAAAATGTTAGCTATAAATTCCACTCAAGAGCAGAAGTATGAAAGAAGGTTAATAAAAGTATTAGGTTTCGATGAATTTACAGGCATTGGTTTTGACAAAGGTCATAAGAAGACGTTTCAAAGGCATTAAGAAGGTTTCCAAGGAGTCGAAGGCACCAGCTTCCCTTACAATGTAAAGGCTTTTGATTTAAATGGAAATAGGACTACCCTTCCACCACTTTCAACCCTTCGACACAGATAAATAAGGAAAGACAGCTTTGGAACCATTTTCAAAGGCAATGGATGATAATCACTCACTTGTGTGCCAAACCTTTCGGAGCCAAAAGTTTTGCCTACATAAAAACCATCTCGAAAGCATATTTAAGCCTTTTGAACTGGTTGAGGCCAACGACATCAGGAGAAGGTTCCGCATTGATCAACAGGTATGCATTTGTAAGCTTCCAACAATAATGGAACCATTAGAGCTTCAATGTCTTCGAATCCCTTTTCAAAGTATTTAACAGCGTCGAAAGGCTCTCACTTCCGATGACAACAAGGTACCGTAAAGGGAAAGGCGCATTTAAAGGCCTTCCGACAATGTCGAAAGCCATTTTGGAGAAAGTAGGGAAAAAGAATAGTAAAGACTTAACAAAAGCGAAAGGTTGATAAAAGACCCTTTCAACTCAGTCGAAAGGTCCGACAAAAATAAAGAAAGTGCATAGGGGAGTCAAAGGATATGAAGGAGATACCTTTAGACAATGTCGAAGGCAGATGAGGCCTTTCGACTAAGTCAAAAGGCATGAGGTAGCATATAAATAGAGGCCTTTCGATTGGTTCGAAGGCATGAGCAAGGAAGGGGGGCCGATCTCCATCAATAAATAAGACCCTAGGGGTCTAGTTTTCGGACTGAATTTCGGAACCCCAAATTTATTTCTTCTACTCTAATTTCTTAGCTGCAATCAAATTCTCTAAAACCCAAAATCAAATTGGGGAAAAAGCACTAATACTTGTAACTCATTTTGGATTATTAATAAAGGAGAGATGATTGGTTCATTAAGAATTTTGATGATGAGGAAAATAGATCATTAGCTAGTCTAATGATCCATTGCACATGATTCTAAGCTATTCTCTTAACTTCATTTTGTCTATGCAATGTATAGGACCGACTTGGATAAATGCAGTCAAAACACATCATCGTAGAAACCAAGACAATGAAAAATAAATTGTGGTTTAGGTAGTTGGACCTGTTTCGAGAGAATGGAACCCCTCTCGACTCAATCGAAGGGGGGGGGGTTTCGAAGGGGTCCTAGTTTATAATTGACTAACAATTGTTTAGAGAGGAACTCATTCGAAAGGGGTGTATCCCCAGCCACGTCTATAACTCTTTCGAAGGGTTCCACAACAAAAGTAGCAAAACCATGGGTCGAGAGTAGCTATGTCATAATAGCGCAACATGCATCCCTTTTGACATGATTGAAAGGAATGAAAAGCTAAAATGATTAGTTACTTCCGGCTCACTCAAAGGAAGGGTTTCGAGCAGGATATCATTTCCTTAGCCTATATTCTTGAGTTAACACTTTAGACCCTTTCGACTAAATCAACATGGTCGAAAGGTAGTGCTTACTCCATATATTCTTTCGACTGAATCAATGTGGTTGAAAAGGAAGAGTTAACTCTTTAGAGACTTTTGATTATGCCAACTTGGTCGAAAGGTAGATCTATCACCTTAAACCCTTTCGACTAAGTCATGGTCAAAAGGTATGTTTCGAAGAAAGGGATGTTTCCAAAAATTTGGTTACACTTGAACTCAATCACATTTCATAGCAATGGAGATGTTGACAAGTTTTCTTATTTACAGGGTGAATGGTCATCTTTGATTGATGACACTCTATAAGTACTTTCTCCAGAACACTATCAGTCATTGGGACATAAAGGCATCTATCCCTTCTTAAACATTCGTTCTCATCAACTGTGTGTCGACCAACGTGGGGAAAAACTTCTCATCTTCTCAACTTAACAAGAATCTCCACTATCGTCTCATCCTTCTTCTGCTTAAGTACAATGTGATCCATCAAATCCGACTTAACCTCCATCATTACCATAAGGTCTTTGATGGTTTCTGTTGACGATTGGAAGTTGAAATTTGAGAGGAACTCCAGTTTACACCATTTATATATTGCACCTAAGGTAGCATGCCTTCGACCGAGGGTATCAATGACGACATTCCTTTTTCTGGGGATATATTATGTACCAAAGTCGAATGATACTCTATACTCCATCCACTTTTGCTTCCTAAGGTTTAAATCTTTTTGGGAAAATACGTGTGTGATAGATTTATGGTCAGTGAACAACTAATACCTTTCTCGTAAAATATAATGCTTCCACATAAAGCAAAGACTATAGCTGCCAACTCCAAGTTGTGAACAGAGTATCCCTTCTCATGCAGTTGCCTAATAGAATAAGCCACTACCCTTCATTCTCGCATGATAATTGATCCCAATCCTTTTCTGCATGCATCTATGAAAAATGTAAAAGGCTTTGTCCCATAAGGAATCGTAAGCATAGGTGTACTTGTCAATCGTTCCTTAAGTTTCTCGAATGCTTCCATGCATTTATTATCCTAAGAAAGACTAGATTCTTCATAGTAAAGCGGGTTAAATGGACTTCTATTTTTGTGAAGTCCTTTATAAACTTTCTATAATAGCCTGCAAATCCAAGAAAACTCCTAACTTCCATTGCATTCTTTTAAATTCTTCACTCTCGAATAGCTTCCACTTTTGGAAGGTCCATCTCTGTGACGCCCCACCTGTATACCCACACTAGCCAAGGACACTATGGGGTAAAGCCATCGACTAGCACAAAGAATAAGGCTGTTGAGTAGCGACCATCTTTGTAATTGCTTTGTGTGAGTACCGATATGTTAGATAGTATGACATGCATTTCATTTCAAGAGGAAATCTGACATATTAAATGCAGACTCAAAGCTACTACACAGTGGCTATGTGGCCTTCGAAAACAAATATAAAATATGCATAACACAAATCAGTCACAGATACACATATCACTAAAGCGGAAACATATATGAACATAACACATAGAAGTGAATAGCAAAATAGTGGTCATACAAGATCCACTACATCGCAAAAGAATAGATAAAAGTGCTAGACAAAAGAACATGTATTCATCAAAGAGTTTCTATCACGAGTGTACAAAAAACAAAAACTACTAAGCAAAAGTAGTTAGCTAAAAGTCAGAAGCTAGTCCCTGCAAAGAAATCAAGTGGAAGTACCTAAAACACCTCGGTCTGGCCCAAATATTATTTAAGAAGAAAAAAATAAATGGATCAGTCTAGCTATAATTATCATGTGAGATCAGATAGAATATGAGATATAACAAATATATACGATAATAGGAAAATTCATATAATATCTCAAATCTCCTCAAATATCCAAAAAGAATATCATAATCTTTAGCTTATTCACCAAACCTCAAATATTGACAAAACATATCAATGCATATCACAAAAATTGGTGAAACACAAACTCTAGAAATCAATAATTAGAAATCCTAAAAAATAAAAGGGGGACGGCCTTCCATAAACGAGAGCATGAAAACTCACCAACATGTGTATCATAAACGAGATGCTATCCAATAGGTTGCTAACCCATAAAAATATGGGGAACAGTCCCTCCTTCGGGACGAATGAGCTGAACATTGACGCACCTAAAAAGATACGGCCATGCATAGACTAATTGAGCCGAACATCGACGCGCCTAAAATGATATATCCCATGCACCGACTCATTGAGCTGATTGCTCACGGAATGGTCAAAAGACCATGGGTCATTACCCCACCAAACTAAGCCAAAACTCCACCGAATGATCATCATAGATCAATAAGTGTAAATTACACTAAGCTAGTAAATAAATGAGTTTAGCTTCAATCCCATAACTACTGGCTTAACTTAAATATTTACGAATAAATTGTAGATTTTCACTCAAGGATTGTCACGAGATTTTAATTGAACAAGTCCAAAAATTAACCAACGAAGTAAAAGCAAGTGTTTCATACCATTTTTTGGTAAGTCATTTAATTAGATTTCTCATACGAATGAGGTAAGGGTTTGTATATACTCATAGATTAGAAAATGGTTTTAAAACGAGTTTTGTATTAAAAATAGTGCTGAAATCGGTTTTGTAGAAGAATTTTAGTATTTACTACTAGTATAAAAAACTTTTTTATTTTAAAGTGACAAATCACAGAAATGATTGTAAAAACAATCTATCGCCAAAAATCCACATATTCGGCGACATGAATTAAAACCATGAAAGTCGATATCAAATCCATCAAATGGATATTCCCAAAAAATCCAGAAAAGAAGTCTTTAAAGTCGATAATAAGTGACAACAACTAACTAAATCAACAAAAATTGGTAAAAATTGGAAATCCACTCAAAAACAAGCAAAACATGCAAAATTCCACAAAACAGACGTCTGGCCCTAGGTGTTGGAGACTTATAAAAAAAATTTCCTTTTTCTTTTTATTCCCAGTAGCCTCCCAGTCGTTTGGTCCTGGGCTCTGGAATTTTATTTTATCTTCCATTTTATATTTTGTTCCAGAAGCTCCTATCGGACGCTTGGAATTTTCAACCAGATGTCTAGTTGCCTGGACTATGTCATTATTTGTCTAGGCCATTGATGGCCAAATCAACTCGAAAGCGATCCAACGAGCGATGGAGGCTTGGGATTTGTGCCAAGCGACAACCCAGCTCTATAGGCTCTTTAATACACCCCAAACAACATGTCCAAACATTCAAGATAGGATTTTTAAAGATTTTGACTTCAAAACAAAAATTGAAAAATTCACCAAAACAATTCAAATCAAAAGCAATTGAACATGAAATAGATGTTAGGAATTCATTCCTAATAACAATGAAAGCTATGGACATAGATGTGAGTTCAAGAACTCGCCTTTTAAATTGAAAAATAACTGAGAAGTTCTAAAACAAGGAAAGATCAACTCCACTTTAATCACAACTCTAGAAGCTCCAATCTAAGCTTCTTTTTTATTTTAGAACTAGAATTTGAATTCCTAAGAGAAACTAGGGCTTGGGAATTTTAATTTCCTCTTCCCACCATTCTTCCTAGGGCTTGAGTGTTAGGAATTTAGAAAATGGAATAGATGAATGAAGAGGAGTGGAACGAGAGCTATAAGGTAGAAGGTTTGGGTTCTCTTATTGGGTTAGTGGACTAGAACACAACCTTAAGCCTAAATAAAATACAAAATCATAATCAACTCCAAACATATCAATGTTTATACTTAAACAAGTTGTAAACGTCATTTTGAACTCAATGAAAGTAGATTCGAGTCCAGATTCGACTGTTTACAGAAATTCACATTTCAAACTTTAAATTCAACTAATGATGCCAAATTTAAATAAAAAAATTAAATATGTAATCGTAAAATATGTTGTTTGTTACAAACTCCCCTCCTTAAAGAAATTGTGTCCTCGCAATACTTAAGAAGAAAATAAAGAGTAACAACCACTCTAAGGCATAACAACACAAAAGGAAATTTTGAAGCGAGAAGTTCACCATAAGGAGCACGAGAGAGCAAGTCTGGATGTGTTCGCTTGATGAATTCTCTGGATTTCCAAGAGCAATCCGTAGGTTTTGCGGACCATTGAACTTTCACAAGCGGAACATCTTTATTTTGAAGGCATTTAAACTCCATTGCAACGATGCGAATAGAATGTTTCTCATAAGTCATATTAGGTGAAACTATAATTTCTTCAATAACACTAGACTCAAGAATAGAGTCGGAATCTCTAAGACATTTTTGTAGTTGAAAGATGTGGAATATGTCATGATTAGCGGAAAATTGAGCCGGTAATGAAATGCGATAAGCGATGGAACCAATGCGTTCGGTGATGGGAAATGAGCCAATATATCAAGGTACTAATTTTCACGAACGAATCAAATGCGCGACACCTTTCATAGGTGAAACACGAAAGAATACCAAATCTCTCATAGAAAATTCTAAATTCCTCTTTCAATTATCAGCATTGGATTTTTGTATACTTTGAGCTTTTTTCATCCTATGACGAATATGATCAACCTTTTCTGTGGAATCAAGAATAAAATCTTAACCTAAAACCGGCTTCTTGCCAGCTTCAAGCCAACATAAAGGAGATCGGTATGGCCTTCCGTAGAGTGTCTCAAAGGATGCCATATCAATACTAGATTTGAAGCTACTATTATAAGAAAAATCAAGGGAAATATGATCTTTCCAACTTCCACCAAAATAAATAACACATGCACGAAGGAGATCTTCAAGAATTTGATTCGCATGCTCAATTTGTTCGTCGGACTGAGGATGATAAGCGGTGCTAAAACTAAGCTTTGTTCCCTTTTGATAAAATAAGTACTTCAAATATTTATGACCGGTGTAGAGAACAAATTTCTCTCCTAAAGGATAATGATGCCAAATTCTAAGAGCGAAAACAATGGCCATGGGCTCTTGATCATGAGCGGCATATCTAGTCTCGGCAGGCTTTAATTGTCTAGAAGCATAAGCGGTAACACGTTCCCTTTTTGCATGTGGACGGCTCCCAAACCAACACAATTAGCATCGATATAAACAATCAAATCTTAGTTCCCTTTGGGAATCACAAGAATAGGAGCATCTAAAAGAAGTTCTTTTAATTTCTGAAAAGCAGCTTCTATGCTAAATCATTTATTTCATGATACTCTTTCCCGAAAAGCTAAGACATTTAAATACCATTATGTAACCATATTTTTAGAAAAATTTACTTATTATAAGTTGATTTACTATGTCTGACTGCCTCGTCATAGCGTTCAGGAGGCTCTTGTCGATAACGTTGATCAAGCGCATCGACTAGAATTCTTAAAGCACTCAATGGGCAATACAACCAAAAATCATCTTCTATATGATAAATATGTCTCTTAAAATTTTTACGAATATTCTTTGCTCGTTTTAAGAACAAAATCTAATTATTCTTATAAATATATCTTTTTAGAAAGATTTGCACTTTTAAATTAATGTTTTCACCCATAATCAATGAAGAAAAGGACGGACTCATCGAGATAATTGCAAAAAACTAGATTCATTAGATGGAAGAAATAAATTGGAGGGTTTATCAATCAAATAGGATAACATGCCATTCATAAGAATCATAACAAGTGCGGAATGTGGTAAGTGGAACACTATCCTCTGCAACTCTTAGCTGATGAAAACCGAGGGCAAGGTCGAGATGAAAAGACCTTAGCACCACTCAATTAATCACTTAGGTGGTAATCCTGAGACAGGCTCAAAGATGTTAAGAAATTCACGAATTACTTGAATGAGGGAAATAACATCTTCCTCATCATGTGGGTTTAAAGAATAAAATGATGTCATCGAATCGGAATCGAAATCATTAAGAATTATAGAAATCTGCTTAACAGAATGAGGATGTCGAAGATGGATTTTGGGATACAGGATATAGGCTTCATAACAATTAAGCCAATACATTCCCAAAATCATTCTAAAACCTAAGTAACACATAACATGCAAATCGGCTCGGAAAGCATAATCACATAAAATAATCTCGGTATCTTTACAAAGTAAACTGAATGTTGCAGATCCACCAACCGGATTCACAATTCTTAGTGGAGCCATCAAGCCCATAATATTTAGAGAAAAAGTATCAACAAATTCTTTTGGTATAAAAGAATAAGATGCACCCGTATCAAAAGAATTTGAATAGGATAATCATGAAACAAAATAATGCCATCAAGGACTGAATGAGAAATACCATGACCAAGAGAAGGGTTACTAAGGGCTTGCACAACATTCAGCTTTGCTTCTTTCTTGCTTTGAAGTTTGGGGCTTTAAGATATAAGATGACCCGAACATTCGCAATAGCGACAATAAAGGGGTTTCAGACACCTATTTGCATAGTGGTCCTTAGAACTACAATTGTAGCATACTCCACGATCATGGTAGGGGTCTTTGTTACCAAAGTTGCTTGCTTTCCTTTCTTGTTTTGATTATTTTTCAACTTTATATGCCTCTTCTTGGTACCTCCAACATCACTATCACTCCCTTTATCGGCCTCTTCAAGTCGAAGAGCGAAGTCTACAAGCTGATCGAAAGGAACTTCTAATTTTAGAGGTAAAACCTTTTTGGGGTTCTTATTCAAAGCACAGATAAACCTTTAATTCTTTACATGATCCAAAAGTTGTTAAGCAGATACAAATATGCCATCCAGAGGAGGACTACTTGATTAACCAGCGCTAGGACTGCCAGGTCTAACCATCTCTTTTTCTTTAAGAATGAAAGAAAGAACGAAGAGGAAAAATGTTATTCTCCGAATGAATTCAAATAAGATTGGTTGGTAAAACAAAGCATCGTAAAAGAAAATACGATAGAATGGGTCCTAAGACTCGAATTAAATTTCAAGGCACGATTCCAAAGGGAGATTTAGGACAATGATTCTTGTCAAAAAAATTACATTCGTTCGAAGTTTGGCTCTAATGCCAAGTTGTGACGCCCCATCTCTATACTCACACTAGCCAATGACGGTATGGGATTATGCCATCGACTAACATGAAAAATAAGGCTGTTGAGGAGCGACCATCTGTGTAATTGCTTTGTGCGAGTACCCATATGTTAGATAGTATGACATGCATTTCACTTCAAGAGGAAATCTGACATATCAAATACAAAAAAAAAGCTACTACACAGTGTCTATATTGCCTTCGAAGAAAAATATAAAATAAGCATAACACAAATCAGTCACATATATTCATATCACTAAGGCGGAAATAGATATGAATATAACACATAGAAGTGAACATCAAAGTAGTAGTCATATAAGATCCACTATACCACAAAAGAATAGGTATAAGTGCTAGACAAAAGAATATGTATACATCAAGGAATCTTTGTCTCGAATGTATAAAAAACAAAAACTACTAAGCTAAAGTAGTTAGCCAAAAGTCAGAAGCTAATCCCTGCTAAGAAGTCAAGTGGAAGTACCTGGAACACCTTGGTCAGACCCGAGTATTACTTAAGAAGAAAAAAAATGAGCGGATCAGTCTAGCTATAATTATCATGTAATATGAGATAGAATATGAGATATAACAAATAAATACGATAACAGTAGAATTCATATAATATCTCAAATCTCCTCAAATATCCAAAAAGAATATCATATTCTTTAGCTTATTCATCAAACCTCAAATATTGACAAAACATATCACAAAAATTGGTGAAACGCAAACTCTAGAAATCAATAATTAGAAATCTAGAAAAATAAAAGGGGAAAGGCCTTTCATAAACGCAAGCACGAAAACTCACCAACACGTGTATCATAAACGAGACACTATCCAATATGTCGCTAACCCATAAAAATATGGGGAACAACACCCCCCCCCCCCCCCCCCCGTGGGGACGAATGAGCCGAACATTGACGCACCTAAAAAGATACGCTCCACGCACAGACTCCTTGAGCTGGACACCGATGCACCTAAAAAGATACGCCCCATGTACAACCGAACATCGGGCACATAAAATGATATGCCCCATGCATAGACTAATTGACCCGAACATTGACGCACCTAAAACGATACGTCTCTTGCACTGACTCATTGAGCCGATTTCTCCATGAACTGTAAAAAGACCACGGGCCACCATCCCACCAAATTGAGCCGAAACTCCACAGAATGATCATCATAGATTAATAAGTGTAAATTACACTAAGCTAGCTAGTAAATAAATTAGTTTAGCTTCAGTCCCATAACCACTAGCTTAACTTAAATTTTTACGCACAAATTGTATATTTCCACTCGGAGATTGTCATGATATTTCAATCGAACAAGTCCAAAAATTAACCGACGAAGTATACGCAAGCATTTCATACCACTTGTTTTGCTAAGTCGTTTAATTAAATTTCTCATACGAATGAGGTAAGGGTTTGTATGTGCTAATAGATTGGAAAATGGTTTTAAAATGAGTTTTGTATTAAAAATAGGGCTGAAATCATTTTTGTGAAAGAATTTTAGTATTTACTACTAGTATAAAAACCTTTGTATTTTAAAGTGACAGATCGTAGAAATGATTGTAAAAACAATCTATCACCGAAAATCCACATTCGACGACGTGAATTAAAACCATGAAAGTAGATATCTAATCCATCAAATGGATATTCCCAAAATCTAGAAAAGATTTCATTGAAGTCGATAATAATGACAACAACTAACCGGATCAATAAAAATCGATAAAAATTGAGAATCCACTCAAAAACAGAAAAAATAGCCAAAATTCCACAAAACTAGACGTCTGGTAGGTTTATCCAGACATCTGGTCCTGGTTTTTGGAAATTTATAATTTTTTTCTCCTTTTTCTTTTTATTCCTTGAAGCCTTCCAGACGTCTGGTTTGGTTTAACCAAATGTCTGGTCCTGGGCTCTGGAATTTTACCTTATTTTCCATTTTATATTTTTTTTCTAGAAGCCCCTACCAGACGTTCGGATTTTTCAACCATACATTTGGTTGCCTGTACTTGGGCAGTATTTTCCTAGGCCATTGATGACTAAATCAACTCGATAGCGATTGAACGAGAAATGGAGGCTAGGGATTTATGCCAACCGACAACCCAGCTCCGTAGGATTTTTGATGCACCGCAAACAAACGTGTCCAAACATTCAAGATAGGATCTTTAAAGATTTTGACTTCAAAACCAAAATTGGATAATTCACCAAAATAATTCAAATCAAAAGCAATTGAACATAAAATACATGTTTGCAATTCATACCTAACAACAATGAAAGTTGTAGACATAAATTTGAGTTTCAGAACTCATCTTTAAACTCAAATACAACAATTGAGAAGCTCTAAAACAAGGAAAGATCAACTTCACTTCTATCATAACTCTAGAAGCTTCAAAGCTTCTCTTTAATTTTAGAACTAGAACTTGAATTCCTAAGAGAAACTAGGGCTTAGGAATTTTAATTTCCTTTTCCCACCATTCTTTCTAGGGGTTGAATGTTAGGAATTTAGAAAATGGAATGGATGAATGAGGAGGAGTTGTTTAATGATGAATTTTCTATAGAATTAGAAAATCAGCGATAAATTTCAAATTAAAATTTACCGCAAGCGTACGGCGTGCAAAAGTTAGTACGTGGCGAGTACGGGTCAATCTTTAGGGAACAATTAGATTTTAAAAATCAATTCGATCAAATTATACCAAATGGAGAGGAAATTGTTAACTACAAGAAAATTGAAGCTAAAACTAGAATTAAAATGAGATTGAAAACTATGAGATTAGAGAACAATTTAGAGGCAAATCCACTCTCATATTTTTTTGTAAATCAACAAATAAATGATTTATGATCTCTAGTTATGATATTAAGTGAAATAATTATTGCATTTATTATAAGTATGGTTTATTTATGTTATTAATTAACATAACTTAAACCATCAAACTATAATACAACAATTATACCACTTATAAATTCTCATGAAAATGAAGCCAAAGCAAAAGCTATTTTATGTATGATCTATTTACTCTTGTAATTAGTAAGATAGATCATCAAACTTTTTTTTCTTTCTTTTCAAAATCAAAAATCAATTAGCAAATGATGATGTAAATTATGTTTATGTTGAATAAGAATAGCTCATTTGCAAAAGCAACATAAGCTAGTTAACCCACTTGTATAAACTTACATCAAGAACTACTCTCATGAAGCTCAAATAAAAGAGATCGTAAACCGTAGAAATGTTGAAATTACATAAAGTTAGAGAGCTACATTACCCCTAAATTGGAGAGGTTTAGCTACTCATTTGTGTTATCAAATCAACATTTGTAAATTCCAACATTAGAGCAACAGAAATAGAAAATAAGAAAAGGAAGAAAATGAGATTAGCTACTATCTAATAGCATATAAATTATAGCTACACTACTTGCATGAATGTAAATCTAAGCTATAAACATGAAATAAAAGAAAGCATAAAGATAAACATCAACATAAAGTAAAGAAAAACAACTAGAAAAGAGAAGAGGAAGAGGCAAGGAAGCCATTTTATTTCATGAAACATAGAGCTTACAACTTGCATTTTTAATTTCCTAACTAATGTAAAAGATTAGAAGATATTTACATGTAGATAAGAGGGCTATTTATACATGCTTAAACCCCTAATTCAATTTTTAGGGTGCTTCTCAAAATGCCCTTTATGAAGTATGACCTCCAAGTAACTATTAGCCACTAATTAATCCATCATTAATGTGCATGAAGTTTTAACCTCCATTTTATTGTCCA
Organism: Allium cepa; assembly: GCA_030765085.1. Lineage (NCBI taxonomy): Eukaryota > Viridiplantae > Streptophyta > Magnoliopsida > Asparagales > Amaryllidaceae > Allium > Allium cepa. The sequence goes on along the minus strand of CM060944.1, from coordinate 379,699,615 downwards.
TTAGCTTCTAATTGTAGATTTAGGTAAGTGGATGGGGTCCTTAATGATCATGAGCATGTATTATTTCCTCTTGGTTCCTTTGTATTCCCTTGTGCATGCATATATCTTCATGAAACCCTCTTCCATATGCATGAAAGTTTCCTATAAAAATCATAAAAAATGTTCAAGTAAAAATTCTCAAATTGACACATGCACAAAAATGGCCATTTTTCTCTTGATTGAAGATGAACATATGATGATTTGAAAATAATTGAAGTTTGGTTTTAAACATGTTAAATGCCCAAATATGACATTTTCGTAAATAAAAATGGATAAAATATAGATGTAAATATATGCGTATTTATGTGCACATCAAATACCCCCACACTTATCTTTTTATTCGTCCTCGAATAAAGGAAAACTAAGATAAATCCATTTTTCTAGGGAGCACGATTGCATTGAGCATATGCAACAAGCCGTTAAACCTCTGGGTGTCCCGAGCAGGATGAGTGTTGTCTCGTGAGGGTTTTCAGCGGATACTACCAACAAAAGTCAAATGCAAAGTGAAAATATTTACAAAATGCAAGATATAAAAGAGATGAATGCAAGTTTTTGAAAATGAATGGTTTACTTTTAAATCAACACAAATAAGTTAAATATAGGTTTTGGTCATTATCTTTAAAATTTAAGTCATTTACTCGTCAAAATTTCCAATAAAAATGAAGTTATCGAAACAAATGGACTATAGCTTAACTCATTGTTTCGGTAGTGTAACTATGAAATAGATCCTTAGTTTATTATCAAAGTGATATTTTGATTTCTTTCCAGTAACAAGTCAAATCAAATAAGTTAAAGTGATGCTTGGATTTCAATTGCTTATTCTCCCTTATTTGAAAATTTTAATGATATTAATAATATTTACATATGCCTAACTCAGTTAAACTGAGGCCAGATATATTACCTATGCACTACCTTGGGAACTGATGTGAGGGGAATACAGAGCGTGGCGAGTGAACACACAAGTATGAACGCTTATCGACTGTAGACGTTATTAAAAAGAATTTTTATATACATACACCTAACTCGGATAAACTGAGACCAGATATACCGATCGTGCACCAACTTTCGGGCTTTTGTAAGAAGGTTATAGAGCATGGCAAGTGAACGCACAAGTGTGAACACATGACTCTAGGTGTTAAAAACATATACATACATAAAAAAATGACTTATATATATTTTGGTTTTTTTTCTATTTTTTTTTTTAAAGAGAGAGTTTTGCGAACTCATCTTAGCACCATTTAACTCAGAAGGTAAAAATGTTATATCCTTTACTGGAAATTTACCACTTTTTCAAGCAAAGATTTTCATTTAGAATATACTTTATAATTAACGCATATGCACCTTCTTATATACTAGTTAAACCATTGTTATTTGTAATCAAACTTCATTTCTATTTTTGTTAAGACAAATTATTTTTCAAAAATTTCAATTTATTAATCAAAACTTATACTTATCCTATAGTGTTTCTTCAAAAATAAATCAAAATGCTAAAGAGATTTTTTTTTGAGATTTAGAAGTTTTGAGATTTTTTTTAGATAAAAGAAAATGAAATTTCAAAAATACCATGAAACTTAAAAAAATGATAATGAGAGTCCCCCCACACTTAATATTTAACTGCGTTCTCACAGTAAATGCATGATATAATGAGTGTGATGGGAAAAATATGTATATATTTACAAAAGATGGTTAACATTCTTTCTGAACGTAGCTTGGCTCATAAAGAATCATGAGCTCCTTCTTTGGTTACTTGGAAATTCCAAGAAAGGTTTAAAATGATGACCGTTGACTTTGAAAATCGATCCATCCCTATGGTTTTCTATTTCTACGGCACCATATGGAAAAATAGTTCGTACCACAAATGATCCGGTTCATCTCGATTTAAGTTTCCTAGGGAATAAATGAAGTCTTGAGTCATATAAAAGAACTTTTTGGTTAGGTGAAAATGATTTCCTTAGGACTGACTTGTCATGAAAAACTTTTGTTCTTTCTTTGTAAATTTTCTCGTTTTCGTATGCGTTGTTCCTGAGTTCTTCTAGTTTGTTGAGTTGTAGTTTTCGGTTTTTGCCAGTTTTATCAAGATCAAAGTTTAAGTTCTTTATTGCCCACAATGCTTTATGTTCGATTTCAACGGGTAAATGGAAAGTTTTACCATAAGCTAAACGAAATGGGGACATCCCAAGGTTAGTTTTAAAAGAAGTATGGTAAGCCCAAAGCGCGTCGGTTAATTTCTTAGACCAATCTTATTGATTTCTGTTAACAGTTTTATCCAAGATTTGTTTTGTTTGTTGATTTAAAACTTCAACTTGGCCACAATTCTTAGGATGATATGGAGTGGATAACGTGTGGGTTATCGAGTATTTCTTTATTAAAGTTTCAAATGAACGGTCACAAAAATGTGTTCCGTTATCACTGATTATTGTGCGAGGTGTGCCGAACCTCGGAAAGATGTTTTCTTTGAGAAATTTCACAAAAATTATATGGTCGCTGGTTTTTCAAGGAACCGCTTCGACCCATTTTGAGACGTAATCGACAGCGAGAAAGATATACAAGTTTCCAACAGAACTGGGAAAAGGTCCCAAAAAGTCGATACCCCGAACATTAAAGATTTCGATCGTAAGAATAGGCTTTAGAGGCATCATATCTCATCGAGAAATTTATCCAAGCATTTGATATCAGTCGCAAGTTTTACAAAATTCAAATGGATCTTGGAAAAGAGAAGGCCAATAGAAACCACACTGAAGCACCTTTTCCGCAGTTTTTCGAGGACCGAAATGTCCATCGCATGATTGATCGTGGCAAAACAAAAGAACACTCCTGATCTCATTATCCAAAATGCAACGTCGGACGATTTGGTCAGGATAATATTTGAACAAGTATGGATCGTCCCAATAGAAATATTTCACTTGGGACATGAATTTGTATTTGTCCTGTTTGGACCATTATGAGGGAGTTTCTTTAGTGACTAAGTAGTTCACGATATCAACGTACCATGGATCGATAGAAATTGAAAGAAGTTGTTCATCGGGGAAGCTTTCATTGATTGGCAAAGAAGATGGTGCGTTCGAAAGGTGAAATAAGTGATCGGCTATGACATTATCGGATCCTTTTTTGTCTTTGATTGTAAGGTCAAATTATTGAAATAAAAGGATCTAACGAATCATTGGGATTTAGCATCCTTTTTAGCGAAGAGATATCGAAGCGCAGAGTGGTCCATGTACACAGTAATATGTGAACCTATCAAATAAGGTTGAAACTTTTCGAGCGCAAAAACGACAGCTAGAAGCTTTTTTTCGATTGTTGTGTAGTTGAGTTGAGCTTCGTTCAAAGTCATATTCGCATAGTAAATGACATGAAGGATTTTATCGATGCATTGTCCTAAGACAGCACCAACCGAAAAGTTAGAAGCTTTACACATTATTTCGAAAGGAAGATCCTAATTGGGTGCGCAAATGATTGGAATAGAAATGAGTTCTTTCTTAAGACGTTCAAAAGAAGAGATACAATTCAGAATTAAAATCGAAAGGAAAGTCTTTTACGAGGAGAGTCGTCAAAGGACGAGCATTTTGCTAAAGTCTTTCACAAAGCGTCGGTAAAAGCCAGCCTGAACTAGAAATGATCGAATGTCCTCAACAGATTTGGGAATGGGTAGGTTTGCAATAACGTCAACTTTTGCTTTATCTACCTCGATGCCTTCATTTGAGATTATATATCCAAGGACTATGCCTTGTTTGACCATAAAGTGGCATTTTTTCCAATTCGAAGTAAAATGTTTTTCTTTACATCGATTTAGAACCAACTCGAGATGATGTAAACATTAGGAAAAATAATTGCCAGAGATAGAGAAATCATCCATAAAAACTTCTAGAGAGCGTTCAATCATGTCGGGAAAAAATGCCACCATGCAACAGCGCCAAAAAATTGTTTAACGACTAATTTTCTATTGGATTAAAAAATTCTCAATAAATTTCAAATTAAAATTTAACGCAAGCGCACGACGTACAAAAGTTAGTAGGTGATGAGTACGGGTCAACCCGTAGGGAACTATTAGATTGTAAAAATCAATTCAATCAAATTATACCAAATGGAGAGGAAATTGTTAACATCAAGCAAAATGAAGCTAAAACTAGAATGAAAATGAGATTAAAAACTATGAGATCAAAGAACAATTTAGAGGCAAATCCACTCTCATATTTTTTGTAAATCAACAAACAAATGATTTATGATCTCTAATATGATATTAAGTGAAATAATTATTGCATTGATCATATGTACGGTTTATTTATGTTATTAATTAACATAACTTAAGCCATCAAACTATAATACAACAATTATACCACTTATAAATTCTCATGAAAATGAAGCCAAAGCAAAAGCTATTTTAAGTATGATCTATTTACTATTGTAACTAGTAAAATAGATCATCAAATTTTGTTTTTAATTTCTTTTCAAAATCAAAAATCAGTTAGCAAATGATGATGTAAATTGTATTTATGTTGAAGAAGAATAGCTCATTTGCAAAAGCAACATAAGCTATCAAACCCACTTGTATAAACTTACATCAAAATGTACTCTCATGAAGCTGAAATAAAAGAGATCTAAACCATAGAAATATTGAAATTACATAAAGTTAGAGAGCTTCATTACTCCTAAATTGAAGTGGTTTAGCTACTCATTTGTGTTATCAAATCAACACTTGTAAATTCCAATATTAGAAAGCAAAAGAAATAGAAAATAACCAAAGGAAGAAAATGAGATTACTTTCATAAAAATTAAAGCTACACCACTTACATGAATGTAAACCTAAGCTATAAACATGAAATAAAAGAAAGCATGGAGATAAACATCAACATAAAGTAAAGAAAAACAAGTAGAAAAGAGAAGAGGAAGAGGCAAGAAAGCCATTTTTATTTCATGAAACATAAAGCTTACAACTTGCATTTTTAATTTCCTAACTAATGTAAAAGAGTAGAAGATATTTACATGTAGATAAGAGGGCTATTTATACATGCTTAAACCCCTAATTCAATTTTTAGGATGCTTCCCAAAATGCCCTTTAGGAAGTGTGGCCTCAAAGTAACCATTAGCCACTAATTAATCCATCATTAAATGTGCATGAAGCTTTAACCTCTACTTAGTTGTCCATTAGCTTTTAATTGTAGATTTAGGTAAGCGGGTATGATCATGAGCATGAATTATTTCCTCTACATTCCTTTATATTCCCTTGTGCGTGCATACATCTTCATGAAATCTTCTTCCATATGCATCAAAATTTCCTATAAAAATCATAATAAATGTCCAAGCAAAAATTCTCAAATTGACAAATTCACAAAAATGACCATTTTGCCCCTGAATGAAGATGAATATATGATGATTTAACAATATTTTAATTTTGGTTTTAAACATGTTAAAATGCCCAAATATTACATTTCTTTAAATAAAAATGGATAAAATATGGATATAAATATATGCATATTTACGTGCACATCAGGAGTGGAGTGGGAGCTATTAGGTAGAAGGTTTGGGTTCTCTTATTGGATTAATGGGCCAGAACACAACCCAAAGCCCAAACAAAATACCAAAATCCTAATCAACTCCAAACATATCAATGTTTATATATAAACAAGTTGTAAACGTCATTTTGAACTCAATGAAAGCGATCTCGAGTCCAGATTCGACTGTTTACAAAAAGACATATTTCAGACTTTAAATTCAACTAACGATGCTATATTTAAAGAAAACATTTAATTATGTAATTGTAAAATATGCAGGTTATTACAATAGCCAATCCTTGCTCAGTATCAATGTGTCTAAAAAATATTACCTCCTTCTTCCAAAAATGGCATTTTGCAAATTTGGCTCTAAGTCCATGCCTCCTCAAGGTCCCTAATATCTCCCGTAAGTGAATATCATGCTCTCTTTTACTCTTGGACAATACCAAGATATCATCAGCAAACACTATGACGAACTTATTAAATATTTCCATAAATACTCTACTTATCAGATCAACAAAGTATGCAGTGGTATTCGTCAATTCGAAAGGCATTACCTCCCACTCATAGAGTCCATCTGGTATGCAAAATGCCATCTTTGACTTAATGTACTCTGCAATCCTCAACCAATGAAATCCAGTTTTCAAGTCCAACTAGGAGAAGACTTTGGCTTCCATAAGTTAATCAAACAAATCGTCCATCCTACGTAAGGGATACCTGTTCTTCCTTATCAGTGGGTTAAGTTCTCTATTGTCAATGCATAGTCTTAATGAGCTGTCTGCCTTAGTAGTGAAAACAATAGGGGCCCCCCATTCCAAAGCACTCAATCGGATGAATCCTTTCATTGGAGGGCATGTATCTTAATTGCAGAGCGAATGGTCTAGCATCCTTCTTAATTCTAAACTCAATCTCCCTTTGGGGTGGAAGACCTAAGACTTCCTCAAAGACATCAAGAAATTCTTGAACTATGGGTAAGATAGGCTCAGCGAGTATAAATAACTAGACTTATTGAGTCGTGGAGTGTACAGTGGACCTCTAACTTTTTTTCCAACAACTCTTTAATTGTACAACCCTCCTATCATAATCTAAAACTACCATAGAATGATAACCAATCAATTCCAAAATAAGTCCATACCCCTAAAAATTTATATCATAAGCATTACATCTGAAATCAGCGTCACATATGTCCACAACTAGGTCATTGCAAATTAAAAAGAAATATGTCGACCCTCTAAATAGGATTAGAGACTACTATTGGGCTGGTGACATATTGGGTTTGAAGATTTAAAGGTTTAACTACATTCTTAATATAAAGAAATGTGATGCTCCGGAATCAAATAGGGTACGAATTGTAGTTCCAAATATAATAATTATACATTCCAATATTGATTTTGCTTGGTCTCTAAAGGTGGTCTACTTGAAATAGTGGCAGCCTCAATGGCATAGCTTTTCCACTCGATCGTTCCTTCCCTAGCTTTGGACATTGGTTCTTGAGGTGCCTTTCCTCATGGCAGTGATAACTCTTTCCCTTAAAAGTTTCCTTCATTAGACTCACCCTGCAATCGCTGGCCACAATACCCTTCTTTGGCATCTTTTAGACACCTTACCCTCTCTTGAACTTTCCTTTTGGCTTCTTATTCTTCCAAGAGTTCCCTTTCTTTGTTTTATTTTGAATAAGTCATGCCTTCTCCACCTCTTTTTCTTCCTCACTAGCCATCTGTAGCAAAGCTATCTCAACCAATGTATTGTATGTAGCACTAGTTGGCACTTGGGTTAACAACAATTCTCTAAGTGGGGAGTTCACGCCCTTCACAAATTTCATGGCCTTTTTCATAGATGTATCGATCAAACTCATCTCGAACTTAGAGAACTCTATAAACTTACCAATATACACCTTTAAAGTGGAGTCTCCCTACTTAAGCTATATAAATTTCTCCAGTTGTAAACTTACTTCTATCCTCGACATAAATTTTAACATGACTCTATCCTTGAATTCATCCCAAGTGAAAATCCTACCAACACTCTCTTTAGCTACGACACTTTATCAAACTTGGGCTTCTTCTTTGAGGTGCCAAGCTACCATTCCCCTCTTCAGCTGATCATCCCAAATGAGCTCTCAAAATATCTTCTCGTCGTCATTTATCTATGTTTTTGACTCCACAAAACCCTCTGCTCCAAACTACACTCTTCCTCCTATATTAAGCAAATCCTTACACATCTTTGGAAATTCAACGGAATGGGGTACTGCATTAGCAGGTAAGGCAATGGATGCCACTGATGCAGTTTGAGGAACAAGAACTTCACCTGCTTGCCTAAGATATTGTTTAAACCACTCGAGCATCGCTTGAATGGCAGATATTCCTCGGGCAGGGTTCTCAGCCTCAAAAGAAGAATGATTATCAGTCATATCAACTATCTATAAGTTGAGCTTATAGCTATAACTTCCTAAGAGAGTATCATATACTGAAAGAAAGATTTTTCCTAATGTGTTCAAAAATAGTATATATACATAGAATTGGGCTTTATGAAAAAAATTCAAAAATAACAAATAAGTCACTCATATGTATAATTTTCCCCGTCGATCGGGTAAATTATGCAAATATAATAACCTTCCCGAAATAAGCCTAAATCCTAATTCAGTAAAGGCTCATCGATTAGACACATTCTAAAGATGGTTATTGGTTGGTAAAAAAACAATAATAGCTATTTATCTATTCATTCAGAACTCACAATGAAAAGATGATCTATAATAGCGTAAACGGTACCCATTTTATTTCAAACTTCAAATGTCATAAAATAAAACCATAATATAATGTCAACAATAATAGTTACAATATCTTGTCCAAAAATACATTTTTAACTTCAAATGGGTACAAAAGAAAATAGCGTAAATGGATAAGCAGATTACTGCTCCTAGCTTCTCTCATCGTCATCGCCATCTTGATCATCATCTCCTTCCCTAACTATGTTGTAATGAGGAGGGAGTCAGAACAACAATGTTTGGTAATATAAAATCTTGTTCCTTTCTATATTAGTACTTGGGTATATTTTAAATAAGGATATGTCTTATGCAGTTTAAACTATATTTAAAACCATTTAATAATTCATATAAAGGGAGGAGCCAGACCCTTAAATAATCACTAAATAACTTCAACCCCAAGCTAGGTTTTCCTACAATCAATAACCCATAACCGTCGATATTAATGTCTACAGTGCGAGAGATAGAACCCATGCCACTTAATACCTTTTAATAAAACATGTATAGATTTTGACCATTTAAGACCTCAATTGAGGTAGGCCCCAAAATTTAATATCTATTCCTATGATGGACTGAACGTAGGTATCTATCTTACTGATATTACACAGAATTATCTTCGGAGACTTAATGCTTCAACTGAAGCAAAAACTTTACGAGATGTCCTCGACCATGCCTAAACCGAATAAATGACCATTTAATACTTCATATAAGGAAAAGAGGCGGGCCTCAAACAACCAGCTAATACCTTCGATTCTCCAAAGCAGGTCCTTCGTATTATGACATATACCCTACAGAGACATCTCACATTAGTCCGATTATTCGTAGGAACTGGCAGTCAAATTCACCTATAAAATTGGGGCTAACCTCACATCATCCGTAGCTACTTATTGTAAGCAATGTCTCACATCAGCTCCAAAGTCACACCACTAGTAGCCAGATTAGATATGCAGACTTCTAAATGCTTTTGACTAACCTCGCATCCCTATAACTTAGTCGTATTTTATAACACTCTCTAAGTGTATAATCACACATCTCACCGTATTAATTATTTATGCCTTACAAGAAATCCTTATTATTCCGCCTAATTAATTAGTTTCTTAAGCAGGATTTAACAGACAATTATTAACCTAATTAACTTCATAATTAATTCGTTATAGGTGTACGTTATTTACGCAAGTTTATATACATATAAATATACATTTATTAGGCATGTAGAGATTACGCCCTAAACTAATGTTAAATCTTTTAATATTATATGAGTCTCATTTCCACAATAACATTAATACCATATTTTCCATAAACCCAATATTTCAAAATCAAATCAATAAACTTGTACTTAGAATCCAATTCCAACTAATTTTATATTTAAATAATGGAATAAAAATAAAATAATGGAAACTTACAATTTAATAGGTTTTATGTTCCATTCAATTCCTTTTTACATAAAATCAGACAAGAGAATTTTATTCAGTTTGTAGAAATAGGCAGTGCAAACTATGAATAAGAATTCATACCTTACACCCCATTTCTTAATCAAATTTCTTGTTGAAAGTTAAAGAAATAGAATAAGTGAAATAGAAGGTAAAACATTTATTGCAACAAAAACTGTATTATTTTAATACAAAACAACTAAGATTTCATCCTATGAATTGATATATCACTTTGGGGGAATTTTGGGGATTTTTCATGTGATATTTTCGTAATCCAAAACTCTCCATGGCAGATATCAAATCCGAACTACACTATTCAATTACTAAAAAATAAAAAATAGGATTTTCACTCACAGTGGTCCTTAGCTTTGCCTTTTCTAGGGTTTGATATGCATTCAATGAACTCTTTCATATCTCTTCTTTTTTATATATACAGCAAGCGATTTATATATACGTTAGATTAAGAAAAATAGAGGCATGGAGGGGAAGAGATTGAGAAAATAAACAATAAACAATGATAGATATATAGGATTTCTTACCTAAAACCCTAATGGAGTTTTCTGAGTCGACGAGGAGACGATTCGACAGAGATTCATGAATGTTTTCAAAATATTATGTGAATAAAGGTAAGGGGACTAAACTCTTATTTATAATGGTTGGAATGCACTAGAACAATCAAATGAAGGTCGGTTAAAAAGTATAAAATCCAATATATTTAAAATAAACAAAAACCTATTTGCCACTACAGGCAAGGATCGACCGTCGTCTTCCCACCAATCGATCTTCGGTGGTCGACCGGGTAAGGGGTCGACCACTCCCCCTATTTCGAGAATATTTTGATTACGTTTATTTATTTTTAATAAATTCATTAATTATAATTTAATGTTAATGTTAATCTTAATATTACTAACCCATACATATAATTACCGCTAACTTTTGAATTTCAAATTTGGTAATTAAATATCTATTTGCATTTAAATTTTATTTAAATTATTTTAAACCTAAAAACTTCAAGCGTCCATAATTGTTCATTTGAGCTTCCTTATCAGCATATATAAATGGAAACTGATTGGAATTTCACCACGAATGTAGCGGCCTAAATTTCGTAGTCAATTTTCAACTTTTGAAAATTTTTCATTTTTAACCTATTTTATTTAAATTAAATTATCCAAATTATTTATTTATGTTTTATTTTACAGGGTGTTAAAGCAACCTCTTGGTCCCCATAGCAGTCACGAGTAATACACTGCCCACTTAAAGAGCATTAAATACTCTGGCGTCAACATGCATCGATTTCCAGTCTCGAATCATCTCGACTATGAATATTTAGAATGAAGTGTTTATTATAACGTGATACAATACTTATGGACATAACTATTTGTAATTACTACCACATACACAACGTTTATGGATAATCTTGAAATATATTTTAATTAAACATTTAATTATTTATAACACATTATAATATATATAAAATAGAAAGAAAACACCTTTATTATGAATGACAATTGATTATAGATTTAATGGTTTATAATAAATTATAGAATTGCCCATAGGGCTTACCTCTAACTCTATCAATCTCCCACTTGCACTTGAGGCTAATTATAGAATCTCAATCCCATCCCTTCGGTTAGCCTCTCGAGCACTGAGAGAGTTAGACCCTTAGTGAATGAATCCGATGTGTTGTCCTTGGTATCTACACTTTATATTATGACTTCTTCTCTATGTTTTCTCTAATGAGGTGAAATTTCCAAAGAATATGTCATGACTTCTTATGTGCTTTGGGCTCCTTTGCGATTTGTATCGCCGCATTGTTATCACAGAACAACGCCATTAGATTCTTGGTAACTGGAATTACTTTGAGCTCACTCAAAAACTTGTGCATCCAAACCATCATTTTAGATGCTTCATTGAGGGAAATTTAGTCAACCTCCATTGTCTAATCAGTTATTGTTTCTTTTTTAGAACATTTTCCAACTAAAGACACTACCATTTTGTGCAAAGACATAACCAGACACTGATTTACTGTCATTAATGTCACTTTGAAATCTATAATTCGTAATTTCATATACCCCTTCATAAGAAAATCTCCAATCCCATAAATAAAAATAAGTCAAAAGTATTTCTTGAATACTGTTGTACACATTCTACGACCGTCCAATGCTTTTCTTAGGATTAGACTGGTATCGAATCAGCATCTTGATGCATAACCAGGTCCGGTCTAATACATGTCATAGCGTACATCATGAATCATATGGTTGAAGCATAAAGGATCCTATTCATATGCTCTTTCTCATCATTAATACAAGGAGTGTCCTTCTTAGAAAGGATGATTCAAACTGTATTGGAATGTTTCCACATTTGGAATTCTCCACACTAAACCTCTTTGGTATGGTATATATGTAAAAAGATTGGAACAATCTCAACAACCTCTTAGATCTATCTCTATAGATTTTTGTACCTGGTATATAGGTTTCTTATCCCAAATCCTTCAAGGAGAAGTTCTTGGAAAGCTAAGATTTCACTGACTTAAATAACGAAATGTCATTGCCAATCAATAAAAAATCGTCAACATATAGCAGTAAGAATACGATAGCATTGCCATGTTCCTTTCCGTGTACGCACTTTTCCTCTATGTTTTCATAAAAACCAAACTAATTGATTATCTTATCAAAGCACTTTTTTCCAATTTCCTGAAGCTTTATAAATGGACTTTATTAACTTGTAAGCCTTGCACCCACTCCCACTGACCACGAAACCTTCAAGCTGCGCCGTATATATGGTTTCTTCTAAATCAACATTTAGAAACAACGTCTTTACATCCATTTTCCATATTTCATAACCATAGAATGCAGCGATGGCTAGCATAATTTGAATGGACATAAGAACGACTACTGGCGAAAAACCCTTGTCATTATCGACTTCTTGAATTTGTAGAAATTATTTCGTAATTAGCCTAACCGTATGTCTCTACTTGTCCATCTACATTTAGCTTTTTTATAAAAATCCATTTGCAGTTGTTGGTTTTTATCCCTTTGGGTACATCCGGCAAAGTCCTTACTTGATTTTTGTAAATGGAACCTATCTCGAATTTCGTTGCTCCAATCTAGAGTGCATGAGATTAAATTACACAGTCCTCCTTCTCACTATCCATGAGAAAACCATAGCATCTCTCTAGTGCATGAGATTCCCTACTAGACATTCTAATGAGTTGTATGTTTTCGTATATGGGATAACTTGGTTCTCCCACCATCTCAGCCTCAGTGTTAATTTCTTGAATCTCATCCAATCCTACAATTTTGCTATTAATTTCCCGATAGAAATTCCTTTTTCAAAAAGACGGAACATCGAGAAACGATAACCGTTTAATTCTTGGTATTGTAGAATATGTATCCCATTTAGATTTAAGGATGTCCTATAAATTTACATAGTACTCATCTTGCCTTTAGTTTATTGGACCAACATTATTAATATAAGTCGGACAATCCCACACATTCAAATATTTGAATTGGGATTTCTCACTATACCACATCTCATATAGTGTTTTAGGCAAAGATTTAATAGGCAACTAGTTCAACATATGTGCTATGGTTTCTAGTTCATATCCCTAATATAATAGAGGTAACTCAACTTTACTCATCATAGAATGAACCATATATAATAGGCTGCGATTCTTTTACTCCGATACTCTATTGCATTGCGGAGTGTAGGGCGGAGTAATTTGAGAGATAATCCTACTATCTTTTAAGTACCATCGGAGTTCTTGTCCAACATATTAATCTCCTCGATTGGATCGAAGAATTTTAATCTTATCATTCATCTAATTTTCAACTACATTCTTATACTCAATAAATTTATAATAGAAATCGGTTTGTTCTTCATAAGATATACATATCCTAGTCTCAAGAAATCATTGGTGTAGGTAACAAAGAAAGAGCTATTATCCTCAGTCATTTTAGGCATTGGGCCACATAAATCACCATGTACCAACTCTAAGAGTTCATCAAGTGCTTGGTCATTTTTCCTTTGAGAAATGACTCACACATGTCTAATGATTCAAAATCAAGTGATAGGGGAAAACCTTTAGTCTTCACTCTGTGTAGTCATTTCCACTAAAATGAAATTTTCTATAATGCCAAAAATGACTATCATTTATATTATTAGAAGAACTATTCACAGAGCCTACAGAATTAGTAATGATCACATAAATGTTATTTTCAAGATCACCATTATAGACTTTATTTCCATTCAAATTAATGTTCATGACATTACTTGCACAACGAATTATATATCTAGTCTCAAAAAATCTAGATACAGACATAATTCCACAAATAAATTCTTTTACGAAATAGCACTATTTAGTATAATTACTATTCTGCTAGGCGAACATAAACGATAATCTCTTATTGCCTCGCATCTACGATATACCCATCAACAACTTGAAGCCTCGTCTCTCCTTTTAGAACGCGACACCAGTTCCTTTACCCCTGTAACCAATTATATATATGAGTTCCAGACCTGGTACATTAAAGTCATGACATTTTATTGAGTGCAAAGTAATTTTGAATCATAAACATACCCGACGAAACCGCAAAACAATTATGCTTTCTTTCTTTAACAATCTTTAGATATTCAGGAATTTCTTTTTTCAATGACCTTTCTTGTGGCAGTGGTGACATACTCCCTTATTATCAGTCTTCTTAATTTTCTTATTTTCCTTACCTTCTCATTTTTGCTTCTTCGAACCTTTTGAAGATGATGCACCACCCTTTACAAGAAGTATCCCAGCCGCTTGATCCATAGATGTAGACTCGATCGATCTCAACATATTGAGGAGCTCCACGAGATCCACATTCAACTGGTTCATATTGTAATTCAATATGAATGTTTCGTACCGAGATGTACGAAAACCTAGGATGGAATCAACTTGTAACGTATAACTTATCTATACGTCTAATTGTGAAAGCTTATCAATATAGCCCTTTATCATCAATACGTAATCATACACATTTTGTCCACCTGTCAATTTGGTATTGAACAACTTCTTCATAAGCTCGTACTTTGCAGAATGTGACTACTCATCAAACAAGGCATTCAGCTTGTCAAATATCTAATGGACAACATGATTTCATGTTGCCTTTGCAATAGCTTGTCTAACGTAGACAACATGAAAACTTAGGCGACCTTTAGGTCCGAAACCCATTTCTTATAAACAGGTATATTTCCAGAGTCTGCATTATCAATAGGTTGTTCTTTAGGTTTGCATGTAATAGATGACCAAAGATGAATGTAAGTTAACGCTATCTTAAGCCCTCTTAGTCAATCGTTATCGTTTGGCCTAGTTGTTTATCGACAAGATTTCTATAGGTTTAGAAATTTGCTGAAAAATTTCAAATTAAAATAAACCGCAAGCGCACGGCGTACTATTGAAGTACGTGGCGAGTACGGGTCGATCCGTAGGGAATTGATGATTTTAAAATTCTATTCAATCAAATTATACCGAAATCAGGAGTGAATAGCTAGAAATGTAAGAAACTAACAAAAACTAGCAAAAGAAAAATAGATAAAAATATGAGAGTTAAATGACAATTTAGAGATATATTCACTCTCTAGATCATATAATTCAACAATTAATGAAATTATGATCTCTTTTTGGTCATAGGTGAGTTTAAATGATGTGTTTATCATAAGTATGGCTCATTTGTGCTATTAATTAGCTCAACATAAGCCATCAAACTATAACACAACCTTTAAACCACTTACTAATTCTCATGAAAATGACAACAAAGTTGCAAATGAAATCTATTTTAAGTATGGCCTATTAACTATTAATTAGAAATATAGACCATCAAATTTGAATTTCAAATCACTTTCTTATGCCATAATCATATTTTGATGAAGAGGCATTTATGTTAGTGATTGTTTAAGCATAGCCTATTTGGTGTCAACAATATAGGCTATCAAATTCAAAACAAAAACAACAAATTAAACCACTTCAAGCATTGTCATTAAGCACAAAAAAAGAGGTATAATTATAAAAATGTTGAATCTACATGATTAGAGGCTTCATTACCCCTAAATTAAAGGGATTAGCCTCTCATATTTGTTATCAAAACAACAAATATAGCTTGCAACATGAAAGGAAAAGAAAAAAGAGAGCAAAGTAAAGAAAAGAAAAAAAAACTATTCTACTTGCAAGAAAAATAAATCTACACTACTAACATGAAAGTAAATAAACAAAGGAAGCATGTAAAAGGAAGAGAGCTAATTAACATTGCATAAAAAAATAAAATTTACATGAAGTAAAAATGGCTAAGTGGCCATGAAAAGAAAAAAGGAGCTTTCTTTTATTTCGAGCCTAAAAGTAATGAAGAGGAAGCTAAGTGAGAGAGATTACATGAAACATATGGGTATTTATACATGTATGAAACCCTAATTCATATTTTTGAAGAATGCCCAAAATACCCTTGAGGTAGTGTGGAGGACAAGTAATCATTAGCTTCTACTAATCTTAAGTGTACATGAACCCATTAATTCCATAAGCATGTGTATTACCCTCTAACTTGTACATTAAGGTAGGTGGGTAAGTGGGGTCCTCCATGTTCTTCACTTTGAATTATTTCCATCTTCTTCCTTTGTATTCATTTTGTGCATGTATATTCCTTCATGAACCCACTTGTAATTGAGTTTAATTTCCTACAAAATAATATAAAAATTTCCAAATAAATTTTCTCAAATAAATGTATGCACAAAAATGACCATCTTGCCCCTGGATGAAGATGAAGATGTGACAATTTCAAATAATATGAATTTTGGTTTAAACAAGTTAAAATACCCAATATGATCATTTATTTAATTTAAATAGATTAAATATGGTGGTAAAAATATGCACATTTACGTGCACATCAATACCCCCACACTTATCTTTTTATTCGTCCTTGAATAAAGAAAGACTAAGATAAATCCGTTTTTGTAGGAATCACGATTGCATTGAGCGCATACAACAAGCCATACCTCTGGGTGCCCAGTAGGACGAGAGTTGTGTCGTGAGGATTTTCAGCGGATACTACCCACAAAATCCAAATGCAGGATGAAAATATTTACAAAATGCAAGGTTTATTTACAAAGAGATAAATGCGAATTTTTGAATATTTACAAATGAAGTATTTATTTTTAAATCGACACAAATAAGTTAAATATAGGTTTTGGTCATTATCTTGAAAATTTAAGTCATTTACTTGTCAAAATAAAAATTAAGTTATCATAACGAATAAACTATAGTTTAACTCGTTGTTTCGGTTGATAACAGTGTAATTATAAAATGGATCCTTAGTTGATTATCAAAGTTTATCAAAGTGGTATATTCATTTCTTTTCAATAACAAGTCAAATCAAATAAGTTAAAATAATAGTGCTAGAATTTCAATTGCTTACTCTCTCTTATTTTTTGCAAGAAAAGTTACAGTCCTAGCTCAGGTAAACTGAGGCCACATATATCACCCATACACTGCCTTTCGGGCTTATGTGAGGGGAGTACAGAGCATGGAAAGGCACAAACTTTCGTGCATACACCTATCGACCGTATGTGGTTTTTATTAAGTATATTCTTTTTTTACACGTGTTCCATACACGCATAACCATGAGGACTTTTAAATGAGTATGAAAGCACATAGTCAAAGATTCCGAGTAATTCTCCCATGCATAACCGTGAGGACTTTTAAATGAGAGTGAATACTTTGATGTTATTATTTTTTTATTATTTTTATTTTTTTAAGAGAGAGAGAGTTTTGAAAAATCATCTTAGTACCATTTAACTTATAATACAAAAAAAATGTTATATCCTTTCCATTGAATTCACCACTTTTAAAACAAAGATTTTCAATTAGGATGTATTTCATAATTAACACGTATGAATCTTCTTATATGCTAGTTAAACCATTTTTATTTATAATCAAACTTCATTTTTATTTTTGTTAAGACAAACAAATTTTCAATAATTTCAATTTAATAAATCAAAACCATATATTTATCCTACAGTGTTTCTTTAAAAATAAATCAAACAAATTCTTCTTTTGTTTTTGGAAACTTTTTTTTTGACTTTATGGAAGAAAAATGAAAAATTAATCCTGAAAAATCAAGAAGAAGATGAGTCTTCCCCCACACTTGATTTTGACTGTGTCCCCACAGTCAACCCAAGTGGAAGGAGAAAAATAAAAACATAACCTTTATATAAATGAAAATGAAAAGATGATTATTTATAAGACATCGGAAAGTATGCCGTTAAAGAGTAAATGAACCGGTCTTCCAAAAATCGATTCATTTGTCTCGTCAAGTATGCGAGACACAGCTTAAGCTCGAAAAACCAAATTGTAAAAGATTTCAAAGTTGATTGTCGATTTGGAAAAACAAATTTTGTTTTACTAAAAATTGAACGACTTGTTTTGTTTTCAATGATTTTTGGGGTTGATAAAACAATTGATTGAAATTCACATTTATTTTCACCAAATTGAAATTCAAGTTTATCATTGAAAACTTCTTCCAAATTATCGATTTCAAAGTCAAAACGGTGAAATCTTCCCCAAACTTTAGTGACTCATTTTCATAAATTCCATAAAACTCGTGTTCGTTAAATTCATCTTCCTTCGTTGGATTATCAACAACTTCATCGCATACATCCATTTCAAAATCATAAGTTGTTGTTTTCAAATTTTCAAAAAAAGGAAGATCGAAATTCAAATCGAGTTTCTCACCCTCAAAAGAATTGAAATCTAACTCAATTACCGTGTTTTCAACAACTTCATTAAGATTGTTATTTTCAGTTTCAAAAGTTGTTTGAAAATCGTCAATTGTGGTAAAAGATGGATTATCACTTGACTCATCACACGTTAGAATTTGATTTTTATTTATCACGTTGTTTCATATATGTTTCAAACAACAAATTCATGTGATCATCGTAAATTTCATTCATTTGCTCAACGAAATCCAATTTATAGTTATTAACTTGAGAATTTACAATTTGGATTTGTTGAGAACAAAAAATTTCACTCGTATCGTAGCCAAGATTATTCCCATTGCCAAATTCGTTTGAAAAGTTGTTCCCATTTTCATGTTGAGTTTGAAATTCATTTTGTAGTTCGAAATTGAATTGGCATGGCTTATAATCGTATTTGTTTGAATTTTGAATTGAATTCAAATTTTGAAATCCTTGACTCGAGTTATTACACAAATATGAATTACACAATTCATTTATACTTTGATTTTGTTGTGTAGAGAGTTCAAGTAAAGATGAAATGCTTTTTTCAAGATTCGAGGTTGGTCATCATTTTGAAAATTTTGTGGTTCAAAATTTGAATTGTTTATACAATAGTTGTTGTTAAAATATCCATTCGAATTCAGAGTGAAATCATATGGATTTTCACAACTATTGTAAAATTCATGTGAATATGGAAATTCGGACATTTTCAAGAATGTTTTTGGTTTTTTTTTGTAAAGGAGAAGTATTTACAGATAGAATTTATTTTTCAAAATGGAAATTTGATTTTTTTGTTTTGTTTTTGAATTTTCAAATTATTTTGGCTTTTAAAAAGATTTTATATATTTTTTGGATTTTTTTTCTAATTTTTTTTGGATTTTTGAAATTTCAACGGAAAAGGATTTAAAAATTTCAAAGGAAAAGGAATATTCATAATTTTTTTGTTTTGGATTTTTGAATTTTATTTTTAAATATGCATGAACTAATGTGACTAAATGAATGCAAGGTTTTAATTAAAAATGATTTATCCTAAGTAACCAAAAATTGTATAATCACAAATTGTCTTAAATCAATAAGATAGTTCTCAGCCAGGTAACGGGCAGGATTTATCGCTGCACCACGAATCACCGTAGCAATGCAGCCGAAGGTTTAAGTACCTTCAGAGGAACAACCACTATAATATTTACGAATCACCGTAATATTTATAAATGGTTATTACCCTGTCGTAGCCTAGAAACCAAGAAATTAAATTGTTCAAAAAGGACAACTTGTCAATATACAATTAAAAGTTATCGATGTCTAATGTTATTATTAAATTTTAGAATGAAATGCAAAGCAGAAATTAAACATGTACTAATAATGCAAGTACAAATGGATTTTTTTTGAACGTTTTTTTTAAATGCAAACAAACAACAATGCAAAGCAAATAAAAACAAGAGATAGAGCAAGCAAGCAGTTTTTTTTAGCAAGCACTTCTTCTTTTTGATATTCTACTTTTGCAACCTTTTCTGCTTTAGCAACTTGAAATTAAAAACAAGATATATATACACAATTTTTTTTAAGAAACGAAAATCATTAACCCTAAAAAGAAATTAAAATAGCACATTCAACTCAAAACCAATGCTTTAAACAAAACACCTAAAACAAACTAAAAAAACAAAACTAAACACCAAACAAATGAATTCCCCAAATGAGACTCGCCGTTTTTTTTAAGAACCCTACTTGTAAACCCGGCCCGATAAAATTAATTCCCCAAATCAACCAAATTCACTTCACAGTTGAAAAAACCAAATTACAATTTAATTTTCATGAAGCAATTCCACTTCCCGAATAAACTCCATTTCACAGTTAAAAATTCACTCGAATTCAAGAATACGTTCAATTCAAGAAAGTAATTAGGGATTACAGTGTTTGCTGGCGGTTTGTATTCAGGTCGAGGCGGAGCGATTCTCGAGTTTGAATGGAAACTTTGGTTTGCGAATTGCTAGTGATGAAGTGATTCGAATTGGCGATTGTTTGCACGGAGGTACGTGCGGCTGCAGAGGATTGTTCAATGTCAGCTTGCTCAAGGTGATTTGGTGTTTCGGGTTTGGAGTATTTCGGCTGGTGATGCTTTTGCAAGAGGCGATTTCTGTTGGATTTGTTGGTTGCGAGTTTGGAGGAGCTGCAACGATTTAAAGAGGGCCGAAAGTTTGGTTTGGTTTGGGCGTCGAAGTCGAGTTCGAGGTGGTTGCTTGTTGGTTTATGGATGGAAGAGGATGGGTAGCAGCAACTTGCAGGTGGTGTCACTGGTATGTATCAGAGGGGTATTGGGTTGTGCGATTGTTTAGAGGCTGAAGGTTCGGAGATGATTGTGGTGTTCGGATTTTAGGTGAAGTTGTCAGCGATTGGAGTTTGGGTGATGTCGAGGAGTTTCTGCTTTTCCGGTAGGCACTATGATGGTTGCCGGTAGGTAGTCAGTGTGGAATTGGTAAGATGACGGTTAGTGAAGAAGAATTGATGGGTTGTGGCTTCTCGGACAGTGTTGAGTGTGGAATGTTGCTGCAGTTTGTATTGAATGAAAAAGTGGTGTAGTAGTATTTGCTTGTATGGCCAGAGAACTGTGAAGTTTATAAGTTGTGAATGGTTTGGGATGGAAGTATGGTTAGTAAGTGAAGTATGACAGAGTGGTATTGGGACTTTTGTGAAGGAGGAGGTGTTGTAGTTAAGAAGTGAGGCAGTGGAGGTTGGCAGTGAAGTAAGTAGTAGTCAGAGGCACTTGAAGTTGTGAATGATGAAGGTGGTAGTTGCTCTTGTAACAGGAAATGGAAATTATGGAAGAACTATTGGTTGCAATTGAGGTTGTGGGAAGGACAGAGGTAAGGTTGTTCAGTTTTTTTATTATTCGAGAGTTTGTGTTGAATGATTGTAGCAGTTTTATGGTGAGGAAGATAGTGGATAGTAAGGCACTGTGCTATGGCCAGAGGTAGGTAATATGGAAGGAATAGGTGAGGGTGAAATGTAAGAGAGAGCAAGAGAGGTAACAGTTTTCTTTTTAGACATGAAATGTAAAAATAAGTTGGTGAATGTAAAATGCAAGAGAATAAAATGCAGTTTTTTTTTGAAATAGTGCAATGAAATTGCAGTGCAATAGAAGGAAAAAAAACAAACTGAGAAAACATAATATGAAATATACAGAGTGAACAAAGAAATGCACACAACAGAAATGCAATGAAAAATGAAATGCAATGTGATTCTTTTTTTTAATAAATGAAAATGAAAATGGGGGAGGAAACTAGAAACAAGCACACAAACAAATGCACACAAAAACAAAACAAACATACAATTTTTTTTTTCAAATGCAAACGCACACAAAATAAAACGCACACAAAAATTAAACAAAGAAAATTAATCCGAAGAATAAAAATGTAAAATCAAAACAATTCCCCGGTAATGGCGCCAAAAACTTGTTTATCGACAAGATTTCTATCGGTTTAGAAATTTGCCGAAAAATTTCAAATTAAAATAAACCGCAAGCGCACGGCGTACTATTGAAGTACATGGCGAGTACGTGGCGAGTACTGGTTGATCCGCATGGAATTGATGATTTTAAAATTCTATTCAATCAAATTATACCGAAGTCGGGAGTGAATAGCTACAAAAGTAAGAAACTAACAAAAACCAGCAAAAGAAAAATAGATAAAAATATGAGAGTTAAATGACAATTTAGAGATAAATTAACTCTCTAGATCATATAATTCAACAATTAATAAAATTATGATCTCTTTTTGATCATAAGTTAGTTTAAATGATGTGTTTATCATAAGTATGGCTCATTTGTGCTATTAATTAGCTCAACATAAGCCATCAAACTATAACACAGCCTTTAAACCACTTACTAACTCTCACGAAAATGACAACAAAGTTGCAAATGAAATCAATTTTAAGTATGGCCTATTAATTAATTAGAAATATAGACCATCAAATTTGAATTTCAAATCACTTTCTTATGCCATAATCATATTTTGATGAAGAGGCATTTGTGTTAGTGATTGTTTAAGCATAGCCTATTTGTTGTCAACAATATTGGCTATCAAATTCAAAACAAAAACAACAAAATAAACCACTTCAAGCATTATCTTTAAGCACAAAAAGAGAGCTATAATTATCAAAATGTAGAAGCTACATGATTAGAGGCTTCATTACCCCTAAATTAAAGGGATTAGCCTCTCATATTTGTTATCAAAACAACAAATATAGCTTGCAACATGAAAGAAAAAGAAAAGGAAAAAGAGAGAAAAGTAAAGAAAAAAAAACTATTCTACTTGCGTGCAAAATAAATCTACACTACTAACATGAAAGTAAATAAACAAAAAAAGAATTTAAAAGAAAGAGAGCACTAGTTAACATTGCATAAAAAAAATGAAAGTTACATGAAGTAAAAATGGCTAAGTACCCTTGAAAAGAAAAGAGGAGCTTTCTTTTATTTTGAGCCTAAAACTAATGGAGAGGAAGCTAAGTGAGAGAGATTACATGAAACATATGGGTATTTATATATGTATGAAACCCTAATTCATATTTTTGGAGAATGCCCAAAATACCTTGAGGTAGTGTGGAGGTCAAATAATCATTGGCTTCTACTAATCATCATTTAAGTGTACATGAAGCAATTAATTCCATAAGCATGTGTATTACCCTCTAACTTGTACATTAAGGTAGGTGGGTAAGTGGGGTCCTCCATGTTCTTCACTTTGAATTATTTCCATCCTCTTCCTTTGTATTCATTTTGTGCATGTATATTCCTTCATGAACCCACTTGTAATTGAGTTTAATTCCCTACAAAATAATATAAAAATTTGCAATTAAATTTTCTCAAATTAATGTATGCACAAAAATTATAACGACCCGGAATTTTGGGTCGCCAGATTTGAACATTTAATTCATTTTAAATGTTTAATATAGATTATAATTTGGATTTTTAAATAAATGACTTTGGTTAAGATAATAAAATTGGTCACATTTCAAATACGAGGATTTAATTGGAATTTGAATAATAATAATTTAATGTTCGAAATTGAGATAAAAGGGTAATTCAGGATGTAAATAGTGATAAAAATGGTTTTAAAAGTTTATCTTGAGTTATTTGAGTGTAAATAGCGGGGTGGAAATTTTAGATGAATTTTGAAGTCAATAAATTAATATTTGGAATTTTATAATAATTTAAAAAACGAATTTAATATTATTAAAATGCAAATAATCAGATTTTGGTTCGGAATGAGCCGAAATGATTTTTAATGTGCTTATAAATTTTATATGAATTATTGTTAAGTTAATAAAATTTTAAAAGCAGAAATTTTGAGTGTTTTCGATAATTTCGAAAATCGCTTAATTTAATAGACGAGTTAAAATAGCCTTCCGGGGCACAGTCTCGGAATTCGACGAAACCAGTTTCATTGGATCCGTAATAGTTAGTTATTATCGGATTTCAATTTTCGTAGCAATCAGAGTTGTCGTTTGACCGTGGCAGCTCGAAACGCATCGAAATCGTTTTAAATCGGTTTAATTTGAAATTGAACGTTTAATTCTGTAACTCGCACATACGATCAAATTAGCTTGCGAAACTTGTTCCATTGTGTCCGAAACGCAGAAAAACCCTAGGGACGCCTGTTGGTACGTGAGAATTAGAGGTCGTTTGCATTAACTGTTAACTTGAGAAATTTTTATTAATAAAATAATATTAAAACACTAATATATATATTATATTCATCTCTAACCCTAGAACGCTCAGGCCGCCGCATCAAACTTTCCAATGGCCGAAACTCATCGAATTTCGTCTTCAATTTCCAATCAATCTACAACTTAATTTCAGAAATCATTAACTAGAGAATTGTAGATCGTAGAGGGATCTACGTATTCAACGGTAGAGATGGAGTTTAATCGATCGGAGAGGGAGTTATGGAGTGCCGTTTGTGACCGGTTCGTGCTCGATTTTCGAGCTCAGGTGGCGACCGAGCTTTGCGCGCTTTGGGTCGAAGGGGGAGTTGGCTGAGGCGGTCCTCGTGAAGGTAGCCGATCGAATTATCATTGAGCGAGATGGAGGCGTGGTGGAAACCCTAGAAGCCGTGTTGGGTTCTTTGTTCAGTTGGTTGAGTTCGCGCGCGTGATGCTGAGGAAGGGAAGGAAGAGTCGGCCGCGTTTTTTTTGGTAAAATATATATAAAAAAAAAAAGAAGATTTGTTTTAAATTCGTTATCAAAACTTTGTAAAATCATAACGAATTCATACGACCTCAGATTTCGATGATTTTGGATTCGTTGGAATCGCAGAAGAAAGCTCTACGCTGTGGAATAGATCCGGAACCAATCCGGGCAAGTAGAAATTTAGGTTAAATCGGACACCGTCCGGTTTAATTTGAATTTCGAACGCTCGCCGAACTCAAGGTGAGTTATTCTCACTCACATCTGGATACTAGTAAAGTAGACAGCTAGTATTGATTGTTTGTTTGGATGTTTAGCTGAATATGTTAATTATTATCAAATTGAATTGATATATATATATATATGATGTGCTAATATTCGTGGATGCAGGGAAAACAGGTTGGAGGGATCCAACTGGATTCCTCACAGTGTAGTAATATTTTTATAATTGATGATGATGCCTGTTTTTATATTGTGATTGATAAATTTGGAATTGAATTGCGTTGTGATATTGTGGTATAAACTTTAAACCTATAATGTTAATTATAAAGAAAATTGGAGTTTCAATTATAAAGAAATTAAATTGGGTTTCCAAAAAGAAATTAAGAAATTTATAAATAAGGAATTTAATGAAATATAAAATTAGGATTTATTGAATGAAAACTGAAATAAAATTTAATTGGAATATTGCCGAGTAAATTATAAATCCATAATTAATTGTAAATGGATAAATTGAATTCTAGAGAAATAAAGGATATTGTTAATTAATGAATTTTAAAGAATTAAAATTTGAAATCTATTTAGAATGAAGATTGAAAATTGGGTAAATCTGAATTGATTTACAAAGAGAAAGGTTATTAGTTGATAAATGGGAAATTAAATTTATATTATTAAACCATAAAACTAAATTGAAATAAATTGACAGAAATCGTGAGAAGGATTTCTATGATATTTAAGTGGAAATGAGATTTCCTGGGAAAAACCCAAGTTCGAGTTTAAACTATTTTATAAAAAGGAAGTTTTTAAAATTCCAGCTTGTAAAAAAAAAAAAAATGTTTGATATTACCATTTTAAAGTAATTATAAATAAATTAGTAAGAGTAAATTTTACAAATGCCTTAATAATTATTTCTACAAATGGACTTATTTAAAGGCTAGTTTTTGGGAATAAGTTGTTTGAAAATTATTAATTTCTTTTAAACTCTATTTTTAAATATATATAACCAAAACCTTATTTTTGATTAAGTTATGTCTTATAAATAGTTGTGTTTAAACATTTTAAAATTTTATTTTGAGTAAATAACTAGAAGTAAATTTGCATATTTTAAAGTATATTTCAGTATAAAGTATTTTAACTGTTTTAAATTTAAATTGGTTGAACTTGGTTATTTCCATTGGGAATAAATGGTAAAGGACTTTCCTTGTAAGGAAAGAGTTTTGGGAATTGTTTTCAAACGAGATTTGGAAATGTGGAAATATACCTTTTAAAGATATTTGAAGCAAATAAATAATATGGGAATTATTTATTGTGTGATGGATGCTTATGGATGTTTATGAACATAAATTGATAGTTAAATCACCGACTATCAATATTGGACAATGCGTGATCGTTTCGAAGAGACCGGGATCGAGATTTATTTCTCGAAAACCACTTCGATCCGATTTGTACGTTTCGTGCGAAAAACGTGTTCGGAGTCGAAGATGGAGCAGTGAAGTGCAAGGGCTAGTCGCTACTAATCCTGAGGATATTTCCGAAATGGATGTAGTAGGAGTAGTGCCTTCGGTTCCGTTCGAACCCGGGACGGACTTGTATAGACGAATGCTTGCGAAACATCGTCAGGTGGACGATGGACATTCTAAGTGAAACGTTCAAAAAGGTAACGCTTAGCCTCAAGCCTCATCAAATGGGAGTGACTGAAAATCAAGGGATATGCAGCAAGGTTAGGTGGGTCATGCCCAAGCAGGACAAGATATTTCCCCTGTCTAGATGTCCCTTATTATATTTCGGCTTAGTGGGTGGTTGGTCGCGCCAACCACGGGGTTTATCTTGTTCGGGACTGTTCAGTAAGGAATGGTTCCGGCCTTGTGTTGCAGGGGATGAAGGGAGTAGTCCTCGGTACGGTGATCTAGGCCCCGTACTGTGACAGGTGGTACCCCAGTGCCTAGTCATTGCTGGAAATCCATTTTCCCTACGCGCCCGTACGGTTTTGATTGTGCCCAACTATTGCTGAAACGTGAGATGCAAGCATTTCAGCTAGATTCTATTTACTTTCTATAGACCCTATTATAATATCAGAGGATTTCTATAAAAGTGTTTTAGCTATCGTAAGGTAAAAACCCGACATGTTTATTTGTGGCGTGGTCTTACGAGATGCTTTTGTTTTCCAAAGATTTTTGAAACTTTAATAATCAAATTGGATGCTTATTTATTATCAGCTGGTATTCCAGACTGACTCGGGTGTTATTTCATTATAATGCTCGGGTCAGACCGAGTATTATTTGTACAGGACAGGATGCTTTGGAGCAGGAGAGAAGCTGGAGCCCGAGACGTATTATCTATATGTATATATGTATATTCCGCTGCTGTGATTGTATGGTATGTCTGATTGATAATTTGATGTATATGAAACTCTGATGATGTGATGTATAAAAAGTTATAGATTTCATTTTGTGTAAAGTTCTATATTTATTATTATAGTTTATTTCGCTGCGACTGTGAGATTTTGATATTGTTTAGTTTCTTCTTCTTCTATCTCTACTTCTTAACCTTAAATGGTTCGTATTTCTGTGCCACTTGAGTTAACAGAGGTAGAATAGTGTTGATTCAAGGGGTACGGATTTGCGGGCTGTCACACTTGGTATCAGAGCTTAGGTTGGCGACAACCTAGGCTTTGGTGGGGAAGTTACTCATTAAATAGAGTCAATAGTACTCTATAATGAGTTGAGCGTATTAATAGATATGAGAGCGTACTTGTTAGTGCATATAAAATTGTTTTTTTTTTATATACTGTGTTGACTTATCGGTTGAGTGTTTATGAATTCTGGTCGGTGCGGGAAGTACAACTGTATCGATAGGGGTTTCTAAACTCTTAAACAAGATAAACTGACATAGTATTGTTTTTAAAGGTGGGTAAATGAAATA
Source organism: Allium cepa (assembly GCA_030765085.1). NCBI lineage: Eukaryota > Viridiplantae > Streptophyta > Magnoliopsida > Asparagales > Amaryllidaceae > Allium > Allium cepa. The sequence continues at coordinate 379,671,832 of CM060944.1, read as the reverse complement.
ATTTTACCCAAAATTATATTTTGATATAAGAGAAATAATTTTCTGAAATATTATATATGTTTGATTGTTTGGATGTGGATATTATAATCAAATAAGAATCTAAAATTTGATTTAAGATTTGAAATGGTTATAACGAAATATATTCTGTGAGTATAAATTATACAAGAGAGGATAACTAAACATAAATTAAACCAGAATTTAAATCCCGAAAGTTTTGAAAAAGATTTTAAATAGATTGAAAACCAAAGGTTTGGAAATTTAAAATCTTGGAAATGTTTGATAGTATTTTTTTCCAAGTGTTTGAAAGGCAATAATGGAATATTGTTTTGAGAAGTATTTTTGAATGGCAACTGTTTTGAAATGAATTTGGGAAAGCAAGAAGCATTGAACTCACTTCAGTCGCTGGAAAATAATCCTGATGATGCTGGCCACATCATTAGAATTCATTTTCGAGTTTCTAAAGTGATGGATTGCTTCCCTAGTACTTGGTTAAGGTATTGTTTGGATTTTGGGTATGCTAGTTGTTTAAATTGGATTAAGTATTGGATTTATTACGTAAAGTTGATGCTAATAAGAAGGAAGAAATGAAAATTTTAATCTTAGAATTAAAACTTGACTTAAGAAAATGAAAGTGGCTAAAATATGTTGAAGTGAATTGAAATTTGAATTAAACCTGGATAAGTAAAATAAATTGGACTTAAAATAAAATTGATTTGAATTAAATTAAAATGTAAGATGACCTAGGAATTGTGGGTCATTGTGAAATGAATTGAACTCCTGAGCTATCAGGTGTTATGCTTATAGTTGAAACTATGGATTTGAAATTAGCAAAGGATTAAGGTGAAAGAAGATTGGTAACCTTAAGAATTCAGTGAAACATATATATGTAAAATATGAGATTGTGATTATAAGATGTAAATGGATTAAAATGAGCTATATAAGCTTTAAAATAAATAAGTTGGTGAACTTATAAAATAGAAATGGAAATTATAATCACAATGTGAAATAATGGAATGGAAGGGTGGATTCTAAATTTAATCTCAAATGAATGTGGATTGAGATAAGGTAAAGTGGGGTATAAAAGAAGTGAATAAACTTCACTTAGTAAACAAGTTTTGAACTTGTATTTGGTGAATTAAAATTGTGAATTTGAAATGGAAGTAAATCTAAATGAAATGGAAAATTTAAAATTGAGAATTTGAATTTGAATTAGATCTAAATGAATTAAAATTAAATTGAATTGGATATAAAGGTGAAATGTAAATTTCTTATAATTGCATAAAGAAATTCATATTCTTAAGTTATTAAGGGTTATAATTTAAACTTATGATTATAAAATGAAAATGAATTTAGTAAACAATCTAAACCCTTGAATGGAAGTGAAATTGAAATCTATTAATGGAAAGAGTTGAATGGTGTGGCAAATTTAAAATTTGTCCATAAATGAAATGTAAAGTGAGAACATAAATGTGGATGTTCTTAAGTGGCAAATAAGTCTTGAACTTATGTATGGGAAAAAAAAAAACTTGTTTTGGTAATGATGTTGAAATTGAATTTCAATTGAATAAATGAATAATATAAAAACAAAAGGGAAAGGTAGGAATTTAAATTGTTAAATGGAATAATGGGAAAATGGTGATATTATAAATGGATTCAGAGTAAATTGGGAAAGTGAATTAAACCTAATATGGATTAGGTTATTGACTGAATTAAATTACAAATTAATGGAATTTGTATTGTAATGGATAGAATTTGATAATTAGTCAAAATTTGAAGGTAAATAAAAATCCAGTTTGGATTGGGATTTAATTTTGGTAATAAATATTGGAAGGGAGAATGGATAATGGAATTTGAATATATTAATGATGAGTTGAATTGTAAATAAATTCCAATGAATGAAATAATTTAAAGTGATCTCTTTGCTAATAAAATAAATCTAAAATGGATTGAATAAATAAGCAAAGTGCATTAAAATTTGTAAACGGATTAGGATTGATTTGGTTGAGAATCAAATGAAAATAAAATTTGATTTATAAGAAGATAATGGAAATATTGAAAAAGAATTTAAGAAAATTGGATAATAATTGTGATTAAGTTTTTTAATGTTGTCCTGAATAAGATTTGTTTGGGAAATAAGGTTGAATTGCAAGTGGAATGGTATTAATTAATTATTGTGATTAAGCAAGGATGTCTGGGTTATAAATAAATCCAGGATGGAATGATAAAAGGAAACTTAAGTTGAATAATGGATTTGAAATATGAAATTCAAGACTTGATTTTAAACTAATAATTAAAAGAATAATAAATGATAAAAACAAACTTAAGATAAATAATAAATTCGGAAGGTGAGAATAAGGGTTGATTTAATAATTGAAATGGAATAAGTACGCTTGGATTATGAACCATGCAGGATTGAATAAAATTAATATGAATCTGAACTGAAATTAATTTTTGATGGTTAAGAGCTTAAGTGGTGATTATTTTGGCTTGAATGACATGAATATTTGAATGTATTCAGAATTGAGTTGTTTAAACAATAAATGAATTGGTTTTGAATAAATTGGAATGGATTGAAATGTTAGTAAGTAATTTTTGCATTAGAATGAAAATGAATTATAAAGGAAATGCAAATGCTTCAAATTTGAAGTAAGAATTTGGGTTTGTGAATCAACTTGATATTGGAAGGATATAGAAAGATGTTAGTAAAGCACATGTTAATCATATGTTAAATAACAATGAATTGGTTGAAATAAATATGGATTGTATATGGTGTATTTGCAATATAAATCATTCAAGTGGAATAAAAATGAAGTTGGACTTGGATAGGTAATTTGAAAGGTGATTTAAATCTTTAAATTGTTGGTAGATATGGCTAACATAGTAAATGATGAAGTTTTCTTGGTTTGCCTATGCTATGGATGTGTTTGGGTTACATTTCCATGTGAAATATTGTTAAAATGCTCATATCTTTAGAAACTAATGTGTTTGTTGAGTATAGCACAGGTGCGGGAGGCGTTCGAGAGAGTTGGAGCGTATATATGCGATATATTAGCCGCTTGCTTTTAAAATTGCTAAAAAGGTACGCCTACGCAAATATAATTGGGAAAATGATATATATATTGTGTTATATTTTGGTTTCCGGCCGTGTGGGCCGATGTATATATATTTGTGTATCCTGCGATATCGCAGAAGCTCCTCCATACAGGGGAGACTCTGCTGAAATTTTCCGTATATTTTGGGAGTTAGAAAATTTTTGGGGTTTTGGGAAAAGTTAAACAACTTGGGAAGTTATAAGTAAAAATTTAAGCTTTAGAGTTAATAAAGCAAATAGGTTTGGGAATCGAACAAAAAGATTTTGTGAAGTGTATATAAGCTTTTAACTAAGCAAATAGGGTAAGTAAATGGGTTTGAAAGTATGTTCTACCTTATACAAATTTCGGGGACGAAATTTTTATAAAGGGGGAGGAATGTAACGACCCGGAATTTTGGGTCGCCAGATTTGAACATTTAATTCATTTTAAATGTTTAATATAGATTATAATTTGGATTTTTAAATAAATGACTTTGGTTAAGATAATAAAATTGGTCACATTTCAAATACGAGGATTTAATTGGAATTTGAATAATAATAATTTAATGTTCGAAATTGAGATAAAAGGGTAATTCAGGATGTAAATAGTGATAAAAATGGTTTTAAAAGTTTATCTTGAGTTATTTGAGTGTAAATAGCGGGGTGGAAATTTTAGATGAATTTTGAAGTCAATAAATTAATATTTGGAATTTTATAATAATTTAAAAAACGAATTTAATATTATTAAAATGCAAATAATCAGATTTTGGTTCGGAATGAGCCGAAATGATTTTTAATGTGCTTATAAATTTTATATGAATTATTGTTAAGTTAATAAAATTTTAAAAGCAGAAATTTTGAGTGTTTTCGATAATTTCGAAAATCGCTTAATTTAATAGACGAGTTAAAATAGCCTTCCGGGGCACAGTCTCGGAATTCGACGAAACCAGTTTCATTGGATCCGTAATAGTTAGTTATTATCGGATTTCAATTTTCGTAGCAATCAGAGTTGTCGTTTGACCGTGGCAGCTCGAAACGCATCGAAATCGTTTTAAATCGGTTTAATTTGAAATTGAACGTTTAATTCTGTAACTCGCACATACGATCAAATTAGCTTGCGAAACTTGTTCCATTGTGTCCGGAACGCAGAAAAACCCTAGGGACGCCTGTTGGTACGTGAGAATTAGAGGTCGTTTGCATTAACTGTTAACTTGAGAAATTTTTATTAATAAAATAATATTAAAACACTAATATATATATTATATTCATCTCTAACCCTAGAACGCTCAGGCCGCCGCATCAAACTTTCCAATGGCCGAAACTCATCGAATTTCGTCTTCAATTTCCAATCAATCTACAACTTAATTTCAGAAATCATTAACTAGAGAATTGTAGATCGCAGAGGGATCTACGTATTCAACGGTAGAGATGGAGTTTAATCGATCGGAGAGGGAGTTATGGGGTGCCGTTTGTGACCGGTTCGTGCTCGATTTTCGAGCTCAGGTGGCGACCGAGCTTTGCGCGCTTTGGGTCGAAGGGGGAGTTGGCTGAGGCGGTCCTCGTGAAGGTAGCCGATCGAATTATCATTGAGCGAGATGGAGGCGTGGTGGAAACCCTAGAAGCCGTGTTGGGTTCTTTGTTCAGTTGGTTGAGTTCGCGCGCGTGATGCTGAGGAAGGGAAGGAAGAGTCGGCCGCGTTTTTTTTGGTAAAATATATATATATAAAAAAAAGATTTGTTTTAAATTCGTTATCAAAACTTTGTAAAATCATAACGAATTCATACGACCTCAGATTTCGATGATTTTGGATTCGTTGGAATCGCAGAAGAAAGCTCTACGCTGTGGAATAGATCCGGAACCAATCCGGGCAAGTAGAAATTTAGGTTAAATCGGACACCGTCCGGTTTAATTTGAATTTCGAACGCTCGCCGAACTCAAGGTGAGTTATTCTCACTCACATCTGGATACTAGTAAAGTAGACAGCTAGTATTGATTGTTTGTTTGGATGTTTAGCTGAATATGTTAATTATTATCAAATTGAATTGATATATATATATATATGATGTGCTAATATTCGTGGATGCAGGGAAAACAGGTTGGAGGGATCCAACTGGATTCCTCACAGTGTAGTAATATTTTTATAATTGATGATGATGCCTGTTTTTATATTGTGATTGATAAATTTGGAATTGAATTGCGTTGTGATATTGTGGTATAAACTTTAAACCTATAATGTTAATTATAAAGAAAATTGGAGTTTCAATTATAAAGAAATTAAATTGGGTTTCCAAAAAGAAATTAAGAAATTTATAAATAAGGAATTTAATGAAATATAAAATTAGGATTTATTGAATGAAAACTGAAATAAAATTTAATTGGAATATTGCCGAGTAAATTATAAATCCATAATTAATTGTAAATGGATAAATTGAATTCTAGAGAAATAAAGGATATTGTTAATTAATGAATTTTAAAGAATTAAAATTTGAAATCTATTTAGAATGAAGATTGAAAATTGGGTAAATCTGAATTGATTTACAAAGAGAAAGGTTATTAGTTGATAAATGGGAAATTAAATTTATATTATTAAACCATAAAACTAAATTGAAATAAATTGACAGAAATCGTGAGAAGGATTTCTATGATATTTAAGTGGAAATGAGATTTCCTGGGAAAAACCCAAGTTCGAGTTTAAACTATTTTATAAAAAGGAAGTTTTTAAAATTCCAGCTTGTAAAAAAAAAAAAAATTGTTTGATATTACCATTTTAAAGTAATTATAAATAAATTAGTAAGAGTAAATTTTACAAATGCCTTAATAATTATTTCTACAAATGGACTTATTTAAAGGCTAGTTTTTGGGAATAAGTTGTTTGAAAATTATTAATTTCTTTTAAACTCTATTTTTAAATATAGTATAACCAAAACCTTATTTTTGATTAAGTTATGTCTTATAAATAGTTGTGTTTAAACATTTTAAAATTTTATTTTGAGTAAATAACTAGAAGTAAATTTGCATATTTTAAAGTATATTTCAGTATAAAGTATTTTAACTGTTTTAAATTTAAATTGGTTGAACTTGGTTATTTCCATTGGGAATAAATGGTAAAGGACTTTCCTTGTAAGGAAAGAGTTTTGGGAATTGTTTTCAAACGAGATTTGGAAATGTGGAAATATACCTTTTAAAGATATTTGAAGCAAATAAATAATATGGGAATTATTTATTGTGTGATGGATGCTTATGGATGTTTATGAACATAAATTGATAGTTAAATCACCGACTATCAATATTGGACAATGCGTGATCGTTTCGAAGAGACCGGGATCGAGATTTATTTCTCGAAAACCACTTCGATCCGATTTGTACGTTTCGTGCGAAAAACGTGTTCGGAGTCGAAGATGGAGCAGTGAAGTGCAAGGGCTAGTCGCTACTAATCCTGAGGATATTTCCGAAATGGATGTAGTAGGAGTAGTGCCTTCGGTTCCGTTCGAACCCGGGACGGACTTGTATAGACGAATGCTTGCGAAACATCGTCAGGTGGACGATGGACATTCTAAGTGAAACGTTCAAAAAGGTAACGCTTAGCCTCAAGCCTCATCAAATGGGAGTGACTGAAAATCAGGGGATATGCAACAAGGTTAGGTGGGTCATGCCCAAGCAGGACAAGATATTTCCCCTGTCTAGATGTCCCTTATTATATTTCGGCTTAGTGGGTGGTTGGTCGCGCCAACCACGGGGTTTATCTTGTTCGGGACTGTTCAGTAAGGAATGGTTCCGGCCTTGTGTTGCAGGGGATGAAGGGAGTAGTCCTCGGTACGGTGATCTAGGCCCCGTACTGTGACAGGTGGTACCCCAGTGCCTAGTCATTGCTGGAAATCCATTTTCCCTACGCGCCCGTACGGTTTTGATTGTGCCCAACTATTGCTGAAACGTGAGATGCAAGCATTTCAGCTAGATTCTATTTACTTTCTATAGACCCTATTATAATATCAGAGGATTTCTATAAAAGTGTTTTAGCTATCGTAAGGTAAAAACCCGACATGTTTATTTGTGGCGTGGTCTTACGAGATGCTTTTGTTTTCCAAAGATTTTTGAAACTTTAATAATCAAATTGGATGCTTATTTATTATCAGCTGGTATTCCAGACTGACTCGGGTGTTATTTCATTATAATGCTCGGGTCAGACCGAGTATTATTTGTACAGGACAGGATGCTTTGGAGCAGGAGAGAAGCTGGAGCCCGAGACGTATTATCTATATGTATATATGTATATTCCGCTGCTGTGATTGTATGGTATGTCTGATTGATAATTTGATGTATATGAAACTCTGATGATGTGATGTATAAAAAGTTATAGATTTCATTTTGTGTAAAGTTCTATATTTATTATTATAGTTTATTTCGCTGCGACTGTGAGATTTTGATATTGTTTAGTTTCTTCTTCTTCTATCTCTACTTCTTAACCTTAAATGGTTCGTATTTCTGTGCCACTTGAGTTAACAGAGGTAGAATAGTGTTGATTCAAGGGGTACAGATTTGCGGGCTGTCACAAAAATGACCATTTTTCCCCGGATGAAGATGAATATGTGACAATTTCAAATAATATGAATTTTGGTTTAAACAAGTTAAAATACCCAATATGATAATTTATTTAATTTAAATAGATTAAATATGGTGGTAAAAATATGCACATTTACGTGCACATCGCTAGTATACTTGTCGCTTTCGAAAACCAAATTTGGAGTTAATATTTTCTACAAGTTTTAAGTGGTAGATTATTAGGGCAATATCATGTAGATGTTTTTATAATATCAGCATCGTTAAACTTTATGTTTCATTCGACTAATAAGCACCCACTAGTCTTTTATGTTTTGCGAAACCCTAAGTCGTAACATATAAGTCTTTTGACTTTACCAGTAGGTGTTAGGACTCGTTTGTCTTGAAATTTCGACCTTGAGTCTACTCAGCAATTCATAGCTCCATAGACCTTGGATAACTCCTTATCGGTAGATATACAACTCATAACCCATGGTACCTTATCCTAATTTCACGTCGACTTTGAATTTGCTCAAGAAATCAAAATAAAACTATTCACTCATACCTACCATGTCATGGTGGCCTAAGTATAGTATATATATCTTGAGTTTGCTCAACAGATATATATAGCTATCCTACCTTGTCCATTCAATATATTAATAAGACTACACATAACATCCTTAGCTTGAGTTTGCTCAACAACTAAGGAGCATGCAAGTAATATATGTGTGTGTGTGTGTGTGTATCTGTGTGTGTATGTATGTATATATGGTAAATGACAGCATTATATTAAAGATTCACAATCTTCAATATATTATATAGAGTAATAGCGATTTATGGAATAACGTATTTCTAATGAAATACCCTCGTGCTTCAAGTGTTGGACATATTAGGAATCACGGTATATGTACATTTACGTATGTATTTGTTCCTTAAGTCTATTGTGGTTTCTATAATTTTCCACCTTTAGTGCATACATTCATATTATATAAATATCATTATTATATAACTTTATATGTTAATTAGCTTATATAACGATCTCATGCATAACATTATAGTAATTAAATCATATTTTATTAATTAAAATTAATTAACTTTCTAATTAATTGTTTATTATTCAATTTAAATATATTGTATTTACTATTTATATACTATAATCTTTATAGTAATACTCATCTACCATATATGTATATATATGAATGCATGTATGCATGTATGTAAGTATGTATTTTAATTTATTAATTAACTTTTCTTTAATTTAGTTAATTAAATAATTTTAAACTATTTTATTTATTTTGAAAATTATTTTACACACATACACGTATACTTATATTGTCTTAAACAATTCAAGACAATATAACATATATCACTATATATTATACATGCATATATGTATGTATGTATTTACTCATTTAAGTAATTAAATTCTTTTATTAATCTTATTAATAAAATTTAATTTCGAAATTAACTTATATTTATTTTCAAACATTTTGAAAATTTTCATTATATTATGACTTTTATACGATACATACATACATATATTTTATATATATATGTATTATTTCATTTTAAATTTAACTTTGAAATTTAAAATATATAGTTTTAATTTTCATACAGCTTTAAAACTATCTAAGGCCCAATTCAAATTGAACATTTTCTATCAAGAGTATCCGTTGGGCTCATATATCTGTTTAGGTTAGGTCGGTAGCCAAATAGGGCAGAGTGCTTGATTATCAAACCAAATCCTTTGATAACTTCTTGGACACTTAGTTACCTAGACTGTAGGCTTAATTAATTAACCCTAACATGACTAATTCAGACCACATAGGCTATTGGCCTTTGATTCATTATTGGAATTGAGCCAGTCTGTAGCGAAGTAATTGGAAATTTTTTAAATTGTTTTCCATTATTGGATCTTTAACGGGTCTATATGGTCTAATTCATTAGAACATTTCTAAATTTTTTGTTATATGCAAACACACAGACACCCACACACATACACACACACACACATATATCTGTGTGTGTATCATATAAATATATGTACGTGCGTGCACATGCAGTATGATAATATGTATATGGTTTGACATGTCTGTATATTTGTGCTCGAATTTACACCACAATGGGCATGTTAGCACCTCTTACATACAAATATGCTGTGTAGATGTATGTATTTTTGCAATATAACAATATATAAGTAAATATTATTATATAAAACAAATGTTAGTTGTAAATAATTTGTAGATATAACATTTATCAAATATATATATATATATATATATATATATATATCTATATATATGTATGTATGTATGTATGTATAAAATAATCAAATCACTTAATTAATTTAATACTAGTTTATAAAATTACTTTAACATACACATATTTATATAATATGTAAGTCGTGAATAATTTACTAAAAATAATCCATAATAAAAAATTTAATTAATTTTTATGATACATATAAATATATAATTAGATGCAGATATACATTGGTTTAAATAATAAAATCAACATTTTATAAAAATATATTTCTATAATTTTTCTCTCGACTAAGTTGCTCAGTGTGTGTATAATTTCTTTTTGGTTTTGCAAATATAGTCATTAAAAGTTTTAAATTTAGAATCCACATCAAAATTAAAATAAAAATATAAAAATATTATTTTCCAAATTATAATTTTTAATATATACTAGAGTAAATTAGTTTAAAGGGAAAAGTTTAATAAAATTTAATTTTAACGGACGTTAAAATTTAACTTCTATCTCAAGGACAAGCACCAAAATTTCACGATTGTTCCTGTTTTTTTAGTCTCTTTCCTTCTGCAAACAAAATTTCTCCTACATCAAACAATGGCAACCCAAACCCAAATTAATTTTCTTCTTCAAACTGATTTACAACCGCAATCGACTTTGGAAGCTAAGTTGATGGGCGTAAATCCACATTTTCAACAAATCCTGAACAAATAAACGATGAGCCTAGGATTTCAAAAGGTAGGGCTTCGAATGCTATGCGTATAGAAATAAAGAGAAGACAAAAAACAAATTCATCCATGGCTGTTGATTCGACTGATATTCATGAAAAAATAAAGAGGACGAGAAAACCTATGACAGCTAAAACTATGAATGAAGACGACATTAAGAGACAACAGCTTTGTGATGAAATCGTCAGAAGAAAAAGAAAGACAAAGGTATAACATCTGATTTTTTTTCAAAATAAAATATAGTTTTACAATGATAGTTGAATTAACATTTTAATTGTAAATAGCTGAATTGGTAATCATATTGACAGTTTTAGAATGATAATTGAATACATCACTTTATTTATTACATGCATATTGAAACGGTAGATGAAAATAGCATTTCAGTTTTTGATAAATGTTAGACGATAATTAGATTGATAATTAAAGAATGATAGTTGAATATATCACTTTATTTACTGTATGTGTAATGGTGCAATGATAAATAAAAATAACATTTTGATATTTAATAGACAGCAGATGATAATTAGATGGATAGTTAGTGAATGATAGTTCAATACATTATTTTATTTGTTGCATGCATCGTATTGAAATATGAGATGATGGATGAACATAGCATTCAGTTTTTGATGGATGATAGACAACAATATGATGAATAGTTATAGAATGATAAAAAAAATATAACATTGAAAAAAATGATAGACAAACATAACATGATAGAATGATAGTTGAATATATCACTTTATTTACTGTATGTATAATTATGCAATGATAGATGAAAATAGCATTTCAATATTTAATAGATGCTAGACAATAATAAGATAGATAGTTATTGAACGATAGTTCAATATATCATTTGATTTGTATGCACCATATTGAAATATGAGATGTTGACGAACATAGCATTCAGTCTTTGACCGATGATACACAATAATAAGATGAATATTTATAGAATGATAGACAAATATAGCATTGAAAAAAAATGATAGACAAACATAGCATGATAGAATGATAGTTGAATATATCATTTTATTTAGTGTATATGTTATGATGGAATGATAAATGATATATGAAAATAGCATTTCAATATTTAATAAACGGTAGAGGATAATCAAATTGACAGTTATTGAATGATAGTTCAATATATCATTTAATTTGTATGCATCGTATTGAAATATGAGATGATAGATGAACATAGCATTCAGTTTTTGATGGTTGATAGACAATAATAAGATGAATAGTTATAGAATGATAGACAAGTATAGCATTGAAAAAAATGATAGACAAACATAACATTCAATTTTAAACTGTGGAAGCATACATTGAAAAAGAGTAACGATTGACAAATATAGCATTTGAAAAAATAACGATAGATAAATATAGCACTAAAAAATTATGCATTCATAGTTGAAAAAATTAATAGATAAAAATAAGAATGCATTTAAAAAATGAGATAAGAAAATAACATTATAGTTTGTTAAATACCGAATTATTCATTCGTAGTTTTTTATACAAGAATCAAAAGGAAACAGATTGAAGAAAGCAAAAACAACAGAAAGAAAAAAATCAATGAAAGTATCTCAAGAAAAAATTCAGTATTGATGTAGCATGCTTCCAATGATAATAATTTTTCAGAAAATTTGGGAAAAAGGAGGCTATCTTGTAGATCACTTGAATTATTTAAAATAAACACTCTTCGAAAAATTTATGCTAGAGTTTTTCAAAGAAATTTTATCCATAGCAGCTTTTACAAAATGATCAACAACCTTAGATAATATCGTAAAAACATTTTCTATCAGCGACGAAAATTTTAAAGTGTGGAATATTTTTCTAAAAATCAAACCTGAAGATGTTACAATTCTCTTTTGCTTACCTTTGTCTGGAATTAATACTTTTCCATTACCTAAAATGAGTTTACAAATCCTTCCAGACAATTGTAAATATTTTGTACTAAGAAATTTTGGAACAATATAGCACATCACAAAGATTCTTACAATTTCAAAGATAAATAATGTACTAGAAACACAGCAATGTCAACATGAAACTGATTTTCCAAAACTGATTATGGTTCTTGCAATGATAACCTTCTTCTTTTTCGACCACCAAAGATACTTACCATGAGGATATATTCCTTATATCCTTGATCAAAACAAAATGAACTCAGTATCCTGGCTGGTTTCAATTCATCATTCTTTGATTAGAGCTTTGATGGCTTTCAAAACAAAGACGAGAAACATGCCATGTTGTTCCATGCTCCCAATTGTAAGTACAACATTCCAACTTTATGTTAATGCATCCATCCCTATAAATTAAACTACACACATTATATGTTTTAACAAGTAATATTCTATTTGTAGTTTTTTCTATGTAAGCATGTGAAGTTGATATCTCCATTAGCAGCGTACTGTTCTACCTTACCTAGATTTGGGAGGTGGAATATCCGAAGCTTGAAAAAGGTCATCTCAAGAGAAGCTTTGATGAACATGGACAGTAGAAAGGTACTATTTCTCACACAAGTACCAGAAATATATAATGATAGATAAATATATCATAACATAGTGTATATTAACAGTTTTTATTTTATTGTTGTACAGTCATAATTTAAATGATAGTTACATATATCATTTCTGCACAAATACAATTTTCTGTAGTTGCTACTAAAGAATTATAGTTAGATATAGCATCACATGAAAAATGACAATTATATATAAAATTAGTTCTTTTATTGCATGTTAGCTCGTTCATTACTACTTATTTTATTGCATAGATTTTTGTTGAAATAAGAAACCTAACTGAAGATGAAAAAGCACTTCTTCAACAAACAAGCCAACAAAAATTTGTTCAGCTGGATACCAATGGGAATATTGGGATACAAAAAATAGAAAAGTTAGGAGAGACATTAAAAATAGCAAGTCGACTCAATGTAGCAGTACATTGAAAATTTGGAAAATATATTAAAGAAGAGTGAAAAAGAATTAGGAAAGGAGAGACAGAAAAGAAACAAGCAGAAGGCATTATCATACAGTTGAGAAAAGAAATCAAGATGTTGAAATCAAAAGTAAGAGAACAAATAAAACCACCATCATTTGATCTCAATATAACTCAGGAAATTAAAATGATGCAGCAAGAGAAAGAACAATAGGACCAAAAGAAACCTTCAAAGATAATAGAAAAATCCCCGACAGTGTATGAACACGGAAGAAACCAATCTCTTTAGTTTTGAGGGTTAAAAAGCGCCAACGAAGGAATAAAATCGATCCCGATCGCCAGTATAAAATTTTTCACAGGAAAACAAAGAAAAACGTTGACAATGAAGACCAAAAGGAACAACTTGAAACCGAGGAAGGTCAAAAGGAAAACACAAGTGAACAATTCAAGAAGAACAAAATGAAGAATCTGATTATGAAGAGGAATCTGAAACTGAAACAGATAAGCAAGTCACTGCAATTGAAAATGAAGAAATTATCGATGCTGATGGGTACTCGCCATCAAGTAAAGCTTACAAGAGTAAAGATATCATAAAAGGCAGCATTCTACAATTATTGAATGAAGAACAACAAAAAAAATTCTTACTTTCTTCAAATTTAACGAAAATGAGAAGTAAAATTTCTGATCTTTTTTCTTTCATTATATTTTTAATTAAAAAAAAACTAAAAAAAACCAACTTGTCAATTATTGATTTTCAATTACAGCACCATAGCATATGAAAACGATGAAGGGAACAAAGGAGGAATCACAATAGTGAAATCTATGCTAGAATCCGTTCTATTTGAGGGGGTTACAATGGACAGATAAGCATCAAATTAGAATTAGGATAGTAAAAAAGTGTATATAAATGTATAAAATGGAAGAATGATATGTAAACCAAGCATTGAACTTTTCAAAGTGCATATAAATTAATTGAATGGGAAAGTGATAGCTAAAAGTAGCATTAGTATTTGTTAAATGCAGATAACTGTATAGGATGGGAGAATGATTGTTAAAACTAGAATTCATCGTTTTTTAAGTGCATATAAATGTATAGGAGAGAGAATGATAGTTAAAACTAGCATTCAAAGTTTCAAACTGCATATAAATATAAATCTATTGAATAAAAGAATAGAAGTTAAAAATAACATTGGTATTTGTGAAGGGTATATAAATATATCGAATATCCAAGATGATTGTTTAAACTATCATTTGCATTTTCCAGTGAATACAATGTACTAAACATGTAAATGATAGTGAATACCAGCATTAATATTCCTGGTTCAAAAATATAAAAAAATTAATTATCCCATAAAACTTACAACCTTCTTTGTTTGGTTAAATAGCTTATTGATTGGTTTTATTACAATCAAGAGATGTATGAACATAATTAATACTTTGCTATAATGACAATGGTAAGTAAAAGCTTTTCATTGTAAATGTTAAAAAATTTCTAATACATATGAATTCGCAGAATGATTTTGTGCATGATCAGCAAACTATGATCAAAGACATAGTCATACCGACAATTGATGTCATTGTCAAAGATGAATTTTACAGAAAAAAATTCTTCCTTCTACATTACACAAACCATTGGAGCTTGTTGATGTTAAACTATGAAATAATGCGTTGGAGTCATTATGATTAAGCCAAACCATAAACTAGATCAACAAGGACTTCAAACCCTAGCTATAACCAAGCCCTCATTCTTATAAAAAAGGTATAATTTTTAAATCACTCTAACATTACTATACATCACTAATTTTTGTTCTTGCAGAAACACAAAATTGGATTGATGTTCAAGAAGAAATGGGCAGAAGTAGGAATACTGAACAAAGAATTTCACAAACCTAAAGTGTCGCGGCCAAAAAGTCCACCATAGAATTTTGAATCGTAAGTAATTAATTTCATTTCTTCTCTTGTCATTTTAGTTTGTATATTCATCCAATTTTTGTTATTCTTTTTTAAAATAGAGCTGAATACATCTAATGATAAAAATGATAGTTAAACCTACAACGGAATTTTTTTAAAGTGCATAAAATCGGGAAAATGAAAAAAATGACAGTTCAAACTATCATTTACATTTTTTCAGTGCTAATAAATTTATTAAATATCCAAAATGATTGTTTACACTAGCACACATATTTTTAAAGTCGGTTGGACTAGACTAAACATGCAAACTGTTAACCAAAATATCATTTGTATTTTTAAATTACACTAGAATGCATTAAATATGCAAAATGATAGTTAAAGCTAGCATTGCTAATTGACAGTTCATTGAACTGCATCTATCGAATAAAAAGATTACGTATAAGGAGTCCACATGCAGCAATGGTGTCTCTATGAATGCACTGATTAATATTATGATCAAAATATAAAGCTATATCTTAGAATTCTAGAGTAAAGAATGCTACCTTATTTTGGCTTTAGGTTATACTGTAATATTAACTAAAATTTCTATATGTGAAACAGACTTGATTGTGCATTCTTTGTCATGGCTAACATGAAAGAACTGGACAAGGATGAGATGCTAGAAAAATATCCAAAGGAAATGCTTAGAAACCTAAAAGCTGCAGTGGTGTATGGCATACTCAGTGATCTACAATGCAGTTGGTCAGTGAAGAAATCCAATAAAGATTCTACATAAGAATATTTGTTGCACTTTAACTTCTTAGAACATTGGATTTATTTGAACTAAACTACTTTTGCTAATTAAACTGAGATGGAGTCTGAGATGGAGTCTTGTATGTTTTCCAATGCTTGTATTTTGTTCTCAGTGTATAAACTACTCAAATTGATCTGAACTTCTCGATTTGAATTTGATTCGATTTTAGTTGTCTGTTTTCAGTGCATGAACTACAATGTATAAACTATGGATATATTCAAGTGTCATTTTTATGTGTTTTTTGATGCTTTTACTGTATTTCTAAAGTGGTGAATAATGTTTTATATTGAAATGCTAGATAGAACTAGCATTATGCGAAAATACATTTCATAGTGATTGAACTGTGATGAATAATATGTGAATTTATCCATATAGCATTTATATATGATTTCCAATGCTTGAACTCTATTTCAAGTGTGATGACTACTGTTTACACTGTAATGCTAGTTATAACTAGCATTTAACTGAAATGCTAAATACAACTATCATTCAATTGTAATGCTAGTTATACTGTAATACAATCCACGTTGATTGTTATTTTAATGGTAGTTGCCAAAGTAGGTTTAGAGCACAAGTATCTCGTAGATCCTCTAACTTTTTCAGGCCCATAGCTCATTCTTTTTTCGCACACACAATTTATCCCAAGAAATTTTATGTTTCCTTCCTTCCCATAGAAAGTCTGCATTTATCTTATTTGATTTCTTTAAAGTGGCAATAGGAAGTTGATACATCAGTAGCCAGTATAGCACCATAAGATATATTACACCATAAATCAGTAGCCAGTATAGCACCATATGATATATTACACCATAAATCAGTAGCCAGTATAGCACGATAGAATATATTACACCATTAATCAGTAGCCAATATTTGCAATCCTATTTATCTACTCTGTTTGTTATTTCCTAAAACAGAGAGGTGTAGTCTGCATAATGAAGATATTCCATAGGTTGCGTTTTAAAAATTGGTGTTAATTCTTTTTTCTAACTGCTCTTTCTAACAATAAGGAAAGATATTTCATTACAATATAGAAGAAATATGGGGGCAGATGTTGCCCCATATCATATAAATAGTACATCATCATATTGGCAATTCATTACAAAAACACTTATGTGATCTCATCGTCTAATCATATAAAGAGTATAACATTGACAAACACCATTGTCCAAGTGGTTAATTGATTCGGCTTTGGTGCAAGAGGTCACAAGTTCGAAACTTACCCTCGAACGTTTATTGACTTGTTGTATATAAAGTACCATTTCAAAAAAAAGGGTATAACGTCACCATCAGATCCTTCATTCTTGCACAATAGCTTACTCAGTTCTATACAATGACAGATTATAGGTTTCAATGTTGAAATTGTATTTCAGGTGTGATGCACACTGATTATAATGAAATGCTAGTTACAACTAGCATTTGAGTGAAATGATAAGTACATCTAGCATTGAATAGAAATGTTAATACTGAAGTGCAGAGCTCATGCATTTCTTTAATTCATATTAAATATTTTGCAATGTGAATAAATAATAGATTCCTAAAAACAGAAATTCAACAACAAAGGAAAATGTAGGAATATCATATATTAGAAATTAAAAAAAAAAATAACCAAAACATTTTACATTTTATTTCCTAATGATTTCACAAAGTCTTACTTCATTCTTCTTTAAGCTTTAGCAGCTTTACACTTAAAAAACTACTCCATTACACTAACAAAACACATAAATTTTCTTAACTTTTTGAAGTAGCAAGACAATTTCTTTTGTTGTGGCCAACTTCATTACACTGCTGTATCAGTTTCTTTTACTTTGAGAATATCCAAATCCACAATACCTCTTTGTGGATGGTCTTCTTGCACCACGAATTTTTTTAGGAGGCTTAATCAAAACATCATTTTCAGTAGCAACTGGCTTATCAAAATATAGAATTGGATTGATAGCATCAGCATACGAAGATCTGAAAGCAATAACAGTAAAATAGTCCTCCACAAAATCATAAATTGATAATCTAGACTTGTTAATGCACTTAATTGCATGGGAACACGAAAAACTAGTAACTCTCCATTGATTACAACTGCATAAATAATTTTGAAGATCAACAACCTGTGACTTAGGAGATTTAACTTTAAACACAAATTTTGAAGACTTATAAACATCCCAACCAAAGCCATCATCTACTAACTTAGATAAACGTTTATCCATAACAGGACAAAGATTCGTTGTCTACAAACAACATTCCTCTCTTTGTCTCGCCATTTGCTCCATAACATTCACTCAAATACCATCCAAACAAGAAGTTATAGGCATAACTCTATCTTCCAAAATCCATGAGTTGAAACTTTCTGCAACATTTAAAGAATATTCACCATAACGCTTTCCTTGAAAAGACAAATTTTCCCAATGGTCAAAAGGTTTATCTCTTAGAAAATTTTCTACGGACGTACCCCCAATATCCTTATATTTAGAAGATATCACCCAAAATCATACATATTAGAAGCTCTAGCACAAAGTTTGAAAAACTCCATAATAGATGACTAACCTTTAACCGCCTTGACAACAGTACCAGCATTCTGATCCATGTGAAGTAAACAATAGCTATGATATGAAGAAGGAAATATTCTCGAAACACCTAAAATGAGACCCCATTGACGATCGAACATAAAAACTAAAGACCGATCTTCATTAAGCATTATTTTCAAATGGGATAAAAATCAAGACCAATTAGATTCATTTTCGTGTAAAATAATACCCATAGCAAGAGGAAAGAAACCTACAAAATAAATAATTAATGACATCCCAGTAGAAAAAACATGAATTATATTAAACATCAAAACATGTATTAAATGTTAATAATTTCTATTATACACGATTAAATTAGGTTCATAAATGAATATAGCATATGTTATTTTAAAGTCTTTTAGTTACTACTGCATAAAATTTTATTTCTTATTTTTGTAAACATTTCTATTATAAACATTTCTAGTGTAACCAGCTCGATCATTGAATAATATAAAGCAAACAATCCTATTGTAAACATGGCTGCATTAAAAATTATGTATAACTTTGAACAATGATAGTTTAATATATCATTACCAAAAAAATAAGTAAATAAAACAAAACTAAAATGAAACTCATACCTTGGTTACCATTTTTAGAAGTAGCAGCTAACAGAACACCCGGTCTTCTCTGCAAAGCAGCTGCATCTAAAAATATTAATGGTTCATAGTATTTAAATCCAAGTAGGCAAGCATCAAAACCAATACAAACTCTCTCGACGCCTCCAAATATTAATGGTCGAAGCATTAACTTCCATGGACACGTAGCTACCAGGATTATATTTTTTCAATGCCTCCAGATACCAATTTAAATCGTTATATGACATAGCATCATCCCCATATATTTCTTTCAAAGCCAACTGTTTTCCACTACAAGCATAATAATATGAAAGATTAAAATTGTACTCTCTTCTAAATTCCTTCATAATATATTTTGGTTCTTCATAGGTGCATCGTGAATTTGATCTACAATCAAAGATTTGGCAAATCTACTTGAAATATTAACTTTATTAACATCTCTAAGACCAGCTCTACATGAATGATCAAAATTGTAGGTTCCAATAAAAAACCAAGAGAGTAGACCAGGATCCCAAGAAGCATTAAGATAAAACTTACAACCATCCTTCAACCAAGAGCAATTAACCGAAATTCTATCAGGAGAATTTCTTATAAAAATCAAATCATAACCATTTTTTATTTGATATGCCATTAAAAACTCCCAAAAATCCTTAGCTCCTTTAAACAAAAACCAAGAAAATCCACAATCATTTTTTGAGAACCTTTCTTCAACATATCTTTCAAATAATAAGAAGAATCAGTATGTGAATCACTATTTGTACCAGAATTACTACCAATTGAAGTGCTTTAAACACTTGCATAGCCTAAACCATAGCCAGCAATATCAGCTTCCATAGCACAAACATTTTCCTTAACGTTAAACTTAAAATATTCACACTTCTTGAAAATTAGAAAACACAGAATACTAATCAAATCTGAATTAGTATCAATTATTATATTCTTATTCTCAAGAACATAAGATATCTCAGTAGAAAGTGGACTAAGATGTGGCCATACTTCACAGATTTCAGTCTTAACACCAAACAAAGAAGAGCATGTGGTAAGTCAAGTAGAATAACAAATCTCATTATATTCAAAAATAACAAGCAAACTATTTGCTTCATAATTGTAGATATCAGTACTGCAAAAGAAATTAAAAAACCAATTAATAAAATTAATCTTATAAATACAGCAACAACAGAAAATGCTAAATAACATAGCATAACAAATGAAAATCAAATTAAGTGTTGAATGAAAGAAATATAAATTAATTAAAAAAACAGATGATAAATGAACATAGCACAATCAAATTAAAACAAATTATGAATTCAACAGCGAAGAATGCTACATAAGCATAGCATAATGCAACAAACTGCATATAAAATTCACTAGAATGATAGATGAACAGTAAAATTGTAAAACAATAAACTGTGTTGAAGAAACATAATGATGCATAATAAAATCTTACTTTGCCGTTGAAACAAATCTAAAATAGGCACCGAAATATGGAAGAAGACAAACTGTGCAACCTAGAAAAACAAAATATACTTAATAAACGAACGATATTATATCAAAGGAAGATAAGAAAAAGATCAAAATAAATAAGCGCAATATACCTGAATGTAAGGAAATTGTTTGATAAAGATCTAGAGTACGATGAAGATCGACGATAAAAATGCACGATGAAGATCGGTAGACAATAGAGAAGATCAAATACAAAAATAAAGAAACACGCGTCCTTGAATCAAGAAGATCGATGAACTAAGATTAATAATATTTGAATGAAGATCAAGAAATAATTAAGAAGCAAATTTAATTTTTACATAAGTTTGTCCTTAGAATGAAAAAATAAAGCCCGTGTCCTTCAAACGAAAAAAAAAAATCCACGTCCGTAGGCCCAAAAAAAGAAGTAAAATCTTCCTCCAGCCTATTTTCCTCTATATACTATATATATTTTTATACAAAATTTTATTATTTATAATATGTGTGTGTATACAAATATTTTAAATTATATAATCACTTTTAATTTAAATAAATAGTTAAATATATTTGTTCAAAATATTTTTATTTTAATTTTGAATGCATTTTAGACGTGAATAAAAAAAATTATGAATAAAAAAATTATAAAATTTAAAGCATATGATAAATAATATTAACCTTTTAAGTATGGATTTTAATTATTTAAAATCATTTAACAATATTATTTATATAAACAAATATTTTTTATTTTCCTGGCCATGAGGATGTAATGAATCAAACATATATAAAATTTTACACACACATACACATGCAATAGTGTAAATCGCGCGTATGTGCATTTATAGAAATATTTTATTTTTATTTAATAAAAAATTAAAGGATGGATGTGTAAGTGGAAAAACTTTGGTGGTCAATGCAATTTTATTTTAAATAGTTTTGTTGGTTGTGTTGGTTACAAGTTGTTAGTGAAATCATGGTTATGGATGATTAAAAAGGGGATGGTGGTTGAGGTTGCAAGTGGATGATGAGATTTGATTGATGGATGAAGGGAATCTTTGAAATTTCAAAAGGACACCATGTAAATCATATTCGCTGAATTCATTGAAATTCATCTATTGAAATTTAGATCTTTGTTTCCACATTATTTCTTCTTGAACAATTTATTTAATTCTTCTTTTAAATTAGAATGAATAATTTTTCCAAAATATTTAAATTTCTTATTTCTTCAATTTTACTTAGCTTTAAAGTTTCATTCATCGGCTTTTCCTTTTTAATTCTAATGTTACCAGAAACATCTTTACTCGAATTTTTGAGGAAAAATCTTAAATCGCTAAGTTTTCTAACAAATTTTTTTGCTATGTTACCTGAAAATCTGTAGTTGCAATTATCCATGGTAAGCCATTTATTTTCTACTGAATTCTTAAAATTATTTTCTAACAATCATATTTTTTCAAATCTGAAAAGTCTATTCCCAAAATTAGTGTTAGTGTGAGAAAGGTTATTGGACTGGTCCAGATAGATATTCAGAAGCTCTAAAACCCTGCAAGTAGAAACTTTGTCCTCTAGTTCATCACTTATAAAAAAACATGTCTAACAAATCCATCAATGGAAATTCTCCAGCATTTCACAAAGCAAACTGTTTATTACTTAGTTTTATCTCTACTAAATTACAATTAACAATAAATTGGTCAATTCTTCCATCACACCAAAATCACCTTCTTTAGGGGATCTTTCACCAAAAAATCTAGTAATATTAATATAACCCTCCATAATCCATGGTCCAGGGGGCAATTGTTATAAAATCTAAACACTCATTCCATAAAATCCTATGATTATTTTTGAATTTGGCCCATACACATATGTAATATTAAGAATATAATCATCATTAATATCAGAAAATATCAAATGCTTCGAGGGATCTTTAATAGTAGATCGTAAAAGTCTTACACAATTATCTTTCCAACCTAATATAAGACCTTCTACACTACCACTAGCAGGAAGATAAGCCTAATGATCGAAATAATGACCCCCTAGCCACTTAAAAATAGGATATTCAAGATAATCAACTTTAGTTTTTTGAAGTAAAACTATATCAATATTATTATCATTGAAAAGTTATTTAATTTTACTATATTTCTCCAAATCAAGCAAACTCTTTTCATTCTAACTAATTAATCTCATAATCTAAGCGATTTAACCCATTCTAATTTCTTATTTTTAATATAGTCAACATCTACCTGAATATCATCAAAAATAAAAACTGAATTTTTAGCTATTTAGTCTGTGGTGAATATAGAACAGTTTGAATATTAACGTTGACACTTCACTTAGAAAGTGGTGTGTCATGATGGCCAAATTTATCACTTACTTAGTTCGGTAAAATCCAATTTCAATTCAATAAAACTTTACCCCTTAGTGAAAATTATTTACACCATTTCTTTTTGTCAAAACCATATCATTTTGGATTTATATAATTTAACAATTTTTTTCTATTTTGTAGTGTAACATCATCATTTAAATTATTTTTCTTTCAAAAATACATGCATCATGCTTATATTTATTAACTAAAATCGACAAAACAAAACAAGGTCAAAATATTTAAAAAAAGATATAAAAAAAACAATTAAAATGTTTACACTCAAAACTCATATGTCGCATATAAAAAAACTAAATAGAAAAGTCACAAAGGTTTCTACTGCGCGTTTTTTCAGTTATTAGTAACTACTCCATGCTTGGAGAATTACTCCTATTTGTTCCTATTCAGACACGCCTTTCATGGAAAGAAGGGTGATTGAAACTTTTACAAAATCGATACTCGGCTTCGTGTATATATATATCTCCATCAACTATCTCAAATTTAAGGAAAAATAAGGGAAAAGAAAAAAAGAAGAAAGAGAGATGACAGAGGTGAGAGTAAACCTTATAAATATATTATTAACAATACATGCCTTACTAATTCTATTAGTCTACACCGAAACTCCAAGCAGCCAATACGTTGTAGAAGCTCTGGAGCAGGACTGTTACGTAGCACCTATAAATGTCTTTGTATCCACCAATTGCTTCATCTTTTTTGATTAGTTATCGCATCTTTTTCCATGTTTGAGGGACATCTTTCAGATTATCGTGCAGTTTGCACGATGCTTGTTTTTTTCTGTTTGATATTTTCAACATTGCCTCCATAGTTTATTTTTGTTTTAAAGAGAGAAGAAGAGGGGAGGAAGAATAGTCCCACATCTTGGGAAATATGAAATTATATTTGTTTAAGTATAGATTTCTCATGAGAATGTTGGGCCTATTGAGCACTCAAATGTTTGTTTTGTTGTGAGGAGGGAAGTTATGTACAGCCACCACACGTGCACGCCGCCGTCGTCGTCCGTCCGTCCAACCGAAATGGGCTAGGTCAGGTTGGTCCTTTTTTCGGTCTAAATTGACAGAATTAATTTTTCTTAAAACAAGCCAGATTTAAATTCAAATTTCAACGGACAGATTTGGCGGAAGATGTGAAAGTTGGTGATGGCGGGATATTTGAATGAACGGATACGACCGTTTTGAACTATTGGCAAGAGAAGTAACATTTCGAATGGATGCATCTCTAGACGAGTAGATGCCTTTCCAACACTATAAACAGCGACATCCAAAGTCATTGTTGTTTCAACATAAACAACAACAACTCTTACCTTCTTCTTTCAAATTTTTCAATGCCAGAAAGTGTTGCAAAACACTTCCATCACAACTAGATTTTACGATGCCTATGAAGTGTTGCCAACGCAAATATGTTGCAAATCTATTCTCTTCTTTTCTATTTACTAATTTGCATCATTAGAAACTATAATAAAGTGTTCTTGGCAAGATCAAGATCGTACAAATCTTGAATCCGGTTACGTTGTTCCAAGGCTTCATTGAGTTAGTTTGATAACCCATTTGTACTTGGTGGGTTGAACTGTTTTCTAAAAGAATCTAGACATTAGATCCTTGAAGTCGGAATTATAGCATTATCGTCACCTTCCTCGTCTCGAACCACAAATTTCCTAACAAATTTTAGACAATACCTTTCAACTATGGAAAGTTTAAGCACCCTTCAAGTCATGAATCATCACTTAACTCGATTGGAGTGTTTTAACGGAGATAATATTACTCGTTGGCAAGAGACGATGAAGTTCTTCTTTATCACCGTCAAATTGTTCTATATTTTGGAAGATGGATTAGAGGTAATACAGGAGGAAACTGCAATACATGATGCTGCTCTAAAAGTGAAACGTGCAAAGTGCAAAGAAGATGATTTTCTGTGTAGATGACACATTCTGAATGCATTGTCTACTTTTATCTACAATGCACATAGGACCTTGGAAACTGCGAAGGCCCTTTGGACTACACTGGAAAGAAAATACCACATATCAGAGGTAAGTAACAAAAAATTTCTTGTTTTCAATTTTATGGATTCCAATTTTTTTTCCAATAAGTTCATAATAGGACAAGTAAGTGAAATCTTACTTTTGGTGAATCAACTTAAAGATGCTAAAATAGGTTTCCCAGAATCTTTTGTTGTTAGAGTCATAATTTATATACTCCCTAATTCTTAGAATGATTATCAGAAAAAATTAAAGCATGCAGAAACAAATTATGTTGTAAAAGGTTTATAGCGTCATCTTCGTATTGAAGCGGACTCTCGTAAACAAGAACTAGATGATAATCCGCAAACAGAGTCCAATTCTAAGAAAAATAATGTTGAAATAACTGATAAGTTAAAGCTTAATAATGAGACATAGTTTAAATGGAAAAATCATCCCAAGAGGAAAAAAAGAAAGGTGCTTGTTGATTCTATAACAAACTCGGCCACCATGCCCAAGACTGCAATTTGTGGAAGAAACAACAAAAAGTGAATGTCGTAGAAGACTCACTTTTGGCTGTAGTGTAAGTCAAAAACTCCATTAGTGGCATAGATAATGATTGGTGGCTTGATAATGAAGCAACCATTCATATTTGCAAAGACGGTAGTTCATTTAAGATTTAGGATGAAAACAATAGAAATTGCAACGAAGTTACTGAAGCAAATAAGGTTCCAAGAAAAGTTATGAGAAAAGACACTATAGAACTTCCACTCACCTTTGGAAAAGTTCTTACACTATTCAATGTATTTTATGTACCAGACAAATGTAAGAATTTGGCCATCGGATACTTTCTTCACAAATGAGAATTCAAGATGGTGTATGAGTATAATAAGTTAGTGTTCTCCAAGAACGAAAAATTCATTAGACATGGATACTCTTGTAACGACATGATTAAATTGAATTTAATAAAGAAATCTTCTGCTTATATTGCTGATTCTGTTCGTTTACGGCATGTTAGTTTAGGACATGTTAATTATAATTCCCATAACAATATGTATAAATTGGGATTGATTTCTAGCTGTGATTTTCGATTCTATTTCTAAGTGTGAAATATGTGTTCAAGCATAAATACACCAAAAACCCTTTAAATCTATAGAAAGAAAAACTCGTTTGCTTGATTTGGTATATAGTCATGTGGGAGACTTAAATGGTCATATCACCTATAGTGGTAACCAATACTATATCACATTTATTGATGATTACACTAGATATGCTTATGTGTAATAATGAAAATAAAAGAAGAGGGTTTTGATAAATTTAAAACTTACGAAGCAGAAGTGGAAACTCAATTAGGAGTTGAAATCAAAGTACTACATTCGGATCATGGTAATGAATATTTCTCAAATGAATTCACTTGGTTTTGTAAACAAAATGGTTTAGTTCATCAATGCACTGCCTCTTATACACCACAACAAAATGGTGTTGCTGAAAGAAAAAATAAAATTTTGGTAGAAATGGTAAATGCCATGGTTGTTATTTTTTTTTGAAACAGGTACTTTATTAACAAAAAAAGGCATATATTTCCATGATATGCCTCATTAAAACCTTGCAATCCCCCTAACCTAGTCGGGTACCTTACAAGGAAAAAGAGTACATATCACTTCCATATATTAACGATACAAAATTGAGTAGACGGATCCAAGTTGTAGAACAGATGGAGGAGTTGAAACAAAGTATGGGATATACTCAAAACCATCCGTAGTAACAACTTGATCGGTTGACAAAAAATCAAAAACTACAATGCAAAAGGTTATCCTTCACGAGGGAAAGTACAGAACCTTCATAATAGAAACGCGAATAAACTTCTATCTCGAGTGGAAAACAAAATCATGGAAACAAAAGGCAGTGGCACAGGTCTCGAGCAGGTAGATCTAATATAGCTGAAAACAAAAGGAGACATTAAAAGCTTCGAAAGGGAGGGATCATTAGCATCCATAGGGGAGATGGATAGGGTCAGAGGGGATGCTGCGGCTCCAAGGGACTACTGACGATGTTCCGATTATCGAAGATAAGTTTCGAATCTCTACTTATTTCTCTATCCTTGATTATGTACTGCATAAGAAATTTAACATCTTGATTTATCAGGATGCTTCTGATCGAGGTTGGCATTTCAGTACCTCTGAAGATCCTGTTGTTTCTCTCGCACCAGATGTTCCAAATCAGGGAAGTGAAAGCAATGTTGGTGATTTGGCTAATTAACGTTTGATTCTTGTTTCTTTTACTTATGCATTCTAGAATCTGGTTAATATTGAAGTTGAGATTAAAATCTAAGTTCAATTTTTGCATGGTATTTTCCAAGAATCTACTTGAGTAAGGGCAGTTGAAAAAAAGATGGTCTCTGTCTTCAAGTTGATTTGAGCATAAATTGCAATGTTGGTCAATGTTTGTGTTCCATTTACTAATACGAACCTTGGTTTTCAATTTGTTTTTGATGGCCAGTAGAGCACATGTTGACATTATAGGAGCGCAACCCTTACCCCATATGATCTTTGTCCAGAAATGTTCTGATTGCTTGTTTCTTATGTGATTCCATGCTGACTTCATTGTAAATTGTCCATTGTTGCTGGGGATCCAGTTCCAGTAGTCTTCTTCCAACTGTGGTTGAATGTTAATATTGTGTATGGTTTGATGGTATTGAATTGGAACGTAATTAATGTTTTGTTTCCATTTATTGTTAGAGATCAATTCGGATACTTTTTTGTCATATCCTCTAACTATTGACATGGCATTCCGGCCTATGTTATCTACTAATGAGGATCCATTGATCCAAGGATCAAACCATAAGCTTGTGGTATCCCCATTGACAATGTTTTTGGTAATGAGACCTTTGCACCACTGTCTTGCTCGAGGTAATGTTTTCCAAGTATATGATGCAGTAGGGTCTATGTTAGCATTCTAGAAATTTGCATTTTTACAATATTTATTTTGAATCCATTTAGCCCATAGCGAGTCACAATTGATAAATTTCTACAAAAGATTGGTAGCCACTGCTTTAGAGATATCTTCAATTTTCCTTATTCCAAAGCCACCTTCAGTTTTAGTTCTACACACTTCTTCCCATTTCATTCGGTGAGCTTTAGATTTCCATAAAAAATTTGCACAAAAACTATTAATTCGTCGCATAACTGTCAGTGGGAATTGTGTGAACTGGAGCCAGAACTGCAATATTGGGTGAATTACAGTTTTTATTAATTCAGCTCCGCCACTAATGTTTAGCATCTTGTTGTGCCAATGATTAAAATTTTTGTTTATTTGGTCTATCAACCCTCCAAAGTCCCTTGTTCTTAATTTGTTATTCGATAAAGGTATGCCTAGATAAATTATTGGTAGGTTACCAATGTGAACATTAAGGATGTTGGCTATCTGATTTTTATTTGTAGCCCCCTTGCTAATAAATAGAGTGGATTTTTTGGGGTTTAACTCCAGACCTGTTATGTTGTTCAGATTTTGAAAAACATGCTTAATACAGGTGGCATTTTGAACTGTGGCTTTAGTTAAGATCAGAATGTCATCTGCATAAATCAAGTGTGTGATCACTGGTTCTGTTTGATAAATGGGGGTTAAAATACCTTTGTGAAATTCCATGTCCAAGTTAATAGTCAAATATTCCATAGGTATGGAAAATAGGTATGGTGAGAGGAGGTCACCTTGTCTTAAACCTCTTGAACTATTTATGAAACCATGCGGTGATCCTTCTACTAACACCGAAAAAGTGGGAGTAGTTATACATTCATATATGAGATCCACAAATCTGAGGGGGAAATTCATTAAGATCAGCATATGATGAATAAAATCTCTATTAATTTTGTCATACGCCTTATGCAGATCTATTTTCAGACATAAATTGTTGGATTTTTTCCTGTTGAAACCTCTAATCATTTTGTAGGCTAGGAGGTAATTATCTGTAATAACTCTTCCGGGGATGAATGCATTTTGGTTGTAGGAGATAAGATCACTCATGAGTAACTTCATTCTGTTGCATAGAAGATTTGCAAGTATTTTATAAGACACGTTACACAAAGAGATTGGTCTAAAATCAATCATATCCACTGCTGTTAACGCTAAAATTTGAACGCTAACACCCCGGTGTATGAAGTGAGATTGTGAAAGCACCACCCGACAGCTCGGGAACAGATTATAAGCAGATAATAGTGAAAAAACAGTAAACAACAGCAATTTTATAGTGGTTCGGCTTAAGAGAGAGACTACATCCACTTTGAATATCTTTATTGACGATTTGATTACAAGTCAATGCAGTTACACTTTGATTACAACACACTTTGAGTTTCAAGTGACTTAGAACAAGTAGCCTAAACTTCAATGTCGATCCAAATCTTTGAACACATGTTAGACATGTTTGATTTCTTCGTGAAGTTCCTTGAAGGTGTTGAAGTAGTTCAGAATGCAGCAGAGTAACGGCGCTTGAAATGAATGAGCCAAAAGTCCCCTGAATGTTGGGGGTGGCCATGTATTTATAGGCAAATCTGTATAGAAATTTTTCGCCCAAGTCCTGAGTCCTGACCGACTCAGGCTAAGCCGTGGCCAAGTCAAGTTGAGTCGTGGCCGGCTTATCTGATTAAGCATTTGGTCTTCTCACTAGCTCATTCTCTTGCTGGATTCTAAGCCAAGTCCTGAGTCGTTGGCGAGTCAATTCTCACTGGGACATGCATTGTGGCAACGGAATACGACTCAGTGGCTTTATGTCGCGGACGAGTCATCCTGAGTTATGAGTCGTCAAGTCATTTCTTAGGTCGTCAATCCTCTTGAGTCGTTTCTTATGATGAGTCATGGACTTGTTGAGTCGCTGAGGCAATACCTTTGATGAGTCGGTAATGCATTGAGTCGGTCTGTCTTGTGAGCCGTTAACTAGTTAAGCCACTCTGCTCCTTCAAGTCGTTGAGACGATAGTCTTGATGAGTCGGTAACTTATTGAGCCGTCCTGCCTTGTGAACCGTTAACCCCTTAAGTCGTAACCCTTTAAGTCTCTTTGAGCTTTAGGTCATTAACTTATTGAGTCGGTGACTCGATGAGTCGTGAGGCTTCCTGAGTCGTAGATCCTTCCTGAGCCGTTAAACACCTTAAGTCGTGGCTCATCCCAGGCCTTAACTCGTTGACTCCTTTAACTCGTGGGCCCCTTAACTTGTAGGCTGGAACGGGGTTAACATTTGCCCCTCGAAGCACACGCTTAAGTCGTAAGTCGTGTGCTTCGACTTATCATAACTCGAGCGTGCCGATTCGAGTTCCAGCTCTTCCAGATATAAAACGCTTGACTCGTTCCTCTTATCTCCCACTTCTTATCAGCGATCCTCTAAACCGCATCCGCCATTAACGCCTCTCCAAGTTCTCACAGGCGATTCCAACTTGATTCTCCTCTGATCATCTCTGACACCACATTACGTAAGCAATCTTGCTTCCCTTCCGATTGTCGATCATCATTAACCTATGCGCTCCATCCTTACCTCCAATTTACTCCCTTGAGTCTTGCAAGTTTGGTCACTCTAACCATCAATGGATGTAGGGTTGTCTGATCTGATGATTTGCGTCTTGAGGTGATTTAGTGGCGTGATAAGACCAGGGTTGTTGATTGAGTGTTTTATTAGGTTAATGGGTTAAAAGTTGGAAGATTAACGGGTTAGGAGTGAAATGGTTTATGGGTTAAAAGTTAGAAGGTAAACTGGTTAGGAGTTAGGTGATGAGTTGGCCAGATAGAGTCGAATACTGCCTTAGGTATGACTCGGCCATTTTTGTATGATCCAGCAACCGTTGCGATTTAACCATGATCCAACCCAACATGCTTCACGACCTAAGCCTTGAGTCGTGGCCGAGATAGGACTTGGAGATTTTCTTATTACTTTGAACCAGAGCTTTTCCCTTTTTCTACGACTTACGACTTAGGGCACTGCCGCTCAAAACACCAACAACTCAAAATCGAAGTGACCTGACTTAACTCGCTTCCCAATCCTTAGGTCGTGGACGAGCTAGAATCAGCGATCTATCTTAACCCGTAGGAAAATTTTTTGAGCCGTTGACGAGTTAGGACTTGCGTGAATTCTGCTCGAACTTTGAACCATTGCATAAACTTTGAACTGTCGAATTTTATTGCATTCATTCACAGGTTATTTTGACTTGCAGGCTAACAATCTGTTCAATACAACATTCACAGAAAATTGGGACGAATATACTGTCATCGACCGCCCATATCAAATGACAGATTAGTTAATAACAGATAATTAACTTAAACAAATCGTGTGAACGAAGTGCTATCGATTTCAAGTAGAATATTAAAGCAACACTAAAATAGTCAATTGAAACTGACCAGCCTGCACTAATATTATGCTTGAACTTTAAATTAACAAGTTCTGAAATTACCGTAGTCGATCAATCGTCGATCAGTTTAATTCCAGTTATATTTACTTGTTATTTTCATTAGTTCTGCACAACACTTCACACTTTTAGGAAACGTGCACCTTCGCATTTGAACATCCAGTTGCTTGTGTAGAATGACATCTCAACAAGATGAACCGATGGGCCAGGCTGAAGATGTCTTCCCAGTAGCCAACCTGTTGGATAACCCTCCGGAGAGAACTTCCACAACTCTGAATCAGCGGGTGTTTAACCAATTGCTCACCCAGTTTGGCATTGCCGAAGCTGATGCCTTACTGCCGGGGCCAAATGATACTGCAGATAGGCCCCCTTCTGGCTTTATTGCTGTCAATCGCCAAATGTGCTTGAGCGGTGCCATAACACCTTTTAATGACTTCCTTCAGCAGTTCCTGCTTCGATTATCTATCTCTACATTCCAATTGCACCCCAATGGCCATGCCATTCTGATGGGGTTATGTGTGCTATTTAGTAGAGTTCTGGACCGATTACTGAGCTTTGAGGAAATCTGTTACTTCTGCTCATTCACAAAAATTAAAGATCATCCCTCTATCGTAGTTATAAGGAGTGCTCGAAACCGCAAACTCATCACCGATCTTCCTGAAAGCGTTCATGGATTTCTAAATCAGTATTTCTTTGTTCGCTGCCCTCCAGGGTTTTATGCCATCTGAAGAGTAGGAAGTAAGATTTTCCTGTTTTTATTTCTCCATTCTTGGGCTTTTCGAAATCTGAGTTGCTAAATGCTAACTTTGCTTCTTTTTTCCTGTTTTAGCACTTCCTCCTCCCTCTAGAGATCCATGCTATAAGCAAATTTTTGAGAGATTGAACGCCGTGGCGGCAGAAGAGAGGAGTATAAAGTTTTTGTTAAATGATGGATTTTTACATCAATATGGGCTTCTTCATTCCTCTCGCTTCACTCAGCTTCGTGAAGTCCCAACTGAAATTCCCGATTCTCCGACGGAAACTCCTAATGCCCCGGTCTCTACTAAAGAGCACATGCAGGGAGGAACCTCTATAGAAACTCCACTAGTGAAGTGTTCAATTCCGAAGGATGTTGCGGGGCCGTCTGACAAGTCTGTACTTGCCCCAGTTATCGAAGAGGAAGAACCTCCACGATCTTCCGGAAGATCTGCTAACGAAGGAGTTGAGAAAGCAAGTCCCAAAAAACATGATGGTGATGATGTTTTCGAGGGGTTGAGCGATTTAATTGTGACTTCTCAAGAACTTTTCAAAGATGATGTTTCCAAAACTATCTCTTCTGTAATAGAAGCGACATCTTCTCTACAACAAACGTCAACTCCTCCTACTCAAGTTATCACTACCTCTACTCCACAGAGTGGTCTGTAACTTGATGCGTGTAGTTTACACGTTACACAACACTTAGGATTTTTCAGCACTTCTACGCATTCGTCTTCTTATACTTTAAAGATTTCTAAAGCTTATTATTTTTATTCCAGATTCTCCAATGGGGCGCAGCAGCTCATACTACGATGATTTCCAGCGCTACGGGAGGCGTAGCCAATATGATTATAGGCGTTTCCTCCCTTCTTACAGATAATCTGATGAAGAGAGGGCCATCAGGAAAGCAGACGAGAGACGAGCATATGAAGAACGTTATCGAAGAGAACAAGAAAGACATGACCCTCCCCACAGAGATGATGATATTCAAAAAAGAAAGACTCACGATGAAAGAGGTAAAGGTCACATGGACGATTCTTCTAGCAAGCGGGCTAAACTTACTGAAGAAACAGTGCCGACAGTTTCTCAAAATGTTCCTGCTCAATCTCCTGCCCCCGTTCGTTCCGACATTCAAACAATCATCAACCGGCCCGCATACCAAGTTGGGCAAGGTCCTCCCACTCTTCAAAGTCGATTCCCTTAGTGGTGCCTGAGAGGGGTTCGATTTGATCTCGACTTGGTTCCTCTCGACAAATCGGCTATGCTGCGAAATCTTGATACTGTCAGGACCGATATTGAAAGAATGTCGAACTGGCAAAAACTTGTCGACGAGCTTCAGAGGGTTAACCGAGCCAATCTCGAGGCCATGCTCACAATGGAGAACGATAAGGCTGAGTGGCAGAAGACTCCCGAACAACATGACGCCGAAATGAGAAGTATTGCTTCCTATAATGAAAAGCTGGAAGCGGAAGTAGAAAAGCTTAAGGAAGAATTAGCTACTTCATCTACTTTCTATTCTCAAAAGGAGAGCATGCTTCAGCAACAAGTACGAGATGCGCATGCCAGTCAAAGGGCAGTCGAAGATAAGCTTAAACACAAGGAGAAGGTCATAGAAGAATATCGCGCTGAAACTTTACAGCTGCGAGAACAGACCGGCTCTCAAAGCTTGGAGATAGAGATGTTAAAAGATCGACTTGCTATGGCCGAAAAGGAGCGTGACGAGGCTGTTGCTGGTAAACTTGCGGCCGAAGAGGCCCATCAAGCAACCAAAGCTGACATTGGCTCCACATTATTTGATTTTTATCTGCACAGCATTTTGGGGCGTGGCAGCCTTGCCTTTCTAGGCCCTAAGTATGAAATTACACTAGCTGAAGTTTGGGAGGCAGCACTCGATATGCTCGGTGGTAAAGGTGCTGGCTACGCTGAGTCAGCTCTTGAAGAGCATTATCTTGATGATGATGCCCGCGCCGCTCTTGCCAAGGGAAAAGAGCAACTCGCCAGAGTGCGGGCCGGAATGGCGGAAGGGGAACGTTCTGAAAAAGAAATACCACCTACCACTTCTGAACGTCCTTTAGTTTCTTCTGAAGTTGACATCACAGGTTCCGGTGCTCATTCGCTGCCTCCTACAAGAACCGGGGTAACTACCCCTACCGATGATGAGGCTTTGGAGGATATCGGGGCTCAAAATTATGAGATTGAACTAACGAAGCAAACATCTTCAGGTAATTTTGACATTGGTCCGATTCAGGTGGATCGCCTGCTTGCTCCTCAAAAGTTTGATGAGCTTCTCGATTACTTCTTGAATCTCGACGAACCCATATCTCCCTTCTTTTGGGGAGATACTAATATTTTTAATTTCTCTTCTTCTACAGTTGAAACACCATGTGCTGTGCAGACTTCACCTCCTCCGGTTATCCCTCCTCCGTCTCTTCAGGTGACTCCTCCTTCTGCTTCACAGCCCGGGTCACAAGAGGAGCAAATTGAGGCCCTTCATGGCTTGGATGACCCTATCGCTTCGCAAGAGCAGAAAGACGAGGGACTTGAAGGAGGCGAGATCTCTCCGGAGCGGAATCCTTCTGATGACGTAGTTTTTTCCGCTCTTGTTACTCCAGGGAGTGAGTCTTCTTCGAAGAGAAGAAAGAAGCACGGAACATCGAAGAGGAGGGGGAAGAAAATCATTGCTACTGAAGAAGAACCGGAAGTTGCACCGGTTGCACCTCCCTCTCCTTCTTCCCTTATGCCTATAGATAGACCTGAAAAGCTAATCATTCGGCCGGGCAAAGGGTCAAAAGGTGGTAAGAAGAAGTGAAGAGTCGGGCTTCGGGCTTTTTGATTCCTTTTTTGTGTAATGGTCGGATGTTGTGCAGGCACCGGCCCCTGCTTTTTTATTTTGAAACCTGTATCTGCAATTGAATAAAATGATCCTTTATTTGTACAGACTCTTATTTGAATTTGAGAATGCATTTATTATTCATTTTTGCACAAGTTTATTTATATGATATTGCGGTGAACTTGTGGTATGTTGTTTGAGCGTACTTTACCGATGTAGCTATACCATTTTGTATGTAACTATACCATATCGTGAAGTCCCAACTGAAATTCCCGATTCTCCGACGGAAACTCCTGATGCCCCGGTCTCTACTAAAGAGCACATGCAGGGAGGAACCTCTATAGAAACTCCACTAGTGAAGTGTTCAATTCCGAAGGATGTTGCGGGGCCGTCTGACAAGTCTGTACTTGCCCCAGTTATCGAAGAGGAAGAACCTCCACGATCTTCCGGAAGATCTGCTAACGAAGGAGTTGAGAAAGCAAGTCTCAAAAAACATGATGGTGATGATGTTTTCGAGGGGTTGAGCGATTTAATTGTGACTTCTCAAGAACTTTTCAAAGATGATGTTTCCAAAACTATCTCTTCTGTAATCGAGGCGACATCTTCTCTACAACAAACGTCAACTCCTCCTACTCAAGTTATCACTACCTCTACTCCACAGAGTGGTCTGTAACTTGATGCGTGTAGTTTACACGTTACACAACACTTAGGATTTTTCAACACTTCTACGCATTCGTCTTCTTATACTTTAAAGATTTCTAAAGCTTATTATTTTTATTCCAGATTCTCCAATGGGGCGCAGCAGCTCATACTACGATGATTTCCAGCGCTACGGGAGGCGTAGCCAATATGATTATAGGCGTTTCCTCCCTTCTTACAGAGAATCTGATGAAGAGAGGGCCATCAGGAAAGCAGACGAGAGACGAGCATATGACGAACGTTACCGAAGAGAACAAGAAAGACATGACCCTCCCCACAGAGATGATGATATTCAAAAAAGAAAGACTCACGATGAAAGAGGTAAAGGTCACATGGACGATTCTTCTAGCAAGCGGGCTAAACTTACTGAAGAAACAATGCCGACAGTTTCTTAAAATGTTCCTGCTCAATCTCCTGCCCCAGTTCGTTCCGACATTCAAACAATCATCAACCGGCCCACATACCAAGTTGGGCAAGGTCCTCCCACTCTTCAAAGTCGATTCCCTTAGTGGTGCCTGAGAGGGGTTCGATTTGATCTCGACTTGGTTCCTCTCGACAAATCGGCTATGCTGCGAAATCTTGATACTGTCAGGACCGATATCGAAAGAATGTCGAACTGGCAAAAACTTGTCGACGAGCTTCAGAGGGTTAACCGAGCCAATCTCGAGGCCATGCTCACAATGGAGAACGATAAGGCTGAGTGGCAGAAGACTCTCGAACAGCATGACGCCGAAATGAGAAGTATTGCTTCCTATAATGAAAAGCTGGAAGCGGAAGTAGAAAAGCTTAAGGAAGAATTAGCTACTTCATCTACTTTCTATTCTCAAAAGGAGAGCATGCTTCAGCAACAAGTACGAGATGCGCATGCCAGTCAAAAGGCAGTCGAAGATAAGCTTACACACAAGGAGAAGGTCATAGAAGTATATCGCGCTGAAACTTTACAGCTGCGAGAACAGACCGGCTCTCAAAGCTTGGAGATAGAGATGTTAAAAGCTCGACTTGCTATGGCCGAAAAGGAGCGTGACGAGGCTGTTGCTGGTAAACTTGCGGCCGAAGAGGCCCATCAAGCAACCAAAGCTGACATTGGCTCCACATTATTTGATTTTTATCTGCACAGCATTTTGGGGCGTGGCAGCCTTGCCTTTCTAGGCCCTAAGTATGAAATTACACTAGCTGAAGTTTGGGAGGCAGCACTCGATATGCTCGGTGGTAAAGGTGCTGGCTACGCTGAGTCAGCTCTTGAAGAGCATTATCTTGATGATGATGCCTGCGCCGCTCTTGCCAAGGGAAAAGAGCAACTCGCCAGAGTGCGGGCCGGAATGGCGGAAGGGGAACGTTCTGAAAAAGAAATACCACCTACCATTTCTGAACGTCCTTTAGTTTCTTCTGAAGTTGACATCACAGGTTCCAGTGCTCATTCGCTGCCTCCTACAAGAACCGGGGTAATTACCCCTACTGATGATGAGGCTTTGGAGGACATCGGGGCTCAAAATTATGAGATTGAACTAACGAAGCAAACATCTTCAGGTAATTTTGACATTGGTCCGATTCAGGTGGATCGCCTGCTTGCTCCTCAAAAGTTTGATGAGCTTCTCGATTACTTCTTGAATCTCGACAAACCCATATCTCCCTTCTTTTGGGGAGATACTAATATTTTTAATTTCTCTTCTTCTGCAGTTGAAACACCAAGTGCTGTGCAGACTTCACCTCCTCCGGTTATCCCTCCTCCGTCTCTTCAGGTGACTCCTCCTTCTGCTTCACAGCCTGGGTCACAAGAGGAGCAAATTGAGGCTCTTCATGGCTTGGATGACCCTATCACTTCGCAAGAGCAGAAAGACGAGGGACTTGAAGGAGGCGAGATCTCTCCGGAGCGGACTCCTTCTGATGACGTAGTTTTGTCCGCTCTTGTTACTCCAGGGAGTGAGTCTTCTTCGAAGAGAAGAAAGAAGCACGGAACATCGAAGAGGAGGGGGAAGAAAATCATTGCTACTGAAGAAGAACCGGAAGTTGCACCGGTTGCACCTCCCTCTCCTTCTTCCCTTATGCCTATAGATAGACCTGAAAAGCTAATCATTCGGCCGGGCAAAGGGTCCAAAGGTGGTAAGAAGAAGTGAAGAGTCGGGCTTCGGGCTTTTTGATTCCTTTCTTGTGTAATGGTCGGATGTTGTGCAGGCACCGGCCCCTGCTTTTTTATTTTGAAACCTGTATCTGCAATTGAATAAAATGATCCTTTATTTGTACAGACTTTTGTTTGAATTTGAGAATGCATTTATTATTCATTTTTGCACAAGTTTATTTATATGATATTGCGGTGAACTTGTGGTATGTTGTTTGAGCGTACTTTACCGATGTAGCTATACCATTTTGTATGTAACTATACCATGTTGCCCCCATACCATAAGCTTGCTGCAATATTTTATACTTTGAGGGGACTTGCACTCTTATTTTCTGAAGAATAATTACTTCATTCTTGAAGAAATTTTTCGTAGAGTACGACTTCCTTCATATAAGTTTTTACGCTTTGTCCTTCGAAGAAATCACTTTTTTTTTCTTTTGCTTATGTACGCATTTTGCCAAGTGAATTCTTCTATGTGGTAAAGCGGGCCTCTGAAGGGTACTTTAACTTTCTTCCTTTTTTTTTTGAGGAAGGTTATTTTCTAGAATAGGTAAATCACTCTTCCTTTGAAAGTTAAAGTATGCCCTTGATGAGGATTTTTTTTTTAAAATAGAAGTTTGTACCTATGAGGAGGGTTTTCCACGTTTCAACACTTGGAAGTTTTATTTCAATCTTGGTGAAACGTGTACCTCCAAAGAGTTGTGCCTTTGAAGAAAGCCTTTTCACGTTTCAACACTTGGAAGTTTTATTTCAATCTCGGTGAAACGTGGGCTTCCGAAGAGGTCTTTCTTTTTGATTGTGTCCCCGGGAGGGGGTTGTACCTCTGAGGAGGGATTTTTCACGTTTCAACACTTGGAAGTTTTATTTCAATCTTGGTGAAACGTGTACCTCCAAAGAGTTGTGCCTTCGAAGAAAGCCTTTTCACGTTTCAACACTTGGAAGTTTTATTTCAATCTCGGTGAAACGTGGACTTCTAGAAAGGTCTTTATTTTGTTTTGCATTTCAACTTTGGTGAAGTGAAATTCCGAAGAGCGGGTGTTACACTTCAACTCCTGGTGAAATGTGCCTCCGAAGAGGTCTTTATTTTGTTTGCATTTCAACTCTGGTGAAGTGAAATTCCGAAGAGCGGTCGTAACACTTCAACTCCTGGTGAAATGGGCCTCCGAGGAGGGCTTTTATTTTGTTTGCATTTCAACTCTGGTGAAGTGAAATTCCGAAGAGCGGCTGTTACACTTCAACTCCTAGTGAAATGGGCCTCCGAGGAGGGCTTTTATTTTGTTTGCATTTCAACTCTGGTGAAGTGAAATTCCGAAGAGCGGCTGTTACACTTCAACTCCTGGTGAAATGTGCCTCAGAGAGGGTTTTCATTGCCTGGAAGTTACTCTCTCATGGTTGGAGGGTCATGACTCCTCCAATCTTTTTTGTTGAGTAGAGAACTTTCTTTTTTATCCTCCGAAGAGTTGCGCCTCCGAAGAGGACTTGTGCTGCCGGTGATGGCTTTGGTTGTTCCCTTGTCCACTTGCTTATGCCTTTTCAGCGATCCTCTTTTTTTTTTTTTTTTTTTTTTAAGCTTTCCTTCCCTTTTCTTACAAGTAACTTGTTTAATCCAAGGAAGTGTACTTCAATGTCAGGCAAGTTCGTGAGAACGAGCATCAGCTTCTTAATTGGAAGTTTTTTTTTTCAAACGATCTCAATTTATTAGCAAAGGCCCGTTTTTGTCGAAATCATAGGTCGTTCAATTGAAGTACTTCCTATCTAGGATTTGAATTCGGAGCTTTTGTGACTTGAAATTTGGCGAGAATCACTTGGTCTTATTATGTGCAAGTTTCACTTCCATTGTCTGCAAAAATTTAAATCGACATTTCAACAATACATTCTAAGTACTTTTTATATCGAAAATAAAGCAAACATGTAATAATAATAAGGAACACAAGATTTATAGTGGTTCGGCCAGGAAATTGGGCCTACATCCACTTTATATTTTTTCATTATTTACTTGCATCAGTTTTACAATTGCCTTCAATTACAAGAATCATACATTCATAATTCTTTTCACAATATTTCAACAAAATTTTCAAGTAAAGTATGGACGCAAATGATTGCTGTTCCATGCCCTTGGAATTTGATCTCCTTCAACAGTAGTGAGTTTGAATGTGCCGTCAAGAAGCTTCTGATCTATGACATATGGTCCTTCCCAATTTGGCCCAAACACACCTGTCGCTGTCATAATTCTCTTCAGGACTAGGTCTCCAATCTCAAAGTTGCGTTGGCGAACTTTGGAATTGAAATGTCTGGCTATCCTTTGCTGATGAGCTGCAATTCTGAGATTAGCCTCATCTCTTTTTTCATCAAGTAGATCTAGCGCTTCAAGCTGTAGCTTTTTGTTTTCTGCTTAATTGAAATGGATTCTTCTATGTGAAGGGACCTCTATTTCTACCGAAATCATTGCCTCTGACCCATATGCTAATGAAAACGGGGTGTGCCCAGTCGCAGTTTTGTGAGTGGTTCTGTATGCCCATAGTGCCAGTGGTAGCTTATTGACCCAACCACCTTTTGCTCTTTCAAGTTGCTTTTTGATGGTTAACTTAATAATTTTATTCACGGCTTCCACTTGCCCGTTTGCCTGCGGATGAGCCACTGCTGAGAAGCTTTTTCGGATTTTGAATCGCTTGCAAAAATCTTGGAATTCTTCACTTTCAAACTGAGTACCATTGTCTGTAATTATTTTTTGAGGCACACCGTATCTGCAAATGATGTTTCTAGTCACAAAACTTATCATCTTCTTTGAGGTGATAGTAGCCAGTGGTTCAGCTTCTGCCCACTTAGTAAAATAATCTACAGCAACAATGGCATATTTAATTCCAGATTTGGCAGTTGGTAACGGTCCTACAAGGTCTATCCCCCATATTGCAAACGGCCATGGACTGACCATCTGTGTTAGTTCAGTGGAAGGAGCTCTAGGAATTTTGGCGAATCTTTGGCATCTGTCACATTTTCAGGAATACTCTGCTGCATCTTGATTAATTTCTGGCCAAAAATATCCGTATCGGAGAATTTTCTTTGCTAATGTTTGGCCACCTGAATGATCACCACATTCTCCTCCGTGTACCTCCACTAGGATTGCTTTGGAATCTTCCCTGGATACACATCGAAGTAATGGCATTGAGAATCCCCGTCTGTATAATCGGCCATCCTGGATTATATATCGAGAGGCTCTTCTCAGTAGCTTTTGTCGTTCTTTTGAGTTCCCTGGTAAGGATCCATTGAGCAGATATTCTATTATCGGAGTCATCCATGATTCTTGCTCTTGAGGCATGCTCATGATCCAATCAATGTCCATCTCATCAATGCTAGGAGTCGACAGGACCTCCACTGGAGTTAACCCCAGAAATTGAGCTTCGCCTGTGCTAGAATACTTTGCGAGAGAATCTGCTCTCATGTTTTCTTCTCGAGGAATGTGACTTATCATGTAATGATTGAAATCACCCAGGAGTTCCCAAGCCTTTGACAAGTAGGCGGGCAGATTTCCCCCTTTTGCTTGGAATTCCTTTTTGACTTGGCATACAATAAGCTGAGAATCACTGAATATCTGTAACGCTCGGATGTTTAATTCTTTAGCAATCCTTAAGCCAGCGATAAGGGCTTCGTATTCTGCTTCATTGTTTGTTGAAGGAAATTCCAATCTTAGTGCATAGCATAATGATCGGCCTTCAGGGGTCTCAAGTACAACTCCGGCTCCAGAACAGTAGTCGTTTCTCGCACCATCGACATAGAACTTCCATTGGATTGGGGAATCGTCGACCGTTTCCTCCTCACTGTTACCCTTATCTGTGAATTCTGCGATGAAATCCGCTAAAGCTTGTCCAATGATTGCTTTTCGGGGATGATAAGTGATGTCATACTGACTGAGTTCAATATTCCACTTTAGAAGACGGCCCGAAGTCTCAGGGCGAAACAGGACTTGCTTTAAAGGTTGATCAGTGAGGACTCTGATAGGATGAGCTTGAAAATATTGCCTCAACTTCCTAGATGCAATTAGTAGGCAATAGGCGAGTTTTTCCAACTTAGAGTAATTCATCTCTGCCCCAGTGAGTCTTTTGCTGATATAGTAAACTGGATGTTGAATCCTTTTGTCTTCTCGTATCAGCGCTGCACTTAAAGCATGAGATGATACTGCCAAGTATATAAGAAGATCCTCGCCATCGCCAGGCCTAGAAAGTATTGGAGGCATTTCCATATGGCGAATCAATTCATCAAAGGCTTTTTGGCATTCGGGAGTCCAATCGAAGTTTTTCTTTCCTTTCTTTAGGGCGTCAAAGAATGGGATGCATTTATCTGTGGATTTGGAAATGAACCGACTCAAGGCGGCGACTTTTCCATTGAGACTTTGCAATTCCTTCTTTGTTCTAGGGGCTTTGACTTCTTTCAATGTAGTAATTTGAGCTGGACTGGCCTCAATGCCCCTAGCGCTCACGTTGAAACCTAAAAACTTGCCGGATTCCACTCCAAATGAACATTTTAAAGGATTGAGCTTCATTCTGTATTTTCGGAGGACTGTGAACATGTCTGCTAAGTGTTCTATGTGATCCACTGCTTTCTTAGACTTTACTAACATGTCATCGACGTAGACTTCCATAGTCTTGCCCAGTTGCGGTTTGAACATAGCATTAACAAGTCTTTGGTATGTTGCCCCTGCATTCTTCAACCCGAAGGGCATAACTCTGTAGCAGTAAAGACCAGTGTCGGTGATAAAGCTCGTGTCCTCCTGATCTGGCTCATGCATCATGATCTGGTTATATCCGGAGTAAGCATCCATAAAAGATAACAATTCGTGTCCCGCTGTTCCGTCTACCAGTTGGTCGATTCTGGGTAATGGGAAGCAGTCTTTGGGGCAGGCCTTGTTTAGATCTGAAAAATCGATGCATACTCTCCATTTTCCGTTGGCTTTCTTAACCAGCACTGGATTTGAAACCCAATTCGGATAGGTAGATTCTTTGATAAAATTATTCTCCATGAGCCGATCAACTTCTTCTTTTAATGCCGCCGACCTTTCTGGACCTTGAGTTCTCCTTTTCTGTTTCACAGGTGTAAATTTTGGATCAATATTTAGAGCGTGTACTGCAACTTCTGGGGATATTCCGCACATATCGGCATGAGTCCAAGCAAAAACATCCAGATTTTCCTTTAAAAAAGACATTAAGATATTCTGAATCGACGCATTAAGTTGTGAACCCACATTCAACACCTTGTTTGGGTCCTTTGGGTCAACAGGTATTGGTATTGTCGTTTCCACTGGTACCACTCTATTTTCCCCTGCACTGACTTTTCTAGGGTCCATCTCTTTCCTTGCTCCGCTGTGCTCGCTAGTGCAGGGCCCGCCCTGTAATTGCTACAAGGCTGGTTCTTTGATGCGGACTGGGGCTGCCGCATTCTTTCCCATTTCTCTTTTTCTGGTTTCTCGCAGCTCTGTCAGATAACACTCTCGCCCAGCATTTTGATCCCCTTTTATAACTCCTACTCTATTGTCTGTAGGGAATTTAATAGTGAGGCACCACGGGGCAAGAACAGCTT
Organism: Allium cepa; assembly: GCA_030765085.1. Classification (NCBI taxonomy): domain Eukaryota; kingdom Viridiplantae; phylum Streptophyta; class Magnoliopsida; order Asparagales; family Amaryllidaceae; genus Allium; species Allium cepa. The sequence continues at coordinate 379,628,365 of CM060944.1, read as the reverse complement.
TGAACGCTGCCAGAGTTGGACGACCAAGGAAAGCATTGTAAGCAGAAAATTCGTCGACAATCACAAAAGTTTGCTTGCGGACCATTTTTCTCTCTCCTTCTCCAAGTTCCACAAACAAATCAATGGTTCCTACCGGCTGCTTTGGCTCCCCAGTGAAGCCGGCAATTTTCTGCAATGAGGCTTGCACATCAGCCATAGGGATCTTCATTTGGTCAAATGTTTTCTTGAAGAGGATATTGCAGGATGTGCCACAATCAATGAGAACTCTTCTGACAATAGCTGGCCCGATACCAGCCGAGATGACTAAGGGATCCAAGGTAGGAGCTTCAATACTTGCGGAATCCCTAGCTTTGAACACAATATCATCATCGAAAGTTCTTTGTTGCTTTAAGGGCGTAGCACCTTCCAAAACGAATACATCTTCCTCGGTCGGTACATACTTTAAAGCTCGGGTATACCTTTCCATCTCACCCCAGCTTCTGCCTGCTGGGTGAGGTCCTCCTGTAATGACATTGATAATGGGCCGTCCAGATTCATGCCCTGCAGCCTTCTCACTCGTCCTAGGCTGATGAGTAGGAGCCTGTTGCCCCTGACTAGATGAAGCAGGATTGTTGCTATTCTTTTTCACAAATTGCTGCAGTTTATTTTCCCTTAGTAACTCTTCAATCAGATTTTTCAACTGGCGGCATCCGTCGGTCTCGTGACCGGGTTGATTATGGAAGCGGCAGAACTTCCCACTCTGTATAGCCTTTTTCCCGGTCCTTAGAGGAGGAGGTGTAGGAAAGTCAATAGAATCTTTAGTGGCAAGGTAGATACGCTCCGGCGTACCTGATAAAGGAGTATATTCTGATGGCTTGAAGGATCGGGGCTTCTTCAGATTACTCTGTTTCTTTCCATTGTTATTTTCCCTTTTTTGCCCTACAGATTCATTCTTGCGTGGAGCAACAGTGTTATCTTCAGCTTTTTCCAACACTGCCTTTACCGGTACGGGACGGCTTTCCAAGCGCATGAATTCATCTGCTTTTTTATAGAATTTTTCAAGGTAATTTGGTTCCTTCATGTTTATCCATTTCCCAAATTCGCTCGACTTGTCGATGGCCCTCATTAGATAGGTCAAGATCATCCGTGGTTCTGCATTGTCTACCTCGGCCAGCGCTATATTAAAGCGATTCAAGAAAGATCTGATAGTTTCACCCGGATTCTGTTCTAAACTTGACAATGACATAATATCTTTGGCTTTTGAAGCGTATAGTCTGAACTGCTCCTTGAACTTCCGGGTTAAGTCAGAAAATTGATCGATAGATCGGATTGGCAGCTTGGTGAACCAAAGCAGAGCTACGCCTTCCAGGTATACGGGAAAATATCGGCACTTTATTTCATCAGAAGCCCTGGCACCTGTCATGTGCCAATCATACTTATACAAGAATTCGTTCGTATCACTTGTTCCTTTGTAAGCTGGAATGGTTGGAGGGACAAACTTCCTTGGGAATTCGGCCTTTAAGATTTTCTCAGTAAATGGAGTTTTACTTGGGGCAAAACCCCATTCTTTCTCGTCTTCAACCCTCTGCATACTCTCTTTCATGATTTTTCGGACCATTCCAGAAAGATACTCCTCATCATGTCGAGTTCTAGATCCACCAACCTCAAGAAGTGTTTGTTCAAAGGGGCTAGCAGCCCTTTCAGGAGCATTCCTTTCTTCAGCCTCATGAATGTTGCAAGCAAAATTCCTTTCATTACCTGCCGGTTGACGGTTTTCCCCAAGCAAATCGTTCAACCTATTCAGAATTAGGGCATTCTGGGCATTCTGAGCCTCGAATTGTGCATTTTGGGCATTGATCTGTTGGTTCAGCCCTAAGATTGCAGCATCCAGCTCTGCCTTTGTAACTCCAACAGCTGGAGTGGCTTGATTTGATATAGGGGAAGCGGAGGTTCCCTCTTGAATATTCCCAGATCTGACAGATCTACTTTTCCTTCCAGGAGCCATAATCTCGGATAGACTTCTGGTTTTCAAGGAAATTCTCTCTACAAACCTCTGTGAAGCAATGATGATAGTTAGCCTGAGTTCGCCTCTCAGTGAAAGCACCAAAAATGTTAACGCTAAAATTTAAACGCTAACACCCCGGTGTATGAAGTGAGATTGTGAAAGCAACACCCGACAGCTCGGGAATAGATTATAAGCAGATAATAGTGAAAAAACAGTAAACAACAACAATTTTATAGTGGTTCGGCTTAAGAGAGAGCCTACGTCCACTTTGAATATCTTTATTGACGATTTGATTACAAGTCAATGCAGTTACACTTTGATTACAACACACTTTGAGTTTCAAGTGACTTAGAACAAGTAGCCTAAACTTCAATGTCGATCCAAATCTTTGAACACATGTTAGACATGTTTGATTTCTTCGTGAAGTTCCTTGAAGGTGTTGAAGTAGTTCAGAATGCAGCAGAGTAACGGCGTTTGATGAATGAGCCAAAAGTCCCCTGAATGTTGGGGGTGGCCATGTATTTATAGGCAAATCTGGATAGAAATTTTTCGCCCAAGTCCTGAGTCGTGACCGACTCAGGCTAAGCCGTGGCCGAGTCAAGTTGAGTCGTGGCCGGCTTATCTGATTAAGCATTTGGTCTTCTCACTAGCTCATTCTCTTGCTGGAATCTAAGCCAAGTCCTGAGTCGTTGGCGAGTCAATTCTCACTGGGACATGCATTGTGGCAACGGAATACGACTCAGTGGCTTTATGTCGCGGACGAGTCATCCGGAGTTATGAGTCGTCAAGTCATTTCTTAGGTCGTCAATCCTCTTGAGTCGTTTCTTATGATGAGTCGTGGACTTGTTGAGTCGCTGAGGCAATACCTTTGATGAGTCGGCAATGCATTGAGTCGGTCTGTCTTGTGAGCCGTTAACTAGTTAAGCCACTCTGCTCCTTCAAGTCGTTAAGACGATAGTCTTGATGAGTCGGTAACTTATTGAGCCGTCCTGCCTTGTGAACCGTTAACCCCTTAAGTCGTAACCCTTTAAGTCGCTTTGAGCTTTAGGTCATTAACTTATTGAGTCGGTGACTCGATGAGTCGTGAGGCTTCCTGAGTCGTAGATCCTTCCTGAGCCGTTAAACACCTTAAGTCGTGGCTCATCCCAGGCCTTAACTCGTTGACTCCTTTAACACGTGGGCCCCTTAACTTGTAGGCTGGAACGGGGTTAACAACTGCATTTGGTTTTTTTGGGATGAGGCAAATGAACATATGATTGATTTCTTTAATAATTTTCCCTGATTGTAGAACGCTGTTCATAGCATTCCATATGTCATATTTGATTTGCTCCCAATGAATTTTGTAGAATTTTTAATTTATTCCATCCGGACCTGGGGAACTATTGTCATTAATTTGGAAAACTGCATTTTTTACTTCTTCAAGAAGAAAAGGTTTGCATAGATTTTCTTTTGCATTTTCCGAAAGGATTCTCTTGCAAATTATGTCTGGAAATTGTAATTTGTCTATAGGTGATGAAAAGAGATTTGCAAAATATGTTGTGGCTGCTGCAACAATATTTTCTGATGCTGAATACCAAGTTCCATTGTCTTGTAGAATGAGGTTATTCCCTCTTGGTGGTTTAATATTATTGATTTTCGAGAAGAAAAACTCTGTTGGTTTATCTCCTTTAGTCAACCAGTTTATTTTCATTCTTTGCTCATTATCTATCGCAATGTTCCTCATTATATCATATATCTGGTCATTTTTCGTGAAGTATTCTTCAATTAGATAGTTGTTTAGGGGTTCTCGAACTAACTGCTTATAGATATCGTTTGTTTCCTCCTTTAACTTGTCTAATATTGAGTAAATAATGCTTTTACTTGATATCCAGATTTTCAGTTTAGATTTCACAGTTTTCAATTTACATAGATTGTAGAGAGCATTACCTGGGAGCTCTGCGCCAGAACTGGCTCGATGATGTTCTGGTATCCTCTTTGTCGATGCCACGAGTTGTTATACTTGAATGGTATGAACTTTCTTTTCATGTTCTGATTAGATAGTTTAATCGTGATAGGAGTGTGGTCGCTAATGAAGTGGTTTCCAAAATTCATACCGTATTGTTTGACCTTTTCAGACCATAAATAGTTTACAAACACTCTATCAATTTTTCTATGTATTAAAAAATGAAGAACCCCTCTCCATGTATAGAAATTACCTGAGATATGGCTCAATTAAACTTGATTTGTTTATGCAGTCCATAAAATCTTGATCACCCATATCAGTATAAATACCATTATTTAGTCTTTCTGTGGATGATAAAATTGAGTTAGAATCTCCTGCCACTAGCCAAGGCAGATTAACACTCATAGATTGTTCAACGATATAGTTCCATATTTCCTTTCTATTCATTTCATCGTTATGACCATAAATAGAGGTACATATCACACTGAGACCACTAGAATTATGCAGGATACCAGTAATGTATTGATCATTCATGCGAAGTATAAAGTTTGACCACTGATTGGAGTCCCAAATTATTAGAATACGACATTTCTGACCATCCAAAATATTATGAGAAAATTTCCATTTAGAATGGATTTTATTCATAAAGCTATCAATATTATTTAGCAAGAGTTTATTTTCAAGAATGCTAATAAAAGAGTACCTGTTGTTATTCAATAATCTTATAATTTCCATTTGTTTTGCTGGGGCATTCATACCCCTGATGTTCCAAAAGAGGAACTCCATCTATAAATTGTTTTCGGAATTGCTACTGTTTTCTAGGGGAGTAGCATTCCCCAGTAACTTTGCTTTTTTCGAGTTTTTGTTCTTTCCTTTTAGTTGATTCACCATAGTATGCCATGCAGGGTTATCTACAACTCTAGATTTGCTGAGGCTTTAAATTCAAAAGGGGTTTCTTCTGTCCTAACTTTTCGTGTGTTACTGGACTTGGAAGTTCGAAAAGAAGTGATGTTTTGCTCTGTGGCATCAGGCATTTTGTCCTTTTCAGATTGATCTATGCACTCTTCCCTGAAGTCACTAAGGATAACATCTGTGTCAACATTCGTAGGTTGCACACTTGAATGTAATTATGTAATAATGATATTTGAACCTGAACTTGTAATATTATTCAAATCTAAAGTGTTTTGATGAACTAACTGCACTTGGTCTAATTGATTTTGTGATGTGTCTGTAAATTCAGTGCTTTGAGGTTTGCTATTTAATGATTTTGCCTGTTCTGGTGTTTCAGAAGGATTCTGAGGGATAATCAATGTTTCGGCGATATTGTGATTGTTGATAACTTCGTTCTCCATGGTATTTCCATTGTTATCTATCATCATTTCTGAGTTATTCTCATTAGGGGCTACATTATCTGTTTTTGGTTGCCACACTTTGTTAAACTGACAGTTAATTTCTGCATGTCCAAAACTTGTACAGTTCGTGCATAATGATGGTTTCCATTCGTAACTTACTTCTTGCCATATCATTTTATCATCTTCGGTTATTATGGGAATTTTATTAGGGAATTTGAACAAGTTTTTTATTTCAACTAGCACTCTCGCATAGGCTATTTTGATGATGCCTTTAGTAAACTTATCCAGTCTGATTGGTGAACCAAGCACTGAAGCAATACGACTAGTTCCTTCTTCTGTCCAATAGTCCAGGGGAAGTTTAGGGAGTCGTATCCAAATAAGGATTGTGTGAAGAAGTTCTTTATTGGGTTGCATTCCCAGAGACCATCTTTTCATCATCATTAACTTTTTATTGTAGAAATAAGGACCTCCTTCTAGGATTTTATCACAATCTTGTTTTTTATTGAATTTTATCACATAGAATCCATATTTCTTGGAGTAAATTGAGAAGTCATCTTCTGGTTTCCATACTCTAAGAATATACCCTTTGAAATATGGATAATATGGTTTCGGACCAACAACATATACCACTATAGCGTTGTCCCATTGCTTTTTAGCCTTTAGTACCAATACTTCTGACATTTTGGCACATTGAAGTGAATTTAATTCACGTGGTGGATAGAATTTCAATGGGAAAGAGACAGGAATGTTGTTGCCTTTTACCACTTCGTTCCAAGCCATGCTGGATGTGGTAGAAAAATTCGACCTATTCGGAACAGATTTGTTTACGGTCTGGGGAGCTTGGGTATCATTATTACAAGATGAACTTTGATTAACTTTATTAGAATTGAGGTCGGTGGGCAAACGAGGCGGGTTTACTGGTTTCTGATGGAAGTTTCTATTAGCTGTAATACCTGTTTGTGAATTAAACGAGTTGGAAGAAACGCGTTTCCATTTATGGCGACTCACCATCGTAAAACCGTCGTTGTCAGTAGTGGTTCGATCCCTGGATACTAGCAGCGGGAAGCCCGAAGGTGGTTCCATGTCTGAAGGTGGGGGATCTGGGGGGTGGTTGGATTGGGGGACCGGTGACATGAATGTAAACGACACGATGAGGAGGAGGGATTAAACGAAAGATCAAAGAGAAGGCGATTGATAAGAGGAGCGGCGACTAGAAATTAGGGTTTCTCGCCTATCACTTTGAAGTTCATGTTTAGTTGTTTATTAAATTATATCGCCATGGTTATAAGTTCAAATTTACATAAAAACTTATGCGGTGATGCTATGTTATTTGCATGTTATATTTTAAATAGAGTATTACTTAAAAAGAATAATGTTCCTCTTTATGAATTATGGTTTAATAGGAAACCTAATCTTACAAGATTTAAAGTTTGGGGTTATTTAAAATATGTTAGAAAACCATAACCTAAACGATTAAAGTTAGGTAATAGGGCATTTAAATGCGTTTTCATAGGTTATTCCCTTACCGGTATACTTAGAGGTTCCTATTTCTTGACACCATAGAAGTTATAGAATCTATAGATGTAGAATTATTTGAAAACCAAACAGTTGAAATTCCATTGAGATCATCTAGTCCAGAACCTAATATGACTAACGATATTAATGACGATGACTATGCTCCTGCTCAAAATAGCAAGGATATATCACTACCAAATAATAGTACTGAACAAAGGGGAAGTAAAAGGAAATGAATAGAGATGGACTATGGTCCAGACTTCATAGCTTATCTTGTACAAGGCATTAAGGGGGAAGTCCTTAATGTGACTAGATATGTAATGAATGTGGATGATGATCCTAAAACTTATTCTGAGGCTATGAATTTCGAAGATTCCATTTTTTTGGAAAGATGCTATCAATGATGAAATGAGTTCCATATTGTCAAATCAAAGTTGGGTTTTAACTGATTTACCTCCTAGTGCTAAACCCGTAGGATGTAAATGTATATCCAAGAAAAAGTTGAATCCAAATAGATTCTTCGGTAAGCTTAAAGACAGATTAGTTGTTAAGGGTTATACGCAAAGACATGGAGTAGATTATTCTGGTACATAAGCTCTAGTTGCTCACATATCTTCTATACACTATTTAATAACAATTGCATCCATTCATAAATTGGTCATACATCAAATGGATGTAAAGACCACTTTTATAAATGGAGATTTAGAATATATATATATATAACAAACGGAAGGTTTCAAAACCCCAGGCCAAGAAAAGAAAGTTTGAAAATTAGTAAAGTCAATTTTATGGCCTAAAGTTAGCCCCCATGCAATGGAATGAGAAGTTTGGTAAAGTAGCACTATTATATGGATTCATTTTTAATGATGCTAATAAATGTAATTATAGCAAATCGGATAACACCGGTTATGTTAATATGTTTATACATTGATGACATGCTAATATTTGGTTCTAAAATATCCTGTGTGAATGAAACTAAGATGTTTCTGTCTTCTAAGTTCGGTATGAAAGATCTAGGATAGGTTGACGTAATTTTAGGAACTAAAATCATTAGGAAAGAGGGGAAGTTGTTACTAACCCAATCTCATTACATTGAGAAGTTCCTCAAAAAGTATGGTCATTATAATGACAAACCAGCACCAACTCCTTTAGTTCCAAGTACTAAATTAGTAAAGAACACTTAGCGCACCATTTCTCAACTTGAGTATTTTAGTGTTATTGAGAGTCTTATGTATGTTATGCATTGCACTAGACCCGACATTGCACATGCTATAAGCATATTGTGTTGATTTACGAGTATTCTAGACTACACATATTGGAAAGCTATTTTCAAAGTTCTAACTTATTTGAAAGGTACCATTAACTATAGTTTATCTTATAAAAGATATCCACCTATATAGTGATGCGAACTGAAACAATGTAGAATCCAAATCCAAGTCTACGTTTGGATGGATCTTTACATTAAGAGGTGTTGTTGTGTCTTGGGGTTCCAAGAAGCAAACCCATATATCTGACTCAACAATATTTTCATAGTTGATTGCATTAGCAGATGCATGTAAGGAAGCAGAATGGCTTAGGCTTTATTAAAGGCATTCCACTATGAAAGAAGCCATCTCTAGCAGTCTTGATTAACTTGATAATCAAGCTACGATATAAGATATCTCTAATAAGACATATAATAGGAATTGTAGACATATGATTTTAAGACATCAAACGATAAGACAATTATTAAAGAGGAGTAGTAACTGTTGACTACATAGAAACAAAGAAAAAATTGGTTGACCCACTCACTAAGAATCTTCCAAAGAACGCGGTTTCTATAAAATTGAAGGAAATGGGACTAAGGTCTGTGAATGAAGATTGATCATCCTTGAAAGAAACCTAACCTATGCTTTGAAATGGATTAACAAGGTTCAACGGGTACCGACAAGCTAAGAGAATGCTTATGGAATACTAAATCAAGAATTCCTATTATGTTTAGTGTTGGATTTTGTAAGAACAGAGGATGGATAAAATATCCTTAATTAGTCTAGATAACTAAAAGATGTATCGCAAAAACACCTGAGAAACTTGCCTATATGAGTATGGAAATCAGGACATTTTCTAAGAAAGTAAGACCGCTTTCTAAAGTAGACTCTTGAACCCAAGATTAAAAGCACATGGCTATTGACGTGCTCAGCAATACAGAACACTTTACCTAAGAAAATCAACACGTGCGATTGTTCTTGTTTTAATATTAGAGATACTCAGTTCAAGATTCATTCACCATAGAATCTCGATAAATCTTTGAATAGTTTACACTAAGTAAAGGTTCAAATTCAAAAGATACATTTTTTTATATGTTGGTTTTCACGATGATGCAATTCCTTAACCTTGAACTACGTCAGGCTTGATTCCACTTGGTTACATAGGCAATCACTCAAGTGATGTAGCCGTTACATTTTTAAACATTAAAATATTTTAAAATATTCAATCATGAAAATAGGAGGAGCATGTTGGCTATTTTCAACATTGCCTCCATAGTTTTTTTTTTGTTTTAACAAGAGAAGAAGAGGGAAGGAAGAATAGTTCTATATCTTGGAAATATGGAACTATATTTGTTTAAATAGATTCCTCATGAGAAGGTTGGGTCTTTGAGCACTCAAATGTTTGCTTTGTTGTGAAAAAGGAAGTCATGCACAATTACCACATACGCGCCGTTGCCGTCAATTCGTCTAACCAAACCAGTCCAGGTCAGGAGAATTAATTTTTTTTGAAATGGGCCGGACTTAAATTTAAATTTAAACGGATGGATTTGGCAGGAGATGCGATATTTGGTGATGGCAGGATATCTGAATGAACGGACAAACCATTAGCAACAATTTAGAACCGTTGGGAAAGGATGCAACGTTTTGAACTGATGCATATCTAGACGAATAGACACCTCTCCAACGCTATAGATAGCGACGTCTAGAATCATTGTTATTTCAACATAAACAACAACAACTCTTATCTTCTTCTTTCAGATTTCGCCACGCCAAGAAGTGTTGCAAAACACTTTCATCACAACCAAATTTTGTGACGCCTATGGTGTGTTGCAACCGTAAAAATGTTGCAAATCTATTATCATCTTCTCTATTCTATTCTCTACAAATTTGTATCATTAGAAACAATAATAAAATGTTCTTGACCAGATCAAGATCGTATAAATCCTGAGTCAGGTTACACTATTTCAAGGCTTCATTGAATCCTAAAGTCAATAGTTTGATAACTCATTTATATTTGGTGGGTTGAACTATTGTCTAAAAGAATTTATACTCTAGATCGTTCAAGTCAGAAGTACGACATTATCGTCATCTTCCTCATTTCGAACCAGAAATTTCCCAACATCTTCTCTGTGATAGATTTACTTTTGTACTGCTATGATTTCGCTTTGTCATGGATTGTGTATGCACCTTCTGTCTTCTTTTTTTATTTCGTGATTTGTGGCAGTGTTTACAAGTTGTTCTTAAGTGAAGGTGCTTCGGATTCTTTTGTGAGGGAGATGCTACAGATTGATGGCAATCTGTTTGATGAAACGCTCAAATGAAGTTTCAATTGTTGTTAGAATTTTAATGATAGTCTTAGTTTGCTTTATATTGTATTTGATGTTTTGAATTGTCAATATTAATTACAAAATACGAGAAGATGGAAGAAAAGGTGGATGGAATGGAGTGAAGATGGAGAGGACGACGGAGGGAATAGATGGATGATGGAAGGATGAACTATATGGACTTTATAATGTTTGCACTAAACTATAAAATAAAAAGAGAGAATTAGTAAAATAAGTGTAAAGCGATAAATGGAATTTGAAAATAAAGCATCTTGAGAGAATTAAGGAGAAAGAAGAAACTCTTATAATTGATGAGAGAAAATTCTTCTATTTTAATATTATTTAATAGATTACAGCTAGTGTTACAAAAAAATTCCTTTCTCAACAACTGTCTTAAAGACATTTTACTTCAACCAAATCCATGTTTTTAACTTTGTATTCAGAACAATTTGTGCCTACAACATATGCTTGTACCGCCCACATACTTTACAATTTGTGCAATGAAACTTTATTTTGTTGTCTTTTGTCCGTCTGCCTCCTTATTTGAGACTGGTACCTGGTTTCGCTTGACATTCATATTTCATGAAAATTATTCTGATTAACTAAATCTTCTTTAACCATTACATGTTTTCAACTATAGTTTAATAAAAAATAATAGGTCTATTTGGCAATATTTTGTGTTTTGCATTTTCAATATTAAATACAACATATGAGAACTACGGAAATGATAGAGAGCCAACGTATGAATTGTTTTTCGTGCTTCTATTATTTTTTAAAACATGAAAAGCTAATAAAAAATTGTATGTAAACTTTATTTTCTAAACTGACCGATTTTCACAATATTCATGTGTCGTACGTGTTTTTGTATTGACAAAAATTCTAAATGACAAACCAACCGCCCTAGCATTCGGTTTTGGTCCATACAAAATAACTAAGGATGCGTACAACCAATTTCGAAATGAATACTAAAAATGCAGCAAAAATAGTGCAAAGCGTGCAACTATTTTGGAATGTTGTGTGGGCCACAAAATCAACATCGCTATCTGTGTGAACCACTAACAATTAAAATTTTTCAGTTCAATAGTGACTTCTCGATGCTGGGAAACTTACTCTTATATGTTTGTATTCAGAGCCACCTTTCATGGCAAGAACGGTGAGTCTTCCATGAAATTGGTGCTTGGCTTCCTCCTATAATATATATATATATATATATATATATATATATATATATATATATATATATGTTATCAAATCTGTAATTATAAGGGAAACTAAGGGAAAAAAAAGAGATGATAGAGGCGAGAGTAAACCTTTGGAATACATTTTTAGCACTATATGCTTTACTAATTCTATTAGTCTACAACGGAACTCCAAGCGGCTAAAACGCTGTAAAAGCTCTGAAGTAGGACCGTTACATAGTACCGACTGATGTGTTTGCTTTATCCACCAACTACTTCGTCTTTTTTGATCTGATATTACAGCGTTTCCCTATGTTTGAGGGACATCTTTCAGACTATCGTGCAGTTTATATGATGCTTGCTTTCTCTTCCGTGATAGATTTAGTTCTGTACTGCTGCGGTTTCGCTTTGTCATGGATTGTGTACGTACCTTCTATCTTCTTTTTCTATTTCATGATTCATGGCACTGTTTCAAGTTGTTATTCAGTGAAGTTCCTTCAGATTCTCCTGTGAGGGAGGTGCTATGTTTTGATGGCAATCTGTTTGATGAAACGCTCAAATGAAGTTTCAATTGTTGTGTTACAATTTTAATGACAATCTTAAGATCTAGAAACAACGAAGATGATGAACTCGTGGTGTCTAATTACCTTTCACATTTTCACGTCCCCTTTGCAATATTAAAATTTTAATTCCAATTTTAACCACCATTGATTTTTTTTATACATATATATATATATATATATATTACATCGTAATTTTTTGCTTTGCCTCAATGGGTGCTTTCGGATGCTAGTGCCGCATCCGCATTTGAAATATTTTCGGATATCGAATATCTGCATTCGTGGATATGGACGGATATCGAATAATTATCCTATCCGTCAAAATCGAAAAATCAAGAATTATAAATTGATCGTTTTTCATAAAATACATATACCATGCGCATTTTTGTACGAACGAAAATTCAAAACAAAAAAGGATAAACCAATCGCCACCTTAATATTCAGAAACAAGGAAGGTGAAGTATCCATGTGGCCCGTCTATAAACATAACTTATTTGCTTTTTACCCTTTGTTTATAATATTAAAATTTCAATTTCAATTTTATCCTCCATTAATTATTTATATATATCGTACATCGTAATTTTCTGCTGTGACATTATATTTCCGGGTCAGTCTACGTGGGTGATGTTAATCCAACCCAAGGTCCTGGCATGGTTCAAATATAAACTAACATAAAGGTAGAAACTTCAAATTTTGCTTTGATCCGCATGTCAGCATGTTCAGTCAATGTTTCGGTATATGCATCATTGCGTTTGGAGTTAATTATGTACAAATAATTCATTCGGGTACCTAGATTGCTGAAATATATATAACTATTTACTATAAGTACTAAATAAATAATGGCAATTTCAATATGTAACCCACCATTGTACAAGTTGAAATGATAAAATTAAATTTTAATTCAAAGACATAAATCAGATAAAAAATTAATAACAAATTTAGTTTGTTTTTGATTTATCTGAATAAAGTATTATACGTTACGTTTAAAATTGGAATTTTGACTTTAAACACAAACATTTAAAATCACTATAATTATTTGCAAGACTCGCCTCGCTTTTCTCCTAATATCTCACATTTCAGTCCATGTATTTAAATTAATCATGAAATCTTAAATTGGAATTAAGTAGATAAATTCAATTAGGTGATATTCGTGAATTTGTTTACCAAATTATGGAATATGAAAATTTCAATACGTAGACCATATTCATATTAATAAAAAGAGAAAAAAATAAATTTATCATCAAACTAATATACATAAGCCACATAACATAAAAATATATGCATAAACGATGATAACAAATACAGTTTGTAATTCAATGATCTCAATAAAATTATCACACGGTGCCTTACAATTTTTTTTTTTCACTTCAAATGCTTACATTTTATAATTTCAAAAATTATTTACAAAACTTCACAAATTAGGTTTATAATACATTTATATCAATATTTTGCATTTTAGAATTCTTTTTTCAACTTCATGTCCAATTTTAAAATTTCTACAGTTATTTTACAAAGCAGTCCTTAGTATCATCTAATATTTTTCATTTAAATCAATATTTAAATTAATTGTGTAATCTTGAATTTAAAAGATGCGAATAAAATTAATTAATAAATATTTCTTAATTCATCCAATAAATCATAAAATATGATGGACTCAATATGTATGCTATATTCATAACAACAAAATTGGTAGAAAAAAATTGGAAAAGCAAAAATGGTAAAATTACTTTTTCATTCAAATAAAAAGATATATAAATAATATAAAACAAATAACACACATAAAATATTAACAAATTTTATTTATTATTCATTTATCTTAATGAATTTATCACACGTTGCATTGAAAATTATGTATTGTATCTTTAAATACGTACATTTTAACATTTCTATAATTATTTACAAACTCCTCCTCAATTATTTTCTAATATTTTATATTTAAATCCGTATATTGAAACTACTTAGAAAATATCAAATTTAAACTATTTAAATAAATTTTGTCAACAGTTAATATATTCTTCTAACAAATCCTAAAAATATATGCCAATTTTAACGTATGTGTATTCATATTAAAAAAATGATAAAATTATTTATTTCATTGAACTATAAAGACATATAGACCATATAATATAAATTATGTGTTGAAATCAAGCCAGCCCGTAGTAGAGTAATTGGATAAGTTGTTATTTTTCCATTATTGGATCTTTAACGGGTATACGTAATCTAATTAATTTAGAACTTTCTAAAATTTTATGTTAATAAAATTAATATATAAACAAATTTTATTTTGTATAATTTGTATTATATAATATATGTATATATGTGTATCATATACACATATTTATGTGTGCATGTACGTGCAATAGGATAATGTGTAAATGGTTTTGGCATGTATTTGTATATGTGTTGGGGTTTACACCTCAACAAACATGTAAGCCCCACTTATATAAAATATGTTATCTGAATGTAAATATTTTGCATTATAACAAAATATAAGTAAATATATATATATATATATATTAAATATTAGTTGTAAACAATTTATATGTATAACATTTATAAAATTACGCGCGTGTGTGTATATACATGTGCGTGTGTGTATATAATTATATTACTAAATTAATTAAATATTAGTTTATAAAATTATTTTAACATACATACATACATAAATATAATATGAAAGCAGCAAATAATTTATTAAAATACTATATAACAATTTTTTTAATTAATTTATACAATACATATAAACATAATATATATATACATATATATATTAATGTAAATAATAAAATTAAAATTTTATAACTGTTAACAAGGAAACTTGCCAACACCCTAAAGTTGTGTTTTGGAATAAGTTTTATCCTTTGAGTAAATGGAGAGAAGTACGAAAGGTCAATCTTCCTTGAATTCTCTTTCGAGTTAAATGTTGATGTGCAAAGTTTTTCAGACGACGTTTCGACTCTCTCGAAAAGGTCGACTTTTTCCTTTATTAACTTTTCTTTTATGTTGAGATAGATTGGTCTTTCCTTCGAAAGCCCACCTTTCGAAACAGTTGCGATATCTTGGATAAGATTTTTCTTTGTTGGATTCGACCTTATTGATGGCTTTGGTGGTTGTGTAACTAGGACTTTATCTAAAAATCCGAAACAAAGGTTTCGACCTTGTCGAAAGAATGGTTGTTTTGGTGTTAAAACTCAAATCAGGAATCTAGGGTAGGGTTTAAACATTGTATAAGCTCTAGGCTTAAATGTCCTTGGTTTGGGTTATGACTCTCAAGTTGGGATGACTTGAATCAAGCTTTTATCCTTGTCGAAAGCTGAAAGTCTTAGTGGATTGAGGCAGGGACTCAACCTTGTCGAGAGAAGAAACTCCGAGGAAGGTAACCTAAAGTATGCAAATAAACTTATTTGAATATATGAGGTTTCGACTACGTCGACAGGAACCTTTCGATGTTAGCAAAACCTGGAATACAAGAGTAAATCTGACAATAGCCTTAAAAACAGTAAAGTAATTTGAAATATTTGTGACTTTCCTTTCGTAAGCCAAAAGATGATTTTATTACTTACAATCCCCAATTCAATTTTGTAATTAGGTTTACAGCAGTTTTCATTAAGAAAATACAAGTTTAGAATTGAGAGAATGAGATCCCCTAAACCTGACCCCTTGGATCTTATTTATAGATGCGGGTCAGTAGCTTTCGACCCCGATGCTTTCGAATGGGTCAAAAGGCGGCTGCCAAATAACTCACGTATACTTTGAAAGGAAGTGTCGCGCTTCTCTTCTTTATGTTGCCTTGTAAGTGCTTCCGGCTTTGTCGATAAGCGTTGTTTCGATGATGTTGGTTACGTTTCAGCTCGTTTTCTGATTAGGTGCGGTACCCTTCTGGATTATACTGGCTTAGACAGGTTCGAAAGGTTTATTATAGCTTTTGATGGCAAGACAATACTTATCTTTCGCGCAGTTGAAATGAAGGCGAAACCTTTGATTTCGAAAGCTTTGGCGCATTGTAAAGAGCTATTCTTCATTGTCTTCGAAAGATATTGCTTTGACTCATTGGAAAAGTCTTCATGCATATGGATTTATCTAGTTGAAAGTTTGTTGCTGAAGGAGGAAGGGTTCTTTTGACTCCTTCATCTACTTCGAAAGCTACAAACTCACTCGATCTTAGAGACCTTTCGTCACCTTCAGAAGGTTTCGAAACTTTCAAACTTTGACGAAAGCATCACTTCGACTCCATCGAAAGGATTAGATGGAACCTTCTTTTCTTGTCCTTCTTTGAATTCTGCCCAAAATGGTTTCGACTAAGTCGAAAGGTTGATTTTTGGAGTAAAATTTTCCCCCTCCCCACCCCCCCCTCCCTCGCGCGAAGGGATGATCTTGAATTTCTAAGTTATCTATGTCGAAACCCAAAAGTTTCCCGCCTCTTGTTCTTTCCACGTGAATCTGGGTCGCTTATGTGAATCTGATTTAATGGTTGGTAACACTTGGAAGACTTTTCTTTTAAGTACACTCTTTTTCCTTCTTCCTCATTTACCTGCAACCAAAATTTCGAACAAAAGTAAAAGAATTCCCAAAATTTCTCAAACTTTCTTTCTACTTCCAGAAATCAAAATGGAAACAAAATCTAATCATAGCGTTTGGATTATTTTGGCTTTTACAATCTATCTTCATTTCTATTTCTATGTTTTACGTTGAATTTCCCCCTTTCAGTTCCTACAATCAGGATTCCGATTTGAAAACTATTTGAATTTCAATTTTTTTGAGATTGTCTTAGTTTATAAACATTTGATTTTTTGAGAGAATCCAGCGATTCAATTTCATAAATCGATACGATTCATTTTTTCATTTTCAGTTTTGGATTAAAATTACTCTTTAGAAATCCTGGATTTTTGTTTTATAATATTTTGAAGTTGAAATCATTAGTTCATGTTAAAATCCGTCCTCTTATCGAATTTGGTTTATTTGCTTAACAAAATTTTGAAAACCTGGATTTGCAATCGGGTTTGCGGAAGACGGAAACTTTCATTTTCTTTGCTCAGAAGTTTCAAGTGTATGGATGAAAATTAGCAACAAAAAATTACCTTTCTACCCCTTCGAAAGGGAATGACGTCGTAATATTGGTTTTGCATCCTTATCCCCTTTCGATGGGGTGGAAAGCTTTTGTAGCTTGAATTTAATCAACCTAGTCGAAAGGCTATGTAGTTAGGTATAGTGTAGTAACCCCTTCGATAGCAAAAAGTTTCGACTTAGTCGAAACCCTTTGTTCCAATTACATTCTATTATTTTTTTAGTATGCCTTTAGGCTCACAATACCACTTTGACTCTTTTGATGCCTTTTATATCTGATGAGTCCAAACCCTCTAGAGTTATCTTTCTCTAGCATGGTCAAAACATTCTAAGTGCACATGAGTTTAACTTAGGATCTTTCGAATCAATGAGTATATAAAGTTTCAATGACATTCGTATTTCTCTAAGGAAAACTAAGTCAAATGTTTCCACAGTATCAAAGGGTCTTGTTATTTTGTTTACAAAATGTTTGTAGTGTATATTCTTATTCAAGTTTTTAAGTTTACTCTAACTGTTTCCTTTTAACAACTTGATTTCTGTGAAGCTTTCAACATTGTAGAAAAGGGGCACTATACGTTCATGTCTTCCCTCTCAATCCTATCGGAAGCTCAGTGATGGCTCATATTTATGCTTTGGACACCTCGAAAGGTTGTGGCTAAATGTTAACTTCCATTCCCTTTGGACTCTATCAAAAGCTACGCGAATACTCTTATTTAGGCTTTTGACACTGTCAAGAGATATTTGCTAAGTGTTGATGTCCTCTTCCTTTCGACTCTTCCGAATAGCCCAATATCTTTAACTTTTAACTTAGACAATTTTACAAAAATTTAAAGTTTCATGTTTGGTTTTTGTTTAAGTGATTTAAGTAGGTTTTTTTACTAACTCTTGAAAGAATATTATGTTCATAATAAACTTGAAAATTTTAACTGAAGTGTTTTCAACTGGCAGAATCATGAGCTCTCCAAAGAAACTCGAAGTGATTTCAAAGCGTTCCTCATTATCTTCACAGGATGACCTCGATGCCATCCTGAAAAACTGTGGAATTACTGGTATGGAAGCTATTCCAACCAGATAAACACATACGATCAACAACACTCCCGAAGGGTTCTTCACTTACACTGTCGTCCACATATGGCACGGAGGATTTCTTCCTTTTCTTGAATTCATGTCCAGATTTCTTTCTCACCTTGGGATTGCTCCAATCCAGCTATCCCCAAATGTTTACACCTACCTTTTATCTCTAGAAATAATGGAACTAGAGTCTAGGCATCCTTAAGCGTCGAAGTTTTGAACCACTTGACTCGACTAGTCAAACTCAGCACCTCAATCATCAAACCTTCAGTGCTACCCCCAAAAGAAGTTGATATCAAATGGGGACATCAAGTTTAAAGACTGGGAAAACTAGTTTTTCTTTGTTCGATGTTTCCCAAACATCGGTGGGATTTTCTCTACTACTCGTAAGTTCAGATTTTCGTTGTTTAAGGGTTTTATCTTGTTACTTTTCTTGTCAACTATTTGTCTTGTGTCAGGCGCTCCTGCCAAAGAACTTAGTGTGGTTGATAAAAGGATAGTGGAGTCTTTGATCACATCTTCTGTTAAGATAGGAAATCGATTGAAGCTGTTGATCCCTTCCAACTTAAGGAAGCATTCTCTTCTTTATCTCGGTCAAAGGGTTTGGAACTACACTATTTGATCCAGCAAACACAGAGGGAAAATGCTTTCTCTCCTTGGAAGATTCTGAACATTATTCTCTATCACTACTACAAAACAAGCAATTTTCATCGATTGTTTACCTCCATTTTGCATCAGTTCAACATTTGATGCATATGCAACCGATGCGAGAGGGTTAACAGTTTTGCATCAGTTCTAAAACCGATGCAAAATGGTCCTTTTTGCATTGGTTAACAACTGATGCAAAATACGGTTGGTTGCTTGGACACAGCCCTCATGTTGCATCGGTTGTAGTGAAAACCGATGCAGCGAAGGAACTTGTTGCATAGGTTGTTGTGGGAAACCGATGCAACATAAGAGTCTTTGGGTTTAAAAGGCTTCTTTGTTGCATCGTTTTTTTATAACAACTGATGCAAACTAATCCAATTATTGCATCAGCTATTTATACCTGATGCAAAAAAGCCATTCTCAGAAATCATTATTACAATACTCAAATAGACAATATATATATTATTGATTATAACAAACAATTATTGGATGTAATATTACAATCATTCAAAATTAAATTTGATGGCAAATAAAAACCGAATAACATAATACCAAAATAAACATATATCAATTATAGTGTTAATAAGTTCATACATTCATTTTAGCAGCATAATTCAGATCTTTAGTACAATCATTAAGTGTTATATTCTTAATTCAGATCTTTAGTTAGTACAACCATTAAGAAATAGTATAGTGAAAACCTCAAAAACTTCATGGAATCTTGAAAACCAAACTTTTAGGCTTCAGCTCAAAACCATATGCTACATTAATTCCATGTTTCCAATTTCAACTTGAACCTGAAAAAACAAGAAATAAACATATTTTGGCAATTTGGTTAATATATAAGACCTTGCATTTCATTCTACGCAATTACTAGCCAGCACATCAAACAAAATGTGTATGACGGTAAACGATATTGATCAGAATTACATAAAATACACATAATCTATATCTGACCATTTACTTGTGAAGAAATACAAAAATTAGTTAATAATTATTTGGAAAAAATAAAATGCTAGGAAATACCTTGGCTGTACCCTTTAGATGCATGTGTTCTGCAATTCCTAATTGCGGGTTATTGCATTCAACCTCATAAGATTCAAAGTTTGGAGGACCGGTTCTGGAATGCTTTATGTGTTCTATCTTATTAATAATCCTTTTCAGTAATGAAATAGAAAAATCCTACAGCAAAGAAAATCATTTTAGATAGTAATAAATAGATTAACATAGATAAAAATATTCTCCTCCCAAGCAAAATGTATATGTGATTCCCTTACACTGCAATAATTCCATGATCACAGGGATATATGGGCATTCTTCGTTGTTTAATAATTTATTAAATTTTTAGATTTGGTTAAGTGTGTAATGAGGTAGAATTAGAAATCGGTTTTGATCTTTGCTAGTGTGGTTAGATGATGATGGCTCTGTTACTATTTTGATCTAGTTAGTGTTAGTTTCAGAATAGGGAGTTAAACAAAATGTGATTGAAGTTATGCTGGATGGTGTAGGTTATGTAGTCTACCATCAACAGCTTCTCAACTCACCGTTTCTACTTGCTCCCTTGGTGTCCCCAATCAACTTTACCTTATTATAATAAATATCATAATAATATTTTTTCTAAGACAAAAGAAAAGATGATGTTGCAAATGTAGAAGCACACCACACAACAATTTATATGGCACCAATAGTCGTACTTATAGACTTCCATAAACTGAACAATGTTCAAAATAATACTCCAACATCAATTTATGATGAGAAAAAATCACTTCTGAATCTTATTCGACAAACCAACTATCTATTAGGGAGCAATTATAAGCATTTTACTGTTCCGAGATTCATAAAATCTTATCTTAAAACAATCAAGATCATTTTATGTTAATTTTTTTCTTTATCCACAAGTCGTGTGGATTTTATGAACTTGCTTACTTTAAGTCCTGCTTTTCATACACGGATATTAAGAACATTATATGTAGATTTGCTTAAAGTTTTGAGACAGGAGCAATGAATAAAACAAAATAGAAATTTATATTTGTAACCATCAATAAACCAAACTCCATCTATTAGACCTTCATCATTTCCATAAATATAGAATTACTTTCAAAGTAATCAATCATGAAAGATGCATTCAACTTTTGCCGCATTTCAAGTGGTTGAAAAGTCTACAGCACTTGAGGTAGGTCATCAGTTAAAATTTTCCACAAATTATGTCTGGTTGGTGAGGCAGAAATATTCCAAAATTCACGAAAGAGTTGGTTCTCATATTATGAACAAAGAAAGGTTTCATTGAATCTTACTTACCATTCGCTGTCTATTGAATGACTGTGACTGGTGCAGAAGGTAAACATAACGTGCCCTCTCAACTTGTATATAACCCCCTTATTATCACATAACTTCACACCACATCTGTTCTCTTCTAAAATATAAAAAGTATAAGCAATATAGGTTTAATTCAGAACTACGTAACTCCTGCTCCTCAATCCACAGACGAGGAAGCATGCTTATATGCAGTGCAACTATGCAGTTACTCGGCACTACCACTGACTCTAAAAGCAGCAATTGAACTTGATCCTTTTGAAATAATTGTAAAAGCAGGGTCGAATGCTTACCTTTCTCCATCAGAAATTGTTTCTCAATTGCTATGGAGAATCCACAAGCTCATGTCATAATCGATCGAATAACGAGGTCGCTTGCCAGTTATAATGTTTGACATGTAAGTTGGAGACTGGCGAAGAAGGTAAAGCAGTGAGGAAGTACGGAGCTGCCCCGATGGTTAAGTTTTTAACCAAAAATGAAGATAGTATGTCTATTGCTGCTCTTGGGTTGATGAATCAGGACAAGGTCCTCATGGAGAGCTGGTAATTTCATATTTCCTTTCAATTTGTTGTTCCAGTATTACACAATCATATAAAACATAGACATGAAAAGTTGATACCTGCACAACTACAAAATTTCATATCAAGAATGTAGGTTTCGACGATAAGTATAACAACAAATTTCGTTGCTATATGAGCTCAACTCTTATCTGTATATAAGCCAAGAAATGGTGAAGCGGGATTCTGATTTTGATATTTAGAATTCAAATTATGGGGTATCAAATAAGTAAATCATTTTTTTTGAACATGATAAACTAAGGAATTATTAAGATACATGGTTTTGGAAATTATCTAAATTATCTCAGAACACGAAAATATTGATTAGCCATAAATAAATTCAATTACCAATTTTAGAACCTTTTACATACATCCGGTGCTGCAAGGATCACCAGTTGAAAGAAAAAGTGATATAAGAGATTTAGCATTGAAAAATCAAACAACAAAAGCTTTTAGCATAAACTGAAACCTGTAATAGATTAATTAGCCGTAAAACTTTGAACTTTTCTATTCCCTTTAACAGTAGAAATTTTTTAGAGTTTGTGGAAACAACCAAATTTCAAAATTATATGTTGTATAGCATGCATTTCGGCACTGTCCTCGGTAAATAGGAGGAATACAAATTTTAAATGGATCTCAATATTCATATCAAAATGAAAGTCTGATCTGACGAAATCCCAAGTTTTATCATCAACAATCCCATTTGGAACGAACGTAAAATCAGCAAATCCCATTTATTAGTTGATTTTTAACAAATTCAACACAATACTTGTTAGTTTGTTTATTTGTTACATCTTTTTACCTGTTTTTTTCTTGCATTGCATTTCCTGCCTTTATACTAATGCCAAACTCCAAAATAAAATAGATGTTTTAACGTGGATAATTTTCGGTTCGATTTATATTGATAGTTCGATAGATAATTGCTAATACCTTAGCTTTCAAATCATCAAAAATCAATCAACGAATAAACCACATGAATTGGCTTGTAGAATACTATATTGACTTGTAGAATACTATACCTAAGTACCACTATGTGCAACCACCTAAAACCATAACAACCGAAAGTATTTGTTGAAAAAATTATTCATGTAAAGTGGTATTTATTATAATCATAATCATTCAAAGAATAAGACTACAAGGAAATGGTTGACTTGTAGGGCTCACCTTTCAGCTCCTGGACGCAAAGGTATATCGTTTGAAGATGCAAACTCTTCCAATGTTTTTTTTCTGCAATCAAAGATATAACCAATCAAATATATGCCAATGTATAACTCAACAATGATAAGAAGCACAAAATCATTATTTTTCAGTATCAAAGAGAAAAATCACAATGCACTACAAAGAAAACATTTACGTTTGATAAACTTAAAATGTTATAACAATCAATTAGTACTAAAACACGCAACATAAAGAAATAGATGCAACAACAATTATCATCATCATATTTGCATTTTTTTATAACATTAAATTTAATAACATCAATGCGTGAATGTGTAACTAAAAATTTGACTCAATAGATCAACTTTTAGTTTCTCAATGACCGTAGATGATCCTATTCTGATATGTTGGTCATAAGGCCTAATTATTCAAATAGACTACTTGGAGATAAAATGTTATTTGAGCTTTTTTGAGAAATTTTGTTGTTAATAGACCAATTAGACTATAGTATGTGCTGATATGTTGGATAGCATCAATAAAGCAAGCAAGAAATGCCATCTAAGCACAACAAGAATACATCAGCTATAATGGACATTTTTTATTTCTTCCATGTCGTGACACAACGCTATAACACAATCCATTTTTCATCTTGTTTCTCCCTGATTATAAATTCATTGAATTGTTCATGAGTGTAATGAATATAGAAAACTCTTACGAGTAGTTTGTAAATTGAATGGTTACACTTCTTATGGCATATAATCTATTGGCAATAAGCCTTAAATGACAAGCCTGTTATTCCTTACAGTTAGCTATTTGTATATAATATACCTAGGCATTGGCAGTTGCTTGAACTCGAGTTAGAGCTTGTACGATAGGAAGAGTTGCAGTAGTTGGCTTTTTTATTGCGGTGATCAATAAAAGAGCTAGTGAAGCAGTCTGAAAAAATACATATTTACAGACACATGATTTAGTAATCTGAAAAAGAAACTGAATGAAAACAAAATATAATTAATGCAGTTGTACTTTGTTTGTATATATAGTATAGTTGGTAAAGAGCTTAAATAACATTGCTCCAAGAAGTCCAAATAATGCACCAGATGGACTAACCGAAATGTTGTTTCCGGTAAATAGAGTTGAGACTTGAGAGGATGCCACCGCCAAATCCTGGTATAAGATATATTGCAGCATTTCGAACTGCAATACAACATTATAGATTGATAAGTGCATTGTACATATGCATATAATCCCCAATATAAATTATTATAATTCTGGCATGTATGCATATAAGGATAAAGTCTAAAAAAACCTATTGTTCCTGTCTTCCCAATATAGCAATCCAAATGCTAATATGTTGTTAGATAACACGGTAACACCAATGTTGAAACACATTTTAACCAAACAACGGTCGCTGTAAAAATTCAACTAACTAAGTTAGAGATGATACAACTTTATTGTGATAACGAAAACATATTTTAATATGTAGTTATCCATATAGAGATGATACAACTTTAGTATGCTGATAGAAATAAAATTTCAGCTAACTAAGTGGAAAAATAAAGGGTGATATTTGAAGAAATTTCATGTTCGGATTGTAAAAACACCACAACGGCAACAGAGATAGAGTACACGAAAGATATATATTAGAGACAGATTCAAATTGACATAAATCAATTTCTTGTATGAGGTTTTAAATACATGTTTAATACACACAGAATCAATTAACGACAAAAATAATCACAGACAAAATAACTAAACCTAGAGAGGGCGAAGTTGAATCACTTGAATTCGAGGGGAAAATCGAATCGGCAGGGAAAAATCTAAGTCAAGGTTGATGCCTGAAGTCGAGGGTGAAAATCAAATCACCAAGGTGAAATCGAAGTCAAGGCCGATGCTTAAAGTCGAGGCCGATGCTTAAAGTCGAGGCACCGAGATTCGCCCGGCGTTGAAGTCGAGGCACCGACCGAAATGGAATCGCGTGATCCAATTTTTTTCCAGTAATGTCAGATTTAAGGCAAAGCTGGCATTGAATTCAAATCAATTTCGAGGGTTTTTTTTTGTTTTGAAGCAGGCAAAATACTTTTTAGGGGAAAAGAATGGGAAAATAAGCCGCAGTAGAAAAAATTGGGATGGCAGGAATTTAGGAAAGTGCGTAAAAGGGATGCAAATTTATGTAGTTGCATCGGTTGACTTTAAAACAGATGCGACTAAAACTATTTGCATCGATATATTTTCTTCGGTTGTCGGTGACAACTGATGCAAATTTGATTTTTTATTACCCATTGGTTTTCACGTACCAATTGCATCGGTTATTAAGATAGAACTGATGCAAATAGTTCTATTCGCATCAGTTTTTACTTCAACCGATTCAAATAAGGCGAAGCAATATTAACTTTTTGTACTAGTGTATGTCGCCTATTTGCTCAGACCACCATGATAAGTTATAGGCATATCATTTGTTTTCCATTCCTGTGCTTTCTAAATTATTTTTCTGACTTTTAATCTGATTAAACTCTTTTCAGCTGCTACTCAAGTCGAAAAGTCTATTAGCGGTGCTGCTACCCTTCCCACAACTTATGATGTGCTTTCTATTATCCCTTTCGCCAAAACTAAGAAGTCCATAAAATGGTAGTTAATGTCATCATCTAAAGCAGAACCTCCTTAGAAGGTTGCTAAAATTATTGATATAGAGGTGGAGGATCGTTTATCTCTTGATATAGCTCCGAAGAGCCCAATCGTAGAACCTCCTAAAGGAAAAACCAGAACAGACTCCAACTATGACTGACCCTCTTTCTCGCATTTCCATTTCTGACTCTCCAGCCACACTTGAACAAATGCAACTGGCTTTGGAGACGACCCCTACTTTAAAGCACATTCCTTCGACTTCGTCGTCCTCTTCTCTGTAACAACCCCTATCTAGAGGCCCAAAATTAAGTGCTACAGATGCTGCAATCATCTATAGTATTGGTTTCAACGACTAAATACAACTATGTTAATGATACCAATAATATCAAAAGCACTTGAATATGAAACCAAACATATATTTGAAACAACTTTTACTTCATTATATTTCAGAAACAACTGTTTCACATTCACAACACATAATCCCAATTCTTTTCCAAGTAAGAATAAAACCTAATTATTACAAATAACACCAAGAATGGTATATGAAGATACCATATTGGATGATTAGAGCCATATAGTCATAATAGACCTACATAGCTACAACGGAAATACATCATAACATAACAAGAACTGCAATCATAAATAGCTATCCGTTTACCTCCTACATGCCTCCGATAGCCTTATTCGTCATCCTACTAAACCCTATAAAAGAACTCAATATCTCAGCCTACTTAAATTAATTTTGAGCACCCGAGAGTTTAAAGGGAAACATAAACTTTGAGTCAGACATAAAGCCTGGTATGAATAATATTATACATCCTGGTTAAACATGTTAAGTGAGACCATGCCGTTTAGCGCAATAGGTTTCCCCTCACTAACATCCTTTCAAAACATATCTTTTTACAAAACCTTTCATAAAACCATTTTCTGTGCTCCTTCATCCATAATGGTTAAAACATATATTTATAGGACAGTATGGTGATATGCATACTTTAAAACAACTAGGATTTTCCCATCCCTAATTAGAGTTTAATTATATCAAAGAGGGACAACCTATTCCACTTTCATCTTGTTTAAGTTGATGTGGACTATCCATCTTACATCAGATAGTTTTCCTTGAATGGCTATAAACCCATCATTTTGCCAATTGATTCCAGCTAGCCCCATGAATCTAATTATTTCGTGTTAGCCCCATGAATTTAACGATCTCATGTTATCCCCATGAGTTTATTTATATCAGTTAGCCCTATGATTCTATCTGAATTTGCCATTTGATTCATGCTAGCCCCATGAATCTATTTGTATCATGTTGGCCCCATGATTCTGTTTGAATTTGTCCATTTGATTCATGCTAGCCTCATGATTCTATTTGATTTTTTCCATTTTATTCATGCTAGCCCCATTAATCTATGTGTATCATGTTAGCCCCACGATTTTATTTATACCACGTTAACTCCATGATTAACCTATTTCTATTAAAATCCCTAACTTAGTTCATATTCATTTATTGTTTCCATTGGTACCCTCAAAACCCTTAGAAATCAAAATCTATTGGAATTATTGAAACTCAACCCTTCAAAATCATTGAACCTCAAACCTTTTGAACGCATTGAGTTTCTAACCTTTCGAAAGCAATAAAACTTTAGACGTCCTAATTTAAAAACACTTAGTATAATGCCTTGGAAAACCTTTGGAAACCCTTCCTTTTAAAACCTTTTGAATTCATCTAGAAACAAAAACCTTTTGACCCCATCGAAATGTTACCTTTCGACTACGTTGAAAGCTTGGTTTTCGACCCCTTCGAAAGCCTTGCCTTCGACCCCTTTTAAAATATTCAGTAAATAAAACCTTTCGAAAGCATTAGCCTTCTAAAACCTTTCGAAAACTTTCTGGATTCAATTTAAAATAGGTAGAAATCCTTCATTTAAAATCTTTTGACTTCGTTGGAACAACCTTTCAACTAAGTCAAAAGTTCTGCTTCGAAAGCTTCAAAGCATCTTTTAAAACAACTCTTTCGAAAGCTTTGGGTTATAGTTCAATTTATAAAATAAGGGTAAATTGCCTAAGTCAAAAGCTTCCTTTCGAATGCATGGAGAAGCGGCTAGTTTTCTTAAAACAAGTAAGCCTTTTACTTTGCCAGAAGGCTCAAAACAAAACCTTTATACAACATGGCAGTTACCTTTCAATAATGACAGAACGATTCCAAACAAAGTAGTAGTTGTAAGTAAGTGAAAGCTTTTGGTTTATAAAACAAACATACCCCAACCTCTTTGGCCATCAACCTTTCGACCAAGAACTCTTTTACTCTGTCCAATTCATTACGTACCAAGTAACTTGATGCCATATGCATTGGTTTAACCTTATTGAGAGCTTAGAACCTTTCGACCCTATCGGAAGGTCTTGGTCGGAAGGTTTACTGCTATAATAGGCCGAAACATGCTAAAAGTATGATTTATTTATTTTTAACTTAAAAAGGATAACTTTTCAGCTAATTTGCCTTTATTTGTTAAATTTTCATTGGTTAACAAGTTATTTTTAGAAATGTGCAACCACTATTTTCGAAATGAATAATCATTTTATTTTACAAAATGCCCATTCTCCTTAATTAAATATATAAAACATCTAAGTCTCATACCTTAAATAACTTTATATATTCATCAAAACACTTAGGAAAAATCTGGAAAATCCCAGAAAATCTATTTTAATATGTGGCCTAACATATAAAAATTTCAACCCCAAAAAATAACTAATTTGGTCGTAAATAATTTATAACCCAATAAATAATTTCCTTCACTAGAAAATTAATGTAAAATCCACCATAATTTGGAATATTACGAAAATTGAAACACATTACTGAAATATCGTTTCTAACCTATTCTTAAATTTTCAAGGCGTTTGGATGTCATCAAATAGGGTTTTCATATCAAACATACCATAAAGCAAGTATGAACATGCATATTTCACCAACCAACAAATATATGTAACTTTAATCATCAAAACATGCATATACTTATAAAAACATTTCAGATCTTATTCTTAAAACCGAAAATCAAAAGAAAGTGAGATTTTGTAATTATTCACCTTTTCTTTGAGATTATAAATGTGAGATTTGATGTTGATTTAGTAGAGTATCCTCCTTCTCTTAATCCTAGCTTTAATCTTCTTCTTGAAAGTGGAAACGGCAGTCGACCTTAGTGTTTTTAGTTTGAGTAAAATGAAATGAACATGAGTTTCTATCTCCTAAGGGTTGAGGGTATAAGCTCCACCTATTTCGCGTATTGCCCTTATCATTTCCTAACACCTTGGTTTTATGTTATTTAATTAAGTTAACACACTATTATGACATGGCTACCCTTAGCTAAAATAAATACCAACATATTAATCTCTACAATATTTTATTCAGTTTAACCAATTAAATATCCTAAATAATGCCACGAAACTATGGGGTGTTATAGACTCTCCACCTTAAAGAATTTCGGCCTCGAAATTACGATAAGTGCACAACAATACAACCAAAGGTAAAACATACCATCAAACAAGTCAGGATAAGTATCCCTAATCCTACTCTCCGTCACCTAAGTACAGCCTCTAGCATCGTCACTCCACTGATCCTTTACTAACTTGACTGTCTTGTTCCTCAACATCTTCTCATCTATAGCCACAATCTAAATCGACTTTCTAGCTATGGTTAAATCAGGTTCTACTATTATGTCTTCTAACACAGTAGGTGCTATAGTAGTCTCAGGTCTCAAACACATTTCCAAAGATGAGAAACATGGAAAACATTATGGACTGCAGCCAAACTACTCGATAACTCTACTCTATAAGTGAGTTTCCTGATCCTCTCTATAATACCAAAAGGACCATTGACTCTATGTGCTTACTTTCCAGGTTTCCTAAATTTTATGACACCCTTCATCGGTGGAACCTTAATAAACACATAGTCTCTGACAGGAAATTCCATATCTTTCCTTCTTCTACCGGCATAACTTTTCTGCCTAGATTGAGCTTCCTTCATCCTAGCTCGCATTAACTCAATCTTCTCTACAACTTCCTTCACCAAATCCGGACCTAGAACCAACCTATCCCCGTCTCTAACCAACATATGGGAAACCTGCACGATCTTCCATACAAAACTTCAAACGATTCCATCCCAATACTATTCTGATAACTATTTTTATACGAGAACTCGACTAGATGAAGATGATCCTCCCATGATCCCCCGAAATCCAATACACAAGCTCTTAAAAAAACCTCCAAGAATTTTTTAACACTTTCTGTTTTTCCATCAGTCTGCGGACGGTAAGCGGTACTCATGTTGAGCTTGGTTCCTAAAGCTTTCTGTAAACTTTTCCAGAACTCACTAATAAACAAATAATCTCTATCACTGACAATATTACTAGGAGTCCCGTGTGGGCTAACTACATTCTTCATAAAGAACTTCGCCAAACTAGGTGTCATCCTAGTTGACTTTATCGGAATGAAATGGGCACTCTTAGTCAGTCTATCTACTATGACCCACATGCTACCATTCCCTATATTTGATCTTGGCAACCCATCAATAAAATCCATAGAGATAGAATCCCATTTCCACAACGGATCTTCTAACAGTTGAAGCAATCCACTTGGCTTCTAGTGTTCAGCCTTTGCCTGTTGGCAATTCAAGCACTGCTTAACACATACACCAATGTCCTGTTTCATACCTTCCTAGAAGAAACTTCTCTTCATATCCTGATACATCTTCATTCCTCTTGGATGGATAGTGAAATTCAAACGATAGAACTTATCCGAAACTTCCTTATGTTCTCTACATTCGGAACACACAACCTTCCTTTCTTTCTCAACCACCCATTTTGGTCAAGACTAAAATCCTTTAAGTCATCTCTCTACGTTCCTTCCCTCAACCTTTTGATCTGTTTAGCCAAAATTGGATCCTCCTCTTGCTTAGAGGCTATCTTCTCAATCATTACCGGTTTAACCTCTAAACAAGACAATACAACACTTCCGGTACTAGAACTTCCTCGGATCTAAACTGCACATTACAAGCTGACAATGCTCCCAACCCTTTTCCACTCAACAATCATAGCCAATACCACATTCTGATGTTTCTAGTAGAGTGCATCTGCCGCCTTGTCCTTTTTTTCGGGCATGTATTCAATTCCAAAATCATAAGCAGCAGTAAACTCCAACCACCTCTGCTATGTTCAGCTCCTTTTGAGAGAACAAGTACTTCAACAACTAATGATCGGTATAAAGCTTAAATCACTCTCCAAAAAGATAATGTCTCCGTACCTTTAAAGAAAATATGATGGTAGCTAAATCCAAGTCATGCGTTGGATACCTAACTTCATGTGTTCTGAGCTGTCTAGGAGAGTAAGCAATTACTTAACCTCTTTGCATCAACACAGCTCCCAATCTAGCTCCACACACATCAGTATAAACAACCAAATCTTGATTCCCCTTCAAAAATAATAACACTGGTGCATGGGTCAGTAAGTGTTTCAAGGTCTGGAATGCTTTCTCACACTTATCAATCCACACAAACTTCACATATTTTCGCGTAAGATTAATCATCGGTGCAGCTATTCACGAAAAATCCTTATGACATCTAACCATCCAATCCAAGAAAGCTTTTAATCTCGGTAACTGTCTCGGGTCTCTTCCAATTAATCCCTGCCTCGATCTTAGTTGGATCTACAGATAATGCTTTCTCAAAGACGACATGACCAAGAAACTTCACTTCCTTCTTCCAAAAATGACATCTCGAAAACTTAGCCTTCAACTTTTGCTTCCTTATTGTTTCAAGCACAACTCTAAGATGAACTTCATGGTCCTTCTCATCCTTAGAGTATGCCAAAATGTCATCAATGAAGACCAACACAAATCTATCCAAGTGTACTTAGAAAATACTACTCATCGGATCCAAAAAGAATGCTGGCGCATTAGTTAGTCCGAACGGCATAACTAACCATTCGTAAGATCCATATCCTATCCTAAACACGGTCAAAAGAATTCTACCCTTCGCCACTCGAAGTTTATGAAATCCCGTCACCTAATCTAGCTGAGAGAATGCCTTGGCTCCACTTTACTAATTGAACAAATCATCGATTCTCAACAATGGATATTGGTTCTTTATCGTCTTCTCAATCAACTTACGATAATCGATACACAGCCTTAACTTCCATCCGGCTTCTTTGCAATTTCAGCGGTCGCTCCCCATGGCGAACTACTTGGTCGGATAAGACTCTTGCCTTCCAAATCCACCAATTGCACCTTCAACTCTTTCATCTCAGTGGGAGTCATTCTACTCGACGGCCTACTCTCCGGCTCTGCTTCAGGTACCAAATCAATCCAAAAATCAACGGCTCATTTCGATGGTAACCCAGTTACCAGCTAAAAAACATCTACAAATTATCTTACTATGAAAACTCGACTTAACTCCTCTTCCATCCCTAAAACACCCAATAAAACATTCATTTCACAACATGGGTTCTCTATGGTATAAACTTTCCGATCCCTACAATCTGGGTGACTGAGTGATATTTTTCCATCACGGAAAAATATCCTAGCATCATATTTACTTAACCAATACATCCCAAGGATAATCCAAACCCCAAAGTCAAACACATGCAAAAAGCACTCAAACGTATGGCCTAGAAAATCAAACTCTAAATGGTCACACCTCATCCCAAGCATTGCATAACCTCCTATCGGATTTGCGACCCTTAATGAAGTAACTAGATATGAGGATTCTAGATTTAGCTTATCTACCAAACATCGAGAAATAAAAGAACGAGATGCTCTGGTAGAAAAAAATAACCTAACTAGTATGTCATGGATCAAAAGTGTATCTTCGATCCCAGACTTTTCTTCTTCAACAGCAGTTAGTTTAAAGGATGATGGCTCCAAAGAAAATCCTTTTCTGCCTTAGTGGCTTCTGGACATTTGTTCTTGTAATGCCCCATCTAGTTGAAATTATAGCATTGCACATTCTACTTCCCCACAACCGACTTTCCATCTCCCAAATGACACTCATTAGCATAGTGACCCTTCTTATCCCACTTGTAGCAAACTATAACCGTTTTCCCTTTCTTGGCGGCTTCTTCTCTCTAAGCACCTTTCTTCTTAAAGAACTTCCTCTTCTTCCCTTAAGGACTATGGAATTCGATGGGTTTCTCCACAGCCGAAACAACATGCATTTCATCATGGAAGATGGTCATTTCCACTACCACATTGGAAGCATCTCGGACATTCATGTCAACTAAAGCAACTCATCAAACCTTGCAGCATACTTAACCATAGACAATTGTCCTTGAACAAGATACATAAGCTTCCTCATTAACGCCGACTTGGCTACCTCAGATAAGAACCTCTGCTTAAACCTCCTCCTGCATTCAGCCTAAGTCAACTCTTCCTCTGGCACTCCAGCCATCACATTGTTCCACCAATGAAGCGCTACCCCTTGCAACTGTCTCAAGGCTAGCCTTCTCTTCTCTCTGTCATTCAAGCCTAGATCTGTAAAAATACTTTCATAGTAAAGCAATTTGAAATATTTTTGACTTCCCTTTCAAAACCCAAAAGATGATTTTATTATTCAAAATCCCCAATTCAATTTTCTAATTAGCGTTACACTTCTTTACATTAAGAAAATACGAGTCTAGAATTGAGAGAATTGGATCCCATAAACTAGAACCCTTGGGTCTTATTTATAGATGCAAGTCAGCAACTTTCAACCATGATGCTTTCGACTTGGTTGAAAATTGGCTGCCGAATAACTCATGTGTACTTTGTCTTTGAAAGGAAAGGCCGCGCTTCTTTTCTTTATGCTTCAATGTAAGTGCTTATGACTCTGTTGATAGGTGTTGTCAGTTATTTTGATGATGTCGGTTATGTCTGAGCTCTTATTTTTGATTAGGTGCGGAACCCACTTGGATCATGTTGGCTTCGACCAATTCAAAAGGCTTGTTATAGTTTTGAAAGGGATGTTCAGGACAGTGCTTACTTTCGTGTAGTTTAAATGAAGGTGGACCATTTGTTTCGAAAGGTTTGGCACATATGCAAAGAGCCATTCTTCGTTGTCTTCGAAAGGTGCTGCTTTGACTCATTTGAAATGTCTTCATGCATATGGATTTATCAAGTCGAAAGTTTGTTATTGAAGGCGGATGTGTGCTTTCGACTCCACCGTCCCCTTCGAAAGGTATGAACTCATTGGATCTTAGAGACCTTCCAATACCTTCAGAAGGTTTCAAAACTTTCAGACTTTAACGATAGCATCACTTCGACTCCTTCGAAAGGATTAGCTGGAAAATCTTTCTCTTGACCTTCTTTGACTTTTGCCCAAAAAGGTTTCGACTAAGTCGAAAGGTTGTTTTTTGGAGTAACATTTTCCCCTTCCTCCCCCCCCCCCTCCACAAAGGGATGCTCTTGAATTTCCATGTCGTCTATGTCGTAGACTCATAGTTTCCTGTCTCTTATTCTTCACGCGTGAATTTGGGACGCTTATTTGAATCTGAACTAATGATTGGTCGCTCTTGGAAAACTTTTCTCATAAGTACACACTTTCTCCTTCTTCCTCATTTACCAACAACCAAAATTTCAAGCAAAAGTAAAAGAATTCCCAAAATTTCTTAAACTTTCTTTCTACTTTCAGAAATTAAAGTAGAATCCAAATCTAATCATAGGTTTGAGACTATTTTGGGTTTAATAATCTCTCTTTATTTCTGTTTTATCATTTTATGGTGAAGTTCCCCCTTCCAGATCTTACAATCAGGATTTCGATTTTGAAAACTATTTTAATTTCGATTTTTCTTAGATTGTCTAAGTTTTAAACATTGGATTTTTTGAGAGAACCTAGCGATTCAATTTCACAAATCGATACGATATGTTTTTTTCATTTTCAGTGTTTTGGATTACAGCTACTCTTTAGAAATCCTGGAATTTTTTTTTATAATATTTTGAAATTGACATCATTAGTTTACGTTAGAATCCATCTTCTTATCGAATTTGGTTTAATTGTTTAACAAAATTTTAAAAAAGTGGGTTTGCAATCGAGTTTGGAGAAGACAGAAACATTCATTTTCTTTGCCCGGAAGTTTCAAGTGTACGGATGAAAAATTAGCACCACAAAATGACCTTTCTACCCCTTTGAAAGGGACTGAGACGGTAACATTGGTTTTGCTTCCTTAGCCCCTTTCGATGGGGTCAAAAGGTGTTGTAGCGTGAATTTAATCAACCTTGTCGAAAGCCTATGTAGTTAGGTAGAGTGTATTAACCCCTTCGATAGAAAAACTTTTTGACTTAGTCGAAATCTTTTGTGCTGATTGCATTCATTTATTTTTTTAGTATGCCTTCAGGAAATACCCCTTTGACCCTTTCGACCCCTTTTATACCTAATAAGTCCAAACCATCTGGATTTATCTTTCTCCAGCAAGCTCAAAGCATTCTAAGTGCACATGAGTATAACTTAGGATATGTCAAATCAATGAGTATATAAGGTTTCAACGACATTCGTATTTCTCTTAGGAAACCTATGTCAAAGGTTTCCACAGCATCGAAGGGTCTTGTTATTTTGTTTATAAAATGTTAGTAGTGTATATTTTATTCAAGTTTTTAAGCTAACTTTAACTATTTCTTTTTAACAACTTGGTTTTTGTGAAGCTTTCAACATTGTAGAAAAGTGACACTATACATTCCTGTCTTCCCTCAATCCTGTCGAAAGCTCGGTGATGGCTCATATTTATGCTTTTGACACCGTCGAAGGGTTGTGGCTAAATGTTAACTTCCTTTCCCTTTGGACTCGGTCGAAAGCTCCATGAATACACTTATTTAGTCTTTTGACACTGTCAATAGATTTTTGCTAATTGTTTATGTCCTTTTCCTTTTGACTCCGTCGAATAGCCCAATACCTTTGACTTTTAACTTGGATAGTTTTTCAAAACTTTTAAGTTTCATATTTGGTTTTTTTAAAGTTATTTAAGTAGATTTTTTGCTAACTCTTGAAATAATATTACGTTCATAATAAACTAGAAAATTTTAACTGAAACGTTTTCACTTGGCAGAATCATGAGCTCTCCAAAGAAACCCGACGTCCTTTTAAAGCATTCCTTAGTATCTTTATAGGATGAGCTCGATGCCATCATGAAAGACTATGGAATTACTGGTGTGGAAGCTATTCCAACTAGAGAAACATATGTCATCAACGACCCTCTTGAAGGGTTCTTCGCTTACACTGCCATCCACATATGACACAGAGTATTTCTGCCTTTTCCTGAATTCTTGTCTAGATTTCTTTCTCACCTTGGCCTTGCTCCAATCTAGCTATCCCAAATTTCTGCACCTACCTTTTATCTCTGGAGCTAATGGCACTAGAGTTTGGACTTCCTTCCTTAAGCACTGAAGTTCTGAATCACTTGACTTGTCTAGTCAAACTCAACACCTTACTCATCAGACCTTTATAGCCAACCCCCTAAAGAAGTTGATATGGGATGGGGTCAACAAGTTTAAAGATTGGGAGGACTTGTTTTTCTTTGATGTTCCCCAAACATTAGTGGGATTTTCTCTACTCCTCATAAGTTCGGATTTTTGTTGATTAAGGGTTCTATCTTGTAACTTTTCTTGTCAAATCTTTGTCTTATGTCAAGTGCTCCTGCCAAAGAACTTAGTGGTGTTGAATAAGGATAATGGAGTCTTTGATCACATCTTCTATTAAGAAAGGAAACCGATTGAAGCTGTTGATCCCTTCCAACTTGAGAAAGAATTCTCTTCTTTCTTCCAGTCAAAGGGTTTTGGGACTACCCCCTTTGATCCAGCATACATTAAAGGGAAAACGCTTCCTCTCCATAGGAGATTCTGGACAT
Organism: Allium cepa; assembly: GCA_030765085.1. Classification (NCBI taxonomy): domain Eukaryota; kingdom Viridiplantae; phylum Streptophyta; class Magnoliopsida; order Asparagales; family Amaryllidaceae; genus Allium; species Allium cepa. Next base: position 379,591,974 of record CM060944.1, on the reverse strand, counting down.
TATTCTCCTATGTCGCCTATTTGCTCATACCACCCTTGTAAGTTATAAGCGCGACATTTGTTTTCCATTCTTGTTGCTTTCTGAAATATTTTACTGACTTTTAATGTGCTTGAAATCTCTTCAGCCGCTTCTCAAGTTGAAAAGCCTGTTAGCGGTGCTGCTTCCCTTCCTAAAACTCTGATGCACTTTCTATTATCCAATCTTTTTCCAAAACTAAGAAGGCCATAAAAAGGAATTTAATGTCACCATTTGAAGCAGAACCTACTCATAAGGTTGCTAAAAGTATTGATATAGAGGAGGAGGAGGAGGAGGAGGAGGATCGTTCATCTATTGTTCTAGCTTCGAAGAGCCCAATCGTAGAAGCTCCTGAAGAAAAACCGAAATAGACTCCAACTATAACCGACCCTCTTTCTTGCATTTCCATTTCTTACTCTTTAGCTACAATTAAACAAATGCAACTTGCTTTGGAGATGACCCCCACTTTAAAGCACGTTCCTTCAATGTCATCATCTTCTTTTCCTCCTTCCATCAACTTTGAAGAGATAGTCGAATCTATCTTACATTCTGAGTAATTCACCTCTATCCACCCGCTTTCAACTGTCTTTGATTTGGTGAGGCATTACTGCACTCTAATAGAGCAATAACTTTTGGTGAGTTTTACCTTAATCAACTTTATCATTACTGGTTTTCTCTAAATCTCCGACTTGCATTGCATTTTCTTCTTTCAAATTTCTAAGAGTTGGCTAACTCTTCATATGCATGCATCTAAATCTTCCACCGAATCCTCCAAGTTCTAGAAGGAAATCATTGCTCTTAAGAATCAGATGTCTTCCTTGTCCACGGAAAAATATGAAGCGACCACCAAATTGGAATGATTAAGAGCTTCTCTTTCCCAGACAGAATCTGATATCTTAAAAGAAAGAAGAGCTTGTCAACTCCTCACCGATGAAAAATTTGCTATGGAGCTAACTTTAAAAGATTTCGACGAGGAGAAGTCCTACATAGCAGCTAAGAATATTTCTTTGAAGGAGAAGTTCATGAAAAACAAGGCCTCAATGAAACTTGCTATTAATACCATTTCTGATGCCAATCAGCAAATATCTTAATTTCTTAATACTACTCTCAGGAAAATCATGTTGAATTCCTATGAAGAAGCCCTAATGCTGGCTTATGCCAATAACCTTAAGAAGTGCCCTGACTTAAGTTTCCCCTCGCTTAACCCTGCCCTGATTGATAGAGTAATGGGTAAGATAACCAAATGAAGAAGGGGACTGAATTCGCCAAAGAGGAGGACATTGATTCCTCCAATATTCTTTCCTTCAACATCCACTCTTTTGAAATGGAATCCGACTCTGAGGATGAGGGTGACGAGAATGATGCTGCCGGGGAAGAAAGTGATGATAATGATGGCGATGATAACGATGATAATACTAATGATGATGACGATAATGACAATGTCGATGGTGGTCAAGGCTTTAGTGAAGATGGTGGAGATCATACCGAAGCCTTCGATAAAGATGGAGATACCAACATAAAGGCTTCCAAAAAAGAGCCATCTCCTTCTTCAACTACCCCACCTGAATCTGTTGGGCCTTTTGCTCCTCAAGAAGGAGAGCCTGCTTCCATTAATGCTGGAGAGTTGAAAGGAAAAGAGCACGCTTCCCAGACTTCTATCCCGACATCTCAGGTATGAGATTCTCTATTCAAACATCTTTTGCTTCGAAGGTAATAATAATGTAACTCATTAGTTTTAGATAAAGAAGAAGTCTACCCTCCCCTATATAAAAACCTTTAGAGAAAAAGAGCTGAAATAAATAGGCTATATAGGGAGTTAGTCAAGCAAATAAGAGAGCATATGGTACTTCCTGAAAAGTATCATAGGTCTGATAGGACTACCACTTGTACAAAAAATGCATATTGCTTCGCCTCATTTGCATCGGTTGAAGTAAAAACTGATGCAAATAGAACTATTTGCATCAGTTCTGTCTTAATAACCGATGCAATTGGTACGTGAAAAGCAATAGGTAATAAAAAATCAAATTTGCATCAGTTGTCACCAACAACCGAAGAAAAGTCGATGCAAATTGTTTTAGTCGCATCGGTTTTAAAGTGAACCGATGCAATTAGGTAAATTTGCCTCCCTTTCGTTACGCACTTTCATTAATTCCTGCCATCCTAATTTTTTGATCCGCCGCTTATTTTCCTATTGTTTCGCCTAAAAAGTATTTTGGTTGCTTCAAAACAAAACGACGCTAGAATTGATTTGGATTTAATGCCATCTTTGCGTTAAATCTAACATTAGTGGAAAATATGGATCACGCGGTTCCATTTCAGTTGGTGCCGCGACTTCAACGTCAGGCGAATCTTAGTGTCTCGACTTCAGGCATCGGCCTCGACTTTAGGCATCGGCCTCGACTTCGATTTTGTTGAAGTGTAAGTGAGGTCACTGCAGTGGATACTTGAATTGGAAAATTTGGTAATTAGTGAGTTTGAAGCACCTCTCGCGGAATTCGAATGAGCAACCCAAATTCAGAGATCAATCTTCGCGAGCTAAATTGGTTCTTTCAATGTGAGCTGCAATGACTGCTGGAGCAGCGATTTCAAGAAGAAGCTTTCGTTCTTTTGTAATTTCAAGTTTATTTCTGCATATTATTATCTCAATTTTACGCCTTGAAAACGAATTGCGATGGTGTATGTTATGTTATTTGAATGGTGCTCATGGAAGTAGGATACTGTTTTATTTTATTTTTATAAAATCCTGAATTCTGAGGAGCAAAGAACTTACAATATCTTCCACTAGATAAGAAAAGGCTTGCAATAGAACACGACCCACTAAAATTTAGGGATAAATCCCTGCATATATGACTATGATTAACTTACACAAAACATTTCTTTTAAACATAGAAAACCCAACATGACATCTACTTACAGCGTGTTCAGTATCAGCAAACAAGGCAACAAGCTCATAAACATCGCAGCAAGTGATGAATTACCGCCTCCAAAGCCATTGTTAATTGCATGTCCAATCGAGGAAGGAGAGTATCCAGTATTGATATTACTTCATGGCTACCTTCTTAGTAATACTTTCTACTCTCAGCTCATTCAACATGTTGCTTCTCATGGATTCATCATTGTTGCGCCTCAGGTTAGTTTGTTTTAAAATTGTTTAACTTCTTTTCAATCGATGATATACTGAAACCTATTGTTTTCTTAAGTCTTAGACTGGGTAAAAAATACTTAATTGGTAATACTAATATGTATTTTGGGTTCTTACATTTAGAAATAAGACAATGTTATTTTCCATGATTGTTGGAAAATAACCTATGGATAATTTGAAGAACTTGTGCTGTATTTTATAATCTAGACAAGGGTGTAAACAAGTTGGATCGGACTAGACGAAGATATATGCATGTCATGTTCTATAAGAGAATTAGATAGACACGGACCGGACAAGATTTATGTTCGGACATTGCTCGTACGAGACGGACAGATAATGTTTGGATAATAGAAAAACATCGAACAATTTCGGACGCACATATTTTCATACATTTTTTTCTTATTTTAATTCGTTTTTTAAATGAGGCTCGTACAAATACGAACCAGACACCTTAACATTTCAAATGGATGAGATGTTGGACAAATTTACACCTTAAGTCTGGGCTTTTCGATATTACCGTTCAAGCTAATTGGGTTATTTGACTTAATTATTCAATAATACTCTTTCTTATACACTTGCTCTTCTTTTTATCCTAATTTTTCTAACAATGTATACCAAAACCAGATAAACCAATGAAACATTCAGGTTAATTATCATGGGCCAAAGAAGTGGCTAACAAAATAAACATTGTTTCCTTTTAGATTCAAAGATTACGTCCGCATAATTGGCAATAGTTTTTTGCTGCAGCAAACTTTTTACTTCTTTTTTGCAACTTGATGTTCAACTATATGGCCAAAACGCTGTGGACCCTAATAGAATCGACTATTTGTTCAATGTAATAGCCGTGGAGTGTCGAAAACCTCAACACTATTTGATCATGATACGGATTTTTCTTGCTATAGTTCAGGGGGTTTTATTGGATCATGTAAAGCTCAAAGTTGTCTAACAGTTCAACATGTCATTGTAGAACATGCATTTTCAATTCAACTCATCAAATTTAGCGGTATCCAAATCATCAACTAACATGCACTTTTATCGGAAAATTGCAGCTGTACCACATAACTGGACTAGACTCGGAGGAAGAAATAAAATCAGTAGCACTGATAACCGAGTGGCTAACATTTGGACAGGACCAAAACCTCCCTCACAAAGTAACCCCAAACCTATCAAAACTAGCAATATCAGGCCACAGCCGAGGAGGAAAAGTTGCATTTGCCCTAGCTCTCAACCATGCAAAAACCAAGCTCAAATACTCAGCACAAATCAGAATCGACTCTGTAGATGGAATGGACAAAGGAAAAAAAAACCAACCCTCCAATCTTAACCTACGTTCCAAACTCACTTAATACCCAAATGCCAACTCTAATCATAGGTTCAGAACTAGGAAGCCTTAAAAAGAACGCGTTGTTTCCTCCTTGTGCACCGATTTGAGTAAGTTATCAGGATTTCTTTGATGAAATCTGTGAATCGAAGTGGCACTTTGTTGGCAAAGAGTACGGGCATTTGGATATGTTAGACGATGATACTAAAGGATTCAAAGGAAAATTTAGTTATTGTTTGTGTAAGAATGGAAAATGTAGGAAGCCTATGCGAGAATTTGTAGGTGGTGTTATGGTTGCCTTTTTAGATGCATATTTGAATGGAAATATGAAGGATTTGGTGGCTACTGGAGATCGAGTGGTCAATACACCAATTGAGTTTTCAGTTACTACTAGCCTTTGAAATATTAGCTTTTTTCTTCTTCTTTATTGTACTGAAGGTAGAGCGTTCAGGTTTCTATATGAACAGCCTATATAGATACTGTAATTATCTTGTCATTACACACCCAGTTTATATTCCATGTAATTCACTGGGATTTTGAATTTTGGCAATGCAAAAATTGTTCTGTAGTTCAATTTTGCGTCAGCTTAAATCAGATGAGGTATGGATAAATGATAAAATTCCTGATGACTTACTCCAATCAGATGAGGTATGGATAAATATTAGATAAATCAGGATTTGGAATTTTGTAACTTTTCTTTTGTCATGTTGGCAAATATTTATGATTCTTTTTATTTTGCTGTTGTTCAGTACCAATAACCTTCCTTTTATATGATTGCAGATTATTGATGACGGTAGCATGAGATCTCCTGATGGCGACTAAGGTACATGGTGTCTAATTAATCATGAAGAGCTTGTTTGATTAGATAAATGTGGAGTGTACGTGCTAATGCCGAGTCCATAATTCTTTTCCAAGTAACTCATTAACGTCTTCCAGTACAAAACCTCTATAAGTCATCAAAATACATTAAAACGATAGGTAGAAAGGAAAAAAAAACTTATTTGAGTCTCTTGTTCCTCTTTGCCTTAGGTTCTTTTATACGATCAGTAATGGCCATCACTAATCGTTGGATAAGACCTGAGTTATTCTTTTATTTAATAAAAATCAGAACATATAGTTGTAGAAATATTCTGTTATGTTTTTATATTTTTTTTACATAATATTCAATTTTATTTTGGTTTTATAAATAGGTCTATCCATTGTTTGCTGTTGTTGGGTCAGTTGTAGGTATCTGCGTGTTCTCTCTTTTTCATAACTTTGCCACCAATCCTGAAATCAGGTTATTTACGCTGTCGTTGTTTTTGTTTTGTTTGTTAGATCAATGTTTTGCTTAGATGCTAATGAATATTTTTTAGTTACTATTTTTCAAACGATATACCACTTGCATTTTCACTTGTATATTTTAGTGCAAATGCATTGTTAGTTCTGAAATCCTACATTACATACTGAAGATACAGAAGACAACACAATTTTGTTGAAAAGATACAGAAGACTTATATATGTGTATTGACATATGTTATAATGATACCTACAATTAACATCCATACCAGGACATCTTGATCCACAAGTTTATATCCTTGCACTTAGCTGGTACTCAACCTAATTAAACATGTTTACATGTCCATTACAACGTTGAATTCGATCATACAAATAAATTTGTATATAAATTATGCTAGATGATAATTAGAATATAAATGATAGTAAGTATTATATTCATTTATCGTAAGAAAATGTCACATTGTGCTTATAGAGCTATTCTGGGTTGCCTAAACACTAATGATATGTTATACTAACTGCAATATTTGGTTGACAAAAATTATGTTAGATTATTGAAATGGGATTCTAGACAAATATGACGGTTCATGGTTCGACTCAGTAAAGTTCTTCTAATCTTATAAGTGGATAAAAGTTGCAACAGATATTATCAAATTCAAATCATGTTTGATATCTTTTCATTGCTTGTTTATTATGAGCTTGCATTGCTTGTTTATTAAATTAAAATGTTTTTAATATTTAGGAGTGACTGTAGTGTCTTTGTGATCATTGTTTGGATAGAAGGGTTAAAGAATTTGATTTAGCTAAAGCTGTAAGTGAAGATTTAATCAAAGAGATGAGAGGGAAGCTTATATATGAAATTCATTCAGGTAAACCAAACTGTTGGATAGTGAAGAAGTTTTATTGTTCAGGATAGGAGAAATTTAGCTACTGAAGTTGATGTCAGCATGGTTGGACGTGTTACTTTAACATTGGTAGTCTATTTTAGAAGAAATGTTAACTTGGTGTAATATGAACTTTAAATTTTTTTTTGTCTTAAACTATATTTTGGTTGTAGTATGTTTATGCTGTTAAATACATGTTTTAGACTGGTTGTAAAGAAAATTCAACTTCTGTTATTGATCAGTTTGGTTGTTTGTATATGTTTTATCATGAAATCTATCGAATGATTGTAATATGGCATGCAATAATTCTTTGTTATAATCAATAATATATATATACATTGTCTATAATAATGATTTCTGAGAATGGCTTCTTTGCATCAGGTATAAATAGCTGATGCAATAGAGGGATTAGTTTGCATCGGTTGTTACAAAAAACCGATGCAACAAAGAAGCCTTTTAAACCTAAAGACTCTTATGTTGCATCGGCTTCCAACAACAACCTATGCAACAAGTTCCTTTGTTGCATCGGTTTTCATTACAGCCGATGCAACATGAGGGCTGTGTTCAAGCAACCAACCGTATTTTTGCATCAGTTGTTAGTAATAACTGATGCAAAAAGGACCATTTTGCATCGGTTTTGGAACTGATGCAAAACTGTTAAGCCTGTTGCATCGGTTGCATATGCATCAAATGTTGAACTGATGCAAAAGGGGGTTAAACAACCAATGCAAATTGCCTGTTTTGTAGTAGTGTACCTCGGTACTAGCATCTTTTAAACATCAAAATGCCGCCTCTTACTAAAGAGAGTGCACCTCCAATATGATCCTTCTTAAAAGAAAATTGAGAGCTAATTACTTTATTTTGGATCCTAATTGAAGAAAGAGATATTTTGATCAACTTCTTATATATGGCTTATTGTAGACATTTAATTATTGATTTTTCATACTTAGGCGAATTTAGTGGGGGTCTACGTAGACGTTTTCATAAGAAATACTTGGATGAATTTGAATCTAACCCACACCTTGGAGCTTGTTGGAAATTACCATGGGTCGGATCGATTCCTTAGGATATTCCCTCCGAAAAGCTTAAGTATTATAAAAAGAAATTTGTATTTAAGCTATTTTCTAAGTTCTTTTTTATGAACCAGGTGTGTGGTGGTAAATATGTAACATTATACTAATTTATAAATATTTGTTTTAGTTTTGATTTTTATGCTTGGCTTCACTTTACTGTATTATCACAGAGTAACCGTTCGTTAGGTTGCCTTGTTTCTAGAGACCATCTAAGCCAATATGCTAAACTGAGTAGATTTTATTTTGAAAAGGGATCAATTTAAAATCTTCGAAATTAGCAAGATATTGTTTTCTTAAAGATTTACAAAAACTCTACTTGGAATATCCTCGCCATCGCTTTGGCTTCCATGGCAATTAGAAAGAGACATTTCTTAAAGAGATTGGAACATTTCATAAAAAATTAATTTATGGTCGCGATAGTCCTCCAACTAGGAAGTGGGACTATAGCAAATGCATGCTAGTCATTACTCCAGAAGGAGTCACTATTCCTTTTGATTCAACTGTCACGTTTTCCACTAACTCATTAGATAAAGTTAGAAAAGTAGTTTCTTAGCTTTTGATGTAAACTAATTGTTTATTGTATCATTCAACTTTGCTGTTGTTTGAGGTTGCAATCTGTTATTATAATAATAAAGAGATTTTTCATCTTGATTTTAACTTTATTTTTGTTAAAATAGGAGCTACAACTATCTACAGTTTCTCTCCTTCTCGATCTATCATCATGCATCACTACTCTTCGAGAGAAACTATTAAAATCAAGTGGAAGGAGTAAACACAGTGAAGATATCTTACTGAAACGCTTCAGTGGCAACATCGAAGCTTTGAAATAACACAAATGATATTTTCTTCATAAAACCATTACTAGTAATTAGAAGAATCAAATTGTCTATCTTAAGGTCGATATAAAAAAAAGATGAAATGATTCTATCGCTGAAGCGCCAGATAAAGTCTAACTCTTCAATCAAGTTCGATCATAAGATATCAGAGCTTATTCAACAAATTAGTGAGTTGGAGTTAAAATTGAAAGATAGTCAGGCGTAGTATGAATCGTTGGAATTTATTATGGGAGACAATATTTCGAGCATTGTTTTACCAACTCCTTATACCACTCCCTCGATTTCCAGACCCATGAGGTCAAATTCTCATGTAGTTTAAAATTTTTCCCTCAATGATTAATACTCCTCCAGGCTTAGATGAGAATGTCATGGGTAACTGGTGTAGGAGAGTTAAGTTCGAGTATTTTAATGAGCAACAAAGAGTGAAATATTCTCGTAGTATTAATGTGTATGCCACCAAGGTTCAGGAGCTCGAACGTGATAAAAATACTTGCTCCAAAAGCGTGCTGTAGAGTTAGAAAGGGATAACAAGACCCTTAAGGGATAAAATAGAGCTTTCAACTATTTATTGAAGACAAATATTGACGTAATTTAGAAATCATTGTTTGAATATTTGAAATAGAATCCCGACGATACATTCTCGGGCTTGAGTGAAATTTGAAAACTTAGAAATCCGAGACCTAGATTTGAGTATTAACAGAAACTTATAGTGACGATCTTGAGTATTTTTTGACCCATATTCGGGCATTTGTGATTGATAAATAGAAATCTATTATTGAAATCTCCAGCAAGATTAGGAAATAAAGAAGTAATTATCACAAAACCCAGAATCGGGTATTGATGAAATTAAGATATGAGAAACCTGAAACCCAAATACGGGTATTAATTGATGATGTTTAAAAATAAAAGTCCCGAAACCCAGATTTGGGTATTAATAAGCGGAGTTTTGTACCACTCCTTCACTTCTATTCTCGTTGACATATGTGTACCCTTCAAGTTTTGAATATGTAGAAACCACCTAATTGGCTGCCGCTTGAGCTTGGACATTTTAGTCCAAAATCGGATATGTCGTTTTTCATGCTTAGACTTCTCGATTTTTTATTTGATGAGCCTCCACTTGGAGTTGGACATATTAGTCCATTGTTAGATGAGCCTCTCCTTGGGCTTGGATGTCTATGTCCATTATTCAATAGGTCTCTTCTTGGGCTTGGACATCTTAGTCCATTATTTGATAGGCTTCTTCTTAGGACTGGACGTCTTAGTCCATTGTTGTTCGGTGCTTTTAGTTATCTCATCTTAGAGGCTGGAAGCAAGGACTTACCCAAACTACCTCCAGTAGGCATCCTGCCTTGGCCCTTGTAGGGTGTAGATATGGGCTTGTTCGGTGGCTTACCCTGGCATCTTATGGTGGGGATAAAGGCTTACTCTGTCCTCCCTCCAGGAGGTGCCTTTCCATGGCAATAGTGTAGCAGGGATAAGGGCTTGTTCGGTGTTTTACCCTGGCCGCTACAGGTGGTGGTCGATAGCCGCCTTCCCACCAGTCGACTTCTAACGGTCAATCAATCATGGTTAAGGTGTCGATTGCTCTTCCTATTTTAAGAATATTTTGACTGCATCGATTTTTTTTATTTAATTCCATCATTATAATTTATTTAATTCCATCGTTATAATTTAGCATTAATGTTAACCTTAACGTTTACGTAATACCTAATTATGATTACCGTTAGCTTTTGAATTTCAAATTTGGGAATTAAATATTTATTTGAATTTAAATTCTATTTAAATTGTTTTAAACCTAAAAACTTCGGTCATCCATAGCTTCTTCATTTGAGCCACGTTTTTTTGCTTAATATATATGGAACCTGTGTAGTTAAAGCGCTCTGTAGATTCAATGTGGTGGAGGTGCAAAAAGTCGTAGGGGGATACATCGAGGATATAGCGCGATATAGCGGATGACTTTAAAATAACTAAAATTCATACTTAATATTTTTACAAATATATAAATGGTAATTAAATGAAAAATTAACATTCGATTGAATAATAATTAATGCATGAATAATTTTAAACAAATAAATATGCGAATATACTATAAATAAACATAAAACTGTCATATAACATAACTGAATTTAGTAGAATAATACAGAATCTTCATTTCTGAAAATATATTAAAAATTCAATTAAATTAATTAATTTCATAATTTTTATAATGTATAAATGTCATTTCTCAATTCATTTCTTTTAAAGAAGATACAGTAGAAATAGCGGAATATAGCGGGAATAATGAGATATAGCGAGGCTTAAACGGAAAGGCCATATTTAGGGCTATATGAAAAAATCATAGCGGCATAATTCCACTATGAGATATAGCAGAGTTATAAAGGGGTAATAGTGGGCCATTAACTGCACAGTATGAAACTTAATCAGAATTTTGCCATGAATGAAATGGCATAACTTTTGTGGTCAAATTCTAACTTTTGCAAAATTTTCATTTTTAACCCCATCTTATTCAAATTAATTTATCCAATTTATTTATTTATGGTTAATTTTACGGGATGTTATTTTCTCTCCCCTTAAGAATTTCGTCCATGAAATATTCTTAAGGGATGAGCGGTGTAACGCACAATAAACATTCATATTATGCAACCAAGTTATCTACGCAACCATCTACTTTATCAACAGTGCAATATAATTATGTACATCATAAGTGAGCTCAATCCTAGCATGAGTGTGCGACCATGACATAGGTATGTATGCAAATACTCTAAACATGCATAAAGATTTCTACATGAGTGCAAATTGATAGTGAAAAGTGTAGCAACTATCTCCTACGATCCAATCTAGCAATCACGATGCAACAAAAAGTTCTTAATTTTGGAGAGAAACGTTTATCGGTGAAAAGCTTAGGATGTGAGATCCTCATCTTTTCTTCAGCTTCCGATGTGCTTTCCACCGGGTTGTCTCCCTACTGTACTTAGACTAGCATTATGAATCTGTTTCCTAATGATATCCACTCATACTTAGACTTGAATGCTAAGCTTATTTTTGAATTGATTAACACCAACTTACTATGCTTTATAGTATTGACATATAAACACAAATCAAGGATTGGCTCATCACTCTTGAATTCATGGTGTTATACCAAATTTTCGTTTAAAAAATTATTTAATAATATTATTTATATAAAAATAGTTTTTATTTTTCTTTCCAGGCTATAAGCATCTAATGAAGCAAACATACATAGTTATATATATGTATATATGCATTCATATAAAACAGCCTTCCAGATATGACTACATATCGATATACAGATTCTTCATATAAATAATAACTAATTGATATATGATATAGTAAATAAATCTGACATTATTAGATCAGATATGTACCTTACACCAATGCCTAATATGAATACGTTGAAATGATGAATAGTGTTCCTTGAATCCAATTCCAATTTCGAAGTTATTAGCTCCTGAATTGTCTTACCGATGAAGATTGGATCGAAATGTTTTGTTATATTTTTGAATTTGTATTTTGGGGTTATGAAAGGGGCAATGCTGGATGAAAATTACAAAGTGGGCTGGTAAAAAGTATAAAATAAATGATGTAAAAGGTGGCTTATAAAAAGGAAGTCAAGAGAGGGGGAGTGGATCACATCGTAATACCTCTCTCATACCATTTCCACTTTTTTGACCATTCAAAACCCTCCGCATATGCCATCATATGGTCCTCCTAATCATGCCTTCTATAGTTCAAAATAGCAAGCCTATATATGCCTCAACTCGAGTCCAAATCCGAACAATATTCATTGTAATTTAAACCTTATTTAAACATGCACTGATATCGTATATTTATCAGTATATTTATAACTGTCATAAACGCACTGTTAAATATTCTTCAGCATACATCAAATAAAATTTTACAATTAATATTTCATAAACATCAATTAATTTATAATAGTTTAAAAATTAACTAAATCAGGTGGTAAAAGTAGTATTCAAAGTTTTGATTGTGTGACTGTTAGCTATAAATTTGGTCGGTGGTGAACAATTCGAATATAAACATTCACAAGTCATATAGTAGGTGGTGTGATATTATGGCCAAATTTATCGCTTACATGGTTTCGGTAAAATTTAGTTTTACTTTATTAAGCATTACACATTAGTTATAATTATTTACACTAATTCTCTTCATCAAAGCTATATAACTTTGGACGTATGAAACTTTGTATTGTCAAATACCAATATAATCCATTTTCAACTTTATAGGCCAAAAACAAGGTCATTGGCTCAACAATTATAATTAAATTAACCAAACTACTCTAGTCGAAGATTTTGGCTATGAATTGACTTAGTTGACTGTAATATCAACCATATTTAACCGAGGAGACGAATTCTCTCTTGAATGGTATTTCACATCTAATACTTTAACTCCATCCAACTACAGTCTTTTGATGGATGTTGTTCCACGGTTTGACTATAATCAAAGCACAACTTTCATATTGGAGATCAACAGCATTCTCATGTCAAAAAAACTGTGTAAATTAGTCATATCTATATTTATTGTTTAACCTTAGTTATAATAACCAACAGAAACCTATCAAGTGAGTCATTCCATAGTTATCCAATAATTACAAGTCATAACCCATTGGTTCCCATAGCAACCATGAGTATTACAATGCCAATTACATAGAGAGCATTATGTAGTCTAGCCTCAATGGATTCGTCAATATTCAGTCTCGATGCATCTCAACTAGGAGTATTTAGAACGATGTTTTTATCATATTGTGATACAATACTCATATTTACAACTATTTGTAATTACTATCACAAACATACAATTTATGGATTTTCTATTAAATATATTTTAATTAAACATTTAATTATTTAGAACATATTATAATAAAATGAAATAGAAAGAATACACATTTATTACGAATGAGAATTGATTCAAGAGTTAATAGTTTACAGTAAATTACAGAATTTCCCGAAGGGCTCACCCCTAACTCTATTAATCTCCCACTTGCAATTGAGGCTAATTTTGAAATGTCAATCCTATCCGTTTGATCAGCTTCTCAAGTACTGACCAAGCTACACCCTTAACAGATGGATCTGCTATGTTGCCCTATGTGTCTACCCTTTAAATCATGACTTCTTTCTTCTTAGTGAATTCTTTAATGAGGTGGAACTTCCAAAGAATATGTCATGACTTCTTATGTGCTCAAAGCTCCATTGCGATCTATGTCGCTACATTGTTATCACAAATCAATGCCATTGGATTCTCGGTATCAGGAATCACTCCGAGCTCACTCAAAAACTTGCATATCGAAATTGCCTTTCTAATTGCTTCTTTGATGCCAATGTACTCAGCCTCCATCGTCGAATCAACTACAGTTTCTTATTTGAAACTTTTCCAACTGAAAGGTCGGCCATTTAGCATAAAGACGTAACCACACACTAATTTACTATCATCAGTGTCACTCTGAAAGCTAGAATTCATATACCCTTTCATAAGGAGTTCTCCAATCCTACAAATGAGAAATAAGTCCAGAATATTTCTTAATACTACTGTATACATTTTACGTTTGTCCAATGCTTTTCTCAAGGATTAGACTGGTATCAATTCATGATTCCTAACGTGCAACAACATCCAGTCTAGAACATGGCATAGCGTACATTATGGATCATATGACCGAAGCATAAGGGATCCTCCTCATACGCTATTTCTCTTTATCAGTGTGAGGAGCATCATTCTTAGAAAGGGCAATTCCTGACTGTGTTGGAACATTCCAACATTTTGAATTCTCCATACTAAACCTCTTCAGTATGGTATCTATGTAAGTGGATTGGGATAATCCCAACAACCTCTTAGATCTATCTCTATAGACATTTATACCTAGTACATAGGATGCTTCTCCCAAATCCTTCAAGGAGATTTTCTTGGAATGCCAATCTTTCACAGATTGCAATAATGAAATGTCATTGCCAATCATAAAATGATCATCAAAATATATCACTAAGAATATGACCGTTCCACAATTAGACTACAATCAAAGCGGAGTTTTCATGTTGAAGATCAACAACATTCTGAAGCCAAGAGAACCGTGTAAATTAGCCACATCGATATTTTTTGTTTATTCTTAGTTATATGAACCAATAACTATGACAACCCACCCCAAAACAGGTCTAAATTACAACCCAGAAAAGACCTATCGAAACTTAGATCAAATCCAAAACTGACTGTTAGTTGATAAAAAGAACAATATAGAGCTATTTATCTATTCTAGAACTCACATTAAAAGGATAAAATATAATAGCATAAATAGTACCCATGTTATTTCAAAATTCAAATGTCCCAAAACAAGACCGTAACATAATATCAACAATAACCTTTACATCATCTTGTCTAAAGATACATTTTTAACTTCAAATGGGAACATAATGTCACGACCCGTCTTCCACTAACCAGGAACACGCATCATGAATTAAGAAAGAAAGGGATAGAAAAGAGAAAAGAAAGAAGAGAAAGAAAACAACATCAGAATGTCAACAGCGGAATGAATAATTATGTTAATAACATAAGTATTACATAGTATACAACAACTATCAGAGTTACACAGATTATACATCACATACTAGACAGTTATAAACACCTGTCTAGTTATTACAACTCAATACAATACAAGGAAACTACTCAGAGAAACCAACGCAGCGGAATACTATAAATATCTACAACGCTGTAGCCTCCTGCTCCATTTGCTCCTCCACAATTCGTCAAAGCTAACCTGAATCCCTTGGCTACTCGTAAAAATTTGAGTACCTAAGACTTTAAGAAAACAGAAGATAAACTCCGGGTTAGACATGGGTCTGGTGTGAGTAACAGGTTAAAGTTGCTTAACTTTTGAAAAACCTTTGAAAAGAAAGGTATCACGTAAGACTTCCCACACATAAACATGGAAAAGTTTTACCTTAAGCTAACCAAAACATTTGATAGGAAATCCGGTGATATTATAATAGTGTCTAGGGTTTTAAAGTAAATATGAAATCGCCGAAATTGTTACATCTATTAAATTCCAGCTAGTAGCCGTAAAAGTGGGTAATACAATCAAAACCTTTGGCACTTATTGGATTTTGGATTCCATACAATGGCAGGGCTACCGAGGTACCGCCCGTCACAGTACGTGGCCTAGATCAACGTACCGAGGATTACTCCCAATCCCCTGCAACACAAGGCCGGAACCATCCTTTACTGGATAGTCCTGAACAAGACAACCCCACAGTTGGTCGTGACCCAACTGCCCACACAGCCGAATAAAAAGGGACTTCTAGACAGTGGAAAATCTCGTCCTACTTGGGCACGACCCACTTAGCCTTGTTGCACCTCCCCTATTTTAGCCATTCCCGGTTGATGAGGCTTGAGGCTACGATTACCTTTAGAGAACACATCTCTTAGAATGCTCATCGTCCACCTGACGATGTTCTGAAAGCATTCAATCCATACAAGTTCGTTCCGAGTTCGAACGAAACCCAAGGCATTATCTCATTACACTCATTTTAGAACCAACCTCAGAATTTACGACGATAACCCTTCCACTTTGAATCTTCATCTTCACTTGAGATTCACAACCTATCGTTAATTTGGATCGATGTGGTTTTCGGATATCCAAATTTGGAAACACGATCCCGGTCCCACCGAATCCAAAACGTATCTTTTAAGGTCCAAGTTGTTTTAAAGTTTAAAACAAATCAATTTAATTATCTGTATACACACAGATAGATAATTCACGTTATCACAATTGATAGTCAACATTATTATCATAAAAAGATAATCTATCTATCATCACAAGTAGATAATCTACATTATCATCACCAATAGATAATTCATATTATCATCACAATGCAACCAATGCATCCATATCACCCAACATTATTTATCTCATATCTAAGATTCAACCCATTCATGGCAATCAATATCATCCATACGTAAGCAAGGAATTACTTAATCATACTATAATTAATTTAAAATGAATTAAATTAATTACTTCCAACCCTAATTAATTTAAAGTGAATTAAATTAATTACTTACATCGATATAAATCTTGCTTACATAACTATTAATTAATTACAAATTAATTAATCAATTATCCTCTAATTATCCACCTTAATTAATCACCTTTGATTGACTATCCTTTAATTACATTCAAGTAATTATCCTTAATTAATTGCACAAATTAATTCCTCTTATAATTACTGTAATTAACCTCTAATTACTTCATTAATTAATTAACCATAATTAATTACATTAATCCTTAATTATTTACATTAATTACTTTTAATCACTTATTATTGATTAATTAATCTTAATTAGTCAATCTTAATTACATCATTAGTTATATTAATTAATGATCTCTAATTATATTTTAATTAATTGTCTTCTTTAAATTAATTACATTAAGTACTTAATCTTAATTTAAACCATAATTATTAATCACTCTTGATTAATCACATTCAGTAATTAACTACCCTTAATTATTTCATTCCTAAATTAATTATATTTAATAATTAATTATATTTATTAATCATCCTTGATTAATCTCATTAGTACTTAATTACTCTAAATTAATTACATCACTTGATTATTTTCAAATAACTTAATTAATCAATGCTTAAATTAATTACACTAAGTAATTAATTATTAATTACTTTCACAAAGTAATTATCCTTCATATTAATTACACAAAGCAATTAATCTCGAAATTCTTCCATACTTTAATTTATTACATTCAGTAACTACTCATCTTAATTACTTCTCTAAGTAATTATTCTTCATTAATTACTTATCAACCCATCTAATGATTATTCTAAATTAATTAAACTTAATAAATTAATTTAAACTAATTATTTTAATTAATTAATCACAAAGAGTAATTAATACCTTTAATTACTTTCATAAAGTAATCATACTTAACCAAGTTCCATAAATGATAATCTAAATTAATTAATCCAATTAATTTATCAAAATTAATCACATTAATTAATTATTAAATAATCTCAAGTTAATGACCTTTATTAACTTATCAACAATTCCTTAATTACCTTTCTTAAGTAATTAACTTAAATTAATTAATATTAATTACAAATTTAATTAATCTTAATTACTTAACTTAACCTTAATTAATTTATTCAAACCCTTAATTAATTAAATAAATAAATAAATTATGTTATTTATATTACCTTACCAATTTAATGAATCAAAATTCATTAAATTCTTTAATTTGCTTTAAAATAAAAAAAATTCTTATTAATGATTAAATTATCATTAACAAAGCAATTTAAACAATTTACTTTTAAATTTGTTTTCAAATTTCATTTTAAATTTTATATTTAAAATGAAGTCAAACTTAACTTCAGCAAAGTTTTTAAAATATTTAAAACCCTTTAAAACTTATGCTAGGAATTTCTTATTTTATAAAAGATGTTTAAAAGGAATTTAAACCCAATTTTATTTAAGATACAAATCGTATTTAAAATATATTTCAACATACAAAGTTGTTTAAACATTTTAAATTTTAAAACTTCCTTTATTTTCAAAACATTGATTCAAATTTGGATTTTGATTCCAGATTTAAACTTAGGTTTAAATCTTCTACTTTTTATTTTAAAACTTAACCTTTAAATTCAATATATTTAAACCTCTTTTTTTAAGTTCTTTAAACTTTTTAATTCATAAAATTTAATTAAATTTTAAAACTAAGATTCAAACTCAGTTTTGAATCCATACTTAAAATTTAAGTTTTAAATTTTATTTTAAAACTTGCTTCAGGTTTAATTTCAAATTTTGAGCTGAAACCAATCAGGTTTCTAAAGAAACCTGTAACCACTACAATACCTGAGTCTCCCTTCAGTTACTTCGAGAGAAAAACCTAACCACTTCGAGCAAAAACTCAAATTACTCGAGTAAAACTCGAATAAAAAAATAGGAATTCCAACCTTCACCGACACACTTCCTTGCACCGTGCAAATGCACGGTGGTCCTGACCACCTCCGGTCATCATCACTGCCATGAGCAAGTCGCCGACCATCCTCCGATCCAACATCGACCATCAGAACCACCCAGTCATCATGAAATCAAAATCGAATACCCAAATCAGAACTGAAAGCAATAGGCAACCCCCTCAAAACCTGAAAAAACTCCTCGTCCTCTCTCCTTCGGCCATCGGAGGCTTTGGAACTCCTTCCATCTTTTCTTCAACACCCGAGCTACCATCTCCCCAAAAATTGTAGCACTCGATCACCTATAGCAACCATGCCGATCAAAACTACTGCACTGCCCAAAAACTTGATTTACAAATCAATTCGAACAATCACCATCACCACGGTGATCTTCCATTACCTCTACCATTTTTCCTTAAATCATTGACCACTCCTCTTCTTCCAGAATGAATTACGACCCCTAAGACCATCCAGTTCATCAGAATTTTCCCAAATTCCAACTTCTGTTTAAACCAGAAATACTCTTTAATTCCATTACCAAAAATCGTAATTTTTATCTCAAAAATCAAATTTTAGCTTTAGCTTTTGACTCATATACCTGAATCAAAGAATCTTGACAATTTATTTTGACTTACTTTTAAGTTTACTGATGTTTATTATTTCCAGAGGAAATACAAATTAGTTTAACTTAACCAGATTTTTAAATTAAAAACTATGATACAACAAACATCATTTGTCCAATACTTAAGTCTTAACATAGGTTGAATTAATAGCATGTGAATTTTGATTAATTCTTGACCCAGGAAGGAGTACAACAGCATACTCATACCACTATGCATTTATACAGAAATATGCACTTGGATATATTCACATAACAGACTCATTTCAGATAAAATCAAGCAACAGATTCAACTTGTAATTTTTCTTAAATATGTTGTTAATCACCTGAAACAAATGAGAACAGAGCTTTTACTTCTTTGATTTTAAAATAAGTTGTTGTAGTTTGATTTAACTTGTGATGCTATTGTTTTAGACTTGCATGCAGGCCTGATTCCAGATGCATTTGAATCTTTAAATTTGAATGCTTTAAATTTGAAAAACTTGCAGTTGCATGCTGTGATGGCTCTGAAAGTTTTGATTAAAACTCAGGTTGAAGGAAGTAAACTACAGGTAGGCTTGGTCAGATTTGATTTTGAGGAAGGGTTTGCATGTTAGAAATAGTTACAGGGTTCCATATTTATAATTGAGGAGGATGTTGAAAATGAATTTCAGGCAATGGTTTCTTATTTGAGGAGTTGATATTGGAATTGAAATTATAGGCTTTAGATTTTTTTGTTTGAGGAGGCATTTCAGATTTTGATTTTGGAACATGATTTAATTTTTTTGAGAGTTTGGAAACAAATTTTTTTCAGCTGAATTTTTTTTACTTAACTTTGAAAAAAATGAAGATTAAAAGAAAATGAGGAGATGAGGTATGTGTTTATATAAGATAAAAATATTTATTTAAAAATTAAAAGAAAAGTCAAAAACAAATATGACACTTGTACAAAATCTTTTACATTTGTCATTTAGAGTAGATTATTAATTTACGTTTGTCACATTAGTTACGTACTTTAACTACGCTTGTCCTAAGAGTAATTAGTATTTATTATTAAGTTTTAATAAAAGTTTTTAACTTAATTAATTAGTTTTTAATACATAGTTATATATATAGATAAGTTTTAAAGAATAAAACCAATTATATTTATATATAAAAATAATACATATATTTATTATTCGAAAATAACACACTTGACAATTTAAAATAAAATTTATAAAGAGATTATAAATTACTTATTATTTAAATGAATAAATGTTTCATATATTAATTTTAAACCTTCATAGCTAATTTATATCAACATATTAAATTTAAAAATAACAATAATATTGTCTTTTAAAACATATCTATATTTATACATTTATTATTATTTGAAAATAACACATTTATCCAATTTAAATAATTTATAAAAGAAATTATATACTTATCACTTATCTAACTTAAATGAATTAATGTTTCATTTGAAAAATTGTATTTTAAACTTATATATATTTCAAATCATATTTATCAAACTATATTCAAAAAGGAAATAAAATAAACCTTTGTTTATCTTATTTAAAATTTAAACTATGCTTAAAATATATTTAAACAACTTAAAACATTTTCCTTATGTATCTTAAAGCCATATAGTTACTTATTAAATAGTTTCGAATAGTTATATATTAAATAAAATAATAATTTCCAAATTATCAAAATGAATATTAGAATTTAAAAACAAGATTTTATTTGTTTATTAAACTTCAAATCAAAACTTATCTATTTACAATATATACACACACATTATAAATAGGAAAACATTTTATTAGTTTTTAAAAGATAAAATTTACCAATTAAATATCTATTTAATTGGATCATTAAATCATGTCAAAATTTATTTAACAAAAATTTATCAGATCAATTTAATTTTAAATATAGATTATTGAATTGATATTGCCAGAATTTCCGAGATATCACACATAAGAAAATAGCATAAATATATAAATAGACTACCACCACAACCTCTTCCCATTATCATCTCCATCTTGACCATCGTCTCCTTCCCTAACTTGTGTTGTAATGAGGAGGGAGTCAGAAAAAATGTCTAGTGAATATAAAATTTCGAAACTTTATATATCAGTACTTAGGCAGTATAATTTAAATAGTATACATCTTACACATTTTAAACTATATTCGAAACCATTTAAAACTTCATATAAAGGAAGGAGGCAGACCCTCAAACAATCACTTAATACCTTCAATCTTCGAAGTAGGTTTTCCTATAATCAATAACCCATAACCATCGTTATTGACATTTGCTAGTGCGAGAGATAGAATCCAAGCTACTTAATACCTTTTAATTGAAAGTAGGCAGACTCGACCATTTAAGACCTCAATTTACGTAAGCCACCATCATTTATTACCTATTCCTAAGGCGGACTTCATATAGGTATCTATGTTGCTGACATTGCATACAAATCTCTTCGTATACTTAATACTTCAATAGAAATGAACCTTTTCGAGAAATCGTCAACCATGCCTAAACCCAACCCCAACCATTTAATATTCATACAAAGGAAAGAAGCAAGCCCTCAAACAATAACTTAATACCATCAATTGTTTGTCGTATTATAACCTGTACCCTATAGAGATGTCTCACATTAGTCTGACTATTCATAGGAACTAGTAGCCAAATTAACTGGGCAGATTTATCCTACAGAATCTGGAGTAACCTCGCGTCATCTGTTGTAGGCAATGTCTCATATCAGCACCAAAGTCACACTACTGGTAGTCAGATTAGTTGGGCAGACTTTTGTGTGCTTTAACTTACCTCACGTTCCTATAACTTAGTCATATTTCATAACACTATCTAAGTATATAATCACAAATCTCATGGTATTAATTATTTAGGCCTTATAAGAAATCCTTCTTATTTCACCT
Organism: Allium cepa; assembly: GCA_030765085.1. Classification (NCBI taxonomy): domain Eukaryota; kingdom Viridiplantae; phylum Streptophyta; class Magnoliopsida; order Asparagales; family Amaryllidaceae; genus Allium; species Allium cepa. Next base: position 379,569,928 of record CM060944.1, on the reverse strand, counting down.
AATTAAGTACTTTCGTTAGAGGGATTTAAATGATGGCTATTAACATAATTAACTTTGCAACTAATACGTTACAATTATACGTTATTTGTGCTAGTTACATACATATAAATACATACTTATTATATGGGGGAAGATTACTTCCTAAACAAACACTTAAACATCAAATCTTTCAATATTATACAAATCTCATTTCCACAAATTAATAGCATTTTTTACCATAAATCCAATATTCCAAAATCAAATCAACAAACTTGTACATAGAATCCAATTCCTACTTATGTTGTAGTAAAATAATGGAATAAAGCTAAAACAATGGAAACTTACAATTTAATAGGTTTTACTCTCTATTCTACTCCATTATACATAAAATTAGATAAGGTAATTTTTATTCAATCTGTAGAAATAAGCAGTATAAACAACGAATATGAATTCATATCTTACACATCACATATCAATCAAATCCCTTGATCAAATTCAAAATATAATAAAAATTAGAACTGAAGGTAAAACGCATACATTGCAAATCCACAAAACTCCATTATTTTAATATAATATAATTAAGATTCCATCATGTGAATTGGCATTTTGCTATAGGTGAATTTCAGGGATTTTTTAGTGATGTTTTCGTAATCCAAACTCTCTAAGGCATGTATCAAATCCAAATTATACTATTCATTGACTAAAATAGAAAGATTAAGATTTCCACTCGTAGGGGTCCTTAGCTTTTCCTTCCCTTGGATTTGACGCACCTTTCTTCATTTTGATATACACAGCAAGGGATTTGGATATACGTTAGATTCAGAAAAATAGAGGTTTGGAGGAGAAGAGATTGAGAAAATAAAAAATAAATAAAGATAGCTATATATAATTTCTTTTCTAAGACCATAATGAAGTTTTCTAAATCCATAAAGAGACGAACTAACAAAACTATGCTCATGCTCCTAAAATATTGTGTGAATAAAAGTGAGGGGCCTAAGCCCTTATTTATAGTGGCTGAAACACATGAGAACCATCCAATGAAGTTAGGCTGAAAATAATAAAATCTGGTTAGCTTAAAATAAACAAAACCCTAACCGCCACTACAGGTGGCGGTCGACAGCCGCCTTCCCATAGGTCAACCTCTAATGGTCGACCAGTCATGGTTAAGGGGTCGACCGCTCTTTCTATTTCGAGAATATTTTGATTGCATAGATTTATTTTTATTTAATTCCTTAATTATAATTTAATGTTAATGTTAACCTTAACGTTTATGTAATACCTAAGTATAATTACCGTTAACTTTTGAATTTCAAATTTGGGATTAATTATTTATTTGAATTTATATTCTATATAAATTATTTTAAACCTAGAACTTCAAATGTCTATAGCTTCTTCGTTTGAGCTTCGTTTTTTAGCTTAATATATATGGTACTTAATCAGAATTTCGCCATGAATGCAAGGACATAATTTTTGTGGCCAAATTCCAACTTTTGCAAAAAAAATATTTTTAACCACATATTATTCAAATTAATTTATCCAATTTATTTATTTATGGTTGATTTTATGGGGTGTTATTTTCTCTCTTCTAAAAGGATTTCATCCACGAAATCTTCCTAAGGGAAGAGAAGTGTAATGCATAATAAACGTCCATATTATACAACCAAATTATCTACGCAACCATCTACTTTATCAACAGTGCAATACAATTATGTACTGTGGACATATTATAAGTGAGCTCAATCGTAGCATGAGTGTGTGATCGTGACATATATGTATGTATGCAAATACTCAAAGCATGCATAAAGATTTCTACATGACTTCAAAGTGATAGTGAAAAGTGTAACAGCTTTATCCTACCATTCGATCTTGCAATCATGATGCAACGAAAAGTTCTTAATTTTGGAGAGAAAAGTTTATCAGTGAAAAGCTTAGGATGAGAGATCCTTATCTTTTCTTTAGTTTCCCATGTGCTTTCCACCGGGTTGTCTCGCTATTGTACTTAGACTAGCTTAATTTCTATACTGCAGAGCTTCCTAGTTATGTGCTCCACAATGCGCGCAGAGGCGCGTGATGTTATTGTCTCCATCTCAATAATCCCCAACTGATCAAGCACTACCACTATGGCTGTGTCAAGAAGGAATTTCCTCAAATGTGAGATATGAAAAACATCTTGGACTACTGCCAATCATCTGGTATCTTCGCGTGTTAAGCAAGTCTTCCTATCCTTTCCAAAATTCGAAAAGGCCCAATAGATCTTGGTGCTAATTTCTTAGACTTACCAAATCTTATGACTTTTCTAAGAGGGGAAACTTTGATAAATACCGAGTCTGCAACCTCAAAATCTAACTCTTTTCTTCTCTTATTGGTGTAGGATTTCTAGTGGTTTGTGCTGCCTTCACATGTTGCCTGATTAACTCAATTTTTTTGAAGTTTCACGAACAAAATCTGGTCCGAGCAGAATTTTGATGGTGGTTTCACACTAATAATTTGGTGATTTACATGGCCTCTCATAAACCGCCTCAAAAAGGACCATACCAATCGTCACTTGGTAACTATTATTTTACTCGAAGTCAACTAATGGTAGGTGATGCTCCTTATCCTTCGAAGTCCATGATGAAAACCCTCAACAAGTCCTTCAAGATTCCATTCACCCTTTTAGTTAACCGTCCATCTGTAGGTGGTAAGCAGTGCTAAGATTCAACGAAGTTCCCAAAGCTGCCTACAAACTCCTCCAAAAATCGATGGTGAATAAGGTGCCCCTATCACAAACAATGCTTATTGGATTCCATGTAGTCGAACAACATTCTTAATATAAGTCTATGGTAGAGACTCTATAGTTCTATTATTCCTAACAGGAATAAAATGGGCAATTTAAATAAGTCTATCTACTACGACCCAAATACCTTCATCACCTCTCTAAGTCCTATGCAATCCATCTATAAAATCCATCGAAATGAGCTTCTATTTCCAAGTTGAAATCTCCAATGTTAACAACAATCCTACGGGTTTTCCTTACTTAGCCATTATTATTTGACATGTCAAACACCTAGCGATAAACCCAAAGACCCTCTTCTTCATTCCCAACCAAAAGAAAATCCTCTTCATATCCCTATAGATTTTATCCCGTATATGGTGTGTTCGCCATAAAATCCACTCAATAGCAGAAGTATGAAAGAAGGTTAATAAAAGTATTAGGTTGCGATAAAATAACAGGCATGAGTTTTAACGAAGGTCATAAGAAGATGTATCGAAGGCATTAAGAAGGTTTTGAAGGAGTCGGAAGCACCAACTGCCTTTACAGCATGAAGGCTTTCGATTTAGATGGAAACAGGACTAACCTTCCGCTACTTTTAATCCTTCGATACAGATAAACAAGGAAGGATACCTTTGGAACCCTTTTCAAAGGCAATGGATGATAATCTCCTACTTGTGCTCCAAATTTTTTGGAGCCAAAGGTTTCTCCAACATAACAACCCTTTTGAAACCATATTTAAGTCTTTCGAACTGGTTGAGGCTAATGACATCAAGAGAAGGTTCTGCGTTGATCAACAGATAAGCATTTGGAAGCTTCCAACAATGACAGAAACATTAGAGCTTCAATGTCTTCGAAGCCCCTACGAAAAGCCTTCGACAACGTCGAAAGGCTCTCATCATTACTTCCGATGGCAACAAAACAACATGAATAAAAAGGCGCATTTAAATTTCTTCTGACAGCATCGAAAGAAATTATGGAGAAAGTAGAGAAAAGGAATAATAAAGACTTAACAAAGGCAAACGGTTGTGAAATGATCCTTTCTACTAAGTCGAAAGGTTCGGTAAAAACAAAGAAAGCTCGTGGGGGAGTCGAACGATACGAAGGAGATACATTTCGATAGTGTCGAAGGTGGATGGGGCCTTTCGACTAAGTTGAAAGGCATGAGGCAACTTATAAATAGAGGCCTTTCAAATAGTTTGAAGGCATGAGCATGAAAGGGGGCTGACCTGCATCTATAAATAAGACCCAAGGGGACTAGTTTTTTGGATCGAATATTGGAATCCCAAATTCATTTTTTCTACTCCAATTTCTTAGCTGCAATCAAACTCTAAAATCTAAATCAAATTGGGGAAAAAGCTCTAATACTTGTAACTCATTTTAGATTACTAATAAAGGAGAGATGGTTGGTTCATCTAGAATTTTGATGATGAGGAAGATCATTATCTAGTTTAATGATCCATTCAACATGATTCTAACATTTTCTCTTAACTTTTTTTGTCTATGCAATGCATAGGGTCCACTTGGTATATGCATTCGAAACACATCATCATCGAAACCAACATTAGACAATGAAAAATAAAGAATGATGATGAGGTTTCGACATGGATGAATTTATGAAACTGGGAAATATTCAGGTCGATCTTATTTAAGGAAAATAAAGTGTGGTTTAGGCAGTTATAAGCTTGACCTATTTCGAGAGAATGGAACACCTCTCGACCCAATAGAAAGGGGTGTTTCGAAGGGGTCCCAGTTTATAAGTGACTAACAATTATATAGAGAGGAACTCATTCGAACGGGGTTTATCCCCAGCTATGTTTTTAAATCTTTCGAAGGGGTTCCACAACAAAAGTAGTGAAATTATGGAGTCGAGAGAAACCATGCCATAATAGTGCAACATGCATCCCCTCTTGACATGATCGAAAGGAATGAAAAGCTAAAATGATCGGTTACTTCTGACCCACTCAAAGGAAGGGTTTAGAGTAGGATGTTACTTCCTTAGCCTACAGCCTTGATGTTAAGCTAAAATGATCGGTTACTTCTGACCCACTCCATGAAGTCTTTCGACTGAGTTAACGTGGTTGAAAGAAAGAGTTAACTCTTTAGACCATTTCGATTAAGCCAACATGGTTGAAAGGAAGTGTTATGACCTTAAACCCTTTCGACTAAGTCAACCTGTTCAAAAGGTATGTTTCGAAAGAAGGGATCTTTCTAACAATTTGGTTCCACTTAAACTCAATTACCTTTTACATAGCATTGGGGATGTTGGCAAGTTTTCTTGTTGATGTTTTTGGCGCTATAGGGAGGGGTCGAACCTTTGAACTTGTCACTATATTATAGACTAATTTTGGTTCATTTGTCTTGCGTAGGAAAAATGTGATCTAAACGATTAAGCGAAATTGAGGAAAGAGAAATCCACCCTACCACTTTAGAAGAGAACATAACTTTTTCCTTTAATCTGGATGGGGCTATTCAAGGACAACTTCCATCGCCAGCTTGGTAAGATGACAATGCAGCAAAAATCAAACATATGGACTAGCAGCTGCAAGAGATGCAGGAGCTTCTCAAAATGGCACTATCTCAGAAATCTTTAAAGACATCGAAACAAACTCAGAGCGATGAGGTGATCTTGCCTAGGAGAAACTTGAATACAACTCTACTGAGTACAAAAGCAAAGTGAATCTAACATCTTCCAAGAAGAAGGAGCACCCCTAATCAAAGGCTAATCATTAAGGAAGAGTTCTTGACAAGTCGTTGGAACAATCTGGAAGCTTAACATCAAGGAGTATTGTTCAGACCAAAAAGATTATTGCAATGTCGAGGCTTATCTAAAAGATGCATCTGAAAAGGCGATAAAGGATGCTATGAATTCAAAAGGGAAGATAACAATAGATGAAAATGTTAATGACAATGAAAGAGTGCCACCCTTTACTGATGAGATCGTTGCTACAGTCACCCTGCTATATGTGAAGATTGTACCGATGAAATATCATAGGGTTACATACCTGGACGGTCATCTAATTGCTTTTGATAGCTAAATGGATTTGTACAACACATCTAGAGGTGTCTGATGCTGATTGTTCCTGGTCACCCTCCAGGAAACTGCAGCAAATTGGTGCAGATAGTACCGGGAGAAAATCACATACGCATTGAAGCAGTTTTAATATGAATTCTCTAACCAATTTTGCATTTGCAAAGATCCCATGATCGACTATAAAATCTTGGCTAATATAAAGCTAAAACAGGGGGAATCCTTGGGAGATTATCTGAGGAGATTCAATGTTGAAGCTCTAAAATCCAAAGACATGAATGATCGAGACAATTTTATTGTAGTTCATTCCGGCTTGATCAAAAGCACCCCTTTCTAGAAGCAGCTCTTTATCAATGGCTCTAAAGACATCCATTTCCAAGCTGACAAGTTCATTTGGATGGATGAGCTTTATTATGCTAAGAAGAAAACTATCCTCAAGAAAGAAGGGAGGGAGGTTTGGCCAAGGCCGAGGATACAAAAAAACAAGATGGAAAGAACCAATCGCTAACACAGTCGGTTTAAACAAGCCACCGTCTTATGCCTATGCCAAAGCAAAGGAAAGATTCAACTTTCCAACCTCCTTTAAAGCCAAGTATAACCCAGAACAAAGGAGGGAAGGAGATTATTACGTTTATCGCAAGGTCAACGGCCGTTGATTGTAGTGTTCTAGTTCAAAAACTGATCTGTGAGGGTCATATGAAAGAATTCATTCAAGATTAGCAAAATGCTCAACATATAGGGGATGGTCCGTAGAAACACCCTAGAAACGCTGTAAATAGATTGGAAGATGATGATCCCCTAAGCTTGAGCGCGCCAACAAACAAAATTGATGTGATTCACGGTGGGCCACATCCGTCGGGAAACAGCAAGGGGGCCCGAAACAGGTACATAAAGGAAGCTAAAGTAGGAATTTTCTCTGTCCAATAGGAACCCCTCAATGAAGAATCCATGTCTCATCATTCAGATGCCTAACCTTGTTGTCTCTCCTTATGAGCTAAGAAAGGAGATTCACCATCCTCATAATGATCCTTTGATGATTACTATGCAAATCGGGTTATCCAACATAGGTAGTGTTGTCGATGTAATCTTCAAGCATGCCTTTGATCAGATGATTATTCCTTAAGACAAACTGGAGCCAAGCACGGATCCCATATTTAGATTCTACAACAAAGGTTCAACTCCAGTAGGACAAATAAACTGCTTATACAGATAGGGGTGCCACCAACCTCCAGAACCTTTGAGACTATTTTGTGAATATTAATCAACCCTCAAATTGCAATGCCTTTTTTGGTAGGCCAGCTCTTGATGATATAGAAGTGTTTGTCTCCTCGAAATATCTCATGGTAAATTTTTTGACAAAGCGAGGGTTGGGAACTATTCGAGAAGAGCAGTTTAGCTCTCGGGAGATATATTTTTCTACTCTTGATTAGTATAAAAGGGTGTATTCACTTACTTCAATTATTCTACTATTTTAAGCCTTCGGATGATGGATTTTCACATCCAACATTCGAAACAAAGATTAAAATTAATAAATCTAACAAACATGTGTATGAAAGGTGCATTCGACCAAGGAGTAAGAGGAAGAGAGTCAAGCCCAACTAAGCTGAAGTAAGCCCAATTGTCATAGAATTCGACTGCCGAGGAGACATGGAAAGGTTAATCAATAGAGGATCCGGAGGAGCATACATAGATCCAGATGATGCTACTAAAGTAGTCAAGGTGGGAAAATATTTGAATGGTGACCTAAAAAAGGATTTGATCCAATTTCTCAAAGTCAACAAAGATGTATTTGCGTGGTCGCATTATGACATGGTAGGGATTGATCCAACGGTTATGTGTCATGCACTCAACATCAATCCAAAAGCAACCCCCATTAGGCAGAAGAAGGGACAGTTACATAAGATACGATCAAATGCTTTGATAGAGGAAGTAAACACACTCCTTGAGAATGGATTTATCAGGGAAATATACTGCCCAAACTAGTTATCCAATCCTGTTCTGGTAAAGAAGTAAATTGGTAAATGAAGGATATGTATTGACTACACAGACTTGAACAAAGCATGTTCGAAAGATTATTCCTGTTTTCGCGAGTAAATCAGTTAGTGGATGCAACAAGTAGGCACAAGCCGTTGTCTCTTATGGATGCTTATTTTGGATACAACCAGATACCAATGTTTAAATCAAATGAAGAGCATACTGGCTTTATTACCGAGTGAGGATATAAGGCAATGCCACTTAGGCTGAAGAATGCAGAGGCAACCTATCAAAGATTGGTTAACCGAATGTTTAAATAACAAATTGGTTAAAACATGGAGGTTTATGTGGACAATATGTTGGTAAAATCTTGCGAGGCCGAGAATCATCTTAAAGATCTGGAAGAAATGTTTTGGATATTAACAAAATATCAAAAGAAATTGAACCCACAAAAGTGCTCTTTTAGAGTCCATTCTGGAAAGTTTTTAGGCTTCCTCGTAAGTGCCCAAGGGATTGAAGTTAGCCTATTGCTTGATTCTCACAGCTCGAAAGCTTAGAGCATATTATCAGGCACATCCGATCAGGGTTTTGAACAATTTCCTCCTTAAGAAAGTCTTTAGAAAACCAAAAAATTCAGGAAGATTGGTAAAATGGGGTTAAAACTCAGTCAATATGACATAGAGTTTCAACCACGAGCCACAATCAAGGGACAGGCATTAGCCAACTCTATTAACGAGCGCTCTAGCTTTATTAAGAAGCAATTGAAAAAGGAGAAAGATCAGAAGCCCATGGGGCAATTTTTTGTTAATGGTGCATCAAATGAACAAAGGGGCTAGTGCAGTATATGTAATCATCACATCGGATGGACACTGTTTACATCATGCCTTGAAATTGGGATTCCCTATAACTAACAATGTGGTAGAATATAAATCTATGGTAGCGGGATTAACCTTGGCATCAGAACTAAAAATTCCACAAATACAGATCCTTAGTGATTCTCAGCTAATGGTGAACCAAGTGAAAAGGGTATATCGAACAAAGGACCCCAAACTATCTTTATACATGAAGAAGATACTAAGAATGCTTGCTTTGTTTGAAGACTTTTCAATACACTAAGTCCCAAGAGGGGAAAATTCACAAGCGGACTCCCTAGCAAAACTAGCAAGCTTAACGGGAGCCCCGGAGGCATGAATTGTTACAGTGGGATATTAAGAAATTCCAACTATTGGGGGGGAGGCATCCGCATAAGGAAAGGAATTGTTAGTTCTGGCAAGGTCTTAAGCAAAATCACAAGCGAAAGAGAGAAGTGAAAGTAATAACGAAATATCAAATGAAAGGATTGACCAATCAAGACTAAGTAACATATATGATGACACCTGGATGCCACCAATTTGTTGAATACCTTATTAAAGGAATACTCCTCCCTGACGAAGGTGAGGGAAGGAAAATTAAGAGACGAGCTTCGGCCTTTATAATGATGGATGGAATCCTATATAAGAAGGGATATGCTCTTCCCTATCTAAGATGCGTAAGCCTAAATAATGAAGTAAAATTGATGGCTGAAGCACACGAGGGATTCTACGAAGATCATTAAAATGGAATAAAATTGGCAAAGAAAATAATGAGGCAAGGATTGACCACGTAAGGTAAGCAAAGCCATCGAATATGTGAGAATGTGAAAAATGTCAGAAATACTCAAAGATCCCTAGGTTGCCCCCAAGCCAATTGACTCCAATTGCAAGTCCATGGCCCTTTGACATTTAGGGAATAGAATTAAGCGGCCCATTGCCGATTTCAAAAAGAGGAGCAACTCGCCATAGACTATTTCACTAAATGGGTTGAAGCGGAACCACTTCCAAAGATTACTTCCGAGAAGGTACTCAGAATCATTATCAAGAATAACATAACAAAGTATGGAATTCCTAGAAGATAATTTCTGACAATGGGACATGATTTGAGAGTGAATAATTCTCTTACTTTTTCCACAAGAATGGAATCATTAAAAGTTTTTCATCCATCGTGCATCCAAGAGAAAATGGGCAGTTGAGGCTGCAAATAAAACCATAAAAACAATTCTAAAAAAGCAGTTAAAAAGGCAACAGGAAATTGTGTAGAAGAACCGCCACTTATGTTATAAGCTTATTGAAAGTTCACTAAAACGGTGACGAGACATATTCCCTACTCTTTGACATATGGGTGTGAGGCGATGTTACAAATAGAGATTGAGATACCCTTGCACCGAAGAATCGCCTATGCATTTGATAAGAAGCAAGAGTTAAAAAGAGAATCTTTCGATTTGATACATGAATTAAGAGATGATGCGGTAGTAAGAACTGCTGAGTATCAAAGAAGAATCTTAAGATTTTACAACTTAAAAGTGAGAACTTGGTCATTTCATGAAGGATATTTGATATTTCGAAGAGTGACGGAAAATACTAAAAACTATGCAGATGGATCCCTCTGGCCAAATTTGGAAGGACTGCTAATCATTTGCAAAGTAATCCCCCCAGGAGCTTACATATTATGCCGACCAGATGATAATATGGTTTCGGAACATGGAATGTCGAGCATTATACTTTCCAAAATGAATGAATAAAGCATCTATTTTTTCAAAAAGAAAATGTACATGGTTGGAAGTGAAATGCTCCTTATATTTGGACACTACCTAAGATGGTAATCTATCTAAGATGATAGAAAGCCTCTATTTATGGCAAGATGGCCAAGGCGGAGCACCTCATAGAGAGAGGGCTGGTAAGCCTTTAGCCACGCCATAAGATTGTCAGGTTAAAGCACTGGACAAGCCCTTGATCGCGTCTCTGGTCAGGTCATTGCACCTCCTGGAGGGAGGATGGAGTAAGCCCTTATCTACGCCATAAGATGGCCAGGGTATAGGACCAAATAAGCCCATGTACATGTCATGTTATGGCCAGGGTAGGGCGCCTTGTGAAGAAAGGTCGGAGTAAGCCCTTATTCGTGCCATCAGATGGCCTGGTTAAAGCACCAGACAAGTCTTTGATTGTGTCTCTGGCCAGGCCGAGGCGTCTCATGGAGGGAGGTCGGGTAAGTCCTTGGTTCCAGCCTCTAAAATGAGAGAACCAAGAGCACCAAACAATAATGGACTAAGATGTCCATGCCCAAGAAGAGGCCCCATCAAACAATGACTACGATGTTTAGGCCTAATAAGAAGCCGATTGAACAATAGACAGTTCAAGAAGAGGCATGTCAAATAATGGAATCTGACATCCAAGCCCGAGAGGAGGCTCATTCAGTAATGGACTAAGATATCCAAGCCTAAGAAGAGGCTCATCAAATAATGGACCGAGATTTCCAAGCCCAAGAGGAGGCCCATTAAATAAAAAAAAAGATGTTCAAGCCCGAGAAAAGGCATATCCAATTAAGGGCTAAGAAATCGAAGTTTAAGATGCAACTAATCAAATTACTTCTAAACAAGATCTGAAGGGTTCATGCATCAAAAGAATAGAATAAAAATCCATTTATTAACACCCGAATCTGGGTTAAGGGACATTCACTTCAAAACTTCATTTACTAATACTTGAGTCTGGGTTTTGGGACATTATCAATCACTAAATATCTTTATTATACCCGAATCTAGGTAGCGGGACACTATTAATCACTTACGATCTTTATACTCGAATATGGATTTTGGGATTATTGCTTGATTACACCTTGATGTCCTAACTTGGGCCTGTGGTTTCTATTATGGAGACAAATGCCATGGATTTCTGGTCCAACACATGCCCTAATCTGGGAAGAGGATTTCTATTTTGACAACAATAACTACGGATGTCTACTTACCTAACATATGCCTTAATCTGAGCCAAAGATTCTTTTTACAAAGATAATTGCTAATAATCTTGAATTGTCCGACATATACCCTGATCTGGGATTGGATCTTGACATAAAGACATTTAGTACTAGTTTCTGGTTAATCTACATTGAATACCCAAATTTAGGTTCAAAAGTGCCATTCAGAGGACTATTTTTAGGTATTACTATCCGGATTCTGGATATCTGATTAATAATTCCTAAACATCACAAGTGAATACCCTAATTTTGGTTGAATTTCATTGCTTCCTAGTATTTATCAAATCCCAAACCTGGTGGTATAAAGTAGAAGAATTGGGATTGCTATAGACAACTAGATCATTCAAATCTTTAGGAAAATTTTCAAATACAAATTAAAGTATAGGGGTTACAAAGTCTTATTTACTGATAATAACTTATAATCCCTATTTGCAGCTATTGGCTATTAGCTATATCCCACAAGGAGTTCGTAGACTATTTTTATTATATGCATTAATGGCCATTGATCACATGCCTCATATCTTTTGGATCAAGACTATAGCCAACTAACTGTTTAAATATAGAGGCGTTAATATGCTTATTTATCGTAAAGCATGCATATAAATATGATAATGAGCTAGCAATGCAGAATATCATTTACTTTGAATTTTACAGGAAAATGAAGTTAGAAAGATCGAGAAAGTTATGAAATTTTTGTCCTAAAGAAAAAAAGCTTCTTACATATAAGGGGCCAAAATGTTAGCCATAAATTCAACTCAAGAGTAGAAGTATGAAAGAAGGTTAATAAAAGTATTAGGTTTCGACGAATTTACAGGCATGGGTTTTGACAAAGGTCATAAGAAGACGTTTCAAGGGCATTAAGAAGGTTTCCAAGGAGTCGAAGGCACCAGCTTCCCTTACAATGTAAAGGCTTTCGATTTAAATGGAAATAGGACTACCCTTCCACCACTTTCAACCCTTCGACACAGATAAATAAGGAAAGATAGCTTTGGAACATTTTTCGAAGGCAATGGATGATAATCACCCACTTGTGTTCCAAACCTTTTGAGCCAAAAGTTTTGCCAACATAAAAACCATCTCGAAAGCATATTTAAGCCTTTTGAACTGGTTGAGGCCAACGACATCAGGAGAAGGTTCCGCATTGATCAACAGATAAGCATTTGTAAACTTCCAACAATAACGGAACCATTAGAGCTTCAATGTCTTCGAATCCCTTTTGAAAGCCTTTGACAATGTCGAAAGGCTCTCACTTCCGATGACAACAAGGCACCCTAAAGGGAAAGGCGCATTTAAAGACCTTCCGACAATGTCGAAAGCAATTTTGGAGAAAGTAGAGAAAAAGAATACGAAAGACTTAACCAAAGCGAAAGGTTGATAAAAGACCCTTTCAACTCAATCGAAAGGTCCGGGAAAAATAAAGAAAGTGCATGGGGGAGTCAAAGGATATGAAGGAGATACCTTTCGACAATGTCAAAGGCAGATGAGGCCTTTCGACTAAGTCAAAACGCATGAGGCAGCATATAAATAGAGGCCTTTCGATTGGTTTGAAGGCATGAGCACGGAAGGGGGGCCGATATCCATCTATAAATAAGACCTAGGGGTCTAGTTTTGGGACTGAATTTCGAAATTCTAAATTTATTTCTTCTACTCTAATTTCTTAGCTGCAATCAAATTCTCTAAAACCCAAAATCAAATTAGGGAAAACGCTCTAATACTTGTTAACTCATTTTGGATTATTAATGAAGGAGAGATGATTAGTTCATTAAGAATTTTGACGATGAGGAAAATCATTTAGATCATTAGCTAGTCTAATGATCCATTGCACATGATTCTAACCTATTCTCTTAACTTCTTTTTGTCTATGCAATGCATAGGACGGACTTGGATAAATGCAGTTAAAACACATCATCGTCGAAACCAAGACAATGAAAAATAAAGTGTGGTTTTGGTAGCTGGACCTGTTTCGAGAGAATGGAACCCCTCTCGACTCAATCGAATGAGGGGCTTTGAAGGGGTCCCAGTTAATAATTGACTAACAATTGTTTAGAGAGGAACTCATTCAAAAGGGGTGTATCCCCAGCTACGTCTATAAATCTTTCGAAGGGTTCCACAACAAAAGTTGCAAAACCATGGGTCGAGAGTAGCTATGTCATAATAGCGCAACATGCATCTCTTTTGACATGATTGAAAGGAATGAAAAGCTAAAATGATTAGTTACTTCCGGCTCACTCAAAGGAAGGGTTTCAAGCAGGATATTATTTCCTTAGCCGGTATTTCTGAGTTAACTCTTTAGACCCTTTCGACTAAATCAATATGGTCGAAAGGTAGTGCTTACTCCATAAATTCTTTCGACTGAGTCAATGTGGTTGAAAAGGAAGAGTTAACTCTTTAGACCCTTTTGATTATGCCAACTTGGTCGAAAGGTAGAGCTATCACCTTAAACCCTTTCGACTAAGTCATGGTCGAAAGGTATGTTTTGAAGGTAGGGACGCTTCCAAAAATTTGGTTACACTTGAACTCAATCACATTTCATAGTAATGAAGATGTTGACAAGTTTTCTTGTTTACAGGGTGAATGGTCATCTTTGATTGATGACACTCTACAAGTACTTCCTCTAGAACACTATCAGTCATTGGGACATAAAGGCATCTATCCCTTCTTAAACATTCATTCTCATCAACTATGTGTCAACCAACGTGGGGAAAAAGTTATCATCTTCTCAACTTAACAAGAACCTCCACTATCGTCTCATCCTTCTTCTGCTCAAGTACAATGTGATCCATCAAATCTGGCTTAACCTCCATCATTACTATAAGGCCTTGGATGGTTTCTGTTGGCGATTGGAAGTTGAAATTTGAGAGGAACTCTAGTTTACTCCATTTATATATTGCACCTAAGGTAGCATGCCTTCGACCGAGGGTATCAACGACTACATTCCCTTTTCCGGGGGTATATTATGTACCAAAGTTAAATGATACTCTATAATCCATCCACTTTTGGTTCCTAAGTATTAAATATTTTTGGGAAAATAAGTGTGTGAGAGATTTTTGGTCAGTGAACAACTAATACCTTTCTCGTAAAATATAATGCTTCCACATCTTCAAGGCAAAGACAATAGCTGCCAACTCCAAGTCGTGAACAGAGTATCCCTTCTCATGCAGTTGCCTAATAGCATAAGTCGCTACCCTTCATTCTCGCATGAGAATTGATCCCAATCCTTTGCTGCATGCATCTATGAAAACTGTAAAAGGCTTTGTCCCATAAGGAATCGTAAGCATAGGTGTACTTGTCAATTGTTCCTTAAGTTTCTCGAATTCTTCCATGCATTTATTATCCTAAGAAAGACTAGACTCTTCATTGTAAAGCTTGTTAAATGGACTTCTATTTTTGTGAAGTTCTTTATAAACTTTCTATAATATCCTGCAAATCCAAGAAAACTCCTAACTTCCATTGCATTCTTTTAAATTCTTCACTCTCGAATAGCTTCCACTTTTGCGAGGTCCATAGCTGTGATGCCTCACCTATATACTCACACTAGCCAAGGACACTATAGGGTAAAGCCATCCGACTTGCACAAAGAATAAGGCTGTTTAGTTGCGACCATCTTTGTAATTGCTTTGTGTGAGTACTGATATGTTAGATAGTATGACATGCATTTCATTTCAAGAGGACATCTGATATATCAAATGCAGACTCAAAGCTACTACACAGTGGCTATGTGGCCTTCGAAAACAAATATAAAATATGCAAAACACAAATCAGTCACGGATATGCATATCACTAAGGCGGAAACATATATGAACATAACACATAGAAGTGAACAACAAAATAGTGGTCATACAAGATCCACTACATCACGAAAGAATATGTATTCATCAAAGAGTCTTTATCACGAGTGTACAAAAAACAAAAACTACGAAGCAAAAGTAGTTAGACAAAAGTCAGAAGCTAGTCCCTGCAAAGAAATCAAGTGGAAGTACCAAAAACGCCTTGGTCTGACCTGAGTATTACTTAAGAAGAGAAAAATAAATGGATCAGTCTAGCTATAATTATCATGTGAGATCAGATAGAATATGAGATATAACAAATATATACAATAATACTAAAATTCATATAATATCTTAAATCTCCTCAAATATCCAAAAAGAATTTCATATTCTTTAGCTTATTCACCAAACCTCAAATATTGACAAAACATATCAATGCATATCACAAAAATTAGTGAAATACAAACTCTAGAAATCAATAATTAGAAATCCTAAAAAATAAAAGGGAGAAGGCCTTTCATAAACGAGAGCATGAAAACTCACCAACACGTGTATCATAAATGAGACGGTATCCAATAGGTTGCTAACCCGTAAAAATATGGGGAACGGTCCCCCCTTGGGGATGAATGAGCCGAACATTGACGCACCTAAAAAGATACGCCCATGCATAGACTAATTGAGCCGAACATTGATGCGCCTAAAATGATATATTCCATGCACTGACTCATTGAGCCGATTACTCACGGAATGGTCAAAAGACCATAGGTCGTTACCCCACCAAATTAAGCCAAAACTCCACCGAATGATCATCATAGATCAATAAGTATAAATTACACTAAGCTAGTAAATAAATGAGTTTAGCTTCAATCCCATAACTACTGGCTTAACTTAAATATTTACGAATAAATTGTAGATTTTCACTCAAGGTTTGTCACGAGATTTTAATCGAACAAGTCCAAAAATTAACTTACGAAGTAAAAGCAAGTGTTTCATACCATTCTTTTTGCTAAGTCATTTAATTAGATTTCTTATATCAATGAGGTAAGGGTTTGTATATACTAATAGATTAGAAAATGGATTTAAAACGAGTTTTGTATTAAAAATTGTGCTGAAATCGGTTTTGTAGATGAATTTTAGTATTTACTAATAGTATAAAAAACTTTTTTATTTTAAAGTGACAAATCACAGAAATGATTGTAAAAATAATCTATCACCAAAAATCCACATATTCGACGGCATGAATTAAAACCATGAAAGTCGATATCAAATCCATCAAATGGATATTCCCAAAAAATCCAGAAAAGAAGTCATTAAAGTCGATAATAAATGACATCAACTAACTAAATCAACGAAAATAGGTAAAAATTGGAAATCCACTCAAAAACAGGCAAAACAGGCAAAATTCCACAAAACAGACGTCTGGCCCTATGCGTTGGAGACTTATCAAAAAAAAATTCTCCTTTTTCTTTTATTCCCAGAAGCCTCCCAGACGTTTGGTCCGGGCTCTGGAATTTTATTTTATCTTCCATTTTATATTTTGTTCCAGAAGCCCCTATCGGACGTCTGGAATTTACAACCAGACGTCTAGTTGCCTGCACTGTAGCAGTATTTGTCTAGGCCATTGATGGCCAAATCAACTCGAAAACGATCCAACGAGCGATGGAGGCTTGGGATTTATGCCAAGCGACAACCCAACTCTATAGGCTTTTTAATACACCCCAAACAACATGTCCAAACATTCAAGACAGGATTTTTAAGGATTTTGACTTCAAAACAAAAATTGAAAAATTCACCAAAACAATTCAAATCAAAAGCAATTGAACATGAAATAGATGTTAGGAATTCATACCTAATAACAATGAAAGCTATGGATATAGATATGAGTTCAAGAACTCACATTTAAATTGAAAAACAACTGAGAAGTTCTAAAACAAGGAAAGATCAACTCCACTTCAATCACAACTCTAGAAGCTCCAATCTAAGCTTCTTTTTGATTTTAGAACTAGAACTTGAATTCCTAAGAGAAACTAGGGCTTGGGAATTTTAAGTTCCTCTTCTCACCATTCTTCCTAGGGCTTGAGTGTTAGGAATTTAGAAAATGGAATAAATGAATGAAGGGGAGTGGAACAGGAGCTATAAGGTAGAAGGTTTGGGTTCTCTTATTGGGTTAGTGGACTAGACACAACCTAAAGCCCAAATAAAATATAAAATCCTAATCAACTCCAAACATATCAATGTTTATACTTAAGCAAGCTGTAAACGTCATTTTGAACTCAATGAAAGTGGACTCGAGTCCAGGTTCGACTGTTTACAAAAAGTCACATTTCAGACTTTAAATTCATCTAATGATTCCATATTTAAATAAAACAATTAAATATGTAATTGTAAAATATGCTGTTTGTTACAAACTCCCCTCCTTAAAGAAATTGTGTCCTCGCAATACTTAAGAAAAAAATAAAGAGTAACAACCACTCTAAGGCATAACAACACAAAAGGAAATTTTGAAGTGAGAAGTTCACCATAAGAAGCACGAAAGAGTAAGTCTGGATATGTTCGCTTGATGAATTCTCTGGATTTCCAAGAGCAATCCTTAGGTTATGCGGACCATTGAACTTTCACAAGCGGAACATCTTTAATTCGAAGGCATTTAACCTCCATTGCAACGATGCGAATAGGATGTTTCTCATAAGTCAAATTAGGTGAAACTTCAATTTCTTCAATAACACTAGGCTCAAGTATAGAGTCGGAATCTCTAAGACATTTCCATAGTTGAAAGATGTGGAATATGTCATGAATAGCGGAAAATTAAGCCGTTAATGAAATGCGATAAGCGATGGAACCAATGTGTTTGGTGATGGGAAATGAGCCAATATATCGAGGTACTAATTTTCTCGAATGAATGAAATGCGCGACACCTTACATAGGTGAAACACGAATGAATACCAAATCTCCCATAGAAAATTCTAAATTCCTCTTTTGGTTATCAGCATTGGATTTTGTATACTTTGAGCTTTTTTAATCCTGTGATGAATATGATCAATCTTTTTTTGTGGAATCAACAATAAAATCTTAACCTAAAACTGGCTTCTTGCCGGCTTCAAGCCAACATGAAGGAGATCGGTATGGCCTTTCGTAGAGTGTCTCAAAGGACGCCATATCAATACTAGATTTGAAGCTACTATTATAAGAAAAATCGACGAGGAAAATATGATCTTTCCAACTTCCACCAAAATAAAGAACACATGCACGAAGGAGATCTTCAAGAGTTTGATTCACACACTCGGTTTTTTCATCGAACCGAGGATGATAAGTGGTGCTAAAAGCTAAGCTTTGTTCCTTTTTGATAAAATAAGTACTTCAAAGATTTATGATCGGTGTAGAGAACAAATTTCTCTTCCAAAAGATAATGATGCCAAATTCTAAGAGTGAAAACAAAGGCCGCGGGCTCTTGATCATGAGCGGCATATATAGTCTCGACAGGTTTAAATTGTCTAGAAGCATAAGCGATAACGCGTTCCCTTTTTGCATGAGAACGGCTCCCAAACCAACACAATTAGCATCAATATAAACAATCAAATCTTAGTTCTCCGTGGGAATCACAAGAATAGGAGCATCGAAAAGAAGTTCTTTTAATTTCTGAAAAGCAGCTTCTATGCTAAATCATTTATTTCATGATCATCTTTCCCAAAAAACTAAGACATTCAAAACTATAAATAACATTATTTAACCATCTTTTTAGAAAATTTTACTTATTATAAGTTAATTTACTGTGTCTGACTGTCTCGTCATAGTGTTTAGGAGACTCTTGTCGATAACGTTGATCATGCGCATCGACCAGAATTCTTAAAGCACTCAATGCGCAATATAACAAAAAATCATCTTCTATATGATAAATATGTCTCTTAAAAATTGTAGGAATATTCTTTGCTCGTTTTAAGAATAAAATCTAATTGTTCTTATAAATATATCTTATTAGAAAGATTTTCACTTGTTTTCACCTATAATCAATGAAGAAAAGGACGGACTCATCGAGATAATCGCAAAAAACTTGATTTATAAGATGGAAGAAATAAACTGGAGGGTTCATTAAACAAATGGCATAACATGCCATTTATAAGAATCATAACAAGTGCAGAATGTGGTAAGTGGAACACTATCCTCTACAACTTATAGCTGATGAAAACCGAGGGCAAGGTCGAGCTGAAAAGACCTTAGCACCACTCAATTAATTACTTAGGTGGTAATCCTGAGACAGGCTCAAAGATATTAAGAAATTCACGAATTACTTGAATAAGGGAAATAACATCTTCCTCATCATGTGGGTTTAAAGAATAAAATGATGTCATCGAATCGGAATCGAAACCATTAAGAATTATAGAAATCTGCTTAACAGAATGAGGATGTCGAAGATGGTTAGTCCTTTCGGGATATAGGATATAGGCTTCATAACAATTAAGCCAATCCATTCCCAAAATCATTCTGAAACCTAAGTAACACATAACATGCAAATCGGCTCGGAACGCATAATCACATAAAATAATCTCGACATCTTTACAAAGTAAATTGAGTGTTGCAGATCCACTAACCGGATTCACAATTCTCAGTGAAGTCATCAAGCCCATAATATTTAAAGAAAAAGTATCAACAAGTTCTTTTGATATAAAAGAATAAGACGCAACCGTATCAAAAGAATTTGAATAGGATAATCAAGAAACAAAATAATGCCATCAAGGACTGAATGAGAAATACCATGACCAAGAGAAAGGTTACTAAGGGCTTGCAGAACATTCAGCTTTCCCTCTTTCTTGCTTTGAAGTTTGGGATATTAAGATATAAGACGACTCAAACATTTGCAATAGCGACAATAAAGGGGTTTCGGACACCTATTTGCATAGTGGTCCTTAGAACTACAATTGTAGCATACTCCACGATCATGGTAGGAGTCTTTGCTACCAAAGTTGCTTGCTTTCCTTTCTTGTTTTTATTAGTTTTCAACTTTATATGCCTCTTCTTGGTACCTCCAACATCACTATCACTCCCTTTATCCGGCTCTTCAAGTCGGAGAGCGATGTCTACAAGCTGATCGAAAGGAACTTCTAATTTTAGAGGTAAAACCTTTTTGGGGTTCTTATTCAAGCACAGATAAACCTTTAATTCTTTACATGATCCAAAAGTTGTTGGGCAGTCATAAATAGGCCATCCAGAGGAGGACTACTGGATTAACCAGCGCTACGACTGCCAAGTCTAACCATCTCTTTTTCTTTAAGAATGAAAGAAAGAACGAAGAGGAAAAATGTTATTTTTGGAATGAATTCAAATAAGCTTGATTGGTAAAACAAAGCATCATAAAAGAAAATACGATAGAATGGGTCCTAAGATTCGAATTAAATTTCAACGCACGATTCCTAAGGGAGATTTAGGACAATGATTCTTGTCAAAAAAAATTCATTTTTTCGAAGTTTGGCTCTAATACCAAACTATGACGACTCGTCTCTATACTCACACTAGCCAAGGACAGTATGGGATAATGTCATCGACTAACATGAAGAATAAGGTTGTTGAGGAGCGACCATCTGTGTAATTGCTTTGTGTGAGTACCCATATGTCAGATAGTATGACATGCATTTCACTTCAAGAGGAAATCTGACATATCAAATGCAAAATCAAAGCTACTACACAGTGGCTATATTGCCTTTGAAGACAAATATAAAATAAGCATAACACAAATCAGTCACAGATATTCATATCACTAAGGCAGATACAGATATGAATATAACATATAGAAGTGAACATCAAAGTAGTGGTCATATAAGATCCACTATACCACAAAAGAATAGGTATAAGTGCTAGACAAAAGAATATGTATACATCAAGGTGTCTCTATCTAGAATGTATAAAAAACAAAAACTACTAAGCTAAAGTAGTTAGCCAAAAGTCAGAAGCTAATACCTGCTAAGAAGTCAAGTGGAAGTACCTGAAACACCTCGGTCTGACCCGAGTATTATTTAAGAAGAAAAAAATGAACGAATCAATCTAGCTATAATTATCATGTAAGATGAGATAGAATATGAGATATAACAAATAAATATGATAACAGTAGGATTCATATAATATCTCAAATCTCCTCAAATATCCAAAAAGAACATCATATTCTTTAGCTTATTCATCAAACGTCAAACATTGACAAAACATATCAATGCATATTAAAAAAATTGGTGAAACACAAACTCTAGAAATCAATAATTAGAAATCCAAAAAAATAAAAGGGTAAAGGCCTTTAATAAACGCAAGCACGAAAACTCACCAACACTTGTATCATAAACGAGACACTATCCAATATGTCACTAACTCATAAAAATATGGGGAACAGTCCCCCCTTGGGGATGAATGAGCCAAACATCGACGCACCTAAAAAGATACTCCCCATGTAGAACCGAACATCGGGCACATAAAATGATATGCCCTATGCATAGACTAATTGAGCCGAACATCGACGCACCTAAAAAGATACGTCCCTTGCTCCGACTCATTAAGCCGATTGCTGCATGAACTGTAAAAAGACCATGGGCCACTATCCCACCAAATTGAGCCGAAACTCCACAGAATGATCATCATAGATTAATAAGTGTAAATTACGCTAAGCTAGCTAGTAAATAAATGAGTTTAGCTTCTATCCCATAACCACTAGCTTAATTAAATATTTACGAACAAATTGTATATTTCCACTCGGAAATTGTCATGATATTTCAATCGAACAAGTCCAAAAATTAACCGACGAAGTATACGCAAGCATTTCATATCACTTGTTTTGCTAACACGTTTAATTAGATTTCTCATACGAATGAGGTAAGGGTTTGTATATGCTAATAGATTGGAAAATGGTTTTATAATGAGTTTTGTATTAAAAATAGGGATGAAATCGTTTTTGTGAAAGAACTTTAGTACTTACTTCTAGTATAAAAACCTTTGTATTTTAAAGTGACAAATAGTAGAAATGATTGTAAAAATAATCTATCACCGAAAATCCACATTCGACGATGTGAATTAAAACCATGAAAGTTGATGTCAAATCCATCAAACGGATATTCCCAAAAATCTAGAAAAAATTTCATTAAAGTCGATAATAAATGACAACAACTAACCGAATCAATAAAAATCGATAAAAATTGAAAATCCACTCAAAAACAGAAAAAATAGGCAAAATTCCACAAAACTAGACGTCTGGTATGTTTAGCCAGACGTCTGGCCCTGGTTTTTGGAAATTTATAATTTTTTTCCCCTTTTTCTTTTTATTCCTTGAAGCCTCCCAGACTTCTGGTTTGGTTTAACCAGACATCTTGTCCTCGGCTCTGGAATTTTATCTTATTTTCCGTTTTATATTTTTTTTAGAAGCCCCTACCAGATGTTCGGATTTTTCAACCATACGTTTGGTTGCCTGGACTTGGGCAGTATTTGCCTAGGCCATTGATGACCAAATCAGCTCGAAAGCGATTGAACGAGCAATGGAGGCTACAGATTTATGCCAAGCGACAACCCAGCTCTGTAGGCTCTTTGATGCACCTCAAACAACATGTCCAAACATTCAAGATAGGATCTTTAAAGATTTTAACTTCAATACCAAAATTTGGTAATTCACCAATACAATTTAAATCAAAAGCAATTGAACATAAAATTCATGTTTGAAATTCATACCTAACAACAACGAAAGCTGTACTCATAAATATGAGTTTAAGAACTCATCTTTAAACTCAAAAACAACAATTGAGAAGCTCTAAAACAAGGAAAGATCAACTTCACTTCTATCATAACTTTAGAAGCTTCAAAGCTTCTTTTTATTTTTAGAACTCGAACTTGAATTCCTAAGAGAAACTAAGGCTTAGGAATTTTAATTTCCTCTTCCCACCATTCTTTCTAAGGGTTGAGTGTTAGGAATTTTGAAAATGGAATGAATGAATGAAGAGGAGCTGTTTAATGATGAGTTTTCTATAGGATTAGAAAATCACCGATAAATTTCAAATTAAAATTTACCGCAAGCACACGGCGTACAAAAGTTAGTACGTGGCGAGTACGGGTCAATCCGTAGGGAACTGTTAGATTTTAAAAATCAATTCAATCAAATTATACCAAATGGAGAGGAAATTGTTGACTACAAGCAAAATGAAGCTAAAACTAGAATTAAAATTGGATTAAAAACTATGAGATTAGAGAACAATTTAGAGGCAAATCAACTTTCATATTTATTTGTAAATCAACAAATAAATGATTTATGATCTCCAGTTATGATATTAAGTGAAATAATTATTGCATTTATTATAAGTATGGTTTATTTATGTTATTAATTAACATAACTTAAACCATCAAACTATAATACAACAATTATACCACTTATAAATTCTCATGAAAATGAAACCAAAGCAAAAGCTATTTTAAGTATGATCTACTTACTGTTGTAATTAATAAGATAGATCATCAAACTTTTTTTTTACTTTCTTTTAAAAATCAAAAATCAATTAGCAAATGATTATGTAAATTGTGTTTATGTTGAATAAGAATAGCTCATTTGCAAAAGCAACATAAGCTAGCTAACCCACTTGTATAAACTTACATCAAAAAATACTCTCATGAAGCTCAAATAAAAGAAATCGTAAACCGTAGAAATGTCGAAATTACATAAAGTTAGTGAGCTACATTACCCATAAATTGGAGAGGTTTAGCTACTCATTTGTGTTATCAAATCAACATTTGTAAATTCCAACATTAGAAAGCAATAGAAATAGAAAATATGAAAAGGAAGAAAATGAGATTAGCTACTATCTAATAGCATATAAATTAAAGCTACACTACTTGCATGAATGTAAATCTAAGCTATAAACATGAAATAAAAGAAAGCATAGAGAAAACATCAACATAAAGTAAAGAAAAACAAGTAGAAAAGAGAAGAAAAAGTGGCTAGGAAGCCATTTTATTTCATGATACCTCAAGCTTACAACTTGCATTTTTAATTTCCTAAGTAATATTAAAGAGTAGAAGATATTTACATGTACATAAGAGCGCTATTTTTACATGCATAAAACCCTAATTCAATTGTTATGATGCTTCTCAAAATTCCCTTTAGGAAGTATGGCCTCCAAGTAACCATTAGCCACTAATTAATCCGTCATTAATGTGCATGAAGTTTTAACCTCTATTTTGTTGTCCATTAGCTTCTAATTGTAGATTTAGGTATGTGGATGGGGTCCTTCATGATCATGAGCATGTATCATTTCCTCTCCGTTCCTTTGTATTCCTTGTGCATGCATATATCTTCATGAAACCCTCTTCCATGTGCATGAAAGTTTCCTATAAATATCATAAAAAATGTTCAAGTAAAAATTCTCAAATTGACACATGCACAAAAATGACCATTTATCTCTTGATTGAAGATGAATATATGATGATTTGAAAATAATTGAAGTTTGGTTTTAAACATGTTAAATGCCCAAATATGACATTTACTTAAATAAAAATGGATAAAATATAGATGTAAATATATGCACATTTATGTGCACATCAAATACCCCCACATTTATCTTTTTATTCGTCCTCGAATAAAGGAAAACTAAGATAAATCCATTTTTGTAGGGAGCACGATTACATTGAGCATATGCAACAAGCCGTTAAACCTCTCAATGTCCCCAGCAGAATGAATGTTGTCTCATAAGGGTTTTCAACGGATACTACCAACAAAATTCAAATGCAAAGTTGTAACGACCCGTAAATTTTTGATAATTAAAATAGCAAAATTAATAAGATTTCGTGATTTGGTGTTAGAAAAAAAATTGTAAGTCGTTTGGAATAATAATAACTGGAATGAATTGCAACAATAATTATCCAAGTAATGAAAATAAATGCTACTTAGGGAATGCCTTAGAAATCAATAGTTGAATAGGATAATAAATGTTGAAATTCATTGGGTATAATAGAGTAATTAATTGATAAGTAAAATCTATTTAAAATCAAATATTGAATATTGAACAGGTAAATTGTTTAAATTAAATATTTAAAATTTATTGAATAATTTAATAATGAGAATTGAATAACCGTATAATGGAAATAGTTGTTTTATAATTTTAATTCGTTTCAAAAGTTAAATTTTTATAAGTTCGTTTTGAATATTTGAAAAGATAGTGATTTAAGAATAATCAAATTTGTTAAATTTAATATTACAAACGTGTGAATAATTAAATTCCGAATTTGATACGGGTAATTTGGTATTGAAATTTAATATGGGAAAATAGAGTGAATATTTGAAATTTGATTTAATATGATTCAAATTGGTTTCCAAGTGAATGTAAGTTGTATTGGGATTTTAATAGAGTTAATAAGATTTTTAAATTGGAATTTATTGGATAATTGAATAATGGGTTTAATATGATTAAAAACGATTTGAAAAATTTTATTTTATCATATTGAAGTTATAATGATGCTATAGAACTTTTAAAACTGAATTTAAAATTTATTTGTGAAAATTGAATATTTTAATATTTAAATCGACTAGTGAAATTAGTCAATTTTCGAGCAGTCTCAGAATTGGACGAAACCAGTTTCATCGGATCCGTAATGTGATATTATTGTAAGATTTCAAATTTCAAGTCAATCGGATTTATCGTTTGTCCGGTGCAAGCCAAAACGCCTAGAAATTAGTTTAAATCTATTTAATTTAAATTGATCGTTTATTTCTGTAACTCACACATATGATCGAATTAGCTTCCGAAACCTGTTCCATTGTGTCCGGAACGCGGGATAAACCATAGGAACGTCAGTTACCGCACGAAATTCGGAGTTCGGAAAACCCGGGATGCATAGTGATTCGAAATTTCTATAAGTAAGCCTTTATTTCATTGAAAATAAAATAAAAATAAAACTAGGGTTACAAGTGCACAGCCGCCATTATCATAATTCACGGCCTAAAATTACTCGTCTTCTCCCCCCAAATTCTTCGAATCCGTTCACAATTTCAAAAAGTTTTCAACTGCAAATTCGTAGGGGGCGTGGTGATCTTCGATTCTATATGGAGATGATGGGGTTTCGAGTTATATAGGAAGATAAATTGGGCCGCGTTCACCACCGTTGCGCACGCGTTTCGAGGTGAATTAGGGGGCCGAGCTCCTCCCTGTTCCAGCCGAGTATAGAGTGGAAGATGCTCTTCGTGGTGGTGCTTCCTGATCGAGGTGGAGGTACTTGTATTGATGGCGTGTATTAGGGTTATTGGGACGGCTTGGGTTGTTCGTGCTTGCGTGAGTACCTGATGCGAACGAGAAGAAGAAGAGAACCGTGTGCGGCCATGATCTTGCTTTAGGGAATGGACGGCAGATGTGGGTTTGGGTATAAAAATTAAAATAAAAGTTGAACTTAATTTGTGTTTAAATTCGTATTAACTTCTAAATGTCATAACTTGTTGATGCGAGGTCCGTTTTGGACGAAACGAGTTGCGTTGTCTTCGTTTCGTCGGGCACTACGCTATGCAGCTGGATTGGAACCATTTGGAGCTAGAGAAAATTTTGAGTTAAATCGAACGTCGTTCGATTTGATTTAAAATCGTAGAATCAAGGTGAGTGTTTTATAACGCTCACACCGTACTAAATATCTTTATGCTAGTTAAATTTGATATTATGAAGTGTTATGATTTTATTTGTCGTTGTTTGATAGAATTTAATTGTCATTGAATTAACCGTCGAAATTTAAATTGACAGTTAAATTTGAAAATAAAAATTGAAATTGAATTACGATTTGATTACCTGACACCGATAACTATGAAATTGCCATGAATTGTATTGCCTATTGGATGATGTATTTCGATGGATGCTATTGGTTGATATTTGAATGTTTGGATGTTTACTTGCTTATATATATCCTGTTATGCATACATATGATATTGTGATTTAATTTAAGTAATGTATACTCATCCCTGACATTTAATTGAAATAAATAATTACTTCGCCATAGGATAGAAAATTATATACGGACACCGAATTGGCTAAATTAATAATTTTTGAAATCGTCGATTCGAAATTTATTTAAATGTTTTGATTTAAAAGTTATAAATAGAAATCGATTTATAGAAATTGAATTCATCGAAAAATTGAGTTCGGAATGTTGAAATAAATTTTGGTTAAAGGAATTTGTTAAATAATTAAGTTGAGACTTTGAAATTTAAAATTTAGTTATGATTGAAGTACGAAAATTTATTCGTTTAAAGGATTGAACCTTAAATCGAGCTTTGAATATTATTAACTAAAAGCGATATAAAATGATATTGAAGTTGAGCTTGAAATTAAATCATGTTTGAAATTGGGATTTTAAATTTGAATATCGAAGGATAATTTTGTTAAGTGTTAAAATTGATATTTTGAAAAATCAAGCTAAAAATCGATATATATTGAAATTGAATAAGTTGAAGGTGAATGTAAAATCGAATTAATTTGAAGTCAAAGTTGGCATTGATTTGAATTAAAAATCGAAATTGAATCGGTAAAATGGAAATTGAAATTTATTTGAATTGGGAAGTTATAATTGAAATGGATTGGTTTTGAAGCTGTTTTAATTCGTTTTCCAAATTACTCTGTTATATAAACCATTTTGAATACTTAAACTATTTTAATCTATTTTTAATCTACTTAACCCAATTTAAATTATTTTAAACTAATTTATCTATTTTAAATCCATTTTAAAGATTTTAAGTATTTTTAACTATTTTAATTATTTAAACTACTTAAAGCTATTTTCTAAAAAAATTTCAAGATGGTTAATAAGATGAAATGTTTATATTTAAATCTTGAATTTAAATACGAATTGAGTTAAATGAAGTTGCAACCTAAATTGAAATTCGAAATGATTTTGAAATCGAAATGAGATACTGATGCGAAAATTGATTTTGAAACGGAATCTGACATTTTGATAGATACGCTGATATTTGAAAAGGGTTTGATTTTTGAAGCGAATATGATATCTTGATATAAATTATGAATCGATTTGCAATATAAAAGAGCCAATGGTGTAATAATATGTAGTTATTAAAGAGACCGGGATCGGATATGGACATAATCTCTGTCGATACCGAAAACCACTTTAATAACTATTATATGCGGAGTGTTGATCCAGAATGAAGTGGATGGTCTGGTGAACGCGTTGACTGAAGAAAGAGAACGATTATTGGATGACCCCTGACATGACTAAAACAGGAGCCGCGCCGGGCCATTGAGGTTCGCCACCTCTAGCGGACACACTTCTTCGATACCATATCTATTACATTTGTGATGTGATTTGGGTGCACCCCTTAATTTCGGAGTGTTGTTTCGCGGTGTTGGGGTGGCTGCTGGCTATGCCCAACATTAGTCCGGATCACGCAACTACTAGTATCCTAGTTGGTATCGCCTCATGTACCTTGTCATACTGATTATCCTATTCGCGACCACTACGTTTTGATTTGTACCTTGAGTATATGGATTGCCCTCTGGTGACTTTCGGTTTTGGGGAAACTACGGTCTTGTATATGCTTTTGGGAATATAAAATGTGTTAAGGGGGATTATGGTAACGCCTTAACGCTATTTTGATACTTTATATTACTGATAGGCATTATCTACTTAGCGTACATTACTACATAGTAGATAGTTTCACGGATCCTTGAGAGATGGAAAATCCCGTAACATCTTTTGAGTTATTGCACGCACGTTGACACTGGATATGAGATGTCAAACCCCGTAAACATCTCTGACGCCGTTACACTCATATTTATTTATGATTGATTTAACTTTCATAAGGATATTTTAGTCCTGACTCGAGTGTTTTGTCTTTTCATTACGTTCGGGTCAGTCCTGAGTTTTTCAGATTTTTGAAGATCTATTCTGGAGGACGAAGACGAAGATTTGGTATGCTATTACTATTATTACCCTTGCATCATGTTATCTGTTTCATTATTTAATTGTTCTGTTGTATATGTATAAACTCTGATAAATGTTGTATATATAATTGTCAAAGTATAGTAGACAGCTTCATGAACTGTTTATTTGACTATTATATTTTATCGTTCCGCTGCGAGATTCTGTGTTGTTTCATTTCCTTATTTCTCTTCTTTTCTTTTCTTATTTACCCGAATAACTATCTGCCCTTTTGAATGGTTTGGAATCGACATGGGTATTTGAGCGTCGGTTTAAATTGTCCAAAAAGGCGGGTCGTTACAGTTGGTATCAGAGCTTAGGTTTAGCGATAACCTTAGCTCTGTGGGGTCTGACTCTTTATAAATAGGGTAGTTATACCCTATGACGAGTCGCTGAGTGAATATATATATGAGAGAGCGTATTTGTTATTGATATAAAATGTTTTATATTGTGTCGGTTGATTTGTTGAGTGGCTTATGGATTCTGGTCAATACGAGTAATTAACGTCATTGATAGGGATCTCTAAACACTCGAACAGAACAATTCGTCATAGTATTGTTTTAAAATAGGGTAAATAAAATAATTTTTCGTAATTATATTTTGTATATAAAGTATTAATTTTCAAAAATTATAGTGACTTACCTAGCTTACCTGGTTGTTAGGAATGAAAATATTGGTTATTATCACAAATTGGATATTGTAATTCAATAAGTAAGATTTATTACAAAATGAAAATGATAAAACACTTGTGGAATGTTTTAAGAAAGAAAATCCTATAAGAATGTTTTATAAAGGTGACTTATGAATTAAAATAGATTTAAATTGGAAAATATTGAATTTAAGACCCGGAGATTTTGGAAAATGATTTTCAAGGCTTTGAAGAAATATATAGTGATATTAATTGGAAATTGTTTATGGAAATATTTTGAAAGGATTTTTAAAGAAAGGAATGAATTTAGTACTCCTCTCTTATGTCGCTGGAAAATAATTTCGGTGATGACTGCGCAGCATCATCGACGTTCATTTTCGAGTCTCAAAGTGGGGGAGACTTCTAAGAAGCTTTGCTTTTCTTCGAAATTATTTTGGGCAAATGGGTTTTGGTTTAAACTCCAAAGGTATGATTTGATATATTTAAAAGGATATAAGTATATATGTTTGTTTCAAATGATTTGAAAAGAACCGGGCATTTAAATTTCTAAGGTTAATTAATAATTTTCAAATTATTTGAATGAAATGTGAATAACCAAAATTTATAAAATAAGAGGATTAAGATATTTGAGCTATTGTTTGGGAACTTTAAAGTTGAAAGGTAAAGAGGATTTAAACTAATTAAGTTTGTGAACATTCTAATTAAGTAAAATGAAATTCTATAAATTTGTATAATACCAAAATTGCATTCTGATAACATATAACAAGACTTACCAAATGTTAAAAGTTAAAATGATGTTTTGGATATGTAATGAGATGTTGTACAAATAAACAGAACCTGAAAGTAATTGAAGTATACAAGTAAGGAAAACTCAAAATGAATTAAAATGTATACAAATAAAAAATTTGGTTGTGAAAAAAATGTTATATACTAAAATATAACATGAAATGATGAATGGATAAATGGAACAAGTAAGTGAACTTAAGAAATGAATCGTATTATATCTTTGTAAATTGGTTATAGAAAATAAATATAAATTGCAAAGGGATTGTAAAATAATTGAATTTGTAACCTTTGAGATATCTGTAAACTAAGAGAAGTCATATATGAGAAGTTAGACTTTTATGGAATGACTATAAACTAAAGTGTTGATTAATAAAATGTTCCACAAATGAATTCGTTATTAACTGAAATTATGAAAATGAAATAAATGTAAACAAAGAAATTTCTTATAGCTAAGAATCAATTGGAAAATGAAATTGAATTTAATTAAATTACATAGAATGTTTAAAATGAACTTGAGTAAGTAAATTCTATGATATGATGTTTAAGAAAAGATAATGTTAAAGAACATGCTATGTAATGAAATGAATATACTAACTGAATAATAGATTGTGAATAATTAATTGAAAAAAAGAAGTCAATAAAATAATATAATATAGATAAATTGTATAGAAATCTAGTGGAAGGTAATACGTGAGTTGTACGTGTATTATTTTATCCGCATAACGATTTGATCCAAATTCGAGCACAAAATTTCGATATGATTTATATCGATCCATGTTAGGATTTTTCACTCGATTTTCGACGGCGAACCCTGGATATGGATTTTTAATTTGATTCTGGAATTCTCTATCATAGTATATGGCTATGCAAGGAGAGTAACAGTTTCCAATCAAGGAACCAAATCCAAGTCCGCACTAGAGAGTCGTGTGAACGATACTAGTTTGAAAGTGAAATTGTGTGATCGAATAAGCGATTAGATTGATATTGCTCACGGATGATATATGTACGGCTTACGGACTTAATTAAAGTTAATATTGGAAATTTAAGATGCCAAATAAAAAAAAATGATTCTTTTAAAATTTTATAACAGGATATACATATATATAAAAGAGATAAACCAAATGGAATGTAAAATTAATAACTTGGTTATGTTGGGTATGATTTGATTGTTATATGATTGTTAGTTGATTGTATATAATTCATTAATTGAAAATTTAAAGCTATAAATCATTGAAATCAAATTGGAAGTTAAATGAATTTAAATAGAAATTAATTGGATTCAAATTTGAAGTGAACTAATGTAAATATAAATTAGTGAATGTTAACTAATTGAATTGAGAATGAATGTTAGTAAAATCCAACGTTAATGAATCAACTGTGATTAAAAATTGAAACCCAAGTCAACAAATATTAATGAGAAGTGAATTTATATTGATTGGTTTTAAATTTGTTGGATGATAGTTGATTGATGGTCGCATTTGTTGTTGTTGCATTTGCTATGTTGGCACATGTAGTTATTATGTTGCTATATTGTGTATATTGATATTATTTTTATATATGCATGTTTCTCATGGTTTGTTGAGTGTTTAGTAGGTGCGGATTTCGCTTGCTTCGCATTTGGAGCTCGCTTTCGCGCTATATTATTCGTTTATGCTCGCTAATAAAATAATAATAATATAAGGTACATGTTTATTTTATCATTGGATTTGGTGTTTTTTGATGAGCCACTTGGCTTTTGGATTTTCGTTTGTTGGTTTGGGGCCCGTAGAGGCGTTTTGTAGTTGTACCGATCGAGCCGCGCAAAGGAGACTCTGCCGAAATTTTCCGTAAAATCCGGGTGTTAGAAAATTTTTCAAGTTTTAAATTTTTTTATATAACTTGTTTTGATAACCAACTTTCTAAAGTTAGAAAGCCGTTTGGAATAACTTAGTGAAAGCGTAGTAAAGACTTTATAAATGGAATTTCATTGTTTTATGAGTTGGTAACTTTAAAAAAAAAATATCTAATGTTGAATTTTATACTTAGTTTCTTTTCCCTTCTTTTTCCTTTTCGGGGACGAAAAGTTTTGAGTGGGGGAGAGTGTAACGACCCGTAAATTTTCGATAATTAAAATAGCAAAATTAATAAGATTTCGTGATTTGGTGTTAGGAAAAAAAATTTGTAAGTCGTTTGGAATAATAATAACTGGAATGAATTGCAACAATAATTATCCAAGTAATGAAAATAAATGCTACTTAGGGAATGCCTTTGAAATCAATAGTTGAATAGGATAATAAATGTTGAAATTCATTGGGTATAATAGAGTAATTAATTGATAAGTAAAATCTATTTAAAATCAAATATTGAATATTGAACAGGTAAATTGTTTAAATTAAATATTTAAAATTTATTGAATAATTTAATAATGAGAATTAAATAACCGTATAATGGAAATAGTTGTTTTATAATTTTAATTCGTTTCAAAAGTTAAATTTTTATAAGTTCGTTTTGAATATTTCAAAAGATAGTGATTTAAGAATAATCAAATTTGTTAAATTTAATATTACAAACGTGTGAATAATTAAATTCCGAATTTGATACGGGTAATTTGGTATTGAAATTTAATATGTGAAAATAGAGTGAATATTTGAAATTTGATTTAATATGATTCAAATTGGTTTCCAAGTGAATGTAAGTTATATTGGGATATTAATAGAGTTAATAAGATTTTTAAATTGGAATTTATTGGATAATTGAATAACGGGTTTAATATGATTAAAAACGATTTGAAAATTTTTATTTTATCATATTGAAGTTATAATGATGCTATAGAACTTTTAAAACTGAATTTAAAATTTATTTGTGAAAATTGAATATTTTAATATTTAAATCGACTAGTGAAATTAGTCAATTTTCGAGCAGTCTCAGAATTGGACGAAACCAGTTTCATCGGATCCGTAATGTGATATTATTGTAAGATTTCAAATTTCAAGTCAATCGGATTTATCGTTTGTCCGGTGCAAGCCAAAATGCCTAGAAATTAGTTTAAATCGATTTAATTTAAATTGATCGTTTATTTCTGTAACTCACACATATGATCGAATTAGCTTCCGAAACTTGTTCCATTGTGTTCGGAACGCGGGATAAACCATAGCAACATCAGTTACCGCGCGAAATTCGGAGTTCGGAAAACCCGGGATGCATAGTGGTTCGAAATTTCTATAAGTAAGCCTTTATTTCATCGAAAATAAAATAAAAATAAAACTAGGGTTACAAGTGCACAGCTGCCATTATCATAATTCACGGCCGAAAATTACTCGTCTTCTCCCCCCAAATTCTTCGAATCCGTTCACAATTTCAAAAAGTTTTCAACTGCAAATTCGTAGGGGGCGTGGTGATCTTCGATTCTATATGGAGATGATGGGGTTTCGAGTTATATAGGAAGATAAATTGGGCCGCATTCTCCACCGTTGCGTACGCGTTTCGAGGTGAATTAGGGGGCCGAGCTCCTCCCTGTTCCAGCCGAGTATATAGTGGAAGATGCTCTTCGTGGTGGTGCTTCCTGATCGAGGTGGAGGTACTTGTATTGATGGCGTGTGTTAGGGTTATTGGGATGGCTTGGGTTGTTCGTGCTTGCGTGAGTACCTGATGCGAACGAGAAGAAGAAGAGAACCATGTGCGGCCGTGATCTTGCTTTGGGGAATGGACGGCAGATGTGGGTATGGGTATAAAAATTAAAATAAAAGTTGAACTTAATTTGTGTTTAAATTCGTATTAACTTCTAAATGTCATAACTTGTTGATGCGAGGTCCGTTTTGGACGAAACGAGTTGCGTTGTCTTCGTTTCGTCGGGCACTACGCTATGCAGCTAGATTGGATCCATTTGGAGCTAGAGAAAATTTTGAGTTAAATCGAACGTCGTTCGATTTGATTTAAAATCGTAGAATCAAGGTGAGTGTTTTGTAACGCTCACACCGTACTAAATATCTTTATGCTAGTTAAATTTGATATTATGAAGCGTTATGATTTTATTTGTCGTTGTTTGATAGAATTTAATTGTCATTGAATTAACCGTCGAAATTTAAATTGACAGTTAAATTTGAAAATAAAAATTGAAATTGAATTACGATTTGATTACCTGACACCGATAACTATGAAATTGCCATGAATTGTATTGCCTATTAGATGATGTATTTCGATGGATGCTATTGGTTGATATTTGAATGTTTGGATGTTTACTTGCTTATATATATCCTGTTATGCATACATATGATACTGTGATTTAATTTAAGTAATGTATACTCATCTCTGACATTTAATTGAAATAAATAATTACTTGGCCATAGGATAGAAAATTATATACGGACACCGAATTGGCTAAATTAATAATTTTTGAAATCGTCGATTCGAAATTTATTTAAATGTTTTGATTTAAAAGTTATAAATAGAAATCGATTTATAGAAATTGAATTCATCGAAAAATTGAGTTTGGAATGTTGAAATAAATTTTGGTTAAAGGAATTTGTTAAATAATTAGGTTGAGACTTTGAAATTTAAAATTTGGTTATGATTGAAGTTCGAAAATTTATTCGTTTAAAGGATTGAACCTTAAATCGAGCTTTGAATATTATTAACTAAAAGCGATATAAAATGATATTGAAGTTGAGCTTGAAATTAAATCATGTTTGAAATTAGGATTTTAAATTTGAATATCGAAGGATAATTTTGTTAAGTGTTAAAATTGATATTTTGAAAAATCAAGCTAAAAATCGATATATATTGAAATTGAATAAGTTGAAGGTGAATGTAAAATCGAATTAATTTGAAGTCAAAGTTGGCATTGATTTGAATTAAAAATCGAAATTGAATCGGTAAAATGGAAATTGAAATTTATTTGAATTGGGAAGTTATAATTGAAATGGATTGGTTTTGAAGCTGTTTTAATTCGTTTTCCAAATTACTCTGTTATATAAACCATTTTGAATACTTAAACTATTTTAATCTATTTTTAATCTACTTAACCCAATTTAAATTATTTTAAACTAATTTATCTATTTTAAATCCATTTTAAAGATTTTAAGTATTTTTAACTATTTTAATTATTTAAACTACTTAAAGCTATTTTCTAAAAAAAATTCAAGATGGTTAATAAGATGAAATGTTTATATTTAAATCTTGAATTTAAATACGAATTGAGTTAAATGAAGTTGCAACCTAAATTGAAATTCGAAATGATTTTGAAATCGAAATGAGATATTGATGCGAAAATTGATTTTGAAACGGAATCTGACATTTTGATAGATACGCTAATATTTGAAAAGGATTTGATTTTTGAAGCGAATATGATATCCTGATATAAATTATGAATCGATTTGAAATATAAAAGAGCCAACGGTGTAATAATACGTAGTTATTAAAGAGACTGGGATCGGATATGGACATACTCTCTGTCGATACCGAAAACCACTTTAATAACTATTATACGCGGAGTGTTGATCCAGAATGAAGTGGATGGTTTGGTGAACGCGTTGACTGAAGAAAGAGAACGATTATTGGATGACCCCTGACATGACTAAAACAGGAGCGGCGCCGGGCCATTGAGGTTCGCCACCTCTAGCGGACACACTTCTTCGATACCATATCTATTACATTTGTGATGCGATTTGGGTGCACCCCTTGATTTCGGAGTGTTGTTTCGCGGTGTTGGGGTGGCTGCTGGCTATGCCCAACATCAGTCCGGATCACGCAACTACTAGTATCCTAGTTGGTATCGCCTCATGTACCTTGTCATACTGATTATCATATTCGCGACCACTACGTTTTGATTTGTACCTTGAGTATATGGATTGCCCTCTGGTGACTTCCGGTTTTGGGAAAACTACGGTCTTGTATATGCTTTTGGGAATATAAAATGTGTTAGGGGGGATTATGGTAATGCCTTAACGCTATTTTGATACTTTATATTACTGATAGGCATTATCTACTTAGCGTACATTACTACGTAGTAGATAGTTTCACGGATCCTTGAGAGATGGAAAATCCCGTAACATCTTTTGAGTTATTGCACGCACGTTGACACTGGATATGAGATGTCAAACCCCGTAAACATCTCTGACGCCGTTACACTCATATTTATTTACGATTGATTTAACTTTCATAAGGATATTTTAGTCCTGACTCGAGTGTTTTGTCTTTTCATTACGCTCGGGTCAGTCCTGAGTTTTTCAGATTTTTGAAGATCTATTCTGGAGGACGAAGACGAAGATTTGGTATACTATTACTATTATTACCCTTGCATCATGTTATCTGTTGCATTATTTAATTGTTCTGTTGTATATGTATAAACTCTGATAAATGTTGTATATATAATTGTCAAAGTATAGTAGACAGCTTCATGAACTGTTTATTTGACTATTATATTTTATCGTTCCGCTGCGAGATTCTGTGTTGTTTCATTTCCTTATTTCTCTTCTTTTCTTTTCTTATTTACCCCAATAACTATCTGCCCTTTTGAATGGTTTGGAATCGACATGGGTATTTGAGCGTCGGTTTAAATTGTCCAAAAAGGCGGTTTGGAATCGACATGGGTATTCTGAGATTCTGTGTTGTTTCATTTCCTTATTTCTTTATTAAAGTTTCAAATGAACGGTCGCAAAAATGTGTTCCGTTATCACTGATTATTGTGCGAGGTGTGCCGAGCCTCGGAAGATGTTTTCTTTGAGAAATTTCACAAAAATTATATGGTCGTTGGTTTTCCAAGGAACTGCTTCGACCCATTTTGAGACGTAATCGACAGCAAGAAAGATATACAAGTTTCCAACAGAATTTGGAAAAGGTCCCAAAAATTCGATACCCCAAACATCAAAGATTTTGATCGTAAGAATGGGCTTTAGAGGCATCATATCTCGTCGATAAATTTATCCAAGCATTTGACATCGATCGCAAGTTTTACAAAATTCAAATGGATGTTTGAAAAGAGAAGGCCAATAGAAACCACACTGAAGCACCTTTTCCGTAGTTCTTCGAGGACCGAATTGTTCATCGCATGATTGATCGTAGCAAAATGAAAGAACACTCCTGATCTCATTATCCAAAATGCAACATCGGATGATTTGGTCAGGACAATATTTGAACAAGTATGGATCGTCCCAATAGAAATATTTCACTTGGGACATGTATTTGTATTTGTCCTGTTTGGACCAATATGTGGGAGTTTCTTTAGTGACTAAGTAGTTCATGATATCAGCGTACCATGGATCGACAGAAATTGAAAGAAGTTGTTCATCAGGGAGGCTTTCATTAATTAGCAAAGAAGATGGTGCATTCGAAAGACGAGATAAGTGATCAGATATGACATTATCAGATCTTTTTTTTGTCTTTGATTGTAAGGTCAAATTATTGAAATAAAAGGATCAAACGAATCAACCGGGATTTAGCATCCTTTTTAGCGAAGAGATATCGAAGCACAGAGTGGTCCATGTACACAGTAATATGTGAACCTATCAAGTAAGGTTGAAACTTTTCGAGAGCAAAAACGACAGCTAGAAGCTCTTTTCCAATTGTTGTGTAGTTGAGTTGAGCTTCGTTCAAAGTCATACTCGCATAGTAAATGACATGAAGGATTTTGTTGATGCGTTGTCCTAAGACAGCACCAACTGAAAAGTTAGAAGCTTTACACATTATTTTGAAAGGAAGATCCCAATTGGGTGCGCAAATGATTGGAATAGAAACGAATTCCTTCTTAAGACGTTCGAAAGAAGAGATACAATTCAGAATTAAAATCGAAAGGAAAGTCTTTTCCGAGGAGAGTCGTCAAAGGACGAGCGATTTTGCTAAAGTCTTTCATAAAGTGTCGGTAAAACCCAACCTGACCTAGAAATGATCGAATGTCCTTAACAGATTTGGGAATGGGTAGGTTCGCAATTACGTCAACTTTTGTTTTATCTACCTCGATGCCATTATTTGAGATTATATATTCAAGGACTATGCCTTGTTTGACCATAAAGTTGCATTTTTTCCAATTCAAAGTAAAATGTTTTTCTCCACATTGGTTTAGAACCAACTCGAGATAAATTAAACATTAGGACAAATAATTGCCAGAGAAAGAGAAATCGTCCATAAAAACTTCTAGAGAGCGTTCAATCATGTCGGGAAAAAATGCCAACCATGCAACATCGCCAAAAAATTGTTTAACGACTAATTTTCTATTGGATTAAAAAATTATCAATAAATTTCGGATTAAAATTTACCGCAAGCGCACGGCGTACAAAAGTTAGTAGGTGATGAGTACGGGTCGACCCGTAGGGAACTATTAGATTGTAAAAATAAATTCAATCAAATTATACAAAATGGAGAGGAAATTGTTAACTACAAGCAAAATAAAGCTAAAACTAGAATTAAAACGAGATTAAAAACTATGAGATCATAGAACAATTTAGAGGCAAATCCACTCTCATATTTTTTGTAATTCAACAAACAAATGATTTATGATCTCTAATATGATATTAAGTGAAATAATTATTGCATAGATCATAAGTATGGTTTGTTTATGTTATTATTTAGCATAACTTAAACCATCAAACTATAATACAACAATTATACCACTTAGAAATTCTCATGAAAATGAAGCCAAAGCAAAAGCTATTTTAAGATGATCTATTTACTATTGTAACTAGTAAGATAGACCATCAAATTTTGTTTTTAATTTATTTTCAAAATTAAAAATCAATTAGCAAATGGTGATGTAAATTGTATTTATGTTGAATAAGAATAGCTCATTTGCAAAAGCAACATAAGCTATCAAACCCAATTGTATAACTTACATCAAAATCTACTCTCATGAAGCTCAAATAAAAGAGATCATAAACCATAGAAATGTTGAAATTACATAAAGTTAGAGAGCTTCATTACACCTAAATTGAAGTGGTTTAGCTACTCATTTGTGTTATCAAATCAACACTTGTAAATTCCAATATTAGAAAGCAAAAGAAATAGAAAACAACCAAAGGAAGAAAATGAGATTACTAGCATAAAAATTAAAGCTACACTACTTACATGAATGTAAACCTAAGCTATAAACATGAAATAAAAGAAAGAATAGAGATAAACATCAACATAAAGTAAAGAAAAACAAGTAGAAAAGAGAAGAGAAAGAGGCAAGGAAGCCATTTTTATTTCATGAAACATAGAGCTTACAACTTGCATTTTTAATTTCCTAACTAATGTAAAAGAGTAGAAGATATTTACATGTAGATAAGAAGGCTATTTATACATGCTTAAAACCCTAATTCAATTTTTAGGGTGCTTCCCAAAATGCCCTTTATGAAGTATGGCCTCAAAGTAACCATTAGCCACTAATTAATCCATCATTAAATGTGCATGAAGCTTTAACCTCTACTTAGTTGTCCATTAGCTTCTAATTGTAGATTTAAGTAAGCGGGTGGGGTACTCCATGATCAAGAGCATGAATTATTTCCCCTTCCTTCCTTTGTATTCCCATGTGCATGCATATATCTTCATGAAACCCTCTTCCTTATGCATCAAAATTTCGTATAAAAATCATAATAAATGTCCAAGCGAAAATTCTCAAATTGGCACATTCACAAAAATGACCGTTTTGCCCCTAATGAAGATGAATATATGATGATTTAACAATATTTGAATTTTGGTTTTAAACATGTTAAAATGCCAAATATGACATTTCTTTAAATAAAAATGGATAAAATATGGATATAAATATATGCACATTTACGTGCACATCACGAGTGGAGTGGGAGCTATTAGGTAGAAAGTTTGGGTTCTCTTATTGGATTAATGGGCCAGAACACAACCCAAAGCCCAAACAAAATACCAAAATCCTAATCAACTCCAAACATATCAATGTTTATATATAAACAAGTTGTAAACGTCATTTTGAACTCAATAAAAGGATCTCGGGTCTAGATTCGACTGTTTACAAAAAGTCATATTACGGACTTTAAATTCAACTAACGATGCTATACTTAAAGAAAACATTTAATTATATAATTGTAAAATATGCAGGTTATTACAATAGCCAATCCATGTCTGTATCAATGTGTCTAAAAAATATTACCTCCTTCTTTCAAAAATGGCATTTTGCAAATTTG
Source organism: Allium cepa (assembly GCA_030765085.1). NCBI lineage: Eukaryota > Viridiplantae > Streptophyta > Magnoliopsida > Asparagales > Amaryllidaceae > Allium > Allium cepa. The sequence continues at coordinate 379,529,142 of CM060944.1, read as the reverse complement.
GCTCTATGTCCATGCCTCCTCAAGGTCCCTAGTATCTCCCGTAAATGATTATCATGCTCTCTTTTACTCTTGGAGAATACCAAAATATCATCAGCAAACACTATGACGAACTTATTAAGTTTTTCCATAAATACTCTACTCATCCGATCAACAAACTATGCAGTGGTATTCGTCAATCCGAAAGGCATTACCTCCCACTCATAGTGTCCATCTGGTATGCAAAACGCTATCTTTCACTTAATGTCCTCTGCAATCCTCAACCAATGAAATACAGTTTTCAAGTCCAACTGGGAGAAGGCTTTGGCTTCCATAAGTTGATCAAACAAATCGTCCATCCTAGGTAACAGATACCTGTTCTTCCTTATCAGTGGGTTAATTTCTCTATTGTCAATGCATAGTCTCAATGAGCCATCTGCCTTAGTGGTGAAAACAACAGGGGCTCCCCATTCCAAAGCACTCCGTCGGATGAATCCTTTCATTGAAGGGCATGTGTCTTAATTGCAGAGCGAATGGTCTAGCATCCTTCTCAATTCTAAACTCAATCTCCCTTTGGGGTGGAAGACCTAAGACTTCCTCAAAGACATCAAGAAATTCTCGAACTATGGGTAAAGATGAAAGCTAAATTGAGATAGGCTCAGCGAGTATAAATAACTAGACTTACTGAGTCGTCGAGTGTACATTGGACCTCTAACTTTTTTTTCAACAACTCTTTAATTGTACAACTCTCCTATCTTAATCTAAAACTACCATAGAATGATAACCAATCAATTTCCAAAATAAGTCCATACCTCTCAAAATTTATATCATAAGCATTACATCTAAAATCAACGTCACATATGTCCACAACTAGGTCATTGCAAATTAAAAAGAGATGTGTCGACCCTCTAAATAGGATTAGAGACTACTATTGGGCTGGTGACATATTGGGTTTGAAGATTTAAAGAGTTAACTACATTCTTAATATAAAGATATGTGATGCTCCGGAATCAAATAGGGTACGAATTATAGTTCTAAATATAAGAATTATACCTTCCAATACTGATTTTGCTTGGTCTCTAAAGGTGGTCTACTTGAAATAGTGGCAGCCTCAATGGCATAGCTTTTCCACTCGATCGTTCCTTCCCCAGCTTTGGACATTGGTTCTTGAGGTGCCTTTCCTCATGGCACTGATAACTCTTTCCCTTAAAAGCTTCCTTCATCAGACTCACCTTGCAGTCGTTGGCCACATTATCCTTCTTTGGCATCTTTTAGACACCATACCCTCTCTTGAACTTTCCTTTCGGCTTCTTTTTCGTCCAAGAGTTCCCTTTCTTTGTTTTATTTTGAATAAGTCATGCCTTCTCCACCTCTTTTTCTTCCTCGCTAGCCTTCTATAGCAAAGCCATCTCAACCAATGTATTGTATGTAGCACCAGTTGGCACTTGGGTTAACAACAATTCTCTAAGTGGGGAGTTCACGCCCTTCACAAATTTCATGGCCTTTTTCCTAGATGTATCGATCAAGCTCATCCCGAACTTAAAGAACTCTATAAACTTACCAATATACACCTTTAAAGTGGAGTCTTCCTACTTAAGCTATACAAATTTCTCTAGTTGTAAACATACTTCTGTTCTCGACATAAATCTTAACATGACTCTGTCCTTGAATTCATCCTAAGTGAAAATCCTGCCAACACTCTCTTTAGCTATGACACTTTATCAAACTTGGGCTTCTTCTTTGAGGTGCCAAGCTACCATTCCCCTCTTCGGCTGATCATCTCAAATGAGCTCTCAAATTATCTTCTCGTCGTCATTTATCTATGTTTTTGACTCCACAAAACCCTCTGTTCCAAACTACACTCTTCCTCCGATATTAAGCAAATCCTTACACATTTTTGGAAATTCAACGGAATGGGGTACTGCATTAGCAGGTAAGGCAATAGGTGCCGCTGATGCAGTTTAAGGAACAAGAACTTCACATGCTTACCTAAGATATTGTTTAAACCACTCGAGCATCGCTTGAATGGCAGATATTCCTTGGGCAGGGTTCTTAGCCTTAAAAGAAGAATGATTATCAGTCATATCAACTATTCGTAAGTTGAGCTTATAGCTATAACTTCCTAAGAGAGCATCATATACTAAAAGAAAGATTTTCCTAATGTGTTCAAAAATAGTATATATACATAGAGTTGGGCTTTATGAAAAAAAATTCAAAAATAACAAATACGTCACTCATGTGTATAATTTTCCCCGTTGATCGGGTAAATTATGCAAATATAATAACCTTCCCCAAAATAAGCCTAAATCCCAATTCAGAAAGGCTCATCGATTAGACACATTCTAAAGATGGTTATTGGTTGGTAAAAAATTAATACATAGCTATTTATCTATTCATTCAGAACTCACAATGAAAAGATGATCTATAATAGCACAAACGGTACCCATTTTATTTCAAAATTCAAATGTCACAAAATAAAACCATAATATAATGTCAATAATAATAGTTACATCATCTTGTCTAAAAATACATTTTTAACTTCAAATGGGTAAAAAAGAAAATAGCATAAATGGATAAGCAAATTACTCCTACTAGCTTCTCTCATCGTCATCTCCTTCCCTATTTGTGTTGTAATGAGGAGGGAGTCGGAACAGCAATGTTTGGTAATAGAAAATCTTGTTCCTTTCTATATTAGTACTTGGGCATATTTTAAATAAGGATATGTCTTATGCAGTTTAAACTATATTTAAAACCATTTAATACTTCATATAAAGGGAGAAGCCAGACCCTTAAATAATCACTATATAACTTCAACCCCCAAGCTAGGTTTTTCTACAATCAATAACCCATAACCGTCGATATTAATGCCTACCGGTGCGAGAGATAGAACCCATGCCACTTAATACCTTTTAATAAAACATGTATAGATTTTGACCATTTAAGACCTCAATTGAGGTAGGCCCCAACATTTAATATATATTCCAAAGACGGACTGAACGTAGGTATCTATCTTACTGATATTACACAGAATTATCTTCAGAGACTTAATGCATCAACTGAAGCAAAACCTTTATGAGATGTCCTCGACCGTGCCTAAACCGAATACATTTAATACTTCATATAAGGAAAAGAGGCGGGCCCTCAAACAACCAGCTAATACCTTCGATTCTCCAAAGCAGGTCCTTCGTATTATGACCTATGCCCTACAGAGACATCTCATATTAGTCCGACTATTCGTAGGAACTGGCATTCAAATTCACCTATAAAATTGGGGCTAATCTCACATCATCTGTAGCTACTTATTGTAGGCAATGTCTCACATCGGCTCCAAAGTCACACTACTAGTAGCCAGATTAGATATGCAAACTTCTAAATGCTTTTGACTGAGCTCGCATCCTTATAACTTAGTCATATTTTATAACACTCTCTAATGTATAATCACACATCTCACCGTATTATTTATTTATGCCTTACAAGAAATCCTTATTATTTCTCCTAATTAATTAGTTTCTTAAGCGGGATTTAACAGAAAATTATTAACCTAATTAACTTCGTAATTAATTCGTTATAGGTGTACGTTATTTATGCTAGTTTATATACATATAAATATATATTTATTAGGCTTGTAGAGATTACGCCCTAAACTAATGTTAAATCTTTTAATATTATATGAGTCTCATTTCCACAATATTATTAATACCATATTTTCCATAAACCCAATATTTCAAAATCAAATCAATAAACTATACTTAGTATCCAATTCCAACTAATTTTATATTTAAATAATGGAATAAAACTAAAATAATGGAAACTTACAGTTTAATAGGTTTTATGTTATTCAATTCCTTTTTACATAAAATTAGACAAGAGAATTTTATTTAGTTTGTAGAAATAGGCAGTGAAAACTATGAATAAGAACTCATACCTTACACCCCATTTCTTAATCAAATTTCTTGATGAAAGTTAAAGAAATAGAATAAGTGAAATAGAAGGTAAAACATATATTGCAACAAAAACTGAATTATTTTAATACAAAACAACTAAGATTTCATCCTATGAATTGATCGCTTTGGAGGAATTTTGGGGATTTTTCATGTGATATTTTCACAATCCAAAACTCTCCATGGTAGATGTCAAATCCAAACTACACTATTCAATTACTAAAAAATAAAAACTAGGATTTTCACTCACAGTGGTCCTTAGCTTTGCCTTTTCTAGGATTTGATACGCATTCAATAAACTCTTTCAGATCTCTTCTTTTTATATATACATCAGGGGATTTGTATATATGTTAGATTAAGAAAATTAGAGGTATGGAGGAGAAGAGATTGAGAAAATAAATAATAAACAATGATAAATATATAGGATTTCTTACCTTAAACCCTAATGGAGTTTTCTGAATCGATGAGGAGATGAACTGACAGAGATTCATGAATGTTTTCAAAATATTATGTGAATAAAGGTAAGGGGACTAAACTCTTATTTTTAATGGTTGGAATGCACCAGAACAATCAAATGAAGGTCGGTTAAAAAGAATAAAATCCAAAATATTTAAAATAAACAAAAACCTAGTCCCCACTACATGCAACGATCGACCGTCATCTTCCCAACAGTAGATCTTCGGTGGTCGGTCGGGTAAAGGGTCGACCACTCCCCCTATTTCGAGAATATTTTGATTACGTTTATTTATTTTCAATAAATTCATTAATTAAAATTTAACGCTAATGTTAATCTTAATATTACTAACTCATACATATATTTACCGCTAACTTTTAAATTTTAAATTTGGGAATCAAAATATCTATTTGAATTTAAATTTTATTTAAATTATTTTAAACCTAAAAGCTTCAACCGTCCATAGTTCTTTATTTGAGCTTCCTTACCAGCATATATAAATGGAAGCTAATCAGAATTTCACCACGAATGCAGCGGCCTAAATTTCGTAGTCAACTTTCAACTTTTGAAAAAATTTCATTTTTAAACCAAACTTATTTAAATTAAATTATCCAAATTATTTATTTATATTTTATTTTACAGGGTGTTAAAGAAACCTCTTGGTCCCCATAGCAGTCACGAGTAATACATTACCCACTTAAAGAGCATTAAATACTCTAGCCTCAACATGCATCGATTTCCAGTCTCGAATCATCTCGACTATGAATATTTAGAACGAAGTGTTTATTATACCGTGATACAATACTTATGGACATAACTATTTGTAATTACTACCATATACACCAGGTTTATGGATAATCTTTAAATATATTTTTATTAAACATTTAATTATTTATAACAAATTATAATAAATATAAAATAGAAAGAAAACACCTTTATTATGAATTAGAATTGATTATAGATTTTGTCACGACCCATTTTTCCGTACTGATTTAAACGGACATTAAACCACTCTTGTCAGCTAAATAGTACGGAAAGACGGATAATGAAAGAAAGAATGAAGATAGGAATAGAAAGATGATAGAAGAAAAGAGGACAAATCAGAATCTCACAGCGGATCGACTAAATTATAATATAAACAAATCTTTACATGAAACCAAAACTGTTACTTTATATATCATATGCATGTTTTACATCAGAGTTACAACCATACAACTCGGACAGTTACATCAACCCTGTCATTACAATCATAACCACATGACCAAACAGACTAAATATAAACATCTACGGGAATACGTTCCTGATCCAGCTCCTCTCCTGATCAGCTTCCACTCTTCCAGTTAAACCTGGAATACATATGCTTGGTCTGACCTGAGCATATAGGAAAAATACCAAGCCCGGGTCAGTCTGGTAAACCAGCGTGAGAAACACACTCAACTTGATTATTAAAGTTAGAAAATCCTTGTAAACAAAAGCATCTCGTAAGACCACGCCACAAATAAACATGTCGGGTTTTTACCTTACGATAGCTAAAACACTTTTATAGAAATCCCCTGATATTATAATAGGGTCTATATACAAATACTTATAAAATAGCCGAAATTGTTACATTATTAAATTCCAGCTACTAGCCACATAGTGGGTAATACAAACAAAACTCGTACAAGGCTCGTAGGGAGAATGGATTTCCAACTAATGACTAGGCACTGGGGTACCAACTGTCACAGTACGGGGCCTAGATCACCGTACCGAGGAGTACGCTCGCTCCCCTACAACACAAGGCCAGAACTGTTCCTTACTGGATAATCCCGAGTGAGATCACCCCGCGGTTGGGATCAACAACCGCCCACTAAGCCAAAATAAAAAGGAACATCTAGACTGGAATGACCTCACCCTGCTTGGGGGCTACCCACCTAGCCTTGCTGCATATCCCATGATTTTCAGTCGTTCCCATTTGATGAGGCTTGAGGCTAAGCATTACCTTTAGAGAACATATTTATTTGAATGCCCATCGTCCGCTTGACGATGTTTTCGCAAGCATTCATTCATACAAGTCCGTCCCGGGTTCGAACGGAACCGAAGGTACTATTCCTACTACATCCATTTTGGAAATATCCTCAGGATTAGTAGCGACTAGCCCTTGCATTTCACTGCTCCATCTTCGCATCCAAATTCGTTTCCACGAAACGTACAAACCGGATCGAAGTGGTTTTCGAGAAATAAATCTCGATCCCGGTCTCTTCGAAACGATTAGCGTATTGTCCAATATTGATAGTCGGTTATTTAACTATCAATCAATACAACCAAGTTATTTCCCATTGCAACCATTAAGCCTTGTTCATATTTCAAATCCTAACGGATTAAAATTTGCTAAGAAAGCTTATCCCTTTCGATATATATATAAAACCATTTCTGTCCAAAACATACTTATGAAGTTTTCAAATATTATTCATAAGTTTAATAAAATATTATTTATAAGGTTATTTTAAATATTAATTGAACAACATTTATATAACATAGGTGTGTTTTAAAGAAGATATACTTGAAAATTATTTTAAATAAAATTATCATTTAAGGAACCAAATTCAAATTAGTTTAATACTTGATATAATTTAAATAATACATACTTCTGGAAATTTTACCTTTTAAAATGATTTTCACAATAATATGTAAACTACGTTTGATTTTCAAAATATTATTTAATTCTTTTAATATGAAAAATATTTCTCTTTTAACAAAACTAGGTTCAAAAATAAATCAAAACAGAATAAGGCTTATCAGTCTCAACGGTACATATTAATTCACCATCCACATTTCACAATTCAATATTCAATCAATCAGCTTCCATAGATTGACATTATATTCCCAAATTTAATTAACAGGGAAATACGGGTACATATATGGATAACAACTCAATATTTAGCCAATGCTAGAAACAACTGCACAGATAAGATCAAATAGGTAGCTTATACAATCATCAAGTATTAAATTTTACTATTCAGCGGAATGGTGTCAGTTTCCGCTGTCATGATGTTGGACGAAGATAAGCTGTGTAAAATTACACAACGGCATTTATATTCAAACGGTGATTAAATTTAGCCCTTAAGGTTTATAAATTTTCTTATTTATTCTACACAATAGATCGCACGATGTAAAATCTGGTGATACGGACAATTTTCTTAATAACACTTTATTTTATGGGAAATTAAATAATAATTATATGATTACTCAAGAATTTTCTTTTATAATAAGTATAACATTTATTTATTTCCCTAAATTATTTCAATCTATACTCCGCTTTATTCAATACTCAAATAAATTGAATAATCCATTATTTTAAAGGTTTGACTAGTTTGTGATTAATAACTATTTTTAACTACCATATTTAAACTTAAAAGTAGTCAAATCCTTTACCCTTAAAATAAATTCCCTTCCTATAGTAAACTTGAGTAACCTCTCTCCCTCTTTTCTCTATACAGTTGATTGATTCAATGTTCACACCCTATACAATCACTTACTACATGCTGTAGAACAATTGTATTTCTAAAATTCCTTACATTAAAACCCTATCTTATTATATTTAAACCCAGCTAAAAAAAACAACCCATAAATCGGCCCAAGCCCAAACCATTAACTGAAGGGGAAAAAAAACAACAAAACAATACTGAACTCAAGCGGGCCGTAGCCCAAAACCACTCTACCCCAAACATCTTCTTCTTCTCTACTTTGTTACTCCCAGGTTACAAACTTTCATCAAAACACTTCATTCCACATGCCTCACTGGAACATCAACCTAGATCGACTCGGCTTCGCACTCGAAACCACCTTCAACGCAACTCGACACGAATTAAAACTGATACAGTTCTCACTCTCGCAACGAACGACCTGAACTCCTTCCCCGTGCACGACGTGCACGTGTACGAACTGCATCAACAACAATGGCTTGCCGCGACCCCTCAGATCAATCGCGCTTCCTTCCTAGAACCTATCCCCCACCTCACCGAAGTCCCCTGACCCTCTGATCGAAATTCTCCCATCAGCACCACTCCAGGAAACAGATGCTTCCAGCATCGCATTCACATATTGATCCACTGCAACCTCCATCGACCGCTACTAGATACGCCACCTATCCAGATCAAAAGCCACTCTGACCCAGTCACTCCCTTCCCAAAATCAGTACACTCGGTCGCCAACGCAACCCAAAAATCAACTTCGTTTCCACCTCTTCCAAAAACTCCACTAAACCCTAAATTTGATTCACATCGCCGAACCAAACCCAAAATCGAAAAATGGCCACAGTAGAAACCTCCACCATGACCGCCTACTTCTATCAGAACCGACCTCGTCACCTCTCCTCGTCTACGTTGTCAAAAAATATTTTTTTATTTGAAAACTGTTTATCTTTCGATCTCTCCACATAACCATCACTAAAAATTATGAATTAACCACTAAAAATCGTATTTTCATACAAGGATCGAGATTTCATACTTAAATTCTAAATTTAAAAACATCAAATTTTGACTTAAGTTGGGTTTCCACTGTAAAACAGTACTCTTTCGAGTTTCACAAACCTATTCCATACAAGTTTATTTTTCCCACAAGCTATAAATGCAAATGAACAATTTCCTAGTTTACATTAACCTAAAATATAGCTTGGGTGAAGAGATTTTGAATTTTGCAGGCAGGCTGAACACAAAATTTACATTATAGAGTAATTTAAATTCCCAGGGTTTAACAAATTAGTTTCTCACCTTCCACATCGATTGCAGAAAAACTTGAAGTTGAAATCTTAACTAAAATTGAAATCTGAAATTTGAACAGTTTTCCCTTTTAAAATCCCTGTGCTTTGAATTTGAATAGCAAGCTCCAAACTGTTTTCTTCCAGATAAAATGAACACTGTTTCTCTTCTTCTAAATCTTTAATTTCTTAAGACATTAATAGAGCTTGGTTTCTTGAATTATATGTTTTCAATATTCAATGGTTCGAACGTGAGATGATTCAATTATAAAGATGCAGCTGCACCTGAGAACAGGGAACAAAGTTGACAAAAATATATGCTGGAGTTGCCATTATGTTGGTCTGCAATTTGATTTTACTCCTGCTGAAAAGATTGTGAAAGAAACTATAGATTTTTGTTGGATATTTGTTTTACTTTCATAAGACATTCTTACTACCGTGATCTTTGTTTGTTTCATTACTTCCTTTACTTACAGTAATAGGTTAACTCACTTCCAATTTTCTTCTTTCTACTTACAGTAATAGGTTAGCTTACTTCTTAACTATGTTACTGTTTCTTGTTTACACAGACATCTGTACTTAGATTAGAGCAAAGGCAGATATATGTATGTAGTGATGGGAACCATTTTCAATAACAAATAATTATATACGTATTTAGATTTGAACAAGGACAACTTTATATACATACTGACAGGAATCATTACAAAAGTATACACAGGTATTGTTTTAAGTATGTAATGGATATATTCCTTGGTTGTTGAATTAAGTGTTTGTGTTTGGGGTGAAATAAAAATTTGAAAGGTAATTTAAATTAACATTCTAAGTCTTCCCGGCTTAAATTAGTATTTATTGTATTATATTTTCTTGTTTCTTGCTTACTGTAATAATTTACAGCCTCTTTGTTTACAAAAATGTTTGTTTTACTGACTAAAGATTTTCACTATCTTACACGAAGTTTCAACTTAATACAAAACTGTTTTTATTTAGCATTTATCTTAACAGATCATGACTTAAAGTCTTTGATTATTATGTATACTATAAAACCCTTTTAAAGTATGTGAATGCATACTTTAGAAAATGGACAGCCTATAGTTATTTATGTTTCAACATTTGTTTCAACACACTATCTATATTTTAAAGCAAAAATAAGAAAACAATACTTGCAAAAATAAGAAAACAATACTTCATAGTATATATACCTATGCAAATATATGTTACTTAAACAAAGGTCGCAAAGTAGTTTGAAAATTATCTTTGCAGTTGACTTAATTAAAATTTCCATTTGTCGTTCATATTGTGAAATAAAGGCGAAAACTTAATAAATTAAAATAACCTCTTATCTTATTTATTTTTATAAGAATACAAAGGGTTTTTAAACAAAACGTATCATTCTATATTAAATAAACCATACACATAAATTAAAAATAGAATGACTATCAATATTAAATTCTCGATGTGTTATAAAACTTCAAAGTAGTATAAAATTATTATTAAATCCTTCTTATAAGTATATATATATATATATGATTATGTTTAAAATTTATTTATAATATAAACATATATTATCTATGAATGTTCTAAATTACTTGTTATCTAGGTGTATATAGTTTCATTTAACTTATCATCACACATTTACATTTTTCTGATTCAATATATACCATTATTTTAAAAATACTTAATATTTCTTTTTAGTTAATACAGACAACATTATATATATATACATATATACATATACCGGAATCTCAAATTTCACTTTACTTTATTATTAATTTTGTTCAAATTCTATATACATCTTTTTTTAATTTAATGTCATAACTTCATATTCTTGTTATGCATAAATTTATCATTCCCGATATACATAACTATTTGATTTCGGTAAGTTTATACCTTCTAATATAGTTTATCTTATAAGATAAAATATACACATTTAATTTCTAAACAAAATGCATATATGTTTCCAAAACAATCTGCACATACTATTTAATTTACTTAATTATTCCACTTAAACCAATCTAAAACTGAATATAGACTAAAAAATTCAAATTACGTTGATCTGGGAAAATTTCAAAAGATTTTAATTATTAATTTATGGAAATATTGTATATAAAAATATAATATTATTGAATATTATAAATTAATATTCACAACTCGAGATGTCCAAAAATCCCGGGTCGTTACATTCCTTCCCCCTTAAATGAATTTCGTCGCCGAAATTCCATAATTAATTTAGTAAAATTTATCTACATAGGTTAGAACAGATCAATGACAAGCCAAACCAGTAAATATGTAGATTCAAACCATTTATATATTACATTAATTACTACGTAGAACATTTCTTCAACTGTTCCATCATCCATTCAATCCTACATGTATATATATATCACACTACCACACATCAAATATCAAACAACCATGACGTCCCTGGGTCATAAACACCTACAAAAAGCACTTCCTACTAACAAAAACAACCCAACTAACTATGGACTCTCACTATCAGAGTCCTCTATTTCCGGTCCCGATAATTTGATGACCTCAACCTCACTATCAGTTTCCCAATCATCCCCTGGATCTGGCCCTCCCGGAATGTAACCTCCACCCTCCTCATCCTCGAGCTCTTCCTGATCATCTTCGATCTCAACGCCATTATCAAGATCCCAAATAACCGCATCTTCATTCTCTGATTCGACACTTTCTTCATCCTCAAACTCTTCTTTTTCCTCTTCAACTTCAAACTCCTCCTCTGGCTCCTCTTCAGCTTCAAATTCCTCCTCTGGCTCGCCTTCAGCTTCAAATTCCTCCTTTGGCTCGTCCTCAGCTTCAAATTCCTCCTATGGCTCGTCTTTAGCTTCAAATTCCTCCTCTGGCTCGTCTTCAGCTTCAAATTCCTCCTCTGGCTCCTCTTTATGAGGCTGAGGCTGATCGATATGTTCTATTGGCATTTCCCCAGACATTGATGTTTCTCCTGGATCCTCCTGAGGACTTCCAGCCGAATCATAATCACTATCCCAACCTTTCTTAAAGACTGCCCCACCCCGGCTAATACTTTGAGTTCTCTATAATAAAAATCAAAACCCAATTATGAGATCCAAAGGTTTTAGAATTTTATAAACTAAAGAATACGTCAAAGGTTATATTTCAAAATTTATTCACCTTCAACTTTTTTTTATAAAACCATTGTTTAAAAATAATTTAAATCCATATTTAAAAAAAATGATTATCAGATGGAGAAAATATATCTTTATATAGTTAGTTTTCTAAACAACTTATTCTTATAATTCATAGATTCATATCTCTACATAACGGTTAAATTGTTATAGGGTCTTTAAATTTCAACACATTTTCTTTTCTAAGGAACTCGTTATTTGAAAATTATCTTTAAAATTTACTAGTCTAAAATTTCGAATTTCTTTAGTAATAAACTCAGCAAATTCTTTTTCTAAAGATCCGAATTCCAAAGTGTCCTATTTCTAAGGGAATGTCCAAGTCAAGAAGGGCAACCCATGGAAATACACAAGGTTAACAACTAAGGTCACTAAATCCTGGATGATGAATTATTATCATCACAACCAAACCAAATTTTTTTTATACCATATATATTTAGAAAAACATGTGCTTTATATAGAAAATATATTTTGGGTAAAATTATTTCATTTACCCCTATAAAACAATATTATGTACGTTGGCCTGGTTTAAGTGTTTAGAGATTCCTATCAATAACGTTAGCTACTCGTATTGACCAGAATCCACATGCCACTTATTCCATCAATTAACACAATATAAAAAAATCATTTTTATACCATTAACAAGTACGCGCTCTCGTATATGTATATATATATATATACGCTCAGACTAACCAAGCTACTACAGACCCTATTCCTTAAGGAGCATCTCGCTCGAACCTAGATATTCACTCAACCTAGGCTTCGATACCACAATGTCACGACCCATTTTTCCGTGCCGATTTAAACGAACATTAAACCACTCTTGTCAGCTAAATAGTATGGAAAGACGGATGATGAAAGAAAGAATGAAGATAGGAATAGAAAGAAGATAGAATAAAAGAGGACAAATCAGAATCTCACAGCGGATCGACTAAATTATAATATAAACAAATCTTTACATGAAACCAAAACTGTTACTTTATATATCATATACATGTTTTACATCAGAGTTACAACCATACAACTCGGACAGTTACATCAACCCTATCATTACAATCATAACCACATGACCAAACAGACTAAATATAAACATCTACGGGAATACGTTCCTGATCTAGCTCCTCTCTTGATCAGCTTCCACTCTTCCAGTTAAACCTGGAATACATATGCTCGGTCTGACCCGAGCATATAGGAAAAATACCAAGCCCGGGTCAGTCTGGTAAACCAGAGTGAGAAATACACTCAACTTGATTATTAAAGTTAGAAAATCCTTGGAAACAAAAGCATCTCGTAAGACCACACCACAAATAAACATGTCGGGTTTTTACCTTACGATAGCTAAAACACTTTTATAGAAATCCTCTGATATTATAATAGGGTCTGTATACAAATACTTATAAAATAGCCGAAATTATTACATTATTAAATTCCATCTACTAGCCACAGAGTGGGTAATACAAACAAAACTCATACAAGGCTCGTAGGGAGAATGGATTTACAACTAATGACTAGGCACTGGGGTACCACCTGTCACAGTACGGGGCCTAGATCACCGTACCGAGGAGTACGCCCGCTCCCCTACAACAGAAGACCGGAACTACCCCTTACTGGATAATCCTGAGTGAGATCACCCCGCGGTTGGGATCAGCAACCGCCCACTAAGCCGAAATAAAAAGGAACATCTAGACTGGAATGACCTCACCCTGCTTGAGTGCTACCCACCTAGTCTTGCTGCATATCCCCTGATTTTCAGTCATTCCCATGTGATGAGGCTTGAGGCTAAGCGTTACCTTTAGAGAACAATTTCTTTGAATGCCCATCGTCCACCTGACGATGTTTTCGCAAGCATTCATCCATACAAGTCCGTCCCGGGTTCGAATGGAACCGAAGGTACTATTCCTACTACATCCATTTTGGAAATATCCTCAGGATTAGTAGCGACTAGCCCTTGCATTTCACTGCTCCATCTTCGCATCCAAACTCGTTTCCATGAAACGTACAAACCGGATCGAAGTGGTTTTCGAGAAATAAATCTCGATCCCGGTCTCTTCGAAACGATTAGCATATTGTCCAATATTGATAGTCGGTTATTTAACTATCAATCAATACAACCAAGTTATTTCCCATTGCAACCATTAAGCCTTGTTCATATTTCAAATCCTAACGGAATAAAATTTGCTAAGAAAGCTTATCCCTTTCGATATATATAAAACCATTTCTGTCCAAAACATACTTATGAAGTTTTCAAATATTATTCATTAGTTTAATAAAATATTCTTTATAAGGTTATTTTAAATATTAATTGAACAACATTTATATAACATAGGTGTATATTAAAGAAGATATACTTGAAAATTATTTTAAATAAAATTATCATTTAAGGAACCAAATTCAAATTAGTTTAATACTTGACATAGTTTAAATAATACATACTTCTGGAAATTTTACCTTTTAAAATGATTTTCACAATAAAATGTCAACTACATTTGATTTTCAAAATATTTTTTAATTCTTTTAATATGAAAAATATTTCTCTTTTAACAAAACTAGGTTCAAAAATAAATCAAAACAGAATAAGGTTTATCAGTCTCAACGGTACTTATCAATTCACCATCCACATTTCACAATTCAATATTCAATCAATCAGCTTCCATAGATTGACATTATATTCCCAAATTTAATTAGCAGGGAAATACGGGTACATATATGGATAACAGCTCAATATTTAGCAAATGCTAGAAACAACTACACAGATAAGATCAAATAGGTAGCTTATACAATCAACAAGTATTAAATTTTACTATTCAGCGGAATGGTGTCAGTTTCCGCTGTCATGATGTTGGACAAAGATAAGCTGTGTAAAATTACACAACGGCATTTATATTCAAACGGTGTTTAAATTTAGCCCTTAAGGTTTATAAATTTTCTTATTTATTCTACACAGTAGATCGCACGACGTAAAATCTGGTGATACGGACAATTTTCTTAATAACACTTTATTTTATGGGAAATTAAATAATAATTATATGATTACTCAAGAATTTTCTTTTATAATAAGTATAACATTTATTTATTTCCCTAAATTATTTCAATCTATACTCCGCTTCATTCAATACTCATATAAATTGAATAATCCATTATTTTAAAGGTTTGACTAGTTTGTGATTAATAACTATTTTTAACTACCATATTTAAACTTAAAAGTAGTCAAATCCGTTACCCTTAAAATAAATTCCCTTCCTATAGTAAACTTGAGTAACCTCTCTCCCTCTTTTCTCTATACAGTTGATTGATTCAATGCTCACACCCTATACAATCACTTACTACATGCTGTAGAACAATTGTATTTCTGAAATTCCTTACATTAAAGCCCTATCTTATTATATTTAAACCCAGCTAAAAAAAACAACCCATAAATCGGCCCAAGCCCACACCATTAACTAAAGGAAAAAAAACAAAACAATACTGAACTCAAGCGGCCCGTAGCCCAAAACCACTCTACCCCAAACATCTTCTTCTTCTCTACTTTGTTACTCCCAGGTTACAAACTTTCATCAAAACACTTCATTCCACATGCCTCACTGGAACATCAACCTAGATCGACTCGGCTTCGCACTCGAAACCATCTTCAACGCAACTCGACATGAATTAAATCAGATATAGCTCTCACTCTCGCTTCGAACGACCTGAACTCCTTCCCCGTGCACGAATGCACGTGTACGAACTGCATCAACAACAATGGCTTGCCGCGACCCCTCAGATCAATCGCGCTTCCTTCCTAGAACCTATCCCCCACCTCGCTGAAGTCCCCTGACCCTTTGATCGAAATTCTCCCATCGGCACCGCTCCAAGAAACAGATGCTTCCAGCATCGCATTCACATATTGATCCACCGCAACCTCCATCGGCCGCTACTAGATACGCCACCTATCCAGATCAAAAGCCACTCCGACCCAGTCACTCCCTTCCCAAAATCAGTACACTCGGTCGCCACCGCAACCCAAAAATCAACTTCGTTTCCACCTCTTCCAAAAACTCCACTGAACCCTAAATTTGATTCACACCGCCGAACCAAACCCAAAATCGAAAAATGGCCACGGTAGAAACCTCCACCATGACCGCGTACTTCTATCAGAACCGACCTCGTCACCTCTCCTCGTCTACGTTGTCAGAAAATATTTTTTTATTTGAAAATTGTTTATCTTTCGATCTCTCCACATAACCATCACTAAAAATTATGAATTAACCACTAAAAATAGTATTTTCATACAAGGATCGAGATTTCATACTTCAATTCTAAATTTAAAAACATCAAATTTTGACTTAAGTTGAGTTTCCACTGTAAAACAGTACTCTTTCGAGTTTCACAAACCAATTCCATACAAGTTTATTTTTCGCACAAACCATACTTGCAAATGAACAATTTCCTAGTTTACATTAACCTAAAATATAGCTTGAGTGAAGAGATTTTGAATTTTGCAGGCAGGTTGAACACAAAATTTACATTACAGAGTAAATTAAATTCCCAGGGTTTAACAAATTAGTTTCTCACCTTCCACATCGATTCCAGAAAAACTTGAAGTTGAAATCTTAACTAAAATTGAAATCTGAAATATGAACAGTTTTCCCTTTTAAAATCCCTGTGCTTTGAATTTGAATAGCAAGCCCCAAACTTTTTTCTTCCAGATAAAATGAACACTGTTTCTCTTCTTCTAAATCTTTAATTTCTTAAGATATTAATAGAGCTTGGTTTCTTGAATTATATGTTTTCAGTATTCAATGGTTCGAACGTGAGATGATTCAATTATAAAGATGCAGCTGCACCTGAGAACAGGGAACAAAGTTGACAAAAATATATGCTGGAGTTGCCATTATGTTGGTCTGCAATTTGATTTTACTCCTGCTGAAAAGATTGTGAAAGAAACTATAGATTTTTGTTGGATATTTGTTTTACTTTCATAAGACATTCTTACTACCGTGATCTTTGTTTGTTTCATTACTTCCTTTACTTACAGTAATAGGTTAACTCACTTCCAATTTTCTTCTTTCTACTTACAGTAATAGGTTAGCTTACTTCTTAACTATGTTACTGTTTCTTGTTTACACAGACATCTGTACTTAGATTAGAGCAAAGGCAGATATATGTATGTAGTGATGGGAACCATTTTCAATAACAAATAATTATATACGTATTTAGATTTGAACAAGGACAACTTTATATACATACTGACAGGAATCATTACAAAAGTATACACAGGTATTGTTTTAAGTATGTAATGGATATATTCCTTGGTTGTTGAATTAAGTGTTTGTGTTTGGGGTGAAATAAAAATTTGAAAGGTAATTTAAATTAACATTCTAAGTCTTCCCGGCTTAAATTAGTATTTATTGTATTATATTTTCTTGTTTCTTGCTTACTGTAATAATTTACAGCCTCTTTGTTTACAAAAATGTTTGTTTTACTGACTAAAGATTTTCACTATCTTACACGAAGTTTCAACTTAATACAAAACTGTTTTTATTTAGCATTTATCTTAACAGATCATGACTTAAAGTCTTTGATTATTATGTATACTATAAAACCCTTTTAAAGTATGTGAATGCATACTTTAGAAAATGGACAGCCTATAGTTATTTATGTTTCAACATTTGTTTCAACACACTATCTATATTTTAAAGCAAAAATAAGAAAACAATACTTGCAAAAATAAGAAAACAATACTTCATAGTATATATACCTATGCAAATATATGTTACTTAAACAAAGGTCGCAAAGTAGTTTGAAAATTATATTTGCAGTTGACTTAATTAAAATTTCCATTTGTCGTTCATATTGTGAAATAAAGGCGAAAACTTAATAAATTAAAATAACCTCTTATCTTATTTATTTTTATAAGAATACAAAGGGTTTTTAAACAAAACGTATCATTCTATATTAAATAAACCATATACATAAATTAGAAAAAAGAATGACTATCAATATTAAATTCTCGATGTGTTATAAAACTTCATAGTAGTATAAAATTATTATTAAATCCTTCTTCTAAGTGTATATATATATGATTATGTTTAAAATTTTATTTATAATACAAACATATATTATCTATGAATGTTCTAAATTACTTGTTATCTAGGTGTATCTAGTTTCATTTAACTATCATCACACATTTACATTTTTCTGATTCAATATATACCATTATTTTAAAAATACTTAATATTTCTTTTTAGTTAATACAGACAACATTATATATATATACACATATATACATATACCGGAATCTCAAATTTCACTTTACTTTATTATTATTTTGTTCAAATTCTATATACATCTTTATTTAATTTAATGTCATAACTTCATATTCTTGTTATGTATAAATTTATCGTTCCCGATATACATAACTATTTGATTTCAATAAGTTTATACCCTCTAATATAGTTTATCTTATAAGATAAAATATACACATTTAATTTCTAAACAAAATGCATATATGTCTCCAAAACAATCTGCACATACTATTTAATTTACTTAATTATTCCACTTAAACCAATCTAAAACTAAATATAGACTAAAAAATTCAAATTACGTTGATCTGGGAAAATTTCACAAGATTTTAATTATTAATTTATGGAAATATTGTATATAAAAATATAATAATATTGAATATTATAAATTAATATTCACAACTCGGGATGTCCAAAAATCCCGGGTCGTTACAGATTTGAGAGTTTATAATAAATTATAGAATTGCCCATTGGGCTTATCTCTAACTCTATCAATCTTCCACTTGCACTTGAGGCTAATTATAGAATCTCAATCCCATCCCTTCGATTAGGCTCTCGAGCATTGAGAGAGTTAGACCCTTAGTGAATGAATCTGTTGTGTTGTCTTTGGTATCTACACATTATATTATGACTTCTTCTCAATGTTTTCTCTAATGAGGTGAAATTTCCAAAGAATATGTCACGACTTCTTATGTGCTTTGGGCTCCTTTGCAATTTGTATCACCGCATTGTTATCACAGAACAACGCCATTGGATTCTTGGTAACTGGAATTACTCTTAGCTCACTGAAAAACTTGTGAATCCAAACCATCATTTTAGATGCTTCATTGAGGGAAGTTTACTCAACCTCCATTGTCGAATCAGTTATTGTTTCTTGTTTAGAACATTTTCCAACTAAAGACTCTACCATTTTGTGCAAAGACATAACCAGACACTGATTTACTATCATTAATGTTACTTTGAAATCTATAATTCTATTTTCATATAACCCTTCATAAGAAAATCTCCAAACCCATAAATAAAAATAAGTCAAAAGTATTTCTTGAACACTGTTGTACACATTTTACGGCCGTCCAATGCTTTTCTTAGGATTAGACCAGTATCGAATCAGCATCCTGATGCATAACCAGGCCCGGTCTAGTACATGTCATAGCGTACATCACGAATCATATGGTTGAATTATAAAGGATCCTATACATATACTCTTTCTCATCGTTAATACAAGGAGTGTCCTTCTTAGAAAGGATGATTCAAACTGTATTTGAATGTTTCCACATTTGGAATTCTCCACACTAAACCTCTTTGGTATTGTGTATATGTAAAAAGATTGGAACAATCTCAACAACCTGTTAGATCTATCTCTATAGATTTTTGTACCTAGTATATAGGTTGCTTATCCTAAATCCTTCAAGGAGAAGTTCTTGGAAAGCTAAGATTTCACTGATTTAAATAACAAAATGTCATTGCCAATCAATAAAAAAATCGTCAACATATACCAGTAAGAATACGATAGCATTGCCATGTTCCTTTCTGCGTACGCACTTTTCCTCTATGTTTTCATAAAAACCAAACTAGTTGATTATCTTATCAAAGCACTTTTTCCAATTTCCTGAAGCTTTATAAATGGACTTTAATAACTTGTAAGCCTTGCACCCACTCCCACTGACCACGAAGCCTTCAAGCTACGACATATATATGGTTTCTTCTAAATCAACATTTAGAAACGACGTCTTTACATCCATTTTCCAAATTTCATAATCATAGAATGCATCGATGGCTAGCATAATTTGAATGGACATAAGAACGACTACTGGCGAAAAGCCCTTGTCATAATCGACTTCTTGAATTCGTGGAAATTATTTCATAACTAGCCTAACCGTATGTCTCTACTTGTCCATCTACATTTAGCTTTTTTCTAAAAATCCATTTGCAACTGTTGGTTTTTATCCCTTTGGGTACATCCGGCAAAGTCCTTACTTGAATTTTGTAAATGGAACCCATCTCAAATTTCGTTGCTCCAAGCTAGAGTGTAGAGTCTTGTACTCTACAGTGCTTGCTGGAAAGATAAATGAGTGTTGTCATCTAAGGCACAGTCCTCCTTCTCACTATCCATGAGAAAACCATAGCATCTCTCTAGTGCATGAGATTCCCTACTAGACATTCTAATGAGCTATATGTTTTCGTATATGGGATAACTTCGTTCTCCCACCTACTCAGCCTCAGTGTTAACTTCTTGAATCTCATCTAAGCCTACAACTTTGCTATTAATTTCTCGATAGAATTCCTTTTTTAAAGAGACGGCACATCGAGAAAAGATAACCTTTTAATTCTTACTACTGTAGAATATGTATCACAATTAGATTTTGGGATATCCTATAAATTTATATAGTACCGATCTTGCCTCTAGTTTATTGGACCAACATTATTAATATAAGTCGGACAAGCCCACACCTTCAAATATTTGAATTGGGATTTCTCACTATACCACATCTCATATAGTGTTTTAGGCAAAGATTTAGTAGGCAACTAGTTCAACATATGTGCTATGGTTTCTAGTGCATATCCCTAATATAACAGAGGTAACTCAACTTTACTCATCATAGAATGAACCATATATAATAGCTTCGATTCCATTGCTCTGACACTCTATTGCATTGCGGAGTATAGGGCGGAGTAACGTGAGAGATAATCCAACTATATTTTAAGTACCGTCGAAGTTCTTGTCCAACATATTCATTTCCTCGATTGGATCGAAGAATTTTAATCTTATCATTCGTCTGATTTTCAACTACATTCTTATAGTCAATAAATTTATAATATAAATCGGTTTTGTTCTTCACAAGATATACATATCCTAGTCTCAAGATATCATTGGTGTAGGTAACAAAGAAAGAGCTATTATCCTTAGTCATTTTCGGCATTGGGCCACATAAATCACCATGTACTAACTCTAAGAGTTCATCAGGTGCTTGGTCATTTTTCCTTTGAGAAACGACTCACACATGTCAAATGATTCAAAATCAAGTGATGGGGGAAAACCTTCAGTCTTCACTCTGTGTAGTCATTTCTCACTAATATGAATTTTCCTATAATGCCAAAAATGACTATCATTTATATTATTAGAAGAACTATTCACAGAGCCTACATAATTAGTGTTGATCACATAAATGTTATTTTCAAGAACACCATTACAGACTTTATTTCCATTCAAATTATTGTTCATGAAATTACTTGCACAACGAATTATATATCTAGTCTCAAAAAATCCAGATACAGACATAATTCCACAAATAAATTCTTTTACGAAATAGCACTATTTAATATCAATACTACTCTGCTAGGCGAACATAAATGATAATCTCTTAGTGCCTTGCATCTATGATATACCCATCAACAATTTGAAGCCTTGTCTCTCCTTTCACCACATGACACCAGTTCCTTTTCCCCTATAACAAATTACATATATGAGTTCCATATTTGGTATATAAAAGTCATGACATTTTGTTGAGTGCAAAGTAATTTTGAATCATAAACATACCCGATGAAGCTGCAAAACCATTATGCTTTCTTTCTTTAACAATCTTTAGATATTCAGGAAGTTCCTTTTCAATGACCTTTCTTGTGGCAGTAGTGACATATTCCCTTATTTTCGGTCTTCTTAATTTTATTATTTTCCTTACCTTCTCGTTTTTGCTTCTTCGAACCTTTTGAAGATGATGCACCACCCTTTACTAAAAGTATCCCAACCCTTTGATACATAGATGTAGATACGACTGATCTCAACATATTGAGAAGCTCCACGAGATCCACATTCATTTGGTTCATATTGTAATTCAATGTAAATGTTTCATACCGAAATGTACGAAAACCAAAGATGAAATCAACTTGTAATGTATAACTTATCTACACGTTTAATTGTGAAAGCTTATCAATATAGCCCTTCATCGTCAATACGTAATCATACTTTTTGTCCACCAGTCAATTTGGTATTGAACAACTTCTTCATAAGCTTGTACCTTACAGAATGTGACTTTTTATCAAATAAGGAATTGAGATTGCCAAATATCTCTTGGACATACATGATTTTATGCTTCCTCTGCAACAGCTTGTCTAATGTAGACAACATGAAAACATTGGCGATCTTTAGGTTCGAAACCCATTTCTTATAAGAAAGTATATGTCTAGAGTCTGCATTATCAATGGGTCGATCTTTTGGTTTGCATGCAATTTACCACCAAATATGCTTGTAAGTTAACACTATCTTAAGCCCTCTTAGCCAATCAATATCGTTTGTCCTAGTATACTTGTCGCTTTCGAAAAACAAATATGGATTTAATATATTCTACAAGTTTTAAGTGGTAGATTATTAGGGAAATATCATAGTAGATGTTTTTGTAATATTAGCAAGGTTAAACTTTATGTTTCATTCTACTAATAAGCACCAATCTTTGATCTTTTGCCAAACTCTAAGTCGAAACATAGAGGTCTTTTGACTTTACAAGTAGATGTTAGGACTCGTTTGTCTTAAAATTTTAACCTGGAGTCTGCTCAATAAGTCATAGCTATATAGACCTTGGATAACTCCTTATCGGTTGTCTCATATACAACTCATACCCCATGGAACCTTATCCTAATTTGACGTCGACTTTGAATTTTCTCAAGAATTCAAAATAAAATTATTCACTCATACCTACCATATCGTGGTGGCCTAAGTATAGTATATCTATCTTGAGTTTGCTCAACAAATATATATATATATATAGCTATCCTACCTTGTTCATTCAATATATTAATAATACTACACATAACATCCTTAGCTTGAGTTTGCTCAACAACTAAGGAGTATGCAAGTAATATATATATATATATATGGTAAATGAGAACATTATATTAAAGATTCACAATCTTCAATATATTATATAGAGTAATAGTGATTTATGGAATAATGTATTTCTAATGAAATACTCTCATGCTTCAAGTGTTGGACATATTGGGAATCATGGTATTTGTACATTTACGTATGTGTTTATTCCTTAAGTCTATTTGTGGTTTCTATGACTTTCCACCTTTAGTGTATACATTTATATTATATAAATATCATTATTATATAACTTTTATATGTTAATTAGCTTATATAACAATCTCATGCATAACATTATAGAAATTAAATCAAATTTGATTAATTTTAATTAATTAACCTTCTAATTAATTGTTTATTGTTCAATTTAAACATATTATATTGACTATTTATATACTATAATTTTTGTAGTAATACTCATATACCATATATATGTACATATATGAATGTATGTATGCACATACGTAATTATGGATTTTAATCTATTAACTAACTTTATTTATTTATTTTTAATTAAATTTTTTTAATAAATTTAATTTATTTTGAAAATTATTTTATACACATACACATATACTTATATTGTCTCAAACAATTCAAGAAAATATTATGTATGTATGTATGTAAATTTAATTTACTTATTTAAGTAATTAAATTCTTTTATTAATCTTATTAATAAAATCTAATTTCGAAATTAATTTATTTTTATTTTTAAAATTTTTAAAAAATTTCATTATATTATGACTTTTATAAGATACGTACATACATATATTATAGGGGATTTTAGGCTCAAGGAAAAAGTTGTAGAAAAATTTAGTTCTAAGGACAAGAAATTTGTTTTTTAGGCTTAATGACACTTTTTAGTGTAAATCGCAGAATGATAGTTGTAACTATCATTTTCTGTTTACACTAACAAATGTCCTTCAGACTAAAAGACAAACTTGCTGTCCTTGAGACTAATTTTTTTCACAACTTCTTATCTGTGCCTATTTTCCTGTATATTATATATATATGTATGTATGTATTATTTTATTTTAATTTTAAAATTTAAAATATATAGTTTTAATTTTCATACAGCTTTAAAACTATCCAAGGCCCAATTCAAATTGAACATTTTCCATTAAGAGTATTATTTGGGCTCATATATCTGTTTTGGTTAGATCAGTAGCCAAGTAGGGCAGAGTACATGATTACCAAACCAAATCCTTCGATATCTTTTTAGATACTCTGTTATTGGACTATTAGCTTAATTAGTTAACCCTAATATGACTAATTCAGACCACATACATGACTAATTCAGACCATATAGGCTATTGGGCTTTGATTCATTATTGGAATTGACCCGGTCTATAGCGAAGTAATTGGAAAATTTTCAATTTTTTTTCCATTATTGGATCTTTAACGGGCCTATATAGTCTAATTCATTAGAACATTTCTAAATTTTCTGTTATACGTACACACAAGACAGATACACACACACATACATATATACACACACATATATATATATATTTATGTGTGTATCATATAAACATATGCGCGTGCGTGCACGTGTAGTATGATAGCATGTACATGGTTTGACATGTCTGTATATATATGCTCTGATTTACACCACAATAGGCATGTTAGCCCCTCTTACATACAAATATGTTGTCTAGATGTATGCATATTTGCAATATAACAATACATAAGTAAATATTATTGTATATATAATATAATAAATGTTAGTTGTAATTATAAATATAACATTTATTAAACAATATATGTATATATGTATGTATGTATGTATGTATAAAATAATCAAATCACTTAATTAATTTAATATTAGTTTATAAAATTACTTTAACATATATACATATTATATGTAAGCCGTGAGTAATTTACTAAAAATAATCTATAATAATTTTTTTAATTAATTTCTACAATACATATAAATATATAATTATATATATATATATATATATATATTACTTTAAATAATAAAATTAACATTTTATAAAAATATATTTCTGCAAATTTCGCTCTCGACCAAGTTGCTCTCTAGATGTATAATTTTTTTTCGGTTTTTCAAATACAGTCATTAAAAGTTTTAAATTTAGAATCCACATCAAAATTAAAATAAAATTATAGAAATATTATTTTCCAATTTATAGTTTGTAATATATACTAGAGTGAATGAGTTTAAAGGAAAATTTTTAATAAAATTTAATTTAAACGGACGTTAAAATTTAACTTCCGTTACAAGGACAAGCGCCAAAATTTCGCGATCATTCTGGCTTTTTTAGTTTCTTTTCCTCTGTAAACAAAATTTCTCTCCTCCATCAAACAATAGCAACCCTGTAATGACCCTGGATTTTTGACCCCGTTTATTTTAATATATATTTAGTTTAACTAACTAAAAAGTAGTTTGATCATATTAAAATGAATGTGATTTGGGATTATTGTTATAAACTGTATTTTTTTTTAAAAAGGGGGGGATTGATTTGGCACTTTGAAATAAGCATCTCAACAATATTTATAATAAAATTTATCTTATATGTTTAAATTAAAAGTTTTACATTTTGCTAACATTTGATAAACACATGCATATGAATAATAATGTTTGGAGTTTACAATCAAATTCTAGTAATATAGAGTATAGATGTAACATATGAGTCAAACTTATGTATGTAATTTGAATAAATTATAATTGGAGATAAATATAAAAATAAGTATTACATATAGGTGAAACTTAAGAATATAATGAAAATTTTGATAATCAAAATATAAAACACCAATATAAATAAATAAGCAAGCAAATAATATAATTTTTTCTACACATGTAAAAACTTAAAGTGTAAAAATGAAATGAAAACAATTTATAACATAATATAAGACAAGTGTTTATACAAAACAATAAATATTCTCATAAACAAAACTTCACACTATCTATCTGCAAATGTACTTTTCATACAACAAAAATATTTATACATGGCACAACATACTTTCATTCTTAAGGCAAACATCTTCCTGCAAGTGTAATATAGTATCTGACAATACATGTAACAGTACAATATAGTAATTCCTACAAGTATAATACAATTAGGTTAGAAGTAATAAAATAAATGTTTACGTATACAGTATAGCTTCATATACAAGCCAGGTCTAACTTCAAAGAAGATATATAAATACCTTTGTACATTCATAATGATATGAATTAAATACAAAGTTATGTGCTGCAGGAAAATTTTTATTCATAAGAAAAGCAAAGCTTTACTTCAAATAAAAAAAAAATTAATCTGTAGCTTGTACAAAATTGAAACATTCATTACTTGTTAGCATAAGTGAAGCATAAGCATTTATTAGTTGTAATAAAATAAGAAGAAAAAAACAAAGTTTTACTTCAACATAAAACAAAATATGTGTGTCTTGCAAGATAGGCTAGCCGAAATATGGTAAATATCTTTGTATTAAACAATATAACAATCAGTAAAACATTTATTTCTTGTTGTCATAATTAAAAGCACGAACATTAAATAGCCTAACTTCTTGCTTAACAAGTACATATAGCCGAAATCTCCTATATGATTTCATACTGCAGTGAATTTTCTTAGCCAATAAAAAGAAAATGACAAATAAATACTAACCGGTCAGTTATAACCTGATTAGTAGCTTCTATATAAATCTACCTATATATCATCAGTTCATGGATAAAAACTTGAATTTTAAAAAAAACATACCTGAGAATCAAATAAGGGGAGAGGACAACCATTTGTTGCTTGGCAAACTTAAAATTAATTCAAAAACAGAGAGAAGCAAAAGAAGATTTCAGGAGAGTCTTAACTGCAGCAGTTTCTTCAACATCACTTCTGTTCAAATTGTTCAGTGAGTAAACATATGTTTTTTTCTTAAATTTTAAGTATGATAAGTAGTTTTCTGATATTTGAGTTTCTATATATATATACATATATATATATATATTGAAAATAAATGAACCTGTAGTTATCTTATACACTGGAAACTTTCCGTTCCTGTTCTGTTCTAGCGTATGTGCTTCTGAGTAAAAGGAGAAAAAGGGTATTAATACTTATCTATTTAAATTGATGTGAACCTAGAGATGTAAGTAATTCATAATTGTTTAGCTTAAACAAAAGCTTGGGATGTATATGAAGTACAACAGTATTTTATAAACTCTGCATATTTAAGTTACAGGTAAAAGTGTTTTCAAAGTCAAAAGTTCGAATGTTTAAATTTAGGAATGCAATAACATAGTTTGATTTCATATACATATATAGGATTTTTAACATAATAATTATGATTATTAAACAAAGAAAATAAGAGCAGTTTTAATGAAGCCGAAATTGATTTTTTTGTCAATAACCATTGATTGGATAAATTTTGATTTCTGTAATTTGGTATGAATCAAGAGTGAAACTGTATTAATACAGGAAAAATGTCAAATTAAATTTCGAATGCATAGATTGTTAGTTTGGATCAAAGATAGGGTTTAGTCCACGTTTTTAGTGGGTCTGTTTTGCTCGATGATTTCTTCATCATGGAAGAATCGAGCTCGGAGTGCTTTGGAGGGATGAAAGGGGGACGTTGTCAGCGACAAGTGGCCAAAATCGCGATTCATATAGGGGTCGGCGTTAGGAGGGGGAGGGACTTTCTCCTCTGCTGTTCGAATTTACAGTTCATCCAGAGGGGCTTTTTCTGACTTTGAATTTTGCGTGCCGAATTAGCTCGTGAATTGGAGTGTGTGGATGAATTGGAGTTTGTGGATGGCATTGGGGGTTGCCTGGGGTGCGGCGAGCCACCGTGCACGTGCACGGTGGTGTAAGCGTGTCAGTGTTGTTTGAGTGGGTTCGGTTCCGAGAAGCTTGGGTTCGTTCGTGTGATTTGCCTGGTTGCGTGAGTGTTTTTGCTTTGGGTTTCTGAAGTAAAATATATGAACTTTAATTAAAATCTAAGAATGTAGGAGAAGAGAGGAAGTAGGAATAGAAAAGATTAACAGTTGAGAGGAAGAAGTTTCAGGTAGAAATGAATAAGGATTGTGTGAGATCAGGGGAGATGCTCGGGTAATTAGCGTGTGTGCTTCAAGATTATCAGGTGTGGGTATGCTCAAGTATTGCTATTGCGTTTAAACTTACTGTAAAAAAAAAATAAAGGAGAAGAAGAATGGGTTCCAGGGGGTGACTCGGGAAAACTTTCATGAAACCCGGAGCTACGCTCGAGTCAGAGAAAGGGGGGGTTTGACATAAACGTTGTTTTACAAAGTGTATAATCAATTAAAGTTTGTTTCATAAATTTTAAAGTATTGAGAAACTTTGGATATGGGAGATGATGGTTTTATTTCTTCTGTAACGATGATTATTTTTAAACAGTTAATTATCTTTTAAATTAGGCAAATAATCTATGTTAAGTACAAGTTAACTAACATTTAAGTTGCGTAGTTAAAATAAATTGATTTTCAAGTTAAGGAAAAATTGTTTTTTTTTTGTTAATTAAGATGAATAATTAGTATTTATTAATTATTTTTGCAAAAGTGATTGAGGGAAATTATTTTATAATTTTAAATAGGGATCGATAAATAAAGGAAAAAGGGGTAAATTTGAAATTAATTACTTCATGTTAGATTATGAATAATTAATAGTTAATTAAACAAGTGACTTAATTGTGAATTAATAGTTAATTGATTAAGTAACTTGATTAAAAATTAATGAAAGGATTTATAATAAAAAGATTTAAAGTTATTAATTAGTGATCAGGGAGCAATTAAATAAGTAACTAAAGATAAATCATTTGGGTAAGGAAGAAATTAATTAATATGGTGAAATAAAATGTAATTAGAATGTAATAGTTGAGTAAGAAATCATTAAGACAATTTGAAATGAAGTAAGTAATTAATTGTAAATTAATAATTAATTAAACAGAGTTAAGTGGTTAACCCTTATGTAGTTAATTAACTTCAAATAAGCTTTAAGGTGACTGCTTATGGACAGTTATGATTGAATATCTGATTGTAATACTTATGTGATAATATCCTATGTTACTCTGTGATATGCTGTGTTATACCTATGATGCTTGTATATGTTTTATCTGTGATAAGTGCTATGTTAATTCAATTGTTGAATTTAAGTTATTCAAACTGTTTAAGTTAATTAGACAACTTGGCCCTTAAAATGGCGTTTGAATTCGATGAGACCGGGATCGGAAGAATCAAATTTGATTCTCCGAAAACCACATCAATCCAATTTAAACGTTAGGTCGTGAATTCTGAAATGGAGATCGAGATGGTGTTTTCAGAATGCAAGGGTTATCATCGTTAACTCTGAGGGTGATTCCAAAATGAATGTAACGGGATAATGCCTTCGGTTTCGTTCGAACCCAGAACGAACTTGTATGGATTGAATGCTTTCAACACATCGTCAGGCGGACGATGAGCATTCTAAGTGATATGTTCTTTAAAGGTAATCGTAGCCTCACGCCTCATCAACCGGGAATGGCTAAAACAGGGGATGTGCAGCAAGGTTAGGTGGGTCATGCCCAAGCAGGACAAGATATTTCCCCTGTCTAGATGTCCTTTTTTATATATTCGGCTTAGTGGGCGGTTGCTAGCTACAACCGCGGGGTTTATCTTGTTCGGGACTGTTCAGTAAGGAATGGTTCTGGCCTTGTGTTGCAGGGGATGAAGGGAGTAATCCTCGGTACGGTGATCTAGGCCCCGTACTGTGACGGGCGGTACCCCAGTAGCCCTGCCATTGTTGGAAATCCATTTTCCCTACGAGACCCTACGGTTTTGATTTGTATTACCCACTTTTGTGGCTAGTAGCTGGAATTTAATCATGTAACAATTTTGGCTATTTTCTATTTACTTGAAAACCCTAGACACTATTATAATATCACTGGATTTCCTATGAAATGTTTTGGTTAGCGTAAGGTAAAAACTTACCCGTATTTATTTGTGGGGAGTCTTACGTGATACCTTTATTTTCAAATGCTTTTCAAAGTTAAGCAACTTTAAACCGTTTACTCATACCAGACCCATGTCTGACCCGGAGTTTATATTTTGTGTTTTCATAAACTCTCGGGTACCCAAATTTTTACGGGTAGCCAAGGGATTCAGGTTAGCTTTGACGAATTCTGGAGGAGCAATGGAGTAGGAGGCTTCAGCGTTGTAGATATATATATAGTTCTGCTGCGTTGGTATCTCTAAGTCATACTGTTTGAGTTGTATTGGATTGAGTTGTATTAACTTGACAGGTGTTATAACTGTCTAGTATTGATGTATTATCTGTATAACTCTGATATATGTAAAACTTTTAAATATTTAAGTGATATATTACATTTTGTCCCGTTCTGCTGTGAGATTCCGATGTTGATGTTCTTCCTTCTTCTTTCTTTTCTATTTTCTCATCCCTTTCTTTCTTAATGATGATACGTCTTTCTGGTAGTTGAAAGGCGGGTCGTCACAGTTGGTATCAGAGCATAGGTTGGTGATAACCTTGGCTCTGGTAGAAATTACTCATAAAATAGAGTCAGTGGAACTCTAAAATGAGTTTGAGTGTATTAATAGATATGAGCGCGTATTTGTTAGTGAATATAAAATGGTTTTATATTGCATTGATTGATTTATTGAGTGGTATAGGAACCATCGTCGGCACAGCCTCCAGAACTGTATCGAAGGGGTTTCTAAACACTCAAATAAGAGCAATTCGACACAGTATTGTTTTTAAAGATAGGGTAAATGATATAATTTTACCCAAAATTATATTTTGATATAAAGGAATATTTTTCTAAAATAACTATATATACTTGGTTGTTTGATTGTTAATAGTACAATCAAATAAAAATTTAAATGTGAGTGGTTTATAACCAAATTAAATTTTTTAAGAATGATTTTAAATAAAAAGGAATATAATTAACATTTGATTAAACCAGAATTTAAGTCCCGGGAATTTGAAAGTGTTTAAATGAATTTAAACAAAGGATTTGGAAATTTAAAATCTTGGGAATGTTGAAATGTTTTTCCAAAGATTTGAAGGAAAGGAAAAATAATGGAATCTTGTTTTGGAAAATATTGTTGGTTATGATATTGTTTGGGGTTGTTGAGCATGCAAGTTATTTTAAAATTTTAAAAAGGGGAAAGTTTGTTATGGTGAAAATAAGTGTTTGAAAGTTGAAAATTTGAGTTGATATGCCAAGTGTATGTGTAGTTATCATTTCAAATTGGTTTTAGAAATGGAAACCGGGCGATTAAATTTTAAGAAAAATTCTATTTAGATAATGTGGAAGGTTTAAATGGATCAACTATTGAATTTATAAAGTAAAGTTGATAATTATAAGATGAAATTGGGAATTTTAATCCAGGAGATTAAAATTTAACTTAAGGAAATGAAAATAAGAAACATATTAGAGGTTAGCCTGAGACACGTTAAATGGAATTGAAGTTCAAAATGAACTTAATTGGATATAAAATTTGAAGGTAAAATGATCGTAATTGTGAGGCGGAAATTTATACCTTAAGATGCTAAGTGTTATATATATAAACTGAAATTGTGGTTATAAGATGAAATGACCCAAATGAGTAATATAAACTTTAAGGGAAATAAATAAGTTTTGAACTCATATATTGAGAAATAAATTTAAAGATTTGTAAGTAGCTAAATTTAACTGAAGTTGAGTTAGAATAAGACTGAATTTAAATGAATTCAGCCGAGTTATAAATAATATTGAATGAAATAAAATTCTTAATTAAATAAGTAATGTAAACCAAAGTAAGTATTGAATTGGATTTAAATAATGGAGTGAGTTGTAAACAAATCTAATTCAAGCATAAATTGAATGACTTTATTTTAAATTCAATAATGAATTGTTAATGCAAATTAAAAATTTAAGGATGAATAAAATAATAAACTAATCAAATAGATTAGTAAATAGTTGGGATTTGATTAAAGGAAAATCAAAACAAAGATTCAAATGGAAGTTGGTGGAATAGAATAAATTTTAGTTGTTGGGTGGAATAGTTTGAAGAAAATAAATGAATTAAGTAAATTGTGAAATGATTATTTAAAATATTGATTGTCAAGTTTAATAAAACGGTTTGAAATCAAACCTGTTGAAATGAAAGAAAATGCAATGAAAGGATTGTGAATAATTTAATTGGAATGGAATCAAGTGTTAATTGAGTTGAAATCAATTTAAGATTTGTACAAAGCTTAAGTGATTATTTTTTTTACAATGATATTGTTAAATTGCATATGGAAATGGGTTGTTTGAAGTAAATGAGAATTAGATAAATTCTATGAATTATTGGAAGCCAAATATGATGATTTTGAATATGAGTTTGTTTTGCTCAAATGGATTATATATCTAAGCAAGTAAGTGAAAATCACTTTAAGGAATGATTTGAAAATTGGATGGAAGTAATTGTACTAAGTGTTGAAACTATACATATGTGCTTATGGAAATATGTAATGCTAGGCAAATGGATACTCTGTCAAAAGTTTTCAGAATTTGAAAACTATAAAAAAATTATTTTAGCAACAAACAGTTTCCAATTAAAAAATTAAAGTAAACTAATGAATGAAACTAATTTAAAAATAATAATAGGAATCAGTTATAAATGGAGATAGTCAATAAAGGTTCAATTTTCAGAGTTAAGAAAATTGAATTCATATGGAATTGGTAATTCAGATTTAAATAAGAAGATATTAAGGCTAAAGTGATAGAGTAATAATATAAGGATATATATAATACTTATATTAAGCTTAAGACATGAAGAGTGAAATCTTAAGTAAAATTTATACTGAGAAATTATTCCAAGTGGATAGCATCAGAATAATGTGAATAAAAGAAAATTGATATGGTTGATAATCAATGAATATAAATACGTAGGACGTACGTATATGATTTTATTCACGTAGCAATTAGATCCAGATTCGAGCACAGAATTTCGAGATAGTTATATCGATCCGAGTTAGGATTTTTCACTCGATTTTCGACGACGAACCATGGATTTGGGTTTTGATTGATTCTAGGTATTCTCTATCATAGTTGTGACTATGCAAGGAGAATGATAGTTTCTAATCAAGAAAACCAGTTCTGAGTCTGTACTAGGAAGTCGGATGGACGATACTAGTTCGGAAGTGAAATTGTGTGATCGAGCGAGCAATCGGATTTGATATTGCGTACGAATAGCATATGTACATCGTACGGGCTTGAATAAATAAGTATTGAAATTCTGTAAAGAAGTCGATAAAATTTAGAAAGAGTTAATACTGTAGTTCTTAAATTGAATTGCTAGAATGGATATCTGGAATTTATTGTATATTCCATATATCTCAGGAAATTTGTTCATGATTCATCATTAGTTGTTAAACTAGTAATTCAGGAATTTGGAAGTTGAGCCGAATTTAACTGTGGTCAGGAATCCAGTATGGATTTTAGGGAAACTTATCCGAATTTGTGTTCGGATAACTAATGTTGTTAGTTAGGATAGACTGTTTGGTTGTTTGCTAATGTATGAAGGGTATCTATGTTGAATGGTTGGTATACCAGCTTTTAAATTGTCTTTGTTTTAAATTTCGGGGACGAAATTCTTTTAAGGGGGGAAGAATGTAATGACCCTGGATTTTTGACCCCATTTATTTTAATATATATTTAGTTTAACTAACTAAAAAGTAGTTTGATCATATTAAAATGAATGTGATTTGGGATTATTGTTATAAACTGTATTATTTTTTAAAAAGGGGGGATTGATTTGGCACTTTGAAATAAGCATCTCAACAATATTTATAATAAAATTTATCTTATATGTTTAAATTAAAAGTTTTACATTTTGCTAACATTTGATAAACACATGCATATGAATAATAATGTTTGGAGTTTACAATCAAATTCTAGTAATATAGAGTATAGATGTAACATATGAGTCAAACTTATGTATGTAATTTGAATAAATTATAATTGGAGATAAATATAAAAATAAGTATTACATATAGGTGAAACTTAAGAATATAATGAAAATTTTGATAATCAAAATATAAAACACCAATATAAATAAATAAGCAAGCAAATAATATAATTTTTTCTTCACATGTAAAAACTTAAAGTGTAAAAATGAAATGAAAACAATTTATAACATAATATAAGACAAGTGTTTATACAAAACAATAAATATTCTCATAAACAAAACTTCACACTATCTACCTGCAAATGTACTTTTCATACAACAAAAATATTTATACATGGCACAACATACTTTCATTCTGAAGGCAAACATCTTCCTGCAAGTGTAATATAGTATCTGACAATACATGTAACAATACAATATAGTAATTCCTACAAGTATAATACAATTAGGTTAGAAGTAATAAAATAAATGTTTACGTATACAGTATAGCTTCATATACAAGCCAGGTCTAACTTCAAAGAAGATATATAAATACCTTTGTACATTCATAATGATATGAATTAAATACAAAGTTATGTGCTGCAGGAAAATTTTTATTCATAAGAAAAGCAAAGCTTTACTTCAAATAAAAAAAAAATTAATCTGTAGCTTGTACAAAACTGAAACATTCATTACTTGTTAGCATAAGTGAAGCATAAGCATTTATTAGTTGTAATAAAATAAGAAGAAAAAAACAAAGTTTTACTTCAACATAAAACAAAATATGTGTGTCTTGCAAGATAGGCTAGCCGAAATATGGTAAATATCTTTGTATTAAACAATATAACAATCAGTAAAACATTTATTTCTTGTTGTCATAATTAAAAGCACGAACATTAAATAGCCTAACTTCTTGCTTAACAAGTACATATAGCCGAAATCTCCTATATGATTTCATACTGCAGTGAATTTTCTTAGCCAATAAAAAGAAAATGACAAATAAATACTAACCGGTCAGTTATAACCTGATTAGTAGCTTCTATATAAATCTACCTATATATCATCAGTTCATGGATAAAAACTTGAATTTTAAAAAAAACATACCTGAGAATCAAATAAGGGGAGAGGACAACCATTTGTTGCTTGGCAAACTTAAAATTAATTCAAAAACAGAGAGAAGCAAAAGAAGATTTCAGGAGAGTCTTAACTGCAGCAGTTTCTTCAACATCACTTCTGTTCAAATTGTTCAGTGAGTAAACATATGTTTTTTTCTTAAATTTTAAGTATGATAAGTAGTTTTCTGATATTTGAGTTTCTATATATATACATATATATATATATATATTGAAAATAAATGAACCTGTAGTTATCTTATACACTGGAAACTTTCTGTTCCTGTTCTGTTCTAGCGTATGTGCTTCTGAGTAAAAGGAGAAAAAGGGTATTAATACTTATCTATTTAAATTGATGTGAACCTAGAGATGTAAGTAATTCATAATTGTTTAGCTTAAATAAAAGCTTGGGATGTATATGAAGTAGAACAGTTTTTATAAACACTGCATATTTAAGTTACAGGTAAAAGTGTTTTCAAAGTCAAAAGTTCGAATGTTTAAATTTAGGAATGCAATAACATAGTTTGATTTCATATACATATATAGGATTTTTAACATAATAATTATGATTATTAAACAAAGAAAATAAGAGCAGTTTTAATGAAGCCGAAATTTATTTTTTTGTCAATAACCATTGATTGGATAAATTTTGATTTCTGTAATTTGGTATGAATCAAGAGTGAAACTGTATTAATACAGGAAAAATGTCAAATTAAATTTCGAATGCATAGATTGTTAGTTTGGATCAAAGATAGGGTTTAGTCCACGTTTTTAGTGGGTCTGTTTTGCTCGATGATTTCTTCATCATGGAAGAATCGAGCTCGGAGTGCTTTGGAGGGATGAAAGGGGGACGTTGTCAGGGACAAGTGGCCAAAATCGCGACTCATATAGGGGTCGGCGTTAGGAGGGGGAGGGACTTTCTCCTCTGCTGTTCGAATTTACAGTTCATCCAGGGGGGCTTTTTCTGACTTTGAATTTTGTGTGCCGAGTTAGCTCGTGAATTGGAGTGTGTGGATGAATTGGAGTTTGTGGGTGCATTGGGGGTTGCCTGAGGTGCGGGGAGCCACCGTGCACGTGCATGGTGGCGTAAGCGTGTCAGTGTTGTTTGAGTGGGTTCGGTTCCGAGAAGCTTGGGTTCGTTCGTGTGATTGGCCTGGTTGCGTGAGTGTTTTTGCTTTGGGTTTATGAAGTAAAATATATGAACTTTAATTAAAATCTAAGAATGTAGGAGAAGAGAGGAAGTAGGAATAGAAAAGATTAACAGTTGAGAGGAAGAAGTTTCAGGTAGAAATGAATAAGGATTGTGTGAGATCAGGGGAGATGCTCGGGTAATTAGCGTGTGTGCTTCAAGATTATCAGGTGTGGGTATGCTCAAGTATTGCTATTGCGTTTAAACTTACTGTAAAAAAAAATTAAAGGAGAAGAAGAATGGGTTCCAGGGGGTGACTCGGGAAAACTTTCATGAAACCCGGAGCTACGCTCGAGTCAGAGAAAGGGGGGGTTTGACATAAACGCGGTTTTACAAAGTGTATAATCAATTAAAGTTTGTTTCATAAATTTTAAAGTATTGAGAAACTTTGGATATGGGAGATGATGGTTTTATTTCTTCCGTAACGATGATTATTTTTAAACAGTTAATTATCTTTTAAATTAGGCAAATAATCTATGTTAAGTACAAGTTAACTAACATTTAAGTTGCGTAGTTAAAATAAATTGATTTTCAAGTTAAGGAAAAATTGTTTTTTTTTATGTTAATTAAGATGAATAATTAGTATTTATTAATTATTTTTGCAAAAGTGATTGAGGGAAATTATTTTATAATTTTAAACAGGGATCGATAAATAAAGGAAAAAGGGGTAAATTTGAAATTAATTACTTCATGTTAGATTATGAATAATTAATAGTTAATTAAACAAGTGACTTAATTGTGAATTAATAGTTAATTGATTAAGTAACTTGATTAAAAATTAATGAAAGGATTTATAATAAAAAGATTTAAAGTTATTAATTAATGATCAGGGAGCAATTAAATAAGTAACTAAAGATAAATCATTTGGGTAAGGAAGAAATTAATTAATAGGGTGAAATAAAATGTAATTAGAATGTAATAGTTGAGTAAGAAATCATTAAGACGATTTGAAATGAAGTAAGTAATTAATTGTAAATTAATAATTAATTAAACAGAGTTAAGTGGTTAACCCTTATGTAATTAATTAACTTCAAATAAGCTTTAAGGTGACTGCTTATGGACAGTTATGATTGAATATCTGATTGTAATACTTATGTGATAATATCCTATGTTACTCTGTGATATGCTGTGTTATACCTATGATGCTTGTATATGTTTTATCTGTGATAAGTGCTATGTTAAATCAATTGTTGAATTTAAGTTATTCAAACTGTTTAAGTTAATTAGACAACTTGGCCCTTAAAATGGCGTTTGATTCGATGAGACCGGGATCGGAAGAATCAAATTTGATTCTCCGAAAACCACATCAATCCAATTTAAACGTTAGGTCGTGAATTCTGAAATGGAGATCGAGATGGTGTTTTCAGAATGCAAGGGTTATCATCGTTAACTCTGAGGGTGATTCCAAAATGAATGTAACGAGATAATGCCTTCGGTTTCGTTCGAACCCGAAACGAACTTGTATGGATTGAATGCTTTCAACACATCGTCAGGCGGACGATGAGCATTCTAAGTGATATGTTCTTTAAAGGTAATCGTAGCCTCAAGCCTCATCAACCGGGAATGGCTAAAACAGGGGATGTGCAGCAAGGTTAGGTGGGTCATGCCCAAGCAGGACAAGATATTTCCCCTGTCTAGATGTCCCTTTTTATATATTCGGCTTAGTGGGCGGTTGCTAGCTACAACCGCGGGGTTTATCTTGTTCGGGACTGTTCAGTAAGGAATGGTTCCGGCCTTGTGTTGCAGGGGATGAAGGGAGTAATCCTCGGTACGGTGATCTAGGCCCCGTACTGTGACGGGCGGTACCCCAGTAGCCCTGCCATTGTTGGAAATCCATTTTCCCTACGAGACCCTACGGTTTTGATTTGTATTACCCACTTTTGTGGCTAGTAGCTGGAATTTAATCATGTAACAATTTTGGCTATTTTCTATTTACTTGAAAACCCTAGACACTATTATAATATCACTGGATTTCCTATGAAATGTTTTGGTTAGCGTAAGGTAAAAACTTACCCGTATTTATTTGTGGGGAGTCTTACGTGATACCTTTATTTTCAAATGCTTTTCAAAGTTAAGCAACTTTAAACCGTTTACTCATACCAGACCCATGTCTGACCCGGAGTTTATATTTTGTGTTTTCATAAACTCTCGGGTACCCAAATTTTTACGGGTAGCCAAGGGATTCAGGTTAGCTTTGACGAATTCTGGAGGAGCAATGGAGCAGGAGGCTTCAGCGTTGTAGATATATATATAGTTCTGCTGCGTTGGTATCTCTAAGTCATATTGTTTGAGTTGTATTGGATTGAGTTGTATTAACTAGACAGGTGTTATAACTGTCTAGTATTGATGTATTATCTGTATAACTCTGATATATGTAAAACTTTTAAATATTTAAGTGATATATTACATTTTGTCCCGTTCCGCTGTGAGATTCCGATGTTGATGTTCTTCCTTCTTCTTTCTTTTCTATTTTCTCATCCCTTTCTTTCTTAATGATGATACGTCTTTCTGGTAGTTGAAAGGCGGGTCATCACAAACCCAAAACCAAATCAATTTTCTTTCTCAAAATGATTTACAAGCACAATCGACTTCAGAAGCTAAGTCGATGGATGCAAATCAGCATATTTCAACAACTCCTAAACAAATAAATGATGAACCTAGGATTTTAAAACGTAGGGCTTCGAATGCTATGCATAAAGAAAAAAAGAGAAGACGAAACCTAATTCATCCACCGCTGTTGATTAGACTTATATTCATGAAGAAACAAAGAGGACGAGAAAACCTAGGGCAGCTAAATTTGTGAATAAAGACGACATGAAGAGACAACAACTTTGTGATGAAATTGTCAGTAGAAAAAGAAAGACAAAGGTATAACATCTGATTTTTTTTCGAAATAAAAGATAATTTTACAATGTAGTTGAATTATCAATTTAATTTTAAAAAGTTTTACAATAAAAGTTTATGCTGATTTGGTAACCATATAGATAGTTTTAGAATGATAATTGAATATATCACTTTATTTATACATGCATTATATTGAAATGGTAGATGAAAATAGCATTCTAGCTTTTGATAAATGTTATGTAACAACCCGGGTTTTGCTGTTAATTTATTATCGTCATTAAACGATTAATTGATTGCTAATTGCTAATTGAAGTTTTTTTTTAAATTGAGTTGAAATTCTATTATAAAATTGTTAAAAGATTTCTTTGGCGTCTGTGTTCTTGACCTTTATTTTTCTAGCTTAACCAGTTTATGTTAGAAAAATAACTTTTATTGATGCCTTAATTATGAAAATTGCGGGGACGCAATTTTTATAAGGAGGGGAGTCTGTAACAACCCGGGTTTTGCTGTTAATTTATTATCGTCATTAAACGATTAATTGATTGCTAATTGCTAATTGAAGTATTTTTAAATTGAGTTGAAATTCTTTTATAAAATTGTTAAAAGGATTTATGGGCTTTAAAAATTGAATTGTGGCCCATGTTTTATTTTGAGGCCGTGAAAATTTGCAAAACTAATACCCGTTCTTTTCCCCCTTTCATTTTTCATTCGCAACCCTAAAACAGAATAAACGAAAGAATGGCGGCCTCGTTTTCCTCTTCGCTTCGAAACTAGGGCTTCATGATTATTTTCGAAGCCGCGCCTTGATTGATGATTCTTCGTTGCTCACGGCTGCTTCGATTGTGAAGGTGAGTGATTTCTATTACTCACATCTAATTCGATTTCTTGTACATGTGATTTTGCCATTTATACGGCTTTGAAATTCTCTGGTACCCTGATTTTTTTCAAGTTTGGGATTTCGTGTTTGATTAATTGATGCTCATGGTTTCGATTTATGTGATTAAACTTTATACCGTGATGCCCCACCTCTATGCTCACAATAACAAAGAGTATTAAAGGAAATACTATCTGTTATAACGAAGAATAAGGCTGGATAGGAGCGGCCATTCGTAGTTAGGCCTTACACTAGTACTGGTTATTTCGATAGGAGTGGTATATATTTTCATTTTTCATCTCTTATTTATTTAATCCCATCGACATACCCAATTCCAGTATAAAACGAACTACGATGGTTCATAATAGTTTAGGACAATAAATATAATAATAACACAGATAATATAAATGCGGAACACAGATAAAACAAAAAGTCTCATATATATAATAACTGATGTCAGTTACAATACATGTGATACAGTACATATGATACAACTACAACTGTCGACACTGGAAGTTATATACACAAGTACATTAACGTGATTAATATACATGAATACATAACATCCTATACAAATACACTAACTACTAAAATGACAACGACTACTCCAAATGATATGAAGAGACTTTATAGCTCTAACAGCAACCCAAAGCAAGATATCTACAACCTGTAATACTCGGGTTGTAGTTGTAGTTGTAGTTGTAATACTCATAGCTCTAATACTCGACAGTTGTAGTTGTATCATATGTACTGTATCATATGTATTGTAACTGACATCAGTTATTATATAAATGAGACCAAGTTGCTCTATGTGTGTATAATTTCTTTTTGGTCTTGCAAATACAGTCATTAAAAGTTTTAAATTTAGAATCCACATCAAAATTAAAATAAAAATATAAAAATATTATTTTCCAAATTATAATTTGTAATATATACTAGAGTTAATTAGTTTAAAGGGAAAAGTTTAATAAAATTTTATTTTAACGGACGTTAAAATTTAACTTCCGTCTCAAGGACAAGCGCCAAAACATCACGATCGTTCCTGCTTTTTTAGTCTCTTTTCTTCTGCAAACAAAATTTCTCCTCCATCAAACAATAGCAACCCAAACCCAAATCAATTTTCTTCCTCAAACTGATTTACAACCGCAATTGACTTTGGAAGCTAAGTTGATGGGCGTAAATCCACATATTTCAACAAATCCTGAACAAATAAACGATGAACCTAGGATTTCAAAAAGTAGGGCTTCGAATGCTATGCATACAGAAATAAAGAGAAGACAAAAAACAAATTCATCCATGGATGTTGACTAAACTGATATTCATGAAAAAATAAAGAGGATGAGAAAACCTAGGACAGCTAAAACTATGAATGAAGACGACATGAAGACACAACGGCTTTGTGATGAAATCATCGGTAGAAAAAGAAAGACAAAGGTATAACATCTGATTTTTTTTCAAAATAAAATATAATTTTACAATGATAGTTGAATTATTATTTTAAATGTAAATAGTTTTACAATAAAAGTTTATGCTGAATTGTCAATCATAATGACAGTTTTAGAATGATAATTGAATACACCACTTCATTTATTACATGCATTATATTGAAATGGTAGATGAAAATAGCATTTCAGTTTTTGATAAATGTTAGATGATAATTAGATTGATAATTAAAGAATGATAGTTGAATATATCACTTTATTTACTGTATGTGTAATGGTGCAATGGTAGATGAAAATAACTGTAACGACCCAGAAATTTTGAACAATTTAATTTGTAAATATTTAATTTATTTTAAATATTTAAATGATAATTTGACTTAAATTTCAAATTTTCAGAATGAATTGGTGATTTAAAATTTAGAATTTAATCTATTTAAAAGTTGAATAGAAATTTGAATTTTGACCTTGAAGTTGAAATTTAATATTGAACTTATATTTTAAATTTGAATTAATGATTTAGAAAAATAATTGGATTTGAAATAAGAAAGAAAATATAATATAAAAATAAATAAAAATATATATATAATAAAATAAATAAAGAACATATATTTAGTTAAAATTTTAACAACATAATTATAACAAAATAAAAACAAAGCAAACAATTAAAAAAAAAAAGAAACTAATTAAATTTAAAAGAAAAAAAAATAAAATAAAATAAAATAAATAAAAAAAAAAAATAAGGTAAACATTACCTTACTTACATCAGCCAAAAACACGCCGTGTTCCACGCCATAACCCACAACACTATCTCCTCTGCAAAATCACGTTCTCCTTTCTATTTTATAACCCGACCCCTCTCTCCACTATCTTCATTCATACGAAAGAAAAGAAAAAAAAAAGAAAAAAAAAATGGCGGCCGTGTAAATCTTCTTCGCCGACCTTCAGCAAAAATTTGGGCTTTGCAAATTGGAGCTTTGATTCTTCAATTCGCTCAACTTTCCCTTGCTTCGGCTTCAATTTCTGCTTCGACCACTTCGAGTTCGCTGCTTCGTTTGCGTGCTCTTCATTTATTTGTAAAGGTGAGTTTTCTAACTCACGATAATCTTCATGCAAGTTTTTGAATTTGTTTGAAGTGAATTTCTTGGTTGCATGCTATGTTGTGGGGTGATTTGGTTATCTTTGGCTCGGCTAATTAAATTTTAAACTGATATGCTCAGATTTGTGACTGCATGTTGGATTTTTGTTTCTAGTTGCTGTTATTTGCTCAATTTGCTTGGATTTTGAACTGATGAAAACAGATACTATTTGGTTTTGTTTTAAATTTGATAAGAGCAGATACTATGGATTTTTAATTTTTAAGAACTGATGAGAGCAGATGTTATTAGTTTTAAGTTTTAAACTGGTAGGAACAGACAGTAATTGTGATTTGTTTTAAACTGATAACCACTGATACTTTCATAACTTTGTTCTTTTTAAATTGATAATAACAGATACTATTTGGGTTGTTTTAAAATTGACAAGAACAGATACTACTTGGTTCTGTTCTAATTCTAATAAGAACAGATACTATTTGATTTTTGTTTAAAATTGGTAAAACAGATTTTACCCAATGTTGTTTTAAACTGTAAGAACAGATGCTGCCCAGTCTTAATTTTTTTTTTAATTGATAAGAACAAAAATGCTATTTGGTTTTTTTTTGTTTGAAACTGATAAAAACAGAAATTTTGTGAAAGAGAATTAGTTAAAAATATAATTTTTGATAAGAAGAAAGGAAATTAAATAATTAGTTAAAATAAATTTATTTAAAGGGAAGAATAATTTATTTAAGTGAATTTAGTTGAAATTAAATTGTTAGTTAGGTAAATTTATTAAAAATAGGATTTAAAGATATTAATTTAAGGTAAAAGATTAGTAGAAATGAATTTTAAAGGAAATTTAATTTTTAACTTTTAGTTAAATAAATTTGCTAAAGAAAATTTGTTTGAAGTTATATCATTAGACAATTAAAATTATTAAACAGGAATTTGGTTTAAAAGAAAATAAATTTTATTAAAGAAAAAAAAATTTGTTAAAGATAAATTTAGATTTATTTATTAAAGAGAAAGAATACTTCGAATTAAATAGTTAGTTAAGAAAGTTAAATAAAAGGAATTGATAT
This sequence comes from Allium cepa, assembly GCA_030765085.1. Lineage (NCBI taxonomy): Eukaryota > Viridiplantae > Streptophyta > Magnoliopsida > Asparagales > Amaryllidaceae > Allium > Allium cepa. The sequence goes on along the minus strand of CM060944.1, from coordinate 379,485,244 downwards.
AATGATATTAAACAAATATGATTTGTTCAGTTGTTATAAAATAAATAGTTTACGATAATAAATTTGTTTTATCTACTATAGTTACTAAAAAGAAAACCTTTAGTTAAAATTAAATCTATAGTTAATTAAATTATTTGAAAGAAAGTTTGGTTAATTAAATTTAATTTTTAGTTGAAATAAAATTATTAAAGAAGAAACGGATTTAAATAAAACTATTGATTAATTTAACCATTTACAATGAAAATTTATTATTCGATTATTTCGAATATTAATAAATTGTGTATAATATTTATACAAGGTATAAATGAAGAAAACAAGTTGAATTGGAAGTGGATTGCAAACGGGAATAAAGGTGAGAACTTCTCACTCAAAAAAGGAATTGTTTATTTGAATTTTAAATAGTTAGATTTAAAATTTATTGACTGTGTTGATTGATTGCTTGAATGATGATTGTAATATATATATTGGATGTGAATAGACCCTATACGCCGTTAGTAAGCGGAGGTTATTTATTACACACATATACCGCGATATTCCACCTCGAAGTGGAATTGGTATTATATTATATATATAGCAATATATATATATATTGGCATATGTATATATTGCAGTTGATTGATTTCCCGCATTTTCTTTTAGCGGATGAGACCCTATTGCGCCGTTAGTAAGCGGATAATATTTTATAAAATCCCATATACCGCGATATTCCACCTCGAAGTGGAATGGGTATTGTGCTAACTCTTTGGATGCAGGGAAACAGGTTGGAGGGATCCAACTGGACCCCTCACAAATATTTATTTGTTTATAAATATTTTTAATGATTGTGAATATCATATCGATATATGATATTTGTGTAGTGATTGACCAATTGATGCTGTGGCATCATCGGATTCGTTTTTAAAGTTAAAAATAACGATTTTTGATTTTAAAGGGATTTTTAAATCGATTTTTCAAGTTTATGTTTTATTTAAATTTTGAATTTATTCATTTTAAATAAATTTAAAATTTCAATTTTTCGAGTTATAGAATTTAAGATTTTTGTGAAATGGAAGCGAAATGTGAATCTTGAAATAGTTAGCAAATTTATAGAATTGATACTTATAAATTTAAAAATATTGGAATTATAAAACGAGTTTTTATAAGTGTTATAAAGTGAAATATAAATGGTTGTTATAAGTAAATGAAAATTTATAAATTTATAAATTGTGAGATTAGAAAATGAATAGATTTTATAAAATAAAAGATTTATAAGAAATTATCTTATGAATCGGAATTTGGTATCAAAGTGAAATATAAAGGGAATTTGTAAATAAATTGGTTTTTATAAATAGAAGTTATAAAATTATAAATGGGATTTATAAACGTTGTTTTATAAATCCGAAATCAAATTGAATTTGATAAGTTGGAAATAGGAAATTTATAAAGAAAACTTATAAGTAATAAGATTCAAGATTTATGAAGTTCAAAGGAACGATTTGGGTAAATAATTTATATTATAAGTATTCAACTTATAATATAGCTTTTGGTATATGTAAATGGGTTTATAAAATTGAATTGGATTGATAAAGGAAATTTATAAATCGGAGTTTATAAAAAGGAATAGAATTTATAAACCTTGTTTATAAATTCGTAATCAATTGAATTTGATCAATTGAGTATAGAAGTTTATTAAAGGAGTTATATTCACGTTTTTGAACAGTGAATATATTATTAATTAAAAATGGATATTTTGGGAAAGCATGTTTTAAACAGAATTTAAAACGATTTAGAAATGTTTCAAAATGTATTGAGTATTGAAAATATAGATTTCAACATTCATTGTTGAAATAGACGTTTTCGAGAAAATAAAGAAATAATGGACTATAACACTGTTGTTATAGTAAATAATTTCCGAAAGGAAATGTTTTTGAATAGTATTGGGATTTATATATCTATTTTAATTTCGAATCTCTATACTAGTGTTTTTGGGTTGTCGTAACGATGTTTTACGCAACATTCGTTTTGACCCAAATAAATGTGAATAAAAGAATGATTTCCTTAAAGAATGAAATATATACTTGACTATGGTTTAAGTATATTGAATATTTTTCAAATTGTTGAAAATAAATAAGATTTGTGAATACTTATTTTTAGAATAAGTATGGAATTACTTTTCCAATATGAAATGGAATATTTTTAAGAATTTATCTTTTTGAAGATAAATTGGAATTTAATAATTAAAATCTATTGAAACTGTAAATCAATAGAAAATATGAAATATAAATTCACTATAGAATTTATAAATGAAAAAGGGAAATTGGTTTCAAAATAAACATTGGTTTATTTTTGAAGTATTGAGATTTTATATCTAGTATAGATATTTTTGGAAAAATAAATAATTTGGAAAATTATTTGGAATCTGATGATGTGGCGCATCTTTATTGATAGTTAAATAACCGACTATCAATATTTACCCTTGAATGAGTAATTGCTGTGATTGCTTGAATTGGATGCCACACTTATTTTTAAAATAAGTGCTCACTATTCGGGTTAACCGGGAAAGGACCATGGGGTCGTATAACCCATTCCGAATATGTGATACGTCGTTATGAATTGCATTCGAAGACCGGTGTTGAAGACCGGATATTTTCGAAAACGAGAGGGTTTCTTGTTGATTGTCTCTGCACTGGCTGATCCCCGGTATAGAGATCTCCATAAGTGATGGGAAATCCGAACGTGATTAGAAATTATTCGGATTGCAAGGACTTCTTTGTAAGTGCCTTCGGTTCTGTTCGAGCCCGGAACAGACTTGTATGGATTGTATGTATGACATTACAAGTTGAGATATAAAGCCGATTTCTTTCAAATATATTTCTGAGGTGGCGGAGAATTTATTCTTTTAGCTTAACACCCTTCTCTGAGACGTACGAGCTCAGAGGTTATATAGTTGAAGTTATCAGCGATATATTCCCAAATTTGGTAATGTGACATGCTGAGTGTTGCTGAAATGATCATTATGTTGATTATTTGTGATAGGATCATTTATTTGATCGTCTATCTTAGTGATCATTGTGTTGATCATTTGTTGACCCAAAGCATGGCTTTTGTATAAAGTATGTTTTTGTGGACGTGACTTCGTCGAGCCTCACATCCCGGAAATGGTCAAAACAGGAAAGAAGCAGCAAGGTTATGAGGGGTAGCACCCTTTAGGATGTGTCCATTTCCTTCTGGAAAAGGGTGGTATCATGGTATGGAGCCCAGATAGTTACTCATGTTGAAAACACTTTATGATTGTGTGAATTGATTACGAGCGCTCGGTTGATAAAGGTCCCAAAGGACCGGGGGATGGCATATTCGGTCAGTTGTTACTCAGTTAGGAGTAACCCGGCCTTGTGTTGGTAGAGATCCGGTTTGGTTCTCGGGGATGTCCATCCAGAGGCATTCTCATGTGGCAATGGGAAGTTCCTTGCCCTGATCATTCGTTGGAAATCCAATTCCCAATACGAAACTTGTACGGTACTAGTTGTAGAACCTGCCATTCACTTATGGTGGTCACCACTGTTTGGATGGTAGCTATAGTAGACATAGTTCGAAATGTCTATGTTGGCTAAGATTTATATTCTACTTTCAAAATGAATTTACTACACTATGCACTAATAATAATATCAAATGTTATTTTAAATGCGTATCAAGCATCTTTGACTATCATAAGGAGAAATCTCCTCCGATTCTGCGTTTGCATTGTGTGTGTGTGCGGGAGGCCTTATGGTAGTCTCATTTTTAAAAGCATTGCGAATTGACTTTAAAAATATTCCTCTATTTTGATTTTAAAGATAAATAAACTGTTTTGAGTTCCCACACCAGTCACATGACTGACTTGGAGTTTATTGTTTTCCTTCCTAAACTCTGGGTGCCCACCAATTTCCACACGGGCAGTTAAGAGTTAGGTTTATCAGGATATTCTAGATATTCTGGAGTTGCTGGAGGCAAGCTGGATGACATGGCGTATTACTAGTTTATATAGTATTTCTTTTTCCGTTGCACTGTTTATTGTTGTTGTTGTACACTCTGATGATTTGATGTAATGTAATATAATGTGATGTAATAACTGATATAGTTCTTTATTTAAAGATTATTCATTTATTATTATATGTTGTTCCGCTGCGAATTGTGAGATTCTGTTGTTGTTCTTTCTGTTCTTTTTGTGTCTTCTGTCCCGTTCTGTTCTATTTTCAAATTCTCTTTTTCTGTTTTTCTAAAAATTGTCTATCTTCTTTTCCCTCTATTTTCTATCTCTTCTCTATCTTCTCTCTTTTTCTTTTCTTAAATTCTTTTTAAAACCCATAACTATTCGGTTTTTCGGCAACGAAAATCCGAAACGTTACAGTTGGTATCAGAGCTGTTGGTTAAGCGACAACCATGGTTCTGTAGGGTATTTCTCGTTAGAGATAGAGTCAGCAGTACTCTAGAATGAGTTTGAATGTAATAATAGATATGAGCGCGTATTTGTTAGTGAATATAAAATTGATTTATATTATAAAATAATTTTGCCCAAAACTATTTTTTGTATAGAAAAGAAATGATTTTCTAGGGATTATTATAGTATATGGTTGTATGATTGTTAGGAAGTGATACTATTGAATTATTATCATTAGTGTATGGAATTAAATAAAATGAATTGAATTCAAATAGAATTTAAATTGAGAATTGAATTCGAATAAATTTGAAGTCGTGAATTGAATTGAAACGTGAAATTGAATGAAAATTAATATGTAACTTCAATACTGAAGTAAAAACATATAAATAAGCATATATTGGAAATTTTGTAATAAAATTGGCAAAATAGTTTGAATGTTGGATTTGGATGCTACTACTAGCAGGTTATACAGGTTATACAGGTATTATAAAGGAATTGAAATTTTAATTTCAAAGATAAAATTGAATTGCTCGACAAAAAGGTACGTATTTCAATTTTTATATGAGATTTGATGACTTTCTTCTCTAGCCACTTGGCTTTTCTCTTTTCTTTTTGATTCTGAGGGGCCGTGGTGCCATTTTGTAGTCGTACCGATCGAGCCGCGCAAAGGAAACGCTGGCGAAATTTTTCAAAAATTTAGGGTGTTAGAAAATTTTGAGAAAATTTGAATGTTTGAAATTTGAATTTGAATTTAAATTTGAATTGTTAAGTAGAACAAAGTTGTTTTGAACATATAAGTGAAATTAGAAACTAATTGGAATGATATTGAATCTTTAATAAAAGATTTAGGTTAGTAAGTCGATAAAACTATTTGAATTGTGAAAAAATAATAAACGGTTTAGGATCATTCTTCCTTAACTTGCAATTTCGGGACGAAATTCTTTTAAGGGGAGAAGATTGTAACGACCCAGAAATTTTGAACAATTTAATTTGTAAATATTTAATTTATTTTAAATATTTAAATGATAATTTGACTTAAATTTCAAATTTTCAGAATGAATTGGTGATTTAAAATTTAGAATTTAATCTATTTAAAAGTTGAATATAAATTTGAATTTTGACCTTGAAGTTGAAATTTAATATTGAACTTATATTTTAAATTTGAATTAATAATTTAGAAAAATAATTGGATTTGAAATAAGAAAGAAAATATAATATAAAAATAAATAAAAATATATATATAATAAAATAAATAAAGAACATATATTTAGTTAAAATTTTAACAACATAATTATAACAAAATAAAAACAAAGCAAACAATTAAAAAAAAAAAGAAACTAATTAAATTTAAAAGAAAAAAAAATAAAATAAAATAAAAAAAATAAATAAAAAAAATAAGGTAAACATTACCTTACTTACATCAGCCAAAAACACGCCGTGTTCCACGCCATAACCCACAACACTATCTCCTCTGCAAAATCACGTTCTCCTTTCTATTTTATAACCCGACCCCTCTCTCCACTATCTTCATTCATACGAAAGAAAAGAAAAAAAAAAGAAAAAAAAATGGCGGCCGTGTAAATCTTCTTCGCCGACCTTCAGCAAAAATTTGGGCTTTGCAAATTGGAGCTTTGATTCTTCAATTCGCTCAACTTTCCCTTGCTTCGGCTTCAATTTCTGCTTCGACCACTTCGAGTTCGCTGCTTCGTTTGCGTGCTCTTCATTTATTTGTAAAGGTGAGTTTTCTAACTCACGATAATCTTCATGCAAGTTTTTGAATTTGTTTGAAGTGAATTTCTTGGTTGCATGCTATGTTGTGGGGTGATTTGGTTATCTTTGGCTCGGCTAATTAAATTTTAAACTGATATGCTCAGATTTGTGACTGCATGTTGGATTTTTGTTTCTAGTTGCTGTTATTTGCTCAATTTGCTTGGATTTTGAACTGATGAAAACAGATACTATTTGGTTTTGTTTTAAATTTGATAAGAGCAGATACTATGGATTTTTAATTTTTAAGAACTGATGAGAGCAGATGTTATTAGTTTTAAGTTTTAAACTGGTAGGAACAGACAGTAATTGTGATTTGTTTTAAACTGATAACCACTGATACTTTCATAACTTTGTTCTTTTTAAATTGATAATAACAGATACTATTTGGGTTGTTTTAAAATTGACAAGAACAGATACTACTTGGTTCTGTTCTAATTCTAATAAGAACAGATACTATTTGATTTTTGTTTAAAATTGGTAAAACAGATTTTACCCAATGTTGTTTTAAACTGTAAGAACAGATGCTGCCCAGTCTTAATTTTTTTTTTAATTGATAAGAACAAAAATGCTATTTGGTTTTTTTTGTTTGAAACTAATAAAAACAAAAATTTTGTGAAAGAGAATTAGTTAAAAATATAATTTTTGATAAGAAGAAAGGAAATTAAATAATTAGTTAAAATAAATTTATTTAAAGGGAAGAATAATTTATTTAAGTGAATTTAGTTGAAATTAAATTGTTAGTTAGGTAAATTTATTAAAAATAGGATTTAAAGATATTAATTTAAGGTAAAAGATTAGTAGAAATGAATTTTAAAGGAAATTTAATTTTTAACTTTTAGTTAAATAAATTTGCTAAAGAAAATTTGTTTGAAGTTATATCATTAGACAATTAAAATTATTAAACAGGAATTTGGTTTAAAAGAAAATAAATTTTATTAAAGAAAAAAAAATTTGTTAAAGATAAATTTAGATTTATTTATTAAAGAGAAAGAATACTTCGAATTAAATAGTTAGTTAAGAAAGTTAAATAAAAGGAATTGATATAATGATATTAAACAAATATGATTTGTTCAGTTGTTATAAAATAAATAGTTTACGATAATAAATTTGTTTTATCTACTATAGTTACTAAAAAGAAAACCTTTAGTTAAAATTAAATCTATAGTTAATTAAATTATTTGAAAGAAAGTTTGGTTAATTAAATTTAATTTTTAGTTGAAATAAAATTATTAAAGAAGAAACGGATTTAAATAAAACTATTGATTAATTTAACCATTTACAATGAAAATTTATTATTCGATTATTTCGAATATTAATAAATTGTGTATAATATTTATACAAGGTATAAATGAAGAAAACAAGTTGAATTGGAAGTGGATTGCAAACGGGAATAAAGGTGAGAACTTCTCACTCAAAAAAGGAATTGTTTATTTGAATTTTAAATAGTTAGATTTAAAATTTATTGACTGTGTTGATTGATTGCTTGAATGATGATTGTAATATATATATTGGATGTGAATAGACCCTATACGCCGTTAGTAAGCGGAGGTTATTTATTACACACATATACCGCGATATTCCACCTCGAAGTGGAATTGGTATTATATTATATATATAGCAATATATATATATTGGCATATGTATATATTGTAGTTGATTGATTTCCCGCATTTTCTTTTAGCGGATGAGACCCTATTGCGCCGTTAGTAAGCGGATAATATTTTATAAAATCCCATATACCGCGATATTCCACCTCGAAGTGGAATGGGTATTGTGCTAACTCTTTGGATGCAGGGAAACAGGTTGGAGGGATCCAACTGGACCCCTCACAAATATTTATTTGTTTATAAATATTTTTAATGATTGTGAATATCATATCGATATATGATATTTGTGTAGTGATTGACCAATTGATGCTGTGGCATCATCGGATTCGTTTTTAAAGTTAAAAATAACGATTTTTGATTTTAAAGGGATTTTTAAATCGATTTTTCAAGTTTATGTTTTATTTAAATTTTGAATTTATTCATTTTAAATAAATTTAAAATTTCAATTTTTCGAGTTATAGAATTTAAGATTTTTGTGAAATGGAAGCGAAATGTGAATCTTGAAATAGTTAGCAAATTTATAGAATTGATACTTACAAATTTAAAAATATTGGAATTATAAAACGAGTTTTTATAAGTGTTATAAAGTGAAATATAAATGGTTGTTATAAGTAAATGAAAATTTATAAATTTATAAATTGTGAGATTAGAAAATGAATAGATTTTATAAAATAAAAGATTTATAAGAAATTATCTTATGAATCGGAATTTGGTATCAAAGTGAAATATAAAGGGAATTTGTAAATAAATTGGTTTTTATAAATAGAAGTTATAAAATTATAAATGGGATTTATAAACGTTGTTTTATAAATCCGAAATCAAATTGAATTTGATAAGTTGGAAATAGGAAATTTATAAAGAAAACTTATAAGTAATAAGATTCAAGATTTATGAAGTTCAAAGGAACGATTTGGGTAAATAATTTATATTATAAGTATTCAACTTATAATATAGCTTTTGGTATATGTAAATGGGTTTATAAAATTGAATTGGATTGATAAAGGAAATTTATAAATCGGAGTTTATAAAAAGGAATAGAATTTATAAACCTTGTTTATAAATTCGTAATCAATTGAATTTGATCAATTGAGTATAGAAGTTTATTAAAGGAGTTATATTCACGTTTTTGAACAGTGAATATATTATTAATTAAAAATGGATATTTTGGGAAAGCATGTTTTAAAAAGAATTTAAAACGATTTAGAAATGTTTCAAAATGTATTGAGTATTGAAAACATAGATTTCAACATTCATTGTTGAAATAGACGTTTTCGAGAAAATAAAGAAATAATGGACTATAACACTGTTGTTATAGTAAATAATTTCCGAAAGGAAATGTTTTTGAATAGTATTGGGATTTATATATCTATTTTAATTTCGAATCTCTATACTAGTGTTTTTGGGTTGTCGTAACGATGTTTTACGCAACATTCGTTTTGACCCAAATAAATGTGAATAAAAGAATGATTTCCTTAAAGAATGAAATATATACTTGACTATGGTTTAAGTATATTGAATATTTTTCAAATTGTTGAAAATAAATAAGATTTGTGAATACTTATTTTTAGAATAAGTATGGAATTACTTTTCCAATATGAAATGGAATATTTTTAAGAATTTATCTTTTTGAAGATAAATTGGAATTTAATAATTAAAATCTATTGAAACTGTAAATCAATAGAAAATATGAAATATAAATTCACTATAGAATTTATAAATGAAAAAGGGAAATTGGTTTCAAAATAAACATTGGTTTATTTTTGAAGTATTGAGATTTTATATCTAGTATAGATATTTTTGGAAAAATAAATAATTTGGAAAATTATTTGGAATCTGATGATGTGGCGCATCTTTATTGATAGTTAAATAACCGACTATCAATATTTACCCTTGAATGAGTAATTGCTGTGATTGCTTGAATTGGATGCCACACTTATTTTTAAAATAAGCGCTCACTATTCGGGTTAACCGGGAAAGGACCATGGGGTCGTATAACCCATTCCGAATATGTGATACGTCGTTATGAATTGCATTCGAAGACCGGTGTTGAAGACCGGATATTTTCGAAAACGAGAGGGTTTCTTGTTGATTGTCTCTGCACTGGCTGATCCCCGGTATAGAGATCTCCATAAGTGATGGGAAATCCGAACGTGATTAGAAATTATTCGGATTGCAAGGACTTCTTTGTAAGTGCCTTCGGTTCTGTTCGAGCCTGGAACAGACTTGTATGGATTGTATGTATGACATTACAAGTTGAGATATAAAGCCGATTTCTTTCAAATATATTTCTGAGGTGGCGGAGAATTTATTCTTTTAGCTTAACACCCTTCTCTGAGACGTACGAGCTCAGAGGTTATATAGTTGAAGTTATCAGCGATATATTCCCAAATTTGGTAATGTGACATGCTGAGTGTTGCTGAAATGATCATTGTGTTGATTATTTGTGATAGGATCATTTATTTGATCGTCTATCTTAGTGATCATTGTGTTGATCATTTGTTGACCCAAAGCATGGCTTTTGTATAAAGTATGTTTTTGTGGACGTGACTTCGTCGAGCCTCACATCCCGGAAATGGTCAAAACAGGAAAGAAGCAGCAAGGTTATGAGGGGTAGCACCCTTTAGGATGTGTCCATTTCCTTCTGGAAAAGGGTGGTATCATGGTATGGAGCCCAGATAGTTACTCATGTTGAAAACACTTTATGATTGTGTGAATTGATTACGAGCGCTCGGTTGATAAAGGTCCCAAAGGACCGGGGGATGGCATATTCGGTCAGTTGTTACTCAGTTAGGAGTAACCCGGCCTTGTGTTGGTAGAGATCCGGTTTGGTTCTCGGGGATGTCCATCCAGAGGCATTCTCATGTGGCAATGGGAAGTTCCTTGGCCTGATCATTCGTTGGAAATCCAATTCCCAATACGAAACTTGTACGGTACTAGTTGTAGAACCTGCCATTCACTTATGGTGGTCACCACTGTTTGGATGGTAGCTATAGTAGACATAGTTCGAAATGTCTATGTTGGCTAAGATTTATATTCTACTTTCAAAATGAATTTACTACACTATGCACTAATAATAATATCAAATGTTATTTTAAATGCGTATCAAGCATCTTTGACTATCATAAGGAGAAATCTCCTCCGATTCTGCGTTTGCATTGTGTGTGTGTGCGGGAGGCCTTATGGTAGTCTCATTTTTAAAAGCATTGCGAATTGACTTTAAAAATATTCCTCTATTTTGATTTTAAAGATAAATAAACTGTTTTGAGTTCCCACACCAGTCACATGACTGACTTGGAGTTTATTGTTTTCCTTCCTAAACTCTGGGTACCCACCAATTTCCACACGGGCAGTTAAGAGTTAGGTTTATCAGGATTTTCTGGATATTCTGGAGTTGCTGGAGGCAAGCTGGATGACATGGCGTATTACTAGTTTATATAGTATTTCTTTTTCCGTTGCACTGTTTATTGTTGTTGTTGTACACTCTGATGATTTGATGTAATGTAATATAATGTGATGTAATAACTGATATAGTTCTTTATTTAAAGATTATTCATTTATTATTATATGTTGTTCCGCTGCGAATTGTGAGATTCTGTTGTTGTTCTTTCTGTTCTTTTTGTGTCTTCTGTCCCGTTCTGTTCTATTTTCAAATTCTCTTTTTCTGTTTTTCTAAAAATTGTCTATCTTCTTTTCCCTCTATTTTCTATCTCTTCTCTATCTTCTCTCTTTTTCTTTTCTTAAATTCTTTTTAAAACCCATAACTATTCGGTTTTTCGGCAACGAAAATCCGAAACGTTACAATAACATTTCGATATTTAATAGACATCAGATGATAATTAGATGGATAGTTAGTGAATGATAGTTCAATACATTATTTGATTTATTTCATGCATCGTATTGAAATATGAGATGATGGATGAACATAGCATTCATTTTTTGGTAGATGATAGACAACAATAAAATGAATAGTTATAGAATGATAAAAAAAATATAAATTGAAAAAAATGATGGACAAACATAACATGATAGAATGATAGTTGAATATATCACTTTATTTATTGTATGTATAATTATGCAATGATAGATGAAAATAGCATTTCAATATTTAATAGATGGTAGACAATAATAAGATAGATAGTTATTGAAGATAGTTCAATATATCATTTGATTTGTATGCACCATATTGAAATATGAGATGTAGATGAACATAGTATTCAATCTTTGACCGATGATACACAATAATAAGATGAATATTTATAGAATGATAGACAAATATAGCATTGAAAAAGAGTAATGATAGACAAATATAGCATTTGAAAAAATAATGACAGATGAATATATCACTAAAAAATTACGCATTCATAGCTGAAAAAATTAATAGATAAAATAAGAATGCATTTAAAAAATGAGATAAGAAAATAACATTATAGTTTGTTAAATACCGAATTATTCATTCATAGTTTTTTGTACAAGAATCAAAAGGTAACAGATTGAAGATAGCAAAAACAGCAGAAGGAAAAAAAATCAATGGAAGTATCTCAGGAAAAAATTCAGTATTGATGTAGCTTGCTTCCATTGATAATAATTTTTCAGAAAATTAGGGAAAAAGGAGGTTATCTTGTAGATCAATTGAATTATTTAAAACAAACACCCTTCAAAAAATTTATGCTAGTGTTTTTCAAAGAAATTTTATCTATAGCCGCTTTTAGAAAATCATCAACAACCTTAGATAATATCACAGAAATATTTTCTATCAGTGACGAAACTTTTAAAGTGTGGAATATTTTTCTAAAAATCAAACCTGAAGATGTTTCAATTCTCTTTTGCTTACCTTTATCTGGAATTAATATTTTTCCATTATCTAAAATGAGTTTACAAATCCTTCCAGACAATTGTAAAGATTTTGTACTAAGAAATTTTGGAACAATATAGCACATCACAAAGGTTCTAACAATTTAAAAGATAAATAATGTACTGGAAACACAACAATGTCAGCATGAAACTAATTTTCCAAAACTGATTATGATTCTTGCAATGATAACCTTCTCCTTTTCCGACAACCAAAGATACTTACCATGAGGATATATTCCTTATATCCTTGATCAAAACAAAATGAACTCGGTATCCTGGCTGGTTTCTATTCATCATTCATTGACTAGAGCTTTGACGGCTTTCAAAACAAAGACGAGAAACATGACAGGTTGTTCCATGCTCCCAATTGTAAGTACAACATTCCAACTTTATGTTAATGCATCCATCCCTACAAATTAAACTACACACATTATATGTTTTAACAAGTAATATTTTATTTATAGTTTTTCTATGTGAGCATGTGAAGTTGATATCTCCATTAGCAACGTACTATTCTACCTTACCTAGATTTGGGAGGTGGAATATCCGAAGCTTGAAAAAGGTCATCTCAAGAGAAGCTTTGATGAACATGGACAGTAGAAAGGTACTATTTCTCACAGAAGTACAAGAAATATATAATGATGGATAAATATATCATAACATAGTGTATATTACCAGCTTTCATTTTATTGTTGTACAGTCATAATCTAAATGATAGTTACATATATCACTTCTGCACAAATACAATTTTTTATAGTTGCTACTAAAGAATTATAGTCAGATATAGCATCACACGAAAAATGACAATTATATATAAAATTAGTTCTTTTATTGTATGTTAGCTCGTTCATTCCTATTTATTTTATTACATAGATTTTTGTTGAAATAAGAAACCTAACCGAAGATGAAAAAGCACTTCTTAAACAAACAAGCCAACAAAAATTTGTTCAGCTGGATACCAATGGGAATATTGGGATACAAAAAATACAAAAGTTAGGAGAGACATTAAACAAGAAAGTCGACTCAATGTAGCATTACATTGAAGATTTGGAAAATATATTAAGAAGAGTGAAAAAGAATTAGGAAAGAAGAGACAGAAAAGAAACAAGCAGAAGGCATTATCATACAGTTGAGAAAAGAAATCAAGATGTTGAAATCAAAAGCAAGGGAACAAATAAAACCACCATCATTTGATCTCAATATAACTTAGGAAATTTAAATGATGCGGCAAGAGAAAGAACAATAGGACCAAAAGAAACCTTCAGAGGTAATAGAAAAATCCCCAACTGCATGATAAACACAGAAGAAAACAATCTCTTTAGTTTTGGGGGTTAGAAAGCGCATCGAAGGAATAAAATTGATCCCGATTGCAAGTATGAAATTTTTCACAAGAAAACAAAGAAAATTGTTGACAATGAAGACCAAAAGGAGCAACTTGAAACCGAGGAAGGTCAAAAGGAAAACACAAGTGAACAGGTTCAAGAAGAACAAAATGAAGAATCTAATTAAGAAGCGTAATCTGAAACTGAAACAGATGAGCAAGTCGCTGCAATTGAAAATGAAGAAATTATCGATGTTGACGAGTACTCGCCATCAAGTAAAGCTTACAAGAGTAAAGATATCATAAAATGCAGTATTCTGCAATTATTGAATGAAGAACAACAAAAAATTCTTACTTTCTTCAAATTTAACGAAAATGAGAAGTAAAATTTCTAATCTTTTTTCATTCATTATATTTGTAATTAAAAAAATTGAAAAAAAAAAACCAACTTGTGAATTATTGATTTTCAATTACAGCACCGTAGCATAGAAAAAGATGAAGGGAACAAAGGAGGAATCACAATAGTGAAATCTATGCTGGAAGCCGTTCTGTTTGAGGGGGTTACAATGGACAGGTAAGCATCAAATTAGAATTATGATAGTAAAAAAGTGTATATAAATGTATAAAATGGAATAATGATATGTAAACCTAGCATTGAACTTTTCAAAGTGCATATAAATGAATTGAACGAGAGAGTGACAGCTAAAAGTAGCATTAGCATTTGTAAAATGCAGATAACTGCATAGGATGAGAGAATGATTGTTAAAACTAGCATTCATAGTTATTTAAGTGCATATAAATGTATAGGAGAGAGAATGGTAGTTAAAACTAGCATTCAAAGTTTCAAACTGCATATAAATATAAATCTATTGAATAAAAGAATAGAAGTTAAAAATAACATTGGTATTTGCAAAGGGCATATAAATATATCGAATATCCAAGATGATTGTTTAAACTATCATTTGCATTTTCCAGTGAATACAATGTACTAAACATGTAAATGATAGTGAATACCAGCATTAATATTTCTGGTTCAAAAATATAAAAAAATTAATTATCCCATAAAACTTTCAACCTTCTTTGTTTGGTTAAATAGCTTATTGATTGGTTTATTACAATCTAGAGATGTATGAACACAATTAATACTTCGCTATAATGACGATGGTAAGTATAAGCTTTTCAATATAAATGTTAAAAAATTTCTAATACATATGAATGTGCAGAATGATTTAGTACATGATCAGCAAAGTATGATCAAAGACATAGTCATACCGACACTATGATCAAAGACATAGTTATACCGACAATTGATGTCATTGTCAAAGATGAATTTTACGGAAAAAAATTCTTCCCTCTACATTAACAAACCATTGGAGCTTGTTGATGCTAAACAATGAAATAATGCACTAGAGTCATTATGATTCAACCAAATCAAAAACTAGATCAACAAGGTCTTCAAACCCTAGCTATAACCAATCCCTCATTCTTATAAGAAAGGTATAATTTTTAAATCACTTTAACATTACTATGCATCACTAATTTTTATTCTTGCAGAAAGACAAAATTGGGTTGATGTTCAAGAAGAAATGGGCAGAAGTAGGAATACTAAACAACGAATTTCACAAACCTAAAGTGTTGCGACCAAAAAGTCCACCATAGAATTTTGATTCGTAAGTAATTAATTTCATTTCTTATCTTGTCATTTTAGTTTGTATATTCATCAAACTTTTGTTATTCTTTTTTAAAATACAGCTAAATACACCTAATGATAAAAATGATAGTTAAACCTACAACGGAAATTTTTTAAAGTGCATAAAATTGGGAAAATGAAAAAAAATGACAGTTCAAACTATCATTTATATTTTTTTAGTGCTAATAAATTTATCAAATATCCAAAATGAATGTTTACACTAACATACATATTTTTAAAGTCTTTTGGACTAGAATAAACATGCTAATTGTTAACCAAAATATCATTTGTATTTTTAAATTAGACTAGAATGCATTAAATATGCAAAATGATAGTTAAAGCTAGCATTGCTAATTGACAGTTCATTGAACTGCATCTATTGAATAAAAAGATTATGTATAAGGAGTCCACATGCAGCAATGGTGTCTCTATGAATGCACTGATTAATATTGTGATCAAAAATATAAAGCTATATCTTAGAATTCTAGAGTAAAGAATGCTACCTTATTTTAGCATTAGTTTATACTGTAATATTAACTAAAATTTCTATATCTGAAACAGACTTTATTGTGCATTCTTTGTCATGGCAAACTTGAAAGAACTGGACAAGGATGAGATGTTAGAAAAATATCCAAAGGAAATGCTTAGAAACCTAAAAGCTACAGTGGTGTATTGCATACTCAATGATCTATAATATAGTTAGTCAGTGAAGAAATCCAATAAACAATCTACATAAGAATATTTGTTGCATTTTAACTTCTTAGAACATTGTATTTATTTGAACTGAACTACTTCTGCTAATTAAACTAAGATGGAGTCTGAGATGGAGTCTTATATGTTTTCCAATGCTTGTATTTTGTTCTCAGTGTATAAACTACTCAAATTGATCTGAACTTCTCGATTTGAATTTGATTCGATTTTAGTTGTATGTTTTCAGTGCATGAACTACAATGTATAAACTATGGATATATTCAAGTGTCATTTTGATGTGTATTTTGATGCTTTTACTGTATTTCTAAAGTGGCGAATAATATTTTATATTGAAATGCTAGATAGAACTAGCATTATGCGAAAATACGTTTCATAGTGATTGAACTGTGACGAATAATGTGTGAATTTATCCATATAGCCTTTATATATGATTTCCAATGCTTGAACTCTGTTTCAAGTGTGATGACTACTGTTTTACATTGTAATGCTAGTTATAACTAGCATTTAACTAAAATGCTAAAAACAACTATCATTCAACTGTAATGCTAGTTATACTGGAATGCAGTCCACGTTGATTGTTATTTTGATGGTAGTTGCCAAAGTAGGTTTAGAGCACAAGTATCCCGTAGATCCTCTAACTTTTTCAGGCCTATAGCTCATTCTTTTTTCGCATACACAATTTATCCCAAGAAATTTTATGTTTCCTTCCTTCCCATAGAAAGTCTGCATTTATCTTATTTGATTTTTTTAAAGTGGCAATAGGAAGTTGATACATTAGTAGCCAGTATAGCACCATAAGATGTATTACACCATAAATCAGCAGCCAGTATAGCACCATATGATATATTACACCCTAAATCAGTAGCCAGTATAGCACCATAAAACATATTACACCATTAATCAGTAGCCAGTATTTGCAGTCCTATTTATCTACTCTATTTGTTATTTTCTGAAACAAAGAGGTGCAGTCTGCATAATGAAGATATTCCATAGGTTGCGTTTTAAAAATTGGTGTTAATTATTTTTTCTAACTGCTCTTTCTACCAATAAGGAAAGATATTCCATTACAATATAGAAGAAATATGGGGGCAGATGTTGCCCCATATCATATAAATAGTACATCATCATACTGGCAATTCATTACAAAAACACTTATGTAATCTCATCGGCTAATCATACAAAGAGTATAACATCACCATTAAATCCTTTGTTCTTGCACAATAGCTTACTCAGTTCTATACAATGATAGATTATAGGTTTCAATGTTGAAATTGTATTTCAGGTGTGATGCACACTGATTTAATGAAATGCTAGTTGCAACTAGCATTCGAGTGAAATGATAAGTACATCCAGCATTGAATAGAAATGTTAATACTGAAGTGTAGAGCTCATGCAGTTCTTTAATTCATATTAAATATTTTGCAATATGAATAAATAATAGATTCCTAAAAACAGAAATTCAAAAGAAAAGGAGAATGTAGGAATGTCATATAATAGAAATTAAAACAAAATAACCAAAACATTTCATATTTTATTCCCTAATGATTTCACAAAGTCTGACTTCATGCTTCTATAAGCTTTAGCAGCTTTACACTTAAAAAACTACTCCATTACACACACAAAAAAAAAAAAAATTTCTTAACTTTTTGAAGTAGCAAGACAATTTCTTTTGTTGTGGCCAACTTCATTACACTGACTGTATCAGTTTCTTTTACTTTGAGAATATCCAAATCCACAATACCTATTTGTGGATGGTATTCTTGCACCACGAACTTCTTTAGGAGGCTTAATCAAAACATCATTTTCAGTAGCAACTGGCTTAAAAAATAGAATTGGATTGATAGCATTAGCATACGAAGATCTGAAAGCATTAACAGTAAAATAGACCTCCATAAAATCATAAATTGATAATCTAGACTTGTTAATGCACTTAATTGCATTGGAACATGAAAAACTAGTAACTCTCCATTGATTACAACTACATAAACGATTTTTAAGATCAACAACCTGTGACTTAGGAGATTTAACTTCAAACACAAATTCTGAAGACTTATAAACATCCCAACCAAAGCCATCATCTACTAACTTAGACAAACGTTCCTCCATAACAGGACATACATTCGTTGTCTACAAACAACATTCCTCTCTTCGTCTCGCCATTTGCTTCATAACTTTCACTCGATTGCCATCCAAACAAGAAGTCATAGGCATAACTCTATCTTCCAAAATCCATGAGTTGAAACTTTCTGCAACATTTAAAGAATGTTCACCATAACGCTATCCTTGAAAAGACAAATTTTCCAAACGGTCAAAAGGTTTATCTCTTCGAAAATTTTCTACGAATGTACCCCCGATATCCTTAAATTTAGAAAGATATCACTCAAAATCATACATAATAGAAGCTCTAGCACAATGTTTGAACAACGCCACAATAGATGTATAACCTTTAACTGCCTTGACAACAGTACAAACATTCTGATCCATGTGAAGTAAATAATAGCTATGATATGAAGAAGGAAATATTTTCGAAGTACTTAAAATGAGACCCCATTGACGATCGAACATAAAAACTGAAGACCGATCTTCATTAAGCATTCCTTTCAAATGGGATAAAAACCAATACCAATTAGATTCATTTTCATGTAAAACAATCCCCATAGCAAGAGGAAAGAAACCTACAAAATAAATAATTAATGACATCCCAGTAGAAAAACAAGAATTATATTAAACATCAAAACTTGTATTAAATGTTAACAATTTCTATTATATACAATTAAATTAGGTTCATATATGAATATAACATATGTTATTCTAAGTCTTTTAGTTACTACTGCATAAAGATTTATTTCTTGTTTTTGTAAACATTTCTACTACAAACATTTCTAGTGTAACCAGCTCGATCATTGAATAAAATAAAGCAAACAATTCTAGTGTAAACATGGCTTCATTAAAAATTATGTATAACTTTGAACAATGATAGTTTAATATATCATTACCAAAAAAAATAAGTAAATAAAACAAAACTAAAATGAAACTCATACCTTGGTTACCATTTTTAGAAGTAGCAGCTAACAAAACACCCGGTCTTCCCTGCAAAGCAGCTGCATTTAAAAATATTAATGGTTCATAGTGTTTAAATCCCAGTAGACAAGCACCAAAACGAATACAAACTCTCTCAACGCCTCCAAATATTAATGGTTGAGGCAATAACTTCCATGGCCACGTAACTACCAGGATTATACATTTTCAATGCCTCCAAATACCAATTTAAATCGTTACATGACATAGCATCATCCCCATATATTTCTTTCAAAGCCAACTGTTTTCCACTATAAGCATAATAATATGAATGATTAAAATTGTACTCTCTTCTAAATTCCTTCATAATATCTTTTGGCTTCTTCATAGGAGCATCGCGAATTTGATTAACAATCAAAGATTTGGCAAATCTACTTGAAATATTAACTTTATTAACATCTCTAAGACCAGCTCTACACGAATGATCAAAATTGTTGGTTCTAGTAAAAAAACCGAGAGAGTAGACTAGGATCCGAAGAAGCATTAAGATAAAACTTCCAACCATCCTTCAATCAAGAGCAATTAATCGAAATTATATCGGGAAAATTTCTTACAAAAATCAAATCATAACCATTTTTTATTTGATATGCCACTAAAAACTCCCAAAAATCCTTAGCTCCTTTAAAACAAAAACCAAGAAAATCCACAATAGTTTTTTGAGAACCTTTCTTCAACATATCTTTCAAATAATAAGAAGAATCAGCATGTGAATCACTATTTGTACAAGAATTCCTACCAATTGAAGTGCTTTGAAAACTTGCATAGCCTAAACCACAGCCAGCAATATCAGCTTCCATAGCACAAACATTTTCCTTAACGGTAAACTTAAAATATTTAGTCTGCTTGAAAATTAGAAAACACAGAATACCAATCAAATCTGAATTAGTATCAATAATTATATTCTTATTCTCAAGAACATAAGATATCTCAGTATAAAGTGGACTAAGATGTGGCCACACTTCATAGATTTTAGTCTTAACACCAAACAAAGAAGAGCATGTGGTAAATCGAGTATAGTAGCAATTCTCATTATGTTCAAAAATAACTAGCAAACTATTTGCTTCATCATTGTAGATATCAGTACTGCAAAAGAAATTAAAAAACCAATTAACAAACTTAATTAATCCTATAAATACAACAGAAAATGCTAAATTAACACAGCATAACAAATGAAAATCAAATTAAGTGCTAAATGAAAGAAATATAAATTAATTAAAAAGTAGATGATAATGAACATAGCACAATCAAATTAAAACAAATTATGAATTCAACAGCGAAGAATGATATATAAACATAGCATAACGCAACAAACTACATATAAAATTCACTAGAATGATAGATGAACAATAAAATTGTAAAATAGTAAACTGTGTTGAAGAAACATAATG
The DNA here is from genome assembly GCA_030765085.1 of Allium cepa. NCBI lineage: Eukaryota > Viridiplantae > Streptophyta > Magnoliopsida > Asparagales > Amaryllidaceae > Allium > Allium cepa. The sequence goes on along the minus strand of CM060944.1, from coordinate 379,464,432 downwards.
GTGCACAATAAAATCTTACTTTGCCATTGAAACAAATCTAAAATAGGCACCGAAATTTGGAAGAAGACAAACTGTGCAACCTAGAAAAACAAAAAAATACTTAATAAACGAACGATATTATATCAGAGGAAGATAAGAAAAGGATCGAAACAAATAAGAGCAATATACCTGAATGTAAGGAAATTGTTTGATAAAGATCTAGAGCACGATGAAGATCGACGATAAAAACACACGATGAAGATCAATAGACAATCGAAAAGATCGAATACAAAAATAAAGAAACATGCGTCCTTGAATCGAGAAGATCGATGAAATAAGATTAATAATATCCGAATGAAGATTAAGAAAAAATTAAGAAGCAAATTTATATTTTACACAAGTATGACCTTAGAATGAAAAAATAAAGACCGCATCCTTTAAACGAAAAAAAATAATCCACGTCCGTAGGCCCAAAAAAAGAAGTAAAATCTTCCTCCGGCCTATTTTCCTGTATATACTATATATATCTTTATACAAAATTTTACTATTTATAATATGTGTGTGTATACAAATATTTTAAATTATATAATCACTTTTAATTTAAATAAATAGTTTAATATATTTGTTCAAAATATTTTTATTTTTATTTTGAATGCATTTTAGACGTGAATAAAAAAAGTTATAAAATTTAAAGCATTTGATAAATAATATTAATCTTTTAAGTATGTATTTTAATTATTTAAGATCATTTAATAATATTATTTATATAAACAAATACTTTTTATTTTCCTGTCCATGAGGATGTAATGAATCAAACATATATAAAATTTTACACACGCATGCACATGCAATAGTGTAAATCGCATGTATGTGCATTTATAGAAATATTTTATTTTTATTTAATAAAAAATTAAAGGATGGATATGCAAGCGCAAAAACTTTGGTGGTCAATGCAATTTTATTTTAAATAGTTTTGTTGGTTGTGTTGGTTACAAGTTGTTGGTGAAATCATGGTTATGGTGATTAAAAAGGGGATGGTGGTTGGGTTGCAAATGGATGATGAGATTTGATTGATGGATGAAGGGTATTTTTGAAATTTCAAAAGGACACCATGTAAATCATATTCATTGAATTCATTGAAATTCATCTATTGAAATTTAGATCTTTGTTTCCACATTATTTCTTCTTGAACAATTTATTTAATTCTTCTTTTAAATTAGATTGAACATTTTTTCCAAATTATTTAAATTTCTTATTTCTTCAATTTTATTTAGCTTTAAAATTTCATTCAACAGCCTTTCCTTTTTAATTCTAATGTTACTAGAAACATCTTTACTCGAATTTTTGAGGAAAAATCTTAAATCGCTAAGTTTTCTAACAATTTTTTTTGCTATGTTACCTGAAATTCTGTAGTTGCAATTGTTATCCCGCTTTTTGGCAAAGCCGTGATACCGAAAGATTGGTCGAAAACAAGAGACAGTTCGTCTCAGAGATTGGTTGAATTCCACTTCGCTATGGATATCGATGAATTTTGTCCGAGTCCAGATCGGGCCACAATTGACAAGACATGACAAGTAAGGCCGCAAGAGCCAACGTTTCAAGTTTCAAGTCAATCCGAGTTCATACACGCAAGATACGATCGATTCAAGATGGAGGAGATAGCCCTTGTTCGAATCCATAAGATGTACCCTAGTTCGAATCCATGGCCAGAAATCATGTTCGCATCCATCGGTTCATACCCATCTACTTCGAATCCATCAAGTTTGGAAGTCCTTCGAATCCATAAGCCCAACCTTCCTTCGAATCCATCAGGTGGCCGGCTTCGTATCCATCCCATTACCTTCCTTCGAATCCATCGCTGTAACACATGATGGAATCCATCATGTTCCCCCTGCTTCGAATCCATAGATGTTGTTGACCTTCGAATCCATGAAGACGCCTCTCTTCGAATCCAACCAGTGTTTTCGTTTCGTAACGATCAGCTGAAGTGAGATATGATCGATACGAACGAGTCTCAGTTCGAATCCATGCATAAGTAAAGCCTTCGAATCGATTAGGTCAAAGCGGCGAAATTCAAGCGACGACTCTATAAACTCGGCGAAAAATGTGGATCGACTCGAAGAATGCGCGCCACGTCAACCTACTAGCACGTGCTTGGATCGATTCGAATCAATCGATTCAAATTGATCGATTCGAACGGAGCGAAAAGTCCAGAAAACGCTAGTTCCAATCGATGATATCTCGCGATCTACAAGTCCAAATGCTATGAAATTTTTACAGGAGCTTGTATACATGTTGAAGAATATCCACGCCAAGTTTCGCCTCGATTTGATGAATTCTTGATCAATTCGAACGTACTTCGAATCAATCCCAAAGTGGGCCCAAATTCCCTGAGGTTGGGCCCGTGGGCCCCCTCATGTGCCAGAAGTGGTCTCCCTAAATTTAGGCGAAATATCAGCCTCCTACATCTATAAATAGGGCCCCAGGTCATTCAGAAAAGAGGACCGGAATTCTGAAGCGCCAAGACTCTACCGGATTCAATTCCATACTTGATTATCACTATTGTAATTAGATTTGAAAGCTATCGCCAATTGTGATCCGCTGTAATCGATTCGAATCATCAAGAGAATATCAATAAAGTCATAAACTTCAAAGTGGACGTAGGAAAGATCGCCGAACCACTATAAACCCTATGTTTGTGATTGTTATTTGTGAATCATTGTGATTTCTATTGCTTAGATCTGAGTACTACATTGGTTATTGCTGGTTTGCGATCGTAAACGGGTGCTTTCACGACTATTGGGTGTTTGTGGCCAATTTTGATGCAAACATTTTGGTGCTTTCACTGAGAACTGCTGATTCAGGATAATTTGAATTTGAAGGCTTAAAGATTCAGATCTAAGAATCATGACGAGACAAATGAGTAAGAAACAAAGGACAGAGCGGAGCGAACATCAAGGAAGTCTAGAGGCTTCCTTAGGAGCGAATCAAGCGTCGTCTTCATCACTAGAGACGAGATGGAGACAATGATGAAGAAACAAGAGGAGTTGATCCAGAATTTATTTCAACAGATAGGACAACTTGGAGCACAGAACAGAGAAGCTGATAGAGTTCAGAACGGAGTAGGACCATCCGGCGTAGCACCTGAGCTTGGGGGCACGCACATGGGGAATGTTGATCCAATCTCGGAGAGGGAGAGAGGTACGTCTGCGCAACCTAGGAGTAGCAGAGGCGTGAACGCTCAATCAAGGGGGCAAATCCAAGAATTCCCTCATGGACTCGGGGGGCAGGTTGAAAGTAATGAACGAAGGTTGCATCTCGGTGACAACGACAGATTGGCGGAGATGGTTAGAAGAGCTATGAGAGGCGGTTTGGTAAACAAAGATTTGGAGGATGTTAATAGGAGTCCTTTTACTCCAGTAATCAGACAAGCTAGGAACCCACCGGATTTCAAGTTACCATCATTAGACATGTATGACGGGAGAACAGATCCCACGGTTCGTCTAACAAAGTATATGAGACATATGGAAGTGCCGGGGGCATCAGAGGAGGTTATGGCCCGGTGCTTTCCATTGTACTTGACAGATATTGCAGCATTGTGGTTTAGACAATTGGAGAATGAATCCATCGGAACGTGGAATGGTTTAATTGAGAGATTTATGAGGCAATTCAGGGTTCACATTACAAGACCCAAGAATGTGATGACTTTGGCAACCCTAAAGCAGAAAGCCGGAGAGACCTTGAGGAGTTATCTAGCACGATTCAATGCAGCAGCAGCTTCGGTGGATCGAGCAGATCCATCTATGGTGATTATGGCAGCTGTGTCCGGAGTAGCTGACGACACAGAGTTCAAAAATTCATTAACTAAAGATCCACCCGTGGATCTAGAGGAATTCTACAATGAGGCGGAAAAGTTTTTACGATTAGAGGATGCGAATGCAGAAAGAGAAGAAGGAGAGGGAATAGAAGTGTACGTGCTTAAAGACAAAAAGCCTTTCGAAAAGGACTCACACAAGGATAAAGAAAAACGAAAGGATGAGGATTATAATGACAGGTCAAAGCGACAATGGAGGGAGCCGCGATTCACCACTTACGCCGAGATGAATGAGAGTCTGGAGCGAATTTATCAGGATACCAAAGAGGAGGTTCCGTATCGTAGACCGATGCGAAGGGATCCAACTACTGACGAAAGGAGATCAGATAAGTTTTGTGTATTTCATGAATTAAATGGTCATAACACTAATGATTGTAGGCATCTGAAGGACGAGGTGGAAGGGCATATCAGGAACGGTATGCTCCTTTAGTATGTGAGGAGGCGAGCTTCAACGGTGGAGCCGGAGCGACTACCGTCTACATCAGCCAGGGGTGGCCCTGAACCGGGACACCGTTTGATCATCAATTAATTAAAATAACGATGACCAAGTCGTAAGCTTCCACTAACACAATCAAATCATATACGCATGTACGAGATCGCGAACGTTCTCCAGGCATGCTCTGAATGATCATTGACTCTTTCGTAGTGGATACATACACTTTGACATCTTTGCTTTGCTTTTGTTTTGTGTTGATTTGGACATTTGAACTTGGTTTGTTTGGATATTTCTGTTTTAAAATTCATCTATCGAATAGATATTTGATTCTGATGATTCTGAAATGGCTAAGCTACTTACACATGTACGGGGTTGCGAACGGTCCTTAGGCATGCTCTGAGATGGCGATAAACCGCCATAACAAACGATCCAGGGACCCACGCGAACGTGAGCCTGGTATCGATAATACCAAGCCCTCCCAGGCACACTTTCTCGCCTCGAACGGCACCCGACTTCGAACAGTCACAACTCGCCACGAACGGCAGCCGACCTTGAACGGTCACAAAAATGCCTCGAACGGCACACGACCTCGAACGGTCACAAAAACGCCTCGAACGGCACACGATCGCGAACGGTCACAACTCGCCTCGAACAGGCACAACTTGCCTCGAACAGGCACAACTCGCCCCGAACGGCACAACTCATCTCACTTCAAATGGCTCGATCGCGAACGGTCATCATTTGAGGTCCGCCACTTGACCGCGCATGGTCGCACTCCACCTCAAATGGCTCGATCCCGAACGATCGTCATTTGAAGTCAGGCGCTTGACCATGAACGGTCGCACTTCATCTCAAGTATCCCGATCCCGAACGGTCGTTATTTGAGGTCACATTGAACTGTAAATTCCTTTGCAGGACATCGACAGGATATGAACATCCAGATCATGGCATTACAAAACACGCCTTCCTACCGTAAGGCATATTTTGGGAGGCAAATGTTATCCCTCTTTTTGGCAAAGCCGTGATACCGAAAGATTGGTCGAAAACAAGAGACAGTTCGTCTCAGAGATTGGTTGCATTCCACTTCGCTATGGATATCGATGAATTTTGTCCGAGTCAGGATTGGGCCACAATTGACGAGACATGACAAGCAAGGCCGCAAGAGCCAACGTTTCAAGTTTCAAGTCAATTCGAGTTCATACACGCAAGATATGATCGATTCAAGATGGAGGAGATAGCCCTTGTTCGAATCCATAAGATGTACCCTAGTTCGAATCCATGGCCAGAAATCATGTTCGCATCCATCGGTTTGTACCCATATACTTCGAATCCATCAAGTTTGGAAGTCCTTCGAATCTATAAGCCCAACCTTCCTTCAAATCCATCAGGTGGCCAGGCTTCGTATCCATCCCACTACCTTCCTTCGAATCCATCGCTGTAACACATGATGGAATCCATCATGTTCCTCCTGCTTCGAATCCATGCTGACCTTCGAATCCATGAAGACACCTCTCTTCGAATCCACCCAGTGTTGTCGTTTCGTATCGATCAGCTGAAGTGAGATATGATCGATACGAACGAGTCTCAGTTCGAATCCATGCATAAGTAAAGCCTTCGAATCGATTAAGTCAAAGCGGCGAAATTCAAGCGACGACTCTATCAACTCGGCGAAAAATGTGGATCGACTCGAAGAATGCGTGCCACGTCAACCTACTAGCACGTGCTTGGATCGATTTGAATCAATCGATTCGAATTGATCGATTCGAACGGAGCGAAAAGTCCAGGAAACGCTAATTCGAATCGATGATATCTCGCGATCTTCAAGTCCAAATGCTATGAAATTTTCACAGGAGCTTGTATACATGTTGAAGAATATCCACACCAAGTTTCGCCTCGATTGGATGAATTCTTGATCAATTCAAACGTACTTCGAATCGATCCCAAAGTGGGCCCAAATTCCCTGAGGTTGGGCCCGTGGGCCCCCTCACGTGCCAGAAGTGGTCTCCCTAAATTTAGGCGAAATATCAGCCTCCTACATCTATAAATAGGGCCCCAGGTCATTCAGAAAAGGGGATCCGAATTCTGAAGCGCCGAGACTCTACCGGATTCAATTCCATACTTCATTATCACTATTGTAATCAGATTTGAAAGCTATCGCCAATTGTGATCCGCTGTAATCGATTCGAATCATCAAGAGAATATCAATAAAGTCGTAAACTTTAGAGTGGACGTAGGCAAGATCGCCGAACCACTATAAACCCTGTGTTTGTGATTGTTATTTGTGAATCATTGTGATTGCTATTGCTTAGATCTGAGTACTACATTGATTGTTGCTGGTTTGCGATCGTAAACGGGTGCTTTCATGACTATTGGGTGTTTGTGGCCAATTTTGATGCAAACATCAATTATCCATGGTAAGCCATTTATTTTCTACTGAATTCTTAAAATTATTTTCTAACAACCACATTTTTTCAAATCCAAAAAGTCTATTCCCAAAATTAGTGTTAGTATAAGAACGGTTATTGGACTGGTCCAGATAGATATTCGGAAGCTCTAAAACCTTGCAAGTAGATACTTTGTCCCCTAGTTCATCACTTATAAAAAACATGTCAAACAAAGCCATCGATGGAAATTCTCCAGTATTTGACAGAGCAAACTGTTTATTACTTAGTTTTATCTCTATTAAATTACAATTAACAATAAATTGGTTAATTCTTCCATCGCACCAAAATCACCTTCCTTAGGGGATCTTTCACCAAAAAATCTAGTAATATTAATATCGCCCTCCATAATCCATGATTCAGGGGGCAATTGTTATAAAATCTAAACACTCATTCCATAAAATCCTATGATTATTTTTGAATTTGGCCCATATACATATGTAATATTAAGAATATAATCATCATTAATACCAGAAAATATCTAATGCTAAGAGGAATCTTTAATAATAGATCTTCAAAGTCTTACACAATTATCTTTCCAACCTAATATAAGACCTTCTACACTACCACGACCATGAAGATAAGCCTAATGATCGAAATAATGACCCCCTAGCCACTTAAAAATAGGATATTCAAGATACTCAATTTTAGTTTTTTGAAGTAAAACTATACCAATATTATTATCATTGAAAAGTTATTTAATTTTACTATATTTCCCCAAATCAAGCAAACTCTTTTCATTCTAACTAGCTAATCTCATAATCTAAGCGATTTAACCCATTCTAATTTCTTATTTTTAATATAGTCAACGTCTACATGAATATCGTCAAAAATAAAACCTGAATTTTTAGCTATTTAGTCTGTGATTAATATAGAACAGTTTGAATATTAACATTGGCACTTCATTTAGCAAGTGTTATGTCATGATGGCCAAATTTATCACTTACTTAGTTCGGTAAAATCCAATTTCAGTTCAACAAAACTTTACCCCTTAGTGAAAATTATTTACACCATTTCTTTTTTTCAAAACCATATCATTTTGGATTTATATAATTTAACAATTTTTTTTCTATTTTGTAGTGTAACATCATCATTTAAACTATTTGACTTTCAAAAATACATGCATCATGCTTATATTTATTAACTAAAATCGACAAAACAAAACAGGGTCTGAATATTTAAAAAAAGATATAAAAACAACAATTAAAATTTTTACACTTAAAACTCATATGTCGCATATAAAAAAACTAAATAACAAAGTCACAAAGGTTTCTACTGCGCGTTTTTTGGTTATTAGTAACTGCTCCATGCTTGGATAATTACTCCTATTTGTTCCTATTCAGACATGCCTTACATGGCAAGAAGGGTGATTGAAACTTTTAAAAAATTGATACTCGGCTTCGTATATATATCTCCACTCAATTATCTTAAATTTAAGGAAAAATAAAGGAAAAGAAAAAAAGAAGAAAGAGAGATGACAGAGGTGAGAGTAAACCTTATAAATATATTACTAATAATACATGCCTTACTAATTCTATTAGTCTACACTGAAACTCCAAGCAGCCAATACGTTGTAGAAGCTCTGGAGCAGGACTGTTACATAGCACCTATAAAATGTCTTTGTATCCAGCAATTGCTTCATCTTTTTTGATCAGTTATCATAACTTTTTCCATGTTTGAGGGACATCTTTCAGAATATCGTGCAGTTTGCAAGATGCTTGTTTTTTTCTGTTCGATATTTACAACATTGCCTCCATAATTTATTTTTGTTTTAAAGAGAGAAGAAGAGGGGAGGAAGAATAGTCCCACATCTTGGGAAATATGAAATGATATTTGTTTAAGTATAGATTTCTCATGAGAATGTTGGGCCCATTGGGCACTTAAATGTTTTCTTTGCTGTGAGGAGGGTAGTCATGTACAGCCACCACACGTATACGCCGCTGCCATCATCCGTCCGTTCAACCGAAATGGGCCAGGTCAGGTTGGTCTGGTTTTCGGTCTAAATTGACAGAATTAATTTTTCTTAAAACAAGCCAGATTTAAATTCAAATTTCAACGGACGGATTTGGCAGAAGATGCGATAGTTGGTGATGGCAGGATATTTGAATGAACGGATACGACCGTTTTGAACTATTGGTAAGAAATGCAACATTTTGAATGGATGCATCTCTAGACGAATAGATACCTTTCCAACACTATAAATAACGACATCTAGAGCCATTGTTGTTTCAACATAAACAACAACAACTCTTACCTTCTTCTTTCAAATTTTTCAACGCCAGAAAGTGTTGCAAAACACTTCCATCGCAACCAGATATTGCGACGCCTGTGAAGTGTTGCCAACGCAAAGATGTTGCAAATCCATTCTCTTCTTTTTCTTCGTTCTTCTATTTACAAATTTACATCATTAGAAACTATAATAAAGTGTTCTTGGCAAGATCAAGATCGTACAAATCTTGAATCTGGTTACGTTGTTCCAATGCTTCATTGAGTTTTGAAGTCAATAGTTTGATAACCCATTTGTACTTGGTGGGTTGAACTGTTTTCTGAAAGAATCTAGACATTAGATCCTTGAAGTCGGAAGTAAAGCATTATCGTCATCTTCCTCGTCTCGAACCACAAATTTCCTAACAAATTTTAGACAATACCTTTCAACTATGGAAAGTTTGAGCACCCTTCAAGTGATGAATCATCACTTAACTCGATTGGAGTGTTTTAACGGAGATAATATTACTCGTTGGCAAGAGACGATGAAGTTATTCATTATCACCGTCAAATTGTTCTATATTTAGGAAGATGGATTAGAGGTAATACAGGAGGAAACTGCAATAGATGATGCTGCTCTAAAAGCGAAGCGTGCAAAGTGCAAAGAAAATGATTTTTTGTGTAGAGGACACATTCTGAATGCACTGACTACTTTTATCTATAATGCACATAGGACCTTGGAAACTGCGAAGTCCCTTTGGACTGCACTGGAAAGCAAATATCACATATCAGAGGCAAGTAACAAGAAATTTCTTGTTTCCAATTTTATGGATTCCAATTTTTTTTCCAATAAGTTCATAATAGGACAAGTAGGTGAAATCTTACTTTTGGTGAATCAACTTAAAGATGCTAAAATAGGTTTCCTAGAATCTTTTGTTGTTAGAGTCATAATTTATATACTCCCTAATTCTTAGAGTGATTATTAGAAAAAATTAAAGCATGCAGAAACAAATTATGATGTAAACGGTTTGTAGCGTCATCTTCGTATTGAAGAGGACTCTCGTAAACACGAACTAGATGATAATCCGCAAACTGAGTCCAATTCTAAGAAAAATAATGTTGAAATAACTGACAAGTTAAAGGTTAAGAATGAGACATAGTTTAAATGGAAAAATCATCCCAAGAAGAACAAATAGAAAGGTACTTGTTGATTCTATAACAAACTCGGCCACCATGCCCGAGACTGCCATTTGAGGAAGAAACAGCAAAAAGTGAATGTCGTAGAAGACTCGCTTTTGGCTATAGTGTAAGTGGAAAACTCCATTAGTGGCATAGATAATGATTGGTGGCTTGATAATGAACCAACCATTCATATTTGCAAAGATAGTAGTTCATTTAAGATTTACGATGAAAACAATAGAGATTGCAATGAAGTTACTGGAGCAAATAAGGTTCCAAGAAAAGTTATGAGAAAAGACACTATAGAACTTCCACTCACCTTTGGAAAAGTTCTTACACTATTCAATGTATTTTATGTACTAGACAAATGTAAGAATTTGGTTTTTGGATACTTTCTTGACAAATGAGATTTCAAGATGGTGTATGAGTATAATAAGTTAGTGTTATCCAAGAACAAAAAATTCATTAGACATGCATACTCTTGTAACGACATGATTAAATTGAATTTGATAAAGAAATCTTTTGCTTATATTGTTGATTTTGTTAGTTTACGGCATGTTATACTAGGACATGTTAATTATAATTCCCTTAAAAATATGTATAAATTAGGATTAATTTCTGATTGTGATTTTCGATTCTATCTCTAAGTGTGAAATATGTGTTCAAGCAAAAATACATCAAAAACCCTTTAAATCTATAGAAAGAAAAACTGGTTTGTTTGATTTGGTATATAGTCATGTGGGTGACTTAAATGGTCATATCACCTATAGTGGTAACTAGTACTATATCACATTTATTGATGATTACACTAGATATGCTTATGTGTAACAATGAAAATAAAAAATAAGGCTTTTGATTAATTTAAAATTTACGAAGCTAAAGTGGAAACTCAATTAGGAGTTGAAATCAAAGTATTACATTCAGATCGTGGTAATGAATATTTCTCAAATGAATTCACCTGGTTTTGTAAACAATATGGTTTAGTTCATCAATGCACTGCCTCTTATACACCACAACAAAATGGTGTTGCTGAGAGAAAAAATAAAATTTTAGTAGAAATGGTAAATGCCATGGTTATAAGTTCAAATTTACATAATAACTTATGTGGTGATGCTATGTTATTTGCATGTTATATTTTAAATAGAGTATCACTTAAAAAGAATAATGTTCCTCTTTATGAATTATGGTTTAATAGTAAACCTAATCTTACAAGATTTAAAGTTTGGGGTTGTTCAAAATATGTTAGAAAACCATAACCTAAATGACCAAAGTTAGGTAATAGGGCATTTAAATGTGTTTTCATAGGTTATTCCCTTACCGTATACATATAAGTTCCTATTTATTGACACCTTAGAAGTTATAAATCTATAGATGTAGAATTATTTGAAAACCAAACAGTTGAAATTACATTGAGATCATCTAGTCTAGAACCTAATATGACTAACGATATTAATGATGATGACTATGCTCCTGCTCAAAATAGCAAGGATATATCACTACCAAATAATAGTACTGAACAAAGGGGAAGTAAAAGAGAAAGAATAGAGATGGACTATGGTCCTGACTTCATAACTTATCTTGTATAAGGCATTAAGGGGGAAGTCCTTAATGTGACTAGATATGTAATGAATGTGGATGATGATCCTAAAACTTATTCTGAGGCTATGAATTTCGAAGATTCCATTTTTTTGGAAAGATGCTATCAATGATGAAATGAGTTCCATATTGTCAAATCAAACTTGGGTTTTAACTGATTTACATCCTAGTGCTAAACCCGTAGGATGTAAATGTATATTCAAGAAAAAGTTGAATCCAAGTTGATCCTTCGGTAAGTTTAATGACAGATTAGTTGTTAAGGGTTATACGCAAGACATGGAGTAGATTATTCTGGTACATATGCTTTAGTTGCTCGCATGTCTTCTATACACTATTTAATAACACTTGCGACCATTCATAAATTGGTCATGCATCAAATGGATGTAAAGACCACTTTTATAAATGGATATTTAGAATATATATATATATATATATATATATATATATATATGAAACAACCGGAAGGTTTCAAAACCCCAGGCCAAGAAAAGAAAGTTTGAAAATTAGTAAAATCACTTTTATGGCCTAAAGTTAGCTCCCATGCAATGGCATGAGAAGTTTGGCAAAGTAGCACTATTATATGGATTCATTTTTAATGATGTTGATAAATATAATTATCGAAAATCGGATAACACCAGTTTATGTTAATAAGTTTATACGCTGATGACATGCTAATATTTGGTTCTAAAATATCCTGTGTGAATGAAACTAAGATGTTTCTATCTTCTAATTTTGGTATGAAAGATCTAGGATAGGCTAACGTTATTTTAGGAACTAAAATCATTAGGGAAGAGGGGAAGTTGCTACTAATCCAATCTCATTACATTGAGAAGTTCCTCAAAAAATATGGTCATTATAATGACAAACTAGCACCAACTCATTTAGTTCCTAGTACTAAATTAGCAAAGAACACTTAGCGCACCATTCCTCAACTTGAGTATTTTAGTGTTATTGAGGGTCTTATGTATGTTATGCATTACACTAGACCCGATATTGCACATGCTATAAGCATATTGTGTTGATTTACGAGTATTCTAGATTACGCATATTGGAAAGCTATTTTCAGAGTTCTAACTTATTTGAAAGGTACCATTAACTATAGTTTATCTTATAAAATATATCCACCTATATAGTGATGCAAAGTGGAACAATGTAGAATCCAAATCCAAGTCTACGACTGGATGGATCTTTACATTAAGAGGTGTTGTTGTGTCTTGGGGTTCTAAGAAGCAAACTCGTACATCTGACTCAACAATATTTTCATAGTTGATTGCATTAGCAGATGCATGTAAGGAAGCAGAATGGATTTGGATTTATTAACAGACATTCCACTATGAAAGAAGCCATCTCTAGCAGTCTTGATTAACTTGATAATCAAGCTACGATATAAGATATCTCTACTAAGACATAAAATGGGAAGTCTAGACATATGATTCTAAGACATCAAATGATAAGACAATTACTTAAAGAGGAGTAGTAACTGTTGACTACATAGAAACAAAGAAAAATTGGTTGACCCACTCACTAAGAGTCTTCCAAAGAATGCGGTTTCTATAAAATCGAAGAAAATGGGACTAAGGTCTGTGAATGAAGGTTGATCATCCTTGAAAGAAACTTAACCTATGTTTTGAAAAGGATAAACAAGGTTCAACGGGTACTGACAAGCTAAGAGAATGCTTATGGAATACCAAATCAAGAATTCCCATTATGTTTAGTATTGGATTTTGCGAGAACAAAGGATGGATAAAATATCCTTAATTAGTCTAGATAACTAAAAGATGTATCGCAAAAACACCTAAGAAACTTGCCTATATGAGTATGGAAATCAAGGCGTTTTCTAAGAAAGTAAGACCGCTTTCTAAAGTAGACTCCTGAACCCAAGATTAAAAGCACATGGCTATTGACATGCTCGGCAATACAAAACACTTTACCAAAGAAAATCAACATGTGTGATTGTTCTTGTTTTAATATTAGAGATACTTAGTTCAAGATTTGTTCACCATAGAATCTCGATAAAGCTTTGAATGGTTTACACTAAGTAAAGGTTCAAATTCAAAAGATACGTTTTATTTATATGTTGGTTTTCACGATGATGCAACTCCTTGACCTTGAACTAGGTCAGGCTTGATTCCATTTGGTTACATAGGCAATCACTCAAGTAATGTAGCCGTTACATTTTTAAACATTAAATTTTTTAAAAATATTCAATCATGAAAATAGGAGGAGCATGTTGGCTATTTTCAACAGTGCTTCCATAGTTTTTTTTTGTTTTAACAAGGGAAGAAGAGGGGAGGAAGAATAGTTCAATATCTTGGGAATATGGAACTATATTTGTTTAAATAGATTATGTGACGACCCGGAAGTTTTTAACAGTTGAAATGAAATATTTAATTGATTTTAAATATTTGGAAGTTTGTTTAACTTGAATTTTAAATTTTAATATGAATTTGGCAATTAAAATATTGAATTTAATTTATTTAAGTTGGGCAAAATATTGAATCTTGATTTTTAAACTGGTTAAAAATATTTTCAAGGTTTCGAAAATTTATATTGATAATACTGAAGATAATAGAAGCTTCAGAATTTAGTTTGGGAATGATTTGTTTAGTTTTGAAATTATACCGTTTAAATCGATATTTAAAAATAGCCTTTCGAGGTACAGTCTCAGAATTCGACGAAACTAGTTCCATTGGATCCGTAATAGCTAGTTATTATCAGATTTCAATTTTCATAGAAATCGGAGTTGCCATTTAACCCTGGCAGCTCAAAACACATAGAAATTATTTTAATCGATTTAATTTGAAATTGACCATTTACTTTCGTAACTTGCGTATATGATCAAATTAGCCTCCGTAACACGTCCCATTGTGTTCGGAAGGCTGATCAAACCTTGTAAACGCCCAGCAACGTAAAACGAGACAATAGGAATTTAATTAAAATATATATTTATATATCTAAAGTCAATAGCTGAGATTCCTTTCAACTCAGCCATCCTATTCCTGAGCAAGCCGACCTACTCTCTGCTTAATCACGTACGCTGTCTTCCCTCAGAAGCTAATAGTTGCATTATAAAACCCGAGCTTCTTCGTTTATGGTATCTCGTTCAAACAGAAAGAAAAAAATCAAATCAAATGGCCGAAGAAATAAAACACAGCCAACAAAAAATCAAATAAATGGCTGTCGCGTTTTCTTCACTCGAAATCAAAAAAAAAATTAAAGAGGCGGATTCGTTTGATTCAAATTATGGCCGAGGAAATTCAAGAAAACCCTCCCCTCTTTCATCTAAAACCGAAACCATTCACTTAGAAAAAAAAAGAATGAATAGAATTCGTTTGAATGTCTAACTCGCGATTTGGTGAGGGGCCGGGCGGCGCCGTTGCTTTGTGGGTAGCATCGAGTTCAGGTAGCGACCGGAAGGTCGCGGTGTGGCGACTCGATTGCGTGAGGGAAGGGGCTGCTGTAGGGTCGCGTTGACCAGCATGAGGCGTAATCGAATAGGGTTTGGCAACGCGGTGGACTCGGCGAATCAAGCGAGCATCGTGAGTTGGTGGTTGCGATGTTTTCTTTTTTCAAATAGCAAGGTATATTTTAATTTGTTTAAATTTACTAAATTGTATATATACAGAAATTATATAGTTACAGTAAAACAAACCCTGTTTTGTTTGTTTATAGAAAAGAAAAGTGTAAACAGTGAAGTTAATTCCTGTTTTATTGTTACAGAAATTTCTAATTATAAATATACATACATGTGTTTCAATTTATTAGTTATTCTAAAATAAATTTTAAAGGTGATTTGTGTGTTTAGTTAACTTATATAGAAATTTATTTTTTTGTCGCTAAAAATAGTTTATTAATGGAAATTTAGCTTAAATTTAATTTTTAGTTAAATCAATTTATTAAAGACGGAATTGGTTTAAATGAAACTATCAGTTAATTAAACTATTAAACGGTAACTGGTTATTCGATTAATTCGAATATTAATTGGATCATCAATTGTTTATACTAGGACAAAATCTGTAAAGAAGCAAGCGGGTTTGGAAACGTATTGCCTGCAAAAATAAAAGGTGAGATCTTCTCACTCAAACAAAGGGTTTCATTCAATTTTAAATAGTTAAATTTAAAATTGTTGATTGTGTGCTTGGATGATGGTTGTTATCATTTGTTTGAAATAGACCCTATGCACTGCATAATAGCGGATAATATTTTATAAATCCCATATACCGCGATATTCCACCTCGAAGTGGAATTGGTATTTAATTGATGTGCTAATGTTTGTGGATGCAGGGAAACAAATTGGAGGGATCCAACTGGATTCCTCAAACATTCGAATTTGTTTAATTTGTTGTGTGTTAAATTATTTATAATCTCTATGTGATAATATTGTAATTGGAATCATTTTAGGCTAAAATTTAGCCGAATATATTTCTGTTATCGTAAGATACCAGAAATAAATTAAATGGGATTTTTAAATTTAAGTAGAAAATCTATAGTGAAATCCTATTGAATAAATTCCAAAATATGGGGAAAGATTTTTATAAATAGGTCTTGAATAATATTGTTTGATAGTTAAAGAATTTATTTAAAATATGGATTTTAAATAGTTTGGACAAAAAAAATAAAGGGATTTATTTTAAAAGATGATAAATTTGGGAAATCCATTGAAAATTGATTTGGTACCTGAAAATAAAATCTTTGGGAATCAAATTGAAATTTGATTCGATGTAGAAACAAAATTTTGAAATCAATTAGAAATTGATTGGAGTGTTTGAAATGACTTTTGAAATCAATTAAATATTGATTTGGGTATTTGAAAGTGAATATTTGGGAATCGATTTGAAAAATCGTATATTAATGGATATTTGGGAAATTTGAATTCACAATGGAATTTATAAAGGAAAGGGAAATTGTTTTAAGAATAAATATTTATTTATTTTTAAAGTGTTAAAAAGGATTTACGGATTTGGAATGTGAATCTAAAATACATCGAGAAGGGTTTATTAAATTGGTCTAAGTGGACCATTTTGAAATGAAAGTGTATTTTCCCTGAAAAGCCGAGTATGTTTGGAAAGTAGTTTTTAAATATAAATTTTAAAGTTCTAAAATGGTTTGTAAAAGAATATTTATGAAGAAAGTATTTTTGTAAATTGTTTCTAAATCCTTAGAGTAAAGATTTATTTAAGTTAATTTTTAGTAGTGACTGTACTAGTTTTAGAAAATAGTTATTTAAAACAACTATACTTTATTTACTGATTTTATTTTTAGAAATTAGTTTGGACTTGAAGTTTTATATGAGATGATAGTATAATATTTTTATGACTAATATTTTAAATTAAAGTGTTTAAAAATAGTTTTACTTTAAAATATTTCCAAGTATATATTTGGACAAGTGATTTAAATTATTTTAAAGTATTCGAACTCGGCAGATTTTTTTTTCACTGGAAATAAATGATTTCGGGAATTTTATTCCGCGAGTGAAAAATGATTTGAAATTTGTTTTCAAAGGATTGAAAAGTGATTTGAAATTTATTTTCAAATGGTTGAAGTGTGAAAATATATCTTGCGAAGATATTTTGAAAATAAATAATTGGAAAAATTATTTAAATCTGGAAATTGTTGTGAATATTGATTGATAGTTAAATAACCGACTATCAATATTTGCCTTCAAATGGCGTTTGAATTTTGATGCAACCGAGGGTCGGATTCCAAGTGGATATCCGGAAACCACATCGAACCTTTGTGATTGTGATAGATCTTTTATTTAAAAGATCAAAGTAGAAATTGTTGTGATTTGTTTGAAATCTGAATGAACACTTATTTTTAAAAATAAGCGCTCGTTATTCGGATTAGCCGAGAGAGGACCTTTGTGTCATATAACCCATTCCGAATAATGATACGACGAAATGGGATTGCATTTGAAGACCGGTGGTGAAGACCGGGTATTGGCAAGAATGATAGGATGGCCTATCGATTGTCACTGCACAGAGTAGCTACGGTATAGAGACTCCCTAAGTGATGGGAAGTCCGATCGGGATTGTGAATACCCGGATTGCAATGGCTTCTTCGGAAGTGCCTTTGGTTCTGTTCGAATCCGGAACAGACTTGTATGAATGTGTGTCTGACGCTACAAATTGAGATGTAAAGCTGGTTTCTATCAAATGCATTTCTGTTGGTGGCGGAGAATTTATTCTCTTAGCTTAACACCCTTCTCTGAGACGTACGAGCTAAGAGGTTATGTAGTTGATGGTTACTAGTGATACATTCCCAATTTGGTAATGTGGCATACGAAGTGCTGCTGATCATTTGTTGATCGAAGAATGGCTTTGTGAAAAAGCGTAGCTTTGTGGACGAGACTTCGTCGAGCCTCACAACCCGGAAAGGGTCGAAACAGAAATGTTGCGGCAAGGTTTTGTTAGGGGTAGCGGCCCTATTGTATGTCCATTTCCTTCTGGATAAGAGGTGATATCATGGTATGGAACCCAGATATTTAACCTATGTGGTTACTGCATATTTTTTACTTTGTGATTGTTGGTTGTTGGAATCTCGGAATAAAGGTCGGTAACGACCGGGGATGGCATAGCTCGTGTGTTAGCTACCTAATTACAGCTGTACAGCGTGAGGTAGCGTCGGTGTGTTAGTTACCTAGTTACAGCTGTACAGCGTGAGGTAGCGTCGGCCTTGTGTTAGCAAAGATCCGGTTAGGTTCTTGGGGGAGTCCATCCAGAGGCGTTCCATTTCAGTGTAAGGAAGTTCCTTTGCCTGACCATTTGTTGGAAATCCAAAGAAACAATACGAGCCATGTACGGTTTTAGTTGTATAACCTGCCATGTAATATGGCGGTAACCTGCTATTGAACATGATAGCTATAGTTGGCATAAATGCGAAATGCCCATGCTGACTAAGATTAATATTATACTTTCGAAAATGCTTTCTGCACTATGCACTAATAATAATATCAAAATGGTTTTCGCGTATCAAGCATTTTTCAACTGTCATAAGGAGAAATCTCCTCCAAGTATGCGTTTGCATTGTGTGTGTGTGGAGGGAGGCCTTATGGCAGTTTCACTTTTCAAAGGAATAGCGAATTACTTTTTATTTTCTTTGTGAAAATAACTGTTTTTAAGATCTCACACAAGTCCCATGACTGACCTAGAGTTTATTGTTCCCTTTTTAAACTTTGGATGCCCACTAATTTCCACCCGGGCAGTCTAGAGTCAGGTTATCAGGTCATTCTGGAATTCAGGAGTTGCTGTGGAGATCAGGAGCAAGCTGAATGGCGAAGCATATCACTTATATATGTAATATTTCTTTCCGATGTTTGTTGTTGTACACTCTGATAATGTAATGTGATATAATGTATTAACTGATATAGTTCTTCGTTTTAAAGATATTCATTTATCTATAATAAGCTGTTCCGCTGCGATATATGAGATTCTATTATTGTTTCTGTTTTCTTCTTCTACCTTTTTCTTCTTAAACCCTAATGGTTCGGTTTTCCCACGATCGATGGTTCGGCAGTTGATAGAGGGACGTGTTAATGTCGACTTTCGAAAGTCGAAAAATCGGTCTGTTACAAAGTGGTATCAGAGCATTTGGTTAAGCGATAACCTTGGCTCTGTTGGGTGTTACTCATTAGAGGTGGAGTCAGCTGTACTCTAGAATGAGTTTGAGTATATTAATAGATATTAGCGCGTATTTGTTAGTGAATCTCAAATTGTTTTATATTGATTTAACTTATCGGTTGATTGTTTATAGATTCTGGTCGGTGCAGTTTGGCCAACTCTATCGATAGGGGTTTCTAAACTCTTAAACAAGATAAACCGACACGGTATTGTTTTAAAATAGGGTAAATGAAATAATTTTATCCAAACTATTTTTGTATATAAAAGAAACGATTTTCTGTAAATTATTATGGTATATGGTTGCTTGGTTGCTAGGAAGTGATAATGTTAAATTATCATTGATTGTGGAATAAGAAATTGAAAAAAAAAATCAAAAGGCTAAGAAATGAAATTCATATACCAATGGGATTTGTAAATATAAATTGTAAATGAGATTTATAATTTGAAATAGAATTCCAGAACAATATTTGAAATAAAATTCATTAATGGAATGAAATTGGTAGTGTAAATGGACAAATGAGTAAATATTTGTAAGTAAATGGATTGGAATTGAAAAAAAATGGAATAAGATTTGATTGGGATCAAGTTGAATAAAAATCCAAACTTGGGAAAAATAAAAATAAAATGGATTGAATTCAAGTAAACTAATATGATAACTAATTAATCCATGAAATAGAAAGGTTGAATTAGTTAAATTAAAACTTGAATTGTGAGTTAAATAAAAATGGTTTGAATTTGCAGATTAATTCAAGTAAGTAGAAATAAATTGAAAATTCCCTTGTTATTGATAAAATAAATTCGATATAAATTGTGAAAGAAAACTTGAAATTAAAATTGGATAAGTGAATAAAACTAATTGAATTAAATTAGTAAATGAAATGGAGTAAGGAATAAATTGAGTTGGTATCAATTTAAATTAGTTACAAACTAGATTGGATATTCTATTAAATGAATATCGTCGAATTTGCATAGAAATGGTTGTCGTTTGATGCAAACATGGTTGCATAAGATTCTATGAGTTAATGAAAGCCAATAAAATTGATTTTTGAATCAATTGAAATGGATATGAGTTCGTTTTGCTTATTAATGAAAGAAAGTGAATTGTAAATCGCTTAAATTGAATAGAAATGATAAAGAATGTAGTTCTAAGCAATTAAATTTGTATTGAAACCGTATGAATTGTTACGGAAATTATTTTGAGTGCATTGCTTATGAAAACTATGTGTTTACTATTGAAAATAAGTGAAATGTAAATGAGTTTCCCATATGTGTCACTTACGGGTTTAAATTGAGTAAGTACTGGTACAGGGGAGCGTTTGGCTGGATTTGGTCACGCTAAAATGCTAATAATAAACCGCTTTGCTCAAAGATGCTATATAAGGTACGCCTATGCAATAAAAATAGGAAATATGAACTTTTTTTGGTTTTTCTGACCGTGTGGGTCGATGTGTGTGTATATATATATCTTTTTCAAATTGCAAAAGCTCCTCCGTACAAAAGAGACTCTGCCAAAAATTTCTGAAAATTTTGGGAGTTAGAAATTTTTTGTTAGCGACAAACGATTTCAAATTTGAAATTGAAGTAAATTAGTGAATGAAACTAATTTAAAATAATGATATGAATCAGTTATAAATGGAAGATAAAATTCAATATTCAGAGTTGAAGATAAATTGAATTCATATCGAAATGAGAAAACAAATTGAATAGAAGTAGATATGAAAACTTCTGTAAGAAAATGTAAAAATGATTTTTAAATCTGTAGTTGGATATGGTTAAATTGGATATACAGGTATTAAAAAGCAAGTGGGGAAAATTGATTTTAATTTCATAAGATAAAATTGAATTGCTCGACAAAAAGGTATGTATTTCAATTTCAGTATGAAATTTGGTGATTTTCTTGTCCAGCCACTTGGCGTTTTGTTTTTTTTTGGAATCTGAGGGCCTATGGTGCCATTTTGTAGTCGTACCGAGCTAGCCATGCAAAGGAGACGCTGGCGAAATTTTTCGAAAATTTAGGGTGTTAGAAAATTTTGGAGAAAATTTTGAAAGTTTGAAATTTGAATTCAAATCTAAATTTGAATTGGAAGTAAAAAATATTATTTGGAACTTATAATTGAACTTGGAAAGTTAGTTGAAATGAATCTTTGATAAAAAGATTTGGGTTGATAAATTGATAAAACTGTTTGGGTTGGAAAATATTACACTCGTTCTTCTTAACTTGTAATTTCGGGACGAAATTTTTTTAAGGGGGGAAGGATGTGACGACCCAAAAATTTTTAACAGATGAAATGAAATATTTGATTGATTTTAAATATTTGAAAGTTAGTTTAACTAGAATTTCAAAATTTAATATGAATTTGGCAATTAAAATATTGAATTTAATTTATTTAAGTTGGGTAAAATATTGAATCTTGATTTTTAAACTGGTTAAAAATATTTTCAAGGTTTTGAAAATTTATATTGATAATATTGAAGATAATAGAAGCTTCAGAATTGATTTTGGGAATGATTTGTTTAGTTTTGAAATTATATCGTTTAAATCGATATTTAAAAATAGCCTTCCGAGGCATATTCTCGGAATTCGACGAAATCAGTTCCATTGGATCCGCAATAGTTAGTTATTATCGGATTTCAATTTTCGTAGCAATCGGAGTTTTCGTTTAACCCTGGCAGCTCAAAACACATAGAAATTATTTTAATCGATTTGATTTGAAATTGATCGTTTACTTTCGTAACTTGCGTATATGATCAAAGTTGCCTCCGTAACACGTCCCATTGTGTTCGGAAGGCAGATCAAAGCTTATAAACACCTAACACCACGCCAGGATGGGAGTTCGCGATTTTAGGCAACGTAAATCGAGACAATTTGAATTTAAATTAAAATATATATTTATATATCTAAAGTCAATAGCTGAGATTCCTTTCAACTCAGCCATCCTATTCCTGAGCAAGCCGACCTACTCTCTGCTTAATCACGTACGCTGTCTCCCCTCAGAAGCTAATGCTTGCATTATTAAACCCGACCTTCTTCGTTTATGATATCTCGTTCAAACAGAAAGAAAAAAATCAGATCAAATGGCTGAAGAAGAAAAAACACAACCAACAAAAAATCGAAAAATAGCTGTCGCGTTTTCTTCACTCGAATTCGGAAAAAAAAGTAAAGAGGGGGATTCGTTCGATTCAAATTATGGCCGAGAAAATTCAAGAAAACCCTCCCCTCTATTATCTAAAAATGAAATCGGTTCACTGAGAGGAAAATAAATAAACGAATCGAATCGTTCGAATGGCTAACTCACGATTTGGTGAGGGGCCGGGCGGCGACGCTGCTTTGTCTGTAGCATCGAGTTCAGGTAGCGACCGGAAGGTCGCGGCGTGGCGACTCGATTGCGTGAGGGAAGGGGCGGCTGTAGGGTGGCGTTGACCAGCATGAGGTGTAGTCGAATAGGGTTTGGCAACGCGGTGGACTCGGCAAATCAAGCGAGCATTGCGGGTTGGTGGTTGCGATGTTTTCTTTTTTCAAACAGCAAGGTATATTTTAATTTTTTTAAATTTACTAAATTGTATATATACAGAAATTATATAGTTACAGTAAAACAAACCCTGTTTTGTTTGTTTATAGAAAAGAAAAGTGTAAACAGTGAAGTTAATTCCTGTTTTATTTTTACAGAAATTTCTAATTATAAGTATACATACATGAGTTTCAATTTATTAGTTATTCTAAAATAAATTTTAAAGGTGATTTGTTTGTTTAGTTAACTTATTTAGAAATTTATTTTTTTGTCGCTAAAAATAGTTTATTAATGGAAATTTAGTTTAAATTTAATTTTTAGTTAAATCAATTTATCAAAGACGGAATTGGTTTAAATGAAACTATCAGTTAATTAAACTATTAAACGGTAACTGGTTATTCGATTAATTCGAATATTAATTGGATCATCAATTGTTTATACTAGGACAAAATCTGTAAAGAAGCAAGAGGGTTTGGAAACGTATTGCCTGCAAAAACAAAAGGTGAGATCTTCTCACTCAAACAAAGGGTTTCGTTCAATTTTAAATAGTTAAATTTAAAATTGTTGATTTTGTGCTTGGATGATGGTTGTTATCATTTGTTTGAAATAGACCCCATGCGTCGCATAATAGCGGATAATATTACATAAATCCTACATACCGCGATATTCCACCTCGAAGTGGAATTGGTATTTAATTGTTGTGCTAACGTTTGTGGATGCAGGGAAACAGGTTGGAGGGATCCAACTGGATTCCTCAAACATTAGAATTTTTTTCATTTGTAGTGTGTTAAATTATTTATAATCTCTGTGTGATTATATTGCAATTGGAATCATTGTAGGCTAAAATTTAGCCGAATAAATTTTTGGTATCGTAAGATACCAGAAATAAATTAAATAGGATTTTTAAATTTAAGAAGAAAATCTATAGTGAAATCCTATTGAATAAATTCCAAAATATGGGGAAAGATTTTTATAAATGGGTCTTGAATAATATTGTTTGATAACTAAAGAATTTATTTAAAATATGGATTTTAAATAGTTTGGACAAAAAAAAGGGATTTATTTTAAAAGATGATAAATTTGGGAAATCCATTGAAAATTGATTTGGTACCTGAAAATAAAATCTTCGGGAATCAAACTGAAATTTGATTCGACGTTGAAACAAAATTTTGAAATCAATTAGAAATTGATTTGGGTGTTTGAAATGACTTTTGAAATCAATTAAATATTGATTTGGGTATTTGAAAGTGAATATTTGGGAATCGATTTGAAAAATCGTATATCAATGGAAATTTGGGAAATTTGAATTCACAATGGAATTTATAAAGGAAAGGGAAATTGTTTTAAGAATAAATATTGATTTATTTTTTAAGTGTTAAAAGGGATTTACGGATTTGGAATGTGAATCTAAAATACATCGAGAAGGGTTTATTAAATTGGTCTAAGTGGACCATTTTGAAATGAAAGTGTATTTTTCCTGAAAAGCCGAGTATGTTTGGAAAGTAACTTTTAAATATAAATTTTATAAAATGATTTGTAAAAGAATATTTGTGAAGAAAGTATTTTTGTAAATTGTTTCTAAATCCTTTGAGTAAAGATTTATTTAAGTTAATTTTTAGAAGTGACTGTTTTAATTTTAGAAAATAGTTATTTAAAACAATTATACTTTATTTACTGATTTTATTTTTATAAATTAGTTTGGACTTGAAGTTTTATATGAAATGATAGTATAATATTTTTATAACTAATATTTTAAATTAAAGTGTTTAAAAATTGTTTTACTTTAAAATATTTCCAAGTATATATTTGGACAAGTGATTTAAATTATTTTAAAGTATTCGAACTCGGCAGATTTTTTTTAGTGGAAATAAATGATTTCGGGAATTTTATTCCGCGAGTGAAAAATGATTTGAAATTTGTTTTCAAAGGATTGAAAAGTGATTTGAAATTTGTTTTCAATAGTTGAAGTGTGAAAATATATCTTGCAAAGATATTTTGAAAATAAATTATTGGGAAAATTATTTAAATCTGAAAATTGTTGTGAATATTGATTGATAGTTAAATAACCGACTATCAATATTTTCCTTTAAATGGCGTTTGAATTTCGATGCAACCGGAGGTTGGATTCCAAGTGGATATCCGAAAACCACATCGAACCTTTGTGATTGTGATAGATCTTTTATTTAAATGATCAAAGTGGAAATTGTTGTGATTTGTTTGAAATCTGAAAGAACACTTATTTTTAAAAATAAGCGCTCGTTATTCAGATTAGCCGGGAGAGGATCTTTGTGTCATATAACCCATTCCGAATAATGATACGACGAAATGAGATTGCATTTAAAGACCGGTGGTGAAGACCGGGTATTTACGAGGTCGATAGGATGACCTATCGATTGTCTCTGCACTGAGCAGCTATGGTATAGAGATCCCCTAAGTGATGGGAAGTCCGATCGGCATTGTGAATACCGGATTGCAATGGCTTCTTTGGAAGTGCCTTCGGTTCTGTTCGAACCTGGAACAGACTTGTATAGATGTGTGTCTGACGTTACAAATTGAGATGTAAAGCCGGTTTCTATCAAATACATTTCTGTTGGTGGCGGAGAAATTATTCTCTTAGCTTAACACCCTTCTCTGAGACGTATGAGCTCAGAGCTTATGTAGTTGATGGTTACTAGTGATACATTTCCAATTTGGTAATGTGGCATACGAAGTGCTGCTGATCATTTGTTGATCGAAGCATGGCTTTGTGAAAAAGCGTAGCTTTGTGGACGAGACTTCGTCGAGCCTCACAACCCGGAAATGGTCGAAACAGGAATGTTGCGACAAGGTTTTGTTACGGGTAGCTCCCCTAAGGTATGTCCATTTCCTTTTGGATAAAAGGTGATATCATGGTATGGAGCCCAGATATGTAACCTATGTGGTTACTGCATATTTATTACTTTGTGATTTTTGGTTGTCGGGATCCCGGAATAAAGGTCGGTAACGACCGGGGATGACATAGCTCGTGTGTTATCTACCTAGTTACAGCTGTACAGCGTAAGGTAGCGTCGGTGTGTTAGTTACCAAGTTATAGCTGTACAACGTGAGGTAGCGTCGGCCTTGTGTTAGCAGAGATCCGGTTAGATTTTCGGGGGCGTCCTTCTAGAGGCGTTCTATTTCGGTGTAAGGAAGTTCCTTTGCCTGAGCATTTGTTGGAAATCCAAAGAAACAATACAAGCCCTGTATGGTTTTAGTTGTATAACCTACCATGGAATATGGCGGTAACCTGCTATTGAACATGGTAGCTATAGTTGGCATAAGTGCGAAATGCCCATGCTGACTAAGATTAATATTATACTTTCGAAAATGCTTTCTACACTATGCACGCGTATCAAGCATTTTTCAACTGTCATAAGGAGAAATCTCCTCCAAGTGTGCGTTTGCATTGTGTGTGTGGTGACAGGCCTTATGGCAGTTTCATTTTTCAAAAGCATAGTGGATTACTTTTTATTTTATTTGTGAAAATAACTGTTTTTAAGATCTCACACTAGTCCCATGACTGACCTGGAGTTTATTGTTCCCTTTCTAAACTCTAGGTGCCCAACAATTTCCACATGGGCAGTCTAGAGTCAGGTTATCAAGTCATTCTGGAATTCAGGAGTTGCTGTGGAGATCAGAAGCAAGCTGGATGGCGAAGCATATCACTTATATATGTAATATTTCTTTCCGATGTTTGTTGTTGTACACTCTGATAATGTTGTGTAATGTAATAACTGATATAGTTCTTTGTTTTAAAGATATCCATTTATCTATTATATGTTGTTCCGCTGCGATATGTGAGATTCTGTTATTGTTTTTGTTTTCTTATTCTACCCTTTTCTTCTTAAACCCTAATGGTTCAGTTTTTCGGCGATCGATGGTTCGGCAGTTGATACAGTGGACGTATTAATGTCGACTTTCAGAAGTCGAAAAATCGGTCTGTTACAGATTCCTTATGAGAAGGTTGAGTCTTTGAGCACTCAAATATTTGCTTTGTTGTGAAGAGGGAAGTCGTGCACAATTACCACATACGCGCCGCCACCGTCAATTCATCTAACCAAACCTGTCCATGTCGGGTTTGGGTCTAAATTGACAGAATTAATTTTTTTGAAGTGGGCCAGATTTAAATTTAAATTTAAACGGATGGATTTGGCAGGAGATGCGATAGTTGGTGATGGCAGGATATTTAAATGAATGGGAAAACCCTTAGCAACAATTTTGAACCGTTAGGAAAGGATGCAACGTTTTGAACAGATGCATATCTAGACGAATAGACACCTCTCCAACGCTATAAATAGCGACGTCTAGAATCATTGTTGTTTCAACATAAACAACAACAACTCTTATCTTCTTCTTTCAGATTTCGCCACGCCAAAAAGTGTTGCAAAACACTTTCATCACAACCAAATTTTGTGACGCCTATGGGGTGTTGCAACCGTAAAAACGTTGCAAATCTATTCTCATCTTCTCTATTCTATTCTCTACAAATTTGTATCATTAGAAACTATAATAAAGTGTACTTGACCAGATCAAGACCGTATAAATGCTGAATTTGGTTACGCTATTTCAAGGCTTCATTGAATCGTAAAGTCAATAGTTTGATAACTCGTTTATATTTGGTGAGTTGAACTATTGTCTAAAAGATTCTATACTCTAGATCATTCAAGTCAGAAGTACGGCATTATCGTCATCTTCCTCATCTCGAACCACAAATTTCCCAACATATTCTCTGTGATAGATTTAATTTTGTACTGCTATGATTTCGCTTTGTCATGGATTGTGTATGCACCTTCTGTCTTCTTTTTTTATTTCATGATTTGTGGCAGTGTTTACAAGTTGTTCTTAAGTGAAGGTGCTTTAGATTATTTTGTGAGGGAGATGCTACGGATTGATGGCAACCTTTTCGATGAAACACTCCAATGAAGTTTCAATTGTTGTTAGAATTTTAATGACAATCTCAGTTTTCTTTATATTGTATTTTATGTTTTGAATTGTCAACATTAATTAAAAAATACGAGAAGACGGAAGAAAAGGTGCACGGAATGGAGTGAAGATGGAGAGGACGACGGAGGGAATGGATGGATGATGGAAGGATGAATTATATGGACTTTATAATGTTTGCACTAAACTATAAAATAAAATGACAGAATTAGTAAAATAAGGATAAAGCGATAAATGGAATTTGAAAATAAAGCATCTTGAGAGAATTAAGGAGAAAGAAGAAACTCTTATAATTGATGAGAGAAAATTCTTCTGCTTTAATATTATTTAATTGATTACAGCTAGTGTTAAAAAAAAGGGCTTTGCATCGAAGGTCCCTATTTTCGATGTTGTTGTAAGAAAAGTCCATATGACAATAAGTATGTAAATTAAGTCACTGCTTTTTGTAAATTAGAAAGCGCAAACTATCTTGCGCTTTTCTTATAAAAGTGAAAGTTAGCCTGCGCTTTTCAATAATTTAAATTTGTTTGAAAATTTAAAAATTTTAAAAAAAATTCAAAATATAAAAGCGCAAATTAGCTTGCACTTTTCTGATAAAAGTTGCAAGTTAGCTTGCATTTACTGTCAAAAAAGTGCAAAGCACCTTGCATTTTCTATTTTTCAAAACATAGGGACTAAATTTACATACTTATATATACAGGGACTTTTCATATAACAACATCAAAAAAAGGGACCAGTAATTCGTTTCTTGTCAAAAAAATTCCTTTCTCAACAACTGTCTTAAAGACATTTTACTTCAACCAAATCCATGTTTTTAACTTTGTATTCAGAACTATTTGTGCCTACAACATGTGCTTGTACCACCCACATACTTTACAATTTGTGCAATGAAACTTTATTTTATGTGTTTTGTCCGTCTGCCTCTTTATTTGAGAGTGGTACCTGGTTTCGCTTGACATTCATATTTCATGAAAATTATTCCGATTAACTAAATCTCCTTTAACCATTACATGTTTTCAACTACAATTTAATAAAAATAAAAGGTCTATTTGGCTATATTTTGTGTTTTGCGTTTTCAACATTAAATACAACATATGAGAACTATGGAAATGATAGAGAGACAACGCATGAATTGTTTCTCGTGCTTCTATTATTTTTTAAAACATGAAAAACTAAAAAAAAAATTGTATGTAAACTTTATTTTCTAAGCTGGCCGACTTTCACAATATTCATGTGTCGTACGTGTTTTTGTATTGACAAAATTTCAAAATGACAAACCAACCGCCGTAGCATTTGGTTTTGGTCCTGATGCAGCGGAATTTACGGATTGACGACGAAATGAAGATTTCGTGTCAAACTAATCGAAGAACGATTAGATGAAGTAATATGAATCGATGGATTGGAAGATACCGAAAGGCCCAAATTCGTTGATCTTTAAAAGATACCGAATTCTAGCTATCTTCGACACGTTGATCGCGCACGATACCGTGAGAGAAGATCTACAATTCTTCGAACGTTGATCAAGCGCACTTGATACCATCAATTGGCTTCAACAATCGTTGATTCGAGCGCACTCGAATAACCGAAAGTAGAGATAGGAGATCACACTCAACTACCAATTTCTAAAGAGGCACAAAGCACTCAAACAAAAGTTTATCAAATTCCAAAAAATAGTTCAAATGTTACAACTCACCGACTATTTAAAGCATTCAACACCCAGAACACTAGGTCGTTTATGCCACTTGCGACCTAAACAAGGTCGTTAACGACCTATCAACAGACGACTCAACCTATAACAACACAACATTCTTACGGCCGATCTAACTGTATGTCGCCCTACGATCTTACTCATTACATCACAAACGACCCAACAACATATATACAACACAACAGCATGCAACACAGTAGGCCGCGACCTACGACTTATATACAAACGATTTACCCAGCTACAACATGAGCGACTTATTGACAAGCGACCTAAAAGTCTTCATGCGACCTTCTTCTGGAGCGATCTATCTTCATAACGGCAATCAACTTGAGCGACTTATGGGAAAAACTTCTGTATGCGACTTAAGACCTTCTTCTTTTGGCCGTATTCCACTAGGTCGCAACCGACCTAGAACATGTTTCTCTGGTTCACTTAGCTCGCTAGGCTGGTCCTTTTGACTTGTTAGGTCGCTTGGACGACCTTCCTTCACACTAGGTCGCTGCCGACCTATCTTTACCACCTTCACACTAGGTCGCTGCCGACCTATCTTTACTGCAGCTTGTGTTTGCGAGCTACCTTCATTAGGTAGTGAGCGACCTAAAACATTGGAACGACTCAAATCCATTGAGTTGATGGATTGCACTGTTTCATCACTAGGCTGGGCTGCATCATCCTCCCCTGGTTGGGAAAAATTCGCCCTCAAATTCAAAAGTCCTTCCCCATTGGATTGTTCATCCCCGTAATAAGGTATAAGATGTTTAACATTAAACACGTCAGAAGTGTATGCATCCTCCGGCAGCTTCAACCTATAATCATTTTCATTGATCCGTTTCACAATCTTTATAGGACCAATCTTTCGTGCTTTAAGTTTATTGTATGTTCCTGCTGGAAAACGATCCTTCGTTAGTATAGCATATACTAAATCTCCTTTATTAAATTCAACACTTCTTCACTTCAGATCCGCAGATCGTTTATACTTCTCATTCGTCTTTTCCAATCGTTCCTGAACGATTCTATGTCATTCTATCAACTCATCAACGAAATCAGCAGCCCGCTTAAATGTCCCCTTCGGTTGTGGTACTATCATTAAATCCAACGACCCTTTTGGCAAGCTTGAATATACAATCTGAAATGGACTGAAACCGGTACTACGGTTGATGGCATGATTATGAACAAACTCCGCTTGACATAACTTCACATCCCAACTCTCCAGATTATCCTCCACAAGACACCGTAATAAATTTCCCAGGGATCTGTTTACAACTTCAGTCTGTCCATCTGTTTGTGGATGATAAGCACTACTGAATTTCAGCTTCGTTCCCACCATCTTCCACAAACTTAGCCAAAAATGACTCAGAAATCTAGTATCCCTGTCTGAAACTATAGATTCCGGTAAACCATGCAAGCGATAGATCTCTCTGAAGAACAACTGTGCCACATGGACTGCATCTGTCGTCTTCTTACAAGCAACAAAATGTAACATCTTCGAGAAACGGTCCACCACAACATATATAGAGTCATTTCCTCGTTCAGTCCTCGGCAAACCCAACACGAAATCCATTCTGATATCTTCCCACGGTTTTGTAGGAGCACGTAAAGGCATATACAATCCTGCATTTGTAGTTGTCCCTTTCGAAACTTGACAAACATGACATCTTCGCACAAACTTTTCAACTTCCCGCCTCATCGCTAGCCAATAATAAGACTGAGAAATCAGCTGCAATGTGCGGTCCCGTCCAACATGTCCTTCTTCATGTAAATCTTTTACAATCTTCATTCTCAAGCTGCAATCTGGTATGCATAATCGATTCCCCTTGAATAAGAATCCATCTACCAACACAAATTCATCAGTACTCTCATCCTTGACTTTCTTAACAATCTTCGTAAAGTAAGGATCTTCTTCAAACAACTCTGGCAATAGTTCAAATCCTGTCGCTTCAATCTTCATCGTTGTCAACAAATGATTCCTCCTGCTCAAAGCATCTGCTACTCGATTCGTCACCCCTGACTTGTGCTTGACAACAAAAGTAAACTACTGTAGATAAGCGATCCATGAAGTGTGTCTAGTTGAAATTTTTTCCTGCCCTTGCAAATGTTTCAAAGCTTCATGATCCGTATAAAGAACAAACTCCTTTTGAAACAGATAATGTCTCCAGTGCTTGACAGCTTGAACAATCGCGTAAAATTCTACATCGTAAGTGCTATATCTCAACTTGGCTACAGACAACTTTTCACTGAAATAAGCAACTGCTCGTCCACTCTGACTCAATAATCCACCAATCCCAACTTTCGAAGTATCCGTGTGTAACTCAAACAACGACTGAAAATCCGGCAATACTAGAATTGGTGCTGTCGTCAACAGTGTCTTCATCTTCTCAAAAGCAACCCCTGCTTCCTCTGACCACTCAAACCTCTTTCCTTTCATGCAATCGGTTACAGGTGCCATTACGCTGCTAAAATGTGGAATGAATCTTCAATAAAAAGATACCGACCCATGAAAGCTTCTCACTTCATTAATTGTCTTGGGTTGTGTCCAACTCCTGACAGCTTCCACTTTATTTTCATCCACTTGAATACCCTCCTTCGACAAAACATATCCCAGAAATAAAACATTGTGCGTCATAAACACACACTTCTTCGTTGCTGCATAGAATTGCTCCTGTCGTAGAATTAATAACACTTCTCGTAAATGTTGGACATGCTCTTACGTACTCCCACTATAGATCAAAATATCATCAAAGTAAACCAGCACGAACTTCCCAATGAATGGTCTGAAAATCTGGTTCATCACTCTCATGAAAGTACTAGGAGCATTTGACAAGCCAAACGGCATAACCAACCATTCGTATAGACCTTCTCTAGTTTGAAAAGCAGTCTTTCACTCATCACCTGGTCTAATACGAATCTGATGGTATCCACTCTTCAAGTCAATCTTTGAGAACACAACAACCCCACTCAACTGATCAATCAAATCATCAAACCTCGGCATAGGAAACATGTATCTCACAGTGATCTTGTTTAGAGCCTGACTGTCCGTACACATTCTCCAAGTCCCATCCTTCTTCGGTACCAATAAGGCTGGTATAGCACAAGGACTCAAGCACTCCTGAACACGTCCTTGTTCTAACAACTCCTCCACCTGCCTTCTCATCTCCTCATGCTCCTTAGGACTCATCCTGTAATGTGGCCTGTGAGGTAGTACTGCTCCTGGAACAAGATCTATTTGATGTTGTATGTCCCTTAACGGTGGTAACTCCGTTGGCAGTTCTTTAGGAAACACATCTTCAAATTCCTCCAACACCGGCTTGACTTCCTCTGGAATTTCAACCTCCTCACTACTTTCACATCCGATCAACAAGAATACTTCAGGTTCATCTTCGACTTCCTTAACAAACTCCTTTAACGTCAACAAAATCTTTAGTTCCTCAATCTCTTCTGACTTTCTCTCTTCCTATTGTCTCTTCTTCGGAACTAAAATAATCTTAACACCTTCAAACATAAAGCTGTAGCTATTTGTTCGACCATCATGTTGCACTGCTCGGTCATACTGCCATGGTCTTCCCAAAAGCAAATGACAGACATCCATCTCAACCACATCACATCAGATCTCGTCTTTATACTTCTTCCCAATAGAAAATGGAACATGAACTCGTCTATCCACCTTCACCTCTCCTCCTTTCCTCAACCAAGCTAACTTGCAAGGATTTGGATGTTTCTCCGTCTTCAACTTCTACTTTCTCACAGCTTCGGTAGAAATGATATTGTCACAACTTCCCGCGTCAATGACAAATTTGCAAACTTTCCCCAGTATAGTGCATGTCGACTGAAAGATATTACTCCTCAACCAACTAACCTCTTCCTACTTCGGTGTCGAACACGATCTTCTCAACATTAGATTACATCCTTCGTCTCCCGACACGATATCCTATTCATTTTCCTCAATTGGACTAGAATAATCTTCACCAACATCCTAACCTTCCGCTTCAGCAATCGTAGCTCGTTTCTTCTGTTTCGGACATTCATTACTCTTGTGACCCACTTCCTGGCAATTATAGCGTTTGAAACTGTTGTTAACCTTTGCCTTCTCAACCTCTTTCACAACTGGTTTATTAACGACTTTAGGAACATTGGAACTCCCACTAGAACCCTTATTCTGAGAATTATAAGTCGAAAACACACCACCTCCTCGTCTCCCTTGTTTCTCCCAAGCAAGTGCTTTCTGATGTGCTTCTGTAACAGATCTTGGATCAAACATATTCACCATGTCCTGGATTTACATTCTCAACCCTCCAACAAATCTAGCAGTCAGCTATTCCTCTATCTCCATAATGTCATTTCGCGCAATCAATTGATAAAATTCATCAGCATAATCATTAACAGTCTTCGTCCGTTGCCTCAGATTCTCCAACCTCTGGTACATGAGTGATTGATAATTATACGGCAAGAACGTAGCTCTCATCAACTTCTTCATCTTCTCCCATGTTTCAATCTTTGACTTCCCCATTCTCTCCCGTGTAAGTTTAGTTTGTTGCCACCATGCTAAAGCTCTTCCTCTCAACCTTGTAGCAACTAACTTCACTCTTCTATGCTCAGGAACTTCTTTAAAGTCAAAAATTTCTTCAACATTAGACAACCAATCCAGAAATTGTTCTGCTACCATTCCACCTTTGAATTCCGGAATTTCTGTTTTCATCCCCGACTCCCAACGTCGATCATCTTCTACATCCCGGTATGAATTTCGAACTTGGTCTCGATAATGAATGCTAGCTCTATCACCCTCTTCATCAAAATCAAACGTACGTCTATATCGATCTCGACCATCAACATCCCTTCGATCACGCATGTCTCTTCTACTATGTCTCTCTTCATCTCGATATAGCTCATCTTCAAATTCACGTGGCGTTCTTCTCTCTTCATGTCTATATTCATGGTGATCTCTTCTTGATAAAATTGATGTTTCTCTTCTTTCTCTAATAGATTGTGGCGTCACCCTCCTCGCTTCCGTAACCGATGGCGAAACTTTGTTTCCTCCATGGTTCGAGAATGGCGACCTTCTCCTTTGATTCATATCAATCATCAATTTCTTTAATCTACCAATGCCTTCATCCAACTTTTCATTAAATTTATTGCTAATACGTTGTTCCATCTGTTCAGCATCTTCTCTCTTGTACAAATCTTCAACATTTTGATGACGATTAGCTCTTCTTGGCGGCATTGTAGAACATCAACAAATCTTCAACAAAACTCTCGGCCTTGAACCTCAAATTGAACTTCAACCCTCGGATCTACACTTCAATTCTCGGCTTGACAACAAATTGATGCTCGGCCTACACTTCAACGCAAAGTTATGCACAACTTCAACTTCAAACTCCTTGGATCCAAGACTCGGCTTAGCTATGATTGGCTAAGTCTAGCTTTGATACCAAAACTGATGCAGCGGAATTTACGGATTGACGACGAAATGAAGATTTCGTGTCAAACTAATCGAAGAACGATTAGATGAAGTAATATGAATCGATGGATTGAAAGATATCAAAAGGCCCAAATTCGTTGATCTTTAAAAGATACTGAATTCTATCTATCTTCGACACGTTGATCGCGCACGATACCATGAGAGAAGATCTACAATTCTTCGAACGTTGATCAAGCGCACTTGATACCGTGAATTGGCTTCAACAATCGTTGATTCGAGCGTACTTGAATAACCGAAAGTGGAGATAGGAGATCACACTCAACTACCAGTTTCTAAAAAGGCACAAAACACTCAAACAAAAGTTTATCAAATTCCAAAAAACAGTTCAAATGTTACAACTCACCCACTATTTATAGCATTTCAACACCCAGAACACTAGGTCGTTTACGCCACCTGCGAGCTAAACAAGGTCTTTAACGACCTATCAACAGACGGCTCAACCTATTACAACACAACATACTTACGGCCCATCTAACTGTATGCCGCCCTACGTTCTAACTCATTACATCACAAACGACCCAACAACATATATACAACACAACAACATGCAACACAGTAGGCCGCGACCTACGACTTATATACAAGCGATTTACCCAGTTGCAACATGACGTGGCTTATTGACAAGCGACCTAAAAGTCTTCATGCGACCTTCTTCTGGAGCGATCTATCTTCATAACGGCAATCAACTTGAGCGACTTATGGGAAAAACTTCTGTATGCGACTTAAGACCTTCTTCTTTTGGCCGTATTCCACTAGGTCGCAACCGACCTAGAACATGTTTCTCTGGTTCACTTAGCTCGCTAGGCTGGTCCTTTTGACTTGTTAGGTCGCTTGGGCGACCTTCCTTCACACTAGGTCGCTGCCGACCTATCTTTACCACCTTCACACTAGGTCGCTGCCGACCTATCTTTACTGCAGCTTGTGTTTGCGAGCTACCTTCATTAGGTAGTGAGCGACCTAAAGCCTTGGAACGACTCAAATCCATTGAGTTGATAGATTGCACTGTTTCATCACTAGGCTGGGCTGCATCAGGTCCTGCATCAGGTCCATACAAAATAACTAAGGATGCATACAACCAATTTAGAAATGAATACTAAAAATGCAGCCAAAATAGTGCAAAGCGTGCAACCATTTTTGAATGTTGCGTGGGCCACAAAATCAACATCGTTGTCTGTGTGAACCACTAGCAATTCATATTTTTCAGTTCAATAGTGACTTCTCGATGTTGGGAAACTTACTCTTATTTGTTTGTATTCAGACCCACCTTTCATGGCAAGAACGGTGAGTCTTCCACGAAATCGGTGCTTGGCTTCCTCCTATAATATGTATAAGGGGAAAGAAAAAAAGAAAAAAAAAGAGATGACAGAGGCGAGAGTAAAGCTTAGGAATACATATTTAGCAATAAATGCTTTGCTGATTCTATTAGTCTACACTGGAACCAAGCAGCCAAAACGTTGTAAAAGCTCTAAAGCAGGACCGTTACATAGTACCAACCGATGTCTTTACTTTATCCACCAACTGCTTCATCTTTTTTGATCTGATATCACAGCGTTTCCCCATGTTTGAGGGACATCTTTCAGACCATCGTGCAGTTTGTATGATGCTTGCTTTCTCCTCTGTGATAGATTTAGTTCTGTACTACTGCGGTTTCACTTTTCATGGATTGTGTACGCACCTTCTGTCTTCTTTTTTTATTTCGTGATTCGTGGCACTGTTTACAAGTTGTTCTTCAGTGAAGTTCATTCAGATTCTCCTGTGAGGGAGGTGTTATGTTTTGATCGTAATCTGTTTGATGAAACGCTCAAATGAAGTTTCAATTATTGTTACTATTTTAATGACAATCTTAAGATCAAGAAACAACGAAGATGATGAACTCGTGGTGTCCAATTACCTTTCACGTTTTCACGTCCCCTTTGCAATATTAAAATTTTAATTCCAATTTTAACCACCATTGATTTTTTTATACATATTTATATATTACATCGTAATTTTTTGCTTTGCCTCAGCGGGTGCTTTCGGATGCGAGTGCCGCATCCGCATTTGAAATATTTTCGGATATCGAATATCTGCATCCGCGGATACGGACGGATATCGAATAATTATCCTATCCATCAAAATCGAAAAATCAAGAATTATAAAAGAAAAATTTGTTTAACATGAATATTTTTCAATCTCATCGATTATAAAAGTGTTAAAAATCAACAAATATGATATTAAAAAATAATTTCGAGCAGTTAAACAGAATTAAGTGCATATAATGCAGACTACTAATTTAATAAAATAATAAACAAATATCTTTTACTGCGCTAAAACACACTTAATTTAAATTGTAATTTTGATACAAACCGAAGGGATAATTTTCAAATGCGGATGTCTTCATACTCGCATCGGTATTCGTTTTTAGGGATATTGAATATTTATTAGCTTTTCGAATGCGAAAGCGGACGGATTTCTGATTTTCGGGAATCCATTGACAGCCCTAGTAGTAGGTGGTATCTCTTATTGTTTTATTTGATTTTCTTTCTTAAATTGATGGAGAAATGCTTTCTAGAGGAATTAAGATTTTCCTATTGTCATTTAATGCATTGACTTGGAGAAATTTAAATACTATTTTGTTTCGTCTGTTATGTTTAATTTGCATTTCAGATAATGGCCTGAGCGGAAATATATACAAAGTTTTAACACTTTCATCTAGAGACAAATCATCGAACGACCGTCAACGAGATTTGTTTACTGTAGTCTTACAAAATAAAATTGTTTGAAGTTTAAAAAAGGAAAAAGAAAAATGCATTTGACATTTCTCTTAAATATCTTTAATTTTGTTTATTTTTTATCAGAAAATCTATTTTAAATATCTTCAATTCTAATTAATAAATCTTCAATTTTAATTTTCTTTTAGTATTTGATCAATTGTACGTAACATAGATGGATAGGCAAGTTTCACTTGAGGTTTCATTGCTATATTTCCTTTGCTTCTTTTTTCCCTAATTCACTCAACTTATCATTAACTCAAAAGTCTGCTCATCTGGTTGTTTGTTGTTACTTTATTTAGTTCAAATTAGATTTACATCAAAGAATTGTCTTCTCACATGTCTGTTTGTTTACATTTTATTACATTTTCTATTTTGAGCAATAGTTTTCACTTACGACTAGCTAATTATAAAAAGTAAAAAAAAAAACAGAACTTCAGTTCTAAATATTTCAAAATTACTTAGCATAATTTGCGTCTTTTCGAAATCTTTGATCTTCAATAGATAAATTTTTGATCAAAGTAGGCTAATATAAGACTAATCGCTTCAAGGCACGAAATAATCGTTCTCTTTCAAGAATGTTTTCCCCTTCTTTATCACAGTGGGTAGAACGAGAACCTTCTTTCAAGATACAATGGAGAATTATCTACGCAAGTTGTGACCACTTGCTAAGATCAGAAGAAACACTCTGAAGTTAATGATGCTAGACGAGTTAGATATAGAAGAAAAGAGAAGTTGTTCTCTGCATTGATGGAATGCTCTGTTATGTAGGGAGTGAGGTGTCTATTCGTCTATAGTGCTTATTCGAATGGTCGTGGCCCTTTTCTAACGGTTGTTACCGTTGGCTATTGAATTTGAATTCAACAGTCAATAAAACGTACCATTTTGGACGGGGCGCTGCCCCGCACCCCACCGGGGGCGCTGCCCCCAGGACCCCTGCGACTTGACCGGGCAGGTCGAACCCCGTATGTAACGACCCACTATTTTGTACCATTCAAATTCGACAATAAATTAAAAACATGTCAAGCTTAAATAGTTCAAAACAATAGATTGTAAATAAATTAGGAGCAAATGAAATCAATCCACAGAATCACAGACACAGATATCAGAAATCTAGCAACGGAATTTTAAAAATACGTAGTGGTTCATGAAGCCACTATAAATAGTCTTCAACAAATAAAAAGTTTACATAGTCTTATCTCTAATATAGTTTAAAACATCCATAGAAAATCCAAATATCCCAAAGTCTTGATTACATAAATAAGATAATGGACAGAAAAAAGCCAGCAGCTTGAAAGGATCTACTGAAGTCCTAGCTCCGGGATGATGACTGAACTGCAACGCAGGCCGACCCGAGCGTAAAATAAAACATAAACACTCGATTCAGGATATGCATACTTATATAGTGTAAGCTAATTCAAGTGTACTGTAATATAGAGCAAGTAACTTAAAGGATGCTTGGGACCGCCCATCCTCTAAGGATCCGTTAAACTATTTACTATGTAGTAATATTCGCTATTATAATAATATCTATTAGTAAAATAAACTTACTTTAAAATAGCGTTAAGTGGTTACCCATGTAGCCCTTAACACAAATAATGCCAATAGTCTATACAGTACCGTAATACCTCCTGATCGGGAGGCTACCAGAGGATACTCCATAGGTACGATGTAATATCCCAGAAGTTTGGACAATTTAAATTTAATAATCTGGGTTTAAATTTAAATTGAATTGATAATTTTTTTTAACAAATTTGATTTGATTTAATAATTTTCTTTATTTAAATATTTAATTTGCGAAATTATTTTTAATAAGCTAATAAATTGTTTTCAATTTAATAATGTATATGAATTTATATATTTTTTGAATAGACAAGTTGTTTTTAATTTAATTAGTATAGCATAACTTTAATGTTTTGAAAATAGGAATTGTGATTTATTTTTAATTTAAGCTTTTCAAAAATGTTTAATAAAATACTTTATGATTTTTAAAAATAAGAAAAATGTTTTAATTGGTTTAAAATTCATTTT
The DNA here is from genome assembly GCA_030765085.1 of Allium cepa. Classification (NCBI taxonomy): domain Eukaryota; kingdom Viridiplantae; phylum Streptophyta; class Magnoliopsida; order Asparagales; family Amaryllidaceae; genus Allium; species Allium cepa. The sequence goes on along the minus strand of CM060944.1, from coordinate 379,424,673 downwards.
TGACTTAAAGGTTGAATATTAAAATAAGTTACAAACTCTTTTATAAATTTATTTTAGTTGTTTAAAAGTTTCTCTTTCAAATGATAAATTTGTATATTGTCTTATTTAAAATAACACTTTGATTTATTCTTTAAAATTACATTATATACATAACTAAGAATAAGGACTAATTAATTTAATTTAAACATTCATTAATTTTAATTAAGATAACCAATCATTTAATAATGACATGTGTAAGTTATTAAAGCCTAAGTTAAACATGTGTTGAATATATAAGTGAGTAGATCAACAAGTGTCATGTTTCAAATTTTTATTTTTCTTTAATTTTAAATCATAAACTAGCTATATAAACTTGCATACTCATTTCTTCTCCTCTTTCTCATTTTCTTTCATTCTAAATCAAAATTTCTTTCAGTTGAGAAATTTTGTTCAAATGCATATTTCAAACAAGTAAAATGCTTTGCATTCAAACTCCTCATTTTCGAGTTTGCATATCAATCCCTGTAAACAAATATGCAAGCCTGCATTCACTTTCTTTAAAATCTGCAACCATGAAAGCAATCAAAGGCCTGCATTTCAATTTTATTCAAGTTGAAGCCTGCATGTAAGATTAAGGAGCAATAGCATTTTTTTTTAAAAAGCAACCTTCCAGTTTTTAAAAGCATCAGAAACTGAGGGAAGTTTAAAAAAAAGTTTTCAAAACTCAGGACTGTGCTCTGCATCTTGCAACTACAGGTGAGTAGCACCTAATTTAAATAAATTAAGTAGGGTTGCATGCTTGTTTGTCTGATGAGTTAAATTTGTGTATATGCTTTACAAATTACAAATTGAACTTATATGAAATTGTTGAAATGTTATACCTATAAATTTTTGGCCTGTGCATGTGAGTGTCTGCAAACTTTCAATCTCTGTTTGATCTCTGAAATTCTTTGCTTGACTTGATTGCTGTTATGACTCAAACCTTTGAACAAAGCTTGTTTATTTTAGAATTGAGTATGTTTAAAATTCTGTATAAATTAACAAATTGCATGTAACCTGAAAAAAAACAAGTTTTACAGAACAACTGATAGCATAGAGTGAAAATCCAAATGTTATAATTTATTGTTCCAGGTTTACAAATAGAAATAATAAGAGAATTCAAGAATTTTTAATCAAAAATTTCAATTTATAGTGTTGTAAATAAAATGCAGTTTTGGAATTACTGTATTTTACATTTTTGTTAAGTACACTTAATTCTTGAATTTGATTTGATTGAATTGGCTTCTGGAGATAAAGTAGCTATCAAATATTATAGGAAAATTCTACATTGGATTACAATTCAATATTCGTGTTGAATTTTGGGATTTTTAGTTAAGAACCCTAGTTTTTACTGGGTTCATGAATTTGAGAACTGCGGTTTCATAACTGGATCGAGCTCAATGATCTTTTGGGTGATGATAGATGATGGGTTGGCGAAGTCATTGACGAGGTTTCATAGTTGTTAGTGGTCGGGTTGGCAGAACTCGTCGTTGACAGGTCGAGCATGAAAGGGGGAATGTGTTTCCAGGCTTCTGTTTTAAAAACTTAAATCCAAATTCAAGTTAAATTATGGGTTTTTGAAGGTTGAATGTTGATATTGGTATTTTGGATCGATAGAGGATGGTCATGGATGATCGCCAGTGATACCGGAGTAGGGGAGTGGATGCACAAAGGTGTTGTGCATGTTGGTGATGATGGGGTGTGTTATTGAGTTGTAGGGTTTTGGTTGCTCGGGTTTGTCTCGGGGAAAATTAGGAAATGACCCGAAGGAGTATGGCTTATGACTCGAAGTAATTTAGAGGGTGGCTCGGGTTTGTTAAAAAGTTTCAGGGTTTTAGTTTTTGAGCAGAATCATGTTTCCAGGTTTCTAAGATTTGAAGTAATGTAAATTGCAAGCAAAAATCTGAAAACTTGTTGAATCTGAATTTAAATATATTTTTAACTAGTTTTAATTTTGGGTTTTTGAAATAATTAAAATTTTGAAATTTTTAATTAAGTTTAAAGTTGGTCAGAAACCTGTTTTCCAGATTTATGAAAATCGAAGTGAAAGTAAATTGCAAACTAAAATTTGAAACCAAATTTGAAAACTAGCTTCTAACCTGAATTTAGATATAAATTCAAATAATTTGAATATTAGTTTTTGTAATTATTCAGTTTTTAAAAAATCTTAGTTTGGGTTTCTAAAACTAAAAGCAGAAAACTTGTTTTCCAGGTTTATTAAATTGGAATAAAAGTTGATTGCAAAACCAAAATCTGAAACTAAAATTAAACCTGAAATTGAATTTAAATTCAATTAGTTAAATTTTAGATCTTTGTATTAAATTTGAAATGTTTTAAATCCAAGTTTGGTTTTAAACTTAAAACAGAAACTGTCTTTCTGTTTTGAAAATTTAAAAGTAGAGTTTAAAATTTAAAGATAAAGTTCAATCTGTAATGTTTAAACCTGAAACTTAAATTTTGAATTCAATAATTTGAATCTGAGATTTGAAATTATTTTGAATTCAAATTTAAGATGTTAAACTATAACAGAAAACTGTTTTCTGTTTTCTGTTTTAAATTGAAAAGTAAATTTTTAAAATGCAATTGAATATTTAAAACAAGTGTAAAATATGGAAAAAAACAGAGATATGGAACCTGAGTTTGAATTTAAATGTGGAATTTAAATTTAGATTTTAAACTTTACAGTATTAAGGAACCTTGGTTTTGAGTTTGAACTATAAGTTTTAAATTTATGAAATAAGGTTTAAATAAGTTTAAATTCAGTTTTGAAAATCTGGAATTTGACTTTAATGTCAGTTTTTAAAATTTAAATAAGTTTTTAAATTTAAATTTGTTTTAACTATTTTAGGAAAGGTTATAGGATTTGAATTTAAAAAAGGAGATGGAAAAGTAAGTAATGTTTTAAATTTTTAAGTTTGAATCTGAAAAGAAAATTTGAATTGTGTTTTAGTTTGAAATTTAAAAAGAAATTTTAAATTTAATTTTGTTTTGAAATAAAGTGTTTAAATTACTTTGTATAAAGAAGAATGTTTCTTAATTTTGAACTTAAGGAAATTGGTTTCATTTAAATTATTTAATTAATTTAAATGGAATATTAATTATTTAATTAATGAATATGTGGATGTTTAATTAAGTAACTAATGATTTTTAAGTTAATTAATTAAGATTTGAGATTAATTCATTAAGGTTAATTAATCTATAATTTAGAATGGTTAATTAAATTTTAATTAATGATTAAGATTTACTTAATCAAGTGATTAATGATAATTAAGATTTTAATTAACACTTGATTAATTAATAATTTAAGATTAATTAAATTATAATTAAATATTAATTAGTTGTTAGTTAATAATGATTAAATATAAGTTAATTTCTTAATTATGTAATTAAGTAATGTTAATGAAGGTCATTAACTTAAGGTTATTTAACAATTAATTAATGTGATTAATTTTTAATAATAAACTAGATTAATTAATTAATAATAATTAATTTTTTTAATTACTTAATGAGGTAATTAATGAATTAATTACTTGGTGTAATTAATTTGATTTATGTGATTAGTTTAGATTAATGAAGTTAAATTAATTTAAACAATTGTTGATTGTTGATAATTAATTTATGTAATTAATTGATTTGTAATTACTAAGGAAAGTAATTAAATAATAATTACTGAATGTAATCAAGATATTTATTATAGAAGTAATTTGGATTTAAATTACTTTGAAAATTTATCAAGGATTAATGAAGATAATTTATTAAGAGTAATTAATTATGGGATGAGTAATTAGAGTAGTTAATTACTGATTATTAATCATGGGTGATTAATATATAAGGTTTAAATTGAAGATTAATTACTTATGTAATTAATTTATATTTAGAGATTGATTAGTTGTAATCAGAAATCATTAATTAATTAATGATGTACTTTGAAATTGATTAATTAAGGTATAATTAATATTAAATCCTAATTACTTAGTGTAATTAGAGATCGTTAATCAGTAATGGTTAATTAAAATGAATACTGAGATGATGATTTATAAATTGATTTGTAATCAATTGAAGATTAAGATAAGCAGGATTTTGATGATGAAGTAATTAATTTAATTTATATTAAATTAATTAGAGATTTAGTAATTAATTTAATTCATTTTAAATTAATTATAAATAGTATGATCATTAGATCATTGCTTATGTTTGATGAATGGTATTGGTTGTCTGGTATGGTTTGTAATCTCAGTTATGAGATGAGAAATGATTATTGATATGGATGCATTGGTTGCTTTGGATGATAGTATGGATATCTGATTATGATATGAACTACCTGTTGATAATGATAAGGTTGATTATCTATTGTGTTGTGAATTATCTATCTGTGTATATTTAGATAATATAATTGAATTGTTTTAAACTTGAAACAACTTGGACCCTAAAAGACACGCATTGGATTTCGATGAGACCGGGATCGGGTTTGCTTCATTACAGCGTGATAGGGGGTTCTCGCTTCGCGTTAGGTGGCGAACGGGAGACTCTTACCCCTACATGTCCCTTTTGGGTAGTATAAGGCCCTGGGTTGGTTGCGAGTCGAGAGGCTGGCCGTAAAAGCAAACCCGAGGTACCAATGTGAGCCACGGCGGGGCTGGGATGGTTGAAAAGCCTACCAGTCGAGTGAGCCGCTGTCGATGGTTGCAAAGCCTAGACTATCACAGTTGGTATCAGAACATTAGGTTGAGTGAATACCTAGGCTCTGTAGTAGTGTCTTTCTTGAGAGAGCGTATTTGTATTTTTAATATATATATATATATATATATATATTATTGGTTCTACCTATTTGTTGGTTTACCTGTTTAGGTTTTCCAATATAAGTTATAAAGGTAGATGAGGTAGAAGTGTGTGTAACACGACTACCATTGGTTGGAGTTTGAATGGATTAGGTTAGAAGTGTATTTGTCGAGACTGTAGACCTAATACCGTCTCAAGTGAAATCTGTAGTGGTGAAGGACTTCATTGATCTCTGAAGGTAACCTGTAAAGGTTCGGAGTTCATTTTTGAAGTGCATAATTGAGTTTGGATCTGTCGGTAGGGCAGAAGCAAGCAAGTGATGATATCTTGATATCTCAGGAAGTTGTAGCTGCGAGATGAGATGCAGTGACTATGGATATTTCTGAAGATGTTTCTTTGGAACAAGAATAAGAAGCGAGTCTGCTCAGTGATGTGGCTGAGTTTAGCAGAGTCTTCTGAGTTGGTAAGGAGTCTTCTTGCTGGGTAGTTTTTCTGAAGTGGTGTTCAGAAGCAGCAGAGTAGATCTTTTTCTCTGGTAAGTTGGCTAAGCCACCATAAGCTGTTCTGTTTGGTAGAGAGAGCGGTTTTCTTTGGATATAGGCTGAGTTGATCGCAAAAGTGATTTGCGATAGTGTTCTCTTGTGTTTGTTGGAGATTGTCCGGATTTTCTTCCAGGAAGTCAGAGGTTTGTCTACATCTGGAGATCGAGATTTCTTTCCAGGATTGGTACTGGTGGTTCAATTGGTAGATGGATGGTTCCTTAAGATAGAAGTTGGTGAAGTAACTCAGGTTTGGGAGGAACAACTGAGTTTTCTTTATGGATATATGGAACCATATTTCTGTGTTGGGTTGTCTGGTCTATGCTAGTGTTCTTCAGCATTTTCTTCTGTTTCGGATCAGAGTTGTGCAGCGGAAGCAGTTTGGGGGTGTTTCTGTTTTGTTTTTTCGGGATAAGGGGAAGTTTGTTCTGTCTTCTGTTATTGAGCGTGTGTTCTTGGTTTTTGAATGATCTTGAGGAGATCATTGGATTGTTTTGATTCAGTCTGTTTTTAGTGGAATCAGCGTAGAGTTGAGCTGATCAGGATGGATGTTGGTAGCCCAGGATCGTCTGAAGAGATTTTATGGATAAGAGACAGAGAATTTGGATTCTGGAATCGGAGATTTGATTTGGGATAAGTTTTTCTCTAATCCAAAGAACTATAAGTTTGGGAAGCTAGCTCCGTAGTGTTTTGGTTTCTTCTGTGTTGGGTAAGATCTGTGTTTGATATTTCTGGCTATTGAACCAATAGTTTAGGATGGTTTAGTTGTTGAGTCAGACTCGTTTGTAGTCTGATATTTTATATAGAATTGTTGTTAGAGCTCTATAGCTTAGTAGTATTGATTGTTTGGATTCTATAGAGCGAGTATCCCGATATATATATACCGGGGAAACTCGTAAAGTTTTATCCAAAAATTTCTTTGGATAATTAGATTTGTTCTGATTGTGCGAATTGGTTGCTTTGATTGTTAGCATATGATTAACATATGCTGTGTTTTAAATAAAATCTGTAAATAGATTATTAAATTACCTTTGTTTTAAATTTCGGGGACGAAATTATTTTAAGGGGAAAGGATTGTAATATCCCGGAATTTTGGACAATTTAAATTTAATAATCTGGGTTTAAATTTAAATTGAATTGATAATTTTTGTTAATAAATTTGATTTGACTTAATAATTTTCTTTATTTAAATATTTAATTTGTGAAATTATTTTTTAATAAGCTAATAAATTGTTTTGAATTTAATAATGTATATGTATTTATATATATTTCGAATAGACAAGTTGTTTTTAATTTAATTAGTATAGCATAATTTTAATGTTTTGAAAATAGAAATTGTGATTTATTTTTAATTTAAGATTTTGAAAAATATTTAATAAAATACTATATGATTTTTAAATATAAGAAAAATGTTTTAATTGGTTTAAAATTCATTTTTGACATAAAGGTTGAATATTAAAATAAGTTACAAACTCTTTTATAAATTTATTTTAATTGTTTAAAAGTTTCTCTTTCAAATGATAAATTTGTATATTGTCTTATTTAAAATAACACTTTGATTTATTCTTTAGAATTACATTATATACATAACTAAGTATAAGGACTAATTAATTTAATTTAAACATTCATTAATTTTAATTAAGATAACCAATCATTTAATAATGACATGTGTAAGTTATTAAAGCCTAAGTTAAACATGTGTTGAATATATAAGTGAGTAGATCAACAAGTGTCATGTTTCAAATTTTTATTTTTCTTTAATTTTAAATCATAAACTAGCTATATAAACTTGCATACTCATTTCTTCTCCTCTTTCTCATTTTCTTTCATTCTAAATCAAAATTTCTTTCAGCTGAGAATTTTTTTTCAAATGCATATTTCAAACAAGTAAAATGCATTGCATTCAAACTCCTCATTTTCAAGTTTGCATATCAATCCCTGTAAACAAATATGCAAGCCTGCATTCACTTTCTTTAAAATATGCAACCATGAAAGCAATCAAAGGCCTGCATTTCAATTTAATTCAAGTTGAAGCCTGCATGTAAGATTAAGGAGCAATAGCATTTTTTTAAAAAGCAACCTTCCAGTTTTTAGCAGCATCAGAAATTGAGGGAAGTTTAAAAAAAAGTTTTCAAAACTCGGGACTGTGCTCTGCATCTTGCAACTACAGGTGAGTAACACCTAATTTAAATAAATTAAGTAGGGTTGCATGCTTGTTTGTCTGATGAGTTAAATTTGTGTATATGCTTTACAAATTACAAATTGAACTTATATGAAATTGTTGAAATGTTATACCTATAAATATTTGGCCTGTGCATGTGAGTGTCTGCAAACTTTCAATCTCATGTTTGATCTCTGAAATTCTTTTCTTGACTTGATTGCTGTTATGACTCAAACCTTTGAACAAAGCTTGTTTATTTTAGAATTGAGTATGTTTAAAATTCTGTATAAATTAAAAAAATTGCCTGTAACCTAAAAAAAAACAAGTTTTACAGAACAACTGATAGCATAGAGTGAAAATCCAAATGTTATAATTTATTGTTCCAGGTTTACAAACAGAAACAATAAGAGAATTCAAGAATTTTAAATCAAAAATTTCAATTTATAGTGTTGTAAATAAAATGCAGTTTTGGAATTATTGTATTTTACATTTTTGTTAAGTACACTTAATTCTTGAATTTGATTTGATTGAATTGGCTTCTGGAGATAGAGTAGCGATCAAATATTATAGGAAAATTCTAAATTGGATTACAATTCAATATTGGTGTTGAATTTTGGGATTTTTAGTTAAGAACCCTAGTTTTTACTGGGTTCCTGAATTCGAGAACTGTGGTTTCATAATTGGATCGAGCTCAATGATCTTTTGGGTGATGATAGATGATGGGTTGGCGAAGTCATTGACGAGGTTTCAAAGTTGTTAGTGGTCGGAGTTGGCAGAACTCGTCGTTGGCAGGTCGAGCATGAAAGGGGGAAAGTGTTTCCAGGTTTCTGTTTTAAAAACTTGAATCCAAATTCAAGTTGAATTATGGGTTTTTGAAGGTTGAATGTTGATATTGGTATTTTGGATCGATAGAGGATGGTCATGGATGATCGCCAGTGATGCCGGAGTAGGGGAGTGGATGCACAGAGGTGTTGTGCATGTTGGTGATGATGGGGTGTGTTATTGAGTTATAGGGTTTTGGTTGCTCGGGTTTGTCTCGGGGAAAATTGGGAAATGACTCGAAGGAGTATGGCTTATGACTCGAAGTAATTTAGAGGGTGGCTCGGGTTTGTTAAAAAGTTTCAGGGTTTTAAATTTTGAGCAGAATCATGTTTCCAGGTTTCTAAGATTTGAAGTAAAGTAAATTGCAAGCAAAAATCTGAAAACTTGTTGAATCTGAATTTAAATATATTTTCAACTAGATTTAATTTTGGGTTTTTGAAATAATTAAAATTTTGAAATTTTTAATTAAGTTTAAAGTTGGTCAGAAACTTGTTTTCCAGATTTATGAAAATTGAAGCGAAAGTAAATTGCAAACTAAAATTTGAAACCAAATTTGAAAACTAGCTTCTAACCTGAATTTAGATATAAATTCAAATAATTTAAATATTAGTTTTTGTAATTGTTCAGTTTTTAAAATATCTTAGTTTGGGTTTCTAAAACTAAAAGAAGAAAACTTGTTTTCCAGGTTTATTAAATTGGAATAAAAGTTGATTGCAAAACCAAAATCTGAAACTAAAATTAAACCTGAAATTGAATTTAAATTCAATTAGTTGAATTTTAGATCTTTGTATTAAATTTGAAATGTTTTAAATCCAAGTTTGGTTTTAAACTTAAAACAGAAACTGTCTTTCTGTTTTGAAAATTTAAAAGCAGAGTTTAAAATTTAAAGATAAAGTTCAATCTGTAATGTTTAAACCTGAAACTTAAATTTTGAATTCAATAATTTGAATCTGAGATTTGAAATTATTTTGAATTCAAATTTAAGATGTTAAACTATAACAGAAAACTATTTTCTGTTTTCTGTTTTAAATTGAAAAGTAAATTTTAAAAATGCAATTGAAATATTTAAAACAAGTTTAAAATCTGGAAAAAAAAACAGAGATATGGAACCTGAGTTTGAATTTAAATCTGGAATTTAAATTTAGATTTTAAACTTTACAGTATTAAGGAACCTTGGTTTTGAGTTTGAACTGTAAGTTTTAAATTTATGAAATAAGGTTTAAATAAGTTTAAATTCAGTTTTGAAAATCTGGAATTTGACTTTAATGTCAGTTTTTAAAATTTAAATAAGTTTTTAAATTTAAATTTGTTTTAACTATTTTAGGAAAGGTTATAGGATTTGAATTTAAAAATGGAGATGGAAAAGTAAGTAATGTTTTAAATTTTTAAGTTTGAATCTGAAAAGAAAATTTGAATTGTGTTTCAGTTTGAAATTTAACAAGAAATTTTAAATTGAATTTTGTTTCGAAATAAAGTGTTTAAATTACTTTGTATAAAGAAGAATGTTTCTTAATTTTGAACTTAAGGAAATTGGTTTCATTTAAATTATTTAATTAATTTAAATGGAATATTAATTATTTAATTAATGAATATGTGGATGTTCAATTAAGTAATTAATGATTTTTAAGTTAATTAATTAAGATTTGAGATTAATTAATTAAGGTTAATTAATCTATAATTTAGAATGGTTAATTAAATTTTAATTAATGATTAAGATGTACTTAATCAAGTGATTAATGATAATTTAGATTTTAATTAACACTTAATTAATTAATAATTTAAGATTAATTAAATTATAATTAAATATTAATTAGTTGGTAGTTAATAATGATTAAATATAAGTTAATTTCTTAATTATGTAATTAAGTAATGTTAATGAAGGTCATTAACTTAAGGTTATTTAACAATTAATTAATGTGATTAATTTTTAATAATTAATTAGATTAATTAATTAATAATAATCAATTTTTTTTAATTACTTAGTGAGGTAATTAATGAATTAATTACTTGGTGTAATTAATTTGATTTATGTGATTAGTTTAGATTAATCAAGTTAAATTAATTTAAACAATTGTTGATTGTTGATAATTACTTTATGTAATTAATTGATTTGTAATTACTTAGGGAGGTAATTAAATAATAATTACTGAATGTAATCAAGATATTTATTATAGAAGTAATTTGGATTTAAATTACTTTGAAAATTTATCAAGGATTAATGAAGATAATTAATTAAGAGTAATTAATTATGGGATGAGTAATTAGAGTAGTTAATTACTGATTATTAATCATGGGTGATTAATATATAAGGTTTAAATTGAAGATTAATTACTTATGTAATTAATTTATATTTAGAGATTGATTAGTTGTAATCAGAAATCATTAATTAATTAATGATGTAATTTGGAATTGATTAATTAAGGTATAATTAATATTAAATCCTAATTACTTATTGTAATTAGAGATAGTTAATCAGTAATGGTTAATTAAAATGAATACTGAGATGATGATTTATAAATTGATTTGTAATCAATTGAAGATTAAGATAAGCAGGATTTTGATGATGAAGTAATTAATTTAATTTATTTTAAATTAATTAGAGATTTAGCAATTAATTTAATTCATTTTAAATTAATTATAAACAATATGATCATTAGATCATTGCTTATGCTTGATGAATGGTATTGGTTGTCTGGTATGGTTTGTAATCTCAGTTATGAGATGAGAAATGATTATTGATATGGATGCATTGGTTGCTTTGGATGATAGTATAGATATCTGATTATGATGTGAACTACCTGTTGATAATGATAAGGTTGATTATCTATTGTGTTGTGAATTATCTATCTGTGTATATTTAGATAATATAATTGAATTATTTTAAACTTGAAACAACTTGGACCCTAAAAGACACGCTTTGGATTTCGATGAGACCGGGATCGGGTTTCCATATTTGGATCCGGAAACCACATCAATTCCAAATAACGTTAGGTCGTTAACCAAAGTGGAGCGAGTGAAGACTCGAGGTGTAAGGGCTATACGTCAGTATAACTCTGTGGGTGATTCCGTAATGAGTTTGACGGAATAGTACTTATAGATTCGAGATGGTGATTCAGAAGTGCAAGGGTTATTGTCGTTAACTCTGAGGGTGATTCCCAAATGAGTGTAACGAGATAATGCCTACGGTTTCGTTCGAACCCGGAATGAACTCGTATGGATTGAATGCTTTCAGAACATCGTCAGGTAGATGATGAGCATTCTAAGTGATATGTCCTGTAAAGGTAATCGTAGCCTCAAGCCTCATCAACCGGGAATGGCTAAAACAGGGGATGTGCAACAAAGCTTCATGGGTAGCACCCACTTGAGAGCAAGATTTATCCCTGTCTAGAGGTCCCTTTATTTCGGCTTAGTGGTGCGGTTGCTGATCACAACTGCGGGGTTGTCTTGTTTGGAGCTGTTCAGTAAGGAATGGGTCCGGCTTTGTGTTGCAGGGGATGAAGGGAGTAATCCTCGGTACGGTGATCTAGGCCACGTACTTTGACGGGGGGTACCCCAGTAGCCCAGCCATTGATGGAATCCAAAATCCAATAAGTGCCAACGGTTTTGATTGTATTACCCACTTTTATGGCTAGTAGCTGGAATTTAATCATGTAACAATTTCGGTTATTTCTTATTTACTTGAAAACCCTAGACACTATTATAATATCATCGGATTTCCTATCAAATGTTTTGGTTAGCGTAAGGTAAAAACTTTTCCATGTTTATGTGTGGGAAGTCTTAAGTGATACCTTTTCTTTTCAAAGGTTTTTTTGAAGTTAAGCAACTTTAACCTGTTACTCACACCAGACCCATGTCTGATCCGGAGTTATTTTTGTTTTTCTATAACTCTTGGGTACTCAAATTTTTACGAGTAGCCAAGGGAATTCAGGTTAGGATTCAGGTTATCTTTGACGAATTGTGGAGGAGCAAATGGAGCAGGAGGCTTCTGCGTATAGTTTGTAGTTTTCCGTTGTGTTGGTATCTCTGAGTGTTTGTCTGATATGTATTGAGTGTAATTACTAGACAGGTGTTTATAACTGTCTAGTATGTGTGGTATATGTCTGTGTAACTCTGATATTTGATGTATACTATGTAATACTTATGTTATTAATATAATTTATTCGTTCCGCTGTTGAGATTCTAGTGTTGTTTCTTCTTTCCCTCCTTTCTTTTCTCTTTCCTATCCCTTTCTTTCTTAATGATGATGCGATTTTCCGGGAGTGGAAAGTCGGGTCGTCACATACGACATAAATAGAAACTCGTAGGAGGCTCGCTATGGTAGGTAACACGACACAACTAGGCAATGCCAGGGTTGATATACCAATTACGCTTCCGGACCGATGAAACACACAGCGCGCAGCTGCCGCCCACCTCGAACAACACCCCCAAATCAAAGGTGCGCACCAAAACAATCACAAAAGTAATAGGATGGCATACGAAGAAGTGCGTCCGATCAGAGGTGCTACCTCATTAATCCTTCAATCGCTCCTGTTTTGGCCACCTTATGCCAGCTCACGGGAGTCGGGTCCACGTATTTACCTCAAGAAAACGTCACCACCATCCTACTTCATTCTGGAGTCTCCACCGCGTACACGGTTCTTAAAGTGGTTTTCGGTATCGACAGAGAGTATGCCATATCCGATCCCGGTCTCTTTAACAACCAAATGTTATTATAACCCGTGGTTACAACTTTTAAAAATCGTATTTATACTTTAAAAATCAAAAAAAATTTCAAATACATTTCAATATCATAATATTATTTCAAACATCATTTATTTAAACATCAGTCATTTTATTTAATATAAAATACCATTTAAATCTATTCAATTTATTTAGGAATTAATTGCCTTTCAACTCACATTTAAAAGTTAATTTCTTTCATTTAAAACAATTTAAAGTCAATTCTTTATTTTTATTAGTTACATATCAAATTCCAAAATTTAAGCCCTTTTTCCAAAGATTATTTCCATTAAATTTTATTAAAACCATCAAAAATTCTGTTTCCGTAGCACTTATAAAATGCTACCTAAAGTTATAGGTTAAGACAGTCATTTACAAAAGACAGCATTTAAATGCTGTAATAGATTATTAACTTAACAATTAAGTTTTTAAATTCCTAAATTATAATTTATTATCAATTATTTTACTTAACTAAAATCTCACTTTTTACAAAATTTAGAATTTCCAAAATAAGTTATAATCTAAAATTTTACTTAAACATTCATTTATTTAACATTTTGACTCATTCAACAATCATTATAAGTTTTAAAAAAAATCCTTTAAATACATTTTAACCCAGAATATTATAAACTTTCCATTTAAAATATTTTTAAAACATTTCAGAAAATATTATATAAACCATGGGTCTGTATATAGTTTTCTAGCCTAGGTCAAGTGATACGGATATATATCATATCAATCCACAATTTACAAAAAACCCGGGTTCTATCATTCCAAACCCGCAATCCCAAGTTAAATAATAAACAATTAAATAATAAATAAATAAATAAATAATTATCGTTCAGGCCTATCATTTCAGCCTGTAACGATTTCTATTCTACAGGAAACTTGCAGTGTGATGAACAATAAATAATAAATGAATAGTTTAACTGCAATAATATACAATAAATAATACAAATGATGATGTGTCAATTAAATAATGGGTTTTAACATTATAAGTTTATATCACAGGCAGATAAAATAAATTTACAATTACACTTGTGATTAATTCACAAATATACAAGTACGTTTGTCTGGTGAGAAATACTCACCTGAAGCTGAAGAAAATTAGATTCAAACGATTGTACCACTTGATAAAGGAACGTATAAATGGCACGATCAGATTTCCGCGAATGCAACGTCTTGATTCAAATCTAGAACAAGATCCAAATAAAACCAAATACGCGACTTTAAAAATTTCGGTCAAAGCAAAAATTTCGAAACAACAGGAACAAATAGAATTTTACTTGACTCGACCACTCCTACTACTCGACTCGCCCACGTTCTCAAGGCTTGGCCTGTTCATTTATATATATATATTTTTTGTTAGAAACTCAAAAGGCGAGGGAATGGATGTCACGGCCAAACCACCATACTCAAATATTACACGTCAGAGGCTAATGCATGCGCTAAACACGTCAGTGGGATTCAAAACATAATGGCTGAGTCAAACCTTTTCCCTTTTTTATATCTCATTCTCCCATTTTTCTTCTTCACTTACACAACAACATGCGACTAGAGGGGCAAATGTTTTGGACCAACTTCAGGGCTCGGTCATACTCAAATGCAGGCTTCAATATTGACAAGGCCGTGTGTTCTCTTTACACGCAACTAACATAATAAAATGCATTTCCAGGTTCCTGGTTACATTCCACACCTTGTTGCTAACATCTACCAAATGACTCACCAGCCTACACTAAAAATGCATGCACTCTTTTTTTTCCACATTATTATTACTGAAAGTAGCGAAACTTGGTTCCAATGGTTTAAAAAACTCACACAGCACACATCTTATACCTCCCGTTTTATATGAAATGAAATTTCTATTGACCCAAATGTTCGGCCTGTACACGATATGCACGTGCTTTAACCTGTTGGAAAGCACTCAACACAATCCTAATAATAGCAAATCTGAAACATGGCTTGGCCCTGCAATAGCACGTCTTAGCGCTACCTTACTCTACGGACGTGGCAGCTGCATGGCTCGTCCATCATCTCATGGAGGTGGGAAAAGACAAACAAAGGTCACGGTCAAAGTGGAGATGGTATCGGCTTCCCCTGATCAATAAGGTGCATAACACTCTACTGACTTGTGGTGACAAGGTGGCGGAGAAGGTGGTGCAACCCGACATGGAGAGTGGGTGAGGTGGCCGAGTATAGTAGAAGCCAGAAAAAAATTAAAACAAGAAGCAGAGGAGAAGAAAAAAAATAAAAATCGTTACCTGAAGAGCTTGCACACACGAAGAATCTAAGAGATGTTGCTATGCAAATGGAGTAGTTGGTGAACGGGTTTGAATAGATCCAGGACGCGTGATTTGTGGGGAAGAAAAATAGGCAAGAGTTAAAAATTCAAATAATCACCTGGTTGCATGATTTGCCGCCAGAAACGGCAAATATTCTTCTTGAATTGAAATGGAAGTTTTTGAACGTAGCAACAAATTTCAGGTAAAAGAATTGATTGAGGCGAAATCAATAGAAAAAAACGGCAAGCAAAACTCAGTATGAACGGGTTTAAAAAATTTGGTGACGTGGCCAAAGATGGAACGAATATTGTTTGAACGTTTTTGATATATATGGATAAGGCTGAGTGATTTATATTTGGAACAAAACGGCGAGAAATCGTTTTCTATGAACGGTAAATGGAAATCACTGATTATATACCTATTAACCAAATGAAGTTGTACGTGGCCTTGAAATTTTTAATCAGCATTGTTTTATAAAGAAACGGTAAAGTTTTCATTAGACAAAGATTTATACCAAATTTAAAGCAAATTGAATGCGTTGATTTTTTTATTTATTAATACGTTATTTATACCATTACAATTTTGTGCCCTTTAAAACGCGGAATTTCACGGTCTATAAATACACTTACTTCCCAAAAATTATTACTTAACTTAAAATTAAATTCGTTTAGATTCTTCATATTTTAAATATACAAAATTCATTTTTATTAAAATTCCAATGGAGTTGTCTTTTAACAAAGTTAACAATTTCAAAACTTTCAATTTTATATTTAGTACTTTTAGGAAGTGATAAATCAAATAAATACTTTATAAATAAAATAAATTTCAAGGTTTAAAAAAATAAAGAGTGAAGTGCTAGAAAAATCTAGGCTGTTACACTCTCTCCCACTCAGAACTTTTCATCCTCGAAAAGGAATGAAAGTAGGAAAACAAAGGAAAATAGGATATAAAGAAAAGTACCTTAAACGAATAATTCTGGATTAGAAGCACGAATGCTCTCCTCCGTCTCCCATGTGCAATCCCGTTCATCAGTGCTCCATTGCACTTTGACCAGGCGGACAGATTTTCTTCTTAGCTGTTTCGTACATCGATCGACGATACGAAGCAGCTTTCTTTAAATAGTTAGGTCAGGCTTGATGTCCAAACTATCAAGAGAAGCAGGCTGGATGATAGGAGATGGATCGTGAAGACAGTGACGAAGGTGGGATACATGGAATACATTGTGTATTTCAACAAATCGCTCGGTTAGATCCAGTCGATAAGCAAGAGATCCAATCCTTTCCAAGATGCGAAATGGACCGATGAACCTAGGAGCGAGCTTTCCTCTACGCCCAAACCGAACCACATTTCTTAAAGGGGCAACCTTAAGAAAAACCAGATCACCAACAGCAAACTCCAAACTTCTTCTACGACGATCTGCGTACTTCTTCTGTCTATACTGAGCAATCTTTAACTTTCTCTTAATCTCCTCCACTTTCTCCAAAGCTTCCAAAATCATTTCGGGCCCAAGAACTAAGCGATTACCGGATTCAATCCAGCAAGAAGGAGATCTACAAGGACGCCCGTAGAGAGCAGCAAATGGGGACATCTTAAGACTAGCCTGATAACTATTGTTATAGGTGAATTCCATAAGATGGAGATGATCTTCCCAAGATCCTCCATAATCCAAGATGCATGCATGAAGGAGATCCTCTAGAATCTGATTTACCCTTTCAGTCTGTCCGTCAGTTTGTGGGTGGTAAGCAGTGCTCAGATTCAAACGAGTACCCAAGGATTCTTGGAATGCTTTCCAAAATTGACTAGTGAAAATAGGGTCTCGATCGCAAACAATGCTAAGGGGAACGTCATGGAGACGAACAATTTCCCTCATATAAATTTCAGATAAGCTCGAAGCCGAACGGGTAGACCTGGCTGGAATAAAGTGTGCGGACTTAGTCAGTCTATCCATGATAACCCAGATGCTCTCATTTACCTTCCTAGATCTCGGTAAACCATCGATGAAATCCATAGATACTTGCTCCCACTTCCAATTGGGAATTTCAGAGGCTGCAACAAACCCGGAGTCTTCTGATGATCCGCCTTGACTTGCTGACAAGTCGCACACCTACTCACAAAGATAGAGACATCGCGCTTCATACCCTTCCACCAGTAAAGTTTCTTTAAATCCTGATACATCTTCGCTACACCAGGATGTATGGAAAGTCTGGATTGATGATGTTGCCGAAGTAACTCCTGCCTTAAACCATCAACATTCGGGACACAAATCCGATTATTAATCCTTAAAATCCCTTTATCATCAATCTGGGCTCCACTACCATCAATACTACTATTTCCACCATCTCTGCTATGGATGCTTCCCTTCATACGCCTAAGCATCTTGTCCACATCTTGCTTAGCCTTAATACGATCCATAAGAGGAGAAGAAACAAAAAGCTGGCACAACAAAGACTTCTTCCTACTCAACGCATCCGCCACTACATTTGCTTTCCCCGGGGTATAGTTGATGTCAAGATCGTAAGAAGCTAGAAACTCGAGCCACCGAACTTGTCTCTGATTCAAATCCTTCTGGGTGAAGATATATTTCAAAGACTGATGATCGGTGAAGAGGTAAAACTTAGCTCCCAAGAGATGATGTCTCCACAGCTTCAGAGCAAAGACAACAACCAGCAATTCTAAATCGTGAGCAGCATAATTAGCCTCATGGGTCATCAACTGATGACTAGCGTATGCAATTACCTTCCCATCTTGCATTAATACTGCTCCCAAACCCTCGCGACAAGCATCGGTGAATACCGTTAATCTCTCATTTCCATTCGGGACGGTAAGCACTGGTGCGGAAGTCAGCTTGTCCTTCAACTCTTGGAATGCCGCTTTACACTGATTGCTCCATATAAACTTAGCATTCTTTTGAGTCAGAGCAGTCAGAGGGGCAGAAATCCAAGCAAAGTTCTCAATGAACCTCCGATAGTAATCGGCAAGGCCTAGAAAACTGCGAATATCAGTTGGAGTCTTCGGTTCTTCCCAATCTTTGATCGCAGCGATCTTGACTGGATCAACAGAAACTCCTTCACTAGAGACAATCTGTCCGAGGAATCGGACTTCCTCTTTCCCGAAATGGCATTTAGAAAATTTGGCCTTTAATTGATGGTTTCGAAGAGTCTCTAAAACATATCTCAAATGGACTTTATGTTCTTCCTCAGACTTGGAGAAGACAAGGATGTCATCAATAAAGACTAGAACAAATTTGTTAAGCACATCTCGGAAGACACGATTCATCAAGTCGACGAAGAAGGCAGGAGCGTTAGTCAAACCAAAAGGCATAACTAGCCATTCAAAGAAGCCATTCTTAGTACGAAAAGCAGTTTTGGGTATGCGCTCCTCAGCAACTCTAAGCTGGTGAAAACCTGTGGCTAGGTCAAGCTGAGAGAAAACAGTTGCTCCATAGAGTTGATCGAAAATATCATTGATGCGGGGCATAGGATATCTGTTTTTCATAGTGAGCTTGTTCAGCTCCCTGTAATCAACACACATCCCGAGGGAACCATCTGATTTGGTGACGAAAACTACGGCTGCTCCCCATTCCGAAAAGCTAGGTCTGATCAGACCTTTAGAGGACAAATCCTGAATTTGCTTCCTTAATTCGATCTTTTCCCGTGGTGCCATTCTTCTGGGTGGAAGAACTACAGGTCATGCTCCAGGAATGAGATCGATACGGAAATCAATTTCCCTTTTTGGAGGTAGAGAGATTGTAACGACCCGGGAATTTCGATCCCGAAATTTCCAGATAGTTAGTGAAAGAAGAAAGAGAAAGAAGAAGAAAACAACAACAAGTTATAGAATCCTCACATTCGCAGCGGATCAAATATAATATCAAATAGAATATCAGTTATACAAAGAAAACTATATCTGTTAATTTTAATCGAAATATCAGAGTTACAACAATTTTTATACAACATTGGATTGATACAATTTAACATGTCTCAGATATATACGATATCATAATGGAACTCTCCATACGTCCCTGCCATCCAGCTCGCCTCCTGAGCTCCAGAACATCCTTACCTGAAATCTGTAATACTCAGTCTGACCCACCAACTTTGAGGTCGTTTAGTTGAAGGTGACAGACTATAGGCAAAAATTCCAAGTGTTTTGATATAAGGTTAATTAAACAGAGACAATCATAAACTTACAAAACTGTGAACTTCCAGGTCACTTACCCACTCAAATACTATTTTGTCAAAAAATTCATCATCCTCAAATCAACTTCTTTGGCAACATCACTAGCACCGAAGAATGCATATTTCCAAAGAACAGAAAGAAATGAAATGTTAGGATGTTAAATGACTTGGGCAACACCCTTAAAAGAGACAGAGGTATACAAAAGAAAGAAAGAAAAAGTGACAGGGAAAATCAAATTTTTCAGTGGCTATGTGATTTTATTTCATAAACCAAAATATGCATCAAAAATGCATTCCAGCCTACCTAATCGCATGATGCACATCATTATCACAACACCAATTAGAGAAAAACAAAATGGATGAATCGCCATTTATCATTAACTCCTAAAACTTACTTATTCAAAAAAAACGAGTTCGAATTTTAATCTGATAAATTCATATGCTAAAAACAAACCATCATGTTTGAAAAAAAAAATCAAACTTGCATCATGGATACAATTAAAGTTTGTCAATTAAAATAATGGAACTTCATACTAGCACTACAGTGCAAGTGAACTCAAGTGTAAACCTTAAACTGCATTTTGATTCAATGCCGATTACAGGCTACCAGATTTTCATATGAATACAACGGTGTAATTCCTTTATCTCAATGGAAATTCTCAACCAAAAGAAACTCAAATTTCAACAACCACAAATCGGCTGTTGTTGCAAGCAAATTACGCAGTTTATGTTCATGCAAGAAATCGTCCAACTGAGGAAAATAAAAATTCCCTAACCAACATTGAAACCACAATCTAAGTTCTACACGGTCAACTAATATTGAAGCCAGATCCACAATCAGTAGTCCCAAAACTCAAAATATTGGTAAAAATATAAATTTCTTAGAAGAAAAACTCACTGTATTATGATGAATAGAGGGACAGAGAAGTGGTCGAAAATCTGGAAATCTGTTTGTTGATATGAAACTGATCTGGAGCTTGCTAATTTGTCGATTTGCAACTTGAATCTGATTCTAAAACTGATCTTGAATCTTCTAAGTTTGCTCCGGTTAAAATATGAAGCAAGATCTGATTTTTCTTTTTGGTTTTGGGTTTTTTTATCTTCTGAATGACGAAAGAGGATTGAGAAGTTTGGTTTTGTGAAAGATGAAAGAGTTATGAAGACAGCCTATACTCTAATATTATTAAATTATAAGAAACCATTGACACTTGTCTATGCATGTTTTATAAAAGCTACTAATGTCAAAACCCTATAATTCATTTTCCTTTATGTTATATATGGTTAATTTTTTTAAATTTATCTATCATATTTATCTCATGAATTCCAAAAGATATATGTATATATATATATATATATGAGCTTCTTTTCTTTTTTTTTCTTCTTTTTTTACTTTAAATATTCTTTGAAAATTTAATATATTGAATTCAAATTAATGCTTTCTATTCACCAAACATATATATATATATATATATATATATATATATATGCACTTAAAATTTTCAACATTATAGAGTATGCATATATACATTTGTATATTTGTTAATTCACTATAAGATTTTTATATTTCGAATATTTATAATTTAACATTTATTATAGTTTCAAAATCCATTTATATACATCCAGATATTTTAAATTATCAGAAATTTAAATTTGTTCAGCTTACAAATCAGTATTTAACAAATTAATCCTGTTCATTATCAATTAATAGTTGTTCAAATATCCGGGTTATCACATCCCTTTCCCCTTTGAATCTTTTCGTCCTTGAAAAGGAACGTAACTAGAATTTTAAAATGCTTATTACCAGAAAATTATTCTTTAAACATTTTAAAACACCTTTAAAATCTACATAGTATTATAAAATAGTTTATAAAAATACTTTCTATAACTCGATGTTTTAATAAGTCCGTTCTCGTTCTCACAAAAATTCGGTCATACGTTGATCAGGCGTATGACTGAAAATCTAAATACTTAGCAGACCCGTTTTCAACACCCAGTGAAAATACCTGGAAAAAAATAATTTTATTGAAAATATAGAAAACAATTTTGAAAATAGAGGAAATATCTTTGGTGAGAATGCTCTGGAAATCATCACCCCCATCCATGGTCACAGTTACATTCCAGGGTTACGTTGCCGTCGCAGTAAAAGTCCATGTAACTGCAGGCTCTCCGCGGCCTCTCGATTACGCCATGGAACCCACATAACAGATCACAGTTACACCTCGGGTTACGTTGCCGTCACAGCAAAAGTCCATGTAACTGCAGGCTCTCAGCGGCCTCTGATTTTCGCTGTCGAAATGAAACCTCTCCACTCCTACATAGGTCGCAGCCTGCCGATACAAAATCAAACGCAGACTGTTGGCTCTCAGCGGCACACACGACTTTCTCTATGTTATACTCTACTCATAATCCCCAGGAACTAGTTTCGTCCGGACTCCTCACAGGATCAACTTTAGAACCCCCTTGGGGCTCAAGGCAGCACCACCCGGTGGTACTCCTGAGAAGTTCATTTCAAGGAAGCACCTTTTTCCCCAGAGCCATCATCAAAACATTTTATATTATACATATATAATATATTTAAATCATACACCTAGTATGATCTCATACAAAGCTCCTTTACACAAAATCGATTATCCCTAAATCGATAATTCTCAAACTAGGCTTTCCAAATTCAATATTGGTTTTACCAAAAAAAGTCAAAAGCCTTTCCAAATCCATAGGTTCCCAAACCCTTTTTTTTTTCCTTCCAAAATCCTCATAAGATCCTTTATATATATACAGATATATATAATCTTTAAAATCATGAATCATTTCAAACTTGTATAAAACTCCTTTTATACTTCAAAACACCTTCAAAATCCTTTTCTTCTGGCAAAAGATTCAACAAGGGAAGTTTTATTTTATAAAACAAAGATATTTAACCTTGTTTACTCAAAATCAAATATTCAAATTTGATTACTCCTTTCAACATCATTTTCATTTAAATCCGTAAGATGTACACGTGTCATTCGTACGCTATACCAATCTGATCGCTCACTCGATCACACAATTTCACTTTCGAACTAGTATCGTCCACCTGACTTCCTAGTGCGGACTCAGATCTGGTTTCTTGATCAGAAATCGTCATTCTCCTTGCATAGTCATAACTATGATAGAGAATATACTGAACCAATCAACAATCCATATCCAGGTTCGCCGTCGAAAATCGAGTGAAAAATCCCACTCAGATCGATATAACTATCTCGAAATTCTATGCTCGAATCTGGATCAAATCACTATGCGAATAGAATAACATACGTACACCCTACGTATTTATCTTTATTGGTTATTAGCCAAATCAATTCCATTTCTATTCATATTCACTTTGATTTTCATTCACTTACTCTCAATTGCCTCAATTCATTTGGATTATCATCTCTATTCCTATCTCAATTGGGTATTTAACCAATAACAGTTTGAACTCCGACCAATTTATTTAGAAAATAGCTTGAAAAATTAAACAAATAGATAGGTAGTTGAAAAATAATTACTAGTTTGTAAAATAGCTATAAAATAGTTCAGTAATTGTAAAATAATTGGAAAATAGTTAAATAGTCATAGAAATTTTAAATAATTGCAAAATAGCTATAAAATAATAATTAGTAGTTGAAAATAGTAATTAGTTTATAAAATAGTTAGAAAATTGTTAAGCAGTTTCAAAAATAATTGTAAAACAAGTATAAGATAGTTTGGTTTTTAAAAGAAAGTTGTATATATATATATATATAATGAATAGTCTGGAAAGGTAGGTTTATATTAAAACAATTTATATTAAAAATAGTCTAGAGTCAAAACTGTTCAATTCCCAATCTCCATTCTCATCAATTCAATTTAAATTTACACTTCCACTTAAATTAACCCAATTCCAATTTAAATAACTTCAATTTCCATTGAAATTTATTCAATCCCAATTCATGTTGAATTAACCTCAGTTTCTTTCCAAATTTAACTTTATTCAACCTTGATCTCAAATTCTATTAATTCAAATAAATTTCAATTGAACTAGTTCCTGTTTCAATTCATTTCAACTCTAGTTTGAATTAATCTTAATTTCGAACTCCATTTCCACATCAAGAGTTATTCTTGATTTCCTTCCAAATTCAATTCAAACTCCATTTGAATTTAAAATTATTCAACTTTAATTACAATTCCAAATTATTCAAATCAGTTTGGACTAACTTCAAATTGAACCTACTTCAAATTCCAGTTCACTATGAACCATCTCGAATTACATAAATTCGAGTTAATACTTCAATTGTTGATTTAATTCCTTTAAATCAATTTACCTTTTTATCCCAACAATGGATTACCATACTCCATCTCTCATTCATTTAAACAAATCCAATTCACTTTTTTTTTTAAGATTGTTAGTAACAATAGGATGATATCATCCAATTCATTTTAAAACATCCATCAATTTCCAATTTTTAGATCTCAAACCCATTTTAAGATCACACAAACTCCCAATTCAGATTAACCACTTAACTTCTCGAATTAAATTCCAATTCCATCTTGAAATTTCCCAAATCATGTTGATCATTCCGACTTATTTAACCTTTTTCCCAAATTAAACTCAATTCACTTAATCCAGTCAACCTACCCAATTTGAACTTCCATTTCAAATTTTAAACTTCACATTAATAATTTTCCCATTTATTTAGTTCAAAAACTTATCACTTTGGGTATCATATTACATTCTAAATTTAAAACTTAACCTTAGAGTTTATTTCAAATTATCTTTGATACTATGTATATTCATACATATATACATAATTACTTCTCGGCTCACCAAGCCAAACTTTAAAATTTAAACCACCCTTGGTTTTTAATTCAAACAAATTTTATTTCAAAGTTCAAATAATAATAATTCAACTCCTTTTTTAAACAATTAAATCTTTGAAATTCAATTTATCACCAAACTTAAATTTTTATAACCCAACCTTTGAAGTTTTACCTTAAACATTTCAGTCCTAAGTCCAAAATGGTTCCATACATTAACTCACTACATAATAGTAGTTGTTACATTATATACATTAATCCAAAATAAGAGTCTTACAAAAGTCATAAATCTAGATGTCTTCCAATTACTGGAGGTTTGGAAAGAACAGAGCCCTAATACTTCTACAAGTATTCTTCCTATGGACTTCCTTCCAAAGGGCAGAGCCCGAACATACACTTCTCAACAGGGTGTCCCCACTTATAACATTTACCACAAAATGTTTCTATCCTGTCATCAATCTGGATAACCTTCACACCTCCAATAGTGCGTTCTACAGCCTTACCCCTCTTCTGCCTCTTGGAACAATTCCTAGCAATGTGTCCTGTCTTCTTACAATGATAGCAGATAGTCTACTCATTGACCGGTTTCACAAGTTTACACTTTGCCTTTCTCACTTCAGGGCAATGGTTTAGAAAATGTCCTTTCTTATGACACTTAAAGCACAAGATTTCAGAGCGAAACCGATGGGATGTACCCTTCAATTCCGCCCTTGTTTTACTGCACTTGGCTGTGTAATGTCCCTTATTGAAACATCTGTAGCAGGTGACATTATCATAAGGTCCTGGTTCAGCCTTTTCCTTAACCTGTCCTCATACTCTCGAATTCCATCTTCTCGATCCCTACATGTAGTTGCTCTTTGCTTTCTGTGCCTAACCTTCCCTTCTTCACTCTTAGTCATCTCTCTCAAGGGCTGAATTCTATAGGAGCTTCCTAACCAATAAATTAGACTTAATTAGATTACTAAGTTATACCTTATGCTTTAACATCTTTGGTTTTTTTTAATTCAAGTCAAATCTTCAAACAACTCATTGTTTGCAACAAGTCTCTTTTATTCAAATAATATTTATTTATTCGTTTTAGCACTTTGAAACAACCTTTCAAATTTATGGACCTAGATTTTAAATTCCATGATTTAGGGATTTTCAATTCCAATTTATAAGTCATACTTTACATGAATGTTTACTTCTTTAGAACATTTCATATTGCTTACTCATTAATACACATCTTTTTATTAAACACACAACAATCATTTATGATAATAACCAAGATTATCATATCTAAAACCACCCATTATCATCTTATTCTAAAATACTTCTCCAATTCAAGATTTCAATATTAGTTGAATCCATTTCAAACTTATCTTTATTTAATTTTAGTTTGGTTGTATTATATTACTTCTTAATTTAATTCCAAATTTTTTACAGGCGATTTCCTTAATATTTATAAGAGTGAAATATTGCTATATATACCAAAATATAATCTTTTATGAAATCATTTAAAATCATTATATAAGAAAATAACAAGTACGATCTCATATATATATACTCACTTATTCTAGGGTACTATTGACCATATCCTTAATGAGTGCACCCACTAGAGCCAAGGTTCTCGCTTAACCTTCAGCTCTGATACCAAATGTAACGACCCGGGAATTTCAATCCCGAAATTTCCAGATAGTTAGTGAAAGAAGAAAGAGAAAGAAGAAGAAAACAGCAACAAGTAATAGAATCCTCACATTCGCAGCGGATCAAATATAATATCAAATAGAATATCAGTTATACAAAGAAAACTATATCTGTTAATTTTAATCGAAATATCAGAGTTACAACAATTTTTATACAACATTGGATTGATATAATTTAACATGTCTCAGATATATACGATATCATAGTGGAACTCTCCATACGTCCCTGCCATCCAGCTCGCCTCCTGAGCTCCAAAACATCCTTACCTGAAATCTGTAATACTCGGTCTGACCCACCAACTTTGAGGTCGTTTAGTTGAAGGTGACAGACTATAGGGCAAAATTCCAAGTGTTTTGGTATAAGGTTAATTAAACAGAGACAATCATAAACTTACAAAACTGTGAACTTCCAGGTCACTTACCCACTCAAACACTATTTTGTCAAAAACTTCATCATCCTCAAATCAACTTCTTTGGCAACATCACTAGCACCGAAGAATGCATATTTCCAAAGAACAGAAAGCAATGAAATGTTAGGATGTTAAATGACTTGGGCAACACCCTTAAAAGAGACAGAGGTATACAAAAGAAAGAATGAAAAAGTGACAGGGAAAATCAAATTTTTCAGTGGCTATGTGATTTTATTTCATAAACAAAATATGCATCAAAAATGCATTCCAGCCTACCTAATCGCATGATGCACATCATTATCACAACACCAATTAGAGCAAAACAAAATGGATGAATCGCCATTTATCATTAACTCCTAAAACTTACCGATTCAAAAAAAAACGAGTTCCAATTTTAATCTGATAAATTCATATGCTAAAACAGACCATCATCTTTGAAAAAAAATCAAACTTGCATCATGGATACAATTGAATTTTGTCAATTAAAATAATGGAACTTCATACTAGCACTGCAGTGCAAGTGAACTCAAGTTTAAACCTTAAACTGCATTTTGATTCAATGCCGATTACAGGGCTACCAGATTTTCATATGAATACAACGGTGTAATTCCTTTATCTCAATGGAAATTCTCACCCAAAAGAAACTCAAATTTCAAAAACCACAAATCGGCTGTTGTTGCTAAAAAATTACGCAGTTTATGTTCATGCAAGAAATCGTCCAACTAAGGAAAATAAAAATTCCCTAACCAACATTGAAACCGCAATCTAAGTTCTACACGGTCAACTAATATTGAAGCCAGATCTACAATCATTAGTCCCAAAAATCAAAATATTGGTAAAAATAAAAATTTCTTAGAAGAAAAACTCACTGTATTATGATGAATAGAGGGACAGAGAAGTGGTCGAAAATCTGGAAATCTGTTTGTTGATATGAAACTGATCTGGAGCTTGCTAATTTGTCGATTTGCAACTTGAATCTGATTTTAAAACTGATCTTGAATCTTCTAAGTTTGCTCCGGTTAAAATATGAAGCAAGATCTGATTTTTCTTTTTGGTTTTGGGTTTTTTTTATCTTCTGAATGACGAAAGAGGATTGAGAAGTTTGGTTTTGTGAAAGATGAAAGAGTTATGAAGACAGCCTATACTCTAATATTATTAAATTAAAAGAAACCATTGACACTTGTCTATGCATGTTTTATAAAAGCTACTAATGTCAAAACTCTATAATTCATTTTCCTTTATGTTATATATGGTTAATTTTTTTAAATTAATCTATTATATTTATCTTATGAATTCCAATATATATATATATATATATATATATATACACACACACACACACACACACACATATGAGCTTCTCTTCTTTCTTCTTCTTCTTTTTTTTGCTTTAAATATTCTTTGAAAATTTAATATATTGAATTCAAATTAATGCTTTCTATTCACCAAACATATATATATATATATATATATATATATATGCACTTAAAATTTTCAACATTATAGAGTATGCATATATACATTTACATATTTGTTAATTCACTATAAGATTTTTAAATTTCGGATATTTATAATTTAACATTTATTATAGTTTCAAATCCATTTATAGACATCCAGATATTTTAAATTATCAGAAATTTAAATTTGTTCAGCTTACAAATCGGTATTTAACAAATTAATCATGTTCATTATCAATTAACAGTTGTTCAAATATCCGGGTTATCATAGAGATGACTTCACCAAATACGTCGGGAAATAGTTTGACTACAGGGGTCGAATGGATATCATCAGGGAAAGTGTCGAGAGAATAGATGAAGCTACCAGCGAACTCTTGAGGTAATTTACACTGGATCTCTAATGGGTTTCCAAAATCATCTTTGAGGTCAACATTTCGAGAACTGCACGAGATATGGGCATCGTGACTATTTAACCAATCACCCCAAGCAAAAGATCGAAAGCGTCAAACCCCAAAACATAAAAGTCGCCAGTGAATCGATAATTTCCAAGGAAGAGTTTCACATCCCTACAAACTTACTAAGGTTCGTAGGGCCACCGATAGGGTTTGAAACACATAAGGGTACAGAGGAAAATTCAGGAGACAGAAGATGCTCAAATTTATTACAGAGATCCGACGAGATGAAGCTATGGGAAGCTCCAGTATCGAAATGAACTCTTACAGGAAAATAATGCAAGGTAAAAGAACTCTGGAGTGTACCTTGAGAATCGCTTGGAGCTGGGGCAGGTGAAGGTGCAGGCTGTAAGGCTGGAGAGGATGCAGAAGTCACCGCAAAGATCCCGGATGATGTGCCCTTCTTCTGCGTAGGGCAGTCTCTCTTGAATTGTCCCGGTTGAAGGCAGATGAGGCAGAGGTCTCGTCAAGCCAACTGAGAAGGAGGTGGAATAGCAGCACCAAAGTAGGACAACTATTAGCGTAGTGTCGTTTCTGGTCGCATCGGTAGCAAGTAATGGTAGACAGATCCACAGGTTGCTTCTGGGATGACGAAGACGATAATCCAAGCCCTGGAGTCCTATTCCTCTTATGCCGGTAGAAGTTGGATTTCCTTTTCTTAGAATTCCCAAAAGACTGGGCCGGTGAAGACTGGGCAGCTGGAGTGGCCCTAGAAGTAGGGTTCTCATACCGGAGAGCCATGTCCATCAAAGCGGTGAACGTCCCATGCACGTGGGTAATAAGTCGATCGTAAAACTCGGGGCGAGCACCAGCGATAAATTTCTCGTTCTTCTTAAGTGGGGTGTCTATCAAATTTAGGCCATACCGCGAGAGGTCATTAAATTTTCTCTCGTATCGCCCTGCTTCAAATCCATAAAGTCTCGATAGAGCTGAGACTTGCCCGCCTCGGGCATCCATTTGACCAAAAAGGCCTCCCTAAAGCACGATAAGAGATATAAGATAGATTCAAAAATGAGGAAATTTTGAATCCGAATTTGGACAACCAAAGAGAATACCTAAATTGCTCCCAGGTGATGTCAGCCTCATTAGTGTGGGCAGTGACTGATAGCCACCAATTCAAAGCGGCTCCCTTCATCTACCAGGCCGCCAATTGCCTCTGTTGGGCATTTGTGATTTCGAGACAGGAGAAGATCCTCTCTAAGTTTCTCAACCATTGTTAAGCTTCTATTATGGATTCAGAATCCATGAACTTAGTGCCACCAAGCTCAGTATAATCTTTGCATAGCTTAGTAAATCTAACAAGGGCAGCGGGTGGAGGAGCTGGGGCATCAGCTCGTCCCCTACCTCTAATATTTCCTCGATTCATCCTGAGACATCAAGAATGAATTTAAGAACAGAGGAAAAATATTGATGTCAAGATATTCTGGGTAAGATAAAGTTTAACTAGAACAAGCATTTAACAAAGGCTCAAATTATATAAGATGGAGAAAAGGAAAGAAGTAGTTGGAAATTTTTTATTTTAAAATAGGAAAGTTTTATATCAAAATACTTCTTTGAAAACCCTTTTGAAAACCATTTTATACTTTAAAATACGTTCTCTCACAAGGAAATGATTCTAGAATTTGACTTCACTCATTCTAGGGTATTGCTACCCTATCTCTAATGAGTTTTTGCTCCTTAGGTTTTGGTTAAACCTGGCTCTGATACCAACTGTAACGACCCACTATTTTGTACCATTCAAATTCGACAATAAATTAAAAACATGTCAAGCTTGAATAGTTCAAAACAATAGATTGTAAATAAATTAGAAGCAAATGAAATCAATCCACAGAATCACAGACACAGATATCAGAAATCTAGCAACGGAATTTTAAAAATACGTAGTGGTTCATGAAGCCACTATAAATAGTCTTCAACAAATAAAAAGTTTACATAGTCTTATCTCTAATATAGTTTAAAACATCCATAGAAAATCCAAATATCCCAAAGTCTTGATTACATAAATAAGATAACAGACAGAAAGAAGCCAGCAGCTTGAAAGGATCTACTGAAGTCCTAGCTCCGGGATGCTGACTGAACTGCAACTCAGGCTGACCCGAGCGTAAAATAAAACATACTTAAAGGATGCTTGGGACCGCCCAACCTCTAAGGATCCGTTAAACTATTTACTATGTAGTAATATTCGCTATTATAATAATGTCTATTAGTAAAATAAACTTACATTAAAATAGCGTTAAGGGGTTACCCATATAGCCCTTAACACAAATAATGCCAATAGTCTATACAGTACCGTAATATCTCCTGATCGGGAGGCTACCAGAGGATACTCCATAGGTACGACACAAATAGAAACTCGTAGAAGGCTCGCTATGGTAGGTGACATGGCACAACCAGGCAATGCCAGGGTAGATGTACCAATTACGCTTCTGGACCGATGGAAACGTGCAGCGCGCAGCTGCCGCCCACCTCGAACAACACTCCCAAATCAAAGGTGCGCACCAAAACAATCACAAAAGTAATAGGATGGCATACGAAGAAGTGCGTCCGATCAGAGGTGCTACCTCATTAATCCGTCAATCGCTCCTGTTTTAGCCACCTTATGCCAACTCACGGGAGTCGGGTCCACGTATTTACCTCAAGAAAACGTCACCACCATCCTACTTCATTCTGGAGTCTCCACCGCGTACACGGTTGTTAAAGTGGTTTTCGGTATCGACAGAGAGTATGCCAGATATCCGATCCTGGTCTCTTTAACAACCAAACGTTATTATAACCCGTGGTTACAACTTTTAAAAATGGTATTTATACATTAAAAATCAAAATAAATTTCAAATACATATCAATATCATAATATTATTTCAAACATCGTTTATTTAAACATTAGTCATTTTATTTAATATAAAATACCATTTAAATATATTCAATTTATTTAGGAATTAATTGCCTTTCAACTCACATTTAAAAGTTAAATTCTTCCATTTAAAACCATTTAAAGTCAATTCTTTATTTTTATTAATTACATATTAAATTCCAAAATTTAAGCCCTTTTCCCAAAGATTATTTCCATTAAATTTTATTAAAACCATCAAAAATTCAGTTTCCGTAGCACTTATAAAATGCTACCAGCGTTTAAGTGCTGCAATAGATTATTAACTTAATAATTAAGTTTTTAAATTCCCAAATTATAACTTATTATCCATTATTTTACTTAACTAAAATCTCACTTTTTACAAAATTCAGAATTTCCAAAATAAGTTATAATCTAAAAATTTACTTAAACATTCATTTATTTAACATTTTGACTCATTCAACAATCATTATCAATTTTAAAAAAATCCTTTAAATACATTTTAACTCAGAATATTATAAACTTTCCATTTAAAATATTTTTAGAACATTTCAGAAAATATTATATAAACCACGGGTGTGTATATAGTTTTCTAGCCTAGGTTAAGTTATACGGATATATATCATTTCAATCCGCAATTTACAAAAAACCCGGGTTCTATCATTCCAAACCCGCAATCCCAAGTTAAGTAATAAATAATTAAATAATAAATAAATAAATAATTATCGTTCAGGCCTATCATTTGAGCCTGTAACGATTTCTATTCTACAGGGAACTTACAGTGTGATGAACAGTAAATAATAAATGAATAGTATAACTGCAATAATATAAAATAAATAATACAACTGATGACGTGTCTATTAAATAATGGGTTTTAACATTATAAGTTTATATCACAGGCAGATAAAATAAATTTACAATTACACTTGTGATTAATTCACAAATATACAAGTATGTTTGTCTGGTGAGAAATACTCACCTGAAGCTGCAGAAAATTAGATTCAAACGATTGTACCACTTGATAAAGGAACATATAAATGGCACGATCATATTTCCGCGGATGCAACGTCTTGATTCAGATCTAGAACAAGATCCAAATAAAACCAAATACGCGACTTTAAAAATTTCGGTCAAAGCAAAAATTTCGAAACAACAGGAACAAATAGAATTTTACTTGAGTCGACCACTCCTACTACTCGACTCGCCCACGTTCTCAAGGCTTGGCCTGTTCATTTATATATATATATATATATATATATATATAATTTTTTTTAGAAACTCAAAAGGAGAGGGAATGAATATCACGGCCAAACCACCATACTCAAATATTACACGTCAGAGGCTAATGCATGCACAAAACACGTCAGTGGGATTCAAAACATAAAGGCTGAGTCAAACCTTTTTCCCTTTTTATATCTCGTTCTCCCCTTTTTCTTCTTCACTTACACAACAGCATGCGACTAGAGGGGCAAATGTTTTGGACCAACTTCAGGGCTCGGTCATACTCAAATGCAGGCTTCGATATTGACAAGGCCGTGTGTTCTCTTCACACGCAACTAACATATTAAAATGCATTTCCAGGTTCTTGGTTACATTCCACTCCTTGTTGCTAACATCTGCCAAATGGCTCACCAGCCTACACTAAAAATGCATGCACTCTCTATTTTTTTCTACTTTATTATTACTGAAAGTAGTGAATCTTGGTTCCAATGGTTTAAACAAATCACCCAGCACACATCTTATACCTCCCTTTTTATATGAAATGAAAATTTCTATTGACCCAAATGTTCGGCCTGTACACGATATGCACATGCTTTAACCTGTTGGAAAGCACTGAACACAATCCTAATAATAGCAAATCTGAAACACGGCTTGGCCCTGCACTAGCACGTCTCAGCGCTACCTTATTCTACGGACGTGGCAGCTGCATGGCTTGTCCATCATCTCATGGAGGTGGGCAAAGACAAACAAAGGTCACAGTCAAAGAGGAGATGGTATCGGCATCCTCTGATGAAGAAGGCGCATGACACTCTACTGACTTGTGGTGACAAGGTGGCGAAGAGGGTGGTGCATCCCAACATGGAGAGTGGGTGAGGTGGACGAGTATAGTAGAAGCCAGAAAAAAATTAAAACAAGAAGCAGAGGAGAAGAAAAAATAAATAAAAATCGTTACCTGAAGAGCTTGCATACACGAAGAATCTAAGAGATGTTGCTATGCAAATGGAGTAGTTGGTGAACGGGTTTAAATAGATCTAGGACACGTGATTTGTGGGCAAGAAAAATAGGCAAGAGTTAAAAATTCAAATAATCACCTGGTTGCGTGTTTTGCTGCCAGAACCGGCAAATATTCTTCTTGAATTGAAATGGAAGTTTTTGAACGTAGCAACAAATTTCAGGTAAAAGAATTGATTGAGGCGAAATCAATAGAAAAGAAAAGCAAGCAAAACTCGATATGAACGGGTTTAAAAATTTGGGTGACGTGGCCAAAGATGGAACGAATATTGTTTGAACGTTTTTGGTATATATGGATAAGGCTGAGTGATTTATATTTGGAATGAAACGACAAGAAATCGTTTTCTTTGAACGGTAAATGGAAATCACTGATTATATACCTATTAACCAAATGAATTTGTACGTGGCCTTGAAATTTTTAATCAGCATTGTTTTATAAAGAAACGGTAAAGTTTTCATTAGACAAAGATTTATACCAAATTTAAAGCAAATTGAATGCGTTGATTTTTTTATTTAGTAATACGTTATTTATACCATCACAATTTTGTGCCCTTTAAAATGCGGAATTTCACGGTCTATAAATACACTGACTTCCCAAAAGTTATTACTTAACTTAAAATTAAATTTGTTTACATTCTTCATATTTTAAATATACAAAATTCATTTTTATTAAAATTCCAATGGAGTTGTCTTTTAACAAAGTTAACAATTTCAAAACTTACAATTTTATATTTGGTACTTTTAGGAAATGATAAATCAAATAAATACTTTATAAATAAAACAAATTTCAAGGTTTAAAAAAAATAAAGAATAAAGTGCTAGAAAAATCTAGGCTGTTACACCGTAGCGAGTGCGTTGCCCTCGCACCCCCACCTTGTGGGTTGCCACCTCCCCTTGATCCCCCCCTCCGTAAGGGATCTTATTTGAAAAAACATTCAACAAAATTTAAAGATTACCGTGTTAATGTGGACAATGAACAAATACAAGATAGACCTGTCAACATAGGCTTTCAGATGCAGATAGTGTGATATCTGCATCCGCATCCGAAATCATTTTCGGATATCGAATATCCATATCTGCAGATACGGACGAATCTCGGATAATTATCATATCCGCTAACGACTAATAAATCAAGAATTATAAAAAGAAAATTTTAGTTTAACATAGATGCTTTTCAATCCCATTGATTACAAAAGTGTTAAAAATTAAATAATATGATGATAATAAATAGTTTCGAGCAATTAAAAAGCTTAAGTGCATATAATAGAAACTACTAACTTAATAAAATAGTAAACAAATATCTTTCGCTGCACTTAAATATACATAAGTTGAACTATAATCTTGACAAAAACTGGACGTATTATCTTTGGATGCGGATGCCTTCGTATCCGCATTCGCATCCGTTTTTTCGAATATCGGATATTTTTCTACTTTTCAGATGCGGATTTCGAATTTTTCGGATATCCATTAACAGCTCTAGCCTTTGTATTTCTGGGTTAATGTACATGGAATGTATGTACTAATCCACGTGCGATCCTAGCCAGCGTGGTAAAAATATAAACTAATGTTCAAGGGTGGGCCTTCCATAGCCCAATAATGACGCGTTGACGGTCTGATGCTCTAACGGTGTTAGCCCCTTCATCAGCTTCGACACATCCTCAGCAATAGACACTAACAACTATTGATTTATGTTTTTTTATCTTTACCTTTAAATACTCTGCTCAAATACCCCGTTCGCATCACCAAATTCATTTGCCGTTCAACCAACTTCTCCGGTCAAAAACTAGCTCAAGTGTTCCGTTATCATTCGCCAGAACACATCCTTAGTAAAACCATGGTCAATATTTACATGGAATTTGCTAGAATATTGTCGTTAGCAAGGAAATGTTGCAGACAAAAAGAAATGGTTTAGAGGAAATAAAAACAAAGAGATTCAGCGTTGAAAAATTATAAATCATGCTGGAGCACGTGGATATAATAAAGACAAGGCTGCTCTGGAGCATGCTATCGCACGGACCATTGGAAATTTTGACTGTTGTATAAACCAAAACCAAATAGGTCGAATGCCCAAAAAAAGCAAACTTCACATCTGTGTCTTCGCATCTATTTTCCACGCTCCCTTTTCTCTACTGTTTTCTGCTAATTTTCGTTTCCTCCCCAACTTTAGCTATTCCAATTCGGTAGCTGATCTCTCATAGTTCATGTCTTCTCTCCTCCTTTCCTCAGACCCAGACTCACAACTTTCTCAACCTAATGTTATCGATAATCTGTAAACCTAATTTTCGAAAGTCAAAATTAGTCACTACAAGAAGCACAGTAAATAGCGATGACCGTTTTCAACGGCTGCCGACGGTGTGTCGCCTAATTAGCGACGACTGTCGACAGCGAGCAATCTCTGCGGCATAATTGACATTATAATAAGCTAACCGTCGCTAATAGTGCCGTTGGAAGCCATCGAAAATTCGCGAATATCTGCTGCTCCAGGTTGACAGTTTATTCATTTCTTTTGCTCCCCCAAATCAGCCATCCCCTCCTCCAATCCCTCCTCCAGCCCCTCCTCCATGCCATCGACAGCCTTCCACACCTCCAGCATGTCAGAATCTTCGATTTTCAACGAGCTTCATCACTTATTCCAGGAAGGATAAATTCCTAAACCCTATATTTAAGTTTGATTTGTTAAATTAGATTTAATTTGTTGTTATATTTGTATGTTACCCCGCTGATTGTTTGGTATAACTTATTGAATGCTAATTATGTTGTTATTATAATTGTTTATTATTGAAATGTTGAGAATTTTTTTAGTGTATATGTGCTTTAATTCATATATATGCGATGATTAATTACTACATACTCGCGTTAGGGCTATTTGGGATTAAGTAGAGTCGACGTTCAAAATTTGATGTATTCGTTTTCAAAATAACGAAACGACGATTTAGTGTATGTATTTTTTAGAATGTAAATAAATTGTCGTATGATACGCTTTACTTTCTGTAAATCCCTTAGAGAGTTTTTGGCCTGCCTGACAAATGTTGTATATAATCATTGTATGGATATTCGTTTTTATCACAGAACGGACATTTATATTCATGAGATATAATATTTATCAGATTTGTTCTTGTATTGGACAAGTTACAAGCACAGGGTAATTATATTATGCATATCATTTTATTTTAAATGGTTCGCAAAATTTTGACAACGGTTTCTTTTGTTTCCCGTGTACACATATAAGTGTATGTTATAGGGAACAAAGGGAAAGTGCTACCGAAATTTTGTTGAATCGTTTAAAATAAAGTGATTTGCAAAATATAATTACTACCGTGTTTGTAGTGAGAAATATGATAACCAATCGTTATAGTGTAAAACAATAACTTAAAAATTGTAGATCATATTCATATAATAATTTGTGTAAATCGGTTTGAAAATAAAATTAAATAGAATAATATTATATATCTACGAAGATTTAAATACATGATTTATTTGAAAAATAAAATGTCAAGACTTAAATGATTAATGCGCTTTTATGTTTTAAAGTAGGAAAAATGATCAATTATTTTATCAAACGGAGTTGTATGTACCAACAAAGAAGAGAAATTAGAGGCTCCATAAGTGAATATTTTCAAAATGGTGTACACATATTTATTGAATTCGCTTTACGTAATAATGAAAATGATGAAGAAATTCGTTGTCCATGTACCGGATATGGTAAAAGTTCATTTGCGCCAATATGGTTTCGTGCCGAATTATTTGATGCGGGATCATCATGGAGAACTTATAGCATCTAATCCCGTACATTCGGAGGACAAGGTAGATAATAAACTTATTCCGACGAATCTCATAGAATGTATGGTTGAAGATGCAACACGTTCGATGTTCCCTGCCGTTGAAGTTGATGGTAACGATATTAATGTCAAAGAAGAAACAAGTATTGGAGCAAATTTTTTTTATGATTTATTGGATGCTGCTAAAAAACCCACCTTGGAATGGTTGTACAAGCGGTACTCAACTATTAGTAACTGAAGAATACATTGTGATGAAATCAAAATACAACTTCACAGAAGCAGGGTTTACAGCTGTAGTACAAGCTGCAACACGGCATATACCACCAGATAATTTAATGTGCGAAAATCTTTATAAATTGAAAAAACTTATGTCTTCTTTTGGTTTTTTGTATCAATAAAAATACATGTTTACATGGTTGCATGTTGTTTTGGAAAGAAGACATCAGTCTTAGGAGTTGTAAAATATGCAATCAAGCAAGATACAAACCAAGAAAAAGGAAGGGAAAGGAAGTTCCGTACAAGCGTATGCATTACTTACCCATCACTGCTAGGCTTCAAAGGTTATATGCATCTTCTACAACCGCGCATCATATAAGATTGCACTGTGTGAGAACACAGGAAGAAGTTACGTTAACACACCAAATTGATGGAGAAGCGTGGAAGCATAGGATAAAACAAACCCCGCTTACGCAACGGAGAGCCGTAATGTTTGAATTGGTTTATGTACGGGTGGATTTTCACCATTCTCTCAATTTGTTTCAAAATATTCATCTTGGCCTATAATCGTTACACCTTACAATACAATTTACCTCCATTGATTGCATGAAAACTCCATATATGTTTCTCACTATTATCATCCCTAGTCCCGATGATCCGACATAAGGAATCGACGTATATTTACAACCGTTGATTGAAGAGTTGAAAACACTATGGTATGAAGGTGTTGAAGCGTACGACATTTCAAAAAAATATATTTTGTATGTGCTCTTCTCTACTATGGTCTATAAGCAATTTTCCTGCGTATGCAATGCTATCGGGTTGGAGTACGATTGGTCATCTAGCTTGCCCTTATTGCATGGAAAAAACACGAGTATTTTCTTTTCCGCATGGGAAGAAAATTTCATGGTTTGACTATCATCAGTATTTTCTCCATATTAACCATCCTTTTAGAAAAGATAAAAAAACTTACAAGTAATAGAGTTGAGATCTTGCGACCACCAACGATTTGGTCGAGCGAAGATATGTATGAGCTTGTAAAGGATTATCCAATGATATATGAAACCGGTGAACAAATTTGTCATGATTCAAATTCCATCGTTCAAGAATCGACATCCGTACTCCACTGTACTTGAATGCCGCAGATTCGAACGTTGAAATTCGAGTCATGCCGGAGCTTATAACACATTAAGTACAACACAGCGGAAGAAAATGAATAGCATATATCAATATACAACATTTGATACAATAACTGATACAATATGATACAACAGATGATACAATGAATATACATCAGAGATATGATACAAGATAATAGCAGCGGAAAGAAAAGATAACACAGCAGCGGAACAACAACTCTAATTATGGTCTTCAAGAAAGAACTCCAGCATCGGTAATCTCCATCTCCAAATCACCAATCCAGCGATAGCTCGAACTCGCAATAACGATGCACAAAGCTAAGTATGTGCAGTCCCGATCCAAAGACCGAACTAGCTCCAGATAATCTACTAAACCCGACTATCTGAAAAACCCAACTCTAGACTGCCCGTGTGGGAAAATAGTGGGCACCCAGAGTTTAGGAAAAGAACAATAAACTCCAGGTCAGTCATGGGACTGGTGTGAGCAAACAAAAGAATTGGTCTTTAAAAGCAACAAGGAATTTAAAATAAATCCGTAATGCTTTTTGGAAAATGAAACTACCATAAGGCCTCCCGGCACACACACAATGCAAACGCACACATGGGGGAGATTTCTCCTTATGATAGTCAAACATGCTTACTACGAGAAAAATTCTTTGATATTATTACTAGTGCATAGTGGAAAATCTTTCGAAAGTATAATATAAATCCTAGCCGGCATAGGTACCATGATGCTATGCCTACTATAGCTGCCATGTTAAATGGCAGGTTCTACAACTAAAACCGTACAAGGCACGTATTGGATGAATGGATTTCCAACAAATGGTCAGGCTAAGGAACTTCCTACTGCCACATGGGATCGCCTCT
Source organism: Allium cepa (assembly GCA_030765085.1). Classification (NCBI taxonomy): domain Eukaryota; kingdom Viridiplantae; phylum Streptophyta; class Magnoliopsida; order Asparagales; family Amaryllidaceae; genus Allium; species Allium cepa. The sequence continues at coordinate 379,385,275 of CM060944.1, read as the reverse complement.
GGCGGGACGTCCCGAGAAACTAACGTTACGGTTAGATCTCTGCCAACACAAGGCCGGGTTACCTCTGTAACTAGGTAACTACTACACGAGCGTGCCATCCCCCGGTCCTTTGGGACCTTTATCCGAGGTACCTCTAATCCAACAACCACAAAGCAATCACAAAGTAATAGATCTGCAGTATCCACATGGGTAAGTATCTGGGCTCCATACCATGATACCACCCTTTACCAGAAGGGAATGACAAACCCTAAAGGGCGCGACCCTCATAACCTTGCCGCATCTTTCCTGTTTCGACCATTTCCGGGGTGTGAGGTCCTGATGCAGTCTCGTCCACAAAGCTACGCTTTATACAAAAGCCATACTTTGATCACAAATGATCAACAAATGATCATCAACACACAGCAGCACTTAGCATGCCACACTACCAAATTTGGGAGTATATCACTGATAAATATCAACTACATAACCTCTGAGCTCGTACGTCTCAGAGAAGGGTGTTAAGCTAAGAGAATAAATTCTCCGCCACCAAGCAGAAATGTATTTGATAGAGATCAGTTTAATATCTCAAAGCGTAGTGTCAGACATACAACCATACAAGTCTGTTCCGGGTTCGAACAGAACCGAAGGCACTTCCGAAGAAGCCCTTGCCAATCCGGGTATCCACAATCCCGATCGGACTTCCCATCACATAGGGAGAACTCTATACCGGAGCAACTCAGTGCAGAGTCAATCGACAGGTTATCCTACCGCTCTCGAAGACACCCGGTCTTCAACACCGGTCTTCAAATGCAATCCATAACGACGTATCACTATTCGGAATGGGTTATATGACACCAGGTCCTCTCCCGGCTAAACCGAATAGCGAGCGCGATATTTAAAAACATATGGATATGGGATTTCAGTTAAGTCACAACTTATAAAACCCAAAATATTTCTTTTAAATGGTTAAAAAATTACCATTTTAAATCTTTAAATAAAAAGATTCATTTCACAAAGTTCACCTAGATTCACAAAGATCTATTTATAGATTCCCAAAAACAATTTCCATTTCAATTGGATTAACTCATTTAAATCTTTAAATTAAAGATCTCATTTATAGCTTTCAACCCATTTCCAAAGTTTTATCTATAACTTGGAGAACCATTTTATTTTAGACTTGAATTCCTTTTAAAACCCGTTGGAAATTCATTTCTTATGTGAAAGCTTTTATTAATTGAAAAACAAATAGTTTTCGTTTTAGGAAAAACCGATTTCTTTTATACAAGTTAAAATCTTTGGGTTAAATTTAAATTCCCAAAACAACACTTTTAAAAATGGTTTAAAAACCCATTTATAAGTTGAATACCCTTTTTAAACATAGTTTTCAAATCATAGAATTCAATTTCAAATATTGAATTCAAATTTAAATCAAATTATTTAAATTTCAAAACTCAATCGAGTTATTCAAAATAACTTTTATTTTTGAAATTCATTTTCAAAAGCTTTCAATTCTAAAACTATTTTGGATTCAGAAATCCAATTTTTAAAACTATTTCAAAATCTGTGACTTAACCCAATTCCACGTGCAATCCATATTTGTGTGTGTATAAGTGAGGTCCAGGGATTTTACACAATAAAAGTGCAACATCATCAATCATCACATATTTAATCATATCGATAAGCGTATAGCCCATAACGCTTATCTATATTCACAGATTCATAGATAAAGTAAACTATCAATCACAAAGATCTACCATTACGATTCGATGTGGGTGTCGGATAACCAACTGGAATCCGACTCCCTGTCGCATCGAAATCCAAATGTCATGTGACGGGTCAAGGGGTTGCATATTCATATAATAATATATACATTACAGATATAACATCTTTACACAAAGCATTACATAGCATCTCATCACATAACAAATATATCAATCCATCACATAGCGTCTAAATCAAACATCTATAAGTAAGATCAGTTAAATGTTTGAGTAATTCAAATCAGATTTAATTACTTATGAATAATTACTAATCCTGGTTAATTAATATTAATAAATTACAATTTATTTTGATTAATTATTTCTTTAGTCATTTATCGATTAACCTTTAGTAATGAGTTAATTATTCTTTAATTACAATTCATCAACTTTTACTTATTAAAGAATTTACCTTTGGTTATTTAATTAACCATTTAATTAATTATCTTTAATTAATTAATTTAACCCTGTATTAATCAATTACCATTTAATTAATCGTCCCTAATCAATTACAAAAATTAATTAACCTTAAGTTAATTACAAAATTAATTAATCCTTAATTAGTAATCATCCCTTAATCACTTTCATTGATTAATTAATCTTTAATTAACCAATTATTCTTAAAATTAATTACCTTAATTAATTAATCACATGAATTTCTTAATTATCATTCTTCATTTATTAATTTTAAACTTTAAATAATTAATTATCCTTGAATAAATTACCTTAATTAATCACATTGATTAATCAACCACTGATTAATTATATTTGGTAAATAACATCATCTTTTAGATTTCAATAAGAAATTACTCAAGATCTTAATTAGATTTTTTTTTTATTAACAAAAGATTAATACACTTCCTTAATTACTTTTGTTTTCACAATATTATATTTTCTAGAAAACACTTGTTAATTTACTTAATAAATTAACAAATATGTGATTTTTTTTAAATACCAAAACAATCCTGAAAGTATTCTCAACTTTCAATCCAAATCTTTAAAATCTTGTTTTAAAACCCTTTTTTTTGAAAACTTAATTTATATTCCTTTAAAACTTAGAAACTTGAGTTATAAAATTTTGTTTAAGCCCAAACAAAAAAGACAAGCCTGGACCTAAATTTAGTTATCACAAGGAAACAGGCCGAAGCCCAAAACTGAAGAGAAAAATAAACAAAAACAAAACGCAAGGCCCATGCTCTTTCTTCCCCAAATAAATAAAGTTACAGATATAACGTTATGGCCGTGCACATGCACAGTACGCCGGAGCAACGGCGATCATTGCCGTGACCTCCCACACGTCACCTTCAATCCCCCAAATAACTCCGACCACCCAGATGATCCCGTAGGGCAACGAATCAAAATCGAGCTGTTCGACTTCAAACCTGGAACCGAGCCTAACACTACCTTATCAAAACCTGGAAGAGAAAAACAGGTATCAACCCCAAACCTGTCAACGCCTCGCATCCGCCCCTCCGACCACCGTGACCCATGGGACTCCAGCGTTGACTTCAACTACGGCCGAGCTTCCACTGCCCAAACCCCCGTGCAACTCGATCAATTATATTAGCCGAAAAATTCAATTTTCTCAAACCCAGTAAAACTAGGGTTCTAGAATTCAAATCAAAATCACAACTTCAAAAACGAAATGCAACCGAATCTGGAAATTTTCCCTTCGTCCCTGATCCCTCCTCCCCCTCCAGGAGCAATCACGACACCTCTAGACAATTGTGGCAATAGAAATACCTCAAAAGACACAATATAGTCAAAAGAGAACTACTCTTTGACTCTAGCCTTAAAAATTATAATTTTAGGTTTAAAATTCATGATTTTTTATAATGTTTCAGATTAGAACCCTGAAACACAGAATCAATGTATTTGAATTTTCACTAATTTATTGTTTGATCAACTGTTTATAAAATCCAAAGATGATACTGGGTTATTTTAACCTAAGAAAAATTCTAAACTAAAGTTTATAGTTAAACTAACAAGTTTCATTTGAGACTCAAGTTTAAACAGTGATTAGATCAAGAGGTTTGAATTTGAACAGATCAACAACTGGGAAGTATAACAAAGTAGACTCTGTATATAAAAAACAGACATGCATCATATTCAAATTTTCACACATACATCAAACATTCCCACACATATATTCAGATAAAAAAAATGCATACAAACCACTTCACACATATATCAAGCAGAATAATATATATCAGAGAGGAAGGTAAATGCAGGCACTCATGCATGACAGATTTAAGGCCAAGCTTGCTCACCTGGAATTAAATGTTTGAAGGCAGAGAAGAATTTCTTTGAGCCTGTATATTTTTTCTTTTAATTTCTCTTGAAGCTTAAATCTGCAAAAGTTTGTAAATACAAAACTTTGTTCAAATTTCTATTGTAGCTGTTACTTTCCCCATTAATAACAAACAAAAGAATTCATTTACTTATAGTTTCTTTTTTTGAATTTTCGTTTAAAGCTTCAAACTCTTTTTATTTTCAAAGCTGCAGAGTTCAGATCTACATTTGCCTTGAATTTCTTTCTGTAACTGATGGATAAGATTGTTTCAATCTTTATTTTTATTATTGATTCACAACTCAAAATTCAATTTTTAAAAAGGAAGTGACTTGCCTTAAATTATTTCAGAAACCAACTGCACTTAACAAACTGAAGCTATCCCAGGTAAAAGCTTTTGACATCTGAAACTTGTTGAAATTTTGAACTTGTATACTTTCAGATTTGTGAACTCTGATCTGCCCTTTTTTTTTTCAAAACTGAAGCTCTGCATTGCTCAACAATGTTGACTTAAATTTGCATACTTGATTCAGATCTTTGATTTGGTTAATATTGATGAATTGAACTTTTCTTCGCGGTGAATTCATAGTGAGATGATGATCAAAGAGGAACCCGAGCCTGGAACTTCTACTAGTTGAAACTGATGCTGTTGAAAAATCTTTACTTTCAGATTTGATTTATATCCTGTTGTTTGAGATATTGCTTCAGGTTGTAGCTTTGAATTTTGATTCTTGTTTGCACTTTACTTTTATTTCCTGGTTTTGTATATTTTGATTTCTTGAATGTTGAGATTTGAGATTCTCAAATCTGTTGTTTACTGTTGCTTAAGATTTTTTTCTGAGATGTTAAATAATGGCATATGGGAAACTCAAAAGTTTCTCTGTAATTTTAAATCTCATTATTTTATTTTATTAGATATGGTGAATGCCATGTGTAAAAATTATCATGATTGTGAAATTCCAATGCAAGGTTCACTTCTCTACTCTATCTCCTTCATGTTTGTTTACATTTGTATGTGTATATATATAATGTTAAAAGAATTGTTTTTAGTCAACATCTACATTACATAAATTTCACCTTAATGATTTTAAAGGCCAAATGTTTTTTTTAAAAACATTTATCTCAAATGTAGGTTCAAATCCCCAATTTATTTGAATTAAATTTATTTATATCTATTTATATACATATATTCATACATTTTCCTTTTATTTATTTATTTATTTATTTATTTTATTTATACAACTTTTAAAAGAAAAGAATGGATTTAAATACTTTGATTTCATATTAACAAAGGATTACTTTTATTTATATAAGAAAATTTGACTTAAAAATAATATTTTAGAAAGTATGTACATTAATTTCTATTTTAAATTGCAACTTCCAATTATTAATATATTAAAAATTTAGGAAACAATTATCATTAACTTTTTTATAAATCTCAAATTCCCATTTATAATTCATTTATATAAATATACATCTTATTTTTCCTAAACCCAATATTTATTTGTAAGCTACTACACTTAAATTTCTAATTAAATTTCTATTTGATAATCAAAAGTTATTTATTTATTCTAATTAATTCACAATTTGCTTTCAAAAATAAATTTAATTACCAATTTAAACTTGATAAATTCCAGGAATGTTACAAAATTAAAATACAAGATAAATTTATGATTCATAATTGGTGCAAATAAAGTATATTTTGGGAATTGCCTTATTGGAAAAATAACCTAATACATCATAATATCGACGTGATGCACAACGAGAAAAACGTGTTCGATAAGGTATTCAACACAGTTCTTAATGTTAAAGGAAAGACTAAAGATGATTTGAAATCAAGAAGTGATATAGAAGAAATATGCAATCGTCCGGAGCTTCATATGAAGCCAAATGACACAAAATACCCAAAGCATACTATGAGCTTGACAGTAACCAAGTTAAAGTACTATTAAAGTGGGTGGAAGGATTAAGATTTTCTGATGGGATTTCCTCTAATCTTCATAGATGTGTCAACTATAAGAACGGTAAACTGAGTGGGATGGAATGTCATGATTGTCATATAATGATGGAGCATATGATACCCGTTGCGTTCAAAGAACCGTTGCCCACAAAAGTTTTGACGGTTTCAACAGAACTTAGTTTGTTTTATAAGGAGCTTTGTTCAACTACCTTAAAAGTTGATCGTCTATGTAAACTTGAGGAAGAAATTTCTATACTGCTCTGCAACTGTAAAAAATACTTCCTCCTGGTTTCTTTAATATAATGGAGTATTTACTTGTTCACCTTCCGTTTGAAGCACGTCTTCGAGGTCATATGCATATGGATGGATGTATCCGTTTGAAAGGTATTAAAATTGAGTTGTTAAATTTTAGTTTAACCACATGTAATAAAATTTAATTATAATTATTCTTAACAGGTAGTTGAATCATCTAAAGAAAAAGTGAGACAAAAAGCACGAGTTGAAGATTCAATATGCAAATCATATATCGAAGAAGAATCTTCATTCTTTTTCTCTTACTATTTCAGCGACCATATGAACTTATCTACGCGAAATGATGATGGCATCGAATAAGATTCTCTTGAATAGATGCTATCTATTTTTAGACAGCAAGGACATCCTGTTGGAAAAAGTGTGGAAGTATGGTTAGACGACAGAGATTATCATGTAGCTCACACATATATTCTTCTTAACCATGTAGAAGTTTCACCATTTGTTAGGTAATAATGAATAACACATCAAAAATTATTTACTTGAATAATACATGTGTGTATTAGTTATAACGTAATATATTATCTATATATGCAGTATTTATGAATCTAGCATCCAAGCAGGGATATCAGCAAAAAAATTGCTACTTGGATTTTGAATACGTATATGATCTAGTAAATTGTGTGGTTGACGAAGGGTTGAAACATCTTGCGATGAGACGAAAAAGAGAAGTCAAGACATATCCAATATTCTTTATCAGTGGATACAAATTCAACACCAAAGAATACGGGGCTGAAAAATTAACTAACTACACCGGCGTATATGTTAAAGGTAGTGATGATCCAAATGATCACATAAATGATTTTTATGGGGTGTTACCTCAGGTTTTGCAATTAACATATTTCACCAGACCTGTGGAAGAATTTTATTTATTTAGATGCAACCGATTCAGTAATGTTCCAGGTTCTAAAATCAATGTGCACCAAAAATATAATACTATTGAAATAAAGCATACATCACGTTATCATAAGTACGATCTATTTATACAAGCAAAATAGGTCCTACAAGTTTATTATGCTCCTTATCCAACTCTAAAAAGAGATAAAGCAGATTGGTCAGCGGTTTTTAAAACGAAGGCAAGATTTACAATTGATGGAAAGAATATTCTAAATGAACAAGCATACCAAGTGGATATCAAGTAAAATGGCGAATTTGCAATAACAGATGATCAAACTGATTTAAGACCTCTAATTTATGAATCAAACGTATTAGTAGAAGCACTTTAGATCATAGAGAAAAACAATATAGAGTACGAGACAAGGTCTGAATCAAAAAATGACAAGGACTAATTTAATAGTTCACACGTTGAAAAAAGGTAATTATGCGAGTATTGATTTTACATTTTTTTTATGTTACATGCGATTATCGTTGTTAAACTTTGATATGTTTACTCATGTTGAATGTTATATTCTGCCATAATAAAATAATATGTATGTCAGGTATTGCAGGCGTCATTTTTAGATGTCGTAGTTCTTCATAGACTGGTTCTCCCTTTGGTGTCATGGCGATGGAAGTGGCGGTGGACCTTCACAGGAGGCGCCCTGCACGGTAGTCAGATTACTACTGAAAACTGACGGCTCATAAGTGTTAAATTTACTTTAGCATTGTAAATATTTTATATGATATATTAGTCATGATTTGTCTGTGTCGTATTAATGCAGGGTTTTGAGCTTAAGCCTTCTAACATTGTGTTGCATATCCAAGCTTACATACATGAGTCGCATGTACGAGACCATGTGTGGGAGAGAGTATGGTTGGACTTCTTGGTAAGTGTAAAATTATATATCATTATATATAATTACTTTATAATTTGCCGATTAAGTATAAATGTATAACTTATATTTTTTCAGCATATATATAGGGTGTAGTGGACTTGCAAGAGGAGGACGTTTCCCTTTGCCAATGTCACTGAAACTCAAAAGTGGCAAAGAATTACAGGGATACGATGTCTAGCATTAGAAAAACCTGGTAGAAGCCAAGTGGATGGGCACCAGCGTCTGGGATGCTTGGGTTGCATGGTGGGGCAGCGACGAATTCAAGGTAAGAGCAATAAGATATCACCTTAATTTATTCAGTACAGAATACATAATTTATACCTGTAAAATATAATCTTAATTTTTAATTTGTAGACGGAGTCGGACAGGAACTTTGTGAATAGGCAGAAAAATCCTGTCGCACACCACGGTGGCTTAAAATCATTTCAGCACCATCGTGAGGACCTGGTAAATTAATTAATCGGAATTACGAACAAATATTACATTTTTAGTATAAATTCGTGTAAATAACAATAATGTACACCAATTATTATAGGAAAGAGCGGGGGAAGGGGATCTAGCTTTGTATATGGATGTGTTTGAGCATACATATGCCCTTAGGCAAACAGACGATGAGGGATCAGTGTCGTACGTCTAGCATGAGGATGATAGAGCGTACGACGCACATTTAAGTATATTTTGAGTTATAAGTTATTAATAATGATCATTTTAATTAACTAATTATAAAATATTATAATAATTTCATGTAATATTTATTTGTATTTAATTTTGCATTGCAGGAAAAATTTGTGCATGCACATGCATAGATGCTTGAGAACTTCGGACGAAAGCAGTTGTCCATTGATGAGGAGGTGTGATGTCCCACCTCTATGCTCACAATAACAAAGAGTATTAAAGGAAATACTATCTGTTATTATGAAGAATAAGGCTGGATAGGAGCGGCCATCCGTAGTTAGGCCTTACACTAGTATTGGTTATCTCGATAGGAGTGGTATATATTTTTATTTTTCATCTCTTATTTATTTACTCCCATCGACATATCCAATTCCAGTATAAAACAATCTACGATGGTTCATAATAGTTTAGGACAATATATATAATAATAACACGGATAACTAAATGCGGAACACAGATAACAAAAGTCTCATATATATATACAACTGACGTCAGTTACAATACATGTGATACAGTACATATGATACAACTACAACTGTCGACTCTGGAAGTTACATATACAAGTACATTATCGTATATAGTATACATGAATACATATCTTCCTATACTAAGACACGACTACTCCAAAGGGTATGAAAAGACTTCATAGCTCAAGCAGCAACCCAAAGCAAGATATCTACAATCTGTAATAACTCGGTCTGACCCAAGTATTACATTCAAAAGAAAATAATACACGGGTCAGTCTAATTCAAACTCAGTTATTAATGCACACAAGCAATAATAATCAAATAGTCAAATATACGAAAGCCACAAAAATCTCATCTATCCAATCCTTTAATAAGGAAATCGGATAACGGTAAATATAACACGTATCAATGTTAAACAACAAATCGGCAGATTCAAAATATGAACAAAGATAAATGCAAAGATTATCAATAAAGATAATTTAGAAAACATCAGAATTATCTAAATGGCAATTAACAACAAAATCTAATTATTAAATAAAAAATTAGAAACTCAGAATCTAATTATCAAATAAATATTTGGAAAACAACAAAATGATCAAATCAAAACAAATCAGTTCAAACAATTGAAATGCCACTTAAAAACATCAATTCTGATTGGGTGCAGTACACGCTAACGTGTACTGCCTCGCCAATACGGCATATGAAATACGCAAAAGAGCAATGAATCAAAAGCAAACGGATCCAACTCAAATCAAAATGAACCAGATGGAACTGCAACAGCATGAGCACGGCATTTACCCAGTAGCCATCAAATAAACAAAGTGCACAAGAAGGCACAATGAAAATTCACAAACGAGCACAAGGTCAAACCTGAAATACCGGATTCAACTCAAGTGTAATTAGAAAAACAAATCCAATTGCATCAATGCAATGCAAACCAGCAAGGGCAAACTACATGCAAACGAAACTGCAGTCACCAACGAATATAAGGGGAAACTGTAACCAAAAACTGCAGCCACCACAAGATATAACATGTATGCAACTGTACAACTTGACAATGCAAGCTTCAAAAAGTATACACATGCAGATTACACTGCAACCGGTTGGGAAATGACATATGAAACAGGAATAGGTGATGTACTCATGAATGTAACCGTTTTTAAATATGCAGATAATGTAATCATGGTAACATGAAGTGCTACCAGACCACAGAATCAAATAAATGGTGACGGTGATGCATCAGTGAAGTAACTCAAATGTAGAGTCTCCAATATATGCACTAAAACGATTGCGACAAAATCAGAGTAGTAAAGAATGAATGCCACGTCTCCATGGAGCATGTGCAACTTAAAGAGGCAGTAGTGAAACTGTAAATACCAAGAATATGGCAACACAGCAAGTATGCAACTTCCAAACTGGGTCAAGCAAGTGCAACACAGTGACGAGCTACCAAGATTCAAAGATGCAATCATGTGCAACAACACTGCAAATTCAAGAAGGCAGCAAACGTCCACAAAATGCAAAGAGGTCAAGTCACTGACTCAACACAACTGCAGCAACCAAACCAATGTAACATGGCAAGTCAAAAATGCAAACTCTTTTACATATACTCAAACAAACTCAAGTAACAAAGTAACCATGCAACAGCAAGTGATAAATCAGAGTACAAATAGGGTATAAGTCAATTACGCTACAGGCATGCACAATTATGACTGAAGTCAGTAGCATGAGTAACGCAAGTGAATAACAACGCTACCATAGATTCAATTCAGACATGCCAATAAAATGAACAACACAAAGAACTAACTAATGTAACTGTATACAAGTGGAACCCAATACAAACTATTGAATTCCAGAGATAAACAGCGCTCAAGTGTACTGGTCGATGCAGTTTCAAATCAAGGCCGAAGCCACCAGAAATATCACATAAGCAACTTCGAACAAAACCAATACAAACACCAGCATAAGCTAGTGACATAGTTAGTTCGAATAAAGGAAAAGGAAATTACAAACTACAGATCAAGGTGACCGAAGTCAAAGTACTAAAAATTCAAATTTATGGTACTCAAGAAATCGGGACTTCAAAATCAACGCCGAAGATGACCAGAACAAAAATAGAACCAAGTCGAGTGCAAATGCCAAAAACTCAAAGCAACTCTATAACAAAGTAAACAGCATGTAAGTGATGTATGTAGTGATAACTAACATCACCTTTCAAATGGTACATGTGTAGTGACCAGAAGCACTACAATGACGACCCAATCTACTATGAAACATAACAGAGAATTGCACAATCAAAACAGTGGTGATTACAAACTGTAGCTCAAAGTAAAACCCAAGTCAGCGACATAATGGCCGAAGCCAATCCACCAGAATAAATGCTCAACATCAACAAATTCAAATGCAAACCAGGCCGGAATCAAGGTCAACATTTTTAAACATTAGAAGTTTAAAAATAATCAAGCATGGGTTTCACAAAAAATGGCCAAAGGCCAAATAAAATCAACTCGAAGGCCAGAGAATTCAAAGCAGCAATTTCCAACCAAAATCAAAACCATGGAAATCAAGAAACAAAAGATCATATGAATTTGAATTAGATGTGAGTAATAAAAATTACTCACCTCATGTTTTTGACGAGCACGGATCGTAGACCGAGATCCCCTTTTTCCACAGATGAAATCGACGCAAACTGAAGGAGCCGGGTTCGAAGAGTTGATTACCGAAGCAAGCTACAAGAAGATCATCGATTGACAAACAAGGAATCGTCTATACAATCGAGCATTCGAAGCAATTGGGAACGACCAGCAATTGATCGGCGCTCCAATTAGAAAAGTCCTAATTACAGAACGAAGAGGAGAAATGAGGCCTCCATTTTCGTTTATCTCGTTTAGGGTTTTCGAATGAGAAGGGTAAAGGGGGACGGGTCGAACTGAAATAAGAAGGGAACGGTATTCACTCTGATAACACAACATGAACGAGGCCCAATATTTTAAAGCATGTAATCCCTTAACGAATTACAAAATAATTTTCACTCGATTGAAAACTTCAATTAGCGATTAGCTAGCTCAATAAACGTTTAATGATGATTATAAATTGAGCAAAACCCCGGGTGGTTACAGACTCCCCTCCTTATAAAAATTGCGTCCCCGCAATTTTCATAAATAAAGTCATCAATAACAATTATTTTTGTAACATAAACTGGTTAAGCTAGAAAAATAAAGTCGGGAATACAAACGCCAAAGAAATCTTTTAATTTCAATAAAAGAAATTCACAAATTCTCAACAAAATCTAATTATCAAGTAGATAATCAAAAAACAACAAAACTGAATAAATGCAATTATTAGCAATATTCAATTATCAATTAGATAATTAGAATACAGAAATCACAAAACAACAATATCTAATTATTGATACGATAATTAGAGAACAAAAATTCTAATTATCAACAAAGATAATTAGAAAACACAAATCTCAATTCGCAAAAACTGCAATTATCTAGTTATCAACCAGAGAATTTGAAAACAACAATTATCAAATCACCAAAAATGATAATCAAATCTCAAATCAACAAATATTTAATTATCAAAAACGATAATCAAATCTCAAATCAACAAATATTTAATTATCACAAACGATAATCAAATCTCAAATCAACAAATATTTAATTATCACAAAGGATAATCAAATCTCAAATAAACAAATATTTAATTATCAAAAACGATAATCAACTCTCAAATCAACTAATATTTAATTATCGCAAACGATAATCAAATATCAAATCAACAATTATTTAATTATCAAAAACGATAATCAAATCTCAAATCATCAAATATTTAATTATCATAAATGATAATCACATCTCAAATCAACAAATATTTAATTATCACAAATGATAATCAAATCTCAAATCAACAAATATTTAATTATCAAAAACGATAATCAAATCTCAAATATCTAATTATCAAAAACGATAATCAGAAACAACAAATATCCGATTATCAAAAACGATAATCAGAAACAACAAATAAATGATAATCAGGAACAACAAATATCCGATTATCAAAAACGATAATCAGAAACAACAAATATCCGATTATCAAAAACGATAATCAGAAACAACAAATATCCGATTATCAAAACGATAATCAAAACTCATATCAACAAATATCCAATTACCTGCAGATAATTGGAAACAACAAATATCTAGAAATCAATTAACATGACTAGAAAATCAACATAAAAGGTGGATCGATCCCAACAAATGGCGAGTTTTAGCTACGCCGCATGTGCATCTCATATGGCCGAAGCCTACCAAGTACCGTCAACATAATTTTGGCGCCCAACAAATGACCCGAAGGTCCAGCATATGACCCGAAGGTCTGGTACTGGTATTTGACCCGAAGGTCCTCATATGACCCGAAGGTCCAACATAGTGGCTCGAAAGCACACAATATCATCAAAATCATCAAACAGCAAATATTTCAATTAACGAGTCCGGAATTAACCAAAATATCAAACGCACATGTCCCATAACCACGAGTTTTACTAAATCGTTTAATTCTTTTCATCGTTTCCTTGAAAGTGCAAAATTGTGTATTTCAAAAATAACATTTCACATTCTCAAACGGACAAGTTCGGAATTAAGCGAATCAGTAAAAGAAAGGGGTCATATTCCTTGATTTTGCTGAAACGTTTAAATCGCTTCCTCATTCTTTTGAAAGCGCAAACTGAAAAACTTCTGAAACAATTTCATTTATTTTATAAAAGTAATAATTTACATTCTCATACGGACAAGTCCGGAATTAAGCGAATCAGTAAAAGTAAGGGTTCATCGTCCTCGATTTTGCTGAATCGTTTAAATCGCTTCCTCATTCTTTTGAAAGCGTAAACTGTAAAAGTTTTGGAAACAATTTTCATTTTAAAACGATTTGCAAATCCGTGATAAAAACAGCAACATCTATAGCAATCTCGATAAGGAAATTGCACTTCTCAAAACACCATAAAAAAGGATCTCAAAATCAGCATTGCGGGTTAACCGCTTGAAAATCCACTTTAAAATTTGACGGTTACTGAAGTCAAAGCGATAGCAATTTTTATATGTCAAAATCTCATCAAAATAATTCGCATCAGAATATAACACCAGTGAATTTCCATTCATTAAAAAGGTCAACAAAACACCGTGCTTCAAAAATTTATCAACGGCGTAAAAATCACGTTATAAAAATAACGGCAACAAAATAAGTTTAAAACCAAATACCGGTTCAACGTAAAATTAATGCAGTAACGTGCAACTTAAATTTGCATATATACTACAAAATGAACAAAGAAATCAGTCGAATATATCTTCAATGAAGATAATTCAAAACAACAAAATCTCAACAAAATCACATAACTGCAATCACTTCGAATCCTCAAATTGGATTCGAAATTTTCAAAGAAAACAAAATAAACACAGTTATGTAAACAACAAATGAAATTTATTTCAATTTCATATTTTGATTTTTAAATCAAAAAGGTTATCAGCTGTGTTCAGCGAATAGAGTCTCACTGTTTCCGCTGCGCACTCTGATAAACAAAACACAAATCAACCAATCATCAAAACACAATTTCACTGTTCTTTTTAAATAAAAATATTTAAAAATTTCATCAAAATTTCAAAACTTTAGTTTTGACTCAAAGCACAATAAAACATCGACAAATAGTTGTAACACATGTTCCATCTAATTTATGTTTTATATTATGTCCATAAACCCCAAGCTCTAATACCAACTGTGACGCCCCACCTCTATGCTCACAATAACAAAGAGTATTAAAGGAAATACTGTCTGTTATTATGAAGAATAAGGCTGGATAGGAGCGGTCATTCGTAGTTAGGCCTTACACTAGTATTGGTTATCTCGATAGGAGTGGTATATATTTTTATTTTTCATTTCTTATTTATTTACTCCCATCGACATACCCAATTCTAGTATAAAACGAACTACGATGGTTCATAATAGTTTAGGACAATATATATAATAATAACACAGATAACTAAATGCGGAACACAGATAACAAAAGTCTCATATATATATATATACATAGATATATATATATATAAAACTGATGTCAGTTACAATACATGTGATACAGTACATATGATACAATTACAACTGTCAACACTGGAAGTTACATATACAAGCACATTATCGTATATAATATACATGAATACATATCTTCCTATACTAAGACACGACTACTCCAAAAGGTATGAAAAGACTTCATAGCTCTAGCAGCAACCCAAAGCAAGATATCTACAACCTGTAATAACTCGGTCTGACTCGAGTATTACATTCAAAAGAAAATAATACACGGGTCAGTCTAATTCAAACTCAGTTATTAATGCACAGAAGCAATAATAATTAAATAGTCAAATAGACGACGGTCACAAAAATCTCGTCTATCCAATCCTTTAATAAGGAAATCGGATAATGGTAAATATAACACGTGTCAGTGTTAAACAACAAATTAGCAGATTCAAAATATCAACAAAGGTAAATGAAAAGATTATCAATAAAGATAATTTAGAAAACATCAGAATTGCCTAAACGGTAATTAACAACAAAATCTAATTATTAAATAAATAATTAGAAACTCAGAATCTAATTATCAAATAGATAATTAGACAACAACAAAAATGATCAAAGCAAAAAAAATCAATTCAAACAATTTAAATGCCACTTAAAAACATCAATTATGATTGGCTGCAGTGCACGCTAACGTGTACTTCCTTGCCAATACGACATATGAAATACGTAAAAGAGCAATGAATCAAAAGCAAACAAATCCAACTCAAATCAAAATGAACCAGATGGAACTGCAACAGCATGAGCACAACATCCACCTAGTAGACATCAAATAAACAAAGTGCACATGAAGGCACAATGAAAATTCACAAACGAGCACAAGGTCAAACCCGAAATACCGGATTCAACTCAAGTGTAATTAGAAAAACAAATCCCATTGCATTAATGCAATGCAAACCAACAAGGGCAAACTGCATGCAAACGAAACTGCAGTCACCAATGAATATAAGGGCAAATTGCAAACAAAAACTACAGCCCCCACAAGATATAACATGTATGCAACTGTACAACTTGACAGTGCAAGCTTCAAAAAGTATACACATGCAGATTACACTGCAACAGGTCGGGAAACGACATATGCAACGGCAAAAGTTGATGTGCTCATGAATGTAACTATTTTTAAATATGCAGATAATGTAATCAAAGTAACATGAAGTGCTACCAGACCACAGAATCAAATAAATGGTGACGGTGATGCATCAGTGAAGTAACTCAAATGTAGAGTCTCCAATATATGCAGTAGAACGATTGCAACAAAATCAGAGTAGTAAAGAATGAATGCCACGTCTCCAGGGAGCATGTGCAACTTAAAGAGGCAGTAGTGAAACTATAAATACCAAGAATATGGCAACACAGCAAGTATGCAACTTCCAAACTGGGTCAAGCAAGTGCAACACAGTGACGAGCTACCAAGATTCAAAGATGCAATCATGTGCAACAACACTGCAAATTCAAGAAGGCAGCAAACGTCCACAAAATGCAAAGAGGTCAAGTCACTGACTCAACACAACTGCAACAACCAAACCAATGTAACATGGCAAGTCAAAAACGCAAACTGTTTTACATATACTCAAACAAACTCAAGTAACAAAGTAACCATGCAACTGCAAGTGATAAATCAGAGTACAAATAAGGTATAAGTCAATTACGCTACAGGCATGCACAATTATGACTGAAGTCAGTAACATGAGTAACGCAAGTGAATAACAACGCTACCGTAGATTCAATTCAGACATGCCAATAAAATGAACAACACAAAGAACTAACCAATGTAACTGTATACAAGTGGAACCCAATACAAATTATTTAATTCCATAGATAAACAGCGCTCAAGTGTACTGGTCGATGCAGTTTCAAATCAAGGCCGAAGCCACCAGAAATATCACATAAGCAACTTCGAACAAAACCAATACAAACACCAGCATAAGCTAGTGACATAGTTAGTTCGAACAAAGCAAAAGGAAATTACAAACTGCAGATCAAGGTGACCAAAGTCAAAGTACTAAAAATTCAAATTCATGGTACTCAAGAAATCGGGACTTCAAAATCAACGCCGAAGACGACCAGAACAAAAATAGAACCAAGTCGAGTGCAAATGCCAAAAACTCAAAGCAACTCGATAACAAAGTAAACAGCATGTAAGTGATGTATGTAGTGATAACTAACATCACCTTTCGAATGGTACATGTGTAGTGACCAGAAGCACTACAATGACGACCCAATCTACTATGCAACATAACAGAGAATTGCACAATCAAAACAGTGGTGATTACAAACTGTAGCTCAAAGTAAAACCCAAGTCAGCGACATAATGGCCGAAGCCAATCCACTAGAATAAATTCTCAACCTCAACAAATTCAAATGCAAACCATGCCGGAATCAAGGTCAACATTTTTAAACATTAGAAGTTTCAAAATAATCAAGCAGTGGGTTTCACAAAAAATGGTCGAAGGCCAAATAAAATCATCTCGAAGGCCAGAGAATTTAAAGCAGCAATTTCCAACCAAAATCAAAACCATGGAAATCCAGAAACAAAAGATCATATGACTTTGAGTCAGACGTGAGTAATAAAAATTACTCACCTTATGTTTTTGACGAGCACATATCATAGACCGAGATCCCCTTTTTCAACAGATGAACTCGACGCAAACTGAAGTAGCTGGATTCCAATAGTTGATTGCCAAAGCAAGCTACAAGAAGATCATCGATTGACAAACAAGGAATCGTCTATTCAATCAAGCATTCGAAGCAATTGGGAACGACCAGCAATTGATCGGCGCTCCAATTAGAAAAGTCCTAATTACATAACGAAGAGGAGAAATAAGGCCGCCATTTTCGTTTATCTCGTTTAGGGTTTTCGAATGAGAAGCGTAAAGGGGGACGGGTCGAACTGAAATAAGAAGGGAACGGTATTCACTCTGATAACACAACACGAACGAGGTCCAATATGTTAAAGCCTGTAATCCCTTAACGAATTACAAAAGAATTTTCACTCGATCGAAAACTTCAATTAGCGATTAGCTAGCTCAATAAACGTTTAATGATGATTATAAATTGGGCAAAACCCCAGGTTATTGCAGGAGGACATGATCTTTGACTCTATTATGAATCCCACCCAGAGAAAAAGATGCTACGGCTACTGCAACAATTCGATAATTTATAAAAATTAACTACATTGTAAAATTTGCTTAATTTTTATAAAGTTACATAATAAATCAAACATATTTCTACTTGTTTTATATGCCTGGACATCACAAAGGGCTTACCAAAAGGCTCAGGACAACGCGGACATTAATGAGCTTAGATAGAAGATTACGCAGCTGTAGGAGCAGGACCACCTCCGAGCAATGATAATGGAGCAGCCCCACCAGTGTTTGACTGAGTATATGGAGCGTCATGGTGCATTCCCTCGTCCAGTAACTCCGGAGCGGATGATGAGTCTTGAGGTACGATTTTAAGTTTTTAATGGACATATGGTGTTGGATGTAGTTTTGTGTATATAAACATTGAGTGATAATGAGATTAATTTATGGACATGTGTTGTTTGACATTGATTTGTGGTAGATTTGTGGAGTTGATATGTGGAGTTTGACGTTGGATTTAAAAATTGGATATAAATATTGAAGTTGGATGGGTGAAAGTGATGATGGAAAGTTTGTTTTGTAAATAGTGAAGTTTGTTGTTGGATGCAATGATGCTTGAGTTTGATATTATGATATTTGAGTTTTATTGTCATATTGATATTGATTTCAGCTTATATATGAGGCTTATATATTGATTTTAATGAGTTATATATTGATTATGGTATGGAAGCGAAGCAGGCAGTAGAAAAAAATTCAAAGATTACCGACGACCACCGAAGGCTTAATGGCCACTATTTTCGACGACAAGCGACGGCGCCCGATGGCTTATTAGCCACTATTTTTGATGGATGGCGACGGCTTTCGACGGCAGGATTTCGACGGTTAGCGATGGCTCCCAACGGTTTAGTGGAAAAATACCACACCATGTGTTCGTCGCGACCGTCGGAATGTTCGTCGAAACAACCGTTAGAAGTATCGTCGAAGGTCATCACGACTATACCATCGAAGCCGTCAAAAACGGACGAAAATTTTGGTCCATTTTCTAATGGCATTTCCATCGGCTATGACGATTGCTGAAGGCTGCTAGCCATCAAAAATTGTCATTTTCCTTGTAGTGAGTTAGTCCATGTTTGTTCCATTTATGTTTTTTCCCTGTTAGTGTGCAACCTATGCGTTGTACATGATATGTTGCAAGAAAATAAGATTACAAATGTTTTTGAAAAATATAATTTATTATGCAATATATGATGAATTTATTTGGATAAATGAGTTATAAGCTGAACTTACTATATTTCGAAGTGTATAATTTTTGTTATGAGATTTACGTATTTTTATATTTGAATATAAATTAAATTATCATTTTGGTTGATAAAAATAAGTTACATATTAATTTATTATTTTTCAGGATTCGGTATTTTGGTGCAAATTAATGAAAAATTAGTTTTATTAATTAATTTTGAAATTAATATTTTTATATAATGTTATAGCTAAATATTCAAATACATCAATTTTGAAATTGAAGTTAAGCATTTCATACGTTTGGCAAAAAGGTAAATGATGTATATATTAAATTTCAAATATCAATTGAGAATCAGTGAAAATACCTAAAAATGGAACTGTATTGCTTTTGAATCAATATATTTTTATGCATTTAAAGTTCTTCTAGCACATATTTATCAAAAATAAGTATACGAGACTAACAAAGTGATAAACAAAATATTTACTTAACTATTAAAAAATATCAACTGAGTATAAGATCTAAAATGTTATAAATCACATTATCATTTTAATTATGCAAAAAAGGTCTTTAATCCATTGTTTCATACCTTAAAATTTCAATTTCTAATAAAAAATTTTAAGAAATTTTTAACATTTACCTCTAAAAGATAATAAAATATTACAGAAAAATATTTCTAATCAAAGTATGGTACGATTTGTGTCCATCGATTAATGTAATGTACAGATACAAATAGTTAAAATGTAACTTTTCTACAAAAGGATTGTAATTGAAAATGTTAATTATTTTTCAACGTCATAGAATAAAAACATTTTTCAGCGTTAATTTAAAATGTTCATCCTTTTCTCAAAGAGTTATAGTTTGTAAATGCAGCATTATCATCAGAGAGTTCGACATAGGCATAAAACGGTTCTTTTCTTTAGTTTATATTGCTTTTCTTAATAAAATTTGTCAGCTTTTTATTTGTTTTGATGGCTGCGGCCATTCGGTGTTTAATTTTTATTTCCACTCCCCGAACTTATTGCATGACTTTGTCCTTAGGTTTCGAAAGAAATTGACCGATCTAGATGTCAGTGTAGCACTATGCATATCTGATTATTAGAACAAGATTCTGTAATTTGCATTATTTTCTCAATACCTAATTTTAAATATTGTGATTCCATTTAAATAGAAAATTTGTTGCAAGTCAGCTTAAGATGAACTCCTTGTCAGATATCTTTACTGACTTGCATTGCCTATAAATAAATGTAGGGTATGTACACTTTTGATAGTGTGTGTTCATCCATTTAATGTTTGATAAGTAAAATCATTGTGGGCGCGTGCATTTTTCTATGAAGGATATGGATTGTATTGGCACTATTTTATGAATTATTAACTGGTTAAGAACTTAAGATCCTCCTTTTTATTCCTGTAGGAAATTTAAATACATATTAAAAAGATTTATTATAGAAGTATCATTAGTATTAAAAAAAAAGTAATTGCTATTATTAGATCAAAATAACACTTAATAGTATAGAAAAACTAGTAGTATACAAAAAAATGGTGAGTGCAACGAATTCAAATGCATTGTCCCTAATGCTTAGGCTTCTTATAATGGCCACTTCTTTTATAAAGCCTGTGCATTCGTTTTTGCAACTAGATATTGCTAAAATTAGGCATGCCAAACGGGTTAGGATGGGTCGAGTTTGGCCCAAATCATTTATGATCCATTCTTTTTTACCCACTTATTACCCGACCCATTTATGACCCAACCCGTTTATTAAACGGGTTACCCATTTAAACCATTTAAAGATTTAAATTTTATTTGACTAATGAAAACAAATAAATATAAAATAATTCTAATTTTTATGTTTTGAATTCTGGTAAAAATTTAAAATTTTAATTCTAATTTTTATCGTTATTCAAATATGAGGATGTGGTAGCTTCTTATTTTCTAAGTACAACTGTCAGTCCCTTTGGAGAACTACATTGTGCGTTCACAAGATGAAGTACTCGAATATTACATAATGTTTGTAATTTATATGGAAGTTCATAGGTCGAAGTCTCGCATGATTCCGAGTTAATATGAAGAAATTATTGCAGTCTGAACAAAAAAAAGCTGATTCTACGCTAGGTGAGTTCAAATATGAGAATGTAGTGGCATGTTATTTTCTAAGTACAACTATCAGTCTCCTTTGAGAACTATAGTGTGCATTCACACAATGAAGTGTCCAAATATTCTATACTGTTCATCATTTAGGTGAGAGTTAATCGGTCGAAGTTTTGCTTGATTCCGATTTAGAACAAAGAAGTTATTGCAGTCTGCACAAAAAATAGCTGCTTCTATACTAGACAGAGTTCAAATATGGGAATGTAGTAACCTGTTATTTTCTAAGTACAACCGTCAGTCCTCATGGAGAACTACAATGTCCGTTCACAAGATGAAGTATTCGAGGGTTACATACTGTCCGTTATTTAGTTTGGAGTTAATCCGTCGAAGTCTCGTCTAATTCCGAGTTAGTATGAAAAAGTTATTGTAGTCTGAACAAAAAAATAGCGACTTCTGCACTAGGTGGAGTTCAAATATGGGAATGTGGTAGCCTTATTATTTTCTAAGTACAACTGTTAGTTCCCTTAGAGAACTATAATGTGCGTTCACAAGATAAAGTATCCGAGTGTTACATACTATCCGTAATTTAGGTGAGAGTTAATCAGTCGAAGTCTCGCCTAATTCCAAGTCAATATGAAGAAGTTATTGTAGTCTGAACAACAAAAATAGCAGCTTCTGCGCTATGTGGAGTTCATATATAAGTATATGGTAGCCTGTTATTTTCTATGTATAACTATCAGTCCCTTTGGAAAACTACGATGTGCGTTCACACGATGAAGTATCTGAGTGTTACATACTGTCTGCAATTTAGCTGGGAGTTAATCGGTCGAAGTCTCAACTGATTTCGAGTCAATATGAAGAAGTTATTGCAGTCTGAACAAAAAATAGCGGCTTCTGCACTAGGCAGAGTTCTAATATGGGGATGTGATAGTCTGTTATTTTCTAAGTACAACTATCATTCCCCTTGGAGAACTACAGTATGCATTCATAAGATCAAGTATTCAAGTGTTTCATACTGTCCATAATTTATGTTTGAGTTAATCGGTCGAAGTCTCGCCTGATTCCAAGTTAGTATAAATAAGTTATTGTGGTCTGAATAAAAAAATAACGGCTTCTATACTGGGTGGAGTTCAAATATAAGGATGCGGTGACATGTTATTTTCTAATACAACTGTCAAGTCTTCATGAAAACTATATTGCATGTTAAAAATTCTTATTTTCCAAATTTATATTAAAATTTAATGTTTTTAATAAATGGATAAATGGGTTACCCACTTATAACTCTTTTAAAAATGGGTCAAACCAACTCATAACCCATTTGATAAAATTCATAAATGGGTTGACCCAACCCATTTAAAAGTATGGTAAATGGTTGGGTTAATGGGTTGGGTCATATTTTGACAGGTCTAGCTAAAATTACAAATCTTTATTGAATTCAAACTAACTTTAATTTGATATTTCTTGGTTTACATTTTTTTAGTTATATATCACAAGCTTAGGAATAAGTTGGAAAGATTACTTCAAAGTTTTATACACTTATCTAATCTTTATAAATGACTTGTAACGTTAGATCAGTATATCATATTCAGCATGCATTTATTAGATGCATCAATGTTAATCTTCATAATTACTCCAAGATTCATGATCATTGATCTTAAACTTCAAATTGTGTTGCAAATCCTCTTTGTAAAGTGGACATTATGTTATTTCATATTTCGTCTGTTATCTTTTAAATGGCTTCTTATGGCATATTAATATTCAAATTCAAGAACAAGTTACTTTTTTCTACTAATATATAAACCTATAATTTTTTTGCAAAATATATGATTTAAAGAAATTAATTTTTACATGTTAAAAGTACTCATCATTACAGGATCTGTGATTGAAAAATGAAAATAATTTTTAATTTCAATTTTTTTTGACAATTTGATTCGTAAATGGATCAAAACAATCCACTCTTAAGAATAAAGGGGGTAAGTCCTAATTATATATATATATATATATATATATATATGACTAACTTTACATGTATATTATACATTTGGAACCCGAAGTAAATGTTCAAATCTCAAAATATATGTAACGATTTCTTTTTACATCTTCATCAATGCTAACAAATGCAATGCTTCCTATGTGCGAAGCACGAGTTCACAACTAGTTACAATTTATACTTAATTGAAACTAATGATGAACCGTAAATGTATTTTTTTTTAAATCATACAAATGAACGATCGGTTTTCTCCATCGTTGTACGGTTATACTGGTAAAGGCTTTAAAC
The DNA here is from genome assembly GCA_030765085.1 of Allium cepa. Classification (NCBI taxonomy): domain Eukaryota; kingdom Viridiplantae; phylum Streptophyta; class Magnoliopsida; order Asparagales; family Amaryllidaceae; genus Allium; species Allium cepa. The sequence goes on along the minus strand of CM060944.1, from coordinate 379,361,250 downwards.
CACGTACAAACTGGATAAAATTAAATTTGAACCAATGCCTCGTTTCCTTTTTGTAGCACGTGTTAAGCAAAATCAGCCCTAATTCCCTTGCTGCTGCTCCATTCTTTCTAGTCAACATTTCTCCATTTTTAATAAGCTATGGTTTGAAAAAGAAAATAGAAAAGCAATAAAAGTAGTGTGTTGCTAGTGCACCTAATTTTTTTAATACTTAATAATCTACTTTCTGGCAAGGCGGTACAAAAACGAATTTAACCGAATAGACTTCATGATTATCAAGGCAGAAAGCCCAGAGAGATTGTTACTAGGATTGAAGATCGATTAAATTTGAAACTATGAACTATAGTTGAATGGATTCGGATGGAAAACACCAAAAAAAGGCTAAGTATGGAATTAGCACTCCCCTAGGAGAGGGATCAGATCAGAATATTTACTCTACAAAAAGAGATAAGAATAGAGGGATCGGAGTAAAGAGATCGGATTGAACATGATGCACATAACACAACTCAATGATGATCGCTCCATAACTCAACAACCACAAGGCAGATTGAAGTGAAACTTTGGAAAAAAGAAGAAGGGACTTTAAGGAGTCTACCTTTGGGATTGCACATCAAATAAAGCAAGTTCGAGGGATTGGCCCTCTTTCCTCCATATGGATCGGCTATAATCAGCTTTCGCAATATATTGCACTAAAGATCGATTAATAACTCAACAATATTGATCCAATGGACATGAAACTTGGAGGGAAATTATATTATGGTATTGGAGACCCACTATAGGTATCGCACTGTTCGTCGACGGAAATCCTATCGGTTTAGAAAACCGTCGAACGAATTTTGAAATAAAATTTACCGCAAGCGCACGGTGTACGAATGTAGCACGCGGCGAATACGGGTCGATCCGCAGGGAATTGATGATTTTAAAATTCTACTCAATAAAATTAACCAAAGTTGGAAGAGTGATTATCTAAAAAAAGAAGAAAAACGAAAAAAGAAAATAGATAAAAATATGAGAGTGTTAAGACAATTTAGAGGCAATTTCCACTCTCTAGATCACATAAATCAACAAAATGAAGTTATGATCTCTCTTTTCTTGTCATTAGTGAATTAGTTGATGTGCTTATCATAAGTATGGTATATTTGTGCTATTAATTAGCTCAATATAAACCATCAAACTATAACACAACCACTAATACACTTTTAGATCTCATAAAATATGACAACAAAGTTGAAAGCAAAATTTATTTTAAGCATGGCCTATTAACTATTAATTAGAAATATAAGCCATCAAATTTTAATTTCAACAATCACTTCTTTGCCATAATCATATGTAAATGAAGAGGCAATTTGTGTTTTGTTTGTTTAAGTATATCCTATTTGTTATGAAAAACATAGACTATCAAATTCAAAGCTAAACAACATCATTAAACCACTTCAATCATTCTCATTAAGCACAAAAAGAGAGCATAAACATCAAAATGTTGGATCTACATACTAGAGAGCTTCATTACCCCTAAATTGAAGGGATTAAGCTCTCATATTTGTTATCATATGAACAAATGTAGAAAACAACATTAAACAAGAAGAGAGAAAGAGAGCAAAATGAAAAGAAAAATTATTCTACTTGCATAAAATAAAAGAGATCTATACTAGAACATGAAAGAAAATAAACAAGAAAAGACAATGAACATGTAATTAAAAGGAAACACTAAATAACATTGCATAAAAAAAAGAATGACATAAGAGAAGAAATGGCTAAGTAGCCATGGAAAGAAAGAGTGCTTTGATTTATTTTCTAAACTAAAACTAACTAACTAAGAGGAAGGAATGGCTACATGAAACATAAGGGGTATTTATACAAGTTAGAAACCCTAATGCATATTTTTGGAGAGTACCCAAAATGCCCCTTAGGAAGTGTGGAGGCCAAGTAAACATTAACATGTCTTAATCCCCTATTGAATGTCCATGAAACCATTAGCTCCATAAGCATGTGCATTAGCCTTTAATTTGTACATTAAGGTAGGTGGGTAGGTGGGGTCCTCCATTATCTTCACTTTGAATTATTTCCATCTTCATTCCTTTATATTCATATTGTGCATGCATGTGTCTTCATGAAACCACTCCTATTTGAGACCAAATTCCTACAAAAATATACATAAATTTCCAATTAATTTTTCTCAAATAAATATATACACACAAATGACCGTTTTGCCCTTATATGAAGATGAATATGTGAAAATTTGGAATTAATATGAATTTTGGTTAAAACAAGTTAAAATACCCAATATGATCATTTATTTAATTTAAATAGAATAAATATGGTGGTAAAAATATGCACATTTACGTGCACATCACGCACCCAATAAATTAACAAAAATAGGGATCGGTCTCGATCCCTATTTTGGAGAGCGATCGGTCTAAGTTTCTTTGGGCCCGGTCGTCTGGGATTGAAGGTTCTTCTAGAGGAATTTCAGTCTGATCCATATATGTATTCCTCTATAAATACAACAAGCATGATATCAGAAAAAGATCTTCTTTATGCTTTAGTTTTTCTTCTATCTAGGCTACACTCCGTCACTTTGATTACTGAAATTCATCTCATTGTAACTGTAACAGTGGTATAAACAAATAAAAGATTATTTTGAAGTGGATGTAGTCCAAAGTTAGTCGAACCACTATAAATCTGTTTTTTTATTTACTTTCTTATTGTTTTAATTTTGTTCTTCATTTATTACTCTTCATATTTCTATAATTTTATTTGATATTGGTGATTTCACATACAACTGGGTGTTGACAGCCATTTTTGACGTTAACATTTTGGTATTTTCGCTGAGAAAGCTAGCCCCCATGGATTTGAAGTTCAGATTTGGAACCAACTATATAGCTTAGATAGGAGCAATGGTTAGACAATCAACAAGGAAAGCGCTACCAAAAAGGAGCCATCGTGGAGGGAGTCGAGTGGGTTCCACTAGAGTTGGAGCTAATCAAACATCTATTTACATGACCAGAAATGGAATGAAAATGTTGATGGACGTAGAATCTACTCCGACAGATTGAACAAGCTGGAGTACAGAACCAAGTGAATAGAGAAGTATTAGCTAGTGGTTACTTGGATCAAGGATTTGATGCGGCAAGATTTGCCGAAAATTAGAACCGGGACCATGGGACAAAGCTATTGGACAAAGGATTGGAATAGAGTAGCTGGAGGCAGTCCTCGACCATCTTAGAGGGATTGGCTCTGATCCCACCGAAGGGATCAGCCTCGATCCTAAAAACTTAGGGGCATGCCCTCGGGTCTGGTCAGTCGTAATGTTGGAGGACCTGCTATCGATCCTATGGAGTTGCAAATCGAAATTTCGATACAAGTCCAAAGGAATACGTTTGAGAATTCCCTCGTGGACTCGGGGGGAGGGGGGTTTAGAAATAATGATAAGAGACTACTTTTGGATGACAGTGATAGGTTTGCGGAGATGATCAAGCGAGCTATGCATGGAGGACTAGTGAACAGAGAGATCTGGAGGATGTAAATAGGAGTCCATTCACTCCTAATATTAGGAATGCTAGGGATCCACTGGGGTTTAAACTACCAACATTAGAAGTATATGACGAAAAATAGGACCCAACAATGCATATGATGAAGTATACATGACACATGGAAGTACCGTGGCATCAAAGGTAGTCATGGCATCATGATTTCTCGAGTATTTAACAGATATAGTTGCATTGTGGTTTAGACATTTGGAAAGCGATTCTATTGGCACATGGATGGAATTGGTCAAAAGGTTTATGAGGCAGTTTAGAGTTCACATCTTGAAACCCAAAAATGTGATGTGTTTGGCGACATTGAAACAGAGGACCGAAGAGTTCCCGAGGAGTTTCCTAACATGATTTAGTGCCATGGAGGCATCAGTGGATCAACCGGATCCATCCATGGTTTTGATGGCATATGTATCAAGAATTGCTGATGGCATGGATTTCAAGGATTCATTGGCGTAGGATCCACCTATGGATCTCGAAGAGTTTTATCATGAAGAAGAAAGGTTCCTGCGGCATAAAGACATACGAGCCGAAAAACCGGAGGTGAATGCTGTGCAAAACGGAGGATGGTCAGGAGATGTAAACAGAAATGATAAGGTAAGCGAAAAATGGATGATGGATATAATAGGGGCAAAAAGGCGATGGAAAGAGAGGGAGCCAAATTTCTCCTTTTATTCGGATTTAAGGGAAAGCCAGAGATGGATTTATCTGGACACTAAAAGGCAAGTCCCCTATCGAAAACCAGCAAGGAGGGATCCCACGGAGTGGGAGCGCAAGTCTGGGAAGTACTATCGTTCCACGAATTAAATGGGCACACCACAGATGAATGCAAGCATTTAAAGGATATGATTAAGGAGAACATCAGGAACGGCAGACTACTGCAGCACGTGAGGATTTGGACAACAGTAGTGGAATAGGAGCGGCCACCATCCGCATCGAATGGAAACAGGAATGGTCCTGGATCGGGATCATGGACCATCATCAACTAATCGGGATGATAATGGTCGAGTTCAGGACTTGAACTCCGACCGTAACAATAGTAGTAAACTGTATAATAAAATGGCTAAGTCACTTACATATGTACATGATCGAGGACAATCCCTAGGCATGCTCTGAAATGATGATGAGTCGTTATACTCGGAGAGGTACCCTTTGGCTTTTTAGTTTTTTCGATTTCTAGATGTACGAACTCTTATGCATTAGGTTGTTTATGGTCCGCATTACTGCACTGAATAAATCTGGTTGTAATTATTACCAGAGTGGCAGAGTAGTAACCGCAAGGTGCGAGTCCTTTCGTTGGAGAGCGACATAATCGACTTGCACATGGATTAAGTCCTCGACCGGAGAGTCGAGACCGGAGAATAAAACCCAATTGGACATCAAGTATGGATTATGCATGGAAAGGAGTGGGTTGCTGCGTCGAAAAGTGACATGGTTGGCCTACTCAGGTCATCGAGTATGGATTATTCTTGGCAAGGATCCAGAGACATCACAATCGACCTAGGAATTAGACTAAAACATCATGTAATGTTCAGACACATTGTAATGGAGTACAGGAAGTAATGTCGCTTCGCTGAAGAATGACAGGATCGACTTACTCGGTTGTCAAGTATGGATTGTGCTCGGCAAGGGCCAAGAGAGGTCACGGATTTGGATATCAGGTTTGAACAGCTTTGGATTTGGACATTTACCTAGAGCGGTCGCAGACTTGGATACGGGCCCGGAGCGGTTCCAGATTTGGCTAATGACTCGAAGTGATAACAGATTTGGATATCAGCCTCAAACAATAATTGATTTGGCTTCGGATGGATACGAATTTGGATAAAATGATTCGGAGAGATCGTAGCTTCAGAATTGGATATCGCTTGGAATGGTCATGGATTTCACTAAAGATCCAGAGAAATCATGGATTTGGATTGGCAATGGATTGGATTCGGATTGGATAATATGGTTATCGATGGATTATGGACTTTGGATTTTGGATTTATGGAATTCAAAACACACATTTCTATTGTAAGACATGTTTTGGGGGAAAAGCATTAACCTGCCTTTTGGCAAGGCAGTACACATACGGATTTAATCCAATGGACTTCATGATCATCAAGGCAAAAAGGCCGGAGAGATGGTTACCAAGGTTAGAGATCGATTATATTTGAAACTATGGACTATAGTTGATGGATTCAGATGGATGATACTAAAAATATGGATAAGTATGGAACTAGCACTTCCCTTAGGAAAGGAATCAGATCGGAATATTCACTCTTCAAAAAGAGGTTGAAATAGAGAGATCAGAGCAGAGGGATCAAAATGAACAGGATGCACACGACACAACTCAATAATGATCCCTCCATAACTCAATAAGCACAATGCAGATTACTTTGAAAACAAGAAGAAGGGACTCTTGGGATCACACATCAAATAAAGCAAGTTGGAAGGATCGGCCATATTCCCTTCATAGGGATCAGCTATAATCAGCATTCACAATGTATTGCAACAAAGATTAATCAATAACTCAACATCTACAGATCAAATCGACATAAGTCTTGGAGGACAAGTATATTATGGCATTAGTGACCCGCCATAGGGATCACACCTCATAAATCAACAAAAATAGGGATCATCCACGATCCTTATTTTGGAGAGCGGTCGATCCAAGTTTCTTTGGGCCTGGTTGTCTGGACCTGAAGGTTCTTCTCATGAAATTTCAGTCCGATCAGTATACGTCTTCCCCTATAAATACGGCAACATGACATTAGAAAAGGGATCTTCTTTCTACTTCACTTCATCTTCTATCTAGGTTACACTCCGTCATTTTGATTACTGGAATTCATATCATTGTAACTGTAACAGCTATATAAACAATTAAAGAATTAATTTGAAGAGGACGTAAGCCGAAATTAACTGAACCGCTGTAAATGTATGTCTTTCTTTACTTGTTTTCTTATTGTTTTAATTTTTTTCTTCATTTGTTTCTTTTCATATTTCTGTGATTGGGTTGAACATTAGTGCTTTCACAAACAAGTAGGTATTAGTGGTCATTTTTGACGTCAAGAATACCATTGATAAAAGATACCATAAAATTTTACACTACAATCTTCCTAATACCACACTTGGGCTGGCAAAAGTATTATTTTTGACTCTTTTTGCACAGTGAATAACCGCCGACCAATACCAGTTCCCACGATGATCAGGCACTGAATAATAGTAGTTCAGTGTGATGATCAGGAAAAATAATGTTGGTCGGTGATTGTTCGCTGTGTAAAACGATTTTACGCTCCGGTTGTTTGTCATTTGAAATGACTTTGGTATTAGAAAAAACATAAATTTTATTGCGTTTATTTTTCTATATAGTATTAGGAAGAGGAAAACTTAATGCCCTTAGCAATACAGTAAATGTAAATGTGATAGATGGAATACTGAAGATAAAAGTAATGAAGGGTAGTTTGGGAATTTATCAGGATGACAAAAGAAAAATGTGGGGTGGGAAGTTATTTATTGAATTTAAAGGGGCGAAAAGCAAATATATGCTAATAGACGGACCCGATTTATTCCTTGCATAATGCTAGAAACTTCAAATTTGTGTCTTTGATCTGTATGTCAATACATTTATTCATTTGTTTAGGTAAGGATGCAATCTTTGCGTTTAGAGTTATAGTCACTTCATCTTCCCAGTTAAATCATCTAATCTTTTTTAAAACTCAACCCCGAAGGGAAGAGCCCCCAACCTAAAGAGTCCGCCAAGCCTAGGAGGGATTTAAGCTAGCCCCAGCACAGTGGTATGATGTTCTCAACCATTTGTTGGTTTTATGGGAATCGACATCCACGCCTTGAGGGGAGTAGGGCGGACGGATATCGAACTCACGACCTCATTAACAGGAGGCAAGTGTCTCAACCATTGCGCCACTACTTGCGGACAAAATAATCTAATCTAATTGTTGTCTTTTTATTTCTTTTCTTTTTCTTATGATTAACGAATGTTGATATTGTTGTAAATAACTACGGACCGTGGAATTATTTTGGTTATTGTTAGGTGTGGCTCGAATTATATTAAAGTGGATGCGTAGATTGAATTATGATTAGTCCCACATGATAAGATATTCTAAAAGTGACGAGCATTTATATGAGACCGATAGCATGTTAAAATAAGGAATTCTTTTTTGTTACAATAGATGTTGCCATAAAAAATACATATGCTTTAACCTATCATGACGCTGACACCAAAATATTTGTTCATTGTCAAAGTTGTTTTCTTCTGTATGTATGTAGAACGCTTTTTGCATTGATTAAACTCATAATATGACGTATTCCAAAAAATATGTCTCAAAAGTCTGACTTTTGAAAATTAAAGACAATTTAGAAAGAATTACATTTTCAGTTATTTGCAAATTTGGATATTGATCTTAACAATTTTGCTAAAAACACCTTGTTCGTGATTCACATAACTTATCTAAGATTTGCTCTGAAGATTATGCTAAGTGAGCTGCATGTATTTAATACCGAGGATGGATTATCTATTAAACGAGCGTTACGGTATGCGCTTCACGTGTGATAATGGCATATGTTTTGCGCGTGAATTGTTTTTCTATAATTTATATATGATTAACACATTCAATAGAAAATTATTTGCAAAAATATTTAGCCATGTTTTTACGTTGAAATCATGTGTAGTTAGTTAGTTTAAATTTTTATTTCTCGTTTGCAACATTTAATTTTTTGCTAGTTTGATTTTTGGTTATATTATTAATTAATAAACAACGAATTTGTAAATGATGTTTATTTGTTTAAATGATATTTATTTGTTAGATTATATTCCTAAACGTAGATGGATTGTTTGAATTTGCAAAGAAAATTAACTGATTTAACTTAGTATGAAAAGTTCCAGTTAGCCTAGAAATAATAGAGTAAAAATAATAGAAATAACATCCGCATTTGATAAGGATTTTACTTATTCTTTTGATATACTTGTACGTGGAATAAAAGATAATAATTAAATTATATATGAGTAAAAGATATTTTGAAAAGTTCATGGTTGGACCAAAAGTTTGCGCTTCCAAAGCAGCTGTTAATAAAGGTTTAGTATGTAATAAGTAGGCATATGATGGATACCTTAATCCATATCGGTCCACATTTGTGTTCAAAAAGGATAAATTATCCGATATTAAAAAAAATGGATATATATGCGGATGTGAGGACATCTGCTTCAAAACTTAACTGTCCAATTTTTGTTAAGAATATAACTTATTTTGTTAGGTTCTAAACATTTGTTATAAAACATATCATATGAATATCCATATATTACAAACCGATTGGTAAAATACGGTTTTGAAAAAAATATTACCTGTTGTTTTAACATATAAATTGGTAAATTTACCATTGCCTAACATTCATCAAATGTACAAATTCAAATGCATTTTCATCTTAAACAGCACATTCTGATAACATGACCAAATCAGCATATGTGCATATATGCATATATGTTTCACAAAGTCAAACAAAGAAGAGTTAAACTCTATTGAAAAATGGTGATATGCATCATATTTAATTAAACAGTCGATAATAGCATTCCAAAGAGGATCAGATACATACATCTTCAACAACAATACCGACATTATGATTCAATATTTGGGGATATCCCTTATTAAGCGTACTAGTATAACCACACAATAGTGGAGAAACCGACCGTTCATTGTATAACTTTGATAAGAAATATTCATTTAAAATTTTTGTTAATATTACTTAAACATTAAGTGATAATGTGTTGGAAAAAATAAATTGAGATTTGAATCTGAAAATATGAATTTCAAATTTAAATATTAATCAAAATATTCAAAATTGTCGATTTGAAATTGAAAATTTAGAATTTGAAAATCATAATAGATTTGAATTTGGAATCTTTTGATGCGCGAAGTAAAAGGAGGAAGTTTAGGCAAACCGCGACGAGACAAGATCCACATTTTTAGGGAAACCGCGATAAGACAAGATCCACGTTTTTTTGGTTTCAGAAAAATTGATTTTGGCCAGTGACAGTAAGCAAATCTCCCTAACGGTCGGTTTGATAAACAGACGCCTAAATGATCGGGTATTACAATAAACAAAAGCAGAATCAAGCCCACAAGCCATATTTATATAAAACTTAGGCAGCAACAACAACCATGAGCTGTTGAATTCTCCAGCTCTTGCCTGCAACCACCAACAAGTTCACCAATCACATTACCACCCCACAAAAGTTTAAAGGTAGGCATAGCTCTCACACTATATTCTGCGGCTATGTCCTGCAAAAACAAAACAAAACCCAAGAACTAGAATACATATAAATTGTAAACAACATAAACAACCATGTTTAAATAGTTGAGAAAACTAGTGTGTTTTTCTCAACAATGTTGAATTAGAAAGAGAAGAAGAGGAATAATACTATTTTTATCAAGAAGGAGAAGGATATGGTTGATGTTATTAGGGAATCAGCTGAGATAACCCAAGTGATTCTCTAAGTATCAAATGCTATGATTCCTAAACCAATACATCGCTTCTTATTTCATAACACTTCTTCTTCTTGTTGTTATTGTTATGTCTAACAAACAAAGCTTTGACTATCCATGGGCACATAACTACATAAGGGTGGTGTAGAGATAGTAAGATTTTTTAAAATATTTTGTGAGAGAAAAAAATGATTAAACTTCAAAGGAGTAAAAAAAGTAAGCGAGAAATATTGTTTTACTACAAGGAAGAGCGAGACTTACGGATTGAGCATCAACATCGACCTTAAGGAACAAAACATCAGGGTACTTCTCAGGCAACTCGGCAAAGAATTGGGCAATAGCTCTGCATGGTGGGCACCACGTAGCAGTGAAGTCAACCACCACCTATATTGATACATTCAAAGAAATAAAACATGAGTAACAAACTAATACCTGTTATGCAGTATATCACAAGATCTACATTACAGAAATGGCTTGTCATAAATATAAACATATACGGTATAACAGGCTGATAGATTGTGGTTAGTCGCATGTTATGACTGCCCTTGATTTAGAAAAGAACACATTTTCAAATAAATTTTCAAAATTTCCCTTCAAAAGCATCTAAGATTCTGTCAAGTGTGATTTTTTTGAAGTAAACGTTCAAATCAACAAATAGCATATAGTTCTCAGTACACAAAATCTTCGGTTTTCTTATTTTACACCCAAAATGTTCAACGTGGCTAAATACACCCCTTACGCATAAATCAGTTTAATCACAGCTACGTCTAAAGTAAAGAACATAAAATCCCTAGACAGGACTTCATTCCACATAAAGTGAACAGGCTATCATTTTACAAATCCAGAGAAAAGCCGATATGTTGAAGAAGAAATAGATAACTGCTTCAAATCAAACTCCAAATCGCTCTATTTAGCATTAATTCTAAATTTCTTCTATGAACTGCAAGGATAAAACACGATTAAAGCTCGAAACAAATTACAACCCTAATTCGACGCAAATAATCGATAGTGCAACTCGTAAAAACTTAAAATATATCCAAGATCACAATAATCAAAATTCTAAACAAATAAAAATAAGCAAGATAGTATAGGATTTAAAGAATTACAAGTTTGTCAGTTTGGATAGCATCAGTAAATTCCTCTCTACTGGAAATAGCTTGCGCCATTTTTGAATCAACTTTGCTTAGGTTCAGGGTCGGCTCTAGCCTATGGGTTTCCCTAGGCGAGCACAATTTTTTTAATTTTTTACATAAGAAAAAAATAAAAAATGACATTATAACGTTGTAAATATTTTTCATTAATTTCACATAATAACAAAGTTCATCCAAAATACATTTTTCATACGTTCTTCCAAAATATTTTCTCATTTACTTTTCTATTGTAAAATCCGGAGTTTTGTTTACCAAATCTAATTGATATTTATCATCTTCATTCTTCGTCATATTCCCTGTAGATTTCTAATTTGATGTGCAAGTTGTTGCATTATAAAAATGCCTTAGTTTCATACCAAGCAATGATAAGAAGTCAAGGCTGTCATGGTATTATGAATGAATGAATATGTCTTCTATTCAATTTTAGAGTTATTAATGAAAGAAAATATGCAAGTTTGAAGTTCAGATGTTGTAAAACAAAATTTACATTCTTTGTCATTATCAGTAAGGAATCATTATCGAGTCATCACAATTTTATTCAACTACAACTTATAATATTTACTCAAGCTATAAATAGGAGGAAACATAAACATTAAATACTAATTAAGTGATTTTGGTGCTTCGACTGAAGCAAGAAAAATCCTGATTAATTAATGTGAATTTTCGACAAGAACTAATCACTTTGAAACTACTAGTATAATCACACAAAGCAGTCATTCGGTTGTTTAGATTCAAAAAAAATCATATCTATATTTACCTTTAACAAATTGTTTCAGGAATCAGGCCAGTAATTAAATTAGAAGCTCTGCAGTGCAGTCGTGGAGCGGTGGAACCGTGGAGGCTGGAGCAGAATGTTTATGTAGCTCGAGACTGGAGATTACTGTCGGCTGTCGCCAAGTGCTGTTGTTGTTGCCTGGAGATTGCTGTCGTCGAGTCGTGGAGGAGAAAGCGCGTCGTGGAGGAGAATGCCTCGCCGAGTGGCTCGTGTCGTGGAGGTGGGAAGCTGCGCGATTATTGCGATTTGAAATTTTGAGAAGAAAGTGTTTTGATTTTTTCGGTCGTTCGTTGCCCCGTAAGGGGGGTTGCCCTATTCAATGGCCTATTGGGCCTAGCCCAATAACCTATCCTGCTTAGGTTATATCAAGATTTATGTCTTATTCAACGACTGAGTGCTCTTATGTACAAGGTGAAGTTTAGAATGGAATTACGGAAATGCCATTCAATGTTATTTTTGAGCTTATGCTGTGATAGACGGCTGGGATTCGAAGATCGCGTGAGAATGGGTTGGCCTGTGTGAGTAGGATGATCGTATTAAATAAATAAAGACAGACAGAGCGCTGTCTCGTTGACCATATTTAAAAATGAACATATCCGTGCACAACGTGTTGTTTATGATAATAACTTTAATTTAAAAATGAAGTAGGAATATATTCCCAACTAAATATGCCAAGGATGGAATTTTTTTTATTCACCATGTCAATTGCATCAATTTGAGATGCATGTTGAATAATTGCTAATTAAGACAGTGTTGTTACCCTTTTTTTACCGTTAAAGGAACTAAAAAATATTGCTGGAAATTTCATAATATATTACTTTCCATTTATATTTTGTAATTTTTCTTAATTATAATATCTTCAATTATATAATTACTTGAATTCCAAGTAACTTAAATATAAATATACGTCATGTATTATTGAACAATCGATTCAAGTCATTAGTTATTCGTTTCTACTTCTTCTTATTTTCATTTCTTCTTCTCTGTTTTATTTTGTTTTCTTCAATAAGTTTAACAAACTGAAAAAAATGAAATGCGACTGCAACCCTTGTGTGTATATTTTATCACTTGAGATACGGGTGCGATATCTCTGTTATTCAAAACCGCGTCGTATACTTTATTTTTATTTTTCGCTTTGGGTTGAGCTTTCCACTGCAGCCCATGATCATTTCTGTATAAATACATTATGATGTATGTCTCAAATGTATACAGAAACTGAAGCATAAAAAAATCATCATTCCTTTTACAAATAAAATATGCAATTCTAGAATTTCTCTGTGAATCAATTTTCAACTTGGTATCACAGCCATCCCCGTCTAAGGGCATTTCATTCGGCTTCTAGGATCTGAATTATCGTCAGATATAATATCATCATCTGGTATTCAGTCCACTCATCAGAGAGTTTCTCATCATCTGAGTATTTCCAAATAATTGCTTTCAAAAGTTTGTGCCATACCTGAAGATCAGAGATCTTGGTTGCAATTGAACATATTTCAAGCAAATTTGGACAAAGTTTACCAGAAATCTCATCATCAGAGTCAAAAAAATCATTAAGAAACCGTAAAGAAAGCTGTTACCTCACCAAGAGCTCATCAGTCAAATCTCATCACTTGAATTCTGGCTGTAACTAACCTACTTTTCTCCTAACTGGACATTTCTTAACTCTGTAAGTACTTTTGATTCATTTCTTGATCATATTTCTCTCAGAATGTCATGGCAGGAGATAATGATTCCTCTGCCACATCAATTACTTCATCTAACCTGCATCAGACTACCATTGAAAGTCTCATAAGGACTGTGATAAGCCCACAAAACCAATTGATCACTGCACACCTTGAAGAAGATAATTGTCTTTGATGGAAAGTTCAACTAGATACTGCCATTACAGGCTATGGTCTTGAAGGGTTCCTTCTTGGCACCATTACTGTTCCACCCATGTTCATAACTGACTAAGAAAACAAAATAGTCAGTAATGAAGGATTCACAAGACATCAGAGACAAGATGGCTTAATTTGCTTATGGCTGCTATCATCTGTAAGTGTTAAGCTACTGCCACAAGTCATTGGAAGCAAAATAGCCAATGGAATCTGGTCAAAGTAGAGAGAATCTTCAATTCTCAATCTGTTGCTAAAGTCATGCATCATAAGAGATCATTACACAGCATTAGAAATGATAATTTAACCATGGAAGAGTACTTAATAAATATTAAAACAATATGTGATCTTCTTGAGGCAGCAGGTCACAAAATTCCTAATTCTGAATAACTTTTAATCATCTTAAGTGGCTTAAGTAAAGAGTATGAAGCTGTAGTGGTTGTCATATCATCACAAAGGATAACACCCTCAATTGAAGATGTGAACTCAATTCTCCTTGTTCATGAAGGAAGAATTGAATACAAGAAATCCAATCAATTAGATATGTCAATCAATTATGCTTCAAATTACAAGGGTAAAACTCAATACAGCAACAAGCCAGAAAAGAATCAACAAAGAAACAATCAGTCCACAAGGGGAAGAGGCATAGCAAGATGGAACAACAATAATAAATCAAGATGTCAAATCTGTGAAAAAATTGGTCATGTGGCTACTAAATACTATTTCAGACTAAACTTAAACTATGTGCCAGGATAGAATGCTAACAATCAGAGGAATGGCAATCTAAGTGCAAACATATCACAAGTTCAACAAGACTCAAATGAGCAGTCATATATGTGCAGAAATCAGATTACTAAACCAGAACACATTCAAGATGAAGTATGATATCCAGATTCTAGGGCAATTACTCATTTAACAAGCAATCTTGACAATCTTAATCTTAGAAATAAAGAGTACAAAAGTAATCAATCAACTTGCATGGGAAATGGTGAGTCTATAAGAATGACTCATGCTGGTAAAGGTTATATCATAGGTGCAAGGCAGTTATTCTTAATTAATTTATTAAGGTTCCATGGATAAAAAGAATCTCATCAGTGTTTCCCAATTTGCAAGAGACAATAATGTTTAATTTTAATTTTTTCCTAAGAACTGTTTAGTAAAAGACATTTTAACTAATGAAACTCTTTTGCAAGGTGGTGTTGATAAAGGCCTTTATAGATTCAATATTGTTAACTCCATCAGCACGGTAAAATAGCAAAATAGTTGTAATCTGTCCGAGGTCACTCAAACAGAAAAGAAACAAAGTACTTTTGAACTGTGGCATTACAAACTAGGGCACCCTAATGGAAATGTTGTTAAACAAGCACTTAGTGAAAACAAAATTTCTTTTGAAAATATTTCTGCTCCATATATTTGTACTTATTGTTAGATGGGAAAAAGTCACAAATTAGCCTTTAATGATTCTACTACTATGTACTCTAATCCTCTTGAGTTAGTTGCTATAGATATTTGGGGTCCAGCCCCAATGTGTTCTAATTATGGTTATAGGTTTTACATATCTTTTGTTGATGCATACTCTAGACATACTTGGAATTATTTCTTGAAAACTAAATCTGAAACGTGAAATGCAGTACTGCATTTCATAACTTTAATTGAAAAACAGACAGGTTTTCATGTCAAAATTATACAAACTGATGGGGTTACTGAATTCAAACCTCTCGCTAATCTCTTTAATAATAAGGGAATAAGTCATAGAACTACGTGTCCCTACACATCTGAGCAAAATGGTTTGATAGAAAGAAAACAAAGACATATTGTGGAGTCAGGACTTACACTTTTAGCCCAAACATCTTTACCACTAAAATTTTGGCCCAATTCTTTCAATACAGTTGTATACTTAATTAATAGATTGCCAACAACAGGGTTACATGGTGTAAGTCCTATAGAAAAGTTATTTGGTACTAAACCCGACTATCATGCTTTAAAACCTTTGGGATGTTTAAAATTTCCCTACTTAAGACAGTACAACAATAATAAATTAGATTTTAGATCAAAACCATGTACATTCTTAGGTTATCCTACTAATCAGAAAGGGTACAAGTGTTTGGATAATAAGGGAAAATTTTATATTAGCAAACATGTAGTTTTCAACGAACATATATTTCCCTTTAACAGCTCAGTCATGAAGACAACCAATAAGGTATATAATCCAAGGATATCTATACCTGATTTACCTTTATATTCCAAAATTTGGCAATAGAAGGCGACTGAGAGGACTGCATGTGCTAGTTATTCACAACTTACAATGCTAGATCAGCTAAGCTATGAACCATTAGATGAATCTAGCTAGCATAATCAGTCTCCTACTTGCTCAAATAATCAAAGTCAACAAACCAGTAATGAGTCTATAGATATTCAAATAAATCAAGACAGAAGAAATGCTGATTAGACAAATACTAAGACTACACATGCTGATAAACCAAAACTCTACATTGCTATCAAAACAACAGAAGAACCAGAGAACTTTGAACAAGCTATAAAGGACAACAATGTGAAAGCGGCGGTAGATGAAGAATATAATGCTCTTATCAAAAATAGAACCAGGGACTTAGTCAGTTCTCCAAATAACAAAAACATTGTTGGCTGCAAGTGGGCTTACAAGTTAAAGAAAAATGCAGATGGAACTATTAATAGATGTAATGCCAGACTTGTAGCCAAAGGATATACTCAACAATATGGGTTTGATTTCAATGAAATAATTTCTTCTGTGGCTAAGCCAACTACTATCAGAATAATTTTCACTATTTCTCTACATAAACAATGGAAAATCAGATAGCTGGATGTCAATAATGCTTTTCTAAATGGAATATTACAAGAGGAAATCTACATGGAACAGCCACAGGGGTACAACTGAAAATTGAATCATGTGTGGAAATTAAACAAGGCATTATATGATCTGAAACAAGCTCCAAGCGTCTAGTTTGAGAAACTAAAAGCCAAACTTATTAGATTGGGTTATCAGTCCACAAAATTAGACAATTCCTTATTCAATATAATCGATAAATAATATGTTATATATATTATAACTTATGCTGATGACTTACTTATTACAGGCAATGATGAAGCAACAATCAATGAGCTTATCCAATATCTAGACAAGAAATTTTCTATCAAAGACCTTGGAGATCTAAATTATTTTCTAGGCATAGAAGTTATAAAAAAATCAAACTCAGAAATTATTCTAAGCCAGAGAACGTACATCAATGAAATATTATACAAGTCAAACATGGCAGAAGCCAATCCTCAATCAACACCTATGATATGTAATCACCAAATTTCAAAACAAATGGGAGAACCAATATTTAATGTCAAGCAATATAGAAATGTTGTGGAAGCATTACAATATGAAACCATAACTAGACCTGATATTTTATTCATTATTAACAAAATGTCTCAATTCATACAGAAACCTCTTAACGAGCACGGTTGTAAAGAGGATATTAAGATATTAGAAAGGAACTGCAACTTATGGTTTATCTCTAAAGGCATGAAAAAAATCTTAATGTGAGTGGATTTTCTAATGCCGATTGAGCAACAAATCATGATGATAGGAAATCAATTTCTAGCTACTGTATATACATTGGGGATAATCCAGTTTCATGGTGCTCAAAAAAGTAATCAACTGCATCTACATCTAGTACTGAAGCTGAATATAGAAGTGTGGCTAGTGCAGCTGTCGAAATTATGTGGATTCAATCTTTACTTAGTGAACTAAAGGTTAAATCTGACATCAAACCAGTATTGTGGTGTGATAACAAAAGTACAATATACATGTCTACCAACCTAGTTCTACACTCAAGGACAAAGCATATAGAAATTGACATCTATTTCGTTCGAGAACAGATTATTAAAGTTCAATTACTTGTCAATCACATACTTGGGACTTACCAAAGGGCAGATGTTCTTAACAAGGCCTTGGCAGTCAGAAACTTCATAAGGTTCAGAGAGGATCTGAAGGTTAAGGATGTCTTCAGTCATGATACATATCAAGATCGTACCTCCTTTGAATTTTTCTTAAACCCCAGAACTTTAAATCGAAGTCTTTGTGAAGAAAGGAGCTCCATTGAACCTGTCTCGAAGATCAGAACTTCAAATCGAAGTCTTTTTGGAAAAGGAAAGAGCTTTATACTCAATCAGCCTTGAAGAGTCGATTCTTTAGCCAGAAATCAAAGTTAACTATCTCAATCTCCAGGATCTCAAACCGAAATCATACGGAAAAAGGAGAGAATAGAGTTTATCGAGATCCAGAGTTAAAGATCAAATCTTCTACTCTTAATTAAGCAGCTAACTCAACCATGTTGCCGCTTCTTCTTGAATTCATGTAGCAGAGAGGATTTGATCGCACTATGCAAACCTTAGATTTTGGTTTGAGGGGGGAGGAGTGAAAAAGATGAAATGCGATTGTAATCCTAGTGTATATTTTATCCCTTAAGATACGGGTGTGGTATCTCTGTTATTCAAAACCGCAACATATACTTTGTTTTTGTTTTTCACTTTGGGCTGAGCTTTCCATTTCAGCCCATGATCATTTCTGTATAAATATAATATGATGTATGTCTCAAATGTATACAGAAATTGAAGCATAATAAAATCATTATTCCTTTTACAAATAATCTCTGCAATTATAAAATTTCTCTGTGAATCAATTTTAAACTAATAAGAATAAGAAAAAATAAAAATAAAGAAAAGATAACAGAAAAAATTTTGTAACCTTTTTGATACATCCTCAAATCTAGTCATGTTTTAGTTACTTTAATTTGCTATATATTGATGCAAATTTTAGTTTTGTAAGTACAATGTTTGAAGTCCACATGTGTTTACTGTAACTTGTCATGAATAAAATACTTCAGATCATAAATTTAGTTCGTAATAACTAAGTTAAAACTACATGGAACCATCAACCATATGATATAATGACAATAGTTCTATTTTTCTGTTCAAAATTTAGCAATATACAACGAAATATATCCAAGAACTAAAAATATATTCCTTGAGGTAATATCACAATTAAATTTTTACACACAATAGTTTGTCATTTTTTTTAATAAATAAATAAAAGCTTCTTCAAGAAGTTTGCTATTGTAAAGAATGTTGTGCTTCCAATTGACATGAATTTGAAAACAATTATGTAGAAGAAAAAAATATCAAACTTCAAAATGTTATGTATGATAGTGTCAGTGTATTCATTCTGAAATCCAAATTTAATGCCCTAAGTTTATATAAGTATAAATAGGGATGATCTTCAAGTTATACGTAGAAACATTATTTATGAAGTTAATGCTTGCTGCTCATATTAGAAGCTGATATTCAAAATTGCAAAATGATGGTAGAGTTGAGCCAACACATCCATAAAATACCCATTTTCGCAACTTGCAATGGCCACTATAATATAGAGCGGTTTTGAAAAAGTAGTATTTGGTCAAATTATAATAGATAGAGATTTTTACAGCTATTTGTGCCTATTGTAGAAAAATATCGTAATAAAAAAATTTACAACTTTTTTTTATCATTGTAATATGTGATATCCCGGAAATTTGGGACAATATCAATTTAATAATCTACATTAAAATTAAATTGATTTGATAATATTTGTTAATAACATATGAATTGATTTAATAATCTTCCTTTAAATAAATATTTAACTGATAATTTATTTTTAGAAGCTAATCAAATTGCCTTCTATTTATAATGTATATATCTGTATATATTGTAAATGGATAACCTTTGTTTTAAATTGAATAAATAGACATGTTTTCTAATTCTAATATTTTTGATAATTTAGAAATTTGATATTAATCTATTTAATAAATGACCATATGATTTTAAATTACTTAAGATTTAAGTTTAATTTGTTTAAAATAATTTTAGCTTAAATTTAAATTTAAACAAAAGGTTCGTTTGTTCTTTTTAAATACAAATTGATACAATAAGTAATTTACTAAATAAAGGAATAATTCTTTTATAAATCATTTTGATTTAATAATGAACTATATCAACAATGTAAATCTTTACAAATGGATTTTAAATAAAATTGTTATTTCAACCTTAATTATATATATGTGTGTTTGAATAAAAGTTATGATGTGGAAATCAGGAATAAAGGTTTCAAAATGTTTAAATTTAATAAACATTATTAATATTAATATAAGTATAAAATAACATTATAATAAGTAATTAAATATTTGTTAGTCATAGTTAAAATACAAATGTAAATACAAATAAGAAATGAAGAGAAACACAAACTATAAATTTGTAACCAATGAATAAAACAAGAACAAAGTATAAAACAAAGTAACCTTCTTTCATAAAAGCATCTACCTGTAAGATACAAACAAAATATCTTCATTCAAGTCAAATGGAATTAGTCAAAGTATGAAATAACAGCTCACAAAAGATGTATACTATAGTTCGAACTAGAAACAAATAAAACAAATATTTATAAACATGAAGCTTCATATACAAGCTAAAGTTTGGCCTGCAGATTGTACACTTACACAGCTATATATAATTATAATTATGTTCACTAATAGAGAAACCAAGCATTAATCACTATCATATCAGCACATAATTTGTCAATTCAAGTGTATGCCAATATCTTGCCTGATAAAACAATTTTTTGTACCTGCAAAGAAATTGTTGTCCCAGTTATCACCTTCCCCTATAACCTTCTTCATATGCATGCTTTCTAATTCGTTCAGCATAGTCTTTCATAGCAAACACTTATATTTTAATAACTGAAGCATCAATGTAAAGTCAAAGCAGAAACATTTTACAGTTTCAGTTTTAAAGAATTAGCAGTGCAAAGCAAGATTTCTCTGTCTCTTCCAAATACAATGGTGAGTAACACTTTTAAATTTCTTAAGTTTTTAAACCTGTTACATGCAAATAGTTGAATGCCTGAATATATTGAATGAATACTTATATATTCATTTTTTTCTCTGGATTATTGTGAAATGGAAATTACAGTATGTTTCAGTCTGCAAATCCAAATTGATTCATTTAAAACTTGCTTTGTTTTTCCCATTCCTGTGAGTAACACCATCTTTGAGGTTTAAATTTTAGCTATGGTTGCTTGGTTGATATCTATAATATGTATATACTGATTGTGTTTGTGATATCTCTGTATAGCCATTTCTATAACTTCTGTTCTTACTTCAAGTATCAGTGTGATTCAAAAGCCATCATCTTTTTACCTTCTTACTGTTTGAATTAGAACTTAGTCTAAAAATTTTGAATTAGCATAGATGGATGGTTAATATTTATAAGAAAGTTAAATACATATTTGAGTAAGCCTGAAAAGAAAATAAAATGAAGTAACAGAGCAAATTATAAAACAAGTCAAAAACTTCAGTTGACATGATCCATCAATTCAAGTTTATGAACTTATTACTACATCAAAATTAGGATTTTTAAAGCTTAAATTACATTTTTTTAGTTGAGCTACGAACATGTTTTACTGGGTTGAACCATTCAAGCAATTTGGGTTGTCTCTGGAAGTGTAGTTGATCGGAGGGCTTAAGGATTGTTTTGGAGGTAGTTGGATGGTCGGTGAGGCCAGGAAAATTGTCAGGAAGTTCATCTATGACCGGAGGTGACGGTGGTTGCTAGCTTTATCTCCTAGACCTAGTTTTCCCTATGTCTGGAAATTTGATTGTTACGGGGCCAAGAAAGGATCGAGTTTGAGGAAACTCTGGGGGATGGTTGTGGGAACATAGTAGAAGCTGTAGACAGAGGCGGTGGTACTCCAGTGGTCGGAATTTGAAGAGCGGGGAGGTTTCAGGTTTTGGGCTGTTGCTTGTGTGTTTCCAGGTTGTAGAGGAGAAGGTGTATTTATGTTTTAGAGCAAAGGGCTAGCTTCTGGTGTTTGTAATGGGATCTGGAAGTGACTGGCGTCGTGGGGGAGTGTCAGGGGATGGCCGGAGTTGGCAGGGTCCACGGTGCACGTGCACCGTGCCAGTGAAGTAGGGTAGTACTGTGTTTTTGGTGTGCAGTTTTTGGTCTCAGGAAGCACTCGAGTCACTCGAGCTGATTACTCGAAGCAATGTGATGGAAAACCCGAAGCAGAAATAGGTTGGCTCGAGTATTGTTATACAGTTTTAGTATGCAGGGTTTTGGACTCGGGGAAGTCTCGAGTAAATTTCATTTTTACTCGAAGCACAGAGCTAGTTGACCCGAAGCAATTTGTTTAGGTTCAGGTGGAAGTTCAAATTCCTACAGGTTGTGTAAACACCTGTACATTTAAAATTTAAACTAAATTTAAGCAAAATTAAATGTATGTTAGTTGAAATCCGGATGTAATTGAATTTAGGTTAAGATTTAACAAAGCCTAAATCTAAATATAAGTATGAATTCAAATTTATAGTTTGAATCTAAAATGCAGATTTGAAATTTTTAAATGAATTTCAGTTTTAAAACTTGATAAATTTCCAGATTTTTTAAAAGTAGATCTGAAACAAATTGTTACTGCAGTTAAATGTGATTTTTGCTAATTTGATTCAAATGAATATTTGAATTTTAAAGTTTAAAATAAATTTGGATTTAAAATCAAGTTTCTGACTCTAGTTGTTAAAAGAAAGTTAAAGCGAGGTTTAAAATCAAAATAAATTGAGAAATTCAAGTTTGCTTAGAAATTCAAAGTCTGAAAATTTAAATCAGCTTAAATATGAATATTTTAAGAATGAGTTCAAAATAAAATAGGGAACAAGTAATTTGATTTAATAAAATTAACTTGATTTTGAGAATTCTTGATTTAAAGTTTTTGATTGAAAAATAAATGAATTGTTTAACTTGAGATTCGCAAGTTAAATATTAATGTAAATTTGGAAATTTAAATTTGAATTAAAATTTCAAATAGTTTAATTTAAAAGATTTTAATTTGAATGATAATTGTAATCATTTTGAATCTTAAATTCAAATGATATTTAAATTTAAAAGCTAATGTTAATGAAGTCATTAATTAATGAATGAATTATCTTAAGGATAATCGAGTAACTAAGGAATGACCTATGTAACAAAGTTAATAAATAAAGTTCAATTAAGAAGTAAATTAAGAAATATTATTAAATATAGGCAATTAACTAAAGATCTTTAATTAATTAATATATATGATTAACTTTGGATAATTAATTAGATTAATTTGGTAATTCTTGATGAAAGTAATTGAGAGATTAATTACTTATGGTAAATTAATTTTGATAAGATGATTAATTTAAGTTAGTTAATTTATTTTAATTAATTTAAAGAAATCATTTGCTAAATTGATTAATTACTAGTGTATGCAATGGAGCATAATTACTTAATGAAGTAATTAATGATAATTACTGAATGTAATTAGTGGAAGATGATATATTAATAAGTAATTTGGATAATTACTTTTGTAATTAATCAAAGGATTAATTAATGGAGATATTTAACTATGGAATGATTTATTTATTTATATGAGTAATTAAGGATATCTAATTACTGGTTGTTATTAATCAAAGGTGATTTATAATTATGTTTAGTTAAAGATTAATCACTTAATGTGATTAATAAAGTAATTTGATCTGAATTAGAGATCATTAGTTAATATAATTAACGTTGTAAAATTAAGAATTGTTTAATTAAGTAATGTTTAATAATGTGGAGATTAATTTATGTAATTAATTAAAAATAAATGTAATAAATGAAGTAATTAAAGTTAATTACTAGGAATAATTTAGAATAATTAATTTGTATAATTATTAAAGACTAATTACTTACTGCAATTAGAAAATGATTAATTAGAGGAGTTACTCAAGATAAATATCTAGAGATAATTAATTAATTTGTATAAATTTAATGATTAGTTGTTAAGCAGGATTTATAAATTAAGTAATTAATTTAATTTATTTTAAATTAATTAGAGATAGAAGTAGTTAATTTAATTCATTTTAAATTAATTACAAATGGTATGATTATAAATCATTGCTTATAAATGAAGGATATTGATATTTCATTGATAGGAGATGGGTAATATCTTATGATATGGATGCTTGGTTTAAATAGGATAATATTTAATTATCTGATGGATGGAAATATTGATTATCTGTATGTGAGATGATGTGATTATGTATTGTGATATTATGAATTATCCATCTGTGTGTACAGTGATTATGTTGAATTAATTAGTTAAGACTAAATAGACAACTTGGCCCTAAAAGACACGTTTTGGATTTCGATGAGACCGGGATCGGGTTTTCCGCATTAGGAACATCCGAAAACCACATCGTTTTCAAATTAACGTTAGGTCGTGAATCTGAAGTGAAGTTGAAGATTCAGAGTGCAAGG
The DNA here is from genome assembly GCA_030765085.1 of Allium cepa. NCBI lineage: Eukaryota > Viridiplantae > Streptophyta > Magnoliopsida > Asparagales > Amaryllidaceae > Allium > Allium cepa. The sequence goes on along the minus strand of CM060944.1, from coordinate 379,337,073 downwards.
GTTATCGTCGTTAACTCTGAAGGTGATTCCAAAATGAGTGTAACGAGATAATGCCTTCGGTTTTGTTCGAACCCGGAACGAACTTGTATGGATTGAATGCTTTCAACACATCGTCAGGTGGGCGATGAGCATTCTAAGAAATGTATTCTATAAAGGTAATCGCAGCCTCAAGCCTCATCAACCGCGAATGGCTAAAACAGGGGAGGTGTAGCAAGGTTAGGTGGGTCATGCCCAAGCAGGACAAGATTTTCCCCTGTCTAGATGTCCCTTTTTATTCGGCTTTGTGGGCGGTTCGATGTACACCAACTGCGGGGTTATCTTGTTCGGGACTGTTCAGTAAGGAATGGTTCCGGCCTTGTGTTGCAGGGGTTGAAGGGAGTAATCCTCGGTACATTGATCTAGGCCACGTACTGTGACGGGCGGTACCCCAGTAGCCCTGCCATTGTATGGAATCCACAATCCAATAAGTGCCAACGGTTTTGATTGTATTACCCACTTTTGTGGCTAGTAGCTGGAATTTAATGAATGTAACAATTTTGGCTATTTTCTATTTACTTGAAAACCCTAGACCTATTATAATATCACAGAATTTGCTATCAAATGTTTTGGTTAGCGTAAGGTAAAAACTTTTCCATGTCTATGTGTGGGAAGTCTTACGTGATACCCTTTTTGTTTTCAAAAGATTTTCAAAGTTAAACAACTTTAACCTGTTACTCATACCAGACCCATGTCTGACCCGGAGTTTATTTTTGTTTTTTTCATAAACTCTCGGGTACCCAAATTTTTACGGGTAGCCAAGGGATTCAGGTTAGCTTTGACGAATTCTGGAGGAGCAATGGAGCAGGTGGCTTCAGCGTTGTATATATATATAGTTCCGCTGTGTCGGTATCTCTGTGTTGTTGTGTGTATTGAGTTGTATAACTGGACAGGTGTTTATAACTGTCTAGTATGTGATGTATTATCTGTATAACTCTGATTGATGTTGTATATTATGTACATACTTATGTGATTATTATAATTTATTCGTTCCGCTATTGAGATTCTGATGTTGTTGTTCTTTCTTCTCTATCTTTTCTACTTTCTCACCTCTTTCTTTTCTTATTAACGATACTTCTTCCTGGGCATAGGAAGTGGGGTCGTTACAGTGGTATCAGAGCGCTAGGTTGAGTGAATACCTAGGCTCTTAAGTGATTTCTTCTCGAGAGAGCGTATTTGTAATTTTGATATATATATATATATATATATATATATATTTATATTTATTTCTACCTATTGTTGGGTTACCTGTACGAGTTATCCAATATAAGTTATAAAGGTAGATAGATAGTGGTGTGTGTAACACAACTATCAATGGTTGGAAGAGTAATTGTTGAGACTGTAGGCCTAATACTGTCTCGAGTAAGTTTTGGATGGTGTAAGGATTTCATTGATCTCTGAAGGAAACCTGTTAAGGTTCGGAGTTCAACTTTGAAGTGTTAGAGTTTGGCGGAGCTAGAGTTTGGATCTGTCGGATAGACAGAAGTAAGTCAAGATATTTTGATACATTAAGGTGCAGTAGCTGTGTAATGAGACATAGTGACTATGGATATCTCCGACGATATTTCTTTGGAACATGTAAGGTGAAGTGACTGCTTCGGTGTTGTGACTGTGCTCAGCTGGGTGTTTTGTTTGTTTTGAGGTCCGAGTTTCTTGAAGAGCTTTGGATAGGAAATCTTAGCATCTGTGGCAGCAATGCAGCTTGGAATATTTTTTGTGTTGGCAAGAGATTTTCTGGGTTAGCAGTTTTTCTGTAATGGAATTCAGAAGTAATTATGTGGACCCGTTTCTTCGATGGATTGGCCACATAAGTGTAAGCTGTTCTGATTTGTAAAAAGAAAGAACAGTTTCCTTTGGAATTTGGCTGTATCGATCGCAAAAGTGACTTGCGATGGTTTGGGTGTTCTTTTGGGGTTTCAGAAATTCTTCTAGATGTCTTCTGGAAGTTAGGGTTTTGTTCTGGAAATTGAGTTTGGTGAAGCAGCTCGGAATTTTGGTGAAACTTTTGAGTTTTCTTTTTGGAATGTGTTGACCAGTCTGTGCTTGAGATAATCATCAGCATTTTCATCTGTTCAGTCAGAATGGCGTAGTGGAAGCATGGTGGTAGCTATTTTAGTTTGGAAGCAATTGGATATTGCAGTGTTTGGATTAGAGAGTTCTACGGGAAATTTCTCAGAATCTAAGACCAGATTGGAGTGCTCATGTTCTATCTTTTCTAGATGTGGTAGTTGTGAGTTCTGTTTTATGTTTTTGGAATAGAGTTGTATTCTGAGTTTTGGTTGATCTTAGAAGGATCAATTTGTTGGATTGTCTTTGGTTCAGTTTGTTTATAAGGGCATCAGCAAGGGTTGAGTTGATCAGGAAGGATGAAGGAAGCCCAGGATCGTCCGAAGAGTTTTGTGGATAAGAGACGAAGAAATTTGGAGTCCGTAATCGGAGATTTGATTTTGGATAAGTGTTTGGATTCAGAATTGAGTTGTCAGTTTGGATAACTGGAATTAGGAGTGTTTCACGTATCTCTGAGGGAATACGTGTAAGATCTATCTTTGATTTTAGAGTCAGCAGTTCAGGGAATTTCGGTTGTAGAGTCAGACTTGAGTTTGATCTGATATTTTGTTTTGTTTTATAGATCTAGATGAGTAGGAGCTCTGTAGCTTAGTAGTATTGGTTGTTTGGCTTCTATAGAGCGAGTAACCCGGTACTTATACTTGGGAAGACTCGAGAGAATTATATTTAGAATTTTGTCTAGATAGTTAGATTTGTTTGTTTGGATGAATTGGTTGCTATGATTGTTAGTTTATGTTGATATATGCTTGTGTTTCAAATTTAAATTTTTAATTGGATTATTAAATTACCTTTGTTTTAAATTTCGGGGACGAAATTCTTTTAAGGGGGGAAGAATGTGATATCCCAGAAATTTGGGACAATATCAATTTAATAATCTACATTAAAATTAAATTGATTTGATAATATTTGTTAATAACATATGAATTGATTTAATAATCTTCCTTTAAATAAATATTTAACTGATAATTTATTTTTAGAAGCTAATCAAATTGCCTTCTATTTATAATGTATATATCTGTATATATTGTAAATGGATAACCTTTGTTTTAAATTGAATAAATAGACATGTTTTCTAATTCTAATATTTTTGATAATTTAGAAATTTGATATTAATCTATTTAATAAATGACCATATGATTTTAAATTACTTAAGATTTAAGTTTAATTTGTTTAAAATAATTTTAGCTTAAATTTAAATTTAAACAAAAGGTTCGTTTGTTCTTTTTAAATACAAATTGATACAATAAGTAATTTACTAAATAAAGGAATAATTCTTTTATAAATCATTTTGATTTAATAATGAACTATATCAACAATGTAAATCTTTACAAATGGATTTTAAATAAAATTGTTATTTCAACCTTAATTATATATATATGTGTGTTTGAATAAAAGTTATGATGTGGAAATCAGGAACAAAGGTTTCAAAATGTTTAAATTTAATAAACATTATTAATATTAATATAAGTATAAAATAACATTATAATAAGTAATTAAATATTTGTTAGTCATAGTTAAAATACAAATGTAAATACAAATAAGAAATGAAGAGAAACACAAACTATAAATTTGTAACCAATGAATAAAACAAGAACAAAAGTATAAAACAAAGTAACCTTCTTTCATAAAAGCATCTACCTGTAAGATACAAACAAAATATCTTCATTCAAGTCAAATGGAATTAGTCAAAGTATGAAATAACAACTCACAAAAGATGTATACTATAGTTCGAACTAGAAACAAATAAAACAAATATTTATAAACATGAAGCTTCATATACAAGCTAAAGTTTGGCCTGCAGATTGTACACTTACACAGCTGTATATAATTATAATTATGTTCACTAATAGAGAAACCAAGCATTAATCACTATCATATCAGCACATAATTTGTCAATTCAAGTGTATGCCAATATCTTGCCTGATAAAACAATTTTTTGTACCTGCAAAGAAATTGTTGTCCCAGTTATCACCTTCCCCTATAACCTTCTTCATATACATGCTTTCTAATTCGTTCAGCATAGTCTTTCATAGCAAACACTTATATTTTAATAACTGAAGCATCAATGTAAAGTCAAAGCAGAAACATTTTACAGTTTCAGTTTTAAAGAATTAGCAGTGCAAAGCAAGATTTCTCTGTCTCTTCCAAATACAATGGTGAGTAACACTTTTAAATTTCTTAAGTTTTTAAACCTGTTACATGCAAATAGTTGAATGCCTGAATATATTGAATGAATACTTATATATTCATTTTTTTCTCTGGATTACTGTGAAATGGAAATTACAGTATGTTTCAGTCTGCAAATCCAAATTGATTCATTTAAAACTTGCTTTGTTTTTCCCATTGCTGTGAGTAACACCATCTTTGAGGTTTAAATTTTAGCTATGGTTGCTTGGTTGATATCTATAATATGTATATACTGATTGTGTTTGTGATATCTCTGTATAGACATTTCTATAACTTCTGTTCTTACTTCAAGTATCAGTGTGATTCAAAAGCCATCATCTTTTTACCTTCTTACTGTTTGAATTAGAACTTAGTCTAAAATTTTTGAATTAGCATAGATGGATGGTTAAAATTTATAAGAAAGTTAAATACATATTTGAGTAAGCCTGAAAAGAAAATAAAATGAAGTAACAGAGCAAATTATAAAACAAGTCAAAAACTTCAGTTGACATGATCCATCAATTCAAGTTTATGAACTTATTACTACATCAAAATTAGGATTTTTAAAGCTTAAATTACATTTTTTTAGTTGAGCTATGAACATGTTTTACTGGGTTGAACCATTCAAGCAATTTGGGTTGTCTCTGGAAGTATAGTTGATCGGAGGGCTTAAGGATTGTTTTGGAGGTAGTTGGGTGGTCGGTGAGGCCAGGAAAATTGTCAGGAAGTTCATCTATGACCGGAGGTGACGGTGGTTGCTAGCTTTATCTCCTAGACCTAGTTTTGCCTATGTCTGGAAATTTGATTGTTACGGGGCCAAGAAAGGATCGAGTTTGAGGAAACTCTGGGGGATGGTTGTGGGAACATAGTAGAAGCTGTAGACAGAGGCGGTGGTACTCCAGTGGTCGGAATTTGAAGAGCGGGGAGGTTTCAGGTTTTGGGCTGTTTCTTGTGTATTTCTAGGTTGTAGAGGAGAAGGTGAATTTATGTTTTAGAGCAAGGGGCTAGCTTCTGGTGTTTGTAATGGGATCTGGAAGTGACTGGCGTCGTGGGGGAGTGTCAGGGGATGGCCGGAGTTGGCAGGGTCCACGGTGCACGTGCACCGTGCCAGTGAATTAGGGTAGTACTGTGTTTTTGGTGTGCAGTTTTTGGTCTCAGGAAGCACTCGAGTCACTCGAGCTGATTACTCGAAGCAATGTGATGGAAAACCCGAAGCAGAAATAGGTTGGCTCGAGTATTGTTATACAGTTTTAGTATGCAGGGTTTTGGACTCGGGGAAGTCTCGAGTAAATTTCATTTTTACTCGAAGCACAGAGCTAGTTGACCCGAAGCAATTTGTTTAGGTTCAGGTGGAAGTTCAAATTCCTATAGGTTGTGTAAACACCTGTACATTTAAAATTTAAACTAAATTTAAGCAAAATTAAATGTATGTTAGTTGAAATCCTGATGTAATTGAATTTAGGTTAAGATTTAACAAAGCCTAAATCTAAATATAAGTATGAATTCAAATTTATAGTTTGAATCTAAAATGCAGATTTGAAATTTTTAAATGAATTTCAGTTTTAGAACTTGATAAATTTCCAGATTTTTTAAAAGTAGATCTGAAACAAATTGTTACTGCAGTTAAATATGATTTTTGCTAATTTGATTCAAATGAATATTTGAATTTTAAAGTTTAAAATAAATTTGGATTTAAAATCAAGTTTCTGACTCTAGTTGTTAAAAGAAAGTTAAAGCGAGGTTTAAAATCAAAATAAATTGAGAAATTCAAGTTTGCTTAGAAATTCAAAGTCTGAAAATTTAAATCAGCTTAAATATGAATATTTTAAGAATGAGTTCAAAATAAAATAGGGAACAAGTAATTTGATTTAATAAAATTAACTTGATTTTGAGAATTCTTGATTTAAAGTTTTTGATTGAAAAATAAATGAATTGTTTAACTTGAGATTCGCAAGTTAAATATTAATGTAAATTTGGAAATTTAAATTTGAATTAAAATTTCAAATAGTTTAATTTAAAAGATTTTAATTTGAATGATAATTGTAATCATTTTGAATCTTAAATTCAAATGATATTTAAATTTAAAAGGTAATGTTAATGAAGTCATTAATTAATGAATGAATTATCTTAAGGATAATCGGGTAATTAAGGAATGACCTATGTATCAAAGTTAATAAATAAAGGTCAATTAAGAAGTAAATTAAGAAATATTATTAAATGTAGACAATTAACTAAAGATCTTTAATTAATTAAGATATATGATTAGCTTTGGATAATTAATTAGATTAATTAGGTAATTCTTGATGAAAGTAATTGAGAGATTAATTACTTATGGTAAATTAATTTTGATAAGATGATTAATTTAAGTTAGTTAATTTATTTTAATTAATTTAAAGAAATCATTTGCTAAATTGATTAATTACTAGTGTATGCAATGGAGCATAATTACTTAATGAAGTAATTAATGATAATTACTGAATGTAATTAGTGGAAGATGATATATTAATAAGTAATTTGGATAATTACTTTTGTAATTAATCAGAGGATTAATTAATGGAGATATTTAACTATGGAATGATTTATTTATTTATATGAGTAATTAAGGATATCTAATTACTGGTTGTTATTAATCAATGGTGATTAATAATTATGTTTAGTTAAAGATTAATCACTTAATGTGATTAATAAAGTAATTTGATCTGAATTAGAGATCATTAGTTAATATAATTAACGTTGTAAAATTAAGAATTGTTCAATTAAGTAACGTTTAATAATGTGGAGATTAATTTATGTAATTAATTAAAAATAAATGTAATAAATGAAGTAATTAAAGTTAATTACTAGGAATAATTTAGAATAATTAATTTGTATAATTATTAAAGACTAATTACTTACTGTAATTAGAAAATGATTAATTAGAGGAGTTACTCAAGATAAATATCTAGAGATTAATTAATTAATTTGTATAAATTTAATGATTAGTTGTTAAGCAGGATTTATAAATTAAGTAATTAATTTAATTTATTTTAAATTAATTAGAGATAGAAGTAGTTAATTTAATTCATTTTAAATTAATTACAAATGGTATGATTATAAATCATTGCTTATAAATGAAGGATATTGATATTTCATTGATATGATATGGGTAATATCTTATGATATGGATGCTTGGTTTAAATAGGATAATATTTAATTATCTCATGGATGGAAATATTGATTATCTGTATGTGAGATGATGTGATTATGTATTATGATATTATGAATTATCCATCTGTGTGTACAGTGATTATGTTGAATTAATCTGTTAAGACTAAATAGACAACTTGGCCCTAAAAGACACGTTTTGGATTTCGATGAGACCGGGATCGGGTTTTCCGCATTAGGAACATCCGAAAACCACATCGTTTCCAAATTAACGTTAGGTCGTGAATCTGAAGTGAAGTTGAAGATTCAGAGTGCAAGGGTTATCGTCGTTAACTCTGAGGGTGATGCCAAAATGAGTGTAACGAGATAATGCCTTCGGTTTTGTTCGAACCCGGAACGAACTTGTATGGATTGAATGCTTTCAACACATCGTCAGGTGGGCGATGAGCATTCTAAGAAATGTATTCTATAAAGGTAATCGCAGCCTCAAGCCTCATCAACCGGGAATGGCTAAAACAGGGGAGGTGCAGCAAGGTTAGGTGGGTCATGCCCGAGCAGGACAAGATTTTCCCCTGTCTAGATGTCCCTTTTTATTCGGCTTTGTGGGCGGTTGGATGTACACCAACTGCGGGGTTATCTTATTCGGGACTGTTCAGTAAGGAATGGTTCCGGCCTTGTGTTGCAGGGGATGAAGGGAGTAATCCTTGGTACGTTGATCTAGGCCACGTACTGTGACGGGCGGTACCCCAGTAGCCCTGCCATTGTATGGAATCCACAATCCAATAAGTGCCAACGGTTTTGATTGTATTACCCACTTTTGTGGCTAGTAGCTGGAATTTAATGAATGTAACAATTTCGGCTATTTTCTATTTACTTGAAAACCCTAGACCTATTATAATATCACAGAATTTCCTATCAAATGTTTTGGTTAGCGTAAGGTAAAAACTTTTCCATGTCTATGTGTGGGAAGTCTTACGTGATACCCTTTTTGTTTTCCAAAGATTTTCAAAGTTAAACAACTTTAACCTGTTACTCATACCAGACCCATGTCTGACCCGGAGTTTATTTTTGTTTTTTTCATAAACTCTCGGGTACCCAAATTTTTACGGGTAACCAAGGGATTCAGGTTAGCTTTGACGAATTCTGGAGGAGCAATGGAGCAGGTGGCTTCAGCGTTGTATATATATATAGTTCCGCTGTGTCGGTATCTCTGTGTTGTTGTGTGTATTGAGTTGTATAACTGGACAGGTGTTTATAACTGTCTAGTATGTGATGTATTATCTGTATAACTCTGATTGATGTTGTATATTATGTACATACTTATGTGATTATTATAATTTATTCGTTCCGCTGTTGAGATTCTGATGTTGTTGTTCTTTCTTCTCTCTCTTTTCTACTTTCTCACCTCTTTCTTTTCTTATTAACGATACTTCTTCTTGGGCATAGGAAGTGGGGTCGTTACAAATAGGTCTTTTATAACAGTTTTCCTCATGTAATAAGTCTTTTGCAACTGATTTTTCTTGTTGTAATATGTCATTTCCAACCTTTTTTGCCTGTGTAAAGATTTTAATAAAATTCTTTTGAGAACTTTTATTATCTGATTCAAAAATGATACATAATACATTTTCTCTTCGTACAATTGTACTTATACAATACAAACTGATATTGGGCCAAAGTCTAGCCAATGCAAAATAAAAAGAAAGAAATATGTTGCAACTAAGTGGATCGGGTAGCAACAGAATATAGCTCGCATGCGATAATACAAAATCATATACTCCAGAGAAACAAACCCTACAGTCTATTACCTTTTACTCCCCCTTCAAAACCGAGGCCAGGGCAAAATGCGATTTCTTCGATTTCTTCCAGATCCAAATACATACCTCAAAATTGATGAAAAAATGAAAGAAAGCTTGAGAGATCTGAGTTTATACGTGAATAAATCCACAGATCTGTGATTTTTGATATTTGGAGTTGTAGATCTAAAGATGTTCTTCAGATCTGTAGCTAAAATCGTGTTGTAGTTGGATTTTCTTCAAGTGTAGAGCCTCTATTTGATCTTAGAGACAGTTAAATCTTCAGATCTGAGTAAAGACGAGGTTTTGACTTCTGAATCTAGAGATTTTAAGTAGATTCAAGATTCTGAGCTTCAGATATACAAATTTTCTTTAGATCCGAAACCATGTTCTTCTTGCCGACAAAACTTTTTGCACATGTCTGAGGCAGATCTGCTTCATTGAAGTAAGTTGAACCCGACTTTACTTGGAGCTCATCTCTGAACCTTACGACGTTCCTTGTTGATAGAGTGTTGGTAAGAACATTTGCCCTCTGGTAGGTTGAAGATATATGATTAACTTGAAGCTTTTGATTGACTATTTGTTCTCGTACAAAGTATAAATCTATTTCAATATGCTTTGTCTTTGGATGAAGAACTGGATTTGCGGACATATGCATAGTACCTAGGTTATCACGCCATATAATTGGCTTGACATCTGATTTGATTTTAATCTCTCTTAATAAAGATTGAATCCATAAAATTTCTGCTGTAGTACTGGCTAGGCTTCTGTATTCTGCCTTTATACTTGATCTGGAGACGGTAGATTGCTTTTTAGAGCACCATGATATGATATTTTCTCCAATGTAAATACAATATCCCGAGATAGATTTCCTGTCATCTGGATCTGTAGCCCAATCAGCATTTGTGTAGCCACCTATATTGAGGTTGTTGCACCTTTTGAATGACAGCCTATAGTTAAAAGCCTCTTTTAGATATCTTAAAAACCTCTTTACTGATTTCCAATGCTCATCCAATGGTTCCTACATGAATTGAGAAACTTTGTTAACATTGAATAATATATCAGGCCTGGTTATTGTTGCATATTGTAATGCACCAACAGCACTCCTGTATTGCTTTATATTGAAAATTATTTCTTCCCCATTTCTATAAAGTTGATAGTTGCTTATAATTAGAGTTGGTTGAGGGTTAGCTTCATTAATTTTTGATTTGTGCAGTAATTTAGTTATGTACCTTTTCTAGCTAAGTATATTTCTAGATTTGATCTTCTTATGATTTTTATGCCTAGAAAGTAGTGGAGATCACCAAGATACTTAACAGAGAATTTTCTATCTAAATATAGAATGAGATTGTTGATATCTTCATCACTGTCACCTGTAATAATCAGATCATCAACATATATTAGAACGTATACTATAGAATCCTTGCTATTTTTAATAAAAAGGTAATTGTCTGATTTGGTAGAGTGATATGCAAGTTTAATCAAAGTTATTTTCAGTCTATCAAACCAACCTCTTGGTGCTTGTTTAAGACCATATATGGCCTTATTTAACTTGCACACATAATTTGTATTTTGGTTGTATCCATGTGGCTATTCCATATATATATATATATATATATATATATATATATATATATATATCCTCCAGTAGAACACCATTCATAAATCCATTGTTAACATCAAGTTTTTTATTATTCCAATTTTTCTGTAAGGTAATAACAAGAATGATTCTTATGGTAGTTGGTTTGACTGCTGGTGAAAATATCTCATTGAAGTCAAATCCATATTGTTGAGTGTAGCCCTTAGCAAAAGTCTTGCTTTATATCTAGCAATAGATCCATCAGGATTTCTTTTTAGTTTATATGTCCATCATCATCCCACTATGTTTTTGTTATCTCGAGGGTAAAATAAATCCCATATTTTATTTCTTATGAGTGCATTATGCTCTTCATCCATGGTTGTTTTCCAGTTTTTGTCTTTGGCAGCTTAATCAAAGCTTTCTGGCTCTACAGTACTAGTGGTAGCAATGTAGAGCTTTGGCTTGAATATGCCACTCTTTACCTTAGTGATCATGGGGTGACTAGAATTGATATGTAATTCAATTCTGTTTTTCTGATCACTATTATCTCTTAAAACAATTTGTTGAGTGCTTGTACTTTCTTCACTAACTTTTGAGCTTGATTGACAACTTGAGAAGGAGACTGATTGTGATAGTTTAATGATTCAATTGGTTCATTGTCTGATTGCAGTTGTGAATTAGAGTCTTCTACAGTCCTTTCAGTCTCTTTATGTGGGCAATTATTTGAGTAGATAGGTAAGTCAGGTATGGAAGTTCTTGGATTAACAACTTTCTTTGTTGTCTTCATATCTGCACTGCTAAAAGGGAATATGTGCTCATTAAATACAACATGTCTGCTAATAAAAATTATCCTTTTTTTATCTAAACACTTATATTCCTTCTCATTTGCACTATATCCTATAATAATACATGGTTGAGATCTGAATTCTAGTTTATTTTATGGTATGGTCTCAAGTAGGGAAAGCATGGACATCCAAAATTCTTTAGATATTAATGGTCAGGTTTCACATCATATAATTTTTCCATAAGACTTACTCCTTTTATAACTTTTGTTGGTAGTCACTTAATTAAATAGACTGCTGTATTGAATGAGTCACATCAAAATTTTATGGTTAAATATGCCTGATTCAAAAGAATAAGTCATGTCTCAACTATATGTCCATGCTTTATTTCTATTAAACCATTCTGCTAAGAAGTATAGGAACGTGTTATTCTATGAGTTATCCCACTTTTATTAAAATAATTGCTAAGAGACTTGAACTCAATACCACCATCTGATTGAATAGTTTTAGCTTGATATCTAGTTTGCTTTTCAGCAACAGATATAAAGTGGATTACAACACTGTATGTTACAAACTTGGATTTTAAAAAACAAATCCAAGTATATCCAGAATAAGCATCAATAAATGATATATAGTATTTGTAACCATAGTCTGAGTAAACTAGAGTAGGACCCCATAGGTCAGTAGCAACTAATTCTAAAGGATTTGAGTAAACATTATGTGAATAATTATATGCAAGCTTGTGACTTTTACCCATCTATCGATATGTATAAACATATGGTAAAGAAATATCATCAAATACAATTTTGTTATCATTGAGTACTTGTTTAAGAACGCTTATTTTTGGACGTCCAAGCTTGTAATGCCATAGATGTAAAGTACTTTTATGATTTGCAGTCCGAGTTGCTTCAGACAGATTTCAATTTTGATGCTCTTTTCCAAAATTGATATGATTAACTAGTTTGAAACAATATAACCCTCTGTTAACATCACCCAGCAATAAAATTTCTTTAGATAGTATGCCTCTAACTAAACAATACTTGGGAAAAAATTCAAAGTAGACATTATTGTCTTTAGCAAATTGAGAGACACTGATCAGGTTTTTCTTTATCTTTGTAACTCTTAATAAATTATTTAGAAATAACTATATAGCACCTCTGATATGTGCTTCTCCGGAATGAATGCTATTAATAGACTCACCTTTTCCCATGAAAATTGACTGTGTACCTTTATACTCTTTACATCCAAGATTCAAGTTGTTAAGATTGCTTGTTATATGATTTGTTGCACCAGAATCAGGATACCGTATATCATCTTGAATATGTTCTAGCCTTATATTTGATTTCTGTTGTTTTCTAGTTGATTGCTTGTCTTTGACTCCACTTGTGCCAAGTTTGCACTGTAATTGTTGTTTCTTTGATTATTTGAATTCTGTCTTGGAACATAATTCAAATTGAGTCTGAAGTTGCATTTTAGGGGCAGTATGACCAACTTTTTCACATATTTTACAATTTGGCCTATTATTAGGGCATCTCCAGTGGGTTAAGGGCTGAATATTTAGGGCATTGAATATATTAACCTTAAGTGGACTAGAAATTCCAACGGCCAGGCGTCCATTTAATGGGCGCTTGACCTTCAGGCGCCCATTAAATGGGCACCTGACCCCCTTCCACCGCTAAATAGGTTTGCTGGAGGGGAGTTGGGCACACATTTATTGGGCGCCAGGGATTGGGCGTCCAATAAATGGGCGCCCAAGGCCAATTCAGTTTTCTGAATTGAAAACTGTATATAACCTTAATATTCAACGCTGAATTCCCAAGCGGGAGAGGAATTTGTAATATTCAATGCTGAATTAGAACGACTTGAGATTCTCTTACTATTCCACCTTATTCTGCCCCTTCCTCTAAATGATTGAATATTTCTTTGGTTTTGTTGTTAAGACTTTCATTGTAGTGAGTTTTGTTCCTGTTGTTCACTGCATAGTTAATGGACATGTCTGAGTCAGTAGGTTTCTTGAAGTCAATTTTGCCTTCATGTGAAAAAAGTTTAGAATGCACATCTTCTATGGCCCGTTTTGGTCTTTGAGATGATATAACAATAACAACTGACTCGTATTCATCATTTGAACCACTTAATATGATCGGCAATTGTTCTGAATCAGTTACTTTATGTCCTACTGCCTCTAGTAGATCACAAGTTGTTTTAATTTTTGCTAAATATTCACCCATGGACGGATTATCCTTTTTGAAGTTGTGTGGTAGTCTTTTATGGTGCATTATCTTGGCGGTAGATTGAGAGTTAAATATTCTCTCAAATGTTGTCCATGACCCTTTTGGAGTCTTGCTTTCTATTACCTGAGGTAGTAATTTCATACTTATAGAAAACAATAGCCATGAACATATTAAGTTATCTTGTCTTTGATACTGTATATACTTTTCATTCCTTACAGTTTTATCTTCTTAATCAGTTATGAACATTGGTGGGATAGGAATTGTACAAAGAAGAAACCCTTCGAGGCCATAGCCTCTGCCTGCTGTTTTAACTTAGATTTTCCCAAGAAGATAATTATCTTCTTCGAGTTGGGTTGTAATCAATCGACTTTAAGGACTAATGATGGTTTTGATGAGGCTTTCAGTGGCAACCTAATATGAATTTGATGGGTTTGATGTGGCAGAACTTCCTTCTGTCATGATGACTAATCTTAAAGCAAATAAAAGAGATTCAAGAATTCAAGAATCTTCCTTTAGGGAGCAAGAAATACTATCTAAACCAAGGCTCAGGTACGATGCAGCCAAAAAAATCAAATGATGAAAGTGTTCTCATGTTTTTGTTGGCACGACGCTGCCCTTCTTGCTGTTTTGATATGATTTCTTGATTTCTGTTTTGAAAATTGTTGAATTTCTTGAAGATTTTCCTTTAAAAATCTAAGTAGCCAGAATTTAAAACTGTTTTCTTAGAGAGACTTTGATTTTCAAAGAGAAATACAAAATAACCCAATGATGAGATCAATTTTGATGGGTTAAAGATCACCAGCTGATGAAACTCAATCTGAGGGTGTTTCTTTCAAATTGAATCTCATAGTTTTTCCTTTCCCTGGTAGGAAGTGTGATGAAAATGCTATTAAGGTTTAAGTTTGGCTCTGATACCATGGAAAGATTTGAATAAAATTGTTTTGAGAACTTTATTATCTGATTCAGAAATGATACATAATACATTTGCACTCTGTACAATTGTATTTATAAAATACAAAATGATATTGGGACAAAAGTCTAGCCCAATGCAAAATAAAAAGGAAGAAATATGCTGCAGCTAATGGCAACAGAATATAGCCCGCATGTGGTAATATGGAATAATATACTCCAAAGAAACAAACCCTACAGTCCGTTATCTTTTACTGCCTGTTAATAAAAAAAATTCAGATTAGAACAAAAATATATATATATATATATATATATATATATATGACATTGTTGCATTATACCAATAAATTTAAATGGAAATTGGTCACACATCCCTGTATTTTATTACTTTATAATCCCTCCAAATTTTAGATTTTGTTTCATGTCCCTACTTTTAATTTTCAAAATTATATACCACTCTCGTTCCTATATTTACACTCTCCTTCCAAAATCAACGCTCTACGCTCTAAATTTCCCTGTTTCTTATCTCGATATGATTCTTCCATCTCGTGCGTGTACAGTTTTCGTGATTCTCCAAATCTTGTGCTCTTCTACATCTTAGGTTCTTAGTTGATGGCAAATTATTTTTTAGTGAATTTAATAAAATTCACACTTTTTATTCTTTTTTTCTCTATTTTGCGTTGTTTAAATTAGTTTGAGGTGAGTTATTTTTCTTTGTAATTTTTTTGTTTATTTATTATTTGTTATAACATCGTATTAAATTGAACTGGTTGTTTTTGTCGTTATTGTAATTGGTGCTTAATTATGTTGTAATCGGTATAGTTCAGTTTTTTTTATATTGTATGACATGAATATACAGGATCAGTTAGTGAAGTTTTATGCAGCCCATTATTTATATGGCAATTGGCTCTGCTAAATTGAATCTGGTTGACTTTGTCATTGTTATAATTGGTTAGCTTAATTTTGTTGTTATTGTTACAGTTCAACTATGTTATTGGTATTGTATGATATGAAAAATATAGGATATGTTAGTGAAATTTTATGTAGGCCATAATCTTTATGACAAATATTTGTCTATGTTGAATTGAATGTGCTTGATTTTGTCATCATTGCAATTGATTAAATTATATTATGTTGTTATTGCTGTAGTTAAAATATTTTATTAGTATTATATGACATGAAAAGTATACGGTTTGTCGGTGTAGTTATGTAGGTTATTATACGTAGAGGTGTTACGGTTGTGACGACCTTCATTATTACCACCAACTATAACCGTAATCCTTGTTGATGGTTATAAATTGTTATAAGCGTTAATGCAACCATCTATGATGTTTAGCCGTCATATTTTTAATTTGAATCATGTTGTACATATATTTTTAATTATATATATTATTGATGATAAATTCATATAGCTCTAACTGTTTTTTTGCAAAATTATTTATTTATTTATAAAACGTCCAATATGCATGCACATGTTATTAGTTCATGAAGGCACATATTTTTAATGTACAATCTCTTCGTTTAACTTAAATTACTAATTTTGATACTTTCATGTTAATATGTACAAAACAATCATGTATTATTTGATGGTTAACTGTGATTATCTAGTCCTTCAATCGTTATTGTAATTGTTGTTCTTATAAATAGTAAATGGATGAATGGATGGCACGGTTGAGTGGCTGATGCTTCAGCTATAATAACCCTAACTATTTGTTTGACAAATATTTTCCATATGAATATTTGTTTGGCAAATATTTGCCATGGCAGTATTTTTATTTTTTTTCAAATTGTAGTACTTTTATTTTTAATATTATGTATTTTTTGCAGGCCTGATCCAATTGATATTTTTGTCATTTTTATATTGGGTTACATTACTTGGGGGCTTGGATTGAGTGATTATGTGTTGAGATTAAGAATGATATTTATAATCATTAGTCTGAATTAACATTCGGTTCTATTAAATTGGTTTATGAAATTGATGATAAGAAACATATAATTGAAACTAATTCTATTTTGCATAATATATTTTCATTTGTGGCTTATACCGATGATGATTTTCTAATATTTCTGTTCTATCTAAATAGTGAAAGGTAGTTCGGCTAATGTTGGTTTTTATAGTTCTACATTTGTTGGTTCGTTTACTGAGTGTGTCTCATCTACTTCTTTAATGGTTCGTTTTCTGATTGTAGATCCATTTTGAAATGATTGTTAAAAATGATTCTAGCAATCGAGTATTTACTAGTGTTGATCAAAGATTTGATGGTAGAGTTGAAGAGTTCTGATTATATCTTATGATATATATTGTATTAAGAACTGATATAAAGTTATTGTTGACAAAAATGATAAGAAGCAGGTTACAACTATTTGTTCACGAGAACGTTGTACTTATCGTATTCACAATTCTCGTGAATTTAACCTACTAGGTCTTTTTGTTATTAAAACTACGCAACATAATCATTCAAGTTGAGATGATATTGTAGATGTTAACCATCCATATGTTTCTAGCGGATTAGTTACGAAGTTAGTTGTCGATTTTATTCGTTTGTATCCACTAAGGAAAACAAAAGATATTGTCTATTTATTGCAAATCAAGTACAATATAATATGAAATTACTATTTTGCATATATAGGAAAAAGATTGGCTCTTGAAGAAATTCATGAGAATAATTTTCTTTCGTATCATCGTTTGAAATATTTTTGCGAAGCTATGGCTATTTGCAATCCCAACATTACTCTTGAACTTCAAGGCGATCCTCTTAGTCATGAATTTGAGAGGGTTTTAATTTGGGGCTGAAGCATGCAAATATAGATTTTATTATTGTCGTCCTTTGATTTTTCTTGATGGCACTTTTATCGGAGGTAGAGGATAAAGTTATATTATATGTTTGTTACTGCTAATAATGGTGATCAACATATGATTTAGTTTTGAAATATATAATATAATTGTTAAATATTTCAGTCAATAAAACATTTGCATGTCAAATATTTACCCTGTTTAGATGGAAAATATTTGACATTGCCATGCTATTGCAGATTATTAATTTTGTCATTTTATTTTGTTATTTTATTTGTTAAAATAGTATTATTTTTATCTAGCAGACTTTTTTATGATATGTTTTAATTTATTTGTTACATTGATGGTTAGTTTGTCAAATATTTCGATGTCAAATATTTGCCATATTTTATGGCAAATATTTGACTTACCTGTGCTGTTGTTATTTGTATATTTTGTGTTTGTATTTTTATTTTATTTTATGAATATGAAATATGTATTTTTCTTTATTTTAGGTATTTTCCACTAGCTTTTGGCAATGTATCTAGTGAAGACGAACCTAATTGGTATTGGCTATTAGTCCCTGAGGAGATGGTTTTGATGACAACAACATTAGAATAAGATTATAAAATATAAATACTAACATTATAGTTTAGATATATATGTATATGCAGAATTTAACCATGTAGGTACCAAAAATGAAGACTGTATAGTATAGAGATTCAAGATATCAAGATTGAAGACACATGAATATCAAGATTATCAAGAGCTCAAGATTTCAATAATAAGTAATCTAATTAGGAATTTTGTTAAAACTCCTAAGTAAGCACTGACATCTTAAAATCCAATTTATTCGTGGAATGGAATCCACTTCGAGCTTGTTAAAGGGATGGAACCCAAAGTAGGATGGAACCTACGAAAAATCTAGTGGAACATTGTTTCGTATCCGCTAACCTTTTATTCAAATGATTTTACAAAATTATATCTTATTTTCAAAATGATTTCAAAACCTTCCTTTTAAAAGAACCAAAACATCTATCCTGGTTCTAAATATTTTTAGCCTTAAAATAATCTTCATTTTAAAAATCAAATTATCCTTAGTTTTAAACTATCTTTTAATAATAAAATATTTAACTTTTACTATTTATACTTAGATTTAAATATAAAATTATAGTAATATATATATATATACACCAAAATATTATTCTCTATATTTACTTATGTATTTTGACTATAATTAAGTATATTTATAAAGTTTAAAATAGTTTCAATACAAGATAGAAGTTATTTTCAAAGAAAAGCAAATTACCAAAAATACCTTAGGCATGTCGACATCCTCAAGTACCCCATGTCGACATGGTAGCAGTTTATTTCAAAATTTTGAATTTGAAAGGAAGTGTCTATTCGTCATATCCTTTCATGAATGGACATGGCTGTTGTTCTACTATAAATAGGGGTTGTTTTGTATAAATTTGTATTCATATTTTGTTTGATTTCACTCTTTTTCTTCTTCCACATTTCTTTATACAAATTTTTACCATTACTCTGCCGAAATCAACATTGAATCTAACTAAACCATTTCTGGTTTGATTCTCTATCTCTATATCAACAAGATCTCAGTGCTATTCAGAATTATAGGCTTCTTTGTAACAAACTAAGCGAGAAAATGTGTGATTGTAGCCTGTGAAATCAATCAAGCGAGAAAAGGTGTGATTGTAGCCTTGGAAATCAATTAGGTGAACTTGTTACCCGTGAAATCAGGTATCTCTACCCAGAGGATTGTGAATCTAGAGTGGTGTACCTTGTGGCCTTGAAATCGAGGGTGTAATTGTACAATTACTTTGGAAAGGAAATACGTACTTGTGTGAAGGACTGGATGTAGGGTAACTCCGAACCAGTATAAAATCCGGTGTGTTCTTTCCTTTATTGCTTTTGCTTTATTTCTGCATCTGTGTTTGATTCTGTGATCATATCTGTGTCTGAATATTGCATACATTTGTGTTCAAATTAACAAAAATAAAAAAGATTTAGTAATTCCTTAAAACAATATTCACCCCCTTCCTCTAGTGTTAATCATAGCCTTATGATCCGTATTCCGCATTTCTCACATCTGGTATCAGAGCAAGGTTTTCAGAGTTTTCATAATCTGAATTTTGAAAATTTTAAAAATGGCAATTTTTTTAATAAAATTATTAACTCTATTTTCATATTAATATGTCACAGAATCATCACGATATTGTTGTTTAAAACTATATTTAGTTATTTTGAAGATTCACTTGATTCTTTAAAAAGTTATGTAGTTTTGCAGGAGAAGAGTTATGTCTAATGACCGTTGGTTAAAAGATACCAGATAATCATTCATCGATCAAGAAGAACAAATGGACATATAATGGCAATCGAAAATGAAATGGTTACCAGATCAATACCAAACTTTTGATTCTTATCTACAACTTTACTTATAGAGTACTTCTCTCCATCTGCTTCGCAATGCCACTGGTTTCGTGCGAATCCGTTAAGAAATGACCAAGTTATGGTCAAGTGAAGTTTTGGTAAACAAAGAGGAAAATGAAAGAAAAACCGTCAATGGTATTCTTCAACTTGAATCTAGAGATTTGATTATTTTTTTCCAACTCCTTTTCCAGATTGTAGTTCTTGTTCTCATGGTCATTTTGATGGGTGGATCATCAAATTCCGATCAAAATTGAGTGAGATATGACAGTTTGAAGTTGGCTATCCAAAACTGAAAAACCATGTACGGGATTTTCTATATTAGATCGTAGCCCTTGCCTTCCTCTTCGATTTGCTGCTGGTTTCATCAAATTCCGTTAAGAAACGGAGGAGATATGCCTTCTACAAGTTTGATAGTATACAGAAAAACAGGAAGAAGAGGAGGAGGAATTTTTATGAAAAGTGGTGACTGTTGGGCCTATTTATAGTGGTTGAAGTGTCAATTCATTCCAAATTCAAATTCAAAGTTTTGGCGCCAAGTTGGTCAATCTACTAATTCATCTGTATTTTTCTCATACGGTCTTCAAATTCAGTAAATGAATATACTATGTTGATCAGAAAAACGAGCTCGTCGTAATGGAACAAATCTCGTCGTTAAATTCTGAAAGATATAAATGTGTGGTTGACGACAATAGAAGAACAACAAAGTTAGAAAGATGGAGTGCAAAAATTGGTACGCTTTACTTTTACTTGATCTTTATTGTTACATTTAGGAATATATATTTATGCATTTAATTAGGTATAGAAATTTATCTCTTTATAAGTTTTGATATTTAGGTCCATATATCGACACACCATAGTATAAATTTCGACATATCGGTCTAAATTTTTTTTTAAAGTTTTTTAAAATGTGTTTTCTTTCAAATAAAAATCTTACTACTAATTTATTACAACTATACTAAGTAGAAAAACATTTTCACATGCATAATGCCAACTGTCTTTCACATGTTTTCTCATTATTTTTTTATGTTAATTAAATATATAAAAAATTGAGTAAAAAAACAATTATTTACAAGTCAATATCTAGTCGTAAAATTAGTGCAAAATAATGTTAAAATCAGGCCCATAACTTTATATAGCATTTCTGAAATGCTATCTTTGCTTCTGTTACGCTGAAAATACGTTTTTATAGCATTTCTGTGTTTCAAAACGCTGTAGTGTTTCAGAAACTTTTCACAGCATTTGGTAGATGTTGCAGATTCTGTTTTTATAATGTTTTGAATATATTTTAGAAAATCTTTTATAGCATTCTATGAATGCTGTCTTTTCTGTTTGAAACTTTAAATTATTAAAAAAACGATATTTAAACTAAGTATTTTTCTCTATTCTTTTTAGAGTTATTTTCTAACTTATATTAGAATGTTTTAAAATTCATTTCGTGTTTAATTATTTTTTAATAATTGATTAAATTTTTTTAATGTAAGAGGCCTTATTGTAACACATGTTTATTTTAGTTTTTTTTTCAGTCTTTGATATATCACATTTCATTATGATATTTTTTAATTCAAAAGTGTTTAAACATGTTTATAAATATTTAAAACAATAATAATTTAATATATAGGTATTAATTAGTAAGTTAAGTATTTTATAAACATAAAAGTTTGGATTCTTAAAAACAGTAAAGTTAAAAAAAATTATTTTAAAAGAATTAAAAAGAGGTTATTAATTTTTATAAAAATCATATTTGATCATATATAGTTTAGGTCCATATTTCTTAGATTTGATTTTTATATTAAATTTGATTACTACATTTCATGAATACGTTATAGTTTTAATACCATTTATTACTTTTAAACTCTTGTCTTCACTACTCTTTCCGTCCCATTCATTAGTTTCCTTAACCTAAGTCTAGTAATTGGTGTGCATTTCCGTTGTTTGGGTTAAGTGATTTATAATAAATAGTTTGACATATATATATATATATATATATATATATATATGCTTGTCAATTAGATATTTCTTATCACTAGTGTTTATCTTATAATCTGAATATCTCTTACCATGATATATATCATCATATCATTCTGCATATTATTTTTACTTAGTTATCATTTTATGTCACATTACATATCATTATGCATCCTATTTCATATCACATTTCATTGCATATCACATCATAAATTACAATGCATGAAGTATCATAATCATTTGCATCACAAGTTGCACTTCATTTTGCATATCATCTCATGCTATATTGCATATGTACTACAATTCATACTGCATTACAAACTACATAATAAAATACATGTATACATAGAGTGTATTTTATTTAGGGGGAGTTTGTAGTATTGTCTTATAATATAGGATATTAGTTTTTGATTTTTTGGTATGTTTTGATTGACTTGTTTGATTGAATTGACTTGTTTTACTTAATTGACTTGTTTGATTGAATTGACTTGTTTTACTTAATTGACTTGTTTGAGTTGATTGATTTGTTTGACTTGTCTAACATGATTGGTTTTGATGTGTGTGTCGAAATATACTTATACATATTTATGTGTTTAGTAATTATAATATAATTATGTTAATGTCTTTCCCATTCCATTTGCTATACTTTGTTCTAACATTAGCTTAAGGGAGAGTTTTATAGTTTTATGGTTTTAGGATGGTTTTTGTTGATGACAAAGGGGGAGAAATATAAAATATGATAGTTAGGCATAGATTAAGGGAGAGTTATTAGGATAGAAGCAATATTTTATAAACAAAGGTTGTCATCATCAAAAATGGGGAGATTGTTAGTCCCTGAGGAGATGGCTTTGATGACAACAACCTTAGGATAAGATTATTAAATATAAATACTAACATTATAGTTTAGATATATATCTATATGCAGGATTTAACCATGCAGGTACCAAGAATTAAGACTGTACAGTATAGAGATTCATGATATCAAGATTGAAGACTCATGAGTATCAAGATTATCAAGATTTCAATAATAAGTAATCTAATTAGGAATTTTGTTAAAACTCCTAGAAAAGAACTGGCATCTTAAAATCTTTTGTAATATATATAATTATAGGGATGAATATGCTAAATAAGAAAGGGCATTTTTGTAATATGCACCGCATAAGGAGTCTATAAATACAGAGTTTGATTATATTGTAAGATCTATCTCTCAATTTAATAAAATTGATCTCTCTCTAATGGCCTCCATTCTCTTTATTCTGTAGCACGTTATCAGCACGAAAGAATGTGAATTAACTTTTGACCTCAACCTGTTGAGCTTCAAACTTTCCAACTTCTCAGCAAGTAATTAAATATTAATTACTCTGGCTGTTCCTCTTCTGACCATTCCAATTCTAAGGCTATTCATATTCAAAACCCTATTATATATATTAGTGCAGACGAATCTTTTATAATATATCTACATACATTCTATTTCTTATTTCCTTAAAGGAATTGTTCTTACATTTCTTTATAAACTCGTTACTTTTCCTCTCTTCAAAAAAGATAATTGTCAATATCATATTTTTTTTTGATAAAGCTATCAAGTCAGCACATGCTAGTTTGAGGTTCGCTTCTATATTTTTCATGTCTTTTCTTGTATCACTCTTATTTTTATTCTTTGGCTTCTAAATTCAATATTTTTTTCTCTTTGCGGATCTATTGCCAAATAAAATTCCAAAGTTTGGAATAGAATATACGCAAAAGCCGACTTTCCTTTCTTATTTGATAAATACATGAAAGTTGCAAAATCCAAATGTTTGGTTTTGTTGATACATTTTTTTTTGTATAGTTGTTTGATACCATGAATGAAGACTTTCCATTTTTTTCTTCTTTTTAGCTGGAAATAAATAAATAGTGAATGCTGTTGTGGCAAATATTTTCACCTTATGCAATTTATTTTATGAACAGTTCATAGAATGACAAACATCGCAAAGCTTGAATTTAAAGCTTTGGATATATCTGGAGACAACTACTTATCATGGATACTGGATGCTGAGATTCATTTGCAATCTCAATGCTTAGAAAATGCCATCAAAAATGGCAATACTATGTCCCAGTAGGACAAGGCAAAGGCTCTAATATTTTTAAAACGTCATATCCATGACGATCTAAAAATAGAATATTTGACTGAAAAAGACCCTCTCCACTTATGAAACTCCCTGAAGGAGCGTTGTGACCACCAGAAGACGGTCATAGTTCCAAACACTAGGCAAGAGTGGTTGAACCTGAGGTTTCAGGACTTTAAGTCCGTAAGAGAATATAATTCTGCAATGTTTAGAATCACTTCTAAACTGAAATTATGTGGAGAAAAGGTGAATGACGCACAAATGCTTGAAAAGACTTTCTCAACATTTCATGCCTCGAATATACTTCTACAGCAGCAATATCGAGAGCGTCATTTTACAAAATATTCTGAACTCATAGAATGCTTACTAATTGCTGAACAAAATAATGAATTGCTTATAAAAAATCATTCCTCAAGACCAACTGGTTCAACTGCATTATCTAAAGTTAATGCTAATTTTTCCCACTCTAGAAGAGGTAGGGGTCGAGGTCGAGGTAGAGGACATAGTCGTGGACGTGGATATAACTCTAGCAGAGGTGGTTATGGTGGTTTTAAGGTTAACAAAAACACCAACTTTAAAAAGCAACAAAAGAAAATTGAGCCTGTAAAGAACATTGATTCAGCTTCGGAAAATAAAAGGCATTATGAGGAAGTTTGTTATAGATGTGGACGATCTGGTCACTAGTCACGTACATGTAGATCATCAAAGAAAACAGTTCAAGAATATCATCGCTCGAAGAATATTGAGGCAAATAATTCCGAAAAGTTACCTGAAAACACAAACCTGAAGTTAGATGATTTCTTCGAAGATGACAATGGAAATTTCATTAATGATGAAAATCTAAGTGCAATGATCAATGATATGACCGAGTTGATCAATTAGAAATGTCTTGAAGTTTGTTATGTGACTTTCGTTTTATTTCATTAGCTTGCATCAATAAATCAGTTTGATGTTTGTGTTCATTTAATTTTATTTCCCTTTGCAGTACTAGTAATGTGTAATGTGATGTTGTTTTTAATCAATAGCCTATTTTAAATCACATTACTTTGTTTGTTTACATTACATTTATTTATGCATACAAATTTTTAATGATTGACTAATCATTGTCTTTAATTCTTAAGGTATGGAACGCCATTTGGGTGATGATATATGCTTACTAGATAGTGCAACTGCTCATACAATTTTGAAAAAGCCAGAAGTTTTTCTCTGAACTATCTGAAAATTTCTCAGCTAAAGTCTCCACTATAGCTGGATTTGCAAATATAATTGAGGTCTGGAAGAACCCATATAATATTACCAAATGGTACGCATATCTTTGTTCATAATGCATTATACTCAAGCAACTCTAAAAGAAATTTGCTGAGTTTCAAAGATATAAGAATGAATGGATACCATATGAAACTATAAATGAAAACAACAAAGAATATCTTTGTATTATTTCTAGAATTGAACGCCAGAAGATTATCCTAGAAAAATTTGGTACAATTTCAACTGGTTTATAATTTATAAAAAATGGCATAGTTGAATCTCACCCTATAAACATGAGCCAGAAGCTCACAAATACAAAGACATTGATTCTTTGGCATGATCGCTTGGGTCATCCTGGATCAACTATGATGCGTAAAATTGCCAAAAACTCAAACGGACATGATTTATCAAACCAATTGATTTTACCAAGTGATTACTTATGTGCCCCATGTGCACAATGAAAATTAATCACTCGACCTTCATATAGTAAAATCACTTCTGAATCTCCAACATTTTTACAAAGAATTCAAGGTGATATATGTGGCCCAATCCACCCTGAATGTGGACCATTCAAATATTTTATGGTATTGATTGATGCATCAACTCGTTGGTCACATGTTTGTTTACTTTCCACAAGAAATTTGGCATTTGCCAAGCTACTTGCTCAAATAATAAAATTGAGAGCACACTTTCCTGATCATCAAATTAAATCGATTCGACTAGATAATGCTGGAGAATTTACATCTCAAGTATTTGATGATCATTGTCTACCATTGGGAAATGAAATTGAACATCCAGTAGCTTATGTTCATACTCAAAATTGTCTAGCAGAATCATTAATTAAGCGCTTGCAAATTATTGCAAGACCATTTCTTATGCAATTAAAACTACCCGTTTCAGCTTGGGGGGCATGCAATTTTGCATGCATCGAAATTGGTTAAAATTAGACCAACAGCTTATCATCAGCTTTCACCATCACAGCTCTTAACTGGATTTCAACCAAATATTTAACATTTACGAAAATTTGGTTGTGCTGTGCATATACATATTAACCCCCCACTTCGTACTAAAATGGGTCCTCAACGATGGTTGGGAATTTATGTGGGATTTGATTCCCCATCGATAATTCGTTACCTTGAACCTCTTACAGGTGAAGTCTTCACTGCAAGATTTTCAGGCTGCAAATTTGACGAGACAATCTTCCCGCCTTAAGGGAAGAAAAGACCGTTCCAGTAGAATGGCGTGAAATATCGTGGAATAATCCATCTACGTCTTATTTGGATCCATGTACTAAACAATGTCAATATGAGGTATAAAGAATTTTGCATATTCAAAATATTGCAAATCAACTGCCGGATGCATTTAGTGACATTGCAAAAAAAACTAAATCTCACATTCCAGCAGCAAATGCACCAGCAAAAATTGATGTCCCTGAAGGATCAAAAGTAAATATAGCAGCAAATGAATCTAAAGCAAGACAAAAATGTGGAAGGCCAATTGGTTCAAAAGACTTGGCGTCTAGAAAAAGAAAGTCTAATGAAAAATCATCAATTAAGGAACCTCCTGAAGAGGTTATAAATGATTAAAAAGATCTCTCAAAGGAAAATCCCAATTCTCCTAGAAGTGCGGAAGGAAATATTATCCCAGAAGAGATAAAAGAAGATTCCAACGATAAAATGGTACCTAATAATAATGAGATCTCAATATTTTATACGAACTATGGAGCAATATAGGATCGAAGTAAAATAATAATTGATGATATATTCTCATTCGCAGTAGCTACTGAAATAATTGAAAGTCATGACCATAGTGAGAATAATGAGAATGATGATAATGAACCAGATAGCATAAATGAATGTCGAAAAAGACACGATTGGCTAAAATGGAAAGATGCTATCCAAGTGGAACTAGATTCACTTCAAAAACATGGTGTATTTGGACCAATAGAGAAAACACAAGAAAATGTTAAACCAGTAGGTTATAAATGGGTATTCGTTAGAAAACGAAATGATAAAAATGAAGTCATGAGGTACAAGGCACGACTTGTCGCACAAGGTATCCTGCAGAGACCAGGTTTGGACTTTAAAGAAACTTACTCCCCTGTTATAGATGTCATAACATTCCGATATTTGATAAGCCTTGTTGTTTCTAAAAAACTCGATATAAGATTAACGGATGTTGTGACAGCTTATCTTTACGGTGAATCAAATACCAACATTTACATGAAAATTCCAGTTGCATATAAATTGCCTGAAGCAAAATCAAAGTCCATGTACTCATTAAGACTAAGACGATCACTATATGGATTGAAGCAATCTGGAAGGATGTGGTATAACCGTCTTAGTAAATATTTGGTAAAAGAAGGATACGAAAACAATCTCATTTGTCCATGTGTCTTTATAAAGAAATCGGTAAAGGGATTTGCTATCTTAGCAGTTTATGTTGATGACATAAATTTGATTGGGACTTCAGAAGAGATTGATGAAACAATAAATTATTTAAAGAAGGAATTTGAAATAAAAGATCTTGGCAAAACTAAGCACTGTCTCGGTCTACAGATTGAGCATAGTACTAATGGCATGTTAATCCATCAATCAAACTACACTAAGAAAATTCTAAAGCGTTTTCAAATGAATAAAGTATATCCACTTAGTGCGCCGATTGTTGTTAGATCTTTAGATATTAAAAAGGACCCTTACCGCCCAAAGAAGAAGATGAAAATGTGCTTGGCCCGGAAGTGCCATATCTTAGTGCCATTGGTGCATTATTATATTTGGCCCAATGCACAAGACCAGACATTGCATTTTCAGTAAATCTTCTAGCAAGATACAGTTCGGAACCAACAAAAAGACACTGGAATGGTATAAAACATATAATGAGATATCTTCGTGGAACGACAAATTTGGGTTTATTTTACTCTAGCACAGGCAATAATCCAAATCTTGTTGGCTATGCTGATGCAGGTTATCTTTCTGACCCACATAAAGCAAGATCACAAACTGGATATGTGTTTAACAACAGCAATGCAGCAATTTCACGGTGATCTACAAAACAAACATTGGTAGCAGCATCATCCAATCACTCTGAAATACTAGCACTACATGAAGCAAGTAAAGAATGTATTTGGCTAAGATCAATGATTGAGAATATTCGAAAAAGCTGCCAACTTCCATCAGTAACGGAAAGGTCAACCATTATTTATGAAGACAATGCAGCTTGTGTAGCTCAAATTCAAGCGGGTTACATTAAGGGTGATATGACAAAACACATTTATCCTAAATTTTTCTTCACACATGAGCTACAAAAGGATAATAAGATAGAAGTAAAACAAATCCGATACCAAGAAAATCCGGCAGACTTATTCACAAAGGCGCTTCCAAAATCAACATTTCAGAAGATGGTGTACAAAATTGGTATGCGTCGGCTGCCTCAACAAACTAATTGAATAATGCATTATAATTCGGGGGAGCGTATGAAATACGCTATAATGTACTCTTTTTCCTTCACTAATATTTTTTCCCACTGGGTTTTTATTAGTAAGGTTTTAATGAGGCATTATCTTGATCCAGAAGTATCAACCCTCGTAGTAACATTTATAAAATATATGTTACTTAAAGATGAAATCAAGTTATACTCTTTTCCTTGTTTATGATTTTTTCCCACTGGGTTTTTCATAACAAGGTTTTTAACGAGGCAATTACTCTTATCATCTTTACATACGCATATTCAAGGGGGAGTGTTGTAATATATATAATTATAGGGATGAATATGCTAAATAAGAAAGGGCATTTTTGTAATCTGCACTGCATAAGGAGTCCATAAATATGGAGTTTGATTGTATTGTAAGATCTATCTCTCAATTCAATAAAATTGTTCTCTCTCTAATGGCCTCCATTCTCTTTATTCTGTAACAAAATCCAATTTATTCGTGGAATGGAATCCACTTCGACCTTATTAAAGGGATGGAACCTACAAAAAATATAGCGGAACATTGTTTTGTATCCGCTAAACTTTTATTCAAATGATTTTACAAAATTATATCTTGTTTTCAAAATGATTTCAAAACCTTCCTTTTAAAAGAATCAAAAACATCTATCCTGGTTCTAAATATTTTTAGCCTCAAAATAATCTTCATTTTAAAAATCAAATTATCCCTATGTAACAACCCTGGTGTAAATTCACTAATTAATTAAATTTTGTTAGGAATGATTAATTTTAATTTATGATTTGTGAAATTTAATTGAGTAATTAAAACATATTTTAAGAATATTTGGTTAGATCTACTTAAGGAATAATTTTTGTTTCTTAAATAAAGAATATCAAGTTAAATTGGAATATTATTAAATCAATTATGTTAAATTTGGTAATTAGATTAAAATGTTTATATTGTGATTTGTAGTTTAAATTGAAAAATTATAATTGTAAATTTAATTATGAATCTAAACCTATTTTTGTAAATAATTGATTTGTTTATCTTAATAAATCCTACGGTATCTTTCGAAATGTTGTAAATTCAGTTAAGTGTTAGTATTTGGATTTCTTATTAAAAATAATGAGAATTATTTTATTTCAGAAGTTATATCTAAAATTTTATAATATCTTAGTGTTATTATAAATGAGAGTATTTAAGTTGTTAATTTGATCTTGTTAAATTTGAGAAATAACTTGTGATTTTGTAAAATATTGATTAGTGTAAATAAATGGAATAAGAATGAAATAGCAACACTTGTCTTAAGAAATTAATTAGCAACACTTTGCCTTAGGATCCATGTTCAAGCCCATTTAGCCTATTTAAGAAAAGTATTACTTCTTCTTTCTTTTATCTTGCGTTCATAGTCTAGTGGAGAAATAGAAACAAAAATATGTTCTCAAAGCTAAGTAAAAACCTAGTTCTTAAATCCTCAAATCAAAGCTAGAAATCAAAGGGCTTTTGGTCAATACTTGTAGAAAACAAAGCTAGGTAATCTTCTCTACCTTCTAGACTTATAAAATTATGGTTTTCGTTTTATTTTTAATTTAAGTGCTGCTGGTTGGATTTAGGTTTTTGAGCATTTAGGTGTATTAGAGGTTAGCAAAGAGATTGCAAGGTTGTAACAAGTCTTTGGATTAGATTAGCAAGCTATAGGAAGCTAAAAGGTGAGTTATTTACAACTCACACTTGCTATCTCTAATTCATATGTGTGATTTTTTTTAGTTGTTATTTGGATTGAATTAGAAGGTTGTTGATTGAATTGCTTTCAATTTGATTGTGAATTGATTGTATGTGTTAAATAAATCCAATTATTGCTTGCTGAAAATTTTATATGATAATCGCTGTAGTAAAACAACGATATATTGGTTCACAACTATCCGAAATGGCTCATTCTTTTTAGGTTAGAAAATAGATTCAATGAGATGCAATTTACCTTTTGGTCCCTATTCGAAATTCCTCCATTTACTTGACCTGAAATGAGTTTAAAGACAGAAGCCTGATTCTGTCTTTAACAAACCAGGCTGAGTTTGAATTTGTTAGAAAAGTAGCCATAACTTTTGAACCACAGATCCGATTTTGATAATCTTGGCCTTTCCGGAAAGCTAATTTCATACAAAACAACTTTCATTTGTTGAGTTTTCTGTTATTTTGAGGTTAGCTATGACAAAATCGAATTTTTATACTGTAATCCCGAGAGCAAAATCAATATTTGCTCTGTGCTTATGACTGAAACTAAATTAGCCATAACTTCTTCGTTTTTGATCCGATTTTTATAATTTTAGATGTTTCGGAAAGCATATTTTATATACTATAACTTTTGTTTGTTGAGTTTTCTGTTATTTTGAGGTTAGCTATGACAAAATCGAATTTTTATACTGTAATCCCGAGAGCAAAATCAATATTTGCTCTGTGCTTAAGGCTGAAACTAAATTTACCATAACTTTTTCGTTTTTGGTCCGATTTTAATAATCTTAGATGTTTCGGAAAGCTTAATTCATATAATACAAGTTTTGTTCATTGTGTTTTCTGTAATTTTAAGGTTTGCTAGGTCTAAATTATGGTTATAAGTTGCTGTCCTGAGAACAAGATGACAACAACAAACATTGACCTTAGAATCGTATCAGCTCATTTTTACTCTTATTCTCTTTCGGTTTTGATGATGTTTTAGAGAGCTTTGAGAGCTATGATGCCTATCAATAGGCTAGCTATATTTGGAGAATTTAAAATTCAAATTTTAAATAGAATTCGAATTGATTTTTAGTTAAATTTGAATTGAATTCTTATTGAACTCAAGTTATCGGTCTTGAGTTAACTTTCTTGTTTTTCATTGTTTTCGAGTATGGTTTTCACTAAAACATTTTTGAAGTAATTTTAGAAATAAACGGACATTTAAAATTATTATGATATAGTATTTTAAAATTATTTTTCTAATAAATAAAAAAAAAACCTATTTATTCCCTGTAATAAAAGAATTTCAAATATGGGTTTTATTAATCTTTTCGTGAAAAAGTTTTAAAAGCTTGTTTTCTCTAGTAAATTATTCTAAATATAAAACACACACTTTTGCACTATTCGAACGTTTGAGAAAAAGAATTAAAAGATTTAGTAAAACACGTGGTATGTGTAACGACCCAGAATTTTTATAAATTTAAATTTGAATATTTAATTAATTTTAGATATTAATAAGTGAATTTATAAGTCAAATAAATTTTATTTTGAATTATTGGATTTAATTGGATTATTAAATCGATAATTTAATATGTTAAATTATGGAAATAAGTAAAAATTGAGTTAAATATGATTGAAAATAATTTGGAAAATTTTATTTTATCATATGGAAGTTAGAACGATATTTTAGAACTTTTAAAATCGAATTAAAAGTTAATTTGTGAAAATTGAATATTTTAATATTTAATAATCGACTGTAAAATAGCCAATTTTTGAACAGTCTCAGAATTGAACGAAACCAGTTCCATTGGATCCGTAATAGTTAGTTATTACCGGATTTCAAATTTCGTGTCAATCGGAGCTATCGTTTGATCGTGGCAGCTCGAAACGCATCGAATTATTTTTAATTTAAATTTGGCGAGTCAAAATAGCCATTTTTCAAAAAGTCTTGGATTTCGACGAAACCAGTTTTATCGGATCCGTAATGTGATATTATTGTAAGGTTTCAAATTTCAAGTCAATCGGATTTACCGTTTGTCCGGTACAAATTAAAACGCCTAGAAATCGAGTTAAATCGGTTTAATTTAAATTGAACGTTTTCAGCCATAACTCGCACATACTTCCGAATTAGCTTCCGAAACCTGTTCCATTGTGTCCGGAACGCGGGGTAAACCTTAGAAACGCTGGTTACGGCGCCTAAATCGGAGTTCGGAATTCCCGGGATGAATAGTGTTTACGCTTGCTTTTCCTATAAATACAACCTCACTCTAAAAAATAAAAATAAAAAACACTAAAACCCTAATTTTAAAACCCTAGCCGCCACATATTAAACCAAAGGCCAGAATTCAATCCCACTTCTTCCTCAATCTCTCCCAATCTACAAAGAATTAGAAGAAGTGTTCAACACGGAAGTCGTAGAGCACGACGAGAGCTTCGATTCCATACGGTGATGATCGGAAATGGTGCAACGGAGAGGGAGCTAAGGGGGGCCGTTCATAGCAGGTCACGCACGCAAAACGAGGCTGTAGAGCAGGCCGAGTTTGCTGTCCTTCAGGCCGAGCATGGCTATGGTGGAGAGCTTCGACATGGTGGGGTTGTGATCAAGTTTCGTCAAGAGATTGCGATGGAAATTGAAACCCTAGCTTGCTACAAGTGGGTTCGGCCTCATTTCTTATGGCCTGGAGATGGAACGCAAGGGGGAAGAAGCATATGCACGGCCAGGATCTGATGGGAGCAAATCGAATGGCTCTGGTGTGTTGTAGGTTTAAATTATAAAAGAAAATGTTGAAATTGTTTATATAAATCACGTTCAAACTTGTAAATTACATAACTTTTTCA
Source organism: Allium cepa (assembly GCA_030765085.1). Lineage (NCBI taxonomy): Eukaryota > Viridiplantae > Streptophyta > Magnoliopsida > Asparagales > Amaryllidaceae > Allium > Allium cepa. Next base: position 379,303,846 of record CM060944.1, on the reverse strand, counting down.
TACGAGGTCGAAAAAAATGCAAACTCAGTTGCGTTGGAATCGTATGGACGAGCACTACGCGATGGAGTTGGTTTGGAGTCATTTGGAGTTAGTGAGAATTTTGGGTAAAATTAAACGCGCGTTTAATTTTATTCGAAATAAAAGCTAAAACGGGAATTTAAAACCAAGGTGAGAACTTCTCACTCAATCGAATAGATTTCGATTTTATTTTAAATAGTTAGATTTAAAATATTTGAATGCATGTTTGAATGATGACTGTAAATTATTGATTGTTAAAATAGACATTATGCGCCGTTAGTAAGCGGATGTTATTTATTAAAAACATATACCGCGAATATTTCATAAACAGTGAAATTGGTATTATATATAATATCAATATATATATATTGGCATATGTATATATTGCAGTTGTTGATTTCCCGCATTTTTTGTTTAGCGGATGAGACCCTATTGCGCCGTTATTAAGCGGATAATATTTAATAAGAACATGTACCGCGATAATTTCGTACTGGAGCGAAATTGATATTGTGCTAATGTTTTTGGATGCAGGAAACAGGTTGGAGGGATCCAACTGGATTCCTCAACAGTTTTTATTTTATTTCAGATATTTTGATATTTGATGGATTATCATATCGATATATGATATCGTTGTTTGTCGTGATTGACCATTTGGTGTGTAGCATCATTGGACCCAGATTTTGGGATTTTAAAATGATTTTTAAAGTGATTTTTGAAAATATACTTTATCTTTGGAATTGATCCATTATAAATAAATGAACGTTATAATTTTTGAAGTTATAAAAATTATGATTTTTGAGAAATATAGTTAAAAGTTGATTTTTGAAATTATGGAGTTAATAATGTTATAAAATAGTTTAAATTGGGAAATTTGAATTTATTATGAAAAGTTAAAAATAGGATTTATAAAATTTGATTATTTTATAAATCAGAATGGTGAAACTATAAAGGAAATTAAAGACGTTTTAAAAAGAATAATATAAATTGATTTATATTAAGAGATTTATAAACGAATATTTATAAATTGAAATATTGACTTATAAAACGAGTTTTTATAAGTGTTTGAATGAAGTGAAAATGAAATTCATAAATGAATGAAATTTATAGAATTATAAACTGTGAAGTTATAAAAGAAATTTATAAATAGTAAGATTTATAAATTTGGTGAAATTATTTGAAGAATAGATTGGTTAGATAAATGGATCTTATAAGTTATAAGATTTATAAATTGGAAAGTCTCTAAAGAAACGATTTTGTAAAATAATCGTTTTATAAGTATTTAACTTATAATATGAACTTTTAGTTTATAATTGAGTTATAAACTGGAATAGATTAATAAAATAATTTATAAAAAGGAAGTTTTTATAAATAAATAGAAGTGGAATTTATAAACGTTGTTTTATAAATTCACAAATGACTTATTTTGACAAGAAAATTGGTTGAAACCTATAAATGGAGTTATATTCACATTTTTGAATAGTGAATAATCCTTTGAATTAAAATGAATAAAAGGATGAAATTGTTAACGTAGTATATTCACGAATTTGAATAGTGAATAAGATGTTAAAGAGATTGTTTTGGATTTGGATATTTCAAATAGAATTAAAACGATCTAACGATGTTTTAAAATGTGTTGAGATTCGAAACCATAGATTTCAACATCTATTGTTGAAATAGACGTTTTCGAGAAATGAAAAGGAAATAGTGGACTATAACACTGTTGTTATAGTAAATGATTTCCGAAAGGAAATGTTTTGTATAGTATTGGGATTTATATATCTATTTAAATTTCGAATCCCTATACTAGTGATTTTGGGTTGTTGTAACAATGTTTTACGCAACATTCGTTTTGGCCCAAATAAATATGTTTAAGAGAATGATTTCCTTAAAGAATGAAATATATACTTAATTTCGATTGAAGTATATTGAATATTTTCTAAGTGTTGAAAATAAATAAAATTTGTGAATTACTTATAAATAAGTAAGTATGGAAATGTTTTCCAATATAAAGTGAATATCTTAAGAATTTATCTTTTTGAAGATAAATTGAAATGAATGATCGAAATCGAATATTCATAGATATTTTGGATTATAAATTCACTAAGGAATTTATAAATGAAAGGGGAAACTTGTTTAAAAATAAATATTGATTTATTTTTGAAGTGTGAAATAATATATCTTGTAAAGATATTTTGGAAAATAAATAATTTGGAAAATTATTTGGAATCTGGTGATGTGTGCATATCCAGTGATAGTTCAATAACCGACTATCAGTATTTCCCTTTTTGAATGGGTATTTGATGTGAATTGATTGAATTTGAATGCACACTTATTTTGAATAAGCGCTCACTATTCGGGTTAACCGGGAAAGGACCATGGGGTCGTATAACCCACTCCGAATATGTGATACGTCGTTGTGAATCGCATTTGAAGATCGGTGTTGAAGACCGGTATTTGCGAGAGTGATAGGATGAACTATCGATTGACTCTGCACCGAGTAGCTACGGTATTGAGTTCTCCATATGTGATGGTGAATCCGATCAGGATTGTGAATATCCGGATTGCAAGGACTTCTTTGTAAGTGCCTTCGGTTCTGTTCGATCCCGGAACAGACTTGTATGGATTGTATGTCTGACATTACAATTTGAGATATAAAGCCGATTTCTTTCAAATATATTTCTGTTGGTGGCGGAGAATTTATTCTTTGCTTAACACCCTTCTTTGAGACGTATGTGCTCAAAGGTTATATAGTTGGAGTTATCAGCGATATATTCCCAGTTTGGTAATGTGACATGCTGAGTGATGCTGAAATGATCATTGTGTTGATTATTTGTGATAGGATCATTTATTTGATCGTCTATCTTAGTGATCATTGTGTTGATCATTTGTTGACCCAAAGCATGGCTTTTGTATAAAGTATGTTTTGTGGACGTGAATTCGTCGAGCCTCACATCCCGGAAATGGTCAAAACAGGAAAGAAGCAGCAAGGTTATGAGGGGTAGCGCCCTTTAGGATATGTGCATTTCCTTCTGGAAAAGGGTGGTATCATGGTATGGAGCCCAGATACTTACTCATGTTGAAACACTTTGTTTTTATGATTGTGTGAATTGATTAGAGAGCGCTCTCGGATAAAGGTCCCAAAGGACCGGGGGATGGCATATTCGGTCAGTTGTTACTCAGTTAGGGGTAACCCGGCCTTGTGTTGGTAGAGATCCGGTTTGGTTCTCGGGGATGTCCATCCAGAGGCATTCTCATGTGGCAATGGGAAGTTCCTTGGCCTGACCATTTGTTGGAAATCCAATTCCCAATACGAAACTTGTACGGTATTAGTTGTAGAACCTGCTATTCACTTATGGTGGTCACCACTGTTTGGATAGTAGCTATAGTAGGCATACGATAATGGTCGTATGTTGGCTAAGATTTATATCTTTATTTTCGAAATGATTTTCCTCTACACTATGCACTAATAATAATATCAAATATTATTTTAAATGCGTATCAAGCATCTTTGACTATCATAAGGAGAAATCTCCTCCGATTCTGCGTTTGCATGTGTGTGTGTGCGGGAGGCCTTATGGTAGTCTCATTTTTAAAAGCATTGCGAATTGATTTAAAAATATTCCTCTATTTTGATTTTAAAGTAAATAAACTGTTTTGAGTTCTCACACCAGTCACATGACTGACTCGGAGTTTATTGTTTTCCTTCCTAAACTCTAGGTGCCCACCAATTTCCACACGGGCAGTCAAGAGTTAGGTTTATCAGGATATTCAGGAGTTGCTGGAGGCAAGCTGGATGGCATGGCGTATTACTAGTTTATATAGTATTTCTTTTTCCGCTGCATTGTTTGTTGTTGTATGTTGTTGTACACTCATATGTGATGATATGATGTAATAAAATGTGATGTAATGTAATAACTGATATAGTTCTTTGTTTAAAGATTATTCATTTATTATTATATGTTGTTCCGCTGCGAATTGTGAGATTCTGTTCTGTTATTTCTTTCTGTTCCGTTCTATTTTTAAAATTTTCTATCTTCTGTTTTTCTAATTCTCTGTTTTCTAAAAAAAAAATTGTCTATCTTCTTTTCCCTCTATTTTTCTTTTTCTATCTTCTCTTCTCTCTTCTTTCTTTTTCTTAATTCTTTTTAAAACCCATAACATCTCGGTTTTCGGCCTTCGATTTCTCGGCAGTCGATAAAGTGAGTGTCGATGTCGAATTTTCGAAAGTCGAAAATTTTCGGGGCGTTACATTTGGTATCAGAGCTGATGGTTAAGCGACAACCATGGTTCTGTTGGGTATAATTCATTAGAGATAGAGTCAGCAGTACTCTAGAATGAGTTTGAGTGTAATAATAGATACGAGTGCGTATTTGTTAGTGATATAAAATTGTTTTATATTGTGATGATTGGTTTGTTGAGTGGTATATAGATTCTGGTTAATACGAGTAATTAACGTTGTTGATAGGAATCTATAAACACTTGAATAGAACAATTCGGCACAATATTGATTTTTAATTGGGTAAATGAAATAATTTTACCTTGATTATATTTTATATATAAAGAAATAATTTTCAGAATTGTTAAAGTATTTATAAGTTGATTGTTAGGTTGTTTGAATAATCTAAATAAAAGAATAATTGTATAAGCAAAAGAATTATAAGAATTGAAATTATAATTAAAGTATTTACAATTGTGAAATAAACTTACATATATAAGAAGTAAAATTATATGAATATGAGTTGTAAATAAAGGTGAATTTCAAGATTAAATGAAATATAACTTAAGTAATGTAAATGGAATTGATTTTGGGTATCAAAGTAAATTAATTAAGTTAAGTGATGGATATGAACTTGAGTTATATAAATGAAATTCAACTTTGTAATTGAATTGAATAAATGGATTGAATGATAATCAATTGAATGTGAATAAAGTTGATATGAAATAATGAATGTAAGTGTTAATTCATTAAATTCTAATGTTATTGGAAGTTGAATACTTGAATGAAAGTCAATTTAATAAAACCAATTGGAAAGTAAAGATGTTAAACCAAAATGAATGTAAGTGAAGCGAAGAAATTTGGTTGTAATCAATATACTTTGGTTGTTATATGGATGTTGATTGATTGTATATAATTCATTAAGTGTTAATGAAATTTAAAGCTATGTAATTGAAATTCAAATTAGAAGTAAATAAATTTGAATAGAATTGAATGTGAATTGGATTTAATTAGTGAATGCAAACTAATTAAAATTGAGAATGAATGTTGATAAAATCCAATGTAAATGAATCAAATGTGATTTGAATTGAAAACCCTTTCATTGAATATAATGAGAATATGAATGAATATTATTAGTTATGAATGATAATTGGTTGATGGTTGAATATATGTTGTTTTACTACATGTGCTATGTTGACATATAAGTTGTTATGTTGCTATATGTTGTATATTGAGATTATTGTCTATATGCATGATTCTCATGTTGTTTGTTGAGTAATTAGTAGGTGCGGATCGCGTTGCTTCGCATTTGGAGCTCGCTTTTGTGCTATATTAGCCGTATATGCTCGCTAATAAAATATAAGGTACATATCTCGGATTAAATATCGCACTTTTATACTTTTTTCCCTTCGGGATGCCTCATTACTTGATGAGATGTATATTTGTGATATATATACTGTCATTTTTTTTTCGGATCGAGCCGCGCAAAGGAGACTATGGCGAATTTTTCCGAAAATTTAAGGCGTTAGAAAATTTTGAGAAATTTGGAAAATTTTGAAAACTTTAACTTTGATTTTGAAGTTGAAAGTTAAACAATAGTAATTGTTTTTGAAAAGATAACTAAGTATGATTTTGAAAGCTTAGTAAAGTTATTGTAAGAAGTTTAACTATGAATTTTGGGAAAATTAATAGATTCTCTAACTTTTCTTACTTGTAATTTCGAGGACGAAATTCTTTTAAGGGGGAAAGATTGTAACGACCCAGAATTTTTATAAATTTAAATTTGAATATTTAATTAATTTTAGATATTAATAAGTGAATTTATAAGTCAAATAAATTTTATTTTGAATTATTGGATTTAATTGGATTATTAAATCGATAATTTAATATGTTAAATTATGGAAATAAGTAAAAATTGAGTTAAATATGATTGAAAATAATTTGGAAAATTTTATTTTATCATATGGAAGTTAGAACGATATTTTAGAACTTTTAAAATCGAATTAAAAGTTAATTTGTGAAAATTGAATATTTTAATATTTAATAATCGACTGTAAAATAGCCAATTTTTGAACAGTCTCAGAATTGAACGAAACCAGTTCCATTGGATCCGTAATAGTTAGTTATTACCGGATTTCAAATTTCGTGTCAATCGGAGCTATCGTTTGATCGTGGCAGCTCGAAACGCATCGAATTATTTTTAATTTAAATTTGGCGAGTCAAAATAGCCATTTTTCAAAAAGTCTCGGATTTCGACGAAACCAGTTTCATCGGATCCATAATGTGATATTATTGTAAGGTTTCAAATTTCAAGTCAATCGGATTTACCGTTTGTCCGGTACAAATTAAAACGCCTAGAAATCGAGTTAAATCGGTTTAATTTAAATTGAACGTTTTCAGCCATAACTCGCACATACTTCCGAATTAGCTTCCGAAACCTGTTCCATTGTGTCCGGAACGCGGGGTAAACCTTAGAAACGCTGGTTACGGCGCCTAAATCGGAGTTCGGAATTCCCGGGATGAATAGTGTTTACGCTTGCTTTTCCTATAAATACAACCTCACTCTAAAAAATAAAATAAAAAAACACTAAAACCCTAATTTTAAAACCCTAGCCGCCACATATTAAACCAAAGGCCAGAATTCAATCCCACTTCTTCCTCAATCTCTCCCAATCTACAAAGAATTAGAAGAAGTGTTCAACACGGAAGTCGTAGAGCACGACGAGAGCTTCGATTCCATACGGTGATGATCGGAAATGGTGCAACGGAGAGGGAGCTAAGGGGGGCCGTTCATAGCAGGTCACGCACGCAAAACGAGGCTGTAGAGCAGGCCGAGTTTGCTGTCCTTCAGGCCGAGCATGGCTATGGTGGAGAGCTTCGACATGGTGGGGTTGTGATCAAGTTTCGTCAAGAGATTGCGATGGAAATTGAAACCCTAGCTTGCTACAAGTGGGTTCGGCCTCATTTCTTATGGCCTGGAGATGGAACGCAAGGGGGAAGAAGCATATGCACGGCCAGGATCTGATGGGAGCAAATCGAATGGCTCTGGTGTGTTGTAGGTTTAAATTATAAAAGAAAATGTTGAAATTGTTTATATAAATCACGTTCAAACTTGTAAATTACATAACTTTTTCATACGAGGTCGAAAAAATGCAAACTCAGTTGCGTTGGAATCGTATGGACGAGCACTACGCGATGGAGTTGGTTTGGAGTCATTTGGAGTTAGTGAGAATTTTGGGTAAAATTAAACGCGCGTTTAATTTTATTCGAAATAAAAGCTAAAACGGGAATTTAAAACCAAGGTGAGAACTTCTCACTCAATCGAATAGATTTCGATTTTATTTTAAATAGTTAGATTTAAAATATTTGAATGCATGTTTGAATGATGACTGTAAATTATTGATTGTTAAAATAGACATTATGCGCCGTTAGTAAGCGGATGTTATTTATTAAAAACATATACCGCGAATATTTCATAAACAGTGAAATTGGTATTATATATAATATCAATATATATATATTGGCATATGTATATATTGCAGTTGTTGATTTCCCGCATTTTTTGTTTAGCGGATGAGACCCTATTGCGCCGTTATTAAGCGGATAATATTTAATAAGAACATGTACCGCGATAATTTCGTACTGGAGCAAAATTGGTATTGTGCTAATGTTTTTGGATGCAGGAAACAGGTTGGAGGGATCCAACTGGATTCCTCAACAGTTTTTATTTTATTTCAGATATTTTGATATTTGATGGATTATCATATCGATATATGATATCGTTGTTTGTCGTGATTGACCATTTGGTGTGTAGCATCATTGGACCCAGATTTTGGGATTTTAAAATGATTTTTAAAGTGATTTTTGAAAATATACTTTATCTTTGGAATTGATCCATTATAAATAAATGAACGTTATAATTTTTGAAGTTATAAAAATTATGATTTTTGAGAAATATAGTTAAAAGTTGATTTTTGAAATTATGGAGTTAATAATGTTATAAAATAGTTTAAATTGGGAAATTTGAATTTATTATGAAAAGTTAAAAATAGGATTTATAAAATTTGATTATTTTATAAATCAGAATGGTGAAACTATAAAGGAAATTAAAGACGTTTTAAAAAGAATAATATAAATTGATTTATATTAAGAGATTTATAAACGGATATTTATAAATTGAAATATTGACTTATAAAACGAGTTTTTATAAGTGTTTGAATGAAGTGAAAATGAAATTCATAAATGAATGAAATTTATAGAATTATAAACTGTGAAGTTATAAAAGAAATTTATAAATAGTAAGATTTATAAATTTGGTGAAATTATTTGAAGAATAGATTGGTTAGATAAATGGATCTTATAAGTTATAAGATTTATAAATTGGAAAGTCTCTAAAGAAACGATTTTGTAAAATAATCGTTTTATAAGTATTTAACTTATAATATGAACTTTTAGTTTATAATTGAGTTATAAACTGGAATAGATTAATAAAATAATTTATAAAAAGGAAGTTTTTATAAATAAATAGAAGTGGAATTTATAAACGTTGTTTTATAAATTCACAAATGACTTATTTTGACAAGAAAATTGGTTGAAACCTATAAATGGAGTTATATTCACATTTTTGAATAGTGAATAATCCTTTGAATTAAAATGAATAAAAGGATGAAATTGTTAACGTAGTATATTCACGAATTTGAATAGTGAATAAGATGTTAAAGAGATTGTTTTGGATTTGGATATTTCAAATAGAATTAAAACGATCTAACGATGTTTTAAAATGTGTTGAGATTCGAAACCATAGATTTCAACATCTATTGTTGAAATAGACGTTTTCGAGAAATGAAAAGGAAATAGTGGACTATAACACTGTTGTTATAGTAAATGATTTCCGAAAGGAAATGTTTTGTATAGTATTGGGATTTATATATCTATTTAAATTTCGAATCCCTATACTAGTGATTTTGGGTTGTTGTAACAATGTTTTACGCAACATTCGTTTTGGCCCAAATAAATATGTTTAAGAGAATGATTTCCTTAAAGAATGAAATATATACTTAATTTCGATTGAAGTATATTGAATATTTTCTAAGTGTTGAAAATAAATAAAATTTGTGAATTACTTATAAATAAGTAAGTATGGAAATGTTTTCCAATATAAAGTGAATATCTTAAGAATTTATCTTTTTGAAGATAAATTGAAATGAATGATCGAAATCGAATATTCATAGATATTTTGGATTATAAATTCACTAAGGAATTTATAAATGAAAGGGGAAACTTGTTTAAAAATAAATATTGATTTATTTTTGAAGTGTGAAATAATATATCTTGTAAAGATATTTTGGAAAATAAATAATTTGGAAAATTATTTGGAATCTGGTGATGTGTGCATATCCAGTGATAGTTCAATAACCGACTATCAGTATTTCCCTTTTTGAATGGGTATTTGATGTGAATTGATTGAATTTGAATGCACACTTATTTTGAATAAGCGCTCACTATTCGGGTTAACCGGGAAAGGACCATGGGGTCGTATAACCCACTCCGAATATGTGATACGTCGTTGTGAATCGCATTTGAAGATCGGTGTTGAAGACCGGTATTTGCGAGAGTGATAGGATGAACTATCGATTGACTCTGCACCGAGTAGCTACGGTATTGAGTTCTCCATATGTGATGGTGAATCCGATCAGGATTGTGAATATCCGGATTGCAAGGACTTCTTTGTAAGTGCCTTCGGTTCTGTTCGATCCCGGAACAGACTTGTATGGATTGTATGTCTGACATTACAATTTGAGATATAAAGCCGATTTCTTTCAAATATATTTCTGTTGGTGGCGGAGAATTTATTCTTTGCTTAACACCCTTCTTTGAGACGTATGTGCTCAAAGGTTATATAGTTGGAGTTATCAGCGATATATTCCCAGTTTGGTAATGTGACATGCTGAGTGATGCTGAAATGATCATTGTGTTGATTATTTGTGATAGGATCATTTATTTGATCGTCTATCTTAGTGATCATTGTGTTGATCATTTGTTGACCCAAAGCATGGCTTTTGTATAAAGTATGTTTTGTGGATGTGAATTCGTCGAGCCTCACATCCCGGAAATGGTCAAAACAGGAAAGAAGCAGCAAGGTTATGAGGGGTAGCGCCCTTTAGGATATGTGCATTTCCTTCTGGAAAAGGGTGGTATCATGGTATGGAGCCCAGATACTTACTCATGTTGAAACACTTTGTTTTTATGATTGTGTGAATTGATTAGAGAGCGCTCTCGGATAAAGGTCCCAAAGGACCGGGGGATGGCATATTCGGTCAGTTGTTACTCAGTTAGGGGTAACCCGGCCTTGTGTTGGTAGAGATCCGGTTTGGTTCTCGGGGATGTCCATCCAGAGGCATTCTCATGTGGCAATGGGAAGTTCCTTGGCCTGACCATTTGTTGGAAATCCAATTCCCAATACGAAACTTGTACGGTATTAGTTGTAGAACCTGCTATTCACTTATGGTGGTCACCACTGTTTGGATAGTAGCTATAGTAGGCATACGATAATGGTCGTATGTTGGCTAAGATTTATATCTTTATTTTCGAAATGATTTTCCTCTACACTATGCACTAATAATAATATCAAATATTATTTTAAATGCGTATCAAGCATCTTTGACTATCATAAGGAGAAATCTCCTCCGATTCTGCGTTTGCATGTGTGTGTGTGCGGGAGGCCTTATGGTAGTCTCATTTTTAAAAGCATTGCGAATTGATTTAAAAATATTCCTCTATTTTGATTTTAAAGTAAATAAACTGTTTTGAGTTCTCACACCAGTCACATGACTGACTCGGAGTTTATTGTTTTCCTTCCTAAACTCTGGGTGCCCACCAATTTCCACACGGGCAGTCAAGAGTTAGGTTTATCAGGATATTCAGGAGTTGCTGGAGGCAAGCTGGATGGCATGGCGTATTACTAGTTTATATAGTATTTCTTTTTCCGCTGCATTGTTTGTTGTTGTATGTTGTTGTACACTCATATGTGATGATATGATGTAATAAAATGTGATGTAATGTAATAACTGATATAGTTCTTTGTTTAAAGATTATTCATTTATTATTATATGTTGTTCCGCTGCGAATTGTGAGATTCTGTTCTGTTATTTCTTTCTGTTCCGTTCTATTTTTAAAATTTTCTATCTTCTGTTTTTCTAATTCTCTGTTTTCTAAAAAAAAAATTGTCTATCTTCTTTTCCCTCTATTTTTCTTTTTCTATCTTCTCTTCTCTCTTCTTTCTTTTTCTTAATTCTTTTTAAAACCCATAACATCTCGGTTTTCGGCCTTCGATTTCTCGGCAGTCGATAAAGTGAGTGTCGATGTCGAATTTTCGAAAGTCGAAAATTTTCGGGGCGTTACAGTATGGGACATGTGCGTTTACCATTTTGGTTAATTCCGGACTTGTACGATCGAAGCTATTTGAGATTAATGATTCTGAGATGTTTTGCCATTTTATGGCATATTTTATTTTTATAATTCCTATTTATTGGAAATTATTTAAGATGGCCAATATTTGGCAAACACTATGGTTTGAGATCTCCTATATAGGAGTATGATCGATGAGATCCATCACGACGTCTTATTTACTTGCCAATGATATAAGGCAAGTCTTGAGTTTATAATTTCATATTTAGAGATTTATGGTTTATGAGAAACCATCATGATGTTTTCACTTGTCGATGAGATGAGACAAGTTACGATGCCATTTAATGCTTGTCGATGAGATGAGACAAGTATGGTAGCTCTTTGTTACTCGTCAAGGAGACTAGGCGAGATATAAATTTCTGAGTTTTATGATGTTTCTAGTGTGGCATCGACTAACGGCTAGTAAACCGCTAAGTGCGGATGTGTGGTATGGGACACACGTTAACACTTTTCGGGTTCCTATCCGTAAGTTTGTGACACATTCATGTTGTTTACCTAACGGAACTGCTTGGAGAAGTGTCAGCGACCTTGTCATGAGGACGAACTTCTTTGGGAGGTGTTAGCGACCTTGTTAGGACTGACAAAATGGCTTGAAGAGGTGTCAGCGACCTTGTCATGAGGACGAACTGCTTTGGGAGGTGTTAGCGACCTTGTCTAAGGCTTCGTCCATCTGAGTTTAGCACGTGCAGCATTGCTTCCGCATTATAATCGGGGATTTGGCCTATCTGGATTTTCTGAGTTTTCTATTTTATTGTGATTTCACCTTTTTAAGATGTTTTATTACATCGATAGCCTTTTGCTATATGAGATGTTATATATATAGTGATTTCAATTATGATGTTTTGAACTCTTATCGAGTTCCTCAAGTTATGGTTTTGATATTTCAGGATTTTACACGATATTCTGTGTTTTGCCATTTTGGCCAGTTGAGATTAAGACTTATATACATTTACACCGATGAGATGAGGTATAACTGAATTTGGAGATTCATCTATAATTGAGTTTTTGATCATCCTATTTGAGAATGTTTTATGTTTTCCATTTTGGCAAGAGTTTGTATTGATGTTTCTCCTTTTGAGGAAATTTGGTTCATGGAAACCATGTAGACATTTTGGGATGTCGCTGATGATATGAGGCACATGTGTTTGATTTGAGTATTGAGTTTGAATTACCTCTTTCGAGGTATTTGTTCACTTAAGTAGTATTTGTTACTTAAGTGTTGAGCTTATGGGTTTATCGATTCATTCTTATCCTTCGAGGAGAAGTATCTTCATGTCTATTCTGCTTCATATTACCGATATTGACTGATTTGTGTAGCTAGACTGACCCGTGTATTTATACTCGGGTCAGACCGAGTTGTTTCAGGTATCATATATTGGTCTTAGCTTGAAGTTGATGTTGGATATTAGCTCTCCTTTCTCTTGAGAAATTTTTGTTCTTCCGCATACCCTGATGTATTTATATTTGATTCAATGTGTATGATGTGGTCGAGTACCACCTTTATCTGTATTCATATTGTATTGTACTAAACATGTATCAGTATATATATATGATGTTGATTACTGTTCTGTGATGTGCTTTACATTTAGTTATTGTATTTTGTTCTGATAGATCCGTTAGCCACCTATAGTTCTGGATTAAGCATTTACTGTGTATGTCGATCCATTGAGATAGAAAAAAAATTATATTGCATTTATCGATGTATTCAGTAGATGTTTAAGACAAAGTTATAGATGGTAGCCCTTAACCAGCCCTATTCTCCGCTTTAGTAGACGGAATTACTTGTTAATTCTCTTTGCTAAGGTGGGTCTCGGGGTGGGGTGTTACAGCATGGTATCAGAGCTGTGGTCAGAACAAAGTAGAATAAACATAGAACAGTACTTATATCACGATACGTCGAAGTATAATACGAGTGAATCATTGTCCTTTATTCGAGCTTGTTTTCGAATCATGCTTTAATTCTTTTTCGAGTATTAGGATATGTCGAGATGGAATATGTCTAGGAATATATATTGTATTCCATAGTATTCGATAATTGAGTTGGATGTTATCTTATCTTATGAATAATCTTATTTGGGATTATTCTATTCTTATTTTTGTCGATGCGAGTGAGCTCGTATCAATGAAGCTTATTGATTCCTTTGAGTATTCTTGTTGTGTTCGTTAGAGAGTTGTGGATCGTATTGAGGGGATCCACAATGATTGGCTCGTTGTGAGCATTCTAAGATTTCTATTTGATGTCGCTTTTGTGAGTATTTGTTTGTTACTCACAATCTTGAGAGGCATTGGATTTGAGATGGATTGACTTATTGATATTAAGTTCAATTCTTAGTTTTATATGATCCTATTGTATATTTAGGTTTCCTATTTTTATTGGTTTATTATTTCTATCACTTTGGAATGTTAATGATGATTTCAAAGTTTCTAAATTCACTCTTGAGTATCAAGATGTCGATGGTATATCTCGAATTCCAGTCAAGGAGAATTTGTTAAGTATTGATGAGTCTGTTTGGGTTTGATATCCAATCGGGCAATCGAGTGTTGAATTAACCTTATTTTTGGCTTTTAGCCTTTGGCTATCCTTCCACGAGGGCATCCACTAAGGAATGAGGTAAGTTTCTAGATTTTTCAAGCTTGATTGAGTTTATCATTCAATTTTTTTTGAGTTACCCTTTTCGGATACTCAATCGATGTTATCCTTTGTAACATTACTTTGTTTGAAGTAATGATTTGTTGTTTGTGTGCTTCATCTCCTTCGAGAAAAATATCTTGCTTGGCTGTATCTTGATGATTTTCGAGAGTGGCTCATCATCTTGTAGGAGGTGACGAACACTCCATCTCCTGTTGTTGATTTTATGAATTGAGTATTCTAGGAATATCTCGATGCATTCTCTTAATTTCTTTGGGTTGAGTTTTGAAGCTATATAAATATGAGTTTTAAAAACAGAAATTGGAGTTTTGTGATATTTTAAAAAAAAATCAAAGAATGTTTTGAGAATATATTTATATGAGTAGTATTCTTTCATAGAAATAATTTGAGAGTGTTGGGTTATCCATCGAGTAGTTAAGAGTTCTGGTCGATACGCCTGATCAACGTTATCGATAGGAATCTCCTAAATGCTATGATGAGACAAGCAGACTCGATGAATTATGTTTTAAAGATTGATATTTTGAAAATAATATTTTGAGATTAAATATTAAATATATTTTTGAATGGTAATTGCAGCCATTGATTTTAGAGACGAGTAATAGAGTGGCGAGGTAGTTTTGATCGTTTGGTCAACTCTGCAGCCAACAAATATATTTATTTATTAGAGGCTCAATGGCGAGGCAATGCCATTTATTTATTTTAGATTATAAAGATCAGAATATAAATGAGATTATTTTAGAGCCGTGCTTTATTGGAAGTATATTTTGATATTTTAGAATTTATATTATATACATTGAATGTTTTAAGGGAAGAGTATAATAAAAGAATTTGAAGATTGTTTTAATAACTATTTAAGTGGTTTAATATAAGAGTAAAGAGAATTTAAACCCTTAATTTATTTTGAGGAATATTATTATGGATTTACGAAATTCTTTGGAAATTAATTTTGAAGTAAGAGAAGAAATTTGAACTTAACTTTGAGTTTTAAATTACTTACTAAGTAATACAGTAAAGAGTTTGAGAAATTCTCAAATGTTGAAAATTGATATTTTAAAATTTAAAAGATGTTGAGATTTAAAATTATAAATATCTTGGATTAAAAGATAATTTGAGCTTATATCCTTGTTCTTGAGTATATTCAATCTTTGAGCTAATATTAACGACTTGCATTTTTTGCGGTCATTCGAGTTTGGTGGCCATGTGAGAAGCCAACTTGTGATTTGTCTATCTTGTCTATTGTGTCTACCCTGTTCTGAGGATGTTCTTTCCGTATATTTATGCGGAAAATCTTATTGATGTTCTTCTTTATTGCTTAGAGTTCAGATTTAAGTAAGTTTGATCCCGACTCTATTCGTAGAGTTTTGTGAAATCAATCATTTTCGATTGATTAATCGTTGAGCATCTTATTGAGTTTTGATCGAAGACGGGATATCTTCGTAATTCTTTCGAGTTACTTGGAAAATTCGATGGTTTACTAATCACTATTTTAGCATTTGTTGAGCCATTGGATTAACCAAGTGAGTTTTTCCTTGTTTCTCTCTACCATTCTATGTTGAGAGTATGAATGGTTTGAGTTTCGAGCTTGTCTTTTATCCTTTGTCGATTGAAATTTTTGAGTTGTTTATGGTTCTTTTTCTAGAAAATTGCAAGGACGCAATTTTTGTAAGGGGGAATCTGTAACAACCCTGGTGTAAATTCACTAATTAATTAAATTTTGTTAGGAATGATTAATTTTAGTCTATGATTTGTGAAATTTAATTGAGTAATTAAAACGTATTTTAAGAATATTTGGTTAGATCTACTTAAGGAATAATTTTTGTTTCTTAAATAAAGAATATCAAGTTAAATTGGAATATTATTAAATCAATTATGTTAAATTTGGTAATTAGAGTAAAATATTTATATTGTGATTTGTAGTTTAAATTGAAAAATTATAATTGTAAATTTAATTATGAATCTAAACCTATTTTTGTAAATAATTGATTTGTTTATCTTAATAAATCCTACGGTATCTTTCGAAATGTTGTAAATTCAGTTAAGTGTTAGTATTTGGATTTCTTATTAAAAATAATGAGAATTATTTTATTTCAGAAGTTATATCTAAAATTTTATAATATCTTAGTGTTATTATAAATAAGAGTATTTAAGTTGTTAATTTGATATTGTTAAATTTGAGAAATAACTTGTGATTTTGTAAAATATTGATTAGTGTAAATAAATGGAATAAGAATGAAATAGCAACACTTGTCTTAAGAAATTAATTAGCAACACTTTGCCTTAGGATCCATGCTCAAGCCCATTTAGCCCATTTAAGAAAAGTATTACTTCTTCTTTCTTTCATCTTACGTTCATAGTCTAGTGGAGAAATAGAAACAAAAATATGTTCTCAAAGCTAAGTAAAAACCTAGTTCTTAAATCCTCAAATCAAAGCTAGAAATCAAAGGGCTTTTGGTCAATACTTGTAGAAAACAAAGCTAGGTAATCTTCTCTACCTTCTAGACTTATAAAATTATGGTTTTCGTTTTATTTTTAATTTAAGTGCTGCTGGTTGGATTTAGGTTTTTGAGCATTTAGGTGTATTAGAGGTTAGCAAAGAGATTGCAAGGTTGTAACAAATCTTTGGATTAGATTAGCAAGCTATAGGAAGCTAAAAGGTGAGTTATTTACAACCCACACTTGCTATCTCTAATTCATATGTGTGATTTTTTTAGTTGTTATTTGGATTGAATTAGAAGGTTGTTGATTGAATTGCTTTCAATTTGATTGTGAATTGATTGTATGTGTTAAATAAATCCAATTATTGCTTGCTGAAAATTTTATATGATAATCGCTGTAGTAAAACAACGATATATTGGTGCACAACTATCCGAAATGGCTCATTCATTTTAGGTTAGAAAATAGATTCAATGAGATGCAATTTATCTTTTGGTCGCTGTTCGAAATTCCTCCATTTACTTGACCTGAAATGAGTTTAAAAACAGAAGCCTGATTCTGTCTTTAACAAACCAGGCTGAGTTTGAATTTGTTAGAAAAACAGCCATAACTTTTGAACCACGGATCCGATTTTGATAATCTTGGCCTTTCCGGAAAGCTAATTTCATACATAACAACTTTCGCATGTTGAGTTTTCTGTTGTTTTGAGGTTAGCTATGACAAAATCGAATTTTTATACTGTAATCCCGAGAGCAAAATCAATATTTGCTCTGTGCTTATGGCTGAAACTAAATTAGCCATAACTTCTTCGTTTTTGATCCGATTTTGATAATTTTAGATGTTTCGAAAAGCATATTTTATATACTATAACTTTTGTTTGTTGAGTTTTCTGTTATTTTGAGGTTAGCTATGACAAAATCGAATTTTTATACTGTAATCCCGAGAGCAAAATCAATATTTGCTCTGTGCTTAAGGCTGAAACTAAATTTACCATAACTTCTTCGTTTTTGATCCGATTTTAATAATCTTAGATGTTTCGGAAAGATTAATACATGTACTACAAGTTTTGTTCATTGTGTTTTCTGTAATTTTAAGGTTTGCTTGGTCGAAATTATGGTTATAAGTTGCTGTCCTGAGAACAAGATGACAACAACAAACATTGACCTAGAATCGTATCAGCTCATTTTTACTCTTATTCTCTTTCGGTTTTGATGATGTTTTTGAGAGCTTTGAGAGCTATGATGTATATCAATCGGCTAGCTATATTTGAAGAATTTAAAATTCAAATTTTAAATAGAATACGAATTGATTTTCAGTTAAATTTGAATTGAATTCTTATTGAACTCAAGTTATCGGTCTTGAGTTAACTTTCTTGTTTTTCATTGTTTTCGAGTATGGTTTTCACTAAAACATTTTTGAAGTAATTTTAGAAATAAACGGACATTTAAAATTATTATGATATAGTATTTTAAAATTATTTTTCTAATAAATAAAAAAAAACCTATTTATTTCCTGTAATAAAAGAATTTCAAATATGGGTTTTATTAATCTTTTCGTGAAAAAGTTTTAAAAGCTTGTTTTCTCTAGTAAATTATTCTAAATATAAAACACACACTTTTGCACTATTCGAACGTATGAGAAAGAATTAAACGATTTAGTAAAACACGTGGTATGGGACATGTGCGTTTACCATTTCGGTTAATTCCGGACTTGTACGATCGAAGCTATTTGAGATTAATGATTCTGAGATGTTTTGCCATTTTATGGCATATTTTATTTTTATAATTCCTATTTATTGGAAATTATTTAAGATGGCCAATATTTGGCAAACACTATGGTTTGAGATCTCCTATATAGGAGTATGATCGATGAGATCCATCACGACGTCTTATTTACTTGCCAATGATATAAGGCAAGTCTTGAGTTTATAATTTCATATTTCGAGATTTATGGTTTATGAGAAACCATCATGATGTTTTCACTTGTCGATGAGACGAGACAAGTTACGATGCCATTTAATGCTTGTCGATGAGATGAGACAAGTATGGTGGCTCTTTGTCACTCGTCAAGGAGACTAGGCGAGATATAAATTTCTGAGTTTTATGATGTTTCTAGTGTGGCATCGACTAACGGCTAGTAAACCGCTAAGTGCGGATGCGTGGTATGGGACACACGTTAACACTTTTCGGGTTCCTATCCGTAAGTTTGTGACACATTCATGATGTTTACCTAACAGAGCTGCATGGAGAGGTGTCGGCGACCTTGTCATGAGGACGAACTGCTTTGGGAGGTGTTAGCGACCTTGTTAGGACTGACAAAATGGCTTGAAGAGGTGTCAGCGACCTTGTCATGAGGACGAACTGCTTTGGGAGGTGTTAGCGACCTTGTCTAAGGCTTCGTCCATCTGAGTTTAGCACGTGCAGCATTGCTTCCGCATTATAATCGGGGATTTGGCCTATCTGGATTTTCTGAGTTTTCTGTTTTATTGTGATTTCACCTTTTTAAGATGTTTTATTACATCGATAGCCTTTTTCTATATGAGATGTTATATGTATGGTGATTTCAATTATGATGTTTTGAACTCTTATCGAGTTCCTCAAGTTATGAGTTTTGATATTTCAGGATTTTATACAATATTCTGTGTTTTGCCATTTTGGCGAGTTGAGATTAAGACTTATATACATTTACACCGATGAGATGAGGTATAACTGAATTTGGAGATTCATCTATAATTGAGTTTTTGATCATCCTATTTGAGAATGTTTTATGTTTTCCATTTTGGCAAGAGTTTGTATTGATGTTTCTCCTTTTGAGGAAATTTGGTTCATGGAAACCATGTAGACATTTTGGGATGTCGCTGATGATATGAGGCACATGTGTTTGATTTGAGTATTGAGTTTGAATTACCTCTTTCAAGGTATTTGTTCACTTAAGTAGTGTTTGCTACTTAAGTGTTGAGCTTATGGGTTTATCGATTCATTCTTATCCTTCGAGAAGAAGTATCTTCATGTCTATTCTGCTTCATATTACCGATATTGACTGATTTGTGTAGCTAGACTGACCCGTGTATTTATACTCGGGTCAGACCGAGTTGTTTCAGGTATCATATATTGGTCTTAGCTTGAAGTTGATGTTGGATATTAGCTCTCCTTTCTCTTGAGAATTTTTTGTTCTTCCGCATACCCTGATGTATTTATATTTGATTCAATGTGTATGATGTGGTCGAGTACCACCTTTATCTGTATTCATATTGTATTGTACTAAACATGTATCAGTATATATATATAATGTTGATTACTGTTCTGTGATGTGCTTTACATTTAGTTATTGTATTTTGTTCTGATAGATCCGTTAGCCACCTATAGTTTTGGATTAAACATTTACTGTGTATGTCGATCCATTGAGATAGAAAAAAAAATTATATTGCATTTATCGATGTATTCAGTAGATGTTTAAGACAAAATTATAGATGGTAGCCCTTAACCAGCCCTATTCTCCGCTTTAGTAGACGGAATTACTCGTTAATTCTCTTTACTAAGGTGGGTCTCGGGGTGGGGTGTTACAGCATAACAAGCTGTAACGCCCCACCCCGAGACCCACCTTAGTAAAGAGAATTAACGAGTAATTCCGTCTACTAAAGCGGAGAATAGGGCTGGTTAAGGACGACCATCTATAACTTTGTCTTAAACATCTACTGAATACGTCGATAAATGCAATACAATTTTCTTTTCTATCTCAATGGATCGACATACACAGTAAATGTTTAATCCAAAACTATAGGTGGTTGACGGATCTATCAGAACAAAATACAATAACTAAATGTAAAGCACATCACAGAACAGTAATCGACATCATATATATACATATACACTGATACATTTTTGTACAATACAATATGAATACAATAAAGGTGGTACTCGACCACACCATATACATCAAATCAAATGTAAAAACATCAGAGTATGCGGAAGAAATAAACTACTCAAGCGAAAGAAGAAATGATATCCAACACCAACTTCAAGCTAAGTCCTATAGATGATACCTGAAACAACTCGGTCTGACCCGAGTATAAATACACGGGTCAGTCTAGCTACCCAAATCATTCAATATCGATAATATGAAACAGAATGGGCATAGTGATACTTCTTCTCGAATGAGGAGAAGGATTAGATAACTCATAGCTCAATACTTAAGTAACAGACGCTACCTAAGTGACTAAATACCTCGAAAGAGGCAACTCAAACTCAATACTCAAATAAAACACAAGTGCCTCATATCATTAGCGATAACCCATAATGAACTCAAATCAACTCATACAAAACTAAGCAAAACTCAAATGGTTCGATGAACCATTACTCCAAAAAGGAGAAAACTCATCTCAATCACAAATAGAAGTCATGAAAGCAACACAAGACAACTCCATAAGAATGTGAGATCTCAACTCATAAGTAGGCCTAGGCGACTAAATCTCACACATATCTCAATCATAAAAACTCATGGAACTCGATACGAATTCAAACTCATAAAATCTCAAACTCAATAAAGAATTCGATGCATGTTCAAACTCAGAAAATATTAACACTAATGCGCCAAAAACGGTGAATTCAAAGCTCAGAAAACCCGGATTGGCCATATCCCTGAATACAATGCCGAAGCAATGCTGCACGTGCTAAACTCAAATGGCCGAAGCCTTAGACAAGGTCGCTAACACCTTCCAAAGCAGTTCATTCTCATGACAAGGTCGCTGACACCTTTTCAAAGCAGTTCGTCCTCATGACAAGGTCGCTGACACATTTCCAAGCCATTTTGTCATCCCTAACAAGGTCGCTAACACCTCCAAAGCAGTTCGTACTTATGACAAGGTCGCTGACACCTCTCAAAGAAGTTCTGTTAGGTAAACATCGTGAATGTGTCACAAACTCACGGATAGGAACCCGAAAAGTGTTAACGTGTGTCCCATACCACACATTCGCACTTAGCGGTTTACTAGCCGTTAGTCGATGCCACACTAAAAACATCATAAACCTCAGAAAATTATATCTCGCCCAGTCTCATTGGCGAGTGATAAAGAGATACCATACTTGTCTCATCACATCGACAAGTGAAAAACATCATGATGGTTTCTCATAAACCATAAATCTCAAAATATGAAATTATAAACTCAAGACTTGCCTTATGTCATTGGCAAGTAAATAAAACATCGTGATAGTTCTCATCGATCAAACTCCTACATAGAAGATCTCAAACCATAATACTTGCCAAATATTGGCTATCTTAAATAATTCCAATAAAAAGGAATTATAAAACTCAAAATACGCCATAAAACGGAAAAACATCTCAGAATCATTAAACTCAAATAGCTTCGATCGTATAAGTCCGAAATTAACCGAAATAGTAAACGCACATGTCCCATACCACGTGTTTTACTAAATCGTTTAATTCTCTTTCTTATACGTTCGAATAGTACAAAAGTGTGTGTTTTATATTTAAAATAGTTTACTAGAGAAAACAAGCTTTTAAATCTTTTTTTTTCTTTCCAAAAAGATTAATAAAACCAATATTTGAAATTCCTTTGTTATAGGAAATAAGTAGATTTTATATTAGAAAAATAATTTTAAAATACTATATAATAATAATTTAAAAATTTCATATATTTCAAAAATCACTTCAAAAATGGTTAGTGGAAACCGTGCTCAAAAATAAAGAAAAACAAGAAAGATAACTCAAGGCCGATAACTTGAGTTCAATACGAATTCAATTCAAATTTAACCCTAAATCAATTCAAATTCTATTTAAATTTTAATTCCAAATTCTTCAAATATAGCTAGCCCATTGATAGGCATCATAGCTCTCAAAACATCTCAAAACAACATCAAAATCGAATAAGAATGAGAGCAAAAATAAACTAATACAATTCTCGGATCAATAATTGTTATTGCTGTCGTTTTGCTCTCGCAACAGCGACAAACAAACAAAGTTTTGATCAAGAAAACCTCAAAATTTCAAGAAATACAAAACATGAAACTTTTAGTACAAATTTTAAGCTTTCCGAAACATCTATGATTATTAAATTTGGATAAGAAATGAGAAAGTTATGATAAAAATAGTTCAGAGATCTAAATTCAACACTGCTGTCATTTTTATCTCGGGATAGCAACGATCAAATGCAGTTTTGATCAATATAACTTCAAATTTTCAAAAACATCAAAACATGAAACTTTTAGAACAAATTCTAGCTTTCCAGAACATTAAAGATTATTGAATTTGGATAAAAATTGAAAAAGTTATGCTTAATTTAGTTTCAAATTCAACAACAGAGCAAATAATAGTTTTGCTCTCAAGATTACAATAGAAACACTCAAATTTGAAATAGATAAATTCAAAATTATGAAAAACACAAAACATAAAACTTGTAGTATATGATCTATGCTTTTCGAAACATCTAATATTCCTAAATTTGGTTAAGAAACGAAAGAGTTATGCTTAATTTAGTTTCAGATTCAACAACAGAGCAAATGATAGTTTTGCTCTCGGGATTGCAATAGAAACACTCAAATTTGAAATAGATAACTTCAAAATTATGAAAAACACAAAAAATAAAACTTGTTCCTTATAAATGTACCTTCCAAATGAAAAGAATCACACTCAATTTAGATTTACCGTTCAAAAGTTATGGTGATTTGAAAATCAGATTTCAGCAAAACAAATTGCACAGAGCAGAACAATATACATCAGATCCAAACTAAATTTCGACCCTATAAACAATAAAATTTCAGAAAGTAATTAAAAGAGAAGTTGTAGCTAATGGAATGTTCTTTCAGCTGCAAAAAGATTGAGTTAATTCGGGTAAATATGCACTAAGATATTGCTGTTTTACAGCAGCAATTTTTTTCCACAAACAATTTTCAGCAAAGCACAACAACCAACTTGAGAGCAATTCAGCATCTCATTCAATTAATTCAATAGAAACTAACAATTATTCTCATAGATTAAAGCTAGCGGTGTGAGTGATTAACTCACCTTGGATTGGTAGCAAGATATTAGAAATTTTCAGCTAGAATCCGGATCAAAATAAAGGCTTGGAGGCTCATATTGTTGCTTCAGCATCTATAGAAGCCATTTGAGCTACATGCAAGGAGAAATCAACCTATGGTGGTTCAATTTTCACAAAATAGAAAAGAACCTGAGACAAATTCATAGTTTTGAATTGATTACCTGAATTAATGGCTTTATTTTTGATTGTTACATCAAGAATTTGAATTAAATTAGGGGATTTAGGTTTTTGATTATGAAGAGGAGTTGGGTTCTTCCTTTCTCTTTTACTGTAAAATAAGTTATGTACGTATAGGAAGAAGAAAGCTTCCTTTCATTTTTATGTTTAGTCTAAGTGGGCTTTGGACCCAAAGTTATTTAATTATTTAGCCTATGAGAAACTAATTAGCACCAAACAAGTATAAACACTATATAATTAAAGTAAACAACACATTTTCTACAAGTTTTCTCTACAAATAATTCATGTAAATCCACTTACATGTTGAACAAAATATTGTACGATGTATAAAAAGATAAATTTTAGTTTTAAAAATATTTTTATTATTAAAAACTCTTAATTTACAAAAATAACCAATTTTACAAAATAAATGCTTAAATCACCATTCTTTAGCTCCAATAATTTCCTAAAAATTATTTTCTTGCATATAAAAATGTTATAAATCATCCTAACATTATTCTATAATTAAAACTTATTTTTTAAACCAAATTCCATATTTTTATTTATATTATTATCCATACTAAATTCAAATGTATAATTAAAATTAACAAAATTCAACGCTTGGCTATAATTTCCAAAATTATTGCATTTCATCAAATTAAATCCATAAAATGCTAAAAAAATTTTTTTTTACAAACTAACATAATAAAGTTTTTAAAACTTTATTTCAACATTTTATATTTATGTACAACAAATAATGTTGATTTAAATTATTTTATCTTTACTTACATCAATTAATCCCCAAACCAACATATTACCATTATTCACAATTTATTACCAGCCAAACTATCTTATATCTATTTTATTTATTCCAAATCCATTGTTTATTTGAAATAAACGGTTTTAACAAATTTTTATCTCTCTAATTTATTTTTAATTCACAATATTAAATTATAACTACCGTTATAATTTAATATTTACAGGTAATCACTAAAACTATGGTTGTTACAGAACAACCCTGGTGTAAATTCACTAATTAATTAGTGAATTTACACCAGGGTTGTTACACCCTAGTTTGAAACTATCTTTTAATAATAATACATTTAACTTTTACTATTTATACTTAGATTTAAATATAAAATTATAGTAAATTTTTTTTATATATACACCAAAATATTATTCTCTATATTTACTTATGTATTTTAACTATAATTAAGTATATTTATAAAGTTTAAAATAGTTTTAATACAAGATAAAAGTTATTTTCAAAGAAAAATAAATTACCAAAAATACCTGTAACATCTCAAAAATTTATCAATTAAAATTAATAATATATTTTAAACCCTTGGAATTTAATTTAAAATTAATTTGAAAAAAATCTCAAACAAATAAAATAAGTGATAATAATATATAAATAAATTCCAATTTCTTTTGAGTTTAAAAATTTGAAATAATGAATGTTTTAGAAAGTCATTTGAATTTAAAATTATGTACATATATGTATATTGCATATATGAGTAGAATTGAATATATATATATATTGAAATTGAATTTAAATTATTCATGACATGTGTGAATATATATAAATGAACATAAATGGTTATATTTCAAATTTGAATTTAAATTTAAAATAAATATTTTTAAAAATAAGCAACATTTAAAATCATTAAGATGTAATGTATATAATGTAAATATTGGCTAAAACAATTATTTTAACATTGTATACATATATACACAAATGAATAAGAGGGTGTATTCATTTATAAAATGAATATGATATAAAAAAAATTAAAAATTCTTTTGTCTTGCAAAAAACACAAATGTTAAATATACATTCACAAGGGAGATGGAGTAAAGAAATTAACAAAATTTAGATCTCATGATTATTGTTTACAAATGACATTCAACATCATTACCTGAATAAAATAATCAAATAAAAAATTATAGGAAACTTTTCAGCTTCCAATTTCAAATTATTTAGCTACCAAAACTCTAAAAGTTCAGTAACCTAAAGATTTAGCATTCCAAACTCCAACACTCAAGAAAAAAAATCAGAAAGAAAAAAAAGAAAACTGCCAAACTTCTTCAATTCAAAAGCTAAAATCTGAAGTTCTTTCTAAATATCAAGCTGTAGATTTACACTCCATCTCTTAGGTAGATTTTCTAAATTTTATAGTTTAACGAATTTATGATTTTAAAATCAAGTTTTAACAACAAATTCAACTACAGATTAATAGAACAGGGCAGCTGCAGTTTTGGCTAAAGAAATAGTGCAGTAATTTCTGGAAATAATTTAAGGCAAGTGAAATCATTTCTTTTAAAGATTTGAATTTGAGTTGCTTAACAATATTAAACCAGGAATTAATCAATTAAATCAATCAGTTGCAGGAGAAATCAAGATCAAAGATTTAAACCCATTTCTGGATTTGAAGTTGCAGGAAAAAAAACTTCTCTGTTATATAAAAAATTCAAACTGTAAGTAAATTTAAAATTTGTTGTTATTGATGAATTGGATAACAAATACAACAAAGAGTAATCAAGATCTGT
This sequence comes from Allium cepa, assembly GCA_030765085.1. Taxonomy (NCBI): domain Eukaryota; kingdom Viridiplantae; phylum Streptophyta; class Magnoliopsida; order Asparagales; family Amaryllidaceae; genus Allium; species Allium cepa. Next base: position 379,277,305 of record CM060944.1, on the reverse strand, counting down.
AATTATAACCTGCAGATCCAAACTCCAAAATTTAAAGTAGGAAAAGAAGAATTTTTTTTACAGGCCTTCATCCCTATCTTGAAAACTGTCAAGAGCCTTTATCTTGAGGCAAAGGTGAGTAAACCCCTATTTTATTCAATCATTTGCTGCTGTTTGAATGCCTGAATGAATGTTGAAAGATGCTTGCATGTGAATAAATTGTTGTGCTTATGTTTTCTTTTTTCCTGGGAATGTATTTCCTTCCCTGTTCATCTAAGTTCTGTTTTACAGAGTTAACATGCCAAACTAAAAACCCTCTCTCTCTATTTCTATTGAATCTGAATGATAAACTGTGGTTTGGACACGCATTATGTTTCAGTAACAAATCAAAGTGAAGCAATATGTTTTTTTTGGAAACTATGAAAAACACAGTCACATCTAAATTCTGATTTACAGAGTAAATCATAGCAAATCCAAATCTCTCTCTCCCTCATTTCTTTTGAAAATGGATTGTAAACATGTTGGATTTTTGTATTAAACTTGCACTATGTTTTCAGTAATAAATCAAAGCAAGTTTTGTAGTTTTCTTTTTACTGGAAAATGTGAAAACATAGTTACATTTAAGTATCAGGTTTACAGAGCAAACGATGCTAATTTCAAGATCTCTCTCTCTATCCTTCTCTGAAATTAAAGTATAAATAAATTAAAGTGATGTTGGACATGCATTATGTTTAGTAACAGATCAAAAGCAAAGCAACATGTTTTATTCTTTTCTGGAAAATGTAAAATACAGCCACAATCCAAATAAGCAAGAAATTCGAACATCACATATTTTTATTTCAGTAATATTATTTGAATCCCCTTCAAAAATGATGATTTTAGAAAAAAAAATTCAAATTTTTCACTAACTTTTCACTGAGATATTGGGGTTGATCAGAAAAATGCATTTTTGTCAAAATCAGATGATCCATAGGATGGTGGGCCTCGAGTTCGTTGTCATAGTTAGATTGGACGTTCGAGATTACTAGAAAAATACGAGCAGAATTTATAAATACTTAAATTTCTAATTCGAGATCAAATTAGGGTTTAAGAACCCATTTCGGTTCACGTTCGAAATGATGGTGCTACGCCATCAATGGGTGATCGGACTACGTGTCAATGGTGCCAATCGCGGCGTCTAACGTGGGCGAAGCCTTGGTCAAATTTTGGTGACCGTTGATGGTCAGAGGAGGTGGGGCGATACATTTTTTTTGATGATGTTCTGCTGTGTTGTTTGGTCGAGACGACTCGATTCTTGTTTTCGAAATTAATCCAAGCTCTGGGTGTTTCTGGGGTTTTGGGGGATGGTCGTTCACTCGATGGTGGCTGCAGCTTCGACCAACGGTGATGGTTTAGGCCGTGCACGTGCACATGGTGGTTGTGGTGTCATTCCGGATGGGTTTGGAAGAAGAAAGGTGGTAACTCGAAGCACTACGCGGGGAATTGGGGAGAAGGCTCGAAGCCATGCTCGTGTCATTTAAACGTTGCATCGGGTTGTTTTAAAAACTTAAACAAATTTTTGTAAAAAATGCTACTCGGGTTAATTTGGGTTAGAACTCGAAGCGGGGGGTGTTTTCCTCGGGGACAACTCGACGTAGTCTCGGGTTGGTCGTGAAAAAAACAAAATCCAGTTTAAAACCAAAATTTGAAAACACAAGTTAAATAATTTCCTGAATCCACTCTTTAGAAATTAATGATAATTTGTTAATGGAATATGAGGTAAATGGTTTTGAAACAATTATTTGAAATTTATGAAGTTTAAAGATATTTTAAATCTTATATTTTCTTTTAAATAAAAGTTGTTTTAAAATTTAACTTAGTAAAATTTAGAAGTAAATCAAGTATTCAAGTGTTAACTTTAAGCCAAATTTATTTATAATGATGAAATAGTAATTAACAATTAATGTTATGCAATGATTTTATACTTAATAACTAATTAATTAAAGAATAGTCAATTAATAAATGTAATTAAACTTAATCAGTTAACAATTAAGAAGTAATAAATTAAGATAATTAATAAAGGGATAATTAATTAATAAAGTTGATTAAGATTTAATTAATTCATAATTAAGTAAAATTAAACATTGATTTAAAATAATTAATAAATATAATTATATGGTAAATTCACTCAAATCATATTCACCTTAATCGAAGATGATTGACTATCATCAAATATTCTCTACTGGATTGATATTTCTGTTGTGATACTGTGATTGTTTTGTGCTAAACTATGATTTTTGATTTGTTCCTATATGTATGTGAAAACCCTTTTGCCCGTAAAACGGCATTTAAACTTCGATGTGACAGAGAGTTGGATTTTAGTCTGTTATCCGAAACCCACATCGAACCCTGAATGTGAATCCTTGTAATTGATACACCACATGTTTTGAAATTGAGCACTCACTATTCGGATTAGCCGGGAGAGGACCTTTGTGTCATATAATCCATTCCGAAAAGTGATTCGACGAAATGGATAGCATTTGAAGACGGTGTTGAAGACCGGGCGTCTTTGAAAACGATAGGATAACATATCGATTGTGTCTACACTGAGTTGCTCCGGTATAGAGATCTCCACCTTTGATGGTGAGTCCGATCGGAATTGTGGACGCCCGGATTTGCAAGGGCTTCTTCCTTTATTGGATGAAGTGCCTTCGGTTCCATTCGAACCTGGAACATATTTGTATGGTTGTGTGTCTAACACTACACTTTGAGATATAAAGTCGATTTCTTTCAAATACATATTTGTTGGTGGTGGAGAATTTATTCTCTTAGCTTATCACCCTTCTCTGAGACATACGAGCCCAAAGGTTATTTAGTTGAAGGTTATAAGCAATACACTCCCCATTTGGTAGTGTGGCATGCTAACTACTGCTGTGTGTTGATGATCATTTGTCGATCATTTATGTGAAAAATCTGATTTTTCGCGTTCAAAAATCGACATCCATACTTCACATCGTACTCGTATGCTGCAGATTCGACTGTTCAAATCCGAGTCGCTGGAGCTTATAACACAATTAGGTAAACAACAAAACGGAAGAAAAAGAATAATACATTGATATACAGCATCGATGCAATATCTGATATAACAGATGACACAATAAATATCAATTTACATCAGAGATGTGATACAATAAAATAGCAGCGGAAAAGAAAATAGCTAACACCAGCAGCCGAACAAATAACTCAAGATAGTCTTCAAGGAAGAACTCCAACAGCAGCTCGAACCAACATCACGATGGACTAAGACAAGCAAGTCTCGTCCACATCCAAAGACTGAACTAGCTCCAGATAATCCACTAAACCTGACTATCTGAAAAACCCAACTCTAAACTGCCCGTGTGGAAAATTGTTGACAACCAGAGTTTAGGAAAGGAACAATAAAGTCCAGGTCAGTCATGGGACTGGTATGAGTAACTAAAATAGTTTATCTTTTAAAAACAACCAAAAGAATTTACTTTTGAAAATTGCAAAGCCATTTGGAAAATGAAACTGTCATAAGACCTCGTGCCACACACAATGCAAGCACACACTTGGAGGAGATTAATCCTTATGATAGTTAAAAATGCTTAATATAAGAAAACCATTTGATATTATTATTAATGCATAGTGTAGGAAATCTTTTGAAAATATAATATTAATCTTCGTCGGCATGGGCATTTTGCGCTTATGCCAACTATAGCTTCCATGTTCAATAGCAGGCTATCGCCACTTTACATGGCAGGTTATACAACTAAAACCGTACGAGGTACGTATTGTTTCTTTGAATTTTCCAACAATGATCGGGCTAAGGAACTTCCCATACCGAAATGGAACGCCTCTGGAAGGACGTCCCCAAGAACCAGATCGGATCTCTGCTAAACAAGGCCGACGCTACCTCACGCTGTACAGCTGTGACTAGGTAACTAACACACTGACGCTACCTCACGCTGTATAGCCGTAACTAGGTAGCTAACACACGAGCTATGCCATCCCCCGGTCGTAACCAACCTTTATTCCAGGATCCCGACAACCAACAGCCACAAAGTAATAAATTTGCAGTACCATATAGGTTCGATATCTGGGCTATATACCATGATATCACCCTCTATCCAGAAGGAAATGAACATACTCTAGGGGCGCTACCCCTAAACAAAACCTTGCTGCAACATTCCTATTTCGACTATTTCCGAGTTGTGAGGCTCGACGAAGACTCGTCCACAAAGCCACGCTTTTTCACAAAGCCATGCTTCGATCAACAAATGATCAACAGCACTTCGTATGCCACATTACCAAATTGGGAATGTATCACTAGTAACCATTAACTACATAACCTCTGAACTTGTACGTCTCAGAGAAGGGTGTTGAGCTAAGAGAATAAATTCTCCGTCACCAACAGAAATGTATTTGATAGAAACCAGCTTTACATCTCAAAGTGTAACGTCAGGCACACATCCATACAAGTCTGTTCTGGGTTCGAACAGAACCGAAGGCACTTCCGAAGAAGTCCTTGAAATCCGGGTATTCACAATCCCGATCGGACTTCCCATCACTTAGGGAATCTCTATACCGAAGCAACTCAGTGCAGAGACAATCGATTGGTCATCCTATCGTTCTTGCAAATACCCGGTCTTTACCATCGGTCTTCAAATGCTATCCATATGCGTCGTATCACTATTCGGAATGGGTTATATGACACAAAGGGCCTTTCCCGGCTAAACCGAATAACGAGCGCAATACTTAAAAATCATATGGATACTGGGGTCTCAGTTAAATTACAGCTTAAAGCCCAAACTTTTCATTCGAATGGTTAAAACAAATTACCATTTCCAATATTTTAATCAAAAGATTCATTTCAAAAAACTTCAATGGTTCAAACAATTTCCACAATTTTAATCTTTTAAACAAAAAGATTTAGTTCACAAAGTTCACCCCGTTCACAAAGATCCATTTATGGATTTCAAAACAATTACCATTTCAATTGGATTAACTCGTTAAATCTTTAAATCAAAGATTTAACTTATAGCTTTCAAAATTCGATTAACTCGTTGAATCTTTAAATCAAAGATTCAACTTATAGCTTTCAAAATCGTTTCTAAAGATTCATTCACAGCCTTTCAAAATAATTCCAATTCAAGTTGGATTAACTCGTCCGGTCTTTGAATCAAAGACTCATTTTATAGCTTTCAAAACATTTCAATTCCATTTCAAACTTGAAACCTTTTCAACACAATTTGGAAATCCTTTCTTTAAAATGAAAGCTATTATTATTTGAAAACAAGTAGTTTTCATTTTGGAGAAATTCGATCTCATTTATACAAGTTAAATCTTTAGGTTAATTCAAATTCCCAAAAACAACACTTTAAATTTTTTTAAAACGCGTATAAACTTGTATATCGTAAATACTGAATATAGAATTCAATTTTGGATATTGAATTCCAATTTAAATCAAAATTATTCAAATTTCAAAAATTAATCAAGTTGTTCCAAATAAATTTCATCTTTGAAATTCCATTTCAAAAGCTTTTCACTTTAATCCCAAAACATTTCCAAAACCATTTGCATTTAAATAATCAAATTTTAAACTATTTCAAAATCTGTGACTTAATCGATTTCCTTTTGAAATCCATATTTGTGTGTGTATAAGTGTGGTCCAGGGGTTTAACACAATAGTGCAACATCATTCAATCATCGTAGATCAGAACACAGAAATATAGTCGATAAGCGATATAAGTTATAACGCTTATCATCCATACACAGATTCACAGATAATAAACAAATATAAATAAATGAATAAATTATACACAGCTCAATCCACAGAACACAATGTCATAGATCAGATAGGACAATCAAGTCAAGGCATCTCACACAATACAATCGTTCATAAGTAAGGTCAAGCATTTAATAATCATTTATAAACAATATTAATTAATTGTTTAGTCCTAATTAATTCAATTTAATTCCAATTAAATTAATTATTTATGAATTTATTACCAAATCCTGATAAATTAATTACAAATCATTTGATATAAATAAATTAATCAATCACCTTAATTAATTAAATTATTCCTGATTAATCATATCAATTAAATCAACCTTTTAAACCAATTACATAATTAATTAACTTTAATTAATCAAAATATCCAACTTTAATTTCAACAAGTGATTAATCCTTAAAATCATTTCTTAATCACTTTCATTAATTAATTAACCTTTAATAAATAAATTCTTCTCCAATTAATTACTTTAATTTGTGATTTAAACCTTTAATTACTTATTAAATTAATCCAAGTCATTAATTAATTAAATGATTAAATTATCCATTTTAAATTCACATGTTAAACAATACTTTATTATAAAGGAAATTCGAAAGAGTTTAAATCAAGTTCTCTTTTAATTCACATATTTAACATATGCTTTAATGTTAAACTTATTTAAACATTTAAATTTATAAAACCTGATTTAATTCCAAATATGGGATTCAGCTTCGAATTTCAGTCCAGGTTTAAATTTTTAATCTTTGTTTAAATCTTTCCTTTACAAATTCACATCCTCATTTTAAATATAAAATCATTTTGTTTCCCTTAAGTACTTAATCACCTTTTTAATTATTAAAACAATTCAAATTCAAAACATTGTTTATTCCATACTAAGTTTAAACTAACTTGAATCTATAGTCAACCTTGGATTTAAAACTTATCTCAGATCTTGCTTTAAACTTTTAAAAATTAAATTTCAAAATTTCAAACAAAGACAGGTTTCAAAGACTGGACACACAACTACCCAAGCTCCTTTCGTTTTGCTTCGAGCCAAACTGCAAATTGCTCGAGTGAATACCCGAGACAAACACGCGAGACAAACCCTGCATCCATTTCCCAAACTAACAGTAATTTCCCAAATCACCAGAACTATGCTCCGTGCACGTGCACGGCACCACCGCCACCTCCGGACATCGCCTCGTCGTTGAGCAAGTCAACGATCACCCCCAAAACCCATTTCCCCCATTTGAACTTTGTCGTCCACTCGAATTCGAGTAAAGACAACCCAAACCTAGATATGACCTCGAATTCGCTGCCTCGACCACCGGAATGCGTGCAACTTCGGCCTCGACTTCGTCTACGACCAAGCTTGCATTCCCCAAAATCTCATAACGTTCGATCATCCCTACAAGCAGTGGCGATCGAATCACTCCACCTAATCAAAACTAGGGTTCTAGAAGAATTCTCACAGCAGCAACTTCCATGGTGATTTGCGTCACCATCCACCATTTTTCATAGATGCTACGATCACTCCTCCATCATCAGGAAGCACCATGAGCCCTCCGATCAACTTGATCGCTAGGAAAACCAAATATTCCCATCCCAGTTCAAACCCAAACTGCTACTTCAATGCTCAAGTAAAAATAATAATTCTTGTTTCAAAAATCAAGTTTTATTGTTAGCTTTTGATTCGTATACCTAAATTTATAAATTGACAGGTTCAAATTTTTGGCAAAATTTGAGTGGTGCTCAGTTTTTCTTGATTTCCAGAAACAAGATGAAGTCGTTATAGCTCAAATTGATTTTTAAACTTTAATATATACCATAACAAACAAATCTTGTTTTGATCTCAAGTTAAATCGGTAAGTAGAGCAAATAGAAAAGATTTTTGAAATAAAAAAAATATTGTGTTTAGAAGTTAAAACAGAGAACATATATGAGTATCTGCCTGAACCAAATTCTTCCATCATTCAAATTCAACCAGAGAGTCCATATGTATACCAACAGATATTCATAGATGTAAAGGCAACAAATTCATACCTTAAAAATAAATGAAAATATATGTTAATCACCGATATGAAGAAGAAAGAACAGAGCCTCCTTTATGTTAAATTAGGCTGTGAAACTTCCAGCTGAATTCTTCCTTCTTGATTCTCAAATTTATATTGGTTGTATTTGTTGTTTGAGTTTAATCTTGTTTAAGATTTAGGATGATATTACTTCATCTTTTACTCAGTTTTGATGGACGAATTGGAATGAATGGATTGATATATATGAGAAATGAAGTTGTTGATATATAGGAAGAAGGTTTACAGGGATATATTTGTATAGGTGATTATATTATGTTTTGTACAATAGGATCAGAGATTATACTCTACTCGTTTTGACTATGCATATTTCTGTTGGTGGCTGATGGATAATATTGTGTGCAAAGGATCTCATGCATTAATTACTTTGGCCACTTTCTGTTTCCACTTGAATGCATGAAATTGAAGCAAGAACAAGATATATAAAAGAATATGCCGGCTGAAGTGTATAGGTTTGTTGTATCACAAGTACAAGAGATTTTTAATTAATGGAGGCTGAAAAGATTTAAAGTGTGCTAGCATTAATTATGTTGTACAAATTTATATATATATTTTTTTTCTTTCTTTCATTTCGGCTGTACAAATATGAAGATAGTTTGATGTCTTCCTTTACAAGCTTTCTATACATGTATTTTGTTTTTTGCTTTGCATACTTTGTTTATGTTTTTACAGAGCAACATACTTGTTGTATTACATCCTTCTTATCTTATTTTATGGACTATGCAGATCTTTTCTACTTGGTGTTGATGTAAATCTATTTTGTTTGTTTGTACATGTATGTTTATAATTGTGGTCTGGTTTGTTGTTTATATGTGAATGTATTTTATTTGCTATGCTTTTGTTTATTAATTTTATTTATTTCTAACTTCAATAGTTAATTTAACTTACATATTAATTTTCAACTTAAATCATCAAATATTTATAGCTCGGTTGTATTTTATTTTACTTTACAATATTTGTAAATCCCAATTCAAATTAAATTTAAATACATTTTTCCAGTAATCCATAGTTTAACTGATATTAAATATCAATTACTAAATTAATGTCACAAATTTTTATTTAAAAATTAAATTAATTATCATTTTAAACTCAATTAAAATCCGGTATCGTTACAATTTATGATCAAAACATGGCTTTCGTGTAAAGCGTAGCTTTGTGGACGAGACCTCATCGGACCTCACACCCCGGAAGTGGTAGAAACAGGAAAGATGTGGCAAGGTTATGAGGGTCGCGCCCTTTAGGTTATGTCATTTCCTTTTGGAAAAAGGTGGTATCATGGTATGGAGCCCAGATACTTACCTATGTGGTTGCTGCAATCTCATTTACTGTGTGGTTGTCGCTTTGTGATGGAGGGCCCTCGGATAAAGGTCGCAAACAACCGGGGAATGGCATAGTCGTGTAGTAGTTACCTAGTTACAGAGGTAACCCGGCCTTGTGTTGGTAGATAACTGGTTAAGTTCTCGGGACGTCCCGCTAGAGGCGTACCCATATGGCAGTAGGAAGTTCCTTAGCCTGACCATTTGTTGGAAATCCAATTCCCAATACGAACCCAGTACGGTTTTAGTTGTATAACATGCCATTTACTTATGGTGGTCACCACTGTTTAGATGGTAGCTATAGAAGGCATAGTTCGGAATATCTATGCTGGCTAAGATTAATACTATACTTTCAAAATGGCTTTCTACACTATGCACTAGTAATAGTATCAAAGAAATTTTCCCATATCAAGCATATTTGACTATCATAGGAAGAAATCTCCTCCAATTCTGCGATTGCATTGTGTGTATGGCGGGAGGTCTTATGGTAGTTTCATTTTCCAAAAGCATGGACGATTTTCTTTTATAAATCTATTTTATTTGAAAGAAACTGCCTTTGTTTACTCATACCAGTCCCTTGACTCACCCGGAGTTTATTGTTTCTTTTCTAAACTCTGGGTGCCCGTTATTTCTACACGGGCAGCCTAGTCGCAAGTTTTCTGTATCTTCATATTACCTATATTTTGGAGACCTTTGGTTTGGAGACTATCGGTTTTTGGAGGCCTTTACCTTGGAGATATTTTAGAAACTTTTGGATCACAAGGTGATTAGATTTGGAAGTTCACTATCACTCTATTTCTTTGAAGACTTTTGGCATATGATCACTTATTGCTCTATAATGATGTTCTATTTGGAATTGTGATGTATTTATTATGATACTTTGACGTTGTATCGGATATTATGATGATGTTGTATCTGTGATATTATGCATGATATTGATTTTGTTTCCGCTGTTTTATATTCATCTAATGTTGTTATAAGCTCCATTCGACTGGAGTTTGATGTTTGAATCTTTGAAAGTCGAATACAAGTGAGGTATTTGATGTCAATTTTCGAACATTGGATTTCGGGTCTTGACATGTGATATCAGAGCTAAAGGTTGAGTAAGAACTTTAGCTATGGAGTATAACACATTAGATGGCTCATTAGAGATAGGGTGAAGTATACCCTAGAATGAGTATAACCGAGACCGAAACCCTAAATTTTCTTAGTCTATTTCCTTTAACTGCTGATATTCCTTAAGATATCTCGTCCGAATATCTAAATCAATTTTCTTACTAATTACAGATCATAAGGATGAGCGGACGAAGAGGAAGAGCAGGGGGCGAGGAAATGCCACAGCACCTAGCCAAATTTCCCCTTCAATAGAAGCAGATTTACCTACTCAGCATCAGCCGAATATAGCTGATTTATATAAGAGTTTCTCAAGGCTTGGTGGTAGGCCGTTCACCGGCAAGGAGTCGATTGTTGAGACCCAATCATGGATTAGATCATGTGAAAAAATCATTAAAGGGATAAAGCTGCAAGATGATCAGATGCGTCTCATAGCTTCTTGGCAACTTCAAGAAGAAGCCTTAGCATGGCGGGAGACAATCACTGTTGACGAGCCAGAAGACGAGTTTACTTGGGAGAGATTCAAAGAAGTATTTGGGAAGCGCTACATGCCATCAGCAGGGATTTCTTGAATGTACCAGGAATTCATGGACTTAAAGCAAGGGAGTTTGTCATTCGAGGAGTATCTAAACAAATTCAATGAATTGTCTCGCTTCGGTCCAGAATTAGTGAACACGCCTTTGAAGAAGAATGAAAGGTTTATTCGTGAGATGAATAAGAAGTTCCATGAAAGGATGACTGGCTACGTCAAAGAATCCTTCTCAGATTTGGTTGATATGGGTTACCGATATGCTACACTTGATATGCAAGAAGCCCCGGTGGAGAAAGGAAATTCGAGCTATCAAAATTGGAAGAAGAGGAAATTTGGAGGCAAGAAACCATGGAACGGTAAGGAGAAAAAGAAGAGAAATTAGGGACACACAGAGAATGTCACTTGCTATAATTGCTTGGAGAAGGGCCATTATTCTAGCAGATGTATGAAGCCTAAGAGACAAGTCAATCAATCCGTTCAAGCAAAGCCCAAGAAATGTTATTATCGTCAGAAATTGGGACATGAAGTTAAAGACTGCGCAGTCATGAAGCAAGCTCAGACAGCCAAGCTGTACACAGTCAAAGACAAACCCGTATCTTTCAAAGCAGAAAAGGGGAAGGGAGTTCTGAAAGGTAATCTCACTATTTAAGATAGCATTGTTAGAGTTCTTTTTGACACGGGCGCTACATACATTTTTATCTGTCAGCAAGCTATTAATGAATTAAATCTTGAACTGATTTTGTTGATGAGCCTATATGCATAAAGAATCCAGTTGGAGGTCCCGCGAATCTCTGTCTTCGATGTAGGGATGTTCCTATCTCGTATTCTTGTTACCAATTCCCAGTTGGTCTCTTTGTCCTTGATTTTAAAGAGTTTGAAGTCTTGCATGGAATGGATTGGCTAGCCAAATATGAAGCCAAATTAGATTGGAATAATCGATTGATTTCAATCAAAATCGAATTTTGAAATTTCATCGAGATTTCTTGTGAGGACCCTAGTCCTAAAAGAGAAGGATTGATGTATAATTTGGGTTATCCCAAACCCAGTCTGGAGTCCATACCTATTATTAGAGATTTTCCAGATGTGTTTGAAGAAGTGAAATCTCTACCTCCACACCGAGAAATAGAATTCAGAATCGACCTTGTACCCAATGCTCATCCTGTCATTCACGCAAGTCGCAGGATGGCACCCAGGGAAAGGGTTGAATTAGTTCAGCAAACCAGGGATTTACTAGCAAAAGGGTTAATTCGACCCAGTGTTTTTGAATGGGGTTCAGTCGTGTGTTCGTTGCTAAATTAGACGGATCTTTGAGATTGTGTGTGGACTACCGCGATCTCAATAAGCTGACTCTCAAGAATAAATTTCCTCTACCCAGAATTGATAATTTATTTGATCAGTTGCACAGTACTCGTTTCTTTTCGAAGATGGATCTAGCCCAAGGGTTCCATCAACTACGAATCGCCGAAGACTGTGTTCATTTGACAGCTTTCAGGGGTCCTAATATGTTCTATGAATGGTTAGTCATGCCTTTCGGACTAATTATTGCCCCAGCATACTTCGTAGATCTTGTAACTAGTGTGTTTCGGGAAGCATTAAATAAGTTTGTGCTCGTGTTTATTGATGATATTTTGGTCTATTCCAAGACCGAAGAGGAGCATGCCGAGCACCTTAGAATCGTTTTGGAGATATTGAGGAGAAATATTCTATTCGCAAAAATTTTCAAATGCCATTTCTGGGTCAAAGAAGTTAAATTTCTTGGCCATATTGTTAATGAAGAGGGGATTTCTGTTGATCCTAGCAAAATTTCCGCTATTCTTGATTGGAGGAAACCTACTACCCCAAAGTAACTTCGAAGTTTTTTGGGTTTAGCAGGTTATTATCGGAAGTTTGTACAGGACTTTTCGAAGTTAGCTAGTCAGTTAACCAAGCTAACAACGAAGAATGCAAAATTCAATTGGACTCCAAAATGTGACGAAGCTTTTCAGGAGTTGAAGAAGAGATTGACCACCGCTCCTGTTCTCGCTATTATCAACGGGAACCAGGGTTTATATGTTTATACCGATGCTTGTGGTGAAGGCTTGTGTGCAGTATTGATGCAGAATGGGAAGGTAATTGCCTATGCGAGTAGATAATTATGTCCTCATGAAAGAAACTACCCAACCCATGATTTGAAGCTTTTAGATGTTATCTTCGCTTTGAAAATATGGCGACATTATCTTTTGGGCAAGAATCTTTTCAGCTTTCTTAACAATTACGAATTTAATTTAACTTAACTTAACAATATACTTGTTGAACTTTCTTCATTCTAGGTGAAAAATTCAAATTATTCACCGACCACAAATCTTTGAAATATCTCTTCACCTAGAAAGATCTGAATCTGCGACAACAACTGTGGTTGGAATTTCTAGCATCTTATGACTTAGACATTCTATATACGCTCGGAAAAGCCAATGTAGTTGCCGACGCCTTGAGTAGAAAGCATGCTATTCTTGCTCACCTTGTTATCACTCCTACTCTTCTTAAGAGGACCATAAGCAAGCAATATGAAGATGAGTTTATTTGGGGAATTTATAAAATAATATGCCAAGGTGAAGACACTAATTTTGAGATGGATAGTAGAGGAGTTATAAGATTAGAAGGCAGAATATGTGTCCCAGACTTCCCTGATCTGAAACGTGAAGTTTTAGATGAATGTCACAAATCTAAACTTTGCATCCATCTAAGAGTCAATAAAATGTATCGTGATATCAAAAGAACTTTCTGGTGGAAGATGATGAAAAGGGACATAGCTATATATGTGAGTCGTTGTGCTACTTGGCAACAAATCAAAAGCGATAAAAAGAAAATGGCGGGTTTACTTCAGCCTTTAAAGGTATCCAAGTGGAAATGGGACCAAGTATTGATGGATTTCATTGACAGTTTGCCTCATACTCGAAAAGGCAATGAAGCAATTTGGGTCATTGTGACCGTTTGACCAAGACAGCTCACTTCTTGCCAGTAAAATCTACCTGCACGGCAGCAAGTTTAGATGAATTATATATGAAAGAAATTGTCCGTCTCCACGGCATTCCTAGCAGCATAGTGAGTGATCGTGATCCGATCTTTACTAGTATATTTTAGGAGGCATTTCAATACGCATTGGGAACGAAACTAAATTTCAACACTGCTTATCACCCATAATCTGATGGGCAGACTGAGAGGATTAACCAACTTGGAGGACCTATTGCGTGCTTGTATACTTGATTTTGGTGGTTCTTGGGAGGACCATTTGCATCTGGTCGAGTTCTCTTATAACAATAGCTATCAGGCCAGTATAGAGATGCCTCCTTTCGAGGCTTTATATGGTCGTCTGTGTCAATCACCGACATGCTGGATTGAGGCAGAGGATAGACTCATCCTTGGACCGGATATGATTAAAGAAGCCATAGAGAAAGTTGATTCTATTCGGAAGAAATTGAGGATAGCTCAGAGTCGTCAAAAGAGTTATTATGATCGTAGAAGAAGGGATTTGGAATACCAGATTGAGGACTCTGTCTTTCTTAAAGTATCTGCTATGCGAGGTGTATTGAGGTTTGGGAAGACCGGTAAGCTAGCACCATGATATATTGGTCCTTTTCCTATTCTGGAGAGGATCGGTTCTTTAGCCTATCGAATGCAGTTGCCTAGCTGGTTATCTAGCGTGCATGATGTATTGCACATTTCTAACCTTCGGAAGTATGTGCACGATCCGGATAGTATTATTGAAGAAGCTGCTCAACAGGATCTCAAAATCACTCCCAATTTGACAATTAAAAGAGAACCGATAAAGATTGTGGATCGAGATGAAAATCAATTGAGGAACAAAGTTGTGAAGCTAGCTAAAGTTCAGTGGAGTGGCGATCCAAAGGATCGCACTTGGGAAACTGAAGATAATATGCAGAAATCATATCCCAATTGCAGAGTAGATATCTCGGCCTAAGCTGGTAAGCCATTTTCTTATTTTTTCTGAATTCGTATATTCTTTGTTTGTTTTCTCTCTCTTCCAAATTTCGAGGACGAAATTTTCTTAAGGGGGGAATCTGTAACATCCCAAAAACTTATCAATTAAAATTAATAATATATTTTAAACCCTTTGAATTTTATTTGAAATTAAATTGAAAAAAAGTGATAATAATATATAAATAAATTCCAATTTCTTTTGAGTTTAAAAATTTGAAATAATGAATGTTTTAGAAAGTCGTTTGAATTTAAAATTATATACATATATGTATATTGCATATATGAGTAGAATTGAATATATATATATATATATATATATATATATTGAAATTGAATTTAAATTATTCAAGATATGTGTGAATATATATAAATGAACATAAATGCTTATATTTCAAATTTGAATTTAAATTTAAAATAAATGTTTTTAAAAATAAGTAGCATTTAAAATCATTAAGATGTAATGTATATAATGTAAATATTGGCTAAAAACAATTCTTTTAACATTGTATAAATATATACACAAATGAATAAGGGGGTGTATTCATTTATAAAATAAATATGATATAAAAAAAATTTAAAAATTCTTTTGTCTTGTAAAAATCACAAATGTTAAATATACATTCACATGGGAGATGGAGTAAAGAAATTAACAAAATTTAGATCTCATGATTATTGTTTACAAATGGCATTCAACATCATTACTTGAATAAAATAATCAAATAAAAAATTATAAGAAACTTTTTAGCTTCCAATTTTAAATTATTTAGCTACCAAATCTCTGAAAGTTCAGTAACCAAAAGATTTAGCATTCCAAACTCCAACACTCAAGAAAAAAAATCAGAAAGAGAAAAAAGAAAACTGCCAACCATCTTCAATTCAAAAGCTAAAATCTGAAGTTCTTTCTAAACATCAAGCTGTAGATTTACACTCCATCTCTCAGGTAGATTTTTTAAATTTTATAGTTTAATGAATTTATGATTTTAAAATCAAGTTTTAACAACAAATTCAACTGTAGATTAATTGAACAGGGCAGCTGCAGTTTTTAGCCAAAGAAATAGTGCAGTAATATCTGGAAGTGATTTAAGGCAAGTGAAATCATTTTTTTAAAGATTTGAATTTAAGTTTGATAAAAAATATTAAAGCAGGAATTAATCAATTAAATCAATCAGTTGCAGGAGAAATCAAGATCATAGATTTAAACCCATTTTTGGATTTCAAGCTGCAGGGAAATAAAACTTCTCTGTTATATAAAAAATTCCAACTGTAAGTAAATTTAAATTTGTTGTTATCGATGAATTGGATAACAAATACTACAAAGAGTAATCAAAGATCTGCAATTATAACTTGTAGATCAAAACTCCAAAATTTAAAGTATGAAAAGAAGAATTTTTCTTACAGGCCTTCATCCCTATCTTGAAAACTGTCAGGAGCCTTTATCTTCAGGAAAAGGTGAGTAAATCCCTGTTTTATTCAATCATTTCCTGCTGTTTGAAATGCCTGAATGAATGTTGAAAGACACTTGCATGTGAATAAATTATTGTGCTTGTGTTTTCTTTTTGCCTGGGAATGTATTTCCTTCCCTGTTCATCTAAGTTCTATTTTACAGAGTTAACATGCCAAACTAAAAACCCTCTCTCTCTGTTTCTACTGAATCTGAATGATAAACTGTGGTTTGGAAATGCATTATGTTTCGGTAACAAATCAAAGTGAAGCAATGTGTTTTGTTTTTTTGGAAACTATGAAAAACAGTCACATCTAAATTTTGGTTTATAGAGTAAATCATAGCAAATCCAAATCTCTCTCTCTCCCTCATTTCTTTTGAAATGGGTTGTAAACAAGTTGGAGTTCTGTTTTAAACTTGCACTATGTTTTCAGTAATAAATCAAAGCAAGTTTTGTAGTTTTCTTTTTACTGGAAACTGTGAAAACATAGTTACATTTAAGTATCAGGTTTACAGAGCAAACCATGCTAAATTCAAGATCTCACTCTATCCTTCTCTGAAATTAAAGTATATACAAATTAAAGTAATGTTGGACTTGCATTATGTTTAGTAATAGATCAAAAGCAAAGCGACAAGTTTTATTCTTTTCTAGAAAATGTAAAACACGGTCACAATCCAAATAAGAAAGAAACTCGAACATCACAGATAAAAACAATAATATTATTTGAATCACCTTCAAAAATGATGATTTTAGAAATAAAAATTCAAAATTTTCATTAACTTTTCACTGAGATATTGGGGTTAATCAGAAAAATGCATTTTTGTCAAAATCAAATGATCCAAACGATGGTGGGCCTCGAGTTCATCGTCATAGTTAGATTGGATGTTCGAGATTACTAAGAAAAATACGAGTAGAATTTATAAATTCTTAAATTTCTAATTCTAGATCAAATTAAGGTTTAAGAACCCATTTCGGCTCACGTTCGAAATGATGGTGTTGCGCCATCAATAGGTGATCGGACTGCGTGTCAATAGTGCCAATCACGGCATCTAACGTGGGCGAAGCATTGGTCAAATTTGGATGACCGCTGACGGTCAGTGGAGGTGGGGCAAGACATTTTATTCTGATGATGTTCTGCTGTGTTGTTTGGTCGAGACGGCTCGATTCTTGTTTTCAAAATTAATCCAAGTTATGGGTGTTTGTGGGGTTTTGGGGGATGGTCGTCGACTCGATGGTGGCTGCAGCTTCGACCAACGGTGATGGTTTTGGCCGTGCAAGTGCACATGGTGGTTGTGGTGTCAGTCCTGATGGGTTGGGAAGAAGAAAGGGGGTGACTCGAAGCACTACACGGGGAATTAGGGAGAATGCTCGAAGCGAAGCTCGTGTCATTTAAACGTTGCATCAGGTTGTTTTAAAAACTTAAACAAGTTTTTGTAAAAAATGTTACTCGGGTTAATTTGGGTTAGAACTCGAAGCGGGGGGTGTTTTCCTCGGGGACAAATTGAGGCAGTCTCGGGTTGGTCATGAAAACAACAAAATCCAGTTTAAAACAAAATTTTGAAAACACAAGTTAAATAATTTCTTGAATCCACTCTTTGGAAATTAATAATAATTTGTTAATGGAATATGAGGTAAATGGTTTTGAAACAATTATTTGAAATTTATGAAGTTCAAAGATATTTTAAATCTTATATTTTCTTTTAAAAAAAGTTGTTTTAAAATTTAACTTAATAAAAATTTAGAAGTAAATCAAATATTCAAGTGTTAACTTTAAACCAAATTTATTTATAATGATGAAATAGTAATTAACAATTAATGTTTTTTTAATGATTTTATACTTAATAATTAATTAGTTAAAGAATAGATAATTAATAAAAGTAATTAAACTTAATCAGTTAACAATGAAGAATTAATAAATTAAGATAATTAATAAAGGAATAATTAATTAAAAAAGTTGATTAAGATTTGATTAATTCATAATTAAGTAAAATTAAACATTGATTTAAAATAATTAATAAAGATAATTATATTGTAAATTCACTTAAATCACATTCACCTTAATCGAAGATGATTGACTATCATCAAATATTCTCTACTGGATTGATATTTCTGTTGTGATACTGTGATTGTTTTGTGCTGAACTGTGATTTGTGATTTGTTTCTATATGTATGTGAAAACCCTTTTGCCCGTAAAACAGCATTTAAACTTCGATGCGACAGGGAGTCGGATTTCAGTCAGTTATCCGTAACCCATAACGAACCCTGAATGTGAATCCTTGTTATTGACACACCCACATGTTTTAAAATTGAACGCTCACTATTCGGATTAGCCGGAAGAGGACCTTTGTGTCATATAACCCATTCCGAATAGTGATTCGACGAAATGGATAACATTTGTAGATGGTGTTGAAGACCGGGCATCTTCGAAAACGATAGGATAACTTATCGATTGTCTCTACACTGAGTTGCTCCGGTATAGAGATCTCCACCTGTGATGGGGAGTCCAATCAGAATTGTGGATGCCCAAATTTGCAAGGGCTTCTTCCTTTATTGGACGAAGTGCCTTCGGGTCTGTTCGAACCCGGATCAGACTTGTATGGTTGTGTGTTTGACACTACACTTTGAGATATAAAGCCGATTTCTTTCAAATACATATAAGTTGGTGGCGGAGAATTTATTCTCTTAGCTTAACACCCTTCTCTGAGACGTACGAGCCCAGAGGTTATGTAGTTGAAGGTTATCAGCAGTATACTCCCAATTTGGTAGTGTGGCATGCTAAGTGCTGTTGTGTGTTGATGATCATTTGTCGGTCATTTATGATCAAAGCATGGCTTTTGTGTAAAGCATAGATTTGTGGACGAGACCTCATCGTACCTCATACCTCGGAAATGGTCGAAACAGGACAGATGCGGCAAGGTTATGAGGGTCGCGCCCTTTAGGGTATGTCATTTCCTTTTGGAAAAAGGTGGTATCATGGTATGGAGCCCAGAAACTTACCTATGCGGTTGCTGCAATCTCATTTACAATGTAGTTGTTGCTTTATAATGGAGGGCCCTCGGATAAAGGTCGCAAACGACTGGGGAATGGCATAGTCGTGTAGTAGTTACCTAGTTACAGAGGTAACCCGACATTGTGTTGGCAAAGAACTGGTTAAGTTCTCGGGACGTCCCGCCAAAGGCGTACCTATGTGGCATTAGGAAGTTCCTTAACCTGACTATTTGTTGGAAATCCAATTCCCAATACGAACGCAGTACGGTTTTAGTTGTATAACCTGCCATTTACTTATAGTGGTCACCACTGTTTAGATGTTAGCTATAATAGGCATAGTTCGGAATGTCTATGCTGGCTAAGATTAAAATTATACTTTCGAAATGGCTTTCTACACTATGCACTAGTTATAGTATCAAAGATTTCCGTTTCAAGCATATTTGACTATCATAAGAATAAATCTCTTCATATTCTGCGATTGCATTGTGTGTGTGGTGGGAGGTCTTATGGTAGTTTCATTTTCCAAAAGCATGAACGATTTTCTTTCATAAATCTGTTTTATTTGAAAGAAACTGTCTTTGCTTACTCATACCAGTCCCATGACTGACTCGGAGTTTATTGGTTCTTTTCTAAACTCTGGGTGCCCATTATTTCTACACGGACAGCCTAGTAGCAGGTTTTTCGTATCTTTGTATTAGCTGTATTTTGGAGACTTTTGGTTTGGAGACTATCGGTTTTTGGAGGCCTTTACCTTGGAGATATTTTGGATCTCAAGATGCTTAGATTGGAAGTTCACTATTACTCTATTTCTTTGAAGACTTTTGGCATATCATCACTTATTGCCTTATTATTATGTTCTATTTGGAGTTGTGATATATGTATTATGATACTCTGACGTTGTATCGGATATTATGATGACGTTGTATCTGTGATATTATGCATGATATTCATTTTGTTTCCGCTGTTTTATATTCATCTAATGTTGTTATAAGCTCCATCCGACTGTAGTTCGATGTTTGAATTTTTGGCAGTCGAATACAAGTGATGTATTTGATGTCAATTTCCGAACATTGGATTTCGTGTCATGATAATACCTTAGGCATGTCGACATCCTCAAGTACCCCTTGTCGACATGGTAGCAGTTTATTTTAAAATTTTGAACTTCAAAGGAAGTGTCTATTCGTCATATCCTTTCACGAATGAACATGGTTGTTGTTCTACTATAAACAGGGGTAGTTTTGAACGAATTTGTATTCATATTTTCTCTGATTTCACTCCTCTTCTTCTTCCACATTTCTTTATACGAATTTTTACCATTACTCTACCGAAATCAACATTGAATCTAACTAAATCATTTCTGGTTTGATTCTCTATCACTATCTCAACAAGATCTCAGTGCTATTCATAGTTATAGGCTTCTTTGTAATAAACTAAGCGAGAAAATATGTGATTGTAGCCTGTGAAATCAATCAAGCGAGAAATGGTGTAATTGAAGCCTTGGGAATCAATTGGGTGAACAGTTGCTCGTGAAATCGGGTATCTCTACACAAAGGATTGTGAATCTGGAGCGGTGTACCTCGTGGCCTTGAAATCGAGGGTGCAATCGTACAATTGCTTTTGAAAGGAAATCCACACTTGTATGCGGGACTGGATGTAGGGTAACTCCGAACCATTATAAAATCCAGTGTGTTCTTTCCTGTATTGCTTTTGCTTTATTTCTGCATCTGTGTTTGACTCTATGATCATATCTGTGTCTGAATATTGCATACATTTGTGTTCAAATTAACAAAAATCAAAAAGATTTAGTAATTCCTTAAAACACTATTGACCCTCCCTCTAGTGTCAATCCTAGTCTTAAGATCCGCATTCAACATTTCTCACATTGGTTCTTAACAAAACTTAGGGAAATATTATGGGATGATGATCATGGTTTTACCTTGGTATCTAATCGGCATCCTAGTCTTTTGCTTTTTATTCTTTAAGTTTTTTTAGGTTTAGCTCATGGTTTTTGTTTTTATCATTTGAAGAATTTTATTAACGAAAAGGTGTCCACAGGGTAAAAGAAAGGGATTACTTCTTTGTTTTTCTGAGTTGTTAATGCTGTTATAAGAAATGTATTTTGTCAAGCTTTGTTTGAGTTTAGAAGTGCGGGTGGGGCTATAGTAGAATTTTTTGCATGCTTTTCCTTTAAAAATGTTTGGTAATGTTATTTTATTGAAAACCAATATGGGGAAATGAGTACTAATTGTATTCAAAGTTTTAATCATTTGGTTTTAGAGGAAAAATATTTAACTATCAATGCATATTCAAATGGAATTCGTTTGAAGCTCATGGAACTTATGTATGATCGACGCGAGTTAAATAAAGCTTGAAATAGTCAATTGTGCCCTACAATGAAAAATCTTTTATGGGTTTATACCTTGAGCGTATTCAGTGGAAAGTTACTGGATCTACAGTTGATGTTTATTAAGTCTAGTCAACTCAACCTTACTGTGTAGATTTGAGTATTCGACGTTGTAGTTGTAAATTATGGTGCAACGAGGGGTTTTCAATTGCTCATGCTATTAGATGCATTCTTGTTTTTGATTTGGATGTTTATTCAATGTTGAGGATAATTTCAAGTATTCTATTTTCGAGCATCTTATTCTCATCCAATTCATTCACTTGTTAATTTTCAAATGGAAGATGTTTTACCTAAAGATATTGAAATTCATCCACCTAAGAGAAGAAGTGGTGCATGAAGGGATTCTTCATTTGAATGGATTAAGTCAAGTGGTGAGATGAATATGTGCAAATGTTGTCATTTGTGTAAGAAATTTGGTCAGATTATGTTTTTTTAAGAAATCAAGTGTAGTTTTTGTACCTTATAGGCTTTACATTTTAAAGACTATTAATGTAATTTCATGTTCTATTTTACTAAATTAAATAGTTTATTTGTTAATTTATTTATTTGTTTACTTAATACTATTATTTTGTTTCCCTGGAAAATGTTTTCCATGCAAAATTTGCTAATGATATATTTATTAGTTTGTGTTTGCTTGTTATATATTTATCTACACTACAAGAAAAACTAGAACTAATGGAATAAATGAACAGCGGTTTAGAGGCTGTTGCTGTCCTTGATTAATTTTAGATAAGAATAACGTACAAATGACACTATATGTTCAACTTCATTTCAATGAAATTTAACAAGGCCGCTCTTTCCCTCTTTTATTTTTCGTTCTGTAAATGTTGTCTCCGCCCTTCCTACCAAAAAACAAACGCCAAACCCTATTTATCTTCTAATCCCGCAAATTCCAAAATCACGTCTTCTAGAATCGAAGAGAGAGAAGGAGATTGCGAAGATCAAGGAGCCTAAGCCCAAGAAACAAAAGGTCCAAATTCATCCTAATCGCCGCTACCATAAGAGAGTGCATCATTGCTTCTCGCACTGCAATAAAATCCTAATCATCATTACGTCAAACGCCATAGCTCCACCACCATAAAATTGCTTGTAATCGGCTCCAGCCTTCGGGAGCAGATTGAAATTTCAAACATTAGATTGTCTACGTCGTCGATTCTAGGCGGTAAGTCTTCTAACAATTTACGTTTTAAAAGTTAAATTGGGAAAAAAATCAAATTCGAAAAATAGTTTGCATAGTCAAGTAGTATGTTTATATAATTTAGGAAATTTCTAGGAAATTTTAATTTTTTTTAGCATGATACATAAGAAGGCATTGCTTGCATCACTCTAGTTTCTATATGATTAACACTTACCTTCATATACATGTGAGTCCTTTTATGCTTCATTTTTCCTTGGCGTTTCCACCACAGAAGGCTAAACATATTCCTTGGTTTTTGGCGAAATTCTTATATGATTGAGCATGAAGCATGGTAAATTTGATGGATTGACATGGTCAATTGCTAATGTTGTACATTTTTTCTTTCTTGTTTGGTAAGCTTCTAGTGTTCACAAAATATTGCCTTTTCCTTAGATAAATATGATATAATTCACTTATATTTATTTAATACAATCTTTTACCGGCAGTATGTTACTTTTTATCAACATGCCCTCCGTAAATCTTTATTTTGGTAGGTGAAATCTAATTTTATTGCTATCACTCCCTATCATACTACGTTGGTTCCAATTTGTGCTAGTTTCATGTAATTTTCATCTGTGAGTTGGTAGATGTTCAAAGTCATTCGATCGAATGATACTTTTTATTAGTACTAAATTATAGAGAAAATTACTAATTGAAATACAAGTTTAAAGTTAGCCCTAAAAAAAACCCTTAACCAACACCATAACGAGTGTTCATGATTCTTTATTTTCATATAGCATGTGTACTTTACTTCGCTGTTCAGATTCTGCCCATGCTTATAACTTGTTACGAAACAGGTCTTCCCTATTTTTCTTTGTTGAACAACAGTAAGTCGGTTAAAATTTTTAGTGCGGTTGGTTGACCTTGCATGCTCAGACTCTATTTATATCCATTATGTACATTAGGGGATCTTATCC
The DNA here is from genome assembly GCA_030765085.1 of Allium cepa. NCBI lineage: Eukaryota > Viridiplantae > Streptophyta > Magnoliopsida > Asparagales > Amaryllidaceae > Allium > Allium cepa. The sequence goes on along the minus strand of CM060944.1, from coordinate 379,253,598 downwards.
TTTTTTGTACAACACACTAATCTTATTAGCAATGGCATTGCTAACTGATTTTGTTTTTTGAAAATTTATCCATATAAATTTTTATTACTTGGTTATAAAGTGTGATTCTGGTAATGAATAAATAGTTTGGTGAAAACATTGAATAAAATAACGTTATAAGATGTCAAAATAAAAAACACCATTCACATTCATTAGTGGCTAACATTACATTCTTCCATTATATAATTTACTCAAGCTTAATGCAGCTGCCAAGGTTTCATTTTACAGAATGCATCACAATTTTTTGACAAATTCAGTTAACTACATATAAGATTTTTATATATCTTATATTTTACATACGTTTTATGTGGGCTTTTTATCGTGAACTATAAACCTGAGATTGATAGCTTTTATGTTGATTCATTAAAATAGCCATTCACTCTAATTCTCTTATTGAACATTTTCCAAATGATTTTGTTTATAGCTATGGTCGGTAGTTGTAGAAATTTTTCATGATATCCTCAAAGGATATTCCATGATTAAAATAGCACATGGTCAAAAGATAAAACAAGGTAAGATAAAAATTACCAGAAAGCTCGATTAAATATAAATGTTGATGCAGATATAAAATTATACGTAAAAATATATGTTGGGTTAAAGTTTTTAGAGTTTCAACCAGTCATTGATTGGAACAAAGGCAAAGCTTTAGAATTTTTTCTTGAATCTCTTCAACTAAACAATAGTGATGATGTGCTTCATATATATTCTGGAAATGAGAAAAATAATGAGGATGCTTGCAAGGTAATCAACTAAATTAGATATACATGACAAAATTTGCTTATGAAATAAAATGTGATACATTATGAGTTAAATAATTAGATTATTCTCTGTTGTACATTGGTTTTAAAAGAAGGTAATCAAGGTTATGACATCTTAGTATCTTACACTCCAAAAGATGCCAATGCTCCACTTTCTTTTAAAGATCCGTCTAAGGTTTACATTTCAAGCTTAGATTATGGCAGCAAAATTACTGTACAGTTCCTAATGTTTACAATAACAACAATTTTGTTAATAAATAGTGAATACACCAATTATTATATGTCATTATGACGAATAGTTCCTAATGTGTATTGAATATATTTATGATATCCACTGTACAACATTTTGAGCTGTTATAAAAAAATTAGTTACTGTAGTAAGTCTTTCCAGTTGTCGCTCTGCGCTATACGAATTGAGCAGCTGCAGCTATGTAAGCTGAGCTAATGTGTTTACCATAAATACTCAGCTTCTTTAAAAGAATAACGGTATGCTTAGTGGTGGGTGATCTATGTTGAATATGCGCTTATATGATTTTTGTTTGATAATAATAAACATATATATATATATATATATATATATTCATCTAAATGTATTTGTTAATGTACTATTTTATTTTTCATAGATTAAATAAATATTTGTTGAATAAAATAAATTACACAGAATTTGAATTCAAACAGAAATTTTATTCAAACAAATATTTATTACAATTTTGAATTGTACAAATTCAAGCTCTCACTACACATATACAATTTTGATTCTAATTACATCACAATTCAATTTACATAAATTCCTCACAACATTTCACTCACACTCGTAGTTTATCTTCAACTTCATTCCAGTTAGAATCCAGCATCTGAGCAATCTGCAAAAATGTTCACTAACTCAGTAAAATTGAAAAAGAAATATTTTTGTAACATAAAATAAAATATGGATTTTGAAAATATTATTTGCCTCAGTTATTTGGGTTGTTCTTCATCATTTACATTTGAATTCATCATACACGAATAATGTGACATGCACAGTGTATCACTGTACATGCCACAAGGCCGTGCACACCGATATACACTTGATAATGTTACAGGGACAGGTGAGCACAAGGTCAAAACCAAAATAAAAGGACGGGTTCAAATCAGGTGCAATATAAATAAAATCACGACACGAGCACAAGGTCAAACCCGAGTTTTGAAACTGGATTCAACTCAAGTGAAATTTCAAAAAATAAACATGAAATGATCAAGAACCAAACAAAGACCAGAGTAGTACAAGTTAGACACAGTGCATATATGAAGTACACAAGTACAAAATCAAACAGCAAACTACATGTTGAACAATGGAAGCAGTGTGCAAACAGCAGGTCGAAAATAACTCAGGGATGAACACATGACCAGACACACATGAATATGAAACAGCAACTTGACACAGTAAACTGCAAGTGTCGACTAGGTAGCAAGAAAGATCAACACAGCAACTCAAATGACATAGTGTACACAAGTGAAGCCAAATAAAAATCAAAGCATCATGAATATACACAATGCAGACCAAAGAGCAAAAGTAATCTGGATCAAATGCCATCAGGTTTATGACAGTAACATATGATCAGTGGTACACATGCAAGCACAGCCTCAAACCAGCATCAAGTCAAGACAAATGAAACAAAGAAATGCATCATGCAAGCTATCAAGACTCAATTCACTTATGCAAACTCGACCACAAGATGCCGACATAAACAACATCAAAGAAACTAAAGTACAACAGAGAAACATATATCTATATACATACATGAATGTATGTATACAAATGGTCAAGTTAACTGAAGGCAATGTAACCGTAAAAACTATGCACCAAAGACATGACTACACATCTGTTCACCCAAGTTCAAGGGAAACCAAAACAAGCCAGTGAAATCACAAGTATATCAACTCAACAACAATCTAGGCAAACCAGGTTGAACAACTACAAGTACAGGTAGCAGCAATAATGCAAACTACAATGCCACAACAAACAAGATGAACCAGACAGGTCAAGCAATGAAGTATCAGACTACAATATCAAGATTCAAACATGGTGATGCAAATGAGTGAAACATGAAATAGCATCTGACAAAAGTCAACACATTCAAAGTAAATGCAGAGAACAAGCATACTTGAAACAGTGCATACATGAAGACTACAATACATGAGTCAGTGCAGTGATACATGGAAGTATTAATGACAGCAGACAACTCAGTATAGCAAAGACGACAGTGGAAACTACACAAATGTCGATTAACAGTGAACAACCAGACAACATCAAGACAGTATCCAAAGTCGAGAAACAATGTGATTTAGATCAAGAGTAAAGTTCGAATTCAATGCAGACGCAAACAAGTCGAGATGAACAAATGGAAACAAATTCGAAGTCGAACAATGCAGACGTACGATATCAAGGGTATTTGCAAATTCTTGAAAAAGTCAAAACAAATCAAAAAAAGGAAAGATTGTTGCCGTAGGACTCAATAAAATGGAACGCTTCAAAATCAAAGCTGTGCGCATCAAGTTGAAACTTATCAGGAAAGCAAGAATTAGGAAAGTATCGAATTGATACGAACAAATTCAAGGGTCTCGGAATCCATATAAATATTATCCCAAAATCATCATCGGCAGTGTGCAAAAAGAACAATCGATAATTCAAGCAATTAAAATCCTGAAAAGCAAAAGGAACGAACAACGTACCAACGTTGATTCGCAATCTCGAGGCAAGCAGCCGATCTTCAGAGAAGCAGCGAGCAACACATTCGATCGAGCAAGGCAACACGCAAACCAGAGAATCGATCAACATAGGCGTGCTTCGAAAAGCCCTAATTTGGATCGAAATACTCAAGCCCTAGTTTCATAGCGCAAAGAGAAACGAAAGCAAGGCCGCAATTTTACAAAAGCAAGAAGAAAAAGGAACGGGCAGAAGAAATTGGGTCGGCCTTGTTTTAATATAAAAGGAGCTTTTGTTTATATTACAATTAGGGTTTTAGTTTTAAATTGTTTTTAAGTTTGTTTTAAATTTAAATTCTCTTTTAAGGTTCAAATCTTGGTAAATCACCACCTAGGATTTTGGTTGTGTCAGATTGTCTAGTTAGGATTAGTTCAGTGAGCAGGGTTTGCGAGTTTGCAAAACTCTATAAGAGGTAGCAGGGTTTGCGAGTCTGTTAGAGTGTTTGTAAGCGGGAGACTGTTTAATTCTGATAGAAATCTAGGAATGCAGTAGTAGGCAGGGGTTGCCGAAGCTGGGTAAATTTTGTGTGTGATTTACTTTTCAGCATATTACTTCTCTACAGTTTGTTTTTGCATTTAGTTCGAGAAAATTTTCTATAACCCTATTCACCCCCCCCCCCACCCCTCTAGGGTTAATCTAGATCCCACAAGTGGTATCAGAGCGAGGTATTTTTTCTTTAACTCTAGAGTCATGAATCCACCAAATAATTCTTTTTCTGAAGGGCAATCTATTGTTAGGCCACCCATGTTTAATGGGAATGATTACGCGTATTGGAAAGTTAGGATGGTTATTTATCTTAGTTCTGTTGAGTATGATGTTTAGGACATTATTGAAACTGGCTATAAATCTCCCACTATAACTGTTGGTGATACTGAGATTCCTAAACCTAAGGATAGGTGGGATGCTAACGATAAGAAATTAAAAACTACAAATGCTAAAGCCATGAATGCTTTGATCTGTGCTCTTGATAAAACTGAATTTAATAGAATTTCTCATTGTAAAACTGCATAGGAAATTTGGCATACCTTGGAGGTGACACATGAAGGAACTTCTCAAGTCAAGGAGTCTCGTCTAGCCCTATTCAGCAATGAATACGAGAACTTTGTGATGGATAAAGGCTAGAGCATAAAAGACATGTTTGGACGCTTTTCAACTTTGGTGTACAATGCTAGAGCGCTTGGGAAGGTATTCACTGAGGTAGAGCTTGTGAGGAAGGTGCTACGAGTCTTACCAATGAGCTTTGAGGCAAAATTCACGGCAATACAAGAATCGAAAGATCTGAGTAAACTAAGCATGGAGGAGTTGATCAGGAGTTGATCGACAACTAGATGACATATGAGCTTGAGCTAAAAGCAAAGGAGGAACGCAACAACTCCGAATCAAAGAAGAAAACAATTGCCTTAAAGAGCAAATAAGAGAGCGATGATGAAGAAGAAGATCCAATTGAAGAGCTTGCAACGGCAGTCAATAATCTTAGAAAATGGTCAAGATTAAGGCCACGCAAGAAGAAAACAAGTGGTAATTGCCAAAAGATTCTGACAATTCCGATAATGAACTGACGTGCTTTAACTGCAACAAGCCTGGCCACTTCAAACAACAATGCCCACTTCTCAAAAACAACAAAGGAAAGAAAAAGAAGAAGAAGGCCTTTGCAGCGACTTGGGATGATGAAGAAGGAGAGGAAGCTTCGAATAGTAGCTCAGAGGAGGCTAACTTGTGTCTTATGGCAAAATCAGATTCAAAAGCAAGCTCAAAGGAATCTAGTGAGGTAGGTCACTATTCTTATAAATAACTTGTTTTTATGTATTGTGATCTTACTAAAATAGTTGATACTCTTGAATCTAAAATTAAAAAACTGAAATGTGATAGGAGAGAACTTGTTCATGAAAATTTTAGGTTAGAAACTAAACTTGAAAATATTAAAAACCTAGACTGTAAAAAATGTAAAATTTTAGATTCAGAATTATCAAGACTTAAGAATAGCTTTGAGAATCTTGAAAAAGAAAACTTGAGTCTTAAGGAAACCATTGACACTAGGAAAAAGGATTTTATAAATAGATGCACCTCACTTGTAACTGAAAACACAAAACTAAAAACCAAAGACCAAAATCTTGAGAAATCTATGAATAACTTTTCAAGAGGAGAAAAATCATTCAACATGTTATTGGGAAATCATATTTTTGCTAACAATAGAAAAGGACTAGGCTTTGGGAAAACACAAGTTGATGATAATGCAAAAGGTAAGAGTGTCTTTGCTAGATGTGAAATAATTGGACATCGTGTTGAAAATTGTAGTCATAGGAACAAGAACACAAAATTTATACAAGTTTGGGCTCCTAAGAATTCTACAAACAAATTTCATGTCTATTGGAACAAGAATAAAAGGACTAAACAAGTTTGGTTCCAAAAGGATTGTTTATTCACAATGCTTTAGCCACTAACAATCATGGACCTATAAAAACAAATAGGTCACAAAAATCTTTCATCGTGTAGGTATGGTGGCAGGTTAAGGAACAACAACAGTGTTTTCTGGATTTTGGCTGTTCCAGAAACACAACGGGCAACAAAGCAATTTTCCTTAGCCTAGTACAAAGGTGACAGAATCACAATGGGAAACCACGAAAAATTATCGTAAAGGTAAAACAGAAGAAGGTATATTTAATTGACCGATATAATAAATGTGATAATCTGCATCGTATTCTGAATTAAATCAGCCAATAATGTGATGATAAAGAGATGATGATTTTTTCTGGCTTGTTCAACATAGTTGGCCAATTATATTTATGCCAAAAAATACTATTCTTTGAATTACTTCATACATATACGTTTGGATTAAGCATAGTGTTTTGTTGGATGATAATGCATTAGGTTATAATTCGGCTAACTCTATATTCACAGTTTCTGATTATTTACACGACTTCAATTCAAATTCAAGAATGCTGTTAAAAATTGAGTTTGAGTTTTTATGCGCACTTCATGGTCTGGTCTATCAAATTTAATTAGTGATGTTTTGAAATGAAAGAAAAATACAGATGCAGATCATACTGGTAATCTAGTTGACAGAAAACTTGCGAGTTGAACGTGATTTGTGGTGAGACATTTAGTAACTGCATCGTTTTTCAGAGAAAATATCTGCATATTTTTCATTACAAATAATTTTCAAATAGCAGAAATTTTTTCTCATATAACCCTTTCGAGAAAATCATTTTTGACCATATTTTCAGATTTGTCATTTATATTTGATTTTAAATGACAAATTTTGACTAATCCGACTCCCTACTAATTATCGAAAAGATAAATAGTGATTGAGATGGTGATAAGTGTAACATACATTACTCAAGACAGTATATTTGGACAATTTCTTTAGGAATTCAAACAAGAGTTATAATAACTTTTTGCTGCGTAAAGATTCCATGACCATTTCTATATCCATCATATTTCTATCGACCATTGTTTATCAAAAATTCAATATAGTTTGTCAATATGTGGTGCTATAATCAGGGATCATTTGTTTTTCATTTTACATTTTTTAAGTAAAAATAAATAAATTCCAAAGTATTCACTCTCATTTAAAAGTCCTCCCGATTATGCATGGGTGAATTACTTGGAATTTGTTATGTGCTTCCATGCCCATTTAAAAGTCCTTACGGTTATGCATGTATGGAACGCATATCAAAATTGATTTATTAAATAAACAAGTTGATTCTAATCCCATTTAAAAGTCCTCACAGTCATGCGTGGTTAGAAGATAATTGATTTCATTTTTAAAATTAAATTGGAATACTACTAATCTCATTTAAAAGTCCTAGCGGTTATGCATGATTAGCAGATATTCAAATTCCTGATATAAATGTACCACAAGTAGATACAATTGTATGATTTTATATGAGAACATCATTTCCATCATTCTAAAAGTGGAGTATGCGCCTAACAAGGGTAGTTATGATTTTTGTTTGATTTTTATTGAAGTTTAATATTTATGTTCAAATTGAGTTTTAATGTTGGATTAATATCGATCACTTTATCTCTATTTTTCTCTAACACTATTATTCTTTTGTTGATAATAAAAGGGGGAGAGGAAAGTTAAGATTTTGTCAAATAAAATCAAGCAAAGGTCAAATAATTTTCCATTTGCATCTAGGCTCATGTGTATATTTCTATGTGTACGCATATATGTAGGGGGAGCATCGTGTAGAGAGGAAGCATTTAAATAAGGGGAGAAATTAGAGTATATCATTGATCAAATACATTTAGCACAGTCAAAATCTTAAATATATGTTTGTTATCATCAAAAGGGGGAGATTCTTGAATATGCGCTTATATGATTTTCGTTTCATGATAATAAACATATATATATATATACTCATCTAAATGTATTTGTTAATGTACTATTTTATTTTGCATAGATTAAATAAATATTTGTTGAATAAAATAAATTACACAGAATTTGAACTCAAACAGAAATTTTATTCAAACAAATATTTATTACAATTTTGAATAGTAAAAATTCAAGCTCTCACTATACATATACAATTTTGGTTCTAATTACATCACAATTCAATTTACATAAATTCCTCACTACATATCACTGACACTTGTAGTTTATCTTCAACTTTATTCCAGTTAGAATCCAGCATCTGAGCAATCTGCAAAAATGTTCCCTAACGCAGTAAAGTTGAAAAAGAAATATTTTTGTAATGTAAAATAAAATATGGATTTTGAAAATATTATTTGCCTCAGTTATTTGGGTTGTTCGTCATCATTTACATTTAAATTCATCATACACGAACAATGTGACATGCACAGTGTATCACTGTACATGCCACAAGGCCGTGCACACCGATATAAACTTGATAATGTTAGAGGGACAGGTGAGCACAAGGTCAAACCCAAAATAAAAGGACGGGTTCAACTCTGCTGCAATATAAATAAAATCACGACACGAGCACAAGGTCAAACCCGAGTTTTGAAACTGGATTCAACTCAAGTGAAATTTCAAAAATCAACATGAAATGATCAAGAACCAAACAAAGACCAGAGTAGTACAAGTTAGACACAGTGCATATATAAAGTACACAAGTACAAAATAAAACAGAAAACTACATGTTGAACAATGAAAGCAGTGTGCAAACAGCAGGTCGAAAAGTACTCAGGGATGAACACATGACCAGACACACATGAATATGAAGACAACAACTTGACACAGTAAACTACAAGAGTCGACCAGGTAGCAAGCAAGATCAACATAGCAACTCAAATGACACAGTGTACGCAAGTGAAGCCAAATAAAAATCAAAGCATCATGAATATACACAATGCAGGCCAAAGAGCAAAAGTAATCTGCATCAAATGCCATCAGGTTTATGACAGGAACATATGATCAGTGGTACACATGCAAGCACAGCCTCAAACCAGCATCAAGTCAAGATAAATGAAACAAAGAAATGCATCATGCAAGCTATCAAGACTCAATTCACTTATGCAGACTCGACCACAAGATGCCGACATAAACAACATCAAAGAAACTAAAGTACAGCAGAGAAACATATATCTATATACCTACATGAATGTATGTATACAAATGGTCAAATGAACTGAAGGCAATGTAACTGTAAAAACTGTGCACCAGAGACATGACTACACATCAGTTCACCCAAGTTCAAGAGAAACCAAAACAAGCCAGTGAAATCACAAGTATATCAACTCAACAACAATCTAGGAAAACTAGGTTGAACAACTACAAGTACAGGTAGCAGCAATAATGCAAACTATAATGCCATAGCAAACAAGATGAACCAGACAGGTCAAGCAATGAAGTATCAGACTACAATATCAAGATTCAAACATGGTGATGCAAATGAGTGAAACATGAAATAGCATCTGACAAAAGTCAACACATTTGAAGTAAATGCAGAAAACGAGCATACTTGAAACAGTGCATACATGAAGACTACAATACATGAGTCAGTGCAGTGAGACATGGAAGTATTAATGACAACAGACAACTCAGTGCAGCAAAGACGACAGTGGAAACTACACAAACGTCGATTACCAGTGAACAACCAGACAACATCAAGACAGTATCCAAAGTCGAGAAACAATGTGATTTAGATCAGGAGTAAAGTTCGAATTCAATGCAGACGCAAACAAGTCGAGATGAACAAATGGAAACAAATTCGAAGTCGAACAATGCAGACGTACGATAATCAAGGGTATTTGCAAATTCTTGAAAAAGTCAAAACAAATCAAAAAAAGAAAAGATTGTTGCCGTAGGACTCAAGAAAAATCGAACGCTTCAAAATCAAAGCCGTGCGCATCAACTCGAAACTATATCAAGAAAGCAAGAATTAGGAAAGTATCGAACTGATACGAACAAATTAAAGGTCTCGGAATCCATATAAATATTCACCCAAAATCATCATAGGCAGTGTGCAAAAAGAACAATCGATAATTCAAGCAATTAAAATCCTGAAAAGCAAAAGGAACGAACAACGTACCAACGTTGATTCGCAATCTCGAGGCAAGCAGCCGATCTTCAGAGAAGCAGCGAGCAACACTTTCGATCGAGCAAGGCAACACGCAAACCAGAGAATCGATCAACATAGGCGTGCTTCGAAAAGCCCTAATTTGGATCAAAATATTCAAGCCCTAATTTCAGAGCGCAAAGAGAAACGAAAGCAAGGCCGCAATTTTACAAAAGCAAGAAGAAAAAGGAACGGGCAGAAGAAATTGGGCCGGCCTTGTTTTAATATAAAAGGGGCTTTTGTTCATATTACAATTAGGGTTTTAGTATTAAATTGTTTTTAAATTTGTTTTAAATTTAAATACTCTTTTAAGGTTCAAATCCTTGTAAATCACCACATAGGATTTAGGTTGTGTCAGATTGTCTAGTTAGGATTAGTTCAGTGAGCAGCGTTTGCGAGTTTGCAAAACTCGATAGGCGGTAGCAGGGTTTGCGAGTCTGTTAGAGTGTTTGTAAGCGGAAGACTGTTTAATTCTAATAGCAATCTGGGAATGCAGCAGTAGGCAGGGGTTGCCGAAGCTGGGTAAATTTTATGTGTGATTTACTTTTCAGCATATTTACTTCTTTGTAGTTTGTTTTTGCGTTTAGTTCGAGAAAATTTGCTATAGCCCTATTCACCCTCCCCCCTCTAGGGTTAATCTAGATCCTACAATCTAATCACAATACCAAGTTTTATAAAATTAAATAAGTTGACTAAGTTTTATAAAAATTATCTAAGTTAAGTTAACTAAGTTTTGTAAAATTTAACTTAATTTATAAAAAATAACCAAATTTTATAGAACTTAACAAATTTTGTAAAAATTAAACTAGGTTAATTGAGTTTTATATAAAATTAATTAACTTTTATAATGGTTAACCAAGTATTATAGAAACGTACCGAGGCGTCTGAATTCACAAGAATTAACTTAGCTAATTAAATTTTACACAACATAGTTAAGTTTTATTAAAAAGTAAACATGTTTTATAGAAATTAACTAAGTTTAAGAAAATCAACAAAGTTTTACAACCATTTAATTATGTTAACTAAGTTTTGTAAAAATTAATTAAATTAATAGAAAATTTCAAAATTAACTATGTTTTATAGAAATTAACTAAACTTTACCAAATAATATAATTTATATATGTATTTCTATGTAACAAATTATGTAGTACATGTGAAAGTATAACAAATTATTTGTGTTTGAAAATTTTGAAATTTTAATTGAGCTCAGCAAATTCAACTCGTTTAAAATTCATATTTGTGAAATAAAATATATTCGTGAATTTTAAAATACTTTTGAGGTGTAGAAAATTATTTTTAAATTGTTTCAAAGCGTAAAGGCGGTATTTTTGCTACCAAAAATTATTCTGAGTAGGAAATAAATTTGGGGAAAATAGTGTATTGGCTTGGAAGAATTGTATAAGTTGTAAAATGATTGAAAAACATAGAGCTGAGAAATTTTGAAGCATATACAGATATGTCTTTATCAAATACATCTATATCACGATAGGAAAAGGTAAACAGGTGCCAAAAAGGTTCAAAAAATTACATTGGTAGGCTATTAAGTCTACTTCGTGTTGGTGTTGAATACTTGATTTGCAATATGGATGAAGATAGACAAGAATATGTTTTTAAAACATTGAATAGTATAGTTATAGCAGGATATTGCAATTATCAGACATTCCGTGAGGTAAAATTGACATCAGTTTTATGTTAGTACTCCTGGAATTTATGTATGGCAATTAAATACATGATAAACACTTTGGTAGATTTTTATGATTATCTTCTACACATTTTCTTTCATTTCTAGTTGGCAATCATACCATGCAATCCTCTTTGTCTTGATATAATTTATTGAAATGATTTCCTTCCTTTCGTATATTAGTCCATTGATTTCTGTTTCCCAAAATTTCTTTACATTACTGAATGTTCTTAGTCTGATGGTTGTAAACAATATGTTATTTTGTCAATAGTGATTTAAATAAATATGAGTAAAAGTTTAGTTTTGTCTCAGTAGCCTTATAAAAGAATTTTTTTTCATTTTTAAACATTCCCTATAATTAGTATCTATACATATGCTTTGCTATTTTGTTAATTTTGCCCTGTTGATTACTTAAACTGTATCTTCTTAAAACGTTATTAACATATAGTATATTAAGAAATATATTGGGATGATAGGCTTAACTGAAGAAACTTGTATCATATATTTGTTCTTTAGATATATATCCACAATTTTATAAAATTTTTATAGTTTTAGTCAACAAAGTGTCTGTATATTCCCACAAAACATGTAGCGTATACTAGTATTTATGAAAATCTAAAGTATGGAGCGAGATAAAATATTTCACCAAGGTTCTCCTAGATTTGCGACAACCCAAGTAGTTTTAGTTACTTAGCTTGCCATCTCTTGGTATTTCTTGTTTTATGTTTGTGTATGGGTTCTTATTGATGATGATTATATGAGTGCTGTGATGTCTATTTATAAGTACAGTATTAAAGTATGGTACTAACATATCATCATATCTCAGAGCTGCTTGTTTTATGAAGTTTGTTTGATATACTAGTGTCTGAAGATTTTGAATTCACCTAAACAAATTCAATTTTTTCATAATCGGCTTCTGAGCTTTGAAACTGAATTTCTGGTTCCTAAGCTTGTAGAAATGGAAGGTGCGCCTGATACTTTACGTGCTGTATTTATAGGTGAACCAACTATATAGGAAGCAATGATAGATGTTGAAGTACATCCTTATTATCTTGTCCCATCAGGTAAATTGGCAGGTCTAACCCCAGCTACTGAAGATGAGATCCGATTACTTTACCCTTTATATATTATACAAAATATTAATCATCTAGACGCCTATTAAAATCAACTAAACATGTCCATAACATCTAATTGTCATGACAAATGATTTTTTTTGAATATATGAAAAATGAAATAATGAATATGTATCATAAAATATAAACATCTAATCCTTCTAAGGTCGTTTACTTTGCTAAATCATATTAATGTCTAGAGTGAAGCTGGGAATTAGTAAAGACCTTAAATAATTGTAAATTACCAGTAAAACAGATTTGGTATCAAGTAATATTAATAGATTTATGGCTATATAAGTAACTTGTTCATTGCAAAATTGTGGACAAGTGAATCAGTTTTATTTATTTTACAGTCCCGATTAACAGCAATAGACAAGTGTTATTCAATCAATTTGAAAGTAGAATTTAATTATACAGAAATTGTGTAAATTAGTGTTTATTTTATAATAAATACATTTTAATATTGAATTGTAGTAGGACAATCCTCAAAGCAGAAAATTTTGAGTATATTGCTTGGAAATGCTTCCAACATTTCTTAGCCTTTATTTCTAAATCAATCAATAAACTAAAAAAGCCTAAAAGTATATTATAGATAAAAATGTGGCAAAATCGTCATGAATAAATCGGCTATGGGGTACATAGGGTGAATTGTTAATGTTTCTGATTAGTAGTAGTCTAAATGTGTACTAAAGACTAGAAAAGTAACAAAACTATCATGAATAAACTGGCTACGGGGATAACTAGTGTGAATTATTTATGGGCCAAATATCTATTGGTGATTGTTTCAGAGATGATGACCCGGGTTGTACACAGTTAGCACTTAAATGGACAAATAAGTTGCAATGTTAAGGATTTAAAATCTGCCTTCGGTAGTTGCGTTTTTATAAAGTAATCCAATACCTTGATTTTCCAATTACATCTAGTTATGACTACTATATTAAAATGAATAAGAGCTGTGTAAACAGCTCATCTAAGATGCCTATGAAATTATAAGAGACAAAACTATATGCTGGTATCATTCGGTTTCTCATTTTAATTGCATATTGTTTTCTATGATGGTGATGTAAGAGGGAAAGTGGCTGTGATGGTGGATGATATGATTGATACTACCGGTAAATTATCATATTATTATCCTTTTTTAAGTACCGTAATAATTTTCATTACATTCAGCTTATATGTATTGTTTTATCTTTAATGTTATTCGGTATTTATATTAGGCATGTTTGGTGGTTAGGAACTATTACTAAAGGCGCATAATTGCTGCACCAGGAAGGAGCTAGAGAAGTATAAGCTTTGCTTCACATATGTTGTTTTTAGATATATGTCAACTCTCTTATGGCCCAGTCGATTCCACTTCTTATGGATCATAATAATTCACTTTATTGAATTAATACAGTATGTAAACAATTTAGAGACTTACCACTGTCCCTATATAGACATCCTTGTATATTTGAATAATTAGATTAAAACTAGTATTTTCAACTGGTTTATGTGGAGCTGTCATGAGTTTAGTAGGCACTATGGATTTAAATTTACATTCGGGCATGACATTTACTATTTGTAATTTTGCATTGAAGAAAAACCTTCAAAACTAGCATAGTGTAATTCAACATGTACCATTCTTTCTCTATGGATACCTCTAAGGTCACAGTCTAATATATCCACCTACCAACCCATGTTCTCTATGTTCTGGGCCAGAGGTTGTTGACATATTTTAAATGCTTAATTACCAAGTCTCTTTGTGTCTTACGGTGTTAAATTTCATGTTACGAACTATATTATGTGATACAACATCCTTAAAAGAGTGATGTGAAGTCAAAAAAACTCAAGAAGCTACTAAAAGCAACCTAGGCTTGTTGCTATTTAAGTTAAGTGTATTACACTATGATCTTTTGGTTGACAGGGTTGAGGAAAGTATTCAATCACATGAAGAGGAAAATTAGAACAAACATAACTGGTAGTATTGTCTATGGCTAAAAGAAAAACATTTGGCAGCAAGACTTGGTCTCAAGTACGTATCATCAATTACAACTTCAAATTTTTTAATGTGCCATATGATTTTCAAAACCTTATTAGTAAAATTAATGATCAATAAAACCTATTTATGTTAGTAAGCATTTAACAATTAATTTATGACATCCTTCGATACTTTTGTTCCTACCGAATCATCTTCTTAAAGATGTTTTATAGACTACACTTATATCAATAAACATTTAACAATAAACCATGGCATCTTCCTCGAACAATTTAGTTTCTATCTATTCTTATTTTTAAGCTGTTGTCTATAGATAGAAACTAGAATAAGGGCTATGGAGTGTATGCAGAGTCGGCCTTTACCAAAGCGGTCAAAGCCATTGCTTTGGGCCATGTTAAAATTTAAGGCACCAAATTAAACATGAAACCATAGACCACAGAAAGAAAATGAAGCTGAGGCACAGCCGCACCATTATAAAAACATGCGACTCTCGAACTCAACAACGGCATCTTAAAAATATTATAAAAACATGTGACTCTCAAACTCAACAACGGCGGCTTAAAAATCGAAGGCCGAAGAGATAGGGACGAGAATACTCGATTTGCGAATGGCGACTTCTCAACAAAGCTAGGGCACATCCGAGCCGCATGGCACATCACAGTGATCAATTGTTTGTTGACTACTATTACTTGTTTTTGAAAAGGTATTTTTTCAGTCTAATTGATTTTAGATTTTGCATCTTCTAAGTTCTAATTTTTGTTCTAATTTTTATGTAGTTGGTATTCTAATTTGCAAACAAGCTATGTTCGGTGTTCTAGATTCTAATGGAAATTCAATTATTCAATTTTGCTCCATATTCCATATGTTCTAATTTTGAATTTGCAAACAACGTAATTCTTCTATGTTTCGAATTCTAATGACAATTTAATTATTCAATTTTGATCCCTATTCCATATATTTCAACTTTGAATTTGCAAACAACATAACTGTGTTGTGTTCTAGAGTCCAATAATCCAATGATTCGATTATTCAATTTTGATCACTATTCCATACGTTCTAATTTTGAGTTAGTTAATTATAGAATTAGGATTGATTTGTATAATAAGGTTTAAATCAAAATTGGTATATTTAATAAGCAATTTTGCAAGTCAGAAGGCTAGAATTATGCTCATAAGCAGCTCATAAGCAATTATTATTACTTTTTTGTTGTATGATTTGAATTATTATTATGAATAAAGTTATTTTTTTTTCATTTCTCGTTATGTACAACATAAATTATTTTGATTACATGACTAAAGACACTAGCATTAGTTTTTGTATAAGGGCATTATTTCTACAATGCGCTTTAGGTATCAAAACTCATAGGATCGGCCTTGAGTGTATGACATTGTATTTGGAATAACCCTTTATTTGTATTAAAGAAATATACATTACCTTTCTTTTGTTGTGAAGGCGATCGGTTCATAGAGTTATAAAATTATAAATTATATACTATTATAAATTATAAATTAAAGAAATAAGTATGTGCAAAACAATTAAATTTATGTGTGAAATATATACTATTATCAATTGTATTACATATAGTTATCTTTGTAAATTATACACGTATATATTATATAAATTATCACTACAAAAGAAGCAATGTTTAGCGACGGCTAATTGCCATTGGCGGCCATTGCTAGCCGTCGCTAGCTGTCGGTAAAAGTCGTTGCAAAATATCTGTTGCAAGTAAAGAAAGCGACAGCCTTAGCGACGACTCCGTTGTTCTTTTTGCAATGACTTGTAACGACTAAGTGTCCACGTGGAAGCAACCGTTGGGGTTTTTGGTTTCCCGGGTTGTTGATGCAAACCGTTGCAATATTTTCGTTGCTAGCCGTCGCTATATTTGACCACGGCGTCATTGCTAGCCGTTGCAAAACGGGAATATATTTGCTACCACATTGCAGCACCTTCAACTCTCAATCCCAATCAATCCAAATAATATAGTTCCATCATTCCACACATATAATATCATTCCATCGTACCATATAATCAATATCAACACACCAAATCATCAAATATTGCATATTCCAACATATATTCACAAAATCATATAAGAAAATCAACATAAACAAATATAAAAATCCACCAAACCAAACTACATAACTAAATTAAACGACCAGTACATATGAAGTGCCAAAGTATCAATCACAACAACCAAAATACCAAATCCACCAAAACACTAAGTATCAATCACAACATCCAAAGTACCAAATGTCAAACCCATCATAATATGTATATATATAAAGCATACCCATCAAAAAAAGTCAACTAAGCATCATCATCATCATCATCATCATCATCATCTGCACCTCCTTCCCTGGGCATTGACCCATGCTCCTGATAGAAGGCAGTAATACGCTTATCTATCTGCATCGCCAACTGACTCTTCCTCCAATCATTGAGCTCATCCAATTATGTTTCCATCCGAGCAATCTCTTCCTCATCTATGGATCTCCTATATTCCCTTTGGAAATTAAGAGCCTGTGAAATAATTCAAGTGAACAAGAAGTTCATGGCATACAATAACAATAAAAAAACTCAAGTTATTGGTAATAAACTCAAGTGAATAAGAAGTTCATGGCATATAGGTTTCTACTATGTAAACGTTGAGTACATACCTTATTGTCGAAACTATAACACCTGTTTCAACTTATCGGTTCAATGATTGAATCCCATATCCGATTAGACTCATCAACCGTAAGCGACTCCCGTTCACTCACTTGTATTGCTCGTGCATGCTCTGCTTTATATCTCTCCTACAATTACGAACAGATATTTGACACAATCGCTATACAATTTACTTATTTACTGTGAAATAAACGAATATGAAATATTTTCATTACAGAAATAAACATATTTACTATTACAGAAGCAGCCTTGTTGTCCGACCAATCATATGAAACATTCCCATCCTCATCTGTATGCTCCACCGCATGTGTGACTTTGAAAACCTCAGCCGTTGTAGGCTCCCTTTCATACTTTGCCCACTGAATATATAAAAGAATAGATTATATTGATAATCTGCATGAGTATATACAAGAATAGATTATACACAAGAATAGAATATATGGTAAAGAGACATTAGTAAATATATACATCAATAACATAAATATTGGTTAATTTATTTATCAATTCCCTCCTATGTTGTTGAAGGATTTCGAGCAACCACGATGTAAAGCGGGGTTTTTGTTCCTATTAGCCTTGTTTCTTGCTAATAATTCCTATTAATTTATACACACTATTAAGTAAAATAATTCTACACATTTAAATGTAAAAATATAACTACAATATAACTTACTTTGAATGCTTCAGATTCACAATATTGTTCGAATCCAGCCCAAATATCATTCCCCATCCAACTTGGCTTTTTCCCTAAACTCTTAGCCCTTGATAGAGTCTCTCTGTAATTTTTTCGCATTTTTTTATTCCAATGATTTATAAAAACATCCGTATCCTGCGCATCCACACGTACAGCTGCCTGCATATTGAATTATCATACGTGTTACGTAAAAGAGATTATATAATTAAAAAACAATCAGCAGAACAGAATACGTAAAGTTGATATCATAAGGCATTATGGCATATTGTTTTTGGTTTCATATAAGGCATAATTATATATTACCAAGTTGTACTTACCATAAGATCAACCCATATGGCATTTTTATATGTGTTGGGATGTTATCCCACTGAGGCCAACACCCGGACATCCTACTCTTGTATGCTTCCTTCGATACTTGTAAAATGAACTCGGACGGCTCTACCTCGAACCCTCTGTAGAAATGTTGATGTATATATTCAATATATTTCATATAATATAATTCAAATAAGTTTGATACATCCCCAACACTTTTCAAAACTATCTCCGCAACTCGACGGAGATCTGGCTGAAAACTACTCGGACCTGCTCCAAGTGAAGGTGACTGAGATGTACTACGTCGATTACGTCGCCTGTCAAACATATCTGGCACAAACATAAATATAATATCATACACTGCTTAGAAAAGAGCACTGATAACATAAGCATCACATAATCATCAATCAATATCACATAATCATTAATCATCGCATAATCATCACATAATCATCACATAATATTAATCAAGTGATAATCATCAAATAAGCATACTCTACACATAATCATCGAAAAAAGCATACATGAAAAGAATAATGCATAACTCAGAATGATACAAATCATATATAGTCATCATTATTATTACATAGCTCAGAATATTATAGAACATAGTCATTATTGTCAATACATAGCTCAGAATTATACAACAAGCGATGCTATCTACGATCAGCCTTCGTCATATTCTGATTTAGACTCGGTCTTGTACTCAATATCATTTTCTTTGGAACTTACAAATGCATATATTAAAACATTTGATTCATCAGTCAACGACCCTACATCGATGTCATCGACTATCACTATTTCAGTATTTGGCTCGAGATCCGCTTGATACGCTGCTTCATCTGGAATATTATTTCCATCAAATGTATATCTTGCCTTCTTTTTAAAAAGAGCTCATCAGCCTGCTTTATCTTTTTTTTAAGGACGGATATGGAGAAAAATAAACTTGTAAAGCTTGCTTAGCTAATACAAAAGGATCATACTTATAGTAATGCGATGTATGCCTTATTTCAATCAGCTTATAATCTTTGTGCATATTAATTACAGAGCCAGGGACATTGCTAAAACAGTTGCATTTGAATAAAACAACTTTCTCTATAGGTTGTATATAATATGTCAACTCTAAAACTTTTGTTAAGATGCCGTAAAAATCTTTTATATGCTCATCTAGATCATCACTTCCTTTGACAAATACACCACTGTTATATGTTAATTTTTCAGCCCCGTAATCTTTGGTGTTGAATTTAAATCCATTGACGAAGAATATTGGATTAGACTTGACATTTCGTTTTGGTCCGATAGCAAGATGTCGTAATCCTTCGTCAACAACACGATATTCTGCATCATGAACGTAGTTTGAAAACCATCCAACAAATTGTTTACTGAGATCGCCAGATGGATGTTGTGATTCATATATGCTGCAAATATGTATTATATTCCTTTATAATTAATATATACATGTATAATTGAATTATATATGAATTCATAATTACCTGACAAATGATGCAACTTCAGCACAATTTAGAAGAACTTACGTATGTGCCACATGGTAATCTCTATCGTCTAACTATATTTCAACACATTTTCCAGCAGGTCTTCCATGTTGTCTAAAAATAGATAACATTGTTTGAGAAGAATCCTGCTTAATAGTTTCTCCATTACGGGGAACACTTACAAACGATAAGTTCACAACGTTACTAAAGTAATGTGTGAAAAAAAAGAAGCTTCTACTTCAAGGTATGATTTGCAAATCGAACTTTCTACTCATGCTTTTTGTCTGATTTTGTCTTTAAATGACTTAGGTACCTATAACAAAATTAATTAAATTTATATGGTGGTACAAAAACCAAAATTAATTAAATTACCTCTCAAATGGATACATCCATCCATATTGCACAAGACCACAAAGGAGTGCTTCAGATGGAAGATGAATAGGTAAATGCTTCATTACATTAAAAAAACCAAGCGGAAATATTTTCTCCAGTTTGCATAAAAGTACAGGGATTTCTGCTTCAAGTTTACGTATAAGATCTACCTTTAACGTCGTAGAACAAAGTTGTTTATAAAACATACTTAATTCTGTTATAACACTCCATATTTTTGCAGGCATCAGTTCTATGAAAATCACGGGAAAAATACTCCATCATAATGTGATAATCGTGACTTTTCATCCCATTCAATTTACTGTTTTTAAAGTCAAAATATCTATGGAGGTTAGAAGAAATCCCATCAGGACATCTAAGTCCTTCCACCCACTTTAGAACGAGTTTTACTTGCTTATTGTCCAGCTCATAGCATGCTTTGGGTTTCTTATTATCGTCGTATAATTGAAATTCGGGCCGCTAACAGAAGTGTAACATATCACGTCTTGAATTCGCATCGTCCTTGGTTTTCCCCTTCACATTCAAAATTGTATTAAACACGTTTTCAAACACGTTTTTTCGTTGTGCACGATGTCAATGTTATGTCGGAGTAGGAGATTTTTCCAGTGCGGTAACTCCCAAAATATACTTTGCTTGCACCAGTTATGAATGTCCGATTTACCTGGAATTTCAAAATATACCCCAGTTTCATGTATCTTTGGATAGACTTTTACAATTTCATATACCTCTTCACTTGTCCAAATCTTAGGTGTAACAACCCGGGATTGCAATTACCGAATAATAAATTAAAATTATGATTTTAATTTAAATGGAGCAAAAAATGGATTTGTTTTGGATAGGCTAATTTCTTTAAAATAAAGTTATTTGAAAAAAAATGGGTGGTTTTATAATGGTGGGTTTTAGTTGGATAATGAAGCATTAAATAGTTTTAGTGAACATTAGGATGCCACTTCTCTTATTGGGTCAATTAGTGAAACCTAACCCATTACCCACCTCTATATATTATCTTAAACCCACCCTAAACCCTAACTCTCCTCTTCATAATTTCCTCAAACCATAAACACTTCCTAAAAACCTAATTAATGGCCTCCATTTCGTAGAAGATCCATTTTCCTCTCCACATAGCTAATCTAGGTTAATGCAAGCTAAAAGGTAAAGCAATCTTTCTCTAATCACTCTCTAATCTTCATTCTAATTTCTGAAATTAATTTTTAATACATGATTTTTGGTTTATTTTTGTTATGAAGCCTCTTGATCTCCTCTCTCTAGCTTTTGGAGTGCACACCAAGTGTTTGTGCATACTTTTCATTGCTTGGAAAGAGGTAATAAATGCTAGCTGAAATTAAAATAGTATATTGCTGTTATTAAATTAGGCATATCTCATTCATATTAAATCGGAATTAGGATTTTCTTGAGGTTAGGGAAAGCTTATTTCATAATCTATAACTTCTAAGTTTTGAGTTTTGCATGATTTTGAGATTTGAATGGTCGAAATCACGTTTGTTTGTTGCTGACCTGACAACAAACTACAGAGTTGATAAAAATAAAAATTTGAAATTGTTTTGGCCATAAGTTACTAGTTTCTTATCCAAATCTAATAATTTTGGATATTCTTGAAAGCTAAGATATATGACTAAAATTTTCATGTTTTGAGTTTCATGAAATTTTAAAGTTAATTTGGTCAAAACTGTGCATTCTTGCCACTAACTCGAGAGCAAAACGACAGTGATATAGAATTTAGATTTGAGAATTGTTTTAGTCATAGAATTTTCATCCCTGATCGGAATTTGACGTTCTTGGTCATTCCGAAAAGCTTATAAACTAAGATACAACTTTTTTTTCATTCATTTTTCCAGAGTTTGAAGTTTACTATGCCAAAATTATGGTTTTTCGTCTCTGGCCTGTTATTGCATAGCTACAGGCCTTAGTCGGATTTTGGTGCAGAACCCCGACTTTGCGACTCCATCCCGGGCTCGCCCTATGTCGGATTTCATCGATTTTGATCTCGTTGGAAAGATGAGGTTAAGGTCTTCAACTCTGCAAATTTGGTTAAGATCTGAATGCGTTTGACACTTCGTTTTTATTGCCAAAGTAGCACCTAGAAACTATTTTGAAAAAAAACATTGATTAATTTTAATTCAAACGTCCAACTTCGCGACCACGCTACGAGCGCGTACTATGTCGGATTTCCTCGATTTCAGTCTCGTTGGAAATATGAGATCGAGATCTTAAAGCTTGCAAAGTTTGGTTTAGATCTGGATGCGTTTGATACTTCATTTTTATTGCCGAAGTAGCTCCCAGAAACTGTTTTACAATAGTGATCATTTTCAGTTATCGTCCGACCAACTTTGAGACATTGTCATTTCTTCGTTTCAAGTCAGAACTGAACGAATCTTATTGCATATCAAAGAAGGAGTACTGTACTATGCTCCGGCCAATTTTCATTAAGATCTGGGTTGATACGACCCTTCGACCATGTCGTCGAAGTGGGACCTTTGGACTGTTTTGACACAGCAAAGTTTTATGATTTTTGTCCGACTTTGAGACGACGTCTTTTCTTCGTTTCAAGTCAGAATTTCCCGATTATTGTTGTAGTTTGGAACAGGGATGTTGGTCTACATTCCTACTGATTTTCATATCATTCGGACTCTGTTTACAGGTTCAAATCTGCCATCGAATTAGTGACTTCGACTTGTTTTCAGCAATTTTATACTTAGTATAATTTTGACTATTTTTCTCAAATTTTTCGATTTCTTTGAGATTTGTCTCTACATTTCGTGCACGGGTTTTATAAATGATTTTAAAGTGATTTTCCATCAAATTTTCATTTGAAATTGTTATTTAGTATTATTTTAAGTATTAAATTAATTACTCCATAATAGGAGAATTTTAAAGGCTATTTCTAAAGAGGTTTTCAAACGATTAAGAATCCTCTTTCTCCAACTATTTTCTAAGTAAAATATACACTCTTCTGCACTTCAAGCGAAGTGGAAAGGTGATTAAATGGTTAGGTAAAACACGGACCATGAATCCGCACGTTTATCTTTCCGATTAATCCCCGACCTATTCGATTGATCGTTTTGGCCTTTTGGCGTTGTTTACCGATGACATGAGGTGAACTTTTTGCTGCTTTGAGTATGGAAGCTTACTATTGGTTAGTAAATCGTTTAGTGCGAACGCTGGGGTATGAGACTCACGTTACTACTTTACAGGTTCCTTGCTAAGAGTTTGTGACACATTCCTACCGTTAGTGGTAAATGAGTAATGGGCCTACGAGCCTATACCATTACGGCGTATTTCCTGAGTGATACCTATGGGATAGTGTCTTCGGACTGTCTTCCTTGGGTTTATTGCCTTTGGGATAGTGTCTTCGGACTGTCTCCTTCTGGCTCGTCACCTTCTGGATAGTGTCTTCGGACTGTCTCCTTTAGGTGTTGCTCCTTAGCTAAAGTGATGGGTGTGTCACTGGGGTATATTCCCTGTGTGATTGAGTATAGTACTAGCGCGCTAATGTTTTCCTGTGTGATTTATATTCCCTCGTGTAGCGACATTCGGTGATGGTTTTATGCAACCACACGATATAAGCGCGACTACCTTGTGGAACTTGTTTTATGCCTACACTGGCACTTGTGCTTATGTTGTGCCGATGATATGAGGATTGTTATACATCTCTACTTAGATGTTTTTTTCTTCTCTATGTGAGAGATTTTGGTCTTTATTACCATGATATATGTTTCTCTTTTGGAGATTATTATGTTATATGTTTCCTCATTATCTTATCAAGATTATTGTTCAGTTTATCTAACTGATTTGTTTAGCTAGCCTGATCCGAGTGTTTTATGCTCGGGTCAGACCGAATTATTTCAGGTGCATCCGCTTTGGACTTAGCTTGCTTCGGTGCATCCGCTTTGGATATATTCGCTATACTATAGATAGCTTTACTTGTTATCCATCCTTTATGATACTCTGATATTATGATTATCTTGTGTATATTCTTTTGACTCACAGATGTGTGAGTAGTGGCTTTGTACCCACTTTTATACTTGGATATGTACTTGATGTTGTATTATGCTGAGGCTATTTGCTTATTATCTGATGTTGTTCTATGATGATGTTCTTTTTGCTTTTATGCTTTGTTCTGATAGATCTTTTAGCCATTGTAGTTTTTCTTTAAGTATTTATTGAATATGTCTAACCACATGAGATGAAAAAAATAGATTCCACTTTTCGACGTGTTCAGTAGATAGTTAAAGTAAGATTACACATGGTCGCTTCCATTATAATCTATTGTCCGCAAAGTAAACACAGAACAGATATACTTAGTACAATACATCCTAGTATGATTCAAATATTACGAATCCCTTCCTTATGCCTTTGGATAGATAAGTTAGTAATATGTTCAGGAATGCGTTTATATTCCATAATACCCCTTAATGAATTATCTATCTTTGAATCGTGCTTAAATCATTTTTTCCTCTTACTTTCAGTATGTCTGGAAGAGGGAGGAACACTCGTCGCTCCGGTGCTGTAGGGCAATCCAGTAACCCACAACCGGAGGGCATATTCATGACTACCGATCGGATCATGGAGCTGGTTCGGAATTCTCACTCCCAGACTTCTACTCCAGCCTCTGATGCTCCACGCAAGTCAGCTTTTGCACGCCTCTGCAGCGATTTCACTCATCTCGGTGGCAAGCCGTTCAGTGGCACCGAGACAGTTCTTGAGGTCCAGTCATGGATCCGTGTATGCGAGCGCATCTTTACTCACATGGGCATTTCTGACCATGACCGTGTTCTTGTTGCTTCCAGTCAGCTTCAGAGTCGTGCCTTGGATTGGTATGAGCTTCTTATTGCCGAGGTCGATGAGACCACACTTTCTTGGGCTCAGTTCCGTGAGATTTTCGAGCTCAAGTTCTTTCCAGAGTCCAAGAAGATTTCTCTTGCTCGCCGCTTCATTGATCTCAAGCAAGGAAAATCTACTGTTTCAGACTATGTTTCTTCTTTCGAGGCCCTGTCCATGTACGGCGTCGAGTTCATCATCACACCCTACAAGAAGAATCTGAAATTTGTGGAAGGTCTTAAGAAGTCTTTGATGTTACAGGTCATGCTCCCCTTCGAAGAGCTTGTTGACTCAGTGGTTCACCTTGAAGCAGTCAAGAAGGAAAGGGATAGCGATGATAGTGTTGAGGTTTCTGCGAACCCCAACAAGAAGAGGTTTCCTTTCCGCAAACCTGGTTCTTCTTCTGCTCCTAAGAAGAAGAAAGCGATCAGTTATGACTCTCAACCTCAGTCCCAGACCAGTGGAACACCTTCCGTGAGGAAGTGTTTCAACTGCGGTTCTCCAGATCACTTTCTTAGAGAGTGTCCCAGACCCCTCGCTTGCCGCTATTGCAAGAAGGAGGTCATCTTATCTCTGCTTGTCCTACTGCACCACATAGATCTGGCAAGCTTAATGCTGCCAAGGCTTCTACAGATTCTGCTTAGCCTCAAGGTACGCATCCTTCCATCCTCGAAGGCTCTAATCTATTTCATGGTAGATCTATTAGAGTTCTCTTTGATACGGGTGCTTCTCACTCATTCGTATCAAAAGAACTAGTTGATGTTATGTCTTTGGATGTTTCTTGTTTGGTTTCTTCTATGAGGATTGTAAATCCAATTGGTGGATCCACAACCCTTAGTCACCTTTGTGAGAATGTTGATATTGTGTTATGTGGCTTTTCTTTCCTTGCAAATTTGCATGTTATGGCTTCTTTGGGTTTCGACATGATTCTAGGTATGGATTGGCTCATTCGGTATGATGCCAAAATTATCTGTTCAGAGCGGGTATTATTTCTTCGTCACCCTGACTCATCCGTTCCTTTGGCTCTTGTTCTTCGAGATATTGAGATTTCCGAAGCTACTCTATTCTCTCTTGATTCACGAGATGATGAATGTGATATATCTCGTATTCCAGTTGTTTGGGATTATCCCGATATCTTTGAGGCAGTATCGAGTCTACCGTCGAAGCAGGCTATTAAGTTCCGCATCGATCTCATTCCAGGCTCTCATTCAGTTAGTCGTCCTCCCACGAGGATGTCTACGAAAGAGAATGAGGAACTCAAGAAGCAGTTGGTAGAGCTCGAGGCGAAGCAGTTTATTCAGTCCAGTTGTTCGCCCTGGGGTGCTGCAGTGGTCTTCGTGAAGAAGTCTGAAGGCTCTCTTAGGATTTGCAACGATTACCGCAAGCTTAATGAGGTGACCATCAGGAATCGTTATCCATTGCCACAGATAGACGATATGTTTGATCAGTTGAGCAGTGCGAAGGTCTTTTCTCAGCTTGACCTCGCCACCAGTTTTCATCAGCTCCGAGTCACGGATGATAGTGTTCCGCTTACTTCTTTCCGCACTCGATATGGTTCATTCAAGTGGTTAGTCATGCCATTCGGATTGACGAACGCTCCAGCTTTCTTCGTCGATCTTATGAATCGAGTATTCCGGGAAAATCTCGATAAGTTTGTTCTGGTATTCATCGACGACATTCTGATATATTCTAGATCCAAGACAGAGCATACCCAGCACCTGAGGATTGTCTTAGATACACTTCGTCAGCATCAGCTTAAGGCCAAGTTCTGCAAGTGTCACTTTTGGGAGAGCAGGGTCAAGTTCTTAGGCCACGTAGTATCTTCTGAAGGCATATCTGTCGATCCCGCCAAGATCGAAGCCGTTCAGAACTGGAAGCGGCCTGAGAACGTACACGAGATTCGCAGCTTCCTAGGACCGGCGGGTTATTACCGTCGGTTCGTAAAGGATTTCTCACGTGTTGTTCTTCCGCTTACGAGCCTGACTCGTAAGGGTGTTCGTTATGTCTGGTCAGACAAGTGTGAAGCTTCTTTTCAGCGATTGAAGGAACTTCTCACTCATGCTCCTATTCTACTGGTTCCCGAGGGAAACCATGAGCTTGTTGTCTACACCGACGCTTGTAGTAGCGGGTTCGGTGCCGTGCTCATGCAAAAGGATCGGGTGGTTGCTTATGCTTCTAGGCAACTGCGTCCGAATGAGGTTCGCTATCTAAGTCATGATCTTGAATTGGCCGCTATTGTCTTCGCCTTAAAGATGTGGCGCCATTATTTACTGGGCGAACGCTTCATTCTATACACCGATCACAAATCCCTGAAGTATCTCTTCAGTCAGAAAAATCTCAATATGAGACATCAACGGTGGCTTGAGTTCCTTGCCTCATATGACCATGATATTCAGTATACCCTTGGCAAGGGTAATCGTGTGGCAGATGTACTTAGTCGCAAGCATTCGGCTATAGTTTCTATGATGATAGCCGAATAGGATATTCTCGAGACATTATCTATGTGTGATATACGGGATCGAGCTCCATCTTCTGATTCACCGATATTATTGTTCATTCTGGAGGCTCGACCTAGTTTATTGGATCGCATTGCACATGCTCAACGGTAGGATCTAGACTTGTTGCATTTCATCCATCTTCTTGAGTCGGTATCCAGTGATGAGGCATCACTGGATTATTCTATTGATTCCTATCGGTGTCTTCGCAAGAAGAACCGTATTATCATCCCCTTTGATTTATCATTTAGGCATGACATCCTAGACGACTGTCATTGCACTAAGTACACTATCCATCCCGGTTCGAGTAAGATGTACGCCGACATGAGTCGCTTATATTATTGGCAAGGTTTGAAGCGAGATGCTGCAAGCAGTTGCATGACCTGTCAACAGTCAAGGCCGAGCATCAGCGTCCTTTCGGTCTTCTTCAGCCTCTTGAGATTCCATTGTGGAAATAGGATCAGATATCTATGGATTTCATCGACGGTCTTCCTCGATCGTGGTCAGGCCATACTTCTATCTGGGTTATTGTTGATCGCTTGACCAAATCGGCTCATTTTATTCCGATTAAGTCAACTCGGACAGCACCTCAGTTGGCCAAGCTCTATGTGAAAGAAGTCGTCCAACTTCATGGAATTCCTAGCTCTATCATTTGTGATCGGAACACTTTGTTCACTAGCCACTTCTGGAAGTGTCTACAGTCAGCTTTGGGAACAAAGCTGAACTTTTCTACTGCTTATCACCCTCAGACGGACGGTCAGACTGAGAGGATGAATCGTGTACTGGAGGATCTTCTTCGCTGTTGTATTCTTGATTTCGAGGGTAGTTGGGAGGACCACTTACCACTTATGGAGTTCTCCTACAACAACAACTATCAGTCCAGTATTGGCATGGCTCCTTTCGAAGCTCTTTACGGAAGGCCATGTCGCTCTCCTTCGTGTTGGTTACAATCTGGCGAGAAACTCATTCTTGGTCGAGATTCAGTTCGGGAATCTTCTGAGATGATTACTCTTATCCGTCAGAGAATGAAAGAGGCGCAGGACCGTTAGAAATCCTACGCGGACAACCGTAGGAAGCCTCTTGAGTTCTCCATTGGTGATCTTGTCTATATTCGCATATCTCCTATGAAGGGGGTTGTGCGTTTCAGTTCTACAGGGAAATTAGCTCCTCGCTATGTCGGACCATTTCCTATCACGGAATGCATTGGCCCTATTTCTTATCCTGTGGCTCTACCCGCTCATTTCTCTAGAATACATGATGTGTTCCTTGTCTCTCAGCTTCGCAAGTGTGTGCGCGATCCTGATTCTATAATCGAGCCGCATATCGTGCCAGATTTGGAGATCTCACCCGATCTATCTTGGGAGAAGCAACCACTCCATGTGCTTGATTCGGAGGTCATACGCGTTTGAAACAAAGAGGTTCCGCTTGTGAAAATTCAATGGTCGCCCAATCCTAAGGACTGCACCTGGGAGACCAGAGAATTTATCGAGCGTACTTATCCTGTTTTTATTTCATCTTCGGTTACGGGTGAGCATCTATATTTATCTTCTGTTGTTTCTTCGGTGGATTAGAGGTTATAGACGACTTTCATATTTAAGGAATTGCGGGGACGCAATTTTCTTAAGGGGGAGTTTGTAACAACCCGGGATTGCAATTACCGAATAATAAATTAAAATTATGATTTTAATTTAAATGGAGCTAAAAATGGATTTGTTTTGGATAGGCTTATTTCTTTAAAACAAAGTCATTTGAAAAAAAACGGGTGGTTTTATATTGGTGGGTTTTAGTTGGCTAATGAAGCATTAAATATTTTTAGTGAACATTAGGATGCCACTTCTCTTATTGGGTCAATTAGTGAAACCTAACCCATTACCCACCTCTATATATTATCTTAAACCCACCCTAAACCCTAACCCTCCTCTTCATAATTTCCTCAAACCCTAAACACCTCCTAAAAACCTAATTAATGGCCTCCATTTGGTAGAAGATCCATTTTCCTCTCCACATAGCTAATCTAGGTTAATACAAGCTAAAAGGTAAAGCAATCCTTCTCTAATAACTCTCTAATCTTCATTCTAATTTCTGAAATTAATTTTTAATAAATGGTTTTTGATTTATTTTTGTTATGAAGCCTCTTGATCTCCTCTCTCTAGCTTTCGGAGTGCACACCAAGTGTTTGTGTATACTTTTCATTGCTTGGAAAGAGGTAATAAATGCTAGCCGAAATTAAAAGTAGTATATTGTTGTTAGTAAATTAGGCATATCTCATTCATATTAAATCGGAATTTGGATTTTCTTGATGTTTTGGAAAGCTTATTTCATAATCTATAACTTCGATGTTTTGAGTTTTGCATGATTTTGAGATTTGAACGGTCGAAATCACGTTTGTTTGTTGCTGACCTGACAATAAACTACAGGGTTGATAAAAATAAAAACCTGAAATTGTTTTGGCCATATGTTACTATTTTCTTATCCAAATCTAATAATTTTGGATGTATTGGAAATCATAAATTTAGGGCTAAAATTTTCATGTTTTGAGTTTCATGAAATTTTGAAGTTAATTTGGTCAAAACTGTGCATTATTGCCACTATCCCGAGAGCAAAACGATAGTGATATAAAATTTATATCTGAGAATTGTTTTAGTCATAAAATTTTCATCCCTGATCGGAATTTGACGATCTTAGTCATTCCGGAAAGATTAGAAACTAAGCTATAACTTTTATTTTATTAATTTTGCCAGAATTTGAAGTTTACTATGCCAAAATTATGATTTTTCGTCTCTGGCCTGTTGGTGCATAGCTACAGGCCTTAGTCGGATTTTAGTGCAGAACCCCGACTTTGCGACGCCATCTCGGGCTCGCCCTATGTCGGATTTCATCGATTTTGATCTCGTTGGAAAGATGAGGTCAAGGTCTTCAACTCTGTAAAATTTGGTTAAGATCTGAATGCGTTTTTTACTTCGTTTTTATTGCCAAAGTAGCACCTAGAAACTGTTTTGAAAAAAAACATTGATTAATTTTAATTCAAACGTCCAACTTCGCGACCTCGCTGCGAGCAGGTCCTATATCAGATTTCATCGATTTTAGTCTCGTTGGAAAGATTAGATCGAGGTCTTCAAGGTTGAAAAATTTGGTTTAGATCTGTTTGCGTTAGGTACTTCATTTTTATTGCCGAAGTAGCACCCAGAAACTGTTTTACAACAATGATCATTTTCAGTTATTGTCGGACCAACTTTGAGACGTTGTCATTTCTTCGTTTCAAGTCGGAACTGAACGATTATTATTGCATATCAAAGAAGGAGTACTGTACTATGATCCAACCAATTTTCATTAAGATCTGGGTTGATATGACCCTTCGACCATGTCGTCGAAGTGGGACCTTTGGACTGTTTTGACACAACAAAGTTTTATGATTTTTGTCCGAAGTTTGAGACGACGCATTTTCTTCTTTTCAAGTCGGAATTGCCCGATTCTTTTTGCAGTTTGGAGCAGGGATGTTGGTCTATATTCCTGCCAATTTTCATGTCATTTGGACTCTGTTTTCAGGTTCAAATTTGCCGTCGAATTAGTGACTTCGACTTGTTTTCAGCAATTTTATACGGTATAATTTCGACTATTTTTCTGAGATTTTCCGATTTCTTTGAGATTTGTCTCTAGATTTCGTGCACGGGTTTTATAAATAATTTTAAAGTGATTTTCCATCAAATTTGCTTTTGAAATTATTATTTAGTATTATTTTAAGTATTAAATTAATTACTCCATAATAGGAGAATTTCAAAGGCCATTTCTAAAGAGGTTTTCAAACGATTAAGAATCCGCTTTCTCCAACTATTTTCTAAATCAAATATACACTCTTCTGCACTTCAAGCAAAGTGGAAAGGTGATTAAATGGTTAGGAAAAACACGGACCATGAATCTGCATGTTTATCTTTCCGATTAATCCCCGACCTATTCGATTGATCGTTTGGACTTTTGGCCTAGTTTACCGATGACATGAGGTGAACTTTTTACTGCTTTGAGTGTGGAAGCTTACTATTGGTTAATAAAACGTTTAGTGCGAATATTGGGGTATGGGACTCACGTTACTACTTTACGGGTTCCTTGCTAAGAGTTTGTGACACATTCCTACCGTTAGTGGTAAACGAGCACTGGGCCTACTAGCCTTTACCACTACGGCGTGTTTCCTGAGTGATACTTTTGGGATAGTGTCTTCGGACTGTCTCCCTTGGGTTTATTGCCTTTGGGATAGTGTCTTCGGACTGTCTCCCTTGGGTTTATTGCCTTTGGGATAGTGTCTTCGGACTGTCTCCTTCTGGCTCATTGCCTTCTGGATAGTGTCTTCGGACTGTCTCCTTTAGGTGTTGCCCCTTAGCTAAAGTGATGGGTGTGTCACTGGGGTATATTTCCTGTGTGATTGAGTATAGTACTAGTGCGCTAATGTTTTCCTATGTGATTTATATTCCCTCGTGTAGCGCCATTCGGTGATGGTTTTATGCAACCACACGATATAAGCGCGACTACCTTGTGGAACTTGTTTTATGCCTACGCTGGCACTTGTGCTTATGTTATGCCGATGATATGAGGCTTGTTATACATCTCTACTTAGATGTTTGTTTCTTCTCTATGTGAGAGATTTTGGTCTTTATTACCATGAAATGTGTTTCTCTTTTGGAGATTATTATGTTATATGTTGCCTCATTATCTTATCATGATTATTGTTCAGTTTATCTAACTGATTTGTTTAGCTAGCCTGATCCGAGTATTTTATGCTCGGGTCAGACCGAGTTGTTTCAGGTTAGGTCGCTTTGGAATTAGCTTACTTCGATGCATCCGCTTTGGATATATTCGCTATACTATAGATAGTTTTACTTGTTATCCATCCTTTATGATACTTTGATATTATGATTATCTTGTGTATATTCCTTTGACTCACAGATGTATGAGTAGTGGCTTTGTACCCACTTTTATATTTGGATCTGTACTTGATGTTGTATTGTGCTGAGACTATTTTCTTATTATCTGATGCTACTCTGTGATGATGTTCATTTTGCTATTATGCTTTGTTCTGATAGATCTTTTAGCCATTGTAGTTTTTCTTTAAGTATTTTTTGAATATGTCTAACCACATGAGATGAAAAAAAATAGATTCCACTTTTCGACGTGTTCAGTAGATAGTTAAAGTAAGATTACACATGGTCGCTTCCATTATACTCTATTGTCCGCATTAGCAGACGGTATTATCCATATAACACTCTTTGTTAATAAGGCTCTTAGAGTGCGACGTTACAGTTTGGTATCAGAGCGAGGTTCAGGACTAAGCATAGTAAACACAGAACAAATATACTTAGTACAATACATCCTAGTATGATTCAAATATTACGAATCCCTTCCTTGTGCCTTTGGATGGATAAGTTAGGAATATGTTCAGGAATGCGTTTATATTCCATAATATCCCTTAATGAATTATCTATCTTTGAATCGTGCTTAAATCATTTCTTTCCTCTTACTTTCAGTATGTCTGGAAGAGGGAGGAACACTCGTCGCTCCGGTGCTGTAGGGCAATCCAGTAACCAACAACCGGAGGGCATATTCATGACTACCGATCGGATCATGGAGCTGGTTCGGAATTCTCACTCCCAGACTTCTACTCCAGCCTCTGATGCTCCACGCAAGTCAGCTTTTGCACACCTCTGCAGTGATTTCACTCATCTCGGTGGCAAGCCGTTCAGTGGCACCGAGATAGTTCTTGAGGTCCAGTCATGGATCCGTGTATGCGAGCGCATCTTTACTCGCATGGGCATTTCTGACCATGACCGTGTTCTTGTTGCTTCCAGTCAGCTTCAGAGCCGTACCTTGGATTGGTATGAGCTTCTTATTATCGAGGTCGACGAGACCACACTTTCTTGGGCTCAGTTCCGTGAGTGTTTCGAGCTCAAGTTCGTTCCAAAATCCAAGAAGATTTCTCTTGCTCACCGCTTCATTGATCTCAAGCAAGGGAAATCTACTATTTCAGACTATGTTTCTTCTTTCGAGGCACTGTCCATGTACGACATCGAGTTCATCAGCACACTCTACAAGAAGAATTTGAAATTTGTGGAAGGTCTTAAGAAATATCTTAAGAAGTCTTTGATGTTACAGGTCAAGCTCTCCTTCGAAGAGCTTATTGACTCAGTGCTTCACCTTGAAGCAATCGAGAAGGATGGGGATAGCGATCATAGTGTTGAGGTTTCTGCGAACCCCAACAAGAAGAGGTTTCCTTTCTGCAAACATGGCTCTTCTACTGCTCCTAAGAAGAAGAAAGCGATCAGTTATGACTCTCAGCCTCAGTCCCAGACCAGTGGATCACCTTCCGTGAGGAAGTGTTTCAACTGCGGTTCTCCAGATCACTTTGTTAGAGAGCATCCCAGACCCCTCGCTTGCCGCTATTGCAAGAAGGAGGGTCATCTTATCTTTGCTTGTCCTACTGCACAACCTAAATCTGGCAAGCTTAATGCTGCCAAAGCTTCTATAGATTCTGCTCAGCCTCAAGGTACGCATCCTTCCATCCTCGAAGGCTCTATTCTATTTCATGGTAGATCTATTAGAGTTCTCTTTGATATGGGTGCTTCTCACTCTTTCGTATCAAAAGAATTAGTTGATGTTATGTCTTTGGATGTTTCTTGTTTGGTTTCATCTCTGAGGATTGTAAATCCGATTGGTGGATCCACGACCCTTAGTCTCCTTTGTGAGAATGTTGATATTGTGTTATGTAGCTTTTCTTTCCTTGCAAATTTGCATGTTATGGCTTCTTTGGGTTTCGACATGATTCTGGGTATGGATTGGCTCGTTCGGTATGATGCCAAAATTATCTGTTCAGAGCGGGTATTATTTCTTCGTCACCCTGACTCATCCGTTCCTTTGGCTCTTGTTCTTCGAGATATTGAGATTTCCAAAGCTACTCTATTCTCTCTTGATTCACGAGATGATGAATGTGATATATCTCGTATTACAATTGTTTGGGATTATACCGATATCTTTGAGGCAGTATCGGGTCTACCACCGAAGCGGGCTATTGAGTTCCGCATCGATCTCATTCCAGGCTCTCATCCAGTTAGTCGTCCTCCCATGAGGATGTCTACGAAAGAGAATGAGGAACTCAAGAAGCAGTTGGTAGAGCTCGAGGCGAAGCAGTTTATTCAGTCCAGTTGTTCGCCATGGGGTGCTGCAGTGGTCTTCGTGAAGAAGTCAGATGGCTCTCTTAGGCTTTGCATCGATTACCGCAAGCTTAATGAGGTGACCATCAGGAATCGTTATCCATTGCCACGGATAGACGATATGTTTGATCAGTTGAGCAGTGCGAAGGTCTTTTCTCAGCTTGACCTCGCCATCGGTTTTAATCAGCTCCGAGTCACGGATGATAGCATTCCGCTTACTTCTTTCCGCACTCGATATGGTTCATTAGAGTGGTTAGTCATGCCATTCGGTTTGACGAACGCTCCAGCTTTCTTTGTCGATCTTATGAATCGAGTATTCCGGGAATATCTCGATAAGTTTGCTCTGGTATTCATCGACGACATTCTGATATATTCTAGATTCGAGACAGAGCATACCCAGCACCTGAGGATTGTCTTGGATACTCTTCGTCAGCATCAGCTTAAGGCCAAGTTCTCCAAGTGTCACTTTTGGGAGAGCAAGGTCAAGTTCTTAGGCCACGTAGTATCTTATAATGGCATATCTGTTGATCCCGCCAAGATCGAAGCCGTTCAGAACTGGAAGCGGCCTGAGAACGTACACGAGATTTGCAGCTTCCTAGGACTGGCGGGTTATTACCATCGGTTCGTTAAGGATTTCTCACGTGTTGTTCTTCCGCTTACGATCCTGACTCGTAAGGGTGTTCGTTATGTCTGGTCAGACAAGTGTGAAGCTTCTTTTCAGCGATTGAAGGAACTTCTCACTCATGCTCCTATTCTAGTGGTTCCCGAGGGAAACCATGATCTTGTTGTCTACACCGACGCTTGTAGAAGCGGGCTCGGTGCCGTGCACATGCAAAATGATCGGGTGGTTTCTTATGCTTCTAGGCAACTACGTCCGAATGAGGTTCGCCATCCAACTCATGATCTTGAGTTGGCCGCTATTGTTTTCGCCTTAAAGACGTGGCGCCATTTTTTGCTAGGCGAACGCTTCACTCTATACACCGATCACAAATCCCTGAAGTATCTCTTCAGTCAGAAAGATCTCAATATGAGACAGCAACGGTGGCTTGAGTTCATTGCCTCATATGACCTTGATATTCAGTATACCCCTGGCAAGGGTAATCGTGTGGCAGATGCACTTAGTCGCAAGCATTCGGCTATAGTTTTTATGATGATAGCCGAATGGGATATTCTCGAGACATTATCTATGTGTGATATTCGAGATCGACCTCCATCTTCTGATTCACCGATATTATTATTCAGTCTGGAGGCTCGACCTAGTTTATTGGATCGGATTGCCCATGCTCAACGGCAGGATCCAGACTTGTTGCATTTCATCATCTTCTTGAGTCGGTATCCAGTGATGAGGCATCGCTGGATTATTCTATTGATTCCTATCAGTGTCTTCGCAGGAAGAAGCTTGTCCCCTTTAATTTATCGCTTAGGCGTGACATCCTAGACGACTGTCATCGCACTAAGTACACTATCCATCCCAGTTCGAGTAAGATGTATGCCGACATGAGTCGCTTATATTATTGGGAAGGTTTGAAGCGAGATGTTGCAAGTTATGTGAGCAGTTGCATGACCTATCAACAGATCAAGGCCGAGCATCAGCGTCCTTCCGGTCTTCTTCAGCCTCTTGAGATTCCATTGTGGAAATGGGATCGGATATCTATGGATTTCATCGACGGTCTACCTCGATCAAGGTCAGGCCATACTTATATCTGGGTTATTATTGATCGCTTGACCAAATCGGCTCATTTTATTCCGAATAAGTCCACTCGGACTGCACCTCAGTTGGCCAAGATCTATGTGAAAGAAGTCGTCCGACTTCATGGCATTCCTAGCTCTATCGTTTGTGATCGAGACGCTTTGTTCACTAGCCACTTTTGGAAGTGTCTACAGTCAGCTTTGGGCACAAAGCTGAACTTTTCTACTGCTTATCACCCTCAGATGGACGGTCAGATTTAGAGGGTGAATCGTGTATTGGAGGATCTTCTTCGCTGTTGAATTCTTGATTTCGAGGGTAGTTGGGAGGACCACTTACCATTTGTGGAGTTCTCCTACAACAACAGCTATCAGTCCAGTATTGGCATGGCTCCTTTTGAAGCTCTTTACGGAAGGCCATGTCGCTCTCCTTCGTGTTGGTTAGAATCTGGCGAGAAATTCATTCTTGGTCCAGATTCTGTTTGGGAATCTTCTGAGATGATTACTCTTATCCGTCAGAGAATGAAAGAGGCGCAGGACCGTCAAAAATCCTACGCGGACAACCGTAGGAAGCCTCTTGAGTTCTCCATTGGTGATCTTGTCTATATTCGGATATCTCCTATGAAGGGGGTTGTGCGTTTCAGTTCTACGGGGAAATTGGCTCCTCGCTATATCGGATCATTTCCTATCACAGAACGCATTGGCTCTGTTTCTTATCGTGTGGCTCTACCTGCTCATTTCTCTATAATACATGATGTGTTCCATGTCTCTCAGCTTCGCAAGTGTGTGCGCGATCCTGATTCTATTATCGAGCCGCATATCGTGCCAGATTTGGAGATCTCACCCGATCTATCTTGGGAGCAGCAACCATTCTGTGTGCTTGATTCGGAGGTCAGACGCCTTCGAAACAAAGAGGTTCCACTTGTGAAAATTCAATCGTCGCCCAATCCTAAGGACTGCACTTGGGAGACCAGAGAATTTATCGAGCGTACTTATCCTGGTTTTCTTTCATCTTCGGGGACGGGTGAGCATCTATATTTATCTTCTGTTATTTCTTCGATGGATTAGAGGTTATAGACGACTTTCATATTTAAGGAATTGCGGGGACGCAATTTTATTCAGGGGGGAGTTTGTAACAACCCGGGATTGCAATTACCGAATAATAAATTAAAATTTTGATTTTAATTTAAATGGAGCTAAAAATGGATTTGTTTCAGATAAGCTAATTTCTTTAAAATAAAGTTATTTGAAAAAAACCGGGAGGTTTTATAATGGTGGGTTCTAGTTGGCTAATGAAGTATTAAATAATTTTAGTGAACATTAGGATGCCACTTCTCTTATTGGGTCAATTAGTGAAACCTAACCCATTACCCACCTCTACATATTATCTTAAACCCACCCTAAACCCTTACCCTCCTTTTCATACTTTCCTCAAACCCTAAACACCTTCTAAAAACCTAATTAATGGCCTCCATTTGGTAGAAGATCCATTTTCCTCTCCACGTAGCTAATCTAGGTTAATACAAGTTAAAGGGTAAAGCAATCCTTCTCTAATCACTCTCTAATCTTCATTCTAATTTCTGAAATTAATTTTTAATACATGGTTTTTGGTTTATTTTTGTTATGAAGCCTCTTGGTCTCCTCTCTCTAGCTTTTGGAGTGCACACCAAGTGTTTGTGCATACTTTTCATTGCTTGGAAAGAGGTAATAAATGCTAGCTGAAATTAAAATTAGTATATTGCTGTTAGTAAATTAGGCATATCTCATTCATATTAAATTGGAATTAGGATTTTATTGATGTTCTGAAAAGCCTATTTCATAATCTATAACTTCTATGTTTTGAGTTTTGCATGATTTTGAGATTTGAATGGTTGAAATCACGTTTGTTTGTTGCTGACCTGACAACAAACTACAGGGTTGATAAAAATAAAAACCTAAAATTGTTTTGGCCATAAGTTACTAGTTTTTTATCCAAATCTAATAATTTTGGATGTTCTGAAAAGCTTAGATATAGGGCTAAAATTTTCGTGTTTTGAGTTTCATGAAATTTTGAAGTTAATTTGGTCAAAACTGTGCATTCTTGCCACTATCCCGAGAGCAAAACGATAGTGATATAGAATTTATATCTGAGAATTGTTTTAGTCATAGAATTTTCATCCCTGATCGGAATTTGACGATCTTGGTCATTCCGAAAAGCTTATAAACTAAGCTATAGCTTTTATTTTATTCATTTTGCCATAATTTAAAGTTTACTATTCCATAATTATGGCTTTTCGTCTCTGGCCTGTTAGTGCATAGCTATAGGCCTTAGTCGGAGTTTAGTTAGAACCCCGATTTTGCGACGCCATCCCAGGCTCGCCCTATGTCAGATTTCATCAATTTTAATCTTTTTGGAAAGAAGAGTTCAAGGTCTTCAACTCTGCAAAATTTGGTTAAGATCTGAATGCGTTGGTACTTCGTTTTTATTGCCAAAGTAGCACCTAGAAACTGTTTTGGAAAAAAAACATTGATTAATTTTAATTCAAACGTCCAACTTCGCGACCTCGCTGCGAGCAGGTCGTATGTCGGATATCATCGATTTCAATCTCGTTGGAAAGATGAGATTGAGATCTTCAAGCTTGCAAAGTTTGGTTTAGATCTGGGTGAGTTAGTTACTTCATTTTTATTGCCGAAGTAGCACCCAGAAACTGTTTTACAACAGTGATCATTTTCAGTTATCGTCGGACCAACTTTGAGACGTTGTCATTTCTTCGTTTCAAGTCGGAACTGAATATTGCATATCAAAGAAGGATTATTGTACTATGTTTTGGCCAATTTCCATTAAGATCTGGGTTGACATGACCCTTCGATCATGTCCTCGAAGTGGGACCTTTGGACTGTTTTGACACAGCAAAGTTTTATGATTTTTGTCCGACTTTGAGACGACGCATTTTCTTCTTTTCAAGTCGGAATTGCCCGATTCT
This sequence comes from Allium cepa, assembly GCA_030765085.1. Classification (NCBI taxonomy): domain Eukaryota; kingdom Viridiplantae; phylum Streptophyta; class Magnoliopsida; order Asparagales; family Amaryllidaceae; genus Allium; species Allium cepa. The sequence goes on along the minus strand of CM060944.1, from coordinate 379,214,031 downwards.
TTTTGCAGTTTGGAGCAGGGATGTTGATCTACATTCTTGCCAATTTTCATGTCATTTGGACTCTGTTTGCAGGTTCAAATCTGCCGTCGAATTAGTGACTTTGACTTGTTTTCATCAATTTTATACAGTATAATTTCGACTATTTTTCTGAGATTTTCCGATTTCTTTGAGATTTGTCTCTAGATTTCGTGCATGGTTTTTATAAATAAATTTAAAGTGATTTTCCATCAAATTTTCTTTTGAAATTATTATTTAGTATTATTTTAAGTATTAAATTAATTACTCCATAATAGAAGAATTTCAAAGATTATTTCTAAAGAGGTTTTCAAACGATTAAGAATCCTCTTTCTCCAACTATTTTGTAAGTAAAATATACACTCTTCTGCACTTCAAGCGAAGTGGAAAGGTGATTAAATGGTTAGGTAAAACACGAACCATGAATCCGCACGTTTATCTTTCTGATTAATCCCCGATCTATTCGATTGATCGCTTTGCCTTTTGGCCTAGTTTACCGATGACATGAGGTGAGCTTTTTACTGCTTTGAGTGTGGAAGATTAATATTGGTTAGTAAACCGTATAGTGCGAATGTTTGGGTATGGGACTCACGTTACTACTTTACGGGTTCCTTGCTAAGAGTTTGTGACACATTCCTACCGTTAGTGGTAAACGAGTACTGGGCCTACGAGCCTTTACCACTACGACGTGTTTCCCGAGTGATACCTTTGGGTTAGTGTCTTCGGACTGTCTTCCTTGGGTTTATTGCCTTTGGGATAGTGTCTTCGGACTGTCTCCTTCTGGATAGTGTATTCGGACTGTCTCCTTTAGGTGTTGCCCCTTAGCTAAAGTGATGGGTGTGTCACTAGGGTATATTTCCTGTGTGATTGAGTATAGTACTAGCGTGCTAATGTTTTCCTATGTGATTTATATTCCCTCATGTAGCGCCATTCGGTGATGGTTTTATGGAAGCACACGATATAAGTGCGACTACCTTGTGGAACTTGTTTTATGCCTACATTGGCACTTGTTCTTATGTTATGCCGATGATATGAGGCTTGTTATACATCTCTGCTTAGATGTTTTTTTTCTTCTCTATGTGAGAGATTTTGGTCTTTATTACCATGATATATGTTTCTCTTTTGGAGATTATTATGTTATATGTTGCCTCATTATCTTATCATGATTATTGTTCAGTTTATCTAACTTATTTATTTAGCTAGCCTGACCCGAGTATTTTATGCTCGGGTCAGACCGAGTTGTTTCAGGTTAGGTCACTTCGGACTTAGCTTGCTTCGGTGCTTCCGCTTTGGATATATTCGCTATACTATAGATAGCTTTACTTGTTATCCATCCTTTATGATACTCTGATATTATGATTATCTTGTGTATATTCTTTTGACTCACAGATGCGTGAGTAGTGGCTTTGTACCCACTTTTATATTTGGATCAGTACTTGATGTTGTATTGTGCTGAGAATATTTGCTTATTATCTGATGCTGTTCTGTGATGATGTTCATTTTGCTATTATGCTTTGTTCTGATAGATCTTTTAGCCATTGTAGTTTTTCTTTAAGTATTTATTGAATATGTCGAACCACATGAGATGAAAAAAATAGATTCCACTTTTCGACGTGTTCAGTAGATAGTTAAAGTAAGATTACACATGGTCACTTCCATTATATTCTATTGTCCGCATTAGCAGACGGTATTATCCATATAATACTCTTTGTTAATGAGGCTCTCAGAGTGAGGCGTTACATTAGGTGATAGCATACTCTCTACTCTGTTAGCTTTAAAGTTCTTTTTATCTGTTCTAAATTTATTATTGATATGTAGAAAACACCGATGGCAGTCAAACCAAGAAATTTCCGTTCCATACTTTAATGAAAATGCTTGTGTTTCATCCATACAATAAGGACAAGCTAGACGTTCAGAAGTGCTCCAACCTGAAAGCATGCCATACGTAGGAAAATCACTAATAGTGCATAACAAAGAAGAAAACAAGCAAAAATTTCTTTTTTCTCGAAATGTCGTACGTTTCAACTCCTTCATGCCACAGTATTTTCAACTCGCCGATTAGTGGTTGTAGATAAACATCAATTCCATGTATCGGATCATCGGGACCGGGGACGATAATCTTTAGAAACATATATGGAGTTTTCATACACATCCACAGAGGTAAATTATAAGGAGTAATAAAAATAGGCCATGATGAATATTTACTACCAAACTGACAAAATGTCGAAAATCCATCCGTACATAAGCCAAGCCTAACATTATGGCTCTCTGCCGCAAATTAAGGATAAGTCTTATCGAAATGTCTCCATGCTTCTCCATCAGATGGTTGTATCAAAGTTCCTTCTTCTGGTGTTCTCACACTGTGCCATCGCATATGACTTGCTGTAGCAAAGGATGCATATAACCATTGAAGTCTGGGAGTGATGGGTAAATAATGCATCCTTTTATATAGAATTTCTTTTCCTTTCTTTTTTCTTGGTTTGTATCTTTCCTCGTTACATATTCTACATTTAGTAAGATGAGCGTCTTCTTTCCAATACAACATGCAACCATTTACACATGTATCTGTCTTCTGGTACGGCAATCCAAAAGCAGACATAAGTTTTTTACTTTATAATGACTATCACACATCAAATTATTAGGTGACATGTGTCATTTTGCAGTTTGTACAACTGCTGTAAATGCAGCTTCTATAAGATTAAATTTCGATTTCATAATGATGTATTCGGCGGTACAGATAATTCGGTTCCGCTTGTACATCCATCCCACAATGGCCTCTTAGCAGAATCCAATAAATCATAAAAAATTTAGCTTCCACGGTCGGCTCTTCATTAACATTTTTGTTCCCATCATCACCTTGGTCAAAGGTAGGAAACATTGATCGTGCAGCATCTTGCACCATGTTTTCTATAGGATTGATCATAGTATTATCGTCCTCTAACACTACAGGATTAGGTGTAGGTTGAACAAGTTCTCCATGATGATCCCATAAGTAATAATTCAGCACAAAACCAAATTTGTACAAATGTAGTTCTACTACATCTGGTTTCCAATGCTTCGGATGTTTGCACTTACTACATGGACGACGAATGTCTACATTATTTTGATTATCAGATTGAGCAAATCTAATAAATACGTGTACACCGTTACAGAAAATTTCTTTTATTGATCATTTCATACCTTTTCGAGGTTCATACATCCAACTATGATCGAGAAAATAATCGAACATATTTCCTGATTTGTAAAATGTAGGTTAGAAGATTGAATAACGCACTTCATATTAAAGTCTTATAAAAATTAATATATAACCCTTTACTATTGTAACAAATTCAAATAAATAATGCATTTAAATATTCAATTCTTAAGTTTATTGTTTTTTTACTTTGACGGCCGGTTATCCTACTTCACATTACAAACACAAAAATGTAATCATATTTTATAAATCATTTCAGGTTAAATGATTCTAAAAAATTTCGGCAGCACTTCCCTTTATTCCCTGTATCGTATACAAATGCGTACACACAGGGAAAAAAGGAAGTGCCATCGAAATTTTCTGAATCGTTTAAACTGAAATGATTTATAAAATATGATTACTTTATTGTGTTTGTAACTTGTCTAAACACTAGGACAAATCCAACAAATGTTGTATCAGATGAATATAGATGTCCGTTCTATGGAAAAACGAATATCCATAAAACGATCATATACAACACTTGTCAGACGGGGTCAAAAATTCTCTAAGGTTGGTAAAGCACAAATTAAAAAATATGAATATTGAAGTATTAGTGGTCTGTAGTGAAATAATGATCTTAATTTTTTTAGTAATGTAGACAAATAGAATTCGTTTAATTATGAATCAAAAATCCATGGAAACTATCAGTAACTCGGAAAATATGCCTTATCTCACAAATGGGAACTATGAGTTACTATTTTAACAACTACAAAAACTATTTTATAATTCATTTAACTATTTAAATATTTATTAATTAAATATAAAATTTTAAAACGTATTTTAACTTTTGTTTAACTACATAAATTTTAATTAATGATTTTGTTAACCAAATATGTAGTTAGCACTTATAACAGTATAACAAACATTCTCGTAAACTTATCAATAAACATATTATTCAATAATCATGGACTATTTTTTGGATTTTAAATTAGCCATAATTTTTAACAACATAGTAAACAATAAATTCATAATTAATACCACCAAATCAACACTAATTATCATCACCTAATACGCAATAATCAGCATTTTCAAACACATAATCAACTAATTTTCTAAATTAGGTTTACCATTATATACCCAATTCAAATAATAAACTATATGTCATAAACTAATAATATATATTCATCAATTCCAAACTCTTAAATCATCCAATTCCAAATCCCTAACTCATCAACTAATTTAATTTAAACCTAAGTTAAACAAATATAATGGAAAGTAGGAGATAGCGGCAAGTTTGGAGAGGTTGAAATTAGCGACGGAAGGTTGCGACGGCTCCTGGTTGCGGCGGCTCTTGGTTGCGGCTGGTTGCGGGGGGAGGCGGATCTGAGTGGATTTGGGGAGAGGGAAAATGAACATGTTTTCTCTCGGGTAGCAGGTCTGTATAAACACGATAAGCGACGGCTAGCAACGACTGCTTTTTTTGGCCATCGCTAGCCGTCGCTAGGCTATGTGCTTTCTGAAGCCTTTCTAGTAGTGTATATATTTGAACAAGTACAAATTAAATATTTATATGTAAATCATATAACTTATGCATTTAAATCACTCCACACACACATATTGTAAATAGCATGCATGCTTGTGTGTGTATTGTAAATAGTAATAATAGTAGTAGGAGGAGTAATAATAACATCTTGATGAACTTAACCAAAGCTTGGAAACGTATTATATAATTATATGTATTAATTAATATAAATTACATATGAACTAATACATAACAAATAACATATAAATTTATATAATAAGTATAAGAATTAATACAAACTATATATATTATAAATAAATATTATATAAATGGTACATATATATCATGTCATATATCTCTACATATATGTATATATCATATCATATATCTCTATATATACACTCAAATCATATTAATCATATATGCTAATTGCATATACACACATATATACATACATACATACATACATACATATACATACATATATATAACGTTTTGTATACAAATAGTAATAATAATGAGTAAATAGAAATAATTGTTGTAATAGTAATGTCTTGATACATTTATTAAACCAGAGAATATAAACGTACCATAGAAATATCTATATGAAAATAATACATAATTATATATGAATTATTATATATACATATACACACACATACACATATACACATACATACATATATATACACACGCACGTGTATACATATGTGTGTGTATACATATATCATATTAATATAGTATCACCTATTATTTGTTCCAGACTGCATTTCAAGTTGTTGCTGCTCGCAACAACTATGTTCTAGACTATATTTATTGTATTTTTATTTTATTTTTCTAATTTGTGAACTTTTACTTTACGGGTAGATAGGTAAAGTGAAACAACAATTTATGGTTTTAAAGTTATTTTTGATGCAAAAACTAAATTTTGGTTTATATGTATCGCTACTTTTGGTTACTAGCTACCACTTGTTTTACATGGTTTATGAAATGTTATAGATGTATTATATATTTTATGATGTAAGAATATTGCATATTTTGATTATGTAATATTACATGTTGATTATGAGATGTGTGATTAATATAGTATGTTGATTATGAAATGTGTGAGTTGATTTAACTGTATTGGTATATAAATTGTGATCGATGTGTGTAGAAAAGTAACAAGTAAGAGGGGAAATGCAGAAATAGTTAACGATAGCATTTATAAACACTATGTAAACTTTTAACAACATTATAAAAACGCTATGGTACACTTTAAATAGCGTTTTAAAGCGTTGTGGTACACTTTCATAGCGTTTTAGTACCATCACAACTTAACAATGTAAAAATACAGTGAAAGTAACACTCATAGCAACATATAAAACGCTATGAATAAATATCATGGCAAGAGATAACTGTTGTGAAATAAATTTGATGGCAGAATTTGTACGCTAAGAAATGTTTTAAGCTCATCACAATAAGCGCTGTAAAATGTTTTCATAACATATACCGAACATAAAAATAGCTTTTTTTAGTGTTTACTCTATTGGTGTGCCATGTTGCTGACTTATAACGACATGTTAATACACAGCGTAGTTAAAAACACTGTTAAAGCCTTTTATAGCGTTTTCTGAACGCTGTTAAATGTCCAGTTTGTTACAGCAGGCATATATATGTACACACTTTTTCATGATAATATGGTTTATTATTTAGGTGTTTCTTTCAAAGACAAGCCATGTTAATGAATATTCTAATTCGGTTATAGAAAGTTTTCCATTTGTAGTTGATTAGATTGTGCATTTGGTTATCTTTTAGATCTATATATATTTGATTAAGTTGTGCGTCTAGATAGATTTTGCACCCATATTACCCGATTAGGTTGTGCATCAATCAGATATTCAACACGAAAATATAAGACTGGCAAATATTCATCATGTAAATATTTTCCAAGCAAATATTTGCCATAGAATTATTTGGTAGTCATATATATAGTAGATTGTGTTTTCTTGTTACATATTTGTCATTCATATTATATATATATATATATATATATATTTTCATGATAATATGTTTCATTATTTAGGTTTTATTTTGGAATATATGCTCAGTTAATTAATATTCTAACCCATACGTAGATTGGATTTTATATGTACTTGATTAGGTTGTGCATTTGGTTAACTTTGGCATCGATATTTACTTGATCATGTTATGCGTCCGTTCAACTTTTACATCCATACACATCTAATTAGGTTTTCCATTTAGTTAGCTTTTGCATGCATACATACCCAATTAGATTATGCATCCGGTTAGATTTTGCATCAACATCTGCCCGATTTGGTTTTACATTTGATCAACTTTTTCATTTGATGATTCGCTTAATTAATCATCGTCCTAATTGGGTTGTAGATTGGTATTCATTTTTATCGAACTAAGTCCTGCATTAGGTTAGCTTTTACATTCATACATACCCGATTAAATTGAGCATCTGGCTGGCTTTTGCATGCATGTGTACCCGATTTGTTGTACATTTGGTTAGCTTTTGCATTCATGATTATCTTGGTTAATCAATGTTCTAGCATGGTTATAGATTGGATTTCATATATACCTAATAAGGATGCGCATTCAATTAGCTTTTACATCCATACGCACCTGATTATTTTATGCATCCAGTTAGCTTTTACATCCATATATACCAAATTATGTTGCACGTCCATTTAGCTTTTGCATCCATCTGTACCCAATTAGATTATGCATTTAATTAGTTTTTGCATCCTTATGTACCTAATTACGTTATATATACATTAGCATTTGCATTCGATGATTATCTATGTTAACCATTGTTCTAACTTGGTTACAAATTGGTTTTCATATGCATCCAATTAGGTTGTGCATCCAGTTAGCTTATATATCCATACCTACCCGATTAAGTTGTGCATCCGGTTAGCATTTGCATCCATATATACACGATTAGTTTGTGCATTTGGTTTGATTTTACATCCTTCTATACCCGATTAGGTTGTTGTAACAACACTGATTTCTACATTAGGCAAATAATTAAATTTAATTAAAAAAGATTGTTTTAATTCAATATTTGATAATTAATATTTTAAAAATAAATTTATAGTTAATTAAATTCTTTTTAATAACTGATTTTGATTTAATAAATTGAATTAAATTTATAGATTCTTTTCAAATAATATATCGAAATTGAATAAATTATTTTAGTTGAATACAAAAATATTTCTATAAGTGTGAATAATTGTTTGTTATTAAATAGTTGGAAAATAAATTTATTTTATAATAGCACAATGAATGATTAAATAAATTTAACCAGGCATTTAACCAAATAAAATTGTCCAATTATTAAAATATAATTTATAGAATGAGGTATAAATCATTTTATATTAGATTGAAATTTATTGAAGGGCTAATTCCAAGTTTAAATGTAAAAGAGAGTACGATGATTCAATTAAACAATTGATAGAGACCTAATTTTAAATAATACTTGTTCCTGTGCATTCCTTAGCCCTCTCTTTTAGATTCTTCCTTCACCCAATAACCAACCAAGGCCGCTTCTTAACTTTCCTCTCCTGGCTCGATCCAGCGCATACAAATTTCAAAAATAAAATAAAACCCTAGCCCTTAATTAGATATCATGACTTCCAGTAAATAAATAAAAAATTGCATGCATGGATGCTCGTCGACGACAAGAGGTGGCTGGGCGTCGGTGCGATGCATCCTGGTGGAGATAATCGAGCGCTTGTGCGTGAGCTAAGGCATGATTACAAATGATGTTTGAGAGCTTTTGGTATGTGCATTCATGAAAGCGTGAGATAGAGTGAGCGCGGGTATGGTGGAGACCTAAGCTGATAGAAGGGACGAGTAGTGACATCGAAGGTGGTGTGTGGTAGTTTTCTCTTAGCATGCAAGGTATTGCAAGCATAGTTTGGGTCTGACCATTTAGGGATCTTGGATGTTTGGTTGGGGAACGAGTAAATTCTTTTACTTACAACTATAGTCTAATATGTTGCATTTTGTGCTTGATTGCAATTGCTTGATTGTGCTTTGCTATTGAGTAGGTAATTGGATATATTAGTATGTTAGTGTGAGTTGTATTTTGATAACTCACAGCTATGATCGGGATACTATTTTATATGAATTTGACAATTGTTTGATAATGAGTTGTTGGCAAAATTGAATTGTATATTTCTATTCAATTGTTGTTGTGATGAGATCACATACTTTCGATTAATTGTTGTTGTGATGAGATCACATTTGTAACTGATCGGGAGAGGATGAATAAATTAAAATGGAATATTTTTGGAAATGAATAGTAGATTTTTAAATTATGTTTATTTGAAACTGGAAATATTATTTGTGATAGAAAATTATTTTAAGTAAATTGTTTTATATGTGCTTTGAATTGAAATTGTTTGGAAATTGATGAATTTTTAGTGATTTGATTAAATAAGTTAAATTTTAGAATAGTTTTATTTTTGTTTACTTAATGCTGATTATAAAAAATACTTAAAATTGAAATTGATATTTTTAAAGTGATGAGCTAATTTTATTTTGGATTTAATAAATTGGAAGTTTATAAAAAAAATATTTTGAGGTTATAGAAGCCAAATGAAATTTATTTATTTAAAGGAATTTTCAATTATGAAATTTTATTTTATGGTTTTCGGAGAATATTTTCAATTGAAAATCTTTATTTGAAAAGTAGAATTATCTAAAGGAAATCTGGAATTATAAATCTTATTTAATATTATTATTTCAATTATTAGAAAAGAACCCTAAAATTTTTGTTATTTACTCTTACCACTAACTAGCCGAGTGATATTGTTATTTACTCTTAGGACTAGCAGTCGAGGAATTATTATGTTGTGATGCTCTCTTTTGAACTCATCTTGTCAAGAGTATTTTGCTGCATTCTCTAAGGACTAACTAGTCGAGTATCATTATCTACTCTTAGGGTTAGTAGTCGAGGAAATGTTGTATTAAGATCACTCTCATCAGGACTCCTAGTGTCGAGAATATTTGGGTGTAACTGCATTAGTAAAGACGAGTTAAGAGTATAAGAATTTATCACTCTTAATAGGACTAATCAAGTCGATTGCAATTGTTGTCACTTTTATCAGGACTCCTAGAGTCGAGAGTACCATTTATTACTCTCATTAGGACTTATATAGTCGAGAGTATATGTTGGAGTCTACGTTATAGGTTTCATGCCACTATGGAGTGCTCATGAATTAGACTCACCAGATAGGTTACTTATACATCCTAGTAGTCCTGATTATAGGGTTGTGCCCTAGATCTGTGACGTCACTTGAGTTTGTAGGCTGAGAGTTATTCCTCTCACTAAAGCCATTGCACTGACATCACTTAAGGACCAATAGTCTATAACCATGGGCAAATAGGAATCATGGTCATTGCTCGGCGTAGTCTGGCAATATGTTTATGGTATGCGATGAATACGAGTGTCACATTTTGGGAGTAACTAAGGACTATAAGAAATGAGCTGTGGTCAATAGTATTTTCTGGAGCTATATTGCGGTACATTAGTCTGCCATCCGGATGACTTAGGTCTTTATATATATGAGCTATTTGATATTATAAACTCATTAGAGATGATAATTTTTTGATGCTAGAGACTGACTGCATGTCTGTCTATTATTTGAGGTAGCCTAACCCGAGATAATTGTTATTGTCTATCTATGACACTAGAGACTTGCTGCGAGCTTATCTATCATTCTCTCATAAGATCCTATGGCTAAGAGATCTCCTTCTTGTATGCTTTTTTCTTTCTATCTCATAAGGCTATTCAGTTGAGATTGTTCCCTCTTATAAGAACCTTTGGTCAAGATTAATTACTGTATTGCAATGGTATGTTATATTATATTTGTGTTATATAGTTTGAGTCTGCGTCCTATGTTAAACTACATCTCTTCGGACTAAATGACCGAAAGTATCGTCTCTTATTAGAGTTAGTGGTCGAGATATGCATTACTGAGTAAATAGTGTGTGTGTGTGTCCAGTTGTTTGGTTTATTTCTATGGATGCAATTTCACTCATATTGTTATTGTGACATTTGATGAGTTATTAAACTATTATTTATTTGGGTGATGTTTTGGGTGCGAGGTTTTGATTGACATTGCTTTACCTATGAAATTTACTTACCACTTCTGATACTATTTTCACCATGCCTGGGGTTATTAAATATTGACATATATATTCTAGACATAGTCTAACCCGTGTGTTATTTATGTATTACTGGGTTTGGTCCGAGGCATTCAAGCTGTGTAGATAAAGCACTCAGCAGATTCAATGCGGCGGAGGTGCAAAAAGTCATAATGGGGATATTGCGAGGATATGACGGGATATAGCGGATGGGTCTAAAATAGCAAATAAAACTCATACTTAATGTTTTTTCAAATATATAAATTGTAATTAAATGAAAAATTAACGTTCAATTTAACTACAATTAATAAATATTTAATTTTAAATAAAAACATGTGTAAATATATCGTAAATGAACGTAAACTGTTATTTAACATGATTAAATTTAATATAATATTAGAGTATTTTTTCTTTTGAAAATATGTCAAAAAATTAAATTAAAAAATTAATTTCAATATTTGTATAATGTATAATATGACGTTTTTTAGTTCATTTCTTTTAAAGAAGATGTAGCGCAATAGCGAAATATAGCGGGAATAATGGGATATAGCGGAAATAGCAGGGCTTAAAGCAGAAAGTCTATATTCAAGGATATTTGGGAAAATTGTAGCGGCGGAAATCCGCTATGGGATGTAGCGCGGTAATAGCTAGACATTACTGCACAACATTAAAGGTTCAAGGACGGATGACCAGTATGTGGATGTTGAGCATAGATGGAGGATAGGATATTATTGTATATCACTATGTAAATATTACCTCTTGCTTGTATGACATTGTTGTATTAGATATATATTGTATAGTGTTGAAATAGTGTGAGATTGACTTATGTTATAACCCACTTCGATTTATATATATTTGTGTTATATATGTTACCGCTGCTTTGATGACCTTATGCTCTCTGTGATTTATTTTATATTGTGTATTTTCTATCCTGGAGGAACACATATTTATTGTTTTGTGCTGACACTATGTATGTATATACGAGTTGTTTATGATTTTTGAGATACATACTGGTGTTAGCTCAATGGAATATTCAAATGTGTACCCTATACAGGGTCATTCTCGATATTATCTGATAGTATTACCAGTAATACTCTTGGGTAGTAGAGTATAGAGATGGGATGTTACATTTATATCAAAGTAGGTTTATAATAAAATAGAGTATAAGAGACACAAGTTGTGGCCCTAGATGAGACTTAGAGTCCCTGTCTCCGTGGGTGTGTGGTAGACTATTATTTATACTCAAGTTATAGAAGGAGTATACGATGATTGCTGTGGTAATCATCTAGGGACGTGTTTGTATTTTTCTTACTAGATAATATATTTCATGTACCTATTTCTTAGTATAGTCTTTGTATAAGATACAGAGTAGTTGATGAAGGTTATGAAGGTTGCAAAGGTAGAAGCGGTTAGTCCGGCCAGTAGTGTAGATATTGATAATGAATATTATACCTTTGTGTGGCTTGAATATGAATAAAGAGATCCATTAGTGATCAGAGTTGTGCAAGAAAAACTGATTGTTACTTTTTAGCTAAAGGCATTTGTTCATTTGTTTAAAAATGCATGTATTGTTGTAAATGCTTGTTTGATACTATGGATGGATGATGTATGATAGTTTGTATTGTTGTTAACGGTTGCCGAATTAAATGAGTATACGCATTTGGATAATAATTATTTTTTTCCACAAAGGAATGTATAAAAAAGTGATTGAAAATTATATTTTCGAGAGATATTTGAAATTTTGAAATAAGTAAAAGTTTGAGAGAAGTTGAATATTAATTTATAACAAATTAAAGTTTTGAATGCTAAATGTTAGTACTTGGAAAAGATGATTTGAATATCGAATAATATTTTTAAAGTAAGTACATTTTATGAATGGAATGTTTTCTATTAAAAGTCCTTATTTTTACATGATAATAGAACTGTTTTGGTTTTTGCAAACAATTTTTTTTCCATATGGAAACTTTTAAATATATTTATTGAAATTTTTTGAAGCTGGATTCGTGTTAATCTGTCCATTGAGTGCTTTAAGAATTATGGTTGATGCGCTTGATCTGCGTTATCGATTGGAATTCCTAAACACTAGGACGAGATTTACGGACACGGAGTTTTAAAAAGTGGTATAATATTTTGGAAAAAAAGAGAGTGTTTTAAAAGAATATTTCGAAACGAAGGTAATGGTATTGAAAAGGAGAGGATGTTATTTTGGAAAGTAATTCATGTTTTGAAGTTAGAGTAAATATCTTTTTTAGGAGAAAATATATATTTAAGAAAGAAAGGAATTTATTTTATTATAAATGATAAAGTGGTTTGGAATTAATGGAGTTTAAGTTGGAATTTTTTTCTAGCTTAACATAATATGATTTATATCTAATTTGAATCTAAAATTTGTTGAAGATAAAATTTATGGGATAATTTTTTATGGATTTTGAAGTGTAAAAGCCTTTATGGAACAATTTGATTTATTTTTTAAAATAGTTTGAATTTGAAATTTTTTTATTGGGTTGAGAATGTATTATTATATAATGAAGTAATTAATGAAGTATATCAACTCAACAACAATCTAGGCAAACCAGGTTGAACAACTACAAGTACAGGTAGCAGCAATAATGCAAACTACAATGCCACAACAAACAAGATGAACCAGACAGGTCAAGCAATGAAGTATCAGACTACAATATCAAGATTCAAACATGGTGATGCAAATGAGTGAAACATGAAATAGCATCTGACAAAAGTCAACACATTTAAAGTAAATGCAGAGAACAAGCATACTTGAAACAGTGCATACATGAAGACTACAATACATGAGTCAGTGCAGTGATACATGGAAGTATTAATGACAGCAGACAACTCAGTACAGCAAAGACGACAGTGGAAACTACACAAATGTCGATTAACAGTGAACAACCAGACAACATCAAGACAGTATCCAAAGTCGAGAAACAATGTGATTTAGATCAGGAGTAAAGTTCGAATTCAATGCAGACGCAAACAAGTCGAGATGAACAAATGGAAACAAATTCGAAGTCGAACAATGCAGACGTACGATATCAAGGGTATTTGCAAATTCTTGAAAAAGTCAAAACAAATCAAAAAAAGGAAAGATTGTTGCCGTAGGACTCAAGAAAATGGAACGCTTCAAAATCAAAGCTGTGCGCATCAAGTCGAAACTATATCAGGAAAGCAAGAATTAGAAAAGTATCGAATTGATACGAACAAATTCAAGGGTCTCGGAATCCATATAAATATTATCCCAAAATCATCATCGGCAGTGTGCAAAAAGAACAATCGATAAGTCAAGCAATTAAAATCCTAAAAAGCAAAAGGAACGAACAACGTACCAACGTTGATTCGCAATCTCGAGGCAAGCAGCCGATCTTCAGAGAAGCAGCGAGCAACACATTCGATCGAGCAAGGCAACACGCAAACCAGAGAATCGATCAACATAGGCGTGCTTCGAAAAGCCCTAATTTGGATCGAAATACTCAAGCCCTAGTTTCATAGCGCAAAGAGAAACGAATGCAAGGTTGCAATTTTACAAAAGCAAGAAGAAAAAGGAACGGGCAGAAGAAATTGGGTCGGCCTTGTTTTAATATAAAAGGGGCTTTTGTTTATATTACAATTAGGGTTTTAGTTTTAAATTGTTTTTAAGTTTGTTTTAAATTTAAATTCTCTTTTAAGGTTCAAATCTTGGTAAATCACCACCTAGGATTTTGGTTATGTCAGATTGTCTAGTTAGGATTAGTTCAGTGAGCAGGGTTTGCGAGTTTGCAAAACTCTATAGGCGGTAGCAGGGTTTGCGAGTCTGTTAGAGTGTTTGTAAGCGGGAGACTGTTTAATTCTGATAGAAATCTGGGAATGCAGTAGTAGGCAGGGGTTGCCGAAGCTGGGTAAATTTTGTGTGTGATTTACTTTTCAGCATATTACTTCTCTACAGTTTGTTTTTGCATTTAGTTCGAGAAAATTTTCTATAACCCTATTCACCCCCCCCCCCACCCCTCTAGGGTTAATCTAGATCCCACAAGTGGTATCAGAGCGAGGTATTTTTTCTTTAACTCTAGAGTCATGAATCCACCAAATAATTCTTTTTTTGAAGGGCAATCTATTGTTAGGCCACACATGTTTAATGGGAATGATTACGCGTATTGGAAAGTTAGGATGGTTATTTATCTTAGTTCTGTTGAGTATGATGTTTAGGACATTATTGAAACTGGCTATAAATCTCCCACTATAACTGTTGGTGATACTGAGATTCCTAAACCTAAGGATAGGTGGGATGCTAACGATAAGAAATTAAAAACTACAAATGCTAAAGCCATGAATGCTTTGATCTGTGCTCTTGATAAAACTGAATTTAATAGAATTTCTCATTGTAAAACTGCATAGGAAATTTGGCATACCTTGGAGGTGACACATGAAGGAACTTCTCAAGTCAAGGAGTCTCGTCTAGCCCTATTCAGCAATGAATACGAGAACTTTGTGATGGATAAAGGCGAGAGCATAAAAGACATGTTTGGACGCTTTTCAACTTTGGTGTACAATGCTAGAGCGCTTGGGAAGGTATTCACTGAGGTAGAGCTTGTGAGGAAGGTGCTACGAGTCTTACCAATGAGCTTTGAGGCAAAATTCACGGCAATACAAGAATCGAAAGATCCGAGTAAACTAAGCATGGAGGGGTTGATCAGGAGTTGATCGACAACTAGATGACATATGAGCTTGAGCTAAAAGCAAAGGAGGAACGCAACAACTCCGAATCAAAGAAGAAGACAATTGCCTTAAAGAGCAAAGAAGAGAGCGATGATGAAGAAGAAGATCCAATTGTAGAGCTTGCAACGGCAGTCAATAATCTTAGAAAATGGTCAAGATTAAGGCCACGCAAGAAGAAAACAAGTGGTAATTGCCAAAAGATTCTGACAATTCCGATAATGAACTGACGTGTTTTAACTGCAACAAGCCTGGCCACTTCAAACAACAATGCCCACTTCTCAAAAACAACAAAGGAAAGAAAAAGAAGAAGAAGGCCTTTGCAGCGACTTGGGATGATGAAGAAGGAGAGGAAGCTTCGAATAGTAGCTCAGAGGAGGCTAACTTGTGTCTTATGGAAAAATCAGATTCAAAAGCAAGCTCAGAGGAATCTAGTGAGGTAGGTCACTATTCTTATAAATAACTTGTTTTTATGTGTTGTGATCTTACTAAAATAGTTGATACTCTTGAATCTAAAATTAAAAAACTGAAATGTGATAGGAGAGAACTTGTTCATGAAAATTTTAGGTTAGAAACTAAACTTGAAAATATTAAAAACCTAGACTGTAAAAAATGTAAAATTTTAGATTCAGAATTATCAAGACTTAAGAATAGCTTTGAGAATCTTGAAAAAGAAAACTTGAGTCTTAAGGAAACCATTGGCACTAGGAAAAAGGATTTTATAAATAGATGCACCTCACTTGTAACTGAAAACACAAAACTAAAAACCAAAGACCAAAATCTTGAGAAATCTCTGAATAACTTTTCAAGAGGAGAAAAATCATTCAACATGTTATTGGGAAATCATATTTTTGCTAGCAATAGAAAAGGACTAGGCTTTGGGAAAACACAAGTTGATGATAATGCAAAAGGTAAGAGTGTCTTTGCTAGATGTGAAATAATTGGACATCGTGTTGAAAATTGTAGTCATAGGAACAAGAACACAAAATTTATACAAGTTTGGGCTCCTAAGAATTCTACAAACAAATTTCATGTCTATTGGAACAAGAATAAAAGGACTAAACAAGTTTGGTTCCAAAAGGATTGTTTATTCACAATGCTTCAGCCACTAACAATCATGGACCTATAAAAACAAATAGGTCACAAAAATCTTTCATCATGTAGGTATGGTGGCAGGTTAAGGAACAACAACAGTGTTCTCTGGATTTTGGCTGTTCCAGAAACACAACGGGCAACAAAGCAAAGTTCCTTAGCCTAGTACAAAGGTGACAGAATCACAATGGGAAACCACGAAAAATTATCGCAAAGGTAAAACAGGAGAAGGTATATTTAATTGACCGATATAATAAATGTGACAATCTGCATCGTATTCTGAATTAAATCAGCCAATAATGTGATGATAAAGAGATGATGATTTTTTCTGGCTTGTTCAACATAGTTGGCCAATTATATTTATGCCAAAAAATACTATTCTTTGAATTACTTCATACATATACGTTTGGATTAAGCATAGTGTTTTGTTGGATGATAATGCATTAGGTTATAATTCGGCTAACTCTATATTCACAGTTTCTGATTATTTACACGACTTCAATTCAAATTCAAGAATGCTGTTAAAAATTGAGTTTGAGTTTTTATGCGCACTTCATGGTCTGGTCTATCAAATTTAATTAGTGATGTTTTGAAATGAAAGAAAAATTCAGATGCAGATCATACTGGTAATCTAGTTGACAGAAAACTTGCGAGTTGAACGTGATTTGTGGTGAGACATTTAGTAACTGCATCGTTTTTCAGAGAAAATATCTGCATATTTTTCATTACAAATAATTTTCAAATAGCAGAAATTTTTTCTCATATAACCCCTTCGAGAAAATCATTTTTGACCATATTTTCAGATTTGTCATTTATATTTGATTTTAAATGACAAATTTTGACTAATCCGACTCCCTACTAATTATCGAAAAGATAAATAGTGATTGAGATGGTGATAAGTGTTGATATTTAACATACATTACTCATGACAGTATATTTGGACAATTTCTTTAGGAATTCAAACAAGAGTTATAATAACTTTTTGTTGCGTAAAGATTCCATGACCATTTCTATATCCATCATATTTCTATCGACCATTGTTTATCAAAAATTCAATATAGTTTGTCGATATGTGGTGCTATAATCAGGGATCATGTGTTTTTCATTTTACATTTTTTAAGTAAAAATAAATAAATACCAAAGTATTCACTCTCATTTAAAAGTCCTCCCGGTTATGCATGGGTGAATTACTTGGAATTTGTTATGTGCTTCCATGCCCATTTAAAAGTCCTTACGGTTATGCATGTATGGAACGCATATCAAAATTGATTTATTAAATAAACAAGTTGATTCTAATCCCATTTAAAAGTCCTCACAGTCATGCGTGGTTAGAAGATAATTGATTTCATTTTTAAAATTAAATTGGAATACTACTAATCTCATTTAAAAGTCCTAACGGTTATGCATGATTAGCAGATATTCAAATTCCTGATATAAATGTACCACAAGTAGATACAATTGTATGATTTTATATGAGAACATCATTTCCATCATTCTAAAAGTGGAGTATGCGCCTAACAAGGGTAGTTATGATTTTTGTTTGATTTTTATTGAAGTTTAATATTTATGTTCAAATTGAGTTTTAATGTTGGATTAATATCGATCACTTTATCTCTATTTTTCTCTAACACTATTATTCTTTTGTTGATAATAAAAGGGGGAGAGGAAAGTTAAGATTTTGTCAAATAAAATCAAGCAAAGGTCAAATAATTTTCCATTTGCATCTAGGCTCATGTGTATATTTCTATGTGTACGCATATATGTAGGGGGAGCATCGTGTAGAGAGGAAGCATTTAAATAAGGGGAGAAATTAGAGTATATCATTGATCAAATACATTTAGCACAGTCAAAATCTTAAATATATGTTTGTTATCATCAAAAGGGGGAGATTCTTGAATATGCGCTTATATGATTTTTGTTTCATGATAATAAACATATATATATATACTCATCTAAATGTATTTGTTAATGTACTATTTTATTTTGCATAGATTAAATAAATATTTGTTGAATAAAATAAATTACACAGAATTTGAACTCAAACAGAAATTTTATTCAAACAAATATTTATTACAATTTTGAATAGTACAAATTCAAGCTCTCACTATACATATACAATTTTGGTTCTAATTACATCACAATTCAATTTACATAAATTCCTCACTACATATCACTGACACTTGTAGTTTATCATCAACTTCATTCCAGTTAGAATCCAGCATCTGAGCAATCTGCAAAAATGTTCCCTAACGCAATAAAGTTGAAAAAGAAATATTTTTGTAATGTAAAATAAAATATGGATTTTGAAAATATTATTTGCCTCAGTTATTTGGGTTGTTCGTCATCATTTACATTTAAATTCATCATACACGAACAATGTGACATGCACAGTGTATCACTGTACATGCCACAAGGCCGTGCACACCGATATAAACTTGATAATGTTAGAGAGACAGGTGAGCACAAGGTCAAACCCAAAATAAAAGGACGGGTTCAACTCAGCTGCAATATAAATAAAATCACGACACGAGCACAAGGTCAAACCCGAGTTTTGAAACTGGATTCAACTCAAGTGAAATTTCAAAAATCAACATGAAATGATCAAGAACCAAACAAAGACCAGAGTAGTACAAGTTAGACACAGTGCATATATAAAGTACACAAGTACAAAATAAAACAGAAAACTACATGTTGAACAATGAAAGCAGTGTGCAAACAGCAGGTCGAAAAGTACTCAGGGATGAACACATGACCAGACACACATGAATATGAAGACAACAACTTGACACAGTAAACTACAAGAGTCGACCAGGTAGCAAGCAAGATCAACATAGCAACTCAAATGACACAGTGTACGCAAGTGAAGCCAAATAAAAATCAAAGCATCATGAATATACACAATGCAGGCCAAAGAGCAAAAGTAATCTGCATCAAATGCCATCAGGTTTATGACAGGAACATATGATCAGTGGTACACATGCAAGCACAGCCTCAAACCAGCATCAAGTCAAGATAAATGAAACAAAGAAATGCATCATGCAAGCTATCAAGACTCAATTCACTTATGCAGACTCGACCACAAGATGCCGACATAAACAACATCAAAGAAACTAAAGTACAGCAGAGAAACATATATCTATATACCTACATGAATGTATGTATACAAATGGTCAAATGAACTGAAGGCAATGTAACTGTAAAAACTGTGCACCAGAGACATGACTACACATCAGTTCACCCAAGTTCAAGAGAAACCAAAACAAGCCAGTGAAATCACAAGTATATCAACTCAACAACAATCTAGGAAAACTAGGTTGAACAACTACAAGTACAGGTAGCAGCAATAATGCAAACTACAATGCCATAGCAAACAAGATGAACCAGACAGGTCAAGCAATGAAGTATCAGACTACAATATCAAGATTCAAACATGGTGATGCAAATGAGTGAAACATGAAATAGCATCTGACAAAAGTCAACACATTTGAAGTAAATGCAGAAAACGAGCATACTTGAAACAGTGCATACATGAAGACTACAATACATGAGTCAGTGCAGTGATACATGGAAGTATTAATGACAGCAGACAACTCAGTGCAGCAAAGACGACAGTGGAAACTACACAAACGTCGATTACCAGTGAACAACCAGACAACATCAAGACAGTATCCAAAGTCGAGAAACAATGTGATTTAGATCAGGAGTAAAGTTCGAATTCAATGCAGACGCAAACAAGTCGAGATGAACAAATGGAAACAAATTCGAAGTCGAACAATGCAGACGTACGATAATCAAGGGTATTTGCAAATTCTTGAAAAGGTCAAAACAAATCAAAAAAAGAAAAGATTGTTGCCGTAGGACTCAAGAAAAATCGAACGCTTCAAAATCAAAGCCGTGCGCATCAACTCGAAACTATATCAGGAAAGCAAGAATTAGGAAAGTATCGAATTGATACGAACAAATTCAAAGGTCTCGGAATCCATATAAATATTCACCCAAAATCATCATAGGCAGTGTGCAAAAAGAACAATCGATAATTCAAGCAATTAAAATCCTGAAAAGCAAAAGGAATGAACAACGTACCAACGTTGATTCGCAATCTCGAGGCAAGCAGCCGATCTTCAGAGAAGCAGCGAGCAACACTTTCGATCGAGCAAGGCAACACGCAAACCAGAGAATCGATCAACATAGGCGTGCTTCGAAAAGCCCTAATTTGGATCAAAATATTCAAGCCCTAATTTCAGAGCGCAAAGAGAAACGAAAGCAAAGCCGCAATTTTACAAAAGCAAGAAGAAAAAGGAACGGGCAGAAGAAATTAGGCCGGCCTTGTTTTAATATAAAAGGGGCTTTTGTTCATATTACAATTAGGGTTTTAGTATTAAATTGTTTTTAAATTTGTTTTAAATTTAAATTCTCTTTTAAGGTTCAAATCCTTGTAAATCACCACATAGGATTTAGGTTGTGTCAGATTGTCTAGTTAGGATTAGTTCAGTGAGCAGCGTTTGCGAGTTTGCAAAACTCTATAGGCGGTAGCAGGGTTTGCGAGTCTGTTAGAGTGCTTGTAAGCGGAAGACCGTTTAATTCTAATAGCAATCTGGGAATGCAGCAGTAGGCAGGGGTTGCCGAAACTGGGTAAATTTTGTGTGTGATTTACTTTTCAGCATATTTACTTCTTTGTAGTTTGTTTTTGCATTTAGTTCGAGAAAATTTGCTATAGCCCTATTCACCCTCCCCCCTCTAGGGTTAATCTAGATCCTACAATCTAATCACAATACCAAGTTTTATAAAATTAAATAAGTTGACTAAGTTTTATAAAAATTATCTAAGTTAAGTTAACTAAGTTTTGTAAAATTTAACTTAATTTATAAAAAATAACCAAATTTTATAGAACTTAAGAAATTTTGTAAAAATTAAACTAGGTTAATTGAGTTTTATATAAAATTAACTAACTTTTATAATGGTTAACCAAGTATTATAGAAACGTACCGAGGCGTCTGAATTCACAAGAATTAACTTAGCTAATTAAGTTTTACACAACATAGTTAAGTTTTATTAAAAAGTAAACATGTTTTATAGAAATTAACTAAGTTTAAGAAAATCAACAAAGTTTTACAACCATTTAATTATGTTAAATAAGTTTTGTAAAAATTAATTAAATTAATAGAAAATTTCAAAATTAACTATGTTTTATAGAAATTAACTAAACTTGACCAAATAATATAATTTATATATGTATTTCTATGTAACAAATTATGTAGTACATGTGAAAGTATAACAAATTATTTGTGTTTGAAAATTTTGAAATTTTAATTGAGCTCAGCAAATTCAACTCGTTTAAAATTCATATTTGTGAAATAAAATATATTCGTGAATTTTAAAATACTTTTGAGGTGTAGAAAATTATTTTTAAATTGTTTCAAAGCGTAAAGGCGGTATTTTTGCTACCAAAAATTATTCTGAGTAGGAAATAAATTTGGGGAAAATAGTGTATTGGCTTGGAAGAATTGTATAAGTTGTAAAATGATTGAAAAACATAGAGCTGAGAAATTTTGAAGCATATACAGATATGTCTTTATCAAATACATCTATATCACGATAGGAAAAGGTAAACAGGTGCCAAAAAGGTTCAAAAAATTACATTGGTAGGCTATTAAGTCTACTTCGTGTTGGTGTTGAATACTTGATTTGCAATATGGATGAAGATAGACAAGAATATGTTTTTAAAACATTGAATAGTATAGTTATAGCAGGATATTGCAATTATCAGACATTCCGTGAGGTAAAATTGACATCAGTTTTATGTTAGTACTCCTGGAATTTATGTATGGCAATTAAATACATGATAAACACTTGTAGATTTTTATGATTATCTTCTACACATTTTCTTTCATTTCTAGTTGGCAATCATACCATGCAATCCTCTTTTGTCTTGATATAATTTATTGAAATGATTTCCTTCCTTTCGTATATTAGTCCATTGATTTCTGTTTCCCAAAATTTCTTTACATTACTGAATGTTCTTAGTCTGATGGTTGTAAACAACATGTTATTTTGTCAATAGTGTGTAACATCCCATATTTTTAAGCTATTCAAATTGAACATTTAATTCATTTTAAATGTTGAATATGAATTATAATTTGAATTTAGAGATAGATGACTTTGGTTAAGTTAATAAAATTAGTCGAAATTTCAAATACGGGAAATTAAATTAGAAATTGAATAATAATAATTAAGTATTGGACTGAGAGAATATGGGGATTAGATGTGAATTTGTTATAAAAATGATGTTTAAATGTGTTTTTAAGTTCAATTGGACATAATTGATATTATGGAATTTTTGGAAGAATTTTAAAGTTGATAAATTAATATTTGGGAATTTATATTAATTTAATAATGGGATTTAATATTATTAAAATGCAATTAATCAGATTTTGGTCCGGAATGAGCCAAAACGATTTTTAATATGTTTATAAATGTTATATGAATTATTGTTAAGTTAATAAAATTTTAAACGTGGAAATTTTGAGTGATTTCGATAATTTTGAAAATCGCTTAATTTAATAGACGAGTTAAAATAGCCTTCCGGGGCACAGTCTCGGAATTCGACGAAACCAGTTTCATTGGATCCGTAATAGTTAGTTATTATCGGATTCCAATTTTCGTAGCAATCGGAGTTGTCGTTTGACCCCGGCAGCTCGAAACGCATCGAAATCGTTTTAATCAGTTTAAATTAAAATTGATCGTTTAATCTCGTAACTCGTGCATGCGACCGAATTAGCTTACGAAACCTGTTCCATTGTGTCCGGAACGCGGAAAAACCCTAGGATCGCCTGTCGGAACGCAGAGATTGAAGGTCGTTTGCATAACTGTTAAATTGAGAGATTATATTAATTAAAATAATATTAAAACTAATATATATATATATCTATTTCTTTCTAAACCCTAGTTAGAACGCAGGCCGCCGCATCAAAACCCTTCAATGGCCGAAAATCTTTAATTTTGTTCCTTTAAATTCGCATCATCCATCGAGTAATTGAAGATATCTCTAACATGAAGTTCGTAGAGCTTGAAGCTGGCTTTCGATCTATATGGACGAGTTGGTGTTCTGTGAAGCGTAGGGAGAAGGGGGTCGCCGCGTTCATCGTAAACTCGCGCGCGTTTTCTGGAGCACTCGGGGAACCGAGCTTCATCGCGTTCGAGGGGGAAGTCGAGTTGGCAGTGGGCTTTAAGATGGTGTTCTCCGATCGAAAAGTTGGGCTTCGAGCTAGTCGCGTTTCGAAGCCCTAGGCCATAGGAGTTGGGTCTTGTTCGCGTTTGGCTCCTGGAACTTGCGCATGCGTTGGGGAAGACGGGTATAACCGTGTTTATTTTGGTAATTTTAATAAAAAAAAAAAAAAAGAATTTGTTTTGAAATTAAATTCAAATCTTGTAATTTAAATAACTTGTTCATATGTAATCAGAAATCAACAATCTTGGTAGCGCCGGAATCGCAGCGTCGAGCACTACGCGATGGTGAAAATCCGGAGTCATTCCGGGCAAGTAGAAATTTAGGTTAAATCGAACGTCGTTCGGTTTAATTTGAATTTCGAACGCTCGCCGAAACTCAAGGTGAGTTATTCTCACTCACATCTGGATACTAGTAAAGTAGACAGTTAGTATTGATTGGTTGTTTGGATGTTTAGCTGAATATGTTAGTTATTATCAAATTGAATTGATATATATACTGTTGTGCTAATATTTGTGGATGCAGGGAAAACAGGTTGGAGGGATCCAACGGGATTCCTCACAAAGTAGTAATATTTTTATATTGATGATTATGCCTGTTTATATATTGTGATTGATAAGTTGGAATTTAATTGCATTGTGATATTGTGGTTTAAACTATAAACCCAGAATATTAGTTATAAAGAAAATTGCAGTTTTAATTATAAAGAAATTAAATTGGGTTTCGAAGAAATTGAGAAATGGTTAAATAAGAAATTAAAAGAATATAAATATTTGAAACCTGATTTGGATGGAAAACTGAAATAAATTTGTATAGAAATATTACTGGATAAATTATAAATCCAAAATTAATTATATTTGATAAATTGAATTTAGAGAAATAAAAGAATATTGTTAATTAATGGATTTTAAAAGAATTAAAAATTTGAAATATATTTAGGATGGAAATTGGAAGTTGTAAAATCTGGAATGAAAATTAAAGATAAATGTTATTAGTTGAAGATTTGGGAAATAAATTTATGTTATAAAACCATAAAACTAAAGTTAATAAATGGACAGAAATCGTGAGAAGGATTTCTGTGATGATTTAGTAGAAATGAGATTTCCTTGGGAAAAACCAAGTTCGAGTTTAAATTGATTTTTATAAAAAGAAAGTTTTTAAAAGCTTAAGCTGGTTTTAAAGAATGTTTTAAAAATTATTATTTTAAAGTGATTATTTATTAATTAGCAATAGTAAAATTTTATTAATATCTTGATAATTCTTTTTACAAATGGATTTTGCTTAAAGCTAGTTTTTGAATAAAGTTGTTTGAAATTTGTTAATTTCTTTAAAAACTCTAAATTTTAATTATAGTATAACTAAAACCTTATTTTAAATCAGGTTATATCTTATATAGTAGTTTTGTTTAAAATATTTTGAAATTTATATTTTGAGTAAATAATTAGTAGTAAATTTATCTATTTAAAGTATATTTTAAATTAAAATGTTTTTTTTTAACTGTTTTTAAATATAAATGTTTTGAACTTGGTTATTCCAATGGAAAATATGGTAAAGGATTTACCTTGTAAATGGAGACCTTTGGGAAATGTTTTCAAATGAGTTTTGGAAATTTGAAAATATATCTTTTAAAGATATTTGAGATAAATAAATAATATGGAATATTATTTATTGTGTGATGGATGCTATGGATGTTTATGCATATTAATTGATAGTTAAATCACCGACTATCAATATTGGACAAATGCGATGATCGTTTCGAAGAGACCGGGATCGAGATTTATTTCTCGAAAACCACTTCGATCCGGTTTGTACGTTTTCGTGCGATAAAACGTTTTCGGAGTCGAAGATGGAGTAGTGAAGTGCAAGGGCTAGTCGCTACTAATCCTGAGGATATTTCCAAAATGGATGTAGTAGGAATAGTGCCTTCGGTTCCGTTCGAACCCAGGACGGACTTGTATGGACGAATGCTTCGTGACATCGTCAGCGGACGATGGGCATTCTAAGAGAAACGTTCTAAAGGTAACGTTAAGCCTCAAGCCTCACCAACCGGGAATGACTGAAAATCAGGGGATATGCAGCAAGGCTTCGTGGGTAGCCCCCACTGGAGAGTAAGGTCATCCCTGTCTAGAGGTTCCTTTTTATTTCGGCTTAGTGGTGCGGTTGCTGATCCCAACCGCGGGGTGATCTTATTCGGAATTGCCCATAGGTGATTCCGGTCTTGTGTTGCAGGGGACGAAGGGAGTAGTCCTCGGTACTGTGATCTAGACCACGTACTGTGATAGGTGGTACCCCAGTGCCTAGTCATTGTTGGAAATCCATTTTTCCCTACGAGCCTTTTACGAGTTTTGTTTGTATTACCCACTTCGGTGGCTAGTAGCTGGAATTTAATAATGTAACAATTTCGGCTATTTTATAAGTATTTGTAAATAGACCCTATTATAATATAAGAGGATTTCTATAAAAAGTGTTTTAGCTATCATAAGGTAAAAACCCGACATGTTTATTTGTGGCGTGGTCTTACGAGATGCTTTTGTTTTCAAAAGAATTTTTGAAACTTTAATAATCAATTGTGTGCATTATTATCAGCTGGTATTCCAGACTGACTCGGGTGTTATTTCGTTATAATGCTCGGGTCAGACCGAGTATTATTGTTCAGGTCAGGATACTATGGAGCAGGAGAGGAGCTGGAGTTCGAGACGTATTATATGTACCTATATATATATCCGCTGCTATGTTGTATGGTATGTCTGTTATGTGTTGATTGATGTATGAGTTACTCTGATGATATGTTGTATATAAACAGATATAGATTTCATTTTGTGTAAAGTTCTATAGTTACTATTATATTTTATTCCGCTGCGACTGTGAGATTCTGATATTGTTTAGTTTCTTCTTCTTCTATCTCTTTCTTTAACCAAATTGATTCGTATTTCTGTGCCACTTGAGTTAATTTCTGTAGAATAGTGTTAATTCAAGGGGTACGGATTTGCGGGACGTCACACTTGGTATCAGAGCTTAGGTTGGCGACAACCTAGGCTTTGGTGGGGTAATTACTCATTTATTAGAGTCGATAGTACTCTATAATGAGTTGAGTGTATTAATAGCTATGAGAGCGTACTTGTTAGTGCTTATAAAATTGTTTTTATATTGTGTTGACTTATCGGTTGAGTGTTTATGAATTCTGGTCGGTGCGGGAAGTACAACCGTATCGATAGGGGTTTCTAAACTCTTAAACAAGATAAACCGACATAGTATTGTTTTTTAAAGTGGGTAAATGAAATAATTTTACCCAAAATTATATTTTGATATAAAGGAAATAATTTTCTGGAAATTATATATATATTTGACTGTTTGGTTGCCAAATATTGAAAATCAAATTAGAATCTTGAATTTGACCAAATTTGAAATGATAAGTGAATAAGATTATAAAATTGAAATGGTTTATAACCAGATAGAATTAATTAAATATGTTGCAAATAAGAAGTGAAATTAAAATTAGAATTTAACCAGAATTTAAATCCGGAAGTTTTGGAAAGGATTTTTATTGTATTGAAAATAAAAGTTTGGAAATTTAAAATCCTGGGAAGTTTGAAATGTTTTCCAATGTATTGAAGGCAATAATGGAATATTGTTTTGGGTAATATTTTTGAATGGCAACTGTTTTGAAATGAAGTTGGAAAGATAAAGAAGCATTGAACTCACTTCAGTCGCTGGAAAATAATCCTGATGATGCTGGCCACATCATTAGAATTCATTTTCGAGTTTCTAAAGTGATGGATTGCTTCCCAAGTAATTGGTTATGGTATTGTTTGGATTTGTTGGGGATAACAGTTGTTTTGGATATTTCAAAAATGAGAATTTGTTTTGGGATATGAACAAATTGTTTTGGGTACAACCAAATTGGTTTGGAAAACATGGAGATTTGATTTGATATACCAAATGGGTATATATATATTTGATATATTTCAAAATGGTTTTGAGATAAAACCGGGTAAATTGAATTCTGGAAAATTCTAATTAAATAAAGATGTGAAGGTAAAATGAATCAACCATAGCTTGTAAATAGAGTTGATTTAAAAAGAATTGGAGTTGATATTAAGTAGGAAAGGAAATAAAATTTTAATCCTGAGATTAAATTTAATTTGAGTAATTGAAAGTGAATAAAATGTATTGAAGTAAATGAAGGGTATTGAAGTGAATGGAAATTTAAATTTAACTTGGACAAGTTAAATATATTGGACCCAGAATTAAATGGATTTGGGTTTAAATCAAAAGTAAGTTGATTTGAAAATTTGGGTTGTTGTGTAATAGATTGTACCCATAAGCTATTAAGTATTATACTTATAGTTTGAGGTTGTGGATTTGAAGTTTGCAAAGAAATAAATTAAGGGAATTTGTATCCTGAAGAATTCAGATGTATATATATACATATGGAATTTAGAATTGTGATTATAAAATGATGGTGGAGTAAAATGAGCAATATAAGCTTTTAAAATAAATAAGTTGGTGAACTTATAAAAATTGAAAGTGAGATTATAATCACAAATGGAAGTAGTTGAATGGTATGGTGAATTCAAATTTAATCTCAAATGAAATTGTGAATTGAGATAAGGTAAGGTGGGATATAAAGAAGTGAATGAACTTAAGTTAGTAAACAAGTTTTGAACTTGTATATGGAGAATTAAAATTTGGGAATTTGAAAATGAATCCAATCTAAATGAATTGGATATAAAAGGTGAAATGTAAATTGCTTATAATTGCATTAAGGAATTCACATTCTTAAGTTATTAAGTAACTTAAATTGGAGTTTATTAAATGGAAGAGGACTTAAATGAGCAACTTAAACTCTTGAATGGGAGTGAAATTGGAATTCATTAATGGAAAGAGTTGAAGGGTGTGGCAAATTTAAATTTTGACCATAAATGAGATGCAAAGTCTAATGAAGCAAAATGAGAACATAAATGTGAATGTTCTTAAGTGGAAAATAAGTCTTGAACTTATGTATGGGGAGAATAAGGTTTGTTTGGTAATGAAATTGAAATTGAATTTCAGTTGTGTAATAAATAATATTGAAAGAAATTTAGATTCTATTTATAGGAGTAAAAAGGAAAGGTAGAAAATTTAAATGTGCCAAATGAAATAATTGGAAAATGGTGATATTATGAATGAATTCAGAGTAAATTAAGAAAGTGGATTGAAAACTAATATAGATTAGGTTATTGACTGAATTAAGTTACAAATTAATGGAATTTGTATTGTAATGGATAGAATTTGATAGTCAGTCAAAAGTTGAAGGTAAATAAAAATCCTGATTTTGGATTGGGATTTAAATTGTGGTAATAAATATTGGAAGTATGAATGTATAATGGAATTAGCTATAATGATGAAGGTTTTGAATTGTAAGTAAAATTCAACTGAAGGAAATAATTTAATGGTCTCTTTGTTAATAAAATAAATTTAACTTGGATTGGATAACTAAACAAAGAGCATTAAATGTGTATATGAATTGAAAATTTGATTAAATGAGAATCAAATGGAAATAAAATAAAGTTGATATAAGAAGATAACGAAAATATTGTGAAGAAAGCTTAAGTAAATTAAATAAATGAGATTAAGCTTTATAATGTGGTCTTGCATAAATTTTGTTTGGGTGATAGGCATTGAATTGCAAGTGGAATGGCTTTAATAATATTGTAATATGGAAATGCATTGGAAATATAAGGATGAGATTTGAAAGATGAAAAGCAAGAATATAAACTTGGATTGGTTAATGAAATAAGATGTAAGCAAATGTAATTTAACAATTGCATTGAAATAAGAATGATTGGATTGTAAACCATGAAAAATTGAAAGAGAATTAATATAAATTTAAGTTGAAAATTAATTTTAAATGGTTAAGTATAAGTGGCAATTGTTTTGCTTGAATGACATGAATATTTGAATATATTCAGAATTGAGTTGTTTAAACAACTAAATTGGTTTTGGATAAATTGGAATTTGATTAAGTAGAGTCCAATTAAAATGAAACTAAATTTGGTATGCAAGAAAGAATTGAGGTGTTATGCAATTGAATTGATGTTTGAATAAATTGATATGGATTGGAATCTAATTTAAGGAGTTTTGTGAAAGAATGCAAGTGAATTGATTTAAAATAGCATATGGAATGGGTTTTTAAATCAATTGGAATGAATTGACTTTTGGATAAGTGATGTTTGCATATGAATGAGAAATGCTTTATAAAGGAAATGCAAATGTTTCATGCTTAAAATAAAATTTGATTGTAAATCAAATTGGGAAATGAATTAGTTGAGATTAATAAATGGTATATAATGAACTTGAATGTAAACCATTTCAAGTGTAATAAAACGGAGTTAGTTTGGATGAAATAGAATGGGCTAAATCTTAATAAAGGGATTTGAGTATAAAGGTAAGGTAAATGAATTAAATGCATATATTCATTATATTGAAGTGAATATGAATTTGTAGTAGTAATTATGAATTGGAATGGCCGAACTTGTATGTAAATCATTTATGTGAAATAAAATGGGATTTGGCATTAGAAAATGAACTGTGTGCATGTTATAAAATATGGATTTACTTATGAAATCATGCAAAGTGTTGTTTGGAATGGAAATGGATAAGTTGGCTTGCATTTTCATTTGAAATGTTGTTAAATACTCATATCTTTGAAACTAATGAGTTTGTTTGAGTAAGCACAGGTACGGGAGGCGTTTGAGAGAGTTGGAGTGCGTATTCGCATAATATTAGCTGCTTGCCATTAAAATTTGCTATAAAGGTACGCCTACGCAAATATAATTGGAAAATGATATATATATTATGTTATATTTTGGTTTCCGGCCGTGTGGGCCGATGTATATATATTTGTGTGTCCTGCGATATTGCAGAAGCTCCTCCGTACAGGGGAGACTCTGCCAAAATTTTTCGGAAATTTTAGGAGTTAGAAAAATTTTGGGTTTTTGGGAAAAGTTAAATAACTTGGGAAGTTACAAGTTAAAAGTTAAAACTTTAAAGTAAATGAAGCAAATAGATTTGGGAATTGAACAAAAAGGATTTTGTGAAGTGTATATAAGCTTTTAACTAAGCTAATGGGATAAGTAAATGGGTTTAAGTGTATGTTCTACCTTATACAAATTTCGGGGACGAAATTTTTATAAGGGGGGAGGAATGTAACATCCCATATTTTTAAGCTATTCAAATTGAACATTTAATTCATTTTAAATGTTGAATATGAATTATAATTTGAATTTAGAGATAGATGACTTTGGTTAAGTTAATAAAATTAGTCGAAATTTCAAATACGGGAAATTAAATTAGAAATTGAATAATAATAATTAAGTATTGGACTGAGAGAATATGGGGATTAGATGTGAATTTGTTATAAAAATGATGTTTAAATGTGTTTTTAAGTTCAATTGGACATAATTGATATTATGGAATTTTTGGAAGAATTTTAAAGTTGATAAATTAATATTTGGGAATTTATATTAATTTAATAATGGGATTTAATATTATTAAAATGCAATTAATCAGATTTTGGTCCGGAATGAGCCAAAACGATTTTTAATATGTTTATAAATGTTATATGAATTATTGTTAAGTTAATAAAATTTTAAACGTGGAAATTTTGAGTGATTTCGATAATTTTGAAAATCGCTTAATTTAATAGACGAGTTAAAATAGCCTTCCGGGGCACAGTCTCGGAATTCGACGAAACCAGTTTCATTGGATCCGTAATAGTTAGTTATTATCGGATTCCAATTTTCGTAGCAATCGGAGTTGTCGTTTGACCCCGGCAGCTCGAAACGCATCGAAATCGTTTTAATCAGTTTAAATTAAAATTGATCGTTTAATCTCGTAACTCGTGCATGCGACCGAATTAGCTTACGAAACCTGTTCCATTGTGTCCGGAACGCGGAAAAACCCTAGGATCGCCTGTCGGAACGCAGAGATTGAAGGTCGTTTGCATAACTGTTAAATTGAGAGATTATATTAATTAAAATAATATTAAAACTAATATATATATATCTATTTCTTTCTAAACCCTAGTTAGAACGCAGGCCGCCGCATCAAAACCCTTCAATGGCCGAAAATCTTTAATTTTGTTCCTTTAAATTCGCATCATCCATCGAGTAATTGAAGATATCTCTAACATGAAGTTCGTAGAGCTTGAAGCTGGCTTTCGATCTATATGGACGAGTTGGTGTTCTGTGAAGCGTAGGGAGAAGGGGGTCGCCGCGTTCATCGTAAACTCGCGCGCGTTTTCTGGAGCACTCGGGGAACCGAGCTTCATCGCGTTCGAGGGGGAAGTCGAGTTGGCAGTGGGCTTTAAGATGGTGTTCTCCGATCGAAAAGTTGGGCTTCGAGCTAGTCGCGTTTCGAAGCCCTAGGCCATAGGAGTTGGGTCTTGTTCGCGTTTGGCTCCTGGAACTTGCGCATGCGTTGGGGAAGACGGGTATAACCGTGTTTATTTTGGTAATTTTAATAAAAAAAAAAAAAAAAAAGAATTTGTTTTGAAATTAAATTCAAATCTTGTAATTTAAATAACTTGTTCATATGTAATCAGAAATCAACAATCTTGGTAGCGCCGGAATCGCAGCGTCGAGCACTACGCGATGGTGAAAATCCGGAGTCATTCCGGGCAAGTAGAAATTTAGGTTAAATCGAACGTCGTTCGGTTTAATTTGAATTTCGAACGCTCGCCGAAACTCAAGGTGAGTTATTCTCACTCACATCTGGATACTAGTAAAGTAGACAGTTAGTATTGATTGGTTGTTTGGATGTTTAGCTGAATATGTTAGTTATTATCAAATTGAATTGATATATATACTGTTGTGCTAATATTTGTGGATGCAGGGAAAACAGGTTGGAGGGATCCAACGGGATTCCTCACAAAGTAGTAATATTTTTATATTGATGATTATGCCTGTTTATATATTGTGATTGATAAGTTGGAATTTAATTGCATTGTGATATTGTGGTTTAAACTATAAACCCAGAATATTAGTTATAAAGAAAATTGCAGTTTTAATTATAAAGAAATTAAATTGGGTTTCGAAGAAATTGAGAAATGGTTAAATAAGAAATTAAAAGAATATAAATATTTGAAACCTGATTTGGATGGAAAACTGAAATAAATTTGTATAGAAATATTACTGGATAAATTATAAATCCAAAATTAATTATATTTGATAAATTGAATTTAGAGAAATAAAAGAATATTGTTAATTAATGGATTTTAAAAGAATTAAAAATTTGAAATATATTTAGGATGGAAATTGGAAGTTGTAAAATCTGGAATGAAAATTAAAGATAAATGTTATTAGTTGAAGATTTGGGAAATAAATTTATGTTATAAAACCATAAAACTAAAGTTAATAAATGGACAGAAATCGTGAGAAGGATTTCTGTGATGATTTAGTAGAAATGAGATTTCCTTGGGAAAAACCAAGTTCGAGTTTAAATTGATTTTTATAAAAAGAAAGTTTTTAAAAGCTTAAGCTGGTTTTAAAGAATGTTTTAAAAATTATTATTTTAAAGTGATTATTTATTAATTAGCAATAGTAAAATTTTATTAATATCTTGATAATTCTTTTTACAAATGGATTTTGCTTAAAGCTAGTTTTTGAATAAAGTTGTTTGAAATTTGTTAATTTCTTTAAAAACTCTAAATTTTAATTATAGTATAACTAAAACCTTATTTTAAATCAGGTTATATCTTATATAGTAGTTTTGTTTAAAATATTTTGAAATTTATATTTTGAGTAAATAATTAGTAGTAAATTTATCTATTTAAAGTATATTTTAAATTAAAATGTTTTTTTTTAACTGTTTTTAAATATAAATGTTTTGAACTTGGTTATTCCAATGGAAAATATGGTAAAGGATTTACCTTGTAAATGGAGACCTTTGGGAAATGTTTTCAAATGAGTTTTGGAAATTTGAAAATATATCTTTTAAAGATATTTGAGATAAATAAATAATATGGAATATTATTTATTGTGTGATGGATGCTATGGATGTTTATGCATATTAATTGATAGTTAAATCACCGACTATCAATATTGGACAAATGCGATGATCGTTTCGAAGAGACCGGGATCGAGATTTATTTCTCGAAAACCACTTCGATCCGGTTTGTACGTTTTCGTGCGATAAAACGTTTTCGGAGTCGAAGATGGAGTAGTGAAGTGCAAGGGCTAGTCGCTACTAATCCTGAGGATATTTCCAAAATGGATGTAGTAGGAATAGTGCCTTCGGTTCCGTTCGAACCCAGGACGGACTTGTATGGACGAATGCTTCGTGACATCGTCAGCGGACGATGGGCATTCTAAGAGAAACGTTCTAAAGGTAACGTTAAGCCTCAAGCCTCACCAACCGGGAATGACTGAAAATCAGGGGATATGCAGCAAGGCTTCGTGGGTAGCCCCCACTGGAGAGTAAGGTCATCCCTGTCTAGAGGTTCCTTTTTATTTCGGCTTAGTGGTGCGGTTGCTGATCCCAACCGCGGGGTGATCTTATTCGGAATTGCCCATAGGTGATTCCGGTCTTGTGTTGCAGGGGACGAAGGGAGTAGTCCTCGGTACTGTGATCTAGACCACGTACTGTGATAGGTGGTACCCCAGTGCCTAGTCATTGTTGGAAATCCATTTTTCCCTACGAGCCTTTTACGAGTTTTGTTTGTATTACCCACTTCGGTGGCTAGTAGCTGGAATTTAATAATGTAACAATTTCGGCTATTTTATAAGTATTTGTAAATAGACCCTATTATAATATAAGAGGATTTCTATAAAAAGTGTTTTAGCTATCATAAGGTAAAAACCCGACATGTTTATTTGTGGCGTGGTCTTACGAGATGCTTTTGTTTTCAAAAGAATTTTTGAAACTTTAATAATCAATTGTGTGCATTATTATCAGCTGGTATTCCAGACTGACTCGGGTGTTATTTCGTTATAATGCTCGGGTCAGACCGAGTATTATTGTTCAGGTCAGGATACTATGGAGCAGGAGAGGAGCTGGAGTTCGAGACGTATTATATGTACCTATATATATATCCGCTGCTATGTTGTATGGTATGTCTGTTATGTGTTGATTGATGTATGAGTTACTCTGATGATATGTTGTATATAAACAGATATAGATTTCATTTTGTGTAAAGTTCTATAGTTACTATTATATTTTATTCCGCTGCGACTGTGAGATTCTGATATTGTTTAGTTTCTTCTTCTTCTATCTCTTTCTTTAACCAAATTGATTCGTATTTCTGTGCCACTTGAGTTAATTTCTGTAGAATAGTGTTAATTCAAGGGGTACGGATTTGCGGGACGTCACATAGTGATTTAAATAAATATGAGTAAAAGTTTAGTTTTGTCTCAGTAGCCTTATAAAAGAATTTTTTTTCATTTTTAAACATTCCCTATAATTAGTATCTATACATATGCTTTGCTATTTTGTTAATTTTGCCCTGTTGATTACTTAAACTGTATCTTCTTAAAACGTTATTAACATATAGTATATTAAGAAATATATTGGGATGATAGGCTTAACTGAAGAAACTTGTATCATATATTTGTTCTTTAGATATATATCCACAATTTTATAATATTTTTATAGTTTTAGTCAACAAAGTGTCTGTATATTCCCACAAAACATGTAGCGTATACCAGTATTTATGAAAATCTAATGTATTGAGCGAGATAAAATATTTCACCAAGGTTCTCCTAGATTTGCGACAACCCAAGTAGTTTTAGTTACTTAGCTTGCCATCTCTTGGTATTTCTTGTTTTATGTTTGTGTTTGGGTTCTTATTGATGATGATTATATGAGTGCTATGATGTCTATTTATAAGCACAGTATTAAAGTATGGTACTAACATATCATCATATCTCAGAGCTGCTTGTTTTATGAAGTTTGTTTGATATACTAGTGTCTGAAGATTTTGAATTCACCTAAACAAATTCAATTTTTTCATAATCGGCTTCTGAGCTTTGAAACTGAATTTCCGGTTCCTAAGCTTGTAGAAATGGAAGGTGCGCCTGATACTTTACGTGCTGTATTTATAGGTGAACCAACTATATAGGAAGAAATGACAGATGTTGAAGTACATCCTTATTATCTTGTCCCATCAGACAAATTGGCAGTTCTAACCCCAGCTACTGAAGATGAGATCCGATTACTTTACCCTTTATGTATTATACAAAATATTAATCATCTAGACGCCTATTAAAATCAACTAAACATGTCCATAACATCTAATTGTCACGACAAATGATTTTTTTTTTTGAATATATGAAAAATGAAATAATGAATATGTATCATAAAATATAAACATCTAATCCTTCTAAGGTCGATTACTTTGCTAAATCATATTAATGTCTAGAGTGAAGCTGGGAATTTGTAAAGACCTTAAATAATTGTAAATTACCAGTAAAACAGATTTGGTATCAAGTAATATTAATAGATTTATGGCTATATAAGTAACTTGTTCATTGCAAAATTGTGGACAAGTGAATCAGTTTTATTTATTTTACAGCCCCGATTAACAGCAATAGACAAGTGTTATTCAATCAATTTGAAAGTAGAATTTAATTATACAGAAATTTTGTAAATTAGTGTTTATTTTATAATAAATACATTTGAATATTGAATTGTAGTAGGACAATCCTCAAAGCATAAAATTTTTAGTATATTGCTTGGAAATGCTTCCAACATTTCTTAGCCTTTATTTCTAAATCAATCAATAACCTAAAAAAGCCTAAAAGTATATTATAGATAAAAATGTGGCAAAATCGTCATGAATAAATCGGCTATGGGGTAATAAAACATAGAACGCTTTCGTGTGTTTTCTCTCTAATCCGCATCAGCTTGATGAAAGCATCACAGCCTTTGAATCATATCAACGGCACATATTTATTCTCAGCTGTAGCGTGGATTACTATGCCTCTTAGCTGGGCCTTTCAGCCCATTTGTTTACTTTGTATGAATACTGCAACCGTTTGTTTATGTAATATAGCATATAGATTACTTGAAACTGATAATTCAAAATATATCAAAAGCTTGTTACTGTTCTTTGTGGTATCGGAGCTATCTGCCTAACGGCAATATCATCTCATTAAAAGTTCGAATCAATTTTGGCTCCCCTCAGAAAAAGGTCATCATCGGGGAGGCTTACCTTCTCAAGATCTGTGGAGTATCTTTATCTTATCTGTTTCACCTTACCCTCTGTGCCATCCAAGAAGGAGATCAGATCCAAGATCCTCATCTCTCCCTCTGGTTGCATCATTCCTCTAGGCTGTAATACTACAGGGACCCCTGTTTGTAATGCGCATTACTGATTTGTAATAAAACAGTAATACGCATTGCTTCGGTATCCTTTCACCACCTATCTGTGATCCAGTCAACTTGCATCAACAAAGATTCACTTCTTGATCAAGAAATCAAGCAGATCAGGGTTCTTGATTCATCATGGTTCATGAAGAAGACGAAGTCACATCAGCTAACACTGGCAACAAACCCAAGGATAACCAAAACCCCGATTGCATTCTAATCAGACCTAAAAATCAAGCCATAAGTACATCATTAGATGAGGATAATTACATCATATGGAAATATCAAGTTGAAATAGCATTAAGAGGATATGATTTGCAGGACTACGTCAAGGGAACCAAGGTGATACCACCCATCAATACAACAGATGAAAAAGGTAACACCATTAGCAACCCAGACTATTCTTTATATCAGAAACAAGACAATTTGCTTGCATCATGGCTACTTTCATCAATTAGCCAAAGTCTTTTATCACAACTCGTTGGATGCAACACGTCATATGAGATATGGTCATCAATCGAGAGAATTTTCAACTCTCAATCTGCCGCAAGAATCATGCACTATAGAAGAGAATTGCAAAATGCAAGAAAAAATGACATGAGAATGAGGGAATATCTCACCAAAATTAAGAATCTCTGTGACAAGTTAAAGGCAGTTGGTCACGAAATCTCCGCTAGTGAACAGATCCGGGGTACATAGGGTGAATTGTTAATGTTTCTGATTAGTAGAAGGCTAAATGTGTACTAAAGACTAGAAAAGTAGCAAAACTATCATGAATAAACTGGCTACGGGGATAACTAGTGTGAATTATTTATGGGCCAGATATCTAGTGGTGATTGTTTTAGAGATGATGACCTGGGTTGTACACAATTAGCACTTAAATGGACAAATAAGTTGCAATGTTAAGGATTTAAAATCTGCCTTCGGTAGTTGCGTTTTTATAAAATAATCCAATACCTTGATTTTCCAATCACATCTAATTATGACTACTATATTAAAATGAATAAGAGCTGTGTAAATAGCTCATCTAAGATGCCTATGAAATTATAAGAGACAAAACTATATGCTGATATCATTCGGTTTCTCATTTTAATTGCATATTGTTTTCTGTGATGGTGATGTAAGAGGGAAAGTGGCTGCGATGGTGGATGATCTGATTGATACTGCCGGTAATTTATTCATATTATTATCCTTTTTTAAATACCATAATAATTTTCATTACATTCAGCTTATATGTATTGTTTTATCTTTAATGTTATTCGGTATTTATATTAGGCATGTTTGGTGGTTAGGAACTATTACTAAAGGTGCAGAATTGCTACACCAGGAAGGAGCTAGAGAAGTATATGCTTTGCTGCACACATGTTGTTTTCAGATATATGTCAATTCTTTTATGGCCCAGTCGATTCCATTTCTTATGGATCAAAATAATTCACTTTATTGAATTAATACAATATGTAAACAATCTAGAGACTTACCACTGTCCCTATATAGACATCCTTGTATATTTGAGTAATTAGATTAAAACTAGTATTTTCAACTGGTTTATGTGGAACTGTCATGAGTTTAGTAGGCACTGCGGATTTAAATTTACATTCGAGCATGACATTTACTATTTGTAATTTTGCATTGAAGAAAAACCTTCAAAACTAGCATAGTGTAATTCAAACTGTACCATTCTTTCTCTATGGATACCTCTAAGGTCACAGTCTAATATATCCACCTACAAACCCATGTTCTCTAAGTTCTGGGCTAGAGGTTGTTGACATATTTTAAATGATTAATTACCAAGTCCCTTTGTGTCTTACGGTGTTAAATTTCATGTTACGAACTATATTATATGATACAACATCCTTAAAAGAGTGATGTGAAGTCAAAAAAACTCAAGAAGCTACTAAAAGCAACGTAGGCTTGTTGCTGTTTAAGTTAAGTGTATTACTCTATGATCTTTTGGTTAACAGGGTTGAGGAAAGTATTCAATCACATGAAGAGGAAAAATAGAACAAACATAACTGGTAGTATTGTCTATGGCTAAAAGAAAAACAGTTGGCAGCAAGACTTGCTCTCAAGTACGTATCATCAATTACAACTTTAATTTTTTTAATGTGCCATATGATTTTCAAAATCTTATTAGTAAAATTAATGATCAATAAAACCTATTTATGTTAGTAAGCATTTAACAATTAATTTATGACATCCTTTGATACTTTTGTTCCTACTAAATCATCTTCTTAAAGATGTTTTATAGACTATAATTATATCAATAAACATTTAACAATAAACTATGGCATCTTCCTCGAACAATTTAGTTCCTATCTTTTGTTATTTTTAAGCTGTTGTCTATAGATAGAAACTAGAATAAGGGCTATGGAGTGTATGCAGAGTCGGCCCTTTACCAAAGTGGCCAAAGCCATTGCTTTGGGCCACGTTAAAATTTAAGGCACCAAATTAAACATGCAACCATAGACCACAGAAAGAAAAATGAAGCTGAGGCACAGCCGCACCATTATAAAAACATGCGACTCTCGAACTCAACAACGGCGGCTTAAAAATCGAAGGCCGAAGAGATGGGGACGAGACTACTCGATTTGCAAATGGCGACTTCTCAACAAAGCTAGGGCACATCCGAGCCGCATGGCACATCACAGTGATCAATTGTTTGTTGACTACTATTACTTGTTTTTGGAAAGGTATTTTTCCAATCTAATTGATTTTGGATTTCGCATCTTCTAAGTTCTAATTTTTGTTCTAATTTTTATGTAGTTGGTATTCTAATTTGCAAACAAGCTATGTTCAGTGTTCTAGATTCTAATGGAAATTCAATTATTCAATTTTGCTCCTTATTTCATATGTTCTAATTTTGAATTTGCAAACAACGTAATTTTTCTATGTTTCAAATTCTAATGACAATTTAATTATTCAATTTTGATCCGTATTCCATATATTTCAACTTTGAATTTGCAAACAACATAACTGCATTGTGTTCTAGAGTCCAATAATCCAACGATTCGATTATTCAATTTTGATCCCTATTCCATATGTTCTAATTTTGAGTTAGTTAATTATAGAATTAGGATTGATTTGTATAATAAGATTTAAATAAAAATTAGTATATTTAATAAGCACTTTAGCAAGTCAGAAGGCTAGAATTATGCTCATAAGCAATTAATATTACTTTTGTTGTATGATTTGAATTATTATTATGAATAAAGTTATTTTTTTCCTCTTCTCGTTATGTACAACATAAATTATTTTGATTACATAACTAAAGATACTAGCATTAGTTTTTGTATAAGGGCATCAGTTCTACAATGCGCTTTAGGTATCAAAACTCATAGGATCGGCCTTGAGTGTATGACATTGTATGTGGAATAACCCTTTATTTGTATTAAAGAAATATACATTACCTTTCTTTTGTTGTGAAGGTGATCGGTTCATAGAGTTATAAAATTATAAATTATGTACTATTATAAATTATAAATTAAAGAAATAAGTATGTGCAAAACAATTAAATTTATGTGTGAAATATGTACTAT
This sequence comes from Allium cepa, assembly GCA_030765085.1. NCBI lineage: Eukaryota > Viridiplantae > Streptophyta > Magnoliopsida > Asparagales > Amaryllidaceae > Allium > Allium cepa. The sequence continues at coordinate 379,173,256 of CM060944.1, read as the reverse complement.
TATCAATTGTATTACATACAGTTATCTTTGTAAATTATACACGTATATATTATATAAATTATCACTACAAAGAAGCACTGTTTAGCGACGGCTAATAGCCATTGGCGGCCGTTGCTAACCGTCGCTAGCTGTCGGTAAAAGCCATTGCAAAATATCTCGTTGCAACTAAAGAAAGCGACGGCCTTAGCGATAGCTCTGTTGTTCTTTTTGCAATGGCTTGTAACGACTAAGTGTCCACGTGGAAGCAACCGTTGGGGTTGTTGGTTTCTCGTGTTATCGATGCAAACCGTTGCAAAGCGTTGCAATATTGCCGTTGCTATCCGTTGCTAGCCGTCGCTATATTTGACCACGACGTCGTTGCTAGCCGTTGCAAAACGGGAATATATTTGCTGCCACATTGCAGCACCTTCGCTCTCAATCCCAATCAATCTAAATAATATAGTTCCATCATTCCACACATATAATACCATTCCGCCATACCATATAATCAATATCAACACAACCAAATCATCAAATATTGCATATTCCAACATATATTCACAAAATCATATAAGAAAATCAACATAACCAAATATAAAAATCCACCAAACCAAACCACATAACTAAATTAAACAACCAGTACATATGAAGTGCCAAAGTATCAATCACAACAACCAGAATACCAAATCCACCAAAACACTAAGTATCAATCACAACATCCAAAGTACCAAATGTCAAACCCATCATAATATGTGTGTATATATATGTATGTATGTGTGTGTGTATATATATATATAAAGCGTACCCATCAAAACAAACCAACTAAGCATCATCATCATCATCATCTGCACCTCCTTCCTTAGGCATTGGCTTATGCTCCTGATAGAAGGCAGTAATACGCTCATCTATCTGCATCGCCAACTGACTCTTCCTCCAATCATTGAGCTCATCCAATTATGTTTCCATCCAAGCAATCTCTACCTCATCTATGGATCTCCTATATTCCCTTTGGAAATTAAGAGTCTGTGAAATAATTCAAGTGAACAAGAAGTTCATGGCATACAATAACAATAAGAAAACTCAAGTTATTGGTAATAAACTCAAGTGAATAAGAAGTTCATGGCATACAAGTTTCTACTGTGTAAACGTTGAGTACATACCTTATTGCCGAATCTATAACGCCTGTTTCGACTTATCGGTTCAATGATTGAATCCCATATCCGATTAGACTCATCAACCGTAAGCGACTCCCGTCCACTCGCTTGTATCGCTCGTGCATGCTCTTCTTTATATCTCTTATACAATTACGAACAGATATTTGACACAATTGCTATACAATTTACTTATTTACTTTGAAATAAACGAATATGAAATATTTTCATTACAGAAATAAACATATTTACCATTACAGAAGCAGCCTTGTCGTCCGACCAAACATATGAAACATTCCCATCCTCATCTGTATGCTCCACTGCATGTGTGACTCTGAAAACCTCAGCCGTTGTAGGCTCCCTTTCATACTTTGCCCACTGAATATAAAAAAAATAGATTATATTAATAATTTGCATGAGTATATACAAGAATAGATTATATACAATAATAGAATATATGGTAAAGAGACACTAGTAAATATATACATCAATAACATAAATATTGGTTAATTTATTTACCAATTCCCTCCTATGTTGTTGGAAGGATTTCGAGCAACCACGATGTAAAGCGGGGTTTTTGTTCCTATTAGCCTTGTTTCTTGCCGATAATTCCTATTAATTTATACACACTATTAAGTAAAATAATTCAATACATTTAAATGTAAAAATATAGCGATAATATAACTTACTTTGAATGCTTCAGATTGCCAATATTGTTCGAATCCAGCCCAAATATCATTCCCCATCCAACTTGGCTTTTTCCCTAAACTCTTAGCCCTTGACAGAGTCTCTCTGTAATTTTTTCGCATTTTTTTATTCCAACAATTTATAAAAACATCCATATCCTATGCGTCCACACGTACAGCTGCCTGCATGTTGAATTATCATACGTGTTATGTAAAAGAGATTATATAATTAAAAAACAATCAGCAGAACTGAATACGTAAAGCTGATATCATAAGGCATTATGACATATTGTTTTTGGTTTCATATAAGGCATAATTATATATTACAAAATTGTACTTACCATAAGATCAGCCCATATTGCGTTTTTTATATGTGCTGGGATGTTATCCCACTGAGGCCAACACCCGGACATCCTATTCTTGTATGCTTCCTTCAATACTTGTAAAATGAACTCGGATGGCTCCACCTCGAACCCTCTGTACAAATGTTGATGTATATATTCAATATATTTTATATAATATGATTCAAATAAGTTTGATACATACCCAGCACTTTTCGGAACTATCTCCGCAACTCGACGGAGATCTGGCTCAAAACTACTCGGACCTGCTCCAAGTGAAGGTGACTGAGATGTACTACGTCGATTACGTCGCCTATCAAACATATCTGGCACAAACATAAATATAATATCATACGCTGGTTAGAAAAGAGTACTGATAACATAAGCATCACATAATCATCAATCAATATCACATAATCATTAATCATCGCATAATCATCACATAATTATTAATCAAGTGATAATCATCACATAAGCATACTCTGCACATAATCATCGAAAAAAGCGTACATGAAAAGAATAATGCATAACTCAGAATGATACAGATCATATGTAGTCATCATTATTATTACATAGCTTAGAATATTATAGAACATAGTCATTATTGTTAATACATAGCTTAGAATTATACAACAAGCGATGCCATCTATGATCAACCTTCGTCATATTCTGATTCAGACTCGGTCTCGTACTCTATATCATTTTCTTCGAAACTTACAAATGCATATATTAAAACATTTGATTCATCAGTCAACGACCCTACATCAATGTCATCGGTTATCACTATTTCAGTATTTGGCTCGAGATCCGCTTGATACGCTGCTTCATCTGGAATATTATTTCCATCAAATGTATATCTTGCCTTCGTTTTAAAAATAGCTCATAGGCCTACTTTATCTTTTTTTTAAGGACAGATATGGAGCAAAATAAACTTGTAAAGCTTGCTTAGCTAATACAAAAGGATCATACTTATAGTAATGTGACGTATGCCTTATTTCAATCAGCTTATAATCTTTGTGCATGTTAATTCTAGAGCCAGGAACATTGCTAAAACAGTTGCATTTGAATAAAACAACTTTTTCTACAGGTTGTATATAATATGTCAACTCTAAAACTTATGTTAAGACGCCGTAAAAATCTTTTATATGCTCCTCTGGATCATCACTTCCTTTGACAAATACACCACTGTTATATGTTAATTTTTCAGCCCCGTAATCTTTGGTGTTGAATTTAAATCCATTGACGAAGAATATTGGATTAGTCTTGACATTTCGTTTTGGTCCGATTGCAAGATGTCGTAATCCTTTGTCAACAACACAGTTTTCTGTATCATGAACGTAGTTTGAAAACCATCCAGCAAATTGTTTACTGAGATCGTCAGATGGATGTTGTGATTCATATATGCTGCAAATATGTATTATATTCCTTTATAATTAATATATACATGTATAATTGAATTATATATGAATTCATAATTACCTGACAAATGGTGCAACTTCAGCATAATTTAGAAGAACATATGTGTGCGCTACATGGTAATCTCTATCGTCTAACTATATTTTCACACATTTTCCAGCAGTTCTTCCATGTTGTCTAAAAATAGATAACATTGTTTGAGAAGAATCCTGCTCAATAATTTCTCCATTACGGGGAACACTTACGAACGATAAGTTCACATCGTTACTAAAGTAATGTGAGAAAAAAAATGAAGCTTCTTCTTCAAGGTACGATTTGCAAATCGAACCTTCTACTCATGCTTTTTGTCTAATTTTTTCTTCAAATGATTTAGGTACCTATAAAAAAATTAATTAAATTTATATGGTGATACAAAAACTGAAATTAATGAAATTACCTCTCAAATGGATACATCCATCCATATTGCACAGTACCACGAAGGAGTGCTTCAGATGGAAGATGAATAGGTAAATGCTTCATTACATTAAAAAAACCAAGCGGAAATATTTTCTCTAGTTTGCATAAAAGTACAGGGATTTCTGCTTCAAGTTTACGTATAAGATCTACCTTTAATGTCGTAGAACAAAGCTGTTTATAAAACATACTTAATTATGTTATAACACTCCATATTTTTGCAGGCAGCAGTTCTTTGAAAATCACGGAAAAAAATACTCCATCATAATGTGGCAATCGTGACTTTTTATCCCATTCAATTTGCTGTTTTTAAAGTAAAAACATCTTTGGAGGTTAGAAGAAATCCCATCAGGACATCTAAGTCCTTCCACCCACTTTAGAACACTACAAGAAAACTGATTTTTTGTAGCGTCCAAAAACCGCCACTAAGTATTTTTAGTGGCGTTTCGATAATCGTTACGAAAAAACATGCCACTAAAAATCCTCGAGTATTAGTTGCACTTTTTTAAACGCTACCAATTTTTTTTTTTGATAGCGTTTTTATAACGCCATAGAATTCCTTTTTTGTAGCGCATATTTGCCGCCACCGAAAAGGTTTTCTCCTCCATGATACTTTTTTATGGCGTTATCTAAATTTTTTGTAGCGCCTGTTTAACGCCACCGAAAGGGTTTTCTCCTCCACGTTACCTTTTCATGGCGTTATATACATTTTTTGTGGCGCTTAATAAATGCCAGCATAAGTGTGCTTGAGTTTTTAATCACTATTTTGTAGCGCTTAATAAACGCCAGCATAAGTGTACTTGAGTTTTTAATCACTCTTTTGTAGCGACATTTTAACGCTACCAAAATAAATAATATCCAGTAGCGTTTATTTCCCTCCACCTGCTACTCCAGATTTACCACTAATCTAGCATGCAATTATATAATAACAGAATACGCAAGCACATACACTTTTGAACACAATATATTAAACAACTACAAAATACGTATACACATTGAAGATCCACAAGATACATAGACATTCATACATCCACATACATAGGTGTCGACAAAAAGCTACCCGTACACATACACAACCAAACTACCATAAGTGTTATAACCAAACTACCATAAGTGTCATAACCGTACATATACATCTGAAATAAACGTCTGAAATAACCAAAGTACCGCGCAAAACCTGAACCACCATAAAACCTGAACTACCTGTCATTGCTGATGTCTTTAAAACCTGAACTACCTGTAAACAAAGAACATAACAAAAGAGTGAGAAAACAAAACCTGAACTTAAAACTGCATCACTAACATTCCACCACAATCCATACATAACTCCTCACCATTAATTATACTAAAGTAATATCTGAATAAATATACAGACATATGTATTTTAAAAATATAAATTACTAAAACTTGCATAGATAAATAGGGATGTACCTACGCATAAAAGAAATGAAATCAATTCTACAAAATGGACAAGATATGATATAGTAAGAGTATTGTAACAGTGTAACGGTCAATTAAACAAGTCTAAAACACCAAAAAGCACAATAATACACCCCATACACGTGAGATACACAACAACAAAACTGAAACTCAAATATATGAAGACAACACACAAACACACACAACATCCATTCAATATAAACACAACGGTTCTTACAATACATAACACTATATATATAGACACACAGATACAAATGCACTCACGCATAAACATATAGCATTTGAATGCACACACACAACACAATGCAGAACACACATTCCTTAATCATGGTTACATGGCCTTAAATGATAGTTAACCGCTTAAGACAAGGTTTATATATATAAAAAATTAATTAGTGAATAATATGGCCAATCCAACACTTCTAGTTATAACTAGGAATTTACTTGCTATAAGTTTCTCGCTACTTTATGCTAATGTACCGTAATAAAATTATTTGTGCTAGATACTGTGTTAAAATTATCATCTGTTTACTCAGTAGTATGATATTGAGTAAACAGATGATAATTTTAACACAATCACACTCACACACACACAGTTGGGTAAGCGCACATCCTCATAAACACACTAGTGCATATATACAAAATCGCGCACGCTCCTACAGGTTACACACATACAAATTAATCAACACACACGCTCATATGTACACACAAAAACACAGATCCTACGTAAGCACACATATACTCCAGGCAACACACACCTATATGCACACCAATACAAAACACTAAAACACACACACACACTCTCTTCATGCACATAGAAATTCAAGGCAGTAGCAACACATATACCTAGCAGGCTAGCATGCACACACTCTCAAACACCATAGTACTTGGGAAAACACAAAAAAAAAGCAGCTTGCCACAGGTTTGTGAGCGGTAACACTCACCTGTAAATCACGTTCCACTCTGTCTCCTTCCACTGTTTTTCTTGTCTTAGATTACGCACGCGACACAGGGCCCAAAACCTAGTAACGCGATAGATGGACTTCTGCCAGAAAAGCCTAAGAGTGTCTTAATGAACATGCTCGAATATCAGAATTTATAATAATTTCTTAGATTTTATTTTTAATTTAGAAAATGACAATAATAGGTTTTAATTAATTCCAGAAGAAGAATGAATGAATCCTGTTAAAGTGAATATGCGTGAGATATTTTATATGATAGAGAAAGTTCTTAAGTAGATATGATATTGCATCACTAACATTCCACCACAATCCATACATAACTCCTCACCAATCACAATCATTCAATCACAATTCGAATATAACACCCCTACTTATGTACTTTTATCTGTTTACCAAAAATCTATCTGCACTTTAGCTGCTAGCAAAATATTTTTCTCTCGGATTTTGACAACATATATGGAGCCGGTGGAAGATATGTTTTATTCCCACGAGGTTGTGTATGAAGCTCACTTCTAATTCCCCAATCCTCTAAATCCTTTCTACAGTTGGTTCCATCTTTGGATTTATTTCCATGCAACATTGTGCCTAATAGGGTTTCACCAATGTTCTTCTCCACATGCATCACATCTAAATTGTGACGTAATGGAAGTTCCTATGAAAACCAAAACAGTAATGCATTATTAGGTTTTTCTTATATTAAAACAATGAAAAATAAATAAATTAACCACTAACCTCCCAATAAGGCAAATCAAAGAAAATTGATCGTTTTTTCCACCTTGATAGCTCTACTTCTGTAGAACTGTTAGTATCATCTTATTCATCTTCTTTATCATAGACATGCTTTCTCTTCTTACTTTTCTCCTCTATTCCTTTTACAAAATCATTTGGATAATCCTTCAATAATGCATAGATGTTTCTCCCAGAAAGCATTCTAGGAGCACCATCTGTCTCTACGGTATTATCAAACAATGCCTTTTGTTTCCTCCGTGAATCTGAAGGAGGTAGAAATCTTCTATGACCCATGTAGGCGAACTTTTGACTATGTTTCAACCAACGAGAATGGGTATTAACACCACGTAATGGGCAAGCTTTTTGCCCTTTCACACGACATCCAGCAAGATTTCCATAAGCCGGAAAATCATTAATCGTCCATAACAAAATTGCATTCAGTTTAAATAAAGTTTTACTAAATGCATCATAAGCAGTAACTCTATTAGACCACAAGTGATGCAAGTCTTCCACCAAAGGAGCCAAATATACATCAATATCATTCCCGGGTTGCTTCGGGCCTAGAATAAGTAAAGTTAACATAATATTTTCTTTTTTCATACACAACATAGGCGAGAGATTGTATGTCACAAGCATTACCGGCCAGCAACTATATTTCGAACTCAACATGGAAAATGGATTGAATCCATCTGTAGCAAGACCAAGCCTAAGATTGCGTGGATCAGATGAAAAAGATTTATACTTTTCATCCACCATTTTCCATGTCATAGAATCCACGGGATGACGCATTTTTACATCGTTACTTTTATTATTTAAATGCCATCTTAATTCTTCAGCCATCTTTTGAGATCTATACATTCGTCTAAACCTCGGAATAATTGGGAAATATCTTAATACTTTAACTGGAACACCTTGTATAACCTCTTCAATATCTTGATTTTTCTTCCATCTCGAGGAACCACATTTTGGACAACTTTCTAAATTTTTGTATTCTTTTCTGAAAAGGCAACAATCATTCTCACAAGCATGTATCTTTTCAAAGCCCATGTCGAATGCTTTAAGAAATTTCTTGACTTCATATAATGTTTTGGGAAGCACGTTATCCTTCGGCAGAAATAGATGTTGCACGGCTAAAAGCTTATCAATACCACTATCGGACAAGCCAGTCTCGCATTTAAGATTATACAAGACGGTGATGGCAGATAATTTTGTGTGATCTGTGCAACCAGGATATAATAGATTTTCTGCATCTTCCAAGTTCTTGACTAACTCATCCTCTTTTCTTCGAGAATCAACATCGTCTTTATCATCATCAAAAAAATCTTGATTCAAAAAATCTTCATCTTCATAATGAATCATCTTGAATAGTTCATATACGTCAAACGTATTTGGTTTATTCTCTACATTTATCTCTTCACCATGGTTAAACCATACACCGTCAATGTATTTAGGATCCATTCCTTTTATAATTAAATGTTCAACGATGATTTGGTCATCATGACGACTAAGATTCCGACAATCCTTGCAAGGGCATAAAATTTTTTCTGCACTTCTTACATTCCTCTTTGCAGCATGCACGAAATTCATTGCTCCTTGTCGGTATTCTATACTAGTTCTATGAAAAAAGTAAAAAAAAAAAGTGAGCTTTAGTATTAGATTATATGTTCTAATTCTCAAAGTACATATTAAGTTAATCATGGTTTTATCACCTTTTTAAAAAACCCAGCCTTTTTCCATTATCGACATTTGAAGGCAAATAAGTTTCCAATCTTTGACGTATATATTGGTTATCTGTTGTAATCAAAAAAATAACTAGACGTTGAAGTACAAATACTTGTAGCACTACTGCATATAACCATGGTGGTTTAGTAGACAAAGGCAAAGAATACTTTTCCAAAAATATAAATTTTACACTTATATTTTGCATTTAACCTCAGATTTACATGTATTTATAATTAATCCATGCATAACACCACACTCCTACCCACACATAACTGACCAAGTCACAACCCTTCAACCTGCTGCATAACGGTTATAGCTATCTGCCCCTCCTTTGTCAATCCATCCACAAACGCTCCACTTCAACAAACAACATTCCAGTCACTCCACTTCAACAAAACTTTTGCAAATCTCTGCACTTCATCATTATACACAGACCACTGACCAAACTTCCTCCCACCTATCACCAACAAACGCCGGTGCATTTCCGCTGCCACACATTGCTGCAACTTTCAAAAAACGCAGCAACCTCTCATCACCATACTACTCAATCCTCCTATTTTACCACTTCTCACAACATTGTTTAATTCAACCACTTCCATAAATATACTTCAACACTGCAATCACTCCCCCACTCCACTGTTAAACAATTCATTCACTCCTCACAACAACACAGTTTCATACCAGCCTATAACAATACCCACTTTTATCTCATACACACCACATTCATTCATATCACCAAAGACAATATCCACTTGCCTACATTCCTGTAGCCTGCTTCAATAACCATTCTACAACCTACTGACTACTGCACTGATACAACCAACTGCACCATATTCACACACTACAACAGTGACCACTCCAACTACAAACCCCAAGCAACCACAGACCATCCTCCTTCCCATTTCTCCAACCTGCAACCTGTTCGCAACCGCACTTCATACTACAACTCAACAAAACATCAACAACCCAGCATCCGCAGCAAACTACCAGAGACTCACGCAACATTCATCAACTTGCCCTCTGACATTCTACCACTCCTTACGAACACATACTCACATCCTTCCCCCAGCCTCGCCCCCTCTTACCAAACCAACCGTCAACTTCACCGCCTCCTCTTCACTACCTCACATCCACACAACTGACATATTTCCAGTGCCTGCCACACCACAAAAGACTATTTATGCTCCAACATTTACCACTCTCAACCATCCAGCCAGCCAATACCTAATCACAAACAAAACCGCGACCACCATCAATGCTACTTGAACCCACCAAATTCCCAAAACACGCAACCTCAACCTCCTCTCAGCAAGCAACCATTGATTCACTGAACCACTTCAACAGAACATTCATATACTCAAAGAAATCAAAGCAGATATCCCAACAGATCATTGCAATTAGGGTTAAATCAACCATTTCAGTAATAGTTTAGGAAAAAATACGAAAATAAGATGCATTCAAATTCATATAAAAGCCAAATAGAATCACAAAGTCGATTTAACAGATTCATACCTAAATATACCTAATCGATTTAAAAGATTCATACCTAATTATACCTAGATCTGCTGGCTGCCGCGACTCGATGTTGAGTAAGGGGGAAACGACGGAGTTGACAATGATACTTGAGTGCGATGAAAATTTAACACGATTAAAAGGGGAAAAAAATTTCTGAAGAAGAAAGCAAATTAGGGACGAGAATTTTGTTAAGTACGAGAGTAAAATGATATGTTACGTTTATTTAGTTCGCGTGAACTCTTTTTTTAGAAGCGGGAAACGTGAATTATTTTTTTCCACGTTTATATTATTTGGTAATCTATTTTTTGTTGCATTTACAATAAAACGCCATCGATTTTTGCAACTATAAATGGTTTTTCTTGTAGTGGAACGAGTTTTACTTGCTTATTGTCTAGCTCATAGCATGCTTTGGGTTTCTTATTATCGTCGTATAATTGAAATTCGGGCCGCTTACAGAAGTGTAATATATCACGTCTTGAATTCGCATCGTCCTTGGTTTTCCCCTTCACATTCAAAATTGTATTAAACACGTTGTCAAACACGTTTTTTCGTTGTGCATGATGTCAATGTTATGTCGGAGTAGGAGATTTTTCCAGTGCGGTAGCTCCCAAAATGTACTTTGCTCGCACCAGTTATGAATGTCCGGTTTACCTGGAATTTCAACCTATACCCCAGTTTCATGTATCTTTGGATAGTCTTTTACAATTTCATATACCTCTTCACTTTTCCGAACCTTAGGTGATAGCATACTCTCTACTCTGTTAGCTTTAAAGTTCTATTTATCTGTTCTAAATTTATTATTGATATGTAGAAAACACCAATGACAGTCAAACCAAGAAATTTCCTTTCCATACTTTAATGAAAATGCTCATGTTTCATTCATACAATAAGGACAAGCTAGACGTCCAGATGTGCTCCAACCTGAAAGCATGCCATACGTAGGAAAATCACTAATAGTCCATAACAAAGAAGAAAACATACAAAAATTTCTTTTTCTCGAAATGTCATTCGTTTCAACTCCTTCATGCCATAGTGTTTTCAACTCGTCGATTAGTGGTTGTAGATAAACATCAATTCCATGTATTGTATCATCGAGACCGGGGACGATAATCGTTAGAAACATATATGGAGTTTTCATACACATCCATGGAGGTAAATTATAAGGATTAATAAAAATTGGCCATGATGAATATTTACTACCAAACTAAGAAAATGGCGAAAATCCATCCGTGCATAAGCCAAGCCTAACATTACGGCTCTCTGCCGCAAATTCAGGATAAGTCTTATTGAAATGTATCCATGCTTCTCCATCAGATGGATGTATCAAAGTTCCTTCTTCTGATGTTCTCACACTGTGCCATCGCATATGACATGCTGTAGCAGAAAATGCATATAACCATTGAAGTCTGGGGGTGATGGGTAAATAATGCATCCTTTTATATGAAATTTCTTTTCCTTTCTTTTTTCTTGGTTTGTATCTTTCCTCGTTACATATTCTACATTTAGTAAGATGAGCGTCTTCTTTCCAATACAGCATGCAACCATTTACACATGTACCTATCTTCTAGTATGGCAATCCAAAAGCAAACATAAGTTTTTTTTTACTTTATAATGACTATCACACATCAAATTATTAGGTGGCATGTGTCATTTTGCGGTTTGTACAACTGCTGTAAATGTGGCTTCTGTAAGATTAAATTTCGATTTCATAATGATGTATTCAGCGGTTATAGATAATTCGGTTCCGCTTGTACATCCATCCCACAATGGCCTCTTAGCAGAATCCAATAAATCATAAAAAAATTAGCTTCCGCGGTCGGCTCTTCGTCAACATTTTCGTTCCCATCATCACCTTGGTCAAAGGTAGGAAACATTGATCATGCAGCATCTTGCACCATGTTTTCTATAGGATTGGTCATAGTATTATCGTCCTCTAACACTACAGGATTAGGTGTAGGTTGAACAAGTTCTCCATGATGATCCCATAAGTAATAATTCGACACAAAACCAAATTTGTACAAATGTAGTTCTACTACATCTGGTTTCCAATGCTTCAGATGTTTGCACTTACTACACGGACAACGAATGTCTACATTATTTCGATTATTAGATTAAGAAAATCTAATAAATACGTGTACATCGTTACAGAAAAGTTCTTTTATTGATCCTTTCATACCTTTTCGAGGTTCATACATCCAACTACCATCGAGAAAATAATCGAACATATTTCCTGATTTGTAAAATGTAGGTTAGAAGATTGAATAACACACTTCATATTAAAGTCATATAAAAATTCATATATAACCCTTTACTACTTTAACAAATTCAAATAAATACTGCATTCAAATTTTCAATTCTTAAGCTCATTGTTTTTTTACTTTGACGGCCGGTTATCCTACTTCCCATTACAAACACAAAAATGTAATCATATTTTATAAATCATTTCAGGTTAAACGATTCTAAAAAATTTCGACAGCACTTCCCTTTATTCCCTGTATCGTATGCAAATGCGTATACACAGGGAAAAAAGGAAGTGCCATCGAAATTTTCTGAATCGTTTAAACTGAAATGATTTATAAAATATGATTACTTAATTGTGTTTGTAACTTGTCCAAATACTAGGACAAATCCAACAAATGTTGTATCAGATGAATATAGATGTATGTTCTATGGAAAAACGAATATCAATATAACGATCATATACAACACTTGTCAAACGGGGCCAAAAATTCTCTAAGGGTAATAAAGCATAAATTAAAAAATATGAATATTGAAGTATTAGTGGTCTGTAGTGAAATAATGATCTTAAAAATTTTTTAGTAATGTATCCAAATAGAATTCGTTCAATTATGAATCAAAATCCATGGGAACTATCAGTAACTCGGAAAATATGCCTTATCTCACAAATAGGAACTATCAGTTACTATTTTAACAACTACAAAACTATTTTATAATTCATTTAACTATTTAAATATTTATTAATTAAATATAAAATTTTAAAATGTATTTTAACTTTTGTTTAACTACATAAATTTTAATTAACGATTTTGTGAACCAAATAAGTAGTTAGCACTTACAACAGTATAACATTCTCGTAAACTTATCAATAAACATATTACTCAATAATCATGGACTATTTTTTGGATTTTGAATTAGCCATAATTTTTAACAACATATTAAATAATAAATTCACTAATTAATACCACCAAATCAACACTAATTATCATAACCTAATACGTAATAATCACCATTTTCAAACACATAATCAACTAATTTTCTAAATTAGGTTTACCATTATATACCCAATTCAAATAACAAACTATATGTCATAAACTAATTGTTTGCCCATTTTTTGTGCAGTGGCTGGTTCGGTAGTGAATGGAGTGGGTTGGTTCGGCTGGGGGTTGGTTCGGTGAAGGTCCATCCGGTAGTAGGTGGGAATAGGATTGGTTCGGCTATGTGGGCAAGGGAGTTGGCTCGGCATTGCTTGGAGAGGGGACGGTTCGGTAGTAGGTGAAAACGTGCCCAACATTTTCCCCCCAAAGTAGGGCATATGCCTGTAAATGGCGTGCTTTGTTTTAAGACACTCGTCCTGGATGCTATCATCCGGTCCCTAATGCCGAACCAACTGGTTTGGTCATTGCTTTTGCTTATAAATAGGGGCCTAACACTTTCGTTTTTCCTTATCAGCCAAACCAAACCCCTGCCTTTGCCGAATCAAACTCTCATCTCTGTCGAATCAATCGTGTTAGCCGAACCAGAGTCCTATCTTTGTCGAATCAATTGCAGTGCCGAATCATCTCTGACTACCGAACCATTTATAGTGCCGAATCAGTTTTGATTGCCGAACCAGGTGAGGCATTCTCTTGCCGAATGGACTTCGTGCTTGAGTTACCGAATGAAACTTTTATTTTTGAATTGTCGAATGAAACTATTATTTTTGAATTGCCGAATGAAACTCTTATTTTTGAATGTCGAGTAGACCTTATGCCTTTTATGTTTTAACTCATAAATGAAATCCTAGACTTCGTAAACTTGCTTGTTTACTTCCCTCATTCTAATGACATACTTCTTTGTGTTTGCAGATAAATGTCTCATAAAGTAGAAACTCGATCACAAAAGAGGAAATCTACGGACAGAAGAGAGTCCCATGTTGTGCCCCCAGCCCAGCCAGGACCGGGACGACAGGGACCCACACCGAGATCACTAGTGGATAGATATGGCCCTCAGGAGCTCTTGAACTCTCCTCCTGACTGCTTTCTTAGCTCCCTCAAAGAGGAGCAGCTTGATGTTATCTCCCGCTCCTTTGGGATTGACAGAGCACTCATGGTGCTGCCAGGGAATGGAGTCATGCCGTATGATCCCCCTGAAGGATATTTTGCTTACAGCAGATACCATTGCATGTGCGGGGCCATTCCTCCGATCAATTCTTGGATAGTCAGCTTCATCACCTACCTGAAGGTGGCCCCTTTCCAGCTTCAGCCCAACTCTTATGCCATATTGGTGAGCCTATTCGTCATTTTCCAGAGAAAATATGGGCGCCCTCCTTCCAACCGGAAGATCCGATATTTGTACAACTTGAGGGGCTACAAGAAGGGGTCACCATACATCAGCTTGGAATCGGCCGTGTCCTTCAAGCCGGTCCTGGACTTATATTCGAAGTTCAGCATGTTCAAGAAAGAATGGTTTTTCGTCAAGGACGACTCCGTCTCTATCCATCGCTTCACCTCCGGCTGTAAGTTGAAGCTTATTTATAATTTCCGTTCTTAATGCTTCTTCTTACATGTTTTTATTTCTTGCTAATGACAGGTGGCTTTGCGGTCGTGGAGAACGATCGCCTGGTTCAGATGGCTGCGGAAATAGAAGCCATTTCGAGAAGGGATCGGTCGGCTTCTTATCTGATCAGGAATGCTACTCTTCTGCAGCACAACTTGATTCTACCACGTCAGTCTATGGTTTATCAGAGAGATACAGCCGAGGAGAGGGCTGCCAAAGCTAAAGGCGGGGCCACGACGAAGAGCATCAAGAGGAGACCCGTCTCGATACCTCCAGCCACCGGGGGGAAGAAGCTCAAGAAGTCTGATGGACCCTCCCCTAGTACATGTCCAGATGTTCCGGAGGAAGGGGACGTGGAGGAGGGAAAATGCGAGGATGAAGGAGGTGAAGTGGAGGGTGGAAGTGGCAAAGAAGGTGATGATGAAGGTCATGGTGATGATGGTGGCAAAGGGCGGTGATGGCACCGGGGCTTCGTCTTCCGGGCGAGAAGTTGAGATCCAAGAGTGGACAGATGAGGCTTTCCACCAGTCTTGTGAGGGGTCGGGGGAAGGATCGGACTTGGTGGAGAACGCGAAGAAGGCCGACAATGCTAGGACTGGTGCCGATCCATCTTCTAAGGGCCTTTCAGCTAGGGCAAATCCGGCGATTCAAGGTGAAATTTTGACTCCTGCCGACTCCCTTTATGACATGTACTTAGGGGTATTTCATGGCCAGCTTCCATCTCTTCTTCACTTGATATATTTCTTGGATTATGATTCAATGTATGCTTGTAACACTTGGTTTTTATTCCAGGAGCGGGTAAGGTGGCCAAGACATCAGACATTCGGCACCGCCTTGAACAATTCAAACTACTCAAAGCTTCTGCTAAATCGAAGCCTTCGACTAACCGCCCCGGAGATGTAGTTGGCTACCGTCCTCTTCTCGGGGTCATTGAAGATGGTATCCAAAGGAAAAATAGAGGCCGCTCCTTGTTTGAATCTCCATCTCATCCTCAGCCCCCAAGTCAGCCTCTTCAGGATGTCGCGGAGGAGAATATTGAGTTTGTACCTTCCCCGCACCCGTCCGAAAACCCTACTGTTACCCCAATAGACCACCCCAGTTTGGCTCGCAACCTGTTCGTGGGTCATCCGAACCTGGATCCGAGTTCCCAGGATATTTCTTTTGATGAGGTTACTGGTGAGCACCTTCTCCCTCACAATCCTATGGTAAGGGTGCTTGATGAGGCTAAGTCTCTGGACCTCGATTTGCTGACCACTCGGATTGTAACTATGGGGGATGAAGCTAAGGAAAACATCGACCGGGTTGCTGAAGAGACCAGGAAGTTGATGGGGCATCATGCCCGATTGGTCAAGGCCAGGGAGGAAATCGGGAGTGCCAACATAAGATTGCGGTTAGTGGTTTCCGACCAGGCCAAGCAACTCGCCGATCAGGCCATCCAGATCTCTCAGCATGAGGCCGCCTCCAGACGACTAAAGAAAACCATGGAAGAGGCTAGCCGAGCCGAGCTGTGGAAAATGGAGGCTTCCTGTAAGGAACGGATCGATATGGCCATTGCTACGGTGGACGAGGTTTGGAAAGCGGATCTTGAGCAGATAGAGGAGTTATCTGGGAGGCTTGAGGCCGCAGAGCTTGCTCAAGCCAAGCTGAAGGAGGAGATGGAGGCGATGTGGAGATCCCTTATGGCTGATTGCTTGAGATACCGATTGGAGAGAGATGCTGTCGTTGCTAGGCTGTCGGCTACCGAGGCCCGGATGACGGAGTTTGAGGAGAACGAGGGGATGATGGATGAGATGCTCCAGGACTTGTACTTCCGTACTTGGAAGCAGGGCAACCTATCCTGGATGGACGATTATCCCCGGGTCATGGCTAGGATATATCTTCGGGCTTTGGAGGAGGCCAAGGCTGAGGCGGATAAGGAGGGTGGTGTAGCTTTCAGAATGGATGTGGTCACGGCCCAGTTTACTGAGGAGGAGAAAGTGGCGGTGAAGGAGGGCATGCGGCTGCTTACCGCCGAGGAAGTGGGTGTGCAGTTGGAGGATGATGGTCAGGGAGCAGATGCTAGTAAGTCTTCCCTCTCAATTTTTTCTTAACTTGATTGCGTAACAATTATCTGATGGATTCTTTTTCTGAATCAGACAGGTGGGTCCTCTGGCCAGCTTGCTGCGAGTTCTGATCCTGCGGTCAAGTAGATCCCGGAGGGCTAGCAGGATAGAGGCAGAGCCCTGCTGCAGCTGATTATTTTTTGGTTTACTTGGCATTCCTGAATATACTAGTTCAAAACATTAATGTACTTCAGGCTGTAATTATGTATTTATGTCATTGTAGCGAATGATTTTATTCTTATATAATTTTATAACATAAATTTATTCTGTCATATTTGAATGCTGTCGTTATTTTGATGTGTCGCGTAAGAAATATAGCTGTGTATATGCATGTGCTTCAATCGTGTTTGATGCTAAACTCTCGCTTGAAATATAATTTCATGTCTCGCAATGTTAGTGTAATGTGTGAATAAACTATAGCTACATGTTTATGTACAAGAAAAGAAAGTACCGCCCTTCATGTTTTAGTTGTAGATGGTAGCTTTGAATGTCTTGTGTGACCGAGGATGGAATGCAGCTGAGTGATCTGTCATCCAGTTGTGAGTTCTCATTCCCATCAGCGAGTGTCTCCTATTTTGTGTCCTGTACTTTTAGGGTCGTTATAGAGGATAGGAGGAAAGTTTTTAAATAGAATGGAAATATAAGAAATAGTAAAACTTCCAATCACGGAAGGCCGTCGATATGCTTAAGTTCGTGGCAAACGGATTTTGTAGTCACTTTCCCTAGCTGTGGGTCTTGGAGACATTTGTCACCAATCTTACGCCTCCGCGAGGAGTTTTATTTTTTACCACAGCCGCACTTAAGACACATCGGAGCCGAGATCGCGCACAGTAACTACCCGGGCCATTATGGCCCATAATCGTGGGTATTATTCGATTTACCGTGGCCGGCTAGCGTGGGTGCCGATCGTCAACTGTGAACTGCCCCTGGCTGGCCACACCTTATGTTGGGGCTTTTAATCGGTTCACAGTTGCCGGCGAGCCGAACGCCGTAATGAGCTGCCTAGGCTATTTTCGGCCTCCTTGGTGGCTTATAATCGGCTCATTACAGTTGGCTTTGAGGGCCGTCGCGAGCAATGAGTTAACCCGCAACAGAGGGATGCTGGAGCAAAAGTGTCTCATTGGCGAGGGCATAGATTCGTATAGTACCTGTTAGGTCTTGTCCAGGTGAAGTTGCGCCGTGATACGCCTTGAATAGAAACACAGGATTTTGTTCAATGGAAAGGGATAAAGTTAACAAGTAGCCAAGATATAAAGGAACAAGTTAAAAAAGAGACAAAATTTTTAAAGTGGTTCGGCACGAAAATGCCTACATCCACTGATTCTCTTTGTTAATTCACTTCATATGGGCAGTACAAGTTAAGAAAAGTATCGACGAAGGTGTTGGATGTTCCATGCCCTCTGGAACACCTCTCCGTCCACTGTTGACAAAATATAAGCTCCGTTGTGGAGGTCTTTATGAATTACATAGGGTCCCTCCAAGACTGGATCTAGCGCCCCAGGGCGCGGGAAGACCCGTTTGAGGACAAGATCCCCTTCTTGTAAGCTACGATGCTTGACTTTGGAGTTGTATTGCGTTGCCACTTTTTTCTTGTGAGCTACCGCTTTGAATGCTGCATCATTTCTTCTCTCTTCAATTAGATCCAAAGACATATGGAGGAGTTCTTCGTTCTCTTCTGGGTTGTAGTGGATCCTACGGTGGGAAGGCACTACAGTTTCAACTGGGAGCATGGCCTCCGATCCGTATGTCAAAGAGAAAGGAGTATGCCCTGTTGATGCTCTATAAGATGTGCGGGAGGCCCAAAGTGCCGTAGGAAGTTCATCCACCCAAGCGCCTTTTGACTTTTCAAGTTTCTTCTTGATTAGAGTTTTGAGAACTTTGTTGACAGCTTCGACTTGTCCATTTGCTTGGGGATAAGCCACAGATGAGAAGCTTTTGTGAATTCCGTGCTCTTGGCACCAGTTGGCGAACTCCTCGCTTGAACTGAAGTCCATTGTCCGATATGATTTTGAGGGGAACCCCGTACCTGCACAGAACATTTTTGATCAAGAAGTTAATAATTTTTGTCGAAGACACTTTATTTAGAGGTTCCGCTTCCACCCATTTGGTGAAATAGTCGACTGCTACTATAGCATATTTTGCCCCACCTCGGCCCAGCGGCAGTTCGCCAATCAAGTCAATTCCCCATACTGCGAAGGGCCAAGTGCTGGTCATCTGAGTAATTTCATTTGTTTGTAATCGAGGAATCTTAGAAAATTTCTGATATCTGTCACATTTTTTGGCGAAGTCCAAGGCGTCCTTGTTCAAGGTAGGCCAGAAATATCCATGCCGGAGTATTTTCTTTGCCAGAGTTTGCCCTCCAGTGTGGTCTCCGCAGCTTCCTTGGTGGATGTTGGATAAGATTTCCTCGGCTTCCCTTCCAGCGACACATCTCAATAAGGAGATAGAGAAGCCGCGTCGGTAGAGGATTCCTTCTTGTATTGTGTAGCGGGAAGCTTTCTTCAAGATTTTCCTGACTTCGCTACGCTCGTTGGGCAGTGTGCCATCTTGTAAGTATTTCCAGATAGGAGTCATCCAAGTTTTCTCTTCGATTGCAGCTATTAGATCCTCTTGTTCGAAACTCGGGGCTAGCTATTTTGAGATGGCTATTGTTCCGGAAATGGAGCTGTTCTTCATGCTAGCTTGCTTTGCCAGTTCGTCAGCCTCTTGGTTCTCCTCTCGAGGAATGTGTTTGATTGAGTAGTGATCCAACCGATCGAGTAGCAGCTTGGTTTTTTTTAGATATGCTGTGAGTCGTTCTCCTCGAGTCTGAAAATCTCCTAGTATTTGATTTACAATAAGTTGCGAATCACTATGAAGACGTAGAGAATTGACTCCAATCTCTAGGGCAGTTCCAATCCAGCTATTACTACTTCATATTTTGCTTCGTTGTTGGTGGCAGCGAATTCCAACCTTAGAGCATAATGCAGCTTCCTTCCCTTGGGAGTGATTATCACAACACCTGCCCCCGAACCTTGTTCGTTTGATGCTCCATCTACAAAGAGGTTCCACTTGATGTCTTCTGCTATTTCGGATTGCTCCTTACCTTCGTTGGTAGTGAATTCGGCAATGAAATCGGCCATGGCTTGTCCCTTGATAGCGGTGCGAGGATGGTAGGTGATATCATATTGACTCAGTTCGATGCACCATTTGAGTAGTCGTCCAGAAGTGTCGGGACGGTGGAGCACTTGCCTTAGCGGTTGATCGGTTAGGACTCTGATGGGATGAGATTGGAAGTAGTGCCGCAGTTTTCATGACGTGATTAGTAAACAGTATGCTAGTTTTTTGAGTTTAGGATACCGGGCTTCTGCCCCCGTAAAACTCTTGCTTACAAAGTATACCGGCCATTGCACGCGGTTTTCTTCTCTTACCAAAGCGGCGCTCAGAGCGTGGGATGACACAACAAGGTATAGGTATAGCTCTTCGCCTTCATTCGGAGTTGAGAGTATTGGTGGCCATTGGAGGTGTTCGATTAGGTTTAGGAAGGCTGCCATGCATTCGTCAGTCCACTCGAACTTTCCTTTGTCTTTCTTCAGAGCTTCGAAGAAAGGGATGCATTTGTCAGTTGCTTTAGAGATGAATCTACCTAGGGCGGCCACCTTCCCATTCAGGCTTTGCATTTCTTTTCGAGTGGATGGTATCTTGACGTCCTTCAGGGCTCGAACTTGTTCGGGGTTTGCTTCAATCCCTCTGGCATGGACGATGAATCCCAAGAACTTTCCTGACGATACTCCGAAGAAGCACTTTAGAGGATTCTGCTTCATTCCATATTGGCAAAGTACTCGAAACATCTCATCCAGGTGGCTTACATGATCTTTGGCTTTCCTTGATTTTACCAGCATGTCATCCACATAGACTTCCATAGTCCATCCTATCAGTTTCGCAAACATCTTTTTGACGAGGCGCTGGTAAGTGGCTCCGTCGTTTTTAAGTCCGAAGGGCATTACCCTGTAGCAATACAATCCCCGGCCAGTGATGAAACTAGTGTGGTCTTGATCGGGGGCGTGCATAGGAATTTGGTTATATCCTGAGTATGCGTCCATAAAAGATAAGAGATTGTGCCCGGCCGTGCTGTCCACAAGTTGATCGATTCGGGGGAGTGGAAAGCAATCCTTCGGGCAAGCGTCATTTAAGTTGGGAAGTCAATGCATGTTCGCCACTTCCCATTAGCCTTCTTTACCAGTACCGGGTTGGTAATCCATTCTAGATAGATGGCTTCTCGTATGAAGTTATTGGCAAGTAGGTTCTTTACTTCTTCCTCGAGGGCTGCCGATCGTTCTTCCCTCATACTTCTCTTTTTCTGCTTTACTGGCACCTTGGTAGGAAGGATGTTCAGTACGTGGCATGTTACGTCTGGGGAGATTCCAGCCATGTCAGCGTGTGTCCATGCAAATACATCCAAGTTGTGGCGGAGGAAATCAATGAGTTGATCCTTCAATTCTGCTTTTAGCTGAGATCCGATTTTCAATAGTCTACTCGAGTCATGTCTGTCTACAGATACAAATTCCATAGCCTCTGCAGGCTCGGCGGTGGCCTCCTCCTCTTTGTCCCTGGGGTCTAATTCGTTGAAAGGATCACTGGTATATCAAAGAGGAGGGGCATTCTTTAGTTGCTATGCTTCTAAATTTTTCGTGCAGAGAGTAGTCTCTGCGTTCTTCCCTTTATCCTTCCTGCGGTTATTGCGAAGTTCAGTTACATAGCAATCTCGAGCAGCATCTTGGTCTCCCTCCACTTCCCCTATTCCGTTGTCTGTTGGAAATTTCATCTTCAGGCACCATAGGGCCAGGACCATTTGGAAGTCGGCCAAGGCTGGTCTTCCTAAAAAGGCGTTGTACGCCGAGTGGTTTTCTATTAGCACAAATGTTTGTTTCCGTACAACGGAGCGGGGATGGCTTCCTATTTCAACAAAGAGGTCCAGTTGCCCTAGGGGCATTACGCATCTCCAGTGAAACCGTGGAGTGGTTTGTTGCAGGGAGACACGTCCTTCATTGACAGCTTCATTTTGTCGAAAGCATGTTTGAACAGGATATTTACTGAGCTTCCAGTGTCTACTAGAATTCGAAAAACATCGGCTGAACCGAACCATGCAGAGATGACCATAGGATCCATGTGAGGGTATTGCCTTCCCTCTAGGTCACGTCTACTGAATGTGATGTCATCATTCTCTTTCCGCTTCAGGTAGCGTTCTTCTACAACGGAGTTAACGCGGTCTTCTTTGTTTCTAAGTGACTGTCCATATCTCTCCATCTCTGCCCAGCTTCTGTCGGCGATGTGTGGTCCTCCTGATATGGTATGGACCACTATCTTTTCCCGACTGGAGCCACTGGTGTTGCGATTTCCTCTGCCAATCTCTTGGGGAGGTAGTCTTGGGTTTTCATTGGCAGGAGCTGGAGTCATGTTCTGACTTCTCACATAGCGTTCCAGTTTCTTCCTTCTGATGTGTTCTTCAATCAAGTCCCGGAGGTGATGGCATTCATTGGTGTCATGCCCATGAGATTCGTGGAAGCGGCAGAACTTTCCAGACTTAATTGCGTTATCCGATTCCTTCTTGTGCGGAGGGGCGTCTGTATTAAACTTCGTCTTGGGTAGCCAAGAAGAAGTTTTCGATTGTTTCATTCAAAGGAGTGTAGGAGTCAAATCTCGGTCCTGGTCGATATAGATGTTTTTCTCCCTTCTTTCCCCCAGCATTGTCTCTAGAGTCATTTCTTCGAACGTCCTTAGCTGCAGCGGGTGTGCTACCATGAGCCGCCTTAGCTTGTTGCCATGTCTGCCTCTCAGTGGCAGCGTCCTCGAGTCTCATATACTTTTCGGCTTCATGGAAGAAGTCGGGTAACGTAGCTGGTTTTTCTTTCGTTAGTCTTCTGGCAAATTTAGTATCCGGATGCATACCACTGCAGAGGGCCATTAGGATAAGCTTCTCATCGGCGTCTTGGACTGCGGCCGCTGCGGCATTGAATCGGGTTAAATATTGTTGTACAGTTTCTCCAGGTTTCTGCTTGATATTAGATAATGAATAAGCATCCTTGGGTTGCTCCACATGAATGCGGAATTGGCTGATGAATTTTTCCTTCAACATTTCCCATGAGCTGATGGATCCTTGGGGTAGATGGCAGAACCAGGATGTAGCTAGATCTGCCAAGAATAGCGGGAAGCACTTGCACAACACTCCATCTGTTGCTCCGCTCATGAGCATATGCTGTGTGTATCTCTGCAAGTGCACAATGGGGTCAGAGGTTCCCTTGTAAGGTTCCATCGTTGGCATTTTCCATTCTTGGGGGGTGATAGCAATTTCGATATTGCGGATGAAGGGGCTGGTGACCCTAGCGCCTATCCCTCGATCTCTTTGATCCCGTCAGACGCACTCTCTGAATAATCACGCCATCCTTTCATCAGAATTTGGAGCAGATAGAAATGAGTTCGGTTCTTCTCTCCGGGATTGATTCTGTCCAGATGACCTATAGGGATGGTATCGTCTCTCATCCCTAATGTTTTCTAGTGGCTGCCTTTGGTCTCCTGGGAGCATGCTAGGGTCAGCTATAGTTGGCCCTTGCCTGGATCTTCCCCTACTGGGTTCTGCTCCAAGCTCTTCCTCGGGTCCAACTTCATGCTGGACTCTAGCTCGGCCCCGTTCAGTAGTGTTCCCATGGCTTGGTAGCATGACAGGCTCAACTACATCCGACCTTCGCCTGGTACCTCTGCTGTTGGGTTCGGTTCCAAGTGTTTCTTCGGGTCGGAATTCGGGCTGAGTCCGGGCTCGGCTCCTACCATTGTTGTTTCTGTTGTTAGCCTCTTCGTAGAAGAAAGATCTCTGTCGTCTCCCAGATCCTCCAGACTGGGACTCACCCCACGATTCAGTGTTGCGGTTGGATTCTTCAGCATCCCTTAAGCATGACATGAGTTGATCCACCAAGGCTTCTTGTTGGGATGTGAAGCGGTTAGTTACTTTAGCCACAACCCTGTCCTGATCTGCCCTAGTAATCGGTTGCTCCGCCGAAGGGGCTGTCGGATTTGCCTGATTTCCATTTGCTGTTGGAGCAGGACGATTCTCTTGATCTATGATCACTGGGTCTAGGATATTGTTAGTTGCGATGTTCTTTCCTTTGCTAACATCTTTCCTCGGCCTTGAAGGCATGTTTTCCAAGCAATGAGCCATGCTGTTAGGAAAAAGGTTGAGTGGGAGAAGCTGAAGCTTCTAGCTCGAGTTCTCAGTGAAAGCACCAAAGATGTTTGCACAAAAAATGGGCAAACACCTCCAAGTCGTATGATTTAGTCGATTTTAAGGTGTTTTTAGTGATTTGGGTGATTTATGCAAATATATAAAAAGCAGGGACTAAACTGTAAAAGACACACAGATTTATAGTGGTTCGGCCAGAACGTGCCTACGTCCACTTTATATGTTATTCTCCTTTTTCTTTCAGATTATAAGTACAAAGCTTTTTACACAAGTATATGAAAGTTGTTTGAAAGTTCCTTCCGTGCTTGAGCTCTCAAACTTGTCTGCCATTATTGTACCCCTGCCCCTTTATTTGTAGAGTGAGGCTGGAGGCAGGGGTCTTGGATGTATATAGCTGCTGGTGGGCCTGGGCTGATGCAATCTGGCCTGACTAAGTTGATCCAGAACGCCTTGGTCCGGTAGTACTATGGTCCGGTGATGGTTGGTTAGGTGTTTGATCCGGTTGTGCATGGAAGTGGAGTTGGACCGGTAGTAGGTGGTCCGGTGGAACTTGGTTCGGCAATGGGTGGTATGTTGTTTGGTTTGTGTTGGTTCGGCGTTGAGTTGGTGATCTGGTTCGGTGGTGTTGGACCGGTAGTGGATGGAAGGTGGCTGGTTCGGCAGTGAATGGAGTGGGTTGGTTCGGCTGGGGGTTGGTTCGGTGAAGGTCGATCCGGTAGTAGGTGGGAATAGGATTGGTTCGGCTATGTGGGGAAGGGAGTTGGCTCGGCATTGCTTGGAGAGGGGACGGTTCGGTAGTAGGTGAAAACGTGCCAACACTAATAATATATATTCATCAATTCCAAACCCTTAAATCATCCAATTCCAAATCCCTAACTCATCAACTAATTTAATTTAAACCTAAATTAAACAAATATAATGGAAAATAGGAGATACCGGCAAGTTTGGAGAGGTTGAAATTAGCGACGGAAGGTTGCGACGGCTCCTGGTGGCGGCTGGTTGCTGGGGGAGGCGGATCTGAGTGGATTTGGGGAGAGGGAAAATGAACATGTTTTCTCTCGGGTAGCAGGTTTGTATAAGCGCGAAAAGCGACGGCTAGCAACGACCGCTTTTTTTAGCCGTCGCTAGGCTATGTCGCTTTCTGAAGCCTTTCTAGTAGTGTATATATTTGAACAAATACAAATTAAATATTTATATGTAAATCATAGAAATTATACATTTAAATCACTCCACACACACACATGTTGTAAATAGCATGCATGCATGTGTGTGTATTGTAAATAGTAATAATAGTAGTAGGAGGAGTAATAATAACATCTTGATGAACTTAACTAAAGCTTGGAAACGTATTATAGAATTATATGTATTAATTAATATAAATTACATATGAATTAATATATAACAAATAACATATAAATTTATATGATAAGTATAAGAATTAATACAAATTATATATATTATAAATAAATATTATGTAAATGGTACATATATATCATGTCATATATCTCTACATACATGTATATATCATATCATATATCTCTATATATACACTCAAATCATATAAATCATATATGCTAATTGCATATACATACATGCATGCATACATACATACATACATATATATATATAACGTTTTGTATACAAATAGTAATAATAATGAGTAAATAGAAATAATTGTTGTAATAGTAATGTCTTGATAAATTTATTAAACAAGAGAATATAAACATACCATAGAAATATCTATATAAAAATAATACATAGTTATATATGAATTATTATATATACATATACACACACATACATACATATACACATACATACATATATATATACACGCGCACGTGTATACATATGTAAATATAATATATATATATATATATATATATCATATTAATATAGTATCACCTATTATTTGTTCCAGACTGCATTTCATGTTGTTGCTGCTCGCAGCAACTATGTTCTAGACTATATTTATTGTATTTTTGTTTTATTTTGATAATTTGTGAACTTTTACTTTACGGGTAGATAGGTAAAGTGCCACAGCAATTTATGGTTTTAAAGTTATTTTTGACGCAAAAACTAAATTTTGGTTTGTATGTATCGCTACTTTTGGTTACTAGCTACCACTTGTTTTACATGGTCTATGAAATATTATAGATGTATTATATACTTTATGATGTACGAATATTGCATATTTTGATTATGTAATATTACATGTTGATTATGAGATGTGTGATTAATATAGTATGTTGATTATGAAATGTGTGAGTTGATTTAACTGTATTGGTATATAAATTGTGATCGATGTGTGTAGAAAAGTAACAAGTAAGAGGGGAAATGCAGAAATAGTTAACGATAGCATTTATAAACGCTATGTAAACTTTCAATAACGTTATAAAAATGCTATGGTACACTTTAAACAGCGTTTTAAAGCGTTGTGGTACACTTTCATAGCGTTTTAGTACCATCACAAAGGTTCTTAACAATGTAAAAATACAGTGAAAGGAACACCCATAGCAACTTATAAAACGCTATGGATAAATATCATGGCAAGAGATAACTGCTGTGAAATAAATTTGACGGCAGAATTTGTACGCTAAGAAAAGTTTTAAGTTCATCAAAATAAACGCTGTAAAATGTTTTCATAACATACACCAAACATAAAAATAGACTTTTTATAGCGTTTACTCTATTGTTGTGGTATGTTGCTGACTTATAATGACATGTTAATACACAGCGTAGTTAAAAACACTGTTAAAGCCTTTTATAGCGTTTTCTGAACGCTGTTAAATGTCCGGTTTGTTGCAGCAGGCATATATATACACTTTTTCATGATAATATTGTTTATTATTTAGGTGTTTCTTTCAAAGACAAGCCATGTTAATGAATATTCTAATTCCGTTATAGAAAGTTTTCCATTTGTAGTTGATTAGATTGTGCATTTGGTTATCTTTTGGATCTATATATATATATCTGATTAGGTTGTGCGTCTAGTTAGATTTTGCACCCATATTACCCGATTAGGTTGTGCATCAATCAGATATTCAACACGAAAATATAAGACTGGCAAATATTCATCATGTAAATATTTTCCAAGCAGATATTTGCCATAGAATTATTTGGTAGTCATATATATAGTAGATTGTATTTTCTTGTTACATATTTGTCATTCATATTATATATATGTATATTTTCATGATAATATGTTTCATTATTTAGGTTTTATTTTCGAATATATGCTCAGTTAATTAATATTCTAACCTATATGTAGATTGGATTTTATATGTACTTGATTAGGTTGTGCACTTGGTTAAGTTTGGCATCGATATTTACTTGATTATGTTATGCGTCCGTTCAACTTTTACATCCATACATATCTAATTAGGTTTTCCATTTATTTAGCTTTTGCATGCATGCATACCCAATTAAATTATGCATCCGGTTAGATTTTGCTTCAACATCTGCCCGATTTGGTTTTAAATTTGATTAACTTTTTCATTTGATGATTCGCTCAATTAATCATCGTTCTAATTGGGTTATAGATTGATATTCATTTTTATCGAATTAAGTCCTGCATTAGGTTAGCTTTTACATTCATACATACCCGATTAAATTGAGCATCCGGCTGGCTTTTGCATGCATGTGTACCAAATTTGTTGTGCCTTTGGTTAGCTTTTGCATTCATGATTATCTTGGTTAATCAATGTTCTAGCATGGTTATAGATTGGACTTCATATATACCTGATAAGTTTGTGCATTCGATTAGCTTTTACATCCATACGCACCTGATTATGTTATGCATCCAGTTAGCTTTTACGTCCATATATACCTAATTAGGTTGCACGTCCGGTTAGCTTTTGCATCCATATGTACCCAATTAGATTATGCATTCAATTAGTTTTTGCATCCTTATGTACCTAATTACGTTATTTATACATTAGCATTTGCATTCGATGATTATCTATGTTAACCATTGTTCTAGCTTGGTTACAAATTGGTTTTCATATGCATCCAATTTGGTTGTGCATCCAGTTAGCTTATATATCCATACATACCCGATTAAGTTGTGCATCTGGTTAGCTTTTGCATCCGTATATACCCGATTAGTTTGTGCATTTGGTTTGATTTTACATCCTTCTATACCCGATTAGGTTGTTGTAACAACCCTGATTTCTACATCAGGCAAATAATTAAATTTAATTAAAAAAAGATTGTTTTAATTCAATATTTGATAATTAATATTTTAAAAATAAATTTATAGTTAACTAAATTATTTTTAATAATTGATTTTGATTTAATAAATTGAATTAAATTTATAGATTCGTTTCAAATAATATATCGAAATTGAATAAATTATTTTAGTTGAATACAAAAATATTTCTATAAGTGTGAATAATTGTTTGTTATTATATAGTTGGAAAACAAATTTATTTTACAATAGCACAATGAATGATTAAATAAATTTAACCAAGCATTTAACCAAATAAAATTGTCTAATTATCAAAATATAATTTGTAGAATGAGGTATAAATCATTTTATATTAGATTGAAATTTATTGCAAGGGCTAATTCCAAGTTTAAATGTAAAAGAGAGTACGATGATTCAATTAAACAAATGAGAGAGACCTAATTTTAAATAATACTTGTTCTTGTGCATTCCTTAACCCTCTCTTTTAGATTCTTCCTTCACCCAATAACCAACCAAGGCCGCATCTTAACTTTCCTCTCCTGGCTCGATCTAGCGCATGCAAATTTCAAAAAGAAAATAAAACCCTAGCCCTTAATTAGATATCATGACTTCCAGTAAATAAATAAAAAATTGCATGAATGGATGCTCGTCGACAATAAGAGGTGGCTGGCCGTCGGTGCGATGCATCCTGGTGGAGATAATCAAGCGCTTGTGCGTGAGCTAAGGCAGGATTAGAAACAACGTTTGAGAGCTTTTGGTATGTGCATTCATGAAAGCGTGAGATGGAGTGAACGCGGGTATGGTGGAGACCTAAGCTGATAGAGGGGACGGGTAGTGGCATCGAAGGTGGTGTGTGGTAATTTTCTCTTAGCATTCAAGGTATTGCAAGCATAGTTTGGGTCTGACCATTTAGGGATCTTGGATGTTTGGTTGGGGAACGAGTAAATTCTTTTACTCACAACTATAGTCTAATATGTTGCATTTTGTGCTTGATTGCAATTGCTTGATTGTGCTTTGCTATTGAGTAGATAATTGGATATATTAGTATGTTTGTGTGAGTTATATTTTGATAACTCACAGCTATGATCGGGATACTATTTTATATGAATTTGACAATTGTTTGATAATGAGTTGTTGGTGAAATTGAATTGTATATTTGTATTCAATTGTTGTTGTGATGAGATCACATACTTTTGATTTATTGTCGTTGTGATGAGATCACATTTGTAACTGATCGGGAGGGGATGAATAAATTAAAATGGAATATTTTTGGAAATTAGTAGTAGATTTCCAAATTATGTTTATTTGAAACTGGAAATATTATTTGTGATAGAAAATTATTTTAAGTAAATTGTTTTATATATGCTTTGAATTGAAATTGTTTGGAAATTGATGAATTTTTAGGGATTTGATTAAATAAGTTAAAATTTAGAATATTTTTATTTTTATTTACTTAATGTTGATTATAAAAAATACTTAAAAATTGAAATTGATATTTTTAAAGTGATAAGTTAATTTTATTTTGAATTTAATAAATTGGAAGTTTATAAAAATAATATTTTGAGGTTATAGAAGCCAAATGAAATTTATTTATTAAAAGGAATTTTCAATTATGAAATTTTATTTTATGGTTTTCGGAGAATAATTTTAATTGAAAATCTTTATTTGAAAAGTAGAATTATCTATATTTTTTGTCTAAAGGAAATCTGGAATTATAAATCTTATTTAATATTATTATTTCAATTATTAGTAAAGAACCCTAAAAATGTTGTTATTTACTCTTACCACTAACTAGCCGAGTGATATTATTATTTACTCTTAGGACTAGTAGTCGAGGAATTATTATGTTGTGATGCTCTCTTTAGAACTCATCTTGTCGAGAGTATTTTGATGCATTCTCTAAGGACTAACTAGTCGAGTATCGTTATCTACTCTTAGGGTTAGTAGTCGAGGAAATGTTGTATTAAGATCACTCTCATTAGGACTCCTAGTGTCGAGAATATTTGGGTGTAATTCTCATTAGTACAAGATGAGTTAAGAGTATAATAATTTATCACTCTTAATAGGACTAATCGAGTCGATTGCAATTGTTGTCACTTTCATCAGGACTCCTAGATTCGAGAGTACCATTTATTACTCTCATTAGGACTTATATAGTCGAGAGTATATGTTAGAGTCTACGTCATAGGTTTCATGCCACTATGGAGTGCTCATGAATTAGACTCACCAGATAGGCTACTTATACATCCTAGTAGTCCTGATTGTAGGGTCGTTCCCTAGATCTGTGACGTAACTTGAGTTCGTAGGCTGAGAGTTTTTCCTCTCACTAAAGCCATTGCACTGACATCACTTAAGGACCAATAGTCTGTAACCATGGGCAAATAGGAATCATGGTCATTGCTCGGCGTAGTCTGGAAATATGTTTATGGTATGCGATGAATACGAGTGTCACATTTTAGGAGTAACTAAGAACTATAAGAAATGAGCTGTGGTCAATAGTGTTTTCTAGAGCTATATTGCGGTACGTTAGTCTCCCATCTGGATGACTTAGGTCTTTATATATGAGCTATTTGATATTATAGCCTCATTAGAGACGATAATTTTTTGATGCTAGAGACTGACTGCATGTCCGTTTATCATTTAAGGTAGCCTAACCTGAGATAGTTGTTATTGTCTATCTATGACACTAGAGACTTGCTGCGAGCTTATCTATCATTCTCTCATAAGATCCTATGTCTAAGAGATCTCCTTCTTGTATGATTTTTACTTTCTATCTCATAAGGCCATTCAGTTGAGAGTGTTCCCTCTTATAAGAACCTTTGGTCAAGATTGATTACTGTATTGCAATGGTATGTTATATTATATTTGTGTTATATAGTTTGAGTCTGCGTCCTATGTTAAACCACATCTCTTCGGACCACATGACCGAAAGTATCGTCTCTTATTAGGGTTAGTGGTCGAGATATACATTACTGAGTAAACAGTGTGTGTGTGTGTCCATTTGTTTGGTTTATTTCTATGGATGCTATTTCACTCATATTGTTATTGTGACAATTGATGAGTTATTAGACTATTATTTACTTGGGTGATGTTTTGGGTGCGAGGTTTTGATTGACATTGCTTTACCTATGAAATTTACTTACCACTTCTGATACTATTTTCACCATGCCTGGCGTTATTAAATATTGACATCTATATTCTAGACATAGTCTGACACGTGTGTCATCTATGTATTACTGGGTTTGGTCCGAGGCATTAAAGCTGTGCAGATAAAGCACTCAGCGGATTCAATGCGGCGGAGGTGCAAAATGTCATAGTGGGGATATTGCAAGGATATAACGGGATAGAGCGGATGAGTCTAAAATAGCAAATAAAATTCATACTTAATTTTTTTCAAATATATAAATTGTAATTAAATGAAATTAACGTTCAATTTAACTACAATTAATAAATATTTAATTTTAAATAAAAACATGTGTAAATATATCGTAAATGAACGTAAACTATTATTTAACATGATTAAATTTAATATAATATCAGAGTATTTTTGTATTTGAAAATATGTCTTCAATTAAAAAATTAATTTCAATATTTGTATAATGTATAAATGACGTTTTTTAGTTCATTTCCTTTAAAGAAGATGTAGCGGAATAGCGAAATATAGCGGGAATAATGGGATATAGCAGAAATAGCAGGGCTTAAAGCGGAAAGGCTATATTCAAGGATATTTAGGAAAATCGTAGCGGCGGAGATCCGCTATGGGATATAGCGCGGTAATAGCTAGACATTAAATGCACAACATTAAAGGTTCAAGGACGGATGACAAGTATGTGGATGTTGAGCATAGATGGAGGAGAGGATATTATTCTATATCACTATGTAAATATTACCTCTTGATTGTATGACATTGTTGTATTAGATATATATTGTATAGTGTTGAAATAGTGTGAGATTGACTTATGTTATAACCCACTTCGATTTATATATATTTGTGTTATATATGTTACCGCTGCTTTGATGACCCTATGCTCTCTGTGATTTATTTTATATTGTGTATTTTCTATCCTGGAGGAACACATATTTATTGTTTTGTGCTGACACTATGTATGTATATACGAGTTGTTTATGATTTATGAGATACGTACTGGTGTTAGCTCAATGGAATATTCACATGTGTACCCTATACAGGGTCATTTTCAATATTATCTGATAGTATTACCGGTAATACTCTTGGATAGTAGAGTATAGAGGTGGAGTGTTACATTTTATATCGAAGTAGGTTTATAATAAACCAGAGTATAAGAGACACGAGTTGTGGCCCTAGATGAGACTTAGAGTCCCTGTCTCCGTGGGTGTGTGGTAGACTATTATTTATACTCAAGTTATAGAAGGAGTATACAATGATTGTTGTGGTAATCATCTAGGTACGTGTTTGTATTTTTCTTACTAGATAATATATTTCATGTACCTATTTCTTAGTATTGTCTCTGTATAAGATACAGAGTAGTTGATGAAGGTTATGAAGGTTGCGAAGGTAGAAGTGGTTAGTCCGGCCAGTAGTGTAGGTATTGATAATGAATATTAGTCTTTTGTGTGGCTTGAATATGAATGAAGAGATCCATTAGTGATCAGAGTTGTGCAACAGAAACTGATTGTTACTTTTTTGCTAAAGGCATTTTTTTATTTGTTTAGAAATGTATGTATTGTTGTAAATGCTTATTTGGTACTATGGATGGATGATGTATGATAGTTTGTATTGTTGTTAACGGTTGCTGAATTGAATGAGTATACGCATTTATTAAATAATTATTTTTTTCCAAAAAAGCATGTATAAAAAAGTGATTGAAAATTATATTTTCGAGTGATATTTGAAATTTTGAAAAAGGTAAAAGTTTGAGAGAAGTTGAATATTAATTTGAAATAAACTAAAGTTTTGAATGTGAAATATTAGTACTTGGAAAAGATGACTTGAATATCGAATAATATTTTTAAGGCAAGTACATTTTATGAATGGAATGTTTTCTATTAAAAGTCCTTATTTTTACATGATAATAGAACTGTTTTGGTTTTCGCAAAATTTTTTTCCATATGGAAACTTTTAAATATATTTTGAAATTTTTTGAAGCTGGTTTCGTGTTAATCTGTCCGTTAAGTACTTTAAGAATTATGGTTGATGCGCTTGATCAACATTATCGATTGGAATTCCTAAACACTAGGACGAGATTTATGGACACAGAGTTTTAAAAAGTGGTATAATATTTTCGAAAAAAAGGGAGTATTTTAGAAGAATATTTCGAAACGAAGGTAATGGTATTGAAAAGGAGAAGATGTCATTTTGGAAAGTAATTCATGTTTTGAAGTTAGAGTAAATATCTTTTTTAGGAGAAAATATATATTTAAGAAAGAAAGGAATTTAGTTTACTATAAATGATAAAGTGGTTTGGAATTAATGGACTTTAAGTTGGAATTATTTTCTAGCTTAACATAATATGATTTATATCTAATTTGAATCTAAAATTTGTTGAAGATAAAATTTATGAGATAATTTTTTATGGATTTTGAAGTGGAAAAGCCTTTATGGAACAAATTTGATTTATTATTTAAAATAGTTTGGATTTGAAAATTTTTATTGGGTTGAGAATGTATTATTATATAGTGAAGTAATTAATGAAGTAAAGAAGTGATTCCAGAAAGCAAAATAAAGTCTATATTTCATTAATGTGATCTAGAAATTTATGAAACTTTTGAATGCCCTTTTAAAAATATGTAAAGATTGTAGTGATAATGAAAAGTTAAGATGTTTGGAATCATTCTGAAGAAAAAAATGAATCCATTAAAAAGAAAAGAGAAGTAATATTATGTGATAAATGAAATTTTTTGAGGTTGGTTGTGGTCTAAACAAGAATTAAAATGGGTAATTTTTTTTGAATAGAAGTAATATATTTTGAGCTTTATTAAAACCATTGTTTGAAATAATATTTCGTAGGAAGTTATATTCATTATTTTGAAGGGAATAATATTTGTAGAAATTTTCATAAAACTAGAAGAAGTAA
The DNA here is from genome assembly GCA_030765085.1 of Allium cepa. NCBI lineage: Eukaryota > Viridiplantae > Streptophyta > Magnoliopsida > Asparagales > Amaryllidaceae > Allium > Allium cepa. The sequence goes on along the minus strand of CM060944.1, from coordinate 379,138,529 downwards.
TTTTTAAATGAAAATGTATTTCATGAATATTTGGAATGGAACTTGATGTTGAAGGTTTTATAGTAAGATTGAAACTTTAGAAAAAATTATATACACACTATTTTGGAAAGGTTCGATGGAAGTTATACAAAAATTGATTAAAGATTATTATAAAATTCTAGAAACGAAAATGGTGTGGTGTCTATATATATTTAAGGAGTGATGTAAATTTTTAACGAAAGAGATTTGTAAATTTAATGAGTTTTTGATAAGAGGTTTTTTAGATATTTAGAAATTCAACTTTTTAATTAAAAAATTATATATAAGTCATTCTGCATATATATATATATATATATATATATATATATATATATATATATATATATATGTTTTTGGAAGAAAATAATTCTAAATCGATTTGGAATTTCTGTATTAAATGTTTTGGAAGTAGTTTGAGAAGATTTGATAAAGGCTTTGGAAAGAAATTTCATAAGTATTGGAAATTTTTCTGCAAAGAAATGGTAGTATGATTGGAAACAAAAAACTTCTAGTCTTTACGTAAATGGTCATAACTTTTGAAGATTTAATCCAACTTTGTCGTTTCTTTCTTTAATAATTAGGCATTTAAATTATCAACAACTTTGTTGTTTATCACTTTCCAAAATTTTGAGGTTTGCTAATGCTGAAATCTAATTTGAAATTGAATCAAAACGATGTTTAAAAAATTCAAACTGTTTAAAACAGTGTTGTATTCAAAGGATCATGACATTCTAAATGCTCATCTAATTTCGACAATTTTTCCTATTTCGAAAAGCTTAGAATCCAAGCAACAACTTTTGTTTCAAGCGTTTTGCAAAACTTTGATGTTTTCATCTCCAAAAATGCAAATTAAGAAGGTGTGCCTGCTATTGTAACATCATTTCAGTTTTGTCCCTCCTTACAGAAAACGCTATAACTTGTTATGGTTTACATTTTCGTAATTCGAAAATTGATTTGGAAATTCAAGACATTATGTAACAATTCACTCTTTGATACCGTTGTATGATTTTGTGTTTTTTTAACCACGTAAATTTTGTCAATTAGTGGCCTAATTAAAATGCATGTTGCATATGCATTGGAGTTACATATTCTTATCATTTTTCTTTTTTATATGTGACTAATGTTTATATTGGGATAAGAAAAGGTATTCAAGAGGCAAATTTGGAATAGTGGGGGCACGCTTTTGCACGCTTAATAGCTAAGTAAGTTGCTTAAAATTCTAAATAAACGTACGTTTTTGCGGTATATTAGTATATTATGTGATATTATCCTATTTTCCCGTATTTCGGAATGCCCCATCGATTGAGATGTATATAATTTGCGATATATCATGTTTTGATTTTTTGAAACGCTCTCCATACAATGGAGACTCTTATTTTCCAAAAAATCCGGCACTTAGATAAATTTTCACCAAATATATCATAGGCGAGAAATAGAAAGTTGTTAAATGAATCTATTTGAAATTGTAACATACGATAAGACGTGTCAGAGAGAAAGCCATATAGAGGACTGTGTTAGTTGTTAGAAGTTTGTAGTATACGAAGGAAGTCAAGGTATGAGTTGTACATGACGTTTCTCTATAATAAATTGCACCGATGTAGTTTTCTTAAGTGTGAAGTTTATAACAACCCTAATTTTCTATACCGGGTAAATAACTAAATTTAATTAAAATAAGATTGTTTTAATTCAAGATTTGATAATTAATATTTTAAAAATAAATTTTAGTTAATTAAATCTTTCGAATAAAAGATTTTAATTTAATAAATTGAACTAAATTTATAAATTCTTTTCAAATAATACGTTACAATTATTTTACTTGAATATAAAGTATTTTTATAAGTGTAAATAATTGTTTGTGATTAAAATAGTTGAAAAATAAATTTATTATGTAATAGTAAAATGAACGATTAAATAAATATAAGCAAGCATTTAATGAATAAAATTGTCCAGTTATCGAAATATAATTTGTAGAATAAGGTATAAATCATTTTATATTAGACTAAAACAGGAAAATAGGCATAGGGAAGAAGTTGCAAAAAAAATTAGTCTTAGATATGGCAAGTTTGTTTTTTAGTCTGAAGGACACTTTTTAGTGTAAATCACAAAATGATAGTACAACTATCATTTTCTATTTACACTAAAAAGTGTCCTTCGGCCTAAAAAGCAAACATCTTGTCCCTAAAACTAAATTTTTCTACAACTTTTTCCTTGAGCCTAAAATACTCAGACTAAAATTTATTTCAAGGGCTTCAAGTTTAAACTTAAAAGAGAGTATGGTGATTAAACTAAACAAATAAGAGGGACCTAATTGTGAATATACTTATTCTAGGGCATTCCTTAACCCTCTCTTCTAGATTCTTCCTTCACCCAATAACCAACCAAGGTTGCACCAAAAATTTCCTCTCGTGGCCAGATCTAGTACACACGACTTTCAAAAAGAAAGAAAAAAACCTAGCCCTCAATCAAAAATAGTGAATTCCAGTAAATAAAAAAATTGCATGCACGGAGGCTCATCGACGACAAAGAGTGGCTGGCCGTTGGTGCGATGTGACTAGGTTGAGATGATCGAGCATTCGTGCATGAGCTAGGGCAGGATCGCGAGCAATGTTCGGAAGCTCCAGTTGCATGCGTTCGTGGATGAATGAGGAGAAGTGAACGTGGGCATGGTGAAGACTTGGGCCGATAGAGAGGAAGGACAGTGACGTTGACGGTGGTGTGCGGCAGATTTCTGTTGGCAAGTAGGGTGTTGCAAGCATAGTTTGGGTCTGACCTTTTGTTGATTTAGGGATCTGGGATGTTTGGTTGGGAAAGAAGGAAGCTCCATTAAGTTGAATAAATTATTATACTCACAACTATAGTCAATTATGTTGCATTTTGTGCTTGATTGCAATTGCTTGATTATGGTAAGTTAGTGAGTAGATAATTGGATATATCAGCATTGTTTGGGTGAGTTATATTTCGATAACTCACCTCTATAATCGGGATACTAGTTTATACGAATTTGCCGATTATTTTATAATAAGTTATTGGTATAATTGAATTGGAATTCGATTGTTGTTGTGATAAGATCACATACTTTTGATCAATTGTTGTTATGATGAGATCAAATTAGTGATTGAACGAAAGGGGATGAATAAATTGAAATGGAATATTTTGAATGAAATGAAATATTTTTGGAATTAAATAGTAGATTTCCAAATGATTTTTATTTGAAACTGGAAATATTATTTGCGATAGGAAATTATTTAAATAAATTAATCGAAATTATTTAAATAAATTATTCAAAATTGTTTAGATATTAATTAATTTTTGGGGATTTGATTAAATAAGTTAAATTTAGAATATTTTTATTTACTAATTATTGATTATGAAAAAAATATTTGAAGTTGAAATTGACATTTTTCAAGTAATAAGTTAAATTTATTTTGAATTTAATAAATTGGTAGTTTATAAAAATAATATTTGAGGTTATAAAAGCCGAATGCAATTTATTATGGAATGGAAATTTTATATTTTATGGATTTCGGAGATTATTTTCAATTGAAAATCCTTATTTGAAAAGTAGAATTATCTAATTTGTTGTTCAAAGGAAATCTTGAATTATAAATCTTATTTAATAATATTATTTCAATTGCTAGAAAAGTACTCTAAAAACATATGAATTATTTTTAGAAGTAATTTTAAATGATTTGGAATGCATTAAAATTTATAGATTTCCTTGAATTTAAATAATAAATTTGCAACTATTTATTTTAAGACAGAAAATGAAAATTGAGGAAAGGATGGAGATTTTATAAATTGACTTACTTTCGATTGAAAATTTAAATTTGAAATTGTTTTGAAGATTTTGGAAAAATGTATTTTTAAACCCCTTCTGAATCAATAAATAATAGAATTGTATATTTTGATTGTCGTATATATTTCTGTTTAACGAGAAATTATAATAAACGGAGTTATATTATCATCTGGTATGGGACTATCGATAATATTTCTTCAATTATTTCTTTGGACTTGTTGTATAGAATAATTGTGTGATGATGGGTGTAATTTACGAGCATTGAGTAAATGGACGAGTAATACCAAGTGGTGCGAGACACTTGATATTTGTTCAATGACATTTTGTAAGTAGATGTCACTTATACTCTAGAGACGGATTATGAAAGCGCGATATCATCTAGAGGCGACTCCTTAGAACTTAGTAGTCGAGAGATATATCGCTCTCCAAGGGCTATAAGCTAGAGATATGCTGGAATTTATAGATTTATCCTTTTTGAAGTAACTAGCTGAGAGATATTGTTATTTACTCTTTGGATTAGCAGTTGAGGAATTATTATGTTTTGATGCTCTTATTAGGACTCATCTTGTCTAGAGTATTTTGCTGCATTTTATAAGGACCAACTAGTCAAGTATCGTTATCTACTATCAAGGATAGTAGTCAAGGAAATGTTGCATTGAGATCACTCTCATCAGGACTCCTAGAGTCGAGGATATTTAGCGTAACTCTCATTAGGACTTGAAAAGTCAATAGTGTAAGTGGTTATCACTCTTAATTGGACTTAACAAGTCGAGAGTAGTTTTTTCCACTATCGTCAAGAGTCCTAGAGTCGAGAGTACTAGTTATTAGTTTGATTAGATCTTATATAGTCGAGGGTATCTGTTAGGGGTCCATACCATAGGTTTCATGCCACTATGGAGAGCGCGTAAATTAGACCCACCAAATAGGCTAGTTCTCCATCTTAGCGGTCCTGATTGAGAGATCGTACCCCGAATCTGTGATGTCACCTTCATGAGTGTGTAGGCTGAGAGTTATTCCTCTCATTAGAGCCATTGCCTCGATGTTACATAAGGACCAACAGTCCATTATCAAGGGAAAGTAAGAATCATGGCAAACACTTGACGTAGTCTGGTAGCGTGTTTATGACATGCAATGGATACGAGTGTCACGATTCTAGGAGTAACCAAGGGACTGTATGAAACGGGATACGATCAATGGTGTTTCTTGGAGCTATGCTGTGGTACGTCAGTCTGCCATTTGGATGACTTAAGTTGATCCTTTATATATTAGCTATTTGATATTATCACCTCATTAGAGACGGTAATTGTTTGACATTAGAAATTGACTAAGTATCCGTCTATCATCTAAGATAGATTAATCCGAGACAGTTGCGTATTATCTATCTATGACATTAGAGTCTTGTTGCGAGCTTGTCTGCCATTCTCTCGTAAGAGCCTATGGCTAAGACATCTCCTTTTTGTATGATTTTTTGTTTCTATCTCGAAGGGCCATTTGGTCGATGGTGTTCCCTCTCATAAGAACTGTTGGTTGGGATTGATTACTACATTGAATCATTGTGTTATATTCAAGATCTCAAATCTCAGATATCGGTTGCATTTCGTCTCGAGAATTTCAAAGAGAATATCTCGTATCAGACGAGATCTTGACTGAGATGAGTGTATCTCGGGTGTACATCTCAAATTGACATCTTCGATCTTTTAGTCCATCTCGGGACTATATTGGAGTAACTTAACCATCTAAAGTTAAGATTTTAAAGATTTTTATAATAACGGTTATGGAAATATTAACTTTTGACGCACATAATTTATATACAATGATAATATTAATTTTTCTTTTTAGAATAAAGTGGTAACATGCTTAATTTATATTGATCGAATAAATTCTACTAATTCGAATATTAAAAATAAAGAACAAAAATATTAGTTTTTTCCTTGAAAAATAATGCAACACTGTATTAGAGAGTTAGTAAAATATCATTGGAGCTCTATTTCTTTTCAATCAACATAAGAAGTAAAACACATCTGTAAATGAAAAAAAACATAACTTGAAATGAGATCTGAAATCTTACCCTAAAATTTCGCTTGAGATCTCAATATCTTGAATGAGATGAGTGTAAAATAAGATAAAAACCAATTTTAATGTCTCTTTTCACTAAATCTTGTCTCACTCAAGTTCGAAAATGAGATCTCGAGCGAGATCTCGGGTGAGATAAATGAGATTTGAAACAGTGGTTACTTATATTTTTTTAGTATAGTTTGAGTATGCATCCTATGTTGTAGCATATCTCTTTTGACCACACCACCAAGAGTATTGTCTCTCATCAAGGCTAGTAGTCAAGATATACAATACTGAGTAAAGTGCATATATTTAGTATTTTGGTTTTTTTTTCTATGGATGTTATTTCATCCATATTGTTCTTGTGAAATTTGATGAGTTATTGGACTATTATTTACTATAGGTTATGTTTGGGTGCATGGTTTCGATTGACATTGCTTTACTTGAGAAATTTACATTCCATATGTGATACAATTTTCACCATGCCGGGTGTTATTAAATATTGACATCTATATTCTAGATATAATCTGATCTGCGTATTATTATACAATACTTAGGTCAGTCCGAGACATTACTGATTTAGGGATGGATGATCAGTATGTGGATGTTGAGCATAGATAGAGGATAAGATATTATTGTATATGACTACGTATTATATTACCTCATGATTTTATGACATTGTGTTGTGTTGGATATATATTGTATCGTCTTGAGATAGTGGAAGATTGACCTATTTTGTATCGGACTTAGATTTTATAAATTTGTATTACACATGGTATCGCTGCGTTGATGACCCCATGATCTCTGTGATTTATTTTATATTCTATATTGTTCTATCCTGAAGGCACACTCATTTATTGCTTTGTGCTGATACTGTGTGTGTATATGTGATTTGTGTATGATTTTTGAGATACGTACCAGTGTTAGTCCAATGGAGTATTCATGTATGTACCCCATACAGCCTCATACTCCGTATTATCTGATAGAATCATCCGGTAATATTCTTGGATAGTTTGGGTACATAGGTGGAGTGTTAAAGCTATGTATTTGGTTAGCTTTTGCATTCGATAATTACCACACTTAACCACTGTTCTAACTTAGTATTGATTGGTTTCAATATGTACCCGATTAAGTTGTGCATTCAACTAACTTTTTCATCTATACGTACTCGATTAGGTTGTGCATCTGGTTAGCTTTTGCATCCATATGTACCTGATTAGATTGTGCGTCCGGTTAGCTTTTGCATTTGTGATTAGCTCGGTTAACCATTATTATAGCTCTATTATAAATTAATTTTCATATATACCTGATTAGAATGTGCATCTAGTTAACTTTTGTATCAATATGTACCTGGTTAGGTTGTGCATTTGGTTAGCGTTTGGATTAATGCATAGCCAATTAGATTATGCATCCGATTAGCTTTTTCATCCATATGTACCTGATTAGGTTGCGTCCAGTTAGCTTTTCCATTCATGATTATCTTGATTAACTGTTATTCTAACTTGGTTATAGATCGGTTTTCCTATGTACTCGATTAGATTATGCATTCGGTTAGCTTTTGTATCCATACGTACCCGATTAAGTTGTGCATTCGGTTAGCTTTTGCATCCATAGGTACCATATTTAGTTGTAAATCCAGTTAGCTTTTTCATCCATCTATACCCGATTAGGTTATGCATCCAGTTAGCTTTTCAATTTGCGATTAGCTTGGTTAACCATTGTTCTAATTTTGTTACAGATACGGTTTCATATGTACTCGATTAGGTTGTGCATATGGTTATCTTTTATATCAATATGTACCTAATTAGGCTGTGCATTTGGTTTAATTTTGCATCTATACATACCCAATTAGAGTATGCATCCGGCAAGCTTTTGCATCCATGTATACCCGATTAGGTTGTGCATCTAGTTAGCTTTTGCATTCGTGATTAGCTCAGTTAACCATTATTCTAACTCGGTTAAAGATTGATTTTCATATGTACCTGATTAGGTTTGTGCATCCGGTTAGCTTTTGCTTCCGTATACACCCTATTAGGTTGTGCATCTGCTTAGCTTTTGCTTCTGTATGTACCCGATCAGGATGTGCATCCGCTTAGCTTTTGCATTAATAGTTAGCTCGGTTAACCATTGTTCTAACTCAATTATATATTAGTCTTCATCTGAACCATATTAGGTTGTGCATTCAGTTAAATTTTTATCTATATTAACCTAATTAGATTGTGCGTTCGGTTAGCTTTTGCATCCGTAAGTAACTATTTAGGTTGTACATTTGGTCAGCTTTTGCATTCATATGTACTCAATTAGAGATTGCATCTATCATATATTTTCCAAGCAAATATATGACGTGGGTCGTATGTTTCATAAGATATGTTTGCTTGTTATATATTTAACTTTCATGTGTGCATGTATTGTGCCATGATGATATTATTTTTTAGTTGTTTCCCTGGAAGATAAGTTGTTAATCATAATTCTATCTTAGTTATAGATTGTTTTCTATATCTAATTGATTATTTGTGCATTTGGTTATCTTTTGCATCTATACATACCCAGTAATGTTGTGCATTCAATCAGCTTTTGGATCAACAAGTATCCAATTAGATTGTGCATTCATTTAGCTTTTGCATTCATGATTAGCTCGGTTAATCATTGCACTAGCTCGGCTACAAATTGGTTTCCATACGTACCTGATTAGGTTGTGTATCCAATTAGCTTTTACGTCCTTACTTACACGATTAGGTTGTGCATCTGGTTAGCTTGTGCATTCGTGATTAGCCGATTAACCATTATTTTAACTCGGTTACAGATTGGTGTCCACATGTACCCATTAGATTGTGCATTCATTTATATTTTACATCCATATGTAACTGATTAGGCTTTGCATCTGGTTGGATTTTGCATCCATAAGTACCCAATTAGGTTTTGCATCTGGTTTGCTTTAGCATCCATAAGTACCTGATTTGGTAGTGTATTTGGTTATCTTTTGCATTCGGTGGTATGCTTAGTTAACTCTTTTTCTAACTCGGTTATAGATTAGTTTCCATGAATACCCATTAGGTTGTGCATCCGGTAAGCTTTTGAATCCAAACTTCCTAATTTGTTTATGCATCTAGTTAGCTTTTGCATTCAATGATTAGCTCGGTTTACCATTGTTCTGACCATTGATTTAACTCGATAAAGATTGGTTTCTTAGGTATTCAATTAGAGTGTGTAATCAATTATATTATGGTAATGGCGATGAGCTTGGTTAACCAACGTTAAGATTTTAAATGTTAGTAATTGTCATTTGGTGGTAAATATTTTCTTGAAACACTACAACAAAAACATTTTTTTACAACTTTTATTTTACAACGTTTGTACAATAAACGTTGCAAAAATTCCTTTTTACAACGTTTTCTAAAAACGTTGTAAAACTCTACAATTTTTACAATGTTTTTAAGTAAAACGTTGTAAAACTGGACTTTTTACAATGTTTTGTTCATAAAGGTTGTAAAAACATTTTTTACAACTTTTTCGTAAACTGTCGTATTGCTCTTTTAACAACATTTTTAAAAATATTGTTAAAACATTATTTTTTTACAACTAGATATTAACTTACTGCAACTTTTTTAAAATAGTTTTATTCATAGATATATGTTAATTTTTTTTGAATATTTTTAGTTTTGTTTAAAATATTATTAGTAATTAATAATTTATAATTAATAATTTATAATTAATAACAAATATTTATTACTTACTAAAATAATTTATAAATAGTAATTAATAATTAATAATTAATAATTTATAAATGAAAATTTATTATAATTAATAACAGACAGTTATTGATAAATAATTAATAATTGTTATCTATAGTCAATAACAAATTACATTTAATAATTTATTATAGTTAATTACGAATACTTAGTAAATTACAGTTAATACTTTATACTCTAAAATCTTGTTCCTTGGAATTTTCGTAACTAATAAAGGAAATGTTCAGCACTATACAAAAGCTGAAAATAGTGGCAGATTGTAATTGTGGAATTTTCCACAATGGATTTTCGAGCGAATGACAAAGGATAATTTTAATCATTTTCTATTCCAAATTCTTTTATATTACCAGTGTCCACTTATTATATTCATTACTAAACCATTACAAATTGCATTAATTTACTGCAGAAATTTTTTGATGCTAATTTTTGCTGCAAATTAAGGCAGATTATCGACGTTTCTTTTTGAAGCTATTTTTCTAATTTTTAATAATATTTATTTATAGTTAGTAAATTATGCTAGTGCTAAAAACCATTTTTTGCTCTAAAACCATAAATTCCAAACCATTCATGCTAATTTATACCAAAAGCCACCTCTAACCAACGCAGTGCCTTGTCAGCTCCACCACACACACCATACGCGACTCCTTTTCAGCTCTACCTCTAATTTGTATCATATTTCGAATACGGATAAGGGATTTTTTTACAACTTTTTTTTAAATGTTGTCACAATACGCTTTGAATAATAGTTTTAAAACGTTGTAAAAATGTTGTTTTTTACAACTACATATTGATTAACTACAACTTTTTAAGAAGTAATTTTACTCATAAGGTAACATTTTTTTTTCAAATATGTTTAGTATTGTGTAAAATATTATAATAATTTATAACTAGTAACAAATATTTAATACTTACTCAAATAATTTATAAACACAACAAGAAAAGCTGGGAATAGTGTCAATTTGTAGTGATGGAATTTTCTATCGCCAAATTTGTGATGGATTTTTGAGTATAAAATAAATAATATCGATTATTTAAAAATTAATAATTACTATGAAATAATTAAGAAGTAATAATTAATAAATAATAATCATGACCAATATTTATTTTTTAATAATTAATTTTTAATAAGTAATCTTTGATAAGTAAGATGCAATATTTATTATTCAATATTTAATTATTACAATAAGTAATTATATTTAGCATTTAATAGTTCAAAAGTTTTTGCTACTTTCCAAACTGTATTTGACCCTTTACGTAATGTGGTCCCAATTCCAATATTTTCAATGACGAATGTGACACTATCTGAATCTTTATTGGGCCGTTTACTTTAATGGTTTAATTTTTCAAGTTGTAATAGCAAATTATACCACTTTTTTGCTGTACCTACTTTCCCAATTTCTTAAGCGCATTCTAACATACCTTTCCACTTTCCCAAACCTAACCCTAGATCTCATCTCTTTTATTTGCCAAAAAATGCGTATATTCTCCCCATACTTCTCACCGTACCACTAAATTCGCCAACATCCACTACGTCTTTGGTGCTAGAAAGTCTCCAAGGTCCTCCATGATCTCCCTTCGTCCTAGCATAAGGATGCCATCAACTCCCTCATTTACGATGCTAAGACCAAGATCCATAACTCGGTCCATGATTGCGTAGCCTCCGTCTGCAACCTCTGGTTTGTGCTGTCAATCAAATACAAGTGAGTTTTTATAGATTTAGGTTTAGTTGTGTCCTTTTAGTTTTCAAGTTGGTTTTTGTAGAACCCAAATTATACACTGTTGAATTTCAAACTGACCCGATTAATGTCCTTAAGTTAGATGTGGTTCATGGATGAATGTTGCGTTTCTTGATCTTATGCACATATCTTAATCAATATTAGTTGGAATTTGCCTAATTTTTTTATTTTATTTCATTTTTAGTTATTACTACATAAAGATGGACAATCGGTAGATTTTTCTTATTTTAAATGCATCGATGTTTTTATAAATAATGATAATCAACGAAAATACAAAGGGAAATTCATCTAGCCGAAGTATTAAAACATACTAAACAACAACACTAAGTATAATATTAATGGTCTGAAATGTGAATCATTACATGTTTAATGAAAACTCCAAACCGACTGTCATAGAATCATTACATGTTAGCAAGTTACAGCGGTTATTCATGATCCATCGAAGCAAGTTGCAGGGTTGCAGTAGTTCTGATACATTAATAAGAAGGCAAGTTCTTAAACTGTGAGCATGAACTGTATATAATTTCAAGCTGTAAGCAATAAAATTTAGCATGAACTGCAATATAGCCATGAGAAATTAACTATGTATAATTCAGGTGACCCACGAATAATTAACTAAACGCTAATATATAACTGTAAACAAAAAACTATGAGTATTGGTGATTTATGTAAACCACAAGCAATTAAATCATTATATATAAGCAATTTATATAAACTATGAGCAATTCATAGTTTACTGTAAGCAATTCATATTTTGTAACAACCCTGAATTTTGTGATCTATTTTAATTATTTTATATTGAATTATTGGTTTAACAACTTTATAATATTTATTTAAATGGATAAGTTTTGTTATTTTAAATACAAATTTTGATTTTTGTGTGAATTATAATTCCAAACCTGAATAAATAGAATATTTCCAGAAAATGTGGATTTTTGGTCAATCTGGTCAAACTTTGACTTTTAAATTTAAAATTTAAATATTTTAATTTTTGAATTTTATCTTTCATTATGAAAATACATTAAATTTCAATAATACTATTTTTCGCTTCGTTGAAATCCGATTTATATTGTAAAAGTTATGCTTTTTACAATATTGTATGTAAATTCATTTATTTAAAAAAATTATCTATTTTAATTTATATAAATAATATTTTTATTTGTCATATCATGTTCTAATATGTGTTATATGACATGTTAGGTATATATTTTATTTTAAATTTTTTTTAAAAGTGATGTTATAATTTTTCCAAAACTTATTGTATTTTTTTATTTTTATAACCTAGTTTCTATTTTTAAGCTATTTTCTTAATTTATTTATATTTATCTAAAATTTATTTATTTATTTTTATTCATACAGTATGTTATTTTTATTTTATTTTATTTATATTCATTTTTCATATGTTTAAAAATGCAAAAAGAATTAAGAAATTTGAAGAGTTTTAAAACCTTTTATATACCTTAGACTTTTCACCTTCTTTGCATTTTCAATGTCAATCAACATTTGCATTCATTTTGGGCTGACCATATCTTTCTTCACCCATGACTTCTTTCTTCTTTCTAACCTCTCAACTCATGAAATTTTTTAGATCTGAAGTTTGGTAACGGCTCTTATATTTTTTCTTCTCTTTCCTCTTCTTTACATTGATTTTCCTTTGTAAATTGCCTTGGAATCTTCATGCATTTGCTTGGCCATACTCCTCCACCACCTCCACCATCCAGCACCACCATTGTCCATGGCCACTCCACCATCCTTTCCCTCTGACTTGACTAGGCCGTGAACCCCTTTAAAGCTATCATCACCAAATGTTGCAAAATTTCCTTGAATATGCCATAGTCGAACTCCTTTATCACCGAGCCTTCATTTTTCACCTAAACCACCTCTTTAGCCGCCGCCGCCATTCCCTCCACCACATCTGGCCGAAACTCCAGACCCCACCTGACCTTCTCTTTGCATGGCCGAGCCCAATTGCTCTAAGACCGACCCTAATGGTTGCACCAAAATCGACTTAATTGCCATAAACCCCTTGATCTTCCTATGTCATATCTTCCACACTTTAACACTTCATTAGCCGAGCCTCTTCGAACCTATACCCGACCCTATACACCACTTTAGCCACGCACACCTGACCCTAGGCCGAGCTCATGAAGGTTTAGGCAATGGTCAAAGTAATTTGTTCATTGTTACTTTTATTTTCAAATTGTTTCAAAGTGTATTCTGTGCTGAAATTGTATTTATATTGTCTTGTTCTATGGGTTGTGTACAAGATCACTAGCTTGGTTCTCTTCCCACTCAAGTTCTCCACTTCACTCAAGTCTAGAGTCGTGTTATCGTTCCTTCTGGAATTCGTTTGTGTGCTTTTCGTTCTATCTCCAGCTTGTAGAGGTGAGTATTTCTCACCAGACATTTCGTAGTTATATAACTAGTAAACTGATAGCATTTGAATCTGTAAACCATATTATCATGTTATAAATGTCTATGCTATGATCATATGATGTTCACCCCTATTTATACACCTGTCGTATCATCTGTTGCTGTTATATAATGATATATTATTTATTTATATCAGTTTATCACACTGCAAGTTCCCTATAGAATAGAATCATTATAGGTTGAAATGATACATACCCGAACGGACTTTAGAATAGAAAAAAATCGTTATGGGCTGTAACAGTACGGATTTTCGTTGCCCGAAAAACCGAGATGTTATGGGTTTTAAAAAGAATTTAAGAAAAGAAAAAGAGAGAAGATAGAGAAGAGATAGAAAATAGAGGGAAAAGAAGATAGACAATTTTTAGAAAACAGAAAAAGAGAATTTGAAAATAGAACAGAACGGGACAGAAGACACAAAAAGAACAGAAAGAACAACATCAGAATCTCACAATTCGCAGCGGAACAACATATAATAATAAATGAATAATCTTTAAACAAAGAACTATCAGTTATTACATTACATTTCATTACATCATATCATATCATCAGAGTGTACAACATCATACAACAACAAACAGTGCAGCGGAAAAAGAAATACTATATAAACTAGTAATACGCCATGCCATCCAGCTTGCCTCCAGCAACTCCAGAATATCCAGAATATCCTGATAAACCTAACTCTTAACTGCCCGTGTGGAAATTGGTGGGCACCCAGAGTTTAGGAAGGAAAACAATAAACTCCAAGTCAGTCATGTGACTGGTGTGAGAACTCAAAACAGTTTATTTATCTTTAAAATCAAAATAGAGGAATATTTTTAAATCAATTCGCAATGCTTTTAAAAATGAGACTACCATAAGGCCTCCCGCACACACACACATGCAAACACAGAATCGGAGGAGATTTCTCCTTATGATAGTCAAAGATGCTTGATACGCATTTAAAATAACATTTGATATTATTACTAGTGCATAATGTATAACAAATCATTTCGAAAATAAAGATATAAATCTTAGCCGACATAGACATTTCGAACTATGCCTACTATAGCTACTATCCAAACAGTGGTGACCACCATAAGTGAATAGCAGGTTCTACAACTAATACCGTACAAGTTTCGTATTGGGAATTGGATTTCCAACAAATGGTCAGGCCAAGGAACTTCCCATTGCCACATGAGAATGCCTCTGGATGGACATCCCCGAGAACCAAACCGGATCTCTACCAACATAAGGCCGGGTTACTCCTAACTGAGTAACAACTGACCGAATATGCCATCCCCCGGTCCTTTGGGACCTTTTTCCGAGAGCGCTCTCTAATCAATTCACACAATCATAAAAACAAAGTGTTTCAACATGAGTAAGTATCTGGGCTCCATACCATGATACCACCCTTTTCCAGAAGGAAATGCACATATCCTAAAGGGCGCTACCCCTCATAACCTTGCTGCTTCTTTCCTGTTTTGACCATTTCCGGGATGTGAGGCTCGACGAATTCACGTCCACAAAAACATACTTTATACAAAAGCCATGCTTTGGGTCAACAAATGATCAACACAATGATCACTAAGATAGACGATCAAATAAATGATCCTATCACAAAAATCAACACAATGATCATTTCAGCATCACTCAGCATGTCACATTACCAAACTGGGAATATATCGCTGATAACTTCAACTATATAACCTTTGAGCACATGCGTCTCAAAGAAGGGTGTTAAGCAAGGAATAAATTCTCCGCCACCAACAGAAATATATTTGAAAGAAATCGGCTTTATATCTCAACTTGTAATGTCAGGCATACAATCCATACAAGTCTGTTCCGGGATCGAACAGAACCGAAGGCACTTACAAAGAAGTCCTTGCAATCCGGATATTCACAATCCTGATCGGATTTCCCATCACTTAGGGAGTCTCTATACCGTTGCAACTCAGTGCAGAGACAATCGATAGGTCATCCTATCGCTTTCGCAAATACCGGGTCTTCAACACCGATCTTCAATGCAATTCACAACGACGTATCACATATTCGGAATGGGTTATATGACCCCATGGTCCTTTCCCGGTTAACCCGAATAGTGAGCGCTTATTCAAAAATAAGTGTGCATTCAAATTCAATCAATTCACATCAAATACCCATTCAAAGGGAAATATTGATAGTCGATTATTGAACTATCAATGGATATGCATACATCACCAGATTCCAAATAATTTTCCAAATTATTTATTTTCCAAAATATCTTTACAAGATATATAATTTCAACACTTCAAAAATAAATCAATATTTATTTTTAAACAATTCCACTTTCTTATATAAATTCCATAGTGAATTTATATTTTCAAAATATCCATGCATATACAATTTCAATTATCCTTTTCAATTTATCTTCAAAAAGATAAATTCAATATATTCACTTTATATTGGAAAACAATTCCATACTTATTAAATAAGTAATTCACAATCTTTTATTTTCAACACTTAGAAAATATTCAATATACTTAAACCGAATTAAGTATATATTTCATTCTTTAAGGAAATCATTCACTTAAACATATTTATTTGGGTCAAAACGAATGTTGCGTAAAACATCGTTACGACAACCCAAAATCACTAGTATAGGGATTCGAAATTAAAATAGATATATAAATCCCAATACTATACAAACATTTCCTTTCGGAAATCATTTACTATAACAACAGTGTTATAGTTCACCATTTCCTTTTATTTCTCGAAACATCTATTTCAACAATAAATGTTGAAATCTATGGTTTCGAATCTCAACACATTTTAAAACATCGTTAGATCGTTTTAATTCAATTTAAAACATCACATTCAAAACAATTTCTTTAACGTGTTATTCACTATTCAAAAATCGTGAACATACTTCGTTAACAAATTTCATCCTTTTATTAAATTTATTTTAAAGGATTATTCACTATTCAAAAAATGTGAACATAACTCCATTAATAGGTTATAACAATTAACTTATCAAAATAAGTCGTTTGCGAATTTATAAAACAACGTTTATAAATTCCTCTTCTATTTATTTATAAAATCTTCCTTTAATAAATTCCTTTATTAACCTATTCCAGTTTATAACTAAATTATAAACTAAACTTTCATATTATAAGTTAAATACTTATAAAACGATTATTTTATAAGATCGTTCTTTTAAAGACTTTCCAATTTATAAATCTTATAACTTATAAGATTTAATGATTTATCCAATCTATTCTTCAAATAATTTCACCAAATTTATAAATCTTACAATTTATAAATTTCATTTATAACTTCACGGTTTATAATTCTATAAATTTCATTCTTTAATGAAATTCATTTTCACTTCATTCAAACACTTATAAAAACTCGTTTTATAAGTCAATATTTCAATTTATAAATATCCGTTTATAAATCTCTTAATATAAATCAATTTATATTATTCTTTTAAACGTCTTTAATTTCCTTTATAATTTCATCCTTTTGATTTATAAAATAATCAAATTTTATAAATCCTATATTCAAACTTTTATAATATATTCAAAAATCCAATTTAAACTATTTTATAAAATCATAAATCCATATTTCTCAAAAATCAGCTTTTAACTATATTTCACAAAATCATAATTTTTATAACTTTAACTATTATAACGTTTATTTATTTAAAATGGATCAATTCCAAAAATATAGTATATTCTCAAAAATCACTTTAAAATCATTTTAAAATCCCAAAATCTGGGTCCAATGATGCTACATACCAAATAGTCAATCACGACTAACAACGATATCATATATCGATATGATAATCCATCAAATATCAAAATATCTGAAATAAAATAAATACTGTTGAGGAATCCAGTTGGATCCCTCCAACCTGTTTTCCTGCATCCAAAAACATTAGCACAATACCAATTTCGCTCCAGTACGAAATTATCGCGGTATATGTTCTTATTAAATATTATCCGCTTAATAACGGCGTAATAGGGTCTCATCCGCTAAACAAAAATGCGGGAAATCAACAACTGCAATATATACATATGCCAATATATATATATTGCTATTATATATAATACCAATTTCACTGTTTATGAAATATTCGCGGTATATGTTTATATTAAATAACATCCGCTTACTAACGGCGCATAATGTCTATTTTAACAATCAATAATTTACAGTCATCATTCAAACATGCATTCAAATATTTTAAATCTAACTATTTAATATAAAATCGAAATCTATTCGATTGAGTGAGAAATTCTCACCTTGATTTTAATTTCGTTTCAGCTTTTATTTCGAATAAAATTAAACGCGCGTTTAATTTTACCCGAAATTCTCACTAACTCCAAACGACTCCAAACCAACTCCATCGCGTAGTGCTCGTCCATACGATTCCAACGCAACTGAGTTTGCATTTTTTCGACCTCGTATGAAAAAGTTATGTAATTTACAAGTTTGTACACGATTTTATAAACTAATTTCAACATAAACTTAATTAATTTATAACCTAAAGCAATCCAGGCCCTCAGATCTTGCTCCAACCTCATCACCACCGTGCATAGCTTCTTCCCCCTTGCGTTCTCATCTCCAGGAACGAATATGAGGCCGAACCCATAATATGTAATTAGGGTTAAATATTGCAAACCCCACGTTCAACGAAACTCGATCACACAACCACCATCGCGAAGAGCACGACGCAAGCTACCCTCACCATCCTTGGCCTGAAGCTCGGCCTCATCTACATGCGTGCGCACGTCCCCTAACAGCCCACGAACGGCCACGTTTTGCTCACTCCCTGTTGCTCCAAACTCCATCAAATCCGTATGGATTTCAAGATCTTGCGAAGCTCTACAAGTTTGTAGTTGATCACTTTGGCCAATTCTTGATGGATTGGAAGAGATTAAGGGGAAAAGGAGATTGATTTTCAGCCTTTCAATAGTTAGGGCCGGCTGTAAAAGATGGCTAGGGTTTTGTTTTTAATTTTTTTTTTTATTTAGAATGGTGGCTATTTATAGAAAAAGCTAGCGTAAACACTATTCATCCCGGGAATTCCGAACTCCGATTTAGGCGCCGTAACCAGCGTACCTAGGGTTTATCCCACGTTCCGGACACAATGGAACAGGTTTCGGAAGCTAATTCGGAAGTATGTGCGAGTTATGGCTGAAAACGCTCAATTTGAATTAAACCGATTTAAGTCGATTTCTAGGCGTTTTAATTTGTACCGGACAAACGGTAAATCCAATTGACTTGAAATTTGAAACCTTACAATAATATCACATTACGGATCCGATGAAACTGGTTTCGTCGAAATCCGAGACTTTTTGAAAAATGGCTATTTTGACTCGCCAAATTTAAATTAAAAATAATTCGATGCGTTTCGAGCTGCCACGATCAAACGATAGCTCCGATTGACACGAAAATTGAAATCCGGTAATAACTAACTATTACGGATCCAATGGAACTGGTTTCGTTCAATTCTGAGACTGTTCAAAAATTGGCTATTTTACAGTCGATAATTAAATATTAAAATATTCAATTTTCACAAATTAACTTTTAATTCGAATTTAAAAGTTCTAAAATATCGTTCTAACTTCAACATGATAAAATAAAATTTTACAAATCATTTACAATCATATTTAACTCAATATTCAATTATTTTCATAATTTAACATATTAAATTATCGATTTAATAATTCAATTAAATCCAATAAATCAAATAAAAATTTATTCGACTTATAAATTCATTTATAAATATTTAAAATTAATTAAATATTCAAATTTTAATAATTAAAAATTCTGGGTCGTTACATGGGCTGAAATGATAGGCCTGAACGATCATTGTATATTTCATTTTACTTGGGATTGCGAGTTTGAAATGATAGAACCCGGATTTTTCCTTTGTAAATTACGGATTGAAATGATATATTATTCGTAACATTTGACTTAGGTTAGAAAATTTTATATACAGACCCGTGGTTATATATATTTTTCTAAAAATTTTAAAATATTATATTAATGTAAATATTATGATATTTTTATTTAAATTTAATTTAAATATGATTTTTATAAAATATTAGTGATTTTATACAAGTTAAATAAGTGAAACAAATAAATGGTAAAGTAGAATTTGAGATATAAGTAAATTTTGGAATTTATGATTTTTAAATGAAGTTTAAGTTAAGTAAGAAAATATGATAATTTGATTTAAATTTAAATTTAAAATGATTTTATAAAGTGTTATTGATTTTCTATAAATTAAAAATAGTTAAATAAATAAATGTTTAAAAGTTGAAATTTGAAGTATAACTTAACTTGGAAAATGTGAGAGTTTTTTAAAAATAAAAGTTAAGTTAAGAAAAAAAAATGGAATTTAAATAAAATTATGAAATGGTAAAATTAATTAAAATGTCAAGTAAATGAAATGTTATAAAATTTTACATTTATTTTATAAGTGAATTATTAAAGATTTGATAATTATTTGTGAAAATTTTACTTTGTAAATTCATAATTTAAGGGATATTTAAATGATTGTTTTTAAAGTGAGAAAATATGATTTTTATAAGTAAAAATGGATTTAAATAAATTTTAATTATTTATGAAATTGTAGAGAAAGTTTGGAATTTAAATTGACAGCATTCCTGAAATGCTATCATTTCTAAAGTTAAAGATATTACAGTATTTTGTAAATGCTGTAATTGATATAAAAGAACTAATTGTAAGTTCTGTAGTTGCTGATATTTAACTAAAGTTTTATTTGAAATATAAAAACCTTTTACAGCATTTTAATTGCTGTCTTTTGCCAATTGAATTGTTTTTAAATATAACTCTTCGTAGCATTTTCTAAGTGCTGCGAAAGTTGAATTTTCACTATTTTAAATAAATTTAAGTGAATAAATGGATTTTGAAAATGGTAAAATTTTGAGAATTGAATATTTGATTATTAAATATAATAACATCATTTTTAAATGACTTAAATGGAATACTTTGATTTGTAATATTTTGATATTTTGAAATGTGATTTGAAATGGTATGTAAATTAAATAAAATGAATGTGGTTTTGGAAAAATATGATAATTTGATATTTTGAAATGGATTTGAAATGTTACTGAATTGTTAATGATATTTGATTTCGATGTATAAAATACCATTTTAGGATTTTAACTACGGGATGTATTTAATTTATGTTTTAACTGATCCTTAGAGGATGGACGATCCCAAGCATTCTTTAAGTTATTGTGCATTACTGCTATAGTTCACTTGAGTTGGTTTACATTATATAAGTATGTATGTCCTGACTCGAGTGTTTTGTGTTTTACTTTACGCTCGGGTCAGCATGAGTATTTACAGCTTAACTTTGGATTTCTTTTCTAGAGCTAGGAATCGCTGGAGATTCTGCTTGTCTAGTTATCTACTCCCTTTCAGTTTCAGTTGTTCTATTTCAGCTCTGGTATTTATAAACTTCTATGCATTTGAGATTTCTATTGTATATGTTTTTCAAACTGATATTATGAATTGTTTTGAGAGTTTCTTATAGTAGCTTCATGAACTACTATAGTATTTTAATTTCCGCTGTGAGTTATTCTAACATTTCTGTGTCTGTGATTCTGTAATTCTATTTCATTTGCTCCAAATTTTATTACAATGCGGTATTTTGAGCAATTCAAGTCCGGCATGTGTGAAAGCCAATGGTCAAAAATATCGAGTTGTTACAGTTGGTATCAGAGCTTTGGTTTTTAGGCAAACCATAGCCTGAGGAGCAAAAACTCATTAGAGATAGGGTAGAAATACCCTAGAATGAGTGAAATCAATCTCAGAAACATTTCCTTATGAGAGAATGTACTTTCGAAGTATAAAATGATTTCCAAATAAATTTTTAAAGGATTTTCAACAATTATATTGGTATAAAAAAATCTTCTTATTTTGAAATCAAGATCTTCTAAACTTCATTCCTTTTATATCCATCTTGTAAGTAATCTCTTGGTTAGGATTCTTATCGATTGGGATTCCTTAACTGTGGAACGCTCCTACTGGTTTTAAAATCCAGTCTTGTCTTACCTATTTTATTCTTTTGATTTTGGGGCATTCCATAACTCTACTTTGAATGACCTCTATAAAGATCGGTGATTCCACAAATCTTTGAATGATTTGTAAAGGGGTGAAATTCCTTTACAATTTGACATTGTTTCAGCGAAGATTCCTATATCCTAGGTTTACGATGCTATCTTTCTCCTACTCTACCCGGATTTTATCTCTGGCAATCGAATGTCGATTTTCTTTAGATTTCCTCATTGGTTATATTCCTGAAGTCACGGTTGACCGGTTAAGGTCACCAGCGATTTACATAGGCTTATCCATCTTCTATTTAGTAATTAAATTATCTCATTTTTGTTCGAGCTTATCTTCGAATCAAAATTCTATTTGATTAGAGTTCCCCTAATTTGAATCTCTATTTGTTTTGGAATCCATCCCTGAAAAAAAATCCCTTGTAAATTTGTGTTTGATTGTATTTTGAATTTGTGCATACATTGAAATTATTACAAGGATGACTCTATTTTGTATATAAAAGTGAAATGTTTTCGATAAGGATTATATATTATTCTTTCTTTGAAAATTTTAAATTTCGAAAGGATTTGAAATTTTGACAATTCTATAAGAAATTGACTTATATAGAAATGATTTATAACTGAATGGTTTTAAATTTGAATTTCGAGGAATCAAACTCTGGTGTTTTGAAATTGGTTTTAAGATTTTGGAAATATATACATAATAATAATATGTTTTAAAGATATTTTTTCGAATAAGAAATGTTTCTAATGTATTCGAACAAATTCCAATGATTTCGAAGAAATTTCAAAAGATGTTTTCGAGGAAATAAAAGTCCAGAACCCACTTATTTCGCTGGAAAATAATTTCGATGATGAATACATGCATCATCGACATTGATTTTTGAGTTTCTGAGTGGGGGAAGGCCACTTTAGTAGCTTTGCTATGCGAGTGATTTTGTGAAACCAAATTTTGATTTTAGATTTCGAAGTATGATTTGATTTTCGAAAGATATAGGTATATATATATATATATTTGAAATGACTTAAAGTAAGCCGGTGTTCAGTCCTCGAGTTTCAGATTGTTTTGGTATTACCTTATCTATTGGAATTGATTTTCTGATTTGTTGGGGATTTCCAACTTTTGGATTTGTAAATATTATTTCTTCGACTATACTTTAAAGAATGAGCACTTCCAAATCGAGGTTTAATTTTTTTAAAGCAAATTAATTTTCAAAAGGTAAATTGGATTTTCCATATATGAAAATAAATAGTTTAAAGGTTTTAAAGGGATTAAACTTGGAAATCTTTTTTTTGTATAATTGATTTTGGGAAAGATATTTGGTTTTGAAAATAAATTGGATAGTAAAACCCAATATTTATATGATGGCTTGGAAATGAATTTGTTTGACCTAAATTTGTTGATTTGGAAATTTGGATTATTTTCTAAATCTATTGTTTTGAGAAACTTTGAAACTGAATATATGTGATTTGAAAGAAATGATTTGGCAAAATCATATATGATTTTGAAACTAAAATGTTATTGAAAGTAATTGTAATTGGGAACCTTATTTTTTGTTAAATACTTGATTTGGGGGTTATCGAACTTATATAAAATTGATTTGTATATGTATGAAGTTGATTTGAAAACTATCATTTTGAAAAGGTACCCAATTTGTAAAGAGAGATCTTATGTAATCGAAGTTTATATAAGTATGATTTGATATATTATTAATTTGCAAAGTATTCGATTTGAAATGGAATCTTATATATGATGGACTTTATATAAGTATGATATTTGAAAGTGATTTTGAAAGGTACTATATGATACATATTTTCGAAGTAAAGATATGGAAAGTGCCTTCTACTTGATATCCACTTTGTGGCCACATTGTGGATTCATTCTATCGATATTATTCTCTCTGATTTGGGTTTTCCGGATATGATACTCAAGTGTCCATCGAATTCCATGGCAATCTCCATGGTCTTACGAGCGCGATTGCATAGCGTAATTCGCAAGGGCTGCGAGAGCCTACGGGTACGGATGTTTCCTGGGGGATCCAGGCGTAACCATTGTGTATCTGTGATCTATTGGGTCACTTGGTAGCGTAATCCATAGGAGCTGCGAGAGCCTAAGGGTATGGATGTTTCCTGGGGGATTCAGGCGTAACCATTGTGTATCTGTGATCTATTTGGTCGCTTGGTAGCGTAATCCGCAGGGGCTGCGAGAGCCTAAGGGTACGGATGTTTCCTAGGAGATCCAGGCGTAACCATTGTGTATCTATGGTACTACCAGTCTTCATGGTGTAATCGCAGGGCTGCTGTTGTCAGCCTACAGGTACGGATGTATCCTAGGGGATCCAGGCGTAACCATTGTGTATTCGTGATGCATGATCGACATGTTTTGGTTTAGTTGTTTTGTTTGGATTGTACTTTCCATATCTGTTTTTTAAAAGGTTTTTCAAGTATTTTCACTGTGTGTTGAAACAAGTCTACTAAGTACCTGGGGAATTCTAGCTTTCGCCCGATCAATGCATGGCTAGAGTCTGCAGGAATGAAAGTAAACTTGTTAAGACATCGAGTTATAAAAGTATTTTGATGAAGTATTATATAAAGGATATTTTGATCATTTATTTTACTTTTCTAAATAATTTAAAAATGTTTTAAATATTGTTTACTTTGAACTATCAAATTTGAATCAAATGACTATTCACCATATTCTAAAATGATTAAAATGCTATAAATATAAAATTTTAATTGAAATTTATATAGTTTTAAAATATGGTTCATCTTTTTCTTTCAACCTTATTTCCCTTCTAGTTATTCCTACCTTTTTCCTCTTCGAAGGTCCTTTTAACATTATGGAAAGAGTTGGTTCTTTGTCTTATCGTTTTGATTTGCCTGAGAAGCTTTCTGGAGTGCATGATGTATTCCACGTCTCACATCTCCTCTAGTATCTTCTTGACCCATCTCTTTTTGTTCAGCCAACTGCTCTTGATAGTTTGGATATTTAGCCTAATCTGACTGCGAGAGGAAGCCACTTCGTATTGTCGATCACTGTGGTGATGATGGTGGGTGTTTTCTGTTTTTAACCCTAGTTTTGGGTGCTTTGGAGTTTTGGATCAGTGCAACTCCTCTGGAGCGTCGAGTGTCATGGGGTTTTGGAGGTGGCTAGAGGGGTGGTAGTCGAAGCTATGGCCGAAGGTGGAGGCACTCCGATGGTCGGAGTTTCGAGTGCGAGTCATTTCCAGGTTTTGAGGGGTGGACCTGGTTTTGTTTCCAGGTTTGGATAGAGAGCTCGATTTTGATTCGAGAAAATGGTGGTGGTTATGGAGGGTCGTGGTGTTGTCTTGAGATGATCAGCGATGGGTTGAAGCTGGGTGGATGGCTGGAGATGGCCAAAGTCACGATGCATGTGCACCGTGCATTTTGGAAGTTCTGGTGAACTTTGTGTGTGTGCAGAGGAATTTTAACTCAGGGAAGACTCGAGTTATTCGAGTATGTGACTTGAAGCAGCAGGGAAAATGACTCGAAGCATTTTGGTTTGAGTCGAGTCAGTGTTTGTTCCAGGCTTTGTAAAATCCCGGTAGAAAGAATTTGTTTTTAAACAAATTCAAATGGAAACTTAAATTGGTATACCGGATTTAAAACAAAGTTTAAATATAGTTTGAAGTTTGAATTCAAATTTATTTTTTGAATTCAAATCTGAAATGTAATAAAAGTTTAAAATATTTAAATGGGGTTTTCAGGTTTAAAAAACCTGACAGTTTTCAGATTTTAAAATTTAGTTTAAAATCTAAAACAAAATTTAAACTGTGTTTTAAATTAAAAGTTTAAAGTATAGATTCAAATGAACTTTTGAATCTAAGGTTTTAAAAATGAATTTGGATTTTAAATCAAGAATTAAAAACCAAGTTTTTAAAAGCAAGTTAAAACCAAAATTTTAAAATTAAAGTTAAACCAATGGATTCAATTTCTTCTTTGAATTCAAATCTGAAATTTAAATCAGTTTTTAAACCTGAATGTTTAAAACAAGTTTAAATCAAATAGTTTTTAACAGTAATTGGTTTCAAATAAATATTTGATTTGATTTTGACATATTTCTTCTTAAAGGGGATTTTTTGAATGAAAGTTAAATAAATTGTTTTTAACTTGAATTTGCAAGTTAAAATATTAAACTATTTTGAAAGTTTAATTTTAAAATAAAAATTTAAGTAGTTTACTTTAAGGGCTTTTTCTTATATAAGAAATAAATGTTATTTACATTTATTTTTTTAGGATTATAAATTGAACTTTAAATTAGATTAATGTTTAAAAGAATAAATAATAAAAATCATTTTGAATCTTAAATTCAAAATGGAATTTAATTTAAATTTAAAAATGAAATGTTCTAATACACTTTAATATTAATGAAGTGATTAATAAAGAAATAAATTATCTTAGAAATAATTAAGGTATTTAAATGATTAAATGAATAAGTTAATTAAGGAATGACTTATGTATTTAATTTATAATAATAATTTAGATTAATTTATAATTAGAGATTAATTAAGAAATGTTATTAGTTAATGAAGATAATTAATTAAGGATTATTAGTTAATTAATTAATGTGATTAATTTTGATAATTAATTAGATTAATTAATTTAGATAATCTATTGTAAATTGTTAAGTGTGATTACTTGATAAAAGTAATTAAGAGATTAATTACTTATTGGGTTGCATATTTTTCCTTGCTGGCGACGACTGGAAGTGTAACGACCCGGAAATTTTTAATAAATAATTGGTTAATTTAATTTGGAACTTTGTAATTT
The DNA here is from genome assembly GCA_030765085.1 of Allium cepa. Lineage (NCBI taxonomy): Eukaryota > Viridiplantae > Streptophyta > Magnoliopsida > Asparagales > Amaryllidaceae > Allium > Allium cepa. Next base: position 379,111,894 of record CM060944.1, on the reverse strand, counting down.
AATTTAGTATGAAATAAAATTTTTGATTTACAATGAAATGTAATGTTAGAAATTTTAGGTAGCAATTGTAAATAAAAATTACAATGTAAAATGAAGTCGCAATTAAATGAAATAATGTACAATGTTGCACTTAGTTATAAAATATAAAATAGGTAAAAATTAATGAATGTTTTAAATTGGTAAAGGTCAAAATTTATTGCATTAAATAAATTCAGAATTAAATTTCATTTAAGGCAATTAAATGTTATCTCAATGTAAAAATTAGATAAATTTTGAAATTTATGCTAACTCCATTCAGAGTATGACAATTGGTGAAATATTTGGCTGGTAAGCTTATATTATAAGTTACATGTTAAATCAGTAGATGGAATTTGAATTTGAAATAAATGTTAATTAAATAAATAAAAGTTACATTAATGTGAGAAGTGTGAATGAAAATTTAATAGAAACAATGCGAAATTAGATTTAATGATTTATGAACTTGCGAAAATTTCCAATTATAGAAAATAATCTAAAATATATGTTTGACTATTAATTGTACATAAGTAAATAAATGGATTGAGAAACTAAAGGAAAGTAGTAAATTGATTTATGTAATAAAACATTGCAACAATAGTTGGAAAAAAAACTTAAGGAATTGTGTTAATGCAAATATTTGATTTATTAATGAGATAATACCGTGTTAATGACAATTTTATTAAATTGGTGTATACATGGAATATTAACCGGTGTCGTCGAGTAATAAACATATAAATGCAAGAAATGGAAAATTGGTAACAATCTATATATGTTATTTATTTTATTTAGTATGTTAAATAAAGGTTGGAATTCAAATTGCAATTAAAGGAGATTAGGTAGTACGTCATTAGGAAATAAATTTAATGGTAGGATAACAACTATTATAAATTTCCTAAATAATTGGTCAATGAGTTTATTTGTAATAACGTTCATTTAAATGTTGAGTAATTACAATGTCGTTATTGATTATAAGCTTTACTTTAATAATTATGATTAATTGAGAAATTAATACGAGAAGTATGTAAATAACTATGAAAGTAACACGTTATAAATTGATTATGATCTAAACTTAAGTGTAAGTTAAAGGTTGAAATTGAATCTAATCTGTTTAATTGGAAACTTATTAAAATAAATGGGATTCAATTTATAATAAAGGGGTTATTTTAAGAAATTGAAATAAATTCTATAATTGGTGAATTAAGTTACTTTAAATTGAGATGGAAATTGGTTTAAAGTAAATTAATAAGTAAATCAAGATGATGAAATTTATGAATTATAGAATTTAAATTTTTAATAGTGAGTTAATTTATTAAATTTATAATAATTGGATTTATTGCAAATGAATGAAATCAAATATTTGATTTTTACGTTAATTTAAAATTTTAAGTTGAAATTGGGAATAATTTTAGGTAATAATTTTTATTCCAATGGTAAACCCTTCTATTTGAAATTTATGAATAGAATAATTATGGGTTAATTCAATTTAATGGAAATTTTGGAAATTTATCTATAATTTTGAATTTTATGAAATTGAAGATTTATATTTAATTGACATTTAAAAATTTGTTAAATCATTTTAAATGCTTGAGAATTATAAAGTGATTAAGATTGCAAATTTCAGAATTTAAATTTTGAAATTTGATTTAATTAATTTATTTTAAATTTATTTAATTAATATAAAAATAGCTATTTTGGCCACTGACTCGGTTTTCGACGAAACCAGTTTCATCGGATCTGTATCGATAAATTATTGTAGGGTTTCAAGTTTCGTAGCGATCGGACTTGTCGTTTGATCGTACGAACACGAAATGCCTTGAAATCGATTTAATTGAAATCAATTTGAAAATATTGATTTCAGCATAACTTCTTCATACGATGGAATTTGGAGGTGAAACTTTTTCCATCGCGTTTAAAATATTTTAAAACACATATTTTGATATATAGGTTTACCCAATTTCGTTCCGAGGTCAGAACGGGCTTTTTGGGCCACTTTGGAGTTAGTACGTATATCCAACCCGATCCATCTATTCAAATTTCTAACCTACCTATATAAACCCAGTTATAAACCCTAACCTCCATCTATTCTCATTTGTTTGAGCGTACCATTCCTCAGCTCCTCCTCTTCCCAATGTCTGCAAACCCTAGATCCAATTTCAATTTCAAAAATCAAATGGAAGCCCAAACTCCTCAGAAAAATTCTGAAAAAATATATATCGAAGCCCTCGAATAGCGCATCTAAATTATGCAATTCGTTTTTGAAATTTAATCATAATTTTTACAGAAACCCCTGATTCATTTCCGGCCGTCCATATGAAATGTTGGTGATCCAACGGTCGATCGGCTTCCAATCGACGATCGAAGGGGTGCGTTGAGTGGAGGGGGATACGCAGTGATCATCGTGGTATTTGCGTTTGTCAGAGGTGCATGTTTTGGCCATGTATGTTCGTCAAAGGGGACGCCGGCGGGTCATTATCAGGAGGTCTTGGGCTGCGTGCGGTGGCTCAGTAGAGCTCGACTCTAGGAGTGCGGAGGTGGTGCCAGATCACGGTGAAGATGGTCGTCGACAAGGCAAAAATTTGGGTGAAGGCGGCGGCTAAGGTTCTTCTTTCCTATAGCACGAGATGAAGGAGAAGCATACGTGAAGTTGCGTGAGAAAGAGGATAGTGGTGACGTGTGAGTTTTGTTTTCTTTTTTTTTATTTAATTTTGATCTTTAATCGTTATAAGTATCATAACTTTCTCATACGAGGTCCGTTTCACACGCAGTTCGTTCCTATGAGTTCGTATTTAAATCCCGGAGATTTTGGCACTTGTTTGGAAGAATTTGAAGACTGTTCAAATTTTGGGTTTAAATTGAATTTAAATTCAATAGGTGAGTGTTTTAACCCATTCACAACTTCTAAGATTTCTTATGTTTGCTAAATTGATTTATGATGTGTTTTAAAAATTTATTATAGATGTTTGGCATCTATTTCCTCATTGTCTCAGTTAATTTGCATTCATTTAATTTACTTGTTATTTAATTCATTTTTGCATATAAATTGATAGTAAATTTTTAGTAAATGTATTGTGCATATAAACTACCAGTTAAATTATCAGTTAATTTATTTTGCAAATAAACTGCCAGTAAATGCCTGTTATTTATCACATGTTATATATACAGATGTATTGTTTGAATTTGTATGGTGATTGTGATAAATGGACGTATGATTTTGATGGATGAATGGATGTTCATTCATATAAACTGCAAGTTGTTATGCATTTCATTTCTTTCGGGATTGCGGTTTGAAATGATATAAAACCATAATTTTTATTTTAAATTATGGATTGAAATGATAAATATCCGTATCACTTGACCATAGGATAGAAAATTTTATACAGACACCGTCGGTCTATGTATAATTATTTTGAAAACGATTTCCATGGTTTGGATAGGATATACTTTAATAAATATTAAATTTTGATATTATATAAATATTATTTTATATATAAATATATAGTTAAATTTTTGAATTTAAGCTATGTATAAATCTGTTAAATAAAAATGAATAAGTTAAAAAATGGAGTTTGATAATTTATATTATATGTTTAAGTACAAGTTTAAGATCTTCTATATATATAGAGTTTTAAATGATTTAAATCAATTAAGATTGGAAGATAAATTGGAAATTTAATTGTAATTGAGCTTATTTACAAATTTAACTCCATAAGTTGATGTAAACTTAGTAAAATTGGAAATTTTAAAGGTATGATATTTATAACTGGATTAAATGAATAATTAGTATAAATAAATGGAAGGAAATATTTAGTGTTAATAAATTGAGTTTTATTTTAAATGGTTATGGATCTATTATGTAAACATTTCAAAACTAAATAATAGGACAATGAATTGTTGAAAAGAAATTCCCAACCTTTGTTTTGAAATTTATTAAATACTCAAAGTTTGAAAATATTGAAATCGAAATGTTTTTATTCAAACTGAAAGTGAATCTAAAAGTTATGGATTTAGACTGAATTTAAAGTGAATAAAATTGTAAAGGCGTGGAAATTATTTACTTTATAAAGAAATTTTAAATTCAACTGTTTTATTTTATATACTGTTGAATATCCAAACCATTTAAGTTTTGAAAGTTATGGTTTTAAATCTACAAATTTTGTAGTTTTATGTTTGAAAGTTATAATTCAAATGTTTGGTTTCCAATTATTATAAATTTTAAAGCAATATGATTTTGGAAAAGAAATATATTTGAAATAAAATGATATTATATTATTTTGGGTTTTATAAAAATAATATCAAATGAGTTTGTTTTGGAATGGAAAGGATATCGTATTTATATGGTTTTGAAATAGATATTATATTCTGTTTTTGAAAGTAAAATTATTTTTAAATGACTGTGGTGTTATAATAACGTTTGGTTGTTAAAGAGACCGGGATCGGAAGTTGTCATACTCTTGCCAACCCCGAAAACCACTTTAACAACCATATACGCGGTGAAGATTCCAGAATGAAGTAGGATGGAGGCGGCGTTTCCTTTAAGGTAAATACGTGGACCCTACTCCCGTGAGTTGCCATAAGGTGGCTAAAATATGAGCGATCGACAGGTTAATTGAGGTAGCACCTTTGATTGGACACTTCCCTTCGATACTGTACTCTGACTTTGGATTGTTTCGGTGGCCACCTTCACTTTTGATTTCTTTTATTTGGGGGAGTTTGTCCGAGGTGGTCGGTAGCTGCGGCTATGCGTTACCACCGACCCGGAAGCGTAATTGGTATATCTACCCTGGCATTGCCTAGTTGTGCCGTGTCACCTACCCTATCGCGCCTTGTACGAGTTTGGTTTTCTCCCGTAGCCCGTGGAGTATTTAGGGTAGTCTCCCGATCTGGAGATGCGCTGATACTAGATGGACTACTGGGACTATTACGTGTTAAGGGCTATATGGGTAACCCCTTAATGCTAAGAAAAAAGTAAGTTTATTTTACAATTAGATACTATTATAATAGCGAAATATACTACATAGTAAATAGTTTAACGGATTCTTAAGAGATGCGAATCCCGAACATCTTTTAAGTTACTGCACTCATATTTACTTCTGTTAATTTAACTTACATAAGTTCTTTTAGTTCTGACTCGAGTGTTTTGTCCTTTCAATTCGCTCGGGTCAGTCCGAGCATTTCAGGATTTGAAGACTTTATTTCTAGAGGAAGAAGACGAAGATTTCATTATTATTATTATTATTATTACTATTACTATTATTATTATTATTATTATTATTATTATTATTATTATTATATTATATGGTTCTACTACCCACTGTATTCCGCTACATTGATATATATTGGTATGTGAACTCTGATATTTATTGTATAAAGAAAAATCAAGTGTTTTGTAAACAGTTTTATGAACTGTATATTGATTATTATATTTTATCCTTCCGATGTGAGATTCTGTTTTGTTTTTTCTCCTCTGTTTTCTTATTTACCCCATAACAATCCGCCCTTCCGTATGTTTTAAGTCTGACGTGTGTGGTTTATCGTCGATTTAAAGTGTGCGAAAAGGCAGGACGTTACAGAAGCATCGAGTTGGCCTTGGAGTTGGCCTGAGGGGTGTATGGATGTGGAGGAGCTAACGGTGGCAGCGGCATGCGCCAAGTGTGGCCGAGGCACTAGTGAAAGGGACATGACCATGATTTTTTTCGAAATTCCTAAGTGTGATTTTTTTGTTTGGGGAAAGATGAAGGGAAGGTTAATGTGGGAAGCGAGTAAGATTGGGAAGTTTTGGCTTTGGGCCGTGGTATGGGTGAGAATAAGTTTTAATTTATTGTTTAAATTATGAAAACTAAGTATAATGAATTTATAATGGGATATCTTGTTCATTTTAAATCCATTTAACCTGTAGATTGTTGCTTAGCCTTATATTGACGAGTACAACATTATGGTATAAATAGTTGATAGTTTTAATGAAGTATAAATTTATGATAAAATAACCGAGATGGTATATAATTACATTGTTTTAAACAGTAACGTGATTAAATTAATCATACTTCATTTGTGATATTTATTTGGCAGAATAAAATTCCATTATGCTATAATTAAATTGAATATATTATTTTGGACACCTATTTAGTAAAATAAATCTCCTATATGTGCTTACAAAGTAAAATGATGATTTTTAAAGTTAAATAATATGTGGATTAACTAATATCGGATAAATGATATGTTAGCTATTTATGGTTAATTGTTGAGTGCCAGAAGCTTGGTAGCCTGACCATATTGGGTGTGACTTTGATATGTCGCAAAAGTTGAATTCTTTTTTGAATGAAAATAGAGACGACGTTGGTTAAGTGTATGGTAGCCCTACGCCTCATTATAGTATTTCCAAATACTATTGATTGTTGTTTTGATTTGAAAATGATTTTGATTTGGAAGAAGATTTTAAATGTGACTTTGGAATTTTCGGCGACCATTTATCTAGAAATGGTTTTGAATATCTCTATTTTACTTTGACCTTTTTGTTAGTCTTTTCTAACATATATGTGTTTTAAAGGTATTTTTATGAAGTATTATTATACAAAAAAGATAATATTTGTATAATTTTTTTGTAAACTTTTTCGTATACAAAAAAGTTAATATAATGTTTATCATACATACGTGATTTATATATCTTTTTTCCTCTGCAATGGCGCCCCATCTCTGTCCTCTCCCTTCTTTCCCGTTACCTGTCCCTTCTGCACTTCCCTTACCATCCTTTCCCCCTTCTGTTTTGAGCTATCCTTCGTACCTTTCAACCACTCCCACATCTCAATCAACCATCCCCCCTTTGCCACCGCTGCCTGATCCGCCGTCTAATCCTTCATCACTCTCCTTACTTGGACCTGTTCCGCCTCCTCCATGTCCACCTGTTCCTCCTCCTCCTCATTCTCAACCACGATGGAATTCCTTGTTCAAGGCCAAGCCTCTTAATGCGGGATGTTTTGAGCCAGACCAGTTCCCATTGGTTTATGACAAGGGTGTTCTTGTTCCACCAGTTGAAGTTATTGATGCATGGAACGTGGTTTGGGGTCAATGCCTTGTTGGTTTTTTCCTTGATAACCCGCTTCCATACATGGTTGTTCTACACCATCTCAAACGCGCATGGCGTCTTAAAGGCTCAATTAAAGTGAAGTCAGATGGTAGTTTGTTCCTCTTCAATCTGTCCTTTGAGGAAGACAGAAGGAAGATTATCCACTCTGACCCGATTGTGATGAGGAACAAGCTTTTCATTGTCAAAGAATGGGATCCAACTATTGGTAACAGTGTGAGCACTATAAAGTCAGTGCCAGTTTGGTTGAAGCTATCGAATATTCCCCTCTACTGCTGGTCTCACATTGGAATCGATTGGTTAGCGTCACGTATAGGTAAATTTCTTTGTATGGATGAAAAAACTGAAAAACTGGAAAGAATAGGTTTTGCAAAATGTTTGGTTGAAGTTTCAGCAAGCTCTGAGTTGCCTGATTCGTTCATGGTCAAGCTTCTAGATGGCTCTGATCAGCTTGTTTTTGTTGATTATCTTTGGAAGCCATGAATTTGCAGTGATTGTAAAATTTTTGGTCACCTGACGTCGTGTTGCCAAGTGAAAAAGAAAACAAGTGCAAATACTGATGTGGAAGTTTCAGCAGTTTTTGCTGACATGAACTAAAAAACAGAAGGAAAAGAAAATATTACTGTGGGAAAAGGTGAGCAAACATATGCCAGTGCACAAGGAGGATGGAAGAAAGTTCAGCCAAGAAAAGGCAAGGAACACAAGAATAAGAAAATGAATAGTGGCAATGTAACAAATCTTATTGATAATGAAGTAGTTCATAACTTGGACAGGTCTCTGGTATTGCCTTTGAACCCAGATACAAATATTGAAAGTAGTACTGCTGTGCATACTCTTATGCATAACATATCAGATGTTGCTATGAAAACTGCAGGAGGGTGTATAGTAGAGCACTTGTAAGAAGTTCCCAAAGTTTACTTGCAAGTAGAAGGATTGCAGGTAGAAGCACATTTGAATGCAAATCCTTTTTCTGTACTTCTGCATGAAACAACTGAATCTGCAGTAAATGATTTTAACACAAGCTCTTTTTTGGATTGCCCTAATGCTCCACCTGTTGGTAATGCCATTCTACCACCAACTTTGCATGTGGTGGATTCCTAAACTTCCTTTGACACTGAAACAAATCATCAAAAACAAAGCTTGGTTACTGAAGCAGTGTTTTTTAACCCTCTCTCCTCTGGCCAATCAAAATCTACTATTATCAACTCTCATGCAAAGGTGGTAGCTAATAATACAACAGCACTTGAACAATCTTTCATTAACCATATTGAGAGTTTTTTTTTGACCTTTTTAAACGAACTTCACTCTCAAACAATCCCTCTACTTCCTTGTTTATTTCAAACTCTCTCGATCCCTCAAGCTCTCCCTATTCATATCTTGGTTCCATTCCTGGATGGATTATACCACCCTTCCATATGAATAAGCAAATTTCAAGTGCCACAAGAATTTCCTCTTTAACAGCCAAATTAAAATCTGTAAGATCATCCCCTCCTACAACTAGGAGTAAGGCAAGTGAGAACCACCTATAATTTTGTTTTTCATGTATAAAATTGCATCTTGGAACATCAAAGGAGCTCACAATCCAGCAAAGCTTGATCAAGTTAAGTCATTGATTTTTGAGCACAACATAAAGATTTTTGCAATCCTAGAAACCAAACTATCTTTGCCTTTAACGCAAAAAGCAGCCTCCTACATTAATCATGCATGGCAATTCCATCATAATCTAAACAGTGCACCGTATGGTACGATCCTTATTGTTCATGATCCCCTTTACTACTCTCTCAATCCCATTCTTATTTCTTCCCAGATTATCCTTTTTCATGCCTTTTACCTTCCTCTCAACTTATCTTTCTACTTAACTTTTGTTTATGCTCATAATGCTAAAACAGCGAGGCTATCTCTCTTAAACACTCTCCCTTCATTAAGACAGAAATCTCATCCTTGGCTTGTAGTTGGTGATTTCAACTGCTGTTTCAACTTAAATGACAAAGTTGGTGGTCTACCCTTAATGCCTAGGGATATTGCCCCCCTAAACATCTCCATATCTGATTCTGATCTTATTCCCATAGTACGTACTGGTGTGCCTTTTTCTTAGAACAATAGAAGTCGGTCTGGTCAATGATTTTTCACCAATATAGACTTATCTTTTTGTAATGCTCCTGCTCTTTCCTTAGGTTAGCCATCAATGCTCATCTCCCTTATCCCATCCTTTCTGACCACTCTCCTTTAATTGTATGTCCCATCCCTATGCCTACCAGAGGAAAAAAGTCCTTCAAATTTTTTAATGTTTGGGTTAAAGACCCTGATTTCTTAACAATTGTAACATCACAATGGAATAACACTAATCATGGAAATCCAATGTTTACCTTGTGCAGGAAATTGAAGACTGTTAGGACTGCACTTCGACAATGGGCATCAAGTAAGTTTGGAAATGGAACTCTTGCGTCTAACTCTCTAAAGGACAAGCTTAAGAAAGCTCAAATTTTACTTGATAGGGATCCTACTAACCCTAACCTTGCCCAGAATGAATCCAACCTCTTTTTTCAGCTTAATCAAGTTTTGGAAATTGAAACCAGTATGTTAAAGCAAAAGGTCCATCAAAAGTGGTTCAGAGAAGGAGAGAGAAATACTGCTTTTTTTCATGCTTCTTTAAAGAACGAGCAATCTTGTGATCATATCCATTCTCTTTGGGATGATGTGGGAAATTTTCTTACATCCTCTGACGAGATTGACGAGTACCTGGTCCAGCACTTTTCTAAGCTTTTAGGTAATCAAGAAAATTTCATTCCCAACCTCGATATTCTCAATAATCTGCCTCTTCCCCCCATAAGCACAATAATGTATAACAAGCTTGTTGCAAAGGTTACTGACAATGAGATAAAGGACTCCCTTTTTGCTCTTAGTGCCTCATCGTGTGGGAGGCCAGATGGTTTTAATGTAGTCTTCTACAAATCTTGTTGGGAAATAATAAGTACTGATTTCATAGCTGCAATTCACAATTTTTTTAATCATTTCAAACTGCTTGGTGAGGTTAATGCTACTAATCTTGTCCTAATTCCTAAAGTCAGGCCATTTCAAAATGCATCTTCATTTCGACCACTATCATGTTGCAATGTAATATATAAGTCACTTTCATTTGGTATCAGAGCAAGACATCCTATAACCGTAACATAGTTATTTGATAATCTTTTTGCTAATATGGAAAATAACACCAGCATAAGCACTGTCATTAACACTAGGTTTATTGAAGGTCAATCTACTGCATGACCCCCACTATTCAATGGCTTGAATTATAATTACTGGTCAACTAGAATGAGAATAAATATATGCAATCTAATGGTTTTGAAACTTGGAACATTAGTCAAAATGAATATACCATTCCAACAGAAGATTTTTCAACTTGGACTGCTGCAAAGAAAGCTGATGCTACTTCAAATGCTAAAGCTATGAACATGTTATTTTGTGCATTAGATAGAAATGAGTTTAATAGAGTCAATATGTGTACAACTGCTTATGAGATATGGAGAACTCTAAAAGTAACTCATGAAGGAACTAACAAAGTTAAACAAAGAAAAATTTCTATGTTGAAAAATCAGTTTCAAAATTTCAAAATGAAATCAAACGAAAATATAAATGACATGTGCTATAGATTTCAAGTTATATATCACTCATTATTGGCACTAGGAGAATTTTTTTTTACTTTTATATAGTATCAAAAATCCTAAACTCTTTAACGGATGAATGGGAAAGAAAGGTTCTAGCTATTGACGAAGCAAATGATCTTTCTACTATGAAACCAGAAGAGTTAATAGGAAATCTAATGTCATATGAAGTGTATTTGTAGGCAAAGAAAGTTCAAGCACGGGATAAGAAGAATCTAGCATTTCAAGCTAATCAAGATGACACTGACTCAGATGAAGAGGATATGGCATTTATTGCTAAAAATTTCAAAAAGTTTTTGAAATTCAAAAATAATAACGAGATCAAGAGCTACAAAAATAACTCTAGTAACAATAATAGCAATAAACCATCATCTTCTATCATGGAATGTTATGGATGTCATAAAAAAGGGTCATATAAAGAAAGATTGTCCAAAGAAACAGAAAAATAAATTCAAGAAGAACAAATTCAAGAAGAAAGCATTTTCAGTAACATGGAATGATTCAGATTCTACATCATCAGAGAGCGACAGTGATAGCGACACAGAGCAAGCAAATGTATGCTTCATGGCTACAAATGATGATGTAAGTAAACTAAGTTTTGAAGATTTGGTTGAACTTAATTCAGAACTAGCGGATTTTATAAAACAAACGAAAAGGAAAAATAAGGAGTTACAAGAAAAACTAAATAGATCTGAATTTGAAATTAGTATGCTTAGAGATGAAAAGAAAATTCTCGAAGAAGAACTTGAAAAATCTCAAGAATCTAATTCTAATTTAGCATCCCAACTCTCTATGATAGCTCAGGAATTAGAAATTCAAAAAAATAAAAATGATGGTTTATCAGTTGAAATTAATGATTTAAAATCTAACACTAAAGTATTAGAGTTAGAAAAATATAGTCTCAAAACTAAGTTAGAAGATATAAATAAAAACATTTCTATTTTTAATAAAGGACGAGAAATTTTTTCTAAAATAATAGAAAATTCTCAGTCTACTTCAAATAAAATGGGACGAGGATATAAGAAAATTGAAAATACAAAGAAATCTGGAAAGTTTAAAAATAAAATTAGGAAAGATTAAAAAAACAGTTTTTAAAGATTTTAAAACTACTAAAATATGGATTCCTAAAAAAAATAATAACTTAATTAGGAATAAGCATATCAAAACATTTATGGAAACTGTTCATACAAATGAGAATTATATTTGTAAAGGAAATTCTGAACCCGCTTGGGTTTGTTTCCTAAGACCTAACTCTTAGGACCCTAAAAAGAAAAGTGGGTACCAACTTAATCTTTATTTTTTGCAGGTACCGCTTAAAAAGAGAAGTAAATGGATTCTAAACAGCGGTTGCTCGAAACACATGACTGGTAATAAAGACATGTTAAAAAACATGGTCTACTCAAATGGAGGATCAGTCACTTTTGGAGATAATTCAAAAGGTTATGTCATCGTCAAAGGCGATGTGAGCAATAACAGTATATCTAACTTATCTCTCATTACTGATGTTTTATTAGTTAAAAAACTTAAAACATAATTTATTAAACATTTGTGTGATAAAGGTTTTCATATTTTTTTTTTAGAAAATAAATGTAATATTTCTGATAAAAATCAAAATTTAATTTTTGAAGGTACATGAGATAGAAATATTTATATTTTAAATATGAATATAAATTATAACACAAATATGTGTTTAGTAGCTACAGAGAATGATTCTTGACTATGGCACAAAAGATTTTGTCATATAAATATTAATACTATTAATAAAATAGATAAAAATAAACTTGTTAAAAGACTATCTGATATGAAATTCAAAATTGACAATATTTGTAATGCATGTCAGTTAGTAAAATTAACAAAATCTTCTTTCAAATCTAAAAAAATCATATCTACAACACAACCACTTGAACTACTACATATGGACCTTTTCGGACCTACTCAAGTTCAATCTATTAATCATAATGGATTTATATTTGTTATTGTAGATCATTTTTCAAGATATATATAGACTAATTTTATGGAACATAAAAGTGATACTTCTGAGAATTTTAATTTTTTTTGTAAAAAGAATTCAAAATATAAAGAATTTAAAAGCTAAAAATATTAGAAATGATCACGGTGGTGAATTTGAAAATGAAGCTTTTGAACATTTTTGTAACAAGAAAGGAATTAATCATAATTTCTCCTTTCCTAGAACACCACAACAAAATGAAGTTGTAGAAAGAAAAAACAGAACATTACAAGAATGTGCACGAACCTTATTAAATGAAAGCACTTTACCTAAGCATTTTTGGGCAGAGGCTATTGCAACTGCCTGTTATGTTTTGAATCATGTTTCTATTCGATCTTTAACAAAACATACTACATATGAACTTTTAAATGATAGAAAACCAGATATATCATATTTCAAAGTTTTTGGTTCAAAATGTTTTATACTTAACTTTAAAGATCAGCTTGGCAAATTTGATCCAAAATCCAATGAAGGAATATTCATAGGATATTCGAAAAGAAGCAAAGCATATCGAGCTTTTAATACTAGAGCTAAAGTAATCGAAGAAACTTTTCATGTTTCATTCGTTGAAAATGTAAAAATTTCTTCTACAATTAAAAATTTGGAAAATAATTCAAATATAATTCTAACAAAGAGTTGAGAAGATGATGATATTATTTTTCAAAATAATAATTCTAATATTACTATAGAAAATGAAAACATTGTTAATAATGATAATATAGTAAGATCTCCTCCAAGAATTCTTAGAGATCACCCTGTTCAGAATATAATTGAAGAAGTAAATTCATATGTAAGAAAAAGACATCAATTAAATCAAATGGGCCATATAGCTTTTCTCTCTAATATAGAACCTAAAAATATTGAGGAAGCCTCAACTGATGACTGTTGGATTATAACTATGCAAGAAGAGCTTAATCAATTTGAAAGAAACGAAGTTTGGGAATTAGTTCCTAGACTAAGTGATCAATCAGTCATTGGAACAAAATGAGTTTTCAAAAACAAAGCTGATGAACAAGGTGACATTATTAGAAATAAAGCTAGATTAGTAGTACAAGGTTACAATCAAGAAAAGGGAATAGACTATGAAGAAGCGTTTGCTTCAGTTGCAAGACTAGAAGCTATGCTTATTCTATTGGTTTTTGCATGTTTTCATAACTTTAAATTATATCAAATGGATGTTAAAAGTGCTTTTCTAAACGGATATATAAAATAAAATGTTTATGTTGAACAACCTCCTCTTTTTACTCATGAAAAATTTCCAGATCACGTTTATAAACTTGAGAAAGCTTTCTATGGCTTAAAATAGGCACCTCGTGCTTGGTATGATCGATTTAAAAGCTATCTAATAGAATCTGGTTTTGAGATTGGAAAAGTTGATCAAACTTTATTTATTAAGAAAACTAAAAAGATTTTTTAATTATACAAATATATGTTGATGATATTATATTTGATTCAACAAATGAAAATTTATGTCATGAATTTTCGACTATCATGAAAAATGAATTTAAAATGTCACATATGGGAGAACTATCATATTTTCTTGGACTTCAAATCAAGCAATTACAAAATGACACTTTTATTAATCAAGAAAAGTATTGTAATAATCTAATTAAACGATTTTGTATTGTAATAAATCCTATGAGTACAACTATACATCTCGATAAAGATGAAAATGTTAAGAGTGTCGACCAAAAACTATATCGTAGTATAATTGGATCATTACTTTACTTAACTGCTAGTCGACCTGACATTATGATGAGTGTTTGTCTATGTGCTTGATTTCAAGCAAATCCTAAAGAATCGCACATGCGAGATGTAAGACATATAATTCGTTATCTTAGCAAAACCAATGACTTAGGTTTATTTTATCCACAAGAATATCCTTTTGAATTAGTATCATATAATGATGTTGATTTTGGAGGAAGTCGGACATATAGAAAAAGTACAAGTGGAACTTGTCATTTCATTGGACGATCCTTAGTATCTTGGTTTAGAAAGAAACAAAATTGTGTCTCGCTATCGATATGTGAAGCAGAATATATATCTGCAGCTTTAGCATGCGCTCAAGTAATCTACATGCAACAAACATTACACGATTTTGATATAAAATTAAATAAATCTATAATATATTGTGATAACACCAGTGCAATAAATTTATCCAATAATCCTGTCAATCACTCACGAACTAAACATATTGACATTCATCATTTTCTTCATGATAAAATTGAAAAGGATATAATAAATTTAGAATTTGTAAATTCTGAAAATCAGTTAGCCGATATTTTCACTAAACCACTAAATGAAAATTGTTTTATAAAATTAAGAAGAGAATTAGGTATAATTTCTTTAAAAGAATTGTATAATTTCTAAAGTAATTTATAAAATAATATATATATACATATATATATATATATATATATATATATATATATATATTTTCTGGTACATGAACTCAGCAGCTCGAGTTTGGTAAGCCTATGTCTCTGCCACTTGACCATTTACTACTTCACAATTACTTCTACTACAGTTTCCTCCATGTCTATTTTTTTATATATGAAAAAATTCTCAGCGATAAAATTTGTCTTTTGTTTTCATCTTCTAAATCTTTTTCAGATTTTACGTAAATCCATCAACTTCCAACTATTTATTCTCCTATTTATATCTCAGAGTTCTTCACTTTATCCTTCCATCAAATTTTTGTTTCAGACGTATTTTATCTTCTCTCTACCTCAATGTCTTCACAAAAAAATTCATCAAATGATTCCGCTTACTCTTCTGTCGATTTTTTGACACCTTCATCTAGTTCGTCAAGTTTACCTACACCTACACCTAATCATGAACTGGCCAGACCGTCAAACTATCGCATATGTCATACTCCCGAGATGAAGAAGGCGTGACATTTTCTGTTCTTTGGTTCTCCTCAAACAAAACAAAAATTTGATGATTTACGTCATTACAAGAGGGAATCTATAGCAATTCAACACGAGATGTACTATGAACAGAAAATGAATTCAAGACGTCTTAGTTTTCTAGAGTAGATTGGATGGAAGTTCCACTGGTCATCTTCATCCGCGGTTCATCAATCTACCCCTTCTTCCTATCGGAATCCGTGGGATCAGTTGCCACAACTTCCACCTATCTCTCCGAATTCATGGGAGCGTGGAAACCGCTGGTCTTTTGAAACCATATAAAGAGAAGACGAAGGATGAACCATACAACTCGAAGTCTTCATCCACTCCTTCATCCAAATAATTTATTTTATTTCTATATTTTTCTTAATCTATTTCGTTCCTACTTTGTATGCATTATTTAAGATATATTGAATATATTATTTTTATGCAACAATATAATATAAATGTTGCAAAGAAGAAAATTCATCGACTGAAATTTTCGACCAGTCGACTGAATCTGATAACAGTGGGCTCGCAGACTATATTCAGTCGACTAATCGAATATTGCCAGTCGACTGAAACAAAAAAACAGAAAGCATTAAAACTATATTCAGTCGACTGAAATAATATGGCCAGTCGACTGAATCAGAAACAGAGAGTTTCAGAATACTGTTTTAGTCGACTGACCATATTCGACTGAATGGAAATCTGAGCCTCTTTTACACCTTTTACCCACATTTTTAACCCTCTATCTCCTCTTTCACTTTTCACCTTTACCTTCTCATTTCAGTTTTCCAAAAACCTTAGCTCCCAATTTTTTTCAAATTCCTTCACTACATTATTATTTTCAATGGCTCCACGTCAACCCAAGAGATCTAGACATGCCTCTACCTCATCCTTTGAGCCAATTGACACTCAAATTGCTCAATGGCTCTATGATTCTACAGCTCTCCAACGGTGGAACAAAATGAAAGAAGCACGCTTTTTTAAGGTTCATTTGTTGTCCTTCCCGATTTTTTTCTATGTAGAATTCAAGAGCTAGCAAGGAGAAGCCGATTAAAGTCTCTCCTAGACCACAATCAGAATAATATCAAGATAAATCACACTTTGGTAAAACTTTTCTATGCAAATTTGAATTTAGGCCATCAAAACCCACATAATCATGATAATTGCGTTTGGAGTTTAGTTTGTGGTAGATAAGTATTTCTGCCATTAGATCGAACTGGTCATATTCTCCACACTCCATCTGATGGTATTCCATTGGAAGAATTAAATGTACCTATAGGCGAGCGAGACGAAGTAAGTCATCGGTTCATAGAATATGACATGATCGAACTAAAGTCTATCGCATTAAGCCCTACAGCTAGAATTGTTGTCGATCCTCAATGCACATGGTTCTTCCTTGTACTGGCTCTTATGATCTTGTATATCCAAACAACTTTAGGGAGTTGTATGCTATTTGGGGAGGCGTACAAATAAATTGGCCTAAGACTATTCTAGATGAATTCTTGTCTTTTAACCAAGATCGTATGAACATTATTTATTATGGAGAATATATTATGCGGCTATTTATGAACCTCCAGTTTCCTATTCCGAAATTCGATACTTCTATTCCTAAAACTCTAAATAGCCGCACAATAAGTCTTATGAAATTGCCACCTAGACCTTTATCTATCATGTGTTTTCAAGAATGGCAATCATGACCTCGTCGACAAACTTCTACTCCACAGCAATAACAATCAAGAGATGACATTCGAACACCAACTTCATCTCAAAGCACTCGGGAATACATTGGTCTAATTATGCGAAATCAAGTCATTTTGGAATCTCGCATCAAAAATCTCGATAAGAAAATTGACAAAAAATTTGACAAAATTAAGAGCTTCTTCTGGAGTTTATGGGATGCGATATCTTGTTCCTCTTCCACCACTATGGAAACTTCACACCATGATCCGAGAAAACACCCAGCTCCTCGCTTTACTTGGTCTACGTCGAAAGAACAAACAAGTTCGGACACAAGCGGCAATGGGGGTGATAGATAGTTTATGGGAAGTTCTTCCAGAGGCAAAAGTCCAATACAAGTGGAAGAAGAAGAGACAGAGTCAGAATCTGATTGATCTTGTTATTTCCTGATAATAGTAAGTTATCTATTTATTCTAAACATTTCATTTCTATGAGTTTGTATAAGTAACTATTTAAAACATTTTTTTGTGATTTCAATTTTAGTTAGCTCAATGATGGAATTATTGTTATTTCCTTTTTTTCAATGATAAAGGGGGAGAAATTTGTATGACTAACCATTTCTTGCAGGGATTAAATGTATCGCCATATATTCAGGGGAGATATATACAACTCTCGTTATATAGTTCTCAAAATATAGTATCACCTGTAAGAGGTTGTCATCAATCAAAAAGGGAGAGAATATTGAATCATAAGTTTTGATTTATGACAAAGAGCTTAAACAACTCAGTGAATGAGACTATATGGGCAAGCGACCAAAAGAGAAAGAAATATGCTATTAAAAATACAAAGGAGGCAAGACTATAAAACTAAGTATAGTATATTTATTTGTCGAAGTTTTTAAGTGTTAGAATTGTTAAAATCTATCCTCAAGTAGTCCACACAAATAAAAGTTGCTTTAAGCTTCAAATTCTTCCATATATATGAGAACCATGCACTGACAGTCAGGTCAATCGACTGACCAAATATGGCCAGTTGACTGGATCCGCATAGGTGCACTGACACCCTCTGTTTTGCACCAACTTTGAACATTCAATTGACTGGTCGTTTTGGGTCAGTCGACTGAACTTTTCCAATATTTATCGTTTCTGAATAGACACTTCCATTTGCCAAGAGATACGATCTAAATAGAAGAGTTATGGATGCTTCTTTTAGATAGAACTCTTCGTGAATGGTTGCAGCTGTTTATCTACTATATAAACACATAAATTCACTTCACAAATCACCGAATTTTATTTTGTTTTCTGATCATACTCTCTACTATCTCTGCATTCTGCAAAGCAATCACAATATATATATATATATATATATATATATATATATATATATTGCTTAAATCTCTGAATCAATTAACTTATTCTTCGATTCAAAGCAATATTTTCCTTTCTAAATCTTTACACACACAATATATACTTGAGCAAAAGATTATAGGAAGGTTGGACTATCAAAGACAAATCAATGTTATCAAGAACACAAAGTGTCAAAGCAATTTTATTGAAACTGTTGAAGTCCTGTTCAGTATTTCAGGCGGGAAAAGTCTTCTTTCGGTTGTTAGAGGCGGAAAAATCCTGATCGGTTGTTCAGGTGTTGTATACCTATTCATCCGGGTTAAGTGAGGGGTTATTGTGAGAAATTCCAGAGGAAAGTCTGGGATTGGACGTAGAACGGGAAGTTCGAACCAGTATAAAAACTCCTGGTCTGCTTATTATTTTTACTTTACTATTTGTAACAACCCTGGTATTGGAGGTTGTGATATTAAATTATAATGATAGTTATAATTTAATATGGTAAATAGACTGTAATGGAGAAATAAATTTGGTTTAAATTGTGTATTTCAAATAAACAATACGTATGGAGTTAAATTTTGGGTTTATAATTCATTGTTTGGTGTTTTGGTTAAATAAAATAGAAAATATTGAAATTTAGGTAAATTTGAGTTAATAAATTTACCAAGTGATGTATTTCAACATTTAATTGTTAAAATAAATCCAAACTGATGGAAATAAAGTTTTAAAAACTTTATTTTGAGGTATTGGAGTGAAATTAGTCCTTTACTGTATTTTAATTAAGTCAATGAGATAATATTGATAATTATTGTCAATATTAGCCTTTTATTGAATATAAAAGGAAAAATATGAAGAAAACTTGTCTCTTAATAAAATAAAAGATGAAATATTTTGCGAAAATATTATTTTGTTGTTTTAAAAGGGTTAGAATGATTTATTACAATTGATTTGACTAAGAATAAATTTTGATCAAGTTATACTTTAAAAATAGGGTTTTTACACTAAAATTGTGCAAATTGTAAAATATTATTAAAAATGGCGTTTTATTGTTAAAATAACTTTTTATTCTCAAAATAAATTTTATTTTGTCACCATAAATATTTTATTTCAAAAAAGTTGGTGTACGCATTTTATTTGGCTTGAAAATGGGTTGTTATATGCAAATAGTGTTAAATTAAGTGGAAATATGTACATAACTTTGTTTTTTTCTTAATATTTTATTTAGGCTTAGAGGGTTTGGATGGGATCCAAAGCCCATTCTCAAGATCCTTCTAGTGAGAAAAGTGTTGTACGTAAATTATTTCTCCATCTCCCTAAAATATACATATAGTAAAAACTAAAAGAGAAAACAATGGCTGCCTTCATCTAAACCTAATTTCTACCCTACTTTTCTACGAATTAAAAGGGAAAATCACCTAAACCAAGAAGAGAAGGGTAATCTCCTTCCAATACCAAATAGTGTTCATCAAAATTTGAGAACTTGAGATGTAAATTGTCTTTTATTTGCTTATGTTGTTTTGCATGTCTATTTTCTTGTTTCTATAGGTTCTTAGGGCTTTTATCTTCACCAAAGATCACAATTTCTATCAAATCTCTGCTAGATCTTCCCAAAACTATTTGTTAAGAAAGGTAAAAGTTTTCTTATAGAAAGTTAAGCAAAATATCAAATTTTGCTATCAATTTGTTGATGGAATTGCTCAATTTATCGAATTGGTTTTCTCTTTTGCTGGCTGAAAAAGCACCATGTTCAAAAATTCGTATCTTCTTCAATTTACATTCAATGAACCTAAATTTTTGATATGCTGTAGTACATTGATTTTTAATTATAACGGAAAATTTTAAATGAATTTGGAGTTATTTTGATTTGGAAAATTAATGGTTCAAATCGGCCAAAAATTGATCTCTGTTTATTGGCCGAAAATACATCATTTTAGAAAAATCATATCTTCTACAATTTATTGTCAATGAACCTCAATTTTTGAATGTTGCAATTCATTTATGGTTCATTATTTTTGAAACTTTTCAATGAATTTGGAGTTGTTTTGATTTGGAAAATTAATGGTTGAATTCAGCCAAAATTGATCTCTGTTTATTGGCCGAAAATACATCATTTTAGAAAAATAATTTCGTCTTTAATTTAAAGTCAATGAACCTCAATTTTTGATATGGTTTAGTATTTTTATGGTTAATTGTTTTTGAAAATTTTCAAGGAATTTGGAGTTGTTTTGATCTGGAAAATTAATGGTTGAAATCGGCCAAAAATTGATCTCAGTGTATTGGCCGAAAATACATCAATATTTTAGAAAAATTGTATCTTCTTCAATTTACAGCTAATTGCCCCAAATATTTGATATGGTTTAGTACTTGGATTGCACAAAGTTTCTAGAAATTTTCATGGAATTTTATATTTCTGTGTTATAGAAAATCGTTGGATCAAAACAGCAAAAAAATCTTGTTTTTATGTGCATGCTGAAAAGTGCTAAGTTCGAAAATTCATAACTCTTTCATTTTGCAGTGACTTTCTCCAAATTTTGGGTATGTTATAATCCTCATGTCATACTATAACAAAGAAAAATTTGGCTGAAAACTGAGTTGTTTGGTACTCCAAATTTCTGTCCAAAGTTAGCAAAAACTCAGTTGCTTGGTAGATTGTTCTTTCGCTTCTATTTGCGCTTTCGTTAATTGTTTCACTACAAATTTCGATGATTTTAAATATTGTTTGAATAAGTTAGATGATGAATGTTTAAGTCTTTTTATCCGACAATGGATTGGCTTGATTTTGGAAATATTTAGAATTTAAATTTTATTTAAATTCTATTCAATCTAAATATCGATAAATATCGATATATGAAGAATTCGATGGTTTTAATTAATTTTGGTTTTGAATAAGTTTTTGAAAATTATTTATAAATTATGGTTAATTAAATAAATGTTTTTAAGACAGTTTAAAGGGTTTTCAAGCAATTATTCATTTTAAAAAATATATATTTTATAAATAGATAATCTATTTGATAAATGGATTTTTCCTTATATAGCTTACTTAAAAATCTCTAAAAATTGTTTAAAAATCCCATTTTCTCTATAAAATTATTCTAAATATTATATAGCCTAGTTAGATGATTTTCGGCGTATAAGAATGAGAATTAAACGATTTGGCAAAAATGCATGATATGGGACATGTGTTTCCGCCTCATCGCTTAATATCGGACTTATACTGTCGAATCTGCTTTGAAGTACACTTTTTTGATATTTTTATTTGCCGAGCACATGAGGCGGGGTTGTTATGATGAATTAATGATGCTTGTGATGTTTAAGATGGACTTTTACTTGTCGATGAAATGAGACAAGTCTTGATGTCACTTTAAACTCATCAAAGTATGAGACACAATGAGTTGGGTGCTTTACACTCGCCAATGAGACGAGGCGGTGTATGTTTGATTTGGATTTTTATGAATGTTTTCTAATGTGGCATCGATTGACGATTAGTAAACTAATAGGTGCGAATGTATGGTATGGGACGTACATTAATGCCTATTGGGTTTCTATTCGATATGTTGTGACACATTTAAGATGTTATTAGTACTACAAACCGAGTATAAGATTGGAATCATTACGATGTTCTTGATGTCATTACTAGATTCCAATCATCATGATGTTTTGCTCGGATTTTATGATTTGGGTGTCATCTCGATATTTGACTATAGTCAATCAAGATGATCACGATGCTAAGATGTTAATGATCCCAAGTCATCACGACGTGTGGTACCAAATAAAAGTAGTACTAGTCAAGACGAAAAGCACGTGAAATTTTCTATGAAGTTTTCTATGTTCAATTTCACCTTTTTGTGATGTTGTTATTTGAATACGGCCTTGAGTATGATATAGGCTACATTCATATTATGCTATATGGTGATTTCGATTATGATTACCTTTAACTCTTATTGAGTTCTTATGATAGATTATGATGATTTGATGTTTCTTTATGATGTTATTATATGGTTCTCATCCCTTATCCACTTTACTTATAGATGTCCTTAGGAGAAACCATATGCATGTTACTTATTGAATTCTCTTGAATTAAATAGATAAATCATTGATGTCTCCTTTCTTATGAATGACATGATGAACCATATACCGTTCCGTTGGCAACAATGGAATGGATATTTCACTTCCGCTTATTATTTTGAGACCCTTACTACTGATAAATTTAGCTTGCTTGACCATGTGCTTTACATTCGGGTCAGACCGAGTTGCAGGTTAGTTTGGATTGCTTCATTTCTTGGATCAGCTTGATAGCTTTTGTTGGACTTATCATTTTGTCTTGGATGTTGTTTTAGAGTCATCTATTTTTATGTTATCTTATCATATATTATTTTATGGGATGGGTGTATATGTGATTCAGTAGTCCTTGCTACTTATGTATGATGTATCATTATGGGGATGTATGGTGATGTATGTATTTATATATACACTCTGATCTGGGTTTGCTATTCTATGACTGATGTTTTCTATCTTCATGTATATTATATTATTTCTGAAATGGCCTGAATCCACCATAGTGTGCATTAGTTAGGGACTAAGCATGTCTACCACTTATGTGGTAATAAAAAAAATCAAGACATAATTGACATGCTTAGCTCTTAGCTAACGTATTACTATGATGGTCATCTTTAACCAGCCCTATTCTCTGCATTAGTAGACATGATTACTTAGTAATTCTCTTTACTAATGTAGGTCTCGGGGTGGGGCGTCAAACTATTATTATCTATTTCCGCATTTAGATTATAATACATTCTATATTACACATTCCTAAGTGATAACTAGCCACACAATAGTCACTTTCAAGCTTATTTTCAAAGAACTAGAGTTGACTTTACTGTAATCTATGGATTAGTTTTGGAGCACCCAATAAACGGAGGAGTGTACTTATACGAGATGACTTGAAATCGTAACCACTCCAAAACTGTAGATGGGTTCAATGCTTCGGAAGAGGTTCGTGATTGGTTCGAGATGTTGGAATCTATATGGAGATTCGACATCTGTTTAAGATGCTCGAACATATGTAGTTGTTTGTGATCGATTAAGGATGTGGGAATCCATGTGTGATTCCGAGACTTGTTAAAGTGTGAGAATCCATATGTGGTTCCAAAATATGTTCGAGTTATGCCTTGTATACTGAAATGCTGAACATAGCCTCACCAGTAGAGATGACTAAAACCCGAGGTAGGATTCACGGACCGGGGTTAAGCTACCTTAAAAGGTGCAGGTAACTCTACCCTAGAGGTACCTATCGATGCAGTGAGTGGTGCACTCGGCCTTAGTGGCCAGCTATGTGTTTCCTATGGTACATCAATTAGGGATATATGATGCTTCGAGAGGATATCTCTTATCCTTATACAAGAGGGCCATTCTGAAAGTAAAGAGAGCACCTCCATGGAATTCTACATAATCAACGAACGCGCCTTAGCGATTTTGATTATATACCTATTATTATTGTGATGTACACTCACATGAATCACAGCTATTTAATTGTTCATATTTCACATACTAGACACTATTATAATACCTATGGATTTTCTAATTAAAATGGTTTGGTTATCATAAGGTGAAAACTCATCCGTGTTTATTTGCGGCATAGTCTTACGAGATATCTTTATGTTTGAAGGGTTTTATAAGTATAAAATTCTATATGGTTGGTATTACTTACATTGGTTTACCAGACCGATCCTGGCGTTATTTTCTTGTAATGCTCAGGTCAACCCGGGCATATTATCAGATTTAGTATGGATGCTTTGGAGCTTCAGGAGGCGATTTGAATGCCTCCAAGACATATTCACATATCTTTTATTTCCACTACATTTCTTATTCTGTATTTATCAGCATTTGCGAGGAAAGGCTATCATAATTGTCTAAGTACATGATATATTAGTATTACTCTGATTGATGTATATAAATTACGGTTTTCTTTTGTAAAGATCATGTGTACATTATATATTACTCGTAACGATGTGAGATTATGTTCTGTCTTTTCTTTCTTGCACCTCAACAATCTATCTTTCGGGCATTTGGATGTTCGGCACGTGAATACCATGGATGTATTATGTATTGACTTTTGAGGGTCAAGAAGGCCGGTTGTTGCACATTGTATTAGAGCTAAGCTTAAGCGAACGCCTAGGGCTTGGTCGGTAAACTCATTAAAGATAAGGTTAGTAACACCTTAGAATGAGTTTGAGTGTATTTTATATAAGAGTGCATATTTGTTAGTGCTATAAAAATGTTTTATATTATGTGGATTGACATGTGGAGTGGTTTATGAATTCTGGTCGACCCGCCTGATCAACGTTGTTGATAAGGGTTTCTAACACTAGAACAAGGCAAGCTGACATAATATTGTTTTAAAATTGGTAAATGAAATAATTTTACCTAGGATTATATTTTTATATATAAAAGAATAACTTTCGAAAAATGATATAGTTATTTGTGAAGTGTTTATTTATTAGGAAACGATGGTATTTAATTATTATCATTTTTTGTTTGATTACTCATGCTCGTCCAGTTTAAAGCATTGACTATTTTTTGCTGACTAATTATTTATACTCGACTAGTTTATGAGCATTTATTGTTTTGATTAAATTAAATATGAACACCGTGTGAATTCGGTTTCACAATTTGACTATAAGACGTTTGTTAATAAAGTAGGTTTAACAAGTTCACTTTGTTAAAAGGAAGTTATTCGAGATAAAATGATTTTATAAATATAGTTTGTAAAAATGTGTTTAGTAAATGAAAAGGATTTTTGTGAAAGTAAATCCTTTGAGAAATGCGGATTAAGGATCTTAAGGCTAGGATAAACACTAGAAGGGGGTGAATAGTGCTTTAGAGAATTGTTAAATCCTTTAAGTTTTTGTTAATTTAACACAAATGAATGCAATATTCAGACACAGATATGATCACAGAATCAAACATAAATGCAAATATAAAGTAAAAGTAGTAAATGAAAGAACACACCGGATTTTATACAGGTTCAGAGTTACCCTAAATCCAGTCCCGAACACAAGTACGGATTTCCTTTCAAAAATAAATTTTTACAATTACACCTTGATTTCAAGGCTATGAGGTACACCATCCAGAATCACAATCCTTTGGGTAGAGATACTTGATTTTCCGGACAACAGGTTCACCCAATTGATTTCCCAAGGCTACAATCACACCTTATCTCGCTTGATTGATTTCCAAGGCTACAATCGAACCTTTTCTTGCTAAGTTGATTACAAAAAGCCAATAACTCTGAATAGCACTGAGGATCTTGTTGAGATAGTGATAGAGAATCAAACCAGAGATAATCTAGTTAGATCCAATGTTGATTCCGGTAGAGTAATGGTAAGAATTTGTATATAGAAATGTGGAAGAAGAAGAGGAGTGAAAAACCAAAAAAAACTGATCTCAAATTCGTTGAAACTAACCCCTATTATAGAAGAACAACAGCCATATCCATTCGTGAAAAGTTATAGCGAATAGACACTTCTTTTGAAATTTGAATTTTGAAACTAACTGACACCATGTCGACATGGGGTACTTGGGCATGTCGACGTCCCAAAGGATTTTTTGGTGTTTTGATTTTCTTTGAAAATAACTTTTATTTTATATTAAAACTATTTTAAAGTTTATAAGTATACTTGACTTTAATTAAAATACATAAGTAAATATAAAGAATAATATATACAAAATTTTGGTATAATTTTATATTTAAAATCTAAGTATAAATATTTAAAAGTTAAATATATTATTTTTAAAAGATAGTTTAAAAACAAGATAATTTGATTTTGAAATTAAAGATTATTTTGAGGCTAAAAGTATTTGAAATCAGGATAGATGTTTTTGATGTTTTTAAAAGGAAGGTTTTGAAATCATTTTGAAAACAAGATATAATTTTGAAAAATCATTTTGAATAAAAAGTTAGCGGATACAAAACAATGTTCCACTAGATTTTTCGTAGGTTCCATCCTACTTTGGGTTCCATCCCTTTAACAGGCTCGAAGTGGATTCCATTCCACGAATAAATTGGATTTTAAGATGCCAATGCTTTTCTAAGAGTTTTAACAAAATTACTAATTAAAAAATAATAAATTACTTGAACTCTTAAACTATTGATAATCTTGATACTCATGAGTCTTCAATCTTGATATCTTGAATCTTTATACTGTACTGTTTTCATTCTCGTTACCTGCATTGTTGCATCCTGCATATACATATATATCTAAACTTGCATTATTAGTATTTATATTTTATAATCTATTTTAAGGTTTTTATCATTAAAACCATTATCTCACGGACTAACAATCTCCCCCTTTTTGATGATGACAACCTTTGTTTATAAAATATTACTTCTGTCCTATTAACTCCCCCTAAAACTAATAACTTCCCCTTAATCTACGCCTAACTACCCTATTTTATATTTCTCCCCCTTTGTCATCAACAAAAACCATCTCCAAACTATATAACTCCCCCTCATTCTTGGACTAAAATACCTTCATTAATAAACTTATACAATGGAATATAGAATTAAGAGATAATTATATTGATAGTCACAATAATGAATCAAAGATTATATATATATATATATATATCAATGTATAATTATATTTGTTTTGTACAACAAACATCAATCCACATTAAATATCAATCAATATCAAACCAAGCCAAAGCAAATGAAATCAAATCAATCAAAGCAAATAATTCAAACAAAGAACCAAATAAAATTAAACGTTACGAGGAACTTCCACTCATCCTTCTTCTTCAAAGATAGGGTCTGCCTTAATAGTATCCCAATTTTCATTGTCGTTGGTGAGAGATACTGGAGGATGTGCTTCGTAATCATCCTTGTATAGGGAGGAAATCATCCATCGTATTGCATCGAAATGCCTTTCTTGCTCCTTGATCATCTGCATTTGACTCAATTCTAAGCGTCGTTGGTTATGGAGAATGAATGAGAGATTATTCTCGAACGAATTAAGAGTTTCTTTAAGATTTTCTGATAAGTTATGAATTGGATTAGCCATATTTGGATTTGTGAGAAGAATGAGAGATAGAGTAAATAAGAAATAGTTTTCAGTGATGAATTCTGGAAGAAATAGGTATTTATAGGTGTATAAATTCGTTTGAAATGAATAGACATATGATAGATATTCAAATTTCAAATTCAAAATGAATTGTCATTTCTGACCAGTACATGTCGACATGGTCATAGGGGGTATGTCGACATGGTGCTGTGAAATTTGATGATCTATTTCGATTTTGTGAATAATTGTGTGTATATATATATTTATATAATATAATAACATTTATTATGGAGATAAGATAAGCTAGATAAAAGAAAGGAAACTCCATTTCATTTCATACCAAGGCTATACAACGATCAATCATAAAGAACTACACGAACATTCAAAACAAAATAAACTAAAACAAATATAACGAGATACGATAAGGTAGAACTAGTTAGAGGATGATGATGATGAAGAAAGTCCAAGTTTCTTGCTGACTTTGGAAATGAACTTGTTCATCTTAGATGAAATTTTGTCCAACTTCTTACTAACGGATTGTTTAAGAATCCGTTAATTCTCAACAATCGTCTTTTGGTTTTTGAGTAGGGTTTTGTTGGATGGATTAGGAGGATAGTCGATGCTTTCCAAAGAGGTTTCATCTTCTTCCCCTTCTTCAATTTCCATTTCATCCCCTTTTTCTTCTTCTTCCTCTTCCTCTTCTTCCATTTCCTCATGAGCCAAATTCTCTTCCTTTTTAGCAAGAGTCTCATAAGGTTGAAAAACAAATGGAATTTTCATAAGCAAAATGTTGGAATGATTGAAAACTTTTCTAGAAACAAATTCTTCGCCTTTGAAATCCACTCCAAAATAGTTAAAAATCCGAGTGAGATAAATTCCATGATACAAAGTGTTCTCACCCATTTCAAGATTTTTAGGACGAAGTTCATCCAAAATAACTTGCGTCCAATTAATATCATAATTTTCAAAAATAGCAAAAAGTGCTTTGCAAACTTTTGAAGTAGGATTGTTAAAATTCCCCGATCTTGGGGTCAAAGTATGTTGCAAAAGAAGATAGACAATTCTTGCTTTTGGTCGAAAATTTTGATTTTTGAATTCAAAATTATCATTCCCTTCGAAAATGTGATGAAATGTCTCACGATCATTTTCATCGATTTTAAAATTAGAAAGATCCATTCATGTACTCTTGCAATTGAGAATGGTACCCAAAAGATCACAATTCAAAACAATTCTAGTGCCTTTGACACTACTCCAAATTTCATCCTCATTTCCATTATAAAATCCACGGCTTAAATTTACATAGAAAATTTTGACAAGGTTTGGATAGCAAACAAAATCATTTTGAGATAGCATCAACAAGACTAAGAATTTGATTGTTTGCAAAAAGAGAATCAATTTCATAAGAAGAAAAATCTTCAAAAATGGCAAACTTTCCGAGATGGACTTCGGCATAATTAGCATAATTGATGTATGATTTTATTGCCTCCGGATATTGAAAAGTTTCTCTTTTATTTTTTTTGGAAATTCTCATGGTGGAGGGGTTGCTTGAAGACGCCACTAAAGTAGAGAGTAGAGAGCTTGATGTTTTGAAGAGAGAGTTTGAATTTGAAAATGAGAGTGAAAAGATATGATAAAAGATGGTGAATAAATAGATTCTCAAAGGTCATGTTCTCTGGTCAAAAGATGTCTTTTCAGAGAATTGAATGAAGTGAAAAGGTGGAGAGAAATTCAACCATTTGAATTCAGATTTTGAATTTCAAATTCTGGTACCCATGTCGACATCATGGTGGGGACCATGTCGACATGTGCCTATGAATTTTTGTGATTTATTTTTCCTAGGTACACTAATATTTATATATATATATATATATATATTTATATATATATATATATACTTATTAAACTTAATGTCTATATATTTTTGAAATAATATTGGACTTATAGTATATTTCAGAAAGTATTATTATACTATTAAAAATAATAAAAAAATAATAAAAAAATAGAAAATAAATTTTAAAATTCAAATAACACACCAATTCAAAATCAATCAATCAAGCAATCAAACATCTAATTCTAAGCATGCAATTTCAACCAATTATATTGTAAATGTGTACCTTTTCTGAGTCCATTTCTCGGAAATCGTCGGAGTCGTGAACTGCCATGAGACACAAAATTGAATTATCTGTTTTCTGATCATCATCACTTGAGGACGAGTCTGAATCATCTAGAGTAGCAGTAAATGCACGCTTTCGTTTCTTTGCTGGATCATTGTTCATAGGAGGATTCTGCTTTTCTGGATACGGACAGTCTCTTTAGATGTGGCCTGGTTCATCACAGTTGAAACATTTGACATTATTTGGCACTGAATTCTGATTTCCAGAGTTCTTATAGTTGTTTCTCTTGAGATTATTCATCTTTCTGTATTTCAGAAATTTCCTAAAATTTCTGGTCATAAAGGCTATCCCTTCATCCTTATCACTGTTTGAGTCTGATCCATCGGTCAATGCATTGAATGCCATTTATTTCTTTTCAGATGCTTTGCTTTCTCTTCTACCGATCATTTGGACTTCAAATGACATTAGATTTCCAATTAATTCTTCTATCTTTAAAATACTGATGTCATTTGCCTCTTCGATCGCAAGTGTCTTTTGATCCCATTCTGGAGTAAGAGAATTTAAAAATTTTCTGACTTGATCTTCTTCTGAACATTCCTTTCCCAAGGATATTAAAGAATGCAAAATATCCTAAAATCTGCTATACATATATGAAATAGACTCATTAGGATTCATTTTAAATAATTAAAACTGATTTGTGAGCATGGAAATTTTGGTCTGTTTAACTTTGCTTGTTCCTTCGTGAGTTACTTGCAAAGTTTTTCAGATTTTATATGCAGATTTACAAACTAACACTCTATTAAAGTCATTTCTATCAAGTGAACAAAATAGAATATTCATTGCTTTAGAATTATTTTGTGCAATAGTCTTTTGCTCAGCGGTCCACTATGCAAAATCAGTTGGGGGTTCAGAATATTCAGTTTGTGTGATATTCCAAGTGTCTAATCCTATATATTGTAAATATACTTTCATCCTATGTGCCCAATATGCATAGTTACTGCCATTAAAAAGTGGTGGTTGACAGTAGACTGACCTTCTACAAATGAACTAGTGACAGGGATACTAGTGTTAGTAACAATACCAGTGTTGGTAGCCATTTTGAAAACTTTTACAAAAATCAGATTATGAAACTTTGAAAACCTAGCTCTGATACCAAATTTGAGAAATGCGGATTAAGGATCTTAAGGCTAGGATAAACACTAGAAGGGGAGTGAATAGTGTTTCATAGAATTGTTAAATCCTTTTAGTTTTTGTTAATTTAAAGACAAATGAGTGCAATATTCAGACACGGATATGATCACAGAATCAAACACAAATGCAAATATAAAGTAAAAGCAGTAAAGGAAAGAACACATCGGATTTTATACTGGTTCGGAGTTACCCTACATCCAGTCCCGCGCACAAGTATGGATTTCCTTTCAAAAAACAATCTTTACAATTACACCCTCGATTTCAAGGCTACGAGGTACACCCTCCGGAATCACAATCCTTTGGGTAGATATACTTGATTTCCCAGGCAACAAGTTCACCCGATTGATTTTCCAAGGCTGCAATCACACCTTATCTTGCTTGATTGATTTCCCAGGCTACAATCAAACCTTTTCCCGCTAAGTTGATTACAAAAAGCCTATAATTCTAAAAAGCACTGAGGATCTTGTTGAGATAGTGATAGAGAATCAAACCAGAGATAATCTAGTTAGATCCAATGTTGATTTCAGCAGAGCAATTGTAAGAATTTGTATATAGAAATGTGGAAGAAGAAGAGGAGTGAAAAACCAGAAAAACTGATCTCAAATTCGTTGAAACTAACACTTATTTATAGAAGAACAACAGCCATGTCCATT
This sequence comes from Allium cepa, assembly GCA_030765085.1. Classification (NCBI taxonomy): domain Eukaryota; kingdom Viridiplantae; phylum Streptophyta; class Magnoliopsida; order Asparagales; family Amaryllidaceae; genus Allium; species Allium cepa. The sequence continues at coordinate 379,080,194 of CM060944.1, read as the reverse complement.
CATGAAGAGTTATAGCGAATAGACACTTCTTTTGAAATTTGAATTTTGAAACCAACTGACAACATGTCGACGTGGGGTACTTGGGCATGTCGACATCCTAAAGGATTTTTTGGTGTTTTGATTTTCTTTGAAAATAACTTTTATTTTATATTAAAACTATTTTAAACTCTATAAATATACTTGACTATAATTAAAATACATAAGTAAATATAAAGAATAATATATACAAAAAAATTTACTATTATTTTATATTTAAAATCTAAGTATAAATATTTAAAAGTTAAATATATTATTTTTAAAAGATAGTTTAAAAACAATTTGATTTTGAAATTAAAGATTATTTTGAGGCTAAAAGTATTTGAAATCAGGATAGATGTTTTTGATGTTTTTAAAAGGGTGGTTTTGAAATAATTTTGAAAACAAGATATAATTTTGAAAAATCATTTTGAATAAAAAGTTAGCGGATACAAAACAATGTTCCACTAGATTTTTCGTAGGTTCCATCCTACTTGGGGTTCCATCCCTTTAACAGTCTCGAAGTGGATTCCATTCCACGAATAAATTGGATTTTAAGATGCCAGTGCTTTTGTAGAAGTTTTAACAAAATTCATAACTAAAAAATAATAAATTACTTGAACTCTTGAGCTCTTGATAATCTTGATACTCATGAGTCTTCAATCTTGATATCTTGAATCTTTATACTATACAGTCTTCATTCTTGTTACCTGCATGGTTAAATCTTGCATATACATATATATCTAAACTTACACTGTTAGTATTTATATTTTATAATCTATTCTAAGGTTGTTGTCATCAAAACCATTATCTCACGGACTAACAAATCCCGGAGTCTTTGGAAAAGATTTTAAATGATTTTGGAAATATATTTTTTTGCAGAGAAAATAAAGCATTATTATTTTGCACGAACAAGCTGCTTTTACAGTGGTTATATCCCTTTTTAATTATTATAGGTAAGTGGCAAAGCACCACCACAACTATGAATTAATACATCAACTAGCTATAACACAGAAGATAGGCAACATGCCTAAACTACTCATCAAGCACCACGCAGGGTGTAAACATTTAATACCATGCTGCATAAGCAGATACGACACTAAATAAGCACCATGTAGGGTGCGAACAAGTAAAACTACATAAGGCAGACTCACACATACCAAATCTGAATAGACATAAACATGTGCAACCAAATTAACGTGGGTAGAAAGGCCAATAGCCTCCAACCATTCATTTAATTCTAACGTCCGAGTAGATCAAGTAATTTAACTTGCAGCATAAAGACCAGACTTTGCAAGAAACATATTACATCAAGCAGCTACTGTTTGTGCCAATATTGGTCACAAACCCCGAATATCGTGAAGGCGCCAATATATGAATATGGATTAGAAAAATCCAGACACAAATCTCAGATCCAAGGGAAATAAATAACAATAATTGAGAAATAACGAACAGAAACACGAGATTTATAGTGGTTCAGCTATCTCCGGTCTACGTCCACTTCAATGATAATCTCTTTATTGATGTTTTTTGCTGGTTACAGCCGATTACAGTGGAGTTATAGTGAAGAAATAGTAATGTATAAAGTTAAATCAGGCAGAGTCTGGACGTCGGATCACCAAAAGACACTTTTTCTATAGGCTTTAGGGATTTATGTATAGGTGTAGGAGGTTTATATTTCACTCAAACTTTAGGAGACTCTTTCTGGCACGTGAGTGGGCCCACGCGATCGACCTTAGGAAATTTCGACTCAATCCGTGATAGATACAAACCAATTTCATATCGATCAAGATTAGGTCCAATCAAGCTGAAATTTGAGATGAACCTTCTTCAGCATGTACGTAAGCTCTTGTGAAAATTTCGTAGCATTTGAACTTATAGATTGTGAGATATGACCGATGCGAGATTGCATTTTCATGAGGTCTGTCGCGTTTGAATCCATCCTTCGTATCGATCGGTTTGTATGGATTCAAGCACGTGATGACATGTTGACATGGCGCATACTCTTCGGACGATCCACTTTTTATGCCGAGTTGACCGATTCGTATTTGCACCTTGTTCGTATCGATGGTTCATGCTTTATTTCACATCGATGAATCCATATCGATATCTGGTGGTGTTTCGTGTCGATGACTCTGTTCTCATCGATGATTAGAGTGTGTTGTTTCACATTGATCGTTATGGGAGTGTTCATATCGAATCTTTGAGGATCGATATGAACAACGAGTTTTGTATCGATGCAAACTAGATCGACATGAACAGTGTAATTCAAGTGTGAACATTATCAATGCGAACAGAACCATGCTATGACTCTCTGGATCGATTCGAACACATGGATACGAACAAGGCTTCCTGGATGGATTCGAGCATGCGTGAACCTGATCGATACGAACTCGATGAATTCGAACTATGCAATTACAGATTGTTTCGAACTGGATGGATTTGAACAGATCGAGGCGAAGTCTGTCTAATCGACTCGAACTCAATCGATTTGAACAGAACGAAATCATGTTATTGATGGATTCGAACTCGATCTATTTGAAATCTCACTTCCCTTGATGGATACGAACAACGTGTCTCTTCTAAATTGAATCGATCATATCTCAATTGCACGAACTCCGATTAACCTGAAATTTGAGATATCGGCTGTAATGGCTTTGCTTGTCTGTCAATTGTAGCCTGATCTAGGCTCGGACAAAATTCATCGATATCTATAGTGAACCTACGATGTATAATTGATATTTGTGGCTAATGATCATTGATTTTCAGTTAATTTCTTATTATCTCGACTTTGTCAAAAGGTCGGATAACACATTTCCCCCCAAAACATGCCTTTTGGTAAAATAAGTGTTTTGAATAATGTCAAATCGAATGCAGTGAGTTCATGGTTTACTTATAGCTATAGTATTGTCAATCAAGTTTATGGCTGTTCGAAGCGGAATTAGTATCCGTTTCCTCCCATGGAAATTAAGAATGAAATTCTATAGTCTCTTTGGACTATCAATGGTCACTCTGGACCCTTGCCAAGTCCATTCCAGACATAGCGATCGAATAGAAAGATCCTGTTGCGCTCCGGCGTTGCTTTCTATTCCTTGCAACTCCTGCCCCAGTCAGGATGTATAACGATATCTTGGTCTTACTGGACCGATCATAGCCTCTCTGGTCTCTTTCTGGATCACATCCTATCACTCTTCGATGAAGGGGAAATAACGATGAGTGAGCCGATCCTATCACTCTTCGACGGAGCAACTCACTTCTTGCACTGCGGACCCAGCCTCTCCGGGTAGGGTCATAAAGCGATCATTTTCAAGCTGGTTTTTACCATTCATCCTTTAACTCTCCAGTCAAAGGTTTATTTCGAGAATTTCAAGTTTATTTATTAAATTCAAATCCTAGATGTTCAATCTCAAACATCAGGGAAAACTAGGCATTGCCTCTCCGGGCGGAGTGGTCTATTACCATCTCAGAGCATGCCTGGGGATCAGTCCAGTTCCCGTATATGTGTAAGTGGTATAGCCATTTATTTTAAAACCAAATCTAAAGAATCTAATCGACCAAAATCCAAATCCTGAACTTGGCCCTTTCCATCATAATCAACTGATGATGAGTCGTGATCCCGATCCAGAATCAGTTCTGTTAGGTGGAGGTGGCGATTGCTCAGGACTTGCGGTCAGCGTACGATCTCTGGTATATTGTGGCAATCTACCACTTCTGGCGTGTTCTTCCACCTCATCCTTTAAATGGGGGCATTCATCAATAGTGTGCCCATCCTGCTCATGGAATAGGCAGTATTTTCCACTTCTATGTTCCCGTTCTGTGGGATCTCTCCTGGGTGGTTTTCGACAGGGGAGTTGCCCCCGAGTCTCCGTGTAAATCTATTCCAGGCTCGTCGTCAAGTCGACGTACTGTCTGAATTTGGGTTCTCAGTATTTCTTTCGTTTATCAGGACCGTCGTATCTGTCGTCCTGCTTTCGCTTCCCTTTGTCTGCTCTAGGTTGTTCTTTGGCGGTTCCTTTGCCTTGCATAGCCTTTGCTTCAAGCCTCTCGACGCGTGAATTTTCTAGCCGAATGAATCTTTCATCTTCATGATAGAATTCTCCAAGATCTTGTGGTGGATCTTTGGCCAAAGAATCCCTGAATTTGGTGCCTTCAGCAACTCCTGCCACTGCCGCCATCAAAATCATTGATGGATCTGAGCGGTCTATTGAAACCACCGTTGCATTTCATCACAATAGAAAATCTTTTATGGACTCTCTAGTCCTTTTCTTTATTGAAGTAAAGTCATCACACTCTTAGGTCGTGTCACGTGGACCCTGAACTGTCTCATAAAGCATTCCACTAGCTCGCCCCATGTTCTGATCGATCCAGTCTCTTGCTGTCTGAACCAAAGCGCGGCCAAATCTGATAAAAATAAAAGGAAACATCATGCCATCACTTCCTCAGATGCTCCCGGCACTTCCATGTGTCTGATGTATCTAGTAATGTGCATGGTTGGGTCTGACTTTCCGTCGTAAGGATCTAGCATGGGTAACCTAAACTTTGGAGGGTTCCTTGCGTTTCTGATATTCGGAGTGAACGGACTCCGACTAACTTCCTCTAAGCCTCCGCTTGACAATCCTCCTTTCATGATTCATCGAACTAATACAAGCCATCCTTTCATCTCCATCCAAGGGTTGCCCCCTTATCGTTGTTCCATCCTGTCCCCAGGTCTCGTAGGGTATTGAGGATAGTATTCCTCATGTGGCTCATTAGCGTTAGCATTGGCTCTAGCCTGTTGAGCTCCAACTATAGGTCTTCCAACATCAGATCCTAAGGGTTTGCCCCTAAGTCTTTGTTGATTTCCTTCACGCTCTGTATTCTGGTCTTGAATCTGACCTTCGTTGGTTCCCGCAACCCTAGCACTTTGTTCTGCATTTGCAGCCGTTGTTGTTGGTCTAATGTTCTATGCGGTTGCTGCTCTCATCTACACATAGAAGCTTTGCATCATCTTCCGCTGACTATTCATTATCCTTTCATGTATTGAATCTGCCATAGCCTCCATCTTGTCCCTTGTGATGTAGATAGAAGCTTGTCCTTCTCCGGCTCCAGAGGATGCCTGTTGACTTCCTCCTTGTTGGCTTATCTGGGCTTTTTGTCTTCTACTTGTTTTGTCGTATCATTGTCTTTCAAATCTGAGTTCTTCAAGCTTTCAAGCTCGATATCTAAGCGGTAGAATCCCTGAGTTCAATTCTTAGTGAAAGCACCAAAGTGTTTGCACCAAAGCTCAATATCTAAGCTGTAGAATACCTGAGCTCAATTCTTTCTGACTCCGTTCGGATCGATGATTAGAGCGTGCTGTTTCGCATCGATCGTTAGGGGAGTGTTCGTATCGAATCTTTGAGGATCGATATGAACATCGAGTTTTGGATCGATGCGAACTAGATCGACACGAACAGTGTAATACAAATGTGAACGTTATCGATGCAAACAGAACCACGCTATGACTCTCTGGATCGATTCGAACACATGGGTTGGAACAAGACTTCCTGGACGGATTCGAGCATGCGTGAACCTGTTCGATACGAACTCGATGAATTCGAACTATGCAATTACACATTGTTTTGAACCGGATGGATTCGAATAGATCGAGGCGAAGTCTCTCTGATTGATTTGAACTCGATCAATTCAAAAAAATTGATATCATGTTATTGATGGGTTCGAACTCGATCGATTCGAAATCTGACTTCCCTAGATGGATACGAATAGCATGTCTCTTCTAACTTGAATCGATCATATCTCAATTATACGAACTCGGATTAACCTAAAATTTGAGATGTCGGCTTTTATGGCTTTGGTTGTCATATCTTGTCAATTGTAGCTCGATCCGAACACGGACAAAATTCATCGATATCCATCATGAACCTGCGTGTACAATTGATATTATGACTAGTGATCATTGATTTTCAGTTAATTTCTTGTTATCTCAACTTTTAAAAGGTGGGATAACAGCTACAACACATATGGCATAGATGGACCAACGACGAGAAGGGGAAACCCACGTATTCCATGGAGATATTACCATAAGACCGATAATTGCAATGATTGAGTTGCCAATAGCCAAAACAAGTTTGCAAGGAAGGTGAAGGACAATAGGAAAAGAAGACTAATCTATATGCCAAATTGAGGCACAACAACCATCTGGAAATAAATGGACCACCATTGTAAGCAATCGCCAAGGTAGCTATAAGTGATGTTATGAAGAAGGCAAGGCATGGTAGCTGACCTGCATCCTAATAACCTTGGTGTAAATGTCGATTTGGCATCATGACCGTAGGCCAAACCATGACATACAACAACCAAAATAAAGAAATACAGCTCAAAAGCACATACCACCATGATCAAGACAATAAGGTAGACGATGCATCACATTTTTCTCTTCAAAAGCAATGCCTAGATCCAACTGAAGGACTTCAGAATACTGGAAGAAAGATAGGGCAGAAGGGCTCGCAATGTCTAAACTTGAAGAATGAAAGAAGTGAACGAATCTGAAACTAAACACTAGATTTTGGCTCTCGAGGTAAACCTACAGTGACAAGGAAAGTAAGGGTTGGGGAAAGGGAAGAGCGAAGAGAGGAAGAGAAAGTGAGAAGATGCGGGATGAAGGTAGCTAAAATAAGGAGATGGCAGCTGCAAAAATCAAGAGCCAATTGATGTAGATATTTTCTACATTGAAGCTTTGACTCATTTTCTTTTCATCAAAATAATTTACCGATTTTGGATAAGTAGCAATAGTATTACTTGAAAACATGTGTTAGTATAAATTTTTTAAAAGAAAATTTTAAGCAAGGTGCATTTTCTTTGTATAGTTCGGGGAATGAGTTCGATTTGTTTTGTGATGACCCGAGTAATATTCTAAGTGACGATTGGTGTCTGCTTAGGTAAACGTTGTGGTGCACTTGGTAAATTATTCCCTTTGTCATTGTGAGATCGAAACGAGTTTTAATCTGAAGGAATCCAAGGTAATTTGATAATCAATATTTTTGTTAAAACCATTTATGTGAAAATATATAGTATCATTTCAAATGGGTTTTGAAAATAAGAACCGGGTATTTAGTTCTACATCTTCCTAAAAGAAATGGAATCAAAATAAAATTAAAATATTTTGATAAAATAGTGTGTTGATAAATGAAATTTTTAATATGATTTTATATCGCTCTTGGCTAGAGAAGAATTAATTTAACCTAAGTTTTTAAATGGGTCAAATTTAATGAGAAGGTTTAATAAAACAAATTATTAAAACTGTGCCTTTTGTTTTAACATCTAAGTTGTGATAACTATTTGATGTTATTGGGCCGACTAATAAAACGTCTTTACCTTAGAGATGTCTAAGGAAACGTAGATTCTAGGACTGAGCTTGGATATCAGTATCCTATTCTTCTTAGCAACTTACCAGACCGGATGGGTGAAATGGTTGAAGTAGGCAACTCGATTTTAAGACCCAGTTTTATCTTGGGCGTGCATCTGAACTTAATGATAAAGGATTAAATCAAATAGCTGTATATACTATCAGGATGTAGTAGAGTATTATAGAAGTTTAGAACATAAGTTTTCATGAAATATTCTCATAAATGATTTTGGAAGTAAAAAGAAATTATTATAGGTAAGAACCAATAAGAATAAGTATGTAATTTATGCGTAGATCATTTCTTTGCATGGTTCTAGATCCAAGATTCGAGTACATGATTTTGAGATGATTCACACCGATTCGAGTAAGGATTTATCACTCGATTCTCTATGGCGAACACTTTGTGAGGGTTTCTGATATGTGACAGATGTTTTTAATCGTAGTATATGGCTGTGAAGGAGAATAAAGGTTTTTAACCAAGGAACCCGATCGGAGTCCGTGGTAGGAAAGTCGAGTAAGCGATAATAGTTTGGAAGAAAATTTTATGTATTCGAGTAAGTGATCGAATCAGATATTACGTACGAACAATTTTTATACATCGTACGGGCTTATGAATAATGTTAAGTATTTATGCGACCGTAATTCTTTCATGGTTTGATAGTGATGAAATTTCGAGGACGAAATTCTTTCAAGCGGGAGAATGCAAAGACCCGTAATTTTTAACATACCAGATTCGAATATTTAATTTATTTAAATATTCGAATTTGATTCAGGTATAATAAAATATAAGAAAATCAATTTTTGATCAAATTAATTTATTTTTAATGACGTGTTTTTAAATGAATTTATAGGAATTTTCATAATTTTTAAATTTTTAAATATTTAAATTTCTATTTGATGCATTTTGCGGCAAACGTAGGTATTTTTTAAACTTCATAGAATAAGTTAACCTGTGCATTTTTTTGTTGTTTTATGATCATAACGCATTATTATGCACTGTCATATTTTTATTTTTATCGTTCACGGTTCGTACGCAAGTGGGATACTATATCGCGAAGTACCCATAACTAACCAAATCTTTATTTGTGCTTTGCTTAGAAGATTTGGGTTGCTTTATTTATACATCAAACTTCATTTCATTTCACTCACCTTACTTCACTTCACTCATCTCTCCTTCTTCTTCTACTTTTTTATTTTATTTCAATTTCCTGTAAAAGGAAAACCCTCCATCTCTCCAATTTAAAAATCATCATCTTCAAATCTGTTCATTTTCAACCAAAACTTCCCATATGAAAGTTGTCCTTTATCATCCCTAGTATTTTCTAAAAATAGCCTCTTCGTTTTGTCTAGTGGAGTGGTAGATATTGGCCGATAACAATGGTGGTCGAATATTTGCGGTTTTTCATCAAACACGAATTGGAGATCGGGGTACACAATCGTGTTCATCTCAAAAGGAGATGCTTTTAGAGTTAATCATTCAAATTTAGGAAATTGAGATTAGTCGTGGTGGTTCGTTGGTTCGGTGATCATTTTCCGTCCATCTTGGGTTTTTCAACGATTTGGTGGTCGAGGGGAGCCATGGCAGTGCTGGGAGAATGCTCGAGGAAAGAAAGAAGTGTTGAAGGTGGTTGAAGGAGGTATGGTGGTCGGAGGTGGTCAGTCGAGCTCGATTTAGGGTTCAGTGGTTGGTCGTTTTGGGTTGCGTCCTTTGGCATTGTTGGGGGCAATATAAAGCATTGATTTAGTAGAAGGTTTGTATGGATATGGAGGCGCTGACGGGGGCGGCGGCGTGTGCCAAGTGTGATCGAGGCGGCGACGAAGGGGATGTGATTATGATCGTTTTAAAATTCTCGGGCTTGATTTTTTTTGATTTGAGGAAAGATAAAGGGAAGGTTACTGTTGAAGGCGAGTTGAGTTTGGAAGTTTGGTCTTCGTGCCTAGGTTTACGTGAGAATAAACTTTAATTTATTTGTTTAAATTATAAAAACTAAGAATGTTGAATTTAAAATGGGATATTTTGTTCATTTTAAATCTGTTTTAACCTATGGTTTTTACGTTGGACTCATATTGATTAGTACAACATTATGGTATAAATAGTTAATAGTTTTAATGAAGTGTTAATATATGGTAAAATAATAGTGATTGAATATAATTACGTTGTTCTTAATAATAACTGGGTTAAATTAATTATATTTCGTCTACGATATCTATTTGGTCGAATAAAACTTCGTCTATTATAATTAAATTGAATATATTATTTTGGACATCTATTGAGCAAAATAAATCCTCATTTTACGCTTGCAAAGTAAAATGATGATTTTTGAAGTTAATTAATACGTGGATTAATTAATATTGGATAAATAATATGTTAACTATTGATTGTTAATTATTGAGTGCTAGAAGCTTAGTAGCTTGGGCATATTGGGTGTGACTTTGATATGTCGCAAAAGTTGAATTCTTTTCTGAATAAGAATAGTGATAACATTGTTTAAGTGTATGGTAGTACTGTGCCTCATTATATTATTCTGAAATACTATTGATTGTTGTTTTTGATTGAAAATGATTTTGATTTAGAGGATGATTTTAAATGTGACTTTGGAATTTTCGACGACCTTTTATTTAAAAATGGTTTTTGAATATCACTATCTTACTTTGTTCTTTTTGTTAGTATTTTCTAACATACATGAAATGTTGTAAAAATATATTTATGAAGTATTTATTATATAGAAAAGTAAATATAAAATGATGACATATATGGAAATGTTTAAATGTTTATTTTAAAGAAAGATGAATTAATCTTTCATAATAACGTGATTCTATATTAAATAAAGAAAGAGATATTTTGGAGTAAATATTTGTAAAATGCACTATATGAATATCGTAGAAAATAGCTTTACAAATGGTATTTTATAATAAAAGAATCGGTTGATAAATGGTATTCTATAAAAAGGAAAATGATATCATTTTTATAATTTGGAATAATAAATAACATTTATGGATGTATGGTAATATATGGAATGACCGTTTTATGGAATGTATTTGGTTCTATCTTAAAACTGAAGGTTTATGATAAGTAAACGAGAATTATAAAATGAGTATAAATAAGTTTGAGATATATAAAAGAAATTTATAAATGGAAATAAGATTTATGAAAGAAATCTATAAATGGAAATAAGATTTATAAAAGGAATTTATAAATATAAATAAGATTATAAAAGGAAATTATAATTAGAAAGAAGATTTGTAAAAGGAGTTTGTAAAAATAAAGAGATTTATAAATAGAAATATTATATGAGTAAAAGAGATTTGATTTCCATAAATGATCTTAATAATTATGGCGGTATGAAAAGTATTCTTTTCTTAAACACAAAATTCTGAGGTATGGAAATTGTGGTATCCCAGAATTTCAAGAAATTTAAAATGTGATAATCTCCTTGTTAAATTATTTAAAATTGGTAAAATTGTTATTTTCAAATATAAATAACAAAAATAATAATAATGTGATGTTTTTAAATATAGATATAAATTTATTTTAAATAGAATAATTATTTAATTTGTGTTATTTTATAAATTTGATTTTAAATAGACTTATTTTCTTCAAATTTAATAAGTGTTGTTTAAATGTATATGTATATATATTTATTTAAGTTAACTTTAAAGTTAGAATTTAATATTTCCAAATTTAATAATTTGTTTGTTTAAATTAATAATGTCTATTTGAATTAATTTTAAATTTGAATTTTGAATTATATTTTTAAATTTGAATTTGAATTTGAAATTTGGAATTTAAAAGATGTATATTTTAAAATATTTTGGAGTTAAAAATATATAAATAAGGTTTTTATTAAAATACAATTTGTTTTATATTACTTTTCCATTAAGGGAATTTTATTTGTATAAATTAATAAGTAATTATTAAATAGTAAAATAATACAAAAGTTTTATATTATGTGATAACTCGGATTTTAGAATATCTGTAATTGATAAATTAACTGAATTTAATTAATTGAAATACTAATTTATATATTTAACAAATAAATCTGATAATAAATATTTATATTTGGATCAGTGTATAAATGAATTTGAACTATAATAAATACTATGTTTTAAATATTTAGAAAACTATTCATTTAATAATATCCTAATATAATCATTGAAATTTGAAAATATTTGTTTAATAATCATCTTTATTATTATTTTGGCAGAATTTATCTTTTACAGATAAATATGTTTCTATTTTAATGTGTATTAGTAAAAGGAAAATGAGGTTTGGATTTGAAATCCAAACAGCTTTTAAAAAAAGGTTAAATATTAAGCTTTGATAATGTATATATCTTTTGAAAATATAAGCATAAAATTTAAAAGTATATAGCATTTAAACCATAATAAGTATAAGATTTGAAACTTAATACATATGTTATAATTTATTAAACAAGGGTTTAAAACTCAAATTATAAATAAATTTACAAAAAGGGGTTTAACGTAATTTAATCAAAAAGTGACATTTGTAAAACAAGTGTTGATATAAACTCACAAGTGGCAATAAAATAATTTTTCTTTTAATTTAGTATTGTAAAAAAAAGTGAGAAACCAGGATACTTTTCACTTTTAAAATTTCTTTCTTCATCTTCATAACCTGGAGGAAAAAAAATATGAAATCCACAAGCCTGTAATAATTTTCATTTTTGTTTCAAAGCAAGCAAACCTGAGTAATCAAAGGCAAAGAAACTCAACAACAATCCAAAACCTGGTAATCAATCTAGGATCAAACAAGCTTCAACATATCAATCAAGTTCGGAAACAAAGCAAGTATAGATCAGATTCGAATCTAATTCAAGCTACAAATCTATTCCAGATTTTCAAGTTTAAATAAAATTCCAGAATTCTCTGTCTCTGTTCTAATTGCCAGGTGAGTATACAAAATACTTAAGGACTTAAGTAAACCAAAATACGTGCTTGTGATTCTTGAATAAATTGTGCTTGCATGTGTATTTTAAGTATGTATTTATGTGTATAAATGTGTTTGTACTGTGCATGCTGAGTATACCCTGATCTTCTCTATTATCATGGTTATAGAGTTGCAAAATAAAAGAAAAAAATTCAATATATCTTCATCTAGTCATTGTTAGGCTTAGAGTTTCAAACAAAACAAGTTTGTTTAAACATAAATCAAGATCTAAAAATAGTTTTAAGCATGATGGTGATATATTGCATCTGATAAATTAGTTTTACAAAGGAAAATTCAAAATGTGTTAAATTCGAATGTTGTAAATTTTTGATTCAATTATATAACCTGAATCATCTTTAGAAAATGGGATTTTTTTAAGATGAAATTGGTGATTTTTAGTTTAGTTTTGGGATTGCATTTCGGTGATAACCTGAGATGTGATTTTGAGCAAAATCTGACGACTAGGTGGATTCTGGTAGTCGAGGCTTTGGTCGAAACTGGAATGGTGATTGACGAGGTTGAGAAAAATGGTGGAAGTGGGTTACTGTAGCCGTGTCGTCGGCGATTGGCAATTTGGGTTTTAAACCCTAATTCTGTCATGATTTGAAAAGTGGGCTATCAGGACTTCTAGGATGCATCGAGTTGCACGATGTTTGGGGTAGTGATGGCACGGAGTCTAGAGGTGTCATTGGCGAAGCTTCGGTGGCTCTGGTGACAGGCGATGGTGGTTCGAGGCATTTTACAGTGGTTATGTGTTTCCAATTTCTACTGGAAAGCTCGAATTTGATTTGGGTTTTGCGACATCGAATTGAAGGTCGGAATCGAACGAGTGGTAGATTGTCGACGTGCGCGTGGTTTCACCGGAGGTGGCGATGCCATCGATAGCCTGTGCACGTGCACGACAACGTTGTTTGTGTTTGGGTGTTGGGTTGAGATTGTCTCGAAGTGGTACTCGAGATAGTGAGGGTCAGGCTTGAGTTTTGCTTATGTTTATTGAGTTGTGTAACAGCGTTTTTTTAAAATTAAACAAGAGTAAAATAAAAAAACAAGTAAAGAAAAAGAGAAAGGGGGAAACTCGAAGCCAGTCTCGAGTAAGGTTCGAGTTTAACCCGAAGTAGATAATATGAAAAGTTTTAATAATGTTTTTAAAAGTTTTTAAAAGAAAGTTTTGAAATGAAATTGTTTTAAACTTATCTTAAATAAATTCTTTTCATTTATAAAAGTTTCCTAAACCTTTAACTAAGAAATTATATGTTTGTTTAACTTAAGTTTGTTAAGTTAAAATTTAAGATATTTTAAACTTAATTATTATAAATAATTAATTGATAATTAAAGGTTAAAGGTCTATAAATAATATGATTAAGTAATTAATAAAGATGATGATTTATCTTAAAGGTAATTAAAATTTTGATAATCGAAGAGAAGTAATTAAAGAATAATTACTTAATAGAAGTAATTTAAGATTAATTATTTGGTTTAATTAATCAAAGGATTTCGGTAATTGATGATTACCTAATGGGATGGATAGGTGTAATTACTTAGTGAAGTAATTGATGGATAAATTACCAGTTGTAATTAATATAAGGGAAACTACATAATGGGAAGTAATTAAAGGTTAATTACTTAGGAGAAGTAATTAAGGATTAAATTACTTGGTGTGATTAATTAAAGGATTAACATAATTAATAAAGGTGTTAATTAATTAAGATAAGTGATTACGGGATGGTTTATTACTGTTTATGATTGATTAAGGCTGATTAATGAAAGTGATTAATTAAGGATCATTAATTAATGTAATTAATGAAATTAATGAAAGTAATTGAATATTAATTAATGTAAATGGTTATGGATAATTACTTTGTGTAATTAATTAAGAGTTAATTACTTATTGTAATTAAAGAATAATTAAGGGTGATTAATGAAGAATGATAATTAAAGAATGGTTGATTAACAGGTTTATAATTAAATAATATTAAGTAAATGGTAATCTAAGTAATTAAAGATTTGTAATTAATTTAATTTGAGATAAATTAAATTAATTTTGGAAATGATCCATCTTGCTTATGAATGATTGAATGATGATTAAATATCTTGAATTGGTTGATATCTCTGATATAAAATGTTTTGTGATATGATATGTTTGGGTGGACGGTGATAATGAGGTTATCTAATGATGATGAATTGTTGAGTAAAAAGTGACATCTTATATTTAAAGTTGAATTGTTCTTCACTTGAATAACTTGGGTTAAGATGGTATTGAATTCGAAGAGATCAGAGTCGGGTATTAGAAAATACCCGAAACCACTTCGATTCTTCATAAATTGACATGTGAAATCAAAAGGCTGAAATGGAATGATTTAAGTGAATTGGACCATTTATTCTAAGTTTTGGTACTTAGAAATTGATGTGTGATGTAAGTGATGTCTTTAACGACTTGTGATGTTGAAAATGGATATGAGTTACCCGGGTTATATGTAAGTTGTATGCTTTTGTCATTCATGTTTAGATGGATTTACTCACGCTGGTTTCCAGCCTGACCCGGGTGTTACTTTGATGCAATGCTCAGGTCAGACCGAGTATGACAAATTTTCAGGTAAGGACGTTCTGGTGCTCAAGAGGCGAGCTGGAGGGCAGGAACATATGGAGTGTTTCCCGCTGTGATATGTTATTGTATAACTAGGACATGTTGTTTTAAAACTGTCCAGTGTTGTATGAATGTTGTAACTTTGATATATGAAAATGTAAATGTATTGATACAGTTCTTCTTTGTAAACAGTTATTTTATTTGATATTATATTTTGTCCGCTGCCAATATGAGATGTTGGTGTTTCTGTTCCTCTTTTCTTCTTTCTCTTTTCTTCTTTTCCTAACTATCTGAATTTTCGGGATCGAAAATTCCGGATCGTTGCATATTAGCATTTAAAAGTGGACTAAATATATTATATATGATTTTATTTAGAATATAATTGGTTTTTATTTTATTTTCTTTTAAAGGTTTTATTTATATAAATTAAGAAAAGCTTTTATTAATTAAGAAATATACTTATTAATTAGGAAATTATTTCAAAAGCTTTTAAAATCATTTAAGGAGAAAAAAAATGAACCAATACAAGTGTAAATGAATCAATACAATTGTTTAATTATGAAGCATATGGATAACATGTGTAAGATAATTGCTAATGAAATTTGACAAATGTAAACAATTTGGGCAAGTGCCATTCTTTTTTTTCTTTTTCTTTAGTTTTAATAAACCATAATTTACATTATATAAACATTCACCTTCTTCCTTTATTTCTTTTTTTTATCTTTTCATTTTCAAAGCAAGTAAACTTCACTTGAAATTCATTTCTAAAACCAGAAACAACCTAAAAACATTTTCTCAAAATCAAAACAAAACTCTGTAATAATCTACATAAACCTTGTAACTCAAAACCTATAATCACTTCCTCAAAAACAAATCAAATCTGTAAGACATTAATCAAATCCACCACAAAAATCATACTAAAACAAATAAAAACTCAAGCCTGTAACCTTCTCAAACAATAAGCCTATAACCTCTTCAAAATGCAACCTGGAATGAAAGTCTGAATCTATTAAGCAAGTTTCCAATGTTTAAATCAAAAGCATTAACAAAGCTTTTCAAGTTTCAAAAGAAATCAGCAATTTAGTTTTCAAATTCTAGTTTTTCAAGCCTCTACCTTTTAAAAACTGTGAGTGAACATATAATTTAAAAGTTTAAGTAGATAAATGATTGTTTCTTGTGAAATTTCTGTAAGGACGATTGCCTTGTATGTATGTATATAATGATATCTCTGTGTATATATGAGGTGTGCATGTTAGTATTGTAATAACCCTGATTTTGGGGATAAATAAGAAAATAAAGTTTTGGGAACTTTATTATAACAATTTGAGTTAATAATAAGTGGAAGATGATCTTTATTGGGTGATAAAGCAATAATTTTATTAATTATTGTCATTGCTTCTTTCAATAAATTTTAAAAGAAGTAGTTAATTCTTAAAAGGTGTTATATTTAATAAAATGGTGAAATTGGGTTTAAAAATATGTTTTGATTATGATTGGAGTTTAAAGTGGTTTGCCATATTTTTTCCAAGTAAGAAAACAATTTTTTGTTGTATTTTAGAAGTTAAAAATGTGAACTTTTGCATTTATTGGTGAAAGTGATGTATTTTTGTAAATTAAGGTTTATGATAATACAATGTCTTAAAAATAAAGATTAATTTTTTTTATATTATAAAAAATATTCCATTTTGTATGTATATAAATCTATATATTTTATTTGAGTGAAAACTTGAAAATATTGGTTGGTTGGATCCATTGCATTAGTGTTCATATGTATTAAGTGTTAAAATAAATAAACATAGGCTAATTATTCAATTTGGGTCCAAACTCATTATTTCTTAGCCCAACTTGTTAGTAAACTAGAAAAGAAAAAAAAGGATACGTACATTCCTTTTTCTTCCTGCCATATATTCCAGAAGGCTTCAGAGAACAGAAACTCATTCCCTCTTCGAACCCTAGCCAAAATCTTCAAATTAAAACTCAAACCTTGTGTTTTTTAAAATCAAATTGAAGCTAAATCTACAGTTTTACAGGTTGTAGAAGCTTAAATTCATACCAAACTTCTTCCTTTCAGCGAATAATCCGGGTTGTTGTTTCGATATAGCAAGGTGAGTTGAAAACTCACAATCTCTAGCATAGATTGAGATTTCAAGGTTATAAATCCCAATTTTATTTTTATTGCATGTTCATTTGTAAACCACTGTCAGTAAATTGGGTATAACTTTTTCGTTTTACATCGGAATTTGATTTTTTTTGAAGTTCTTGAAAGCATGAAGAATGTGAGATAACTTTCGTTTTAAACACTTTGCAAATTTTGAGCATAGACAGTCGGAAAATCCAATACAAATTCGCTGTCCTGTCATAGTAAAATTGCGACTTTCTATGTTATATGTTGTTGGTAATTTGATCATAACTGGTTCGTTTAATGTCCGAATATGATGATTCATGAAGCTCTGGAAATCCGGGACCATGTTCTAAAACTTTCATGTTGTATGTTTTTGAAAATTCTGTGATTTAAAGGATCAAAATACGATTTGAAACTGATACATGCTTTGTTTTGTCAATTTTCTAAGTTGAAATCTGAAATAAAAATGATCATAACTTTTTATTGGTAAGTCGTAATTGAGTTGGATTTTTTTCAATTGAAAAGAATTTTTATAAGGAACAACTTTTATGTTTTGTGTTTTCCATAATTTTGAAATTTAAATGTTCAAAAACTTGTTTTTTTGTCGCTAGCCTGTTGATTAAATGACAGAATTAACAAACTCAAATCTGAGAAATTGTTTCAATCGTTACTTTTGAACCATTTGTCCGAATTAAATGAAATTTTTTTTATTTAAAAGCTAAATCATTTATCTACAATTTTTATGTATTGAGTTTTCTGTAATTTTGAAGTTAGCTATGTCAAAATTGAATTTTCATTTAGCTATTCCGAGAGCAAAATATATATTTGATTTGTGTTTGAAGCTGAAACAAAATTAGACGTAACTTCTTCATTTCTTAACCGAATTTAATAATTTTGGATGTTCCGAAAAGCTTAGATCATGTGCTATAAGTTTCACTCTTTGTGTTTTCTATAATTTTAAATTTTGCTTGGTCGAAATAATGATTGTATGTTGCTGTCCGGAGAGCAAGGTGACAGCAACAAACATTCATTGAACTTAGAATTGTATTAGCTTAATTTTGCTACCATTCTTATTCGATTTTAATGTTGTTTTGAGATGTTTTGAGAGCTATGATGTCTATCAATAGGCTAGCTATATTTGGAGAATTTGAAACCCAAATTTAAATAAAATATAAATTGATTTTGGGTTAAATTTGAATTGAATTCGTATTGAATTCAAGTTATCGGTCTTGAGTTATCTTTCTTGTTTTTCATTGTTTTCGAGCATGGTTTTCACTAAACAATTTTGAATTGACTTTTTTGAAATAAATGGAAATTTTAAATTATTATTATATAATATTTTAAAATTATTTTCTAATATAAAATCTATTTATTCCCTATAATAAAGGAATCTCAAATATTGGATTTATTAATCTTTTCGGGAAAAAGTTTTAAAAGCTTGTTTTCTCTAGTAAACTATTTTAAATATAAAACACACAATTTTGCACTATTCGAGCGTATGAGAAAGAGAATTAAACAATTTAGTAATACACGTGGTATGGGACATGTGCGTTTACTATTTCGGTTAATTCCGGACTTGTACGATCGAAACTATCTGGGTTATGATTTCTGAGTTACATAGCCAATTTATGGAGGGTATTTGAGATTATAATTCCAATATTTAGGAATTATTTGGGAATGCCAATATTTGGCGAGTTTTATGGTTTAAGATTTCTAATTTGAGATTTATGGTTTATGAGGAACCATCACGATGTTTTCACTTTTCGATGAGATAAGACAAATTACGATGCCATTTAATACTTGACGATGAGATGAGACGAGTATGGTGTCTCTTTATCATTCGCCAATGAGATGAGACGAGATATGATTTTATGAGTTTTATGATGTTTCAGTGTGCCATCGACTAGCGGCTAGTAAACCGCTAAGTGCGAACGTGTGGTATGGGACACACGTTAACACTTTTTGGGTTCCTATCCTTGAGTTTGTGACACATTCACGATGTTTACCTAACAGAACTGCTTTGAGAGGTGTTAGCGACCTTGTCATGAGGACGAACTGCTTTGGAAGGTGTTACGACCTTGTTAGGGCTGACAAAATGGCTTGGAGAGGTGTCAGCAACCTTGTCATGAGGACGAACTGCATTGAGAGGTGTTAGCGACCTTGTCTGAGGCTTCAGTTGTCTGAGTTTAGCACGTGCAGCATTGCTTCAGCATTGCAATCGGGGATTTGGCCAATCCGGGTTTTCTGAGTTTTCTGTTTTATTGTGATTTCACCATTTTAAGATGTTTTATTACATCGATAGCTTAGTGCTATATGAGATGTTATGTATATGGTGATTTCATTAATGATGTTTTGAACTCTTATCGAGTTCCTTGAGTTATGAGGTTGGATGATTTCATGATTTTGTAGGATATTCTAGGTTTTGCCAGTTTGGCGAGTTGAGATTTAGATTTATATAAATTTATACCGAGGAGAAGAGGTATAATTGAATTTGGAGATTCTTCTATATTTGAGTTTTGAATCATCCTATATGAGAATGTTTTATGTTTGCCATTTTGGTGAGAGTTTGTATTGATGTTTCTCCTTTTAAAGAGATTTGGTTCATGGAAACCATGTATACATTTTGGGATGTCGCCGATGATATGAGGCGAATGTTTATATTATTTGAGTATTATTGTTGAGTTTACCTCTTTTGAGGCCTTTGTATACTTAAGTGACATTGTTTCACTTAAGTCATGAGTATTTGTTCTTTCTTTTGCCTCTTCTCATTTGAGAAGAATTATTACCTTGTATCTTATGCTTCATTTTATCGCCTATCCTTACTAACTGATTGTTTTAGCTAGACTGACCCGTGTATTTTACATTCGGGTCAGACCGAGTTGTTTCAGGTTAGATATTAGTTTTGGGACATAGCTTTGATGCATCTGCTTGGATATCAGCCTAGCATTTTTGTGTAGTATACATTTCTTTCCGCTTGGCTCTGATGTGTATTTTGAATCGATGTAGATAGTGTGGTCTCTGAACCACTTTTGTATATCGTTTTGTATTATACTGGGATGTATCCGTGTATATGTATTTATATATATGACGATTACTGTTCTGTGATATGATATGCATTACATTATTGTTTTTTATTCTGATAGATCCATTGGACACCTATAGTTTTGTATTAAGTATTTATTGGATATGTCGATCCACTTGAGTAGAAAAAAAATAGAAAACAATTTTCGACGTATTCAATAGTTATTTAAGACAATGTTATAGATGGTCGCTCCTAACTAGCTCTATTCTCTGCTTTAGCAGACAGAATTACCCAGCAATTCTCTTTGTTAATGTGGGTCTCAGGGTAGGGCGTTACAGCTTGGTATCAGAGCTGAGTTCAGAACAAAGTATGATAAACATAGAACAGAAAAATATATTACGGTACATCTAAGTGTAATACAAGTATTATGAATCCCTTAATCATCGTGTCCTTTACCTTATCCTGTCTTTTGGAGTAGATAATTTGAGATATGTCTAGGAATATATTTTATTCCATAATATTCCCAAATTTAATTGATGATATTTTATCTTGGGAGTAATCCAAATCATGATTGTTTATTCGAGTCCTCTTCAATACGGGTGCTTGATACCCATCCGTATCGGAGGAGTTTGTTGATGCTTTTCGGTATCCTCCTCTTGTTCTTTTGTGAGGATTGCGAATCCTATTGAGTAGGTCCGCAATATTTAGCATGATGTATGAGGATTTGGGATTATTGCTTATATCTTATCTTTTCATGCGAATTAACACGCTCTGTCTAGAGTGTGGAGCGTTTGAGATGAAGTGGCTTACCTATTATCAAGGCGCATTCTACGATTCGAAGAACCCTATATTAGGTATCCTAGTTCGACCGATTCATTGTTTCTTATCCTTCGAAATATTAACAATGATTCCAAAGTCTCTATATTCACTCTTGAGTTTGGAGATGTTGATGATGTATCTCGAATTCCAATCATTGTGACTTTGTTGATTTCTATGAGTCTGCCTTGGGTATGATACCCAATCCGGCAATCAAGTATTGTATTGACCTCCTTTCCTAATCTTAGCCTTTAGATCATCCTTCCATGAGGGTGTCCACTAAGGAATGAGGTGATTCGTTGAATTTATTTATTATTGCCATTCTTACTCCTTTTTTAGAAGAAGTAATAAATTATGTTTTCAAATTTTTCAAATTTTTTTTTTTATAGATTTGTTTTTAAGGGTAATTTGATTATACTTTTGAGAACAACAAAGAATATTTTTAGTATTATATATGAGGTTTTTCTTCTAATGAAGATGATTTTTGTGTTGGGTTGTCCATCTAGTGCTTTAAGAGTTCTGGTCGAGGCGTCTGGCCAACGTTATCGATAGGAATTTTCTAAATGCTATGATGAGACAATCAGACATGGTAAATTGAGTTTTAATAGGTAAAGTTTGAAAATAATTATTATGGTGGAGTATTAATCTTATTTTAAATGTATAATGAAACCGTTGAACCATAGTGAGTATTGGAGGAGTGGCGAGGCAGTTTTGATCATTTGATCAACTCTACAGCCAATCGATGGGGTTATTCACTATAAACCAATGGCGATGCAATACCCTTATATTATTTGGAATTTGAGAAATTGAATATGTTAATTTGGGTAAGTAAAGTGAATAATTATAATTAAGGGGATGTATTAATTAGAATAAAATATCATTTGATGCTTCGATTAATAAAATGATGTATTTAAGGTAAAAGAATACTTTGGTTTGAAAATTAAAATATTAATTGAATATTTTAGCACAAGTAATTAATGATGACTATAAAAATTTATTTTGATGGATGATTAATAATCATCTCTTGATAATGGAATAAATTAGTTATCTCTTCCAAAATGATCTTTCATAATTAATTATTTTAAAAGCTAGATTTTGGAAAGCAATGAGAGTATTTCCACTTAATGAAATGTTTTATGATAATTACGTAAGGTTGATCATAATTTTATATGTCTTAGCTTTCTAATAAAAAAGAGAATCGTTAAATAAATGATTTAGCAAAAAGCTTGTTTGAATTTCTAGTTTGAAATTAAAATGGTTTGGGAGAATTTCAAATTTCAAATTGATTTTAAAGGCTGAAATTTCATTTAGAAAAGTGTTGTACTGAAATAGCGATAACTTGAGATTTGTAAATCCAAATGAGATGAATCTTTTTTCAAATGAAAGAGCATTCAGTAAGAAATAAAGTTTGTTTTCACCACTTTTAAATATTTTGCTTTTACTAAGTCAAACCGTAAATCCAATTTTGATAATCTTTGTTTTGCTGGAAAGAATAAACTGAGTAGAACAACTTTTCTTTTTTAAAGTTTTTCAGATTTTGTAATTTGCTGGGTCAAACGGGACTTCTTTATAGCAGGGCTGAAATAAAATTGTTCTATTTCCCTCAATAGTTAAGTGTAGCATTTCTTATTTATGATCATGAACTAATATCATATATTTGAGTTAAGTACAGGTGAAAAGAAGATTGTTGGACTATATTTTGAGCAAAAAGTATATATATAAGTTTGTGCAAACTAGCTAAAAAAGGCCAAAAAGGAAGGTATGTTTTCGAATTAATTTTAAAGTGTTAAATAAAGATATATATTGTGTTTCCGACCTAATGGTCGATGTTTATTATATAAATCATTTTTATAATATTGTATATGGCCTCCGTACAAAGGAGACTCCATCGATTTTTTTTCCAGAAATTTCTAACACTTAAAAAAAATTGAGAAACAAATTGAAAATAATTATAATATGTATTGCAAATTAGAGGATGAAAAACTTAAACTTTATTTACTCTAATGAAGAGTAATGAAGTTAAATTTAAAAATCTAAGTAAGAAGTTTTGCAAATTTTCGAGTGTTGAAAATTAGAATTTTAAATCTTGTAGATAATGGGTTGGAAAACTTTAAGAATATTTGATTAGTAAGAGAGAGTTTAAAAATCTATTTCTTGAGTCTTAATTTGCCTTTGTGCAATAATTTTACGATTTGCAATTATGCAATTCTTTGAGTCTGGTGATATTGGTTGGAAAACTACCTACATCTTGTTGGGTTTTTTTTCCGTAATAGTGGCCAATATTATATCAGTATGACTCCCTTCGTAGTGTTATAAGGAAAGTCGTATTGATTATCATCTTGTGGGCTGTAGTTCGGGAAAAAGTTATGACTAAATCCAGACTCTTTTCGTAAAGCTTCTTAGGAATCAATCTCACTCGATTTACCGGTTGCGTAACATCCTATCCATGTTTTTTCTTCAAATGTGAAACGCCTTCGAAATAGGGATGTATTACTCGTAGAAATTCAATGGTTCGTAAATCATGGTAATTTCACTTGGGAAACCTTAAAATTAATCGAGCAATCTTATCTTAATTTTCTATCATCTTGTTTATAGGGCGAGAAAATTTTAAACTCGAGCTTATCTATCTTCCTTTGATTGTTGAAATAAATGTGTTAATACAAACTCTTCCCTAAAAATTGCGAGGACGCAATTTTTATAAGGGGGGTAGTCTGTAATAACCCTGATTTTGGGGATAAATGAGAAAATAAAGTTTTGGGAACTTTGTTATAATAATTTGAGTTAATAATAAGTGGAAGATGATCTTTATTGGGTGATGAAGCAATAATTTTATTAATTATTGTCATTGCTTCTTTTAATAAATTTTAAAAGAAGTAGTAAATTCTTAAAAGGTGTTATATTTAATAAAAAGGTGAAATTGGGTTTAAAAATATGTTTTGATTATGAATTGGAGTTTAAAGTGGTTTGCCATATTTTTTCCAAGTAAGAAAACAATTTTTTTGTTGTATTTTAGAAGTTAAAAATGTGAACTTTTGCATTTATTGGTGAAAATGGTGTATTTTTGTAAATTAAGGTTTATGATAATATAATGTCTTAAAAATAAAGATTAATTTTTTTTATATGATAGAAAATATTCTATTTTGTATGTATATAAATCTATATATTTTATTTGAGTGAAAACTTGAAAATATTGGTTGGTTGGATCCATTGCATTAGTGTTCATATGTATTAAGTGTTAAAATACTTAAACATAGGCTAATTATTCAATTTGGGTCCAAACTCATTATTTCTCAGCCCAACTTGTTAGTAAACTAGAAAAGAAAAAAAAGGGTACGTACATTCCTTTTTCTTCCTGCTGTATATTCCAGAAGGCTTCAGAGAACAGAAACTCATTCTCTCTTTGAACCCTAGCCAAAATCTTCAAATTAAAACTCAAACCTTGTGTTTTTTAAAAGCAAATTGAAGCTAAATCTACAGTTTTACAGGTTGTAGAAGCTTAAATTCATGCCAAACTTCTTCCTTTCAGCGAATAATCCGGGTTGTTGTTTCGATATAGCAAGGTGAGTTGAAAACTCACAATCTCTAGCATAGATTGAGATTTCAAGGTTAGAAATCCCAATTTTATTTTTATTGCATGTTCATTTGTAAACCACTGTCAGTAAATTGGGTATAACTTTTTCGTTTTACATCAGAATTTGATTTTTTTTTTGAAGTTATGGAAACATGAAGAAAGTGTGATAACTTTCATGTTAAACACTTTTGCAAATTTTGAGCATAGACGGTCGAAAAATCCAATACAAATTCGATGTCCTGTCATTGTAAAATTGTGACTTTCTGTGTTATATGTTATTGGTAATTTGATCATAACATGTTCGTTTGATGTCCGAATTTGATGATTCTTGAAGTTCTGGAAACCCGGGACCATGTTCCAAAACTTTCATGTTGTATTTTTTTGAAAATTCTGTGATTTAAAGGATCAAAATTCGGTTTGAAACTGATACATGCTTTGCTGTGTCAATTTTCTAAGTTGAACTCTGAAATAAAAATGATCATAGCTTTTTATTGGTAAGTCGTAATTGAGTGAGCTTTTTTCAGGTTAAAAGAATTTTTATAAGGAACAACTTTTATGTTTTTTCTTTTGCATAATTTTGAAATTTAAATGTTCAAAAACTTGTTTTTTTGTCGCTAGCCTGTTGATTAAATGACAGAATTAACAAACTCAAATCTGAGAAATTGATCAATCGTTACTTTTGAACCATTTGTCCGAATTAAATGAATTTTTTTTTTGTTTAAAATCTAAATCATTTATCTACAATTTTTATATATCGAGTTTTCTGTAATTTTGAAATTAGCTATGTCAAAATTGAATTTTCTTTTAGCTATTCCGAGAGCAAAATATATATTTGATTTGTGTTTGAAGCTGAAACAAAATTAGACGTAACTTCTTCGTTTCTTAACCGAATTTAATAATTTTGGATGTTCCAAAAAGCTTAGATCATGTGCTATAAGTTTCATTCTTTATGTATTCTATAATTTTAAATTTCTCTTGGTCGAAATTATGGTTGTATGTTGCTGTCCGGAGAGCAAGATGACAGCAACAAACATTCATTGAACTTAGAATTGTATTAGCTTAATTTTGCTCCCATTCTTATTCGATTTTAATGTTGTTTTGAGATGTTTTGAGAGCTATGTTGCCCATCAATAGGCTAGCTATATTTGGAGAATTTGAAACCCAAATTTAAATAAAATATAAATTGATTTTGGGTTAAATTTGAATTGAATTCGTATTGAATTCAAGTTATCGGTCTTGGGTTATCTTTCTTGTTTTTCATTGTTTTCGAGCATGGTTTTAACTAAACAATTTTGAAGTGATTTTTTTGAAATAAATGGAAATTTTAAATTATTATATAATATTTTAAAATTATTTTCTAATATAAAATCTATTTCTTTCCAATAATAAAGGAATCTCAAATATTGGATTTATTAATCTTTTTGGGAAAAAGTTTTAAAAGCTTGTTTTCTCTAGTAAACTATTTTAAATATAAAACACACAATTTTGCACTATTCGAGCGTATGAGAAAGAGAATTAAACGATTTAGTAATACACGTGGCATGGGACATGTGCATTTACTATTTCGGTTAATTCCGGACTTGTACGATCGAAACTATCTGTGTTATGATTTCTGAGTTACTTAGCCAATTTATGGCGGTTATTTGAGATTATAATTCCTATATTTAGGAATTATTTGGGAATGCCAATATTTGGCGAGTTTTATGGTTTGAGATTTCTAGTTTGAGATTTATGATTTATGAGGAACCATCACGATGTTTTCACTTTTCGATGAGATAAGACAAATTACGATGCCATTTAATACTTGTCGATGAGATGAGACGAGTATGGTATCTCTTTATCATTCGCCAATGAGATGAGGCGAGATATGATTTTATGAGTTTTATGATGTTTCAGTGTGGCATCGACTAGCGGCTAGTAAACCGCTAAGTGTGAACGTGTCGTATGGGACACACATTAACACTTTTTGGGTTCCTATCCGTGAGTTTGTGACACATTCACGATGTTTACCTAACAGAACTGCTTTGAGACGTGTTAGCGACTTTGTCATGAGGACGAACTGCTTTGGGAGGTGTTAGCGACCTTGTTAGGGCTGACAAAACAGCTTGGAGAGGTGTCAGCAACCTTGTCATGAGGACAAACTGCTTTGAGAGGTGTTAGCGACCTTGTCTGAGACTTCGGCCGTCTGAGTTTAGCACGTGCAGCATTGGTTCAGCATTGCGATCGGGGATTTGGCCAATCCGGGTTTTCTGAGTTTTCTGTTTTATTGTGATTTCACCATTTTAAGAAGTTTTATTACATCGATAGCTTAGTGCTATATGAGATGTTATGTATATGGTGATTTCATTTATGATGTTTTGAACTCTTATCGAGTTCCTTGAGTTATGAGGTTGGATGATTTCATGATTTTGTAGGATATTCTGGGTTTTGCCAGTTTGGTGAGTTGAGATTTAGATTTATATAAATTTATACCGAGGAGAAGAGGTATAATTGAATTCGGAGATTCTTCTATATTTGAGTTTTGAATCATACTATATGAGAATGTTTTATGTTTTCCATTTTGGTGAGAGTTTGTATTGATGTTTCTCCTTTTAAAGAGATTTGGTTCATGGAAACCATGTATACATTTTGGGATGTCGTCGATGATATGAGGCGAATGTTTATATTATTTGAGTATTATTGTTGAGTTTACCTCTTTTGAGGCCTTTGTATACTTAAGTGACATTGTTTCACTTAACTCATGAGTATTTGTTCTTTCTTTTGCCTCTTCTCATTTGAGAAAAATTATTACCTTGTATCTTATGCTTCATATTATCGCCTATCCTTACTAACTGATTGTTTTAGCTAGACTGACCCGTGTATTTTATACTCGGGTCAGACCGAGTTGTTTCAGGTTAGATATCAGTTTTGGGACATAGCTTTGATGCATCCGCTTGGATATCAGCCTAGCATTTTTGTGTAGTATACATTTCTTTCCGCTTGGCTCTGATGTGTATTTTGAATCGATGTAGATAGTGTGGTCTCTGAACCACTTTTGTATATCGTTTTGTATTATACTGGGATGTATCCGTGTATATGTATTTATATATATGACGATTACTGTTCTGTGATATGATATGCATTCTATTATTGTATTTTGTTCTGATAGATCCATTGGACACCTATAGTTTTGTATTAAGTATTTATTGGATATGTCGATCCACTTGAGTAGAAAAAAATAGAAAACAATTTTCGACGTATTCAATAGTTATTTAAGACAATGCTATAGATGGTCACTCCTAACTAGCTCTATTCTCTGCATTAGCAGACAGAATTACCCAGTAATTCTCTTTGTTAATGTGGGTCTCAGGGTGGGGTGTTACAAGTATTTACTATGTGCTTGAATTACTGGGTGTAATATGATTCAAAAATGATTTGGTTCCTTCTCTGGTTAGTTTTATGTTGCAATGTTTAAACAAAGTTTGTTTAAAACAGCAAAGTTTAAGTTTTTAAAATATTTAAAGCAAGAAATAAGAAGAATATCAACCAGGATATGTATTTTATAGTAAAATTCAAAATTCGTCAAAAATTGGATTTCAACAATTAATTGTTTCAAATATATTGCCTGAATCTACTTCGAGAATTAGGATTTTTAAGATGGAAATCATGATTTTAAGTATTGTGTATTGTGAGAAATCATTGGTTGAACAAAAAATGGATTTCAACCTTTTTCTGGTGATCGATAAACTTTTGGTGGTCAAGGTTTGTGTCAAGCTAGCATGACAATCGGGGAGGCTGGAAAAATTATCTGGTGGATCTCCAGATCACTATGGCGGTGGCGGTGGATTGGAAAATGTTTTTAACCCTAGTTTGGGTTAAGGTCGAATTTTGGGTCACTGCATCGCCTTTGGGTGATCGAGTGGCGCAAGACTTGTGGAAAGGCTACATGGGAGATTTGCGAAGATGTGGCCTGAGCTTCAGATGTCCTGGTGGTCGGATATGAGTGTTCGAGGCAGATTTAGGTGATGGTTTTGGGTTCCAGTTACATCTACATTGCTCGATTTTGATTTGAGGCTCATGCGAGTGATTTGAAGGTCGGGATCGAAGGTCTGGGTGATGGTCAATGTGTCGTAGGGTGTGTCGATGGTCGGAGGTGGCTCTGACGTCGGCGCATGTGCACGGAGGGGTTGGTCGTGTTTGTGTTTTGGGTTACGGGTTTGCTCGAAGGAGTACTCGAGTGTTTGGGGTAGTAGCTCAAGAATATACTCGAGTAGTTCGTGAGTGGATTTGCTAGCTGGTTTTAACTTTAAAAATAAACTAAGTTTTTTTGAAAATAGAAAAGAAGCAGAAGAAACTCGGGGTTAGACCCGAGTGGTCTTCCGGTTTTACCCGAAGCAATGTGCTGTGCTGTTTTAAAAAGATTTTAAAACAAGGTTTTTGAAATTTTAAAAATAAGTTTAGTTTAAAACTTTCTTATATAAATTACTTTATATATAATAAATGTTTTCTTTAACATTTTGTTAAGAAGTTTTGAAATTTGTTTAATTTAAATTTTGTTAAGTAAAGTTTAAAGTTATTTTAAACTTGAGTTACAAAGGAAAATTTAAAAGTTTTTATAAAAGAAAGTTTTTAAATTTAAATTGCAACTAGTTTTAAAAACTATTACTTGATAATGTTTAAAGCATTTAAAGGAAGTTATGTTTTGTTAACTTTAATTTATCAAGTTAAATGATTATTTTATTTTAAAACTTAATTAATGATTTAATTAAGTAAAGTTAATTATAAAGATAAATGGTGTAAATATGTTAATGGTAATTAAGGCATTAATATGATAATGTTTTATCTTAAGATAATTAAGGTTTTAATGTCTTGAGATTAATTAAGTTAATTAAGGAAATTAAGTATAATTAATTAATTTAATTAATAATGATAAAGGAATAAATTGAGAGTAATTAATTGATTTAATTAATTTATTAAGAATTAATAATTAAGGGTTATAAGTTAGTTAATTTGTAATTAAGAATTATTAATTAGATAATTAGAGACTATTAATTAATGAGGGGATTAATTAATTAAGTAATTAAGGTTGATTAATTAGTAATTAGAGATTAATTAACTTGTAATTAAAAAGAACTTAATTTTTCATTAAGTTTTATTAATTAATAATTAGGCTTTATTAATTAATAATTAAAGGATAATTAATCTGTAATTAAAGATTAATTAAAAATTTGTTAAATGATAATTAATTAATTAATCAAATGGTGATTAAGGATTAATCAAATGATAATTAACTGATTAATCAAATGGTAATTAAGGATTAATCAAATGGTGATTAATTGATTAACCAACTGGTAGTTAACGATTAAATAATTTGTGATTAAGTGTTGTTAATTAATAATTAAGGTTTGTTAATTAATATTTAAGGAACAATTAGTCAGTTAATTTAAGATTATAAAAGTAATTATGGATTAATTAATTTATATTGAGAGATATTGATTAATAATTAAGGTTTATTAATTAATAGTTAAAGGATAATTAATCTGTGATTAGAGATTAATTGATTGATAAGGTAATTATGGTGTGATTAATTAATTGAGTGGTTTCTAATTAATTAATGATTGATTAAGCAGGATTAGGTGATTATTTCTTAAGTAATCAATTTAATTTAAGTAATTAAATTAACTATGATATGGATTAATAATTCTTGCTTGTGGATGATTGTTTGTATAGAATATCTAAATTAGTTGACATCTATTGGATGATATTCTGTGATGTGATATTGGATATATGAGTGATAAATGTGTGTTATCTGTGTTAATGCTGTGTGAATTCAAGTATTGAATTGAATTAAATTGTTTAAACTTTAAAACAACTTGGTCTTTAAGAAACATTTGGATTTCAATGAGACCGAGATCGGGTATCAAATTTGATTATCCGAAAACCACAACGATCCAAGTTAAATGTTAGGTCATGAATTCAAGTAAAGATTAAGTTGAAGACTCGAAGTCTAAGAACTATTTGTTGTTAAAATTCCGAGGGTGATTCCAATACGAGTATAACGGAGATAGTGCTTTCAGATTCGAGATGGAGATTTAGAGTGCAAGGGTTATTGTCATTAACTCTGACGGTGATTCCAAAATGAATGTAACAAGATAATGCCTTCGGTTACATTCGAACCCGGAACGAACTTGTATTGATCGAATGCTTTCAGAAGATCATCAGGAGGACGATGAGAATTCTAAGATAGATGTGTTCTATAAATGTAATCGTGGCCTCAAGCCTCATCTAACCGGGAATGGCTAAAACAGGGGAGGTGCGGCAAGGATAAGTGAGTCGCGCTCAAGTAGGATAAGGTCTTCCCCTGTCTAGAGTCCCTTTTTATTTGGTTATGTGGGCGGTTGCTAGCTTCAACCGCGGGGTTGACTTATTAGGGACTGTCCAGTAAGGGATGGTTCTGGCCTTGTGTTGTAGGGGATTCAGGGTGGATCCTCGTTACAGTGATCTAGACCACATACTGTGATGGGCTTTACCCAAGTAGCCCTGCCATTGTATGGAATCCAATATCCAATAAGTGCCCTTGGATTTGATTGTATACCTATGTATGCTGGAATCTAATAAATGTAAAAATTTCGGCTAATTTCTAGCTTATTTGGAAACCCTAGACCCTATTATAATATCACTTGATTTCCTATCTAATGTTTTGGTTAGCGTAAGGCAAAAACTGTAACGACCCGGAATTTTCGAACCCGAAAATTCCAGATAGTTATGAAAAGAAGAAAGATATAGAAGAGAAGTAGAACAGAAACAACAACAACTCACATTCGCAGCGGACAGAATATAATAATAAATAATAGTTCACAGAAGAATACTATATCTGTTGATTACATTAATATACATTAGAGTTTCACATATATACAGTCACTGAATAAATACATTTATTATATGTCAGAAATACAGCAGAAACACTCTATACGCCCTTGCCATCCAGCTCACCTCCTGAGCTCCAGAACGTACCTATCTGGAAATCTGTAATACTCGGTCTGACCTGAGCATTACACCAAAGTAACACCCGGGTCAGGCTGGAAACCAGCGTGAGTAAACCCATCTAACATGGAATACCAAAGCAATCAACTTATATAAACCCGGGTAACTTATATCAATTTAACCAATTCACAATTTGCTATAGACAATGCTTATTTCACATATAAATTTCTAAGTACCAAACTTGGATAAAATAATCCAATTCACTTAGATCATTTCATTCTAGCCTACTGATCTCACATATCAATCTATAAAATTCGAAGTTTAATACCCTCTTAGCCCAATTACGATTCAACTTTAAATACAAGATGTCTCTTCACAATTTAATTATCCTTAAATAATTAAATTCATCAACCAATCCTGGATAATCACATTAGTAATTACTTCCCTTAATTTTTTTTATATCCATTAAATCAACTCCTTGATTAATTACATCAATCTTTAATAACATTGAGCAATTATCTCTTCATTACTACCCTTAAATATCCTTTAATTATTTTTCTTTAAGAAATTTCCTTTTAATTAATTACATCCAGTAATCATCCGCTCATCACTTCACCTAAGGAATTATACCTCATTTATTACTTTAAGTAATTATACTTAATCTTTAATTAGTTATATTTATTAATCACCCTTGATTAATCTCATTCTGCAATTAATTACTCTTAATTAATTACATCACTTAATTAATTTCCCATAACTCTTATTAGTCAATTCTTAAATTTGTTACACTAAGTAATTAATTATTAATTACTTCTACTAAGTAATTATTCGTCATATTAATTACACCAGGTAATTAATCCAAACCACTTCCAATCTTCAAAAATTACACCCTGTAATTACCATTACTAATTACTTCACTAGGTGATTCCACTAATAAACCCCATTGAGTAACTATACTCAATCCTGGCATCAAGTGATTATTTAAAATAAGTAAATCAATTAATTAACTAATCTTATTAATTAATTCATAGAGTAATTAATCCCTTTATTATTTAGTAATTATACTTAATAAATTTCCTTAGTGATTATCCATACATAATTTACAAATTAATTATCTTGATTTAACTATCTTAATGAATCATCAAAGTTACTAGTTAATGGTCTTTATATCAATTTCATCATTAACAATTCACCGATTACGTATATTTATTGTCTTTAAACAAAATAATTTAAACACTTAAATTTTTATTATTAAAATCCTTAGAGAACTTATTCAAATTCATATTCTTTAAACTAAATTATCAACTCCTTTTTAAAACTTATTTAATTAATTCTTAACTTTTTTTTAACATCTTAAACTTTGTAACCTTATGTTTAATAAAACCCACTTTATAATTTACCTTACTTAATTAAGTTTTCAATCTAAAACACAGTCTTGAATAATAGCAGAGCAGATTGATTTTTAAATCCAAGTGAATACATTCATGCAACATATATTTCATCTCAGAAACATATTTAGTTTATCGAATAAACTCGTATAACAGTCTTAAGTTTATAAAGGTAATGATTAATTACCTAACAACTCATTTTTCAGAGATGGGCATGCCACAGAATCTTATACTTAAACATTTAAATGGTGATGTTATTCACAAGCTTCAAACCAAATCAGGGGAAAACAGGTTGGAATACTCACCTTGTAATTTGCAGTCACTTTCATATGGTTTGCTCTTCACAAACATTGACCGAGGTGGGGCCCTACTCTTCAAGCAACTTCGGCCCCAAAATTCCAAAAACAAATTTGTCAGAACCCTAGTTCGAACCCCTCCTGCGCGGTCCCCCAAGCTACTGTCGAACCCTAAGCTACGTGCACGCGCGCCTCGTTGCCATCGAAATTCAACGAGCTCCCTCCTTTTTGCCCTAAA
The DNA here is from genome assembly GCA_030765085.1 of Allium cepa. Classification (NCBI taxonomy): domain Eukaryota; kingdom Viridiplantae; phylum Streptophyta; class Magnoliopsida; order Asparagales; family Amaryllidaceae; genus Allium; species Allium cepa. The sequence goes on along the minus strand of CM060944.1, from coordinate 379,046,847 downwards.
GTTGAACGAAGACGAAACCCCATGCCGAAGCAACGTCGGTCGATGGGTAGGGCACCGCGGCAAGAACTGGAAGATGAGGGGAAATACGAGTAGGAGAGGAGACAGCACTACACTTCCCTCCAGTTTGATTTGATCGAAAACTGCTCCCCCATTTTTTTTATACGAAGATTTGATTTCGGTTCATATTTTTCTCTTCTTTTTTTTCGTGAATTTTGGTTTCTGTTTTAAAGGTTAGAGAGAGCGGAGATAAATATCAATTTGGAAAGCTTCCTACGTATGCTTATTTACCTAAAAATATCTCTGACTAATAACGTACCTTAGATTTTATCAAATTATAAAATTTCAAAACGTCTCATTAAGCATAACGTGAAATCCCGAACCCCGAATCAGACATGCCGACAGGCGTTTATAAGGTTTTACCCACATTCCGAACACAATGGAACGTGTTTCGGAGGCTAATTTGGTCGTATGTGGAAGTTAGCTTTATAAATCGATTTAAAATATTAAATTATCGATTTTAATTTCGACGTGTTTCTCACCCGTACGAGCAAACGGTAAATCCAAACACTACGAAATTTGAAATCCGATAATAACTAACTATTATGGATTCAATGGAACTGGTCTCGTCGAATTCTGAGACTGTCCCTCGAAAAGCTATTTTAAATATGGATTTAAACGATAAAATTTTCAAAACTTAACAAAAAATTTCCAATTCAATTTCAACACTTTCACTACCTTCAGTGCTATCAATATAAATTTATAAGCCTTCAAATTATTTTTAATAGGCTTAAAACTCCATATCCAACATTTTACCCCATTTCAAATTATATAGCTCACAAATTAAATTATCAAGTAAATATTGATATTTGAAATTCAAATTAAAATTAACTTTTTAAATATTTTAAAATCAAATTAAAAATTCCAATTTACGATGTAAGAAATTTTGGGTCGTCACATTCTTCCCCCCTTAAAAGAATTTCGTTCCCGAAATTACTAGTTAAGAAGAATGTTCCAAACTCATTTACCTTTTCCCAAAACTCCCAATTCAACATCCTACCAACTATCTTTTATTAAAGATCCACAATCCTTAACCAACTTCCCACAACCTTCTATAGTTTTCACGCAATACCCTTTTCTCAATCGTTCAGATTTCAATTTAAAACTAAATTTTGAATTATCAAAATTTTCTCAAAACTTTTCTAACTCTCTAAATTTCCGAAAAATTTTGCCAGCGTCTCCTTTGCGCGGCTAGCTCGGTACAACTACAAAAGGCCTCTACGGGCTCCCAAATTCCAAAAAGAAAACAAAAGCCAAGTGGCTACATCAAAAACCCAATCCAATTTCATATAGAAATTTAAATACATACCTTTTTGTCGGGCAAATTCGAATTTATCTTTTGGAATCAAACCCAATTTCTCTTTTCTCTTTAATACCTGCATATTTCACTTAGCAACAATATCCAATCATAACCTTACAAATCATTGTATACATTTCCTTCCATAAGTTTCATACCCTCTTCTATTCAAATTAGTTTTTATCGTTTCATATGAATTCAATTTATTTTCAATTTCTAATAGAGGGTTTTATCTCTCATATAAACTGATTTATATTAGTTCCATTTACTAGTTTACTTTAATTCCAAATTTGAAATTGTTTTGTCGTCAACAAAAATTTTCAAAATTTTTCTAGCTCCCAAAATTTTCAGAAAATTTTAGCAGAGTCTCCTTTGTACGGAGGAGCTTTTGCAATTTGACAAAAGATATAAATATGCATACATCGACCCACACGGTCGGAAAAAGCAAAAATAGTTCATATTTCCTATTTTTATTGCGTAAGCGTACCTTATTTAGCATTTTAAGCAAGAAGCTTATTTATTTTCGCAATTAGCATACCCCAAATCTAGCCAAACGGCTTCCCTGTACCTGTACTTACTCAGTTTAAACATATAAGTGTCATATATAGAAAATCTATTTGTCTTTCACTTACTTTCAATAGCCAAACACATGCATTACATAAACAATAAGCACCAAATGTCTTCCATAAGCACATTATATGATTTAAAGCTAATTTCAATTACTTCCAACCAAATCATAAGCCATTCCATTTAATTTTAATGGTTTACAACACAATTGCTTACATTTAATTTATTTTTAGTCCAAACAAGCCCATATTTACCTCAAATGATTCAAACTCAATTTTATTTAACTTCTCTTAACCCTTATAATTTTAATTACTTTTGTTTACATCAATGACAACTATTTTTATGCAAATTCGACGATACTCGCGAAATAGAGTATCTATTTCAGTTTATAACCACTTTAAATTAATTTTATCTCATCATGTATTTAATTCCGTTCATTTTCAATTTATTCACCAATCATACATACGCATTTCATTTTATCTCCTCGTTGACTTCATTCAAACTATTTATTAAGCTTGGCACATTCAATACTTCTAAATTAATAACCATTTCCAAATTAATTTAACCCAAGCTTTTATTTAATGGGCTTTTATCCTTATTCGAAATCAAGCTTCAATAAATTTTAAACTTAAGTTAATTACTTTAATTTATTCCAACATCAACTTAAGTTCACTTCCATTCAATTTGATTCCCATCAAATCAAATTTTATTTAATTCGGTTAATCCATCACTTTCATTTTAATTCACCTCTCCAATTTATCAAAATAATATCCAAGCATCTACTTAACTCATTTATACTTCAAATTAATATGCCACCGAACTTAAGTTCAGTCTGATAATCTAATTCCAATCACATCTTTGATTTAGTTTTCATTCAATCAGACTTCATCCATTTATTATTTAACTCAATTAACCTATTTTAAATTTTATTTTACTTACTTAATTCATTTTTGAATTTATTTTATTAATACAAGGTCATTCTCAATTTATTTTTATTCACTTGGGTTTTGTTTGCAACTCAAACCATTTCTATTATAATCCACTTTTATTTCATTCGACAACACTTCCATTATCAAATTTACTTGCAAATTACATTAAATATTATTCAAATCACTTGAATTTTATTTGCAATTCAAACCATCACTTTTTCAATCCAACTCAATTTCATTTTTACATCATCTCTTCTTATTTAATCCATTAAACCCAAGTCGAATTCTATTTTAAATTCGAATTCATTTCCAAACCCATTATCAACTTACAATCCATTTTATTTACCCAAGTTAAATTTTATTAACATACTCGATCAAACAATTATTCAGCCAATTAGCTTACTTCCAATTTTATATCAAGATTCGATTTTATTACAAAGAATCGCATCATTTAAATTTTTCCCGAGTCCAATTTTATTTTATAAGTCCAGTTTGGATTTTCCCCTTAAACTTTCCCAAAATTTCAACACTTCTATTTTAACAATTTAGAAATGCTTTTAAATCCACCTTATATTATTAAAATAGCTTTTTTTAAAAAATATTTCTTATAACTCGATGTCTCAACCAGTCCATCCTTGTTCTCACAGAAATTCAGTCATACGTTGATTAGGCGTAAGACTGAAAATCTATAAGTACTTGGTAAACTCGTTTTCAACATCCAGTGAAAATATTTAGAATATAATTTAACTGAAAATATCGAAAACAGTTTATGAAAATAGAGGGAGTATCTTTGGTGACAATGCTCTGAAAATCATCACCCCCATTCCATGGTCACACTTACATACAGGGTTACGTTGCAGTCGCAGCAAAAGTCCATGTAACTGCAGGCTCTCCGCGGCCTCTCGATTACGCCATGGAACTGTAACAACCCGCATATTTATCGATTGTATATTTAAATATTTTATTTAAATATTTCACACTTTGTCGGATTTTAGTCCGAAAAGATACTTTTTGCAAACAGCCGAATTAGGACTCGAGACCACTTCCACTGAGTTCAAAATGCCGTTTGCGACCTTTTTGAGTATAAACTTCGATATGTTTGGAGATAGTAGAATTTTGCTACTTTTCACTTAGGGCTTTGGGTTTGGGTTGGGTTCAGCCCAATGTTCTAACTTAATACCCCAAACTGAAACCCCTCTTCATTCACTCCCTCTTCCTCTACTTTTCAGTTCTAAAGAGATTAATGGTGGGAGGGATGGGAAATTAGAAACTCCAAGCCCTAGTTCCGCTTACTAGCTCAAGTTCTTGCTCCAAAATCTATGAGAACCCATTAGTAAGCATCTCCTTCTTCTTCTCCAACTCATCCTCTCTTTGATTTCAGAAAATTCCTAAACCTAATTTGGGAAATGTTTCTCTTTTAAGCTTAGATTCAAGCTTCTTGTGTGAGATTGAAGTGTGGTTGATCCTCCTTTGTTTTCAAGCTTCTCAATCTTGTTTTTGGGTTCAAAGGTAAGATTTTTATCTCACATCTATGTCTATAACTATCTTTGATTGTTGGGTATGAATTCCTAACACTTATTTATGTTCATTTGCTTTTGATCTGGATTGAATTGGTGAATATTCCAATTTTTGGTGTTTAGTAGTCAAATCTTTAAAAATCCAATCTTTGATGTTTGAACATGTTTTTGGTGATGCATCGAAGAGCCTATAGTGTTGGGTTGTCGATTAGCATAAATCCTTAGCATCCATCGCTCGTTCGATCGCATTTCGGTTTGGATTTGCCATTTTTGGTCTAGGCTGTTTTTTTTGCCTAGCAGAAGATTTCAGACGTCTGAAATTAATTCCAGACATCTGAAACCAAATCAAGACATCTGGTTGAAAAATCCAGACGTCTGGAAAGGGGTCTGGAAAAGTCAGAGACTAAATGCAGACGTCTGAAACAAAATCCAGACGTCTGAAATCAAATTCAGACGTCTGGTTGAAAATTTCAAACGTCTAAAATGGCCCAGGAATTAAAAATAGAAGGGAGAAAACACATATACTTACAGAACCTAGGGCCAGACGTCTAGGAACACCTACCAGACGTCTGGAACTGTTTAATTTGCCTATTTTGGCTATTTTTGAGTAAATTTCCAAGGTTTATCGATTTTTGTTGATCCGGTTAGTTGTTAATACTTATTATCGACTTTGATGACTTCTTTTTATGGATATTTGGAAATATCCATTTTGATGGATTTGGTATCGATTTCTTTGGATTTTATTCATGTCTTCGAATGTGAATTTTGGTGATCGATTGTTCCACAATCATTTTTGTGATTTACCACTTTAAAAATATAAAGGTTTCAATACTAGTAGTAAATATCAAAACTCTTCCATCAAAATGATTTCAACACTATTTTATTTACAAAGCTCGTTTTTCTCAAACCGTTTTCCAATCTACTAGTATATACAAACCTTTACCTCACTCGTATGAGAAATCTAATTAAACGACTTAGTAAAACAAGTGGTATGAAACGCTTGCGTTTACTTCGTTGGTTAATTCTTGGACTTGTTCGATTGAATCTCTTGTGACAATTTTCTAGTGGAAATCTACAATTTGCTCGCAAATATTTAAGTTAAGCTAGTGGTTATGGGACATGATGCTAAACTCATATATTTACTAGCTTATTGTAATTGACACTTCTTGATGATCGATGATGATCATTTTATGGTTTAGACTAGCAATGTGCAATGTCTCTTTGTCTATGTGGAGGACTGTTCCTCATTTTATTGAGCTTCGTCTCATTTCTTGCATGGGTCGTACCTATTAAGGTGCGTCGATGTTTGTTTACACATGGGTCGTACTCTTTAGGTGCGTCGATGTTTATTATGCATGGGGTGTACCTTTCTAGGTGCATCGATGTTTGTTTACTTCATGGAGCAATCGGCTCAATAAGTTGGGACATGGGGCGTATCTTTCTAGTTGCGTCGATGTTCGTCTATGCATGGGGTGTATCTTTCTAGGTGCGTCGATGTTCGACTTTGCATGGGGTGTATCTTTCTAGGTGCATCAGTGTTAGACATTACATGGGGTGTATTTTTCTAGGTGCATCGATGTTTATTTATGCATGGGATGTATATTTCTAGGTGCATCGATGTTTATTTATGCATGGGGCGTATCTTTCTAGGTGCGTCGATGCTAGAGCATGGGGCGTATCTTTTTAGGTGCGTTGATGTTCGACTGTGCATGCGGCGTGTCTTTCTAGGTGCGTCGATGTCCAGTTTTTGGGATCGGCCATCCTTTTCTTGTGATTTCTGGATTTCTAATTATTGATTTCTGGAATTTATGTTTCACCACCTTTTTTAGTTGGCATTGATATGTATGTCATTTATTGTGGCTTGGTGAATTAAATAAAGAATATGACATTCTTTTTGAGGCTATGAGATTCTTGAGATATTGTATGACTTTTGTGGATTTTCTAATATATACTTGTCGTAGTATGACATTTTTGGTTATCATACGTTTTGTTATTATATCTCTTCTTACATCTCATTTTATCTGATAATTATAGCTAGACTGATCCGTTTATTATTTTCTTCTTAAATAATACTCGGGTCAGACTGAGATTTTACAGGTGCTTCCTCATGTCTTCTTATCTGGGACCATCATCTGATCTTTTGGCTAACTATTTTAGTTTAGTAGTTTTTGTTGTATACATTTAAGATATAGACTCCTTGATGTATACATATTTTTGTCTAGCACTTGTATCTATTCCTTTGTGATATTGTGGATCTTGATAGACCACTACTCTGATGTACGCTTTCATGTGTAATATTCATATCTACTTCCGCCCTTGTGATGTGAATTATCTGTGACTGATTTATGTTATTCTTATTTCTATATTTGTTTCCGAGGATTTTATAGCCACTGTGTAGTAGGTTTGAGTTTGCATCGGTATGTCGGATTTCCTCTTGTGATGAAATAAAAAGTTATATTTTATCTGGCATATCGGTACTCGCACAAAGCAATTACACGGATGGTCGCTCCTCAACAGCCTTATTCGTCGTGCTAGTTGACAGCATTACTCCGTAGTGTTCTTGGCTAGCGTGGGTATAGAGGTGGGGCGTCACAGCTTGGTATCGGAGCCAAACTTCGGAACAATGTAGAATAAACCAGCAAGGATCATGTCCTAAGTCTTTCTTACGAGTTGTGCCTTAGGATTTAATTCGTTCTTCGAACCGTTCTATCCTATTTTCTTTATGATTCCTTGTTTTATCAATCAAGTTTGATTGAAATTTATTTTGAGAATAACTTTTCTTCTTCTTTCTTTCTTAAAGAAGAGAAATGGTTAGACCAGGCCGTCCCAGCGCCGGTCAATCTAGTGCTACTCCCCAAGATGGAGTATTTATGTCTGCCCAGCAGCTTTTAGATCTTGTTAAGAATGCTCAAGCAGCCGGACCCAATCCAGAGCCTACTCATCCTAGATCCGGTTTTGTAAGCTTGTGCAGAGACTACACCGATTTGGGTGAAAGGCCATTCAGGGGATCCGAGAGTGTTATTGAAATTCAAGCTTGGCTCAAATCATGCGATCGCATCTTTTCTTGCATGAACCTTATTGACCTTCATCGAGTCCAAGTGGCTTCTAGCATGCTCCAAGAAAGAGCATTAGATTGGTATGAGATTTTAGTTTCTGAAATCGTTGAAGCGGATCTCACTTGGGAACAATTCCGAGAAAGATTCGAATTGAAATTCGTGCCAGAGGCTGAATAAGTAACTTTGGCCCGGCGTTTTATTGACCTTGTTCAAGGTGAATCTTCCATGACAGACTATGTCGCATCTTTCGAATCTCTTTCCAAATACGGGGTTGAGTACATTAATACCCCATTGAAGAAAAATCAGAGATTTGTCTATGGCTTGAATAAGAATCTTAAGAAGCCATTACTTCTGGAACTTGAGGTTTCATTTGATCAGCTTATTGATATCGCTCTTCGTCTTGAAGAGGCCGATAATGAAGGTGATGTTGAAGTTGTGCGTGCCCAACAGAACTTCGACAATAACTTAAAGAGGCCTATAAAATTCAAAGGCCCCAATTCTAGTAAGAAAGGGAAGCAACAAACTCCGGTAGCAAAGACTCCTACCTCTAGTCGTGGACAATGCTACAATTGTGGTTCCACGAACCACTATGCAAGGAAGTGTTCGAAACCCCTCTTTTGTCGCTATTGCAAAAATTCGGGTCACCATATTACTGCATGTCCCGTACTTCAAAGTAAGAAGGAGGGAGAGCTCAATGCAGTGCAGGCCCCAAGTGGCACTTCTCTTGGTCAAGGTATTTCTCATTCAATCCTTGATTACATTTGTTTTATGATTTTCCTTTTCGAGTTCTTTTTGATATGGGTTTCATCTCACTATTTTATATCAAAAGAACTTGTTGATTCTTTTTAAACATTTTTGGGCTTGATAACTTCTTTGAGAATTGCGAATCCGGATGGTAGATCTGTAACACTCAACTTGTTTCTTTCCATTGATGTCGAAATTATTTTATGTGATTTTTCTTTCCGAACCGATATTTTTATTAGGCTTCGGAATTGATTTGTGTGATAGGATTGGCTTAATCATTATGAAGCCTATATCCTATTTTCTCGAGTGGACTAATCATCTTCGACATTTTTAATCTGTTAAGCAGATTTCTATTTTTCTTCGTGGTTTTGATTCCAACTTGATGGCATCATTTTATTCTTTAAGCCCTCATGGTGAGGAAAGTGTTATTTCTCTTATCTAAATGATTTGTTAAACTTTCCGGTATTTTGAGCTTGTCTTAGGATTCTCACCTAAGTAATCTTTTGTGTGGTGCTAAGGTCTTTTCAGCTTGACCTTGCCACCGATTTTCATTAGCTACGATTTGCGGAAGTTTGCATTCCACTTACCGCTTTCCACACTCGTTGTGATTTTTACGAATGACTTATTATGTCATTCAGTTTGCTCATCTTGTTTCATCCATTTCATAAATCGAATATTCTATGAATATCTCGATAAGTCCATTCTTCTATTTATTGATTCTGGATGAAAATAGAAATTTAAAATTTTGCAAATCTTTTTCATAAGATTTATTTATAAGTACTATTTGATGTTCTTAAAATGAACAAAGAATATTCTTAAAAGTTTTTAGAAATATGTTTATCATATAAAAGATGGTTTTGTGGTTGTATTGCCCATTGAGTGCTTTAAGAATTCTAGTCGATTAGCTTGATCAATGTTATCGATAGGAATCTCCTAAACGCTTTGATGAGACAATTTGACACAATAAATTGATTTGAAATAAGAAATTTTTTCTAGAAAGATAATTACATAAAGATAAGTGTAATTTTGAAAGTTTTAACTTTCCGAGAAAGAAGATTACTTAAAAGAAATTCTTTCTTTTCGATACTCTTATTCTTGTGATTCCCGAAGGGGAACCAAGACTTTATCTTTTGTACCAATCCTAATCGTGATGGTTTGGGTGCCGTCCTCTTGCGAAAGAGAACGTGCTACCACTTGTGCTTCTAAATCATTATAGCCTATCGAGACTAGATATGCCACTCATGATCTAGTGCTCGCGGCTATTGTTTCTGCTTTTAGAGTTTGGCATCATCATTTTTGGGGGAGAAATTTGTTCTCCACCTCGATCATAAATCTTCGAAATGTTTAATTTCTCATAAGGAACTTAATTTTTATCAACCATATTGGCTTGGGTTCCTTATATTTTATGATCTTGATTTTCTTTTATTCTCGAAAGGGAAATCGTGTTGCCAATGCGTTTAGTCGTAAGCAACAAGTGGTTGATTCTTTGGTGATGTCTGAATGGAATTACCTTTTTATCAAATCATCGGACATTTTGATATACTTCGTTTTATTGAGTTTCATCTCATTTCTTTCATGGACTTGCGTCTGATGTTCTTTTATGGTGTTCGGTTCATTGGATGTACCGTTTTTGTACTACGTTGTTGTCCCAAATTATTTGAGTTTCTCGTTTATCGGGCGTACTGTTATCATACTGCGTCGTTGCACCAGCTCAATTTTCTGATATTCATAACGTTTTCTCACGTCTTTCTACTACAGAAATGCCTAAGGGATTCCGATTTTTATTCTTGAGCCCAGTGTTATTGAGGAAATTGAAGTTTCACCAGATTTGACTTATGAGCAACATTCCATTTGCATCATTGCTACGGAGGTTGAGCGCCTTCGGAATAAAGATGTTCTTCTTGTGAAAGTTCAATGGTTCTCAGATCCTAAGGATTGCTCTTGGGAATCCTGAGAATTCATCGTGCGACCCATTCGGACTTACTCTTTCGTGCTCTTTACGGCGAACTTCTTATTTCAAAATTCTTTTGTGTTGATATGCTTTTATGGTTGTTACAATTTATTTTCTTCTTAAGTATTGCGAGGACACAATTTCTTTAAGTAGGGGAGTCTGTACCAACCCGCATATTTATCGATTGTATATTTAAATATTTTATTTAAATATTTCATACTTTGTCGGATTTTAGTCCGAAAAGCTACATTTTGCAAACAGTCGAATTAGGACTCGAGACCACTTCCATTGAGTTCAAAATGCCATTTGCGACCTTTTTGAGTATAAACTTCGATATGTTTGGAGATAGTAGAATTTTGCTACTTTTCACTTAGGGCTTTGGGTTTGGGTTGGGTTCAGCCCAATGTTCTAACTTAATACCCCAAACTGAAACCCCTCTTCATTCACTCCCTCTTCCTCTACTTTTCAGTTCTAAAGAGATTAATGGTGGGAGGGATGGGAAATTAGAAACTTCAAGCCCTAGTTCCTCTTGCTAGCTCAAGTTCTTGCTCCAAAATCTATGAGAACCCATTGGTAAGCATCTCCTTCTTCTTCTCCAACTCATTCTCTCTTTGATTTCAGAAAATTCCTAAACCTAATTTGGGAAATGTTTTTCTTTTAAGCTTAGATTCAAGCTTCTCGTGTGAGATTGAAGTGTGGTTGATCCTTCTTTGTTTTCAAGCTTCTCAATCTTGTTTTTGGGTTCAAAGGTGAGATTTTTATCTCACACTACGTCTATAACTATCTTTGATTGTTGGATATGAATTCCTAACACTTATTTATGTTCATTTGCTTTTGATTTGGATTGAATTGGTGAATATTCCAATTTTTGGTGTTTTGTAGTCAAATCTTTAAAAATCCAATCTTTGATGTTTGAACATGTTTTTGGTGATGCATCGAAGAGCCTATAGTGCTGGGTTGTCGATTGGCATAAATCCTTAGCATCCATCGCTCGTTCGATCGCATTTCGGTTTGGATTTGCCACTTTTGGTCTAGGATGTTTTTTTGCCTAGCAGAAGATTTCAAACGTCTGAAATTAATTCCAAACGTCCGAAACCAAATCCAGACGTCTAGTTGAAAAATCCAGACGTTTGGAAAGGGGTCTGGAAAAGGCAGAGACTAAATCCAGACGTCTGAAACAAAATCCAGACGTCTGAAATCAAATTCAAACGTCTGGTTGAAAATTTCAGACGTCTGAAATGGCCCAGGAATTAAAAATAGAAGGGAGAAAACACATATACTTCCAGAACCTAGGGCCAGACGTCTGGGAACACCTACCAGACGTCTGGAACTGTTTAATTTGCCTATTTTGGCTATTTTTGAGTAAATTTCCAAGGTTTATCGATTTTTGTTGATCCGGTTAGTTGTTAATACTTATTATCGACTTTGATGACTTCTTTTTATGGATTTTTGGAAATATCCATTTTGATGGATTTGGTATCGATTTCTTTGGATTTTATTCATGTCTTCGAATGTGAATTTTGGTGATTGATTGTTCCACAATCATTTTTGTGATTTGTCACTTTAAAAATATAAAAGGTTTCAGTACTAGTAGTAAATATCAAAACTCTTCCATCAAAACGATTTCAACACTCTTTTATTTACAAAGCTCGTTTTTCTCAAACCGTTTTCCAATCTACTAGTATATACAAACCTTTACCTCACTCGTATGAGAAATCTAATTAAACGACTTAGTAAAACAAGTGGTATGAAACGCTTGCGTTTACTTCGTTGGTTAATTCTTGGACTTGTTCGATTGAATCTCTTGTGACAATTTTCTAGTGGAAATCTACAATTTGCTCGCAAATATTTAAGTTAAGCTAGTGGTTATGGGACATGATGCTAAACTCATATATTTACTAGCTTATTGTAATTGACACTTCTTGATGATCGATGATGATCATTTTATGGTTTAGACTAGCAATGTGCAATGTCTCTTTGTCTATGTGGAGGACTGTTCCTCATTTTATTGAGCTTCGTCTCATTTCTTGCATGGGTCGTACCTATTAAGGTGCGTCGATGTTTGTTTACACATGGGTCGTACTCTTTAGGTGCGTCGATGTTTATTATGCATGGGGTGTACCTTTCTAGGTGCATCGATGTTTGTTTACTTCATGGAGCAATCGGCTCAATAAGTTGGGACATGGGGCGTATCTTTCTAGTTGCGTCGATGTTCGTCTATGCATGGGGCATTTCTTTCTAGGTGTGTCGATGTTCGACTTTGCATGGGGTGTATCTTTCTAGGTGCATCAGTGTTAGACATTACATGGGGTGTATTTTTCTAGGTGCATCGATGTTTATTTATGCATGGGATGTATATTTCTAGGTGCATCGATGTTTATTTATGCATGGGGCGTATCTTTTTAGGTGCGTCGATGCTAGAGCATGGGGCGTATCTTTCTAGGTGCGTCGATGTTCGACTGTGCATGGGGCGTGTTTTTCTAGGTGCGTCGATGTCCAGTTTTTGGGATCGGTCATCCTTTTCTTGTGATTTCTGGATTTCTAATTATTGATTTCTGGAATTTATGTTTCACCACCTTTTTTAGTTGGCATTGATATGTATGTCATTTATTGTGGCTTGGTGAATTAAATGAAGAATATGACATTCTTTTTGAGGCTATGAGATTCTTGAGATATTGTATGACTTTTGTGGATTTTCTAATGTATACTTGTCGTAGTATGACATTTTTGGTTATCATACGTTTTGTTATTATATCTCTTCTTACATCTCATTTTATCTGATAATTATAGCTAGACTGATCTGTTTATTATTTTCTTCTTAAATAATACTCGGGTCAGACTAAGATTTTACAGGTGCTTCCTCATGTCTTCTTATCTTGGACCATCATCTGATCTTTTGGCTAACTATTTTAGTTTAGTAGTTTTTGTTGTATACATTTAAGATATAGACTCCTTGATGTATACATATTTTTGTCTAGCACTTGTATCTATTCATTTGTGATATTGTGGATCTTGATAGACCACTACTCTGACGTATGCTTTCATGTGTAATATTCATATCTACTTCCGCCCTTGTGATGTGAATTATCTTTGACTGATTTATGTTATAATTATTTCTATATTTGTTTCCGAGGATTTTATAGCCACTGTGTAGTAGCTTTGAGTTTGCATCGGTATGTCGGATTTTCTCTTGTGATGAAATAAAAAGTTATATTTTATCTGGCATATCGGTACTCGCACAAAGAAATTACACGGATGGTCGCTCCTCAACAGCCTTATTCTCCGTGCTAGTTGACAGCATTACTCCGTAGTGTTCTTGGCTAGCGTGGGTATAGAGGTGGGACGTCACAGGAACCCACAATAGATCACAGTTACATCCACGGTTACGTTGCCGTCACAGCAAAGGTCCATGTAACTGCAGGCTCTCAGCGGCCTCTGATTTTCGCTGTCGAAATGAAACCTCTCCACTCCTACATAGGTCGCAATCTGCCGATATAAAATCAAACACCGACAGTTGGCTCTCTGCGGCACACACGACTTTCGCTATGTTATACCATAGGTCGCAGTTACATCCTGGGTTACGTTGCCATCGCAGCAAAAGTCCATGTAACTGTTGGCTCTCCGCGGCACACACGACTTACGCCATGGTAAACTCAACTCATAATCCTCAGGAACTAGTTTTGTCCGGACTCCTCACAGAATCAACTTTAGAACCCCCCTTGGGGCTCAAGGCAGCACCACCCGGTGGCACTCCTGAGAAGTCCATTTCAAGGGAGCGCTTTTTTCCCTAGAGCCATCATCAAAACACCTTATACTATACACATATAGTATCTTTCAAATCATACGCCTAGTATGAATTTTATCAAAGCTCCTTTACACAAAACCGATTATTCCCAAAATCGATAATTCTCAAAATAGGCTTTCCCAATTTCAATATTTGATTTTACCTAAAAATCAAAAGCCTTTCCAAATCCAAAGGTTCCCAAAACCTTTTCCAAAATCCTCATAAGATCCTATATATATATATATATATATACACGCACATAGATATATATGATTTTTAAGACTTTGGATCATTTCAAACTTGTATAAAACTCCTTTTATACTTCAAACACTTTCAAAAACAATAGAAATATCCAATTTTCACCTTTATTCATTGTATATTTCTCAAAATATTCTTTCATTTCAAAAGAAGCATTTCACATTTCTTATTCACAAATTTCTGATATCAATTTCATTCAAATCCCTACGATGTACACATATCATCCGTACGCTATAGCAATCTGATCGCTCACTCGATCACACAATTTCACTTCCGAACTAGTATCGTCCACCCGACTTCCTAGTGCAGACACAGATCTGATTTCTTGATCAGAAACTGTCATTCTCCTTGCATAGCCATAACTATGATAGAGAATATCCAGAACCAATCAACAATCCATATCCAGGTTCGCCGTCGAAAATCGAGTGAAAAATCCCAACTCGAATCGATATAACTATCTCGAAATTCTGTGCTCGAATCTGGATCAAATCACTATGCGAATAGAATAATATACGTACATCCTACGTATTTAATCTTCATTGATTTTTAGCCAAATCAATTTCTCTTCCTATTCACATTTCCTTTAGTTTCCATTCACTTATTTACAATTTCTTTAATTCCAGTGGGTTATCACTTCAATTCTTGTCTCAGTTGGGAATTTAATCAATAACAGTTTGAACTCCGACTAGTTCATTTTTGGAAAATAGCTTGAAAATTTTAAAAATAGACAAGTAGTTGAAAAATAATCAATAGTTTGCAAAATAGCTGTAAAATAGTTGACTAATTGTAAAATAGTTGGAAAATAGTTAAATAGTTATAGAAATCTTAGATAATTGCAAAATAGTTGTAAAATAGTAATTAATTCGTAACTTAGTTGAAAATTAGTAATTAGTTTATAAAACAGTTGTAAAATAGTTAAATAGTTCCAAAAGTAGTGGCGAAAACAAGTATAAAATAGTTTGGGTTTGTTTTAAAAAAAATTGTATAGTAAATAGATAAGAAAATAGATTTAAAACTATTTATATTAAAACAATTTATATTAAAAATGGTCTAGAGTCAAAACTGTCCACTTTCCCAACAATTCAATTTAAATTTCCTTTCCCATTTAAATTGACCCGATTCCCATAACTCCAATTTCCATTGGACTTAATTCATTCCCACTCAATTGAATTAATTTCCAATTTCTTTCCAACTTCAAATCAAATTCCATTTGATCTTAAACCAATTCCACTTTAATTACAATTCCAAATTATTCAGATAAATCTGGGCTAATATCAATTGAACTCTCTTCAAGTTCAATATCCTTTTCAAGTTAATCCAATACAAATTTCCCATTTGAATTTTAAACTTGTACAACTTTAATTATAATTTCAATTTTCAACTTCTATTTATAATCAATGACATTCACATTTTGCTTTCAACTCGGAATTATACATTTTATTTAGCCAATATATTTTTATTATTCCATAAACATTTTAATCAAGATTCCATAGTTTTAAACAAATTTCCAAAGTTTCAATATCACCTTAGAATTCAACTATATCCAAAATTCTTTGGCGAATTCAATTATCCCTTTGAATTTCAAAACCAGACCCAGTTCACAAACAATTCTAATTTAAAACAATTTGGTAGCAATTTCTCTTCTAGAAACTCGAAAATGAACGTCGATGATGCTACAGTCATCACCGACGTTATTTTCAGTGACCGAAAGAGTTCAATGCTTTTATCTCTCTAAAAACACTTCCAAATATTTTTAATTTCAAATCTCCCAGATTTCAAATTCAACACAAAAATATTCTTGAAATAATGCTATTATGTCTCCAAAACCTTTGGAAACCACTTTCAAACCCAAAGGAATTTTAAATTTTCCCAATCCATCCAATTCATATTTAAACATTACTCTGGAATTTTCATCTTACTTTATTTTCAAATATTCTTTGGAATTCTATTTCAAATTATAATCTCATTTATTTATGAAGTTTGTTTCAACTTATAAATTTCATTTACAATCTATATTTCAAATTCTAATTTGTTATATAAGTTTATTCCAACTTTGGTTATAAGTTTCAATTTGGTCGTATTTTATATTACTTCTTAACTTAATTTCAGTAATGTAACAACCAATCTCCGTAATATTTATTAGAAGGAAATATTGCTTTATATATCAAAATATACTTTTATACAAAACCATTTAAAATCTTTATATAAGAAAATAACAAGTACGCTCTCATATATATATACTCTCAACTCATTCTAGAGTTCTACGGACTCTATTCAATGAGTAATCCCCACCAGAGCCAACGTACTCGCTTAACTTTCAGCTCTGATACCAACTGTAACGACGTAGAATTTTCGAACCCGAAAATTCCAGATAGTTATGAAAAGAAGAAAAAGATAGAAGAAGAAGAAGAAGAACAGAAACAACAACAACTCACATTCGCAGCGGACAAAATATAATAATAAATAATAGTTTACAGAAGAATACTATATCTATTGATTACATTAATATACATCAGAGTTTCACATATATACATTCACTGAATAAATACATTTATTATATGTCAGAAATACAGCAGAAACACTCTATACGCCCTTGCCATCTAGCTCACCTCCTGAGCTCCAGAACGTACCTACCTGGAAATCTGTAATACTCGGTCTGACCCGAGCATTACACCAAAGTAACACCCGGGTCAGGCTGGAAACCAGCGTGAGTAAACCCATCTAACGTGGAATACTAAAGCAATCAACTTATACAAACCTGGGTAACTTATATCAATTTAACCAATTCACAATTTGCTGTAGACAATGCTTATTTCACATATAAATTTCTAAGTACCAAACTTAGATAAAATAATCCAATTCACTTAAATCATTTCATTCCAGCCTACTGATCTCACATATCGATCTATAAAATTCGAAGTGATTTCGGGTATTTACTACTACCCGACTCTGGTCTCTTCGAGTTTAATACCCTCTTAGCCCAATTACGATTCAACTTTGAATACAAGATGTCTCTTCACAATTTAATTATCCTTAAATAATTAAATTCATTAACCAATCCTGGATAATCACATTAGTAATTACTTCCCTTAATTTTTTTTATATCCATTAAATCAACTCCTTGATTAATTACATTAATCTTTAATAACATTGAGCAATTATCTCTTCATTACTTCCCTTAAATATCCTTTAATTACTTTTCATTAAGAAATTTCCTTTTAATTAATTACATCCAGTAATCATCCGCTCATCACTTCACCTAAGGAATTATATCTCATTAATTACTTTAAGTAATTATACTTAATCTTTAATTAATTATATTTATTAATCACCCTTGATTAATCTCATTCTGCAATTAATTACTCTTAATTAATTACATCACTTAATTAATTTCCCATAACTCTTATTAGTCAATTCTTAAATTTGTTACACTAAGTAATTAATTATTAACTACTTCTACTAAGTAATTATTCGTCATATTAATTACACCAGGTAATTAATCCAAACCACTTCCAATCTTCAAAAATTACACCCTGTAATTACCATTACTAATTACTTCACTAGGTGATTCCACTAATAAACCCCATTGAGTAACTATACTCAATCCCAGCATCAAGTGATTATTTAAATTAATTAAATCAATTAATTAACTAATCTTATTAATTAATTCATAGAGTAATTAATCCCTTTATTATTTAGTAATTATACTTAATAAATTTCCTTAGTGATTATCCATACATAATTTACAAATTAATTATCTTAATTTAACTATCTTAATGAATCATCAAAGTTACTAGTTAATGGTCTTTATATCAATTTCATCATTAACAATTCACCGATTACGTATATTTATTGTCTTTAAATAAAATAATTTAAACACTTAAATTTTTATTATTAAAATCCTTAGAGAACTTATTCGAATTCATATTCTTTAAACTAAATTATCAACTCCTTTTTAAAACTTATTTAATTAATTTTTAACTTTTTTTTTAACATCTTAAACTTTGTAACCTTATATTTAATAAAACTAACTTTATAATTTACCTTACTTAATTAAGTTTTCAATCTAAAACACAGTCTTGAATAACAGCAGAGCAGATTGATTTTTAAATCCAAGTGAATACATTCATGCAACATATATTTCATCTCAGAAACATATTTAGTTTATCGAATAAACTCGTATAACAGTCTTAAGTTTATAAAGGTTATGATTACTCACCTAACAACTCATTTTTCAGAGATGGGCATGCCACAGAATCTTATACTTAAATATTTAAATGGTGATGTTATTCACAAGCACTTCAAACCAAATCAGGGGAAAACAGGTTTGAATACTCACCTTGTAATTTGCAGTCACTTTCATTTGGTTTGCTCTTCACAAACATTGACCGAGGTGGGGCCCTACTCTTCAAGCAACTTTGGCCCCAAAATTCCAAAAACAAATTTGTCAGAACCCTAGTTCAAACCCCTCCTGCGCGGTCCCCCAAGCTACTGTCGAACCCTAAGCTACGTGCACGCGCGCCTCCTTGCCATCGAAATTCAGCGAGCTCCCTCCTTTTTGCCCTAAAGTTGAATGAAGACGAAACAAAAACAACGAAACCCCATGCCAAAGCAACGTCGGTCGATGGGTAGGGCACCGCGGCAAGAACTGGAAGATGAGGGGAAATACGAGTAGGAGAGGAGACAGCACTACACTTCGCTCCAGTTTGATATGATCGAAAACTGCTCCCCCATTTTTTTTTATACGAAGATTTGATTTCAGTTCATATTTTTCTCTTCTTTTTTTTCGTGAATCTTGGTTTCTGTTTTAAAGGTTAGAGAGAGCGAAGATAAATATCAATTTGGAAAGCTTCCTGCATACGCTTATTTACCTAAAAATATCTCTGACTAATAACGTACCTTAGACTTTATTAAATTATAAAATTTCAAAACGTCTTGTTAAGCATAACGCGAAATCCCGAACCCCGAATCAGACGTGCCGACAGGCGTTTATAAGGTTTTACCCGCATTCCGGACACAATGGAACGTGTTTCGGAGGCTAATTTGGTCGTATGTGGAAGTTAGCTTTATAAATCGATTTATAATATTAAATTATCGATTTTAATTTCGACGCATTTCTCACCCGTACGAGCAAACGGTAAATCCAAACGCTACGAAATTTGAAATCTGATAATAACTAACTATTATGGATTCAATGGAACTGGTCTCGTCGAATTCTGAGACTGTCCCTCAGAAAGCTATTTTAAATATCGATTTAAACGATAAAATTTTCAAAACTTAACAAAACATTTCCAAATTCAATTTCAACACTTTCGCTACCTTCAGTGCTATCAATATAAATTTATAAGCCTTCAAATTATTTTTAACAGGCTTAAAACTCCATATCCAACATTTTACCCCATTTCAAATTATATAGCTCACAAATTAAATTATCAAGTAAATATTGATATTTGAAATTCAAGTTAAAATTAACTTTTTAAATATTTTAAAATCAAATTAAAAATTCCAATTTACTATGTTAGAAATTTTGGGTCGTCACAAAAACTTACCCATGTTTATGTGTGGGAAGTCTTACGTGCTACCTTTGTTTTCAAAGGTTTTTTAAAAGTTAAGCAACTTTAACCCGTTTACTCACACTAGGCACATGTCTGAACCGGAGTTTGTTTCTGTTTTTCTTAAACTCTTGGGTACTCAAATTTTTATGAGTAGCCAAGTGATCAGATTTTGTGCCTAACGAATTTTGGAAGCTCGGAGTAGGAGTTCAGACGTAGCTATATCTATCTGTTTCCGTTGTGTTGTATCTTGTCTGCTGTAATTTGAATATAATGGATAGACGGGTCTTTATAACTGCCTAATGTGAAATGTTGTTGTATCTGTGTAACTCTAATATGTAAAGACTATGTAATAGTTACGTGATATATTATATTTTGTTCCATTCCGCTGTGAGATTCTGATATTGTTTAGTTCTTTCTTCTATCTATTCTATTTCTAGCTCTTTCTTTATATTGATGATGCGTCTTTCTGTGGAATGAAAGATGGGTCGTCACAGAAATTAATCTTTATCTTGAGAATTAATAATGTATGTCACTACAAGGATAGTTTTTTTATTTATCTGATTTCATTGTTAAATGAAGGATAATACTGTTTGGAATCAAAAAGTTACGGTAAGTATATTTGATCAAATTTCCATATAACCTAGTTACTTACACCAAAAGGAAAGTGGTTTGGGTTTATAGTAACAATGTTTTAAATGACATATGTTTCATCCTGGTTATGTATGATTTTGGGAGAAGGGAAAAATGTTTTCTAAGTATTGAAAGTGCAGTATTTTGTGAATGTACTTATACTATTGAGACAAATATATGGATACATTTTCTAAGTATTAAAAGTGTAGCGTTTTTATAAATATACTTATACCATTGAAAGAGTATGAATGAATAGTGAGTGAGTATAATACATATGTATATCTTTGTAAAAGAATTTCATATAAGTATTTATAAAGTGTGTAACACCCCTAATTTTAAATAACATTATTCGGGATATTTAATTTGATAAATTAAATAGAATAATGTAGATATTATAATGATAAGGTGATTGAAATTTGAAAAATAATAATATAGGTTGTGCCTTAATTAAATGAGATCATATGAATGGCTTCAGGAAATGGTTTTATAAGCTAACCACTCAAGAGAATAAGGCAAGGGTATTTTGGGAAATAGCCATGTACCTTAAACCCATAACACCTAAAAAATTTACCTCATTCTCATTCATGTTCTAAAAAATAAAAAAATAAACTAAGAAGCATCAAGACCGGCTACAACAATAAGATGAAAAAGGAAAAAAAATCAACCAAAAGCAAAGGATTCAAGTAAGGAAGAATTAAGCAAGACCAAATTCAAGTTCCTTATCTAAAACAAGGTGAATAATAATCAAAACCATCCCATACATGTTTTTATGAACATCCTAATTTTGGGTTTAAAGTTTAAAATCATATGGATGGTTTGAATGATGATATGCTTTGATTATATGCCATGTTTGATTTAAACATGTTTGTTTGTAAAAGATTTGATTCGGTTTAAAGGTTAAAATCATACAAAATGGGTTTTGAATGCCATGAGGATTTAATATGTTATGTAAAATGTTATTTTGGAGAAGGATTTAAATTTTCATAATTATCCAAGCTATGGATAATTTATTATGAATTTTGAATGGAAGAATTAGATAATTTGGGTTTAAAATTAGTTTCAGCAATTATATAAAGTATATTGAGTCAATAATTTATATATGTTAGAAAACATATTAAAAGTGAATTAAGATGATTTTTGGAGATATTTCCTAAGTGATTTATTATGGAAATTAAATTATTTTAATTGTTTTGCAAAAGAAAAGGGCTTATTGGTAAAACAAATTCAAACATAATTTGATGAATACGGCAGCATTTTTAGAAAAAGATTTTTGATAAAGAAATGGTAACCAATTTTATTTTGACAAATAATGCAAGTTAGTTGAAAAGCAATTACTTTAAAAGGCTATAAAATAGTTTTGCTCAAATTTACTACTTCGCAACTTACATTAGTAGCTTTCAACACCACACCTTCGCCAATGAACCAATTTGAAACCAAAGCACGTGGTACCAATCTATTGATACGTAGTGCATTAGAGAAAGGCGAAACGTACAGCGTCGAGACCTTACTTTCGAAGGGGTGAAGCTATGTATTAGCTTTAAAGTTACTTCTGTATATAAAGGATGCTTTCGAAGGGGTTGTTTTAGCTTTCGAAACAATCAAACTTGCCTTTTTTTAAAAACAGCTTTCGATAGGGTTGCCGCCTTTTTAAAAGTGGATTGAGCTTTCGAAAGGGTAGCCGCTTGGGAAACCATTCGAAACCTAGCTGCCACTTTCTTTATAACTTTAATTCAATGCTTTCGAAAGGAAGCTTTCAACTTTACTAAATTTGAAACTGCCTTCTTCATGCTTTCGAAAGGGTTATAGCCGCTTTTAACAAGGGTTTGGGAAGCAATGGTTTCGAAAGGGATTCGTAGCTATCCTCCTCCCACTAGTTCTTCACTTATCCCAATGCTTTCGAAATGGTCCCTGTAGTTACTTATATTAAAGATTTCGAAGACAATGGTTTCTAAAGGACGTTTCGTAGCTATCTTTCTCCTTATTACTTCACTTAAAAATTATTGCTTTCGAAAGAGTGGTTTCAAAGCCTTCTGGTTCCCCACATTCTTTTGCTTTAAGATTAATGTTTTTAAAAGAGTACTTTCGCTTGTGTTCACTTTGACCCAGAAGTTATACTTGTGGTTAAACTCAATGATTTTGAAAGAGATACTTTCATATGGTTTCGAAGCTGTGCTTCTATGAATACTACTTAACTAAGTGGTTTTGAAAGATAAGTTTTAATACTTTTGAAAGGAATGATTTAATGGTTTCAAAAGGAAGATTTCAAAACCTCCTAAAGGAAATGCTTTGAGCGTTTCGAAAGGTATATCTTTAAATGTTTTGAAAGAAGTTTACGAATACTTTCGAAAGGTATGTTTCAATGGTTTTGAAAGAGAAGGTCTAAGATTTCAAATGCCTTAGTTTTCAAAACAAAGAACCCAATCTCATTTTTAATATAAACCCATGGCAATATGAAAGAGATTTTTAAAATGGCATTTTACTTTGAAGTTTTTGAAAAAGCTTTCCTTGCTAAAGATAACAGGTTAAAGGTATTAACCATGTTTCATTTGAAAATTATTACAAGGATATTAAACCATGAATGGTTGTGTTATCATGTTATGATTAGTTATCATGTGTGCTTCTTCTATAAACCTATTCACTTTATAATTAAACCATAATTGTATTTTGGGGTGTTAGGCAAAATAACCAACTAGGTTGACCCAATAGTGAATATATATTGAGTTAAATCTTGTATGAGTAGAGTTGTATCTAGGAGGTCAGGTTGACCAGATCATAGGATGCCCAAAGATTGATTAAAGGGTTGTCAGTTTAGAAAAGTTTTATAGTAAACCCATAAAAACTATGTATGGAAAAAGTTATTGGCAAGGACCAATATGTTCCTAGTGATCCATGAAAACTATGTCCGGATTAAGTTGTTGAAGGAGATCAATAGGTTCATAGTGTTCCCATGAAAACTATGACATGAGAGAAGTTATTGGAGATACCAATAGGTTCATAGTAAGCCCATGAAAACTATAACAAGAGAAAGTTGTTGGTAGATACCAATAGGTTCATAGAGATCCCATGAAAACTATGATTGGATAATAGTATTGGTAGGAAACCAATAGGTTCATAATGCCCTATGAAAACTACGAAAGTGGATGGGACTTCCATAAAGAATAACAGGTTATTAGTCAATCCATGAAAACTAATACGTTAATAGTGATCCTAGAAACTATAGCTTAAGACAGATGATCACGTAAATGGGAAAGGGTAATCCAGAGCATGTTGCATGTTTGCATATCATCAAAATAATTTTTTCATGTTATGTTTTGAACCATTTGGATGCAGGTGCACAGTTTATGGTTACTATAATTTGGATTAAGATATTAGTGAAGGGAAAACCATTCCGCTAAGCGGCGTGGTCTCACTAGATATCTATTTGGTTCGAGATGGTAGAATATTATTCATACCATACTTTTTTTCTAACTCGAAGTTTATATTTTCCCCTTAAACTCTCAGGTACTCATTTGATTTTGTTTGAGAGTAAGGGTTTCAGGTTCTCCTTTAGACGAATAAGCTTCCGGAGACGTGTAGGAAGGAAGCTAGCTATTAGGATTTCTTTATTTTTGATTGTGTTGTGTTTTGATTGTAATGGAAAAGTTGTCTAATTAACTATGTTTAGACTCTAATCAACCAAGGAAGCATCTTCATATGTCGCTTTTGGCGTGTTTTCTAATAATTTTATTTCTCTAAATGTGATTTATGAATTTGGGATTATGTAATGAATTTGAAATGTGTTTGAAGTGGAATGATAAAAAATTATAATAATAAAACTTTTCATATCCACATGTTTCTGTTATATCAATGTATCTAACATTACCATATTTGGCCTTCGAGAATTAATAATTATGGATGACTGTAGCATGTATAGCAGTTAGTTTTAGGCCTCCGAACGGGGGATGTTACAAGTTGGTATCAGTGCATAGGTTTGTGCAAGTTTAAAATAAATTTAAACCTAAAACATTTTCAAAACATATCCCGATGAAACAGAAAATATGATTGAGGTTTGGGTTAACGCTATAATAACGTACTTGTATTTGTTATGTACATATATATATATGTATTTATTCCCATCCCTCTTAGACCGTTATTTGTATCTTACTAAGGCTCATATGTAGATTTATGAGAAAGGAAGATATGGAAGCAGGAAACAGAAGATGAAATCTAGGTAGAGGAAGCACCACAACTGATAGAAATGCTCAACCCAACAGGAGAATCCAGGATCAATAGAAAAATGCTAACTTAGGTACTAGAAATCCACTAGTAGAAATGGGGATGATGTATCTGTTCTTCATCAATCTGATGCAAGCAGGAGCAACTGCAGGGGTTGGTGGGGTAATGCTGGAGGAGCTAATCCTATGGCTCTAGTTGGATACAACTGTGCCAAGCTGAACAGAGATTACACCAGTCTTCATGGGAAGCCGTTCTTGGGGACAGTGGATGCTGCTGAAGTAGAAAACTGGTTATTGCATTTTGAAAGGATCTGCGCGAACTTGGCATTAAACAATGAACAGAAGAGGAGACTTACTTCTAGACAGTACCAAGGAGCGTCACTTCATTGGTGGAATAGTGTTTCCATGGGAGTACCCGAGGAAGCATTGACTTGGGCAGAGTTTCATGGGAGATTCGAAGCGAGGTTTCTGTCTAAAATTGCCAAGTCAATATTGCTGAGAAAGTTCATGAACCTAGTGCAGGGTGAGATGTTGGTGATTGAGTATGCTACGAAGTTTGATGAGCTGTCTAAATACGGGTATGTTACCATTGACATTGTCATTAAAAGAAATGAGTAGTTTATTCGAGGGTTAGGACCTGAGATTGCTAGGGCAACTATGCCACATCTCCGGGATCCAAGTATAGTTGTAGTGGACACATTAATCCAAAATGAAGAGATGCTTTCTACTTATGGAAAGGAGAAACAAGTTGAAACCCAGGGTTTCCAGGGCAAGAAGAGAAAATTCTTTAAGAAGAAAGGATCTTAGAAAGGAGGAGCTGCCAAGAAGGAAAAAGCTAATCTGGTTTGCTTAAAGTGTGATAAGAAAGGACATTATGCTCAAGAATGTCGAACTGGAAAGGGGAAAAAGGTTGTAGACAAGAAGGGAGTGAGGTGCTTCAACTGTGACCAGATTGGGCACTATAAGAATCGATGTCCAAAGCCAGTCAAGCGGATAAGGGAAAAGTTTTGATTTGAACCATTTTCTTGTAGACCAACTACTGATGAGAAAGAAAAGTTTATAATGGAAGTTACGCTTTTGATTCATAGTATACCGGTTAGGGTACTATTTTATACTGGTGCATCGCATTCATTTATATATCAGTGCTTTTGGTAAATAAGTTATGTTTAAAATCTTTGTACCCTGTTACTTCTTTAAGGATTGCGTATCCGATAGGAGGGTATGCAACTTTGGAGATGAGATGTGACCAGTTAAAACTTGATTTGTTAGGTCACAATTTTGCATGCAGTTCATATGTTTTTGACTTCGTAGGCTTCGGGATCATTTTAGGTATGGATTGGTTAAATAGATTTGTTGTTAGGATATTTTTTCGAGATAGGAAAATAATGTTAAAACTCCCAAATAGTCATAGTCGAATCATATCTTCAGTAGAGAATTCGGATCGGAGTGCTTGTGCTTTGTTAGGTGCTTTGGAATTAGAAGAAGAGTTGAATCGGGTTTTGTTAGCAAGAGAGTTTGCCGATGTTTTTGAGTCGGTCACAGGACTACCACCGAAGCGAGCACTGAGTTATGGATAGATCTTGTGCCAAAAGCCAAACCTGTAAGTAGATTACCTAGCAGGATGACACCTACCAAAATGAAGAAATTGAATGTGTAGCTAGTGAATTTAGAAGGAAAGAATTTATTAGACCAATCACTTCACCTTGGGGAGTGGTCACGGTGTTCGTAAAGAAACCGGATGGTTCGTTAAGGATATGTATCAACTATCATAAGTTGAATGAGAAGATGATCAAGAATAGTTATCCTTTGCCAAGAATCGATGATTTATTTGATCGGTTGAGTGGAGCCGCAGTGTTTTTCCAATTGGATTTAGTGATGTGTTTCCATCAGCTAAGAGTGGCAGAGGATAGTATTTCGTTGACGATGTTTCATACTTGGTATTGTTCGTACGAGTTGTTAGTAATGTCATTCGGGTTAACGAATGCACCAGCGATCTTTATGGATTTGATGAACCGAGTTTTCCGAGAGCACTTGGATAGGTTCGTATTGGTATTTATAGATGACATTTTAATATACTCTAAGAATGAAAGAGAGCATGAAGTTCATCTTAAAGTGGTGCTTGAGACGCTGAGGCAGTATCATTTGAAAGTGAAGTTTTTGAAGTGTTATTTCTGGAAGAAAGAAGTTAAGTTTCTTGGTCACGTGGTTTCAAAGAAGGGTTCATTAGTTGACTTGGCTAAGATCGAGGCGGTGAATAGTTGTAAGAGAACAGAGACGGTGACTGAGATAAGAAGTTTTCTTAAAGTCGCTGGCTATTTCCGGAGATTTATTACGGATTTCTCGCTGCTAACAGCGCCTTTGACTAAGCTAACCCAAAAGGACGTGAAGTTTGTTTGGTTTAAAAAATGTGAGGAAGCATTCCTTAAGTTAAAACATTTGTTGACCAACGTGCCTATGTTAGTAGTTCCAGACGAGAACTAAGGATTAGTAGTGTATATCGATGCATGTGGAACCAGGTTAGAGCTGTGTTGATGTAGAATGGTAAAGTTATTGCCTACGCTTCACGATAGCTTAGACCGCATGAAGTGAGATATTTTACTCATGATTTAGAGTTGGCAGCGGCGATCTTCACACTGAATGTGAGGAGACACTATCTCTTAGGGGAGTGACTTGAGTTATACACAGATCATAAGTCTTTTAGATATTTATTATCTACGAAGGAGTTTAATATGAGACAACAAAGGTGGCTGGAGTTTTTAGCATCTTATGATTTTGGTATAGAGTACATACCTGGAAAAGAAAACAAAGTAGCGAATGCTCTTAGCAGAAAACATCATAATGTGATGTTAGCTATGTTAACAAAATGAAAGGATTTAGAGGCTTTGACTACTTGTAGTGTGCATCTAAGATTGACTGCTAGTTCTAGTCAAAGCAATGCCATGTTGTCTTGCTTGGACGTTCGACCAGTTCTGATCGAAAGGATTGCCTCTGAGGAAAAAGAGGATCCATAATTAGCTGAGAAGATTAAAAGGCTTGAGGTTGGATCGGAAATTGATAATCTAAAAGATTTAGTCTTGACTAGAGGGAATGGTCGAGAATGAAGGGACGGATGTGTGTTCCAAATATTGAGGACCTGAAAAGAGAAGTTCTTAAGGAATTTCATCGATCCAAATTAACGATTCATCCTAAGGGAAATCAAGATGTATCAAGACATGAAGAGGAGTTTCTATTGGGAAGGTATGAAGAAAGATGTTGGCTTGTGGGTAAAGCAGTGTGTGAACTTTCAAAAGGTAAAGGCCGAACATCAGAAGCCGAGTGAGTTGTTTCAACCTTTGGAGATACCAGTTTGGAAATGGGATTCGATATTCATGGTTTTTATAGACGGGTTGCTAAGGTCGATCGAGAAAATGAAAGTATAGCGTCATAGTGGACAGGTTGACCAGGAGTGCCCATTTCGTTCTAGTTGGGTCAACCAGGACGACACATGTTTTGGATAGATTATTTATGAAGAATATAGTTAGACTACATGGAATTCCTTGCATTATAGTCGGTGATAGAGAAACTTTGTTTACTAATGATTTCTGGAAGAGTCTGTAGGATGTATTGGGTACCAAGCTCAAGATGAGCACTGTGTATCGCCTTCAAACAAATGGGCAGACAAAGAGAGTCAACAAGGTACTCGAGGATTTGTTGAGAGTTTGTGTGCCAGATTTTGGTGGATCTTGGGAAGATCACCTACACTTAGTTGAGTTTTCCTATAATAATAGTTACCGAAATATTACAGGAATGACATCTTTCGAAGCATTGTATGGGAGGCCATGCAAATAACCAGCATGTTGGTTGGAAACTGGAGGAAGATTAGTCTTGGGTCCAGATCTGGTAAAGAGGCAATAGGGAAGATAGAGTTGATCCAAGGTAGGATGAGAGAAGCTCACTCTAGACAAAAGAGTTACGTAGGTAAAAGGGGTAAGGACCAAGAGTTCTCAATTGGAGATAAGGTTTTCATTAAAGTATCACCGATGAAAGGTGTGGGATGATTCGAAACGTCAAAGAAACTGGCACCGAGATATGTTGGACCGTTCCCAGCTATAGAGAGGATTGAAAAGCTCGCTCACAAAGTAGAGATTCTGAGCAGTTTGG
The DNA here is from genome assembly GCA_030765085.1 of Allium cepa. NCBI lineage: Eukaryota > Viridiplantae > Streptophyta > Magnoliopsida > Asparagales > Amaryllidaceae > Allium > Allium cepa. The sequence goes on along the minus strand of CM060944.1, from coordinate 379,018,148 downwards.
CAGGTGTTCATGATGTGTTTCATGTGTCTCATCTTCCTAAGTACGTGCATGACCCAGAGACTACTATTCTTCTGAATGCATTAAAAGACTTAATAGTAGAGTCGGATCTGACTTTTGTTAGGTAACCAGTTCGAGTTTTAGCAAGAGATAGGAAGAAATTAATAAACAAGACAGTCAAGTTAGTGAAAGTTTAGTGGAGCGACAACGAGAAGGACTGTACTTGGGAGATAAAAGACATGATTAGAGATACTTATTCCGATCTGCTATAATGGTATATTCTATATTTGCTTTATATAGACTGTTTTTAGTCATGTAGGCTAGTATGGTAGTTAGCAGATGTTACAAATGATTGCTACGATTAGTATGTAGTCCTTACTGAATTTCGAGGATGAAATTATTTAAGGAGGGGAACTTATAACACCCCTAATTTTAAATAACATAATTCAGGGTATTTAATTAGATAAATTAAATAGAATAACGTAGAGACTAGAATGATAAGGGGATTGGGATTTGAAAAAAAAAACTAAATAGAGGTCGTGCCTTAATTAAATGAGATCATAAGAATGGATTTATTAAATGGTTACTAATCAAGAGAATAAGGCAAGGGTATTTTGGGAAATAGCCATGTACCATAAACCCATAACCACGAAAACCCTTACCTCATTCTCATTCACATTCTCACAAAAATAAAAAAATAAACCAAGGAGCTTCAAGGCCGACCATAACCCTAGGAGGAAAAAGGATCAAAGTCAACTAAAAGCTATAGATTCAAGTAAGGAAGAACTAAGCAAGATCAAATCTCATGTTCCTCTTCAAAAACAAGGAGAATAATAATCAAAACCATTTCGTATATGTTTTTATGAACATCTTGATTTCAGGTTTAAAGTTTTAAAATCGTACGGATGATTTGAATGATGATATGCTTTGATTATATGCCATGTTTAATTTAAACATGTAAGTTTGTAAAAGATTTGATTCGGTGTTAAGGTTAAAATCGTTTAAAATGGGTTTCGAATGCCATGAGGATTTAATAAGGATTTAATATGTTATGTAAAACATTATTTTGGAGATTAGTTTAAATTTTCATAATTATCCAAGCCATGGATAATTTATTATGAATTTTGAATGGAAGAAATAGATAATTTGGGTTTAAAATTAATTTCGGCAATTATATAAAGTATATAGGGTCCGAAATTTATATGTGTTAAAAAACATATTAAAAATGAATTAAGATGATTTTTGGGGTTTTTTTTCCTAAATTATTTGTTATGGAAAATAATTATTTAAGACAAGGGACATAAACGTTTTATTTTTTTTTGCAAAGGAGAACGGTTTATTAATAAAATAAGTTCAAACATAATTTGATGAATTCGGCAGCACTTTTAGAAAAAGATTTTTTATAAAGAAATGCTGACCAATTGAATTTTGACAAATAATGCAAGTTAGTTATAAAGCAATTACTTTAAAAGGCTATAAAATAGTTTTGCTCAAATTTACTACTTCGCTAGTTCCATCAGTAGGTTTCGACACCATACCTTCTCCCATGAACCTATTTGAAACCAAAACGTAATACCAAGCAATTAATACGTAGTGCATTGAAGAAAGGCGGAAGGTACAACTTCGAAACCTTGCTTTCGAATGGGTAGAAGCTAATTATTGACTTTAAAGTTACTTTTGTATATAAAGGATGCTTTCAAAGAGGTTGTTTTAGCTTTCGAAACAATTAAAATTGCCTTTATTTTAAAAGGAGCTTTCGATAGGGATGCTGCCTTTTTTAAAGTGGCTTGATCTTTCTAATGGGTAGCTGCTTGGGAAAGCATTCGAAACCTAGCCGCCTCTTTCTTTACAACTTTAATTCAATGCTTTCTAAAGGAAGCTTTCGTCTCTACTAATTTTGAAACTGCCTTCACCAAGCTTTCGAAAGGGTTATAACCACTTTTTAAAAGGGTTTTGGGAAACGATGGTTTTGAAAGGGATTCAAAGCTATCCACTTCCCCCAAGTTCTTTACTTATCCCAATGCTTTCGAAAGGGTCCATGTAGCAACTTATTTAAAGATTTCGAAGGCAATGGTTTCGAAAGGGGCGTTTCAAAGCTATCCTTCTCCCTATTATTTCACTTAAAAATTATTACTTTCGAAAGAGTGGTTTCAAAGCCTTCTGGTTCCCCTACATTCTTTTACTTGAAGATTAATGTTTTTAAAAGGGTTACTTTTGCTTGTGTTTACTTTGACCCAGAAGTTATACTTGTGGTTAAACTCAATGGTTTTGAAAGAGATACTTTTATATGCTTTCAAAGTTATGCTTCTATGAATACTACTTGAACTAAGTGGTTTTGGAAGATAAGTTTTAATACTTTCAAAAGGATGATTTAATGGTTTCGAAAGGAAGATTTCAATACTTCCGAAAGGAATGATTTGAGTATTTTGAAAGGTATATCTTTAGGTGTTTTGGATGAAGTTTATGAACACTTTCGAAAGGTATGTTTCAATTGTTTCGAAAGAGAAGGTCTAAGGTTTCAAAAGCTTTAGTTTTCAAAAAAAAGAACCCAATCTCATTTTTAAGAAAAACCCATGGCAATATGAAAGGGATTTTTGAAATGACATTTTACTTTGGAGTTTTTAAAGAAGCTTTCCTTGCTAAAGATAATATGTTAAAGGTATTAACCAAGTTTCATTTGAAAATGATTACATGGTTATTTAACCATGGATGGTTGTGTTATCAAGTTATAATTAGTTATCATGTGTGCTTCTCCTACCAACCTATTCACTTTATAATTAATCCATAACTGTATTTTTGGGTGTTAAGTGAAGAATAACCAGCTAGATTGACCCAGTAGTGAATGTATATTGAGTTAACTCTTACATAAGTAGAGTGCATCCAGGAGGTCAGGTAGACCAAAACATAGGATGCCAAAAGATTGATTAAAGAGTTGTTAGTTTAGACATGTTCATAATAAACCCATGAAAACTATGTGTGCAAATAGTTATTGGCAGGGCCAACAGATTCTTAGTGATCCCAAAAAAACTATGTCCGGATTAAGTTATTGAAGGAGATCATTAGGTTCATAGCATTCCCATGAAAATTATGACTTGAGAGAATTTATTGGAGATACCAATAAGTTCATAGTAAGCCCTTAAAAACTATGACAAGAGAAAGTTATTGGTAGATATCAATTGGTTCATAGAGAACCCATGAAAACTACAATTGGATGATAGTTTTGGTAGAGAACAATAGATTCATAGTGATCCCATGAAAACTATCAAAGTGGGTAGGATTTCCATAAAGAATAACTGGTTATTAGTCAGCCGATGAAAACTAATAGGTTAATAGTGATCTTAGAAATTATAGCTTGAGACAGATAGTCAGATAAATGGGGATGGGAAATCCAAAGCATGTTACATGTTTACATATCGTCAAAATAATTTTTTTATGTTATGTTTTTAACCACTGTGGATGCAAGTGCACAGTATATGGTTATTATAATTTGGGTTAAGATACTAGTGATGGGAAAACCCGTTCTGCTAAGCGGTATGGTCTTACTAGATATCCATATGGTTCGAGATGGTAGGTTGTTATTCATACCAGAATTTTATTCTGGCTCGAAGTTTATGTTTTCCCCTTAAACTCTCGAGTTCTCAATTGATTTTGGGTAGTTTGAGAGCTAGGGTTTTCAGATTCTCCTTTAGAGAATAAGCTTCCGGAGACATGTAGGAGGCAAGCTAGCTATTAGGAGTTCTTTCTATTTGATTCCACCGTGTTTTGATTGTAATGATGAAGTTCTTTAATTTCCTATGTTTTAGTCTGTGATTTACCAAGGGTGCATCTTCATATGTCGCTCTTGACGTATTTTATAATAATTATATTTCTCTGAACGTGATTTATGAATTTTGGATTATGTAATGAATTTGAAATGTGTTTGAAGTGGAATGAGAAATTCGTTTTTTTTTAATTTTAAAATTGTTCATATCCATGTGTTTCTGTTATATCAATGTATCTAACATTACCGCATTTGGTTGTTCGAGAATTAATATATATGGATGACTGCAGTATTCGTAGCTGTTAGTTTTGGGCCACCAAGTAGGGTATGTTACAAAATGATTTTAATCAATTGAACGATTAATTAAAGAGGCTTAGGGATGCTTATGTGTTTAATAGTGCTTGGTTTCTTATGGAATTAAACCTTTAATTTGATTGATTGTTATTTGATAGTTAAATAACCGACTATCAAATCTTGACCAAATATAACTCTGGAAATATCTAAAAGAAACACAAGAATTATATGATACAGTTATCTTCGATGAAGCTATATTGTACATATAAAACTGTTGTGTTCTTCTAGTATAAATGACAAGGAAATCCGTCTGCTTAGACTGTTAGGAGGTGATATCTTGTCTTATATATTGTTTGTTTATTTTCAAAAGAAGCAGAGTTGCATTTACCGAAATTATCGATTGTTTTTGGCGCACCCGATAAGCGGGGGAGTATATTTATATTAAATGACTCAAAACCATAACCACTCAACAACCATATACGGGTTCTATGCTTTGGAAGAGGTTTGTGATTGGTTTGAGATGCCAGAATCTATACGGAGATTCAAAAGCTGTTTAAGATTCTCGAACACATGTAATTGTTCGTGATCTATTTGGATACGAGATATGATGCATAGTCCAAGGGTATTGCTAACCCAAAGGGTATAGGCGACTCTACCTTAGAGATACCTATTGTTATGCATGTAGTGAGTGGTGCACTTGGCCTTGGTGGTAAGCTATGTATTTCCTATCATATATCAGCTAGGGATGTACGATGCTTCGGGAGAATATCTTTGATCCTTATGCAAGAGGACAGTTCTAGAAATAGTTAGAGCATCTCCTAGAATCCAATACAGTTAGCAAACGTGCCTTAGTGGTTTTGATTATGTGCCTATTGTTGTTGTGATGCACATTCACATGCATCACAGCTATTTTATTATTCATATTTCACATCCTAGATATTATTATAATATTACTGGATTTTCTAAAAGAAATGGTTTGGTTATCAAAAGGTATAAACCCATCCGTTTTTTATTTGTATGGTCTATGTTTGAAGGGTTTTATAAATATTAAAATCCATACGATTTGTGTTTCTCACGTTGGTTAACCAGACTGATTCGAAAGTTATTTTTTTTATAATGCTCGGGTCAGCACAAGCATATTTCCATATTTATTTATGGATGCTTTGGAGTTTCGAGAGACGAGATGGATGCCTCCAAGATGTATGCTCATATTTTTTATTTCCGCTGCATTTCTTGTTCCATATTTATCAACATTAGTAAGGACAAGCTGTTATAACTGTCCAGCCTGATGATAGGTTAGTTTTATTCTAATTGATGTGTATATATTATAGTTTTATTTTGTAAAGATCATGTGTATATTATATATTGCTCGTCACGATGTGAGATTCTATTCCATCTTTTCTTTCTTTCACCCCAACAATCTATCTTTTCAATACTCGAATGTTCGGCACGTTAATGCCGTGAATGTATCAGTGTCAACCTTTGAGGGTCGAAAATGTCGGTTGTTACACACACATATAAACATATTATAAATACACTTATAAATATACATACATATATACATATTTAAAAATATATATTATTTGATCATTGTAATATATATATATATAATATATATGTGTATGTATGTATGTATATTTAGTTATAATTAAAAAAACTTTTTCTATACTATGTGTGCGTGTGTGTATTATTTTAATATTTATTACAATAATTTATATAATATATTTATATATGTATATTATTAATATTAATATTTTACTTATATACATAAGTTATATATATTTTTTGAAACTGGTAAGTTGTATATATATATATATATATTCATTCTTATAAAATTATTTAAATGAAATTAACAATACATACATATACATACTTATATATATATATATATATTTAATATTTATATATAAATAATGAGATTAAATACATACACGTGTTTGGAAACATACAATACATATCAGATGAGCTAACGTGTCTGTTACAATATAAATCCCAACATCTATATACGGGAATGTTATACCTTTCACGGGTTATCGTGTACACAAGCGCACATGCACACACACACATATATATACATGATACATATGTGTAAATTTATATGTATAAAATATAAATTAAATAAAATTGTATGTAATTTATAAATTTCAATAATATAGCACATTTTATTTAAATAAAATTTAGGAATGTTCTAAATGAATTAGACTTCATAGGCCCAATAAAGATCCAACAGGGTAAACATTTTTGAAATTCACCTAGAACTTCCGTTGCGGGCTAGCCTAGTTCCAACACAAAACAATAGTGACTATTCATTGAGCTATATTGACCATTTTCATCCTACCGAGTGAGTTAGCTAGAACTACCGTAGGATCTTTCTCGTTGTTGCAATTGTTAGGTCAATCAACGAATATCGAAAAAAATCCATTGGCATTCATATCAGAAAAAAATATTCAAAATTTAAAAGTGTTATTTCTTATGTGTCTTTTAGAGTATAATATGATCGATAATTACTTTTTTGTTAGGGTACTAATTTATATTATGTGTGTATTAACAAATATTTGTTGCTCAAAATTATTTTTTAGCATAATATTATTTCTTCTACATTTATAAACAATAGAACTAAATGATTGCAGTTTTTATTTAAATTCATTAAATGTGAGCAAATGATCAAAAATATGATAATTGTCCATGTTGACAAGAAAACTTGCCAGCGACTCAAATTTCAAGTTGGAATATGGGTATCACTTTTGGGACCTCCTTTCGAATGAGTGGAGATTGCTAAAGCTTACCTGATAGGTAAAAGTGATCAAAAATTTGCCTTTTGGACCTTTCGACACGGTCGAAAGAGTATTTTCCCTCTTGGTAAATCCATTCGAATGGGTTGACTAAGAACTCTGTCGAAACCACCTTTACACAAGAATAAGGGGGCTTGGGTTAAGGATCTAACATGTAACGACCCGCCTTTTTGGACAGTTTAAAACCGACGATCAAATACACATGCCGATTCCAAACCATTCAAAAGGGCAGATGGTTATTGGGGTAAGTAAGAAATGAAAGGAAAGGGAAATAAAGGAAATAAAACAACACATAATCTTGCAATGGAACGATAAAATATAATAGTCAAATAAACAGTTCATGAAGCTGTTTACAATACTTTGATCATTATTTATACAACATTTATCAGAGTTATACATACACAACAGAACAAATAAAATAATGCAGCAGACAGCATGATGCAAAGATAATAATAATAATAGTATACCAAATCTTCGTCTTCGTCCTCCAGAATAGATCTTCAATAAGCTGAAAAACTCAGGTCTGACCCAAGCGTAATGAAAAGACAAAACACATATAGTCAGGACTAAAATATCCTCATGTAAGTTAAATCAATCGTAAATAAATATGAGTCTAACGGCGTCAGAGATGTTTACGGGGTTTGACATCTCATATCCAGTGTCAACGTGGCAATAACTCAAGAGATGTTACAGGATTTTCCATCTCTCAAGGATCCGTTAAACTATCTACCATGTAGTACAATACGCTATTATAGTATGTCTACAGTAAAGTAAAAGTATTAAAATAGCGTTAAGACGTTACCATAATCCCCCTTAACACATTTTATAATGCCATAGTCTATACAACACCGTAAACCCCACCGTAAACCGGTGGTTATCAGAGGGTACCCCATAGGTATATCACAAAACAAAACGTAGTGGTCGCGAATAGGATAATCAGTATGACAAGGTACATGAGGCGATACCAACTAGGATACTAGTAGTTGCGTGATCTGGACTGATGTTGAGCATAGCCAGCAGCTACCCCAACACCGCGAAACAACACTCCCAAATCAAGGGGTGCACCTAAATCGAATCACAAATGTAATAGATATGGTATCGAAGAAGTGTGTCCGCTAGAGATGGCGAACCTCAATGGCCCGACGTGGCTCCTGTTTTAGTCATGTCAGGGGTCACCCAATATCGTTCTCTTTCTTCAATCAACGCAACCATCCACTTCATTCTGGATCAACACTCCGCAAATAATAGTTATTAAAGTGGTTTTCGGTATCGAAAGAGAGTATGTCCATATCCGATCCCGGTCTCTTTAATAACTACATATTATTACACCGTTGGCTCTTTTACATTTCAAATCGATTCATAATTGATATCAAAATATCATATTCGCTTCAAAAATCAAATCCATTTCAAATATCATCATATCTATTCAAAATGTAAGATTCCGTTTCAAAAATCATTTTCGCCTCAATATCTCATTTCGATTTCAAAATCATTTCGAATTTCAATTTAGGTTGTCACTTCATTTAACCCAATTCGTATTCAAATTCAAGATTTAAACATAAACATTTCACCTCATTAACCAGCTTGAAAATTTTAGAAAATAGTTTTAAGTAGTTTAAAAGTAGTTTAAATAATTAAAATAGTTAAAGATACTTAAAATCTTAAAATGGATTTAAAATAGATAAATTAGTTTAAAATAATTTAAATTGGGTTAAGTAGATTTAAAATATATTAAAATAGGTTAACATGGTTTAAGATGGGTTAAAATAATTTAATATAGTTAATATAGGTTAAAATAGTTTAAGTATTTAAAGATGGTTTATATAACAGAGTAATTTGGAAAACAAAATGAACAGCTTCAAAACCAAACCATTTCAATTATAACTTCCCAATTCAAATCAATTTCAATTTCCATTCTACCGATTCAATTTCGATTTCAATTCTAGTCAATGTCAACTTTGACTTCAAATCAATTCAATTCTACATTCACCTTCAATTAATTCAATTTCAATTTATATCGATTTGGAGCTTGATTTTTCAATTTATATCGATTTGGAGCTTGATTTTTCAAAATATGAATTTATAACACTAACAAAATTATCCTTCAATATTCAAATTTAAATCCAAATTTCAAACATGATTCAATTTCAAGCTCAATTTCAAAATATCTTTTTTATATCGCTTTTACGTTGTAATACTCATAGCTCGAAATAATGTTCAATCTTTAAAACAAATAAATTTTCGAAATTCAATCATATCCAAATTTCAAAGTCTCAACTTAAATTATTTAACAATTTCTTTTAACCAAAATTTTATTTCAACATTCCAAACTCAAATTTTGCGACAAATTCGATTTCTATAAATTGATTTTATTTATAACTTTTAAATCAAAACATTTAAATAAATTTTAAATCGACGATTTTAAAATTTATTAGTTTAGCCAATCCGGTGTCCGTATATAGTTTTCTATCCTATGGCCAAGTGATTATTTATTTCAATTAAATGTCAAGGATGAATATATATCACTTAAACCAAATCACAGTGTCATATGTATGCATAACAGTATATATATAAGCAAATAAACATCCGAATATTTAAATATCAACCAATAACATCCATCGAAATACATCATCCAATAGACAATACAATTCATGGCAATTTCATAGTTATCAATGTCAGGTAATTTAATCGCAATTTAATTTTTATTTCAATTTAACTGTCAATTAAATTTCCAACGGTTAATTCAAATGACAATTAAATTTATCAAACAACGACAAATAAAATTCATATCACTTCATAATGTCAAATTTTACTAGCATAAAGATATTCAGTACGTTGTGAGCGTTATAAAACACTCACCTTGATTTCAATGTAGTTCCAGCGTTTTATTTCGAATAAAATTAAACGCGCGTTTAATTTTACCCGAAATTCAAACTAGCTCCAAACGACTCCAATCCAGTTCCATAGCGTAGTGCTCGTCAAAACGAAGCCAACGCAATTCGTTTCGTGCGTTTTCGACCTCGTAAGAAAGAGTTATGGCGTTTAGAAGTTTATACGAATTAAAATATATATAAATTTCAATATATTTTCAATTTCAAACCCTCAATCTCATCCTGGCCGTTCATCCAAGCATCTGCAGATCTGGACCGCTGCTGCATCTTCTTCCTCTTCACGTGAAAACTCACGTATAAACAACCCATAGCTGCCGTTCTCCCCGCAATTTTCGCGACCTCCACGACGACTTCCAAAGCGATCAGGACCCATCATCTCGAAGGCCTTCGCGAGCTCCATCTTCACCGTGAGTGCGGTCAAACTCGGCCCCACCATACCGTCGAACGACATGAAGATGCATGTGCGTTTGAACTGAAATTGCCGTCGATCCGTGGCTCCATTTCCGATCTCCACCGTTGGATAGGAAGATCTCGTTAAGATCTTCAACTTTGCAGTTGAAAGATTTTCCTAATTGTTGATGGATTAAGAGATCTGGAGCAGAAAAGAATGAATGTTTTCGGCCATTGAATATAGCCGGCGGCTGAAGCAATAAAACCCTAGGGTTTGTTTTCTTGTTTGCAAATGAGAATATAATCGTCCTTATATAGAAAATTTCACAAAACACTATTCACCCGAATTTTTCCGAACTCCAAACAAAGCGTCCCGGCAGGCGTTTCTAAGATTTACCCCGCATTTCGAACACAATGGAACGTGTTTCGGAGGCTAATTCGATCATATGTGCGAGTTACGGAAATAAACGATCAAATTAAAATTAAACCGATTAAACAAATTTCTGTGCGTTTTGGCTTACCCCGGACAAACGGTAAATCCGATTGACACGAAAATTGAGATCTCATAATAATATAACATTATGGATCCGATGAAACTAGTTTCGTCGAAATCCGAGACTGTTTGAAAAATGGCTATTTTAACTCGTCAATTAAATATTAAAATATTCAATTTTCACAAATTTACTTTTAATTCGATTTTAAAAGTTCTACAACATCATTCTAACTTTAATATGATAAAATAAAATTTTACAAATCATTTTTTAATCATATTAAACCCGTTATTCAATTATTCAATAAATTCCAAATATTAAATTTAAACAATTTTGATTATCCAATAATTCATTATCCTTTGAAATATTTGAAATTGAACTTATAAGATTCAACTTTTAAAACCAATTCACATCTTAGAACACTATTTCCATTTTACAGTTATTCAATTATTCAATAAGTTTTAAATATTTACTTTAAACAATTTACCTGTTCAATATTCAATTATTTGTTTTTAAATAGATTTTACTTATCAATCAATTACTCTATTATACCCAATGAATTCAACATTTATTATCCTATCCAACTATTGATTGCAAAGGCATTCACTAAGTAGCATTTATTTTTCAACACTTATTACTATTCAAATCTTCAAAACCAATCTATTAAAATTTGTACTTCTACCTAAATCATTCACAATTCTTATTCACTTATTTACATTTTTTTTCCCATATATTCCTTTATAACCAAGTTATAACATTTGAGTCAATTCAATTAGATTGTAACTCCATTCAATCTATAAATAATTATTTGGATAATTATTGTTGCAATTCATTCCGGTTATTATTATTCCAAACGAATTACAATTTTTTTTCTAACATTAAATCACGAAATCTTATTAAATTAGCTATTTTAATTATCGAAAATTTACGGGTCGTTACACTCTCCCCTACTCAAAACTTTTCGTCCCCGAAAAGGAAAAAGAAGGGAAAAGGAACTAAGTATAGAATTCAACACTAGATATATTTTATTCAAAGTTACCAATTTATAAAACAATGAAATTCCATTTATAATGTTACTACACTTCCACTAAGTTACTCCGAATGGCTTTCTAAATTTAAAAGTTAGTTATCAAAACAAGTTATAAAAATTTTAAAACTTGAAAATTTTCTAACGCCCGAATTTTCCAAAAATTTCGGCAGAGTCTCCTTTGCGCGGCTCTATCGGTACAGCTACAAAACGTCTCTATGGGCCCCAAACCAACAAAAGAAAATCAAAACCCAAGTGGCTCATCAAAAATCACCAAATCTAATGACAAAATAAACATGTACCTTTTCTCGGGCAATCCAAATTTCCTCGATTTTAAATACCTGCATCTTATTTACCAATGATAACTAATCATATAATTTTAAAAGAATCATTTTATATTTGGCATCATAAATTTCCAATATTAACTTTAATTAAGTCCGTAAGTCGTACATATATCATCCGTGAGCAATATCAATCTAATCGCTTATTCGATCACACAATTTTACTTCCAAACTAGTATCGTTCACGCGACTCTCTAGTGTGGACTCAGATTTGGTTCCTTGATTGGAAGCTGTTACTCTCCTTCAATAGCCATATACTATGATAAAGAATTCCAGAATCAAATTAAAAAATCCATATCCAGGGTTCGCCGTCGAGAATCGAGTGAAAAATCCTAACATGGATCAATATAAATCAACTCAAAATTTTATGCTCGAATTTGGATCAAATCGTTATGCGAATAAAATAATATACGTACAATCTCACGTATTACCTTCCAATGGATTTCTATCCAATTTATCTATACTAAATTATTTTATTGACTTCTATTTTCTTTTACACTTAATTATTCACAATCCATTTTTCAGTTAGTATATTCATTTCTTTACATAGCATATTCTTTAACAATCAAAGAATTTGCTTACTCAAGTTCATTTTAAACATTCTATATAATTTAATTAAATTCAATTTCTTTTCCCAATTGATTCTTAGCTATACCAAATTCTTTTGTTTACATTTACTTCATATTTATAGTTTCAGTTAATAACAAATTTATTTGTGGAACATTTTATTAATCATCACTTTAGTTTATAGTCATTCTATAAAAGTCTAACTTCTTATATATGACTTTTCTTAGTTTTCGGTTATCTCAAAGTTACAAATTCAATTTTTTTTCTATGCAATTTATATTTATTTTCTATAACCAATTTACAAAAGATATTATACAATTCATTTGTCTTCTTTCTTAAGTTCACTTACTTGTTCCATTTATCCATTCGCCATTTCATGCTATATTTAAGTACATATAGAAAAAAAATTCACAACCAAATTTCCCATTTATATACATTTTAATTCCTTTTGAGTTTTCCTTACTTGTATATTTCAATTACTTTCAGGTTTTATTTATCTATACAATATCTCATTACATATCCAAAACATCATTTTAACTTCTAACATTTGATAAGTCTTGTTATATGTTATCAGAATTTAATTTTGGTATTATATAAATTTATAGAATTTCATTTTACTTAATTAGAATATTCACAAATTTAATTTGTTTAAATGCTCTTTACCTTTCAAATTTAAAGTTTTGCCAAATAATAGCTTAGATATCTTAGTCCTCTTATTTTATAAATTCTGGTTATTCACATTTCATTCAAATAATTTGAAAATTATTAATTAACAGAACTTAGAAATTTAAATGCCCGATTCTTTTCAAATCGTTTGAAATAAACATATACATTTATATCTTTAATATATCAAATCATACCTTTAGAGTTTAAACCAAAAACCCATTTACCCAAAATAATTTCGAAGAAAAGCAAAGCTTCTTAGAAGTCTCCCCCACTTTGACACTCGAAAATGAACGTCGATGATGCTGCGCAGTCATCACCGAAATTATTTTCCAGTGACATAAGAGAGGAGTACTGAATTCATTCCTTCTTAAAAATCCTTTCAAAATATTTCCCATAACTATTTTCCAACTAATATCACGATATATTTTCTTCAAAGCTTTGAGAACCATTGTCAAAACCTTCGGGTCTTAAATTCAATATTTTCCAATTTAAATCTATTTTAATTTATAAGTCACCTTTATAAAATATTCTCATAGGAATTTCTTTCTTAAAACATTCCACAAGTGTTTTATCATTGTTCATCTTGTAATTCACCTTATTTATTAAATTACAATATCCAATTAATGATAATAACCAATATCATCATTCCTAACAACCAGGTAAGCTAGATAAGTCACAATAATTTCTGTAAAATTTTCTTTATATACAAAATATAATTAGAGCAAAATTATTTCATTTACCCAATTTCAAAACAATACTATGTCGAATTGTTCTGTTTAAGTGTTTAGAGATCCCTATCAATGACATTAATTACTCGTATTGACCAGAGTCCATAAGCCCCTCAATAAATCAACCGACACAATATAAAACATTTTATATCACTAACAAATACGCTCTCTCATATGTATACACTCAGCGACTCATCATAGGGTATTACTACCCTATTTATAAAGAGTCAGACCCCACAAAGCTAAGGTTATCGCTAAACAAGCTCCGACACTAACTGTAACGACCCGCCTTTTTGGACAGTTTAAAACCGACGATCAAATACAGATGACGATCCCAAACCATTCAAAAGGGCAGATGGTTATTGGGGTAAATAAGAAAAGAAAGGAAAGGGAAATAAAGGAAATGAAACAACACAGAATCTTACAGTGGAACGATAAAATATAATAGTCAAATAAACAGTTCATGAAGCTGTTTACAATACTTTGATCATTATTTATACAACATTTATCAGAGTTATACATATACAACAGAACAAATAAAATAATGCAGAAAACAGCATGATGCAAAGATAATAGTAATAATAGTATACCAAATCTTCGTCTCCGTCCTCCAGAATAGATCTTCAATAAGCTGAAAAACTCAGGTCTGACCCGAGCGTAATGAAAAGACAAAACACTCGAGTCGGGACTAAAATATCCTCATGTAAGTTAAATCAATCGTAAATAAATATGATTGTAACGGCGTCAGAGATGTTTACGGGGTTTGACATCTCATATCCAGTGTCAACGTGGCAATAACTCAAGAGATGTTACGGGATTTTCCATCTCTCAAGGATCCATTAAACTATCTACTATGTAGTACAATACGCTATTATAATATGTCTACAGTAAAGTAAAAGTGTTAGAATAGCATAAAGGCATTACCATAATCCTCCTTAACACATTTTATAATGCCATAGTCTATACAGCACCGTAAACCCCACCGTAAACCGGTGGTTATCAGAGGGTACCCCATAGGTACGACACAAAACAAAACGTAGTGGTCGCGAATAGGATAATCAGTATGACAAGGTACATGAGGAGATACCAACTAGCATACTAGTAGTTGCGTGATCCGGACTGATGTTGAGCATAGCCAGCAGCTACCCCAATACCGCGAAACAACACTCCCAAATCAAGGGGTGCACCCAAATCGAATCACAAATGTAATACATATGGTATCGAAGAAATGTGTCCGCTAGAGATGGCAAACCTCAATGGCCCGACGCGGCTCCTATTTTAGTCATGTCAGGGGTCATCCAATATCGTTCTCTTTCTTCAATCAATGCGTTCACCAAACCATCCACTTCATTCTGGATCAACACTCTGCAAATAATAGTTATTAAAGTGGTTTCCGGTATCGATAGAGAGTATGTCCATATCCGATCTCGGTCTCTTTAATAACTACGTATTATTACACCGGTGGCTCTTTTACATTTCAAATCGATTCTTAATTGATATCAAAATATCATATTCGCTTCAAAAATCAAATCCATTTCAAATATCATCATATCTATTCAAAATGTAAGATTCCGTTTCAAAAATCATTTTCGTCTCAATATCTCATTTCGATTTCAAAATCATTTCGAATTTCAATTTACGTTGCAACTTCATTTAACCCAATTCGTATTCAAATTCAAGATTTAAACATAAACATTTCACCTTATTAACCAGCTTGAAAATTTTAGAAAATAGTTTTAAGTAGTTTAAAAGTAGTTTAAATAACTAAAATAGTTAAAGATACTTAAAATCTTAAAATGGATTTAAAATAGATAAATTAGTTTAAAATAATTTAAATTGGGTTAAGTAGATTTAAAATAGATTAAAATAGGTTAACATGATTTAAGATGGGTTAAAATAATTTAATATAGTTAATATAGGTTAAAATAGTTTAAGTATTTAAAGATGGTTTATATAACAGAGTAATTTGGAAAACAAAATGAACAGCTTCAAAACCAAACCATTTCAATTATGTCTTCCCAATTCAAATCAATTTCAATTTCCATTCTACCGACTCAATTTCGATTTCAATTCAAATCAATGTCAACTTTGACTTCAAATCAATTCAATTCTACATTCACCTTCAATTAATTCAATGTCAATTTATATCGATTTGGAGCTTGATTTTTCAAAATATCAATTTATAACACTTAACAAAATTATCCTTCAATATTCAAATTTAAATCCAAATTTCAAATATGATTCAATTTCAAGCTCAATTTCAAAATATCATTTTTATATCGCTTTTATGTAGTAATACTCAAAGCTCGAAATAATGTTCAATCTTTAAAACAAATAAATTTTCGAAATTCAATCATATCCAAATTTCAAAGTCTCAACCTAAATTTTTTAACAATTTCTTTTAACCCAAAATTTTATTTCAACATTCCAAACTCAAATTTTGCGATAAATTCGATTTCTATAACTTGATTTTATTTATAACGTTTAAATCAAAACATTTTAATAAATTTTAAATCGACGATTTTAAAATTTATTAATTTATCCAATTCGGCGTCCGTATATAATTTTCTATCGTATGGCCAAGTGGTTATTTATTTCAATTAAATGTCAGGTATGAATATATATCACTTAAACCAAATCACAGTGTCATATGTATGCATAACAGTATATATATAAGCAAATAAACATCCGAATATTTAAATATCAACCAATAACATCCATCGAAATACATCATCCAATAGACAATACAATTCATGGCAATTTCATAGTTATCAATGTCAGGTAATTTAATCGCAATTTAATTTTTATTTCAATTTAACTGTCAATTAAATTTTCAACGGTTAATTCAAATGACAATCTATATGACAATTAAATTTATCAAACAACGACAAATAAAATTCATATCACTTCATAATGTCAAATTTTACTAGCATAAAGATATTCAGTACGTTGTGAGCGTTATAAAACACTCACCTTGATTTCAATGTAGTTCCAGCGTTTTATTTCGAATAAAATTAAACGCGCGTTTAATTTTACCCGAAATTCAAACTAGCTCCAAACGACTCCAAACCCGTTCATAGCGTAGTGCTCGTCAAAACAAAGCCAACGCAATTCGTTTCGTGCGTTTTCGACCTCGTATGAAAGAGTTATGGCGTTTAGAAGTTTATACGAATTAAAATATATATAAATTTCAATATATTTTCAATTTCAAACCCTCAATCTCATCCTGGCCGTTCATCCAAGCATCTGCAGATCTGGACCGCTGCTGCATCTTCTTCCTCTTCACGTGAAAACTCATGCATAAACAACCCTTAGCCGCCGTTCTCCCCGCAATTTTCACGACCTCCACGACGACTTCTAGAGCGATCAGGACCCATCATCTCGAAGGCCTTCGCGAGCTCCATCTTCACCGTGAGTGCGGTCAAACTCGGCCCCACCATAGCGTCGAACGACGTGAAGATGCATGTGCGTTTGAACTGAAATTGCTGTCGATCCGTGGCTCCGTTTCCGATCTCCACCGTTGGATAGGAAGATCTCGTTAAGATCTTCAACTTTGTAGTTGAAAGTTTTTCCTAATTGTTGATGGATTAAGAGATCTGGAGGAGTAAAGAATGAATGTTTTCGGCCATTGAATATAGCTGGCGGCTGAAGCAATAAAACCCTAGGGTTTGTTTTCTTGTTTGCAAATGAGAATATAATCGTCCTTATATAGAAAATTTCACAAAACACTATTCACCCGAATTTTTCCGAACTCCAAACGAAGCGTGCCGGCAGACGTTTCTAAGATTTACCCCGCGTTCCGAACACAATGGAACGTGTTTCGGAGGCTAAGTCAATCATATGTGCGAGTTACGGAAATAAACGATCAAATTTAAATTAAACCGATTAAACAATTTCTATGCGTTTTGGCTTGTCCCGGACAAACGGTAAATCCGATTGACACGAAAATTGAGATCTCACAATATAACATTACGAATCCGATGAAACTGGTTTCGTCAAAATCCAAGACTGTTTGAAAAATGGCTATTTTAACTCGTCAATTAAATATTAAAATATTCAATTTTCACAAATTTACTTTTAATTCGATTTTAAAAGTTCTACAACATCATTCTAACTTTAATATGATAAAATAAAATTTTACAAATCATTTTTTAATCATATTAAACCCGTTATTCAATTATTCAATAAATTCCAAATATTAAATTTAAACAATTTTGATTATCCAATAATTCATTATCCTTTGAAATATTTGAAATTGAACTTATAAGATTCAACTTTTAAAACCAATTCACATCTTAGAACACTATTTCCATTTTACAGTTATTCAATTATTTAATAAGTTTTAAATATTTACTTTAAACAATTTACCCGTTCAATATTCAATTATTTGTTTTTAAATAGATTTTACTTATCAATCAATTACTCTATTATACCCAATGAATTCAACATTTATTATCCTATCCAACTATTGATTGCACAGGCATTCACTAAGTAGCATTTATTTTTCAATACTTATTACTATTCAAATCTTCGAAACCAATCTATTAAAATTTGTACTTCTACCTAAATCATTCACAATTCTTATTCACTTATTTACATTTGTTTTTCCATATATTCCCTTATAACCAAGTTATAACATTTGAGTCAATTCGATTAGATTGGAACTCCATTCAATCTATAAATAATTATTTGGATAATTATTATTGCAATTCATTCCAGTTATTATTATTCCAAACGAATTACAAATTTTTTCTAACATTAAATAACGAAATCTTATTAAATTAGCTATTTTAATTATCGGAAATTTACGGGTCGTTACATAACAGGCTCAAGAAATGGTTGGGTTGAAAAGGTTTCGACTCTGTCAAGAGGGGTAGCACTTGCAATCTAGTTGATTTGAGATAAGGTTTCTAGGAAATAAGAAGACTTAGGGTTTCGACTTGGTCGAATGGGCCCCTTTCGATCAAGTCAACTACATGTTATCATATTAATGAAAAATAAGGAAATTGAGCAGCTAAGCGAGCAAGATTATCTCAATTCTCTTTTTATTGAACTCAATTGTACAAAGTGACCAAATCCCCAATTTAATTTGAGAATTATGGTTTACTAGTTTAAGAAAAATACCATATGAGAAATAAAATAAAACAGATCGCTTACAACTGACCCCTGGGGTCATATTTATAAGTGCGGGTTGGGGCTTTTCAAATCGGAACTTTCGACACTATCGAAAGGTTAACCCTTCTGATCTCGTGAATGTCCACTGAACCATACCTTTCGACCTAGTTGAAAAGGTTTTAGTCATTTTTATGTTGCCGCTAAAGTCTAGGCCTCTCCCTCTTGCCTTGCTTCCTTTCGACTTGTCGAAAGGTTCTACTGGAAAGCTTTTGACCTTGTCGAAAGGTCTATTGATGCGCTTCTGTCTTGAATGTTGATGAGCCGCATAATTTGACTTGGGCACTAGCCTTCGATGCTATCTAAGCCTGTCTTCTTTTGGCCTTGAGTGAGTCGAAACTACTAAAAGGTTTTATTGTACATGGAATCTTTTGAAAGCCTCGGTCCCATCTAATTCGGAACCTTATGCCTCTATGGTAGTGGACATGTAGTTTTTATTTCTCAGGTGAGAGTGGCCCTAATCGTTTTGAAAGGCCATATATGCTTTCGAAAGGGTCGGTTGAATACTTTTCTGGTGGAAGTGAATGAAGGCGAAACGAAGACGTTTCGAATGGCTTGGTGCAAAATGAAGAGTGTCTACTATCCATTATCTTCGAGAGGTTTCTTTTTAGTACTTTGGTTGGTAATATGTTTTCTATTTCCTTTGAAAGGTAGCCTTTGACCTTGTCGAAAGCTTCCTATTGGCATAGTCGAGACGTCCTTCTGACCTTCTCGAAAGGTATTGTTGGCCTGTCGCCTCCTTGTCGGAAGCTATGTTTAACTAGATCATCTTGGTGCTTTCGAATCTATATCAATGCTCTTGTGTTCTTTCATACTTCTATTTCTGAGAATATTTTATGGATTGCATTTAACCCCCCGTATGAAAGAAGCTTTCGTTCTTTAGGATAAAAACTCCAAGGAACTTCTTTCTTTATTTCCTGCGAAATAAATAATAACCTCTATTAAGAGTTTAACCTTGTTGTGAGACGCTAATGAGTAATCTTATACTTATGAAATCAATGTTCAAGATGTTATTTCATAATATTAACAAATAAGATACTCTAAAATGTACATAATTAAACTTCCTTATGAATGTGGAATAATAACACGTGATCAGCAGACAGTGGTCAAATAAATGAACCTTTTGAGAAAGTCTACTATGTACTCTAGATATTACTGCCTTGAGTTAACCTCCTTCAACCTGTAGATATCAATTTTGTGCTTTCGGCGACCTTAATTCATCCCTTTAAGTTAACTTTGCTTTCATCCTTATGCTACTGGTCAGTAATCCTTATTTAGAGCGAAAAAGTAGTAAATATTTTGGTGCCGATGCCATTTGGCGATATGAAGATTTTGTACTGAAATCAAATTTTTAATTCATTGAAAAATTCATCGATCGCCATAGAACTCAACAGTAGAATATAGCATTCTTGATGTTAGGAGTCCAATAAGAGTTCCATAAGAAACCAAAAATAGAAAATCTATAAATTACTGTCAAAATTCACTAGGTAGTTTAAAATTCATGAAATTTAACAAAAGACCAACCAAAATTCAATGAGAAAATTATGCACACAAAATTTAGAAATTATCGTTGAAACCCACAAGGAAACTTTGAAACCTACTTAATCCAGAAATTCAATAAGTGTTCATTAAAAATTTCAATTTGAAACACGAAATTCACGAATCATCATGGAAATGAATAAGGAAATTCAAGATTCACAAAATCAAAGATCAAAAGACACAATGAGGCAATATAAAACACGAAAATCATAAATCTTCATCAAAATTCATAAGGAAATGTAGGGTTAATCAAATCAAAAATCTAGCAGGGAACCACCAAAACACTAACAAGGAAATGAGGAACATAAAATTCATCACTAATTATAAAAATCAACAAGGTTATTCAAGATTCATTATATTAAAAATACGATAAGAGATCATCTCAAATCCATTACGAAAACCAAGGATACCAAATTCTCCAACCACCATAAAAATCCATAGGGAAATTTGGAATTCACTAAATCATAAATCTCATAAAGAATTATCAAACATCCAATAAGGAAATCAGAAATTCATAAACTATCGTGAAGGCCAATAAGGAATCTTTGAATTCACCAAGTTAAAATTTGATAAAAGATCATCAAAAATACAAATAAGGAAATCAGGAATGTAAAATTCATCAATCACCATAGAAAACATTAGGGAAATCTTGAATTCAACCAATCAGAAGATTTTCATGAAAAGCCGAAAAATTCAGGAATCTTAGAATGTAATCAAAAACTTGTTAAAAGCGCACTGCAAAATAATCTACTCAAAATACATTCTAATTCGAAGCTAGAACATCAATAGGAAATTCATTAACCATCATGGAAGCCCAATAAAGAAATGAAGAAATCAAGAACTCATAAAACAGACAGTCAATAAGAAATCACCGTGAAAATCATGCGGGGAATTGTGATGTGTAAAGTCCATGAATCATCGTAAAGGACAATTAGAAAATTGAAAATTCACGAAACCAATAATTTAGTCAGAAATCACAAGGTGAATTCACCAATGGGATTAAGCACAATAAAAACCAATATTAGGGTTGACAAAGCTAAAAATGGAATCTTCATGAAAGGAAACTATAAGTTCATAAAATTAGGAAGTTAACTAAAATATTGTCAGGATCCCATCTGACAAATAGGTTATTAGAAATTCATTCAATAGAAGCACAAAATCAAAAATTTGTCCAGTAAAGATAAACTTGGTAAGTTTAAGCAAACGATTTCTTGACCTAAAAGTTAATAGCGAGTAATTCTGTGAAGTCATGCAACCATTTAAAATAGTGGATCTAGACTTGATATCCAGGCTCTTCTGTTCAAAGGGGCTACCTTGCTTTGGGAATTTAGGAATGGTTTGCTCAATCTAATCTTCGAGCGTAGTCTCCATTGTCAATAGTGATAGCTTGTTATATATTTCATT
The DNA here is from genome assembly GCA_030765085.1 of Allium cepa. Classification (NCBI taxonomy): domain Eukaryota; kingdom Viridiplantae; phylum Streptophyta; class Magnoliopsida; order Asparagales; family Amaryllidaceae; genus Allium; species Allium cepa. The sequence goes on along the minus strand of CM060944.1, from coordinate 378,996,089 downwards.
CTTTTGGATCTTGTTTAGATCTTTGCCTTTGGTATCATGTTATGGATTCCTTTTATGCATTCTTCTATCTCACGCTTTCTTTTAGGATGCATGTTTCTTAATCCTTTGATGTGGAAATCGTTTCTCAAGGATTGAGTGTTCTAAGATTTGTTATCCCATATTCTATCTCTGTTGGATATGATTTTGGACTTTCTGTTCATCCAAGATTTTAGGCGTTGGACACTTTTATTCTTTTTCCTTTGTTTATTTCACTCTTTCTTTAACTTTTATTCTCTTAGGTTTTGACCTTTTATTTTGAGTCATAGTCATCTTCGTCTTTCTTCCTTTGTTTGGTTCCTTTTGTTATGCTTGAATATCTTAGACCATTGTTTGATGAGCCTCTTCTTTAGAGCTTGGACATCTTAGTCCATTGTTTGATGATCCTCTTTTTGGGCTTCCCTTGTCTCAAAGGAATATTGTGTATGCCGAGCTGACCTTCTTCCAAAAGGTTGCGGATGGGTGATTATCCTGACCCATCACCTAAGAGGTGGTTTTGACGTTAGAGGTTTAGTCTTTCCCTCTAGGAGATACTATGGAATAGCGCCGTAGGCTTATGTCCCTCCCTCTAAGAGGTGCTATGGAATAACGTTGTAGGCTTATGTCTCTCCTTCTAGGAGGTGCTACGGAATAACATCGAAGGCTTAAGTATTTGTATATGAAAATAGTTTTTGACCAATTAAAATGGAGTCTCCTTTGAGAGGAAGAATTTTGTAATTATCCCCTCTTAGTATATTAAGGGGTTATCTTTTGAAAAATAGTTGGACTCATGAATCCTTTTGATAAAATAATTTTTCTCAATGTAGTCATTTGCAAGAACGTTCTTGCTATTCTTATAATAGAGACACGGATCTCAGATAAGAGACTGAGAGGTCATGATTCATGAACCAATAGTTATTTAGTTAAGAATAAGATTCTCTAATTTGAGTTGCAATAAACTTTTGATGATTTTAAGATCTTTCTTGAAAAAGTATGAATAGGCTTTTCTTTGATCATAATTTAGAAAATTTTGAAATATTGAAATTGATCGGCTTGAAGTTTTTTGCGTGCATCTTAAATAGTTTGCATAAACCAGTATTTAGAACAAATAGGCAATTGCTTTCTTCCAGGCCACGAGGTAATTGAAAATAGTTTTCTTAGATGTGTTCGATAAATTTATTTTAAAATGATTTGCTAAAAATAGAGTTGGTATGTATAGGCTGTCATTTGAGCTGATGCGGAATTGGCGATGATTTGATATCTTCTGGAAGGATGCCTTTGTATTGCATTGAGTGAAATATTGATAGTTATCTTACTGCTAGCATCTGAGTCATCTTTTCATGTAATGACCGGTGAATTTTAGTGGTTTTATTTATGTAATTAATTGAATTTTTAGGAAATTTTAAGTAATAAATTTTGAAATATAAATTTGATATTAGGAATACGTCTATTTAAACATAGCAGATGGTAAATTTTCATCTGTTAATATGGAAGTTTATTTTTTTGTGATTTTATTTAAATTCAAATCAGTTAATATTTGATGATAATAAAATGTTTTCCGAACTTGAATATTTTTACATAATTAATTTGTAAATCATCTTCAGAGTGAGATGTCATATTTCATTTCTTCAAATTTGATATTCTATTGCTCTGTTTATCTTATTTCAACAAATTAGCAGCATTTTGGGTACCGACTATCGGTTTTTGATACGATGATCGTACTACTGATATCTGTGTATCTTTTTTGATTGCCTCGTCATTCTAATCTCAACCGTGTATTCATTTGTGTATTTTGGAATCCGGTACGCGTCGAAACCGTGAACGGTTAAATGGATCGATGCCCATTTAAGGAACCTCTTGGTTTCCTTTCTACTTCCAGCTAACTATTGTGTAATTCGTATAGCCGTTTGCCTTTAATAATTTCAGAAATCAAAGTTTGACTTTTCACTTTTCCATTTAGTTTCAATATAATATACACTGGTTTATTTTTTCTCCCTGTGTTTCCAACTTCTTCCTTTTGTTTTCTGGTTCATCATTCTAAGATGATTATTATAATAAAGTTTATATAATCAAGCCTTTATATGCTTCGCCTGTAGCATGAAACCCATGCCATAGCCGAGTCTACGCGAAGCCACCCTCGCCCCATCACTTTCCACCGCATCAATTCTTCTCTACTATTCCGCTAGCAATCGACCATTCACCTTATTCTGCCCCTGACAGTCGCCTCTCCGATGGCCGAAACTGATTTGCACTCGCTTGTGCAAGTGTCTCTGCCCTTTCTCCACTTTCCAGCTCTTCTGCACTTCACCAAGTCGCCTCCACCTCCGACCGATGCAGCCGCTCTTCATCAGCCAAGCTCGGCCTCGTCGACTGACCTCAGCTTGCATGTTTAGTTAAGGTATTATATATAATTTTAGTTCATAAAAAAATATAAGTTAGTTACAAATATATATGGTGTAACAACCCGGGATTTGGGAGATTACCGTTAATATTAAATTATAATGCAAATTATAATTTAATATTGTTTTTAAAAATGAATTGGATAATAAAATGAGGGATTATATTATTTATTTTATATAAACAATACCTTGATGAATATAATTTAGGATTTGAAACTTAAATATGTCATACTATTTTATTTGAAGCCTATTTCAACATTTGATGGTTGAAAAAAAGTGTAAATGAAAGAAATAAAGTTTGAAAAACTTTATTTTTGGATTTGTGTTGAAAATAAATAATTGTGATGGTTTAGTTTTAGTTAATTAGTAATATTGGAAAAAAAATCCAATGTTAGCCATCTATTGTAAAATAAAGGGAATAATATGAAGAAAATAAATTCTAAAAGTGTGATTAGGCTTGGAATGATGTATTAATGTTTTAAAAAATTTAAAACTTTTTAATACACTTCATTAGACTTAAAATAAATTTTATTTGTTTGAAATGGACGAAAATAGTGATTTTTCACTAAAAATAGGAATATTGACAAATATTGTTTAAAAATTGTGTTATATGGGGAAAATAATATTTTTAATTAGAAAAAATATTTTGATGATTAAAAAGTGTTAGAATGATTTAATGCATGTAACGACCCGAAATTTTCGATCCAGAAAATTCCAGAAAGTTAGGAAAAGAAGAAAAGGGAAAGAAGAAGAAACAGTAACGAGTCACAGAAACCTCACATCGCCGCAGATCAAAATATAATATCACATACATAACAGTTTTACAAAGAAGAACTGTATCAGTACACTTATATTTTATACATCAGAGTTACAACCACTACCAATCACTGGACAGTTTAAAATAACATGTCCTAGTTATACAATAATATATCACAGCGGAAACACTCCATACGTTCCTGCCCTTCAGCTCGCCTCCTGAGCTCTAGAACGTCCTTACCTGAAAATCTGTAATACTCGGTCTGACCCGAGAATTACATCAAAGTAACACCCGGGTCAGGCTGGAAACCAGCGTGAGTAAACTCATCTAACATGAAATTCCAATCCACAGAACTTATTTGAAACCCGGGGTAACTCGTAACAAATTACAAATTCACAATTCGTTAGAGACATCACTTATTTCATACATCAATTCCTAAGTACCCAAACTTAGACTAAATGGTCCAATTCACTTAAATCATTCCATTCCAGTCTATTGATTTCACATATCAGACTATAAAGAATCGAAGTGGTTTCGGGTATTTACTAACACCCGACTCCGGTCTCTTTGAATTCGATACCATCCTAACCCAAGTTATTCAAGTGAAATATAACTCAACTTTAAATAAAAGATGTCACTTTTTTACACAGAAATTCATCATCATTAAAATAACCACATAATAAATGCCCACCCAAACATCTCATATTACAAAACATTTCATATCACAGAATATCACAGCATATCATCCAATAGATATCAACCAATTCATATATTCTACTCAAACAATCATTCATAAGCACCCATTGTTGATCCCTATTATAATTAGTTTAATTAACTTAAATTAAATCAATTACTTTAGAATTAATCACCTAACTCTGCTAAATCAACCATCAATTAATTATAACCATTTAATTAAATCAATCATTCCTCAAATATCCATCTTAATTAATCACCTTGATTAATTATCTTCAATTACATAGAGTAATTATCCTTCAATTAATTTCACAAATTAATTATCTTTAACCATTTACAGTAATTAACCTTTAATTACTCTCAATAATTAAATTAATTAATGATCCTTAATTACTTCTTTAATTAATTATTAATTATATTTAATAATTAATCTTTAAAATAATTATTCATTTATCAGCCTTGATTAATCACATTAGTAATTAAATACCCTTATTAATTACATTACTTAATTACCTTCAAATAACTTTATTAATCAATTATTAAATTAGTTACACTAAGTAATTAATTATTAATTACTTCCACTAAGTAATTTTCCTTCTTATTAATTACACAAGGTAATTAAACCCAAACTATTTCCATTTAAAATTACCATTCCTCAAATAATTATATCCAGTAATTACCACTAATTACTTCACTAAGTAATTATACTTTATAAATTACACTAAGTAATTTTACTTAATCTATCATCCAATGATTATTTAAATTAATTAAATGAATCATATTAATTTAATTAATGGAAGTAATTAGAGGAATTAATTGCTCAAGGTAATTAATTAGTTAATGAAAGTAACTATTTTTTTTCAAAAGCTTGGTTACTTAATGATAAAATAATTTATTTAAAATAACTCAAATCAATTTAAGCTTATGGTAAAACAAATTTAAATTCCTTTGTCAATATAATTCCAAATAAATTTTTATATTTATGGAAATCGGTTTTAATTTTTTTTTTACTTTAAATCACATGCTTTTTGTAAACTTAGAAAGGTAATTACATTTTATAAACTTACACAAACATTTACCCTATTATTAGTTTCAGTTAGTAATTTAAAACCTTCTTTTCATTTTTTATTATTATTATTATTTTCAAGCCAAGCTTTTTGGGCCGAAACCAAAAAAGAAAAGAACCAAGACTAATTGATTTAAAATCATACCGTTCATTTACAAAATCAATGGGCCGAAGCACAACCAAAAAACAACCCCATCTCCTCTTCTCCCTCTTCCCAAACCATCAGACAACTGAAGTCCATCTCCAATCCCAGGAGCTCAACACACTTCCGATCCACAATAACAAGCAAGAACACGATCAACACGAAAATCCATGGTACCAAAGCCTACCCAAACGCATGCATGCGCCATCCATCACAAAAGATCCATTCGCTCACTTGGAACCAAATTGTGCAAGATGCCACACGTGCATGTGCACGCCTTCACCTCTGGCCATCTCGCCCTCGCAACACCACCGTTCAGTCGCGCGAAGTCACCCGATTCAAAATGCCGCTTCACCAAGGCAGCAATCCCCTCTGGTCAAAATCAACCACTACTCGACCCAAACCCGAAGCCAGAAACTGAAACTACCACCACGGATCGACTTGCCGCAACGATGATCGTCCATTACCTCGTGCCTCACCTACTTCAAATGATAGCCCTTCCACCACACTACCTTCTTGCCAAATATCATGAGACCCGGTCGCACCCTTTCCCCTCAAAAATCCCGCGACATTACCATGGCCACATCCTTCCTTAAAACCCTAAAAACCACTCGACCATCCAATCCCAAACCAAATCCAAGATTCCGCCACGGTCGATACCTCTGCAATGACCACCAGCTCCTTCTAGAACTGACTGCACCATCTAACGGTGACTAATTTGCAGGAAATTTATTTTCAAACGAAAACCCGTCGTTCCTCAAATTTTCGTGATAAAAATCATTATAAATTCCAATTTTCCTATTAAAATTTATAATTTACACAAGCAACCCAATTGCATGCTTGAATTCTTAATATAAGAACATTAAATTTTTCACAAAAATAAATTTTCACTGTAAATCTCATCATCACTTAACTACACAACATAAATAATTCACTAACTAATTTTAACTTAAACTATTCTAGTAATTAAGCATATTCTTAGTTTATAGCATTTTCAAATTCGAGCTATATCAAGAGATGTCGATTTTTGAAGTGAAAATGGACATGATGAACACAGTTAACAGAGCACGCATATCATTTCAATTTGAAATATAATGTTTCTCGCTTAGTTGTTATTAACAATTTACTTTTAAGGATTACAACCTAAAATGAAGTACAGGAAGGGAATTTGGTTTTTATATGTTTGAATATGATATTGCTGTTAAAAGAGACGTGGGTATGTATTGAATAGACATGCACAGGTGCCTTTCAACTTAATACACATTAACCTTGATAGTTCATTCCTGCAAGCCTTAAATCATTCATTACTACAAGAGTTATGCCCCAGATTTAGGTTTAAGGATGTAGATTACTCACCGACTATATGAACATAGGAGCAGAGATGATTTAAAACTGGAAGTTAATTTGCTTTGTTGAATTGATCTTGAATCCACTTGCTTTAATCAGATTGAAAATATTGAAATGACCTGACGCTCGAACTTGCTTTAATTCTTAAAACTGAGATGCTTTGCTTGCTTTTGAGTTTTTGAACTTGAAAGGGATGATTGTTTTAAATTTTCCTTTGATCTTGTTTCTGGTTTGTTAAAGGCTTGAAGATGTTATTTTGATCTACATTTCCTCTGTTTTTGAGCTGGCTTCTTGTTGTTTTCATTTTTTTTTTCAGTTTACTTTTGAAAAAGAAAAAAAATGTAACCTGGTTTCTCCTTCAACAAATTTTTTTTAAAGAGAAGTTAGTTTCCACTTGTTTACTTTTATTAACACTTGTTATGTGTATGATACTATTGTTTTACAAATGTCTTAACTATGTATTTTATGTTTAAAACCTTGCCTCTAATTTATTTATAATTTATGTTTAAATCCCTACTTAATTCTTATTTGTTTATAGATTATTTATTTTATATTTACATATGTGTTGTGTATTTTAAATAGCTCATGAAACCGGTTTCTATATTTTAAATAGAATTTAACTTTAATTACCCTTTGAAAATTATTGAATTCAAAACAATGCCTCCTGATCACTGTACATATACATATACATATATATATATATATATACATATACTTATATACTTGTATGTATATATTTGAATTTTCTAATATTATAAAGTTTGCCTAAATTTATATATATATATATATATATATATGTTAATTTCCTACAAGATTATCATTTCCAAATATTTAAATTTATAGATTCAAATTCATTTATATACATATCCAGATATTCTTTAGATTTCCATTTATTTATTAATCCAAATAAAAAATCAGATAATTATCCAATTATCAGATGACCAAAATCCGGGTTATCACAATGCAATTTATTTGACACGAAAGAAATTTTTGTTTAAGTTATTGCATTAAAAATAGTGTTTTTACACTAAAATGGTGTAATATGTAAAATATTGTCAAAGATAGGGTTTTATTTATAAAAATTAACTTTTTATTGTCGAGATAATTTTTTATATAATAACAATTTTATTGCAAACAATTTGTTGTAGATATTTTATTTGGTTAAAAATGAGAAAACTAGTGTATAAATTGATTAAATAGGTTAAATATGTATATAACATAGGAATTTCTCTAAGTATATTAGTCTTGGGCTTATTTGGGTAAGGTTTGAATCCATTAACTCTCTCTAGAACCATCTAGAAAAGAGGAAATAGGTATACGTACCTTTTTTTCTCATCTTCCTCCTCAAAACAAAAGACACGGTAAATAGAGAGAAAGAAAAACAACGGCTTTCCCTAATTAAATCTCAATTCCACTCAATTTCGCTATTAATTCAAGAAGAACTTCACCAAAATAAGAATAGAGAAAGGATTTCACCTTCAAGCTCCAATATTTCTTCACAAATTTGGGCGTTTGCTATCTAAAATCAAAGGTGGGTTTAAAACTCACATTTTCTAGCTTTGATTGAGATTTCAAGATAAGAAATCTTAATTTTGTTTGTTGCATGTTTTTTTGTGGAAGTACCATAAATAAATTGGGCATATCTCTTTCATTTTAAGTCAGAATTCGATAATTTTAGATGATCTGGAAAGCATAGATGTAGTTTTACAAGTTTCATGTTTTGAGTTTTCTAAAATTTAGAGGTTTTCTTGAGAAAAATCGTGCTTGTTTGTTGCTATCCCGAGAGCAAATTGACAGCAGCAACAATCATAGGCTAGAGAAGTGTTTTAGCCATAAGTTTTTCGTTTCTTATCCAATTTGGGTCAAAAATTTTTTGCTGGAAAATGCATTCAATAAGGAGTAATTTATCTCTGGGTCTCATTTAGATATTTTACTATTTGACTGACCTAAGATAGATTTGTAAGCAGAAGTATAGTTATGTCTTTGACAGAATTTCCTAAGTTTGAATCTGATATTGTTTGAGATATATCTTTCTCGATTTTGATCAGAATTCGATAATTTTTAATTTTTCAAAAAGAAAAATTCATGTACTATAGCTTTGACTCATTGAGTTTTACGTAATTTTGAGCTTAGCTATGTAAAAATCTAATTTTTCTACTTCTAACCCGAGAGCAAAACCAATATTTGCTCTGTGTTTGAAACCGAAACGAATTTGACAATAACTTCTTCGTTTCTTAACCGATTTTGATAATTTTAGATGTTTTGGAAAACATAGGTCATGTGATACAAGTTTTATTCATTGTATATTCTGAAATTTTGAAGTTTGCTTGGTTGAAATTATGGTTGTATGTTGCTGTCCTGAGAGCAAAATGACAGCAACAACAATCGTTGACCTTAGAATTGTATGTGCTCGTTTTTGCTCTCATTTTCTTTGGTTTTGTTGATGTTTTTGGGATATTTTGAGAGCTATGATGCCTACCAGTAGGCTAGATATATATGGAGAATTTTAAATTCAAATTTAAATGTAATTTGAATTGATTGTGGGTTAAATTTGAATTGAATTCGTATTGAATTCAAGTTATCGGTTTTGACATATCCCTTTTAATTTTCATTAGTTTAGAGAACGGTTTTCACTAAACCCTTTTTGAAGTATATGGACATTTCAAATTATTATTACATAGTATTTTTTTTAAATTATTTTTGTAAATAAAGATAGATTTATTTCCTATAATAAAGGAATTTCAAATATTGGTTTTTATAATCGTATTCGAAAAATCGTTTTAAATTTCTGTTTTCTCTAATAAAATTATTTTATAAATAAAATTACTTATTTTCATGAATTTTGGATGTATAAGAAAGATAATTGAACGGTAAAGTAAAACATGTGGTATGGGACACATGGATATAAACGGTAAAGTAAAACATGTGGCATGGGACACATGGATTTGCTTTATCGCTTAATATCGGACTTATACGATCGAAACCCTTTCGATGAACTGTTTGAGATGATTTGAGATGTTATTAAATTTTGGGTAGATTAAATGCTCTGAGAACTCCAATTTAGGAGTACATTCGATGAAGGATCATTTTAAGATGTGTTTCTTAATTGTCGTTGAAATGAGGTGAATTAAGAGCTAGAAATTCCAAATTGGAATTATGGTTATGAATAACCATCTAGATGTTATTTTTACTTGCCGATGAGATGATGTAAGCTTCTTTATGATGATTTTATGATGTTGAGATGTATTATGATAATTTTTACTTGTCGATGAGATGAGACAAGTCACGATGCCACTAGTACTCATCAATGAGATGAGACGAGTATGATATTCTATTTACTCGGCAATGAGATGAGGCTAAGTATATTTTCATGTTGCTTATGATGTTTTACTAGTGTGGTACCAACTAACGGCTAGTAAACCATTAGGTGCGAACGTATGGTATGGGACGTACGTTAACACCTATTGGGTTCCTATCCGAGAAGTTGAGACACGTTCACGGTGTTTACTAGTACTACAGACCACGAGTACTCGATTGGAGTCATCACGATGTAGTTGCTACTCCAATCATCACGATGTTATTAGATCGGGTTTTTGTAACTGGGAGTCATTATGATGTTATAGACTATAGTCATTCATGATGTTCACAATATTAAGACTTTATTTGACTCCAGTCATCACGATGTTTATAGTACCAAATAGTAGTACTAGTCACGATGTACCGCGCATAGCATTGCTTTGGCATGCAATCGAGGATCTGGCCAATCCGATATTTCTTTGAATTTTGATGTTTTAGACTTCAACGTCTTTAGATGATTATTACATTGATAGCCTAGTGCCAAATGAGATGTATACATATATGGTGAAATCATTTATGATGTTATTCTTTAATTGAGTTATTTGCATTATGGATTGATGATTTGATGATTTTATAGACTACGTGATGTTAAGATGGAGTTGAGATGTATTTATAAATTTATACCGATGAGATGAGGTATAAATGATTATGAAGAATCTTTTTTGAAGAGTTTTAGTGACGGATTTGAGATGTATCTATATTTATACCGATGAGATGAGGTATGAATAAGTATAATGCTTCTTTTATGATTGGGTTTTATATTTCCTTGAATGATCCTTAGGATGTGCCAAAGAGATGAGGCACATCCATATGCGTTTTATTCTATGTATGAAGGATATGTACCTTTTATGTATTTTTATATTGACAACCACTTCTAAGAAGATAGTTGAATCATTTGAAGTCATTATCCATATCCCTCTATACCACCGATGATATGAGGCGAAAGCGATGTTTATTGAGTCTTACCTTTAAAACTTTGCTCGCCAATGTTCCATTTGCTTAAGTGTTAGTTATGCCACTTAAGTATGGCTTTATCATCATTATCTCTTCTACTTGCCAAGAAGAGATGTTGTCCTTTCTTATGATGTTGAAATCCTGTTTAGGGCATGGAATCCTTTAAGAAAAATGATACCATAGTTTTCACCTACTTATCCTTATCGATTATTCTGTTTAACTGATGATTTTAGCTAGCCTGACCCGTGGTTTTCACTCGGGTCAGACCGAGTTATTTCAGGTATCATCTTTTGGGCTTAGCTTGCAGTTGCTGTTGGACATTAGCTTAACTATCACTTGAGTAGTTTATTTATTCTACATACTCTGATATATTTATATTTGATTCGATGTATATGGTGTGGTCGAATACCACCTTTATTGTATTCATATTGTATTGTACCGAACGTTTATCAGTGTATATGTATATATATAATGTTGGTTACTGTTTTGTGATGTGATTTACATTCAATTATTGTATTTTGTTCTGATAGATCTGTTAGCCACCTATAGTTTTGGATTAAGCATTTGCTGGGTATGTCAATCCACTTGAGTTGAAAAATTATATTGCATTAATCGACCCATTCAATGGATGTTTAAGACAAAATTATAGATGGTCGCCCTTAACCAGCCCTATTCTCTGCTCTAGTAGATAGAATTACTTGTTAATTCTCTTTGTTAAGGTGGGTCTCGAGGTGGGGCGTTACATATGGTTTAGTCGGTTATGTAAATATAGTATGTTTTTTGTGTACATAAGTATATATATTAGTCTTTTGTGATATATTTAAGTTTATATATAATAAATAAAGTAGGTTCATACTGACTTTATAAATTTTATTTTTAAATTAACGTATGTTACATATGTTGATAGACTTCTATATATATCAAGTTTATATGTGTTTTGTTTGTATGAATATGCAATACTGATATATATATATATGAGTCTGTACATTTCGGTTTAAGGTATGTGTAATATTATAAAGGAAAAAGTGTATATATATATATAAGTTAATTTGTCTCAAGATTTTTTAGTACATGTTATATAATATATGTTTTAAAAACCATCATAGTGTTGTTGTATGCAGCGTGGGTATATATATGTATTATATGTTAGTTAGATATGAGATATAACATTTCCGAATATAGAGTTTATAGTAAATTTTGAATTGAATATGAAATCTGGTGGAATTTGGAATCAAAAATATTTGAAAATGTTTTTTGAAAGAATAAAAGCATTGAACTCTTTTCCGTCGCTGGAAAATAACTTCGGTGATGACTACATCATCATCGGTGTTCATTTTCGAGTTTCTAGGAGAAGAGTTGCTGCCAAAATGTTTTAAATTAGAGTTGTTTGCAAAACTAAGTTTGGTTTAAAAATTCAAGAGATAATTTAATAACAAAGGATTTTGGATATAATTGATTCCAAAATGATTTTGGAATACTTAAGCAATTTTTTAAACTTTGGGCGTTTAATTAGAAATGTTTATGGAATAATAAATGGGTTTGAAAAACTTATAAAAATTTAATAATTGGGAAAGCTTATAGGAGTTAAAATTTTGAATGGAATTGGAAATGAAATTTAACCGAATCAAGTTAAACAAAGATAAATTTGGTCTAAGTAGGAAAAGTGAAATGTCATTGTAATAATTAAATATTAAAATGATACTTAATTTAAATTGTGTAAAGTGAAGTGTATAAATAGTTCGAAGTGGACTAAAGATAATAATGATTTGGAAATAAAAAGTGGTTGAGATATTATAACGACCTTGACTCGACCTTCGAAAATCGGCACCGAATACGTCACCTGTATTCAAATGCCGTAGATCCAAACGTCGAATCTGGTTCGTCGGAGCTTATAACACATTAAGTATAACAACACAGTGGAAGAAAAGAAATGAATATCATATACAACTCCAATGAATACAATATCCAATGATATACAATAATGATATCAATATGATACAAGAATATCATAGACAATAAACAACAGCGGAAAACAAATAGCAAAAGAGATAACTCCAATATCAAACTACAACTCCAATCCAATGCTCCAAAGCCAAAACTCCAAACCACTAGCTCGAACCACCATCAAGTTGTAGTGAACAAGGTCAGTCATCCTAACCAAAGACTTCAATACCCAAAATCTCCAAAGAATACCAAAGAGAAAGCTGAAAGCTACCGAATCGATATCTACTATCTGAAAAACTAAACTCTAGACTGCCCGTGTGGAAAATTGTGGGCACCCTGAGTTTAGGAAAGAAACAAGAAACTCCGGGTCAGTCATGGGACTGGTATGAGGAAACAAAACCGTTTTATCTTTGAAACAAACAATAAAAGAATTTTTAAAACATTGAAATCTGCAATGCTTTTTGGAAAATGAAACTACCATAAGGCCTCCCGCCGCACACACAATGCAAACGCAGAATTGGAAGAGATTTCTCCTTATGATAGTCAAATATGCTTGATACGAGAAAATGTCTTTGATATTATTACTAGTGCATAATGTAGAAAAACCATTTTGAAAGTATAATATTAATCTTAGCCAGCATAGACATTTCGTACTATGCCTACTATTTCTACCATCTAAACAGTGGTGACCACCATAAGTAAATGGTAGGTTCTACAACTAAAACCGTACAAGGTGCGTATTGGTGATTGGATTTCGAACAAATGGTCAGGCTAAGGAACTTCCTACTGCCACATGGGTACGCCTCTAGAGGGACGTCCCGAGAACCTACCCGGCTCTCTGCCAACATAAGGCCGGGTTACCTTTGTAACTAGGTAACTACTACTCAAGCATGCCATCTCACGGTCGTTTGCGACCTTTATCCGAGGTACCTCTAAACTAACAACCACAAAGCAATCACAAAGTAGTAGATTTGCAGTGACCGCATGAGTTAAGTATATGGGCTCCATACCATGATACCACCCTTTTCCAGAAGGGAATGACACACCCTAAAGGGCGCGACCCTCATAACCTTACCCCATCTTTCCTGTTTCGATCATTTCCGGGGTGTGAGGCCCTGATGCAGTCTTGTCCACAAAGCTACGCTTTATACAAAAGCCATGCTTTGATAAAAAATAATCAGAACACGCAGCAGCACTCAGCATGCCACACTACCAAATTGGGAGTATATCCCTGATAACTATCAACTACATAACTTCTGAGCTTGTACGTCTCAGAGAAGGGTGTTAAGCTAAGAGAATAAATTCTCCACCACCAAACAGAAATGTATTTGATAGAGATCAGTTTTATATCTCAAAGTGTAATGTCAGACATACAACCTACAAGTCTATTCTGGGTTCGAACAGAACCGAAGGCACTTCCAAAGAAGCCCTTGCAAATCCGAGCATCCACAATTCCGATTGGACTCCCCATCACATATGGAGAACTCTATACCGGAGCAACTCAGTGCAGAGTCATTCGACAGGTTATCCTATCGTTCTTGAAGACACCCGTCCTTCACCATCGGCCTTCAATTGCAATTCATAACGTTGTACCACTATTCGGAATGGGTTATATGACACAAGGTCCTCTCCTGGGATAACTGAATAGTGAGCGCAATATTTAAAACATATGGATATGGGATTTCAGTTAAGTCACAACTTTTAAAAACTCAAAACCTTTCTTCAAATGGTTTAAACAAATTTCCATTTCAAATATTTAAACAAAATGATTCATTTCACAAAGTTCACCCAGTTTCACAAAGATCCATTCACAAATTTCAAAACAATTTCCATTTCAATTAAGATTAACTAATCGAATCTTTAAATCAAAGATTTAACTTATAGCTTTTAAACCCGTTTTCAAAGATTTATTCATGACTTGGAAAACCATTTTCATTTCAAACTTGAAATCCCTTTAACACAAATTGAAAATTCATTTCTTATATGGAAGCTTTTATTATTTGAAAACAAATAGTTTTCATTTCAGAAAAATACGATTTCATTTATACAAGTTAAAATCTTTGGGTTAAATTCAAATTTCCAAAACAACGCTTTTAAAGTGGTTAAACCCATATATATTTGTATAACCTTTTAAAATCATAAATAGAATTCAATTTCAAGTTTTGAATTCAAATTTAAATCAAATTTCAAAACTAAATCAAATTATTCAAAAATAACTTTTATCTTTGAAATTCCTTTTCAAAATCTTTTTACTTTAAACCCAATCCATTTCCAAAATCATTTGGATTCAAAAATTCATTTTTTTTGAAACTATTTCAAAAATTTATGACTTAACCAATTTCCACGTGCAATCTATATTTGTGTGTGTACAAGTGTGGTCCATGGGTTTTACACAATAAAAGTGCAACATCATCAATTAGCGCAGATTCAAGTACAGCAATATGTATTTGATAAGTGGCATACACTATAACGCTTATTTTTATTCACAGATTTTCAGATAAATAACATAGATACATCGTAGATAAATAAATTACATTCATCACAGATAATAGTTACATTTCACAGCTTAATCATATAACAAAACATCATATATCAGTGACATCACACAATTCAAAGCATCCAATTCAATCCAAACATTCATAAATAAGATCGATTAATTGTTTGATTAATTCAAATTCGATTAATTACTTATGAATTACTAATCTTGGTCGATTAACGTTAATAAATTACAAATCATTTTATTAATTAACCCTTAATCAATTATTAATTAACCATTAGTAAATAAATAAATTAACCTTTAATTATGTAATTACCCTTTAATTGAATTAACCTTAAGTTAATTACATAATTAATTAACCCTTAATTAATTATCATTAACTTAATAAAGTTTCAACAAGTAATCATCCCAATCATTTAAATTAATTAATTAACCTTTGATTAGTTATCTTCAAATTAATTATTTTAAATTGATTAACCATATTAATTAATTATCCTTTAACAAATCATTTAATTAATCAACTTTAATAGTTAAATAAATTATCCTTAATTAGTTAAATAAAATAATTAATCTTTTAAATACTTAAGATTTTAATCAAATCAAAAGATAATCCCTTTATCTTAAATTGATTGCTTTAAATATCAAAGGTTATTTTTAAATACATTACATTTTACAATTAATAAATTTTAAAATAATTTATATTTAAAAGCCTTTAATTAATACAAAGGTAAACACATATTATATAAAAGAAGTTGTTTAACAAGGTTTGTTTAAACTTGGTTAAACTTTATAAAACTTGTTTAGAATTTAAAACTTTAAAAACTTGTTTTAAATACTTTATTTGGCAAACTTATACATTTAAAACTTGATTTGTTTAAAATTTAACCTGTAACTGTTCGAACCCGAAATGACTCGAGCTAACCACCAATATCCCCGAGCCAGCCTCGAGACCTTTTGCAATATTTAACTGCTTCGATTCAAACATCATACTTTTCGAGTTCGACTCCGAGTATTCTCCTTCGTCTTCCCCAAGCTACACAACAACCCAAACATACACAGGTTTGCATGAACATGCACAAGCGATTGGATCACTTTCGACCCCTTCCATGGCCATCAGCATGTCGATGACCAACTACATGAAGGCTTCAACCATTCAACATCGACGAATTCGTCACGAAATCGAAATGAGCTATCAGCTCGACATGGAAACCCAACCCAGCAACCTAAATCCACACCATGTCGTCGACCTCGTCCACCGACGACCTAGCCACCATGACCAAAGCTACCCCGTTGACCCCCAAACAATTTCCTTTGGGTGCGATCGAAAAAAGTCTTTGACGAGAACACAGTTCTACCGAGAATCCCATCAACCAAAAAACTACCGTCGAACCCTAGATCGACAAATTCCTATCGCCACAGTATTTTATAAATTGAATTCATATTTTTCCTAAGTCCACCGATGCCCCAGCTAGCTTCACCAAGAATCACGGCCTACAGTTCGCCGTAGATCACCATAATTTGACCAAATTCCCATCTCCGGTCAACATAAGATTCCTCAACGATTAGTGATTTAAAAATCATGAAGTTGATCTTAAAAATCATAACTTTTAATTTCCAAACAGATTATATAAGTGAAACAATAAATCCTTAAAGTCAATTTTTTTTCATACCTTTGAAATTTTACTGTAATTCATACTTCCAGGTTAAAATTACTTATGAACTGTGCTTAACAGTATTTTTAAAACCAAGATCTGGTTAATATAATCACTTTTTTCTCGTATCTCGAATTCTAAAAAGGATTAGAAGTAGAGGAATTTAGTCTTAATCTTATCATAAGTCTGTATATCTTTTAACAGAGTGAATACGCCTGTACTAATTCATGCATACCCATATATCTTTGAATACATCAGGCATACGATCAAATTTATATTCATGCAAAACAATTTCATTTTAAGAAACAAAGCATAATCCAAATTCAAGTTTTATAGATAGATTTGCTCACCTGGAGTTGAAGCGGAGAAGAGCAGAGAACGGTATTTAAAAACTGGAGACTTGCATTGATGTTGATCTGTTTCTTTGAACTTGTTGATGTATTTGTTTGAAACTTTATCTTTGAGTTGCACTTACTGCTTTTATTTGTTTTTCATAATCTGAAACTTGCTTGATCATGTTGACTAGAAATCTAGTATGTAGTTTATTTTGATTTCAACTTTTGTTTTTAGGTTTCCAGGCTTTCTGATTCTTCTTTTTCCAAGTTGAAGATGATTTGTTCTTTGATTTGTTCTTTTGCTCAATTGAATTGAATCTGAGATGATCTTCTTCTTACTTGTTGAGTTGCCTCTGAACTTTGTTTTGTATATTGATAGAGTTATTTGTCTCAGTTTCTTTTCTATTTTGATTTTTTTCTGGTTTGCTTTCAGATTTTGGATTTGTTTAGTTTTTGATTTCAGGAAGTGGAGATGAAGGAATATGCAAATGTAAAGAGCCTTCTTTACCCATTTCTCATTTGTATATATTTGGATTAATTAATTTTAAAAGAAGAAACTTGTTTTTTCCACTTGTTCACCTTAAGCTAACACTTGTTAAAGCATATTATACTAAATTTACAAATGTCATTAAAAATGGAATTTATGCTTATATCCCTTGCTCTAATTTATTTTATAAATTTTGTTTTGGATCTAGCATTATTTTAATTTTTATGAAACATGTTTTTATGTTTTATTATGTATTAAAGATTTACATATATAATGTTTTATGTATATCCAATCTATGTTTTTATTATTATCAAATGGTATTGGGCTTTATTAATTTTAAAAAAGTAAATACATATTAAGACTTTATATTCATACATTTTAATTTGTACTTATCCAAATTTATAACAAACGATTTTGAAATCAAATTAGATTATATACCTACAATTCTAATTAGATACATATATATTGCTTTCAAAAATACAACTTTTAAATCCAATTAATTTTATAAAAATATTGATTATTGAATTTCAATCTCAAAATCAAATTTCAAGTGATAACCTATTTATATAAATAAACATACACCTTATTTATTTTGGAAAATTCAAATATACCCAAAACATTCTACTCACAATATATTTCATTCTTAGAACTTCCAGCTTAAAATTTAATTCAATTTATTTTATTTTATTTTATTTTTTATATTTAAAATCCAAATAAATTCTCAATTAATTCACAATTGAATCCAAAATTTAATTTAATTACCAATTAAATTCGACTCATGAATCGAGATCGTTATAGATATGAAGTGATAAATAAAATTAGTTAGTGGAACTAACTTAAGAAATGATTAATTAAATATGATTTGAAATAAGATGAATAGATTTCAATATTTAAAAATGAAAGGTAAATTGAATTCACAATGGAATTGGAAATTTAAGATTAAATAAAATGGATATGAAAGCTTAAGTGGTAAAGTGAAAATGAATATAAGAGGTACATAAAATAGTTATATTGAACTTAAGAAAGGGATGGTGAAATTTTGAGGTAAATTGGTATTGGAAAATATTCTAAGTTAATATTGAAAGAAGTTTTAATAAGGGTGGTAAGAAAGGATATTTGTGAATAAGTGAATGGAAATCAAAATAAATGTGAAAAAAAAGAGAATTGATATGGCTAATAATCAATTGAGGTAAATATGTAGGATGTACATATATTATTATTTTCACAAAGCGATTTGATCCAGGCTCGAGCATAGAATTTCGAGGTAGTTATATCGATCTGAGTTGGGATTTTTCATTTGATTTTCGACGGCGAACCCTGATATGGATTTTTGATTGATTCTGGAAATTCTCTATCATAATTTACGGCTATGCAAGGAGAATGACGGTTTCTGATCAAGGAACCAGATTCGAGTCCGCACTGGAAAGCCGGGTGGATGATACTAGTTCGGAAGTGAAATTGTGTGATCGAGTGAGCGAACGAACCTGGTATTGCGTATGGATGATATATGTGCATTGTGCAGACTTGAATGAAATAGATATTGAAACTTCTGTAAAGTAATGTATAAAATGAATTTGAATGCTATAATTGTATATCGTTACTGAGTATGGTGCAGGTAATTAATAGCAAAGGGTAAATTGATGTTTTCAATTTCAAAAGAGAAACTGAATTGCCCAACAAAAGGTATGTGTTTAAATTTCTATATGAAATTTAATGGTTTTCTGATCTAGCCACTTGGCGTTTTATTTTCTTTTGAAATCTGGGGGCTTGTAGAGGCATATTGTAGTTGTACCGATCTTGCCGCGCAAAAGAGACGCTGGCGAAATTTTTCGAAAATTTAGGGAGTTAGAAAAATGTTGAGAAGTTTTGATAAGTTTAAAAAGTTGGTTTAAACTACAATGTGAATTATAAAGGAAATAAAATTATTTGTAATAGATGGGTGTGGTTGTAAAGTCAGTAGAGTGATAGTGTGTCTTAAATAAAAGATTTGCTTTGGGAAGTTGTTGAAACTATTTGGATTGGGAAAATAGTTAATGGGTTATGGATCATTCCTCTTAGCTTGTATTTCCGAGGACGAAATTCTTTTAAGGGGGAGGAATGTGATGACCCAAAAATTTTATATATTTGAAATTAGAATATTTAATTTATTTTAAATATTTGAAAATTCATTTAACTTGAATTTCAAATATCACTGTTTATGTGGCTATTAAATTATTATTGAATTTAATAATTGGAGATTGTTTAAAATAGTGGATATTGAGTTTTAAGCTTGTTAAAAATATTTTTAAGGCTTGGAAAATTTATATCTATAATGCTGGAGATAATAGAAGTTTTAAATTTGAATTTGAAAGTGTTTTGTTTAGTTTAAAAACATATCGTTTAAATTGATATTGAAAAATAGCCTTTCGAGGCACAGTTTTGAATTTCGACGAAACTAGTTCCGTTGGATTCGTAATAGTGTATTATTATCGAATTTCAAATTTCGTAGTGTTTGGAGTTGTCGTGTGATCATACGGTACGTAAACGCGCTCAAATCTATATCAAAAATTTAATATAACAATTGGGTCCAAAAATTTATCTTCTCCATACGATCAAATTAGAACTCGAAACCATTTCCATTGCATTCAGAATAGGGGTTTAACACTATAAACGCCCAATGGCATGCCTCGATTGGAGATCAAGATTTGTGGGTTGCGGATATCGATATAATTTAAATTTAAATATAGAATATCCTTTCTTTTACTGGTCAACTAATTTAACGTCGGAACTGTATATTATCACACTATAGCCACTTGTCCCTCTCTTTCACGTTACGTTCTCTTCAACATCATGTCTTGTTCCCCTGCTTTATCTTTTAATTTGCATGAGAGAAAGCAAATCATTTAAAAAAAAAAAATCATGGCCGACACATCAAATAAATCTCTCTTCCCTTCAAAATTCACAATAGAAATTCTCTTTGTTTAAAAAAACATATATACGAAGTTTGAATTCAAGATGCGAGCTTCCATCCCCTCTTGGATTCAAAATCTCGAATTTACTCTAGAGGCAGAACGATCGGGACTACATCCCTTCATAATTTCTAAAACCAGTTCGAAAATATGTTCGAGTCGATTTCTACTTCTCTCTCAATTTCGAATTTGAGCAAGGCAGATCAATTCGGCAGAAGGCGTCACGACTTGATGTTTGGGTGGTTTCGATCACGATCAGGTGAAGGCGCGCGCTCGCACACATGAGGGAAGGGGAGTGTCATCGGTGAGTCAAGGCGTGATGGTAAGAAAGCTGGCGTTGCTTGAAGTCGTTCGAGGCTCGTGGGTTCAAGGCGACGTTGGGGGGGTTTCGGTGATTGATTTTAGGTATCTTAGTAAGGTATTCTCGATTTAAATTATTTTTAAAAAAAAAGAGAAATCTTAATTTATAAATATATATGTGTGTATATGTGTAAATAAAAAAAAATATTGCCAGAGAAGGTAAACTAATTTAAAGCATTTTTATGATGATCTGGTTTAAACGAGAATAGATATACATACATACATACTTACGTAAACATATATATATATATATATATATATATACGTATATATATATATATGAGATTTCTAAAGTAAGAGTTATATTAAAAATTAGATTTTGAAGTTTATATAAAATCATTTTTATTTGTATTGAACTTAATTTTTTTAACTTTAAATATATATATATATACACACACAGAATTATTTTGAGAATATAACATTATGATGTTGAACAGTTTATAGAAGGTTAGATTATTTTTAAACTATGTAGACTATTTTCATAAGGATGTGTTTTCCAAGAAAAATTGTACATGCATGTTTAATATACAGGTTAATATTTTAGTGCATGTAGTTTCAAAGAGAATAAATATACATCTACCTAATTTTCATTTACTAGTTTATTTTTAAAATAGCATATTATGGAGACTTAATTGTTTAATTTATTGATCTAAATTATTTTAGTTACTAAGAGTTTTTTTTAAAAGGAAAATAAGTTTAAAATTAAATAATTAGTAAACTAAATCTATTAAATAGTAATCGACCTTTTAATTAGTACAAATATTAATAAGCCGTATAAAATTTTATACAAGGTCAAAATCTGAAAGGAAGCATGCCGGAATGGAAATGGGTTGCATGCATAATCAAAAGTGAGTTAATATCACTCATTCAGATTTCCGTTTAAATTTTAAATAGTTAAATTTAAATTATTGATTGATTTCTTGAATTGATGATGTGATATTATATATAGTAGTATATATATTAGAGTGATTGATTTCCCACATTATATAGCGGATGAGACCCTATGAGCCCCGCATAATAACGCATGACCCAATATACCGTGATATCCCGTCTTAAAGCGAGATTGGTATTTTAAATTGTTGTGCTAACATCTATGGATGCAGGGAAACGTGTTGGAGAGATCCAACTGGATTCCTCAAATGTTGAATTTATTTTTTATTCTGTGATTTAAGTGATAAATCTATGATGGATTAAATTAAGTATATTGGGAATTAAAGTTATTGAATTCTATAGCTTGGTTGAATGTATAGTGGTATGTGAGAAAAATGAAATATATACAAAGTTTTGATTTTTTTAGGAAATAACGAGGGAAATTTTTTTTAAGTAAAATAATTATAGTGAATTCAAATAAATTAAAGGAATAAATTTGGGAAAGGGTTAAAGGTTTTTTTTTTAAATCTTATATAATAAATTCAAAGATGGGAAAAATAGGATTGTGAATAAATGGGAAAAAGATTTTATTTAAAATAAGGACTTAAGCAATATTTTTTGTAAGCACGAAGAAATATATTTTTAAATTAAGGATTTAAATGGTTTGGGAAGAAATAAAAGAAGAATTTTGAAATTAAGCATGAAATTGGTATTTTTAGTTTAAATAAGATTTTAAATCATGATAAAGGAGTAAATCCGAAATTAGTGGGTTTTGAAATAAATTGAGTAAGTAAAGAAATTTATTTATTTTCTGAATTAGTGGGTTTTAAAGTATATATTTTTGGAAAAAGTGATTTAAATTATTTTAAAATCTTTTAAAGTATATATTTTTGGATAAAGTGATTTAAATTATTTTAAAATCTAAAGTATTTAGGCTTGGTGATTTTCAGTGGAAATAAAACAAATTGGGTGGAAAGTAATTCCGCAAGAGAAAAAGCGTTTGGAAACTATTTTTCAGAAAAATTAAAGTGTTGAGAAATATCATGCAAAGATATTTTAAAATAAATAATTTGGAAAATTATTAAGGCCTTATGATTGTTTGTGTATGTTGCTTGATAGTTAAAAAACCGACTATCAATATTTACTAATGAGTTGATCATTTCAAAGTGACCGGGATCGGGTTTGCTTCATTATAGCATGACAGGGGGTTCTCGCTTCGTGTTTGGTGGTGAGCAGGAGACTCTTACCCCTACATGTCCCTATGAGGGTTGGTTGCGAGTCAAAATGCTGGCCGTAAAAGCAAATTCGAGGTACCAATGTATGCCACGGTGGGTCTGGGATGGTTGCAAAGCCTACCGGTCGCCACTGGCTCGGCCCATTACATTTGATATCAGAGCTGAAGGTTAAGCGAGATCCTTGGCTCTGGTGGGGATTACTCTAGAATGAGTTAGAGTGTATTAACAGATATGAGCGCGTATTTGTTAGTGAATATTAAAAAAAATTATATTGTGTTGATTTATCGGTTGAGTGTTTATGGATTCTGGTTGATATGTGGGACGCCATGTCATTTGTAGGAGTTTCTAAACTCTTAAACAAGATAAACCGACATAGTATTTAAAATAGGTTAAATGAAATAATTTAACCCAAATTATTTTTTTATATAAAATAAATAAGTTTTCGTAAATCATTATAGTTATATATGGTTGCTTGGTTGTTAGGAAGCGATAATATTAAATTATTATCATTGCTGTGTGGAAATTGAACTAGGAATTAAAATTATAACTAAAGATTAAGGCATAAATTTATATAACAAAATGGGATTCGTAAATATGAATTATAAATGTGATTTATAATTGAAAATGAAATAGAAATTCCAGAGTAATATTTGAATATGAATTGAAAGGATTTGGAATTCGAAATTTTTGGAAATTAAATTCCTTTGAGTTTGAAAATGATTTTCAAAGGTTTTTGGAGAAATAATAGTGATATTATTTAGAAATATTTTTGAATTGAATATGAAATCTGGTGGAATTTGGAATCAAAAATATTTGAAATTTTTTTTGTAAAGAATAAAAGCATTAAACTCCTTTCGGTCGTTGGAAAATAACTACGGTGATGACTACAGCTTCATCGGTGTTCATTTTGAGTTTTCAGGAGAGGAATTGCTGCCGAAATGTTTTAAATTGAAGTTGTGTTGCAAAACTGAGTTTGGTTTAAAATTTAACAGACAATTTAATACCAAAGGATTATGGATATGATTGATTCCAAAATGATTTTGGAATACTTAATCAATTGTTTAAACTCCAGAAGTTTAATTAAAAATGTTTATGGAATAATAAATGGGTTTGAAAAACTTATAAAAATTTAATAAATGGGAAAGCTTATAGAAATT
Source organism: Allium cepa (assembly GCA_030765085.1). Lineage (NCBI taxonomy): Eukaryota > Viridiplantae > Streptophyta > Magnoliopsida > Asparagales > Amaryllidaceae > Allium > Allium cepa. Next base: position 378,971,874 of record CM060944.1, on the reverse strand, counting down.
AAAAATTTGAATTGAAATGGAAATGAAATTTAACCGAATCAAGTTAAATAAAAGTAAATTCGTTCTAAGTAGCCAAAGTGAAATATCATTGTAATAAAATTTATTAAGTTGGAAATAAATTTGTGAATGAACAAACTTAAAAAAGGTAAGTAAACTAATTAATTTAAATGGGTAAGCAGACGAATTGTAATTGAATATTGAAATGATACTTAATTTAAATTATGTAAAGTGAAGTGTAGAAATAGTTCGAAGTGGACTAAAGATAATAATGATTTGGAAATAAAAAGTGGTTGAGATATGAAGTGATAAATAAAATTAGTAAGTGGAACTAACTAAAGAAATGATTGATTAAATATGGTTTGAAATAAGATGAATAGAATTCAATATTTAAAAATGAAAGGTAAATTGAATTCACAATGGAATTGGAAATTTAAGATTAAATAAAATGGATATGAAAGCTTAAGTGATAAAGTGAAAATGAATATAGGAAGTATATAAAATGCTTATATTGAACTTAAGAAAGGGATGGTGAAATTTTTAAGTAAATTGGTATTGGGAAATATTCTAAGTTAATATTGAAAGAAGTTTTAATAAGGGTGGCAAGAAAAGATATTTGTGAATAAGTGAATGGAAATCAAAATAAATGTGAATAAAAAAAGAATTGATATGGCTAATAATCAATTGAGATAAATACATAGGATGTACGTATATTATTTTATTTGCAAAGTGATTTGATCTAGACTCGAGAATGGAATTTCGAGATAGTTATATCGATCTAAGTTGGGATTTTGCATTCGATTTTCGACGACGAACCCTGGATATGGATTTTTGATTGATTTTGGAAATTCACTTTCGTAGTTTATGATTATGCAAGGAGAATGATGGTTTTTGATCAAGGAACAAGATCTGAGTCCGCACTAGAAAGCCAAGTGGACGATACTAGTTCGGAAGTGAAATTATGTGATCGAGTGAGCGAACAAATTTGGTATTACGTACGGATGATATATGTGCATTGTGCGGACTGGAATGAAATAAATATCGAAACTTTTGTAAAGAAATGTATAAAATGAATTTGAATGCTATGATTGGATATCGTTATTGAGTAGGGTGCAGGTAATTAATAGTAAAGGATAAATTGATGTTTTCAAATTCAGAAGATAAATTGAATTGCCCGACAAAAGGTATGCATTTAAATTTCTATATGAAATTTGATGATTTTCTGGTCTAGCCACTTGGCTTTTGTTTTCTTTTGAACTTTAGGGACCCGTAGAGGCATTTTGTAGTTGTACCGATCTAGCCGTGCAAAGGAGACACTGGCAAAAAATTTTGAAAATTTAGGTAGTTAGAAAATTTTTAAGAAGTTTAGATAAGTTTGAAAAGTTAGTCTAAACCAAAATTTGAATTATCAAGGAAATAAAATTATTTGTAACAGATAGGTGTGTTTGGAAATTTAGTAGAGTGATAGTTTGTCTTAAATAAAAGATTTATTTCTATTTGGATTGCGAAAATAGCTAACGGATTATGGATCATTCTTAACTAGTAATTTCGGGGATGAAATTCTTTTCAGGGGGAGGAATGTGACGACCTAGAAAATTTAGATAATTCAAATTAGAATGTTTAATTGACTCAAAATATTTGAAAATTGTTTAACTTGAATTTCAAATATCACTGTTTATTTGGCTATTAAATTATTATTGAATTTAATAATTGAAGATTGGTTAAAATAGTGGATCTTGAGTTTTAAGCTTGTTAAAAATATTTTAAAGGCTTGGAAAATTTATATTTATAATACTGGAGAAAATTGAAGTTTTAAATTTGAATTTGAAATTGTTTTGTTCAGTTTAAAAATATATTGTTTAAGTTGATATCTAAAAATAGTCTTCCAAGTCACAGTCTCGGATATCGATTAAACTAGTTCCGTTGGATCCATAATTGTGTATTATTATCGGATTTCAAATTTCATAATGTTTGGAGTTGTCGTGTGATCGTACGGTAAGTAAACATGCTGAAATCTGAATCAAAAATTTAATATAATAACCGAGTCCAAAAATCTATCTTCTCCATACGATCAAATTAGGACTTAAAACCATTTCCATTGCGTTCGGAATAGGGGTTTAACGCTATAAACGCCTAGCGACATGCCTCGATTGGAGATCGAGATTTGTGGGTTGCGGAAATCGAGACAATTTAAATTTAAATGTAGAATATGCTTTCTTTGACTGGTCAATTAATTTAACGTCGGAACTTTATCTTTTCACACTATAGCTACTATTCATCTGGTTCATGCCACGTTCTCTTCAACATCGCGTCTTGTTCCCCTGCTTTAACTTTTAACTTGCAAGAGAGAAAGCAAATCGTTTTTAAAAAAAATCATGGCCGACACTTTAAATAAATCTCTCTTCCCTTCAGAATTCACAATCTAAATTCTCTTTGTTTAAAAAAATATATGAAGTTCGAATTTGAGATGCGAGCTTCCGTCCCTTTCTAGATTTAAAATCTCGATTTCACTCTAGAGGAAGAACGATCGAGACTACGGCCCTTCATAATTTCTAAACCCATTTCGAAAATATGTTCAAGTCGATTTCTGCTCCTCTCACAATTTCGAATTCGAGCAAGGTAGATCACTTCGGCAGGAGGCGTCGCTACTTGATGTTTGGGTGGTTTCGATTGCGACCAGGTGATGGCACGTGCTCGCGCACACGAGGTAAGGGGAGTGCAGTGAGTCAAGGCATAATGGTAAGGGAGCTTGCTTGAAGTCGTTCGAGGGTCGGGGCTTTAAGGCGACGTTAGGTGGGTTTCGGTGATCGATTTTGGGTATCTGTAGTAAGGTATTATCGATTTATTTTAAAAAAAAAAAAGAGAAATCTTAATTTATAAAAATATATGTGTAAATATGTGTAAATAAAAAAATTATTCCCAGAGAAGGTAAACTAATTTAAAGCATTTTTATGATGATATGGTTTAAATGAGAATATATATAAATGTATATATATATATGAGATTTTTGAAGTAAGAGTTATATTAAAAATTGAATTTTGAAGTTTATATTAAAATCATTTTTATTTGCATGTAACTTACTTTTTTTAACTTTAAATATGTGTGTGTATACATGTATATGTATGTGTGTGTGTGTGTGTGTATACAGAAGTAGTTTGAAAATATAAAATTATGATGTTGAACAGTGTATATAAGGTTAGATTATTTTTAAACTATGCAGACTATTTTCATAAGGTTGTGTTTTCCAATAAAATTTATACATGCATGTTTAATATATAGGTTAATATTTTAGTGCATGTAGTTTCAAAGAGAATAAATGTACATGTACCTGATTTTCATTTACTAGTTCATTTTTAAAATAGCATATTATTGAGATTTAATAGTTTAATTTACTAATCTAAATTATTTTAGTTACTAAGAGTTTTTTTTAAAGGAAAATTAGTTTAAAATAAAATAGTTAGTTAATTAAACCTATTAAATAGTAATTGAACTTTTAATTAGTTCAAATATTAATAAACCATATGAATGTTTATACAAGGTCAAAATCTGAAAGGAAGCATGCCGGATTGGAAATGGGTTGCATGCATAATCAAAGGTGAGTTAATCTCAGTCATTCGGATTTCCGTTTAAATTATTGATTTATTTCTTGAATTAATGATGTTTTATTATATATAGCTGTATGTATATATATATATATATATACATATATATTGGATTAATTGATTTCTCGCATTATATAGCGGATGAGACCCTATGCGCCCCGTGTAATAGCGGATAACCTCATATACCGCGATATCACGCCTTGAAGCGGGATTGGTATTTTAAATTGTTGTGCTAACATCTATGGATGCAGGGAAATAGGTTGGAGGGATCCAACTGGATTCCTCAAATGTTGAATTTATTTTATATTCAGTAATGTGATTTATGTGATAAATCTGTGGTGGATTAAATTAACAATATTGGGAATTGAAATTAATGAATGCTATAGCTTGGTTGAACATATATTGGTATTTGAGAAAAAAGAAATATATATAAAGTTTGGACATTTTTTAGGAAATAAAAAGGGAAATTTTTTTAAGTAAAATAATTATAGTGAATTCAAATAAATTAAAGGGATGAATTTGGGAAAGGGATAAAGATTTGATTTTTTTAAAATCCTATATAATAAATTCAAAATGGGAAAAATAAGATTTTGAGTAAATGGGAAAAAGATTTTATTTAAAATAAGGACTTAAGCAATATTTTTTGTAAGTACAAAGAAATATATTTTTAAATTCAGGATTTAAATAGTTTGGGAAGAAATAAAAGAATTTTTTTGAAATTAAGTATGAAATTGGTATTTTCAGTTTAAATTAGATTTTAAATCATAATAAAGGAGTAAATCTGAAATTAGTGGGTTTTGAAATAAATTAAATAATTAAAGAATTTTTTTTTTAAATGGAGTAAATTTTGGAAATCAATTTGGAAATTGATTTAGTGTTTGAAACTGAGTTTTAAAAGGAAAATGAGACTACTGAATTTATAAAATGGTTTATAAAGTGAAATATGATATCAATGGATATTTGGAAGTATAAATTTCCGGTGAGAATTTATAAAGGAATGGGTGATTGTTTTAAAATAAATAGGGATTTATTTTTAGAGATGGAAATGAAAATTTACGGGATTGAGACGTAAATTAAAATGGGAAATAAACGAAGAAGGATTTATAAATGATTAGACGGTTATATTGAAATGGGAAGGAAATTTCTTGAAAAGCCAAGTGTATTTTCAAAGAAAGATTTTTAAGTATAAATTAGAAATTTTAAATGTTTAATGAAGAATGTTTTTGAGAAGTTTATTGTTTAAATGGTTTTAAGATTTTAAAGTAAATATTTATTGATTTAGATATAGTAATAATTATTTTAAAGGTTTATCTAGTATTATGATTGAAAAGATGATTATTTAATATTTATACCTTATAAAATAACTTTTATCTTAAAATTAGTTTTGGCTTAAGTTTTACATAAGAAATTATTATTAATTTCATAACTAGTATTTTAAATAAAATGTTTCAAATAGTTATATTCTAAGTATTTTAAAGTATATTATTTGTGCCAAAATTGGTCACAAACCCCAAGTATCGTGAAAGCACCAATATATGAATATAAATCAATGATATTCAAGCATAAGTCACAGATTTAAGCTAACAACAAGCAACAATCCAGAAATAACGAACAGAAACACAAGATTTATAGTGGTTCGGCGATCTGGCCTACGTCCACTTTGAAGTTTATGACTTTATTGACTCTCTTGATGATTTCAATCAATTACAACAAGTTACAGTAGATTATAGCTCTGAAGTTCGAATACAACGGTGATGGAAAGGTGTCGAATTGAATCCGGCAGAGTCTGGACGTTAAATAGCAAAAAGATCCTCTTTTTGTAGGCTTCAGGGGGCTATTTATAGGTGTAGGAGGCTGATATCGCGCTCAAACTTCGGGGCACTCCTGCTGGCACATGAGTGGGCCCACGCGATCGATCCCAGCAAGTTTCGGCTCGATCTATGATTGATACGAATCAATTTCGTATCGAACAAGAAATTGCCCAATCGAGCTGAAACTTGCCAGGAACATTCTTTAGCTTGTACGTAAGCTTCTGTGAAAATTTCATAGCATTTGGATCTGTGGATCTTGAGTTATGATCGATACGAGTTGATGATCTTCGGAATGCTGCCTGGTTCTAATCCATTGTCTCGAATCGATGCTCTTCAAATCAATGGAGCACGTGACAACGCGGCGACGTGGCGCGCACTCTTCGCATCGATCCACCTTTTGCCCCGACTTGACTATTTCGCCTCCATGAACTTTGCCTCGTTTGTATCAATGACCGTTACATGGCTCACATCGATCAACAACGTGCACTTCATATCAATTTATAGTTTTATTATTTTGAAAAGTGGCCCAGCTCGTATCGATGGAGTTCGTATCGATAGTCGTGACTTCTATTCGCATCCACTAAATCGATCCTTGTTCGTATCGATGGGATATCGAATAGGAGCAATACGATGGATACGAAAGCAGGAGCTTTGAAGGGTTCAAAGGAAGCCCTACAAAATGGATACGAACTACTCCTCTGTGTTGGATATGAAGTTGGCATGAGTCGATCGATACGAAAGGCAATGCCTGCTGATGGATACGAAGATGACCGATGCGAAATGATGGATACGAGATGGATGGATTCGAACTATGGCTCATCGATGGATATAAAAATGTGGCTTTTTCCTCCAATTTGTATCGATCATAACTTGAGCATACGAACTCGGATGATTAGCTTTGCATGTCGTTTCTTGTCTACTGTAGCTTGATCCGGACTCAGACAAAATTCATTGATGTCCATAGCGAAGCAGTGTATAACCAATCTTCAGGATGAACTGTCTTTGGTTTTTTGTTTAATCTTTTGGTATCACGGCCTTGCCAAAAGGCGGGATAACACTTGCCTTCCAAAACATGCCTTGTGGTAGGAAGGTGTGTTTTGTAATGCCATAAGTTGGATGTTCATATCCTGCCGACGACCTGCAAAAAACTTGATAGTTTCATCTGACCACAAATGATGATCGTTCGGGATCGTATGTCATTTGATGAGATATGGGACCGTTCGCAGTCGGATGTCGTTCGCGGCGAATGGTGACCATTCGGGGTCGGGGTGCCGCCCGAGGCGATTTATGATCGTTCGCAATCGGGTGTCGTTCGCAGCAAATTGTGATCGTTCGCGATCGGGTGTCGTTCGTGGCGAATTGTGATCATTCGTGATCCGGTGTCGTTCGTGGCGAATTATGACCGTTCGTGATCGGGTGCCGTTCGTGGCAAATTGTGACCGTTCGCGGTCGAGTGACGTTCGTGGCGAATTGTGTGTGCCCGGAGGGGACATAGTATTATCAATACCATATTTCACGTTCGAGTGAGTTTCCAAATCGTTTGTCAATGCGGTTTATCGCTATCTCAAAGCATGCCTAAGGACCGTTCGCGACCCCGTACATGTGTAAGTAGCTTAGCCATTTCAGAATTATCAAAACCAAATATCCTTTCAACTAATGAGTTTTAAAACATAAATGTACAACAAAATCGAATCCAAACATGAGAAGCAAGAAAAACGAAAGCAAAACAGTGACGTCAGAGTGCAAACATCTACATCGACATGATTTATAGTTGTATCAGAACATGCCTGAGGATCGTTCGTGGTCCTGTACATGTGTAAACAACTTAATCACCTCGATGTGGAGTTTGCCACTCGTTTGTCATTATTGCAAACAATTTATAATCAGCAAACATCTCGATCCTGAGCCATCTTCAGTTGGTGCAGGCGGTGGTCGCTCTTGTTCCACCATTGTGGCTCTCCTTCTCACACATTGCGATAGCATGACATTCCAAATATGCCCCTCGATTTCGTCTTTCTAGTGTCTGCATTCGTTGGACCATTCAACTCATGGAAAGAGAAATACTTGTCTGACCTTCTCTCGTTGCTAGTCGGATCTCTCCTCATCGGCTTTCGATAAGGAACTTGTCCCCTGGTGTCCTGGTAGATCCGCTCCAAAGTTTCGTTCAGCTCCGTATATGAGGTAAATCTTGGTTCTTTTCGTGATCGTGTTGATCTATTATTGTTATCCTCAGTCTTTCCCTTCCCTTTGCTAGTTTCTACACCCTTTTCAGTAGGATTTCCGCCTTTAACCGCATAAACATCAATTCCATCTCCCTCCTCTCTTTCAGCATTTGCATCCTCTAACCGTAAAAATCCTCCAGCCTCATGGTAAAATTCCCCTAGATCTATAGAGGGGTCTCTTGTTAGTGAATTCTTGAATTCTGTGCCATGAGCTATGCCCGATACAGCTGCCATCAAGACCATGGATGGATCCGGTCGATCCACCGATGTTGCAGCCGCATTGAATCGCGTCAAGAAGCTTCTCAAAGACTCCTTAGATCTTTGTTTCGGTGCTGCCAAACTCATCACATTCTTGGGTCTCGAAATGTGAACCTTGAACTGCCTCATAAACCTTTCAGTCAAATCATTCCATGTTCCCGTAGATCCACTCTCCAGCTGCCTAAACCATAACGCTGCAATATCCTCCAGGTACAATGGAAAGCACCGAGCCATGACCTCCTCTGATGCCCCCGGCACTTCCATATGCCTCATGTACTTTGTCAGATGAACTGGGGGGTCTGTCCTCCCATTATACATATCCAATGATGGTAGCTTAAAATCTTGTGGGTTCCTAGCTCGCCTGATTGCTGTAGTGAAAGGACACCTATTCACATCCTCCGAGTCTTTGTTTACTAATCCGCCTCTCATAGCCCGTCTGACCATCTCCGCCAACCTGTCATTGTCTCCGAGCCATATTCCTCGTCCATTGCCTTTGACATGCCCCTTGAGTTCAAGAGGGAATTCTGGAATCTGTTCTCCTGGCTGAGATTCCACTCCTCTACCAATGCCGTGCTGTTCGGATCCATCCGATGATCTTCTTGGTGTTGGGTCAACGAGCTCTAGGCGAGTGCCCCTAGCTCTGGTGCCGCCCCAGATTGTCCTGCTCCGTTCTGAATACCAGTTGCTCCTTGATTTTGCGCTCCAAGTTGTCCAACCTGTCGAAACAAATTCTGGATCATTTCTTCTTATCTTCTCATCATTGTCTCCATCTCATCCCTGGTGATGAAGACTGAGGCTTGGTTTGCTCCCGAGGAAGCATCTTAACTTCCTTCGTGTTGACTTCTCTCTAGTCTTTTCCTTTTACATAATTGCCTTGTCATAGCTTTTTATATCTGAATCTCTAATCCTTCAAATTTAATTTCCAAATGACAGAATTCCTGAGTTCAATTCTCAGTGAAAGCACCAATGTGTTTGCGCCAAAATTGATCACAAACCCCAAGTATCGTGAAAGCACCAATATATGAATATAAATTAATGATATTCAAGCACAAGTCACAGATTTAAGCTAGCTACAAGCAACAATCCAGAAATAACAAATAGAAACACATGATTTATAGTGGTTCGGCGATCTGGCCTACGTCCACTTTGAAGTTTATGAATTTATTGATTCTCTTGATGATTTCAATCAATTACAGCAAGTTACAGTAGACTATAGCTCTGAAGTTTGCATACAACGGTGAAGGTAAGGTGTAGAATTGAATTCGGCAGCGTCTGGACGTTGAATAGCAAAAAAGATCCTCTTTCTGTAGGCTTCAGGGAGCTATTTATAGGTGTAGGAGGCTGATATCACGCTCAAACTTTGGGAGACTCCTTCTAGCACGTGAGTGGGCCCACGCGATCGATCCCAGCAAGTTTCGACTTGATCTGTGATCGATACGAATCAATTTAGTATCAATCAAGAAATTGTCCAATTGAGCTGAAACTTGGCAGGAACATTCTTTAGCTTGTACGTAAGCTTCTGTGAAAATTTCATAGCATTTGGATCTGTGGATCTCGAGTTATGATCGATACGAGTTGATGATCTTTGGAATGCCACCTGGTTCGAATCCATTGTCTCGAATCGATGCTCTTCAAATCGATGGAGCACGTGACAATGCGGCGACGTGGCGTGCACTCTTCGCATCGATCCACCTTTTGCCCTGACTTGACTATTTCGCCTCCATGAACTTTGCCTCGTTTGTATCGATGACCGTTACATGGCTCACATCGATCAACAACGTGCACTTCGTATCAATTTATAGTTTTATTATTTCGAAAAGTGGCCCAGCTCGTGTCGATGGAGTTCGTATCGATAGTCGTGACTTCTATTCGCATTCACTAAATCGATCCTTGTTCGTATCGATGGGATATGGATATGAACAAAAGAGGGCTCGATGGATTCGAATAGGAGCAATAAGTTGGATACAAAAGCAGGAGCTTTGAAGGGTTCAAAGGAAGCCCTACAAAATGGATACGAACTACTCCTCTGTGTTGGTATGAAGTTGGCATGAGTCGATCGATGCGAAAGGCAACGCCTGCTGATGGATACGAAGATGACCGATGCGAAATGATGCATACGAGATGGATGGATTCGAACTATGGCTCATCGATGGATACAAAAATGTGGCTTTTTCCTTCAATTTGTATCGATCATAACTTGAGCATACGAACTCGGATCGACTCAAAATTTGGATCGTTGGCTCGATTAGCTTTGTTTGTCGTGTCTTGTTGATTGCAGCTTGATCCGGACTCGGACAAAATTCATCGATATCCATAGCGAAGCAGTGTATAACCAATCTTCGGGATGAACTGTCTTTGGTTTTTTTAATCTTTTGGTATCACGGCCTTGCCAAAAGGCGGGGTAACATATATATTTTTGGATAAAGTGATTTAAATTATTTTAAAATCTAAAGTATTAATGCTTGGTGATTTTCATTAAATAAAAAACAAATTGGGTGGAAAGTTATTCCGTAAGAGAAAAAGTGTTTTGAAAACTATTTTTCAAAAGGGTTGAAATGTAGAGAAATATCATGTGAAGATATTTTAAAATTAATAAATTGGGAAATTATTAAGGCCTGATGATTGTTTGTGAATTTTGCTTGATAGTTAAATAACCGACTATTAACATTTGCCAATATGTTGATCATTTCGAAGAGACCGAGATCGGGTTTGCTTCATTACAGCATGATAGAGGGTTCTCGCTTCGTATTTGGTGGGGAGCAGGAGACTCTTACCCCTACATGTCCCTATGAGGGTTAGTTGCAAGTCGAGAGGCTGGCCGTAAAATCAAATTCGAGGTACCAATATATGCCACGGTGGGTCTGGGATGGTTGAAAAGCCTACCGGTCGCCACTGGCTCGTCCCGTTACAGTTGGCATCAGAGCTAAAGGTTAAACGAGAACCTTGGCTCTGGTGGAGATTACTCTAGAATGAGTTTGAGTGTATTAACAGATATGAGCGCGTATTTGTTAGTGAACATAAAAATTGTTTTTATATTGTGTTACTTTATCGGTTGAGTGTTTATGGATTTTGGTCGATATATGGGACGCCATGTTATCGATAGGAGTTTCTAAACTCTTAAACAGGATAAACTGATACAATATTACCTTAAAATATCATAAATGAAATTATTTTCCATAAATCATGATGGTTATATATTGTTACTTGGTTGTTAAGAAGTGATAAATTGAACTAGGAGTTAAAATTATAACCAAAGGTTAAGGAATAAATTCATATAACAAAATGGGATTTATAAATATGAATTATAAATGTGATTTATAATTGAAAATGAAACAAAAATTCCAAAGCAATATTTGAATATGAATTGAAAGGATTTGGAATTCGAAATTTTTTGAAATTAAATTCTTTTGTGTTTGAAAATGATTTTCAAACGTTTTTGGAGAAATAATGATATTATTTCAGAAATATTTTTGAATTGAATATGAAATCTGGTGGAATTTGAAATCAAAAATATTTGAAAATGGTTTTGGAAAGAATAAAAGCATTGAATTCTTTTCGGTCACTGGAAATAACTTCGGTGATGACTGCAACATCATCCGTGTTCATTTTAGAGTTTCCAGGAGAGGAATTGCTGCTAATATGTTTTAAATTGGAGTTATTTACAAAATTGACTTTGGTTTAAAAATTCAAGAGAAAATTTAATACCAGAGGATTTTGGATATAATTGATTCCAAAATGATTTTGGAATACTTATGCAATTTTTTAAACTCTGTAAGTTTAATTAAAAATGTTTATGGAATAATATATAGGTTTGAAAAACTTATAAAAATTTAATAAATGGGAAAGCTTATAGAAATTAAAAATTAGAATTGAAATTGAAATGAAATTTAACTCAATCAAGTTAAAAGAAAGTAAATTCGGTCTAAGCAGGCAAAGTGAAATGTCACTGTAATAAAATTTATTAAGTTGGAAATAAATTTGTGAATGAAATTTTTTTAAAAAGGTAAGTAAACTAATTAATTTAAATGGGTAAGCAGAAAAATTGTAATTAAATATTTAAATGATACTTAATTTAAATTGTGTAAAGTGGAGTGTAGAAATAGTTCGAAGTGGACTAAAGATAATAATGATTTGGAAATAAAAAGTGGTTGAGATATGAAGTGATAAATAAAATTAGTAAGTGGAACTAACTAAAGAAATGATTAATTAAATATTGTTTGAAATAAGATGAATAGAATTCAAAATTAAAAAATGAAAGGTAAATTGAATTTACAATGGAATTGGAAATTTAAGATTAAATGAAATAGATATGAAAGCTTAAGTGGTAAAGTGAAAATGAATATAAGAAGTATATAAAATAGTTATATTGAACTTAAGAAAGGGATGGTAATTTTTTAAGTAAATTGGTATTGGGAAATATTCTATGTTAATATTGAAAGAAGTTTTAATAAGGGTGGTAAGAAAGGATATTTGTGAATAAGTGAATGGAAATCAAAATAAGTGCGAATAAAAAGAGAATTGGTATGGCTAATAATCAATTGAGATAAATACGTAGGATGTACATATGTTATTTTATTCGCATAGCGATTTGATCCAGACTTGAGCATAGAATTTCGAGATAGTTATATCGATGTGAGTTGGGATTTTTCACTCGCTTTTCGACGGCGAACCCTGGATAGGGATTTTTGATTAATTCTGGAAATTCTCTATCATAGTTTACGGCTATGCAAGGAGAATGACGTTTTCTGATCAAGGAACCAGATCTGAGTCCGCACTAAGAAGTCGAATGGACGATACTAGTTCGGAAGTGAAATTGTGTGATCGAGTGAGCGAACGAATTTGGTATTTCATACGGATGATATATGTGCATCGTGCAGACTTGAATGAAATAGATATTGAAATTTTTATAAAGAAATGTATAAAATGAATTTGAATGCTATGATTGGATATCGTTACTGAGTAGGGCGCATGTAATTAATAGGAAAGGATAAATTGATGTTTCTAATTCAGAAGATAAATTGAATTGCCCGACAAAAGGTATGTATTTAAATTTCTATATGAAATTTGATGATTTTCTAGTCTAGCCACTTGGCTGTTTATTTTCTTTTGAAATCAAAGGGCGCGTAGAGGCATTTTGCAGTTGTACCGATCTAGCCGTGTAAAGGAGACGCTGGCAAAAAAATTCGAAAATTTGAGAGTTAGAAATTTTTTGAGAAGTTTTGATAAGTTTAAAAAGTTGATTTATACTACAATTTGAATTATCAAGGAAATAAAATTATTTGTAACAGATGGGTGTGTTTGGAAAGTTAGTAGAGTGATAATATGTCTTAAATAAAAGGTTTGTTTTGGGAAGTTGTTGAAACTATTTGGATTGGAAAAATAGTTAACGGATTATGTATCATTCCTCTTAACTAGTAATTTCGGGGACGAAATTCTTTTAAGGAGGAGAAATGTGATGACCCGGAAATTTTAGATATTTGAAACTAGAATATTTAATTGGTTTTAAATATTTGAAAGTTAATTTAACTTGTATTTCAAATATCACTGTTTATTTGACTATTAAATTAGTATTGAATTTAATAATTGGAAATTAGTTAAAATAGTATGTCTTTAGTTTTAAGCTTGTTAAAAATATATTAAAGGTTTGGAAAATTTATATTTATAATATTGGAGATAACAGAAGTTTTAAATTTGAATTTGAAAGTGTTTTATTCACTTTAAAAATAAAACGTTTGAATTCATATTTAAAAATAGCCTTCCAAGGCATAGTTTTGGATTTCGACGAAACCAATTCCATTGGATCCATAATAGTTTATTATTATTGGATTTCAAATTTCATAGTGTTTGGAATTGTCATGTGATCGTACGGTAAGTAAACACGCTGAAATCTATATCGAAAATTTAATATAGTAACTGGGTCCAAAAGCTATCTTCTCCATACGATCAAATAAGGACTCGAAACTGTTTCCATTGCATTCGGAATAGGGGTTTAACACTATAAACACCTAGTGACATGCCTCGATTGGAAATCGAGATTTGTAGATTGCAGAAATCAAGACAATTTAAATTTAAATTTCAATATAGAATATGCTTTCTTTGACTGGTCAATTAATTTAGCATCAGAACTGTATCTTTTCACACTATAGCCACTTGTCCTCTGGTTCACACCACGTTCTCTTCAACATTGTGTCTTATTCCCTTGCTTTATCTTTTAGTTTGCACGAAAGAAAGAAAATCGTTTTTAAAAAAATCATGCCCGACACTTCAAATAAATCTCTCTTCCCTTCAGAATCCACAATCGAAATTCTCTTTGTTTAAAAAATATATACCTTGTTCGAATTCGAGATGCGAGCTTCCGACCCCTTCTAGATTCAAAATCTCGAATTCACTCTAGAGGAAGAATGGTCGAGACTACTGCCCTTCATAATTTCTAAACCTAGTCCGAAAATATGTTCGAGTTGATTTCTACTCCTCTCTCGATTTCGAATTCGAGCAAGGCAGATCGATTCGGCTAGAGGAGTCGTAATTTGATGTTTGGGTGGTTTCGATCGCGTTCAGGTGAAGGCGCGCGCACGCGAGGGGAGGGAAGTGTCATCGGCGAGTCAAGGCCTGATGGCGAGGGAGCTGGCAATGCCTGAAGTCGTTCGAGGCTAGGGGGTTCAAGGAGACGTTATGGGGGTTTCGGTGATCGATTTTGGGTATCTACAGTAAGGTATTATCGATTTTAATTTTTTTTTAGAAAAAGAGAAATCTTAATTTATAAAAATATATGTGTAAATATGTGTAAATAAAAAAAATTATCGCCAGAGAAGGTTAGCTTATTTAAAGCATTTTTATGATGATCTGGTTTAAACGAATATATATATATATATATATATATATATGAGATTTCTGTAGTAAGAGTTATATTAAAATTTGGATTTTGAAGTTTATTTAAAAATCATTTTTAATTTCATGTAACTTACTTTTTTTAATTTTAAATATATATATATGTGTGTGTGTGCAGAAGTATTTTGAAAATATAAAATTATGATGTTGAATGGTTTATATAAGGTTGGATTATTTTTAAATTATGTAGACTATTTTCATAAGGATGTGTTTTCTGAGAAAAATTATACGTGCATGTTTAATATATAGGTTAATATTTTAGTGCATGTAGTTTCAAAGAGAATAAATACACATATACCTAATTTTCATTTACTAGTTTTTTTTTTAAAATAGCATACTATGGAGATTTAATTGTTTAATTTATTAATCTAAATTATTTTAGCTACTAAGATTTTTTAGATGGAAAATTAGTTTAGTATTAAATAATTAGTTAATTAAATCCATTAAATAGTAATTGATCTTTTATTTAGTTCAAATATTAATAAACCGTATAAATGTTTATACAAGGTCAAAATCTAAACGAAAGCAAGCCGGATTGGAAATGGGTTGCATGCATAATCAAAGGTTAGTTAATCTCACTCATTCGGATTTCCGTTTAAATTTTAAATAGTAAAATTTAAATTATTGATTGATTTCTTGAATTGATGATGTGATATTATATGTAGTAGTATATATATATTAGAGTGATTGATTTTCCGCATTATATAGCGGATGAGACCCAATGAGCCCGGCATAATAGCGGATGACCCTATATGCCGCAATATCCCGCCTTGAAGCGGGATTGGTATTTTAAATTGTTGTGCTAACATCTTTGGATGTAGGGAAATGCTAACATCTTTGGATGCAAGGAAATAGGTTGGAGGGATCCAACTAGATTCCTCAAAGGTTGAATTTATTTTACATCCAGTAATGTGATTTATGTGATAAATATGTGATGAATTATATTAACTATATTGGGAATTGAAATTATTGAATGCTATAGCTTGGTTGAATATATATTGGTATTTGAGAAAAATGAAATGTATATAAAGTTTGGATTTTTCTAGGAAATAAAAAGGGAAATCTTTTAAGTAAAATAATTATAGTGAATTCAAATAAATTAAAGGGGTGAATTTGGGAAAGGGATAAAGGTTTGATTTTTTTTAAATCCTATATAATATATTCAAAGATGGGAAAAATAGGATTATGAACAAATGGGAAAAAGATTTTATTTAAAATAAGGATTTAAGAAATATTTTTTGTAAGTCGAAGAAATATATTATAAATTCAGGATTTAAATGGTTTGGGAAGAAATAAAAGAAGAATTTTGAAATTAAGTATGAAATTGGTATTTTCAATTTAAATAAGATTTTAAATCATAATAAAGGAGTAAATCTGAAATTAGTGGGTTTTGAAATAAACTGAGTAAGTAAAGAAATTTATTATTAAATGGAGTAAATTTTGGAAATTAATTTGGAAATTGATTTTGTGTTTGAAACTGAGTTTTATAAGGAAAATGAGACTATGAAATTCATAAACTGGTTTATAAAATGAAATATTATATCAGTGGATATTTGGAAGTTGAATTTATAAAGGAATGGGTAATTGTTTTAAAAATAAATAGGGATTTATTTTTAAAGATGGAAAGGAAAATTTACGGGATTGAGACGTAAATTAAAACGGGAAATAAACCAAGAAGGATTTATAGATGATTAGACGGTTATATTGAAATGGGAAGGAAATTTCTTGAAAAGCCAAGTGTATTTTCAAAGAAAGATTTTTAAGTATAAATTAGAAATTTTAAATGTTTAAAGAAGAAGTTTTTTGAGAATTTTATTATTTAAATTGTTTTAAGATTTTAAAGTAAATATTTATTGATTTAGTTATAGTAATAATTATTTTGAAGGTTTATATAGTATTATGATTAAAAAGATAATTATTTAATATTTATACCTTATAAAATAAATTTTATTTTAAAATTAGTTTTGGCTTAAGTTTTACATAAAAAATTATTATAAATTTCATAACTAGTATTTTAAATAAAGCGTTTTAAATTGTTTTATTTTAAGTATTCTAAAGTATATATTTTTGGATAAAGTGACTTAAATTATTTTAAAATCAAAAGTATTAAGGCTTGGTGATCTTCAGTGGAAATAAAACAAATTGGGTGGAAAGTTATTCCACAAGAGAAGAAGTGTTTTGAAAACTATTTTTCAAAAGGGTTGAAGTATAGAGAAATATCATGCGAAGATATTTTAAAATACATAATTTGAAAAATTATTAAGGCCTGATGATTATTTGTGAATGTTGTTTGATAGTTGAATAACCAACTATCAATATTAGCTAATGCGCTGATCATTTCGAAAAGACCGGGATTGGGATTAATTTCTCGAAAACAACTTCGATCCGGTTTGAACGTTTTCGTGAGGAAGACAAGAGCTTGAAGTTGAAAATGGAGCAGTAAAGTGCAAGGACTAATCGCTACTAATCCTGAGGGTGATTCCAAAATGGATGTAGAAGGAAAAGTGCGTTCGGTTCCGTTAGGACCCGAAACGGACTTGTATGGACGAATGCTGTCAGAACATCGTCAGGTGGACGGTGGGCATTCTAAGTGAATGTGTGCTAAAAAGGTAATGCATGGCGTCGAGCTTCATCAACCGGGAATGGCTAAAATAGGGGAGGTGCACATAAGGCTAATTGGCTAGCAACCAATTAGGGTAAGGTCTTTCCTGTCTAGATGTCCCTTTATTCGGCTGTGTGGGCGGTTGTTGATCCCAACCGTAGGGTGATCTTATTCAGACTATCTAGTAAGGGGGCAGCTCCGGTCTTGTGATGCATGGGACCAGGGTGGATCCTCGGTACGGTGATATAGACCATAGACTATGACAGGCAGTACCCCAGTAGCCCTTCCATTGTATGGAATCCAATCCCCAATAAGCGCCTATACGGTTTTGATTGTGCCCAATTATGCTGAAAAGTGAGATGCAAGCATTTTAGCTAGATTCTATTTTACTTTTTATAGATACTATTATAATATCAGACAAATTTGATAAAGATGTTTTGGTTATCGTAAGGTAAAAACTGGCAGGTTTATTTGCGGCGTGGTCTTACGAGATACCTTTGATTTCAAAGGATTTTGAAAACTTTAATAATCCAATTGAGTGTGTTTTCTCAAGCTGGTTTTCCAAACTAACTCAGGTGTTGTTTCGCTATAATGCTCGGGTCAGACCGAGTATTATAGAGTACAGATTCTGGATGGACTGCTGTGGAGCTCAGGAGACAAGCTGGATGGCGAGACGTATCACACGTATTTGATGTGTATTCCACTGTGTAGTCAGTTTTGTGAGGACAAGTTAATATAATTGTCCAGTTGTGTGCTATTGATTTTTTTTGTACTCTGGTGATGTAATGTATATACAAATATAGTTCTTTTTGTTTAAAGATTGGTCATTTATCTATTATATATTGTTCTACTGTGTTTGTGAGATTCGGATGTTGTTTTCTATTTCTTTTTCTACCTCCTTCTTCTTTAACCCTAATAGTTCGGTTATCCGACATTCGATTGTTCGCCATTTGATACAGTGGACTTTATCGATGTCGATACTCGGGCGTCGAAAAAATTGGGTCGTTATACATACTCTTTGCCAATACCGAAAACCACTTTAACAATTGTGTATGCGGTGGAGATTCCTTAATGAAGTAGGTTGGTGGCGACGCCCTATTGAGGTATATACATGGACCCGACTCCCGTGAGTTGGCATAAGGTGGCTAAAACAGGAGTGATTCTTGGGCCAAGTGAGGTAGCTCCTCTGATCGGACACACTCCTTTGTATGCTGTTCTATTACTTTGTGATTGATTTGGTGCGCACCTTTGATTTTTGATTTTTGATTTTGGATGTGTGGCTCAAGGTGGGCGATAACTGCGGCTATGTATTACCACCAGCCCGGATGCGCAATTGGTATATCTACCCTGGCATTGCCTTCTTGTGCCGTGTTACCTACCCTAGCGTACCTTATATGAGTTTGTTTTGTACCATACCTATGGAGTGCCCTCTGACGACGCCCAGTACAGGGGAGATTATGGTACTGTATAGACTATGAGAATATATAAAATGTATTAAGGGGAATATGGATAATGCCTTAACGCTATTTTAATAGTTTACTTTACGTTAGACATTATTATAATAGCGTATATTACTACGTAGTATAAGTTTAACGGATCCTTAGAGGTTGGTTATCCCAAACATCCTTTAAGTTACTTGTATTTCAGTTGTTATTTCAGTTGAATTGGATTTATTGATATAGGAACGTTAATCCTGACTCGAATGTTTTGTATTTTGCTTTATGCTCGGGTCAGACTGAGTAATGCAGCTTTTGAGACTCACCTTTAGATTTGGAACTTCGCTTGGAGATCCATCTACATCTTTTCAGCTTGTAGTTATTCAGTTGATTCATGTGATGTATTCTGATCTTGTATTTGGCTATTGTATTTGTGACTTATGTTGTATCTTATTTAACTCTGTTATATATATAGTAGCTTCACGAACTACTATTCTTTTGTTTTTGTTGCATTATTATACATTACTCTATGTTTGTGGTTTTGTAATTTATTTATTTACTGTATACGCTAAGTTTTGCCAAATTTAAATTAACAATCTGATATTTTGAGCAATTCAAATTTGGCATGTGTGGATGCGAATGGTTGAAAATACCAGGATGTTACATGTGGTATTAGAGCTTTGGTTTAGGAAAAACTCGACATATAGGGTAAATTTAATTATGGAATCACTTTTGTTAGAGCTTGAATTCCTTTCTCTTTGATTCAGTTCCCTTTGAATTTTGGAACGTTCCCCACGGTTTCGAAATCCATTCTTGTCTCTCCCTATTCGTGTTTTCTTGATTCCAGAGCATCTCATAGCTCCACTGAATGAGTTGTAAAAGGGTGAAACTCATTTACCAGGCATTGATTTACCGAAGATCCTGTATCCTCGATTTAGATGCTGCTATCTCTTGCTTTAACCGAATTATATCTCTTGTGATCTGATGTCGAATTGCTTCAAAATTCTACATCGATCGTATTCTTGAAGTCACAGTTGACCCAGTTAAGGTTGCTCGAGATTTATATTGGCTTATCCATCCCCTCTCATTTGCACCAATTACATTATCTTTATTTCACATCTATCTTCTTAGTTTGAATTCTACCTAGTTAGGATCCCTCTTAATTTGAATCTCTATCCTTGCTTTGAAATCCATTCTTCTATCGTCGAGCGAGGAAGTGTATTAATAAATTTATATTAAATGTTTTTTTATATATATTTTGTTGTTTGAGTTGTTGATGTTGATTTGGGTTTTCGATCGATTTATCTGATCTATGCTATCAATAGAATTTCCAAAACACTTGAACAGAGCAAACCGACACGGTATTTTTTTCAAATTTAGTAAACGAAATAAATTTTGTATAATTATATTATATATGTCAGCATAATTTTCTAAAAGATAATCGTTAAATGAATTGGTTAACCAAATGATATTATTTGATTTTCATTTATTGTTTTGTAAACCATTGATTTTACCAACATATAAATAAATGAAATTATAAAAAACGGTTTATAAATTGATTTAGAATTTATATAAATTTAAATTAAGAATTTGATAATTTAATTTCTGGTCATTTCAAACTCTGGTTTTAATGTTTTAAAATATATATTATTTAGAAGTCCTTTCGAATAGAAATTATTTCCAAAGAATTTATAAAAGTTTTAAATCAGTTTTCTCTTCTGTTGTCGCTGGAAAATAATTTCGGTGATGACTGCAGAATCATCGACATTCATTTTTCAAGTGTCGAAGTGGAGAGACCATTCGGTAGCTTTGCTATACTTTTGTTTTGGAAAATAATTGATTTGAATTCCTAAAGTATGACTTGATTTATATATATGTATAGGTATATGATTATAGATTTGATGTGATATATTGAAATATATATATATATATATATATATATATATATATATATCTAAATAGTCTGAAGATTAATTAGAAATTTAATTCTTAAATTTTTCAAGGATGATTTCAATTGTAAAATGAAGTCAAATTTTGAATAAATATTTAAGCTTGAATAATTGAATTGAGAAAAAATTACTTGTATAATACTCAATTACATTCCAAATAAAACTTACCTAAATTATTCAGAAGTTGAATATGTAATTAGATAATATACAATATAAAATGATCTTATAAATAAATTTGAGTGGTTATAGTAAATGTTATACACTTAAATTTTAATTATAAAGTGTTAATAGAGATAAACAGAATAATAAGTTGATTAAATGGTAAATGAAACAAATTAAATAAAATTCTGATTGAAAGAAACCTTTTTGTATCAAATATGTATAAACTGAAATTTAATCAACTTAATGAAATACCTTGAGTTCAAAATCAATTGTTGAATGTAAAATTAATTTAAATTAGAATTTATGTGGTTTAAATTAACTTTTTTTATTTTGTATTTCAATCTGTTTTTTTTTTCTATTCTCCTACCTCCTTCCTTTTTGGGGACGAAAAGTTTTGAGTGGGAGAGAGTGTAACGACCCGTAAATTTTAGTGCTTTTATTTATTTAATTAATTGAATTTTTATGAAATTTTAAATAATAAAATTTTGAAATATAAATATGATATTTTGAATATGTCTATTTAAACATAGCAGATGGTAAATTTTCATCTGTTAATATGGAAGTTTATTTTTTTGTAAGTTTATTTAAATTCAAATCAATTAATATTTGATGATAATAAAATGTTTTTCAAACCTGAATATTTTTGCATAATTAATTTGTAAATCATCTTCTAAGTGGGAGTCATATTTCATTTCTTCAAATTTGAATTTCTATTACTCCGTTTATCTTATTTTCAAAAAATTAGCAGCATTTTTAGTACCAATTATCGGCTTTTGATACGATGATCGTACCACTAATATCCGTGTACCGTTTTTGATCATATCGTCATGCAGATCTCAACAGTGTATTAATTTGTGTATTTTGGAATCCGGTACGTGTCAAAACCGTGAACGGTTAAACGGATCGATACCCATTTCTGGAACCTCTTGGTTTCCTTTGTGCTTCTAGTTAACCACCGTATAATTCGTATAGTTATTTGCCTTCAATTCAGAAATCAAAGTTTGACTTTTCACTTTTCCATTTGATTTCAATATAATACACATTGGTTCATTTTCATTTTGTCGGTTCCTTCTCCTTGTGTTTCCATCTTCTTCCTTTTGTTTTCTGGTCCATCATTCTGAGATGATTATTATAATAAAGTTTATATAATCAAGCCTTTATATATTTCTCCTGTAGCATGAAACCCACATCACTACCGAGTCTACGCGAAGCCACCCTCGCCCCATCACTTGCCACCGCATCAATTCTTCTCCCCTCTACCGCTAGCAACCGACCATTTAACTTATTCCGCCCTGACAGCTGCCTCTCCAATGGCCAAAACTGACTTGTACTTGCATGTGCAAATGTCTCCGCCCTTTCTCCTCTTCCCAGCTCTTCTACCTTTCACTGAAATCGCCTCTACCTCCGACCGATGCAACAGCTCTTCACCAGTCGAGCTCGGCCTCGCCAACTACCCTCAGCTTGCATGTTTAGTCAAGATATTATACACAATTTTAGTTCATAAAAAAAATATAAGCCAGTTTAAAAATATATATGGTTTAGTTGGTTATATAAATATAGTTTGTATTTTGTGTACGTAAGTATGTATATTAGTCTTTTGTGATATATTTAAATTTATGTATACTGAATAAAGTAGGTTCATACTGACTTTATAAATTTTATTTTTAAATTTATGTATGTTACATATGTTGACATACTTTTATATATATCAAGTTTATATGTGTTTTGCTTGTATGAATATGTAATATTGTAAGATATATATATATATATATATATATAAGAATTTGTACATTTTGGTTTAAGGTATGTGTAATATTATAAAGGAAAGTATATATATATATATATAAGTATAATTTGTCTCAAGATTTATACCTATACCCGTATATGTTATATAATATATGTTTTAAAAATATACCATCACAATGTTGTTATATGAAGCCTGGGTATATATATGTATTATATATTAGTTAGATATGTGATATTATAGTTATTTTGTGGTATCTGTTGGTATATATAAGGTAAGCATAAAGATTTTTATATGTTACAGTAAAATTTTAATACGATATATACACATGATTGCACACATTAGTTCATGCATAATATTTGGTTTTACACTCACATCCTTGTTTACAGTATACTGGTTTAAAAATGTATAGTATGAGTTGGCTTCAAAATATGGATATTTTATATATTACAGTTTGTAACATCTCAAGTATATTCATATATAGAAAGTTATGTTTTATATAGATATACAGATTTTGAGTGTAAGTATCAGTGAATCTGGTTTTCAGAATATGTGGATATTTTTATGTGTTTGGGAGTAAATATTGATTTGGAATTAATATACATATGTATTTTATTTTAATGTATGTGAGTTGTGCATGTTATATATTTATTTACATATATAGAAGAGCATACCTAAGTTGACTTTTAACAAATATGTAGAGATTTTGTTGTTGTTTGGATTTAGTATTTATTTGAAAATATGTGTGTGTGTGTGTGTCTATTATTTTAATGAGTTCCAAATTTAATACCGGTTAAGAAAGTAATATAATAGAATAATATATATTTTGTTTCGATTTATATCAAGCTAACTTAATTTATTCCAATCAATTCTGTTTACTAGCTTGTCCGTCAAATTCGTGCCAATTCAGCTTTGTTTCGGAATTCATGCTAGGATTCGTAACTCATTCTATTGTCGCATTTCCCTAGCCTCGAAAGGTGAGCAATCACTCACGATTAACGTTCTTATATTTATTAAATTTGATTTTAGTTGAAACGACAATTGAAATATGTTGCTATTAGTTATTTACATTGCTATATATATGTTATATGTTCACTTGTGACATCTGACACCATTATCTGTTATTCATATTGATTATATATGCTTTTTATATTATTATCATTTCTATTATCACTCTGCAAGTTTCCTGTTAGTATAGAATTCACTATGAGTTGAAATGATGCATACCCGAACGATCTATAGAATAGGAGAAAATCGTTATTGGTTGAAATGATAAACCCAAGCGATTTTCATTGAATTGAGTTTCTATGGCTTTGGAAGGAAATATATGGTTTAATAAATATTGATTTCAAGATATTTATAATAAATGTACTTTATAAAGTTTAAATTCTTGATTTTTAAATTTATATGTTTTGAAAATTTTAAAAATTGTATGTTGATTCTGAAATTATAATTTTAAGAATTTACTTGCAAATTTTACTATTTTAAAATATGTATAGATTATTTTATTATAAAATAATTTTGATAAAAGATTTAATTTGATAAATTTGATTTAAGTTATATAAAATGTATTTATGTATTTATTTAAAACTATATTTTCAAATATCGAGTTTATAATAAATTTTATTAAATTAAAGTTGGGAAGATAGATTTGAAATTGATTTGAAATGGTATTTAATTAAGATTTTATTTAATTAAATCGATTTGGAACTTATTGAAATTGAAACTTTTGAAAGGATATGATTTTATAACTTGATTTTGGTTTAAGATGATTTAATGAATATTTCAAGTTTAAATGAAATATTTAGCGATTTGGAATTTGAGGTTTATTTAAATGATATTGGATTTATTGAGTGAATATATTTCAAAACTGAATAATAATGAAGTTAAAATAAGATATATATGAAATTATCAAATCTAGTTTTTAAAATGTTGAATACTTAAAGCTTTGAAATATATTGAAATGGTTTATTTTGTGATTCAAATCTGTATTTGAAATCGATATAATTTGAAATGGTTTATTGAAACTTAATTGAATTGAAATTGATGAAAGGATTTGATTAAATTTGAATTTTTGAATTCGAGTTGATTTGGAATTGATTTTTGAAATTTAAGAAAGCTATTTTTTATATAAAGTATATTTAAATTATATTTAAAACTATTTTATATTTTACTTTATAAATTATTTTAATATAAACTATTTTTAATATAAACCATTTTAAAATAAACCATTTTAATACAAAATATTTTATTATAAACTATTTTAACTTATAACTCTTTTATATAAACTATTTCACTTTATAAACTATTTTATTATATATACTATTTTAATATCTAAATTATTTAAGTGGTGGAAGTTATGTTTTCAAAGTTATGAATTTCAAAGTACTATGTTTTGAAAGTGTTATAATTTCAAGTGTTTAGTTTCGAAAGTGTTATAACTTTGAAAGTACTATGATTTTGGAAATGGAAATGATATCGTACGTTTTGAAATGGAAATGATATCGTTTTGATATGGTTTTTGAAATGGGAATGATATTTTGGTTTTGAAGTGTAAACTATTTTGAAATGACCGTGGTGTTATAATAACGATTGGTTGTTAAAGAGACAGGGATCGGATATTGTCATACTCTCTACGAATATCGAAAACCACTTTAACAACCGTATACACGGTGGAGCTTCCAGAATGAAGTTGGATGGTGGTGGCGTTCTATTGAGGTATATACGTGGACCCTACTCCCATGAGTTGGCATAAGGTGGCTAAAACATGAGCGATTCTCATGCCAAGTGAGGTAGCTCACTACAAGAAAACTGATTTTTTGTAGCGCCCAAAAACCGCCACTAAGTATTTTTAGCGGCGTTTCGATAATCGTTACGAAAAAACATGCCACTAAAAATCCTCGAGTATTAGTTACACTTTTTTAAACGCCACCAAATTTTTTTTTGATAGCATTTTTATAACGTCATAGAATTCCTTTTTTGTAGCGCCTATTTGCCGCCACCGAAAAGGTTTTCTCCTCCATGATACTTTTTTATGGCGTTATCTAAATTTTTTGTAGTGCCTGTTTAACGCCACCGAAAGGGTTTTCTCCTCCACGTTACCTTTTCATGGCGTTATATACATTTTTTGTAGCGCTTAATAAACGCCAGCATAAGTGTGCTTGAGTTTTTAATCACTATTTTGTAGCGCTTAATAAACGCCAGCATAAGTGTACTTGAGTTTTTAATCACTCTTTTGTAGCGACATTTTAACGCTACCAAAATAAATAATATCCAGTAGCGTTTGTTTCCCTCCACCTGCTACTCCAGATTTACCACTGATCTAGCACGCAATTATATAATAACAGAATACGCAAGCATATACACTTTTGAACACAATATATTAAACAACTACAAAATACGTATACACATTGAAGATCCACAAGATACATAGACATTCATACATCCACATACATAGGTGTCGACAAAAAGCTACCCGTACACATACACAACCAAACTACCATAAGTGTTATAACCAAACTACCATAAGTGTCATAACCGTACATATACATCTGAAATAAATGTCTGAAATAACCAAAGTACCGAGCAAAACCTGAACCACCATAAAAACCTGAACTACCTGTCATTTCTGATGTCTTCAAAACCTGAACTACCTGTAAACAAATAACAGAACAAAAGAGTGAGAAAACAAAACCTGAACTTAAAACTGCATCACTAACATTCCACCACAATCCATACTTAACTCCTCACCATCAGTTATACTAAAGTAATATCTGAATAAATATACATACATATGTATTTTAAAAATATAAATTACTAAAACTTGCATAGATAAATAGGGATGTACCTACGCATAAAAGAAATGAAATCAATTCTACAAAATGGACAAGATATGATATAGTAAGAGTATTGTAACAATGTAACGGTCAATTAAACAAGTCTAAAACACCAAAAAGCACAATAATACACCCCATGCACATGAGATACACAACAACAAAACTGAAACTCAAATATATGAAGACAACACACAAACACACACAACATCCATTCAATATAAACACAACAGTTCTTACAATACATAACACTATATATATAGACACACAGACACAAATGCACTCACGCATAAACATATAGCATTTGAATGCACACACACAACACAATGCAGAACACACATTACTTAATCATGGTTACATGGCCTTAAATGATAGTTAACCGCTTAAGACAAGGTTTATATATATATATATAATTAATTAGTGAATAATATGGCACATCCAACACTTCTAGTTATAACTAGGAATTTATTTGCTATAAGTTTCTCGCTACTTTATGCTAATGTGCCGTAATAAAATTATTCGTGCTAGATACTGTGTTAAAATTATCATCTGTTTACTCAGTAGTATGATATTGAGTAAACAGATGATAATTTTAACACAATCACACTCACACACACACAGTTGGGTAAGCACGCATCCTCATAAACACACTAGCGCATATATACAAAATCGCGCACGCACCTACAGGTTACACACATACAAATTAATCAACACACACGCTCATATGTACACACAAAAACACAGATCGTACGTAAGCACACATATACTCCAGGCAACACACACCTATATGCACACCAATACAAAACACTAAAACACACACACACTCTCTTTATGAACATAGAAATTCAAGGCAGTAGCAACATATATACCTAGTAGGCTAGCATGCGCACACACTCTCAAACACCATAGTACTTGGGAAAACACAAAACAAAAGCAGCTTGCCATAGGTTTGTGAGTGGTAACACTCACCTGTAAATCACGTTCCACTTTGTCTCCTTCCACTGTTTTTCTTATCTTAGATTACGCACGCGACACAGGGCCTAAACCTAGTAACGCGATAGATGGACTTGTGCCAGAAAAGCCTAAGAGTGTCTTAATGAACATGCTCGAATATCAGAATTTATAATAATTTCTTGGATTTTATTTTTAATTTAGAAAATGACAATAATAGGTTTTAATTAATTCCAGAAGAAGAATGAGTGAATCCTATTAAAGTGAATATGCGTGAGATATTTTATATGATAGAGAAAGTTCTTAAGTAGATATGATATTGCATCACTAACATTCCACCACAATCCATACATAACTCCTCACCAATCACAATCATTCAATCACAATTCGAATATAACACCCCTACTTATGTACTTTTATCAGTTTACTAAAAATCTATCTGCACTTTAGCTGCTAGCATTCCTAATGTATATATAAAAAAATTATATACCTTTCATTTTGACTTTATAACGATTTTTTCCATTGGCAAGCTATGGGAACGCCAAAGCAATCATCCATGCATGTCAGACCCGATGTTGGTCTCCATATCTCTGCATCTGGAACTATCACCAGTTCAATCCAAACTTTTACAGCATTACGTCCCAATGGACGACAATGGACCATCGTTATCGGATCAGTTGATGCAATACTTCCTTCCGCCACTACGTCTGCTCCACCCAAATTGATCAACTGGCATTTGGCATCCTTTTGCATGGTTGCAATTGGCTGAAAGAAAAGAGATTATTGTGCATAATGTATACATGCACATTAAATAAAATTTCATACACAGTTAACTTCTTCAAATTTGAAAATTAATACTTACATTTTGCGATTTATTCATGACCATATGTGCGGATTTCATGGGAGAATTCACAATATTTTCAGTATCATCACGACTCTCATCTAGTTTTTATTGATCAGCTTCTACTTTTGATCTTGGCCATGCTATTTTCATACCAACTGCATCTCCAATGCACGACATATCAGATGTGGGTCGCCACAAATAAGCATCTTTATTTACTACTTTGTCCACCCAAATCACAACAGCAGACGGACCGAGTGGAATACCATTAACAGTATATTTTGGATCAGTGGCATGGATTCTTCCTTCGGCAATTACACCTTCACCCTCAGTCCAACCGTAAATCTTGCAAGTGTCTTCGATGATGCAGGTACTCTAAAAATGAGAAGTGAAATTCAAGACTTTAGTATGCTATACAAAAACAACGAATATGTGTTAAATTTTTATTCAGATGGGGGGTGTGCTCGCTGCATTTTAGACATCAATAAGCTCGCGGCATATTACACTAATATACTTAACGTGAAAAAATTTACCGTACTGGCTGCACTACAGTTCAACCGTGTTCGCAGCGGGACCTTGATGCAAACTGATGGCCAAGCAACTACCTTATTCTTAGCGTCTGCTAAGACTGCCATTTCAGGTGTAGGCCTCCATAAATAAGTATCTGCTTTATCCACTGAATCTATAACAACGCTCCCGGCATTTGGTCCCAGACCAATGCCATTGACAACGTCATCTGGGTCCATGGACAACAGCCTCCCATGGGCAACAACTCCAGGGGTTCCATCCCAATTCAACAGCAAACATACTTCGTCGTCGCTCTACAATTAATCAACCGAAAATTAAATCAAATACTGGATTAAAAAATTAAAATATAAATTTCATTTATTGAGTAATATAAATATTATTTTTACCGAATCAGGTGAGTTCCTTCTCGAACTTTCTTTACCCTGCAGCGAAGCACGAATATAAATTAATATTTTACGAATATAAATTAATTTCCAAAAATTTACCTTCTGGTCCATCAGAGTCTGTATCATTCCCTTCAATTCTGTTATTTCCTCTCGACACCGAGACACTTGTTTATCTTTGGACTGGGCCAAAGCTAGCTTGGTTAAAGTGCAACCCCTACCCAATGCCCTTAACCGTCCCGGTTTATCTTGTCCCAGTACATGTACAAGAGCATCTTTTCCAATATCAGTCTATGACGAGCCGGATTGGGATAGGCTACCATATTTTTTGATCTCCTCCTATATAAATAAATACACATAGATAATGTACAATGGTAAAAATATCATAGTTTCAAAAAAAAATATACCAATAAAATTAAAAACAATTTTACAATAGTATTCCTAGCTTCCATGTTCACTGGTTCACCAGTTTTTTTAATGTGAGATCTAATCCACACATCAGCTCTACTTATGGACGATGGATCTACACTTTCTTTTTTCTAAAAATAGAATAACATTAAACTAATAAACTGACAGTTATAAAATAATGTTAAATAATGCTATAGTTAATTAACTTACCATGTCTTCGGTCTTTCTAGCCATTCCCCTACGACCGGTTGTATGCGGAATTTGTGTGTACCTAAGGGCTGAATATTTCTCACTTTTTTGCTAAAAATGTTGAAAGATGCTAGAATTTAACAACCAAAATCATAAAAAAAGAACTATCTAATATTTATAATGCAGGGTAAATATGTATGGTGAGGATTGCAATTTATTTGAAAATCAATTCATCATGGTCATATACTTATTTGGTATTATTAATGCTGGATAACTCAGTGACATATACAGCATTCCATATCTACTAATAATATTTAAAGATTGAACTAACTTGCAAAGTGTTTTTTTTACTTCATTTAAAATGTTCCTGTGCTTGTCATAACACATTTGTATTTTGTACTGTCATAGGTTCCTGCAGCTAATACCTAAACAGGAACCCTCAGCATCCACCAACACTTGGACTTCACTTCTAAAGAAATTTATCGGTTGCTAACTATGTAGATGGATTTGCAGAAACATGCCAGACGAGTTCAGTAGGAATGATTTACCTTAAACTCCGGACTTGTTTTCGCCTTCACAAACTTCCTCCAATCGGTTATGCTTTTTATGTTCGTAGGTTTCATTTTTAGTATTTCCTCATCGTTCTTCGCTTTTTGCAAATTTCGAACCAATTTGCTTTTTGACGATCTCCAAAGTACTCCCATTTGTTGAAATATAGCTTTTCTTTGCCATTCCTCTTCCAATTTAAATCTAATCTGCAACAATACATCAAAACATGATATTAGTAAAATTTATTTAATTTAAATACGACAGATTTAATTCAATCTGAAAGGTTTTCTGAAGTTATTAGAGGGCAATTTCAATTTATAATTGGCAAGAACTATTTTTCAATTTAACCAGAAGTTATTAGATGGCAATTTCAATTTATAATTGGCAAGACCATGCAATATTAGAAGTCATTTTCAAAACATATTAGAGTCAGAATGTTAAATAATAGATGCCTGCTTCATACCAGAACCGACTGCCACAAAACTTCTTTTAAGTCATCACTAATATTCCTCCAATCATCAATGGTGTATGGAACCTGCTCCCGCACAAGCGGTCCAAGAAAAGAGGATAAATATACCGACCCTTGCCCTACTGGTATACCTAGATCATTGAACTCAACTTCAATTCGATCCTGACTGCATGACGGGAGTCTTTTTGCTTTTGCTGGACCTCTACCGCCTCTTTTCCGAGATGTACTTTCGATTTCAGCTTCACTTTGTTTCCCAATTTCCAGCTCGGCATCAGCAGTTTGTTCAGGACGGGTTTCATTTTCTAAGAGGAGTCCTTGGGTCAGAGGGGATATCATCTAGTGGTTGTTCGTCTTCTTCATTGTGAACAGTGGCTTGCTTCTTAGCATTGTTTGGTTGTTCTTCTATTTCATTTATACTAGCTGGAACTTTACGTTTTCGCTTTGACTGTTTGTTCTTACCTTTGACTGCTTGTTCTTCAGCCTTTCTCTGCAAGCGGGTACGTACAGATGTTGTAGACATATTTTTCTGCAAGTGACAGAAAACACAGTATAAACCAATAAGCACATGTAAACAATAAGCAGCGATAAATATTAACAAACAACACTTAAATATCATCAACATGTAGCTGAAAAGTGATGTGGCAGTTTGCAAACCAAACAAGCAGGCCTAAAAGCCTTGAGATGATGAACAGATTTGTAATTTTATGAGAAAATGTACATGTAATGCAAACAGAATTGATAAGAACACTACTCATTATCAAGCAATATATGCAAACAGAATTGATAAGAACATATAATGCTTTGTCTCTGGAAGTATACAAAGATCAAAACACAAAGAACAAAAATTGAATGGTACATGCATTTGCAATGGAATAGAAAATTAAATGGTGCAAACTAACAGCCATTCGCAACATTAAAAAAGACAAAGCATTAGTGCAGCAAATGAACGACAATCACTAAAGAAAATCAATACAAGTTCAATGAAATTTCCAAATAGCCCGGATTTAATATATAAGTTCAACCATCACTAAAGCAAATGAACAACTATGCTCAAATAGAACATATAATCTACTCAATTATGCCCTCGCAATCCTCTCTAACATAGCAAACATCTTCATCATCCGCTTCAGTTATTTCATCTTCAGTTATTTAATTGTCTTCGATACTGAAATTGGACATCCCTCTAATATTCTACTACTTTCATAATCTTCATTTCGAGCTCCTTTCTCCTCTATATGTCTTGATTTCTTCAAAAATTCATTGAAAAACAACATGCATTCTGTTGCAAGATATGATTCTGCAATACATCCCTCTGGTCGTGCATAGTTTCTGACATAATCTTTGAGTGTCTTCATATATCTTTCGAATGGGTACATTCCATCGAAAATGAATAGGTCCACACATTTGTGCTTCTTTTCCAAGATGAATGGATAAGTGTATCATTATATCAAAGAAAGATGGTGGAAAAAAATTTCAAGCTCACATAAAACGTCAATAATTTCAACATTGATTTGTTTTACCTTCTCTCTATCAAGAACACGTTGACATAATTTGTTGAAAAAAGAACATAAGCGAATTATCTCTTTTCTTGCCTTCTTTGCCATGAAGCCTCTCGATGCTACTGGCAATGAATGTTGCATTAATACATGGTAATCATGTGACTTCTATCCACTAATTTTGCAATCCGACAACGAAATCCGATTTTTTAAATTTGAACAGTAGCCATCCGGTCCTTTGAAATCATACATCTTTTGCAAAATATTTTTCTCTCAGATTTTGACAACATATATGGAGCCGGTGGAAGATATGTTTTATTCCCACGAGGTTGTGTATGAAGCTCACTTCGAATTCCCCAATCCTCTAAATCCTTTCTACAGTTGGTTCCATCTTTGGATTTATTTCCATGCAACATTGTGCCCAATAGGCTTTCACCAATGTTCTTCTCCACATGCATCACATCTAAATTGTGACGTAATGGAAGTTCCTATGAAAACCAAAACAATAATGCATTATTGGGTTTTTCTTGTATTAAAATAATGAAAAATAAATAAGTTAACCACTAACCTCCCAATAAGGCAAATTAAAGAAAATTGATCGTTTTTTCCACTTTGATAGCTCTACTTTTGTAGAACTGTTAGTATCATCATATTCATCTTCTTTATCATAGACATGCTTTCTATTCTTACTTTTCTCCTCTATTCCTTTTCCAAAATCATTTGGATAATCCTTCAATAATGCATAGATGTTTCTCCCAGAAAGCATTCAAGGAGCACCATCTGTCTCTACGGTATTATCAAACAATGCCTTTTGTTTCCTCCGTGAATCTGAAGGAGGTAGAAATCTTCTATGACCCATGTAGGCAAACTTTCGACTATGTTTCAACCAACGAGAATGGGTATTGACACCACATAATGGGCAAGCTTTTTGCCCTTTCACACGACATCCAGTAAGATTTCCATAAGCCAAAAAATCATTAATCGTCCATAACAAAATTGCATTCAGTTTAAATAAAGTTTTACTAAATGCATCATAAGCAGTAACTCCATTAGACCACAAGTGATGCAAGTCTTCCACCAAAGGAGCCAAATATACATCAATATCATTCCCGAGTTGCTTCGGGCCTGGAATAAGTAAAGTTAACATAATATTTTCTTTCTTCATACACAACATAGGCGAGAGATTGTATGTCACAAGCATTACCGGCCAGCAACTATATTTCGAACTCAACATGAAAAATGGATTGAATCCATCTGTAGCAAGACCAAGCCTAAGATTGCGTGGATGAGATGAAAAAGATTTATACTTTTCATCCACCATTTTCCATGTCATAGAATCCACGGGATGACGCATTTTTCCATCGTTACTTTTATTATTAAAATGTCATCTTAATTCTTCAGCCATCTTTTGAGATCTATACATTCGTCTAAACCTCGGAATAATTGGGAAATATCTCAATACTTTAACTGAAACACCTTGTATAACCTCTTCAATATCTTGATTTTTCTTCCATCTTGAGGAACCACATTTTGGACAACTTTCTAAATTTTTGTATTCTTTTCTGAAAAGGCAACAATCATTCTCACAAGCATGTATCTTTTCAAAACCCATGTCGAATGCTTTAAGAAATTTCTTGACTTCATATAAGGTTTTGGGAAGCACATTATCCTTCGGCAGAAATAGATGTTGCACAGCTAAAAGCTTATCAAAACCACTATCGGACAAGCCAGTCTCGGATTTAAGATTATACAAGACGGTGATGGCAGATAATTTTGTGTGATCTGTGCAACCAGGACATAATGGAGTTTCTGCATCTTCCAAGTTCTTGACTAATTCATCCTCTTTTCTTCGAGAATCAACATTGTCTTTATCATCATCAAAAAAATCTTGATTCAAAAAATCTTCATCTTCATAGTGAATCATCTTGAATAGTTCATATACGTCAAACGTATTTATTTTATTTTCTACATTTATCTCTTCACCATGGTTAAACCATACACCGTCAATGTATTTAGGATCCATTCCTTTTATAATTAAATGTTCAACGATGATTTGGTCATCATGACGACTAAGATTCCGACAATCCTTGCAAGGGCATAAAATTTTTTCTACACTTCTTACATTCCTCTTTGCAGCATGCACGAAATTCATTACTCCTTGTCAGTATTCTATACTAGTTCTATGAAAAAAGTAAAAAAAAAAGTGAGCTTTAGTATTAGATTATATGTTCTAATTCTCAAAATACATATTAAGTTAATCATGGTTTTATCACCTGTTTAAAAAAACCCAGCCTTTTTCCATTATCGACATTTGAAGGCAAATAAGTTTCCAATCTTTGACGTATAAATTGGTTATCTGTTGTAATCAAAAGAATAACTAGACGTTGAAGTACAAATACTTGTAGCACTACTTCATATAACCATGGTGGTTTAGTAGACAAAGGCAAAGAATACTTTTCCAAAAATATAAATTTTACACTTATATTTTGCATTTAACCTCAGATTTACGTGTATTTATAATTAATCCATGCATAACACCACACTTCTACCCACACATAACTGACCAAGTCACAACCCTCCAAACTGCTGCATAACAGTTACAGCTATCTACCCCTCCTTTGTCAATCCATTCACAAACGCTCCACTTCAACAAACAAATTCCAGTCACTCCACTTCAACAAAACTTTTGCAAATCTCTACACTTCACCATTACACACAGACCACTGACCAAACTTCCTCCCACCTATCACCAACAAACGCCGGTGCATTTCCGTTGCCACACGTTGCTGCAACTTTCAAAAAACGCAGCAACCTCTCATCACCATACTACTCAATCCTCCTATTTTACCACTTATCACAACATTGTTTAATTCAACCACTTCCATAAATATACTTCAACACTGCAATCACTCCCCCACTCCACTGTTAAACAATTCATTCACTCCTCACAACAACACAGTTTCATACCAGCCTATAACAATACCCACTTTCATCTCAACACACCACATTCATTCATATCACCAAAGACAATATCCAATTGCCTACATTCCTGTAGCCTACTTCAATAACCATTCTACAACCTACTGACTACTGCACTGATACAACCAACTGCACCATATTCACGCACTACAACAGTGACCACTCCAACTACAAACCCCAAGCAACCACAGACCATCCTCCTTCCCATTTCTCCAACCTGCAACTTGTTCGCAACCGCACTTCATACTACAACTCAACAAAACATCAACAACCCAGACTCCGCAGCAAACTACCAGAGACTCACGCAACATTCATCAACTTGCCCTCTGACATTCTACCACTCCTTACGAACACATACTCACATCCTTCCCCCAGCCTCGCCCCCTCTTACCAAACCAACCGTCAACTTCACTGCCTCCTCTTCACTACCTCACATCCACACAACTGACATACTTCCAGTGCCTGCCACTCCACAAAAGACTATTTATGCTCCAACATTTACCACTCTCAACCATCCAGCCAGCCAATACCCAATCGCAAACAAAACCGCGACCTCCATCAATGCTACTTGAACCCACCGAATTCCCGAAACACGCAACCTCAACCTCCTCTCAGCAAGCAACCATTGATTCACTGAACCACTTCAACAGAACATTCATATACTCAAAGAAATCAAAGCAGATATCCCAACAGATCATTGCAATTAGGGTTAAATCAACCATTTCAGTAATAGTTTAGGAAAAAATATGAAAATAAGATGCATTCAAATTCATATAAAAGCCAAATAGAATCACAAAGTCGATTTAACAGATTCATACCTAAATATACCTAATCGATTTAAAAGATTCATACCTAATTATATCTAGATCTGCTGGCTGCCGCGATTCGATGTTGAGTAAGGGGGAAACGACGGAGTTGACGATGATACTTGAGTGCGATGAAAATTTAACACGATTAAAAGGGGAAAAAAAATTCTGAAGAAGAGAGCAAATTAGGGACGAGAATTTTGTTAAGTACGAGAGTAAAATGATGGGTTACGTTTATTTAGTTCGCGCGAACTCTTTTTTTAGAAGCGGGAAACGTGAATTATTTTTTGCCACGTTTTTATTATTTGGTAATCTATTTTTTGTTGCATTTACAATAAAACGCCACCGATTTTTGCAACTATAAATGGTTTTTCTTGTAGTGGCTCTCCGATCGATCACACTTCTTCATATGCCGTTCTATTACTTTGTGATTGATTTGGTGTGGACCTTTGATTTTTGATTTTGGAAGTGTGGCTCGAGCTCGACGGTAGCTGTGGCTATGGTTACCACTAGCCCGAATGCGTAATTGGAATATCTTCCCTGGTATTGCCTTGTTGTGCCGTATCACCTACCCTAGCGTGCTTTATACGAGTTTGTTTTGTACCATACCTATGGAGTGCCCTCTGACGAGGCCCAATTCGGGGGAGATTACAGTACTGTATAGACTATAGGAATATATAAAATGTGTTAAGGGCGATATGGGTAATGTCTTAATGCTATTTTAATAGTTTACTTTATTTTAGACATTATTATAATAGCGTATATTACTACATAGTAGAAGTTTAACGGATCCTTAGAGGATGGTTATCCTAAACATTCTTTAAGTTACTTGTATTTCAATTGTTATTTCACTTGAGTTGGATTTATTGATATAAGAATGTTAATCCTGACTCGAGTGTTTTGTGTTTTGCTTTATGCTCGGGTCAGACTGAGTGATATAGCTTTTGAGACTCACCTTTGGAGTTGGAACTTCGCTTAGAGATCCATCTACGTCTTTTCAGTTTGCAGTTATTCAGTTGATTCATGTGATGTATTCTGATCTTGTATTTAACTATTGTGTTTGAGACTTCTGTTGTATCTTATTTAACTCTTTTATATGTATAGTAGCTTCATGAACTACTATTATTTTGTTTCCGCTGCATTATTGTATATTACTCTATGTCTGTGATTCTGTGATTAATTTATTTACTGTATATGCTGAGTTTTGCCAAATATAAATTAACAATCTGGTATTTTGAGCAATTTAAATTCGGCATGTGTGGATGCGAATGGTTGAAAATACCAGGATGTTACATTTCATGTAGCTAGTAGTTTGTTGTGCTCCGTGAGTTTGTTGAATGCTTTCGACTGATTTTGTTTTACCTGTAATAGCACTTGAATTTTAATCAGTACATGGTCAATGCACAACACACATCTAAGTATGAATGGAAATACAAATTGAGTTAAAAAGCAATGAAAAGAGAGAGAGAGAGAGAGAGAGAGAGAGAGAGAGAGTTCATATTTGAACTAATGCTGCTAGTCCTCATGATTTGATAGAAATCTACGTTTAGAAGTCGCTGAGTTGCTTACCTCTCAGCTCGAATAAGATGTCCTTCGGGTTTCTTTGATGAACTCTTATAAGAATCCTGACCTGATCATGCCTTGAATTTTCTCTGCTAAGACATGACATTTATCAGTTTCATGTCCATTTTCTTTATAATATTCGCAGTAACTTCCTCCTTTATTTGACTCTGGATGCTCCGAACCTTATGAGGAGTAGTAAAATTCTTGTTTCCTTTCTTCTTGGAGAATACGTAGGAGAGGGGCTTGTTTAGGACTGCATAATTTGTTTTGAAATTCTTTCTTCGACTTCCCTTCGGGTTTTCACTTTCCCTTAGTCTCTTGTCAAGATGTCTAAAATCAACTTTCTCTTTCTTGGATTCTCGGTGGAATTCTTTCTTTGTATGGTGCATTTCGCCCATTGGAATAAACTTCTCAGCCCGAAGAAAGAAATATTATAGATCCTTGCATCCATTGATATAAAGGTCTTTTAGAAAGGAGTTTGTTCAATTGGCCCTGATCGAACCGCCATAAGCTTTTCTCTATTAGTTGAACTTTCTGCCCTTAATGCTTTTGCGCTGAATCTATTTAAATATTCGCCAAGTAGTTCCCATGGCTTTTGTCTGATGGTTTCTAGCAAGCTAAAGTCCATAGTTGTATCTCTAAATATAGAAAATTGGGCCACGAAGTCACAAGTAAATTGTACCCAAGAATAGATGGTTTCCATTCGGTAACTCCTATACCATTTGATAGCTGCTTCTTGAAAAGTAAAGGAAAAAAGTTTACACGAACTGCCTCTGGAGCATTATATAAGTTTATCCAATTATCAAAGATGACAAGATGATCATCTAGATCGGTTGTTCCATCATATTTTAGTGAAGGGATTTGGATGTGTCGGGGGAGATTTGCTACCATTATTTCTTCGGAAAAAAGAGCCTTTTGCAGGATAACATATTTTTCTTTGTCAAAAATCCCTTTTTCTCTAAGCGTATTCATCATTATTTGGTGTAGGACGTTTTCTTAGTCAGTTTCATTTCTGTGACTACTCTTGCCGTTTACTTGGACTGAGCTATTTGATTACCTAAGAGACCTTCTTACTTGACTTTCTCGATTTAACTCTTGATCCACTTCCTCATTTGGAAGTCGCGCTTCATCTTCTATTTCCATAATCCTTAAGATTCTCGGGACGGAGTTTTTTCAGGATACTCTCGTATTGCTATCATTTGTGGTCGTTGATTCTGGACCTTGATCACATTGCTTTCCATTTTGTTTGGTTTAGAGTTTCCCAACTCCTGTATTCTAAGTTAGAATTTGGTACCATGTGATCTTTTGGAGTCGTCTGTGAAGCTGCCTCTTAGCTTGGATTGCTGTTATTATGCTACTCTTACCATCTTCCTCTTTTGGACAAAGTACTTTATGCAATCAATCTGAGGTGAAAGTTATCAGGGATCGGAGGTTCGAGCTCTTCTTCTAGCGTCAAAAATGTTGACAAGAAAACTTGCCAACACCTTAAATTTCAAGTTGGAATATAAGTAGCGCTTTCAGAACCTCCTTTCGAATGAGTGGAGATTGCTAAAGCTTTCCTCATAGGTAAAAGTGATAAAAAAATTCCTTTGCTACCTTTTGACACGGTCGAAAGAGTATATTCCCTCTTGGTAAATCCTTTTGAATGAGTTGACTAAGAACTCTGTCCAAACCATCTTTGGACACAGACAAGAGAGCTTGGGTTAGAGACCTAATAGGCTCAGAAAATGGCTGGGTTTAAAAGGTTTCGACTCTGTCGAGAGGGGTAGCGCTTGCAATCTAGTTGATTTGAGCTAAGGTTTCTAGGAAATAAAAAGACTTAGGATGTCGACTTGGTTGAATGGGCCCTTTTCGATCAAGTCGACTGTAGGCTATCATATTAGTGAAAAATAAGGAAATCTGCGCAGCTAAGTGAGCAAGATTATCTCAATCCTCTTTTTATTGAACTAAATCATACATATTGACCAAATCTCTAATTTGATTTGAGAATTAGGGTTTAATAGTTTAAGAAAAATACCAAGTGAGAAGTAAAAGAAATCAGATCTCTTGCAACTGACCCAGGGGGTAATATTTATAGGTGTGGGTTTGGATCTTTCGACCTCGAGCTTTCGACGCGGTCGAAAGTTTAACCCCTCTGTTCTCGTGAATGTCCACTGAACCATAACTTTCGACCTAGTCGAAAGGGTTTTAGTCAATTTTCTGTTGCCATTGGAGTCTAGGCTTCTCTCTTTTGCTTTGCTTCCTTTCGACTTCGTTGAAAGATGCTGTTGGAAAGCTTTCAACCTCGTTGAAAGGTCTATTGATGTGCTTATGTCTTGAATGTTAATGAGCCGCGTAAGTTGACTTGGGCGCTAGCCTTCGATGCTGTCGAAACATGTCTTCTCTTAGCCTCAAGTGAGTCGAAACTCCTAAAAGATTTTTTCGTACATAAAGCCTCCGCCCCATCTAATTCGAAACTTTATGCCTCTATGGTAGTGGACGTGTAATTCTTCTTTCTCAGGTGAGAGTGGCCTTAATCGTTTCGAAAGGCTATATATGCTTTTGAAAGCGTCGAATTGGTTGAATACTTTTCTGGCGGAAGTGAATGAAAGCGAAACCAAGATGTTTCGAATGGCTTAGTGCAAAATAAAAAGTGTCTGCTATCCATTGTTTTCGAGATGTGTCTTTTTGAGTACTTTGGATGTTCTTAACATGTTTGTTATTGCCTTCGAAAGGTGACCTTCAATCTTGTCAAAAGCTTCATGTTGACACGGTCAATACTTTCTTTTGACCTTCTCGAAAGGTATTGCTAGCGCCGCCGTCTCCTTATCGGAAGCTATGTTTAACTAGATCATGTTGGTGCTTTCTGATCTATATCAATGCTCTCGTGTGCCTTCTTTCATATCTTTCGGAGAATATTTTATGGATAACAGTCCGCAAACCACAAAAGCATATGTTTGTTAATGGTTCAGACACGGATGTGACACTGTACCTATCTATATTAGACATGCCTAGCAACTACAGCTGGGAACTTAAGCACACATATTTTGAGACATTACCTGTCCAAATTGAGGCACACAATTAATGTTTCTGTTTGTTTTCAAAAGCAATAAAAGCTTATATCTACACTTATCAAATCCAGTTGAGTGCGTAAAGAATATATAAGTAATAATCAGGGTTCACGAAACCTTGATAATTATCATTCATTTCACCAAAACATTGAAGTATGTGGCTGTTTAAAGTGAGTTTGTGGGTGTAAAATATTGCAAAGCACAACAAAATACGAGGAAAGTATGAGGGTCCCATTTATACTGCATTTGTGAAGCCAAAACTCTGCATATAATCTGTGTTTTCAAATTGGATAGAGCAATATACACAAAACACAATTATAAACCAACAAAATATGAATTTAAAATGAAGATTAAAAATTTCCCACCTGTAATGAATATTTAAACCGTTTATGAATGATGTAAAGAGGTGAAAGCATTTTCTAAGATAAAATTCAACAATGGCATACCCTCCATATAATGCATGTTTGTTTCTTTTATATTTACCTAGGAGCATATAACTTTACTAGCCTTGTATTCCATGTACTTTGAGAATCTATAGATGAGTATTCACAAAGTGCAAAAGGTTGCAAGCTGGATTTCTCATGTCTGCGCTAGCAAGGATAACGTTTACCTGGAACGTAACATTGTTCAACAATTCTAAGGGTGCTGCCTTAAAATTATGTCGTTATTGATGTATCCAATAGTTTTGCTTAAAAATTCAGCTTTAACAGTAAAAATCTTGGAAGTTTAACAAAATTTTGACAATATCATTCAAGTTAAACGAATTTATTTATTATAGTTCACCACTTTGGATATTTTGGAACCGGCCTTGCAGGAATGATAAGAAAAGCATCACTGCTGTGATTATCAAATAAGAATTCGCATAATAGCAGCAGTTTTATAAAGTTAAGAAAGGTCGTTTTTTTAAAGTCTTTCCATCAGTTTCAGCATGCATATTTGTGCTGTACCTGACCAATTCTGGTTTATCATCATAAACAATCCTTGTAACAACTTGAATAATCTTGAAGATCTAATCACTAACTAACAATGCCTATTAACATAAGTGTGAACGTTCTTTTTCACTCAAATTGGTTCAAAGTTCAGCTTCACAATTTACTTGACCTTATAGTTCAAAGTTCAGACATATTACAGTATTCAAGCATGAGCACGTATTTACATAAGTTCAGTTAAATGCAGATGGTGCTCCCATTTAAAAAAATGCTGGAAAATAAACATTTGAATTGATAAATTAGTACGAATTCATGAGTCGATCTCATATGAAAGCTGAGATAAAGTATCCTCAAAAATATAAGAATAACGTTTGTACTGATTCGTGATAAGCTAAAATCGATTTGTACCATTTTTAGTTTTCTCTGTAAATATGTTTTGGCACGTTGCTTCTTTTTTGCGTAAACAACTCTTAATTTCACGTACGTTTTTCGAATTAGAGTCAAATGCAAAGGACTTTTAAAAAAAATATCTGATTCATTTTGGAGACACAAGAGCGAGCTGAGGACAAACTATTATAACAAGTTCGATAATGACAAAATAGCTTGAAAATTTTTCCAACAACAATTAGTCAAGAAAAATGGGATGATTTTCTGAAAAATGAAGCAAAACATGGTGCAAGCGAAAGAAGAGATATAGACAAAAAAAAGATCACTGTACAACCATAGTTATCATACTGGACGTAGAAGTCTTCCCGTAGTAGAATATGAAATGTTACGTTTGTTGCGTTTTATTTTTTAAAAATAAATAATATAGAAGTAGACTACTGTTAAATGTTGTTCTTTATTTTGTTTTAAATTAGAATCTGAAAGTTTAAATTTTGAATCATTTTTTCGCCCTCATTTGATTGATCTTCCTTATTGGTTTCTGATGGATCATTAGAGTTCGGATTTGAATATAGAGTTGAATTCAAGTTTGGATTAAAGGCTGATGGCTTGATTGTTACATTTAGGGATTTTTCTATTGTGTATTGCTGAAAACACTCAAACTTTTGCTTTCTAATACCATGACGTGGTAGTTGAAAGCACAAAACCAGATGCCTCTAGCACCACATCACCATGTGGAACTAAAATCATCTGGTATTACACTTTATAATACCACATCATGGTGTTAGAAAATACAAACTTAGATGCTTTTAGCAATACACTTTTATTTTTTGTTTAGTCTTTTTAGTTTTAAAAAGCTAAACCAACAATACCTTAAAATTTTAATTTTAAAAGGTTAGCCATATAAAAAGAATAAAGAAAGAGGTTTGCCAAACCAAGTCCCCAGCACACTGTACAATGACCTATTTTATTTATTTCTTTTAGGACAGTAGTTTTTTACCATTTATTCTAACAGAAAACATTTCAATTGAATAAGATTAATTTCAGTACTTGCTTCCACCACAGAAAACATAATCTTCCCAAATATGAACACATTTCTCTATTTTTATTATCATCACTGCAATGCAAGTCTGTAGTAGAAAGAGACACTTCCACCTTTAAAATCAAAGACCGTTCATTCAAGAACTAGATGTAATTGTAATTCAACTTTCTTCCTTTCAAGAACTAGATGTAAGTCAGATTTGTTTATTCCTCCTATGATTTCTAATCGCTGAATATATTTGCCGTGATATTCTGGTTCACATTTATTTTATGTTTCCAGTGATGCTTTCCTGGTTGATGTGTTGTTGAGATTTAAACTATTTTGAGATGTCGAAAATATTTTGATTAAAGCCAGGGGCTATGTTCCCCAATACTACTTCATTATATGCAAGAACGGATGAACCGATATGTTATCGTTGGCCGACGCAAACCTGGGCAAATTGGTCATCGCAAGCCGACCCAAACCGGCACAACCCTCGGCAAATTGGCCGACCTAGCTGATGCAAGACTAGAAGTTTTGTTTTGCAAAACAACTTCTGTTTAGACCATCCGATCGCGTATACATATTCGTATCTCTATTCACCTCATCTACAACACATATAGGTCAAATTTCACAACTACAATCATCGCATAATCTCATACATATCACATATAAGCAAGTATATAATGTAAAAATCAATATTTACATCAACATTCCATCAAACAACATTAATATTCCATTGAACAATACAATCATACCTACAAATACTCATGTCCATCAAATAAAACATTCACAAATTCATCAAACATTCACAAACAACACAACCATCAAACAAGTATCGATTCCATCGACATATGTCAAACAAGTACAAAACAAAGCAATCAAGATCCATCACAAGCACAAGCACAAGCACACCTACTCATCATCATTATTTCCCGACCCATCCCTTGGAATATGCCCGTGCTCTGCGAAATATGTTGCAATCCACTCATCTAGCAGCGTTGCCAATTCTCCGTCAGAATTCCGCTCATTCAACTCTGATATCTGTCGTTCGAGCTTAGCTATCTCCTCCTTGACCTGCGATTTCCTATAATTGGCTTGAGACATCAGCGTTCGTAAATTAGTTAATAGTTATTTATAATTTATGCTTAATACTAAATAAAATTTGTATCTTAGTTAATGAAGCGGTTGAACTCAGTAAACATTACCTCCTGATTTCCATAGCCATATCGTCTATTTCGCGTGGGCGGGTCAATCAGAGCATCCCATATACGTACGGTTCTCCTCCTCAAAGGTCAACTGCTCTCGGCTGGTAGACTGCGCCACTCGGGCCCGATCCGCTTCATATATTTTCTGCAATTAAGAACAAAAGTTTGTCACGATAAATATTCAATTAACAACTTATGAAACGTGAAGTAAAAAAAAAAATTAAGCATGTTTACCATTACGTCTTGGGATTTATCGTCCGTCCAAGTATATGAAACTGAGTCATCCTCGTGTCTGCTCGACGGCATGAGTCCGTGTGAAGACCTCTGCCAACGTAGGCTCACGGTCCTTATCCTTAGCCTGAAATTATATATGAACAAACAATGTTACCAATATGATTAAATAATGTTACAACTATTTTATAATCGTAATTTATAAATTTACCAATTCCCTCCGATATTGTTGGAATGATTTAGACCCACTGCGGTGTATAGCGGAATTTTTATTCCTGTTTGTCGTGTTCCGCGTAGAAATTTCATGTAAATTTAAATATATGAATGACTAAATTAATGCAACTATTATACGAACTTTAAACAAATTATAATAGCAACATAAAATTAGATAACTTACTTTCACATCAGGAGTATCTCGGAGCTGTAGAAATTCAGCCCAAATATCACTACTCATCTAAGTGGG
Organism: Allium cepa; assembly: GCA_030765085.1. Taxonomy (NCBI): domain Eukaryota; kingdom Viridiplantae; phylum Streptophyta; class Magnoliopsida; order Asparagales; family Amaryllidaceae; genus Allium; species Allium cepa. The sequence continues at coordinate 378,926,922 of CM060944.1, read as the reverse complement.
TTTTTTGTATGCCTTTTTTGCTTTTGAGGGGGTGTCCCTATAATTTTTCTTCATCCATTGGTTCTAGTGATTCGTAAAAACATCCATATCTTTTGGATCAACACGCATTGTGGCTTGTATATTGAAATTAAATTGAATTCTATACATTATATTAATTTTCAAATAAATTATAAATTTATATTTACCATCAAGTCGGCCCATATAGCATTCATAACATAGTTTGGGATGTCACCCCAATAAGCCCAACATTCTGACATCCGACTCTTGAACGCCTTCTTAGAGACTTGAAGAATGTAGTTCAAAGGCTGCACCTCAAAACCCCTGTATTAATTTTGATGTAGACATTTAATAAATTTTAAATAATATAATGCAATAAAGTTGATACTTACCATACACTCTTTAAATCCAACATTGTGCCGCTGGCACCCACGCCAGGAGAAGGAGAAGCTTGATGTCTATTGGAATGTCTCCTGTAAGACATATCTACCACAAACATATCATTTCATATAATGAAAAAACATACCATTCTATTGTTAGAAAACATGTCTGATTAATAGTCACAAAAAACTTCCACTAAAACATCACAAATAGAATAAGATCTCCTGAATACATATATAGAATTAACAAAACAGAATAATACATAGCTCATAGCATAGTCATCATCATTAATAACAGCGGAAACTCATAATATACATTATACAACAAGCGATACAAATATTCATAATTATCAGTCTTCATCGTTTTTTAATTCAGGCTCGGTCTCGTACTCTATATTGTTTTCCTCTGTACTCTCAAATGCTTCTGTTAAAACATTTGATTCATCATTCAACGACCCTAAATCAATACCATCAGTTATTATTATTTCATTATTTGTCCTAAGATCCACTTGATAAGCTACATCGTTTGGAAAATTATTTTCGTCACATGTAAATCATGCCTTTGTTTTACATACAGCCAACCAATCCGCTTTATCTCATTTAAGGATGGATGCGGAGCAAAATAAATTTGTCATGCTTGTTGGGTAATACGAAAGGATCATACTTGTTGTAGTCTGAGGTATGCTTTATTTCACTAAACTTACAATTTTTATGCACGTTGATTTCAGAACCAAGAACATTGCTGAACCAATTGCATTTGAATAAAAAAAATCTACAGGTTGTATATAATATGTCAATTCTAAAACGTATGTTAAGACGCCGTAAAAATCTGTTATATGCTCATCTGGATCATCACTATCTTTGACAAATACACCGCTTTTACATGTTAATTTTTCAGCACCATAATCCTTGGTGTTGAATTTAAATCCATTGATGAAGAATATTACATAAGTCTTGACATTTCTTTTTGATCCAAGCGTAAGATGTTGTAATCCTTCATCAATGACATAATTTCTTAGATCATAAACGTAGTTCGAAAACCATTTAGTAAATTTTTTACTGATATCGCCAACTGGATGTTGTGATTCGTAAATACTACAAGATATATATAGTATGTTCCACTGTAATTAAATAAGAAGTATAATTGAGACATGAATTTATTATTACCTAACAAATGGTGCAACTTCAGCACAACAAAGAAAAATATATATGCCCGCTATATGGTAATCTTTATTGTCTAACCATGTTTCCACACATTTTCTAAAAGGACGGCCATGTTGTCTAAAAATAGATAACATTGTTTGAGAAGAATCTTGTTTAACGGCTTCATCTTTACGAGGAACAATTACAAATTATAAGTTCACATGGTCACTGACGTAATGAAAGAGAAAAAAATGACGCTTCTTCTTCAAGATATGATTTGCAAGTCAAACTTTCAACTCATGCTTTTTGTGAAACTTTTTTTATTTAGAAGATTCAAGTACCTATTAAAAAATTAATTCAATTTAAATCTACTTATGTAAATCTAAATTTTATCTGAATTTCAAACTAAAATTAATATTACAAAAATTCAATATTACCCGTCAAATTGATACATCCAACCATATTGCACAGGACCTCGAAAAAGTGCTTCGGATGGATTATCATATTTTTATATGCAAAAAACATAAGCATAGTAGCCTGGATTATCGGATTGCTGGGAAAGTCCTAGTGGGATCTACTCGGTTGTTAGCGGACAATGGTGTTTTTTCCTCTTTTGAGGAAACCTAGTCGTTAGATTATTTATAGTAGTTGTGCATCTCTGTCACACTCATGTTCTGTATTTTTCTTATTATTTGTAGTTAAGGTGTTTTTACTTTACTCATGTACTTCAAATGTTTTGTTACGTTCGTAATAAAAGGCAAACGGCCCACTATAAAACCAGTCGGCTTTGCCAAAAAAATATAAGCATAGTATTACTCTTCTTTTAATGTAAACGAGAGTGTAAACCGTGCTTTGCATATGGTACGTTGTAGAAAAATAATATTATAAATATTTTTGAAAAACAAAATTTATTATGTAATATATGGTAATTTGTTAGGATAAAGGAGTCATAAATCGAATTTACTATATTTCTAAGTGTATAATTTTTATCATGAGATTTAAGTATTTTTATATTTCAATATAAATTAAATTATTATTTTTATCTACAAAAATGAGTTATTTTTTTTTATGATTCAATATTTATTATATATGCAAATAAATAAAAATTAATGTTCTTAATTAATTTTGAAATTGATACCTTTATAAAATTTTATAGATAAATATTCATGTGCATAGATTTTGAAATTGATGTTATGCTTTTGATATGTTTGACTAAAACATAAATAATGTATAGATTGAATTTTAAATATTACTCGAGAATTGGCACAAATACCTAAAATTGAAAGTGTAACGCTAAACGAATCAATATATTTTTATGCATTTAAATTTTGCAGCACATATTTATCAAAAATAAGCATATGATACAAACAAAGTGATAAATAAAATATTTATTTAACTACTAAAAGAAACATTAAGTGGAAATAAGATTTAAAACGATAAAATTACATTATAATTTTAATTATTATGTAAAAAAAGATTTTTAATTCATTATTTCATACCTCAATAATTTTATTTATAATAAAAGTTTCAACAAATATTTAAGATTTAATTCTAAAAGGTAACAAAATACAAAAGAAAATATTTCCAATCAAAGTATGATATGATTATTGTCCATTGGTTAACGTAATATGGATATACATAGTTAAGTTGAAATTTTTGTTTACAAGAAAATGTTATTTATTTTTTCAGCATTATTGAATACAAATATTAACAGCTTATCATTAATTGTAGTGCCATTCATCACAAAAATAAATTTTATTAAGAATTCACTTAACTTATAAATTTTCAAAATTAAACCGTTATGTTTGAAATGATATACCAATTTTAGAAAGAAAAAAATGTGTATATATTTGTTTGTAATGACATACTAACTTCAGAAAGAAAAAAATTATGTGTATATTTCTACGTATTAAAATACCAATTTTAAAAATGAAGAAATTTTATGTGCTTGAAAGTAGAATAATATAAAAGAATTAAAGATAATTTTTCTATATAATTACGAATTTTAAACATATAGACTTAAATGGAAAAAATATCGTTTTTGTCAATAGGAATGTGATAGTTTTTTGTATATGATATACATACATAACAGAATTAGATCAGTTAATAATTATTTGTTAACTGGTTTTTATTTAAAAGTATAAATTTTAGAAAATTTATGAGAAATCCATAAATAATTATAAAACTGTTAAGTGTTGTTATTTAAATGTAAGATAATTGGAGAAAAAATTAGTAAAACATTGTAATAACTTTTATATAATTGTGAAAATTTTAAAGTATATGGACTTGAATAAAAAATTAGTTTTATCATTTGACTAATATCACAAATGTGTTACACACATTGAATTATTATTTTCTTGACGAAATTATTAAATTATCTAATGGATATTTGTTAGTTATATTTATTTAAAAAGTTTGATTTAAGATCGCCAAATTATTTTAACATATGGACTTAAATGTAAAAACCAGAAGAAAACTTGAGAGAAATCTTTAAATAATTGTATAAAATTATTAAATGTTAGTATGTAAACGTAAAATGATATAAGGACCAGGAGTCAAGCTAACTCATCTAAATAATGTCTATCTTGTGTTGGAATGTGCGGGGTCTTAATAAGGCAGTGCATGCTTTGGAGGTAAAAAATATTGTTTTTTCACAAAAACTTTCTATTTTCTGCTTAGTTGAAAATAAATTGAGAAGCAATAAACTCCAGTTATATATTGAATCCTAGGGAAGCAAATGGACATGCATAAATAACAAGTATCATCACAAGTGCAGAATTCTCATTATGATCAACTTAGACATTTGGAGTAGTTATGTAATTTCTATGAGTAAACAACACATTACTTGTATGTTAAATAATAATGCAGGGGCCCAATGCATTGTTTCTGTCATTTATGCCCTAAACCTTGAATCTGAAAGGAAAAGTTTATGGAAACAATTGGTAAAAGAGGCTAACACTTTCATCACTCCATGGTGCATCATAGGAGATTTTAACTGTGTCAGATGTTTGAAGGAGAAATTAGGTGGAAACAGTTTAACAATCAGAAACATTCAGGAGCTCAACAATTTTGTTAACTCTGCAGGGGTTAAAGAGATTAGCATTTCAGGGGTTAATTTTTCATGGAGATCAGGCCTAACAAAAATATTGCTACAAAGATTGATAGACTTTTCTGCAATGTTGAATGGATAAACATGTTCAAAAAATCACATGCAAAATATTTAGATCTATCAACAAGTGACCATGTACCTATTATGTTTCACTTTAATTGCATCCAAACATATGAAGGTACTAAACCATTTAAATTCATGAATCACAGGGTTATGTGTGAGGGGTACAAAGAAGCAGTTGAAAAGTATTTTGTTTTCCCTGAAGGAAATCAGTTATTTAACCTTATTCATATGCAGAAAAACATTAAAAAGGAAATTAAGAAGTGGTGCAGTGGTAAGAATGATTTACAATCACAAGTCTCAAAATGCAAGCAAGAAGTCAATATTGCTCTACAGATGTTAGAATCAGATCATAACTACTCAAATGCACAAAAGTTGCATGATGCACAAGTGAGCCTGGCAAAGAGTATGAAGCTATTAGCTATTGATAACAAACAAAAAGCAAAATGTCAATGGATCAAGTGGGATGATAGTTGTTCTAAATTTTTATATGCAAAACAAACTAACAGGAGTTTTGTTAATAGCTGCCACAATATTTTAAAAGGAAATGGAGAAGTTTACAAATCACAAAAGGAGATAGAGGAAGAGGCAGTCAATTATTTCTCTAACATATACAATAGAGGCAATATGCTTAATCAATTTCCTAACATTATTCCAACAAGAAAATTAAATGATTGGGGAAAAATATATCTTAATGCTGCATTTGATGAGAAAGAATTGAAAAAAGCCATTTTTAGTGTGCATAATGATACTGCTCCAGGCTATGATGGATTTAATGCAAAATTCTATAAAAGACACTGGAATGAATTAAAGGAACCCCTTTTGAAAGCTATGCAGTCTTCCTTTGATAATGGCAGAATAGTAAGAGAAATTAATCACACCATTATCTCCTTAATCCCTAAGGTAAAAACCCCTGAATCTATTATAGATTTCAGACCCATAGCCTGTTGTTCCATGCTGTACAAAATTCTATCTAAACTATTATGTGCAGAATGAAGTTTGTGCTTGGAGAATTGATTTCTGATAATCAAACAGCCTACCTACCAAACAGGAAGATTAAAGATGGAATAATAATTGCACATGAACACATCAGAAATTTTAACAAGCATGGGAGTAACAAAATGTGCATAAAGGTGGACCTTAAGAAGGCATATGATTCTGTTAACAGACAATTTATTCTTCACATGATGAGAAGCATGGATTTTCCAGACAAATGGTTAAAAATTATTCAAGGAATGATAAGTTCTCCGAGCTTTTCACTTTCTATTGAAGGATATCACAAGGGATACTTCAAAGGCAACAATGGTTTAAGGCAAGGAGATCCACTATCCCCTTATCTCTTTACTCTATGCATGGAATATTTCACTTTGTTGATGGAGGTTAAAGCTACTAAAGGTAAAGTGGAAACAGTTATCAAAAATAATTCTAACATAACTCATCTAATTTATGCTGATGATCTGCTAATTTTCATCAATGCAACTGCAATTGGAGCTAAATCTGTTAAGAATTGTTTTAAGAATCTACAGAAAGTCACTGGACTGGAAATGAACAATCTCAAGACTCAAGTATTTTTCAATAAGTTCTGCAATAACAAAGATCAAATACTTAACATTCTGGAAATTCAAGAAGGAGAATTACCAGTTAAATATCTTGGGTTACCTCTATCTGTGACATATATCAAACACTCAAATTGTAAACATCTGATTGACAAAGTGTTAAAAAAGATGCAAGGTTGGGAGTGTAAATTTCTTACAGTTCCAGGAAGAATAGAATTGATTAAGGCTGTAGTATATCCTATGGTCAGTTTTTGGATGCAGTGTTTTATGCTCCCTAGTCTAACCATTCAAAAAATCAATCAACTATGCAAAAAATTCATATGGAAGGGTAAAAAGAGCAGTGTTCCTTGGGAAACAGTTACAAGTGTTAAATCTGAAGGTGGAATGGGTTTGAAAAAACTTTCAGACATCAATATTACTTTCTGCATCAAAATAATTTGGAGACTCTTACCAATTCAACATACAGTGCTAAGTGGTTAAATGTGAAATATGCTAATAATGAGACTTTGTGGGAATCTAATTTTAATAACAATCACTCATGCACTTGGAAAAAAATGCTATATCATAGAAAAGATGCACAAAAACTAATTGATAGAAGAATAGAAGATGGTAAATCTACTAGCTTATGGTTTACACCATGGATTAATGGCTCTAATTTATTGGAAAAGCTGGGGCATGAAACTTTATCATACTCAAGAGGTCACAAACACAAGGTAGAGCAAATTATATCTGGAAATTCTTGGAGGCGTGAAAACATCTCTTATCTTGGAAATATAAGTGAGGAAATAAAACAAGTACCCATTCATCATGATAAAACATCAGCCTATTGGTTTTGTAAAAGCAGCAAAAATGGTCTATTCACTTTTCATAATGTATGGAATGATTTTAGAATCAAGCTACAGGAAATCAATGACTACAAAATTATATGGAATAACATATCACTCCCAAAAATGAATGTATGCTTATACAGAGTCATTTTTATTTTTCTCCCTATAAAAGACAAATTAAGAAGGCAAGGAGTGACTGAAGATGATGTTTGTGTCTTGTGCAACAAAGAAGTAGAAACCTGCAATCATCTATTTTTCAAATGTTCCTTTTCTAAGCATGTGTGGCATTGGATCAGAATAATGATGGGTGATCCTATAATTCAAAGAAACACATATACTTCACTCATAAACGCCATTGCATACATAAGGCAGAAATTTGCAGCCAACAACATTAAAAAGGACATCATAACAGCTGTGCTTAGCTCATCTATCTGGTTTATTTGGAAAAGCAGGAACTCTATCATTTTTAATAATGAGAAGATAGACAAAATCATGGTTTGCAACACCATCAAATCTAATGTTCGTGACCTCATCATCAACAGATCCAAGTTTTTTAGTCAGAATATGAACAATCATAAGGATATCATTGAAAGATGGGAAATTATACCTCTGAGAGTAGACAATACCTTGACCTCAAACCCTAATTTCCGAAACATAGCATCATCCTCGAGATACATGATTGATAGAGAAGATATTGAAGTTGAGAGATCCAGATTGTCCAGACGCACTGAAAGTTTTATCACTAATGTTGAAAGAGAAGACGACTTGCCTGGAAGAGAGAATGAGCCGCCATGAATAGACAAAGTAGCTAGGTTTTCGCAGTGTGTTTAGGGCACTGGTATACTTTAGCTGTAATCAGTATATATGTTGGGTGGCCTTTGTGTAAATTGAGTTTTGTAATGATTTTTCCTCATTATCAATAAAACGTATGATCTTTTTCAAAAAAAAAAGAAACATTATAATAATCATAATAATGATAAATAACACGATTTGAAAATTAAATATCAGTGGAAATTAAGGAGAGAAGAGAAAATCCTAAAACTAACAAGAGAGCAGAAAATTCCTTTGCTTTACTATTATTTAATAGATATAACACACGCAACACGAAAATTGAAGCACATTTTGTCAGGACAAATTACAGGACATTTTATTATGCCTCTCATATGCAGTTTGTTACCATCAAAAAATTACCACATACAAAACAATGAATGATACAACGTAACAAACCAATTTTTTTATGTTGTTTGCGTATTATTTGTTTCTCAAATTTTTAATAATTGAAATTTGGTGGATTTATTATTTTTAGCAAAATAAATTTAAGGTACCAAAGTGTTACAATGTAAATATGAGGCATCATGATTCATGCAATATGCTGCTATTTATGGATAAATTATTAATATGTTGCATTTGTAATATATTTCAATACCTTAACAATGAAATATGCTGCTATTTACAGATAGGTATAGTCAAAAGCTTGAGAGAATTTAATCTAGCTTTTAAATAACAAAAAAAATCTAATCTACACTGGACTTGTACTTGGCAATATAATTTGCAAAGTAGTCATTATCATCTTCGACACTAAACCACATGTTTGCAGTACCTAGGACATACATACATATACACCTGGACTTTATAAAATTATGCATCTAGGCTGACCAGAAGCTGTGAAAGAACTACGATTTTGGTGGTCAAATGGTGGCCAGCAACAAAGAAGAATGATGAATAACTATGAACAATGAAGACAACACGGTGGAAGTGATGGAGTGCTGGAGAAAGTTGGACTGATTGTGAATGAAAGTGTAGAAGAAAATATAAATCTACAATGTTCTTCGCATTTTCTAGAATGCTATATTTTAGATATAAAAGAATTGAATCTCTCTTGGCTCAACATTCGACAAGAGCTGAAATGATAATTGTACTCAAATGAATATGAGGTGTCAAATTTAGATTGCTTGGAGATGATAAGAGATTAGCCAGCAGTGCGCATTTGGTGCAGAACCTTTATTTATTTTCTTTTTTTGGGTTATCTTTGCATTTTTATTTTGTTTATTTTTTATCGATGAGCTTGCATATAAAAGATAAAGTTTGCTGTCAGACAAAAAATTGAAAGTTCATTTCAACTATATATATATATATATGCACGCGTGTATCATGTACATATATGTGAGCATGTGCATGTGTATTATGATAATATGTACATGGTTTGACATGCCTGATATGTTGTCGAAATGCATATATGTTTGTATTATAACAATATATTAGTAAATATTATGTATAATAAATGTTAGTTGTTATAAATTTATATAAATATGACAGAAATTCCATGAATAATTTATTAAAAATAATATATAATACACTTTTTCAATTAATTTATACAATAGATATAAATATGTAATTATATACACACACACACGCACACACATATATGAGTGTTACGGCACGCGCTGTGACAATAGCACACCCTTCGTGGGTAAATTAATTTTTTACAAGTTATATGTGCTTTAACATGCTCAAGAAAAATGATTTTCATAAATATTTAGCTATGTTTTTACGTTAGAATAATGATTAGTCAGTTTGAATTTTTATTTCTAAGTTGCATCGTTTGTTTATTTTTTTGTTAGTTTGAATTTTTGTTTCCATTATCAATTAATAAAGAGCGAAAGTGTATAGGAAGTTTATTTGTTAGATTATTTTTTAAGTGACATTAAGTTTGGTAATATATGCAAAAGAGCGTTGTGAATTTGCAAAAGGTATATTTGCTAGATCTATCTTTAAGTGATATTAACATTTGCTAATATCAATAGAGAGGTGTTTTTGCAAGTTGACGTTGATAAAAGAAAAGTGCTACAACAAAGCTATTATATTTAAGTCCTAATGGCGCGTGATACATGCTTGCATTTAAATAGTGCAAACGACATAGATGTTTAAATTTGAGAGCAAATTTAATTATATTATATATTATAATATACAATTGTTTTTATAAACAAATAAGTATAATATCTACGGTACAATATGAAACCTATAAATATGTAATATAATGATAAACTTATAAAAGTAGTTAGCTATGATTTTTAGATTCAAATATGTAATATAATTATATGAATATGGTTCAACGTGTGTAAACTCGATTTATCTTTCTTTATAAAGTACCGATCGATGTCTATAAATCACTTGTCAAATTCATTTTGAGTATGATTTCATCTATAATTTAAATTTATATCTCAAAACGTTAAAATGTGAAGTATTTCCTAGTAGTATACGGTATTTCATTATATGATGAAGACATATAAATGGAAAACTAGGCTTCTAGTTTTCTCCGTTGCCGATTTCTATGTCTAAGTTACTTTTCGATTGAATTTCATAACTTTAGCTGTGACAATTTATTCAAGTATGATATATATATTTTTGCATTTGGACATTCCATATTTTCTCTCCAAATATATGGTTTATTACATTATTCGCAATAATAGATTTGTTACTTGACCCTTTAATTTTATTTTTCAAAACAATACTTTCAAATTGACGGATTCTACTTCTTACATTTCTAAAGAGCTACTTACAAAATTGTCCAATATCAACCAAAAATTAATATAATCATCATAGCTACCTCTACCACATAATTTATATTCACTACATATAATTCAAAACAAACTATGTACATAGCATGATTCAGAGTTCTAAGACGATACAAAAACAATCGAGGTTTGCAGATATCTCGGCTTGTACTCTATCGTGCTAAAATTATCATCTTGGTTTAATCAAAAAAATATAGTGAGAAAGGTAAAAAAAGAAAAAAATAAACTAAAAAAGGATATAAACAGTGACTGAATACTTCTATAGTAAGTTGAAATAATAATGGACAATTGAATAGAAGCTGATGTGAAAGTTATGATGTATGAAAGTAATGATTGGAAACACCTATGTGTGGTGATTTAATAAATGCATCAATACCATGACAAGCATCATGCTTTCACTTAAATTCAAAAAAAATTATAATAATAGATTATTGACTCTCTAGTCCAATCTGTTTTGAATCTGATAACGTAAAATAAAAGGTTGAGCGTCTTAATACTACTCATCATAGTATGCAGTTGACAATAATATTACACGTAATATAAGCATGGTGCTATATGCATTGAGTTTAGGATCAAGTATGCAGATGTTATTTTTTAGGACCTATTAACAGATGCGCTGAGTTTAGAAACAGATATGCAAATGCTTTTTTTAGGATCAATTAATAAGGTAAACTTTTAAAGAATTGTGTATAAAGAGCCATTTTGAAACTTCACGGTCGGTAAAAAAGATTGCGCTTCCAAAGTAACTATTAAATGCATCAGTATCATGACAAATATCATGCTTTCACTTAAACTCAGAAACAAAAAATTATAATGATAGATTATTTACTCTCTGTTTCAACCTATTTTGAATCTAAGAATGTATAATAAAAAATTGAGCGTCTTGATGTTACTCACCATAATATGCAGTTGATAATACTATTACATGTAATATAAGTGCGGTGCTATAAGCATCAAGTTAGGATCAGGTATATGCAAATGCTATTTTTTAGGACCAATTAATAGATGCACTGAGTTTAAGAATATATTTGCAGATGCTATTTTTTAGGATCAATTAATAGGGCAAATTTGTAAAGAATTGTATGTTAACTCCGATAGGCTCACGACCTAGCGACCTAAGGAGTTCTACGGCTAAGCGACCCAAGGTCTCAGCGAGAAAACAGCCTGAAGATGTACACGACTTAACGGGATAAAAGTGGAGCGACTCAACCATATACGCGGCCTAAAAAGTACCGCGATCTAGCGACTTAAGGGATGGAGTGATCTAACCTCCTACCGACCCAACGACTTATAGTACAAGGCGACCTAACTGCTCAACAACCTAATTACTTAAAGGGGGTTTGCGACCTAATGAGTCCAGCGACCCAGGGGGTCCGTGACCTAGCGACCTAAAAAGGGGAACGACTAAACTATGTGCTCGACCTACGAGGTACAGCGACTTAATGACCTAAGGAATGGGGCGACCCACGACCTAACAAGTTAAGTGACATTACGGTTTAACGACTTAGCTTAGGTCGCTAGATTGGTTGTCTCGGCATTGTAAAGTTGCTGGCTACTCCCTTAGGTCGCCGCCGACCTACGACCTGCATTAGGTCGTTCATGATCTAGTACTTGGTAAATAAATGATGCCGCTTCCTCCTAAGTCGCTACGGCCTATCAGCTAGCTCAGATGACCATGGAAGGACCAGTTAAGTCGTAGCTTGCTTCCCCTTAACTCACCAGCGACCTACGACTTACCTTAAGTCGCTCACTACTTAAGGCCTGTCCGAAAACCCCTATAAATACAACATGAGCTACGACATTTGGGGGATCTTTTGGCTCGTTCTCAAAGCGCCGATACTCTGCCATTTTCTCAACTTGAACAGCACTTCAAGCACTCCAAACACCAAGGACATTACGACAAACTTCAAGGGAAAATCTACATCATTCAACCTGGATTCGAAAGATTATTCTCCATCAAAGTTTAATCTACTAGTCTAAAGTGTGTTGTAATTGAAGAAAGTTGTATAAGTTGTACTTGAATCAGCAATAAAGAGATTGAAAGTGGACGCAGGCTTGACTATAAGCCGAACCACTATAAAAACTGTGCCTTTTACTACTTTTCTGATATTTTCCTGCTTATTTCTGATTTCCGTATCGACGGGTGGTGCTTTCACACTTACATTACTTGCACCGGGGTGTTAGCGCCTGATTTTTACATTAACATTTTTTGGTGCTTTCACTGAGAACCCAACTCAGGATACTGTCATCATACCTTCATAGAAATTTGTGGAAAGAATCTCCTTGAAAACCATAAGTCTATCGAAAATAATGACTCCTGGAAGAAAGCGCAAGTCTGTTAGATCTAACGATGTTCGCGAGACTACTGCAACTTCTCCTCCCTTAAGTCAAACAACTCCAACTGTCGGAGTTACACGAGCAGAGCTAGATGCCGTGGTATCCGGGCTACATCGGCAAATGGAAGCTCAGAATAACCTAATGATGGAAAGGTTGAATGCTTTATTTGAGGCAAACCGTCAACCGGTGACTAATGAGGGAAACCTTGCCGATGAAGTGCAGAATGTGGATGGAAGAAATATCCCTCAGAGGGCGGCTGACCCAGTGGAAAGAACACCTCCCCAAGCCGGAGGATCGGGGCATCAACCAACCCTCCGTGAACGATTGTCAAGACAAAATTCGGAGAGAATGGCTGATGTTTGTCCCGCTGAGTCTCAAAATGATGAAGAGTATTTCTCAGGCATGGTTCGTCAGATTATGAAGGAAAGTATGCAAAGAGACGAAGATGAGAAAGAATGGGGTTTCGCTCCAAGCAAAACTCCGTTCACTGAAAAGATCTTGAGAGCAGAATTTCCAAGGAAGTTCGTACACCCCCCTACTATTCCAGCTTGTAAGGGGACGAGCGATCCTAATGAGTTCCTGTACAAGTATGATTGGCATATGACTGGTGCCAGGGCTTCTGATAAGATTAAATGCCGGTATTTTCCGGTATATTTGGAAGGTGTGGCTTTACTATGGTTCACGAAGCTGCCGGTCCGATCTATAGATCAATTCTCGGATCTGATCCGAAAATTCAAGGAACAGTTTCGATTGTATGCGTCAAAGGCAAAGGATATAATGTCGCTCTCCAGCCTCGAGCAAAATCCTGGAGAATCTATCAGATCATTCTTGAATCGCTTTAACATAGCTTTGGCCGAGGTGGATAATGCAGAGCCGCGCATGATCCTGACATACTTGATAAGGGCGATTGATAAATCAAGTGAATTTGGAAAGTGGTTGAAAATGAAAGAACCAAATTCGCTTGACAAATTCTATAAGAAGGCAGACGAATTCATGCGATTAGAAAGCCTTCAAACACCGGCTAAGGTGGTATCGACTGGGGCCGGAAACAGTGATGTTGCTCCAAGTAAGAAGGAATCTGGCAATCAGAAAAGGGGAAACGATGGACAAAAGAAGCAAGGCGATGCAAAGAAAAGTCGTCCCTTCAACTTCACCCCTCTGACTGATACCCCGGAGAACATCTACTTTGCAAACAAAGACACGGTCGAATTCCCCGCACCTGCTAAGCAGAGGGTTGGACCAAGAGCTGAGAAAAGTGGAAAATTCTGCCGGTTTCATAACCAACCCAGCCATGATACTAACGATTGCAGTCACTTGAAGGAATTAATTGAGGAACTATTAAAGGAAAACAAGCTCCAACAATATGTAAGGAGGAACAGGAATGGCCCAACTTCGTTAGTTCAAGGACAACAGGTTCCTGTCCATCGTCCTAGCTCAAGTGAAAAGGCGGCGGGTCATGAATCAGAGAGGCCCGTTATAAATGTGATTACAAGAGGTCCTCACCCAGCTGGCAGGAGTTGGGGTGAGATGGAAAGATACGCCCGTGCTTTGAAGTATGCACCGGCAGATGAAAGTGTTTTTGTGTTAGAAGATGCTGCACCGCTGAAGCAGCAGAAGACTTTTAATGATGACATTATATACAGTGCCAGGGATTCAATGGGTGTTGAAGCTCCTACCATTGATCCTTTGGTCATCTCCGCTGGCATTGGACCAGCTACTGTGAGAAGAGTTCTGGTTGACTGTGGAGCTTCGTGCAACATTCTCTTCAAGAAGACTTTTGATCAGACGAAGATTCCAATGGCTGACGTTCAAGCTTCATCACTAAAGATTGCTGGTTTTACTGGGGAACCGAAACAACCAATTGGGACTACCGATTTGTTTGTAGAGCTTGGAGAGGAGCAGAGAAAAGTGGCTCGAAAACAGACCTTTGTTATTGTTGAAGAATTTTCTGCCTACATTGCCTTCCTAGGCCGACCAACTCTTGCAACATTTAAAGCTATTCTTGCCACATGGTGTCTGACCATAAAATTCCCTACAGATAATGGAGTCGGTGTGGTGAAAGGGGATCAGAATGCGGGACGGGAATGTTATCTTACAGAGTTGCGCGAAGCAAGAAAGAGAGAGATGGGAAAAGATGCGGCAGCCCCAGTCCGCATCAAAGAATCAACCTTGTAGCAATTACAGGATGGACCCTATACTGGCGAATGTAGCGGAGCACGAAGAGAAATGGATCCCAGAAAAGCCAGTATAGGGGAGAATAGAGTGATACCAGTGGAAGTAACGGTACCAGTACCTGTTGACCCAAAGGACCCAAACAAGGCGTTGAATGTGGATTCGCAACTTAATGTAGCAGTTCAGAGTATTTTGATATCATTCTTGAAAGCAAATCTGGATGTATTCGCCTAGACTCATGCTGATATGTGTGGAATATCACCAGAAATTGCAGTATATACTTTGAATGTTGATCCGAAATTTACGCCTGTAAAGCAGAAAAGAAGAACCCAGGGTCCCGAGAGGTCAGCAGCATTAAAAGAAGAGGTTGATCGGCTCATGGAGAATGGTTTTATCAGGGAATCTACTTATCCGAATTGGGTTTCAAATCCAGTGCTGGTTAAGAAAGCTAATGAGAAGTGGAGAGTATGCATCGACTTTTCAGATTTAAACAAGGCCTGTCCTAAAGACTGCTTTCCGTTACCCAGAATTGATCAGCTAGTGGATGGAACTACGGGGCACGAATTGTTATCTTTTATGGATGCCTACTCCGGATATAACCAGATCATGATGCATGAGCCAGATCAAGAGGGCACGAGCTTCATAACCGATGTCGGTCTATACTGCTACAGAGTCATGCCCTTTGGATTGAAGAATGCAGGGGCAACTTACCAAAGACTTGTTAACGCGATGTTTAAACCACAGATTGGAAAGACCATGGAAATTTATGTCGATAACATGTTGGTGAAATCAAAGAAAGCAGTGGACCATATGGATCACCTGGCAGAGATGTTCACTGTACTCCGAAGATATGGCATGAAGCTTAATCCTTTGAAGTGTTCATTTGGGGTGGAGTCTGGAAAGTTCTTGGGTTTCATCGTGAGTGCTAGGGGCATTGAAGCTAATCCTGCTCAGATAACTGCTTTAAGAGAAGTCAAAGCTCCTAGAACAAAGAAGGAATTGCAAAGTCTCAATGGAAAAGTTGCTGCCTTGAGTCGGTTCATTTCCAAAGCTACTGATAAATGCATTCCATTCTTTGATGCTCTAAAGAAGGGGAAAAAAAACTTTGACTGGACTCCTGAATGCCAGAAAGCTTTCGATGAGCTGATTCGTCATATGGAAACGCCTCCTATACTTTCTAAGCCCGACAATGGTGAAGATCTTTTTGTGTATTTGGCAATTTCGTCTCATGCCCTCAGCGCAGCTTTGGTACGGGAGGACGCGAAAATTCAACGTCCGGTCTACTACATTAGCAAGAGATTCACTAGGGCAGAGATGAACTATTCAAAGTTGGAAAAGCTCGCCTATTGTTTACTGATTGCATTAAGAAAATTGAGGCCATATTTCCAAGCTCATCCCATCAAAGTCCTCACCGATCAGCCTTTGAAGCAAGTCTTGTTTCTTCCTGAGACTTCGGGTCGTCTTCTAAAGTAGAATATTGAACTCAGTCAGTATGACATCACTTATCATCCCCGAAGAGAAATTAATGGACAAGCTTTGGCAGATTTCATTGCAGAATGTATAGATAATGGTGATAGTGAGGAAGAAGTGGTCTGTAACACCCCAACCCGATGGAAATTGTATGTGGATGGAGCAAGAAATGATTATTGTTCCGGAGCTGGGGTTGTGCTTGAAACCCATGAAGGACGGTCACTGTGTTATGCATTGAGATTAGAATTTCCTTCGACTAATAATGAGGCAGAATATGAAGCTCTCATCGCTGGCCTGAGGATTGCTAAAGGGGGAAAGGGGGAAATCTGCCTGCCTACTTGTCAAAGACCTGGGAACTTCTTGATGATTTTGACCACTACACAATAAGCCATATTCCCCGGGAAGAGAATATGAAGGCAGATTCTCTCGCGAAGTATTCTAGCACTGGTGAAGCTCAGTTATTGGGACTAGTCCCTATAGAAGTCCTATCAACTCCAAGCATTGACGAAATGGATATAGACTGGATCATGACCGTATCTCAAGAGCAAGAATCATGGATGACTCCGATAAAGGAATATCTGCTCAACGGTTCTGTGCCAGAAAATTCAAAAGAGCGTCAGAAACTGTTAAGAAAAGCTTCAAGATATATAATTCAAGCTGGCCGATTATACCGACGAGGATTTTCAATGCCATTACTCCGATGTGTAACTAAAGAAGAAGCTAAGACAATTCTAGCTGAGGTATATGAAGGAGAATGTGGAGATCATACAGGTGGCCAAACTTTAGCAAAGAAAATTCTCCGTTATGGATACTTTTGGCCAGATATCAACCGAGATGCTGCAGACTATTCCAGAAAGTGCGACAAATGCCAAAGATTTGCCAAAATCCCAAGAGCACCTTCCACCGAGCTAACACAAATGGTCAGCCCATGGCCATTTGCTATTTGGGGAATAGATCTGATCAGGCCTTTACCGACTGCCAAATCCAGAATCAAATATGCTATTGTTGCTGTTGATTATTTCACTAAATGGGCTGAGGCTGAACCATTGGCCACTATAACCTCCAAAAGGATGATAAGTTTTGTGACTAAAAATATCATTTGCAGGTATGGTATGCCTCAGAAGATAATCACAGACAATGGTACCCAGTTTGAAAGTGAAGAATTCCAAGACTTTTGTAAATGATTCAAGATCCGAAAAAGCTTCTCGGAGGTGGCTCATCCGCAGGCAAACGGGCAAGTGGAAGCAGTGAATAAAATTATCAAGTCAACCATCAAAAAGCAACTAGAAAAAGCAAAAGGTGGTTGGGTCGATAAGCTGCCACTAGCACTATGGGCATATAGAACTACCCACAAAACTGCGACTGGGCACACACCATTTTCATTGGTATATGGATCAGAAGCGATGATTCCGGTGGAAACAGAAGTCCCTTCACACAGAAGAATTTATTTCAATCAAGTTGAAAACGAAAAGCTGCAACTTGAAGCACTCGACTTCCTTGATGAAAGAAGGGAAGAGGCTAGTCTCAGAATAGCGGCCCATCAACAAAGGATAGCCAGACACTTTAACTCCAAAGTTCGCCAGCGCAACTTCGAATTTGGAGACCTAGTCTTGAAAAGAATTATGACAGCAACATGTGTGTTTGGGCCAAACTGGGAAGGGCCATACGTCATAGGCAAAAAGCTTCTTGATGGCACATTCAAACTCACAACTGTCGAAGGAGATTCAATTCCAAGGGCCTGGAACAGCAATCACTTGCGTCCATATTTTACTTAAAAGCTTTGCTGAAATATTGTAAAAGAATTATGCATATATGATTCTTGTATTAAAAGCCATTGTAAAAGCCAGTGCAAGTGAATAATAAGAAGTATAAAGTGGACGTAGGCCCAGCTTTTGGCCGAACCACTATAAATCTTGTGTTCTCTACTATTATGAAATGCTTGTTTTATTTCGATATATAAAATACTTTAAATATATGGCTAAAGTATCGATTTAACATTGCAGGCAATAAAAAAAACAGAGCTTACCCATCTTGAAACCAAGTCACCCCTGACACCACTCAACAAACAAATGATAAGCCACGAAAATTCCAGATTCAAATCCTACATAAGAAGGGCTTCAGACATAAAGTTAGTGATTCGATTAGAGGTAGGTCCTTGCTAGCTAATTGAGATAGTTTGTGCAAACAAACGTCCGATTAAATAGCTTGTGTCTACCCCTATGAACTCACTAAACTATGAAGTACACTTCTTTGGATAAGATGAACTATTCGCAAAAGGAAAATGAGCTTGAAAAGGACAACATGGGATCAATGACATGACCACATGGGCGAGCAGACTGGGAACAACAAAAGACCACTTCGGAGGCACAAGCCCTCTTCGGAGGCACAACTCTTCGGAGGATAAAGACCTCTAACGGGGCATGCCAGAAGACGAAAGTTCTCTTTCTCAACAAAAAAAGATTGGTCGGAATGATCTGAGGCACCTTCCTAATTGGAAGGCAAGGCGCTTGTTCACTAGCTGAGACAGTTTGCGCGAACAAATGTCCAAGTAACTTGCGTCCGCCCCGTGAATCTATATGATGATCGGAGGCACCTTCCCAAGTGGAAGGCATAGGGCGCTTGTTCACTAGTTGAGACAGTTTACGCAAACAAGCGTCCAAGTAACTTGCGTCCGTCCCGTGAATCCAGCTAACCATGAGAAAGCAACTTCCAAGCATACTCGGAGGCTCATTTCACCAGGAGTTGAAGTGTAAGAGTCGCTCTCCGAAGCCAGGAGCTGAAATGATAAAAAAGACCTCTTCGGTGGCACATTTCACCAGGAGTTGAAGTGTAAGAGTCGCTCTTCGGAGGTCCACTTCACCAGGAGCTGAAATGATGAAAAGACCTCTTCGGAGGCATATTTCACCAGGAGTTGAAGTGTAAGAGTCGCTCTTCGGAGGTCCACTTCACCAGGAGCTGAAATGATAAAAAGACCTCTTCGGAGGCACATTTCACCAGGAGTTAAAGTGTAAGAGTCGCTCTTCGGAGGTCCACTTCACCAGGAGCTGAAATGATAAAAAGACCTCTTCGGAGGCACATTTCACCAGGAGTTGAAGTGTAAGAGTCGCTCTTCAAAGGTCCACTTCACCAGGAGCTGAAATGCAAAACAAAAACTAAAAAGCCCTCCAACGAGGCACAACAAAAAGAAAAGAGAAAAAAGCAAAAAACCCTCTTCAAAGGCATACTTTAGCTCTTGAAGGAAGATTGGTTCATCTATTTTGAAAATGCCTTTCCTCACAGGACTAAAGTGCCCTTCAGAGGCCCGCTTTACACGTAGGGGAATTCACCTTGTAAAAATATGTATATAAAAAAAAGTTATATCCCCAAAGGTTGAAGCGTAGAAACTCTATGAAACGAGGCGTATTCTATTTTGAACAGAATGATATTTCCCCAAGTACGAAATAATTATTCTCCAAAAAATAGAAGTACAAGTCCCCTCGAAATTGAAAATATTACAATGAGCTTGCGGTATGGGGGCAATACGGTATAGTTGCATTGGTAAAAATAATGCTCGAACAACATACCACAAGCTCACTATAATATTATATAAAGAAACTTGCATAAAAAAAAGAAGAAGAATAAATGCATTCTCAAACACAAACAGAAGTTTGTACAAACAAAAGAATCATTTTATTCAACATTATGAAAATTATGTACATGTGCAGGTTTTAAAATAAAGGAAAGCGGGGGTCGGTACCCACACAATCTTCGGTCAGTACAAACAAAAAGCCAAAAGCAAGATGAAAAACATAGAGACCAGGCCCGTCACTTCTTCTTCCTACCACCCTTTGAGGTCTCGCTTGGCCGGATGACTAATTTTTTAGGTCGGGTTGTAGGAGAGGAAGGGGAAAGAGGTACAATAGGTTCTTCTCCTGCTTGTTCTCCGCTAGCAGAAGCTTCTTTCTTTTTCTTGGAAACTCCATGTTTCCCCCTCTTTTTTGAAGAAGACCCACTAACTGGAGTGAAAAGTGTGGTCAATGGTATATCATCAGAACCAGATGGTTCCGGGGTCTTCTCGCCTTCTTCAAGTCCTTCTCCCCTATGTTCTTGTGAAGCACTGGGATCGTCCAAGTCTCGGAGAGCTTCTATTTTCTCCTCTTGCGACCCTGGTTGAGAGACAGAGGGAGGAGTGACTTGGAGAGACGGGGGAGGAATAACTGGAGGAGGGTGAGTCTGAACAATGCTCGGCACTTTCTCTATAGAAGAAAAGAAGTTAAAATCAGTAAAGAGAGGAGATAAAGGCTCGTTGAGATTTAGGAAATAATCAAGAAGCTCATCAAATTCGTGTGAAGCAAACGAGCAGTCTACTTGAGAAAGATCAGCATTAAAGTTACCTGGAGAAGTTGGCTTTCTAACGTCAATTTCATAAGCTTGTGCTTCAGTGCTTTCTTCGCCTTCATCTCCACCCTGTGCGCTTGTAATCTCAGTTATGACTTTAGCCGTGGATGGAGAATGGGAACCGGAGCCTATGATATCAATGTCGGCCGAAGTCGAAGGAGGGACAGGGGCAATTAAAGGTGCTTCTTTCTCTGGATGCTCCCCTCCCATCGTTTCGGCTCGTACTTTAGCAAGCTGCTCCTTTCCTCTGGCAAGAGCAACACGAGTTTCGTTATCAAAGTAATGCGCCTCAAGCTCATCTTCGGAATAACCGGCACCTCCGAGCATATCCATTACAGCCTCCCACACTTCAGCCAAGGTGATTTCATATTTAGGTCCCAAGAATGCAAGGCTGCCATGCCCCAAGACGCTTTGGACGTAAAAATCAAACAGAGTAGAACTGATGTTGGCTTTTGTCTCTTCATGAGATTGTTTAGCGGCTCTTTTTCCAGCCATGGCCTCATCACATTCTTTCTCAGCCTTTAATAACTGAGCTTTCAACCTCATGATTTCTAAGTCCTGGGAGTTAGCTTTCTCCCGTAGGTCTACAAAGTCAGCACGATATTGTTTCACCGTCCTCTGTGTAGCTTCAAGTTGGGTTTCGACATATCGTTGAGCGGCATGAGCATCTCGAACTTGCTTCTGAAGCACTTCTTCTTTTTGAGTATAAGAGGTGGAAGAAGTGGCGAGCTCGTGCTTAAGTTTCTCGACCTCCGCCTCAAGCTTTTCGTTGTACTCATTGATGTTTTTCATTTCGGTGTTGTGCTGATCGAGAATTTTCTGCCACTCGGACTTGTCGTTCTCCATCGTCAGCATAGCTTCAAGGTTGGCCCGGTTCACCCTCTGAAGCTCATCGACGAGTTTTTGCCATCCTGACATTCTCTCAATGTCAAGTTTAACAGTGTCAAGATTTCGTAGCATGGCCTCCTTGTCGATGGGAACCAAGTCAAGGTCGAAGCGGACTCCCTTTAAGCACCAATGCGGAAACCGACTTTGAAGGGTTGGTGGACCTCTCTCAACTCTATACGAGGGTCTACCGAGAAGTGTCTGAATGCCGGTTCCTTCAAGGGCAGGAGACTTTGAATGGATTTTAAGAGAAGTGAGAGCAGCGGCCTTTTCTGAAGTTGCAGATGTTGTTTTTTCATCAAGCCTGGCCCGCTTGCTTGGGTCTCCGATGTCGTGACTCTTTCCTCTATCGTCATAAGTTTTTCTCTTATGAGAGTCATCGCCTCTGCGAGAAGAGTCATGTTGCTCGTCCCTTCTTCCGTACTTTTCTTCATGCGCTCTTCTTTCTTGAGCTTTTCGAGCAGCTCTCTCTTCATCAGTTTCCCTGTGGGTGGGCAGATAGCGCCTATAATCATATTGACCACGCCTTCCGTACTGTTGAAAGTCATCATAATATGAATCGCTACGCCCCATTGGAGAACCTGAAAATGAGAAGGAGGCAAACTTGAAAATCCTAGAAGTACAAAGGTTGAGTGCAAATAGGTGCAGAAAAAAGACTAAGTGTGTGTAACGCGCAAACTACGCGCGTCAAACTATGAACCACTCCTCGGTCGCGGGGGAATGATGGGTGTAGTAGCTAACGTCAACTTTTGAGTCGACGGAGTCTGTTGCAAAATAGAAGTTGCTTCAACTAATGAAGAGGAAACCCTAGTAGTAACAGGATCGTCTTTAAAGAGCTCCTGTGAGGTGATAAACAGGTCGCTCAACCCTTCAAAAGTGTCATCCCCGCTCTGCTTGGCAGGACTTGTTTTCCCGGCTCTTCCATCACCGGACTTCCTTGAATGTTGGGGAGATTCCCGAGGCTCTTCTTCTTCAATGACCGGGGCAAGTGCAAATTTGCCAGATGACCCCGCAACGTCAGTAGAAGTAGAGCACATCACTAGAGAAGCCTCAGAAGCAGGTTCTTTCAATGTAGGCTCCTCAGCAGAAACTGGGGCATCCGGTGCCTCGGCCGGAGAATCAGGAACTTCATAAGGCTGAGTAGAGCGGGAAGAGTGTAAGAGTTCGAACTGATGAAGGAACTCGTCTCTTAGCAAAAACTTGATGCTTCTCTCCTCAGCCGCCACAGCGTTAAGCCTCTCAAAAGTTGACTTGTGGCTAAAGTCTTTACAAGGAGGAGGAAGGACTGCAAAAGTAGAGAACGAAGTTAACATTTATCAATTCAGACCTCGAAAAGCTCAGAAAAGGAAAGAATGGGGATGAGTAAGCCTACCCCCTACTCTCCAGATAGCATAAAATCCCTGAGGGCAACGAACAAAGAAGAACTGGTTCAGGAAACCATGAGCGCTATCAGAGAGATCGGTAATAAGCTTGCGATTTCTGGCGCTTCTCACATATATAATGGAAGGATGGTCTTTATTTCTCGCAATTGTGCATAAATAGGAAATTTCTTCAAAGCTTGGGAGGCGGTCGAGCGTCCTTCTGAAGAGAATGCATAATCCCATCAAAATGGCATAGCCGTTGGGGTGTAATTGAAAAGGAGAAATAGCCAATCGGCGAAGAAGTTGTCGGAGAAAATCGTTGAAAGGAGGAATGGCACCACAAAGGCACATTTGGCGGTTAACGGCAACAAAGCCAAAGGGAGGACTATCAGCAAAGTCATTTGGCCCCGGGAGAATAGCATCTGCTTCACAATCCCAAACTGGGCGCGTAACTGGTTGAACACCCGGTGACTCAGTGTAGTTGGAGTTCTTTCTGGTGGATCGACCAGTGGATCAGCTATTGGGAAGGCCTCTCCAGTTTGTTCTATTACTTCTTCTTGATGAGAAGCCATTCTACATAAGCAGCCGGATATTCAAATGTGAAGGTGCACATTTCCTTAATGTGTGAAGTGTTGTGCAAAACTAGTAAAGTGACAAGCAAACATAACTGAAATTAAATTAATAGACATGAAAAATTTCAGGACTTGTCCGAATACAAGTGCAGTATTGATGCAAAAAATCAGCTCTAGTTGATTAATATCGCTTTACTACTTCACTTGAATTCGTTGATTCGCAGCATTTCATACAATTTCTTTAAGTTGATTATATTTTATCGGCTAATCTGTCATTTTATATGGGAAGTCAGTGGTAGTATATTCGCCCTAGTTTTCTACAAATGTTGTATTTAACAGGTCAATAGCGTTAAAGTTTGGTATAATCTATTAAGCAAGCATAGCAAAGTCATGCGAGTTATCTCAGTAGTTTAAAGATCAAGTTGAAAGGGCAATCGAGTTCTATCAAAATTTTGAAGTTTTCAAATTTCTCAAGTCTTAGGTCGCATGGTTTGAATTAAAAAGTGAAAGGCATGGCAGTGTGCATTTTGACGTTTTCAAATTGCTCAAGTCCTAGGTCGCTCACGCGACCTAAGGGTTAAGTCGCAAGGCTTCAAATTAAGACAGTGGAAGCTTTGCTCAAGTCCTAGGTCGTCCACGACCTAACAAGTGAGTGAGATTGGTACAAGCCACAAGGAGCTTCTCGGCAGTGCAAAATCATCTAAGTCCTAACTCGGCCGCGACCTAAGACCTAAGTCGCAAATATGATAAGTCGCAAGTGGGTTAGGTCGCAAGAAAGTTGAATTAGGTAAGTCGTATCTGAGCCAATAAAATTAAGGTCGTTTGAGGCTCTTAAACCGGTCGTTTCTGATCCCTCTCTGGCCCGTTCGCTCCTCTCCACTTAACAAGTCACATAACCCGCTATCCAATAACCCAATGACTAAGAATCTCTTCGCCTCCTCCAAACTCCAGAAACCCCATAGAACCCTAGGCCGATTCATTCTTTCAGTAGCCACTAGCAGTTTGACGAAGAGTCAAGAGGCGAATCCGAATACCAAATTGCATCGTAACGACAAAATTATGTGGAAACGGTTATGGAGGAATTGGCGACGAGTGCAGTGAGAAATGCTCGAGATTACCTAAATTCGTTGATAGAATTAACGGTTGAAGGAGGAAAAAGTTTTGAGTTAAATCTTTAACCTTGGAGGATTGTTAATGGCGGCTTAGAGAGTTGGAGCAGATGAAATGAGGAAGTAGCGGGCTAAGCAATTTATACGGGGTATGCATAATGACGCACGACCTAAAGGCTGGATCGAAGCACACGACCTAAGGCATAGGCGTGTACTCCGAGGGGCAAATGTTAACTCTGACAGGCTCGCGACCTAGTGACCTAAGGAGTTCTACGGCTAAGCGACCCAAGGTCTCAGCGAGAAAACAGCCCGAAGATGTACACGACTTAATGGGATAAAAGTGGAGCGACTCAACCATATACGCGGCCTAAAAAGTACCGCGACCTAGCGACTTAAGGGTTGGAGTGATCTAACCTCCTACCGACCCAACGACTTATAGTACAAGGCGACCTAACTGCTCAACGACCTAATTACTTAAAGGGGGTTTGCGACCTAATGAGTCCAGTGACCCAGGGGGTCCGCGACCTAGCAACCTAGCGACCTAAAAAGGGGAACGACTAAACTATGTGCTCGACCTACGAGGTACAACGACTTAACGACCTAAGGAATGGGGCGACCCACAACCTAACGAGTTAAGTGACATTACGGTTTAACGACTTAGCTTAGGTCGCTAGATTGGTTGTCTCAGCAATGTAAAGTTGCTGGCTACTCCCTTAGGTCGCCGCCGACCTACGACCTGAATTAGGTCATTCATGATCTAGTACTTGGTAAATAAATGATGCCGCTTCCTCCTAAGTCGCTACGGCCTATCAGCTAGTTCAGATGACCATGGAAGGACCAGTTAAGTCGTAGCTTGCTTCCCCTTAACTCGCCAGCGACCTACGACTTACCTTAAGTCGCTCACGACTGAAGGCCTGTCCGAAAACCCCTATAAATACAGCATGAGCTACGACATTTGGGGGATCTTTTGGCTCGTTCTCGAAGCGCCGATACTCTGCCATTTTCTCAACTCGAACAGCACTTCAAGCACTCTAAACACCAAGGACATTACGACAAACTTCAAGGGAAAATCTACATCATTCAACATGGATTCGAAAGATTATTCTCCATCAAAGTTTGATCTACTAGTCTAAAGTGTGTTGTAATTGAAGAAAGTTGTATAAGTTGTACTTGAATCAGCAATAAAGAGATTGAAAGTGGACGTAGGCTTGACTATAAGCCGAACCACTATAAAAACTGTGCCTTTTACTGCTTTTCTGATATTTTCCTGCTTATTTCTAATTCCCGTATCGACGGGTGGTGCTTTCACACTTACATTACTTGCACCAGGGTGTTAGCGTCTGATTTTTACGTTAACATTGTATATAAAGAGCAACTTCGGTAGTTCGCGGTCAGATCAAAAATTTGCGCTTCCAAGCCAACTATTAATATATATATATATATATAAGTGATAGTTCTATAAAAATATATTTCTGCAAATTTTCCTCTTGGCCAAATGTTTTTGTGTGTGTGTAATTTCTTTTCGGTTTTGCAAATATAGTCATTAAATCATTTTTAAATTTAGAATCCAAGTAAAAATTAAAAAAAAACATTATTTTCGAAAGTATGATCTGTAATATATAAAATAAAGTTTTATAAAAAAATTCATTATTTGTAATGTGTGTGTATATAAATATTTCAAATTATATAATCAATTTTAGGTAAATAAATAATTATATATATTTATTCAAAATAAATAATTTTTTTATTTTACTTTCTAATGCATTTATACATAAATAAAAAATTATAAAATTTAAGACATAAGACATATAATATTAATATTTTAAGTATGGATTTTAATTAATTAAAATCATTTAATAATATTATTTATATAAACAAATATTATTTTTCTTTCTAGATCATGAGCGTCTAATGAAGCAAACATGCATAAAATTTTACATACACACACAATCATATAAACAACCATCCAGATGCAACAACATATCGATATACTTGTTCATTATATAAATGCTAACTAACAGATATATGATAGAGTAAATAAATTTGACATTATTAGATCAGAAATATACCTTACACCAATGCATAAACACGTTGAAACGAAGAATAGTGCTCCTTGAATCCAATTCCAATTCCCAAGTTGCTAGCTCCCGAATTGTCTTATCACCGACGATCGAATCGAAATGTTTTGATGTGTTTTTGTACCTGGATTTTACGGCTTTTAAGTGGAGGAGTGCATCTTAAAAATTACAACGAGGATGGAGGAAAAAGTGTTAGATAAATGATGTAAAAATGTGGCTTATAAAAAGAAAGTCAAGACTGTGGACAATGGATCACATCCCAATATCTCTTTTACCATTTCCACCATTTTAACCATTCAAAACCTTCCCTAGATGCCATCATATGGTTGGCCTAATCATGTGTCTTACAGTCGAAAATAGCATGTCCATGTGGACCTCAAATCTAGTCCAAATCCGAACAATATCCTTGTAAATTAAATCCTATTTAAAGTGTACCGATTTCGTATATCAATCAGTAAATTCATATCTATTATAAACACACTATTAATACTGTTCAACATACAACAAATAAAATTTTATAACTAATATTTTACAAATATTAATTAATTTATAACAATTTACAAGTTAAATAAATCAGATGGTAAAAGGAGTATTCAATGTTTCGGTTATGTGACTTTCATATGTATATTTGATCCGTGATTTTCGAAGAATTCAAATATTAGTGTTGACACTTCACTTAAAAGGTGATGTGACAATATGATCAAATTTTTCACTTACTTGGTTTTGATAAAATCCAATTTTGATAGTAACAATTATTTACATCAATTATTTTCATCAAAACTATATGATTTTGGATTTATAGAATTTAACAAAATAAATTTGTATTTTATTTTGTAGGTTAACTTATTTTTTAAATTGTATCTTTCAAAAATACATGTATTGTGCTTATTTTTATTAACTAAAGCCGACAAACCAAAACGGGGCCTAAACGTTTTTTTTAAAGATATAAAAACGCCAATTAATATTTTTACACTCAAAACTCATATGTTGCACATAAACAAACTAAATAGCAAAATTAGAAATGTTTCTACAATTTTTTAGTCAATGGTAACTGCTCCATGCTTGGAAAATTACTGTTATATGTTCATATTTAGACACTCTTTTCATGACAAGAAGGGTGGCAGAAACTTCCATGAAATCGATACTCCGCTTCGTATATATTTCTCTACTCAGTTCCCATAAATTTACAATTATAAGAGAAAAAAGGGGAAAATAAAACGTAAAAAGAAAGGGAGATGACAATGGCGAGAGTAAACCTTATGAATACTTATTTAGCAATATATGCTTTACTAATTCTATATAGCAATAAAAAGTGAAAAGCGGCCAAAACGTTGTAAAAGCTCTAAAGTAGGACTGTTACGCAGTACCGACTGATGTCTTTGCTTTTATCCACCAACTACTTCATTATTTTTGATCTGATATCATAGCATTTTCCCATGTTTGAGGGACATCTTTCAGACTATCGTGCATAAGGTATTTAAGCTTCATAGCTCCAAAAGACTTCTCCAAAATGCTCCCCAACATGCTTCGAAATGCTCGTAAGGTATCCTGACTACTTGGATGCTCGAAAAATAGGGCACACAGAGTTTAAAGGAAAAACAAATTCCAGGTCAGTCATGGGACTGGTGTGAGAACTCAAAGTACGATGTTTTAAAAACAAAAGGATATCTCATAAGACCATGCCGCATATAAACACGAAATTGGTTTTTACCTTATGATAACCAAAATCTTGTATTATGTCAAATTTGGGGATATTATTTTTAATGACATTCTTTTGAAATATTTGTAAATAAACATAATCTTAGCCTAAATGGTTACCTATATAGCATTTCGGGACTACTCACTATGCCAATACAAACAAAACCGCATGTTCTTATATGGGAATGGATTTCCATACAAATGATCAGGTGAAGGGATACCTTCCGATGGGTACAACTCTAGATGGATGTCCCGAGGCATAGAACATCTGCCATCTACCAACCCAAGACCGGCCAATCTTTATAACTAGATAGTACTGAATATATAATCCCCCGATCATAACAAACCTTTATCCAAGAGCTCTCTTCGCATACATCCTCATTAATTTACATCCTGAATGTCATAGGGGGAAGAAATATATCTAGAAGGGGATGATCATACCTTGATGGGAATGACCCACTTATCGTTGCCGCATCTAACCCTATTTCAGCCATTTTGGTTGATGAGTCTTGAGGCAACGATTACCTTTTCACATAGCACATCTTCTTTCACTTTGAATGCCACATTTTCATTCCACATTCACACAACCGATTTCTACAAACATATAACTTCCTGAACTTGTAAGGCTTGGGAAAGAGTGTTCAGCTAAGGGAAGGTGTCTTCTCCGCCACCAAACCAATATACTTTTATAGAGACCACTCATTATGATTTGGAATGCGACATCAGACATTCATCCATAGAAGTTCGTTCTGGAACTGAACGAAATCGTAGGTACTTTCCTAGGCCATTATTAGGCGAAAAGTCCTTATGGTTCTGATATTTTTCATAACAAAAAGGCCACTGCTACAATACAATGAAGAGGTATGTTAAGGGCACTGTTTGAAGTAATTCTTGGGCTTGGAAAATGATTTTGATAAGTTCTTATGGTAGTAGCAGTGGTTCTTGGATCCGGTTGGTGTGCAATTGGCATAGAAATATTTGCATGTAGGGTGTGAGGGTTAGAAAGGAGGGGTTTTAGACAGTATGCAGGAGTTCTGGTGCCTGATTGACGATGCATTGGTGGAGGAATTACTGGCATATGAAATGTGGTGTATAGATTTGGAAGACGAGGATCTTGATAGTGCATAGGTAGTCGTTGAAGAGGATGGAGGAGCTGGTTCTTGATTTGCTGAAGGTCATGTGTAACGACCTACTTTTACATACAGTTTAAGCAGGCAATAAATCACACATATCCAACCCAAATTATACTGAAAGACAGATTGTTATGGGAAAGAAAGTAGAAGAGAAAAGAAAATTGAAACAGTATAGAATCTCAAAACACGTCAATACAACTTGAAGACTCCAGTTTGCCTCCAGGCTCCAACGCATCCAAAAGAAATCTGCAAATATGCTCGGTCTAAGCCGAGTATTATAATAAAATAACATGGGAGTCAGTCTGGTATACCAGCATGAGAAAATACACCCAGTTGGCATTTTATGTTTATCCAAAAACCTTTAAAATCAAAGGCATCTAATAAGACCATGCCGTACATAAAATCGGATGGGTTTTTAACTTACGATAACCAAACCATTTCATATGAAATTCTCTGATATTATAATAGTGTCTAAGATACAAAAGCTTATTAATCATAGCCGTAACTGTTACATTAATTAAATTCAAGCATAATAGGTATACAACTAAAACCGTAAAGGCTCATATTGGATAATGGATTCCATACTATGATAAGGTAAGGAACTACCTTCTGATGGTACATTGGTTGATAAAATGCATCAGGGTTTGACAAGAACATCTTATACCCCAGCCATACAGGACTGGCCACGGACTTGACTAGTAGTACCGAATGATCACCCTTTTTGTTAATGGGCCCCGAAGCATACATGAGTAGATAGTAATCGATCTAGATTTGGGATTACCATACCCTAATGGAAGCTACCTACTTGGCCTTTCTGCATGCCCGACTTTTTTCATTTCCTAGTTCAAGAGGCTTGAGGCTACATTTTACTTTTGTATAGCACTTTCCACTTGGACTGCACATTGCCCTCTTCAGGCAGTAACGTAGTTCCAGTATTCATCCATACAAGTTCGTTTTGGGACTAAACGAAACCGAAGGCATTATTTCTATTACATCTATTTCAGGGAATCCCTTCCAGGATTAATAGCAAATAGCTCTTGCACTTCAAATCTTTGTCTTATTCCATCATCTTCACAATGTCTTCACTTCGAAATTCTTGAGTTGAATCGAAGAAGTTATCAGGTAATATATTCAATCTCGATCTCTTCGAAACAATATTCGATAGCTCTGGTAAAATCAATGTCAAAGATAAAAACGGAGATAACCTCCTAACCGTTTATGGACAGATTTCCTTATCATTGGTCCTAAAAGAACGAAATGAGTTTATACGTACGGTATAGAACCTCTAACGGCAATTGTACTATATAATTCTCATGTTTCTCTTAGATATTTCCAAAGTTATAATTTTGGTCCATATTTGATAATCGGTTATTTAAATATCAAATAAACAAACAATTCATCCATTTACTTAATTCCATAAGGAATACAACACTGATTAAGCATAAGAAACCACTAGCCTCTTTAATTAATCTCTTTCATTAATTAGAACTGCTTTGTAAAATCCTTGTATCAAAACTACTTTCACAAAGATACATTTCCAAATTCTTTACTCTCTTTCAATACTTGAAAATATTGATATACTTATCTCAGCTGTATAAGTACACTCACAAAAGTATTTCACTTTCACAAAATCCTCACCGTTTCAATGCTTAGAAAATATACTTATATATTTATCTCACCGGTATAAGCATATTTTACAAATCTTAAGAAATGATTCCCTTTCCAAAATCACACTTAATTGGTTTTAAAACAAATGTTAATTTAAAAATTTATACCAATAAACCAAACCACTTCCTTTTTACAACTATTTCGTATTTACAACACCATTTGTAACTTCCTTTACAAAACTTTATTTATAATTTCTTTTATGAATATCATCTATAGGTACCTCTATACAATAATAGTTATAAACTCTTCTTATAAATCTCAAAGTTTTATTATAAAACTCATAATTCATTTATAAAAACTCTCTTATAAAACACACATCCACTAATAACTCTTTTTATAAACATCCTTCTCTAAATATAAGGAAAATCTTTTTTTTTAAACATTTCCTCCATATTTATAAATTCATTTATATTTATAAAACAACGTTTAAACATTTCCAAATTAATCACATCCTTCTATTTCCAAAATAGAATTAACCCTTTCTCCAAACGACATTTTTACTATTTACTATAAATCAGCAATTGTGATTTATTTCTCCAATTTACCAAATGGTAATACCTTCCTCTTTTATCACTTGTGAATCTCTCCTTAGATTTATAACAACACTATATTTAAATCCGTTCTTCTATTTTTCCAACATTTTGTATAAAAGTCTCACACATATTTGTTCCAACATATCTCCATCTTCTTTTTAAAACAAAATTAATTCAAAAATAAAGAGCACCTTTTTATTTACTTTTGAAAAATAAAATGCTTATTATTGCAAAAGTTTCTATAAGATCAATAATTTTAAAATAAGTAATAAAACCTTTATATGTATATATATTTCTATTTGTTAGGAAAGAATATAATAAGAAGTTGAATGAAAAATAGAGAAGTTCAAAAACTTAATTTAAATAAAATAGCATAGAATTTTCAGAAGTAATATTTTAAATACCATTTTCCAAATCGAAAATCATTTCCAAAAATCAATCATTACTTAACAGTATTTTCAAAATACTATATAGAGGCCCATAGTGCTATAATACTTAGCAAATGCTATTACTAACCTTTTACTCTAAAGGTTCAATTTATACATATGTAGGGGTCGCATCCGATAAAGCCAAACAGTCAAATCCCCTCATTTAACAAACTATATCACATATATATAACTAAAATAAAAAAACATGTAAATGAGAAAATCCAGATTTCCCAACAATTTTACCTGTATTTCAAATTTAAATCACTAACACTTTTTAAATCATATATTTAACCAGATCAGCCATTATATTCAGCAAAACACAAACGGTAAATTTTAACTACTATATAACATTTTTATTAACCAAAAGAGTGATTTTAACTCAATAGAGTTCCAGCTGTCACTTTTGCGTTCTAGTTCCAACTACCGTTTGATTTTAGTTTAAAATTCCATGAGCACTAATCCCAGCCAAACTAATTCTGTCACCTAGCTAACATCATAATAAGCGCAACGCAAAAATCCACGCTTGAATCCGACATCATATGAGCAAGTCAATGATTAAACAAGTTTTCTATCTTAAATAATATTATCATAACACTAATTACAAATTATAAAAACTAATTACCCTTCTTACTTAAACCTTCTTCCCAAAAAAACTCCCACCACAATTCCGGTGTATGGCCGTGTACTCCTCAATGTACATGCATGCCTTAACTCATCCATCACTCAAAGGAATCAAAATCCGCCACCACCGACGATCTCCTCTTCTTGAGGGCTTCAACCTCAGCCCACAAATTACACACTCGAAGCCTCCCCCTTAATCGCAACCTTCCTTCTCCTTGCGTACAATACACGACATGATGGTCCTTAGGACACCACGGCCCCCCACATTCGACACCTAGGTGTTAAAAGCCAAACCAAACCCAAATACAAACTTCTCTTCATCGATCAACGGCCATAACTCGAGAAAATAGTCTAAAAGCCATCCATGTCCACCTCTACAAAACCTCCGTACGCCACCATTTATTGTCGGAAGCCACCACATTTCATAGCATGTAAATCTTGCGAAGAAAAGATCAAAGGTTTAGCTTTTTTATTTTTTTCGAATTTTTGTTAATTTGGTTTTGATTTTAAATTACTCGGGATTTTGGTTTCTTTGTTTTGAGGACAAAGGTAAAGAAATAGGAAAGTGGAGATGGTAGAGTGGGCTATGGGTATGAATTGTCTGAGTTATATATATATATATATATATATATAATTTACAATTTTTGGCATCTCGCTACACCTTTTCGTTCGCGTTCGGACTCCGAATCGATAAAACCAAAAAACGATCGCGCTCGGAATAGTGATGCAGC
Source organism: Allium cepa (assembly GCA_030765085.1). Lineage (NCBI taxonomy): Eukaryota > Viridiplantae > Streptophyta > Magnoliopsida > Asparagales > Amaryllidaceae > Allium > Allium cepa. Next base: position 378,893,102 of record CM060944.1, on the reverse strand, counting down.
CCCAAAACAATAATAATATACACCCGTTATTAAATTCTGAAAAATCACAAAAGCACTGCTATTTGGCGATAAAACGTCAAACGAGAATTTAAAAATTCCCAAATTAAAAATTAAAGAAAATTAAAATAAATTAAATTAAAAATACGTTAATAAAAATCGAGTTGTGAAATAGTTATTTATTTTTAGATTATTTATTTTAACCTTTAATTACTGCAAATGAATTTACAAGTGAAAACACCGATATTATCTATTCATTTAAAATAGTTAAATAAGTCCATTAAATTAATTGAATTAACATTCGATTTAAACTCTAGTTATTTGAAATGCTATTCGAATATAAACTCTTCAATTCAAACATATAATATTTGTATTTGAATTCCACTTATTAACTTTAATCTGACCCCTATATTTGGATTTTGAGTTATTTACCCTTTTAACCAACATTTTAGTATTTAAATCAATTAAATATTTCAAAATCAATTGACTAAAATTCCGGGTCGTTACATTCTTTCCACCTTAAAAGAATTTTGTTCCCGAAATTACTAAGGTAAGAAAAATGTCTCAAACCCTTAGCCTTTCCGAAATCAATTATTTGGAATAGATTATTAAATTCCTAAGTCATTAAATTTTCAAAAAATTTCAGCAGCGTCTCCGTTGTGCAGCTCGATCGGAACAACTAAAAATAGCCACTACGGACCCAAACAAATAAAGGAAAACAAAAGCCAAGCTGCCGGGCACAAAATCATCAAACCAAACAACAAAAAAAATGTGTACCTATTTTTCGGGCAACCAAACTTTACCCGTGAAACAGGCCAAAAGCATCAAACTAGCTTTTGCTTCTACATACCTGCATCTTATTTACACATAATATCCAACCATATGTTTCTAACCATAAATTTTCATGTGAAAAATATTTAATTATAAGAAGTACATATATCTTCCGTACGCAATTCTTAATATGATTGCTCGCTCGATCACACAATTTCACTTTCGAACTAGGATCGCTCACTCGATTCCCTAGTGTGGACTTCGATTCGGTTGCATGATTAGAAACCGTCATTCTTCGTGCATAGCCATATACTACGATAGAGAATTTCAAGATCACATCAAAAATCTATATCCATTATTCACTGTTAAAAAATCGAGTGAAAAATCCTAACTCGAACCGGTATAAATCACGTTAAAATCATGCACTCGAAACTGGATCAAACAATTATGCCAATATGTATAGCTTATGAATTTATTTTCGTTGGTTTCTAACTATACCAATGTCCTTATTATTCACATTCTTTATCACTTTGTATATTCTTTTACTACAAATTTCACTTATGAACCATTTCATAAAATTATTTAAGAAAACCCTTTTTCATTTAACTTTACTTAAGTTAAATTTCATCTCATAGCTCAATTTATAAAACACACTTATGTAATTCAATCAGCTTTAATTCAAGCTTTATTCACAATTCAGAAATACACAACTTCATCTATAAAGCCTTCCATACTTAAGTTTACTATAAACATTTTACAAAGCACAATTATGTTTATTTTTCCACTTTAAACTTAAGTACACATTTTTATAACACTCCTCTACGACCTAAGAGTGTATATACAAATTCAGATTTGTTTTTACTTAGCCCAAATGTCTAACAATTCATAATTCGTTTAACTTGAAATTCTTCAAATTTATAAGTTACCAAAATTATATTATTTTTATATATATAATAATAATTTCGACAAAACACTTAGTTTAATTCCAAATATCCTTTCAGGGTTTTCAATTTATCCAAAATCATTGAAAATCCCATTTTATTTTCAATAAATAAAATTTTCTAATTAACATCTCAAAACGCGGTACATAAACCAAATTATCCAAATGGATAAAATACACAAGGCTACCAAGTCACTTAACTGAAAATTTCAGGATTCAAATAGCCGATTTTTATTTCAATCTTTTTGAAGTATAATAATATACACATTTCCTTTGTATTTCAAATCATATCTTTTTGAAACCCAAAACCATCTCTGATTAACAAAACAAAGCTTTTATGGTAGCAATTCGTCACTTAGAAACTTGAGAATGAACGCCAATGATGTTGTAGTCATCACCAGAATTATTTTCCAAACACTGAAGTGATCTTAGTGCTTTTACTTCATTAAGTCTCTTTTAAGTATTTCTAATCAAAATTACTTTTAAAACAATACCATTATTATTCTCTCAAAAACTTTGAAAAGCCATTTTCAAAAATCTCCAGGTTTTAAATTATCAAATTCTCAATTTAAACTATGTTTAGTTTTAACAATACCTTATATACCACATTTTATGAATTCTCTTTCTTATATAAGATCACTTCACAATTGGTTATATTTGGTTAGATTATAATAAATAATCTTTATTAAGCATAGCAACAAATAATAAATGATAATAATAGAATATTATCATTCCCTAATAACCAAACATACCATCTAATACTATAATGATTTCTTAACATTATCCTTATATATATATATATAATTTAGGTAAAATTATGTCATTACCCATTTTAAAACAATACTGTATCGGTTTATCTTGTTTAAGAGTTTAAAAACACCTATCGATACAGTAGTACCTTCTATATCGATCAGAATTCATAAACCGCTCAACCAATAAATCAATACAATACAAAACATTTTTATACACTACAACAAAAGTTTCTTTTCTTAGCACATTGATATAGCATTTTTAAGTGGGTTGCCATCAAAAATGATAATTTAACGACAAATTACTTTAGTCAGCGTTTGTGCAAGCTGTGTGAAATTATAGGCGGCAATTTATTTCCTTCCCTCCGTTTCTATGAACTCTAATTAAAAAAACTTGCCCAAAATTTCTATTCCCCCATCCAAATTAGTTATTCCTTCCTCCAAAAAAATATTTTTTCCCTTCCCACTGCAATCGATTAGCCCCCTTGTAGTCGTCTCCATTGCAGGATCGTCTCCGTTTTCCCTCGTCCCCGTCGCCGTTGCAGGCTCGTTAGTGGAAGCGACCGTTAGCCCTAATTCCTGCTGCAGTCAATGGACACGAATATGTAGCCATCATCGCCAACTGCCCTTTGTCCTTGAAATTTCAGAGTAAGTTGTAGCCGATTAGCTTTTACCTTGGTTTTCTATTTTGAGATTAAGTTTCAGAGTAAGATTAAATGGTTTTTACTAGAATATAAAATAAGCAAGAATATATCTCAAATGAAGAAAGTTCGATCTTGTTCTGGCATCTTGATTCTTCTATTATAGTAGCGGAGACCGTGCTTTAAAGAGGTTGGGTTGATGCCTAGGATGTAAGTTTCTCTAGGAAGGCATTCTCTCAAGGTAGACATAAATGACACAACAACGATGTTATGTTATTTTATGAACATGGAAAGTTTATTCTAGTGGACTTTGCAGTCCGAGTTTGATAATTAGAATTTCTTGTCACTAGATCTCTGATAGTTTATTTAGTTTGAGTTTATGGGTTTGATTTCTGCATACTGTTTTTCTTAAAACCTTGTTAAAAAATATTGTCAAGTCCAGTAATCTATGCTTTCTTTCTTCATTGCCAAGTGTCAATCGATAGCTAGTAAATCGATCATGTTTTAAAATTAGTTCTCAATTTTATATGAATACAAGGTGCCCTGTTGATGTGGAACGCTCTTATTTTTATTTTATTTTTATTTTATAGTCGACTCTTACATATTTCCATTTGTATATTTCACTGTAAATCTCCACGTTATATATTTAAGTCAAAGATAATTAATATAATTTTTGTTGAAATTGCTTTTTGTTGTATAGCTGTTAAATTTTGAGGCACACAGTTGCTTCTTGAAATAATTTACTCCAATATCTTCTTGAAATATTTTTAGTTACACGGAAATATTAGTGAACAATCCATCAATGCCGTATTATGTATGTAGTCATCAAACTAAAAAAACACAATTCAGTGTAAAACAGTGTTTCAACTAACTATAATGCGTTGCATTCGCTTATTCATGCTTTCGATATTTGAACGGAAGTGCAGGATGGTTTTTTATGAATTGAGAATTGCTTAGTGAGCAGAGTATATAATCAACTGCTAATCTAAATCGAGTATATTTGACGTTGCCCCCTAGTAATTAATTTATTAGATTTCAATTTTATTCTGTTACACTAAACGTCTTTACCCTAAATACTACAAAACATGGTATCAATATTTACCCACAGAGGTGTTGAGTCCAATGTAACTAACGCTGAGTGTGCGTGTGTGTGCACACGTGTGTTAATACTTTAATAGGTATGATATTTAGTTATGTCAAAAAAAGATCCCATATAAATGTTATGTAATTAGTGTCCAGATGCATTTTTGCACTTGATAGACTGTCTCTTTTATATTATTGATGTTATGTAATGTATTGCCAACATATGTAAAACAGGTTCGTCTTTCTTCAGTTGATGCAATGGGGCAGATGATTGGCATGATCATGAGATCACAGTTAAAGGCGGCGCTCCCAAAGCTTATTCTGACTATACTGGATCTTTAAGCACAAAAATATAGCCATTATTTATTAAAATGGTCAATTTTGCATTCATTTTTCTCTCTCTATTCTTTCCCTTATTCCGGTATACTTTCTTTTTCATATACCAGCTATAAAAGAGATCAGGGGTGGCATACCTTGCCACACAAAGTCTGCATAATCTTCTTACTGCTTGTTTATTGTCAGAGAATGGACTTCCATTACTTGATTTTGAGGTACTTAAAAAGGATTTTCTCAATTTTGTTATTAATAACACAAATTTACCTTTCTTTTTTGTTGGACTTGATTCTGCATCATTAAGTATTTGGTCACTTCTAACCAGCACCTTACATAATATAATCTTTTTATCTCTGTATATTGGAAATTATGTTAAATTAATTTAAGATGATCAAGTCAATTTTTTGGTATATACAACTATATTATATAGTTTGTTGAAATTACTACAATACTTTAATGTTATTTCATGTACTTATTTAAATTTATTTTTACAAAGCTTGATAAAAATCAAACAGGAACTCAACAGCCCCTTGAGTGCTCTTCTTCCAGTAGCATTTGTTACAGACAGCAATGATGACCATTCAAACGTTTCTATTGCTCTTAAGGTGCATGATGTTGTGCATTTATTACATCTGAAATTCCCTTTGTACTAGTTGTACTAGTAGATATCTACTATTACTTATTTGCTAGATGCTTTGATTCCAGCTATATACCAAATTAGGAATAAATTGATCTGTGACTTATTTTCACTATACATTATATAGCATAATTTTTCTAGTGGGGATGTGACAGGCTCCAATTGTTTGAGAAAAAGGCAAAGATGATTATAATGATGATTTTATTAGCGGGTATACTTGATCCTTAATGTATGTTGTGAGTATTTTTGGAACGAGATAAAAGTTAAGGGATGCAGATTGGAATGGTAGATTAACTAGCTATATGGATGCAAATTTGATATCCATAAAACAACTAGGATACCTTCAAAACTAAACATATAATTTGGTGATGCGGTCAACTGATTTATGACATTACATTAGAATTACCATTCATTTAGCTGCTTTAGTAGTAGCTATTATTCTACACGTCTTTAATGTCAATTATCATTTTCAAAAATTACATTGGCACCTTTATTTTCTTCTTCTTCTCAATGCTTAATCTCTCTTTCATGCCTTTTTTTGTATGTATAAGTTACTACTGATGCATATTTGTGAATCATGTTCTGTTTGTTTTGCGGATTTATAACGAAATTCAGCATTGTTGTTTGATAATTAGCAAAGTGTATCCCGAGGACATATGCACATTCCTTTTGACTATGAGTTCTCATTACTATGTTCATAAATTACAAATAGTGACAGTAGAACTTCATTAATTCAATTTTCATTTGAAGTCGTAATATTAATTAACAAAATTTATCTAACTTATTTTTAATTCTGCATGCTTAATTGCAGAAGTGCCAGGCTAAAAATGAACCTTCAGTTGTTGGTGCACTTTCTGTATTAAAGCATTCGCTTCCGAGGTTTAAACTTTTACGGTTTTTGTTGTTTAGTAATGTCTTTGTTTCAAAACACGTAAACATACTCAAATAAACTTGCCTTAAAATCACAAATCAATACTGATAAAATGTAAGCAATTTCTTAGTTTATCGCACAACCAAACAGTTGAAAAATGATAAATACAATTGATAAACAAGAAAGGAAGCAAATTACAGTAATTTCCCTCGTAAATTGTATAAGTCTAGTAGGAAAATCCCTATTTATTTGGTGAAGAAACAATGGTGGGATTTTTTTTACTTCAGATTTAGGAATAATAAAAACTTAACCTGGGCAAGTCTTACCAAAAATCCTAAATCTGGTCAAACTTGACCCGGTTTTGCCTAATTAACAGTAGCGTATTTGATTGACCAAATTTGTATCTTCTAGCCAATCATAATATTTGGCTTTAGAACACAATTTTTTAGCTTCTTAAATTTTCTTTTCAGCACCTTTTCTTCATAATTTCTTTTAAGTTCGTCCTTTTATAACTTTTATATCTTAACTTTTATTTCTTTATATATTCATATCTTAAATTCATGTAAGTCTCCCCCTCATTTTATAACTTGTAGAGCAAGTCCCCCCTCTCCCTCTCTCTTTCATTCTTTATGTTTCAGCATTAGGAGGCTTGTTAATTTTTTCTATCTTCTATCGTGAAGTATCTGTTGTACGATACAAACCACTCGCATACGACGCCATGAATAACGTGGTTGTAGATTCTTTATTTGAGGTATTCTGCATTGTAGCACACTCATTTAGAACTTCAAGTACCAACTGCAAGATTTTCTGTGCTATTTTATTTCAAAATACACCAAAAACTATGTGAAAACTTAACCAGAATTGCAATTATTTGTTGATAAAACTGCTTGCACTGTCGCTAAACCAAATATTCAGTCAAGTCAATAACAAAAGGTAGAAGCAATACACCAGAGGGAGGCAAGTGACCTATCCTTTCTCCTCCTGTAGATTGCGGAGATATAATTTACTGCTCACTTTAAGCATATGATTATTAGAAATAAACAACAGTTTTAAAGAAGTACTGATCCTGCAAGCTCCGTGCAGCATTTTTTTTCTTTTTCCGAACTCATGTGGTCTCCTAGAGGAACCTGCTATTTCTAAGAAATCAATCTTCTTTTAGATCGCCTCTTCTATTTATCATGTTAGTTTCTCATTTCTTCTTTTAACTTGTTGTGTGTCCCAACAGTGCTCTTGTAACAAAATATAACTCTAGTGGTAGTGTAATTTATTGATACCTACTTTATTAATGGATCATTCCTAGGTTTCTGGAAGCATGGCATGGTAAAAGGAATTAACTTGTTGAAACAGTGAAATCATTGTTGGATGAACAGAGTTTAACTATCCAAAAAGCACTCGCGGAGGTAAGAACCTATGTTGATCTACTTAATTAAGAACCAAATAGTAATTTTTTCAGTTTCTTGTACTAATTTTGAATTGATCTTTATTGTGATCTAATAAAATATTTTATGATGACAAATGACATTTTGTTCTATTAAAGGTAAATAATCGATACTCAGTGTATGCTCATCATGCATAAGACCTCAGTGTATGCTCATCATGCATCGGTTCTACTTGCAAAGGAATACATAGCTCTCCGGCTGTGGCAGATCAGTATGTAGTTGCTCATTCAAATTCTGCAACTCTCTCTTCATTGCCTTAACAATATAATACGGATTCACTTCAATAGGTATATTCTTCATAAGAAATCTAAAAATATCCTCCATTTAGCTAACATTTCTATCGCTGCATCTTCATGAACTCCATAGTCACATAGTTTCTTTGCATCCATCATCTCTTAATCTTGAAAGTATAATGATACTCATTTCTAAACTGAGCTAAGTGTAAACAAGTAGTTCTAAACTGAGCATCTGAACTTCACCCCTTTTGCTAACCATTTGTATAAAATGGACGGGAGTAGTGGACAGAAAACTTTAATGTAGTGTTCAACGTAACCAGTTATGAATATGAAATCATCAAATCAAGCGCTCTGGCTTTAATATTTTGTAGTGGAAATCAGCAAATCAACAAATTAAAGAAAAATTCAAACAAATTCAGACTTCAATATTTTGTAGTGGAAAAACAATGAATAAAGATTTTTCTACCATTTGCAAGATTTGTCTACAAATATCTGCAGAGATCTCTGCATATATTTGTAAAATTCTACGCAAACATTAGCATTTTCTCAAAAAAACTAAAATAGAAATTGTTTTGATCACAAAAACATGCAATTAATATTTCAATGTAAATTAAAAAAAACTGATTTTTTTGTTTTACCAAAATTAAAAATAGGATTGTAATTTAAATCATGATTCAGAAATGTATTTTCGCTATTAAATCTTAAAATACGGGACATAACCCAATTTCACTACAACAAAGTTTATATTAATAGCACTACAAATTATGATTAAACAGCGTAGTAAGGCTACTTGCTATATTTACTAGCGTCAACAAAGTAAAAAAAATTAAAAACGTTGTCTGATGACTTCTTAACCAAATTTCAAAGGCGGGCTCTAAATTTAGTAGATATACTATATTTGTACAAATTGTATAGAATTATATAGAAATGCAAGTAAAACTATATGGGAAATATCAATACGATTGCTGTAATTTTACTATTTGAAAAGTAGGTATATTGTACATAAGTATTTAAACCTCAGTTACCTCAAATAATATAGATAGAATAATTATGTATTCTTAATTTATTACCGTATCCAAAAATATCGGATGTAGATATTTTAAATACCAGAAATAACCTGTAAAAGTTTTTAAGAATTTGACTATATTTACGAACATTCCTGGTAAAAGGTAAAACTAAATTGAAAATTAACTAAATTGTCCCACTTTGAAATATTCTTTAACTTTTTTATTTGTAATGAAACTTCTTTAATTTTTTAGACTATATTGCTTTGTATTCCTTTTTCTAACTCTTTATCCCTATACCATCTTTATGTCGTTTTTTCCTTCTTTTCAAAATGGGTTTTTATCTACAAAATTTGTTTCTAATTATTTAATTTGTTTCCTGGATACATAAGCAAACAATCATCCCAAATTATATTCTCTTCTCATATTTTTAAAATTTAAACATCTTACCTTAGTTTAATTGTTAATCTGGATTCCTAAACATATAATTAAATGAACTGGACTGAATAGAGAGAAATTGTGCATCAGATTACACAACAGGTTGATGCACTACATGTGCATGTAACACTATAGTCGATCTGTCAATAAATTTGTAGTTCTGTCAACATATTTCCACTTAAAATGAAAATCTAGAATTTAAACTCTTTCAATGAATATTTAATTTTATAATCAGGCTAATGCTTTCAGCGAGCAAAAAGCTTGTCTTTAAACACTCAACGCTACAAGAAAAATGTTTGTTAATTGCATCGATGGAGAGTGTTTCATTGCAACTTGCAATCATTACGAGTAGAAAGAATAATATAAACGTTGCGTGCTGAAAAACTTTTTACGCACCTTACATATTATTTTGGTCCCACTATTTAGGTCGTGCTTCCATCTCAGTTAAGTTGCTGGTAATGGCAGTTAAATTCACTATCTAGAAAATATAATAGATTGATCCATGTTTCTCTAAATTTATTTCACTAGTATAATAGTTTGCTAGTAATGGCAGTTAAGTTGCTGGTAATTGTTATGTGATTCTTATCTTCTAGTATACAGTTAGGGGCCTGTGCTATAATTTTATTGACGATGATGAGGCTAATGGGGATGCATTTCTATGTCGTGGACAAATTGCTTAGTATGTTACTTGAGGCTTGCTATGATGACATGTTTCTGGTTATGCAGTTTTTACTATTTAAACAGATAGACAGCAAGTTAACACTGCCTGTTTACTCGGTTTCATGTAGTTGTAACCTCATTTGACTGTTTGTTTCTGCAGTTAACCTTCCAAATTCAAGCCCAAAGTCGCAGGTAGTGCACATAAATCATTCAGTCGTGACATATCAGATGCTCATTACAAAGCGTATGTATACGATGGAATCAACATCAGTGGCACAAATGGCGAGGTCATGCCTGGTTAGGTAATTGTGATTAACATACACATGTCAGTGTTCCTTGCATCTTTATTTGATTTTACATATGTGATATAGACTGTTTCAAAAATAAATTTTGCTTGTTCTACGGTGAGAGTAGCAATAAAAAAAATTCCTACACCAATAATGCTTACATCCATGTTGCTGCACATTAACGTAGTATCTAACCGTTGCATGCCTCATGATAGTAATGAGAGTCAATAACAAGTCTAGCTTCTTAGTTTTTCTTTAAATTATTTGCTCTAGTAAACCTTAGTGTATTTCAATGCAGCTACTTCAGTGAGTATAGAATTCAGATCCAATGTACAAATCTACTGATGAAGCTTGGAGCATCATACTCAGGGTTGATACTCAAGTTAGGATGGTTAAAAATGTTGTGGATGATATTCCTCGGTACAAGTTTGGATTCGTTGACGGTAATGTATTGTCGTCTCGAGTAAACAAGAACGATCAGTCGAATGGTACGTTATTAAAAACAACTGCCTACAAATTTTATGTTCATGGAGTTATTTATTGATTCTATTAACCAATAAATAAGAATTAAGAATATACTCATATGTTACAAAATAAGAGTATCAGTCTTCATCAATTTTATATAAAGTAAGAGAAATGATCAAATAAGAAATGATTTTTTGTCATAACCAAGCATTTGGAGTTGTGTTAATTACGAACCTTAATATTTGATCATGATTCATGATGAATTTTTACATTCTGTATCATTTCCTGATAACTAATTCCAAAACACCACAGTCCATCTCCTGCCTTATCCATGTATAGTGTAGAGAAGTCTCTGTTTTTTGGCCTGGATTATTATTGTTAACATGGTTCAAATAGTAAAAAATATTCTTCACCATTTGCAAGATTTTTCTACAAATATCTGCAGAGATCTCTGCATATATTTGTAAAATTCTACGCAAACATTAGCTCGGTAGTAGCTCAGTTGTAGGTGCTCGAATAGATAACTCTGTGGTAGCTCGGTGGTTTCTCTGGTGTGTAGTGATGTTGTTGTGGCACTGTGATGCACTAATGGTTTAGTGGAGGTGTAAGAAGTGATGACAGTGGATGGCTGTAGTGAAGAAGCAGGTCAGGGGTAGAACTGATGATGGTTGCTGTGGGTAGTTATTTCAGTGATAAAGGGAAGTGTAGTATTTGAAGTATGAAATGTACAGTTTGGTTAGTGAAGGCTGGTATTTGAAATGTTGAGGAGAAGTTGTTGTGATATGCACAATGGTGTAGTGTTTGAAGCAGTGGTGTGTCATTGTGATGGGTAGTTTGTATATGGGCAGTGTAATGGTGAAGGGTGATAGGGTAGTTATGAGGCAGTTTTGATGTTTGTATGGGAAGTGCAGCAGTTTCTGGTTTGTTGAAGGGATGTCCATGTGATAGGATATATCAGAGGTCGTATGTTGTTGTAATGGCTGTGGTTGCTATGGCAGTGTGGTATAGGGGACAATGGTCAGCTTTTTTTTTTTACGGTTGGTGGACCGAAGGAAGTTTGTGTGCGCTGTGAGGGGAAGTATGGCTGTAAGGGGAATTTTGATAGTGCTGAAAATTCGGCTTGCATTGTATTCGGGTGGTTTGGTTGCATTGAAGCTGGCGAAGAAGGTGAATGTGAAAGTATGGATGAGAAGTAACAAGGCAGTGGGGAATTTTTGCTGGAATAGTGTGGTTATATGAATGAGGAATGGTAGGCAAAGAGGCTGTACTTGTTAGTGTAGTGCAGTAGAGGAGGAGTGCACAGAGTTACAGAAATTGTACTTGTTAGTGTACTTTTTAGATGCACGTTTTGTTGTTGGCATTTGGTGTGGACTTACTGTATTAATATTATACTTTTACTTAACATATAACGTGTCTTTGTTTAACAGAATTTGTGGCAACTTGGTTTACTTTGTTATTTTTGTTTATGGATATTATTGAAACTTGGTTTATGGATGTCTTTTGTTTATTAATATTGTCTTAACTAGTTTATGTAACCAATTAATAGTTATTAGAACCTGTTATATATACTAGTTTCTTGAATATGCTTAAAATATAGTTTTGGAATATTCAAAAATAGAGTGGAATATTAAAGTTGTTATATAAATAGAAGACAGCGTTTGATTAATACTGTCAATGAAGAAACAACAGCGATTAATTCGTGCTGTAATTATCTTGAAATTGTCAATAACAGCGTTTTTTACATGCTGTCGAAATAGTTGATGATTCAATAACAGCGTTTTTAACATGCTGTCGAAATTGTTGATGATTCAATAACAGCGTTTAGAAAAAGCTGTTGTAAATAGTTAAAGTAGAATTTGAACATCTTCGACAACTAAATTATAAACGTTGTTGAAACATAATACAGCACGTCTGAAAACGCTGTAAAAACATTATTGACAGCTCGTAATAAACGCTGTCACAGAGATGTTTCAACAGCGTTTATAGAAAAGCTGTTGTAAGTTATGTATATACGACAGCATGTCGTTATACAGCGTTTGAAATAACGTTGTTGTATGATATTACAGCGTTTATCAAACGCTGTTAAAAGCCTTTTGTGGTGTAGTGATAGCACTAACAAACACACTCTTCTGTATATATATAATTAAACTCATAATAAGGATTTCTATTACCTTATTCTTAAAGAGTTGTCCCACCAAAGCCAAGGTTCTCGCTTAACCTTGCACTCTGATACCACGATGTAACAACCCACTTTTCCGTACAGTATAAGCGGGCAATAAATCACACATGTCCAACCCAAATTGTATAGAGAGACGAATAGTTATGGGAAAGAAAGAAGAAGAGAAAAGAAGTAGAAGAGAAAAAGAAACTGAAATAACACAGAACTCACAATCGCAATGGAATGACATATAATATAATATCAATAATCTTTACATAAGAGAAACTGTAATATACATGCATCCATTATAGTACAAAAACAAATCACAATCATCAACCTAGACAGTTATAACACTATCCTCACAATTGCTGATAATTAAGAAAAAAAATTCAGCAGGAAATAAACATATACGTGAATACGACGTGAAGACTCCAGCTCGTCTCCTGAGCTCTAATGCATCCAAAAGAAATCTACAAATATGCTCGGTATGACCCAAGCATTATAATAAGATAACACCCGAGTCAGTCTGGTAAACCAGCATGAGAAAACACACCTAATTGGCATTTTATGTTTATCCAAAAACCTTTTAAATCAAAGACATCTCATAAGACCACGAAGCACATAAACACGGATGGGTTTTACCTTACGATAAACAAACCATTTATATGAATTCTCTAATATTATAATAGTGTCTAAGATACAAATACTTATTAACCATAGCTGAAATTGTTACATTAATTAAATTCCAACATGATACTTATATAACTAAAACCGCAAAGGCTTGTATTGGAGAATGGATTCCATACTATGAAAAGGTAAGGGACTACCTTCCGGTGGAACATCTCTGGATAAAATACACCAGGGTCTGATAAGAACATTTTATACCCCTACCACATAGGACTGGCCTACGAATTGACTATTAGTACTGAATATGGTCACCCCTTTGTTAATGGAGCCCGAAGCATACATGAGTAGATAGTAATCGATCTAGATTTCAGATTACCATAACCTAATGGGAGCTACCCACTTGGCTCTATTGCATGCCTGATTTTTGTCATTTCCCGGTTGATGAGGCTTGAGGCAACGTTTTATCTTTATATAGCACTTCCCACTTGCAATGTTAACACTTCCCTACAGGCAGTAATGCAGTGCCAGCATTCATCCATATAAGTTCGTTCTTGGATTGAACAAAACCAAAGGCATTATTTCTATTACATCCATTTCGAGACATCCATTTCGAGGAATCCCTTCTGGGATTAATATCAAATAGCCCTTGCACTTCAAAGCTCTGTCTTCAAATTCTATCATCTTTAAAATGTCTTCACTTCAAAAGGCTTGAGTTGTATCAAACTGGTTTTCGGATAACATATCCGATCTCGGTCTTTTCGAAACAACATTCAATAGTTTCGGTAAACTCAATCTCGGTTCTTTAGGAAATAATAGTCAAAGATAAGAGCGCAGATCTCCTACTAACCATTTGTGGATGGTTTCCTTATCATTTATCCTAGAAGAACGAAATGAGTTTATACGTGCAATATAGCACCTCTAACGGTATTTGTACCATATAATTCTCGTGTTTCTCCTAGATATTTCCAAAGTTATGATTTTGGTCCAGATTTGATAGTCTCTCATTTAACTATCGAATAAATAATCAATTCATCCATAAATTAATTCCATAAGGAATACAACACTGATTAAGCACAAGCAACCACTAGCCTCTTTAATTAATCTCTTTCATTAATTAGAGCTACTTTGTAAAATCCTTGTATCAAAACTATTTTCACAAATATACATTTCTGAATCCTTTATACTCTTTCAATACTTGAAATATTGATATACTTATCTCTTCTGTATAAGTACACTCACAAAAGTATTTCACATTCACTTAGAAAACATTTTCATATGCTTATATAAAGAATACAAGTATATTCATAAAATCCTCACCATTTCAATGCTTAGAAAATATACTTATACACTTGTCTTACCGGTATAAGTATATTTTACAAATCTAAAGAAAATATTATCTTACCAAAATCACACTTACTTGGTTTTAAAACAAATGTTAATTTAAACATTTATACCAATAAACACAATTTACAACACCATTTGTAAATTCCTTTACAAAACTTTATTTATAATTTCTTTTATAAATATCACATATAGGTACCGTTATACAATAACAGTTATAAACTCTTCTTATAAATCTCAAAGTCATATTATAAAACTCCTAATTCATTTATAAAAACTGTCTTATAAAACACACCCCATTCATAACTCTTTCTATAAATATCCTTTTATAAACATAAGGAAAATCTTTTTTTTTACATTTCCTCCATATTTATAAATTCATTTTATAAATTCATTTCTCTTTATAAAACATCATAAAAACATTTCCAAATTAATCGCACCCTTATATTTCCAAAATAGAATTAACTACTTTCTCTAAATGACATTTTTACCATTTACTATAAATCCACAATTGTGATTTATTTCTCCAATTTACCAAATGGTAATGCCTTCCTCTTTTTTAAAATACCACCTATGAATCTCTCCATAGATTTATAGCAATATTGTCCATAAATCCGTTCTTTATTTTTCCAACGTTCTATATAAATGTCTCACACATATTTGTTCCAACATATCTCCATCTTCTTTTTAAAACAAAATTTACTTTAAAATCAAGAAAACACCTTTTTATTTGCTTTTGAAAAATAAAACACTTATTATTACTGAAGTTCCTGTAAGATCAATAATTTCAAAATAATTAATAAAACCTTTATAAGTATATATATTTATATGTATTAGGAAAGAATGTAATAAGAAGTTGAATGAAAAATAGAGAAGTTCACAAACTTATTTTTAAATAAAATATCATAGAACTTTCAAAAGTAATGCTTTAAATACCATTTTCCAAATTGGAAATCATTTCCAAAATCAATCATTACTTACCAGTATTTCCAAAATACTATAGAGAGGCGCGTAGTTGCTATAGCACTTTAACAAATGTTATTACTAACCTTTTACTCTAAAGGTTCAATTTATACATATGTTGGAGCCACATCCAATAAAGCCAAACAGTCCAATTCTAGCATTTAGCAAACTATATCATAGATATATAACTGAAATAAAACAACATGTAAATGATTGGAATTTTAAAAATAACAATATCGAGAAATCTGGATTTCTCAACAATTTTTCCTGTATTTCATATTTAAATCACGAACACTTTTAAAAGCAGATATTTAACTAGATCAACCAATATTTTCAACCAAACACAAAGAGTAAATTTTAACTACTATATAACATCCTGGTTAACCAAAAGAGTGATTTTAACTAAACAGAGTTCTAGTTGTTGCTTTCGCGTTCTGGTTCCGACCACCGTCCGATTTTAGCTTAAAATTTCATGACATCCAATCTAGGCAAAATAATTCTATCGCGTGGCTAACGTTATAACAAGCGCAATGCAAAAATCCATGCTTGAATCTGATATCGTATGAGCAAGTTATTGATTAAACAATTTTTTCGTTTTAAATAATATTATTATAACACTAATTACAAATTATAAAAACTAATTACCCTTCTAACTTAAACCTTCTTCCTAAATAAAACTTCCTCCACCATTCCTGTACATGACCGTGTACTCCTCAATGTACATACATGCCTTAACTCGTCAATCACTTGACATAATCAAAATCTGTCGCCTCCGTTGATCACCTCTTCTTGAGTGCTTCAACCTCAACCCATAAATTACATACCCAAAGCCTCTCCCATAATCATGACCTTCCTCTTCCTCCTTACATACAGTACATGACGCGATATCCCTAAGGTCATCGTGATCCCCAACATTCGACACCTAGGTGCTAAAAGCCTAACCATACTCGAATACGATCTCCTCTTCATCAATCGACAACCACAGCCGAGAAAATCAAAGATCTAGTCTATAAGCTATCCATGCCAACCTCTACAAAAGCACCGCACGCCGTTTATTATCGAAAACCACCACATTCGCATGCATGTAAATCTTGCTAATAAAAGATCAAATATTAGCTTTTTTTAATTTTTTTAGAATTTTCATTAATTTGGTTTTTGATTTTAAATTGTGCAGGATTTTTGTTTCTGTGTTTTGAGCACAAAGGTAAAGAAAGAGGACAGTGGAGACAGTAGAGTGGGCTATGGGTATGAATATGTGAGATATATATATATACATGTATAATTTGCGATTTTTGGCATCTTTTTGCATCGTTTTTCTTTCATGTTCGGACTCCGAATGGATAAATACAGTCATGCTCGGAACAGTGATGTGTAACATACCCTATTATGAGGCTTAAAGCTAAACGCTACAAATGTTGTAGTCATCTGTAGTATTAACTTCCGATTTCAAAAAACAGTAACGTTAATGGTATCCATAATATCAGAAGCACATGAATATGAAATAAAATCAACACAGATATCAAATATTTCATATTCAATTATATAATCTCAAAAACGATTCCCAGGTTTTAATTAAATATAATTATTACAAATTACGCCAAAACCGACATATGAAGATGCCCCATGGATGATCAGAGTACTAAATAAGTAGACATATCAGGCATAATTACTTCATAGCGAAAATAATACTAAATAACTCCTACGTAGCTGGCTTTGCCTCCTACACGTCTTTGGAAGCTTATTCGTCCAACTTACTAGACCTAAAAAGTCCTTAACTCTTAATCTACTCAAATTTAATTTTGAGCATCTGAGAGTTGAGGGAAAACATAAACTTCGAGTCAAACATAAAGTCTGGTATGAATAATTCTATTACATCTATGTTTATTGATATTAAGACCACGTTGCTTAGCAGAGCGTGTTTCCCCTCACTAATATCTTTTTAAAATCATATCATTTGTAAATCAAAATTCTGCAATCAAATTGATTATAACAACAATAGTAATAACATATATGCATATAAATCAGGTAATCAAAGGACTATCTGTCCGAACAATATAGTTTTATCAGGACGATTATTAACCTTTGGCTGACTCGGAACTACGAGACATAATAAAAATTCTAACTTTTGTTAGATACAATACTACATGATTTGTCTTTAACTTATTTCTCCTAGGGTCAACTCATCCTAATGGTTTCACAGGCTCACTAATAACCTACCTCTACTCTATGTATTCTTTTTTACGTGTAACATCATTTTAGTCTTACATGTGACAAAGCCATACACACTGAAATTGTGGACTTATATTAGCTAGGGGCTACTAGATTAAGTATAGAGCGCGACCCTACACCAGTCCCAGCTGGTCTTCTAATATCCGAGTAGTATACTTAGGGTTAACTACCCTGTCCAATTTTTCTTGAAAACATTTCTTTCAAACTTCGAGTCAAACAAGGAAAATATGCTCATTGCTTTACTCATAATATCTATGTTATGGTATATGCTGTACATAAAATAATGTTGATGAAATCTAAATCAATGGGATTATCTATCCCTTCAAATAAGTTAAAGCCCCTTTTTAACTTAGAAAACTTTAGGCTATAAAGTCAAAACAACACCTTCGAAACCATTGTTTAAAACCTAAAGCAATCCCTTTAAACATCATTAAAAACATCCCTTCAAACACCCCCAAAGAGCATTGTGCCCAATTTTGATACAAACAATATTTATTTCATATATATAATAAACAATTCAAAAATTCAATAAATGTTAATTTAAGAGTATGAATATATGTATGATAATTAATTTTCGAATTTGTAATTTCATATTATATATAAATAAGTGTACTGAATTTTTTAAATCATTTATATATAAATATATCTTATATATGCATATATGCTATTATGAGAAAGAAAAATACACTAATATATAAATATATATATATGAATTTATTAATAAATATATATGAAGCAATTATTAATGACAAAAGTTGATTTTGTACAGTAAACAACATTTCTCTACATATAAATCAAATAGCATAACAAACAAATTTTGCACATAACCAAACCGGCTTGTGACAACTACAACTACTTACAAAATCTCATCTAGCTAAACATATAGTAGCAATATATTTAAACAGATATGAAATTGCTTATTATAGGATCATAGAATATAATTTAATTACTGTAATATGAATTAAAATTACCAATTTAATGATGCATTTAATCCACGTTGAAGCAATGACTTCTTATCTTTATATTGTAGTATCATAGATTTAATTGTCCCTAAGGCATACCCCTAACTCTATCAATGTGTTTGTGTGTGAGGAGCATTTAATGTCACCTTAAATAGTGCAGCACTTCTACAGCTCCGTGATTTCCACCATGCAATCCGAATTAAATAATATGGCTTTATTTTAAATGCATACATAAGTATAATATATGTATACGCACAACAGATATAAATCCCAATATTCATATGTTTATTTATAATTTATAAATATGTTACATTTGTATTTTGTTAACTTATCATGCCATACATGTCACATTAATTTTTACATACCTAAAATGATAAAAACATAAAATATATATTCGAAAATAACTATATTTTAAAGCTCTAGACAGAATCAAAATTTTTGAAGAGTGATACAAATTTTTAGAAGGTTAGAGAACTTTCTTTTAAAGTTCTCTAGAAAGATAGAGGAAACTATTTATGTAACAATCAATCACCTAATCTTTGAATTATCTAGACTATTCTATCTAGCGTATTCTATCTAGAAACTTCTATCTAGACTATTTCATTATAGAATGAAGCCTATAAATATAGATTCATACATAGATTCATACGCATATTGTAACTTGTACTGAAAGGTAATACAATTTCTATATTTCTAAAAATTCTAATAATCATTTCTTTATCAAATCTCTTACTTTACTATTTTAACTATTCAACTGTTTTCCTTCTATTTCTTCTATCTATCAGTGGTATTGGAGCACCGTTTGATCACATGGTGGGGCTAAAATATCATCCAACTTTAAATAAAAAGTTACACTTTTATTCTACTCCACCTTCCAAAATTCTCAAGTGATGGAAAATATCGTTCAACCTTTACCTATTCCATTCCCCATTTTCACGGGTGAAAATCATGATTTTTAGAGCATAAAAAAGAAGACTTTTTTTACCTCTCAAGATCTATGAGATATTGTTAGAAGAAGGATTTATTATTCCTACAAACGCTTCAATGCTTAATCACACTCAAAAAAAGAGTTGCAAGAAAATAAACAAAAAGATTTAAAAGAGCTATTTATTCTATAACAAACGGTGGCTTACACTATCTTTCCAAGAATAATGGGAGCTATAAGCGCAAAATAAGCATAAAGCGCATTACACGAGGAACTTCAAGGAAGTGTTAATGTACGCGCCATTAAACTTCAAATTTAAGGCTTGAGTTTTAATTAATAAAAATGAAGGAATTTGAGACTATAATGAATTACTACTTAAAAATAAAATAAATAGTTAGTCAAATAAGAGCCTATGGGGAGAACATTCTCGACAAGAGAATTGTTGAGAAATTTTAATTTCTATTCCCTATAAGTATGGTTCAATCGTGATGACGATTGAGTAAACTAAAGATATTTCTACTTTATTGGTAACTAAATTAATGGGCTCTCTTTAAGCATTCAAACAAAGATTAAGTATGCATGATGAAGACTCGGTAGAAAATGCCTTTTAATCAAAGCTCAAATTACTGAATCAAAATAAATGACATAGAAAAAATAAGAATGATGGACAAAAGTATAGAAACAAAGAAACTTCTAGGGACTTCTCTATGAAAAACAAGATAAATATCCTTCATATGGAATTTGTAAAATGATAAATCATTTGGAGAAATACCGCTAGTATCATGGAAAGCCAGGTAGACATTGCAGAAAATTTGGACATATGGAGAACAACTGCTTCTACTAAAATAAGAATTAAGAAAATTTCATTGAAGAGACTAATCATAAGCCATGTCAAGATGATCGCGATCAGCATCTTCTTTATGCTACCCAAGACTCCAATGATATACATAGTGGAATCTGGTACACCGATAGTGGTTGCAGCAATCACATGGCCAAAGATGGAAGCATCTTCAAAGATATTGATGACACCGTCAAAGTGAAAGTACAAATGGGAAACTACATCGTTGTAGATTCGAAAGACAATGGTACCATTACGGTAGAAACGAAGAAAGGTACAAGATTTATAAAAGATGTTTTGCTAGTTCCAAATCTTTAAGAAAATGTTAAGCGTTGGACAAATGATGGAGAAAAGTTATGTTTTTCACTTTGAAGGAGACACATGCAAAATATATGATAAAAATAGCAAGAGACTAGAGATAGCCTAAGTAAAAATGGAGAAGCTAAATAGAAGCTTTCCGGTAAGCTTTAAATATACTACAAACATAGCTATGAAAGTTCAAATTGATGACTCATGGCTATGGCATCGAAGATTTGACCACTTCAACACTCAAGCTTTGAAGTCGTTATATCAACAGAAAATGATGAGAGATCTCTCAAGCTTAAAAATAAATAATGAAGCGTGTGAAGGATGTCTACTAGGGAAGCAATACCGATCGTCGTTTTCAACAGGAAACACATGAAGAGCAAAAGACTTATTGAAATTGATCCATACTGATGTTTGCAGATCAATGAGGACACCATCACTCCATAACAATAGGTATTTCAACCCATCCATTGATGATTTTTCCAAATGACATGGGTCTATTTCATCAAAGAAAAATCATAAGTTTTCGAAATATTCAAAAAGTTTAAGGCCCTAGTTTAAAATCAAAGTGGAAACGTATAACAGGGTTTAGAAGTGATCACGATAAAGAGTTCAACTCACATGAATTCGATAGATTTTGTGATAATGAAGGCATTGAGCGACAAATTACAATTGCATTTACTCCACGACAAAATGGAGTATTTAAAAGGAAAATCACATACTTATGGAGATGGCCATATCAATGTTGAAGGAGAAGCGCTTGCCCAACAATTTTTGGAAATAATCTATTTACACTGCCGATTATATACTACTTGGATGTCCGACTAGAGCTATCCAAGATAAGACTCCTATACAGACATGGAATGGACGAAAGCCATCAGCTAAGCATCTAAGAGTTTTTGGATCGATTTGCTACATGCACGTTCCAAATGAAAAGAGACACAAGTTAGAAGACAAGACTTTATGAGAAATCTTCTTGGGATATAACTCACAATCAAAAGGCTATAGAGTTTATAACTTGCAAACAAAGAAGCTCACTATTAATCGAGATATCGAAGTTGACGAGAATGCTGGTTGGAATTGGGATGAAGGAAAAGTTAGAGAGAAAAAACATTTATGCGCTAGTACAACAACCTCAAATAGAAGTGGGAGAAGTAGTGGAAGAGCCATATATGCCTCCTTCTCCTCAACAACAAACTTCTTCAACAAAGTCTACACCAGAAGAGTATGATCTTTATTGGATATATACGAAACTTGCAATTTATCCATACATAAGCTTGAAAGCTATGAAGTAGCATCAAATCAAGAAGTATGTGTCAAGGCAATGAAAGAAGAGATAAAAAAGATTGAGAAGACTAATACTAAAGATATACTTGGAAAAATGGATAAACAAAATGTGGGTTTACTAAAATCTACAATGACAACAAATCAGCAATTGCAGCGACGAAGAATTCAATTCATCATAGTCAAACAACACCTATAAAATATTACTTCATCAGAGAAGCGTAAGCAATTAAGTGAATCGAACTTCAACACTGCACAAGAGAGGATCAAGTTGAAGATATATTCACAAAGGCATTACTAAATGCAATATTTGAGCACTTGAGAACTCTGCTTGGAGTTTTGAAATTTGTATCAAGGATGAGTGTTGACGAGTGATACAAATTTGTAGAAGGTTAGAGAATATTCTCTTAGAGTTTTCTAGAAAGATAAAGAAAATTATTTATGTAACAATTACCTAATCTCTGAATTATCTAGATGGTTCTATCTAGAGTATTCTATGTAGAGTGTTCTATTTAGAAATTTCCATCTAGACTATTCTATTGTAAAATAAAGCCTATAAATATAAGTTCATGCACATATTGTAACTTGTACCGGACAATAATAAAATTTCTACATTTCTAAAAATTCTCATATATTCATCAAAATTCTTACTCTACTATTTCAACAATTCAACTCAAACACAAAAGCCATAGTTATATAAAACTCGGGCAATAGCAACAACCATGAGCTGTTGAACCTTATTTTCCAACCCTTACCTGCAACCACCAACAAGTTCACTAATCACATTACCACACCTCAAAAATTAAAAGATAGGCATAGCTCTCACACTTTATTCTACACCTATGTCCTACAAAAACAAAACAAAATTAAAAGAATGAGAATACAAATTGTAAACAAATAGAATCAGCCATGTTCAATTAGTTGAGAAAACTAGTGTCTGTACCCTAATGTTGAAATAGAGAGAGAAGAAGAATGAATAATATATATTTTTATCAAGAAGGAGAAGGATATAATTGATGTTATTAAGGAATCGGTTGAGATAACCCAAGTGATTCTCTAAGTATCAAAAGCCAGTATTCCAAAAACAATACATCTCTTCTTATTCCATAACATGTCTTCTACTTCTAGTTGTTCTTATTCTAACAAACTTATGGCTGAAGCCCACCAAGTACTGTTCTCCAAAAATAAGGCACCACATCTCTTAGACAAACGTCCCAAAGGATAAATTAATATGTCTCTTAAAAAAATATCCCCAAGGACAACATCCCGAAGGACAAATACGTCGCAATGACAAACGTCTTTTAGACAAACATCCTCAAGGACAAATGGCCCGAAGGTCTAGTACTGACACATACGTCTCTTAGACAATGTGTCACAAACTTTCGGATATGAACCCGAATAGTGTTGACTAGTGTCGCATACCACATGTTCACACTAAATAGTCTACTAAATGCTTGTAAATTTCATACTCAAAGCAGTAAAAAGTTTATCTCGTCTCATCGGTAAACTCGACCTAAATATCAAAACGACCAAACGGTTAAGTTGGAAATTAACCGATAAGATAAATGCACGTGTCCCATACCACGTGTTTTACCGAACTGTTTAATTCTCTTTCCCATTCACTCGTATAGTGCAAAAATGTGCGTTTTATATATAAAATAATTTACTTGAGAAAATAAGCTTTTAAAACCATCTTCCAAAAACGGTTATCGAAAATAATATTTGAAATTCCCTTATTATAGAGAATAAATAGATTTTATAACCAGAAAATACTTTGAAAATATCATTTAATAATTATTTAAAATGCCCATTTATTTTAAAATTTATTTCAAAGCTGCTTGGAAAAATCTGTGCTCGAAAACGAATAAATACCTAAGGAATCACTCAAACCGATATTCGAATTCAATTCGAATTAAATTCAAATTTTATCCAAAATTTGAATTTCAAAATCTCAAAAATTTGGCTAGTCTATTGATAAACATCATGGCCTTCAAGTACAATCAAAACCATCACAAAATATCATCAGAATCAAGCAAAACAGAGAACAAACCAAGTTAGATCAAGCATCAGGATACACACAACACAAGAGAAAATGCCCAAGGCAAAAATGCCTCAAAGGTAGACATGCAGGTCGACCTCACTCCCCTCTACGTCGACCGTCTGTTTGGCCTATTGTGCTTGAAGGTCGACCCCTAGGTCCATGTCGACCTAGGGCACAGACTTTGCTTAGTCAATTTCTACAGCTTCGACCTAATTTTCAAACAAAATTTCGACATAGCATATAATCTTAATTTGCAGTGAATTTTTGCAGAGACAAAGTATAACATGCAATCTATCATCTGAAAAAGTCCGATAGCCTTTTGTTGCCAGAATCTAAAGATACAAGCCTCCAAAGAAGCAGTACAGAGCAGTTTTGAACAAGAAGAAAGCAAGTTTAGAAATCTATCTACTGAAGCAAATTTGTTCACAGTTTTTGCGTTTTGAAGCATTGTTTTTGCTAGATTTCGTGAGTTAATCAACTCACCTTGCAGTTGCAATGCAAAACTTGAATTTATGCAGAAAGTTTGAAGCTTTGAGGAGAGGAGCTTCCAATAACCTGTAGAACTCAAAAACAGTACATGCAAGATGGAGATAAACAGTAAATTAAAAAAAAACCCATCTCTCAAATAAGAATTTGATGAAATTAATAAGTTTGAAGTTTGATTACCTTTGAATTAATACTCTAGTTTGCAAAAGATTTCAATTTGATTGAATTTAATTGAAGAAATAACTTGAACTTTTGGAGGCTTGAAAAGGTGGATTTGATG
This sequence comes from Allium cepa, assembly GCA_030765085.1. Lineage (NCBI taxonomy): Eukaryota > Viridiplantae > Streptophyta > Magnoliopsida > Asparagales > Amaryllidaceae > Allium > Allium cepa. The sequence continues at coordinate 378,868,111 of CM060944.1, read as the reverse complement.
TACTTAGTTTCTGATGGAAGAAGAGGATGAGATAGTGAAAAATGAACGTACTGGAGGTTTATTTTTCTCACTATCGCAATTCCTGCCTAATTGTTAATGGGCTTTGGACCCATTACACAAAAGAAAATAAATTGGCCTAAGATTAATTAATCAACACTAACTAAAATATGGACAAATATCACATTATATAAGAGAACAAAAGTCATTTTCTTTTAATTTTCACACAAACAAAAATTTGTAAGCTCACAAACACATGAAATAAATTATTTTGCACTATATGAAAAGAATAATTTTTATTTTTAAAACATTATTATTATCAAAAGCCTTTATTTCACAATAATACAAAATTTTCACCCAATAAATGTAAAAATCTACATTTTTAACTTCCAAAATTCAACAAAAATCGTTTTCTTACTTATAAAAGATATTACAAACCATTTTAAGTTGAATTTATCATTGAACTCGTTTTTAAACTAATTTGCATCTTTTTATTTGAATAAACAGCCGTTAAAAATCACATACTTCTTTTAAATTTATTAAAAGAAGAAATTGGCAATAATTGATACAATTATTGCTTTTTCTCTAAATAAAACCCATTTTCCAATCATTACTAACCCAAACAAATAAAATAAAGTTTCAAACTTTATTTTTCTCATTTTATTTTGAAAATTTATTGTTTATTCCAAATAAACAATTTAGAATTTTCAATTTTATATTAATTCTAATATTAACATGTAATTTCCAAATCAGCGTTGTTACAGTTGTTCTACAAAATTTAGGAATAATTGTTTAAAGTGCAAGTATCAACAACAATGTAATAAGCTATCTTACATATTTTGACAATACTTTAAAAATACAGGAAATTGTTGAATCGATAATTACATCGCTTTATAAATATTGTTGAATACGGTAAATTTACAACATTAACAAAATGTTGTAAGCATTGATAAAATGTTGTAAGATGTCGAAATTTCAACAACATCACATAAATGTTACGAAGAGACCAAATATGATACAATGTAAAAAAAATCATTGGAAAATATTGTTTTTAACAACTGTTTGGACCGACGTTCTAGAATTTAGTTTTATTACAACATTAATGCACAAAACGTTTTAAGGAAAAATTGACTACAACGTTTTTTTTTAACATAAGTTGATAAAAGATCTGACTTTTTCGCAACACTTTGCAGAATTGTTGTCAACTCTCTGTTGTGAAATGGTGGTGTTGTTGTAGTGAGCTACAACCATGAACTGTTGAACCTTATTTTCCAACTCTTGCCTGCGACCACCAACAAGTTCAGCAATCACATTACCACCCTTCAAAAATTTAAAGGTAGGCATAGCTCTCACACCATATTCTGCAGCTATGTCCTGCAAAAACAAAACAAAATTAAAATAATGAGAATACAAATTGTAAACAAATAGAATCAGCCATGTTCAATTAGTTGAGAAAACTACTGTCTGTACCCTAATGTTGAAATAGTGAGAGAAGAAGAATGAATAATATATATTTTTATCAAGGAGAAGGATATAATTGATGTTATTAAGGAATCAGTTGAGATAACCCAAGTGATTCTCTAAGTATCAAAAGCCAGTATTCCAAAAACAATACATCTCTTCTTATTCCATAACATGTCTTCTTCTTCTAGTTGTTCTTATTCTAACAAACAAAGCTTTAACTATCAATGGGCACATAACTACGTAAGGCTGGTGCAGAGATAGTAAGACTTTATCACATCTCTACTACTAATAAAGAAAATTCGCTGAACTAATTTACTTGGTGTCTTTTTGAAATTTCCAAAATGCATTTGCTTTCCATTTACAATAATACAAACAGTCCGTGTGCGAAGTACGGGTCCATGCTAGTAATTTATAAGAGCAAAAACTGGATAAACTCCAAAGGAGTAAAAAAGGAAGCGAGAAATATTGTTTTGCTACAAGGAAGAGCGAGACTTACAGATTCAGCATCAACATCAACCTTAAGGAACAAAACATCAGGGTACTTTTCAGACAACTCGGCAAAGAATGGGGCAATAGCTCTGCATGGTGGGCACCATGTAGCAGTGAAGTCAACCGCCACCTATATAGATACATCAAACAAATAAAACATGAGTAACTAACTAATACGTGTTCTGCAGGTATATCATTGATCTACATTACAGAGATGGCTTGTCATAAACATACACATATACAGTATAACATGCTGATAGACTGGTTAGTCACATATTAGGACTGCCCTTGATTTAGCAACACATTTTTCAAATCTCAAAATTTCCCTCCAGTTCTACTGTAAATGCAAAAGCATCTAAGATTCTGCCAACTTTAAATTTTTTTGAAGCAAACATTCAAATCAACAAACACCGTATAGTTATCAGTACACAAAAATCTTCTGTTTTTCTTATTTAGGAAATCTTATTTATATCCACTGGTTTAATAAGTTAATCCACATTTCGACATTGTTGAGTTAATCCACAATTATATTATCAGTTAATCCACAGGTGGATAAACTGACAAAATACAAACATAATCTCAGTTTGAAGCTCAGATCAGGATCAAAATCAAAATACACATGCTATGTTGCTCAGGCCATGTATAAAAAATACCATAGACAACTCAAACACTTACTGATTTCGTGTAGACTGTTACTATGCTCATAATATTATTCTAAACAGTCATTGCACTACTAGGGTAACTGCAAATAAAAGTTTAAAAAAAATAGTTTAATCTCTGGTTCCACAAAACCTGAGAGCATTATTCAATAACTGTTGATGTAAAATAAAAACAGGAATCTAATATGACAGGAAGCAAACTGCTTTTTTATTGAAGAAAGTGCCTCTTATATGGGCATGTACATAAACACAAAAGTAGGATCATCTAAGCAACTTAAGACTAGGTAATAAAACAAAAAAAACATGCCAAAAATAAACTATTTCAACAATACGTATTATTACTAAAGCCTAAGGACTAGGACAAAGCAGATACTTTTATTTTTAACAGCACATAAACTTGAATCAGTCATTCAACAGCTCCCCTTGATTCAAAGTTACAGACTCCCAACTGCATTCTGAAGAAATCATGCTTGGCTTGAGGAAGTGCCTTTGTGAATATGTCAGCCACCTGCTCATTAGTACCACAGAATTTCAACACAACTTTCCCATCTGATATTAGCTGTCGAATGAAATGATGTTGAACATCTATATGCTTGGTTCTTGCATGAAAGGCTGGATTTTTACTCATTGCTATTGCAGACCGGTTGTCACAAAAAATATCAGTAGCTTCTGTTTGCACATAACCAAGATCTGCAAGTAGCTTTCTAAGCCATAAAACTTGACGTGCCGCTGAAGTAACGGCTGCATATTCAGCTTCAGATGAAGATAATGCTACTGTTTCTTGCTTCTTTGAACTCCATGTTACTGCACCTGAACCAAGACTGAAAACACTTCCTGAAGTACTTTTACGATCATCTAAACTTCCTGCCCAATCACTGTCAGTGAAGCCAATCAATTTGAGACTCGAAGTTTTAGAGTACCAAACGCCAAAATCTATTGTACCAGCCACATAACGAAGGATCCGTTTTGCTGCGCCAAGGTGTTGCTTGGTAGGATTGTGCAAAAATCTTGACACCAAACTGACCGGGAAAGCAATGTCCGGTCTAGTGTGTGTTAAATAATTTAGACCACCCACTAGACTTCTAAAAAACCTTGGATTTGCTGCCTCTGTTCCATCTTCACGTCGTAGCTTTTCATTGACATTCATTGGTGTGACTGCAGCCTCGCAATATAACATATTGAACCTTTTTAGCAAATCGGCAGCATACTTCTTTTGACACACAAAAATTCCATCCAAGTCTTGTTTTACTTCAAGACCCAAAAAATATTGCAATAACCCCAAATCTGACATCTCAAAAGTCTTCATCATACTAGACTTAAAGTCATCAACTAAAGACTCTGAAGAGTGTAACAGTTTGTTGCTATTGAATGTGAGCAGATGGTCAGAGGAGTGGCAGCAGTAGGTATAAGTTTGTACATGTGATGAAGTTGGATTATTGTAGTGGAGGAATGACAGAGAGTAGTTTAAATGGCGATGAAGGAGAATGTGAAGGAAGTCAATGTTGCTGTATGTGTGAAGTTGCAGAAGTTGGCAATGGTGTAGTTTGGTTACAGGCAGAGGGTATGTTGTAGTGTGTAGCAATAAGAAAGGTGACAGTTGAAGTTATGTTGTAGTGAGTTGCTGGTGAACTAATGTAGTTGTGGAGAAGGTTGAATTTGCTGTCAAGTATGGTTGCAGTGGGATGGCTATTAGGCAGAGGTGGTTCTGGTGAAACAGAGGTGGTTGACAGCAGTTTGGAGTGGTATAGACGAATGAGTATGGTGAAGTTGGTATATGCAACAGTGATATGGGGGAAGGAGCACTGGTATACAGGCAGTAGAAGGATTTGATATGGCAGGCAGCAGAAGACAATGAAGTTGACTGGAAATAAGTGTGATGAAGGTGGTAAAGGGTTGATGATGAAGGTTTACGTATGATTTGATGTGTTGTATATGAAGTTGTGGTTGTGGAACTGGTCGTATGCGTGGCAGAGGGTTTGAAGTTGGCAGTGGATGGAGATGGTAGCAGTTTTGGAGTGATGGGTGGTAGGTGGAGTAGTAGAAATGGAAGGCAGATGGTAGTAAGATGATGGATGTTTGTTGATGGTTCCAACAGCAGCTGTTATGACATTTTGTGTAAAGCGGAGTGGATATGCGAAGTTTGTGTAGTGGTGCAGTTGTAAGAAGAAGGATGGTTTTGAAATGTTATTTGCCGTTGTAGACTGGAAGTTGTGGAATGGTTTGGAGGAGCAGTTTTTTGTCTGCAGGCAGTGGTGGAGTGGAAAATTGATATGCTGTTGGAAAATAGTATTGAAGTTGAAGGTGCAAATTGTTTGTGAAGTGGGTGTTGTTGTTTGAATTTGGATGAACTGCTGTCAATTTTGTATCTTGGCAGTGGCGTTGTTGTGAAGTTTGTAAGGTGGTATGGTGAACGGTAGCAGTGATTGAAGAATGACAGTTATGTGGACTGTATGTGCTGTGAATTGGAAGTTGTTGAAGTAATGAGGATGTTGCAGCAGTAGTGGCTAAAGCTGGAAGTTGCAATATGAAGGTAAAAGGCGACGAAGGGTAGAACGTCGGTTATGGAGTTGGACAGAGCGCTCATGAACTGTTTGATGATATGCCTAAGAGAAGATAGGCATGCCTACATGTGAAGTAGACGGAGTGAGGAAGATTCGGTTTTGTGTCATCCAACAAGTAAGGAAGAAGAGCCGCGGTTCTCACTTGTTGGGGAGATGACAAGGGACGACCCGAATGGAGAGGTCAGTGGATCGCTAAGAGTAAAGCAAGAATATTTGTTAATGGTTAAAGTACCAATCAACGTGAAACAGTTGAGCATGCCCAACCAGGTAGAGATGAAAGTTGTGACCGAGTTCGTGTATGGAAGACGATGAAGAAATTGTGTTGTAAACTGAATACTAGCACGTTCAGTTTAAGGGAGAGTGTTAGAAATAGTAAATAACCATATGTTCCTATTAATAAGCTAGTGGCTTGAGTTTAGAAAGTGGTTAGTTATTTATTTTCTTATTTAAAGCTTTGTATTTTCTATCGTTCAATTAACAAGCAATACAATGTTGTTTCTTTCTACATAACGTTTATCTCTCCTCTCTATATCAAATTGTAACAATAACAGTTTACCAATATCCAAATTACAAAGAAAAATGATCAATTTTTTACTGCAACCTACACCCCTTGGATGATTTCAGTGCTATACTGTCTCGTTATATGCAAGAAACAAAGAATTAATGGCCAAAACAAACACTTTAACCTTAAATCCTCTACTCATATGGAAGCCAAAAGCTGCAATAACAATTACCATATTTTCGTAGTTATAAGTTAATTTATACAATGTTCCTACTTATCAAACAAAAAAAGCATTATATACAAAGAGTATTATATGAATCTTCTGCTCTTCATCCTACCAGAATGGAAAATGAATGGCTACAAAAGCTTGTCTAATTGTGGTTATTGATTGGATGGTGCTGCATGAGTTTGAATAATGAATGGAGAGGCAATCAGATTTGGCATCTTATATTTGTTGGGTTTATCAACTATAATATTTTCGTGCCTGGGATAGGTAAATGAAAAAAAAGAAATGAGAGAAGGAGATGAAACATACATTGTGGATTAAGGAATCAATTTTTAAAATTAGAAGGGACTGTAATAGTACGGAGTATTTCAAAAACGTAGGGTGGATTAAATGATAGATTATGTGGATATAAATAAAATTATCCTTCTTATTTTCATCCAAAATGTTCAGCCTTGCTAAATAAACCCCATATGCATAAATCAGTTTAATCACAGCTACGTCTAAACTAAAGAACATGAATTGCTGCTGACTCATTGACACTCAGCAATATTCATAATAATGCCAGATGCATCAAACGATTAGCGATTAAATTTTATAACATTACCAATTAAATACTATTATTTTTAAGAACATAATTTCTTAAAATATGCGAAGAATAAAAAGAAAAATGTATTCAAAACACCACTTATTACCTCCAAGATCTGTTGTAAGCAACTCTATTGAAGGTGAATGTTGTGACTTGTTATTAAATGACATATAAGAAGAAATATTGAGGAAAAAAGAATACTACTGTACAAAGTAAATTCATTGGATTATTAAAACTGGTGGATTGAGAATCAAGCAATCTTTCTTCGTTTTCATATCCAATTCTGCTTCCTACTAAATAGAAACTTTCGGAGCTTAGTGGTGTCTTGCTTATTCGATTTGCAGCGCATATTCTACTATTACTTGAACGAACTCCTCTAAAAAAAATGGCTGTTTGATTTAGAGTTTTGATTAGATACACTAAAACTTCTTCTGCTGTCTTCATTTTCTTCATATGGGACATATTTTGCATCAAGAAATCATTTCTTTTCTTTCTATTTGGGCTTACATAAATAGCTTTTGTCTGTAGAGATTTGGCTGGAGTTTTCAGATGATGACCTTATACTACCATCTTGATAACTCCAATTTTCATCTTTGATACTCAACTGAATACGCTTGAAATTTCTAATGAAACATCTGAAGATTCATCTTTCTCGTGATAAAGTTTCTTTTAGATGGTTCTATGACTGGTTTCTCATTATTAGAAGTGTAGTGCTTTGCTGCATGTATAACAATAAGTACCTATGTCAGGTCAATTACTAATAAAGTGAAGGCCCATAACAAGTCCACACTGGAATTTACATATAACGACTGAAAGTTTGAAACTAAGCAAGTCCCATCAAGGGCTAAAACAGTGATATGTAATGGCACATGTAAATACTCACCTAAAAAAAGCAAGCATTCACCAGCCTGTTTTCCCAGTATTGAGAATCCACCATGAGTGCTTCTGTACGATGCATTAATCATTCTGCAAAAAGAATGCACATTACATTCTTCATGTTCAAAAGATGGAGCACCTTGCTTACTTGAGAAAATGCCCAAGGCAAAAATATAGATAATATGAGTATAAGGAAAGATGATAAACTGCTCAAAAGAGTAGATACAATTCAACATATATGGTTACTTCAAGTGACATAGTCAAGTAAGGATAGTTACTTCATGTGGTATAAGGTGTCACAAAGCATGAGCACAATCTCAATAGAGATGAAACTCTAAAACAAATCTTCAACAAAAGTGCGCCTCATATCATTGGCGTTTCTCAAACATCAAATATGGTCTAGGGGTAAATCCCAAACCCGCCATATTGGCAACCCAAAAACACACTCAAAGATATCCCTTCTCAAAATAGGCCACAAGACATATATGTCTCCAAGTAGGAGATTAAATACTCAAATATACGTCGAAAGGCAAATCTCAAATAACGCCAAGTGTTGACAAACCCAAATCTCAAATATAGAACGCAACAAGAAGTTCAATTACCAAAGATGTAATCGACATATATATCTCGAACGGCTCAAATGGCCAATAATGTAAAAAGGCGATACCCTTGAAAAATCACAAAAAAATCAATTAAATCATCTTAAAGATATGGCACATGCTTATGGCTGAAGCCCACCAAGTACTGTTCTCCAAAAATATGGCACCACGTCTCTTAGACAAACGTCCCAAAGGATAATTAAATACGTCTCTTAAAAAAATATCCCCAACGGCAACATCACGAAGGACAAATACGTCGCAATGATAAATGCCTTTTAGACAAACATCTCCAAGAACAAATGACCCGAAAGTCCAGTACTGACACATACGTCTCTTAGACAAATGTGTCACAAACTTTCGAATATGAACCCGAATAGTGTTGACTAGTGTCGCATACCACATGTTCGCACTAAATAGTCTACTAAACGCTTGTAAATTTCATACTCAAAGCAGTAAAAAGTTTACCTCGTCTCATCGGTAAACTCGACCTAAATATCAAAACGACCAAACGGTTAAGTTGGAAATTAACCGATAAGATAAATGCACGTGTCCCATATCACGTGTTTTACCGAACTGTTTAATTCTCTTTCCCATTCACTTGTATAGTGCAAAAATGTGCGTTTTATATATAAAATAATTTACTTGAGAAAATAAGCTTTTAAAACCATCTTCCGAAAACGATTATCGAAAATAATATTTGAAATTCCCTTATTATAGAGAATAAATAGATTTTATAACTAGAAAATACTTTGAAAATATCATTTAATAATTATTTAAAATGCCCATTTATTTTAAAATTTATTTCAAAGCTGCTTGGAAAAATCTGTGCTCGAAAACGAATAAAAACCTAAGGAATCACTCAAATCGATATTCGAATTCAATTCGAATTAAATTCAAATTTTATCCCGATATTCGAATTCAATTCGAATTAAATTCAAATTTTATCCAAAATTTGAATTTCAAAATCTTCAAAATTTGGCTAGTCTATTGATAAACATCATGGCCTTCATGTACAATCAAAACCATCACAAAATATCATCAGAATCAAGCAAAACAGAGAACAAACCATGTTAGATCAAGCATCAGGATACACACAACACAAGAGAAAATGCCTAAGGCAAAAATGCCTCAAAGGTAGACATGCAGGTCGACCTCACTCCCCTCTACGTCGACCGTTTGGTTGGCCTATTGGGCTTGAAGGTCGACCCCTAGGTCCATGTCGACCTAGGGCATGGACTTTGCTCAGTCAATTTCTACAGCTTCGACCTGATTTTCAAACAACATTTCGACCTAGCATATGATCTTACTTTGCGTGAATTTTTGCAGAGACAAAGTATAACATGCAATCTATCATCTGAAAAAGTCCGACAGCTTTTTGTTGCCGGAATCTAAAGATAAAAGCCTCCAAAGAAGCAGTATAGAGCAGTTTTGAACAAGAAGAAAGCAAGTTTAGAAATCCATCTACTGAAGCAAATTTGTTCACAGTTTTTGCGTTTTGAAGCATTGTTTTTGCTAGATTTCGTGAGTTAATCAACTCACCTTGCAGTTGCAATGCAAAACTTGAATTTATGCAGAAAGTTTGAAGCTTTAAGGAGAGAAGAGCTTCCAATAACCTGTAGAACTCAAAAACAGTACATGCAAGACGAAGATAAACAGTAAATTGGAAAAACTCATCTCTCAAATAAGAATTTGATGAAATTAATAAGTTTGAAGTTTGATTACCTTTGAATTAATACTCTAGTTTGCAAAAGATTTCAATTTGATTGAATTTAATTGAAGAAATAACTTGAATTTTTGGAGGCTTGAAAAGGTGGATTTGATGTACTTTAGTTTCTGATGGAAGAAGAGGATGAGATGGTGAAAAATGAACGTACAGGAGGTTTCTTTTTCTCACTATCGCAATTCCTGCCTAATTGTTAATGGGCTTTGGACCCATTACACAAAAGAAAATAAATTGGCCTAAGATTAATTAATCAACACTAACTAAAATATGGACAAATATCACATTATATAAGAGAACAAAAGTCATTTTCTTTTAATTTTCAGACAAATAAAAATTTGTAAACTCACAAACACATGAAATAAATTATTTTGCACTATATGAAAAGAATAATTTTTATTTTTAAAACATTATTATTATTAAAAGCCTTTATTTCACAATAATACAAAATTTTCACCAAATAAATGTAAAAATCTACATTTTTAACTTCTAAAATTCAACAAAAATCGTTTTCTTACTTGTAAAAAATATTACAAACCATTTTAAGTTGAATTTATCATTGAACTCGTTTTTAAACTAATTTGCATCTTTTTATTTGAATAAACACCCGTTAAAAATCACATGCTTCTTTTAAATTTATTAAAAGAAGAAATTGGCAATAATTGATACAATTATTGCTTTTTCTCTAAATAAAACCCATTTTTCAATCATTACTAACCCAAACAAATAAAATAAAGTTTCAAACTTTATTTTTCTCATTTTATTTTTAAAATTTATTGTTTATTCTAAATAAACAATTTAGAATTTTCAATTTTATATTAATTCTAATATTACCATGTAATCTCCAAATTAGCGTTGTTACAGTTGTTCTACAAAATTTAGGAATAATTGTCTAAAGTACAAGTATCAACAACAACGTAAATAAGCTATCTTACATATTTTGACAATACTTTAAAAATACAGGAAATTGTTGAATCGATAATTACATCGCCTTATAAATATTGTTGAATACGGTAAATTTACAACATTAACAAAATGTTGTAAGCATTGATAAAATGTTGTAAGACGTCGAAATCTCAACAACATCACATAAATGTTACGAAGAGACCAAATATGATACAATGTAAAAATTTCATTGGAAAATATTGTTTTTAACAACTATTTGGACCGACGTTCTAGAATTTAGTTTTATTACAACATTTATGCACAAAACGTTTTAAGGAAAAATTGACTACAACGTTTTTTTTAACATAAGTTGTTAAAAGATCTGACTTTTTCGCAACACTTTGTAGAATTGTTGTCAACTCTCTGTTGTGAAATGGTGGTGTTGTTGTAGTGAGCTACAACCATGAACTGTTGAACCTTATTTTACAACTCTTGCCTACGACCACCAGCAAGTTCAGCAATCACATTATGATGCAGCTAAGGCCAGAAAAGAAATGGTGCAATCTTTAATTCCTGAAAACATGAGTTTGTGGTGTAGTTTGATGAGTCGTCCACGACTCAATGAAAGCTTGAGTCGTTTCCGACCTAAGGAGTTACAGGGGGAAGTGATAACCATAGGTCGAATGGAGGAGGTATCGGACTTGAGTCGTTCACGAGTCAATGGAAGCATGAGTCGCTTCCGAGCTAACTGGATATCAGAAGGAGACTGTGCCGAGTCAACGAGTTACGACTCATGATGAGTCGCCCTAATTGAGTCGTTAAGGAGTTATGCCGCAATGCGTCTGTGTAGTGTATTTTCTTGAGTCAGTTAGGTCCGTAACGACCTTGCCTAAGTCGTTTGCATTTTTGTTTGTTGTAAAGGGGATGAGTCGCTTCATGTTAAGTCGGTGCCGACTTAAGAGTTGTCTCGGTTATGTGTACATATGAGTCGTTGTATCTTTGAGTCGTCTGCATATATTGATGTTAGGTCGTTGTTGACATATATTGAGTCGCATGGTGTTTGAGTCGCTGCCGAGTCAATATGAGTCGTAAGTCTTGTGATGAGTCGGTCAGGTCTTGAGTCGTATGCGACTTATGGGCTGTGTTGTAAACTTCTATAAATAGGGAGTGAGTTGTAACTTTTTGATGGATTGACTTTTTGAATAAAATTCTCTTTGATTGCTTTGTGCTTTCTTTTAATTGGTAGTTGAGTGTGATCTCCTATCTCCACTTACGTCATTCGAGTGCGCTCGAATCCACGTTTGTTGAAGCTGATTCACGGAATCTAGTGCGCTAGATCAACGTACGAAGAGTCGTAGATCTTTGAACACGGTATAGTGCGCTATCAACGTGTTTGAGATAGTTAGAATTCGGTATCTTCGGATCAACGAATTTGGGCATTTCGGTATCTTCATTCCATCGATCGCTAATTCCATCGATTGAAGTTTGTTTTGATTAATTCCGCTGCGTCAGTTTTTTGGTATCGGAGCTTGTTTTAGCCAATCATAGCTAAAGTCGGGTCTTGGAGCCAAGTGTTGAAGTTGAAGTTGTTCATCGTGTTCATATTGAAGTTGCAACAAGAGGGAGAACTTTCGATCCATTCCATTTTGGATCAAAGTGTTGAAAGTGTTTGAATTTGAAGTAGGCCGTGTATACTAGTGAAGTAGCCGAGCCTAGGAAGGATCATTGGAAGCTTGTTTCGAGCTAAGGAATTAGGCCGAGCCTTGTGAAGTTGTATGTGAAGTTGAAGCATCACTTTGGTATCGATTTTTTGAAATTTTGTGAATTTCAATCATGCCGCCAAGGAGAGCTAACCGCCATCAAAATGTTGAAGCTTTATATCGGAGAGAAGAGACCGATCAAATGGAACAACGTATGCATGAGAAGATTGATGAAGGCATTGGTAGGTTGGAAAAGCTTATGATTGATATGAATCAAAGTAGAAGAAGAAATTCACCTGAATCCATCCGTGGGGGTAGTAGAGTGTCATCACATTCAGAACGGGAGAGGAGAGAAAGTCAAGAGCCTAGGAGTGTTGATAATCGAAGTAGGAGGAATGTTGATGATCATGATAGACGGGATGTTGGTAGTAGGAGTGGTGGTAGAGATGCTGGAGGGCGTGAAAGACAACGATATGCATCAGACTTTGATGAGGAGTTTGATGGTGAGAGGGGAAGTATTCATTTCAGAGACCGAGATCAGAGACAACGTCAGTATCGGGTTATTGATGATGATCGACGTTGGGAATCGGGAATGAAGATGGAGATTCCGGAGTTTAAAGGAGGGATGGTAGCTGAAGAATTCTCAGATTGGTTATCTAATGTGGAGGAAATCTTTGATTTAAAGGAGGTTCCGGAAAATCGAAGGGTGAAGTTAGTTGCTATAAGGCTGAGGGGAAGAGCTTTGGCATGGTGGCAGCAAACTAAACTTACTCGTGAACGAATGGGGAAGTCAAAGATAGAATCTTGGGAGAAGATGAAGAAATTGATGAGAGCTACATTTTTGCCGTACAACTATCAATCGCTTATATACAGGAGATTGCAGAATCTAAGGCAGGGGACGAAATCAGTAAATGACTATGCAGATGAATTTTACCAACTCATTGCCAGAAACGATATAATGAAGACAGAAGAACAGCTGACTGCTAGGTTTGTTGGAGGATTGAAAATGCAGATCCAGGATATGGTTAATATGTTCGATCCCAGATCTGTAGCGGAGGCACATCAAAAGGCGTTAGCTTGGGAAAAGCAAGGAAGACGTGGAGGTGGTGTGTTTACCAATTCTAACAATCAAGTGAAGGGAGTCGATGGAAGTTCTAATGTTCCTAAGATTGTTGCCAAACCAGTTGTGAAGGAAGGTGAGAAGGCGAAGGTTAGCAGTGGGTTCAAATGTTACAATTGCCAGGAGATGGGTCATAAAAGCAACGAGTGTCCGAAGCCGAAGAAAAGAACTATGATAGTTGAAGCTGAGGATGAAGAGGAAGAAGTTGAATGTTCTAATTCACCTAATGTTGAGGAGGAGGAAGAAGTGTCGGGAGACGAAGGTTGTAATCTGATGATGAGGATGTCTTGTTTGACGCCAAAACAAGAGGAGGAAGATAGTTGGTTGAGGAATAACATATTTCAATCTACTTGCACTATTCTTGGGAAAGTTTGTAAATTTGTCATTGATGCTGGGAGTTGCGATAATATTATCTCTACAGAGGCAGTGAGGAAATTGGAGTTGAAAACCGAGAAGCATCCTAAACCATACAAGTTAGCTTGGTTAAGGAAGGGTGGTGAAGTGAAAGTTGGGAGAAGAGCTTGCGTGAAATTTTCTATTGGGAAGAAATACAAAGATGAAATCTGGTGCGATGTAGTGGACATGGATGTGTGTCATCTGTTGTTGGGCAGGCCATGGCAGTTTGATCGAGCAGTACAACACGATGGTCGAGCCAATAGCTATAGTTTCATGTTCGAGGGTACTAAAATCACTTTGGTTCCCAAGAAGCAACAACAGAAGGAGAGCAAGCTACAGGAGATTGAGGAATTGAAAACTCTGTTGACTTTGAAGGAGTTTGTTAAAGAAGTTGAAGAGGAGCCTGAAGTCTATTTGTTGATTGGGAGAGAGAGCAATGAAGAGGTTGAAATTCCTGAAGAAGCAAAGCCAGTTTTGAAAGAGTTTGAAGATGTATTTCCAGAGGAGTTGCCTAAGGAGTTACCACCATTGAGAGACATTCAACATCAAATTGATCTTGTTCCGGGAGCAGTTTTACCACATCGACCACATTACCGAATGAGTCCGAAAGAATATGAAGAATTACGAAGGCAGGTGGAAGAGTTACTTGAGCAGGGACGTGTTCAGGAAAGCTTGATTCCTTGTGCTGTGCCAGCTTTGTTGGTACCGAAGAAGGATGGAACATGGAGAATGTGTACAGATAGTAGAGCTTTGAACAAGATTACTGTCCGCTATAGATTTCCTATGCCGAGGTTGGATGATTTGTTAGACCAGTTGAGTGGGGCAACTATATTTTCGAAGATTGATTTGAAGAGTGGTTATCACCAGATTCGAATTAGACCGGGAGACGAATGGAAGACAGCTTTCAAGACGAGAGAGGGGTTATACGAATGGTTGGTTATGCCATTTGGTTTATCAAATGCACCTAGTACATTCATGCGGGTGATGAATCAAATCTTTAGACCATTCATTGGGAAGTTCGTGGTGGTTTATTTCGATGATATTCTGATATATAGCAGGAGTATGGAGGAGCATGTTCTACATTTGAGGGAAGTGTTGATTATTCTTTATGAAGAACAATTTTATGCTGCTACGAAGAAATGTGTGTTTATGACAAGAAGTGTTTTATTTCTGGGTTATGTTGTTTCAAGAAAGGGTATTCAAGTTGACCAGAATAAAGTTGAAGCAGTCAGAAATTGGCCACCACCAAAGACAATTACAGAGGTGAGGAGTTTTCATGGGCTAGCGTCATTCTACCGAAGATTCATTCCACACTTCAGTAGCGTGATGGCTCCGGTGACTGATTGCATGAAGGGGAAACAGTTTGTATGGTCAGAGGAAGCGGGAGTTGCTTTTGAACGAATCAAAGAACTATTAACGACAGCACCAATTCTTGTTTTACCGAATTTTCAGTTGTTGTTTGAATTGCATACTGATGCTTCGAAAGTTGGTATTGGAGGAGTTCTGAGTCAGAATGGGAAGCCAGTTGCTTATTTCAGTGAGAAGTTGTCAGGGGCAAAGATGAGATACAGTACATATGACGTTGAATTCTATGCTGTTGTGCAAGCGATTAAACATTGGAGACATTATCTATTTCAGAAGGAGTTTGTTCTGTACACTGATCATGAGGCGTTGAAGCATTTGCAGGGGCAGGACAAGATTTCTGCGAGACATGCATCATGCATTGCCTATTTGCAACAATTTACTTTCGTTGTTAAACATAAGTCGGGAGTGACGAATCGGGTAGCTGATGCTTTGAGTAGGAGGAGTCATCTATTAACGACAATGAAAGTTGAAGTGACGGGTTTCGAGCTATTGCCAGAGCTAATTGAAGAAGATCCTTATTTTAAGAAATTTGTTGAACAAGTTAAGGAAGGGAATGCTGATGAATTCATATTGGTGGATGGTTTTCTGTTTAAAGGAAATCGTTTATGCATTCCGGATTGTAGCTTGAGATTGAAAATTATCAGGGAGTTGCATGAGGAAGGACATGTGGGCCGTGATCGTACTTTACAGTTAATTTCACAGTCTTACTTTTGGCCGTCGATGAGAAAAGAAGTGGGAAGGTTTGTGGAGCGATGTCATATTTGCCAAGTTTCGAAAGGAACCGCGACCAATGCTGGGTTGTATATACCGTTGCCTGTACCGGCTAGGCCATGGGTTGATGTGAGTATGGACTTTGTATTGGGATTGCCGAGAACGCAACGTGGTAATGATTCTATATATGTAGTGGTTGACAGATTTTCTAAAATGGCACATTTTATTGCTTGCAAGAAGACGACGGATGCTGTTCGTGTTGCTCAGTTATTTTTCAAGGAGATCTATCGACTTCATGGATTACCAGAGTCTATTGTGTCGGATAGAGATACTCGTTTTCTGAGTCACTTTTGGTTAAGTTTGTGGATGATGATGGGAACAAAGTTGAACTTTAGCAGCGCGTATCATCCGCAGACAGATGGTCAAACCGAAGTTGTGAACAGATCATTGGGAAATTTGTTGCGATGTTTGGTGAAAGATAATCTGAAAAGTTGGGACATGAAGTTATGCCAGGCAGAGTTTGCTCATAATCATGCAGTGAATCGTAGCACAGGATTCAGTCCATTCCAGATTGTATATTCAAATTTACCCAGGGGACCGTTGGATTTGGCAGTAGTACCACAACTGAAGGGGACGGTTAAACGAGCTGTAGACTTTGTTGACGGGTTAACGGAATGTCATAAGATCGTTCAAGAACGATTAGAAAAGTCAAATGAGAAGTATAAGCGGGCTGCTGATTTGAAACGACGGAGTATTGAATTTAAGGAAGGTGATTTGGTTTATGCTGTATTGACGAAGGATCGTTTTCCGGTGGGTGCTTATAACAAGTTGAAGGCGCGGAAAATTGGTCCAATTGAAATTGTGAAGAAAATTAATGAAAATGCTTATAAGTTGAAGCTGCCAGAAGATGTTTACACGTCTGACGTGTTCAATGTTAAACATCTTGTTCCATATTACGGAGGTAAACAATCAGATGAAGAAGAATGTACAAATTCGAGGACGAATTTTTCTCAACCGGGGGAGGATGATGCAGCTAAGGCCAGAGAAGAAATGGTGCAATCTTTAATTCCTGAAAACATGAGTTTGTGGTGTAGTTTGATGAGTCGTCCACGACTCAATGAAAGCTTGAGTCGTTTCCGACCTAAGGAGTTACAGGGGGAAGTGATAACCATAGGTCGAGTGGAGGAGGTATCGGACTTGAGTCGTTCACGAGTCAATGGAAGCATGAGTCGCTTCCGAGCTAACTGGATATCAGAAGGAGACTGTGCCGAGTCAACGAGTTACGACTCATGATGAGTCGCCCTAATTGAGTCGTTAAGGAGTTATGCCGCAATGCGTCTGTGTAGTGTATTTTCTTGAGTCAGTTAGGTCCATAACGACCTTGCCTAAGTCGTTTGCATTTTTGTTTGTTGTAAAGGGGATGAGTCGCTTCATGTTAAGTCGGTGCCGACTTAAGAGTTGTCTCGGTTATGTGTATATATGAGTCGTTGTATCTTTGAGTCGTCTGTATATATTGGTGTTAGGTCGTTGTTGACATATATTGAGTCGCATGGTGTTTGAGTCGCTGCCGAGTCAATATGAGTCGTAAGTCTTGTGATGAGTCGGTCAGGTCTTGAGTCGTACGCGACTTATGGGCTGTGTTGTAAACTTCTATAAATAGGGAGTGAGTTGTAACTTTTTGATGGATTGACTTTTTGAATAAAATTCTCTTTGATTGCTTTGTGCTTTCTTTCAATTGGTAGTTGAGTGTGATCTCCTATCTCCACTTACGTCATTCGAGTGCGCTCGAATCCACGTTTGTTGAAGCCGATTCACGGAATCTAGTGCGCTAGATCAACGTACGAAGAGTCGTAGATCTTTGAACACGGTATAGTGCGCTATCAACGTGTTTGAGATAGTTAGAATTCGGTATCTTCGGATCAACGAATTTGGGCATTTCGGTATCTTCATTCCATCGATCGCTAATTCCATCGATTGAAGTTTGTTTTGATTAATTCCGCTGCGTCACATTACCACCCCTCAAAAATTTAAATGTAGGCATAGCTCTCACACCATATTCTGCAGCTATGTCCTGCAAAAACAAAACAAAATTAAAATAATGAGAATACAAATTGTAAACAAATAGAATCAGCCATGTTCAATTAGTTGAGAAAACTAGTGTCTGTACCCTAATGTTGAAATAGAGAGAGAAGAAGAATGAATAATATATATTTTTATCAAGAAGGAGAAGGATATAATTGATGTTATTAAGGAATCAGTTGAGATAACCCAAGTGATTCTCTAAGTATCAAAAGCCACTATTCCAAAAACAATACATCTCTTCTTATTCCATAACATGTCTTCTTCTTCTAGTTGTTCTTATTCTAACAAACAAAGCTTTAACTATCAATGGGCACATAACTACATAAGGCTGGTGCAGAGATAGTAACACTTTATCACATCTCTACTACTAATAAAGAAAATTCGCTGAACTAATTTACTTGGTGTCTTTTTGAAATTCCAAAAATGCATTTGCTTTTCATTTACAATAATACAAACAGTCCGTGTGCGAAGTACGGATCCATGCTAGTAATTTATAAGAGCAAAAACTGGATAAACTCCAAAGGAGTAAAAAAGGAAGCGAGAAATATTGTTTTGCTACAAGGAAGAGCAAGACTTACAGATTCAGCATCAACATCAACCTTAAGGAACAAAACATCAGGCTACTTTTCAGACAACTCGGCAAAGAATGGGGCAATAGCTCTGCATGGTGGGCACCATGTAGCAGTGAAGTCAACCGCCACCTATATAGATACATCAAACAAATAAAACATGAGTAACTAACTAATACGTGTTCTGCAGGTATATCATTGATCTACATTACAGAGATGGCTTGTCATAAACATACACATATACAGTATAACATGCTGATAGACTGGTTAGTCACATATTAGGACTGCCCTTGATTTAGCAACACATTTTTCAGATCTCAAAATTTCCCTCCAGTTCTACTGTAAATGCAAAAGCATCTAAGATTCTGTCAACTATAAATTTTTTTGAAGCAAACATTCAAATCAACAAACACCGTATAGTTATCAGTACACAAAAATCTTCAGTTTTTCTTATTTAGGAAATCTTATTTATATCCACTGGTTTAATAAGTTAATCCACATTTCGACATTGTTGAGTTAATCCACAATTATATTATCAGTTAATCCACAGGTGGATAAACTGACAAAATACAAACATAATCTCAGTTTGAAGCTCAGATCAGGATCAAAATCAAAATACACATGCTATGTTGCTCAGGCCATGTATAAAAAATACCATAGACAACTCAAACACTTACTGATTTCGTGTAGACTGTTATTATGCTCATAATATTATTCTAAACAGTCATTGCACTACTAGGGTAACTGCAAATAAAAGTTTAAAAAAAATAGTTTAATCTCTGGTTCCACAAAACCTGAGAGCATTATGCAATAACAGTTTACCAATATCCAAATTACAAAGAAAAATGATCAATTTTTTACTGCAACCTACACCCCTTGGATGATTTCAGTGCTATACTGTCTCGTTATATGCAAGAAACAAAGAATTAATGGTCAAAACAAACACTTTAACCTTAAAGCCTCTACTCATATGGAAGCCAAAAGCTGCAATAACAATTACCATATTTTCGTAGTTATAAGTTAATTTATACAATGTTCCTACTTATCAAACAAAAAAAGCATTATATACAAAGAGTATTATATGAATCTTCTGCTCTTCATCCTACCAGAATGGAAAATGAATGGCTACAAAAGCTTGTCTAATTGTGGTTGTTGATTGGATGGTGCTGCATGAGTTTGAATAATGAATGGAGAGGCAATCAGATTTGGCATCTTATATTTGTTGGGTTTATCAACTATAATATTTTCGTGCCTGGGATAGGTAAATGAAAAAAAAGAAATGAGAGAAGGAGATGAAACATACATTGTGGATTAAGGAATCAATTTTTAAAATTAAAAGGGACTGTAATAGTACGGAGTATTTCAAAAACGTAGGGTGGATTAAGTGATAGATTATGTGGATATAAATAAAATTATCCTTCTTATTTTCATCCAAAATGTTCAGCCTTGCTAAATAAACCCCATATGCATAAATCAGTTTAATCACAGCTACGTCTAAAGTAAAGAACATGAATTGCTGCTGACTCATTGACACTCAGTAATATTCATAATAATGCAAGATGCATCAAACGATTAGCGATTAAATTTTATAACATTACCAATTAAATACTGTTATTTTTAAGAACATAATTTCTTAAAATTTGCGAAGAATAAAAAGAAAAATGTATTCAAAACACCACTTATTACCTCCAAGATCTGTTGTAAGCAACTCTATTGAAGGTGAATGTTGTGACTTGTTATTAAACGACATATAAGAAGAAATATTGAGGAAAAAAGAATACTACTGTACAAAGTAAATTCATTGGATTATTAAAACTGGTGGATCGAGAATCAAGCAATCTTTCTTCGTTTTCATATCCAATTCTGCTTCCTACTAAATAGAAACTTTCGGAGCTTAGTGATGTCTTGCTTATTCGATTTGCAGCGCATATTCTACTATTACTTGAACGAACTCCTCTAAAAAAAAAATGGCTGTTTGATTTAGAGTTTTGATTAGATACACTAAAACTTCTTCTGCTGTCTTCATTTTCTACATATGGGACATATTTTGCATCAAGAAATCATTTCTTTTCTTTCTATTTGGGCTTACATAAATAGCTTTTGTCTGTAGAGATTTAGCTGGAGTTTTCAGATGATGACCTTATACTACCATCTTGATAACTCCAATTTTCATCTTTGATACTCAACTGAATACGCTTGAAATTTCTAATGAAACGTCTGACGATTCATCTTTCTCATGATAAAGTTTCTTTTAGATGGTTCTATGACTAGTTTCTCATTATTAGAAGTGTAGTGCTTTGCTGCATGTATAACAATAAGTACCTATGTCAGGTCAATTACTAATAAAGTGAAGGCCCATAACAAGTCCACACTGGAATTTACATATAACGACTGAAAGTTTGAAACTAAGCAAGTCCCATCAAGGGCTAAAACAGTGATATGTGAAGGCACATGTAAATACTCACCTAAAAAAAGCAAGCATTCACCAGGCTGTTTTCCCAGTATTGAGAATCCACCATGAGTGCTTCTGCACGATGCATTAATCATTTTGCAAAAAGAATGCACATTACATTCTTCATGTTCAAAAGATGAAGCACCTTGCTTACTCTCATTGCTGGAAAATGAATAAATGGATATTACATCACAGGTCAAAACATATTTGAACTAATATATTAAAAATAGGTTAAAAGAACAGAGCTTACATCGGTTGCATACTGCAAAGTGATGAAGAACGTACCTCGCGAGTGAAGACGCGACATTGCTAAGTCGCAAAGTTTCAAGGTCGCGAACCCCTGCCGCGAGTTGCCCCAAGGTCGCGAACGAGTTAAGCGACCTACCGCCTTGGCTTGAATTCCCTGCCGCGAGTCGCCCAAGGTCGCGAATGAGTTAAGCGACCTACCGCCTTGGGTCGCGAACGAGAGGAACTCCAGTAGGTCGCGAACGACCTACCACTCCAGATCCTTATGTCGCGGTCCGCGAGCTAACCCTAAGTCGTTCCAGAAATTGCGCAAAGCCCTAGGTCGCGAATGAGCAACAACTTCCATTAAGTCGCAAAGCCTCCCAGTAGGTCGCGAAGCTTCCTTTCTAGGTCGCGGCCGTACTTCTCTTAGCTCGTGGAAGATTGTTAGGCTGGGTGAAGCTTGCTAGGTCGCTGAAGATGTTAAGTAGCTATACCGCATTTCTTATGTCGTGTGTTGTAACCCGTTTGATTTCTTAAGTCGTTTCTTTTATGTTGTAAGTCGTTAAATCGTTTGTAATGTACTTGTTAAGTCGTGTGTGTTGTAACTTTCCCTATAAATAGGAGTGTGTTGTCATTTGAAAAGTTTGTTGAATTTTAAATAAAATTTGGTTTGTGCTTTGTGCCTCCATTTAAATTGGTAGTTGAGTGTTATCTCCTATCTCCACTTTCGGCATTCGAGTGCGCTCGAATCAACGATTGTTGAAGCCAATTCACGGAATCAAGTGCGCTTGATCAACGTTCGAAGAATTGAAGACCTTCTCTCACGGTATCGTGCGCGATCAACGTGTCGAAGATTGCTAAAGTCCGGTATCTTCGTGATCAACGGATTTGGTCCTTTCGGTATTCTTAAATTCATCGATTTATCATCGATTCACCGATTATTTCCGCTAATCGTGTGAGATTCTGAACGGATTCGATTTACATCATCGAATTCGCTTCCCACGCTGCGTCAATTTGGTATCGGAGCTAGATCGCAAGGAGTTTGTGTCATTTGAAGTTTAGACATCGGATTTGCAATTGTTGAGAAGTTGGTGTTCATCGTATTCATCGTGAAGTTGCAACAAGTTGGGAGTTTCGATCCATATCATTTTGGATCAAAGTTCGGAAAGTGTTTGAATTTTTTTTTGAATTTGTTTAAAGTTCAATCATGCCACCGAGACGAGCTCAACGTCATCGCAATATTAATGCTTTGTATGGAAGAGAAGAGACCGATGAAATGAAGCAACGAATCAACGAGATTTTCACTGAAAAGTTGAATGAAGGAATTGGTCGATTAGAGAAAATGATGATTGAAATAAATCAAAGTAGAAGAAGGGTTTCACCTGAATCGAGTCATGGGGGAAACAGAGTTTCACCACAGTCAGATCGGGAGAGAAGGGAAGTTCATGATCGTAGAAGTGTCGATAATCGTGATAGGAATGTAGATTGAAGAAGTGGTGGTGGTAGAGATGTTGGTGGTCATGATCGACATCGATATACATCAGATTTTGATGAGGAGTTTGAAGGTGATCGAGGAAGTATTCATTACCGAGATCGAGACCAAGTACGACATCAGTATCGAGATGTTGAAGATGATCGTCGATGGGAATCAGGGATGAAGATGGAAATTCCTGAATTCAAGGGTGGAATGGTTGCAGAAGAATTCTTGGACTGCTTGTCTAATGTTGAAGAGATCTTCGATTTCAAGGAGGTTTCGAAAGATCGTCGAGTGAAGTTGGTTGCTACTAGGTTGAGGGGAAGAGCTATGGCGTGGTGGCAGCAAACCAAACTTACACGAGAACGGATGGGGAAGTCAAAGATTGTTGATTCGGAGGAGATGAAGAAATTGATGAAGGCTGCTTTCTTGCCGTATAATTATCAATCTCTTATGTATCAACGGGTACAGAACTTGAGACAGGGAACAAAGTCAGTGAATGATTATGCAGATGAATTTTATCAACTCATTGTCAGGAATGATATCATGGAGACAGAGTAACAGTTGACTGCTAGGTTTGTTGGAGGGTTGAAAATGCAGATTCAAGATATGGTGAATATGTTTGATCCGAGATCTGTTGCAGAAGCACACCAGAAGGCGTTAGCTTGGGAAAAGCAAGGCGGAAGGGGAAGTGGTGTGTTTACAAATTCTAATAATCCAGTGAAAGGGGCCAGTAGCAACACGAATGTTTCCAAGGCTGTCGGAAAATCGGTTGTCAATGAAGCTGTTAAAACCAAAGCCTTTCAAGTGCTATAACTGTCAGGAATTTGGTCACAAGAGCAATGAATGTCCGAAGCCAAAGAAGCGAACAATGATTGCTGAGGTGGAAGATGAGGATGCAAATGCAGAATGTTCTAATTCAATACCGGTTGAGGAGGAAGAAGAATTATCGGGAGATGAGGGATGTAATGATGAGGAGGTCGTGTTTGACACCAAAGCAAGAGGATGATTCAAGTTGGTTGAGGAGTAATATTTTCCAATCAACGTGCACTATTCTGGGAAAGGTTTGCAAGTTTGTTATAGATGCGGGCAGTTGTGATAATATTATTTCTACAGAGGCTGTGAAGAAGTTAGCATTGAAAACAGAGAAGCATCCAAAACCTTACAAGTTAGCTTCGTTGAGGAAGGGTGGTGAAGTGAAGGTTTGTCGAAGGACTTGTGTTAATTTTTCGATTGGGAAGAAATACAAAAGATGAAATTTGGTGTGATGTTGTGGATATGGATGTATGTTATCTATTGTTGGGGAGACTATGGCAGTATGATAGAGCTGTGCAACATGATGGACGTACCAACAGCTATAGTTTCATGTTTGAAGGCATAAAAATCACTTTAGTTCCCAAGAAGCGACAACCAGAAGAAAGCAAGTTGGAGGAGATTGAAGAACTAAAGACTTTGTTGTCTCTGAAGGAATTTGTCAAGGAAGTGGAGGATGAACCTGAAATATTTTTGTTGATCGGACGTGAAAGTAGCGAGGAGGTTGAAATTCCAGTGGAAGTGAAGCCAGTATTGAAGGAATTTGAAGATGTATTTCCAGAAGAGCTGCCCAAAGAATTACCACCGTTAAGAGACATACAACACCAGATAGATCTTGTTCCAGGAGCTGTGTTGCCACATAAACCACATTACAGAATGAGTCCAAAGGAACATGAGGAGTTGAGAAGGCAGGTGGAAGAATTTCTTGAACAAGGGCGCATACAAGAGAGCTTAAGTCCTTGCGCTGTACCATCTTTGTTGGTGCCGAAGAAGGATGGTTCATGGAGGATGTGTACGGATAGCCGGGCACTCAACAAGATTACTATCAGATACAAATTTCTGATGCCGAGGCTTGATGATCTGTTAGATCAAATCAGTGGATCTGTAGTCTTTTCGAAGCTCGATCTAAAGAGTGATTATCATCAAATTCGAATTAGACCAGGGGACGAATGGAAGACAGCATTCAAGACGAGGGAAGGATTATATGAATGGCTGGTTATGCCGTTTGGTCTATCGAATGTGCCGAGTACATTTATGAGGGTGATGAACCAAGTTTTCAAGCCGTACATTGGGAAGTTTGTGGTAGTTTACCTTGATGATATTTTGATTTATAGTGCTAGTACAGAGGAGCATATTCAGCATTTGCGAGAGGTGTTGATAATTCTTCGTGAAGAACAATTCTATGCAACAACAAAGAAATGTGTGTTTATGGCACGGAGTGTCTTATTTTCGGGATATGTTGTATTGGAAGAAGGAATACAGGTGGATCAAAGTAAAGTAGAAGCAATCAGAGATTGGCCATAGCCCAAGACGATCACAGAAATTCGAAGTTTTCATGGGTTGGCTTCATTTTATCGAAGGTTTATTCCACGCTTTAGTAGTGTGATGGCGCCTGTTACTGATTGTATGAAGGGCAAGCAATTTTCATGGTCAGAGGAAGCAGGGGTTGCTTTTGAATGAATCAAAGAACTTTTAACGACAGTGCCAATTCTAGTATTACCAGATTTTTAGTTGTTGTTTGAGTTACATACTGATGCTTCAAAGCTTGGGATTGGTGGAGTATTGAGTCAGAGTGGAAGACTAGTTGCATATTTCGGTGAGAAGCTTTCAGGAGCCAAGATGAGGTATAATACATATGATGTGGAATTTTATGCTATTGTGCAAGCTGTGAAGCACTGAAGACATTATCTGTTTCAAAAGGAGTTTGTTCTTTATACGGATCCTGAAGCTTTGAAACATTTGCAAGGGCAGGACAAAATTTTAGCTCGACACGCTTCATGGGTCGCGTGTCTGCAGCAGTTTACTTTTGTTGTAAAACACAAATCAGGGATGACGAATCGTGTAGCAGATGCCTTGAGCAGAAGGAATCATTTGTTGACAACAATGAAGGTTGAAGTGACAGAATTTGAACTACTGCCGGATTTGTTTGAGGAGGATCCTTACGTTGCAAAGATTGTTGAAAAAGTTAAGGATGGGAGCACTGATGAGTTTGTATTGGTAGATGGATTTATTCAAGGGAAATCGATTGTGCGTACCAAATTGCAGCTTGAGAATGAAAATTGTAAAAGAGTTGCATGAAGAAGGACATGTTGGTCGGGATCGTACATTATAGTTGATTTCTCAGTCATATTTTTGGTCTTTTATGAGACGGGAAGTTGAAAAGTTTGTGCGTAGATGTCACGTTTATCAAGTTTCGAAAGGAACAGCTACAAACGCAGGATTGTATATGCCTTTACCTGTGCCGACAAAACCGTGGGTTGACATAAGCATGGATTTTGTGTTGGGTTTGCCGAGGACTCAACGGGGAAATGACTCAATCTATGTTGTGGTGGACTGTTTTTCGAAGATGGTACATTTTATTGCTTGTAAGAAGACGGTAGATGCAGTCCATGTAGCACAGTTGCTCTTTAAAGAGATATATCACTTGCACGGTTTACCAGAATCTATAGTTTCAGACAGGGATAACAAATTTCTGAGTCATTTTTGGCTAAGTTTGTGGAAGATGGTGGGAATGAAGCTGAAATTCAGTAGTGCTTATCATCCACAGACAGATGGACAAACTGAAGTTATGAACAGATCCCTAGGAAATTTATTGCGGTGTCTTGTACAGGATAATATGAAGAGTTGGGATGTGAAGTTATGTCAAGCGGAGTTTGCTCATAATCATGCACTAAACCGTAGTACGGGTTTCAGTCCATTTCAGATTGTATATTCATGCTTGCCAAAGGGGCCGTTGGATTTAACGATAGTGCCACAACCGAAGGGGACAGTTAAGCGAGCTGCTGATTTTGTTGATGGGTTGACAGAATGCCATAGAATCGTTCAGGAACGATTGGAGGAGACGAATGAGAAATATAAACAAACCTCGGATATTAAACAACGACAAGTTGCCTACAAAGAAAGAGATTTTGTATATGCAGTATTGACCAAGGATCGATTTCCTGTTGGTACTTACAACAAACTAGCTGCTAGAAAGATTGGTCCTTTAGAAATCATAAAGAAGATCAATGATAATGCGTATCAGTTAAGGTTGCCGGGAAATATTCATAGTTCTGATGTTTTCAACGTCAAACACTTAATTCCGTATTATGCGGAGGAACTTGTCGAAGCTGACGAGAGTGTGAATTCGAGGACAAATTCCTTCCAACAAGGGGAAGATGATGAAGAACGTACCTCGCGAGTGAAGACGGCGACATTGCTAAGTCGCAAAGTTTCAAGGTAGCGAACCCCTGTTGCGCGTTGCCCCAAGGTCGCGAACGAGTTAAGCGACCTACCGCCTTGGCTACGAATTCCCTGTCGCGAGTTACCCAAGGTCGCGAACGAGTTAAGCGACCTACCGCCTTGGGTCGCGAACGAGAGGAACTCCAGTAGGTCGCGAACGACCTACCACTCCAGATCCTTATGTCGCGGTCCGCGAGCTAACCCTAAGTCGTTCCAGAAATTGCGCAAAGCCCTAGGTTGCGAGTGAGCAACAACTTCCATTAAGTCGCAAAGCCTTCCAGTAGGTCGTGAAGCTTCCTTTCTAGGTCGCGGCCGTATTTCTCTTAGCTCGTGGAAGATTGTTAGGCCGCGTGAAGCTTGTTAGGTCGCTGAAGATGTTAAGTAGCTATACCGCATTTCTTATGTCGTGTGTTGTAACCCGTTTGGTTTCTTAAGTCGTTTCTTTTATGTTGTAAGTCGTTAAATCGTTTGTAATGTACTTGTTAAGTCGTGTGTGTGTTGTAACTTTCCCTATAAATAGGAGTGTGTTGTCATTTGAAAAATTTGTTGAATTTTGAATAAAATTTGGTTTGTGCTTTGTGCCTCCATTTAAATTGGTAGTTGAGTGTTATCTCCTATCTCCACTTTCGGCATTCGAGTGCGCTCGAATCAACGATTGTTGAAGCCAATTCACGGAATCAAGTGAGCTTGATCAACGTTCGAAGAATTGAAGATTTTCTCTCACGGTATCACGCGCGATCAACGTGTCGAAGATTGCTAAAGTCCAGTATCTTCGCGATCAACGGATTTGGGCCTTTCAGTATTCTTAAATTCATCGATTTATCATCGATTCACCGATTATTTCCACTAATCGTGTGAGATCCTGAACGGATTCGATTTACATCATCGAATTCGCTTCCCACGCTGCGTCACAAAGTAATTCATGCAAAAATATCATTAATTTCTGCTTCTACCTACATTGTTAAAACAACCCAAAAGATTAGTTTAGTGTACAACTGCCTACATAATAAATCCAATTTCTTGGTTCCTACCATTGTTGTTTTTTGAAATAAAAAATAGATATTTGTATGTATATTATTGTAGGAAGCAAACGACCAAGAGTAAATTAACATCAGAATCTTTAGGTGCATCCATTTAGCAAGCAACTACTAAGCAACTACTTGTGATACTTAAAAAAATAGCTACAAATAAAGTTAAAAAATATTTACCAACGCATACCTCCAATAAAAATTATTAACTATAAACTACCAAAATTAAAATATTCAACTTTATGTTATGATCTAAAATTTATGTTTAAAACTAGAAGAAAAATATAATTTGATCGTTGAAGATATATCAAATGTTTGTACTTTCAAATTATCAACCGTTTGTACTTTGAAACAATTTAAAATGTTAGTGATTTGAAGCGAAACATTTTTTGTTTAAATAAACATGAGTACTATCATCAAAAAAAAACTACACTGATGAAAAAATTAAAGCTAGAAATAAGCAGCATATTAGTGCAATATTTTTTTTAAACAAAAATGTTAGTTGCAAAGTTCATCTATACAATGTGAAGTATTCTGCTTCATCAAAAAATGTGTGTTGATAGTATCAATGAAGTAAGGTCGGCATCTATAGATATAAAATTCATCACTCAATGAAAATGCAACCTAACTATGAAATTTCAGTTTCAAAGCTCGAAACGATGAACGAAATTTAAAAAAAAAATTGAAGATTTACCTGATAATAATAATCAAAATCAGAAATTGGAGCCAATGAGCCAATCGTACATAATCCTTCGATTTGGGTTTCGCTCTTTTAGAACTTGTTCGCATGAAACTTGAAGTTGTGTGGAAGCGATGTGGTGAATAAATTTTGGAGGAAAGATTTCTTCGCAGCTGCAGGCTATTGATGGAGACGTGGTAAGGAAAATCAAGGAGAAGTTGGGAAGGCATTTCCATTATCACGCCCTTACAATGTGGAAAATGAGCATTCAAGATCAAGAAGAATAGAGCAACAAAGAGAGTGGGTAGTGGGTAACTGTTGTTTTAGATATGGACAGAAAATAAAAAATTATATTCATTTAAATGCAAATTTTAATATTTGATATTTTTTTTGACAAAAAATAAAAAAAAAATTGTGTATCGTTTGTTTTTAAATTTTTGCTAGTTTAGAGTTTTGGAACTTTCGCAAAAGCGTAAGTTTCGAAGGACATGGCGGTCTCTCTTCGGAAACTTGTTTTACTAAACCCATATTTTTAAGTTAAAGGATGTTGTGGAGATATCAGCAAATATATGAAGTTTCAGCACTGTGGAACTCTATAGATATTTATAGAGTTTTCTACATATATTTATAGACTTCTCTACAACTCCGCAAATATTTGTAATTTTTCAAAAAAAATTGTTTTGATCAAGGTTTAAGAACTCGGTTTCTGTTTCGACCAGTTGAAATTTTCATAGATTCGGTTAGTTTCGAAAATTTCGAAAGTTTCGGTTTTGGTTTCAGTTTCGGCCCCGATTTCAAATTTTGTAATGGATATGTAGCAATAAGAATTGTGAATAAATTACAAAACATAAAACATATACTTTAAAGAAATAAAATAACGTTACGGTATATTTATATAAAAAATAAAGCAGCCCAACAAAGTTACTAAAATACAAAACAAATGACTCAACCCAACACTTATATAAAAAAAAAACATTCCACTGCTTGAACACAAATAAAACAGCTCAACAAAGTTTACCAACCCTAACTCTTATTCCTTCTCCCATCCCTAAATATTATTCTCCCGCTTCAGCAACTAGAGCAAAAATATAAGAACACGAATAAAACCGCCTTGAATAAAGCTCGTCGCTACTAGACGAAGCTTGAATGACACTCGAAATAAGCTGCCTAATTCGAAATAAGTAGTCTGATGTTGGATGTATGCTACCTGATGCTCGAATAAGGCTTGAATGAAGCTCGTCGCTAACAGAAGCTAATTTGGAAAGAATTGCAAAAGGATGCTTCGTTTTAATTGAGATAGGTATTCAATTACTGCTAGATTCGAATTTTTTTTTTGCTTTTTCTACAGATTGATACCGCGTGTTTTTTCTTATTGCTCCCCTCCTCTTCTTCTGATAACAAGTTCACACCAACCAATTTTTATACAACCAAAATTTAAAACAAAACATGCTCACAACTTTGTACAAAATGTTCTAAACTAACACTTCTTTATTTTCTCTTAAGACAGTTTTATATCTATCCTCTGCTATTACTCTAATAACTATGTGTCAAAACAAATTTTATAGTCATCATTAATAACTCGTACTAAAATATTCAATTGATATTTTAATTTTTCAAACCAAAGTATTCTTTTACTTTAAATACATCATTTTATTAATCAAAGCATCAAATGATATTTTCTTCTAATTAATACATCCCTTTAATTAGAGTTATTCACTTTACTTATCCAAATTACCATACTCAATTTCTTAGATTTCAAATAATATAAGGGTATTGTCTCGCCATTGATTTATAGTGAATGACCCCATCGATTGGCTGCAGAGTTGATCAAATGATCAAAACTGTCTCGTCACTCATCCAACACTCACTACAGTTCAATGGTTTCATTTAAACATTTAAAATAAAATTAATACACCACCATGTTAATTATTTTCAAACATTACTTATTAAAACTCGATTTACCGTGTCTGACTGTCTCATCACAGCGTTTAAGAAATTCTTATCGATAACGTTGGCCAAACGCATCGACCAGAATTTTTAAAGTACTAGACGGACAACCAACACAAAAATTAATTTCACTTAAATAAAAATACCTCATATATAATACTCAAAATATTCTTTTTTTTCTCAAAAACAAAATTTAATTTCTCTTACAAACGTATCTTTAATTTTTGAAAAATTTGAAAAAACAATTTATTACTTATTCTCAAAATCAAGTAATACAAATAGAGCTCATCGAGATATTCCTAGAATACTCAATCCTCAAAATTGATGGAATAGACCGAGTGTTCATTATTCCGAACGGTATAACGAACCACTCACACGAATCATAACGAGTGCGAAATGCGGTAAGAGTAACGCTATCCTCCGTGACTCGTAGCTCATGAAAAATCAATGTAGGGTCAAGCTGAGAAATGACCCTAGCACTACTCAATAGATTAAAAAGAGGGAAATGAGATACAAAAGTAGGAGTAAGATATCATCTCGAATGAGGAGAATTAACACTTACGACACATCATTACTTCGATTGAAGTAATATCACAAAGTATATCAAATATTGAGTATCCAAAGAGGATATTTCAAAAGGAGAGAAAGACAATATCAAATAAATTCAATAAATAATCTCATTTCCCTAGTGGATATCCTCGTGGGAGGATGACCGAAAGGCCAAGAACCGGGAATGAAGTCAATACAATATTTGATTGCCCGATTGAGTGTCATACCCATGACTCACAGAAATCAACAGAGTCACAATGACTGGAGTTCGAGATATATCATTAACATCTCGAAATTCGAGAGTGAATACCGAGACTTCGAAATCATGGTTAACATTCCCAAGGACAAGAAACAACAAATCAGCCGAATAAGGATACCTAATATAGGATTCTTCGAATCATAGAATGTGGCTTGATAATAAGCAAGCCACTTCATCTCAAACACTTCAAACTCTAGATAGAAAATAGCATGCTAATTCGCACGAAAAGATAAGCTATAAGCAACTATCCCAAATTCTCATACATCATGTCAAATATTGTGAATCCACTCAATAGGATTCGCAATCCTCACAAAAGAACAAGATAAGAACATCCAAAATGATGCAGCGGATTTAACGGACGACGACGAAATGAAGATTTCGTGTCAAACTAATCAATGAAACGATTAGATGAAGCAAAATAAATCGATAGATTGAAAAATAGCCCAAATTCGTTGATCTCGAGAGATATCGAATTCTAACAATCTCCAACACGTTGACCGCGCATGATATCGTGTTAAAAGATCTACGACTCTTCTACGTTGATCTCGCGCACGAGATTCTGTGAATCGACTTCAAATCCGTTGATTCGAGCGCACTCGAGTACCGAAAATGGAGAAAGGAGACAACGCTCAACTTCCGATTTCAAAGTGGCACAAAGCACACAAACACAAAGTTTTATTCAAAATCAACTCCCTTACAAATGACCCACACATCCCTATTTATAGGGTTACATCTCACACTAGGTCGTTAACGACCTAACAAACCGACCTAAACATCACAAACACAACATATACACGACCTACACAGGCGGCCGACCTAACACATATACACAGACTTCCTACGACTTAATACCTACAATACATAAGAAAGTACAACATAAGCGACCCAACATACAACACGAACGACTTAACGTATGTACAACACACACGACATAAGATAGCAGCGACCCAAGCAGATAACCAGCTTCATGCGACCTAACATATGCGGCCTTGGATGCAGAGGACTTAAGCTTCGAACGACTTAAAGTAGGAGCAACCTAAGGAACTGTAAGCGATATAAGCTTCATGCGACCTTGTTAGGTCGTTTATCTTGCTTGAGCGACTTAGGCTTAATTCGTTAGGTCGTTGCAAGTAACTTGTAGGCGAGCGACCTAAGGAAAATACTGCTTTCCTTATACGTTGTGAGTTGAGTCGTAACTCGTTAGGTCGTTCGTGACTTAAGGCCTCGCATTTTAATGAATGCGACCTATCCTGATGCGCTGCATCATCCTCTCCCGGTTGACAAAAATTCGACCTCGAATTCGCACCTTCCCCTTCCTCAGCAAGCTTATCCCCATAATACGGAATCAAATGTTTGACGTTGAAAATGTCCGCAGTATGGATACGATCCGACAATCTCAACCGATAGGCGTTCTCGTTAATTTTCTTTACGATTTCCAAAGGACCAATTTTTCTAGTAGCTAGTTTGTTGTAAGTACCAATAGAAAATCGATCCTTAGTCAACACTACATACACAAAATCTCCTTCTTGAATTCAGCACTTCGTCATTTAATATCTGCCAGTTGTTTATATTTCTCATTTGATGCAAGCAATCGTTCATGAACAGTTATGTGGCGCTCCCGCAACTCATTCATGAAATCACAAGCTCGCTTAACAACTCCCTTCTGATATGGCACTTGTTGAGTCGCAAGTTTTATGAAGGTTTTGATTTCTGACAATAAAGGCGATCGACAAAACAAGGTCATTATGGCTATAAAAAGCTACATATGGTACTCTAGATTGTAGGTTGATTATTTGATATTATAATAGTGATAAACTTGTTAAAATCTATCCTCAAATAATCATGCATTTCAAGGAAATCAATATATATACGACTAAATTGTAGTTGCACATTCATTGTGCAACTTTACAGGGACCAGTCGACCGGTCATAATATATGCGGTCGACCGTTCCTGCATAATTTGCACACTGAACGTGCACACATGCACATAACGTATATATATTTGAATTCCTGTCTACTGGTAACTTTTTAATCTGTCGACCGTTTTTAAACAGAAAGCAATTTTTCCAAAAGACACTTCTTTTCTCCAAAGGTTGCATCTCTTACCTTTCATCAAAGATCATATCTCTTAATGGCAACTGCTCACAAAGAGTTACAACCATTCTTCTCTATATAAACTCATCTAAATCGTTGATTAAAACAACATGATTGTATATGCTTTTTACTCTAATCTCTGATCTTACTTTCTACATACTCCTGCATTCTAAAAGCTCTCAATTATTTTAATTGCTTATTGAATCATTGAAATTATTTTCATATCTTTTGATTCAATAAGTAATATACTTTCCTTAATCTTCACAAAACATCATTCGTATATTTTGAGGATAAGATTATAGGAAATTTGTACTACAAGTGACAAAACTGTGTTATCAAGAACACATACCGTCGACAAACAATTATATTCATTGTTGTTAAAGTCCTCTGTGTTGTAAGAGGCAAGTGTTGAAGTCCTCTGTGTTGTAAGAGGCAAGTGTTGAAGTCCTCGGTGTTGTAAGAGGCAAGTGTTGAAGTCCTCAGTGTATTAGAGGCGTGAAATCCCGTTCGTTTGCTCGGGTGTTGTAAACCTGTTCCTCCGGGTGAAGCGAGGTAGTTAATAGTGAAAATCCAGATAGAAGTCTGGGACTGGACGTAGGACGGTGCTCCGAACCAGTATAAAAATCTCTGGTGTGATTTTTCTATTTATATTTACTATGCTATTATCATCTATTTCCGCATTTATATTATATTCCATATTACACGATCCGTGTGTACTATATTAGTACGTGCACTCGTATACACATCGCACTTTCATTTGGTATCAGAGCACGGTCATCATATAACCGTAACACAGTTATTTGATATATTATAGTAATATGGCAAATAACGTAAGTACTAGCACTCAAAATACCACTTACACGGAGGGTCAATCGACACAAAGACCTCCATTTTTCAATGGTCTTAACTATAGTTATTGGGCAACACGTATGTCATTCTTTATGCAATCAAATAGCTATGATGCTTGGAATGCCACTCAAAGAGAAATAGTGAATCCAACAACTGATTGTTCAGAATGGACTGCAGCTGAGAAAACGGCAGCAGCCGTAAATGCAAGAGCAATAAATATGTTGTTCTGTGCATTAGACCAAAATGAATATAACCGTGCTAGTATCTGCACTACTGCATATCAAATTTGGCAAACACTAAAAATCACTCATGAAGGTACTAACAAGGTTAAACAAGCCAAAATAGCCATGCTGAAAAGTCAATTTCAAAATTTCAAAATGAAACCAAATGAGACAATCAATGACATGTATTCACGGTTTCAAACTATTCACCATGCACTTATTGGCTTAGGACAAAAGTATTCTGATTTCGATGTTGTTTCAACAGTCCTACATTCTCTGACTAGTGAATGGGAAGGAAAAGTATTAGCAATTGAAGAAGCTAATGACCTTTCCGTCATGAAGCCAGATGAATTGATAGGAAATTTAATGTCCTATGAAGCAAATTTGCAGGCTAGAAAAGAACAGAAAGAAGAAAAGAAAAATGTAGCATTTCATGTTGAGAAAGATGAAAATGAATCAGATTCTGAAGATGAAGATTTGGCATTCATTGCGAAAGGATTCAAAAAATTCCTAAAATATCGAAAAGCCAGTCGTTACAATAAAAGGAAACCTGGATCAAATAAACCATCTTCATCTGCTATAGAATGTTTCAACTGCCACAAAAAGGGACACATGCAGAAGGATTGTCCAGACAAAAGAAGAAGTCAGAAAATGACAAATTCAAATATAAGAAGGACAAATCTAAGCAACGAGCCTTCTCAGTAACATGGGATGATTCAGAGTCATCTTCATCAGAAAATGAAAGTGATTCAGAGAATGAACAAGCTAATGTTTGTTTTATGGCAACAGAAGATGAGGTACAAATTCCTACATTTGATGAATTACTTGATATTAATGCTGAATTGATAGTCAAATATAAAGACATAAAACGTCAATTAAAAGTAGTCAAAGCAGATTTAAGTAGAGCAGAGTTTGAACGAGATATGTTAAAAGATGAGAAGAAAATATTAGAAGAGGAACTTGAAAATATTCAAGAATCATCATCTAATGTTGACTCTCAAATATCTCTTTTTAGTCAAGAAATAGAAGCTCAAAAAGAGAAAAATAATGCTCTCACTACTGAAAATCATGAGCTTAAAGCAAAAGTCAAAATTCTAGACCTAGAAAAAGCTAGCTTACAAACAAAGTTTGATGACATTACTCAAAATGTTTCTAACTTTAACAAAGGTCGAGAAAATTTGACAAAAATCATTGAAAGTTCACAATCTATTTCAGACAAACAAGGATTGGGATATAACAAACAAGAAACCAAGAAACATCTTGGAAATAAAAGGAAGAAGAAAGTACAAAAAACTGAAGCTAAGAAAAATCTTAGTTTATTATATTCCAAACCAAAACCAGTTGTGAAATTTCAAAAGAAAAATGTCAAGACTATCAAAATATGGGTTCCTAAAACAAATAACAATTTGATTAGGAACAAATACATTCAGCAATTCATGAATACTGTGCATTTTAATAATAATTATATATATAAAGGGGATACCGGACCCATATGGGTTTGGACTCCTAAGACCTAACTCTTAGGACCCTATAAAAAGTGGGTACCATGGACTTAATTCTATTTTTTGCAGGTCCCACTTAAGAAAAGAGGAAAGTGGATATTGGATAGTGGTTGCTCAAAGCACATGACGGGAGACAAGAGCTTATTAACAAATATTACATACTCAGATGGTGGCTCCGTCACTTTTGGAGACAATTCAAAAGGCTATATCATCGGCAAAGGCGATGTGAGCAATTGCGGTACATCTAACTTACCTCTTATTACTAATGTCATGCTAGTTAGAAATTTAAAACACAATTTGCTTAGTATTAGTCAGTTATGTGACAAGGGTTTTATAATTTCATTTTCGAATAATAAGTGTAGTATTTTAGATAAAGACCATAATTTGGTTTTCGAAGGTTATAGAGACAGAAATATATATATTCTGAATATGAATATTAATCATAATTCAGATATGTGTCTTGTGGCTAATGACAATGATCCATGGCTATGGCACAAACGCTTCTGTCATATAAACTTCAGAACTATTGACAAGCTAGCCAAAAACAATCTAGTTAGAGGACTACCCAAAATGAGTTTTAAAGTTAACAACATTTGTGATGCATGTCAATTAGGAAAATTGACCAAATCATCTTTTAAATCCAAGAAAGTCATATCAACATTACAACCACTTGAGTTACTACACATGGATTTATTTGGACCTACTAGGGTTCAATCAATAAATCACAGTCAATGTGTGCTTGTAATTGTTGATGATTTCTCTCGTTATACATGGACAATTTTCTTAAAAAATAAAAGTGACACTTTCGATCATTTCAAATCTTTCGTCAAAAGAATTCAAAAATCAAAAGGGATTAAAGTTAAAAATATAAGAAGTGATCATGGCGGAGAGTTTGAAAATAATGAATTTGAACATTTTTGTACAAAGAAAGGTATATATCATAATTTTTCGTTTCCCAGAACTCCACAACAGAACAGAGTTGTAGAACGGAAGAACCGAACTTTACAAGAATGTGCAAGAACATTATTGAATGGAACCACCTTACCAAAACATATTTGGGCGGAAGCTGTCGCAACTGCCTGTTATGTTATAAATCGTGTGTCCATAAGACCTCTCACCAAGAATACTCCTTATGAATTATTTAACAAAAGGAAGCCTAAAATCTCATACTTCAAAGTTTTTGGTTCCAAGTGCTTTATTTTAAATATGAAAGACCAGCTTGGCAAATTCGATCCAAAAGCCGATGAAGGAATATTTGTCGGTTATTCGGAACGAAGTAAGGCCTATCGGATATTTAATAAACGAACCAAAACTATTGAAGAATCACTTCATGTCTCTTTTGATGAAATCTATCAGCATCCTCACAATATATCAGATGATGACGAATCAATAGTCACTGACAATCCAATCATCACAAATATTGATTCTGACTCGGAAATAATTATTGAGAATATTCCTCAAATATGTGAGTTACAATCACCACCAAGAATATTAAG
This sequence comes from Allium cepa, assembly GCA_030765085.1. Taxonomy (NCBI): domain Eukaryota; kingdom Viridiplantae; phylum Streptophyta; class Magnoliopsida; order Asparagales; family Amaryllidaceae; genus Allium; species Allium cepa. The sequence goes on along the minus strand of CM060944.1, from coordinate 378,830,572 downwards.
AGACCATCCGGCCCAAAATATAATCGGTGAAATAACATCACATGTCAGAACAAGGAGTCAACTCAATCAAATGGGTCATGTCGCTTTTCTCTCAAATATCGAACCTAAGAATCCAAAAGAAGCTGCTACAGATGATTACTGGATCATTGCCATGCAGGAAGAACTAAATCAGTTTGAGCGCAATGACGTTTGGGAACTTGTTCCAAGACCAACTGATCAGTCAGTTATTGGTACTAAATGGGTCTATAAAAATAAGGCTGACGAACAAGGAAATATCACCAAAAATAAAGCAAGATTAGTAGCACAAGGATATAATCAGGAAGAAGGTATCGATTATGAAGAAACTTTTGCACCAGTTGCTCGACTAGAAGCTATTAGAATCCTATTATCTTTTGCTTGTCACCATAATTTCAAACTTTATCAGATGGATGTCAAAAGTGCTTTTCTCAATGGATTTATCAAAGAGAATGTCTATGTCGAACAACCTCCTTTGTTCGTACATGAAAAATATCCTGACCATGTGTTCAAACTTAAGAAAGCTCTGTATGGTTTAAAACAAGCACCTCATGCTTGGTATGAACGACTACGTAGCTATCTTATTAACTCAGGATTTCAAATAGGCAAAGTCGATCAAACTTTGTTTATTAAACATTCTCGAAAAGATATTCTAGTTATCCAGATATATGTAGACGATATCATCTTTGGTTCAACAAACGATAAACTCTGCAAGGAGTTTGCAAGTATTATGACCAAAGAATTCGAAATGTCTCATATGGGAGAACTATCTTATTTTCTTGGACTTCAAATAAAGCAACTTTCAAATGGTATTTTTATCAATCAAGAAAAATACTGTGAAAACCTTATCAAACGCTTCGGATTAGAAAATACATCTGGTAAACCAACTCCTATGAGTACAACTACACATCTTGAAAAAGATGAAAGTGGTAAGAATGTTGACCAGAAATTATATCGAAGCATGATTGGTTCTCTTCTTTATCTTACAGCTAGTCGTCTAGATATAATAATGAGTGTTTGTTTATGTGCTCGTTTTCAAGCCGATCCAAAGGAATCACATCTACGAGCAGTGAAACGTATAATTCGTTATCTTAATAATACCAAAGATTTCGGTCTTTTTTATCCAAAAGAATGTCCATTTGAATTAGTATCATACAGTGATGCTGATTTCGGTGGCTCACGAACGGATAGAAAAAGTACAAGTGGTACGTGCCATTTTATTGGAAAATCACTTGTCTCTTGGTTTAGTAAGAAACAGAATTGTGTTTCACTATCAACATGTGAAGCTGAATATATATCAGCAGCTCTCGCTTGTACTCAAGTACTATATATGCAACAAACACTTCAAGATTTTGATATTCATTTATCAAATTCTATTATATACTGTGATAACACTAGTGCTATAAATCTCTCTAAAAATCCAGTAAATCACTCTAGAACCAAACACATTGATATCCGTCATCATTTCCTTCGAGATAATATTGACAAAGGAAATATATGTCTTGAATATGTCCATACTGACAATCAATTAGCGGACATTTTTACCAAGCCTCTGCTCGAATCTAATTTTATTAGATTACGAAGAGAGCTTGGTTTAATTTCAAGAAAAAATCTTGACTAAGTAATTTCTAAAGAACGTCTTCTCTTTTAGTTATTCTTTAACCATAACTTTTGCATAAACTATTTTTTTTACATTATATATAAGCCACTGCTTGATTTAATGGTTAATTCTCTTTACTCATTTTTCATTCTTTTCTTTTAGTGATCGTCCTTTCCTTTCTTATTTTATAATTTCAGTTTTAGAAGGAGAGCTATTTTTAGAGTTAACATAAAGTCTCTGCTTATGTTTTCTTGGTCAAAATTTTCTATTAACTCACATCCATAGGTTTATACATAAGAAACTTGTATATAAGTTTGCAAAAATTTCATATTTTGTTCATCTTTTCTTATCTAACCATAATATTCTATACAACATTCCCTATGGCTCACATTTGTGATAAATGTGCTCAAGAATCACACATTTCTATTACGAGTTCTGAGTCGGAGGAATATTATTCTCCTACAACACCAAAACAAAAACCAAGTTGTCATCATCAATGCTCTTGTATTTCTGATAATACTCCAAATTCAAAACGAGTGAAGAGGACACTGTTTTGTTCTCCTCGTACCAAAGCACAAATCGATGAGATTCACCACTATCAGAAACATCAAATAGATCTTCAGAGACAGTTCCATTATGGGCAAAGTCAACTTTATCATGAGCAACAACGGACATCGGCATGATTATCCGTTTTAGAAAAGTTGGCAACATTTTTCTGTAGTTCCAACAAGCATGACGTGCATGAACCAATGCCGTCTAGGCCATCAACATCTAAAAGTCCTAACTCTTGGGATCGGAACTATGAGAAGAATGAAGGTGCTCAGAAACACTGGAGTCCATGGTCAAAACGTATTGAAGGGAACAATGATAATTCTAATTACGAACCTTCCACTTCTCATTAGATTTATATATAGTTATTATATCTTTATCTATCACTTGTGTAATAACGGTTATATTTTGTATTAAGAATGAAATATAATATATATAGCTTGATATATTATAAAAACTTGCAAAATAAAACGTTCTTACTCAGCATGCAAAACGGGTCGACCGCCCCATTTATAGCCGGTCGACCGTTTGCTCTCTGGTTGAAAAAGGTCGACCGGCCATAATTCATTGGTCGACCGGTTGACGTATTTTCAGTTTTTATATATATATCTATGCGTAATTTTCTTTCTACCCTCCTTCTCTTTTGACTCAAGCTGTTATTTTTTCCCAAAATCACAAACCCTAGTTTCCTATTTTCAATTCCCAAATCTCAAATCTTCCAACAATGGCTCATCCTCAAAAGAAATCTAAGAAAGGAACATCCTTTGAAACTTCATCTCTGAGCATCTCCGCCAAAAAGTGGCTTGAAAGTCCAATTGCTGTAACAAGATGGAATCAGATGACAAATTACAAGTTTCATCCAGGCTCTTTCATCAAATTTGATGATTTCACGGCTTATGGAGTTCGGAGGTTAGCCAATAATTCCAACATTACTCCATTGATAGATTTTTTAGAAAATAATGTGGAGATAAATCATTTGATGATCAAATTGTTTTATGCCAACATGAATCTCGACGAGTATCAACCTGATAATCCAAACGGAGTCATCTGGTCTGTCGTCTGTGGCAAGCAAATTTTTCTTACTCATGCTAGAATTGCCTCTATACTTGGTATACCAAATCGAGGCGATGAGTTTTTATCTACTTTCTGCGAAGTCTTCACTCGCAATAGTACCAGTCATCAGTTCATAGAAGACAATAGTGATGGAACAAAGTCTATTGGACTTCGACCCACAGCCAGACTACTTCATCGTGTTTTGATGCATTCTCTTTTTCCTAGACTTGGAAATTATGATGCTGTATATAAAGAAAACTTCAAAGCTCTCTATGCTATTTATGGTGAAATCCAAATCAATTGGGTACACATGCTTTTTGATGAAATTCTAAAGGTAAATAACTCTACACGACCTCATTTCTTCTACAATGAATATATCATGCGACTTTTGTTAGCTTGTGGGGTAAAGCCTCCTGATTCTGCAACCTCAAAACCAAAATGCATTGATTCCATAACCATCAAACGAATGAAGCTTCCTCCACCTTATCTTGAGATTATGCCTTTTGAAGAATGGCAACAAAGAGGACTAAGAAAACAAAAAGCAACTTCCTCTCGTCATCGTTCCGATGAAGTAAAACTATTAAAATCAAAATCATCCACAAAAGAATCACTTGAAACTATTGCGCGTAACCAATTTTTGCTTGAATCACGTCTCAAGCGCATGGACTCTAAAATTGATAAGCGCTTCAATAAGGTCAAGTCATTCTTTGGTATGCTATGGGATGCTATATCATATTCCACATCCACCTCTGTTCAAGCACAAGACCCAGGAAAACGTCCTGCTGCTCCTGTTTTCACCTGGACATCATCTGACGAGTCTACTGGTATGAGTGGTCATGGACATGGAGAATCATCTAGAGGGAACAATGATGAGGAAGAAGAAGAAGAAGATGATGACGACGACGATGATAATGATGAAGAGGAGATACGATCTGCTTCATCTTATATTCTATTATGGTTTAGCACTTTAAAAACATTCATCGACACTTGTACTAAATAGTGTCGTTATTCTTATTTTTCGTTTGACATTATGGTCTGTATTATACTCTGTTATGTTTTGGATGTGTTAATGTTTTATTTTGCTATGCATATTATATTAATTACACTTCCCTACTATTCTAGTATCTGTTACTCCTTTTTGTCGATGACAAAGGGGGAGAAAGGGCTAACAATTGTTTGCAGGAACGTACATATATAAGAATTCAAAGAGAGAGATCACATACTCAGGGGGAGATTCAGATTTGCAGATATATATTGTCATCAATCAAAAAGGGGGAGAATGTTGAGTCACAAGTTTTATGAAGGTTTTGATTTCTGACAAATAAATAAAGGCGATCGACAAAACAAGGTCATTATGGCTATAAAAAGCTACATATGGTACTCTAGATTGTAGGTTGATTATTTGATATTATAATAGTGATAAACTTGTTAAAATCTATCCTCAAATAATCATGCATTTCAAGGAAATCAATATATATACGACTAAATTGTAGTTGCACATTCAGTGTGCAACTTTACAGGGACCGGTCGACCGGTCATAATATATGCGGTCGACCGTTCCTGCATAATTTGCACACTGAACGTGCACACATGCACATAACGTATATATATTTGAATTCCTGTCTACTGGTCACTTTTTAACCTGTCGACCGTTTTTAAACAGAAAGCAATTTTTTCAAAAGACACTTCTTTTCTCCAAAGGTTGCATCTCTTACCTTTCATCAAAGATCATATCTCTTAATGGCAACTGCTCACAAAGAGTTACAACCATTCTTCTCTATATAAACTCATCTAAATCGTTGATTAAAACAACATGATTGTATATGCTTTTTACTCTAATCTCTGATCTTACTTTCTACATACTCCTGCATTCTAAAAGCTCTCAATTATTTTAATTGCTTATTGAATCATTGAAATTATTTTCATATCTTTTGATTCAATAAGTAATATACTTTCCTTAATCTTCACAAAACATCATTCGTATATTTTGAGGATAAGATTATAGGAAATTTGTACTACAAGTGACAAAACTGTGTTATCAAGAACACATACCGTCGACAAACAATTATATTCATTGTTGTTGAAGTCCTCTGTGTTGTAAAAGGCAAGTGTTGAAGTCCTCTGTGTTGTAAGAGGCAAGTGTTGAAGTCCTCGTATACACATCGCACTTTCAGCACTGTCGTCAAATCCAATGGTCCCTTCGGAATTGCTGAATATACAACTTGAAATGGACCGAATCCAGTACTTCGATTAACAGCGTGGTTATGTGCAAATTCCGCCTGACATAACTTCATATCCCAGCTCTTCAAATTATCTTTCACAAGACAACTCAACAAGTTTCCCAATGATCTATTCACCACTTCCGTTTTCTCATCTGTTTGCGGATGATAGGCACTACTAAAATTCAGCTTTGTTCCAACCATCTTCCACAAACTCAACCAAAAATGACTAAGAAATCGAGTATCTCAGTCAGAAACAATGGTCTCAGGTAACCCATGTATACGATAAATCTCTTTAAAGAATAATTGAGCAACACAGACTGCATCGGCGGTCTTCTTACAAGCTAGGAAATGTGCCATTTTCGAAAATCTATCTACCACCACATATATGGAATCATTTCCATGTTGAGTTCTTGGCAAACCCAAAACGAAATCCACGCTAATATCAACCCATGGTCTGGTAGGCACAGGCAATGGCATATACAATCCTGCATTTGTAGCTGTCCCTTTGGAAACTTGACATATGTGGCATCTCACCACAAATCTTTCAACTTCTTTCCTCATGGAAGGCCAAAAATATGATTGAGAAATCAACTGTAACGTACGGTCTCTACCCATATGTCCTTCTTCGTGTAACTCCTTCACAATCTTTATTAGCAAGCTACACTCTGGTATGCACAATCGATTCCCCTTGAATAGAAACCCTTCTATTATCACATATTCATCCGTTCTCCTCTCCTTGACTTCATCTACAATCTTCTCAAAGTACGGATACTCAATAAACAATTCTGGTAACACATCAAATCCTGTCACTTCAACCCTCATTGTAGTCAACAAATGATTCCTTCGACTTAATGCATCTGCCACACGATTTGTCACTCCCGACTTATGCTTCACAACGAACGTAAACTGCTGTAAGTATGCAATCCACGAGGCATGCCTAGCTGCAATCTTGTCTTGCCCTTGCAAATGTTTAAACGCCTCATGATCAGTATATAACACAAACTCCTTGTGAAACAAGTAATGTCTCCAGTGTTTCACGGCTTGCACAATAGCATAAAATTCTACATCATAAGCATTATATCTCATCTTTGTCCCAGAAAGTTTCTCGCTGAAATATGCAATTGGTCGACCTTTCTGACTCAACACTCCTCCAATCCCAACTTTAGATGCATCAGTACGTAGCTCAAACAACAACTGAAAGTCTAGTAATACTAGAATTGGTGCTGACGTCAAAAGTTTCTTGATTCGCTCAAAAGTAAATCTTGCTTCCTCCGACCATGAAAACTGCTTTCCCTTCATACAATCAGTAACAGGTGCCATCACACTACTAAAGTGCGGTATAAATCTCCGATAAAACGAAGCCAACCCATGAAAACTTCGGACTTCTGTTATTGTCTTGGGCTGTGACCAATATCTGATTACTTCAACTTTATTCCGATCCACCTGTATTCCTCCTTCCGATACAATATATCCCAAAAATAAAACACTATGCGTCATGAACACGCATTTTTTCGTTGCAGCATAAAATTGTTCCTGTCGCAGTATCATCAACACTTCTCTCAGATGATGCAAGTGTTCTTCTGGGCTTCCACTGTATATCAGTATATCATCAAAATACACCACTACGAACTTCCCAATAAATGGTCTAAAGATTTGATTCATCACCCTCATAAATGTACTTGGTGCATTCGATAGACCGAACGGCAAAACCAGCCATTCATATAATCCTTCCCTCGTCTTGAATGTTGTCTTCCATTCGTCCCCTGGTCTAATTCGAATCTGATGATAACCACTCTTAAGATCAATCTTTGAAAAGATTACGGATCCACTGATTTGATCCAACAAATCATCAAGTCCTGGCATCGGAAACCTGTATCTGACAGTTATTTTGTTAAGTGCCCTGCTATCTGTACGCATTCTCCAAGTCCCATCCTTCTTCGGCACTAACAAAGCTGGTACTGCACAAGGACTTAAACTTTCTTTACGCGTCCTTGTTCAAGCAACTCTTCCACCTGCCTTCTCAATTCCTCGTGTTCCTTTGGACTCATTCTGTAATGTGGTCTGTGTGGTAACATTGCTCCCGGTACAAGGTCAATCTGATGTTGTATGTCCCTCAACGGTGGTAATTCTTTTGGCAGCTCTTCTGGGAATACATCTTCAAATTCCTTCAGCACTGGTTTAACTTCTTCAGGAATCTCAACCTCCTTACTACTTTCACGTCCGATCAACAAAAACACTTCAGGCTCATCTTCGACTTCTTTAACAAACTCCTTCAAAGATAGCAAAGTCTTCAGTTCTTTAATCTCCTCCAACTTTCTTTCTTCTTGTTGTCGCTTTTTAGGAACTAAAGTGATTTTGGTGCCTTCAAACATGAAACTGTAGCTGTTGGTACGACCATTATGTTGCACAGCTCTATCATATTGCCACGGTCTCCCCAACAACAGATGACATACATCCATATCCACAACATCACACCAAATTTCATCTTTATATTTCTTTCCAATCGAAAAATTTACACAAGCTCTTCTACTAACCTTCACTTCCCCACCTTTCCTCAACCAAGCTAACTTGTAGGGTTTAGAATGCTTTTCTGTCTTTAACGCCAACTTCTTTGCAGCCTCTGTAGAAATGATGTTGTCACAGCTTCCTGCATCAATGACAAACTAGCAAACCTTTCCCAAGATAGTACATGTTGACTGGAAAATATTACTCCTCAACCAACTAGAATCATCCTCTTGCTTTGGCATTAAACAAGATCTCCTCATCATTAAATTACACCCTTCGTCTCCCGACAATTCTTCTTCCTCCTTAGCTTGTGGTGAATTAGAACATTCTACTTCTGCATCCTTATCCTCAACCTCAGCAATCATCGCTCACTTCTTAGGCTTCCGACATTCATTCTTCTTGTGACAAAACTCCTGACAGTTATATAACTTGAAATTGTTGTTGACCTTGGTCTTAGCAACTTCATTAACAACCGGTTTAGTAACAGCTTTGGAAACGTTAGTGTTGCTAATAGCTCCTTTCAACTGATTATTAGAGTTTGTAAACACACCACCTCCTCTTCTACCTTGCTTCTCCCAAGCTAGAGCTTTTTGGTGTGCTTCAGCAATAGATCTAGGGTCAAACATATTCACCATATCTTGAATTTGCATTCTCAACCCTCCAATAAATCTAGCTGTCAATTGCTCTTCTGTCTCCATGATATCATTCCTGGCAATCAACTGATAAAATTCATCTGCATAATCATTCACCGACTTCGTTCCTTGTCTCAAGTTCTGCAATCGTTGATACATAAGAGATTGATAATTATACGGTAAGAAAGTAGCTCTCATCAACTTCTTCATCTTCTCCCATGACTCAATTTTCGACTTTCCCATTCTTTTCCGTGTAAGTTTAGTTTGCTGCCACCATGCCAAAGCTCTCCCCCTCAACCTTGTAGCAACTAACTTAACTCTTCGATGTTCAGGTACTTCCTTGAAGTCAAAAGTTTCTTCAACATTAGATAACCAATCCAGAAATTCTTCTGCTACCATTCCCCCTTTGAATTCTGGAATTTCCGTCTTCATCCCCGACTCCCATCGACGATCATCTTCTACATCTCGATATTGATTTCGAACTTGGTCTCGATCTCGATAATGAACACTTCTTCTACCACCATCTTCATCAAAATCAAAAGTACGTCTATATCAATCTCGAGCATCAACTTCTCTTCGATCATACATATCTCTTCTACTATGTCTTTCATCATCACGATATGGTTTACCTCCAAACTCACGTGGAGTTCTTCTCTCTTCATGTCTATACTCGTGATGTTCTCGTCTCATTGACACTGATGATTCTCTTCTTTCCCGATAAGATTGTGCGACACCCTCCTCGCTTGCGTAACCGATGGCGAAACTCTGTTTCCTCTATGGTTCGAGTTTGGTGATCTTCTACTTTGACTTTGATTCATGTCGATCATCAATTTCTCCAATCTACCAATTCCCTCGTCCAACTTCTCATTGAATTTATTACTAATTCGTTGTTTCATTTGTTCGGCATCTTCTCTTTTATACAAATCTTCAACATTCTCATGACGATTAGCTCTTCTTGGCGGCATTGTCGAATCAAACAATCTTCAACAACTCGACTCCTTCACTGAACCTACTCTCGGCTTCAACTTCAACTTGCTCGGCCTTGACCTAATCTGGCTCGGCTTGAAATTGGACAACACTTCCCTTAGCTCGGCTTTGCTTGATTTAGCTCGGCTTTGACTCTTTAACACTTCTCTTTGGCTCCAAGGACTCGGCTTAGCTATGATTGGCTAAGTCAAATTCTGACACCAAAACTGACGCAGCGGATTTAACGGATGACGACGAAATGAAGATTTCGTGTCAAACTAATCGATGGAATGATTAGATGAAGCAAAATAAATCGATAGATTGAAAAATACCAAACGCCCAAATTCGTTGATCTCGAGAGATATCGAATTCTAGCAATCTCCAACACGTTGACCACGCACGATACCGTGTTAAAAGATCTACGACTCTTCTACGTTAATCTCGCGCACGAGATTCCGTGAATCGGCTTTAAATCCGTTGATTCGAGCGCACTTGAGTACCGAAAATGGAGAAAGGAGACAACGCTCAACTTCCAATTTCAAAGTGGCACAAAGCACACAAAGACAAAGTTTTATTCAAAATAAACCCCCTTACAAATGACCCACACATCCCTATTTATAGGGTTACATCTCACACTAGGTCGTTAATGACCTAATAAACCGACCTAAACATCACAAACACAACATATACACGACCTACAAAGGCGGCCAACCTAACACATATACACAGACTTCCTACGACTTAATACCTACAACACATAAGAAAGTACAACATAAGCGACCCAACATACAATACGAACGACTTAACGTATGTACAACACACACGACATAAGATAGCAGCGACCCAAGCAAATAACCAGCTTCATGCAACCTAACATATGCGGCCTTGGATGCAGAGGACTTAAGCTTCGAACGACTTAAAGCAGGAGCGACCTAAGGAACTGTAAGCGATATGCTTCATGCGACCTTGTTAGGTCGTTTATCTTGCTTGAGCGACTTAGGCTTAATTCGTTAGGTCATTGCAAGTAACATTGTATGCGAGCGACCTAAGGAAAATATTGCTTTCCTTATATGCTGTGAGTTAAGTCGTAACTCGTTAGGTCGTTCGTGACTTAAGGCCTCGCGTTTTAATGAATACGACCTATCCTGATGCGCTGCATCATAAAAGCATGAACAAACTCTTCTGATACGGATGGGTGTCAAGCACCCGTATTGAAGATGACTCGAATAAAACAATCACGATTAGAATTACTCTTAAGATAAAGATATGATCAATTCATTTATGGAATACTACGAAATAAAATATATTTCTAGACATATCTCAAACTTCTATCTCAAATGACAAGATAAGATAAAAGACACGATGATTAAGGGATTTGTAACACTTGTACTATACTTGGATATATCGTAATATATGCTTCTGTTATGTGTTTATTCTATTTTGTTCTGAACTCAGCTCCGATACCAAGCTGTGACTCCCCATCCTGAGACCCATATTAACAAAGAGTACTACTGGGTAACACTGTCTGCTAATGCGGAGAATAGGACTTGTTAGAAACTCAAATATACGCCGAAAGGAAAATCTCAAATAATGTCAGGTATTGGCAAACCCAAATCTCAAATATAAAACGCAATAAGAAGTTCAATTTTCAAAGATGTAATCGCCATATATAATATCTCGAATGGCTCAAATGACCGATAATGTAAAAAGATGATGCACTTGGAAAATTACAAAAAAATCATTGAAATCATCTTAAAGATATAACACGTGCTTATGGCCGAAGCCCGCCAAGTACTGTTCTTCAAAAATAAGGCGTCATATCTCTTAGACAAACTCCCCGAATGACAAATAAATACGTCTCTTAGACAAACATTCCAAGGGACAACATCCCCAAGGACAAATACGTTGCAATGACAAACGTCTTTTAGACAAACAACCCCAAGGACAAATGACCCGAAGGTCCAGTACTGACAAATTCGTTTCTTAGACAAATATGTCACAACCTTTCGTATAGGAACCCGTATAGTATTAATATGTGTCTCATACCGCACGTTCGCAATAAACGGTTAACTAACCGCTAGTAAATTTCACACTCAAAGCAGTAAAAGGTTTACCTCATTTCATTGGTAAACTCGACCCGAAGGTCAAAACGATCAAACAGACAAGTTGTGAATTAATCGATAAGATAAACGCACGTGTCTCAGACCACATGTTTTATCAAACCATTTAATTCTCCTTCTCATTCGCTTGAATAGTGCAAAAACATGTGTTTTATGTATAAAATACTTTACTTGAGAAAACAAGCTTTTAAAACCATCTTCCGAAAACGATTATTGAAAACAATATTTGAAATTCTCTTATTATAGAGAATAAATAGATTTTATAACTAGAAAATACTTTGAAAATATCATTTAATAATTGCCCATTTATTTTAATATTTATTTCAAAGCTGCATGGAAAAATATGCGCTCGAAAACGAATAAAAACCTACGGAATTAGTCAAACCGATATTTGAATTCAATTCAAATTTAATCCAAAATTTGAATATCAAAATCTTCAAAATTTGGCTAGTCTATTGATAGACACCATGACCTTCAAGTACAATCAAAACCATCACAAACATCATCAGAATCAAGCAAAACAAAGAACAAACCAAGTTAGAACAAGCATCAGGATACACACAACACAGGAGAAAATGACCCAGGCATAAATTGCCTAAGAGGTCGACATGCAGGTCGACCTCACTCCCCTCTAGGTCGACCGTTCGACCGACCTGTTGGGCTTGAAGGTCGACCCATGTCGACCTAGGGCACGAACCTTGCCCAGCCAATTTCTACAGCTTCGACCTGATTTTCAAACAACATTTCGACATAGCATATGTGTAACGACCCGCTATTTTGGACTATTCGCATCCGTACATGCCCGATTTGAATAATTCAAAATATCGAATTGTTAATTTAAATTTGGCAAAACTCAGATATACAGTAAATAAATAACCACAGAATCACAGACACAGAGTAATAATATGCAACGGAAATAAAAGAGATAGTAGTTCATGAAGCTACTATATATATAATTGAGTTAAATAAGGTACAATAGATGTCTCGAATACAAAAGTCAAATACAATATCAGAATACATCACTAAAATCAACTGAATATCCGAAAGCTGGATAGATAGCCGGATCTCCAAACGAAGCTCCAACTCCAATGTGAGTCTCGAAAGCTGAACCACTCAGTCTGACCCGAGCGTAAAGCAAAACACAAAACACTCGAGTCAGGATTAATATTCTTATATCAATAAATCTAACTCAAGTGAAATAGCAATCTAAATACAAGTAACTCAAAGGACGTTGGAATAACCATCATCTAAGGATCCGTTAAACTATCTACTATGTAGTAATATACGCTAAATAGATAATGTCTATCGGTAATATAAAGTATCGAAATAGTATTAAGGCGTTACCATTATCCTCCTTAACACATTTTTATAAGCATCATAGTCTATACAGCACTGTAAACTCCACCGTAAACTAGTGGGATATCAGGGAGTACTCTATAGGTATAACACAAAACAAATTCGTAGTGGTCGCGGATATAGGGATATAGGGATATAAGTATGACAAGGCACATGAGGCTATACCCAAGGTAGTGAAACTACCGTTTGCCTGATCCGGACTGGTGAGAACGCATCGCCGCAACGATCGCAATACCGCGAAACAACACTCCTGAAATTCCGAGGGTGCACCAATCACTACAAGTAATGAGTAGTCTTACGAAGAAGTGTGTTCGCTCGAGGTACCTAACCCATTTGGCCCGGCACGGCTCCTGATTTTAGTCATTTCCAATTTGACACAAGTGTCAAGGCTATCCATTATCGTTCTCTTTCTTCAGTCATCATGTACATCATTCCAACCACTTCATTCTGGATCATCACTCCGCGTATAGTTATTAAAGTGGTTTTTGCTTTAGACAGAGAGTATGTCCATAACCGATTCCGGTCTCTTTAATAACTGTCGTAATTATTACACCAATTGGTCATTAACAAATTTCAAAACCAAATCAAATTCAATTTCAATTAGAGTTCATAAATCAACATTTCATTTGTCTTTCGAAAGTCATTTCCATAATTTACGCTTTAAACTTCCAAATTACCATTTCAAAATCTTATAATTCTATTTCAAATTTTATTTAAAACAATTCAAATATGGATTCAAGTTCGTATATAAGTTTCCTTCCGGAATCAATTAAATTAGCTTAATTTAACATTCAAATGAATTTAAATCCATTTATCGGTTTTGTTCAATATTCGTTTCAATAAATTTTTCATTCAAAACAATTTCCATTCAATCTCCAATTCATTAAAACAATTACTTACGTTCAACTTAATTATACCAAAGCTTACAATTAAATTAAGTCAATTTCGTCGTGTCAAATTCTTTGAATTACAGGTCCTACATTTGTTTTAATAAAACACATTTTATTTCTTGTTAAAGAAATTCAATTTCACTTATTCCTTTACTTAGTTACAAGTTTCAAAACTCAATTAATAAAGAAACTAAATTTCACATATTCAAGAAGTAAAATTTCACTTATTAACTTACTTAAATTTTCCAAAGCTTAATTAATAAAGGAAACCCAATTTCATTTATTAATGAAGTTCCAATTCACTTATTCAAAAGTTCAATTTCTCTTATCAAAGAATTCAAATTTTTACTTAATTATCAAATAATTCAATTTTATTTAATTATTAAATAATTTCAAAACTTAATTAATAATTTCAACTTGATTATTAAATAAATCCAAAACTCAATTATTAAATAATTCCAATCTTAATTATTAGATAATTCCAAACTTAATTATTAAATAATCTCAAGACTTAATTATTAAATAATTTCAACTTAATAATTTCAAACTTAATTATAAAATCAAACTTAATTATCAAAATCATTTCAAACTTAATTCAATGAATAATTCCAAATTTATTGTTAAATGATTCATTATAAAACAATGTTCTTTCAACGACTACTTGTTAATATTTTATTTCAAATATTAAATATTAACATTTTCATTCATTAAATTCAAATTCCAACTTCCTTTCAAAACTTATTATTTATTCAAATAAAATCTTCAATTTATTTTTAAATCAAATTATTGACCAGTCGGGTTTTTATTTGATTCTCTATCCTATGTCAAATTCATTTGGGTATTTATCATTTCAACCCGATTCCAATTCAATTCAAAAATCATAGCAAAGGGAACTTGTAGTGTGATAACCGAGATGATGTCAAAGTAAATAAACAAGCAATAGCAACCATCAATAATAATCCAATAATTTATTCAAATAATCCCGAAATAATCGTATTAATTTACATTGTTGTTTGTACAAATTAATATAATTATTTCTAGAATCTACACTATCATTTCATGTAGATTAAAGATTATTACACTAGTATTTATACGGTTCTACACTTGACATCAATTATTCAATTTCATACCATAAATTCAAATGGTTCAAGGATAATTAACCATGTTCTACATGTTAAATAATTAAACATTTAAGGGGTCATATTTTACAAATTTAACTAACCAAATTCAATACGTATGTCGATTCCAATTTTTACTATCCTACATCAAATTCAATTGCATAATATTTATCACTTTATACATAACAATTTTCATCCAATATAAACAACAAACAAACAATCAATCATCAACCAAACTGGATTATCATCATATAATTAACAGATACGATTCCAGGCACGAACCCCGAAACAAAGCTAGACTGGTACGAATTCGACAAACAGAGCTGATGACAAAGAATTGACGAAATCGAATTAGAACTGGATCGATGATGATAAATTGGTATAAGTGAGCTTACATACATATGCCCCCTACATAACTATGTCCATAAAATCATATACAATCTATAATTTAAATAATGAGTAACCGTCAAAATCTATATATATATATAAATATGCAGATTTAGGATATGATATGTAAACCAATGTGACCAAAATCTCTAACATACATAGCTATCAACTATCAAAACTATATGAACTCATTATGAACTCACATATAAGCTAATATGCAACTCGTATATACTAGTATAAAACTAACTAAACGAGTGTATACATGATGCGCATATATATAAAACAAACAATAAATAAATTAATATAATCCTATACATAATAGATAAACATATATATACTAATATGCAGACAACTTAAAATCAGACCATATATATATAGGCTTATCCATACTTTCCAGAATGTTATTATTTATGTATACTTATATAAATTAACCGTACATTATATCCTAAACCCATGTCGACCTAGGGAACGGACTTTGCCCAGTCAATTTCTACAGCTTCGACCTGATTTTCAAACAACATTTCGACATAGCATACGACCTTATTTTGTAGTGAATTTTTGCAGAGACAAAGTATAACATGCAATCTATCATCTGAAAGAAGTCTGGCAGCATTTCGTTCGCCGGATGTTATCCAGCTTTTTGGCAAAGCCGTGATACCAAAAGATCGATCGAAAATGGAGGGCAGTTCGTCTCAGAGAGTGGTCATACTTGGTTTCGCTATGGATATCGCTGAATTTTGTCCGAGTCCAGATTAAGCTACAATTGATAGGACATGACCCGAGAGATCATAGAAATCAACATCTCAAATTTCAAGTCAATCTGAGTTCATACGCTCAAGTTATGATTGTTTCAATTTGAAGGGAAAGACTTAGGTTTCAAACCCCTCACCAAACACAGGTTCAAACCCAACAACTTCGAACCCATCAAGTTCGAACCCATCAACTTCAAATCCATCGGAATGCCTCGGGTTCGACTCCATCAAACTTCGAATCCATCGAGTTCATACCGATGGACCTCACATCCATCAACCAGTGTTAGCCTCGTATCCATCGGAGAAAAGCTGCTTCGTATCCATCAAGCATTAGTCCTTCGAATCCATCAGTGGAGCTTCGTTCAAACCCACAAAGTCAACTAGCCACGATGACGTGTCCTTCATCGATGCGAACGCACCGAGATGAATGGAATCGAAGCGGTCAACTCGGAGTGAAATCCGGATTGAGGCGAAGTGTGCGCTCCACGTCAACACGAAGGCGCGTGCCGTCGTCGTTTCGAAGCAATCAGTTCGAACGCATCGGTTCGAACCAGACAGCCATACAGGGAGTTCCATTTCGTATCCATGATATCTCTCAATCTACTGATCCAAATGCCACGAAATCTTCACAGAAGCTTGCATACATGTTGAAGAATGTCCACACCAAATTTCACCTCGATTGGATGATTTTCTGATCGATTCGAATGGACTTCGAATCGATACCAAAGTGGGCCCAAACTTCCAGAGGACGGGCGCATGGGCCCCCTCACGTGCCAGAAGTGGTCTTCCAAGTTTTCAGCGAAATATCAGCACCCTATACCTATAAATAGAGCCCCAGGGCCAACGGGAAAAGGACTTTTGGATTCTGAAGCGCCTAGACTCTGCCGGATTGAAATCTCCATCATCCTACATCATAGTCTTACTGTTGAATTCGAATTTCCAGCTGTAACTCACTGTTGATCGCTGTAATAACTTGTAATCATTGAAAGGGAATCAATAAAAGTAAAAAAACTTCACAGTGGACGTAGGCGACACGCCGAACCACTATAAATTACTTATCTACGCATTTATTTACATATTACTTGAAGTTTTTATTAGATATTCCTCTGTTTCAATTTATATTCTTCATTTATTATCTCTTCAAAAACTTCCGACAAGTATTGTGTCCAATTTTGGTACAAACACTTTGGTGCTTCCACTGAGAAAACACAGTTTTTCTCCCGCTCCCCGGATCTGTCATCGATACCGGATTGCAAAAATCTAAGAGAGAGATCCGAATCTCAAGCTCAGATTCCTTCCATTCTATGAAGATTTGATTAAAGTCTAGGAAAGGATTCTACGATTCAAGATGGTGAGTACCAAAACTACTTCTAACATTGGTGACCAAGAAGGCCGGGATAGGCCAAATCCCGCGCAGCTACCATCTACTGAGGATGTCACCGAGCCTTCGGAATCATCCGGACTGGTAACGAGGCAAGAGTTTCAAATGTTGCTTCAGGAGTTGACCCAGAGTCGGCAACAGCTGACCGAGCAGCTATACGCCAACGCTGAATTAACCCGCCAGCTACATAGCCATAAGCGCAGGTGATCTAGGAGAGATTACGCATCTCATTCTTCCACAGAGAGTTCGACTTCCTCCGATTATCATCGCCAACCTCAAAGACCCCGACTGAACGGGAGTTATGCGCAAGCTACTGGGGATCCACCGGCATTGACAGTCGGGCAACTACAAGTTGGTCCGTCTGCTAGCTTTCACATAGGGCCTTCCTCCCGCGGAGGCACTGTTCCACAGCACACCAATGACAACCGCCCTGCAACCGTCGCTACGGAGCCAGGGGTTGACGTTCATACTTTATCAGATCAGAATCGCCACCAACGGAGACAAACTCCTGATCTGTATGTGCCAGAAAACGTTGAGCCAAGGAGGCGAGACCTGGACCGTCGACAGCGTCCGGTCCAGTCCCGCATTGTGGAACCCGACCACACCTTGGCCCAACAAGCCCAGAACGCGGCTGTGACGGATCTTCCAGATATGATCAGGCAGATGATCCGTGAAAGTCAGGGGTTTACTAACATGACTGGGGAATCTCCTGGAGTCACACCCCATTACAGACGAGGTTCTGTATGCCGAACCCCCTTGGCGATTTAGGATGCCGACGTTACCGATGTACGAGGGAAACTCGGATCCCAATCAGCACATATTGAAGTACGAATGGTCTATGAGCGCCGCAAGGGCTGATGATGTGGTGAAGTGTAGGAGTTTTCCTATCTCCTTGGGGGGCATTGCTACCATGTGGTTCACGCGATTACCACCCCGCTCTATCTCTTCGTTCAATAAACTGGCTAGGAAGTTTGTGGAACAGTTCCGCATGCACGTTGCAAGGCCTAAAGATGTCAACACTCTGTCTAGTGTCACTCAAGCTCCAGGAGAAACGCTTAGACACTATTTGGAGAGATTCCATAAAGCTTGTGTAGAGATCACCAATCCAAATGATAACTCAATTCTTATGGCATTGATGAAAGGGATTGACCCTGATTCAGATTTTGGGAATTGGTTGGCAGGAAAACATCCTGCGTCGTTAGACCGCTTCTACTCCAAAGCCGCCCAGTTCTTGAGGCGTGAGGACGCGAAGCAGTCTAGGAAACAGGACGACGCCGGACCCAGTGGAGAAGGAATTCAGAGTAATGTGGCTGTTAAACAGTCGGGAGAGAGTTCTGGAAAGGTGCAGTTAAATATCCAGAACAAGCAGTCTCAATCGAAGAATAACGGAAATCAGAGCAAGAGGCGGGATCAGAACCATGGCCCGAGGCGTAGGGCCCCTTTGTTCGACAATTATACCCCGTTGAACACGTCGTTGGAAAACGTGTACCTACAAACTTGTAATGCCATGCAATACAAGAAGCCTGCCTCGAAACCATCATCAGAGAGACAAATTCAAACGGGCAAGTTTTATAGATTCCACGACAGCTATGGCCACAATACCAACGAATGCAGACACTTGCAAGATTTGATTGAAAACTTGATCAGGGAAAGGAAGTTGGATCAGTTCATACGGACGCCGCAGTCTGGTGGTGTGGGCCCGTCAAATCAGAACCGTCAGCCGAATCAGCCAAGACAAAAGGAACCCGCTCGTACAGGTGGTAGATTAGTGATAAATACAGTCAGCGGTGGTCCTCATCCGGCAGACAGGAGCTGGAAGGAAATGGAATCATATGACAGGTCGGTTAGGCATATGGATTTCGAGTGTTGTAGTAGTTACGATGAAGGGGCTCCGGCCAAACACCAGAAGACGATGGCATATGACATCGTGTTCAGGAACCGTGATGCTGATAAGGTCGAAGCCCCGACTATTGACCCGCTTGTTATATTCACCCAGGTTGGTCCTGCTTGGATGAAGAGGACACTGGTGGATAGTGGGAGTTCTGTAAATATTCTGTTCAAGAGAGCTTACGATCAGATGAAAATGGAAGCCAAAAACTTGAAACCTTGTCAATTCAGGATTCATGGCTTCGATGGAAGTGCTAACATACCAACGGGAGTTGTGGAGTTACCCGTAGAATTGGGAATCGGTGAGTTCAGGAGAGTGCGCATGTTACAATTTGTCGTTTTGGACATTCACTCACCGTACAACGCGTTTTTGGGCCGACCAGCCCTTGCCGAATTTCGGGCGGCAATCGCCTCGTGGTGTTTAACCCTGAAACTTCCGACCGATTGTGGTATCGGTGTGATTCATGGAGATCAGGCTGCTAGAAGAGCCTGTTATGTTGCAGAGCTGCGAGAGGCGCAGCGAAGAGAGAAAGGGAAGGGCGTAGAGGAATCTCTCTGCGTCCGTTTTGCCGACAATTGACAATTGGTGACTGGGCCTTGGCTCGGGCACCCCAACCAATTCCAGAGAGATATTGACCCAAGGGACAATGATAACAATGAAGAATCTACAGAGAGTCAAGCTTCTCCATCTGAGCTAACCATCGATGTCCCGATCGACGATGATGACAATGACTCGAGAATATTGAAGATTGGGTCTCAGTTGAGCCAAGAGACACAACGGGAATTGCTTGAATTTTTATGGGCGAATCTCGACGTGTTCGCCTGAACACACTCTGATATGTGTGGAATCTCGCCGGACATCGCGAGCCACACTCTAAATATCGACCCGCGGTATATCCCGGTCAAACAGAAAAGGCGTGGTATGGATCCAGAGAGATCTGTCACCCTTAAGGAGGAGGTCGATAAGTTGAAGATGAATGGGTTCATTAGAGATGCTTCATACCCGGAGTGGGTGTCCAACCCTGTACTTGTATGGAAACCGAACGGGAAATGGAGAACGTGTATTGATTATTCTGACTTGAACAAGGCCTGCCCAAAGGACAGTTTTCCACTTCCTCGAATCGATCAACTTGTTGATTCAACCGCCGGACATGAATTGTTATCTTTCATGGATGCTTACTCAGGCTACAATCAGATACCCATGCATGTACCCGACCAAGAACATGCAAGCTTCGTGACTGATCTGGGACTATACTGCTACAAAGTCATGCCTTTTGGGTTAAAGAATGCCGGCGCAACCTATCAACGCTTAGTCAACCGGATGTTTGCCGACCAGATCGGAAAGACCATGGAAGTTTATGTAGATGACATGTTGGTAAAGTCACGATACTCTGTAGATCACGTTAAAGACTTGGTCGATGTTTGATATCCTTCGGAGATATGGGATGAAGCTTAATCTGCTAAAATGTCATTTTGGGGTTGCATCCGGAAAATTCCTTGGGTTCATCGTCAACGCCCGAGGGATAGAAGCCAACCCTGAAAAGATCTGGGCTATCAAGAATCTTCAAACTCCAAGGACCATAAAGCAAGTTCAGAGTCTCAATGGGAAAGTTGCAGCATTGAGTAGGTTCATCTCGAAGTCAACCAAAAAATGCATTCCTTTCTTCGATCTGATCCGAAAAGGGAAACGAAACTTCGAATGGACTGCAGAATGCGAAGGTGCATTTCAGTCACTGGTTCAACATCTTTCCACACCGCCGATTCTTTCAAAGCCTGTTGACCATGAACCGTTATATCTCTACTTGGCGGTATCCGAAAACGCAATCAGTGCTGCGTTAGTCCGGGAGGAAGACCGAGTGCAAAAATCGGTCTATTATGTGAGTAAACGATTAACCGGAGCCGAAAGAAATTATCCAAAGCTGGAAAAGTTGGCCTATTGCCTAGTCATCTCCTCGAGGAAGCTCCGTCCATATTTCCAGGCTCATCCTATTACTGTGTACACCGATCAGCCGTTACGACAGGTCCTCACGCGGCCTGAGACGTCTGGTCGGTTACTAAAATGAAACATTGAACTGAGCCAATTCGACATCACCTATACCCCAAGAAGGGCCATACACGGTCAAGTCCTAGCAGATTTCATTGTCGAATTCACTGTACCCTAGGACTTACCTGAGACTAGCAAATCCTCTGAGTACATATGGAAGCTATATACTGATGGTGCATCCAATTATCGATGTTCGGGCACAGGGGTAGTGCTTGAAACCCCCGAAGGCCGATCCATATGCTACGCTCTAAAGTTCGAGTTCCGTGCAACTAACAATGAGGCTGAATATGAAGCTTTGCTTACTGGGTTGAAGCTGGCCCACGACCTGAGAATTGTCGCTGTAGAAATTTACCGTGACTCCCAATTGATCATATGTCAAGTCCGGGGTGAGTATCAAGCCAAGGATCGAAGACTAGCTGCTTATCTAACTCGAGTCAGGGAAATTCTTGATCATTTCGATTACTATACCATTTTCTATATCCCCCGGGAGCATAATCAGAAAGCCGATTCGTTGGCAAAGTTGGCAAGTACGGGCGAAGCTCAGCAGTTGGGGCTCGTTCCCGTTGAAACCCTATCTTCTCCGAGCATTGATCAGAGGGAGATTAATCATGCATTTGGGGCTACCACTAGTAGGGAGTCATGGATGACTCCCTATCGAAATTACATTGAACATGGGACATTGCTTGAACGCAGGAGCGAGAAGAGGCAGGTCCTTCGAAAAGCCTCACGGTTTGTCATTCAAAACGGAGTTATGTATAGGAGGGGGTACTCTGTTCCTCTACTCCGATGTATCGCACACAATGAAATCAAACGAGTGTTACACGACGTACACGAGGGAGAATGTGGCGATCATACTGGAGGGCAGGCACTCGCCAAGAAAGTACTCCGATATGGATATTACTGGCCCACTGTTAATCGAGATGCATCAGACTACGCCAAAAAATGTGACAGGTGCCAAAAACATGCTCGGATTCCTAGAGCCCCACCTACTGAGATAACCCAAATGGTTAGCCCTTGGCCGTTTGCGGTATGGGGAATCGATATAATTGGAGCATTGCCTTTAGCCAAAGGTGGGGCGAAGTACGCCATCGTCGCAGTTGATTACTTCACCAAATGGGCCGAAGCTGAGCCTCTTGCAACGATTAGAATGAAGAAAGTAATCAACTTTGTAGTTCGCAACATTATCTACTGGTTTGGTCTTCCGCATACTATCATCACCGATAACGGAGCCCAATTCGACAGTACTGAATTCAAGAATTTCTGCCAACGCTTTCACATCCATATGAAGTTCTCTGCAGTGGCACACCCCCAAGCGAATGGTCAGGTCGAGGCTGTTAATAAAGTTATAAAATCCATTCTGAAGAAACGACTGGAAAAAGCCGGGGGCAAGTGGGTCGACGAACTTCCTATGGAGCTATAGGCTTATCGAACGACTCACAAAACTGCAACCGGTCACACTCCGTTTTCTCTATCTTATGGCTCTGAAGCCGTTATTCCAGTCGAATTGGAAGTGCACTCTCATCGTGTGACGTATTATGATCCGAAGACAAATGCCATACTACTTGCTGAATCTCTGGATTTACTCGATGAGAGGCGTGAAGAGGCTGATTTGAGGGCAGCCGCATATCGAAGTCGAGTCGCCCGAATATTCAATGCCAAGGTCCGTCCACGAACCTTTGATCTCGGCGATCTCGTACTCAAGAGAATTTATCCGGTCCCTTCACACATGAAACCGAATTGGGAAGGGCCGTATGTGATTTCACAAAAGCTCGGAGATGGCACGTTCAAGTTATCGACCGTTGACGGTCTCACTTTTCCAAGGGCCTGGAATAGCGAGAGTCTTCGTCGCTACTACACACGATAGGCTTTACTTATCCATTTTTGTCAATTTATTCCTTTGCATTTTATTTTGCATTACGAAGTTTGAATTTGTAATTAGGCAACTGATTTTGCCATGCTTCTTTCGTTTCAGCAATAAAATGCCATCTCTTCGAGCCAAAGCTGTGACTTACTGATTATAATGTACAATATCACGATGCACGGAGAGCTAAGTCCCACCACGCAGTGGGATTTATTCAAATAGAGAGTGACTGTGATACGACCGGTCACTCACTAAATGAAACCCGAGCTCGAGGGCAGAACACCATATCACCATTCACGAGGATTGATACACGACAATCCGCCCCCTAACTCCAAATTCTCGGAGTGCGAATTGGAGTATAAACATCAACTCTTGGTTCCCGGAGCGCGAACCTGAGTATAAACACTAACTCCAAATTCCCAGAGTGCGAATTAGAGTATAAACGTCAACTCTTGGTTCCCGGAGCGTGAACCGGAGTATAAATACTAACTCCAAATTCCCAGAGTGCGAATTGGAGTATAAACATCAACTCTTGGTTCCCGGAGCGCGAACCGGAGTATAAACCCTAACTCCAAATTCCCGGAGTGCGAATTGGAGTATAAACATCAACTCTTGGTTCCCGGAGCACGAACCGGAGTATAAACACTAACTCCAAATTCCCAGAGTGCGAATTGGAGTATAAATGCCAACTCTTGGTTCTCGGAGCACGAACCGGAGTATAAATACTAACTCCAAATTCCCAGAGTGCGAATTTGAGTATAAACATCAACACTTGGTTCCCGGAGCACGAACCGGAGTATAAACACTAACTCCAAATTCCCACAGTGCAAATTGGAGTGTAAACGTCAACTCTTGGTTCCCGGAGCGCGAACCAGGGTATAAATACTAACTCCAAATTCCCAGAGTGTGAATTGGAGTGTAAACGCTAACTCCAGATTCCCAGAGTACGAACTGGGGTATAAACTTTGAAATAACTCTAAGTCCCCGGAGCGCGGACTGAAGCACAAACAATCATTAACTCCAGATTCCCAGAGTGCGAATTGGAGTATAAACGTTGAAATTATTCTAAGTCCCCGAAGCGTGGACATGCGTTCGAAATTCGCGAAGGAGCACGGTCACAAACCAATCATTACAACACTTGAGCAGAAAAGACAGTTGAAATGAGAAAAATAATATTTTATTTCAACTAACTAAAACCAGGACTTACATGCAAATAAGTTCTTCCAAAAAAAATCCTACTAGCAGGGGCCGAACCTGCGTCTATACATGACCTACTAAAGGAAAACAAAAGCAAGTTCCTACCAAAAAATCATCTCAAGTGGCCGACCTATTTCTTCTTTTTCGACCGCCTTATCAGCGGTTCTTCGTCATCAGAGTCGCTTGGAATGGAAATCCTTCGTTTGGAGGGCTTCCTCTCCGATGATTGCTCCTCGGCCGGAGGCATAATGTCAACGTCCTCTTCGGAGCTTGAATCTAAATGAAGGCAACCCACCGGAGGAGTTGGAAGGACCGGATCCGCAGCAGAAGACGAGGTGGACGCCCGAGTATCGACCGTAGTGCCGCTCGGTAATATCACACTTAGAGGTGCTGGACTGTGCATCGTAGTCCTGATTCCGGCATTGCCTTCACGCCCCGCAGCCTCTATTTCGGCGTTGATCTCGACCAAGATTTCCTCGTCTCGAGTTGATTGGGCCTGGTTGGGGGCAACTGTGGTCTGCACAAAAGAGAGAGAAGCTGGCGGGAGCTCGCTAATGATAAATGGCAAGTCTGCAGAGAAGTCTCCCTGTTGGCCGAGCAGTTCACTCACCATTTGTTCGTCAAGAGATAGTGAGCTTTCCTGCACCGCCTCGGTAGACGCTACCATTGTCACGACAGTCGTTTCAGTAGTGATAGCTTTCTGCCCTTGAATCGGCTCCTGGGCCGAAGATTCTGGGATGGTTCTGATTACTGAACAGGGGAAAAAAGGAGTTATAAACAATCACTCCAAAGCGAACGCTCTAATGAAAATACACTTGAGATATGTTCAGAGTACCTTCCTCAGTGTGGCTTGTTGACGGTTGGACGGCCTCGGAGACGTGCTCCCGAATAGGAGATAACCGCGGCTGTTCTGGGTCATAAGCAGGAATAGATTGTGAACCAACCACGGATACGGGCTCTAACGGGGGTGGGGTGGTGATTTCGAGAACGGTAGCGCGATGCTCACCCCTTGATCCCTCTCCAACTTCCAGAGATCGGCCACCAACCATCTCCTTCTCATGAACGATTATAACATCGTGGAGGACCTTCTTTTCATCATCTGTCAGGAACCGGTTTTCGAGTTCGAATCGGTCGACTGATTCATCCAGATGCGCCTCCTCTTCCTCCTCAACCAATCGGTCCCAAGCACTGCGGAGGTGTACTGGATAATCCTGGAGCCAGGCCAAGTTTCTGTGCTTCAATACATTGGCATTGTAGGTGATAAGCAGATCTTCGATATCAGCCTCTAGCCTGGCCTCGGCTTGTTGAACTTTCTCCTCAACCTCCACCTCAACTGCTTGAACTTTGGCCACTGCCGCATCCCGCTCAGTCCCGAGCATCACAGCTTGTTCACACGCCTCCTGGGCTGCGTTGTTCGCATCATCCCTATCCTTGGCGATTTCGGCGAATTTAGACTTGAGCTCGTTTAACTCCTTTAGAGCTGCGTCCCTTTCGGCAGTGACCAGAGTGTTCCGGTGACCCATATCCTCCACCATGGCATAATGCTCACGCTTCATTCTATCCATCGTTGCTTGGACTTCGTCGGCTTTTTTGATGGATTCCACTTCAGATTTTCTGGAAGATTCAGCTTCGGTGTTTAGTACTTCAATGATACGGCTCTTTTGAGCCAACTCCGCCTGCAACTTCTCGTTGGCGGCCCCACGCTCAAAGGCCAATGCCGATGCTTTCTCTGCCGCTTTAAACCACACCTTATACTGGGCGTAGAAGTCGTGCACATAGTCGTGTACCATCTGTTCGGCCTCCACCGGGATTCTCTTCAGATGAGGAGGAAAAATATAATTATCGAAGCAAATGGTCGGAAAATCTTTCTTCAGCTGGGCAAGCTTGAGCGCCCCTTCCCCAGAGATTTCAGCAGGGGGCTGTTCCGTAACTACGGCAGTTGATGTCTCACTTCTGGAGCGGTGAGATTCATGCCTAGAAGATTGAGAAGCAAACTTATGACACGGAGGCTCGGAGGGGCGAGAAACATAAGCCGGAGGTTGTATGGGATCTCTGGAAGGAGGAGGAGTACGCGATCGGGATCGACGCTTGTAGCCTCTGTCTTTGTCATATCTCCCTTGACTAGAGTATCCAGAGTATCCCTGATCATAATCTCTATCTCCTTCCCGCCTGCGCGATTCATGGTATGAAGATTTACGTGCATGTCGCAGACTTCCCAACATCGAACCACGTCCAGACATGATATCTGCAAGGCAAAATGAGAATAAAGTTAGTGGCTTTTCGAAACCAATGATCTACGACTAAAAGTTATGTAGTGTCATGAAATGTGTGTGAATATGCATTCCCCCGACCAACCAGAAGTGTCGACCACGCTAGTAATATAGGGCTCGCTCAAGTCTAGAGCACGATGGAATTCCTCCAACCCGGCATCGTGTTGAAGAGACATATCGTCCGGGATTGGAACATCGGCAAGCCCTTCAAAGAGACTTTCTGTTCTTGGGAGAGACCCCTCCAAAATCCTAATTCCGGAAGTGGGCCGGGACATGACGACCGACTTCCACCTTCCCTTTTTTGGCGACTTAAAAATGACGGCCTTGCCTTTTATCTGCTCTGTAACATCCTGACCTACATCTGTAGGCCCGGCCGACGGCTCTTCATCAGTGTGGGTTCTTTCAGAATCAGTCTCCTCGGCTATAACGACTTTGGGCTTCTTGTATTTGACTCGTTTTTTCGAGACGGTCCGTTGTGCCCCGTCGAACTTTATACTTTGTCGTCGCTTGATCAACCCACAAGTCCGGAGATTCCTATCCGTTAAGAGCACTTCAATATCCCTATCTTCGCTCGGGACTTCTTGAAGTACTCGCACTATCTCCTTAAAGTGTTCACCTTCGGGTCGCTGGATCATCGCTGTAAAAAGGGAAAAATATAAGTTTCACTTCGACTTCAATTGCCTTAATAATTATTTGAGAATTCATTGTACTCACGTCTGAATAACCATCGCCGGGCAAATCCTGGAGGACATCTGACGTAAACCATTCCGTCTTGTAATAGCTTAACCTGGTCCAAGACCCGGTGACCACTTGATAATTCCGCACTGCTTCCAAGAACGTGAAAGAGGGGTAATCATTTCGAGTTTTGAAATTGAACAGATATCTGATCTCGGTCGGGATCGGTGGTCTATGAAGATACTCCATAAAGACGATAAACAAACTGTTCACGGAAGCATACCTGTTTGAGTGTAGTTGAGATGGCGCGATTCCCAAGAAAGACAGTACTTCTCTTATGTATTCATTGAACGGAGGAAGCATCCCGGCCGTGCACGCGTGGCGATTGAATGCAGTGTATCCCTCCGACGGATTGTGTGGTCTGTCATTTGGCCCCGGTAATAACACGTCGTCCAATGACAGACCATGCCTTAAGCATATCCTCCCCAGCATATCTTCGGAAATATTGGATCGAACAGAATTTGATGGATTAGCAATAAATGACGCATTGGGAAATTCATCCGGTGCTGGACCGATGATCTCAGGTTCAATATCCGGAACCTCTAATCTCGGAGGAACTGTACTCTAAGTGTCTTGCGGGTGTTCTTGCTGCTGTGAACTTGAAGGCTCCATAACTAGCTAACTCATGAGAAATCATCGTTAGACGACAAGTGACCCGTGCATTCCCCAGTGTAAAGTGTATGAATGTGTGTTGTGCAGTGCTGTGCATTACTTGGGTAAATGTCGCAGAGTTAAAGAAAGTATGCAAACGACAAAGCTACGGAGTCCAGTTATAATGACCGTCATCACTGACCGTCATCACTAAACCAGCCACATGAGGGAAATCAATTTAGATAGAGGTTGTTCTGGTTCCATCGACGAGCTTCGAAAGGCAGTCAGGTATGCAGTTTAATTGTCAAAGTCCAAGTATGCAGGAATGAAGCTCGTCGGAATTAGTCGAACTTTGGCATTCATCATAAAGGGTTTCGAACCGGTCACGGGAAGTTTGTTCGATCCCATCATAATACCACTTTGAATCCATCGAAGTGCCAAGTTCAAATCGATACAAGGGAGCGCGCTTCGAATCGATAGTCAAGTGACAGGTTCGAATCGATCAATGAAGGATGACGTCGAATCAATAAAAAGGGGGACACTTCGAATCCATCGAAGTGCCAAGTTCGAATCGATCAACGAGGGACGATTTCGAATCAATCCTTGGTTAACAAGTTCGTACCGATCAGGAAAACCTCAACTTAACATCTATCATGTTCGAATCGATACCTTTCGTATCGGTCATAAGGGTATAATTCGTATCGATGTGAAGTTGAGGACTTCGAACCGATCAATAGCCACTTTTCGTATCGATCATTTCGTATCGATACGACCCATCACCATAGTTAGATCGGTGCGAACCGCATCCCCTCCAAAGGGAATCCCAGGGATCGATGCGAAATCCAAGGAAAAATGATGCCGCCTCCCATCGATTCGAACACGAGTCCATGAATCGACTCGAAACTCCTCCAAAACCAGATCTGGTTTTACCATTCACCAAAGTGGCCAATCGATGAAGAAGAAATGGATCTGTAATAGCTTTGCCGTTTGGATTCGAGGCTAATTACCTAATTTGAGTGAGGGATTCGAGGAATAAAGTGTTTGGATCTTGATTAGTTCGAAGACGTGGTGCAGTGTTTTTCTCTCTGAGGCTTCGAATCGATGCAGGACACAGTAAAACGCAAGGCAATGTTGAAAAGTGAAAAAGTGACAGGGCCCCTGCTATTTATATGGGGCGTTGAGAGTGACCGGGTCGTTTCGCATCCCAGTCAACTCGACCGGTTACAACAAGTCAAACTGCAGATCGGTTCGAAATCTATCTTCAAATCCACGCGTTTAAGCCTTCATCGGTACGAAATACACGGCAGCGCGTCGAGTCGCATCGATTCGAAACAAACGGTGGGAACAGCGATTCGAAACCCCTGCTCGCAACTCCATCCACAATCTACTGTTACGAATAATGATTTCGTACCCATCATTTCTCATCGATTCGAATGGGCGATTTCGTATCCATCGTTTTCTATCGATACGAACTACGATTTCGTATCCATCATTCCCTATCGATACGAACGACGATTTCGTATCTGTCATTTCCTATCGATATGAACTACAATTTCTTATCCATCCTTTCCCATCGACGCTCATATCCATCGGTTCGAAATACCACGTTTGTACAAAACAAAGTCGATTCTTTCAACCTTCTAAATCGGTTCGGGAGAGGATCGATATGAAGAGACTTTTCAAAGCAACCATTAAGCGTTGTCTCAACTCAAATTTCCAAATCGATTCAGGAGAGGATCGATACAGAATTCAATAGCAAACAAAACTGACAATGACCCACGGACACGCGACGTTAACAAGGGTCAAACTAGCATATGTGCTTATATGTCGGACTAACATTCGATTTTAAAACATTTACAGAGATTGAATACTCATCTTATCAACGCAAGGTTACAGCAATACAGGGTACGAATTCCAACAAGAGAGAGCAATGATTGTTCAGAGAGAAATTGCAGCTCTTCAAAGCACGTCATGTTTCCACAAGACGTACTTTGGGGGGAAAATGTTATCCAGCTTTTTGGCAAAGCCGTGATACCAAAAGATCGATCGAAAATGGAGGGCAGTTCGTCTCAGAGAGTGGTCATACTTGGTTTCGCTATGGATATCGCTGAATTTTGTCCGAGTCCAGATTAAGCTGGAATTGATAGGACATGACCCGAGAGATCATAGAAATCAACATCTCAAATTTCAAGTCAATCCGAGTTCATACACTCAAGTTATGATCTTTTCAATTTGAAGGGAAAGACCTTGGTTTCGAACCCCTCACCAAACACTGGTTCGAACCCATCAACTTCGAACCTATCCAGTTCGAACCCATCAACTTCGAATCCATCGGAATGCCCCGGGTTCGACTCCATCAAACTTCGAATCAATCGAGTTCGTACCGATGGACCTCACATCCATCAACCAGTGTTAGCCTCATATCCATCGGAGAAAAGCTGGTTCGTATCCATCAAGCATTGGTCCTTCGAATCCATCAGTGGAGCTTTGTTCGAACCCACCAAGTCAACTAGCCACGATCATGTGTCGTTCATCGATGCGAACGCGCCGAGATGAATGGAGTCGAAGCGGTCAACTCGGAGTGAAATTCGGATTGAGGCAAAGTGTGCGCTCCACGTCAACACGAAGGCGCGTGCCGTCGTCATTTCGAAGCAATCGGTTTGAACGCATCGGTTTGAACCAGACAGCCAAACAGGGAGTTCCATTTCGTATCCATGATATCTCTCAATCTACTGATCCAAATGCCACGAAATTTTCATATAAGCTTGCATACATGTTAAAGAATGTCCACACCAAATTTCACCTCGATTGGATGATTTTCTGATCGATTCGAATGGACTTCGAATCGATACCAAAGTGGGCCCAAACTTCCAAAGGACGGGTGCATGGGCCCCCTCACATGCCAGAAGTGGTCTTCCGAGTTTTCAGCGAAATATCAGCATCCTACGCCTATAAATAGAGCCCCAGGGCCAACGGGAAAAGGACTTTTGGATTCTGAAGCGCCTAGACTCTGCCGGATTGAAATCTCCATCATCCTACATCATAATCTTACTGTTGAATTCGAATTTCCAGCTGTAACTCACTGTTGATCGCTGTAATAATTTGTAATCGTTGAAAGAGAATCAATAAAAGTACAAAAACTTCACAGTGGACGTAGGCGACACGCCGAACCACTATAAATTACTTGTCTACGCATTTATTTACATATTACTTGGAGTTTTTGTTAGATATTCCTCTGTTTCAATTTATATTCTTCATTTATTATCACTTCAAAATCTTCCGACGAGTGTTGTGCCCAATTTTGGTACAAACACCGGAATCTAAAGATCTAGCCTCCAAAGAAGTAGTACAGAGCAGTTTTGAACAAGAAGAAAACAAGTTTAGAAATCTATCTACTGAAGCAAATTTGTTCACAGTTTTTGCATTTTGAAGCAATGTTTTTGCTAGATTTCGTGAGTTAATCAACTCACATTGCTGTTGCAATGCAAAACTTGAATTTATGCAGAAAGCTTGAAGCTTGGAGGAGAGAAGAGCTTCCAATAACATGTAGAACTCAAAAACAATACATGCAAGAAGAAGATATACAGTAAATTACGTAAACCCATCTCCCAAATAAGAATTTGATGAAATTAATAAGTTTTGAGTTTGATTACCTTTGAATTAATACTCTAGTTTGCAAAAGATTTCAATTTGATTGAATTTAATTGAAGAAATAACTTGAATTTTTGGAAGCTTGATAATGTGGATTTACTGTACTTTGTTTCTGATGGAAGAAGAGGATGAGATAGTGAAAAATAAACGTACATGAGGTTTCTTTTTCTCACTATCTCAATTTCTGCGTAAGTTTTAATGGGCTTTGGACCCATTAAACAAAAGAAAATAAATTGGCCTAAGATTAATTAATCAACACTAACTAAAATATGTACAAATATCACATTATATATAAAAAAAAGTCATTTTCTTTCAATTTTCACACAGATAAAATTGTAAACTCACACACATGAAATAAATTATTTTGCACTATATGAAAAGATTAGTTTTTATTTTTAAAACATTATTATTATTAAAAGCCTTTATTTCACAATAATACAAAATTTTCACCAAATAAATGTAAAAGTCTACATTTTTAACTTCTAAAATTCAACAAAAATTATTTTCTAACCTAGAAAAAATATTACAGACCATTTTAAACTCGAATTTATCATTAAACTCATTTTTAAACCAATTTCAATCTTTTTATTTGAATAAACACCCTTTAAAAATCACATTCTTCTTTTAAATTTATTAAAAGAAGAAATTGACAATAGTTAATACAATTATTGCTTTTTCTATAAATAAAACCTATTTTTCAATCATTACTAACCCAAACAAATAAAATAAAGTTCCAATTTTTACTTTTCTCATTTTATTTTTAAAATTTATTGTTTATTCCTAATAAACAATTTAAAATTTTCAATTTTATGTTAATTCTAATATTAATAGGTAATCTCCAAAATCAGGGTTATTACAGTTGTTCTACAATATTTAGGAATCATTGTCTAAATTACAAGTATCAACAACAATGTAAACAAGCCATCTTAAATATTTTGACAATACTTAAAAATATTGTAAAAATATCGGGATTAACAACTTTTGTTAAAAGTTGTGAAATGTAATATCTTTATCAATGTTAGAAGAATATTGTCTTAATTATAAACTATTAAATCATGTTATGACTGTCGGGGTTTCTCTTTTTATATCTTTACAATATAGTAATTTAATTGTTGAATCGATACTTACATCGCTTTATAAATATTGTTGAATACGGTAAATTTACAACATTAAAAAAATGTTGTAAGCATTGATAAAATGTTGTAAGATGTCGAAATTTCAACAACATCACATAAATGTTACGAAGAGACCAAATATGATACAATGTAAAAAAATCATTGGAAAATATTGTTTTTAACAACTATTTGGACCGACGTTCTAGAATTTAGTTTTATTACAACATTTATGCACAAAAAGTTTTAAGGAAAAATTGACTACAAAGTTTTTTTTAACATAAGTTGTTAAAGATCTGACTTTTTCGCAACATTTTGCAGAATTGTTGTCAACTCTCTGTTGTGAAATGGTGTTGTTGTTGTAGTGAGCAACAACCATGAGCTGTTGAACCTTATTTTCCAACTCTTGCCTGCGACCACCAACAAGTTCAGCAATCACATTACCACACCTCAAAAATTTAAAGGTAGGCATAGCTCTCACACCGTATTCTGCAGCCATGTCCTGCAAAACCAAAACTAAATTAAAAGAATGAGAATACAAATTGTAAACAAATAGAATCGGCCATGTTCAAGTAGTTGAGAAAACTAGTGTCTGTACCTTAACAATGTTAAAATAGAGTAGGAAGAAGAATGAATAATATATATTTTTTATCAAGAAGGAGAAGGATATAATTGATGTTATTAAGGAATCAGTTGAGATAACCCAAGTGATTCACTAAGTATCAAAAGCCAGTATTCCAATAACAATACATCTCTTCTTATTCTTGTTATTCCTATTCTGACAAATAAAGCTTTGACTATCAGAGAGAACATAACTACATAAGGGTGATGTAGAGATAGTAAGGCTTTATCACGTAATTTGTAAGAGTGAAAAACTGGATAAACTCCAAAGGAGTATAAAAAAAAGGAAGCGAGAAATATTGTTTTGCTGCAAGGAAGAGCAAGACTTACAGATTGAGCATCAACATCAACCTTAAGGAACAAAACATTAGGGTACTTCTCAGACAACTCGGCAAAGAATGGGGCAATAGCTCTGCATGGTGGGCACCATGTAGCAGTGAAGTCAATCACCACCTATATTGATATATCAAAGAAATAAAACATGAGTAACTAACTAATACCTGTTATGCAGTATATCACAGAACTACATTACAGAAATGGCATGTTATAAATATACACATATACAGTATAACATGCTGATAGATTGTGGTTAGTCACATGTTATGACTGCCTTTGATTTAGCAAAAGAACACATTTTTCAAATAACTTTTCAAAATTTCCCTAAAAAGCATCTAAGATTCTTTCAAGTGTAATTTTTTTGAAGCAAACATTCAAATCAACAAATACCATATAGTTCTCAGTACACAAAAATTTTCTGTTTTTCTTATTTACATCCGAAATATTCAGCCTTGCTAAATAAACCCCATATGCATAAATCAGTTTAATCACATCTACGTCTAAAGTAAAGAACATGAAAGCCCTAGACAGGACTTCATTTCACATAAAGTCAACAGGCTATCATTTTACAAATCCAGAGAAAAGCTAATATGTTGAAAAGGAAGAGGATAACTGCGTCAAATCAAAATCTAAATCGCTCTATTTAGCATTAATTTAAAACAGGATTAAAGCTCGAAAGGGGGCGAAATCGTCCAAACAAATTACAACCCTCATTCAACGCAAATAATCGATAGTGCAACCCATAAAAACATAAAATATACCCAAGATCACAATCATCAAAGTTCTAAACTGTTACGTTCCTAATGCTCTACACCCCCATACACTGACCAGTATCACAGAGGAAGGTAAAGCCAGCAAGCAAGGGAATGACACAAATAATTAGCATGAGCTTATATTAAATAAAGGGGAAGGACAGCACGTACAAGTTGTTAGTGCAAGTTGTATTTACTTTTATGAATATGTTATTTTCTTTTTTAGGCTAGGACAGGTGTCGAATTGTGGCTGGTAGGTGCTATTGTGAGGAATACAAATACACTGTGTAATGTTGTAAAAGGCATGCATGAAATGATATTCTGTTTTCATTGTTCCTAATTCTTCTTCTCCTCTGTTTTTTCCTTTCTTTCCCTCAGTCTGATATTCTATTTTTCCCTCAAGTTTCACTCATTCACCTTCCCTGACTCTTCAACCATCGTGACCACCACCACCATGCCCAAATCTCATCGGAAACCCACCACCAGCACCCACCATTTGGTATCAGATTCAGACCAGATCCTCGAAGCAGATGAACATGGAGAAGATTTAAATCTGGAAACACAACAAATGAGCATTGCAGAGCTTCTTGAATGGAAACAAACTCAATCAGAATTTAATTTATCAGTTAATCAAGACATACAAGGTATTAGATCTGATATCTCACAAATGAACAGGAACATGCAATTGCTTTTGACCAAACTTCACATATGTGATCAAAACAATCCCGACTCACATAGCTCCAGTCCAATAACCACTGCAACACAGTCATTACCCACAACTTTTCCATCAACTACAAACTCACTACCATCAGATCTCACTACCAATACTCCACCACAACACATACAAACAAATAGCATTACCTCTCCGCAACCACTTCAGATTCCAACATCCACACAAATACCACTTCATCAACAACAACCTAACTCACAAACTCATGGAATTTTGCCAACACCTATATTACAACCACCACACGTCCCTTT
Organism: Allium cepa; assembly: GCA_030765085.1. NCBI lineage: Eukaryota > Viridiplantae > Streptophyta > Magnoliopsida > Asparagales > Amaryllidaceae > Allium > Allium cepa. Next base: position 378,794,988 of record CM060944.1, on the reverse strand, counting down.
CACATCTTTCAATCCACCCTCAACACATCTCCACACAACACCACTTCCACGACATACCCAAATGCACTTGCGCACATCACCAAACACAGATCCATACAATCAAGTTGCAAACCAAACCAAATCTTTACCATCACCAAAATTTTTTCAGCACAAGTCACTAAAACTAGAATTTCCTAGTTTTAATGGTGAAGGGAATATATTAGCTTGGCTCAAACAAGTGGAACAAGTATTTTTATACTATGAAATCAACCAAAATGAATTGGTACAAGTGTGTTCCTTCCATTTACGAGATGAAGCTCTACAGTGGTACAATTGGTACACTGTCAATGTTGATCATTCTTATCTTTGGCCTATTTTTTCAAGAAGAGGTTGTCTCTAGATTTGGTCCTTCAGAACTTTATAGACCATTTGATGCATTTGCTAACCTGAAACAAACATCAACAGTTCGAGGCTACTTAACCAAGTTTGAGCAACTATCCGGTTTTCTAGAGAAACTTCAACCAACATACATAATTGACAAGTTTATTGGAGGCCTGAAGGAGGAGATAAAATATGAAGTTATAGCATCAAGACCGAAATTCCTCCGTGAAGCTATCAGTTTAGCTAAAACATACGAAGACAAATATTTTGCCAGGAGGAAGTCATTCAAACCATACTCTAATACCACCATATCCAATTTTCACCCACAAACAACTACACAAAATCCTTATGCCCAACCCACTCACGCACCACCCACAAACCCTACCCAATACACAAAACTGACCCCAAAAGACATTGGAACAAGAAGGAATAAAGAACTTTGCTATACGTGTGACGAAAAATGGTTTCATGGACATAAATGCCCAAATAAAAAGGTATATGTTCTGCAGGGATTCATTGATAATGGAGAAGAAAATGAAACTGATTCGGAATTACAACCAATTACAACCATGACACAAAATACAACCGCTGAATTGGACGCTGCACTTGCAATATCTTTACAAGCAATGTCAGGAGTTCAAAATGTACAAACATTCAGAATTAATGGGACTATAATGGGGCATCAAGTGCATATCCTAGTTGACTATGGATCTACTCACAACTTCATCAACGACCAACTAGCTAAGAAACTGGGTTTGCATATCACTAACTCAAATGAATTTCAAGTTAGCATTGCAAGTGGAGAAAGGATGTTTAGTTCTGGTATATGCCAGGGAGTGTTACTGAAATGTCAAGGACTGGAAATGCCAATTGATCTTTTTCTCTTACCATTAAAAGGTTGTCAAATAGTATTGGGAGTACAATGGTTATGTCAGTTTGTAGATATCATTTTCAACTTCAGAGATCTTCAATTAAAATTCTCCTATAAAGGCAACAATATTTTATGCCAAGGGATCAAGTCCACAGCAAACAAAGTAGTTTCAGAGAAGGAAATTGACAAAGAAATCAATAGCTGTAACTTGTGTTTCCTGATTCAAACCAAACCATTCACCACACAAACTCAACCCAACCCTTCAACCACACAACACTCACAAGCCCAAACCATTCCCCAAGCTATTCTCCAAATCTTACAACAATTCCCAACCGTGTTTGCCAAGCCAACAACCCTACCTCCACCACGACCAATTGACCATAAAATTCCCCTGCTCCCATCAGTCAAACCAGTTTGCCTCAAACTATATAGACACTCATATCACTTAAAAAATAAAATTGAAAGGATGATCGACGAAATGCTACAATCTGGCATGATCAGACACAGCCACAACCCATATTCCTCCCCAGTGGTCATGGTCAAGAAGAGTGATGGAAGCTGGAGAATGTGTATTGACTATAGAGGGTTGAATAGAGTAACAGAAAAAAATAAATTCCCAATACCACTCATTGATGATTTATTTGATGAACTAAAAGGTGCTAAGTATTTCACTAAGCTTGATCTAATGTCAGGTTATCACCAAATCAGAATGCACCCAGATGACATACATAAGACTGCATTCAGGACCCATGAAGGTCATTATGAGTTTTTAGTAATGCCTTTTGGCTTAACTAATGCTCCTTCTACGTTTCAGGCTCTCATGAATGCAGTCTTCAAGGCTTATCTCAGGAAGTTTATCCTAGTCTTCTTTGATGATATACTTATTTACAGTATTAGCTGGGAAGAACACTTACAACACTTAATTTTAGCCTTGCAGGTCTTAAAGGAGAACCAGCTAGTGGTAAAGCTATCCAAATGCACTTTTGCTCAGCAGCAAGTGGATATCTGGGGCATGTAATATCGAAAGATGGAATTGCAGTAAACTACTCAAAAATTCAAGCAATAAGAGATTGGCCTAAACCAAAGAACATCAAAGCTCTAAGAGGATTCCTGGGGTTATCCGGTTACTACAGAAAATTTGTCAAAGGGTATGGTATTATTGCAAAACCCTTAACTGATTTATTAAAGAAAAACTCATTTTCTTGGAATGATAAGTCTCAGATAGCTTTCGAACAACTAAAGGACTATCTCTCTAATCCATTAATACTAGCAATGCCAGATTTCTCTAAAGAATTTACACTTGAATGTGATGCTTCTGGCAATGGCATAGGTGCAGTATTGCTTCAAGAAGGGAAACCACTGGCATTTTTAAGTCAAGCACTTCAAGGGAAAAATCTACATTTATCTACATAGGAAAAGGAGCTCCTAGCTATAATAATGGCAACAAAGAAGTGGTCGCAGTACCTTCTAGGCAGAAAGTTCATAATCAAAACAGACCATCAAAGCCTTAAATATCTTCTTGAGCAAAGATTAACAACAAGTATTCAGCATAAATGGTTACATAAGTTGCTTGCATTTGACTATATTGTAATTTATAAGCCAGGCAAGGAAAACACTGTTGCAGACTCTCTGTCCAGATCTCCTGAAACCCCACAAGACCTCCCCCACCTACACTTACATGCAATTTCTATAGTACAAACTACTTGGCTTCAAGACATAAATTTTTTATCAAAGGAGGATCCATACTGCAAAACTATAGCTAATAAGATTAATGAGGCAAACCCAGACTCATGTAAATATCAAGAAAAAGAGGGGTTATTCTTTTATAAAGGAAGAATTCTGGTTAGCCCAACTGCAACAGAAATAAAGAATAAACTACTTGAGGAATTTCATGCTTCCCCCTTATCAGGACATTCAGGAGTCACAAGAACTTTACACAGAATCAAACAGGTACTCCACTGGCATGGTATAAAAAAAGATGTTCAATCATTCATCTCATCATGTGACATATGTCAAAGGGTCAAATCAGAAAATATAAACATACCAGGGTTACTACAGCCACTGCCTGTTCCAGATCAAATATGGGAAGATATTGCCATGGATTTTATCACTCAGCTACCTAAATGCCAATCTTACTCGGTTATAATGGTGATTATAGACAGACTTTCAAAATATGCACACTTTATTCCATTACCACATCCCTATACAGCACCTATGGTTGCCCAGAAATTTTTTGATCATATAATTAAACTTCATGGAATGCCTAAGTCCTTTGTAAGTGACAGGGATCCTATATTTACAAGCAACTTTTGGCAAGAATTATTTAAACTTCAAGGAAGTAAACTGTCCTTAAGCAGTGCATATCATCCACAATCTGATGGCTTATCTGAAGTTACTAATAGAACACTAGAATGTTACCTACGATGCTTCTGTTCTCACAAACCCAAAGAATGGATCAAATGGCTACCATTAGCTGAACTGTGGTACAACACAACTTGAAAAAGTGCAACAAACATGACACCATTTGAAGTGGTTTATGGAAGAAAACCGCCTAATTTACTCAGCTACATACCGAAAACAGCAAAAATACAAAGAGTTGAAGAAGAATTGTTTTCTAGAGACATTGTACTGCAACTCTTAAAAGACAATATCAACCATGCAAGAGAAAGAATGAAGCTTCAAGCAGATAAACATAGAACATTCAGAGAATTTGAACTAGATGATTGGGTATATTTGAAGTTACAACCCTACAAACAAATCACAGTCAGCTCCGTACACACTCATAAACTCTCACCCAAATATTTTGGACCCTTCAAAATAATTGAACGAGTGGGACCAGTGGCCTACAAATTGCAACTTCCACCACAAGCAAGAATCCACCCTGTTTTTCATGTTTCTCAACTTAAGAAACGAATTGGCAATAGTCTTGTTGTAGAACAGTCAATACCAACCTATGACTCACAAATAATACAGGAACCAGAGAGAGTATTGGCAAGAAGGATGGCTAAAATCAAAAATCAAAACACAACTCAAGTTCTGGTAAAATGGAAACAAATGCAAGAGGAAGATGCCACTTGGGAAAATTATTGGGAACTAGTTGCAAAGTTTCCCACATTTGACCTTGAGACAAGGTCAACATTTGATGGGGGAGGGGTTTGTTACGTTCCTAATGCTCTACACCCCCATACACTGACCAGTATCACAGAGGAAGGTAAAGCCAGCAAGCAAGGGAATGACACAAATAATTAGCATGAGCTTATATTAAATAAAGGGGAAGGAAAGCACGTACAAGTTGTTAGTGCAAGTTGTATTTACTTTTATGAATCTGTTATTTTCTTTTTTAGGCTAGGACAGGTATCGAATTGTGGTTGGTAGGTGCTATTGTGAGGAATACAAATACACTGTGTAATGTTGTAAAAGGCATGCATGAAATGATATTCTGTTTTCATTGTTCCTAATTCTTCTTCTCCTCTGTTTTTTCCTTTCTTTCCCTCAGTCTGATATTCTATTTTTCCCTCAAGTTTCACTCATTCACCTTCCCTGACTCTTCAACCATCGTGACCACCACCACCATGCCCAAATCTCATCGGAAACCCACCACCAGCACCCACCATAAACATATAAAAATAACCAAGATGGTACAGGATTTAAAGTATTACAAGCTTGTCGGTTTGAATAGCATCATTAAATTCCTCTCTGTTGGAAATAGCCTGCACCATTTTTGAATCAAATTACTCGGGTTATATCAAGATTTATATCTTATTCAACGATTGAGCGCTAGCTCTTATATAGCTGAAGTTTTAGAAGGGAATAACGAAAAGGACGTTCGATGTTATTTTTAAGCTTACACTGTGATAGTCGGCTGAGATTCAAAGATCGCGTGAGAATGGGTTGGCTCGTGTGAGCAGGATGATCATGTTAAATAAATAACGATATGGCCCTGTCTGGTTGACCATATTTAAAATCGAATATGTTCGTGCTTAACATGCTGCTTACGATAATAACTTTCATTTAAAAAGCAAATAAGAATGTATTCTCAACTAAAAATGTGACAACGATGGTCAAATCGTCGGTAGAGAAGTTTATTTAATGTAGAGTTGCAAAACCAAATTCTGTGAAATCGGACAAAAACTATACATATCTTTATTGTGTCTCTTTAGATTATAGATATCTACTTAAACTTCTTTAATTAAATCTTTTCAGTGCAATTTAATTTGTTCTCTATATAAATATATTATTAAACCTCTTCAATTATAAAGTTTCTCAAATTTTGATGTTTAACTAAAATTAGAATTAATGAAAAAATACGTCAAATATTTTTTCCTTTAAAATTATATGATTGAATGGTCGGTTTACATCATTTAGCGGTTGTATTGGTATTTTGATTATCCACTATGTCAGTTGCATCAATTTGAGATGCATGTTAAATAATTGCTAAATAAGTCAACTGTTGTAGCTACTATTTTTTTTAGTAAAAACAAGAAAAAAGAAAAAAGGAAAAAAAATAATGGAAAATATTGCAGTAAAGGTTTTGATACCTCCTCAAATCTAGTCATGTTCTTAGTTACTTTAATTTGCTATATATTAGCGTAAATATCAGTTTCATAAGTTCAATGTTTAAAGTCCACAAGTGTTTACTGTAATTTGTCATGAATAAAAAAAATCACATCACAAATATTGTAAAGCATGTTGTGCTTGTTGGAATTCCTAAATGAATGAAAACAACATAGTCCCACATCGCCAAAATTGCAAAGCTATTTTAGTATATTAATAGGTTTTGCAATGAAGGGATTGGGGCCTTGGGGCACCCAAATGTTTGCTTCGTTGTGAGGAGGGAGATCATGCATCACCACCACACAGGCGCGCGCCGCCGCCGCCGTCCAACCGAACCGGGCCGAGTTCGGGTTTGGACCTAAATGATCCTATTTTTACTATAAAACCGAGTCGGGTTTTCTAATAGTTGCAATACAAACAGGTACGAATCTGTTCAGAAGCGGACGCGGATTGACTGAGGAGGTGCGACTTTTGAAGCGGGCGTGGGTTTTTTGGCGAATAGACGCATCCATTAGCAGACAGATGCGGATGCGAATCGTTAGACATGAACGGGTGCGACTTATGGCAGCAACGGGTGCGACCCGTTAACGAACAACAGCAATGAAAGGCAACAGGTGCGACCCGTCAGGCGGACGCGACTGTTCGAAGGGGTGCGGACGAAATCATAAATAGAGAGAATACTGATCACATTCTCATTCAATTCCAATTCTAATTTCTTCTGCTTCTTCCTTTCTGCTGCTCTATACAATATATCACAGAAACTAAAACAGATATGGCAATAGTAGAGCTCTCAACAAAGGCTACTACACACAACAGGCCCGATCCTTTTAAAGGAGACGGTGATGACTTTATAACATGACAAAATCAAATGCTATTTTATCTCACCACACTCGGTCTGCAACGGTATCTCAAGGAGAAGGAACCGATTCCTGCGCCAGGCAATGAATCAGATGTTGATATGTGGAAGCATTCCGATTTTCTATGCAGAAACTATATTCTGAATTGTCTCGACAAGGTGCTATACAAAGTATATCAGCCTCAAAGCAGCAAAAGCACTCTGGAATGCACTTGCCACGAAGTACAAGACGCAGAATATCAGTCTTAAGAAATTCATTGTAGAAAAATTCATGGACTACAATATTGTTGACTCCAAACCGGTGACTGCTCAACTGCATGAACTGCAAATCATCATTCATGAACTCGAAACGGAAGGTCATAAGGTTAGAGAATCGTTTTTGGTTGAAGCCGTCACAGGAAAACTGCCGCCGTCATGAAGAGATTATCGCAACTATCAAAAGCATAAGAAGAAGGAAATCTCTTTACAGGATCTCATAGTCTGACTGAAAATTAAGGCAGATAACAGTGGAGTAACAAAACAAAACGAGGAGGCATTTGTAGATGAAGGTTCAAAGACCAAAAATAAAAAGAAGAATTTCCAGAAGAAAAAGAAAGCTCCAAACAACAAAACAAAAGACAACAAACGAACCAAAAAGTTTGATGACGAGTGTTGGGTTTGTGGAAAGATTGGACATGCCGCTAAAGATTGCAGACACAAAAAGGAACGAACAAAGAGGCAAATATAGTAGACAACATGGAAGTAGACGAGTCCAACTTCTCGGCAGTTGTATCTGAATGCAATTTGGTTTAAAATCCTAACCAATGGTGGGTAGACACGGACGCTACTCGTTATGTCTGCTCTGACAAATCCATGTTTTCTACATACTAGAAATTCGATCATGAAGAAAAACTCTATATGGTTAATTCTGCAGTATCCATGATCGAAGGCAGTGACACAGTAATCCTCAAGTTTACTTCTAGCAAAACTAACAAGTTGAATGACATGCTCCACGTTCCAGACATACGCAAGAATCTCATCTCCGGTGCAGTACTATCGAAGAAAGGATTCAGAATGGTGTTCGAGTCAGACAAGATAGTTATGTCAAAAGCTGGAATGTATATCTGAAGGGGTTATTTATGCAATGGCCTATTTAAGGCAAATGTAGCCATTATCGGCAATAAAACTATGTATTCTGATTGTGCTATTGATAATATTGAAGTTTCTTACTTGCTTGGACAGGAAATTTTATTATGGCATGATAGATTGAGACACATAAATTTTCGAAAAATGAAAATATTATCAAACTTGGGATTAATTCCGAAATTCTAAGTAGATAAGAACTACAAATGTGAGACATGTGTAGATGCAAAAATGGTTAAAAAAACCATTTCAATCTGTTGATAGAAGCACCGAACCACTAGGTTTAGTTCATACATATTTATGTGATTTTAAAACGTTACCTACAAGAGGTGAGAAAAAGTACTTTATCTTGTTTATTGACGATTATTGCGATATATGTATGTATATCTTTTGAATAGTAAATATGAAGCAATTACATCATTTATAAAGTATAAGGCTGAGGTAGAAAATCAATTAAATAAAAAGATGAAGATATTGATATCTGATCGAGTTGAAGAATATGAATCACCATTTGAACAGTTCTGTGCCGAAAATAGTATAATTCATCAAACAACAGCTTCATTTCACCACAACAAAATGGTGTAGCCAAGAGGAAGAACAAAAAGTTAAAAGACATGCTGCCTTAAATATGTCTAATCACATATTAAACAAAGTCCCTCACAATAAAACATGAACAATCCGTATGAGTTATGGAAAGGACACAAACCAAGTTTTAAATACCTCAAAGTGTGGGGGTGCTTGCAAAAGTTCCAGTTCCGCCTCTTAAGAAAGTCAAACTTGGACCAAAAATAGTAGATTGTTACTATTTAGGGCCAGCCCAAAATAGTAGTGCATAAAAACTTTGGTATTCAAGTATGATATAGCCGATATTCATGTAAATACAATCATGTAATCTAGGGATGTCTCATTCTTTGAAGACGTGTTTCCGCACAAAAGGAATGAAGGAAAGAATGTCCCTAAAAGGACAAGAGAAGAGTCAAGCAATTCACATGAAGATGAAACTCATCAGGAGATTGAGGAAGTTGAACCAAGAAGAAGTGTAAGGGCTTGGACTTCCAAGACATTTGGTTCAGATTTTTTCACATATGTATTAGAATACGAACCTCAAACGTACAAGGAAGCAATGTCATCTTCTGAATCTTCATGTTGGAAAGAAGCAATCCAAAGTGAGATTGATTCAATTCTAAGTAATAAAACTTAGGAAATTGGTGATATTCCGTTTGGAATAAAACCTATTGGCTGTAAATGGATTTTCAAGAAGAAAATGAAAGCAGATGGCTCAATTGACAAGTATAAAGCCAGATTAGTAGCCAAAGGATATCGTCAGAAAGAAGTAGTAGATTTCTTTGATACATATTTGCCGGTAAAACGAATAACCTCTATAAGAATGCTAATAGCAATTGCATCGATCTATAATCTAGAAATTCATCAAATGGATGTAAAGGCAGCATTCTTGAATGGAGATCTCGATGAGGAGATCTACATGGAGCAACCTGAAGGTTTTATTTCCAAAGGAAATGAAAACAAAGTTTGTAGATTAGTAAAATCATTATACGGACTAAAACAAGTTTCAAAGCAATGTCATGCAAAATTTGATAGTGTCATGATGAGAAATGGTTTTCATATAAATGAATGCGATAAGTATGTTTATTATAAACAAATTGGACAATCATATGTGATGATTTGTTTATATGTAGACGATATGTTAATATTTGATCCAAATACTTAGGTAATAAAGACCATAAAAAAGATGTTAATTAGCAATTTCGATATGAAAGACTTAGGAGTTGCAGACGTTATTTTGAGAATCAAAATAATAAGAACACCTAATGGAATTGAATTATCTCAGTCACACTATGTAGACAAAGTGATTGAATTATTTTAAAATTTTGGAATTAAAGGAGTAAGAACACCCTTTAATCCATCAGAAGTACTGCATAAAAACACTAATAAGAGTGTAATGCAACTGGAATACTCTCGTGTAATAGAATGTCTCATGTATCTCATGAATTGCACAAGACCAGATATAGCTTATGCAGTAAGTCGACTGAGCAGGTATACAAGCAATCCAGGAAAGGAACACTGGAAAACATTAATGAGAGTGCTTGGATATTTAAAAAATACCATAAATTATTCCTTACATTATGGAAAAATGCCTGCTGTCTTAGAAGGATATAGTGATGCAAACTGGATTGCTGATTCAGAGGAATCAAAATCAACGAGTGGTTATGTATTTACCTTAGCAGGGGCAGCGGTGTCATGGAAATCCTCTAAGCAAACATGCATAGCTCGATCCACTATGGAATCATAGTTCATTGCTTTAGATAAAGCAGGCGAAGAAGCAATATGGCTTCGTCACTTTTTAGAAGATATTCCGTTTTTGCCTAAACCTGTATCGGCCATATGCATACACTGTGATAACCAAGCTGCGCTAAGTAGAGCGCACAACTTTGTGTACAATTGAAAGTCACTACATATTCGTCGACGCCATAACACAGTTAGACAGTTACTCTCAAATGGAACTATTTCTATAGATTATGTAAGAACAAATGATAACCTAGCGGATCCATTTACTAAATGTTTATCAAGAGAGAAAATTAACTGCACATTTAAGGGAATGGATTTAAAAGCCTAAACCACCAAGAGTTATCTTATACGGAAACCTATCCTAGCGACTGGAGATCCCACGGACTAGGATCAATAGACAAACCAGTTCCGAGTAACTCAAGATGTAATGCATTTGCGTGGACATAATCCAACTCCATTCCTACGGTGCACAATATAAATGCATGCCTACAGAAGTATTTAAAGGTTAAAACTATGTTTTTTTAATGATAACCATATCTTGAAAGTAACAAGTGGGGTATATGTAGGATACTCTTAATGGTTGCGATCACCTATGTTAGTGTGAGCTAGGTCGGCTCTATGAGAATATTAAAGGCTTATATTTTCTATACACACTCGCAGAACCAAAAATTGTTCAGGACCAAAATGAACACAACCAAGAGATTGGATGAGAAGGGAATCAATGCTTCTTAAAGCTTATTGTCTGGATATACAATAAAGTCCGACGGTTCAAGATGAAATAATTCACCGATTAGCCAAGTAGATCCGATAAGTTTTAACTAGGGAAAGTTCAAAGTGAAATATCTACTTATCCACGATAAAGCATTATTCCATATGTACTCTGTGATATTCGCTTTATGTAGAGGATATGTATATTATCATTCATGTGGGGGATTATTGGAATTCCTAAATGAATGAAAACAACATAGTCCCACATCGCCAAAAATGCAAAGCTATTCTAGTATATTAATAGCTTTGCAATGAAGGGGTTAGAGCCTTGGGGTGCCCAAATGTTTGCTTTGTTGTGAGAAGGGAGATCATGCATCACCACCACACATGCGGGCACGCCACCGCCACCGTCCATCCGACCGAACCGGGCTGGACCGGGCTCGGGTTTGGTTCTAAATGATCCTATTTTTACTGCAAAACTGGGCCGGGTTTTCTAACAGTTGCAGGCTATACGAACATGTGCGAATCTGTTTAAAAGCAGATGCGGATTGACTGAGGAGGTGCGACTTCTGAAGAGGGCGTGGGTTTTTTGGCGAACAGATGCATCCATTAGCAGACGGATGCGGATGCGACTCATTAGACACGAACGGGTGCGGCCCATTAACGAACGACAACAATGAAAGGCAATGGGTGCGATATGTCAGGCGAACGCGACTGTTCGAAGGGGTGCGGACGAAATTATAAATAAAAGAGAATACCGATCACATTCTCATTCAATTCCAATTCTAATTTCTTCTGCTTCTTCTTTTCTGATGCTCTATACAATATATTACAGAGTTGACATACTCATTACAATCTCGTGTAGATTACGTCTGTTGTATCTTGGAAGACTTTAAATAAAGTCTTAAGCAAATTGTAACGACAAGCCTCAGACAAAATTTCCTTCTTTAACCGGTTAGGTTTATAATTGATATATATATATATATATATATATGTATGTATATATCATTTTCGTTTCTGCACTATTTCTTTAAATAGTATAATGTTTGATCTATCGATATAGTTATTATTACTATAGTTGTTAGTTTGTGGTTGTAATTTAATTACGACATACCTATTGCTTAAATTAGCTAATACAGACTTCTAGAGTAGTGGAAATCTGATTGATGAACTTGTGAGACGAGTTTATAATTGATTATTCTCTGTTTTGGTATACTAGACGTATAACAGTGCTTCCTATTGACATGAAGTTGAAAAAAATTGCGCAGAAAAAAAATACCAAGCCTCACAATGTTTAATATGTTTTAACATGTATGAAAATGTCTGTCTAAAACAGTGATGATCTTCAAACTGTACATAGAAACATTATTTATGAAGTTAACAATGATGGAACTCGTGCTTCGCACATGGGCACATGTTGGGATTAGGTTGTGAACAGTTCATTTTTATCACCTGGATGTATCTTATTGTTTAGTTGTTTGATGCATTGGTTATTTTTTGTATAAAGATTTTTAGATTCCAGTAATAAGTTAGGGCACAAAAAACAGTGCATTGTTTTCGGGATTTGGTTTGTAATTAAAATGAGCGTTATATACTTTCAAGAGGCAGCACTAACAATGAATTATGGAGTACATCGAATGAAATAAGCTGTAGCATGAAAAGCGGTTTTAAAGAGAGTGGATGTAAGTACATAGTGTTGGAATATTTCAATATATGGATCGCACATGTAAAATAAAATGCATTGTGCTATTTTGGTGTAAAGCCTAATTAAACGATCAAATTTACACCAAAGGCAAAATGCTTAAGAATCTAATTATCATGGGATTAATATGTTGATACTGGGGCATTTTAATTTGTTGAAGTGCCAAATTAGAAAATGACAACATTGTAAATAAAAGGTTATAGCCTTCAAATTATATAAGTTTTATCAATTCTCTAATCCTCTTCTAGTGAGAGCTAATATCATACCTATGGGTTTTTTTAAAGCCGGTAAATAAAGCAATGGCCCAAGGCCCAAAAGAAGAAGAGACCATGTGCAAAGCATTGTTACCCATATTTACACGATGACATCTAATGCATATCAAAACCTAGCCACTTATTTACTTCATTCTATCTTTCTCTCTGGAAAAGAAAAACTCAACCCTTGAAAATTAAGGCTTCGATTCGGTGGCGATTTACTCCATTTCTCAGGTTAATGAGAAATCTTAGCTTATGGAGGCTTCCAATTCCTTACTTTGCTGAGTTTATTCTCCTCAATTCATAGATATGAGGTGAAAGATTTGGGTTGATTCAATAATTCACGTTCGTCGATAGTTGGCTTCACTTGCTCTTGAAGCTTGCCGCTTTCAACCTTGCTATGGTCAATTCTCTTATTTTGCGACTCTGGAAAGTAAATATAGATCTGTGAATCATCTGCCTATGAAGTTGACTTCACTAGCTCACGAAGCTTGCAGCTTTTGATCTTATTATGCTCTAAACTCCTGATTAGTGACTCTAATGAGTTGCTTTTGAAGTTGCCCGACATCTCATATTCCTCTGAGGTTGGCTTCACTTGGTCATGAAGCTTACTACTTTCACCTTTGTCCCAAACAGATAAGTTATAGATGCGGTTGTTAAGTTTACTTCTGTAAATATCATTCAGCCTTTAATTGTTGATACGTAGTTGCAAAAAAAATTCTTGATGTACTCATCAATGATAGAACCGGGAGTGCGGTAGTTCCTGCTCAAATCAGGTACAAAAGGTGAATTAGTTCTATTATGAGTATTTTTATTCGATTTACATATATCTAGTGTGTGTACAATTCCCTTGCAGGAGTTTCTTTTCATTTGGGTATGCAATCGACAGCCTCCAGTTGATGTGCTTTTGAGATAGGTTTCATTTTGGCATTTTAGTTGTTTCATCCATTGATTGCCCTTGTGGTGAAATTGCTTACCACGAGAAATGTTTAAATTGACTTTCCCACTTTGTAAGTATGCCTCGACCTTTTCTTCATAGTTATCTAGATCATGAATAGTTGGACTTTGGTTGTTTAGATCTGATGCCTTTTTCTGGCTTTGTGACATAATATTTGGCATTTTTTTTCAATGATTTTCCACAACTGTATGCTTGCTCTATCTTTTTTTTTGTGCAATCTAACATTTTTGTCTTTTCAAATGTGATAGATAACAGTAGTTAGTAGTTTACATGCTTTATCAAATTCCTTGGATTTGCTTTTGAACTTTTGCTAAATATGTTGAATGCTTGATCTTATGTTATGAATGAATTGGCTCAAATTGACTAAGTTGAATTTTCTCTTTTTCTATATACCATATATGCCTTGTCTACATGCAATCAAATAAATAATCTATACTTTCAGTATCATTTTTGCATAAAAGACATTTTATTTTCCATTTTTTATTCCACTTTTTACATCTATCTCTTGTAAGCAGCCTATTCTAAATTGCAAAATAAGTGCATAAATCCATTTTTGGGCCTTAGCCCTATACCAAATTGTTTTGTACTAATCAATTTCAACTTCTGCACCATTAATGTATTCTTAAGTTCTTTTAAAAGAAAATTTTCCTTTTGTTGATAGTTTCCAACTCAATCTGTCTTTTTCTAGGCTTGAGTCTATTTTAATATTTTCTATTGCTGTTTTGAATATTAATGCGCTTGATTGTGGGTTTGTGCTCCATTTATGGTTTTGAATGATGCCATTCACTTTTAAATTTGTTCCTTCAAAATATAGCAGATTATACTAGCCTAATAAGTTGACCAAAGATTTACCTTATATCCATGGGTCAAACCAAAGGCTGGTGTCTTTGCCATCCTTGAATTTTCTATCTATCAATTTAATGCCTATTTCTCTGCATTTAGTAATACTTTTCCAAGTGTGAGAGTAATGGTTTTCTATTGACATATTCCAAAAGTTTTTTTTTCCATATTTCTCTTGCATCCACTTTGCCCATAAAGAGTTTTTTTAATAAATTTCTAAAACAACTTGAGATTCCATACTTCCATTAAAATTTTAAAATTTCTTAAACCAAGTCTCGTTTCTCTTTTGTTTTGCAGACCTTCTCCCATGAAATTTTATGATATTTGTCTTTCTAGACAAAGTTTGCACACATTTTTCTATTTTTATAATGCTTTTAGTCGTAAGTTATGTGTTTGTATACGATACATGATAATGGATGCGATGATAGTATGTGCAAGCTCTAGTTTACCAGCAATTGACAATAACTTACTTGACCAACTTTCTAGTTTGCCTTGAGTAATATCATATGATCTGGTACAATCTCTGTTTGTAATCTGGTTCATACTAAGAGGAAGGCCCAAATATTTAATAGGCAGATTACCTTCTTGAATTTTAGGATTTGAAGAATTTCCTCCTTTCTTGAACGGTCTTTGCTGAAATAAGCTTTGCTTTTACTCTCATTTATTTGCAGTCTTGCATATTCTTCCATATTTTCTAAGATCCTTTTAATAGAATTAGCACTGCATATGTCTACATTCATAAATAATAAAAGATCATCAGCATATAATAAATGAGATATAACAGGATTAATTCTATTTGTAGGTTTTAAATTTCCATTTAACTGTCAATTTCCATTTGTATAGAAAAGTATTCCATAGCAATGGAGAATAGATAAGGAGATAATTTGCAATTTTTTTTATGAAAACCCAATTGTGACATCATATGAATTATGAAATGTCTATTTATTTTGCCAAATGCTTTATGCAAATCTATTTTGGTGCATGCTTTGTTTTTACAACCCTTATTGTAATTTTTAATCATTTCATGAGCTATAAGAGTATTTTCCACAATATATCTACCTAGAGTAAAAGCCTTTGGTTTTTAGAGATCAAATACTTGAAAAATATTTTATTCTATTACTCAAAATAGTAGAGATAATTTTATATATAAAATTATAGCATGCTATAGGTCTGTAATCCCGTAAGCCGCTTGGGATTTTATCTTTTGGGACGAGGGTAATGAATGTATGATTTAGACATTTTAGTAAAATTCGAGTCATGGAAAATTCATTTATTGTGTGAAATAATATTTGCTTAAAATCATCCCAATGTGTTTTATAAAATGTTGCCCCAAATTCATCTGGCCCAGGACTTTTATGATCTATGTTTGCATTAAAAACTATACTTTTAATTTTCCCCAGACAAATTGGGGCAAGAAGTGTTTCGTCACTATTTCCATCAAGCAAGAATTTTGTAGCAAAATTTGGGGAAACCTTCTTATATGAATATGTGTTATACAATTTAGTAAAATAACTAATGGCTTTCTTCTCTATTTGAGAGACATTATTAATTGTAGCCCCTTTGTCATCTATCACTTTTCCTAGTCATTAATGTATTTTTTATTGGACATTTTGGCATAGAAAAACTTGCTAGACTCATCCTCACTAGTGAGCCAGTTAATTTTAGCGTTTTGTCTCATGCTGATAGCTTGCACATGTAAGGCTTTACTTAAATTGTCTTGCTTTTGGAAAAATTTATTCATAAGTGATTTGTCCAAGCCATCAAAGTGTATCTTATTTTGGATACTCTTACATTCATCTCTGATTTGTTTAATATTATCCTTATTTTGAATTTTTTTCCAACTTTTTAGATTTTCCATTGTATTTTTAAGAAATTTATTAAATTTGTATTGAGCTGTATCCTATGTAGGCACAACTATACAATTTCTTATTATTCCTTTTAATTACTTTCTAATGTCCAATCGTTCACAAATCTGAATGGTTTATTTTTATAATTGATATTTTTCCGAGAAAAAATGATTTGTATAAGAGTGTGGTCATTAGAAGCTTGTGGTAAAATGGAACATTAAAATTTGTAAAACAAGTTACAAATTTTTGGTTGATTAAAACTCGTCTATTTTGCAGTGTATGTTTCTAAATTCACCTGATTTCCATGAATATTTATTATCCATCATAATGGGTTCTAGCAAATCGGTTTTTAAAATAAATCTATTGAGGATTTCTAAAAATTTTCCAAAAGGAATAATGGGTTCTATCAAATGAGTTCAAAGTCTATTTTATTTTAATATTGTTAGAGTAGTTAGAATTTTTGTTGAACTGACCATTTATTTAAGATCTGAAATTTTGTATCATTTACTGGATTGTCTTGATGATTCATAAATTTATTTCTTTCAAAGGTGCCAAAGCCATGAATTAATGGAGAATTTTTATTACATGTAATGTTGGCCACATATTATTTTGTCATAACTTTAGTATTTTGGACTGCCTTGAAATGTTAACCAAGTATGAATTAAATATTAGACTCATATATTAATATTTGTAGTATATTGTTTCCATCTGCCTTTAGGACTTTTACATTGTACTTTTGCATTAATTGAAGAGGTCTCCATGGAGGAGGGAATAAAAGGATTTTTTTCTTCCATTTGGCTTTCTTTTGAAAACAATTACAAAAATAGCCCTACTTACATAGTAATATTGGTTATAGCCCTGTTTTGAACAGTGCAGTAAAATACACTAGCGCCTTTTGAAAAGGTGCTAGTGTGTAATTTTTTATATGTGGAAACGTATGGGCGGCTTTTGAAAAGTTGCCAGTGGGCGGCTTTTAAAAATTCGCCCATACGTTCCCAAATAATAAACAGAACCAGCCCCTCCCTTCTCTTCACTTTATTATTTTTACCAAACTCTCAAAAAATGAAAACCCATTTTCCATTACACCAAAATTCATCTTTTTTGTGCTATTTTCGCAAATTTCTTCGCCAATTCGATGCATGCCTTCCTCTTCATCACGTGAACCTTCCATAGGTATCGATTATATATTCAATCTCCATTTATTTAACAAATTAGGATTTTGATAAGTGTGAAAAAATTAATGTTTTATAGTTGTAGATGCAGTTATGTGGACGTGGAATGCAAAATTTGTTGCTTTTCTCCTGTTTAAGTGTATGTTTAACATTCTTAGGTTTATAATAGAAGTAGGATTTGTGATTATCAAATATTTTTATGATGTGTAGATTACTCTGAAATGTTGTCGGGCCTGATAGACGGTACCATATTGTATTTGCAAAAACGCCATCGAACAAGCAATGACAATTGGATGCAGGTAATACAGTTTCATGTGTAGTAGAAATATTAATTGTTAGTACGTAGCTATTATATTTTTTTGTTTTTATAACAGTGCAATACTCCAGACAGGACTATTGACCACTCGTCTAAACTGAAGAGATTGACTTCTTCTCATCATGCCGTGCTAGAGCTGATCGATAGAGCCGACTTCTCACTTGTCTTTTGGCTAGGGTACACTCAATTGGATCATCATCTGATCATAGCATTAATGGATAGATGGACGCCGAAGACGTCTTCATTTCACATTCAGGTAGAAGGGATGACCATCATGTTGCATAGTGTTGTTGTCTTACTTGGTTTACTCATTGATGATGCTGTGTTGAGTAATCCTAAGCCGATAGATTATATGGAGTTGTGCGAGCGGTCTTAGGTATATCTCCTCATGCTGAACAACGTTGGGGGTAACGAGATGATAGTCACGACATGGTTAAAGTGGAGCTCATCGACGACATTCCATTAGACGCCTTGGACATTCAGGTTAAGCAGCGTTCTCAAGCAATTATATTGTGTATCATCACTTCGTGCTTGATGTGTGATCATTCAAAGACTCATATCTGGTTCAGATGGCTTCCATTTCTAGAGGACTTTGATGTGTACTAGGGGTAGTGTAGCCCTAGCGTATACATACACGGAACCGACGAGGCTTGGTTAGCTAGAGAACACATCCATAGGTAGTTGTCTGAGTCTAGTACAGGTATTAGCATTATAACCCTTGATATGAATTTATTCGTATGTTCCTATACAGTGCAATTATATGTGTATACACGTATGCAGTTATGGTGTTGGACCTGTGTAGTTAATGCCCCGCTATTACCCCGCTATAACCCTGCAATATCTCATAGCGGATTTCTACCGCAACGATTTTTCCATATGGCCCCAAAATGTAGCCTTTCTGCTTTAATCCCACATATTTCCGCTATATCCCTTTATTCCCGCTATATTTTTTTATTTCCGCTATATCTTCTTTAATAAAATGAATTAAAAAATTGCATTTATACATTATAAAAATTATGAAACTAATTTATTTGATTTAATTTTTAATATATTTTCAGAAATGAAAATACTCTAATATTCTACTAAATTCAATTACGTTATATAACAGTTTTACGTTTATTTAAAGTATATTCACACATGTTTTTTTGTTTAAAATCATTTATGTATTAATTATAATTCAATTGAATGATAATTTTTCATTTAATTACCATTTATATATTTGTAAAAACATTAAGTACGAGTTTTATATGCAATTTTGAGCTATCCGCTATATCGCGCTATATCCTCGTTGTATCCCCGCTATAATTTTTTGCATCTCCACCGCTTTGAATCTGCCGAGCGCTTTAACTGCACAGTGTTGGACATACATTCCAGTCAAAGAATATTGATGAAGAGTAAAAATGTCGATTTTGTCTCTGCCGTATGGTGCTAGGTACGTTATTAGAGTAGTTGACATTATACACATGTTTAGGTCCAATAATTCAAGCTTTTCTCTTCTATAGGTGGTTAGGACTGAAGATCACAGTGAAATCTCAAAGATGCAATGTTACGTTTTACCACAACGAGTTGGATGTGCTTAATTATGATGTGGAGGCATGGACCCTATATGCAAATGTGCTTGGAGATCTTCCAAACATGTACACCGAGTCTGTTCAGTTATGGACAACATGGGTTCCACTCATTTTATTCAACGATGGAGCACATCATCTTCCTGACATAGTGACGCAACAATTTGGTATGGCACAACATTTGCCAGAGCAAGCTTCACTACAGGATTGATAATACAACAGGGGAGTATGATATAGTAATTGAGATATGGAATCATCATCATATGCACACGCAACAGGAATAAGACCTCACTTTAATGGTCGAAGAATATTATACTTGGTAGTGGAACATCATGTGCAACTATGATCTTCATGCTTAAGAACATCCTATTGTGATGGACCCTTTCACTCCCAGAACTCCTTTTGAGAGGAATATGGTATGTACAATCATTGGTTAAGTTACCATAGTTAATTTATATACATTTTAATTACTATGTTTTGGCAGGCAGACGACATTTACTGTGCAATGGAGTTGGTTGATGAGCTATCAGAAGAAGTGTTGAATTGTTCGAAGGGGAAACACTTTAGTGTGAAGCGCATTTTGGAATCAACCTTAGGGAAGAACAAGCTATCATGACCTAAACCGCCTCCTTCTCCTCCTGCCGTGCTCATCGAAGCTCATACAATAGAGTTTGCTCCTCCTCCCCCGACTTAATAATTCCAAAGGCGTAAACATCGACAAGGTACTTCATCCTCTCAACCGTTGCAAGCGAAATTTGCTCCCGGGCCTTTATAACCTACTAAGGCCACGCAAATAAGCGAGGACAAGGATTCACCGAACAAGGTTCCATTACCACATAGGAATCCTAAAAGAACTCCTCAAGAACTTCGGAACCTACGAAAGCAGGTTAGATATTGTGGATTTATTGGTTCGGTCAATGTTGGGTCTAATGTATCAGATGTTGTAATTTGACGTATTAATGTAACGGATGTTGTGATGTATATATGCATGGATCAGATGGTTTTTTTATGTATCAGATTGTTTTTACTGTATATGTTGTGTAGGCAATAAGGAGGGATGAAAATTTCTTGGTTTATGTTTGAAACTTGGACAAACTGGGACAACTTCTCAAAAATAGCCAATGGGCAACTTTTGAAAAGGCGCC
The DNA here is from genome assembly GCA_030765085.1 of Allium cepa. Lineage (NCBI taxonomy): Eukaryota > Viridiplantae > Streptophyta > Magnoliopsida > Asparagales > Amaryllidaceae > Allium > Allium cepa. The sequence continues at coordinate 378,774,408 of CM060944.1, read as the reverse complement.
TACTAGCGATTTTTCAGAAGTTGCTCCAACGTGTATAGATTTTAACCAAAAACCTAAAAACTTTCATCCCTCCCTAAAAAAATTATATTACATAGACCCTCCTCTCTCTCGTCTCATTCTTTATTTTACGAAATTCAAAAAAAAAAAACTAAAACCAAATTTATAAATCCTCACTACAATTCATCATTTCTAATCCAAATTGAGTAATGCGTGAAGATTTGAGGCACAGTCAAAGGTAATAGTCAAAGGTTATAATTGACTTTGAAGTTTATTACATTTTTACATAGAATTCATTATTTAAGTATAGGTGCAATGGATTAATGAGAAATCGATGATGAGACTTTAATGAAATAATGCGGTCACTTGGAGATTGATTTGACTGTAAACGTTGGTGATGTTGAATTTATACTGAAACCCAATTATCATCACAATTAGCACGTAATGGATTTGTACCCGATGCTTAATTAAATGTTGAAGCAAATTAGTGTAGGAAAGGGAAGATGTTTACAACGAACCAAAACAAGCATTTGAAGAATCGAAAGAAGCAACCGAAGGCTATTTTGTTGCTACACATGGTGGTAAGTGGAACAATGCTCGATGGTCCATTAATATTTTGGGTCCAATGTTGCTACGGAACAGTGTTGCACAAGAAAATTAAATTATTTATCATATCTGTGACATAAAATAACTTACGATTTGTATGTCATCGCAACTATGTGTTACCTCTGACTCATGCATGCAAAATTATTGGATATGGATAGCTAAATTGTTGCTTGGTTGAGTATTCATAGAAGGAGGATATCCGATAACATTTATTGCTGCCCGTAGTACGCAACGTTCATAGGTGGATTACTATAAATTGACGATGGTAGTCCTTACAAAGCTTTCATGGTCTCCAACAACCTAGAATAATTTTCAACACAAAAATTAACTACATGTGCCGGTATAGCTTGTTCTATCACCGACCTTCTATTTTTCCTAATATACAACTCTATTAATTTTGATACCGCAAAAAACATTAATTCAACATCATCATCGTCTACAATTTTAATTGCTTTAGGCTTAGATTTAGTTAGCTAACTGCAAACTATATCAATATTATGCTCCTCCAAATTTATCATAGTTTCCTTGTATGCCGACTCTTTCAATTGTTTAAGTTAGATCATTTATGAACTTTAGTTGGTTTGTATGAACCAACAACATATTTTTCGCACATTTGACCATCAATAACAAATTCAACACCATAATAGCATATAGTTGGAATAAATTAGGAGTCACTTTAGAAAAATAACAAATACAACATTATTTCATTTTCAATTACAAAACCTTGATTGATCTGGATTGATGAGATGTTGGTATTCTTGAACTAGATCTTCCAAGTCACTAATTTTTATTGAATTCGATGCAACCAGTGGGAGATTTCAGAATGAAAAAATGGAGATTTGTTTAGGTTTTTTTAAGTAAGGTTTGGTAAAGTTTAGAATGAAAGAGGAGAGGATGTTGTTGGCTTTAATTTAGTAGATGGGCGACTTTTGAAAAGTCATCAGCATGTAGCTTTTCAAAAATCACCCATAAAAGCATATGACTCGGTGAATTTTCAGAAGTCGTCGATACCATCACACATAGAAAATTACAACATATTAGTTCTATTTGAAGAGGCGGTAGTGTGTTTTGGCCAGCGAATCGCTGCGCTATTCAAAACAGGGTTGTAATCGATATTAGTTTGTAAATAGGGCTACTTGTGTAATTAGTTTGCAAAAGGAAGTTGAATCGAAAAAAATCCAAAAAAATAGAAGGGTCATTTATCTAAAATCCAACCAAATTTATTTATTTCAATGGTGGTTGACAAATGAATAGACAACACAAATAGTGATAATATATGCAGCTAAATGATTAAGTGTTTTAGTTGCATTAATTAACTCACATAAGCAAACTTTTCTTTTGAATTCAACACCCTTTTCTGCACTTTTATTCAGATCTTAAATTATTTTCTAAGCTTCGGCTTTAATTTACTGTGTAAGTGTCTAAAATGTTGTTTCTTTTAAATATTATCGGTTTGGGACATTTGGTTAGTTGTGTACATTATAGGTCAACAGTACTACATGTTAATTATATTCTTTTGCCTTGCATTTATATTTGTGTGGTTCATTACTTCATTGTGGCATATAACTTTATGTTTATATGTATACCACCTAATATTGCATACGTGATGACCTTTTAGTAGATAATGTACTTGCATTTATAAGATCTGACACAATTCTATTCTATGTTCATAAGAATATGCTATATTTGTATTTATTTTAATGTTCCTGGAATCGTGGGACTTGTTGTTTTGATTGATAATCTCTTTTGGATCTTACAATTTTGTCTGGGTTATCTTTCCTATGAAAGAATTAAATGTGTATTGGCATAACTATGTGAGTTTTACTATAATTAAGCATAAAATATGGTATATTTTATGCATGACTTAGACATCCATGGATTGTTTAAATTTGTAATAAAGTTATATCAGGATATCCGCACATATGTTTACGTGTGATCGAATAATAATAAATTCAAATATTTGGTGTTTCTTTGCGAACTAACTGTAAATATCCTACATTTCAAGTGGGATAATTGAAATTGCATGTCACCATAGTGACCTCTCTTATATTAATTGTTCATAAAAATGTTTGATATTTGTGTGTAAATTTCATGCGGATATTAGCCGGCCCAAAGGAAAACTAATATTTGACCGAATCACTTACACATGTGTGATGATAAATATGTGACAGTTATAAGGTTTTACAGGGCCAAAAGAAAGATTATTATTTGACTTGAATTTATTGTCAGTGTTTGATCATTACAACAAGAGTAGCACAATCGATATCCAAAGACTTGTTTCTTGAGAAGAGACTTACATATTATTTGATTTTATCATGGCTAATATTTAGATACGAGCATATACATTTATTTTTGTTCAATTTTCAACTAGTTTGACTAAAATGTTTTCTAATTTTGATAGTATTCTCATCTGGTTTGGGACTAACTCTAAAGATTAGTATGAGGACATGTTGTTTGATCTTGACTTCGTGGATCTAGATCCTGCAATTATGAGGGTCATAATCACCCCTATTACAATGGAATGTTCTTATAATATTACGAAGAATATTGAGAAGTGGGATAATCCAAATTGCAAGAGTCAAATGATCATAAGGTAGAATATTTCAAAAGGGTTTCAAGGCTGTGATATACGCAGGAATAATCAATTTTAAGTTGATCTTTACAAAGAGAAAAGCATTTTGCCAAAATGATTTTGGGAAACAAGCACACTTTATATTGTCTGATTCCATAAAATATATGTAAGGGAAACATAAAGGAGTACTATATGAAGAAATGTTACTTCAAAAGTTAATGCACTCGAGTTGTTTTTTTTGGAACTCTCTTCATTCACAGCACAACCATTTTATGATTATTATTAATTATTATATTTAAGAATAAAAGAACTTCTTATTGATCTCTTTTAGAACTGTGGTAAGAAAAAGAAAGGTTGAAGCATGTAAGATTGAAAGCACTCATTTAACATACATTGTAAATAAATTTTTAATTAAGGATAAAGAAGTCGCTAAGAATCTAGAAGAAAAGAAATAACATATAGATATATTTGTAGTTGTTCTTTAAGAGATATATAGTTATATAAAGTAAAGTATACTATATATTTTTTAAGTTATTATTGATATTTCAATTACACTGTCCAAATTTATTTTATATTTTTTGTTATGCTATCATTTAAACAGGTTTCAGTTTTCTATTTCTAATATGAAAAATCAGGTTATTATTATTTATTTAGAAATAATAAGGTTACTTTATGAATAAATTCAAACATTTTTGGAATTAAAGCCCTAATGTTTAAAATTTAACTTATATCTACTTATGCTAAATACCTTTTATAATGAAGTCTCAAAGTTTGTTTTGGTGATTAATATGATTATTTATTTAAGCCTACTAAATAATTCAAAATTAAGGCACTGACGATAGAAAATACTTTATTGATATTCTAAATGACTTAAAAATTATAGTTTTATGAACCCCTACCAAGAAAAAGTTTTAAGATGGAAAATGCAATGGTTTTTTTAAGGATGTTGAATTTGGGGGAAGAAACAAAGCATGGATCATTGTCTTTAAAGAAAATCATTATCTTTGATTCGACTACAGTTACCTTTTTAGACAGTGTATGAGATTTGTTTCCTTTTATTAACACGAAGGAAATTAGAAACCATGATAAGATAATGTTAAAAAAAAATTTCTTCAAATTTAAGGTTACTATTTCATGAAAATAAACTTAACAACCTCAAAGTACAAGGTACCAAGGAAATCTGCTTAAAAATGGAGAAATACTATTCTGGATGACTATGTAGTATTTCTCTATAAAGATAAATAATGGATTGGTGAAGATGATTATGTGGACTTACATTAATCTATACAGGGTATTAATTTGTAATGTGGATTTAAGTTATGAATAAATTGTGCAAGTCTTTAAGGATGATATTGAGATTTTCCCCTTAACTTAAGTAACAATGTGTAACATGGATAAGTATAAGGCTTATTTATAAAAAAGACATTCTTAAAAGGAAATTTATTTTGAAAGAAACTTTCTCTTTTGTTTTAGTGAAAGACTCTTTAGAATCACTTTGGGGCGTGTTGCATATTGTAATTTGGAATAGTATCTAATGGATATTAAAGTCGTGTTTCTTAATGGAGACATTGGTGAAACAACTAAAGAAACCCACATATAGATTACTCTATTGTTTTAGAGATTCAAGTACACTATTATTATTCAAGGGATGATGTTTGAATCATCAATAAAGGCTAGAGAGAAGGCTTTTAAAAAAGATTTGGTATGCAAACTACAAATAAATTGTTTCACTTTTGCTAAAAGAGACAAAGGTTGTCTTATATAGTGATATAAGAATATCCTCGAATCTAAATAAAAGCAAAAGATTCCTCATTCATTTGTGGGGTGGAGCTTAATGCATGCTACGACATATACATATATGGATATTGCGTGTATTGTTTGGAAGATATCTTACTGACATTGAAAGTGGATCACTGGCTAGTAACCAAAATGGTTATGAGGTATCTTTAAGGAACAAAAGATTATGTGCTCACAAATAAAGATCGGATTGGTTGGAGTTCATAAACCTTAATAATTCGAAAATTTTGGATGCTGAGAGCATAAAAGATCCACTTTAGGTAATAATATTTTTGGATAGAGCTATATATAAGGAAAGATTTCATACAGACACTTATAGCCTCCTTTACTATGGAACTAATGTTTATTTTTTGTTATGGGGCATCCAACAATGGAAAATAATTGCAAAATTTTGTCACAAAGTTATGGAATATTGAAAAAGAAATTAAAAGACCATTAAACTGATATTGTGACAATAAATAACATATTATTTTCCAATATGGCAAGAGTGCAAAGTAGATTGTAATTCATAGGGCATATTGTGACAAACTCCATTATGATGGATCCACTTGCAAAGGAATTATCACCCAAAGTCTTTCGTGAGCATATTGCTCAATTAGTGTAACTTTTATTTAAGGATATTTTGGTTTAAGGGGAGGTTATATTTGGTACTGTCATATGACACATTGCCCTATACTTTGGTTACATATATACATATCAAGTTCTTTTTTCTCATTGGAAATAAAGTAACAAAGTTTTCTTTGCACTCTAGGTTGTTCAGATATTGAATGTTTTGATCTCACTAAAGTATGACCGGTTGGAAATGGACATGTATAGATCAACTTTCATGTAAAGAATCCATGATTGATCTGCCATATGATTGTATTGGTATATTGACTTTTGATGAGTTTAGTTATGGTAAAAGGTAAGGAAGGCCGCTTTGATCCTTTGTTAACACAGTTAATAGACAAGATTGTTTCAGAAACACCTTATTTTGTAAATAGCAAATTTTGGAGCCCATAAAGTTATGCACATTTATAAGGTTATTACGTATGCGACTCAGAGGGTGATTGTTGAAATATTCCAACGTATGAACCTCACATATAAAACAAACTATGTTGTGCTATTTTGGTGTAAAGCCTAATTAAATACTCAAATTTACACCAAAGGTAAAAGGCTTAAGATTTTGATTATCATTGGATTAACGTGTAGATACCAGGGCATTTTAATTTGTTGAAGGATCAAATTAGAAAATACCAACGTTATAAATAAGAGGTTATGGTCATCAAATAACACACGCTTTAGAAACTCTCTAACCCTCTTCTATTGAAAGCTAATACCATATCTAGGGTTTGTGTCAGTTTGAAAGATCAAACCAGATTCTTCTTCTACTCAATAACCAACTATGAATTCAAGCACACTTTCGCTGATATATTAATCTTCCATATAGATTCTTCTCTATTAAATCAATATAGGTTATATATTTGGATCTACGGTTTTATAGTTGTTTGTTGATAAAGTATATTGAAATCATAACACATAGTGGTTAAATAACACAGGTAACGAACAAAAATTTACAAAAATTTAGATATGCAGCGGTAGACTTATCTGGACAGCAAATTGTTGCTCTCATGCTTCTGTTTAGCATGCATTGTCTATATTCTAGCCATTAAAGGTAGAGATTATTTAACCACTTATTCTACACCCTAAAATCACTAAGATACATGTGAAACATCCAAATAGCTAGGCCCCATTTGGTTTGTTGTTTTTCTATTTGTGTTTTCATCTAAATAAAAATGAGCACGTTATATGTATTATTGGAAAACAAACAATTTTGAAAATAAAATTAACATGTAAAATAAAATACAAGTTTATTTTATTTTTCGTATTTTGGAAGATAACAAAAGCACGGAGAACAATCCAACTCCTTCATTATTTGTTGGTCGTTAGAATGACTAAGAAATATAGATCTTCCTCCCTTGTTTCTTATTATTTCGCAGTAAAAGTTGAAAACACAAAACCCAAAATCCAGAACGTAATTAAACGAGGCCTAAATATAGTTATCTTATAATTTTGAACGTTTAACCTGAAAGTTGTACATACTAAATGCATATGATTATATCCAATTGAAACTTATTTACAAAAATAATATTTCTAAACCCATGAATTTATTAAAATGACATTTGTAAACATAGAAGTTTGAATAACATAAAAGTAATTTATTTCAAGTAAATCATATATAAGTTAGATTACATGAAAGTTCTAAACTCCAGTTCTTAAGTAACAAATGAAAGTTCAATAACATGAAATTTCTAAACTAAACACATACAAAGTCAAAGCAAAATTCATTTAAGGTCGTTGTGATTTTATTAGATGTGTTAGATGACACAATATCAGGAACTTGGCACTAAAATTGTGAACTAAACACATGTTTTACTCCTACATTATCAAGACAACTCCTTGTTTGAAAGTTTACCTAAACAATGAAAGCACATGTTGGATTATCAACTAAACATAATTCGACATTTTTTTTGGGTGAACTTTGTAACGACCCGAATTTTTCAAACCCGAAAATTCTAGATAGTTATGAAAAAGAAGAAAGAGATAGAAGAAGAAGAACATCAACATCTCACATTCGCAGCGGATAAAATATAATAAATAACAATAGTCTACAAAAGAATATTATATCTGTCGATTACATTTAAATACATTAGAGTTTCACAAATATTCAACACTAGACATATACAAATCAACATGTCTCAGATTTACAATATTACAATACAGCGGAAATACTCCATACATTCTTGCCATCCAGCTTGCCTCCTGAGTTCCCGAACGTCCTTACTTGAAAATCTGTAATACTTGGTCTGACCCGAGCATTACATCAAAGCAACACCCGGGTCAGGCTGGAAACCAGCGTGAGTAAACCCATTTAATATGGAATACAAAGCATACAACTTATATAAAACCCAGGTAACCCATATCAATTCACAAAGCCATAATTTATTTTAGACATCACTTATTCACATATAAGTTTCTAAATACCTAAGATTTAGATTTCAAAATAGTCTAATTCCTCCAAATCACTTCACTCCAGCATATAGATTTTACATACCAATCTATAAAAATTCAAAGTGGTTTCGGGTATTTCCTAACACCCGATCCCGGCCTCTTCGAGTCTCATGTCATCCTAACCCAAGTTATCCAAATGAAATACACAACATTTCATATCATAGATATCAACCCATTCAAAGTTTCCAATACCATCCAATCATCCACAACAAATTTGACCACTTTCAAATTAATTCAATTAATTCTAATTGAATTTCTAACCTCAATCACTTAGATTTCTTTACTTGTCAATTAATTAATTTCAAATCAAATAATTCAATCATCCCATCAATATTCATCTGAATTATCAACCTGGATTAATTATTCTTCAATTTCATTCAAGCATCTATCTTTAATTAACTTCACCGTGTTAATTATTCTTAACCAAAACGATAAGAAATCTTAATTTCTTCATGAACTAGTTAACTGTTTTAGTTACATTAATCCTTAATTACTTATATATTAACTTCTCATAAGTCACTTATTTTTGATTTATTAATCTTAATTGATCAATCTTTTATTACGTCATTGATTATATAAATTAATGATTTTCCATTTACACTTCAATTTACCCTAATCTAATTTAATTACATTAAATAATTAATCATTTATTAAACCATACATATTAATCACTTTTGATTTACCTCAACCGGTAATTATCTACATTGTTATTTACTTCATTAAATAATTTAATTACTCATTAATTAATTATCTTGATTAATTTCACAAATTAATTATATTTTGTTTATTACATTAAGTAATAACCTATCAGACCATCCATTGATCATTCTACATTAATTAAACTTAATAAATGAACTTAAACCGTCATTAATTAATTATCTCAAATCCTTAGTTACTAAATTAATCAACCCAAATCATTAATTAATTGAATTAATTAATTATCTATTATTAATTACCCTACCAACTTGATGGATCAGAAATCATTAAACCCTTAACATCATTAGAATGAAACATTTCCTTATTTATAACTTAAATCGAAAACAATTTAAAAACCCGAATACTTCGAGTCAACCCACAATTAACTCGAGATCTAACCAAAACCAAAGTCACCTCATCATCTACACATCCAATCAATTTATTCATCCAACCAATTATTTAAATTTAACCACTTAAATTTAAATATAAAACCAACAGAGTGAGATTTACTCACCTTTGATTTTGCAATCCAAATCCGATCTCGATTTGTGTCCTTCAGATTTTAAACCTTGTATAAACAGTTATACGATTTATTAATATTTTACAAAATCGAACAATTATATTACCATTTATAAATTCGACTTACCAATGAATCATTTTAAACTAAAATTTAATTTATCTAATAATTAAAATTTTAAACTAACTTCATATAGATGTTTCAATATCTATACTCCTACATCATTTCTTTCTGTTTCACATGTTCTATAGGGTTAAAATTTGATTGTTGAGTGATCAGTTATGACACTTGTCAAATATTGTTGAATGCATTAAATTTACAATGCTAATAAAATGTTGTTAAATGTTGTAATAAAGCATTTCAGCAATTCATAACAGGAAGAAAATGTAGCAACAGAAATATTCATACTTACAGAAGTATGAATGCCAAATCAAATAATCAAACAAAAGAGATACTCACTACTTCGCCGTCTGCCACCATCGCAAGGGTCGCAAATCGTCACGGCTCCCAACCCTAGATCCACACGATCGCCACCTCCAAATCGCACGCTTGCTTCCCTATGCTCGCGGCCCTCCACGAGACTGCAGCCACCGTACTCGAGCTCAGCTTCAAACTCTCTACTATCGATCGTGACTCCCAACAACTAACCCGAACTCGCGAATCACCAAGGTCCATCGTTCGAGGCTCGCGACAGTTGCTTCCTTTCATCGCGATGACGCTGTCTCAAACACCCAAGCGCCTCCGCCATACGTCCCACCTCGACGTCGAACCCAAATGCATCGATGAATTAGAAGTCGCCACTCATCAATTAAGGATGATTTACTCACGCGATTCGAAACGAGTTCGAATTGCTTTGATTTCGAATCTTAAGTTAGGGTACAGAAAATCGATTTAGGGTTCCTTTTTCTTTCAACGTTGCGACCATTTTTCATTTCATTTTTTTTTGTTTGCGTTCGGTCTGCATTCGAGAACCAAGAGGGGAACGGGGATGATATTGATTTGGGCATAGCTTCTTGAGAAGGATTGTGGAAAAAAATATCTTTGCTAATTTTTTTTTTCATTATCTTATATAAAACTTCCAAAATGCCTCATCGAATGCTACTTAAATTTTCGAACTCCTCTTAAGGAATGCCGCGAGGCAATTATAAAGTTTTACCCGCCTTTCGAACATAATGAAACGTGTTTCGGAGGCTAATTTGATCGTATGCGAGTTACCGAATTAAACGATCAAATTTAAATTAAATTGATTAAAATAGTTCTAAGCATTTTGAGCTGCCAGGGTCAAACGACAACTCCGATTGCTACAAAAATTGAAATCTGAAAATAACTAACTATTACGGATCCAATGGAACTGGTTTCATCAAATTCCGAGACTGTGCCTCGGAAGGCTATTTTTAAATATCGGTTTAAACGATATATTATTAAGATTGAAAAAATCACCTTTAAATTTAATTTCAACCATTCTATTATCTTCACTATCATCATTATAAATTTTATAAGCCTTCAAATTATTTTAAACAGGCTTAGAAATTTCAGATTCAACATTTTACCCAATTTCAATTATTAAATTCAATATTTAAACTATATAATTCAGTGATTTAATTATCAAGTAAATATTGTTATCTTGAGTTCAAGTTAAAATTAACTTTTAAATATTTAAAATCAATTAATCATTCCAATTTAAATTGTTAAAATTCCGTGTCGTCACATTCCTCCCCGTTAAAAGAATTTCGTCCCCGAAATTACTAGTTAGGAAGAATGATCTAATACCCGTTTACCTTTTCCCAAAACCCACTATTCAACATCCTACCAACTATCTTTTATTAAAGATCCACTACCACCTCAACCAACTTACCAAAACCTTCTATGGTTTCCACAACATTATCTACGCCACTTATTCAAATTTAAATTTAAAAATCAAATTTAAATTATTACAACTTTCTCTCAAATCTTATAACACTCTAAATTTTGGAATTTTTTTGTCATCGTTTCCTTTGCGCGGCTAGCTCGGTACAACTACAAAAGGCCTCTACGGGCTCCCAAATTCAAAAAGAAAACAATAGCCAAGTGGCTAGATCAATAACCCAATCTAATTTCATATAAAAATTTAGATACATACCTTTTTTCGGGCAATTCACATTATTTCCTGAAATCAAATCCAATTTCCTTTTTCCTTATAATACTTGCATATCCTACTTAGCAATAATATCCGAACGTAACCTTTCCAATCATTTTATACATTTCCTTATATATAGATTATATATATACATTTCAAATTAGTTTTTCCATTTCCATACGATTTCAATTTGCCTTCAATTCTGAATATTAAATTTTATCCTTCATTTATAACTGATTCATATTAGTTTCATTTACTAATTTACTTTAATTTCCAGTTTGAAATTATTTTGTCGTTAAATTTTTTTTCCAAAAATTTTCAAAAATTTTCTAACTCCCGAAATTTTCAAAAAATTTTGGCAGTCTCGTTTGTACAGAGGAGCTTTTGTAATTTGACAAGAGATATAAATATATATACATCGACCCACCCGGTCGAAAAAAGCAAAAACAGTACATATTTCCTATTTTTATTGTGTACGCGTACCTTTATTTAGCATTTTAAGCAAGCGGCTTATTTATTTTAGCAAATAGTGCAACCAAATCCAGCCAAACGGCCTTCAGGTGCCTGTACTTACTCAATTTAAATATGTAAGCACTAAAATCATGTAATTTAACAACATTTAACATATGTAACTAGCAAACACACAAGTTTCTATATGCTTGCAGGTTAAACAATCTTTATAAGCCACTTATGGGGTTCCGACTTAAATTTTAGTTGTCGACAACCAATTCGCAAACATCTCCATTCAATTCAAATGGTTTACCACTCAATTGCTTACATTCAATTTATTTTAACCCAAACAAGCTTATATTCTGTCCAATTAATTCAAAATCAAGTTATTTAACCTCACTCAACCCTTGGAATTTTAATTACTTTCATGTACGTCAAACGACAATTCATCCAATGCAAATTCGACAATATATGCTTAAAAGAGTATTTATTTTTAGTTTATAACTACTTTAAATTAATTTCATCTCATTCTCTATTTAGTTCCATTTCATTTCTAATTTATTTACCAACCATTCATTGTTTTTTTTTTCATTTTATCTCCGCACTGGATTCATTTTAACATTATTTCATTGAGTTTGACAACATTCGATTGTTATATCGATATCCATTTTTTGAATAAATTTGACCCAAAGTTTATTTAATGGACTTCCATTCTTACTCGAAATCATGCTTTAATGACTTAAGTAATTTTACTTTAAATTAATACACCTCATAACTCAAGTTTATTGTAATAATCCAATTCCAATTACAATTTTGATTTAGTTTTTATTCATCAGACTTCATCCATTTATTATTTAATTCCATTAACCTATTTTATATTTTTAATTCACTTACTAAATTCATTTGCGAATTTATATTATTAATACAATGCCATTCTCAATTTATTTCTACTCACCTAGATTTTGTTTCTGACTCAAACCATTCTATTATAATTCATATCACACTTGGATTTTATTTTTCATTCATTCTATTATAATTCATATCACACTTGGATTTTATTTGTAATTCAAACCATTACTATTTCGATCCAACTCTATTTTTTATTTTTATTTTTTACAACATCTCCTTTAATTTAATTCATTATCAAATCCAAGTCGAATTCTATTTACAATTTGAATTCATTTCCAAATTCCATTATTAATTTACAATCCATTTGTTTAACCGAGTTAAATTTCATCAATATATTTTATCAAATAATTTATTTAAATTAATTAGCTTACTTCGAACTTTTAAACCAATATTCGATTTTATTACGAAAAATCACCTTATTGAATTTTTCCTAAGTTCAAATTTTTTCATAATTCCAGTTTGAATTTTCTTTCATTTTCCCAAAATTCCATCACTTTTATTTTAAAATTTTAGAAATGCTTTTAAATTCACATCATACTATTAAAATAGCCTTTTATAAAAATACTTCTTATAACTCGATGTCTCAACCAGTTCATCCTTATTCTTACAGAAATTCAGTCATACGTTGATCAGGCGTAGGACTGAAAATCTATAAGTCGTTTTCAACACCCATTGAAAATACTTGGAAAATAATTTTATTGAAAATATAGAAAATAGTTTTTGAAAATAGAGGAAATATCTTTGGTGAGAATGCTCTGGAAATCATCACGCCCATCTATGATCGCAGTTACATTCCAGGGTTACGTTGCCATCGCAACAAGAGTCCATGTAAATGTAGGCTCTCCGCGGCCTCTCAATTACGCCATGGAACCCATGATAGATCGCAGTTACATTCCAGGGTTACGTTGCCATCACAGCAAAAGTCCATGTAACTGTTGGCTCTCAGCAGCACACACGATTTTCGCTGTCAAAATGAAACTTCTCCACTCCTACATAGGTCGCAGTCTACCGATATAAAATCAAACGCAGACTGTTGGCTCTCAGCAGCACACATGACTTCCGCTATGTTACCATAGGTCGCAGTCTACCGATATAAAATCAAACGCAGACTGTTGGCTCTTAGCGGCGCACACGACTTTCGCTATGGTGTACTCTACTCATAATCCTCAGGAACTAGTTTTGTCCGGACTCCTCATAGGATCAACTTTAGAACCCCCCCCTTGGGGCTCAAGGTAGCACCACTCGGTGGCACTCCTGAGAAGTTCATTTCAAGGGAGCGCCTTTTTCCCCAGAGCCATCATCAAAACACTTTATACCATACACATAGTATCTTTCAAATCATACACCTAGTATGATCTCATACAAATCTCATTTACACAAAATTGACTATCCCAAAATCGATAATTCTCAAACTAGGCTTTTCAAATTTCAATATTGATTTTACCCAAAAATCAAAAGCCTTTCCAAATCCAAAGGTTCCCAAAACCTTTTTCAAAATCCTCATAAGATCCTTTATATATATATATACATATATTCAGATATATGTAATTTTAAAAACTTTAGATCATTTCAAACTTGTATAAAACTCCTTTTATACTTCAAACACTTTCAAAAAAATCCTTTCCTTCTAGCAATAGATTCAACAAGGAGAGATTTATCTTATATAACAAAGATATATAACTTTATTTATTCAAAATCAAACATTAAAATTTGATTACTCCTTCCAATATCAATTTCATTCAAATCTGTACGATGTACACTTATCATCCGTACGCTATACCAATCTGATCGCTCACACGATCACACAATTTCACTTCCGAACTAGTATTGTCCACCCGACTTCCTAGTGTGGACATAGATTTGGTTTCTTGATTAGAAACCGTCATTCTCCTTGCATAGCCATAACTATGATAGAGAATATCCAGAACCAATCAACAATCCATATCCAGGTTCGCCGTCGAAAATCGGGTGAAAAATCCCAACTCGGATCGATAAACTATCTCGAAATTCTGTGCTCGAATCTGGATCAAATCTCTATGCGAATAGAATAATATACGTACATTCTACGTACTTCATTGATTATTAACCAAATCAATTTCCTTTCCATTCACATTCACTTAAAATTTTCATTCACTTATTTACAATTTCCTCAATTCCATTGAATTATCCCTTCAATTCTTACCTCAGTTGGGTATTTAATCAATAACAATTTGAACTCCGACCAGTTATTTTTAGAAAATAGCTTGAAATGTTTAAAAATAGATAAGTAGTTGAAAAATAATTACTAGTTTGCAAAATAGTTATAAAATAGTTAACTAATTGTAAAATAGTTGAAAATAGTTAAATAGTTATAGAGATTTTAGATAATTGCAAAATAGTTGTAAAACAGTAATTAATTTGTAAATAATTGAAAAATAGCAATTAGTTTATAAAACAGTTGAAAAATTGTTAAATAGTTCCAAAAATAATGGTAAAACAAATATAAAATAAGTTAGCTTTAAAAAGAAGGTTGTATATATTTAAATAGCTTGGAAAAATAAGTTTATATTAAAACAATTTATATTGAAAATAGTCTAGAGTCAAAACTGTTCACTTCCCCAACAATTCAATTTAAATTTCCACTTCCATTTAAATTGACTCAATTCCAATTTAAATAATCTTCAATTTCCACTGATTGAATCAATTCCGATTTCTTTCCCAATTTAAATCAAATTCCATTTGATTTTTAATCCTGTTCAACTTTATTTATAGTTCCAAATTATTCAAAAAAAATTGGACGAATTTCAAATTGAATCCACTTCAATTTCAAATCATTTCAATTTAATCCAATTTAAATTTCCTATTTAAAATTTTAAACTTATCCATCTTCAATCACAAATCCAATTAATTTAAATCAAATTCAATTTTGAACTAATTCAATTCCAATCTCAAATTTATTTTCCGATTAATAACCTATCCACCTAAGTTTAAAACTTGCTTCACTTTGGGTTTCACATCACATTCCAAGGAAAATTCAAAATTCAACCTTAGAGTTTATTTTCATATTTATTTACTTTACACACCAAGCTACTTTTAAAATTTGAACCACCATTGGTTTTAATTTCAAAACAAATCCCTTAAAAATCTTCCAACATTTCTTGTTTTAAAATAAGACTATATTCAAAATAGTCTGAATTTTATTATTATTATTTTCTTTAACTCTTTGAAACAATTGATGGTTTCTAGACTAAGGTTTTAATACTTCACAATTATTTTAAACCTACTTTAATTTAGAAGTTATACTCATCTTATAAATTTACTTCATTTGGCTTGCTTAATAACAAATATATCATCATTAAACATAATAACTATTTATGATAATACTCAAGGTAATCATATCTAGATACCAATTCCTTTTTATATTATTCTTACTTCTATAAATTCAAGATTAAATTTCAGTTTGAATCCATTTCAATTTTACCTTTATTTAATTTTAATTTGGTTATATTTCTGTTACCACTTAATGTAATTCCAATTCAAGATTTCAATTTGGCTGTATTATATTACTTCTTTCTTTTAATTTCAATAATTTAACAACCAATCGCCTTAATATTTATTAGAATGAAATATTTCTTTATATATCAAAATATACTTTTATATAAAATCATTTAAAACCTTTATATAAGAAAATAACAAGTACGCTCTCATACACACACACACACACACACACACTCAACACATTCTAGAGTACTACGGACTCTATTTAATGAGTAACTCCCACCAGAGCCAAGGTTCTCACTTAACCTTTCAACTCTGATACCAAATGTAACGACCTGAAATTTTCAAACCCGAAAATTCTAGATAGTTATGAAAGAGAAGAAAGAGATAGAAGAAGAAGAACATCAACATCCATTCACAACAGATAAAATATAATAAATAATAATAGTCTACAAAAGAATATTATATCTGTCGATTACATTTAAATACATCAGAGTTTCACAAATATTCAACACTGGACATATACAAATCAACATGTCTCAGATTTACAGTATTACAATACAGCGGAAATACTCCATACGTTCTTGCCATCCAGCTTGCCTCCTGAGTTCCCGAACGTCCTTACTTGAAAATCTGTAATACTTGGTCTGACACAAGCATTACATCAAAGTAACACCCGGGTCAGGCTGGAAACCAGCGTGAGTAAACCCATTTAATATGGAATACAAAGCATACAACTTATATAAAACCCAGGTAACACATATCAATTCACAAAGCCATAATTTATTTTAGACATCACTTATTCACATATAAGTTTCTAAACACCTAAGATTTAGATTTCAAAATAGTCCAATTCCTCCAAATCACTTCACTCCAGCATACAGATTTTACATACCAATTTATAAAAATTCAAAGTGGTTTCGGGTATTTCCTAATACCCGATCCCGGCCTCTTCGAGTCTCATGTCATCCTAACCCAAGTTATCTAAATGAAATACACAACATTTCATATCATAGATATCAACCCATTCAAAGTTTCCAATACCATCCAATCATCCACAACAAATTTGACCACTTCCAAATTAATTCAATTAATTCTAATTGAATTTCTAACCTCAATCACTTAGATTCCTTTACTTGTCAATTAATTAATTTCAAATCAAATAATTCAATCATCCCATCAATATTCATCAGAATTATCAACCTGGATTAATTATTCTTCAATTTCATTCAAGCATCTATCTTTAATTAACTTCACCATGTTAATTATTCTTAACCAAAACGATAAGAAATCTAAATTTCTTCATGAACTAGTTAACTGTTTTAGTTACATTAATCCTTAATTATTTATATATTAACTTCTCACAAGTCACTTATTTTTGATTTATTAATCTTAATTAATCAATCTTTTATTACGTCATTGATTATATAAATTAATGATTTTCCATTTACACTTCAATTTACCCTAATCTAATTTAATTACATTAAATAATTAATCATTTATTAAACCATACATATTAATCACTTTTGATTTACCTCAATCGGTAATTATCTACATTGTTATTTACTTCGTTAAATTTAATTACTCCTTAATTAATTATCTTGATTAATTTCACAAAGTAATTATATTTTGTTAATTACATTAAATAATAACCTATCAAACCATCCATTGATCATTCTACATTAATTAAACTTAATAAATGAACTTAAACCTTCATTAATTAATTAATTCAAATCCTTAATTACTAAATTAATCAACCCAAATCATTAATTAATTGAATTAATTAATTATCTATTGTTAATTACCCTACTAAATTGATGGATCAGAAATCATTAAGCCCTTAAAATCATTAGAATGAAACATTTCCTTATTTATAACTTAAATCTAAAGCAATTTAAAATCCCGAATACTTCGAGTCAACCCACAATCAACTCGAGATCCAACCAAAACCAAAGTCACCTCATCATCTACACATCCAATTAATTTATTCATCCAACCAATTAATTAAATTTAACCACTTAAATTTAAATATAAATCCAATAGAGTGAGATTTACTCACCTTTGATTTTGCAATCCAAATCCGATCTCGATTTGTTTCCTTCAGATTTTAAACCTTGTATAAACAGTTATACGATTTATTAATATTTTACAAAATCGAACAATTATATTACCATTTATAAATTCGACTTACCAATGAATCATTTTAAACTAAAATTTAATTTATATAATAATTAAAATTTTAAACTAACTTCGTATAGATGTTTCAATATCTATACCCCTTCAACATTTCTTTCTGTTTCACATGTTCTATAGGGTTAAAATTTGATTGTTGAGTGATCAGTTATGACACTTGTTAAATATTGTTGAATGCATTAAATTTACAATGCTAATAAAATGTTGTTAAATGTTGTAAGGCATTTCAACATTCATAACAAGTACAAATGTAGCAACAGAAATATTCATACTTACAGAAATATAAATGCCAAATCAAATAATCAAACTAAAGAGATACTCACTGCTTCGCCGTCTGCCGCCATCGCAAGGGTCGCGAATTGTCACGGCTCCCAACCCTAGATCCACACGATCGCCACCTCCAGATCGCACGCATGCTTCCCTATGCTCGCGGCCCTCCACGAGATTGTAGCCATTGTACTCGAGCTCGGCTTCAAACCCTCTACAATCGATCGCGACTCCCAACAACTAACCCTAACTTGCGAATCACCAAGGTCCATCGTTAGAGGCTCGCGATAGTTGCTTCCTTTCATCGCGACGACGCTGTCGCAAACACCCAAGCGCCTTCACCATATGTCCCACCTTGACGTCGAACTCAAATGCATAGATGAAATGCGCCGCTCATCAATTAAGGATGATTTGCTCACACGATTCGAAACGAGTTCAAATTTCTTTGATTTCGAATCTTGAGTTAGGGTACAACAAATCGATTTAGGGTTCCTTTTTCTTTCAACGTTACGGCCATTTTTCATTTTATTTTATTTTTTTGTTTGCGTTCGAACTGCATTCGAGAACCAAGAGGGGAACGTGGATGATATAGATTTGGGGATAGCTTCCTGAGAACGATTGTGGATAAAAATATCTTTTCTAATTTCTTTTAATTTTTTTTTCATTATCTTATATAAAACTTCCAAAATGCCTCATCGAATGCTACTTAAATTTTCGAACTCCTCTTAAGGAATGCCGCGAGGCGATTATAAGGTTTTACCCGCCTTCCGAACACAATTAAACGTGTTTCGGAGGCTAATTTGATCGTATGCGCGAGTTACAGAAGTAAACGATAAAATTTAAATTAAATCGATTAAAATAGTTCTAAGCGTTTTGAGCTGCCAGGGTCAAACGACAACTCCGATTGCTACGAAAATTGAAATCCGATAATAACTAACTATTACGGATCTAATGGAACTGGTTTCATCAAATTCCGAGACTGTGCCTCGGAAGGCTATTTTTAAATATCGATTTAAACGATATATTATTAAAATTGAGCAAATCACCTTTAAATTTAATTTCAACCATTCTATTATCTTTAGTATCATCATTATAAATTTTATAAGCCTTCAAATTATTTTAAACAGGCTTAGAAATTTCAAATTCAACAATTTACTCAATTTCAATTATTAAATTTAATATTTAAACTATATAATTCAATGATTTAATTATCAAGTAAATATTAATATCTTGAGTTCAAGTTAAAATTAACTTTTAAATATTTAAAATCAATTAATTATTACAATTTAAATTGTTAAACATTCCGGGTCATCACAAACTTGAATTCGTCGTTAAAATGAAGTAAACTAAATGCATAAACTAGCACACCATGTACTCATATGTTGGAAAGACAATCAAAGTAAACACTCCCACTGAAATCATTATATGTTGATAAATATCAATTAATATGTTCTGAAAAAGAGGTACTTTATTGACAGAAACAAACATATACTTCCATAATATGCCTCGTTAAAACCTCACAACCTCCCTAACCTAAGTAGGTGCTTTGTCAGGGAAAAGAGTACATATGATGTCCATGTATTAACAATACAACAGATCTCGTTGCTTGAATACCTTGTTGTCTAATAGATGGAGGAGTATAGACATTTAAGTAACGCACTCAAATCCATTCATACGATCAACAACGGTTAGCAAGCAAAATAAGGGAACAAAGAAAGAAAATAACTAAAAATAAAAAGAGAAACAATCCAACAAGGCCACGTATCTAAATCAAACATAAGATGAAATACGTGATACTCTAGCTGGATTCTCGAAAATACCGATTGAAGCGAGAGAGGCTATCAAAACTTTACTAATTCACTTCATATCTAAATGAAGATCTCCAATCTATCAATACCATAATGGCGGAAACCATCCAGTCTTAGAAGCCAATGAAGGGCAGAGTGACGACTAGCCAATAAAAATGGGAAGGTGAGATCAAGGCGGCTACATGTTCTTCTGAGGTGTAGTTTTTATCCTAAAGTTCAGCAAGATAAGTACAAAATCCTTACTAATCTTTTAGTCTATATTTAATTAAGTTGTGATACTCTTGTATTATGAGCTTGATTCTCAATTGTACTGACATTGCGACACCGTTGAAAATTCTTGCGTTCCTTTCACACCATATGTGCCATATCATGGAATTAAAAGCAATGCTTGTAATATGTTCAGAACTCAAACTGTTTTGTTGCTGCTGGCATAGTATTTCCAATATTTGAGATATGTCCAAAGTTTGACCAATGTTTATTCTGAGCTTTAGCATTATATCAACAAGAATCTGTCTAGAATAATTACAATTGAAGAAAAGATGGTCTATCCTTATTTCGTGTTAGACAAAAGGCACATGACCTATCTATGCCACTATTCCACCTGTAAACTCTGTCCTTATTATATAGCCTATTTAATTTAGCTAATAATGAGCAGGTAGACATTTTAGGAGCATGGTGCAGGTCCCAAATTGCACTAGTCCAGTTTAATTCAGCATGTTTATGCCTAATTTGATCCCAGGCTGAATTCATATTAAACTGATCCTTGTTGCTAGGCACCCAGTACCAGTAGTCGTTATGAATGTGGTTGTGAATTGTTATGTTCAACCAATATGTTTCAGTAAGTGTAAATTGTAAGACATCCATAAAGGGATGTAAACTAAAGAACACGACTGTAGGCAAAATAAATATTATTGACTATGTTTGTCATCTTGACGGTAGCGATTTTGTGTGCAAAAAGCGAATATGTATCCATACATTCAGTTGCAGTCTAGGACTTGGTTGGCATGGATAAAAATAGAAATCTAATTAAGCACCATAATTGATAGAAGCGATAAGAATTCATTTTTAACATTCCTTTAAATTAAAAAGAAAATAAAAAGAGGGTGGAAGTAGGAAATACAGATATGTAATTTAGTTGCATGTGACATAACCATTAAAAATGAAATAACAACATAAAAGCTGAAATATCAAAATCATATTTTTCTGCAAAAAAGGCCTACCATCAAACGTTGAATGTTTAATTTAGGTAGGTGTTTATAGTTAGAAAAATAATTTATATCCAATGTAGGAATATGTGAAGCAATTTTGTTAACTTATTTCTACAAACAAATTCAATTTCTACTAAATAAAGTAGCAGTATGTGATGAAGAGTACATCAACATGATTTTTCGCTATTACATAATAATATAAGTTGTGAAAGGTAATATCAATTAAGTTAACATAGAGTAAATTATTCATAGTAAAAGGTAAATAAAATAATGGGGTATGTGTTTTTGTTTAAATCAGAGCTAATCTAGGATTATATAAAGATATAGTGTACATATAGGACATAATCTCATAACCAGTTAGTTATATAGACATGGAAGGGGAATTATAAATATATGCAGAAAAATAAGAGGAGTGCAGGGGTAAATTTATGCATAGGACTTCATGACTTTATGTATTAAATCCATATAAATGCATCCGCTAACATATACATAAACACATGTATACATACATATAACTTATACACATTTATATCTACATTAAAAATATCTAAGATATTTTAGGAAAACTTCACCCTCAACAATTAGGACATGAAGTGATTCGAGGTGATAAATGATGATGAAGGGGGTATGGGCATGTGAAATGAAGGAGGTGAAGAGGAGGCACATATGTGATGGGAAGGAAGTGATGTAGGATATTTTGCAAAATACAAGCACCCCTTTCATTAATTCATTCACACATCCTACCATCTTCTTTTTTCTTTTTCCTAAGCTTTTCCATGGCTACTTCTTTAGGAAATTTATGTAGAAATTTAAGTAGAAAATAAAATAAATTTTTATACATACATATAAAAAGTCGAATCACCTCAAAACACTAGCCAATCACCTCCTCCACCCCTCCATATCTCATGGCCTCCTCCCATACCCCTCAAAATCGAGAGCACTATCTACTCAATGACATGGTCAAGCCTACTCTAGAATAGGCCGAGCCCTATAGGAAGAAAAACGTAAGTTCGAGAAGCTCCGAAGTAAGAAAAAAAGGAGGGAGTGCTGCTTGAATCAATACGAGAAGCTACAAAAAGGATTGTGGAGTTAGCCATAAGTGAGTACTCAATGTTTAATTTTACTAATTAATCTCTCAAGTTTTATGATATGAAATTTTAATGTATTGGATGGTTAAGAGTTTGATTATGTGGATGATTACTTGTTGATTAGATGATTCTTAAGTTGGTTGATAACTTGATTGATAAATGACATTGAAAATGGTTAGTAAATTAACCATAATAAATAATGGAAATAAAATCCATAATAAATATGCGTATATGAAGTTATTTAGCCTCTTAATGTTTTTAGGAATATAAGAAGGTTGAAATGAATATTATAATAATATAATATTGTGAAGTGATTCAAAAGTGGAAAAAGACTTAATAGGGACATTATTGGTTTAAATGTTTTAAAGTGGTTTATAAATGTTTTATAAACATTAAAATTCAATTTGGAGAAGTTTTGACGAATATAAGTCAAAAATAGGCACGTCGCGCAACGGTTGTTCGTGATTTCGCGCCGGAAAAGTCAAATGAATATATAGAATGGAATATAGTTCAGAATTCTTCGAGATAAGATTTTTCTAAACTATTATATCAATAGTTTTCAAACAAATAAAAATGATTGAGATTTCATTTAACAGATTTTAAAATATGAGCAAATCAAGTTTTCGACAAAGTCGATTTGGTAGTTCGGTGGCCAAAGCAGCAAATGTTCTAAATATATATTTTAAAATGTTTAAAAATATGGAATAAATATTATAAATCATTTAATGTGTTTTTAAAAAACAGGTTGAGTTGGAAAAATGGACATATGTGAAATAAACTGCTGTTTGATCTAAGAAGCTTTAATACACCATTTGCAGCACTTTTTCATAGCACCTTTCTATAACTTTTAAACTATAGTTTTAGATGTAACCGGTCTTTTCCAAATCTTTCGTAAATGTTTCTAAATGATTAATAAAGTATTTTAAAGGTAATTTGAAGGATTTATGGAATGATTTAATGATTTATGGTTGATCAAGTAACTTAATTGTTTTATGGGTGACAGAGAGATAATGTCTAGGCTTGAGTTTGGAAAACTAGTTTTCTACTCTCCCTGGCTACCCGAACTGGCCCGATGTAGAGGATAGTAAAATTGATTTACTCGGATCAAAATTTTCCAAAGTATAAAGGATATAATTTTTCAAATTTAAACAACTTAGATTTTATGGAGATAATCTTCTTATACTTGTTGTTAAATCTTGAAGAGGGAACTCATACTATTCGTGGAATTTAAAAGGTGATTTCACCGTTATTCCACCCATAGTACTTGTTGAATATGGGATTTGATATCAAGTAGAATTAGATGATTTATATAGATTCTGCTCACTTAGTATTTACTGGTTTTGGATTAACATCATAGATAACATGGTTTTAACTCAATCAATATATCGATTTTTGAATTAAGAAATCTTTGTTAAGATTTAAATAAATGATTTGGAAATATTTTCCTAAGTAAAAGGTGAATTGATTTAGAATTATTCCAAGATTTAAAAAGGTTTAAATTTACAAAATGATTTTATAAATGAAGCTTAATGATTCCATATACTGTAAAGAAGATAAATCTCTAAGAGATATTTACGAATGAATAAAAAGACTATCAATTGAGTACACATTATAACCTATTATCTTTTAATAATAAAAAAGGTAAGGGACCTCTATAAAATCCTGCTTAATCTCAAAAAAATGAAAATGAAGATGAAATCGGAAAAACTTTCAGGGTACCCCTGTATTTATAGAAGATTTCAACTATTGAATTTATGCCACGTGTCACCTTGAATGAACAAACGGTGAAGATTGGTCCTCATGGGAAGGAACTAAGATAACGTATGGTAACATTGATCACGAAGGCACATACTGATCATGATTTGTAAGACTCGCTCATAAGGGCTTGTATTGATCATGAAGGCTCCACCGAGTCAATCCACAATGGCTTCATGATGGTTATTTCAAAAATTCCTCTATGATAGTTTGATTGCTATGTCTTTTAATAACTCCATTAGGTTTATACAATGATTTCATCAGTTTAGTCATGTTGTCCTCTATTACTCATGATGATTGATCTTCACGATGACCTTGCTTATAGTTGATGTTTCCCTTCACACATGGCTATTCTACCAACATTCGTTGACTTCATCGATACGTGAAAGCTCCATTTAATCAACACATGATCGCATTACTATCACATGCTAACTCTTCACGATAGATTTATCATGTTCAAAACATGCTTTATGATGTCCTTAAAAAATTCACCATGATGGTAATCAAGAAATTTTCACGATGACTCTAGAAAGACTCTTCATGTTAGCTTTTTGGATAACTAATCTCATGATGTCTTCTTTTACAAATATTCCAAGGAAAGTTCTATGATGGCTTTGTTGTCATATTCTATTAGGGCTTTGGTGGATGACTGACGATGACTTTGCTAAATTGATCGCGATGGCCCTTTTTTCACATGATGGTACTTCATTGTGGCTTAGTCTAATCTATACCCAATTGCTTTATTAACACAGGATAACTCCAGGCGATGGCTACATTCAATTAAAGCACAATAGCCTTACAAATGTATAATAACTTCACTTTATGCACAGTGGCTTCCATCATTCATGGTGGCTTCAATTAAGCATGATGGCTCACAATAGCACATGATGGCCTTGCTCTTCACTAGGTGACCTTGAATTATACATAATGGCTTTAGTTATGCACGATGACTCGTACTAGCTCACGATGGCTTCAGTTAAGCATGGTGACCCCCAATAGCACATAATAGCTTTGTTCTTCACTTAATGATCTTGAGTCATACACAATGGCTTCAGTTAACCACGATGACCGCCAATAGCATACGGTGCCTTTTTTTCACTTGATGACCTTGATTTATACATAATGGCTTTAATTAAGCATGATGAATCTCATGTTTAACAATCCATTCTTGGAATTTTTGTGTAATGCTTGCCCTATCCATGCATAAGAAGTTTTTATGCTTTAGCTTAAGTTAACTTCTATTCTTGCACCATTTCTTTGCCCTCTCAATTTTTCATTCCTTACTTCTTTGTTCTTTATTATTGATTGCTTATGCTACTTCATCCTACTATAACTTTTTCTCTTTAACACTGTGACTTTCCATAAACAGAGTTCTCTCGAATGCATAGAATTTGTAATCCTTTAGAAATATTTTATTTGCAATGATTGTTCTTATTGAAAATATTCTTATGGTGAAGAACTTCTTACAAATTTACTTGAAGTCGTCCTTATAAAATATTTCTTAACTCTATTTGATGTGAAAGCTGAATATATATACTTATGAAAGTGTGATTTTCCCAAAAATGTATTTTTTGAAAGTAAGAAATTTATTTTAAATCTTTTGATGAGTAGCTTTCATTAGAAAAAATTGATGTTGTGGTAAGATAGAAATTTTCAAAGCTTTAGGGAAATGCATACCGTCCTTTGCTTGTTATAAGTTTGGTTGTTCACTGAATCAGAAGTTTAGTCGATTGTCCTCCTTTGGATGGTTGTGTTCATAGTCCTTGCTTGATCATCAGAGTTTCCATTGACCATTTTCCTTTAACGAGTGCATTAACCAGGTCCGATGGTGGGATCAAAGGCTTAATTGACTATTACTCTTTGGATGGTTGCTTTGGCCAAGCCTAGTGGTGGGATAAAAGGCTTTTCCCTCCAAATCCCTTAGAAAGGTGCATTTGACCAGGCTTGGTGGCAAGATCAACAACTTAATTGACCATCACTTTTTAGATGGTTGCTTTGTTCAGGCCTGGTTGTGGGACCAAAGACTTTTTCAACCTTCTTCGTTGGATGGGTGCATTGATCAGGCTCAACGGTAGGATCTATGGCTTAATTGACCTTCACTCTTTGGAGGGTTGCTTTGGCCAGAACCGAAGGTGGGGCCAAATTTTTTTCTTCCATCTCCCTTCGATGGTTTCTTTGAATAGGTTTGAAGGTGGGATCAAAGGCCTAGTTGACCATAATTCTTTGGACGGTTGCTTTGGCCAAGCCCAAAGGCGGGACCGAAGGCTTTTCGTCAGTCTCCCTTGGATGGGTTCTTTAACTAGGTTTGGCAGTAGAATCAAAAGCTTTATTGACCATCACTCTTTGGATAGTTGCTTTGGCCAGGCCTAGTAGCAGGACTAAAGGCCTTTTAGTCCTCTTTCGGGTATGAAGGACTCCTTTGTTCAATGAATCTTACCAACCACGTCAGGTTGGAAGTTAAATTTGAACACCCACATTTCACTTCCAAGGATAATTTTTTAGATGGGATTCCCATTTCATCTAGCAATTTACTTTGTTCATCCAGTGTTGTGAAATTTGGCCTCAAGTGTTCAGCATTCCAAGTCCTTCGTATCACATTTCCATCATACCTAATCGATATGCTCCTGGTGGGATTACTTCATGAATGACAAGTATATCTTCCTAATTTGCTTCGAGGGGTTGTCTGCGAGGTCCTCTATGTTCTTCGTTATTTTTCTTAAAACCAAATCTCCTTTTATGAACATATTTTCTTTCAATTTTTAATAATAATACTTTGTGATTTTGCATTGATATTCTGCAATTCAAATAGTAGCGTGGTCCCTTAATTCATTAAGCAAGTCAAGCAGTTCCATTTTCAATTCTTGATTCATTTCATGGTTATAATTAATCTTTGACACGAGGGAACTTCAACTTCGACAGTAACATTGCCTCAAATCCATATGTTAAGGAGTATGGATTGTTCCTGATAGTAATCCATTTAGATGTTCAGTACCTACCCAATTTCCTTTGGCTTTTCCTAATCATTTTTTCAAAATATTCTTTACGGTTTTATGCTCTATCTCTACTGCATTGTTGGCCTTTGGATTTTTTGGGTGCTTTCACTAAGAACTAAAAACTCAGGATTAGATCTTGCTTGCTATGTTGGATATAGATAGATCTAAAAGATTTTCTTTAAGGAATTTGGAAGCTTGTTGATAAGAATCAATGGCCCTTAGGAAAATTAGACGATCAATTGAGACAGTTGCTGGTATAGAAGCGACAATATCTGGTGGTAATGAAGGATATGCTCATTAAGTGGAAATTAGTAACCAGTGAGCGATACTAGGATCATCTGCTTAACATGAACTGATTACTGAGGGTGAGTTCAACATGATGATGTAGGAGTTGAATTAGAAGTTGGACGAATGCCAGAAGGCTTTGACGGATAAAATGGATGCTAGCATAGCACCACTAGCCAAAAATCACAGAGGACCAAAAGGGCTTGAAGGAAACTTCACCTAGACCTAAAGAAGAAAACTCGTCTTTTTCTGGAAAGAACAAATGGGAAGGAAAGTAAAAAAAACAAAAGGAAGGAGTCAGGAGTAGTAAAACGGGTCGTTGGAGGAAGCATGAAGACCCTTGCCACCAAAATTCAATTCGGTACCATTTATAATCAGGTAGATACTGAAAGTTTTTGATGCTTTTGGGGTACAGAGAGCTAAAGCCTTGGACTAATCCGACTTAGAGTATAATATGCAACTTGACGATGATGATTACGAACTGGATGTTGGAATTAATGGTGTTGGAGTTTAGAGAGCTGCAACGTAACCAACTTGGTGTCAACAGAAAACCAAAGGAGTGGTTCTCCCAAAGACTAGAGAACCAAATTATCAGCGAAAAAACCAAGATCGTTTATAGAGCCAATCAGTCGGTGCAGAACTTGATAGTTAACCTTTGAAATACCGAACCAGTGATGAATATATAGCAAATATGGTTAAACAATTGATAGAGGAATGAAAAGGTGGAAAGAATGAGGATTAGGGTTTTTCTCCATGCAGAACACCGTCATGGAGAACATTATGAGGGAAGATTATCACAGGAAATTTATGATGCCGACACTGCCATCCTATAACGGTACTACAAATCCTAAACAACACTTGTTCAAGTATGAATAGCACATGCATGGTACTAAGGCGATGGATGTTGTTTGATGTAGGTGCTTCTCTATTTTCATGTAAGGAGTTTGATCGATGTGGTTCACTAAGCTTGCATGGAGATCCGTATCGAGTTTTGATGAGTTTATCATAAAATTCATGGAGCAGTTCTAGCTCCATGCCGCTTGGCCTAAGGACATAATGTCCTTATCGAGCCTATCTTAAGGACCCAAGGAGTCGCTGAAGGGGTTCTTGAACCAATTTAATATTGCTGTCACGAAAGAGAGTAATCTGAAGTAGGATTTGGTATCCATGGCGTTGGTCAGGGGTATACACCTGGATATGGATTTTGGTTAATGGCTGAAAATGAAACAATCCACAACTATGGAGGAGCTCTATCAAAAGGCTAATCGGTTCCTACAATTGGAAGAAAGGCTGGAGGAAAATGGATCGGTATACGAATTCCCTAAAGCACATATCATACAAAGGTTGTTTTCTATGGAAGGCAGAGCTCTGGCTAACCAACAGAGGATGATAATGGATGATGTATTCAGAAATAGGGAAGCCAATATTGTCGAAGCGCTAACTTCCAATACTATGGTGATAACAGAAGATATTGGACTGGAAATAATACATCCGGTATTGGTGGATACTAGAAGTTTTGTAAACTTATTATTCAGAAAACCGTTTGATCAAATGAAGATTAATATGAAGGACGTAGCAATTTGCAAAACCAAGACCCAAGAGTTTATAAGTGAAGCAAAGCAACCAATTGGACGAATGACATACCCATGGATTGGGCGACGGAGATTAAAAAACAGTTCAAATCCAGAAATTCATTATGTGGAATAAT
Organism: Allium cepa; assembly: GCA_030765085.1. Taxonomy (NCBI): domain Eukaryota; kingdom Viridiplantae; phylum Streptophyta; class Magnoliopsida; order Asparagales; family Amaryllidaceae; genus Allium; species Allium cepa. The sequence continues at coordinate 378,744,915 of CM060944.1, read as the reverse complement.
ATTCAGCACACAACTCATTTTTGGGTTGACTAGCCTTGGCTAATTTTAGAATAGCATGGGCTCCTTGGTGTCTAATGATGAAGTTCCCCAAAGAGAATGGGGTCGGATCGATAAAAGGAGACTAAAGCACAGGAAGGTAATGTTATGTCGTGGAACCAAGGGAATGAAGCGAAAGGAGAAAGGCTAGAATGTAGAGGGGACCTTTGCATTCCAAGTTCACAAGCATAGTGATTAAAGTCCAAACCTTCGCTCCGGTACCATTGTAGATTCGATAAGGCCATGATCCTAGGAAGAAGTCAAAGGAAGGGCGAGTGGTGCCCATTGAGCAAACAATGAATATTCCAATCGATATGGAAGATCCTAGTACGGTCCTGAATGTCAAGTCTCAACTCATTGTAGGATTAAGGAAGGAATTGGTTTATTTTCTTCGAGGCAATTTTGAATGTATTCACTCAGACACATTTGGATATAGGATACATCAGAGATAGCATGTCACAAATTGCATATAAATCCAATGTTTACACTAGTAAAACAAAAAAGGCATAGTCTAGGTATGGGGCTATCCACTGCATTGAATGAAGAGATAGATAAACTGCTGGCAAACAGCTTTATTTGCGGTGCTCTATGCCTTAAGTTGGTATTAAATCCAGTATTAGTTAAGAAGTCAAATGGAAAGTGGCGGACATATATTGATTATTTCAATTTGAATAAGGCATGCTGCTAAAATAGCTTTCCTTTACCCAGGATTAACCAATTAGTAGACAGAATCATAGGGTAGGAGTTACTCTCATTTATGGACGCTTATTTAGGATAGAACTAGATACCGATGCATGTATCAAATCACGAAAACACTAGCTTTATAACAGATTTAGGATTGTACTACTATCATGTAATTCCATTTGGTTTGAAGAATGCTAGGGCTGCATAACAAAGATTGGTAAATTCTATGTTCAAGAATTAGAATGGACGGACAATGGAAGTGTACGTAGATGACATGCTTGCGAAACTGTGAGTATTGACGAACCATTTGAAAGACCTTCTGATGATGTTTGAGGTTTTATGAAAATATGGGATGAAAATAAATCCATTGAAATGTTCTTTCGGCATGGAAACAGAATATTTCTAGAATTTATTATTAATGTAAGGGGCATCGAGGCCAATACAAAGTAGAATGATGCCTTGAGGAATGTGAGGTTCCTAAATATGAAAAAGGAATTGCAAAGCTTGATTTGGAAGGTTGCCGCTTTGAGTCGGTTCAACTCGAATGCGATATATAAATGTATACCATTCTTTGGTGCTCTCAAAAAAGGTAAAAAGCACTTTGAGTGGAATGCAGAATATCAGAACTCCTTCGAGGAGTTGTTGAGGTAAATGAAGACACCACCGATACTATCCAAACCGCTTGACGGGGAGAACTCTTTGTCTATTTGGCAGTGTTTTCTCATGCACTAAGTGTAGCATTAGTGTATGAGAAGGTAAGTTTTCAAAGACCAGTCTATTATATTGGCAAACAGTTTATAGAAGCTGAAAAGAACTACCTGAAGTTGGAAAAACTGTCATACTACTTGTTGATTGCATTAAGGAAACTACGACCTTATGTTCAAGCCCATTCGATTAAAGTGCTAACTGATCAGCCCTTTAAGCTGGTATTATAATAACCTGAGACTTTAGGAAGTTTGCTGAAGTGGAACATAAAATTATTCCAGTATGATATAACTTACCTCCCGAGCAGAGCAATAAATAGGCAGGCAAGGGTGGATTTCATTGTCGAGTTTACCGCATGGAATGATGAAGAGGACGATATGGTCACACTTCCTCATTAGAAAATGTTTGTAGATAAAGAATCAAATGAGCATAGTTCAGGTGTAGGGGTAGTGCTTGAAATTCCAAAAGTGTGTTCAATATTTTGTGTACTATGGCTGGAATTTCCCACAACCAACAACGAAGCTGAGTATAAGGCGTTGATAGCTGAGCTAAGAATAGCAAAAGAACTGGGCAAAAGGACAGTATAGATATTCAATGATTCCCACTTAGTGGTCTATCAAGTGAGAAAGGAATATTAGGTTAAGAGTGTGAGACTCGCTCCTTATCTCACAAAAGTATTGAAATTGTTGGATGATGTAGAGCATTACACTATTACGCATATCCCTAGGGAGAAGAATACAAAATATGATTAATTAGCTAAGCTGGCTAGTTCTACAAAAGCACAAATGATGGGCTTGGCTCCAATGGAGTTTTTAACGTCTCCCAACAATGATCAAATGGATGTCGACTGCATTTTAGATATCATTGAAGAAGTGGGCTCATGGATGACTCCAATCTAGGATTATCCACTCAAGAGAATTCTACCAAGTGACAGGAATGAACGACAAAACTCATTGAAAAAGCACCTCGATTCCTGATGCAAGATAGAGTGTTGTACATGAGTGGATTATCAACCCCTTGCTTGGATGTGTAACCAAGGATGAGGCTATGAAGATCCTAATGGAAATCCATGAAGGGAACTGTGGTGATCACAACGGGAGGCATAATCAGACTAAAAAGGTACTTTGCTATGGATATTTCTGGCTATTGAACAAAAAATTAGTATAACACCCATAATTCTGTGAATGATAAATGAATCCTTGATTCAAGTATATTTGATAACACGACTAAGGATGGCTCAGTCAGTTTTGATCGGTCAAGAACAAATCTAACATTTGAGGCCAAGTACAAGATGATATCATTAGGAGACGAGCTATAATGCCTATGGGTTTTAGATGTTGCGCATTCGATGGCTCATATCATCTTGGAGTACGATATTCGAGATCTCTTAAGGTCGTTAAAGAACAAAATGTTCGAATGCCCTTAAGATCAATTTGAATAAAATATTCAAGAATCTATATGGTCATTCGGAATAGGACACTCCAAATCCCCTATCATATATCTAGAGGAGAAAGAAGATAGATGGTAAATATGTGAAATAGCCTATTAAGCTTGTTAATGAACTAATTAAGTAGCATTAATGATCATAGTCCAACATCCATATGTAATAGGAAAGAAGAAAAAATGCATATAAACATTAGTTTAGACCGAAGCTCACGTGAATCCATGTAAAATATAATCACAATTGCTTTCGGTCTAAAGAGCTTTATTATATGCATTTCATGTCTAATAATGTTCACAGTGTACAATCAGTGTAATATATATGTCCAAGTCCTTGTTCATATGAATCAAGCATGATTATAACCAGATTAGAATTATCCCTAATTCGATATAAGGTCACAAGAATTTAATTTTAAGAGTTGAGAAAAGAAAATCAACATGCCCTCTCCATGACACCTAGGTCCATATTTATATGGGTGGGCACACGGCATGACTCATGGCTTCGACATTCTTGGCTTCGACAACATTAATATTGCATGGCACCGGGCTTTGTTTAACGATGGCATTCAGAATCCCTTGGTAAATAGCAGAATTTTGGCGCTATCTTAGCAGTAATATTCTTCGGCACCGATAACCTTATGCATTGATACACTCTCAAATGGCCATTGATGACATCGGTCAGAAGCAACATTAAGTATTAGAGAAGAGCAACGTTGATATAAAGCAGTATCGATAAAGTGTGGCATAACAATATCCACAGGACTCCTGGCATCAATATCGCACTTATAGATGTGCAGTGTCCCCTAAAGATTGATGAAATGCACTTCATCAAGATGTGGCATTAGTTATGAGTGGCATTGTCTTATGAAAATATCATTGGAGTGGCATCGTCTATCAAATAGCATTGGTAATTATATCATGTGACATCATTGTATAGTGGTCTTGGTTGTATGTGGCATCTTTCACAGGCAATGTTGGCATTGAGGAAAGATGATGTGGGTGGGAAGCGGCATTGTCTTATGGTATTATAGATCTGGCATCATTTACCTTATTCTATATGCAATATGCAATAATGAGGCCATCTAGTGTCCTTGGCTTTATTGATGACGTGCGATTCTAATGTTGATGAGGGACGACATCGTTGGTGTTGGCACTGACCCATTATCATTCTTTCAACATTGTTAATTGATGCGGTGTCTTAACTTTATCGCACACCACATTCCTTCGAGGATAATAAGTGCACTAACATCCATATTGACATGCTGAATTCCATTGATATAGGTTTAACAGCTACAATATTATTACTTCAGCTCCATTGCTATAGCACCAATTATTGCATTATTACTTCCCTATGGTGACATAGAACCCAGCGGCATCGATTCCTTTGTGACGCCACTACTTATATCATTATTAACGGCATTGAAAAGGTGGATGATGTGCATGTAAAAGTGAATATTTCTAGTCCTATATTTAGTCTTCTTTTGTTCAAATAAATGAGCATATTAGGATATTTTTCATGTTTAAAACAAAATCTAATTATTTTCAAATCACCATTCATTCATCTTCATCCGGGGACAAAATGGTAATTTTGTGTATGAATTAATTTTGGAAAAATTTATTTGCATATTTTTTTTATTTGTAGAAAATTGAGTGCAAATTGGATGGAGTTTCATGGATGTATGCATGCACATATGTTGAAAGCAAATGGAGAAAATAAATAAAAGAATTCATGCAACATAGAGGAGCTAGCATGGCCACCAACTAATGTTCATAATTAAAGGCGCATGCACATGTTAATGGAGACTTAAAGGCATGGAAGTGGGTATTAATTAATTCCCTGATGATTACTTGAAGGTTACATAATCTCAAGGGTATTTTTGGCAGTCCCCTAAAAGTGGAATTACGGTTTTAAGCATGTATAAATACCTCTTATATTTCATGTAATAGCTCTTTTCTTATACGTGTTGTAATCACAAATTCAATGATAAATAAAATGTTTTTTTAATGGCTTCTAGCTTTCTTCTTATTCGCTTTAGTTTACATGCTCTTTTCTCTTATGCTATTTTTTTGCTTGCTTATTTTGTTTATGTCTCTTTTATTGCATGTTAATAGTATAGATTTAATTCATGCAGTTAGTTTGGATTTATTTTATGCAAGTAGTTAGTTCTCTTTTCTTTTAGTTAGCTCTCATTTTCCTTGCTTTTTATGCTTAAATCATTTTTTGTTGATATGAATTTAAATATGAGAAGCTAAACTACTTCAATTTAAGGGTAATGAAGCTCATGAATCATACTAAATCAACATAACATGGTTGCATTTATGACCTCTCTTTTGTGCTTAATACAAATTTTGAATGATGACATTTTATGTTTCTTTTTTTAGTGAATTTGATGGTCTGCATTGACATCTCAAATAGGCTATGCTTAATCCAATATAAACACAAACTATTTGATCATTTGCCAAAGTGATTTTGATGATGAAAGTCAAAGTAGAATCAAAATTTGATGATCTATGTTACTAGTTCATAGTAAATAGATTATGATTATAATAGATTATTTTTAATTTCATGTCATTTTCATGAGATTTGATAATTGGGTTTGAATGGTGTGTTAGAGTTTAATGGTTTAAGTTGTGCTAATTAATAGCACAAATAAACCATACTTATAGTAAACACATTAATCATTTCTACTTAAAATTTAAATGAGAGATTGTAGATGAATTTTGTGTTGATTTATATGAATGATTGGAAATTGATTTGATTTTAAATTGCTCCTTAACCTCGTCGTTTTATTCACTTTCGCTCTTGTTTGTTTTCTACAATTCTCTCAGTTTTAAACAATTTAAAAGCTTTAGACTAATTTGATTGAGTAATATTAGAATTTAATTCTTTTCTTGTGGATCGACCCATACTCGCATACGTACAACAATTGTACATTGTGTGCTTGCGGTTTTATAATGATATATTTACAGTTGATTTCTAATCGATAAAAATTTCGGTCGCTTAACAAATTTTTGGCATCGTTGCTGGGGAATAGCAATTTAATTTTAATCTTACTCTTAAAATTATTATTATATTTGTTTTCATTTATTTTGTGCTAGTTGTGTAAAAGAAATTCTTCGTGCCTTTTATTACAATTTGCTTAATGTGCATTTGCTTCTGTTCTTGTATGCATTTTTACATCTGTAGTTCCTTTATTTACTATGCATTGGTTCTATAATGTGCAAATTTCATTCCCTTTCGTAGCTCACTGGTATATGTTCACTGTTGCTCACCGTTTTTTGTTCATAGTTATCATTTTGCTTGTGGTACATTGCATTTAAAATAAATTTTTTGTTTTCAAATGATGTTTTTCTGTTTCAAATTTGCAAGACCATCTTCACACCTATCATTCAAACTGCCACTCCAACAGAATCCGCAACCATCCTCCAACAGAACAAACTCTCAGTCAATCCACCAAGAATCAACTGTACAACCATTGTTTGACCATCTCCGATTGTTCGACCAATCTCCAACCTCCGACCATCTTAACATCGATACCACAATCGCCTGCATCACTCAATCTACCCAAACCCTACTCATCAATCAACAGTTCACCACATTTCCACCAACATATACTCTTCAATCTCCCTTCCATCAACCACCCAAACTGCTACCAATCCACCCTCCTCAAATCTGCGTACCAAACAAATCAATAACCTTCAAACTTACAAACACCATCCTCTTACACTTTATAATTCAGTCCCTTCCATCACCAACACTTCAAACCGCCTTCAACCAAATCACTTCACCAAATTGCCAAGTCCACGTACAAGCCACAACTCACCATTGCGAACTCTCAACCCACCTTCCTCCTCTAACTACACCCAAAACCAACATCTAAAGCATTACTTCAAACTTATAATCACCATCCTTCCCCTCACAAGCTAACAAACAGAACTCCAACCATCATCACCTTACTCCTCGAATTCACCAACATCATCGCCTTTCGAGAAATAAACCCAAATCTCTTCTTTCCCTACATATTCACAAACACCATCGTTCACCAAATACAAACATGGAAAACTCACCAGACATCCACTTCAACTCCACTCCAAACTCCAATCACAAATATCCAGAGCCGAGCATTCTTTCCTCAATCTTTCACTAACTAGCGTTCATCTTCATCTCACCAACCTCTGCAAATCACCACCTCCTACTATAAACTCTTGTACATCACCTTACCCAAACAAAAAACCTTCTTCCACCAAAACTCCTTCAACCTCCTATATCACAATCACCCACTTCCTAATCCAAACCACTACCGAACATTGCTTTCGCATCTCAGCAAATCGCAACCAAAAGACACAATCGTACAAAAAATTCCAAATCGACGGCTGATGCAGCACACTATAACGATGTTAAATCGCCTGGCTTAAGTCGCCCATAACCTAGCGAGCTAGGCTTAAGTCGCCCACATCCTAGCGAACTATGGCATAGCGAGTTAACGGTCCAAGACATCAAGGCCAGCAAGTTAACGGCTCAAGAAAGCAAGCCCAGTGAGTTAAGTCGCTCAGCCAACCGGATAAGCGACCTAGCGAGTCGCGCCAAACCACTACTACCACATTTCTTTAGGTCGTCAGCGAGCCATGACCTAACGAGTCACGACCTAAAGAGTTAGGTCGCATATGTCGCAAATCCTTAAGTCGTTAACTATGCCGCAGTTCTCTTATGTCGCTCGTTCTTCTTAAGTCACCCTGATTTCCTTACGTCGCTCAGGTTGATAGATCGCTCAAGCTTCCTGTTGCTGTGTTATTCTTATGTCGTAGATCGTATGATGATGAGTCACATTTATGTTATGTTGTAATTTTCTTAAGTCGTATGTCACTTGTTGTAACTCGTTTGTTGTTGTAACTTTCATATGTCGTATTTCGTAAGTCGCGTGCTGTAACCTGTCTCTATTAAGTCGTGTACTATTGTAACTCGTCTGGTGATAGGTCGTTTGTTGTGATGTAAGCCGTATGGGCTAAGTCGTGAGTCGTGTGTATGTGTTGTGATACCTATAAATAGGGATGTGTAATCATTGTAAAAGGAGTTGATTTTGAATAAAATTTGTTTGTATGCTTTTGCCACTTTTGTTGAAGTTGAGCGTGATCTCCTTCTTCTTCCATCTTGGATATTCGAGTGCGCTCGAATCAACGAATTTGAAGCCGATTCACGGAATCTCGTGCGCGAGATCAACGTCGAAGAATCATAGATTTTCTAACGTGGAATCGTGCGCGATCAACATGTTGAAGATAGCTAGAATCTGGTATCTCGAGAGATCAACGGATTTAGGCATTTATCGTTCTACCGGTTTACATGACACGAAATCATTTAGTGAGGAAGAAAGTGCGTCAATTTGTATCAAAGCATAATTAGTGCGTCGATTGTTTAATCCGCTGCGTCACTATTTGGTATCAGAGCTTGAAGAGCTAGAAGAGCTAAGTTAGATCAAGGCCAAGTTGAAGTTAAGTCCAAGCCGAGTTAAAGCTCTAAGTAGATCAGAACTGAGTTTTTTGATGATCATGCCTCCGAGACGTGCTAATCGCTATCAGCAAGTTGAAGATGTGTATCGAAGACAAGAAGCTGAGCAGATGGAGCAACGTATCAATGAGAAGTTCAATGAGGGTATTGAAAAGTTAGAGTAGTTGACGAAGGACATGAATCAAAGTCAAAGGAGAACTTCACCAGTTTCGAGCCAGGGTAGAAACAGGGTTTCACCATCGGTTTCGGAATAAAGGAGAGTGTCACCACAGTCTTATCGAGATAGGAGAGAATCATCAGTTTTAATGACGCGAGACTACCATGAGTTCAGAAATGAAGGGAGAAGAACTCAACGTGGGTTTGAAGATGAACCATATCATGATGCTGAAAGACATGGTAGAAGGGACATGCGTGATCGTAGGGATGAAGATGGTCGAGATCGATATCGAAGAATATTTGATTTTGAGGAGGATGGTGATAGAGGAAGTATTCATTATCGAAATCGAGGCCAAGTGTAACAACCCATAATTTAATCACTTTGAACATGAATAGTTAATATGTTTTTAAATGATTAAATAATGGATTTTATATCTAAAAGTATTAACCTTGCCTAATAAAACAAGAAATAATTATTTACCCTGTCTAATAAAACATAATAATATAATTACTTACCTAATAAAACAAGAAAGAATTATTAACCTTGCCTAATGAAACAAAATAGTATAATTACTTGCCTAATAAAACAAAATAGTATAAATACTTGCCTAATAAAACAAAATAGCATAATGATTATTTTATTCCATGCGGATGGTTGCCATTGGACCAAAATCTGGTCGAATCAGGTTATTCCATGCGGATGGTTGCCATTGGACCAAAATCTGGTCGAATCAGGTTATGCCATGCGGATGGTTGCCATTGGACCAAAATCTGGTCGAATCAGGTTATGCCATGCGGATGGTTGCCATTGGACCAAAATCTGGTCAAATCAGTTTAGCCCATAGTTGATAAGAAGGATTCCTATTGGACCAAAAGGTGGTCGAATCAAATTAAGCCACAAGGATGTTTTCTATTGGACCAAAATATGGTCGAATCAAATTATGCCATATGGCTAGCTTCTATTGGACCAAAATCTGGTTGAATCAGGTTAGGCTATAAGAAATTACTAAAGTACCCTTCTCTTCACCTATAAATAACCAAGTCCATATCTCATTTTATTTCATTCAGAAACTAAAGAAAAGAACTAAAATTCATTTTAAAAGGTGAAGTATTCCAAGTCTCCATCAAAGCAAATAGGATGTGAGTATATTTTTGTTTTCATAGTTTAGTGGGTATAACTTATTATGTGAGTACATTCCTTGTTTTCATAGTTTAGTGGGTATAACTTATTCTATGAGTATAATTTAATTATTTTACAGTCAGTGTGATCTTAATCTCTTTCCTTTTACTCATTCATATTTTAACAAATGTTGTGTTAACTATTGATTGTAAATTGTTAATAATAATGAGTCTGTTATTGTTATTGTTATTATTCTTGTTTGGTTTGTGCTCGGCCAGTTTATGAGAAATATCTTTGATGTTTAGTTAAAGGGAACTCACACCACCTTTTAACTTAGGATTGACATTTAGTGACTTTTTGGTTAAAAGGAAACAACACCCCTTTTAGCTATCTCATTTGATTAAGAGGAAGCTTCACCCCCTCTTAGTTGTAATCTCCTTTAAAGATGATGGGTTTAAGTTATGATTTGAATGGAAGTTTTAAATCTTTGTTTAAAGTATTTTAAAGGAGCTTTAAAATTTATATAATAATTTAAATGAGTTATTTATAAGTAGTCCTATACTTGGCACTAAAAGCCGATGAGTAGATTGATTCTCTATCTGTGAGATCTGGAACCGAAGTGTCTAGGCAAGGCTAGGAGCAACCAGTGCCCTGACTTACCTGGCTTTGTTTCTGGGCGAGGGATAGAGTAAGTCGAGAATATCGGAAACGTGACAAGTGTAGGAGATTTAATTTCCATAAATGATCTTTATAATTATAATGGAAAACGTTTGCATTTCTTATAGACAATTGTTTTGACCCATCTAAGTATGCTTTTGAAATATGAAATCCTCTTAATTGTTTTGAGAATATGCTTATACCGATGGGATAATTATATGGATATTTTCCAAGTATTTAAAGAGTATAAGATTTAATTTCCATATACGATCGTTTTGTTATCCCCGATAGTCGATATCTTGACTATCAATTTCGATACCCTTCTTCCTTTGATTTTTGTTTCGTCAATCTAAGACGATTTGTTGCTCAATTTGAGCATTGATATCCTTTATCGGAAATGACTAAATAAAGAGCGAGTGGGGGCCAAGCTATGTGGGGTTGCTCCCATTAGGGTATTTTCACATCTACTCTAGATTGGTTCCGGTTGTATGCGCACGGAGATGTGAAATACTCGGATACTCGGTAAGGATGGCGGGGTCCGGCTTGGAGGTTTCCGAGAGCCATCGTAGTTCTCAAGTATATTTTCTAGAGGTATACTTTCGATAAGGGGGGCGCACCCTCCTAGTCATTGTTGGAAAAAAAAATTCCTTTTCCTTATTTTTGATTCAAATCTTTGGATTGATTCTTTCTTAATTTCATCGGGAAGCGTCTTGCACTCTTCGCGATGTTTAATTATCTGTATCCATTCTTTTATACTTGGATGTTGTCCTTGTGAGGGAAAAACCTGTTCTGCGTTTTTCCGATGTGGTCTCACTAGTTACTTTGTGTGTTCTATTTTTGGAGTTTACTCATACCAGACTTATTGTCTGACCCGAATTGTTTTTTTCTCTAAACGTTTGGGTACTCATTTATATTTGAGTAGTCCAGAAATGACAGGTTTCTTTGGGCTCTTTTGAAGATGGTGGACGAGCAGGAGGCTCCTTATCTATCTATCTATTTATTTCCGCTATTATGAGATGTTGACTCTATGTATGTATATTTAAAGGCAGGTTGTTATAACTGCCTAGACTGGTAGTGGTACTTTTGTCGTAACTCTGATAACTCCATATTGGGGAGTAACCTTATGTACCGTCTTATTTTTATGTTATATTTAACCGTTCCGTTGTGAGATTATTATTCCGTTCTTATATTTTTACCCCATGGCAACTCGTCTTTCAGATACTTGGGCAACGGCACATGAATACCATGGACGTATTACGTGTCGTTCTCAAGGGTCAGAAAGGTGGGTCGTCACAGTTGGTATCAGAGCTTCGGTTGAGCGAACGCCTTAGCCTGATTGGGGTACAACTCACCAGAGATAGGATAAGTGATGCCCTAGAATGAGTTAATCTTGAGGGAGCATATTTGTAATTTTTATAATAATAATAATAATTATCCTCTAAAGTCTAGTTTTAGTTAAACAATTTTAATCCTATTTTTGTATTCTAAAGATACCTGTTATTTGTTCAAATAATAGAAAATGAATACAAGAAGAGGAGGAAGGAGAGGATCTAGAACTAGCACGGATACTAATGGTAGGGTACCTAGAAATGCTACTATGTCAGCTGCAGATCTGGCAGAGGAAATGCTAGTGCAAGTTCATACCCCTATGAACTTTGCGGCTTTGTGTAAGAATTTTACCACTTTGGGTGGGAAACCATTCTATGGGACTGAAAACATTCTTGGGGTGCAGATGTGGCTCCGAACTTGTGAAAGAATAGTTGGAGATCTTCGGTTGGAAGATGCTGAGAAACGGCTGTTGGCATCGCGACAACTTCAAAAGTCTGCGATGGATTGGTGGGATGCAGAAACGGCAAGTACTCCAGAGGGGGAGTTTTCTTGGGCCCAGTTCAAGGAAGTTTTTGAAGCACAGTTTATTCCAGAAGCCGGAAGAACTCAGTTATTTAGAAGTTTCATTGACTTAAAGCAGGGTGATATGACCGTGTCGTAGTATGAGCATAAGTTCAATGCTTTGTCCCGTTTTGGACTTGGATTGATTGACACACCACTCAAGAAAAATGAAATGTTTGTGAATGGAATGCGACTAGAGTTCCATCGTGAAATGACCAATCATCTTATGGGTACATTCACCAACATTATTAGCATGGCTTTGAGGTTTGAGGCTCTTGATATTAAGGAAGGAGTCCAGAAGGGCGTAGTACCAGCAATAAGTGCCAAGCCTTTATCGGTTATACCGGTTGAAGGTAAGCCAAACTTCAAGCGTAAATTTTAAGGGAAAGAAGCAGGATGCAGGGAAGAAACCCGAAGATGGTGCTCCAACACAGAAGAAGCAGACCAACTTGGCAAACATTCTTTGTTTTAAGTGCAATAAGATGGGCCACTTTGCAAATCATTGCCCAATTGCCACATGTTTTAATTGCGGCCAGCCAGGACATATGAAGAATGAGTGCCATTTTCCTAAAAAGGGATCTCAAGGACAAACTTTTACCATTGAAGAGATACCATCCACTTCTTCAGATAAAAAGGGGAAGCAAGTGTTGCAAGGTACATTATCCATCTATGATATTCCTGTAAGGGTGCTATTTGATACAGGAGCTTCCCATAGTTTTATTTCTTATGATCTAATGGACAAATTAAACCATAAATATGTTATCATAAGTAATCCTCTTTGTGTGTCAAACCCAATTGGAGGTCCGACAAATCTTGACACCGTGTGTCTAAATATACCTATTTCTTGTCGAAATCATCTCTTTCCTTTTGACTTGTTTGTTCTTGGGTTTATGGGTTTTGGAGTGTTGTTGGGAATGGATTGGTTATCTAAGTTTAAAGCTATCTTGGATTGTGGTAGAAGGCTTGTTAGAGTTAGTGATGCAGGAGATGTTGGTGTTGATATTAGTTGTGAAGAGCCTAAGAAGTTAATGAGCAGTTTTCTCTATTCACTCGAAGTGACTAAAGCGGAGCTTGGAGATGTGTCGGTTGTTCGAGATTTCATAGATATTTTCGACGAGGTGCAAGGTTTACCTCCTCACCATGAAGTCGAGTTCCGTATTGATTTGGTTCCGGGAACTAGACCTATTGTACAACCCTTACGAAGGATGGCTCCAAAAGAGAAGAGGGAGTTAGAAAGGCAGACTTATGACTTGTTGCAGAAGGGCTTGATCCGACGTAGTACCTCGAGCTGGGGATCGCCAGTCGTCTTTGTTACAAAGGCAGACGGTTCTCTAAGATTATGTGTAGACTATCGGGAGTTGAACAAAAGGACTATCAAGAATAAATATCCTTTGCCAAGAATTGACGATATGTTTGATCAACTCCATGGTGCTCGGATATTTTCTCAATTAGATCTTGCCACTGGTTTCCACCAATTAAGAGTGGTAGAGGAGAATGTTCCTTTAACAGCTTTTCGAACTCCTGAAAATTTCTACGAGTGGTTAGTTATGCCGTTTGGATTGACTAATGCACCCGCTTATTTTGTGGACTTAATGAATCGAGTATTTCGAGAAATTCTTAATAAATTTGTTCTCGTCTTTATTGATGACATTCTTATCTATTCAAAGACAGAGGAGGAACACAAATATCATCTCCGTGTCGTACTCGATACCTTAAGGAGCCATGAGTTGAAGGCTAAGTTCTCCAAGTGCCATTTTTGGAAATATGAAGTTAGATTTCTAGGGCATGTTATTTCGGGAGAAGGTATATCGGTGGATCCAGCTAAAATTGTTGCGGTCCAAGACTGGAAGAAGCCCGAAAGTGCGATGGAAGTTAGAAGTTTCTTGGGATTGGCTGGTTTTTAACGTAGGTTTTTTAAAGGACTTCTCGAAGATTGCTTCTCATCTGACGAAGTTAACAAAGAAAGATGTTAGGTTCGTTTGGACTTCTAAGTGTGATCGAGCATTCAATGAATTGAAAAACAAGTTGACTGGTGCTCCTGTTTTAACCATTCCAAATGGGAGCGAAGGTTTAACCGTGTATACAGATGCTTGTGGAACCGGATTAGGAGCAGTTCTGATGCAGCATGGGAAAGTTATTGCCTATGTGAGTCGACAGCTAAAGTCGCATGAGAAAAATTATGCTACGCACGATTTGGAACTTTTGACTGTTGTCTTCGCACTAAAGATGTGGAGGCATTATCTTTTGGGTGAAAAGTTTGAGTTATACATGGACCACAAATCCTTAAAATACCTTTTTACGCAGAAAGATTTGAATTTGAGGCAGCAGAGATGGCTGGAGTTTCTCGCCTCTTATGATCTAGAGGTTCTTTATACCCCTGGAAAAGCAAATGTCGTTGCTGATGCATTGAGTAGGAATGTAGCAATGATTGCAAATATAGAAGTTAAGCCAGTATTGTTAGAGAGAATTACATCCAGTTAAGAGGCAGATCCTATTTTAGCTCGACTTAAGAAAGATGTTGAAGAAGGTGTTGTTTCTAGCTTTAAGATTGATCTCCGGGGCATATTGAAAATGAATGGGCGTATTTGTGTTCCAGACTTTGATGGACTTAGGCAAGAAGTGTTAGCCGAATGCCACCATTCAAAGTTATCTTTTCATCCAGGAGTGACCAAGATGTTCAAAGATATGAAGAGGGTATTCTGGTGGAAGGGGATGAAGCGAGATATTTCAATCTTTGTGAGCCGTTGTGGAAACTGCCAGCAGATTAAGGGTGACCAGCTGAAGACAGCTGGATTGCTTCAGCCACTTGAGATCCCAAAGTGGAAGTGGGAGCAGATCTCTATGGACTTTATTGTTGGGCTTCCTAGGTCAAGAAGAGGTAATGATGGCATTTGGGTTATAGTCGATCGACTAACCAAGAGTGCCCATTTCATCCCTGTTAAGCTGGCTAGGACTGCTACGAGTCTGGCGAGTTTGTATGTGAAGGAGATTGTGAGACTCCATGGGATTCCTCGTAGTATTGTAAGTGACCGAGACCCGATATTCACCAGTAGGTTTTGGGAGGGACTGCAGACTGCTTTAGGGACTGAGCTAAGTCTAAGCACAGCTTACCATCCCCAAACAGATGGGCAAACAGAGAGAGTGAACCGAATCTTGGAAGATTTATTACGAGCATGCATTCTAGACTTCGGGGGTTCTTGGGAAGATCATTTACCCTTAGTTGAATTCACTTATAACAATAACTATCAAGCAAGCATTGGTATGGCCCCTTTCGAAGCTCTTTATGGTCGTCCATGTCGTTCTCCTTCATGTTGGGTTGAATCTGGAGATAAACTTGTTCTTGGACCAGACATAATTTTAGAAGCCAATGAGAAGGTAGTTGATGTTAGAAGAAAGATGAAGGAAGCGCAAGATCGGCAAAAGTGTTATGCAGATCAAAGGCGTAGGGATCTAGAGTTCTTAGTCGGGGACTTGGTATTTGTAAAAGTCTCTCCTCTGAGAAGTGTCGTAAGGTTTGGGAAGACAGGAAAGTTAGCCCCTCGATATATTGGCCGTTTTCCCATACTTGACCGGATTGGTAAACTTGCGTATAAAGTGGAGTTACCAGATCGACTATCAGATGTGCACAACGTATTTCACGTATCTCATTTACGTAAGTATGTACACGACCCTTCGATGATAATAAAACCAGGACAACAAGTTGATTTGGAGGTTCAGCCTAACCTAACCATTCTTAGGCGGCCTATTCGTATTGTTGCTCGAGATATAAAGCAATTAAGGAAGAAGATTGTGAATCTCGTTAAGGTTCAGTGGAGTGGAGATGTTAGAGATTGTACTTGGGAAACTGAGGACTATATTAGGGATTCTTATCCCGAGTTGATGTAGTTGTTGTTTGTATTTTGTTGTTTCTTTTTAGTGTACTCACCGGTTGTGTTAATGTCACTTTCCTTGTATCTTTGTGTAGTATATATGATATCATTTGGGTTCTTTGATATCTAGAGTTTATCCGATTAATTTCGAGGACGAAATTTCCTTTAAGGAGGGGAGGATGTAACAACCCATAATTTAATCACTTTGAACATGAATAGTTAATATGTTTTTAAATGATTAAATAATGGATTTTATATCTAGAAGTATTAACCTTGCCTAATAAAACAAGAAATAATTATTTACCCTGTCTAATAAAACATAATAATATAATTACTTACCTAATAAAACAAGAAAGAATTATTAACCTAGCCTAATGAAACAAAATAGTATAATTACTTGCCTAATAAAACAAAATAGTATAAATACTTGCCTAATAAAACAAAATAGCATAATGATTATTTTATTCCATGCGGATGGTTGCCATTGGACCAAAATCTGGTCGAATCAGGTTATTCCATGCGGATGGTTGCCATTGGACCAAAATCTGGTCGAATCAGGTGATTCCATGCGGATGGTTGCCATTGGACCAAAATCTGGTCGAATCAGGTTATGCCATGCGGATGGTTGCCATTGGACC
This sequence comes from Allium cepa, assembly GCA_030765085.1. Taxonomy (NCBI): domain Eukaryota; kingdom Viridiplantae; phylum Streptophyta; class Magnoliopsida; order Asparagales; family Amaryllidaceae; genus Allium; species Allium cepa. The sequence goes on along the minus strand of CM060944.1, from coordinate 378,728,217 downwards.
AAAATCTGGTCAAATCAGTTTAGCCCATAGTTGATAAGAAGGATTCCTATTGGACCAAAAGGTGGTCGAATCAAATTAAGCCACAAGGATGTTTTCTATTGGACCAAAATATGGTCGAATCAAATTATGCCATATGGCTAGCTTCTATTGGACCAAAATCTGGTTGAATCAGGTTAGGCTATAAGAAATTACTAAAGTACCCTTCTCTTCACCTATAAATAACCAAGTCCATATCTCATTTTATTTCATTCAGAAACTAAAGAAAAGAACTAAAATTCATTTTAAAAGGTGAAGTATTCCAAGTCTCCATCAAAGCAAATAGGATGTGAGTATATTTTATGTTTTCATAGTTTAGTGGGTATAACTTATTATGTGAGTACATTCCTTGTTTTCATAGTTTAGTGGGTATAACTTATTCTACGAGTATAATTTAATTATTTTACAGTCAGTGTGATCTTAATCTCTTTCCTTTTACTCATTCATATTTTAACAAATGTTGTGTTAACTATTGATTGTAAATTGTTAATAATAATGAGTCTGTTATTGTTATTGTTATTATTCTTGTTTGGTTTGTGCTCGGCCAGTTTATGAGAAATAACTTTGATGTTTAGTTAAAGGGAACTTACACCACCTTTTAACTTAGGATTGACATTTAGTGACTTTTTGGTTAAAAGGAAACAACACCCCTTTTAGCTATCTCATTTGATTAAGAGGAAGCTTCACCCCCTCTTAGTTGTAATCTCCTTTAAAGATGATGGGTATAAGTTATGATTTGAATGGAAGTTTTAAATCTTTGTTTAAAGTATTTTAAAGGAGCTTCAAAATTTATATAATAATTTAAATGAGTTATTTATAAGTAGTCCTATACTTGGCACTAAAAGCCGATGAGTAGATTGATTCTCTATCTGTGAGATCTGAAACCGAAGTGTCTAGGCAAGGCTAGGAGCAACCAGTGCCCTAACTTACCTGGCTTTGTTTCTGGGCGAGGGATAGAGTAAGTCGAGAATATCGGAAACGTGACAAGTGTAGGAGATTTAATTTCCATAAATGATCTTTATAATTATAATGGAAAACGTTTGCATTTCTTATAGACAATTGTTTTGACCCATCTAAGTATGCTTTTGAAATATGAAATCCTCTTAATTGTTTTGAGAATATGCTTATACCGATGGGATAATTATATGGATATTTTCCAAGTATTTAAAGAGTATAAGATTTAATTTCCATATACGATCGTTTTGTTATCCCCGATAGTCGATATCTTGACTATCAATTTCGATACCCTTCTTCCTTTGATTTTTGTTTCGTCAATCTAAGACGATTTGTTGCTCAATTTGAGCATTGATATCCTTTATCGAAAATGACTAAATAAAGAGCGAGTGGGGGCCAAGCTATGTGGGGTTGCTCCCATTAGGGTATTTTCACATCTACTCTAGATTGGTTCCGGTTGTATGCGCACGGAGATGTGAAATACTCGGATACTCGGTAAGGATGGCGGGGTCCGTCTTGGAGGTTTCCGAGAGCCATCGTAGTTCTCAAGTATATTTTCTAGAGGTATACTTTCGATAAGGGGGGCGCACCCTCCTAGTCATTGTTGGAAAAAAAAATTCCTTTTCCTTATTTTTGATTCAAATCTTTGGATTGATTCTTTCTTAATTTCATCGGGAAGCGTCTTGCACTCTTCGCGATGTTTAATTATCTGTATCCATTCTTTTATACTTGGATGTTGTCCTTGTGAGGGAAAAACCTATTCTGCGTTTTTCCGATGTGGTCTCACTAGTTACTTTGTGTGTTCTATTTTTGGAGTTTACTCATACCAGACTTATTGTCTGACCCGAATTGTTTTTTTTCTCTAAACGTTTGGGTGCTCATTTATATTTGAGTAGTCCAGAAATGACAGGTTTCTTTGGGCTCTTTTGAAGATGGTGGACGAGCAGGAGGCTCCTTATCTATCTATCTATTTATTTCCGCTATTATGAGATGTTGACTCTATGTATGTATATTTAAAGGCAGGTTGTTATAACTGCCTAGACTGGTAGTGGTACTTTTGTTGTAACTCTGATAACTCCATATTGGGGAGTAACATTATGTACCGTCTTATTTTTATGTTATATTTAACCGTTCCGTTGTGAGATTATTATTCCGTTCTTATATTTTTACCCCATGGCAACTCGTCTTTCAGATACTTGGGCAACGGCACATGAATACCATGGATGTATTACGTGTCGTTCTCAAGGGTCAGAAAGGTGGGTCGTCACACCAAGTGCGAAATCAGTATTTGGATTCCGAAAATGATTGCAAATGGGAGTCAGTTATGAGGATGGAAATTCCAGAATTCAAAGGTGGTATGCAAGCCGAAAAATTTATTGATTGGTTGTCAAATGTTGAAGAAATTTGGAAGTTCAAGGATGTGCCAGAAAATCGCAGAGTTCAGTTAGTAGCTACAAGACTAAGGGGAAGAGCTATGGCTTGGTGGCAACAAACTAAACTAACATGGGAGAGAATGGGAAAATCGAAAGTTGTTACTTGGGAGAAGATGAGAAAGATGATGAAAGCAATTTTCTTGCCATACAATTATCAGTCTCTAATGTATCAACGATTGCAGAATTTGAGACAAGGGACGAAGTCAGTGAATGATTATGCAGATGAATTCCATCAATTGATTACAAGGAATGATATCATGGAAACCGAGGAGCAGCTAACGGCTAGATATATTGGAGGGTTACGAATGCAAATTCAAGACATGGTTAATATGTTCAATCTAATGTCTGTTGCTGAAGCACATCAGAAAGCGCTAGCTTGGGAGAAACAGGGGAGACGAGGAGGTGGTGTGTTTACGAGTTCTAACAACCAGAACAAAGGTGCTAGTAGCAGTGCTAATGTTTCCAAGGCAGTCAATAAACCAATTGTCAGTGAAACCGCTAAAGCAAAGGTCAACAGAAGTACCAAGTGCTATAATTGTCAGGAGTTGGGCCATAAGAGTAATGAATGTACGAAGCCAAAGAAGAGAGCATTAGTTGCAGAGGAATGTGAGTATGAGGATGTGGAAGCTGAAGTTGATTATTCACAACCATCGAAGTTTGATGAAGATGAAGAAGTCGTGTCAGGAGACAAAGGGTGTAACTTGACGATAAGAAGGTCTTGTTTAGTACCGAAGCATGAAAATGATTCTAGTTGGCTAAGAAGCAATATCTTTCAGTCTACATGTACTATCTTGGGAAAGGTTTGTCGTTTTGTTATTGATGCGGGAAGCTGCGATAACATTATTTCTGAAGAAGCCGTCATGAAGTTAGGTTTGAAGATTGAAAAACATTCTAGACCTTATAAACTAGCATGGTTAAAGAAAGGGGGAGAAGTGACAGTGGGAAGAAGAACATTTGTTACATTTTCTATTGGAAAGAAGTACAAAGATGATATATGGTGTGATGTTGTGGATATGGATGTATGTCATTTGTTACTGGGAAGACCATGGCAATATGATAGAGCTGTGCAACATGATGGTCGCACCAACAGCTACAGTTTCATGTTCGAAGGAACCAAAGTTACCTTAGTTCCTAAGAAGCGTGAACAAAGTGAAAGCAAGCCAGAGAAGAAGGTGGAATCAACCAGTCTATTATCTTCGAAAGAATTTGTTGAAGAAGTGAAGGATAGTGCTGAATTGTTTATGTTGGTTAGGTATGAAACAAGTGAAGATCTTGAAATTCCTAAGGAGGTTAGACCGGTGTTAAATGAATTTGAAGATGTCTTTCCTGCGGAATTTCCAAAGGAGTTACCACCACTACGGGACATACAATATCAAGTTGATCTGGTGCCAGCTGCTATTTTACCGCATAGGCCGCATTATCGTATGAGTCCGAAGGAGCATGAAGAGTTGAGGAGACAGGTTGAGGAGTTGCTTAATCAAGGGCGTGTTCGGGAGAGTCTCAGTCCTTGTGCTGTACCAGCATTGTTAGTGCCAAAGAAGGATGGTTCATGGAGAATGTGTACGGATAGCAGGGCACTCAACAAAATAACTGTCAGATACAGATTCCTATGCCAAGACTTGATGATCTATTGAATCAGCTCATTGGGTCTGTAATCTTTTCTAAGATTGATCTTAAAAGTGGTTATCATCAGATTCGCATAAGACCAGGTGATGAATGGAAGACAATATTCAAGACTCGGGAAGGATTATATGAATGGCTGGTCATGCCGTTTGGTCTATCTAATGCGCCAAGTACTTTTATGAGAGTGATGAATCAAATTTTCAGACCATACATTGGGAAGTTTGTTGTAGTCTACTTTGATGATATCTTTATCTATAGTGCGAGCACAGAGGAGCACATTCAACACTTGCGAAAGGTGTTAACTATTCTTCGTCAAGAACAGTTCTATGCAGCAACGAAGAAATGCGTGTTCATGACGCCAAGTGTTTTATTTCTGGGTTATGTGGTCTCCGAGGAGGGGATATAGGTGGACAAGAGTAAAGTAGCCGCAATCAGAGATTGGCCACAGCCTAAAACTATAACAGAAGTCAGAAGTTTTCATGGGTTAGCTTCATTTTATCAAAGATTTATACCGCACTTTAGTAGTGTGATGGCTCCTATTTTTGATTGTATGAAAGAAAAGCAGTTTTCATGGACGGAAGAGGCAGGATCTGCTTTTGAACAGATCAAGGAACTTTTAACCTCAGCACCGATTCTAATGTTGCCCGATTTTCAGTTGCTATTTGAGTTACATACAGATGCGTCTAAAGTTGGAATTGGAGGAGTGTTGAGTCAGAAGGGTCGTCCAATTGCCTATTTCAGTGAAAAACTTTCTGGAGCTAAGATGAGATACAATACTTACGATGTGGAATTTTATGCTATTTGTGCAAGATGTGAAGCATTGGAGACATTATTTGTTCCATAAAGAATTTGTTTTATATCGGACCATGAAGCTTCGAAACATTTGCAAGGGCAGAATAAAATTGCAGCTAGGCATGCATCGTGGATAGCTTATTTGCAGCAATTTACATTCGTCGTAAAGCACAAGTCTGGAGTAACCAATCGCATCGCCGATGCATTGAGTCGAAGGAACAATTTTCTAACAACCATGCGAGTAGAGGTGATGGGTTTTGACTTACTTCCAGATTTGCTTACTTCAGATTCATATTTTTTCAAAATCCTAGACAAAGTCAAGCACGAAAACATGGATGGATATATGCTGGTTGATGGTTTTTTATTTAAAGGAAATCAATTATGTATTCCAGATTGCAGTCTGCGAATGAAGATTATCAAAGAATTGCATGAGGAAGGACATGTGGGCCGCGACCGTACTATGCAGTTGATTTCAAAGTCTTATTTTTGGCCGTCAATGAGGAAGGAGGTTGAAAAGTTTGTTCAGAGGTGCCATGTTTGTCAAGTTTCAAAGGGGACCGCTACAAATGCAGGTTTATATATGCCGTTGCCTATACCTACTAAACCATGGGTGGATGTTAGTATGGACTTTTTATTGGAATTGCAGAGAATGCAACGTGGCAATGATTCTATCTATGTGGTGGTTAATCGATTTTCAAAAATGGTACATTTTGTCGCATGCAAGAAGACGGAAGATGCAGTTAATGTCGCATAGTTATACTTCAGAGAGATCTATTGTGTTCATGGGTTGCCTGAATCTATTGTTTCGGGTAGGGACACTCGTTTTCTGAGTCACCTTTGGATGAATTTATGGAGAATGGTCAGGACAAAGTGAAATTTAGTACTGCTTATCATCCACAGACGGATGGATAGACGGAAGTTGTGAATAGGTCCCTAGGTAATCTCTTGAGATGCCTCGTGAATGACAATTTGAAGAGTTGGGATTCCAAGCCGTGTCAAGCTAAGTTTGCACACAACCATGCAGTTAATCATAGCACTAGTTTCAGTCCATTTCAGGTTGTTTATTCAACTATTCCTAAAGTACCATTAGATTTATCTGCAGTACCACAGCAGAAAGGAGTGATCAAACAGGCTAGTGAATTTGGGAATGAGTTGCAAGAATGCTACAAGGTTGTGCAGGAACGATTGCTTAAGGCGAATGAGAAATATAGGCAATTCGCATATATTAAACGACGAAATGTTGAATTCAAAGAAGGAGATTTTGTATATGCAGTATTGACCAAGGATCGATTTCCTATTGGTGCTTACAACAAACTAGCTGCTAGAAAGATTGGTCCTTTGGAGATCGTGAAGAAGATTAATAAGAATGCGTATCAGTTGAGATTGCCGGATCATATCCACACCGCTGACGTTTTCAACGTCAAACACTTGATTCCATATCGTGGGAATAAACCGGTTGAGGACGAAGGAAGTGTGAATTCGGGGTCGAATTCTTTTCAACTAGGGGAGGATGATGCAGCGCACTATTACGATGTTAAGTCGTCTGGCTTAAGTCACCCACGACCTAGCGAGCTAGGCTTAAGTCGCCCACATCCTAGCGAACTATGGCATAGCGAGTTAACAGTCCAAGACATCAAGGCCAGCAAGTTAACGGCTCAAGAAAGCAAGCCCAACGAGTTATGTCGCTCAGCCAACCGGATAAGCGACCTAGCGAGTCGCGCCAAACCACTACTACCACATTTCTTTAGGTCGTCAGCGAGCCACGACCTAACGAGCTACGACCTAAAGAGTTAGGTCGCATATGTCGCAAATCCTTAAGTCGTTAACTATGCCGCAGTTCTCTTATGTCGCTCGTTCTTCTTAAGTCGCCCTGATTTCCTTATGTCGTTCAAGTTGATAGATCGCTCAAGCTTCCTGTTTCCGTGTTATTCTTATGTCGTAGATCGTATGATGTTGAGTCGCAATGATGTTATGTTGTAATTTTCTTAAGTCGTATGTCGCTTGTTGTAACTCGTTTATTGTTGTAACTTTCATATGTCCTATGTCGTAAGTTGCGTGTTGTAACCTGTATCTATTAAGTCGTGTACCATTGTAACTCGTCTGGTGATAGGTCTTTTGTTGTGATGTAAGCCGCATGGGCTAAGTCGTGAGTCGTGTGTATGTGTTGTGATACCTATAAATAGAGATGTGTAGTCATTGTAAAGGGAGTTGATTTTGAATAAAATTAGTTTGTGTGTTTTTGCCACTTTTGTTGAAGTTGAGTGTGATCTCCTTCTTCTTCCATCTTTGGATATTCGAGTGCGCTCGAATCAACGAATTTGAAGCCGATTCATGGAATCTCGTGCGCGAGATCAACGTCGAAGAATCGTAGATCTTCTAACGCGAAATCGTACGCGATCAACGTGTTGAAGATAGCTAGAATCCGGTGTCTCGAGAGATCAACGAATTTGGGCATTTATCGTTCTACCGGTTTACTTGACACGAAATCGTTTCTTGAGGAAGAAAGTGCGTCAATTTGTATCAAAGCTTAATCCGCTGCGTCAACGGCCTTCCAATTTGTGATTTCGCATTTTTCTTTTATTTTCGTTTTTGTTTTACAAATTGCATTTTCAGTTTTTCTGTTTAATAGAGAAGGGGGATCGTGGGCTCGATTATTTCTAAAATGTTTTAACATTATGATTTTTTTAGGTATTAGGCCTAAAGTGGACTGCTTGTAATTTTTTTAACTGTAAACTGATTTGTTTATAAAAACTAAATAAATTCATTTTCCTCTGTTTTTGTTCTTTAGAAAATAATAAAAATCTTTTTCAACTCTTTATCCAGTTGCAGGGTGCAATAAGGAGAAGGCTTACTTGCTAAAAACTATTTTTCTTGCAAATTGCGCTAAAAAATCGCCATTTTAATAAAATTGCTAATAATTCCGCATGTTATGGTATCATGCTTTTATCTTTTATTTTTATTTTCTTAGCATTATTGGTTGCTTGCATTTAAAAAAATCAAATTTCATTCGTAGTTGCATTTTCTAATACACGTTTAATATCTATTTTGCATTCATTTCATCTTATTTTTCTTTTCTAAGGGCAATACCCAACTTCACATATGGTGAGGGATTTCATCACCCCTTCCTTGGCCCACAAATTGCTTTTCATCGTAGAATTCGAATAAAATAACAACTAGACATTCAACTTAAGGGAGTCCTAAGATCATCTAAGGCATAATTGTATCTTGACAAGATGTGTTCTTTTAACAACCTATTTTCTTTGTGACTAGGCTAGACAGAGTATAATCATTTATAAATATTATGGTAATTCACAAATATCATAGTGATTGTTTTTCTGAAAGTACTTAAACCTTCGGGTGTATTGCTACGGTGATTCATGGTGCACCGTTAACCCCCATCTGTTACGTAATTGAGAACTATTTTGTTGAACTAAGTCAAAATGTGATTATACAACTTTGCATTAGGAGCTACTAAGGACAGAAAATTTATAATTAAGTTCTTGCATTCATTTATTTGCGTTAGTTCATGCATATATAAAAAAACAAAAGAAAAAATCCAATTTTTTTTTTTAAATTGTACTTAACTTAGTTTTTAAACAAAAACTCAAAAGAAAAAAAATCTTTTCAAATATTTTCCTTTGAAAAAAATGAAACAAAACAAAAAATCCAAAACAAGAATTTTACTTAAGTTAGTTTTATATAAAGAAAAACAAAAATCCAAAAAGATCTTTTCAAAAACAAAAAACAAAAACATTTTTAAAAAAGAGAGAAATCTTTTTGAAATCCATAAAAACAAAATAAAACAAATCTTCCTTTTGAAAAATAAATTCTTTTTAGTAAATATTTTTCCTTCAGACAAAAATTAAAAGAAAAGGATTTTTCGCTTCATTTCATTCTCTAAACCTTGTTTCATTCTCTTAACCTTGATTTTCACATCTTTCTCTCCTTGACCTTTTCGCTTCTGCATGAGTACCTGGACTCATGACACAATAATAAATCGTTTAATCCGAACGAAAGATCCTCCAAGGATGGCTAATGAGAACTCCCCTCGAACTCCCATGAATAGAATCTTTCCCAATGGAGTTTCTATTCCTTTTTGTATCACATTACTCGCCCAATAGGTAATCACTTCGAAATTCATTCAAATCATATTGCCACACTCCCTAAATTTGGCAATTTTGAACACAATGACCCATACATCTTCTTAACCAAATTAAAACAGGTATGTGCAACCATTAAACTCCAACAATTATGTGATGATGAAATCAAACTTCGGTTAATTCTATTCGCCCTTAACATTCTGCTGAAACATGCTTGTATATCTTACCTTCGAACTCGACCATAACTTGAGATGAATTCATGGATGTTTTCAATAAAAAAATTCTATCCTTGGAAAAAACAACCAAAATCCAAAATGAAATTGTAAATTTTCATCAATTCAGGGGTGAGCTGTTTGGAAAATACTTTGGAAGATTTAAAAAGCTTTTGATGAAATGTCCATACCATAATTTTGAAAAATGGACTCTTTGTCAAATCTTATACGATGGACTAGAGAATAGTTCACAAACCATATGGAATCAATATGAAAAGGAAATTTTCTCGTCCAACATCATGACAATGCTTGGTAATTCCTTCTGAACTTGCCCAAAAAATCATCCAAAGTAGGAATGTTCTAATGAAAAATCCATTTATTCATGATCGAAAACTCGATAGGATCGTTGGCTTTGGAAGATAAAATCGATGAAATGATCAATAAATTCGACAGCATTTTCTCATCCAATCAAATGAACCAAGCTTCCCAACCATTGTGTTATAAATGTAACAATCTGAATCACATCACCGATCAGTGTCCTCACTCAGTAGAACAACTTGATCTTTTCATAAAGTTAAGAAAGACTCATTTTCTCCAACATACAATCCCGGTTGGAGAAATCATCCTAATTATGTGGAACTAAAATAAATCTAGCATGAATTTTGTCATCTTAACTTTCAAGCATTTCAGAATAATGCTTCGAATCCTCCTTTTCAGCCTAACCACTTTCAAGAAAGTTTTGTGCCTCCCTCTTAGAATCAACCTCAACAATCTCTTGCTCACCAAGACAATAAACGATTGACTTCACTTGAGAAAAGTCTTGAAACTTTGCTAAAGAGACCACTCAAAAGCTCCAATCAAATATCAATTTGCAAAATTTATTTATCTTGTACATGCAAAATATGTGTCAATCAATTGCTAAACTCGAAATTTAAATGAGTTAATTAGCCACTTCTGTGAGTGTATGTGAACGAAGCATGTTCCCAAGTCATCCAGTTTTAAACCCTAGAAATCAAAACATGAACTTGAATCAAGTTCATACCGTTCAAGATAGAAATGTGAACCAAATGAATGCTTTCATAAATTTGCATTTCGGTAAACAAGTTGACAACCAAGTTGTCAATCCAAACGATTTATCGAAAGCTCCTCTTGACACTTCAAAAACGATAAGCAATCCTGAATAAAACATCGAGTCAAATATAGAATCAAATCCCAATCCGAATTCTTCTTCTACTCAAGTAGACTGACCTACTAAGCATCAAATTCCATTTCCACTTCGACTTCAACGTAAGAAAATTTCCGATCAAATGGAAAAGGTGCTGGAAATTTTTAAACAAGTCAAAGTGAGCATCCCTCTCCTTGATATTGTTCAATAAGTCCTAACTTACGCTAAGTTTCTAAAGGACTTGTATACTCAAAACTAACACACTCATGTACCCAGAAAATTTTCTCAGCTGCCAGTCTTAGTAAATTCTTGTCTCAACCAATTCCTATAAAACACAAAAATCCTGGATGTTAGACGATTTCATGCACAATAGGAGATATGACGATTAATAAGGGATTATTAGACTTTGGTGGAGTGTCAATTTGATTCTTTATTCATTTTATCTTCAACTTGGCTTGGGTGAACTAAAACTGATGAAAGTAACTCTTCAATTTGCTGATCGTTCGATAAAGAAACCCATGGGAGAAATCGAGGACGTACTTACCAAAATTGGTTAGTACATATTCCTCGTCGATTTCATCGTCCTAGAACACAACTCGTGAATAATCCGATAAGTAGAATTCCATTGATTTTAGGACAGCCTATCTTAGCCACTTCAAATACCCTAATCAATTGTCAAAATGGTTCGATAAATATTTCTTTTGGTAACATGACTTTGGATCTTAACATCTTCAATCTTACAAATCAATCGAACGAGCCACTCGATTAAACATTGGAAGTTAGCTCCATTCAAGAAAATTTTGAAAATAAAATAGTTGACCTTACAACGAATGCGAGATTGAATACGAACAATAGTTTCAAGATGAGCCTAACGAGATTGAAAGTGCGTTTCCGTTTGAACCCCTCATGGTTGAGTCAGAAATCCAAAAACTTTGATTAAGCAACCTCCTAGGTTGGAACTCAAACCTCTTCTTGATCATCTTAAGTATGCATACTTAGGCGACAACGAAAAGTTTCCTATCGTAATCTTTTCTAATCTTTCTATTGATCAAGAAGCTTCCCTTCTTTCAGTTCTATCAAAAAACAAAGAGGCGATTGGATGGTCGATTACCGATATAAAGAGAATTAGTGCCGCTCTTGTTCAACATCACATCCACTTAGTTGACGAAGCCAAGCATGTTCGTGACGCACAACGAAGGCTTAACCCAAAATGAATGATGTGGTTCGAGGTGAAATTCTTAAACTCCTCGATAATAGAATCATATACCTTATTTGTAATAGTTCGTGGGTTATCCCAATTCATGTCATGCCTAAAAAGTCTGGACTTATGTTATTAAGAATGATGCTAATGAACTAATTCTAATTCGTACTCAAATGGTTGGTGTGTTTACATTGACTATCAAAAATTAGATGCCGCAATATGTAAAGATCACTTCCCTCTTCCTTTCATTGCAAAAATGCTCGAACATTTAGCCAGCCATGAATTCTATTGCTTTCTTGATGGTTATTACAGTTATAACTAAATTACGATCACTCCTGAAGATCAAGAGAAAATGATTTTTCCATGTCCCTTTAGCACCTTTATGTATCAACATATACCATTTGGCCTTTGCAATGCTCCTACTACTTTCCAAAGATGCATGGTCATCATCTTTTTCGACATGATTGAAAGCTTTTTAGAAGTATTTATGGATGATTTTTCCATCTTTGAAAATCTTTTTTCAAGTGCTTACACCATCCCGAGATAGTTCTAATTCGATGCAAGGAAAGATACTTAACATTAAAATAGGAAAAATGTCATTTCATAGTCAAACATAGCATTGTCCTTGGGCGTGCCGTTTCAAAGAAAGGAATTAAGGTAGATAAAGTAAAAGTTGACATAGTTGAAAATCTACCTATTCCTAAATCTGTCAAGGACATTCATTCATTTCTAGGACATGCTAGTTTTTATCGACGCTTTGCGAAGGACTTTAGCAAAATTGCTCGACCTCTGAAGACTCTTCTTGGAAATGACGTACCATTTGACTTTAATTCTGACTGTGTTTCTGCTTTCAAACATCTTGAAAATGAACTCATTTCCACTCCCATCATTTGTTCACCCAATTAGGATCTTCCTTTCGAAATAATGTATGATGCTTCAAACTTTGCGGTTGGTGTTGTTTTAGGAATGCATCAACAAATTTTTTCACATCATCTGCTATGCTAGTATGACTCTAAACAATGCTCAATTTAATTACACAACCATTGAAAAAGAGTTTCTAGCGGTAGTCTTTGCGCTCGAAAAGTTCCGACCCTATTTGATTGACTCACACATTACGGTTTATACTGACCACTCTGCTCTTAAGTACCTTTTCGATAAAAAAGATGCTAAGTCTTGTTTGATCAATTGGATCCTTTTACTCCAAGAATTTGAACATATATCAATGACAAAAAAGGATCTGACAACATCATTGTTGATCATCTGTCACGTCATCCAAATGCACACTGATCAACTAGAACTTTCCTAATGAACAACTCCATTCCATTTCTGTCAATCCATGGTATGCCGATATAGTGAACTGTTTAGTCACTAAGGAAACTCCTTCATTTTGGTCGAAACAAGATAAATATAAGTTTCTTTCCTAAGTCAAGTACTTCTATTGGGATGATCCCTATTTTTTTAAGTACAGTTTCGACCAAATCATTCAACGTTGCATCCTTGATTGCAAAATTATGAGTGTTTATTCGTTTCGTCATGACCAAGCTTGTGGTGGTCACTTCAGCCCTAAGAAAACAACGGAAAAATGGCTTCACTTTGGTTTTACTGGCCTACGCTTTTCAAAGACGCATTTGAGTTCTGTAAAACTTGTGATCGTTGCCAAATGTTAGGAAAAATCACCCGATGAAATATTATGCCTTTAAACCCCATTCTTACGATCTAAATCTTCGACGTTTGGGGTATTGACTTTATGGGACCATTTTTAAAACTCTTTCGGAAATCTGTACATTCTTTTGCTGTTGATTAAGTCTCTAAATGGGTTGAATCCATTGCATGTAAAATAAATGACCGTAAAGTTGTTGTGAAATTCGCAAAAGAAAACATCTTTTTGAGGTTTGGAACACCTCGTACAATATTAAATGGTAATGGAACCCATTTCTGTAATCGATTATTTGAAGCATCAATGAAGAAATACTCAATAATCCACAAGTTGTCCACTCCTTATTATCCTCAAACTAGTGTCAAGTTGAAGTTCAAATCACCAAATCAAGCAAATTTTGGAGAAAACTGTGAATAAAAATAAGATTGGTCACAAAAATAGACAGATGCACTATGGACTTATAAAACTAATCTAGGGATGTCTCTTTTAAGGTTAGTATATGGAAAAGCGTTCCATTTACCTGTCGAACTTGAACGTAAAGCGTTATGGGCGATTAAGAAAAAAAACTTTGATCTTGAAAATGCTGGTGAAAACAGAAAATTCCAACTCATTGCATTAGAGGAGATTAGGAATGATGCGTATGAAAATGAAAAAATTACAAAGAAAGAACAAAAGGTTTTCATGAAAAGCCAATCCTAAGAAAAATATTTTCACTAAATCAAAGAGTTCTTTTGTATGACTTTCGACTTATTTATTCCCTGGGAAATTAAAATCGAGGTGGATAGGACCATGTATGGTACGTATTGTTTTTTCATATGGTGCCATGGAAATAGAAAACCCTGGGGATGGATCAATTTTTAAAGTTAGTGGTCATCATTTAAAATTTTACTTGGAGTTGGCAAGTGATCGAGAGGAGGAGCTTATGATTCTTTATGACCACACTACGTATAGTAATAAATTTTAACCCTCTCTTGTAAATATTTACATATTTTTCTCCGTTACACTCATTATATCATGCATTAACGTAAGGACACAGTCAAGATCAAGTGTGGGGGGAAGTCTCATGTTTATTTTGATTTTTCATGTTTTATTTTTGCATTTTCATTCGGAAAAAATTCCCAAAACAATTTTTTTAGCATATTGATTTCTTTTAAAGAAACACGATAGAATAAGTATACATTTTTGGTTATTGAATTTAATTTTTTAAAAATTTACTTGTCTTAACAAAAATAAAAATAAAATTTTGATTACAAGTAACCATGGTGTAACTAGTGTATAGGAAGGTTCACAGATGATAATTATGAAGTGTATCTTAATTGTAATCTTTGTTTAAAAGAGTTGTTGATTTAAAATAAAGGCGATAACATTTTGGATCTTCTAAGTTAAGTGGTGCCAAGATGATTTTGCATAACTCTCTCTTTTCAAATACACACACACACACACATATATACATGCATATATTTCATAAAAATAAGAAACACATAGAGTAACGTGTTCACATGTAAGTGTGTACACTCGCCACGCTCTATACCCTTCTCATGTAAGCTTGAAAGGCAATGCATGATCGGTATATCTAGCATTAGTTTATTTGAGTTAGACATATGTAAATGAAATTAAAATAATAATAATAAACATCTAGATTCATGTGTTCTTACGAAAGTGTGTATTCTCTCTATGCTCTTTACTTTTCTCACGTAAGCCTAAAAGGCAGTGCATAATCGGTATATCCGGCCTTAGTTTATTTGAGTTAGGTGTGTAAATAATAATGATAATATTTTTCAAATAGAGAGAGTAAGCAACTGAAACCCAATCACTATCTTTACTTGTTTTATTTGACCTTTTATTCAAAAGAAATCAAAATGCCACTTTGTGAAACTCTGATAATCAACTAAAAGATTCATTTCATAGTTGTACTATATTATCAATCGAAACAACTGAACAAACTAGAGTCTAATTATGATGATAACTTAATTTTGTTAGATGTTTTGATGAGTAAAAGTCTAAAATTTCTTAATAATAACCAAAATTTATATTTAACTTACTCATGTCAATTTAAAAGTAAATTCTACATTTGTAAATATCTTCGAAAACTTTCATCTAGTAGTCGCATTAGAATTTGCATATTGCATTTGGATTTATGGGTAGTGTCCACTAAAAACCTTCACAGGACTACAATTATCCTACCATGGACAACTAGAGGTTTAATGGGTTGTTGCATACGCTCAATGCAATTGTGTTTCCTATGAAAATAGATTTATCCTAGTTTTAGTTTATTCGAGGACGAGCAAAAAGATAAGTGTGGGGGTATTTGATGTGCATGTAAAAGTGTATATTTTTACTCCTATAATTAATCTTATTTTGTCACAATAAATGTTAAGGTATTTTATATGTTTAAACCAAAATCTAATTATTTTCAAATCATCATTCACTCATCCTCATTTTAGGGTAAAAAGGTAATTTTGTGTATGATTTAATTTTGGAAAAATTTGTTTGCACATTTTTATTTTTATTTGTAGGAAATTGAGTGCAAATTGGATGAAGCTTCATGGATGCATGCATGCACATATGTTGAAAAGCAAATAAAGAAAGAAAATAAAAGAATTCATGCAACATGGAGGAGCCCACATGCCCAATAACTAATGGTCCATAACTAAAAGCACATGCTATGTTAATGGAGAATTGAAGGCACGTTAATGGAGATTAATTAATTCTCTAATGTTTACTTGGAGGTTACACGATTTCAAAGGCACTTTTGGTAGTGACCTAAAATGAAATTAGGGTTCTAATCTTGTATAAATACCCTTTATGTTTCATGTAATAGCTCTTTTTTCGTATGCATGTTGTGGCCACAAAATCAATGATAAATAAATGTCTTTTTGATTGCTTCTAGCCTTCTTCTTATTTGCTTTTGTTTGCATTTTCTTTTCTCTTATGCTGTTTTTGTTTTATGCTCCCTTCTTTAGTTATGTCTCTATTACGTCATGTTAATAGTACAGATTTAGTTCATGCAATTAGTTTAGATTTATTTGATGCAAGTAGTTAGTTCTCTTTTCTTTTATTTAGCTCTCATTTCCTTGCTTTTTATGCTTAAATCATTTTGTGTTGATATGAATTCAAATATGAGAAGCTAAACCCCCTTCAATTTAGGGGTAATAAAGCTCTCATGAATCATACTATATCAACATAACATGTAACGACCCAGGATTTTAAGTAATTAAAATTTGAATATTTAAATAATTTTAAATATTAATAAGTGAATTTATAAGTCGAATAAATTTTATTTGAATAATTGGATAATTAAATCGATAATTTAATATGTTAAATTATGGAAATAATTGAAAATTGGGTTAAATATGATTGAAAATGATTTGTAAAATTTTATTTTATCATATTGAAGTTAGAATGATATTTTAGAACTTTTAAAATCGAATTAAAAGTTTATTTGTGAAAATTGAATATTTTAATATTTAAATCGACTAGTGAAAATAGTCAATTTTTGAACAGTCTCAGAATTGGACGAAACTAGTTCCATTGGATCCGTAATAGTTAGTTATTATCGGATTTTAATTTTCGTGTCAATCGGAGTTATCGTTTGATCGTGGCAGCTCGAAACGCATTGAATTATTTTTAATTTTAATTTGGCGAGTTAAAATAGTCATTTTTCAAAAAGTCTTGGATTTCGACAAAACCAGTTTCATCGGATCCGTAATGTGATATTATTGTAAGGTTTCAAATTTCGTGTCAATTGGATTTACCGTTTGTCCGGTACAAATTAAAACGCCTAGAAAATCGTTTAAATCGGTTTAATTTAAATCGAACGTTTATTGCCATAACTCGCACAGATGATCGAATTAGCTTCCGAAACCTGTTCCATTGTGTCCGGAACGCGGGGTAAACCCTAGAAACGCTGGTTACGGCGCGTAAATCGGAGTTCGAAAAATTGAAAATGAATAGTGTTTTCATTTGAAAATCTATAAAAGGAACACAACCCCTTGCTCACAATTGCAAAAGCCTAGCCTTTATTCATCAGCCGCCTCTTACAAACCAAGGGATGAAAACATTCGAAAATTCCTTCCTCAATTACTTCCAATCCGTGAAGAATTAGAAGAAGTCATCAACTAGGAAATTGTAGAGCCTTGCAAGCTCTACACATCTATACGGAGATGATGGTGTGAGGTCGACCAGAGGAGGCGCGAGATGGCCGCGTATGGCTTCAGTTTGGCACGCATTTCCAAGCATTGGGTGGGGCCGAGTTCACCATTGCTCAGGCCGAGGGGGGAGCCTTCAAGTGGCTTCGATTTGGGGGTCTTTGATCGTCATATAGTTCGACGAGGAGGGAGGAAGATTCAACCCTAGATCGGCTTGTTGGGTTCAAGTGTCGTTCGAAGTTTACTGGAGATGTTACGTGAGGAAGAAGAAAGGGGTAGGTGCACGGTCAAGATGCAAGAGCATGGATCCAAGGGCTATAATGGTTGTGGGTTTAAAATTATGAAATTAATGTTGTAATTTTTATATAAAAATTCGTGTAAACTTCAAAAATTCATATCTTTTTCATACGAGGTCGAAAACGCGCGAAACTAGTTGCGTTGGAATCGCATGGACGAGCACTACGCGATGGAATTGGATTGGAGTCGTTTGGAGTTAGTGAGAATTTTGGGTAAAATTAAACGTCCGTTTAATTTTATTCGAAATAAATCGCTAAAACGGAATAAAAATCAAGGTGAGAACTTCTCACTCAATCGAATCAGTTTCGATTTTATTTTAAATAGTTAGATTTAAAATATTTGAATGCATGTTTGAATGATGATTGTTATCTATTGATTGTTAAAATAGACATTATGCGCCGTTAGTAAGCGGATGTTATTTATTAAAAACATATACCGCGAATATTTCATAAACAATGAAATTGGTATTATATATAATAGCAATATATATATATATTGGCATATGTATATATTGGAGTTATTGATTTCCCGCATTTGCATAGCGGATGAGACCCTATTACGCCGTCTATTAAGCGGATAATATTTTAAATCCCATATACCGCGATAATTTCGTACTGGAGCGGAATTGGTATTGTGCTAATGTTTGTGGATGCAGGAAAACAGGTTGGAGGGATCCAACTGGATTCCTCAACAGTTTTTATTTGATTTCAGATATTTTGATATTTGATGGATTATCATATCGATATATGATATCGTTGTTGTCGTGATTGACTATTTGGTATGTAGCATCATTGGACCAAACTTTGGAATTTTAAAATGATTTCAAAGTGATTTTTGAAAATATACTATATGTTTGGAATTGATTCGTTATAAATAAATAAACGTTATAATTTTTAAAGTTATAAAAATTATGATTTTGAGAAATACGATTAAAGATTTATTTTTGAAAATATGAGGTTAACGGTTTTATAAAATAGTTTAAATTGAAATTTCTGAATTTATTGTAAAAAGTTTAAATATAGGATTTATAAAATTTAATTATTTTATAAATCAAAATGATGAAGTTTTTAAAGGAGTTTTAAAAGAATAATATAAATTGATTTATTTAAGAGATTTATAAATGGATATTTATAAATGAAAATATTTGAATTATAAAACGAGTTTTTATAAGTGTTTGAATGAAGTGAAAATGGATTGCATAAGTGAATGGAATTTATAAAATTATAAATGGTGAAGTTATAAGTGAAATTTATAAATAATAAGATTTATAAATTTCGTGAAGTTATTAAAGAATGGTTTTGGATAAATAATTGAATCTTATAAGTTATAAGATTTATAATTATGAAGTTTAAAAGAACGATTTTGTAAAATAATCGTTTTATAAGCATTTAACTTATAATATGAACCTTTGGTATATAATTGAGTTATGAATTGAATATAGGGTAATAAAGGAATTTATAAATATTGTTTTATAAATTCGCAAACGACTTATTTTGATAAGTAAATTGTTGAAACCTATTAATGGAGTTATATTCACATTTTTGACTGTGAATAATCCTTTAAAATGAAATATATAAAAGGATGAAATTTGTTAACGTAGTATATTCACGTTTTGAATAGTGAATAATATGTTAAAGAAAATGTTTAGATTTGATATTTTAAACAGAATTAAAACGATCAAACGATGTTTTAAACTATGTTGACATTCGAAACCATAGATTTCAACATTTATTGTTGAAATAGATGTTTTCGAGAAATAGAAGGAAATGATGGACTATAACACTATTGTTATAGTAAATGATTTCCGAAAGTAAATGATTTGTATAGTATTGGGATTTATATATCTATTTTAATTTAGAATCCCTATACTAATGATTTTGGGTTGTCGTAACGATGTTTTACGCAACATTCGTTTTGGCCCAAATAAATATGTTTAAGGGAATGATTTCCTTAAAGAATGAAATATATACTTAATCTCGATTGAAGTATATTGAATATTTTCTAAGTGTTGAAAATAAATAAAATTTGAGAATTACTTAATAAGTAAGTATGGAAATGTTTTTCCAATATTAAGGGAATATTTTGAGAATTTATCTTTTTGAAGATAAATTGAAATGAATAATTGAAATCGTATATTCATACATATTTTGAAATATACATTCACTATGGAATTTATGAATAGAAAGGGAAGTTGTTTAAAAATAAATATTGATTTATTTTTGAAGTGTGAAATTATATATCTTGTAAAGATATTTTGGAAAATAAATAATTTGAAAAATTATTTGGAATCTGGTGATGTGTGCATATCCATTGATAGTTCAATAACCGACTATCAATATTTCCCTTTGAATGGGTAATTGATGTGATTCGTTTGAATTTGAATGCCACACTTATTTTTGAATAAGCGCTCACTATTCGGGTTAACCGGGAAAGGACCTGGGGTCGTATAACCCATTCCGAATATGTGATACGTCGTTATGAATTGCATTTGATGACCGGTGTTGAAGACTGGGTATTTGCGAAAGCGATAGGATGACCTATCGATTGTCTCCGCACTGGGTAGCTCCTGGTATAAAGATTTCCCTAAGTGATGGGAAATTCGATCGGGATTGTGAATACCCGGATTGCAAGGGCTTCGTGAGAAGTGCCTTCGGTTTTGTTCGAGCCCGGAACAGACTTGTATGGATGGTATGTCTGACATTACAAATTGAGATATAAAGCAGATTTCATTCAAATATATTTCTGTTGGTGGCGGAGAATTTATTCTTTTAGCTTAACACCCTTCTCTGAGACGTACGAGCTCAGAGGTTATGTAGTTGAAGGTTATCAGCGATATATTCCCACTTTGGTAATGTGACATGCTGAGTGTAGCTGTAAATGATCATTGTGTTGATTATTTGTGATAGGATCGTTTATTTGATCGTCTATCCTGGTGATCATTTCTATGATCATTTGTTGACCCAAAGCATGGCTTTTGTATAAAGTATGTTTTTGTGGACGTGACTTCGTCGAGCCTCACACCCCGGGAATGGTCAAAACAGGAAAGATGCAGCAAGGTTATGAGGGGTAGCGCCCTTTAGGATATGTGCATTTCCTTCTGGAAAAGGGTGGTATCATGGTATGGAGCTCAGATACTTACTCATGTTGAAAACACTTTATGATTGTGTGAATTGATTGCGAGCGCTCGGTGAAAGGTCCCAAAGGACCGGGGGATGGCATATTCGGTCAGTTGTTACTCAGTTAGGGGTAACCCGGCCTTGTGTTGGCAGAGATCCGGTTTGGTTCTCGGGGATGTCCATCCAGAGGCATTCTCATGTGGCAATGTGAAGTTCCTTGGCCTGATCATTCGTTGGAAATCCAAAGAAACACTACGATCTTGTACGGTATTAGTTGTAGAACCTATCATTCACTTATGGTGGCACCCCACTGTTTGGATGGTAGCTATAGTAGGCATAGTTCGGAATGTCTATGCTGGCTAAGATTTATATTCTACTTTCGAAATGTTTTCCTACACTATGCACTAATAATAATATCAAATGTTCTTTTTAAATGCGTATCAAGCATCTTTGACTATCATAAGGAGAAATCTCCTCCGATTCCGCGTTTGCATTGTGTGTGTGTGCGGGAGGCCTTATGCTAGTCTCATTTTTTAAAAAGCATTGCGAATTGACTTTAAAAATATTCTCTATTTTGATTTTAAAGATAAATAAACTGTTTTTGAGTTCTCACACCAGTCACATGACTGACTCGGTGTTTATTGTTTTCCTTCCTAAACTCTGGGTGCCCACCAATTTTCACACGGGAAGTCAAGAGTTAAGGTTTATCAGGATATTCTGGAGGCAAGATGAATGGCATGACGTATTACTAGTATATAGTATTTCTTTTCCACTTGATGTTGTTTGTTGTTGTTGTACACTCTGATGTAAGGATGATATAATGTGATGTAATGTAATAACTGATATAGTTCCTTGTTTAAAGATTATTCATTTATTATTATATGCTGTTCCGCTGGGAATTGTGAGATTCTGATGTTGTTCTGTTATTTTCTATTCCGTTCTATTTTCTACTTTCTTTCCTCTCTATTTTCTATCTTCTTATCTCTTCTTCTATGTCTTTTTCTTTCTTAAACCCATAACATTTCAGTTTTTCGGCAACGAAAAATCGCAATCGTTACATTTGGTATCAGAGCATATGGTTAAGCGACAACCATGGTTCTGTTGGGTATTACTCATTAGAGATAGAGTCAGTAGTACTCTAGAATGAGTTGAGTGTAATAATAGCTATGAGAGCGTATTTGTTAGTGAATATAAATTGTTTTATATTGTGATGATTGGGTTGTTGAGTGGTATATAGATTCTGGTTAATACGAGTAATTAACGTTGTTGATAGGGATCTCTAAACACTTGTATGGAACAATCGACACAGTATTGTTTAAATTGGGTAAGTGAAATAATTTTACCTTGATTATATTTTTATATATAAAGGAATAATTTTTCAGAATTATTAAAGTATATAAGTTGATTGTTTAGATGTTTGAATAATCTAAATAAAAGAATAATTGTATAAGCAAAAGAATTATAAGAATTGAATTATAATTAATGTGATTTACAATTGTGAAATAAACTTATATATATGAGAAGTGAAACTATATGAATATATTTATGAATGTGAGTTGTAAATAAAATTGAATTTAAAGTTAAATGGAAATATAACTTAAAAGATGTTGAATGAAGTTGATATTGGTATCAAAGTAAATTATTAAAGTTAAGTGATAAATGTGAACTTGAGTTTTATAAATGAAATTCAACTTTTGCAATTGAATTGAATTAATAGATTGAATGTTAATCAATTAAATGTGAATTAAGTTGATATGAAATAATGAATGTAAGTGTTAATTCATTAAAATCTAATGTTATTAGAAAGTTGAATAATTGAATGAAAATCAATTTAATTAAACCAAATTGAATGAATATAAGTAAAAGAATTTGGTTGTAATTAATATACATTGGTTGATATATGATTGTTAGTTGATTGTATAAAATTCATTAAGTGTTAATGGAATTGAGTTAATGAAATTGAAAGCTAAAGTAATTGAATAAATTCAATTGGAAGTTAAGTGAATCTTAATAGAATTGAATTTGAATTGGAAGTGAACCAACTTGAATATGAATTAGTAAATATAAACTAATTGAAAATGAATGTTAGAAAACATCCACTGTTAATAAATCAAATATGATTAAATTGAAAACCCAATTCATTGAATATTAATGAGAATATGAATGAAAATTTATTGGTTATGGATGTTAGTTGGTTGATGGTTGAATTTATTGCTTTTACTGCATTTGCTATGTTGACATATATAGTTATTATGTTGCTATATGTTGTATATTGATACTATTGTCTACATGCATGTTCTCATGTTGTTTGTTGAGTGATTAGTAGGTGCGGATCGCGTTTGCTTAGCATTTGGAGCTTGCTTTCGCGCTATATTAGCCGTATATGCTTGCTAATAAAATATAAGGTACATATCTCGGATTAAATATCGTACTTTTATACTTTTTTCCCTTCGGGATGCCTCATTACTTGATGAGATGTATATTTGTGATATATATACTGTCATTTTTTTTTGGATCGAGCCGCGCAAAGGAGACTATGGCGAATTTTTTCGGAAATTTAAGGCGTTAGAAAAAATTTGAGAAAATTGGAAATTTTTTGAAAACTTTGACTTTGATTTTGGAGTTGAAAGTTAAACAATAGTAATTGTTTTTGAAAAGATAACTAAGTATGATTTTAAACTTAGTAAAGTTTTGTAAAAAAAATTAACTATGGATTTTGTAAAGTTAATAGATTTTGTAATTTTTCTTACTTGATAATTTCGAGGACGAAATTCTTTTAAGGGGGAAAGATTGTAACGACCCAGGATTTTAAGTAATTAAAATTTGAATATTTAAATAATTTTAAATATTAATAAGTGAATTTATAAGTCGAATAAATTTTATTTGAATAATTGGATTTAATTGGATAATTAAATCGATAATTTAATATGTTAAATTATGGAAATAATTGAAAATTGGGTTAAATATGATTGAAAATGATTTGTAAAATTTTATTTTATCATATTGAAGTTAGAATGATATTTTAGAACTTTTAAAATCGAATTAAAAGTTTATTTGTGAAAATTGAATATTTTAATATTTAAATCGACTAGTGAAAATAGTCAATTTTTGAACAGTCTCAGAATTGGACGAAACTAGTTCCATTGGATCCGTAATAGTTAGTTATTACCGAATTTCAATTTTCGTGTCAATCGGAGTTATCGTTTGATCGTGGCAGCTCGAAACGCATTGAATTATTTTTAATTTTAATTTGGCGAGTTAAAATAGTCATTTTTCAAAAAGTCTCGGATTTCGACGAAACCAGTTTCATCGGATCCGTAATGTGATATTATTGTAAGGTTTCAAATTTCGTGTCAATTGGATTTACCGTTTGTCCGGTACAAATTAAAACGCCTAGAAAATCGTTCAAATCGGTTTAATTTAAATCGAACGTTTATTGCCATAACTCGCACAGATGATCGAATTAGCTTCCGAAACCTGTTCCACTGTGTCCGGAACGCGGGGTAAACCCTAGAAACGCTGGTTACGGCGCGTAAATCGGAGTTCGAAAAATTGAAAATGAATAGTGTTTTCATTTGAAAATCTATAAAAGGAACACAACCCCTTGCTCACAATTGCAAAAGCCTAGCCTTTATTCATCAGCCGCCTCTTACAAACCAAGGGATGAAAACATTCGAAAATTCCTTCCTCAATTACTTCCAATCCGTGAAGAATTAGAAGAAGTCATCAACTAGGAAATTGTAGAGCCTTGCAAGCTCTACACATCTATACGGAGATGATGGTGTGAGGTCGACCAGAGGAGGCGCGAGATGGCCGCGTATGGCTTCAGTTTGGCACGCATTTCCAAGCATTGGGTGGGGCCGAGTTCACCATTGCTCAGGCCGAGGGGGGAGCCTTCAAGTGGCTTCGATTTGGGGGTCTTTGATCGTCATATAGTTCGACGAGGAGGGAGGAAGATTCAACCCTAGATCGGCTTGTTGGGTTCAAGTGTCGTTCGAAGTTTACTGGAGATGTTACGTGAGGAAGAAGAAAGGGGTAGGTGCACGGTCAAGATGCAAGAGCATGGATCCAAGGGCTATAATGGTTGTGGGTTTAAAATTATGAAATTAATGTTGTAATTTTTATATAAAAATTCGTGTAAACTTCAAAAATTCATATCTTTTTCATACGAGGTCGAAAACGCGCGAAACTAGTTGCGTTGGAATCGCATGGACGAGCACTACGCGATGGAATTGGATTGGAGTCGTTTGGAGTTAGTGAGAATTTTGGGTAAAATTAAACGTCCGTTTAATTTTATTCGAAATAAATCGCTAAAACGGAATAAAAATCAAGGTGAGAACTTCTCACTCAATCGAATCAGTTTCGATTTTATTTTAAATAGTTAGATTTAAAATATTTGAATGCATGTTTGAATGATGATTGTTATCTATTGATTGTTAAAATAGACATTATGCGCCGTTAGTAAGCGGATGTTATTTATTAAAAACATATACCGCGAATATTTCATAAACAATGAAATTGGTATTATATATAATAGCAATATATATATATATATTGGCATATGTATATATTGGAGTTATTGATTTCCCGCATTTGCATAGCGGATGAGACCCTATTACGCCGTCTATTAAGCGGATAATATTTTAAATCCCATATACCGCGATAATTTCGTACTGGAGCGGAATTGGTATTGTGCTAATGTTTGTGGATGCAGGAAAACAGGTTGGAGGGATCCAACTGGATTCCTCAACAGTTTTTATTTGATTTCAGATATTTTGATATTTGATGGATTATCATATCGATATATGATATCGTTGTTGTCGTGATTGACTATTTGGTATGTAGCATCATTGGACCAAACTTTGGAATTTTAAAATGATTTCAAAGTGATTTTTGAAAATATACTATATGTTTGGAATTGATTCGTTATAAATAAATAAACGTTATAATTTTTAACGTTATAAAAATTATGATTTTGAGAAATACGATTAAAGATTTATTTTTGAAAATATGAGGTTAACGGTTTTATAAAATAGTTTAAATTGAAATTTCTGAATTTATTGTAAAAAGTTTAAATATAGGATTTATAAAATTTAATTATTTTATAAATCAAAATGATGAAGTTTTTAAAGGAGTTTTAAAAGAATAATATAAATTGATTTATTTAAGAGATTTATAAATGGATATTTATAAATGAAAATATTTGAATTATAAAACGAGTTTTTATAAGTGTTTGAATGAAGTGAAAATGGATTGCATAAGTGAATGGAATTTATAAAATTATAAATGGTGAAGTTATAAGTGAAATTTATAAATAATAAGATTTATAAATTTCGTGAAGTTATTAAAGAATGGTTTTGGATAAATAATTGAATCTTATAAGTTATAAGATTTATAATTATGAAGTTTAAAAGAACGATTTTGTAAAATAATCGTTTTATAAGCATTTAACTTATAATATGAACCTTTGGTATATAATTGAGTTATGAATTGAATATAGGGTAATAAAGGAATTTATAAATATTGTTTTATAAATTCGCAAACGACTTATTTTGATAAGTAAATTGTTGAAACCTATTAATGGAGTTATATTCACATTTTTGACTGTGAATAATCCTTTAAAATGAAATATATAAAAGGATGAAATTTGTTAACGTAGTATATTCACGTTTTGAATAGTGAATAATATGTTAAAGAAAATGTTTAGATTTGATATTTTAAACAGAATTAAAACGATCAAACGATGTTTTAAACTATGTTGACATTCGAAACCATAGATTTCAACATTTATTGTTGAAATAGATGTTTTCGAGAAATAGAAGGAAATGATGGACTATAACACTATTGTTATAGTAAATGATTTCCGAAAGTAAATGATTTGTATAGTATTGGGATTTATATATCTATTTTAATTTAGAATCCCTATACTAGTGATTTTGGGTTGTCGTAACGATGTTTTACGCAACATTCGTTTTGGCCCAAATAAATATGTTTAAGGGAATGATTTCCTTAAAGAATGAAATATATACTTAATCTCGATTGAAGTATATTGAATATTTTCTAAGTGTTGAAAATAAATAAAATTTGAGAATTACTTAATAAGTAAGTATGGAAATGTTTTTCCAATATTAAGGGAATATTTTGAGAATTTATCTTTTTGAAGATAAATTGAAATGAATAATTGAAATCGTATATTCATACATATTTTGAAATATACATTCACTATGGAATTTATGAATAGAAAGGGAAGTTGTTTAAAAATAAATATTGATTTATTTTTGAAGTGTGAAATTATATATCTTGTAAAGATATTTTGGAAAATAAATAATTTGAAAAATTATTTGGAATCTGGTGATGTGTGCATATCCATTGATAGTTCAATAACCGACTATCAATATTTCCCTTTGAATGGGTAATTGATGTGATTCGTTTGAATTTGAATGCCACACTTATTTTTGAATAAGCGCTCACTATTCGGGTTAACCGGGAAAGGACCTGGGGTCGTATAACCCATTCCGAATATGTGATACGTCGTTATGAATTGCATTTGATGACCGGTGTTGAAGACTGGGTATTTGCGAAAGCGATAGGATGACCTATCGATTGTCTCCGCACTGGGTAGCTCCTGGTATAAAGATTTCCCTAAGTGATGGGAAATTCGATCGGGATTGTGAATACCCGGATTGCAAGGGCTTCGTGAGAAGCGCCTTCGGTTTTGTTCGAGCCCGGAACAGACTTGTATGGATGGTATGTCTGACATTACAAATTGAGATATAAAGCAGATTTCATTCAAATATATTTCTGTTGGTGGCGGAGAATTTATTCTTTTAGCTTAACACCCTTCTCTGAGACGTACGAGCTCAGAGGTTATGTAGTTGAAGGTTATCAGCGATATATTCCCACTTTGGTAATGTGACATGCTGAGTGTAGCTGTAAATGATCATTGTGTTGATTATTTGTGATAGGATCGTTTATTTGATCGTCTATCCTGGTGATCATTTCTATGATCATTTGTTGACCCAAAGCATGACTTTTGTATAAAGTATGTTTTTGTGGACGTGACTTCGTCGAGCCTCACACCCCGGGAATGGTCAAAACAGGAAAGATGCAGCAAGGTTATGAGGGGTAGCGCCCTTTAGGATATGTGCATTTCCTTCTGGAAAAGGGTGGTATCATGGTATGGAGCTCAGATACTTACTCATGTTGAAAACACTTTATGATTGTGTGAATTGATTGCGAGCGCTCGGTGAAAGGTCCCAAAGGACCGGGGGATGGCATATTCGGTCAGTTGTTACTCAGTTAGGGGTAACCCGGCCTTGTGTTGGCAGAGATCCGGTTTGGTTCTCGGGGATGTCCATCCAGAGGCATTCTCATGTGGAAATGTGAAGTTCCTTGGCCTGATCATTCGTTGGAAATCCAAAGAAACACTACGATCTTGTACGGTATTAGTTGTAGAACCTATCATTCACTTATGGTGGCACCCCACTGTTTGGATGGTAGCTATAGTAGGCATAGTTCGGAATGTCTATGCTGGCTAAGATTTATATTCTACTTTCGAAATGTTTTCCTACACTATGCACTAATAATAATATCAAATGTTCTTTTTAAATGCGTATCAAGCATCTTTGACTATCATAAGGAGAAATCTCCTCCGATTCCGCGTTTGCATTGTGTGTGTGTGCGGGAGGCCTTATGCTAGTCTCATTTTTTAAAAAGCATTGCGAATTGACTTTAAAAATATTCTCTATTTTGATTTTAAAGATAAATAAACTGTTTTTGAGTTCTCACACCAGTCACATGACTGACTCGGTGTTTATTGTTTTCCTTCCTAAACTCTGGGTGCCCACCAATTTTCACACGGGAAGTCAAGAGTTAAGGTTTATCAGGATATTCTGGAGGCAAGATGAATGGCATGACGTATTACTAGTATATAGTATTTCTTTTCCACTTGATGTTGTTTGTTGTTGTTGTACACTCTGATGTAAGGATGATATAATGTGATGTAATGTAATAACTGATATAGTTCCTTGTTTAAAGATTATTCATTTATTATTATATGCTGTTCCGCTGGGAATTGTGAGATTCTGATGTTGTTCTGTTATTTTCTATTCCGTTCTATTTTCTACTTTCTTTCCTCTCTATTTTCTATCTTCTTATCTCTTCTTCTATGTCTTTTTCTTTCTTAAACCCATAACATTTCAGTTTTTCGGCAACGAAAAATCGCAATCGTTACATTTGGTATCAGAGCATATGGTTAAGCGACAACCATGGTTCTGTTGGGTATTACTCATTAGAGATAGAGTCAGTAGTACTCTAGAATGAGTTGAGTGTAATAATAGCTATGAGAGCGTATTTGTTAGTGAATATAAATTGTTTTATATTGTGATGATTGGGTTGTTGAGTGGTATATAGATTCTGGTTAATACGAGTAATTAACGTTGTTGATAGGGATCTCTAAACACTTGTATGGAACAATCGACACAGTATTGTTTAAATTGGGTAAGTGAAATAATTTTACCTTGATTATATTTTTATATATAAAGGAATAATTTTTCAGAATTATTAAAGTATATAAGTTGATTGTTTAGATGTTTGAATAATCTAAATAAAAGAATAATTGTATAAGCAAAAGAATTATAAGAATTGAATTATAATTAATGTGATTTACAATTGTGAATTAAACTTATATATATGAGAAGTGAAACTATATGAATATATTTATGAATGTGAGTTGTAAATAAAATTGAATTTAAAGTTAAATGGAAATATAACTTAAAAGATGTTGAATGAAGTTGATATTGGTATCAAAGTAAATTATTAAAGTTAAGTGATAAATGTGAACTTGAGTTTTATAAATGAAATTCAACTTTTGCAATTGAATTGAATTAATAGATTGAATGTTAATCAATTAAATGTGAATTAAGTTGATATGAAATAATGAATGTAAGTGTTAATTCATTAAAATCTAATGTTATTAGAAAGTTGAATAATTGAATGAAAATCAATTTAATTAAACCAAATTGAATGAATATAAGTAAAAGAATTTGGTTGTAATTAATATACATTGGTTGATATATGATTGTTAGTTGATTGTATAAAATTCATTAAGTGTTAATGGAATTGAGTTAATGAAATTGAAAGCTAAAGTAATTGAATAAATTCAATTGGAAGTTAAGTGAATCTTAATAGAATTGAATTTGAATTGGAAGTGAACCAACTTGAATATGAATTAGTAAATATAAACTAATTGAAAATGAATGTTAGAAAACATCCACTGTTAATAAATCAAATATGATTAAATTGAAAACCCAATTCATTGAATATTAATGAGAATATGAATGAAAATTTATTGGTTATGGATGTTAGTTGGTTGATGGTTGAATTTATTGCTTCTACTGCATTTGCTATGTTGACATATATAGTTATTATGTTGCTATATGTTGTATATTGATACTATTGTCTACATGCATGTTCTCATGTTGTTTGTTGAGTGATTAGTAGGTGCGGATCGCGTTTGCTTAGCATTTGGAGCTTGCTTTCGCGCTATATTAGCCGTATATGCTTGCTAATAAAATATAAGGTACATATCTCGGATTAAATATCGTACTTTTATACTTTTTTCCCTTCGGGATGCCTCATTACTTGATGAGATGTATATTTGTGATATATATACTGTCATTTTTTTTTGGATCGAGCCGCGCAAAGGAGACTATGGCGAATTTTTTCGGAAATTTAAGGCGTTAGAAAAAATTTGAGAAAATTGGAAATTTTTTGAAAACTTTGACTTTGATTTTGGAGTTGAAAGTTAAACAATAGTAATTGTTTTTGAAAAGATAACTAAGTATGATTTTAAACTTAGTAAAGTTTTGTAAAAAAAATTAACTATGGATTTTGTAAAGTTAATAGATTTTGTAATTTTTCTTACTTGATAATTTCGAGGACGAAATTCTTTTAAGGGGGAAAGATTGTAACGACCCAGGATTTTAAGTAATTAAAATTTGAATATTTAAATAATTTTAAATATTAATAAGTGAATTTATAAGTCGAATAAATTTTATTTGAATAATTGGATTTAATTGGATAATTAAATCGATAATTTAATATGTTAAATTATGGAAATAATTGAAAATTGGGTTAAATATGATTGAAAATGATTTGTAAAATTTTATTTTATCATATTGAAGTTAGAATGATATTTTAGAACTTTTAAAATCGAATTAAAAGTTTATTTGTGAAAATTGAATATTTTAATATTTAAATCGACTAATGAAAATAGTCAATTTTTGAACAGTCTCAGAATTGGACGAAACTAGTTCCATTGGATCCGTAATAGTTAGTTATTACCGAATTTCAATTTTCGTGTCAATCGGAGTTATCGTTTGATCGTGGCAGCTCGAAACGCATTGAATTATTTTTAATTTTAATTTGGCGAGTTAAAATAGTCATTTTTCAAAAAGTCTCGGATTTCGACGAAACCAGTTTCATCGGATCCGTAATGTGATATTATTGTAAGGTTTCAAATTTCGTGTCAATTGGATTTACCGTTTGTCCGGTACAAATTAAAACGCCTAGAAAATCGTTCAAATCGGTTTAATTTAAATCGAACGTTTATTGCCATAACTCGCACAGATGATCGAATTAGCTTCCGAAACCTGTTCCACTGTGTCCGGAACGCGGGGTAAACCCTAGAAACGCTGGTTACGGCGCGTAAATCGGAGTTCGAAAAATTGAAAATGAATAGTGTTTTCATTTGAAAATCTATAAAAGGAACACAACCCCTTGCTCACAATTGCAAAAGCCTAGCCTTTATTCATCAGCCGCCTCTTACAAACCAAGGGCTGAAAACATTCGAAAATTCCTTCCTCAATTACTTCCAATCCGTGAAGAATTAGAAGAAGTCATCAACTAGGAAATTGTAGAGCCTTGCAAGCTCTACACATCTATACGGAGATGATGGTGTGAGGTCGACCAGAGGAGGCGCGAGATGGCCGCGTATGGCTTCAGTTTGGTACGCATTTCCAAGCATTGGGTGGGGCCGAGTTCACCATTGCTCAGGCCGAGGGGGGAGCCTTCAAGTGGCTTCGATTTGGGGGTCTTTGATCGTCATATAGTTCGACGAGGAGGGAGGAAGATTCAACCCTAGATCGGCTTGTTGGGTTCAAGTGTCGTTCGAAGTTTACTGGAGATGTTACGTAAGGAAGAAGAAAGGGGTAGGTGCACGGTCAAGATGCAAGAGCATGGATCCAAGGGCTATAATGGTTGTGGGTTTAAAATTATGAAATTAATGTTGTAATTTTTATATAAAAATTCGTGTAAACTTCAAAAATTCATATCTTTTTCATACGAGGTCGAAAACGCGCGAAACCAGTTGCGTTGGAATCGTACGGACGAGCACTACGCGATGGAATTGGATTGGAGTCGTTTGGAGTTAGTGAGAATTTTGGGTAAAATTAAACGTCCGTTTAATTTTATTCGAAATAAATCGCTAAAACGGAATAAAAATCAAGGTGAGAACTTCTCACTCAATCGAATCAGTTTCGATTTTATTTTAAATAGTTAGATTTAAAATATTTGAATGCAAGTTTGAATGATGATTTTTATCTATTGATTGTTAAAATAGACATTATGCACCGTTAGTAAGCGGATGTTATTTATTAAAAACATATACCGCGAATATTTCATAAACAGTGAAATTGGTATTATATATAATAGCAATATATATATATATTGGCATATGTATATATTGGAGTTATTGATTTCCCGCATTTGCATAGCGGATGAGACCCTATTACGCCGTCTATTAAGCGGATAATATTTTAAATCCCATATACCGCGATAATTTCGTACTGGAGCGGAATTGGTATTGTGCTAATGTTTGTGGATGCAGGAAAACAGGTTGGAGGGATCCAACTGGATTCCTCAACAGTTTTTATTTGATTTCAGATATTTTGATATTTGATGGATTATCATATCGATATATGATATCGTTGTTGTCGTGATTGACTATTTTGTATGTAGCATCATTGGACCAAACTTTGGAATTTTAAAATGATTTCAAAGTGATTTTTGAAAATATACTATATGTTTGGAATTGATTCGTTATAAATAAATAAACGTTATAATTTTTAAAGTTATAAAAATTATGATTTTGAGAAATACGATTAAAGATTTATTTTTGAAAATATGAGGTTAATGGTTTTATAAAATAGTTTAAATTGAAATTTCTGAATTTATTGTAAAAAGTTTAAATATAGGATTTATAAAATTTAATTATTTTATAAATCAAAATGATGAAGTTTTTAAAGGAGTTTAAAGACGTTTTAAAAGAATAATATAAATTGATTTATTTAAGAGATTTATAAATGGATATTTATAAATGAAAATATTTGAAATATAAAACGAGTTTTTATAAGTGTTTGAATGAAGTGAAAATGGATTGCATAAGTGAATGGAATTTATAAAATTATAAATGGTGAAGTTAAAAGTGAAATTTATAAATAATAAGATTTATAAATTTCGTGAAGTTATTAAAGAATGGTTTTGGATAAATAATTGAATCTTATAAGTTATAAGATTTATAATTATGAAGTTTAAAAGAACGATTTTGTAAAATAATCGTTTTATAAGCATTTAACTTATAATATGAACCTTTGGTATATAATTGAGTTATGAATTGAATATAGGGTAATAAAGGAATTTATAAATATTGTTTTATAAATTCGCAAACGACTTATTTTGATAAGTAAATTGTTGAAACCCATTAATGGAGTTATATTCACATTTTTGACTGTGAATAATCCTTTAAAATGAAATATATAAAAGGATGAAATTTGTTAATGTAGTATATTCACGTTTTGAATAGTGAATAATATGTTAAAGAAAATGTTTAGATTTGATATTTTAAACAGAATTAAAACGATCAAACGATGTTTTAAACTATGTTGACATTCGAAACCATAGATTTCAACATTTATTGTTGAAATAGATGTTTTCGAGAAATAGAAGGAAATGGTGGACTATAACACTGTTGTTATAGTAAATGATTTCCGAGAGGAAATGATTTGTATAGTATTGGGATTTATATATCTATTTTAATTTCGAATCCCTAAACTAGTGATTTTGGGTTGTCGTAACGATGTTTTACGCAGCATTCGTTTTGGCCCAAATAAATATGTTTAAGGGAATGATTTCCTTAAAGAATGAAATATACACTTAATCTCGATTGAAATATATTGAATATTTTCTAAGTGTTGAAAATAAATAAAATTTGAGAATTACTTAATAAGTAAGTATGGAAATGTTTTTCCAATATAAAGTGAATATTTTGAGAATTTATCTTTTTGAAGATAAATTGAAATGAATAATTGAAATTGTATATTCATAGATATTTTGAAATATACATTCACTATGGAATTTATGAATAGAAAGGGAAGTTGTTTAAAAATAAATATTGATTTATTTTTGAAGTGTGAAATTATATATCTTGTAAAGATATTTTGGAAAATAAATAATTTGGAAAATTATTTGGAATCTGGTGATGTGTGCATATCCATTGATAGTTCAATAACCGACTATCAATATTTCCCTTTGAATGGGTAATTGATGTGATTCGTTAGACAATATAATAAAAATTTAAATAAAATGTGTTAATAAATATGAAATATTTTAAAAGTATAGATAATTTTATATGATTGAAATAGATGAAAAAAAGTTCTATTCGATATTCACTAAAATTGGTAAGTTGATGAAGATGAATAAATTTAATTATATCAGTTCAAAGGATAGTTAAATAGAGTGAAGCGATATTGAACTGAATTATGTAGCTATATAATTATACTTCGCAATATGAAGCAAAACACCTCCATACCCCTTAGTATACCCGAAACGGCACACTAAAAGATGTGGTGCATTGTAGGTATAACTAAAACTAGCAGAGACTAAGATTCACAAGACAAAATTAAGTAATAATAACACAACAGAAATAATTATAACATTTTGTTAAAAATCAAACTTCATAAAAATTCATCACATACCAAATACTTCAAATGTCAAACTACCCATATATGTCTTGAATTAAAAACCATAGTCTCAAAAAAATTAGAGTACAATTATCCCTCATTATAGTGCCAGTACAACATAAGAACTAAAACTGAAATAAAGGAAGTACGTATAAGAAATCTCCGTCGAGAGAACTCCAAGCTGCAGCAACCTACTGACTTTCTCCTTGATTGCCTTAGGGGGAAAAGGATAAAATAAAGGAGTGGGTCAGCCTAAAAATCTAGTGAATGATAGTAATTACTAGAGTCTTTAAGCAAGATAAAGTTATAGAGTCTAGAACAATTCTGGCATGAATAAGATTATCGAAAGAATTAGGAAAGAGATAAATTGGAAATAAGTATGATTAAATATTTCTCAATTACAAGATAGGTTAACTTTTGATTGATTGCACTTGTATTTGATTTCATCTTTGATTAGGCTGAATTCCTAATCCTGTAATTAGGATGTAACCATAATTCTACCCTTTTTGATCGGCCTACTACTCCATAGTACCTCCCTATGGACCAGCCGCTATATAACTCTCTACACAAAATGTTACTGTAGCCAAGACGACATATATAGCTCCCTAAATAAAAGGAAATGACGTCTATGAAAGACACCCATATTAAGCGCTTGGTACTAAAAGCTATTACCGAGCACCTGAATGGAAGTCACACGTGTAACTGCCACCATGCCCATGCTACCTTTTGCTCTACCCATTGGGTCTTCTTTTTACCTCAACATCCAGCATAAGAATGCCCCTTATCCCACTTCAGGCTAATGTGAGATCACCATGTGTCCATAGAAGGTATAGAGGAAATACTGTTGGTACTAGCCCTTTATCAAAACAATATCTAGTTGCGTCCTTATCCAAATCCCCTATTATTTGGACTTCTAATCGGCCAATTACTACCCTTTCTAGCATAAGCGTGGCCTCATCTCGCTTCAGGCTAATGTGAGACTACCATTTTGTTTAATAGGAAATGCTATTAGGTATAGGTACTTCTTTCATCTTTGCTTATAAGTTAGATAAATTATTTAAGTAAGCCATTATTATTATCTTTGATATATTTGCTAATTAATTTATCCTAAGTCTTAAAATAAGTCTCATTCCATTTTTTTTCTTGTTATAACCTATGTTACAATCATGCTTATTACTTACCCAGAGGTCAAAGTGTTAAAATAACTTCGTTCATCTTTCACTCTTTTTAGTTACAATTCTAGGTTATAACAAAGCCAATCTTTTTAATTTAGTTCAATTAACGTCATAGTTAGGCGAGATTTCAGTCCAGTTTCATTTATATTACAATCTATGAAATTTACATCTTATGTTCCATTATTCCAATTTTCTTACAATTTAATCCATAATCACGTTAATCCAACTCTAATCCATATGCGAAGAAAAAGGAAGAATAAAAGAAAACTTAAAAGAGAAGAAATTCCAAATCATAGAAAGAAGATGTAAATAATGTAGAAATAAAAGTAAATAAACTAAAATACTGTAAATAAACTGTGAATAAACGGAAAAGCTATAGTTAACAGAAATAAACTAAAGTTACTGAAAAGAATAGCTGAAAGGAAATAGACTGAAAATAATTTTAAAAAACTGTAAATAAACTACTGAAAAGGCTATTCCAAAAACCGTAGTGGAAATACAACTATTGGAAACTCTATTATTTTAAATTACTTAAAAAAATATTAAAATAATTACAATCATTTACATCCGGTCCTAAGCTTTCTTTTCGGTTTTCTTGGATCCACTTGGAGTTGTAAAATAATTCAATTTATAACGATTTTCTCCTTTGGAAACCTTATTCCATTTAGGGTCCTTCCCAGAAAGGTGAATCCAATTGGAGAAAGCATAGATAGAGAAAAAGTGTTAGGTCTAGGGGTCTATTTATAGGTGTGGAAGTGGATCTGGGACCGTTAGATTTGGAGATTGAGTAGGATGCAACCACGTCATAGGCTAAATAGGGGCCATCGGATGTAAAAACGGAGGGACCGTATTAAAATAAAGAATGTAAAACACATAAGTCGGTTAACGAAATCACACGTTATTCGAATAAATGAAGGTTCATTCACTCCTAAAATAAAAGGCAAGTCTATCGGGCGGTTGACCTCCCCATATTTTTGTTCTTCTGTTTATTTCTTACCTTGACATATTAGCTCGGTTTCGACGTTTTATATATGGAAATTGAACAGAAAATTACCACACGGGCACAATGGTTCAACTCCATTGGCTCAATTCCGATAATTTCACAAAGTTGTTTTACTATTTAATTAATTAATTAACAAATTAATTATTACGGGTTAAATTTCGGGTTGTTACATTCTCCCCACCTTAAGGGATTTCGTCGTCTAAATCTCTAAAGATAAAAGAATGTACTAAGTGTTTTCATCCAATTCTACAACCAACTACTCAATCATCAACCATTCATCCATTGTCCTTAAGTTTTCCTGATGCAGTTTATGATACTTATGTAATTAGTGTAGTGTAAATGTTCCTAACTAGTGCAAAAGATTAGGCGGTCTACTAATTCAATTGACCTCCTCTTATGCAATCATGTCCGTGCCATGTATCCAAATGAATGCAAAAATTTCCTAATGATAACTGATAGTTCTATATGCGTGCTACAAACAACACCCAAATGCAACAATCAAGTAGTAAACATCCATTTATAGCAACCATGGAAATAAAACAAAAATGCACATACATCCATATGCATATGTTTTAGTGTCCTAGTTAGGCCGATCCCTAAGGAATAATAGTGCCTAGTGTACCTATATGCATCCATAGCATCCACTAGCAAACACTTGCAACTACTAGCATGCGTCATTTGTAACATATTCTATTAACATGTTTACATCAAATCCTACCATTCATAGGTTAAACACTTATCTCTACCCTTCCAAAGGGTAATAAAGGAAAGAAATTATTCAAATCTAAAGATGGAAAAAAAGAAAAGGAAATCTAGATCTTACTATCAAGAAGATAAGGGTAGGAAGTGGGAATGGCAATGGGGCGGGTTGGGGAAGGTTTTCAGTGCCCCATACCCATCCCGGATTTTTGTAGACCTCGCCCCAGACCCGCCCCATAGACCCGGTGCGGGTCCGGAATTTTGCCCCGTACCCGGGACTCGTACAGGTCAGGGTAGACCCGACTCGCCCCAAGGCCCGATGAGTCTCATGTATTGATTCAAAATTGTGTACCAACGTACATATATTTATTTGTTTATACTCGTTATCATCAAATAATACATGAAATACAAATAACAACGTGTCCAAGGGAAGTTAGTAAAAATGATGTGTACAATAACAATTCAGAAAATATATACATATGTTATTGTATAATTATCAACGACGCAACTTAATACTCTAATTTTTTCAATAGATTGTTTATTGGAACATTTTAATATCCATGCTAGAATCACTTATATCTAAGAAAATTAATAAATCATTATAGCAATAATGCAGTTTCGTGAGATGCTAGTAGTGCAGGTCGGGTTGGGGCGGGTCAACCGAGCCCCGACCCGACGCTAGACTCGGAGCACTCAAGAACGGGTCATGGGTCTACCCGCCCCAACGACCCAATGGGGCGGGTCTGGACGGGCCAAAACAGGGGCGGGTTGACCGGGTTTGGACTATAGACCCGCCCCATTGCCATCCCTAGTAGGAGGTACGAATCTTCTCTTCTTCTTCCCAAGTAGCGTCTACAACATTATCTCCCCATTGAACCTTCACCAGCGGAACCTCCTTATTCCTTAGTTGCTTAGTGTCTCTTTCAACAATCTTCATAAGGATATGTCAAATAGAAGCTTCCCTTTCTACTTCCACCTCCTCCAACTAACTAGGCTCTACAACCTCCGCCGAGTCATGTAAGCACTTTCGCAAGTGCGAAACATAGAAACGGCATGCACTCCTACAAGCCTATCTAGTAGCCTTACTCGGTAAGCCATCTTCCCAACTCCCTCTACGATAGGAAATGGTCCAACAAATCAAGGGCTAATTTCCCATTTGATCCGAATCATACCACCATCCTAAGTGGGGACACTTTGATAAAAACTAAGTCTCCAACCTCAAACTCTAAGTCTCTCCTCCGCTTGTCCACATACGATTTCTGTCTGTCTTGAGCCATCTTCATCCTTTGCTGAATCAAATCCACCTTCTTAGAGATCTCCCTAACCATATCGGGTCCAAAAAATAACTTTTCCGTAGACTCTACCCAACATGAGGGGGACTTGCAAGGTCTTCCATATAAAGCCTCAAATGGTGCCACTCTTATACTTGTTTGGTAAATATTAATGTACGCGGACTCAACTAATGGAAGATGCTCCTCCCAAGTACCTCCAAAGTCCAAAATGTACATCCGTAGAAAATCCTCAAGCACCCTATTTACCCTCTCCGTTTGGCCATCAGTCTATGGGTGACAGGCTGCACTCAACCTAAGTTGCGTCCCTAGCGCCTCTTGTAAGCTTCTCTAAAAATCACTGGTGAAAATGGGATTTCTATCACTAATAACGCTAGAAGGAACTCCATGCAGATGGACTATCACTCGAATATACAAGGATGCCAGATACGAAGTCGTACACTAATTCTTAACTAGGATGAAGTGAGCAGCCTTGGTCGATCTATCAAAAATTACCCAAATGCTAGTGTTCCCTTTCCTAGAACGGGGTAAACCATCAATGAAATCCATAAAAATACAGTCCCACTTCCACTCCGTCGTATCTAAGGGCTGAATTAATCCACCAGGCTTCTGCTGCTCTGCTTTTACCCTATGTCATATGGGACATTTAGCTACGAATTCCGCCACGTCCTTCTTCATGCCACCCCAATAGTACATCCTCTTCATATCCCGATACATTTCTCACCACCCGGATGAATAGTCGTACAAGAATGGTCCGACTCTTCCAAAAATGCTCTCAACAAGTCACTGGCGCGTGGAACACAAAGCCTCTCATCTCTCCTAAGACACCCTCTGCTATCAATGGAGTAGCGTTAGAGATGTCTCGAGACCTCTCCTCGTATAATCCTATCCCTAATGTCCATGAGTTTCGAATCCTCCTGCTGCCTTGAGCCAATCTGATCCATAAGGGTAGGCCTCGCCTCTAATGCCGCCAATAATCCGGGAGTAATGTCCATAGAGGGCTTAAAATCAAAAGTAGAAATAAACTCCAAACTCTTTCACGAGCAAAGGACTAAGGGTTGCTTTCTTTCTACTCAACGCATCTACAACCACATTACCTTGCCAGGGGTATAAGCTATCTCAAAATCATATGAGGATAAAAACTCCATCCACCTCTATTGCTTCAAGTTCAAGTCCTTTTGCAAGAATAGGTACTTCAAAGACTTATGGTCGGTAAAAAGCTCAAACCTCTATCCAAGCAAGTAGTGCCTCCAAGACTTGAGTGCAAAAACTATGGTAGCCAACTCTAAGTCATGGGTAGGATAGTACTTCTCATGCGTCCTCAACTGCCTACTACCATAACACACCACCCTCCCTTCTTGCATCAACACCACTCCTAGATCCGTTCTGCATGCATCAGTGTATACAGTGCAAGGCTTAGCTCCGTCGGACAAAACTAACACTAGTGCACTAGTAATGGCTCTCTTAAGCTTCGCGAAGGTATCCTCACAATCCATGTCCCACGCAAATGCTTTATTCTTCTTAGTAAGACGCATGAGTGGTGACGAAATCTTGGAAAAGTCTCTAATGAACTTCCTATAGTAGCCAACCAATCCTAGGAAGCTCTTAACCTCGGTAACATTCTTAGGGACTTTACAATCTTGCAATGCAACAACCTTGGCGGGGTCAATAATCGAACCTTCCTCCAAGACCACGTGCCCTAAGAAACGAACTTCCACTCTCCAAAAATGACACTTCGAAAACTTAGCTCCTAAATAATGAATATGAAGTGTGCGAAGAACTTCTTCCAAATGAACAACACGCTCCTTCATATTCTTGGAAAATACCAAGATATCATCCACGAACACCACCACAAACTTATTTAGGACATCCCTAAAGACGCGGCTCATCAAATCAATGAAATAGGCTGGGGCATTGATTAGCCCAAAAGGCATAATCAACCATTCGAAGAATCTGTCTAGTGTCCTAAAGGCAGTCTTATCTATACTATCATTAACAACTCTAAGCTGATGGAATCCCATGGCTAAATCAACCTGAGAGATACTGGAGAACCTACCGACTGGTCAAAGAGATCATCAATCCTAGGATGTGGATATCGGTTCTTCTTGTGAGCTTATTTAATTACCTATATCCATGAAAAGTCGGAGAGAACCATTCGCCTTAGTGGCGAAGACGACTGGCGCT
Source organism: Allium cepa (assembly GCA_030765085.1). Lineage (NCBI taxonomy): Eukaryota > Viridiplantae > Streptophyta > Magnoliopsida > Asparagales > Amaryllidaceae > Allium > Allium cepa. Next base: position 378,687,115 of record CM060944.1, on the reverse strand, counting down.
CCCCACTACGATATGCTCCCTCTTATGTATCCCTTCTCCAAAAGCCTACGGATCTACTTGCTTAATTCTTTCCTCTCCCTAGGTGCCATATACCTTACAAATAATGCTACTGGCTTAGCATTCTCGGTCAAATAAATCCTAAGTCAATCTCTCTTAGGGGGTAGTCTTTTAACCTCCTCAAAGACGTCTGTAAAATCTCCGACGATAGGAACCGAATGCAATTCCGATGACGATGAATCAAGGGAATAGAGAAAACTCAACATGACTGACCTTTGCAGGTCATAAGATACCTCTAGAGTCCTACCACTGCAAGTCTCAATTCGAACAACTCTCCTCTCGCAGTCTAAGATAGCTTCGTATATGGATAGCCAATCCATCCTTAAGATCATCCCATGCCCCAAGAATCCCAAAACGTAGTCATCGTAGTCAAACTCTACGCCTAGGATAAAGATTTTCAAACCCCTACAAACCATAGATAAGTATGCCGATCTTCCTATGGGGTTTGAAACAATAATGGAGTCCACTACAAATGATAGGTCCAGGCGCAAACAATATACTAGAGAGCTAGAGATAAAAGAGTGTGATGCTCCAGGATCAAATAAAGTATGAATGGGAAAATTAGATATAGAAATCAAACCTTTAAATGTGACTTTCCTACCTCTATTTGGAATGCTACTGGAACGTTCCCTGTAAAATGCCTGAATCTACACAACCGATGCACTCACTTCCTGGGGAAAACTCCTACTCATATGACCGGGCTACCCGCAAGTATAGCACTTACCCTTCATCTTCTCCTTCCAGCAATCCTTGACCATATGTCCCATCTTCCCACAACCATGGCGCTATATTCCTTTCTTAATCTACTTCTGAGGACCATCACCTTTCTTCTTCTTCTTATTCTTTTCGCACCACTTCTTCTTTGGACCTTCAGACTTAACCTCCTCTTTAGACTCTGTCTCCTTAACTGTATTTTACATAAGCGCAATCTCGACCAAAGACTCATAAGTAGCACCCATCGGTACATGAGTCAACCGTAATTCTTGAAGGGGTTGATTCAATCCCTTTGTAAACTTCATAGCTTTCTTATGCTGTGTGTTCACCAAATCCATACCAAACTCGACAGCTCATTGAATCAATTGATGTATTCCTTAACAAATAAACTCCCTTGCTTTAAATTGATAAACCTCTCTAACTGAACACTCTCTTCTAACTAAATTAGAAACTTCCTATCAAATGGCTCCCTAAATCCATCCTAAGTAATATTCCTCTCCTCCAACTCGATCACCCACCAATAAGATGCCTCATCCTTCAGCCGCCAAGCGACCAGTTGAACTTGCTGCTGTCCATCCAATCCCAAAAGACCAAAAATTCTTCATGTGTCCCTAATCCATGCTCTCGCCTCCACAAAAGTCTCCTTGCCAGAAAATTCTTCCTGCCCAAACTCGAAAAATCTTTACAAAGCATAGAGAAATTGATATCGGCATGTGGGTTGATAGGAATCCCACCCGTTGTGCAGGGATGGGCTCAGGCCCGTGCACCTCTGAAGTCATGGCTTATAAGTACCTACAAAACTAGGCTTGGACAAGAATGCCCTTGGGAAGGTTCAGGGCATCGGCCATTCTACGAAAAGAAAAAGGTAGTTTAGGAAAGAGTCAAAGGGAAATTGAACTGGACTTATGAAGGGATTTTTATAAAAATTCCTCTATAAGTAAAAATCATTTCTAAAAGTTCTTTTCTGAAAAATACCTTTAAAACAAGTTATTTTGAAGAAAACACTTTACTTTTGGGATCTTGTAACCTTAGGCTCTGATACCCCCCACACCCCTTAGTATACCCGAAAGGACACACTAAAAGATGTGGTGCATTGTAGGTATAAATAAAACTAGCAGAGACTAAGATTCACAAGACAAAAATTAAAAAATAATAGCACAGCAGAAATAATTATAACATTTTGTTCAAAACCAAACTTCATAAAATGTCATCACATACCAAATACTTCAAATGTCAAACTACAGATATATGTCTTGAATTAAAAACCATAGTCTAAAAAAAATCAGTACAATTATCCCTCATTATAGTGCTAGTACAACATATGAACTAAAACTGGAATAAAGGAAGTATATATAAGAAGTCTCCACTGAGAGAACTCCAAGCTGCAACAACCCACTGACTTCCTCCTTGATTGCCTAAAGGGGAAAAGGGGAAAATAGAGGAGTAGGTTAGACTAATAGTCTGGTAAATGATAGTAATTACTAGAATCTTTAAGCAAGATAAAGTAATAGACTCTACAACAGTTCTAGCATAAATAAAGATAATAAAGGAAATAGGAAGGAGATAAATTGAAAATAAGTACGGTTAAATATTGCTCAACTTACAAGATAGATTAACTTTTGATTGATTGCACTTGTCTTCGATTTCATCTTTGATTAGGATGAATTTCTAATTCGGTAATTAGGATGTAACCCTAATTCTAATTTTTTTGACCGGCTTACTACTCCATGTATCTATTTGTAGACTAGCCGCTATATTGCTCTCTACACAAAGTGTTACTATGGCCAAGACAACATATATAGCTCTCTACACAAAGGGCAATGATGATTACGAAAGACAATCATACTAAGCACTTGGAACTCATAGCTATTACTGAGCACCCGAATGAAAGAGCATGTGTAACTGCCACCATGACCATGCTACCTTTTGCTCCACCTGTTGGGTCTTCTTATTACCTCAACATCCAGCATAAGCATGCCCCTCATCCCACTTCTGGCTAATGTGAGATCACCATGTATCCATAGAATCTATAAGGGAAATGTTGTTGGTACTGGCCCTTTATCCAAACAATATCTAGCTACTTCTTTTATCCAAATCCCTCATGATTTGGACTTCTAATCGACCAATTACTACCCTTTCTAGCATAAGCATGCCCTCATATCGCTTCAGGCTAATGTGAGACCACCTTTTTGTTTAATAAGGAATGCTATTAGGTATAGATCCTTCTTTCATCTTTTCTTCTTAACTTAGATAAATTATTCAAATAAGTCTATATTATTATCTTTACTATCTTTGTTTATTAATTTATCCTAAGTCTTAAAATAAGCCTCATTCCATTCTTTTTCTTATTGTAACATACGTTAAAATCATGCTTACTTACCCCAAGGTAATAGTGTGAAAATATGGTTCTTTCATCTTTTACTCTTTTTAGTAACAATTCTAGGTTATGATTAGGCCAATCTTTTTAATTCAGTCCAAGTAACATCATAGTTAGGCATAATTTCAGTCCAGTTCCATTTTTTAAAGTTTATGAAATTTACATCTTATGTTTCATTATTCCAGTTTTCTTACAATTTAATCCATACTCGCGTTAATCCTACTCTAATCATATGCGAAGAAAAAGAAGAAATAAAAGAAAACAGAAAATAGTAGAATTCGAAACCGTAGAAAGAAGATGTAAATAAGTAAAAATAACAGTAAATAAACTAAAAACTGTAAATAAACGAAAAGGCTATAATTAAAATAAACTAAAATTATTAAAAGGAATAGTTGAAAGAAAATAGACTGAAAATAATTCTTAAAAACTGTAAATAAACTACTGAAAAGGTTATTTCAAAAACCATAGTAAATTTGCAACTACTGGAAATCCTATTATTTCAAATTACTTAAAGAAATCTTAAAATAATTATAATCACCCATCACTAGTCCTAAGCTTTCTCTTCAGTCTTTCTGGATCCACTTGGAGTTGTAAAATAATTTAATCTATAACGATTTTCACCTTTGGAAAAATTATTCCTTTTAGGGTCCTTCCTAGAAAGGTGAACCCAATTGGAGAAAACCTAGAATAAGAAAAAGTGTTAGGTCCAGGGGTCTATCTATAGGTGCAGAAGTGAATCTCGAACCGTTGGATTTGGAGATTGAAAGGATGCAACTACGTTATAGGCTGAATAGGGGCCATCGGATGCAAAAATGGAGGGACCGGATTAAAATAAAGAATGCAAAACACATAAGTTTGGTTAACAAAATCGCACGTTATTCGAACAAATGAACAAATGTTCATTCGCTCATAAAATAAAAAGGCAGGTCGACCTAGCGGTCGACCGCCTGGTGCCTAGGTTGACCGGCCTATCGACCTCCCCATAATTTTTTGATGTTTACTTCTTATCTTGATCATATTAGCTCGGTTTTTGACATTGTGTATGTGGAAATTGACCAAAAAATTACCACGGACACAATGGTGAAACTCCTGTAGCTCAATTATGATAATTTCACAAAATTGTTTTGTTATTAATTATTTAAGGAATTAATTATTATAGCTAAAATTTTGGGTTATTATATGAAGAGTAATAAGTTTCAAATTAAATTGATGTATAATTTAAAAAAACAAAAGAGAACAAAGAGAAATGAAAAGAATACATATTTTCTAAATTGTTAGAGCCCAAATCCCATTCCCCAAAAGTATTTTTTAAATCCTCAAATTGAATTCCTTTTTTTCAAGAAACAAAACCTATCCCTTTTCTTTATTCTTATTTACGATGTTCCCATTTCCAAAAATCATTGTCAATTAAAAACCTAAATTCCCAAATCGAAAATAATAATTATAAACCATGACGAGCGAACGCGATTTTGGCAGCGGCAAGCGACTAAAGGAGAGCGTCGAGGGCGCTAGTGTTTTGGAGCTCTCTGAGGCACAAGCGTGTTTACGTGCATGGCAATGAAGTCATGATGACTGGAGGCAAATGCTATCGCCATTAGTGATGATGGGAGGAAGCTTGTAGGCGACTTCGATGTAGTGGCGAGCGCGACGGCTGTTGCGGGTGGTCATGTCGACCGAGAACTGGTGGCCGCTGGCACATGTTATAGGAATTAAGGTGTGATAACCCAGATTTTAGAACATCTGATTAATGGGTAGTTAACTTTTTTAATCAGTTGAACAGATAAAAGAAATTCTGATAATAAAAGATATCTGGATGTGTAAGTGAATTTGGAAATGTAATAAAAATTTAATTATAAATATCTGTATAAATATTTATTGTTATTTAAAAAAATTATATAATAGCTTGAAATAATATATATATATATATAAATAGTTTAATTTGTTTTCTTTATTAAAAAATAAAAAATAAAAATATATCAATGAACTAAGCATAGTTTATAATTAATAGAGATAATTTGTATATGGAAACATTAAAGGCTATTAGAAATAAATATCAAAACATGATAATATAAATAAGAATCAATTTAAAAACATTTATAAAAAAGAGTAATTATTATAATGTTTGAAATATAACACATGTAAGGATATTAGATCATGCAAATACACTTGTAAAATAATCTACAACTTAAGGCAACAAGTGACATTATCTTAAGTTTACTTTTGAAGAAAAAGGGGCTTAGCAAAAATCTTTTGGTGTTCAAAAAACATTTTTTTTCCTCCTCTTCTAAAACTGAAAATCAGATCTAAGCATTTAGATCATCTTAAAATTTTTAAGTAACTCAAAATCTGTTTAAACTCAAAGATCTGAAACTTAAAACCAGATTGTATCAGCCTGTAATCTTCTCAAATATCAATCAAAGCTAATCAGCAATCTGTACTTCAGTTTTAATAAAATCAAGTCTTAAGACCCTCTCTACAATTCAAGCTTTCCAGTTTTTGAATTAAGGCAGTCAAGTTTTCAAAATCTGGAAGCAAAGGAAGATTCGAATCAGAAGTATGTTTTCAAAATCAAACTGGAAACCAAATCAAAGCAAGATTTAATCAAAAAAAAAACAAGTTAAAATTTCAGCAAGCAATTCAAGTTTCAAAGGCTTGTTCCCTGTCTTCAAAACACAGGTGAGTAACTCAACTTTTAAAAATTTAAGTAGTTAAAAATTGGGTTGCATGCTAGTTAAACTTGATGAATAGGTATTGTATAATATCTGCTGTGAATATATGTATGGACATATATGGGTGTGCATGCTTGTTTTACCTGTAGCATTACTGATTCTTTGATTTCAAACTTCTGGTTGTTTAAAAAAAAACTATTGTCTCTTAATTTAATCTTCGTTTAGGTTTAAGACTTAAACAAAATATGTTTGTTTCTTCATAAACTTCAGATTAAAATTGTACTGAAGTTAAAAAAATATGGGAATGGCTTTGGAATTATAAACAGAGGATTAAACATTAAATTAGAGAAAATCCAAGTTTGGAAATTCATGGATTCGGAGTTATAAATCAAATCATCATACTAAAACATGATTTTTAAAAACAAAATCAAAATTTTTAATGCTATATACAAAGTGCAATTCCCTGTTCTCTGCATTTTGTATTTTGAAGCATTGTTGCTGCCTCATTTGTCTGGAGGTGTCATGATTATACCTGGGGGTGGTGAAGTTATCAGGGATGTTGAGAAAATTATTTGATGCAGTTGCATTTCAGTGTGGAGGAGGTGATTGGAGTTTTGAGTTTGGAACCCTAGTTTTACTGGGTTTGTTATAATCGATCATTTCGGCATTATTAGTTGATCGAGTTCAACTATATTTTGGGAAACGTTAGATGATGGGTTGACAAGGTCTTCGCTGGAGTTACAGAAGCGACGATGGTCGAAGCTTCAGAGGGGAGGTGTTGACAGGTTTTAGATTGAGGTGGTTCGGCCTATTCCAGGTTTGAGTGAGAGGCTTGATTTCAAATTTGAGTCTTGAGTGGCGATGCGTTGATCGTGTTCGGATTAGTGGTTGATCGGCGACTTGTGGAGATCATCAGAGATGATCGGTGAAGGCTTCGACGTGGGTGCATATGCACAGAACAATTGGGATGTGCAGGTGAATGTGGGTTTCAGGTTTTTTTGGTGCCTCGCGTGGGTCTTGGGAAATTCGAGCTTCAACTCGAAGTAGTAATAGTTTTGACTCGGAGAAATTTAGGCATAGCTCGCGTAATGTATTGTTCCAGGTTTTAAAATAAAACAGAACCTGTTCTGTTTTTTTTAGTTTAAAAGGAAAAGTTTAAATGTAAACTAAGAACTGAACTAAGTTTAAACCTAGATTGAATCTAAATCCTAATAGTTTGAATCTTGTTTTTTTGAAATGATTTAAATTTTAAAAATTTTATTTGGTTTAAAAACTTTTAAGCATCAAAGCATATTGATTTAGAATTTAAATTGTAAGTTTTAAATTGTAAAATAGAAATTTAAAATAAGTTTAATTCTAGATTTAAAATCTGGAAAGGTGGGTTAAGTTTCAGTTTTTAAAATAAATGGAAATTTTTAAATTTAAAATGATTAAACAATTGGGTTTGTTTAAGTGTATTTTTAAATTGATTTAAAAGTTAAATTAAAATCAGGATTTAAATTCTTTAAACTATTTTATAAAGTGGACATTTCTTTTAACATATGAGAAAAAGGGGTTTGAATTATTTTTTTAAAACCTTATTTAACTTGAATTTGTATCTTAAATTTAAAATGAAATTTAAATAGAATTTAAAGTAAATTTGAAAACAAATTATTTTAAGTACTTTGATTAAGTAAGAAAAGTTATCTTAAAGATAAATAAATTTAATGATTGGATTCCTTTAAATTATTAAGTTAATTTAAATGGGTAATTAATTATTTAATTAATTAATGTTAGGATAATTAATTAAGTAATTAAGAAATTTTAAATTAATTAAGGTTTAATATTAATTAATTAAGGTTAATTAATTTGTAATTAAGGGTTATTAATTAAATCTTAATTAATTATTAAGAATTAATAAATCAAGGGATTAAGAATTAATTAAGTTGTAGTTAACACTTAATTAATCTAATAATTAAAGATTAATAAATTGATAATTAAATATTAATTAATTTGTAATTAATGATGGTTAATCAGAGTTAATTTCTTAATAATGTAATTAAAAATTATTAATGAAGAACATTAATTAAGATTATCAAACAGTTAATTTATGTGATTAATTTTTGATAATTAATTAGATTAATTAATTAATGATAATCACTTGTAAAATTGTTTTTGTTTAATTACTTAATGGAAGTAATTAATGAATTAATTATTTAATGTAATTAATTAGGTTAATGTGATTAATTTAGATTTATTAATTAAGTTTAATTAATTTAAACACTTGATGATTGATGAATAATTACTTAATGCAATTAAAGGAAATGTAATTACTTAAGGAAGTAATTAATGGTAATTACTGGATGTAATTAAAGATGTTGATGATGAAAGTAATTGGGATTCAATTCCTATGTAATTAATCAGGGGATTAATTGAGATAATTAATTAAGGATAATTAATTTTTGAAATAAAGTAAGTAAGGGTAGTTGATTATTGAATGGGATTAATCCAAGGATTAGATAGAGAATAAATTAGGGATTAATTTATTCAATGAAGTAATTAAGGGTAGTTAAATTCGGGATGTTATTAATCAAGGGTGATTAATAATTATGGTTAATAATTAATTAACGAAGTAATTAAAGGTTAATTACTGTATTTGGTTAAGGGTAAATTAATTTGAGAAATTTATTAAGGGATAATAGAATGATATTGGAAGCCCTTTGATTAATTGTTGTCTCTAATAAGTAGTTCGTGACGCTATGTGATGTGACATGTTTGGTTTAGACTATGATGATATTGTTATCTGTTGATGATGAATTACTATGACATATGGTATTTAAAGTTGAATCGTATTTCACTTGAATAATTTAAGTTAGGATGACATTGGATTCGAAGAGACCGGAGTTGGGTATTAGTTAATACCCGAAACCACTTCGTTCCTTTATAGATTGATATGTGAAATCAATAAGCTAGTTTGGAATGATTTAAGTAAATTGGACCATTTAATCTAAGTGTTGACACTTAGAAATTGATGTGTGAAATAGGTGATGTCTATAATAACTTGTGAAGTTGTAAATTGATAAATTACCCGGGTTTATATAAGTTGTATGTTTTGGGATATTCCTTGTTAGATGAGTTTACTCACGCTGGTTTCCAGCCTAACCCGGGTGTTACTTTGATGTAATGCTCGGGTTAGACCGAGTATTACAGATTTGCAGGTAAGGACGTTCTGAGCTCAGGAGGAGAGATGAAGGACAGGAACGTATAGAGTGTTTATCCGCTGTGATATATATTGTTATTTATCTAGGACATGTTGTTTAAAACTGTCCAGTGTTGTGAAATTGTTGTAACTCTGATGTAAAAATGTAAATGTACTGATACAGTTCTTCTTTATAAACTGTTATTTTATTTGCTATTATATTTTATCCGCTGGAATGTGAGATTCTGTATTTGAGTTTCTATTTCTTCTTCTTTCTCTTTCTTCTTTTCACTAACTATCTGGAAATTTCGTGATCGAATTTCCGGGTCGTTACATTAGGAGCGCAAACTTTAGGATGATGCAAACTTCATCTCCATTAGCGATTAGGTTTCACGATCTTGGCTTACACACGATTTCCAGAGTAGGGGGATGGCGGCTGGGAATTCGATATCCTAATGAGAGACAATCAACGACTTGGGTACTTGGAACAAACGGTGAAGGTGGGTCATTTTTAACTCACGCTTCTATGTCTATAAAAATGAATTTCTTTTACATGCCTTCATATGGTTGATTAGGTTATAATAATTGGATTTTAATGATTGAATTGAATGACGTATTATTGTATATTATGTTTGATGGATTGTGGTGAGTTATTTTATTTCACTCACACCTTATATCTAAATCAGTTATATCATTGTTTGTATGCCTGACTTTTCATAAATATTTGGTAGTGATAGAAAGATAGGATTGAAATAAAATAACATGCCATAGTTTTTAATTAAATTAATGTTTAGTTAATTTAATTATGTGTTAAAATATGGAATTTGAATATATAGTTGAAATTTAATAAAATGGTTAAAATAAGGTTATACGATATGATTTAAATTGTCATTGTAAGTTTGGATTGATGGTTAATTATGAATGACAAGTACATTGAGAGCCATCAAAATACAATTGATTTCGTAGTTAAATTATACGATGATTGTGCATTGTCGAAGTGATCGGAGTTGTCGGAAAGCAACTTGGATCATTAAATAATTATGTATTATGGAAGTATATTTTTAGAGCAATGTTGGCTATAGTAGTTGAAATTTTGATGGATTACTGGTTTAAATTATTCAAATCTTTTTTTGTGAATTTAAAAAGTGAGATTTAATTTATTTTGATCCTTATTGGAAATTTAGTCTATAGGATATAGTTAAATTACACTATTTTTGATTTTCGGTAATAATTTACTATTTGAGTTGAAATTATTTTAAATGTTAATTTAAATAAATATATCTAATCATAGATATAAAGCCTTGTTTCAAAATGGATTTAACTATGATTTTAAGCTTACAAATAGTTTATGGTTTTAAAGTGTTTACGAAGTAATATTATATATTTATATCTATATAGATTTGGAATAAAGTGAATTGTCAATTACTTAAATATTGTTTTGGTTCAAAGACTTTATAAAGGAATTTTGTTTTCAGCTTTAAAACTTTGTAACTTTTTTCTTTTATATATATATATATATATATATATGAGTTAATGGATTTTAAAAGTGATAAATGTGAAAGTAAACTATAGATAAAGCAATTTAGAAATCATTCCTATATAATAAAATATTTATTACTTTCTTTCAAACTATAACATATTACTTGCTTTAATTGCGTTTAGCCTTTGGCTAATTATATACCATTTTGGCATTTCTTTGATGACTTTTGAAAACATTGATTTTGAACAATTAATGCTCTCAGTTGTGTTTCTATTGAATTTCGTGCTTTCCATGAAACAAAGAATTTTATTAAACAATTGAATTGTTGGGTGGTATGGGACACTTTGTACAATTCTTTCGGTTATTTTTATAATTTGTTAAATAGCGTTTAAACTGGAAATTACTAGCATTTAGTAAATACTTGAATTTACTATCTAGTATAGGATAGTTAGTTAAATTTTTATGATTATTGAAATGACAGTAATTAACACTTAGAGTTGTATTATCTTAAGGTGTTCGGATTTCAGATCGATAGATCCCCATGAGAAGATACTCATTTTTCGTCGATTTGAGAATCGATACATTTTTAGATTTAGGTAGGTAGATCTCTTTCGGAAGATCTATTATAGTGTAAAAACAGCTATCTCTTTCTGAAGCTAGATTTTTATATGCATTGTAGTTTATAGATACTACAACCTATTAGTTTATTTTGTTTCATAAGTTAGACTATGTTTACCTTTTTCGAAAGGTAAATTTTCATAGGACAGATTAGGTACACGACTACTCTTTTCTTTGAGCGGTGTCCCTAATCTGCAGTCACTTTCAGAAGGCGTCCTTTCTATGCAGATGGTCTCTTTCGGTAGATTATGTGTCACAGTATTAAACTAATAGATGATTACCATTTTTATTTCATTACTGATGATTATTTCTTCAGAGATTTTTAGTATGGATAATCAGTATCTTTTATGCTCTATAGAATTTTGAATTGGTTATCACCATAATGAGATGATTGTCTACTAGGACTTGATATGTATTTATGAAATGGTGATTTGTTAGATATTCCTTATTTGAGATTTTTTTTCGCATATTTTAATTATAATTTACTTGGTTATTATTAAGTCAAAATTCTGAGATCTGTATTTATTGGTTCGATATATCTTTTATGGATTTCATATTTTGAGATGATTTATTTTAGAGCTAAGTCATTCATGGATACAAAGCAATAAATTTAATTAATATGCCTTATTACAATTGTTTGTTCGACATATTTTATATGACTTATTATTTTGAGACATATAGTTATGTTATTAATATCTCACCTTTTATTTAGATATAGTTCGATCTGTTTATTATTTTAATACTCGGGTCAGGCTGAGACTTTATAGGTAAAGGGACCCATTGACCTTTGGATTTTGGGCTAGCATTGAAGTAGACTATTTTGATAGTTTTAGTTTACTTCACACTTGTATATATTGACTGTTAAGAGTTTATGTGAGCTATATTATATCGTAGTGACTTTGTACCTGATACAAGATTTTGGATGTGATGTGTAGATTTATGTTGGTCTAGTATTCATATTTTGTAGACTCACATTCTTTTATGTATATGATGATGTATATTATTCCATTATGATTTGTGACCCTGATTCTGATTTATCTATATTATATACTATTTTTAATATTTTTAATCAATGTGTTTATTACTTTGTATTAATACCGAACAAGACTAATTTTTAGTTCAGACCATTAAGAAGGTAAATAAGACGTGTCAGTATTAGTATAAAAATATATTCACATTCGATCGCCTTTAACCAGCCGTATTCTTCGGATTAGTAGACCACATTACTTGTAATGTTCTTTGCTAAACTGGGCATAGTGGTGGGATCATCATTGCTTGGTATCAATAGGATTCAGAACATTATAGAATATAAATAGTATAGAGTTGAGATCTAAACCTAGATCACCTAGAGTCTCATCCTTTAGGTTCAGTAGTTAGTGATTTAATAAACTAATTAGGAATAGGAATATAAATAATTATTAGGAATAATCGGTGGGACGTATTTGAATTTTTTTTGATAATACTATATATAACTTATTGTTATGAAAGTTTTGCTAAATATTGGAACTCACTTTTGTTATAAGTGGGAATTGAGAAATAAACATTGATTTGACCTTTGATGAATTGTTTCGGAATAGTAAATAATAGTTAAATATTAGAATTGAGTAGGAATCCTTAATTAAAAATTTGCAACATACTCGATGTTAATCATAAGACTTTGAGGTATCTTCATTAGTGTAGCCACCGCAAAAAATTGAAAACTTTACATTGATGAACTATAAGACTTTAATGAATGAAACATTAATTTATACCAATTAAATACTAAGATCTATTACAAAATCATTATTTGTTAAGAATTATTTTATGTAAATCTTGAGATTGATTATAAGAATATTAATATAAATATATATAAAATGGGAAAGTCTTTTCTATTAAAGAAACTTTATGGAATTAATTGAACTGTGATATTGTAATCGTATTAGAACAATTTTTTTATATGCCATAAGATGTTTGGAATTATAAATTACTAAATGAATGGAATGTAAAACAAATAAAATTAATTAGCATAAATAATATTGTATTGAATATATGTATTACTATAATACATAAATAGCAAATTAGCTTTCATATATCAATAACCAATGTGTTATAGTATTCTATTTGGATAATTTGAATGTTTGCTTGGTGAGTGATATGGTTTGGTTGGATATTTGAATAAAAATTTGATGAGCTTTGTTTATAAAAGAAAATAATGGTGAAATTATTTTGAAAAGCATTTTAATCATATATTTTGTGTTAATTTTTCCGTTGAGTATTTTAAGCATTCTGGATGATGTGTTTGGTAGACGTTATCGATAGGGATTCCTAAACACTAGAACGAGGCATTTCGACAGAATAGTTTGAAAAGAATAGTATGTTTTAGAAAAGAAAACGATATTTTGAAAATAAGACAAGGCATGGAAAATATAATAATGATAAATACAATGTTTGAAAATTTTGTTTTTCTAAAAGTGCTATAAATAATATAAAGTTTACCGTGTTTGAAGTTTGAAGTATTTTGATCCCAGAACCTTGTTAATTTTGCTTACATTTGAATTTCTTTTCTTTTTTTGGCTTGATTGAAATGTTCAAGCTACGAGGACACTTCAAAATCAAGCAAATATATATATACAAATCATTGTTCAACATCTTTTGAAAAGCTTTGAATAGATTTAAAATGTTATGTGCATTTTTTTGATTCCAGAGGCTTGTCTAGACTTCATTTTTCCTTTCTCCTGCTATTGCTTGTTTGTCATTTTTCAAATGATTTGAAGCGCGCGCGCACACACACACACACACACACACACACACACACACACAGATATATATATATATATTACACTCCACAAACTCACTGGAACACGAACTTTAACCTAAAAAGATATTAAGGAAAAGGAATTGGATTTACTATAAACAAAAACATATGTTATAATTAGTTTACCAGTAAGCAATCTATGGGTTGGAAAATTCATTTTAAATATTAGATTTTTGAGTTTCTCATATGTAAAAAAAATCAATCAAGATTGAAAATCTTCAAAGTATTTGTAGATTATTTGATTTCAATTTTAAAAGGATAGTTTATAAGTATGTAAATATTTTCAAATGAAGAAAATACTGATGTAAATGCTTGTTTATTGTTTTGAAAATTCAATATATCATATGTGAAATGTTTCAAGACAAAATCTATTTTTTAAAATAATTAAATTTGAACTTTATCGAAAGTAATTGAATGATTTGTGTATAGAACACACACACACACACACACACACACATATATATATATATAAAGATAGTCTTTAATTTTAATTCTTTTTAAAATAATTTTATGAAAGGTAAGCATTTAGCTTATTTTAAATTAAAAAGAGATTTTTATATTTACATTATTAGAAATGAATTTTGATGATTTCTATAACTCAAAATGTTTTATAAAGTATGACTTTGAGCTATTTTGGAGTTAGTGAAAAAGTGGGTGAATCTTATTTAGCAAATTCCTTACCGTGTTCAATATTGTTGAACAAAGAAACGTTGTTTTGCTGTGTTTATGAATTCTAAAACAAATATTCATAGTGTATATTGTTGAATACTGATGGACCATGAGGCTAACCTTTGTTAATGTTTGCAGTAGGGTGACTTAGTACTTAATTCCATTCACTTAGTTGTTCTTAGTTTTGAATGTATTTAAGAAATAGAAAATTCATACATGGTACTCTCATACTTGTTAAAATATATCTTAGCTGTATTTATAAACTCTGAAATTTGATTAAATTGTAGACTTGGGTTTAAAATTTATTGTTTCTTACTTTATATGTTTGCGTGAATTGTTTTCTTACTGCATATATATATATATATGTATATAAAGTGTATAGAGCAACTTATATTTATGAAGTTCCCTTGGCTGTACACATGTTACCGCCTATTTGTTCATATTGTTTCAAGCAATTTCAATTGCCTATATACATGTGACTGCTCTATGATTGTATTGAATTTGAAATGAAAATGAAATGTAAATGAAAGTTTGAAGGAAATTCTATAAACAAAGTAACGTCAACGCTTGTTTACTTCATAAATTATGCATTGTGGTCGATAGTAAATAATTCTAAGATGTTCTTTACAAGAGAGATTATTTACAGTACAAAATATTAAGCATTTCAAGATTGTTGACTGCCTTGAATGCATTAACTATACCGAAGTAGAGTAGCGATACATAATAGACAATATTTGCGCATCGACGCTTTCTGTGAAGAAAATAATTTTGTAAAATATGTGAGAATTAATTTTATTATTGTTATAGGTACAAGAATTATCTTTATTAGAATGAGATGCATATTGACAATATGCGCTTTACATAAGAATGGGATTTTTGGAATTTCATGTTTTTAAAGCACTTTATAAATTTAGGCATAACTTTTGATTGGATTCTCCGATTTTGATGAATATTTTTCCATTTGAGAGATATTTTAATACAAGACAGCTTTCATGTAAATAATTTGAGAATTTTGAAATTTGATAATCCTAAGATTTATCCAATAGCTATCCCGGAAATTCAACTTCACAAAACAACACCGATTAGTTTTAATCATATCTTTTAAAAGGTTTGTCCAAATTCAATGATTTTACACTTTCTAGAAAGCCTAGGTCCTAAAAGTCAATTTTTGTTTGAAGTGTTTAACAAAATTGTGATGTTTGCGTATGAAACACCTCACACTCATTTTGATACCGAAAAGGGCTCACTAAAGAATATGGTGCGTTACAGGTATAGCTAAAATGTTACAGAGACTAAGATTCACAGGACAAAGAAATAAAATAGCACAAACATTTAAATAATAAATAATTTAAATATTAAACTTCATAAAATAAGTCATAATCAAAATGTGTCTCAAAATACCAAATACATATATCTCATGAAAAATACCATCTTAGTCAAAGTATCAGAGTACAAAATCATCCCTTTCAACAAGTGCCAGTACATCCCACAAGTCAAATGAAAAGAAAATTAAAAAAAAAACATGAAGAAACTCCAAGGATATCCCTCCAAGAAAGCTGAACATCTACTGTCCTTGCCTCTGCTGGCCTATGGGGGAAAAGGAGAAAATAGAGAAGTAGCTCAGACTAAAAGTCTAAGGAGTGGAAGTAATTACTAGTATTTTCAAGCAAGGTAAGGATAATAGACTTAAAAATAGTTCTAGTATAAAAAGGGAATAAAGGAAAAGATAAAACTGAAATAAATTACGGTTTAACTGTTTGCTTAGATAGTTCGATCAGATTATTTGCACTAGTCTTAGATAACTGCTTTGATTGGGCAGATCCATAATACTACTTTGATTAGGCTAAAATCTTAATTCTACCCTTTGATCGGCATCTTATCTCAGTTGTGCCTACTGTGGACTAGATCCATCCTGTTGGTTCCTACGCAAAAGACACCTACTTAGCACTTGGAACTCAATAACAACTTATCAGTCTGCATTAAGGCCGCACGCTCGACCACCATTAGGCTTACGCTATATGTTGCTCCCTCTTTTGATCTCTTATTTACCATAACTCCAGCATGAGCGTGCCCTAGCCTTACCTATACTACTGTGAAACCACCTATGTCTGACTAAAAGGGAATGCTGTTGGTACTAGTCCTAACAAACAAAATCTAGTTGTGCCCCTTGCTCAAATCTCCTGATTTGAGCTTCTATTTATCAACCTCTTATTTAGCACTACTCCAGCATAACCCTTGCGTCATCTAACCTATTGTGAACCTAACTGAAATAGGGAATGCTATTGGTACGGGTCTTACTTTTATCTTTGCTTATTAGCTTAGTATAAGTCTGTTTAAATAAGCCTCTACATGTATCCTTGCTATCCTTGCTTACTAACTTATTTTAAGTCTTAAAATTGAGCCCTTTTTTGTTCTGTCTCTAATTATAACCTATGCGTTATAACTTTGCTTATTAACTTAACCCAAGGTCTAAGTTTAAAAATAAGCTACTTCTATCATTTCTTCTATTTTCAATTTTTAGTTATAATTATATGTTATAACCAAGCTTGCAAATATCTTAAATTTGCCTATTTCAGTCTAAGTCCAATTTATTACAGTTTTCTTATTTTACATCTTATTTTCTGTAAATTCAGTGTTCTTATATTTTAGTGCATATTCGCGATTTATTACATTCTATTTCTTCCATTCATGCAAAAAAGGAAATAAAAAAGAAACCGACATTTACAAAGGAAATCCAAAAGTAGAATATATGAAAATAAAAGGTAAATAATAGTACATAACTATAAATACCGTAAACAATTGTAAATAATTTGAAAAGCTATACTTAATAATAAATAATTACAAATAACTGAAATATAATAGCTAAAAGAAATAAACTGTAAAAAAAAGTCTAAATTTTTAATAAACTGTAAATAAACTTGCATAAAGGTTATCCTAAAATTATAGAAAAACTACAACTATTCGAAACCCTATTATTTTAAATTACTTTAAAATCTAAAATAATTACTTAAACAGTAACCTACAGTCTTTATCTCTTTCTTTTGGCCTTCCCAGATAAAATATTTTAACTAAAAAGATCTTCTTCTCGGAAAAATATCCCTTTTAGGGTCCAACATAAGGCAATGAACCCGGATGGAGAAAATCTAAATGAGAAAAATAGATATGCCTAGGGTCTTATTTATAGTAACACTTGTGGATCTCAAACCATTGGATTTTAAGATCAAATCTGGTGCAACCACGTCACAGACTCGATAGGAATCGTTGGATGGAAGCACAGACGCGCAGGATTGGATTAAAATAGCAAAACACGTCATAGAACAAAGCTGGGGAAAAATGCGTCCAAGTACATAGGTGGGTCGACCGCTAGGTCGACCTAGCTATGGGGATGGCTGACACTAGGATCGACCTGACCTATTGTATTGTTCTCTCTTTTATTTTCTAATTTCTTCTTTCTTTTGTAACTTTTTTGTTTTAGCTCCGATTTTGACAATCTATATATGGAAGTTGACCAGTAAATTACCATGGACACAATGGTGCAACTCCCGTGGCTCAATTATGATAATTTAAAAAAATTATTTTACTATTTAATGAATTCTTAAATTAATTATTATAGCTCAAATTTCGGGTTGTTATAGCATAGCTACAAAGGTGGGTGTTTCTTGCTAGCTAGGCACTGTTTTTCCAGATTTACAGTGCTAAATCGTTTTATCTATAACTTTTTAATCATTCATCGGATTTTGTATTCGTTGGAAAGATATGAAATTAATAAACAACCTTTATTTTAAGAATTATGCCAAATTTCAATGTTTGCTATGCGAAAATGCTATTTAAAGGCAGCGAACCTGTTATGTGAATGGTGTTCAAACTTTGTATTGTCAACTGAAATTTTGATAACTTTTGTTACCATCTAATTTCATTGAGTTAAATGATGCTTCGCAAAGCTAATTAACTAAACAACGACTTCATTTTTGGGATTTTTGATTAATTTATGTTTTAATATAGAAAATGTTTTGGAGTATAAACTTTACTAATGAACACGACCGTTTACCTATACATTCAATACATACTTTATTATAATTTATATAAATGGCATCTACTAAACCAATTGAATTTACTAAATCAATTACTTTTGTTATTCATCTTATTTTCATGGTTCAAAAGGTTTTACAGAAAGTCATTTGAATAATTTTCAACTTTACTTTTGAAACTTAGTTCATAATCTTTTTTGCATGTTGTTTATTCATTATGAAGTATACTTAGACTAAATGGCGATGACATCTCTCTTTGCTTGCTTAATAGCTAAGTAAGTTGCTTAAATTTGCAAAATAAAGGTACATTTTCGGATTAAATATGAAAGTGTTAAAAATATTGATATATATTGTGTTTCCAACCATGCGGTCGATGTATGTCGTATATATTATATTTGTAAAATTGCAAATAGCTCTCTGTACAAAGGAGACTCTGCCTAAAATTTTCAAAAGTTTTAGCACTTAGAAATTTTTTCAATAAACTTTAGTATGTAAAGAAACGGAAATTAATAAATGAACCTATTTAAATTTATAACATACGGTATGTTTGATTCTAATGTTAGCTGCTTACGTTTTGATCGAGTTGCAACTTAATTGTTAAATTCGAAAAGAGTTGATGTTAGAGTTTAGTGCGATGTCTCCTTATAAGAAAATGCGAGGACGCAGTTTTCATAAGGGGGAGGTCGATAACAACCCTGTTTTAAAGCTGTAATATTAAACTAATTTATTTAAAATAGTAGTGTAAGAATTCAGTTTGTGACAATTATTATTTTTAGAATCAAATTATTATTTATAAGTTTATCTAATGGATTTAATTATAATAAAATTTGATTTAGCTAACAATCTTCATTTTAGACAATATAATAAAATTTTAAATAAAATGTGTTAATAAATATGCAATATTTTAAAAGTGTAAATGATTTTATATAACTGAAATAGATGAAAAGAAGTTCTATTCGATATTCAATAAAATTGGTAAGTTGATGAGGATGGATAAATTTAATTATATTAGTTCAAAGGATTGTTACATAGAGTGAAGCGATATGGAATTGAATTATATTGTTATATAATTATACTTCATAATATAAAGACTAATTAGTTTCAAATTAAATTGAAGTATAATTTAAACAAACTAAAAGAAAATAAATGTAAATGAAAAGAAAACACATTGCTTAATTATTAGAGCCCAAAGCCAATTACCCTAAAGTTTTTTTTCCAAATCCTTAAATTGAATTCAATTTTTTTCAAGAAACAAATCCAATCCCATTTATCTATTCTCATTTACGTCATTCCCGTTTCTAGAAGTCACTCTCAACCAAAAAACTAAATTCCCAAATCGAAAATAATAATAATAAACCACGATGAATGAATGTGATTCTAGCAGCGGCAAGCGACCAAAGGCGAGCATTGAAGCCACCAGCATTTTGGAGATCTCCAAGGAACAAGCACGTTTGCATGCATGGAAATGAAGTCACGATGGTTGGATGCAACTGCTGTCATCGTTAGTGATAACAAGAGGAAGCATGTAGGCGACTTTGATGTGGTGGTGAGCACAGTGGTTGTTGGAGGTGGTCACGTCGATCGGGAAAAGGTGGCTGTTGGATGATGACGTAGGAATTGAGGAGTGAAAACTTCAGGTCGATCTGAATTTCATCTCCAACAGTTATTAGGATTCACGATCTTGGCTAAGGCACGAGGTCGAGAGCAAGAGGTTGGCCGCTGCGAATTCGATTTCCAGACAAGAGACAGTCAGTGACTTAGGTACTTGGAACTAACGATTAAGGTGAGTTATTTTTTGCTCACGCTTCTACATCTATCAAAATGAATTTCTTTTACATGCCTTGATATGGTTGATTAGGTTATAATACTTGGATTTTAACGATTGAATTGAATGACATATTATATTATGTTTGATGGATTATGGTGAGTTATTTTATTTAACTCACACCTTATATCTAAGTCAGTTATATCGTTGTTGTATGCCTGGTTTTTCGTAAATATTTGGCAATGATAGAATGATTGGATTGAAATAAAATAATATTCCATAGTTTCTTATCAAATTGGTGTTTAAATTGATTTAATCATATGTTAAAATATGGAATTTGAATAAAAGTTGAAATTGAATCGATTGGTTAAAATAAGGTTATATATTATGATTTAAATTGTTATTGCAATTTTAGATTGATGGTTAATTATGGAATGACATGTAGATTGAAAATCATCAAAATACAATTGATTTTGTAGTAGAATTATATGATTATTGTGCATCGTTGAAGTGATCAGAGTTATCGAAAAGCAATTCGGATCGTTAAATAATTATGTATTATGGAGCCTTATTTTTTAGAGCGATGTTGGCTATGGTAGTTGCAATTTTGATGGATTTCTGGTCTAAATTGTTTAAATCTTTTTTTAAAGAATTTCAAAAGTGAGATTTAATTTATTTTGATCCTTATTGGAAATTTAATTTCTAGGATATAGTTAAATTATACTATTTTTGATTTTGGGTAATAATTGGCTTTTTGAGTTGAAATTATTTTAGAGGTTGATTTAAAGAAATATATATATGCATAGATATAAAGCCTTGTTTTAAAATATATTATATTATGACTTTAAGTTTACAAGCAGTTTATGGTTTCAAAGTGTTTATGAAGTGTTTGCACAAAAATTGGTCATAAACACCCAATTGCCGATGAAAGCACCCGTTTACGATGACAGATCACAGATAGCAAATATGTAGAGAAAATAAATGTGATGAACACTCAAAATTTAAAAGGAAGGCAGTAAAAAGCAAGGTTTATAGTGATTCGGCTATTCCTGGCCTACGTCCACTTTGAAGAGTTGATATTTTACTAATAATCACGAGCTGATTACAAGAGTATAGTTGATAATAATCGAGTTACAATGGAGTTCGGAAAAGTAGCAACGTAGAAGAACTAGAAGATCCCTTTTCTGATGCTCTTGGACAGCTATTTATAGGTGTAGGCTGCAAATATCTCGCCCAGATCTCGGATGAATCCTTCTCTCATGTGGGTGGGCCCACGGATCGATCTCGAGTTATTTTGACTTGATCCATGATCGATACGAATGAGATTCGTATCGATCAAAATCTCTCCCAATCGGGTCGGGATATATCATGAACATTCTTGTGGTTGTACATAAGCTCTTGTGAATATTTGATAGCATTTGGACTTGTATATTGTGAGTTATGATCGATGCAAATTTGTACTTTTCGATGGCTTCCAGCTTCACATCGCTTGCTGTTCGCATCCCACTATTCATATCGTTCTTAAGCACATTATATTTGATAACGCGGCGCTAACTTCTTGGACCGATGCACTTTTCATACCGAGTGACTAGGTTTTCCATAAGGGTGCATCTTGTTCTTATCAATCAAGTGGAGTCTTGTTCACATCCATGGTTGATGTTCCATTTCGCAACGATCAACGTAAATTCCATTCGTATCCGTCCATTTTATGCTATTTGCATCGATCGCTAACCGATCGATACGAATGTTGTACAATCATGGATCGATATGAAATGTAGTTTTTGATGGGTACGAGATGTATGTTGGTTGGTTGATGCGAATAAGCCGAAGACAATGGATGCGCATCAATCCGAGGACGGATGGATACGAAGAAGGCCACCTTAGATCGATACGAACAACATGGATACGAAGAAGGCCATCTCAGATCGATAGGAACAACATGGATATGAAGAAGGCCACCTTGAATTTATACGAACAACGTGGATACGAAGAAGGCCACCTCGGATCGATACGAACGTGATGGATACGAGTGAAGTTGATCATTTTGATTTGCATCGATTGTATCTCGAGCATAGGAGCTCCAATTGACTTAAAATTTGAACGTGGTCTTCCTAGCCTTTTTTCATCATTCACAAACGGATCCGCCTTGATTGGAGCTTAGTCACAGCATTGTTTTCAATCGATCTCCAATCTTGATATCCATCCTTTCTAGCCGATTTGTTGATATCCAAACCTTGACCAAAAGACAGGGTAACATTTGCCCCCCAAAACATTCCTTGTGGTAAGAAGGCGTGTTTTGAATAGCTCCAAATCCGATATCCGAAGTCCATATTCCATCCATAGCCATACCATCCGATTCATAATATAATATCCAAATTCGGGACCGCTCCAGGACCTTTGCCAAATTCAATACCGTTCTGGGTCCATTTATCCCAAGCCGAAATCCAAATCCATGACCTCTTCGGGATTAACTTTAAATCTGTAGACCTCGCCGGGTCGAGTTATCCTGTTGGCCCTGACTCTTCGATCAAAGGCTTTTAGGTTCTCCGGCCTCGGCTCTTTGGCCAAGGACTTTTTATATTCTCCGGCCTCAGATCTCTGGGCAAGAACTTTTTATATTCTCCGGCCTCGACACTCCAGCCAAGGACTCTTATATTCTCCGGCCTCAGCTCTCCAGCCAAGGACATTTTATATTCTTCGGCCTAAGCTTTGCGGCCAAGGACTTTTATATTCTTCGACCTTGGCTCTGCGACCAAGGACATTTTATGTTCTTCGACCTCCGGCCAAAGACTTTTTATATTTTTCAGCCTTAGCTCTTCGGCCAAGGACTTTTATATTCTGTTCGGGTCCATTCCATTGCTCTCTGACGAAGGGACTCGTAACTTGCAATCACTGTCCCCTCTCTCGGGTCGGGACCGTGATTGTGAATCCTGTATTACTTATTACATTGATCCAAGTCTAATAATTCAAAATAAGAGTTTTTACAGCCAAGGAAAACCAAATAAATGTCTGTACATCAAAGGAAAAAGCCAAAGTTTTTAGAAAACTGAAAAGAAAAACAAGATTTCGTAGACTTGAGCAACACGGTTTATCATCATCTCAAAGCACGCCTAGGGACCGTCCTCGATCCAGTACATGTGTAAGTAACTTAGCCATACTACTTTGAGTTCTATTACTTATTCAAAGTCATAAATCCATTTAGCTAATGACAAGCCGACGATTCCTACATCCAGTTCCTGTTAAATATGTGATTATATGATTTTTTTTATGATAATAAACATATATATATATATATATATATATATATATATATATATATTCGTGTAAATGTATTTGGTAATGTACAATTTCATTTTCACAGATTAAATAAATATTTGCTGAATAAAATTAAATAACACAGAATTTGAATTCGAACAGAAATTTTATTCAAACAAATATTTATTACAATTTTTGAATAGTACAAAATCAAGCTCACACTATATATATGTATATACACACACAATTTCAATTACAATACAATTTCTGATTACATCACAATTCAACTTACATAAATTCCTCACTACATATCACTCACACTCGTAGTTTATCTTCAACTTCATTCTAGTTAGAATCCAGCATCTGAGAAATCTGCAAAAATAATTTTGACGCAGTAAAATTGAAAAGGAAATATTTTTGCGGTTTAAAATAAAAAGTGAATTTTGAAAATAATATTTGCCTCAGTTATTTGAGTTGTTCATCATGATTTATATTTGAATTCATCACACACGAACAATGTGACATGCACAGTGTATCACTGTACAAGCCACAAGGTCGTGCACACCGATATACACTTGATAATGTTACAGGGACAGGTGAGCACTGGTCAAACCCAAATGAAAAGCCGGGTTCAACTCAAATGCAATACAAATAAAATCACAACACGCGCACAAGGTCAAACCCGAGCTATTAGCTGGATTCAACACAGGGCAGTGGTACAGGCTACGACTTCAAGCATGTTTTTTTGAAAACCAAAACAATGCCCAACTCAAATAAACATAGTGAAATGCATAAAGGCATAGCAACTGCCACAAGACAACCATGCAGTGTACATGAATACAACTACAGGAACAAGGTCCATCATGAAGCAAAACCAAGTTCAGTGCCACAGCGAACATGGTTCGAAACAACATACCAAATGAAAACAAGGAACCAGACCACAATGGCACTACCAAAATATGCTACAGTGATGATACAAGCACTTGCAAAAGAAAGTGGTGCAAATACAACTCGAAGCAATGCACCAAGTTCATATGTACAACAAACAACACAAGTGCATAAAGGCAGTGAAATGATGACTGGGAGCACAGAACAACTCAGCTGTGTATACATAAAGGAGTTGTACCAAAACAAATGCCACAGTGAGAAACACCAATGATACAAGAGAGGTGAACATCAAAATACAGACCGAACTAAGATATCAGCAACAACCAAATGAAGACAGCAACTAGTACAACTATATCAAACAGTGACAATGTGGATGCAACAGATGTATGGGGCAATGCACAAGCAAGGCTAAGGCACAATGCCACCAACATAACAGCAAGCAAATGCCACCAAAAACCAAACAAGGGTCAAGCTAATAAATGCAACTCATGCTTCAGTCAGTACACCATCAAATAAATAGTGGCAAATGCATGTACACCGATGCACACATTCATGAACACACATATATGGTCTGAAACTCAAAGATTCACCAACCCAAGTGACAACATGAAGAACCCAGACCACAACGTCAAGACAATACAACCTAGTGATGCAACTCAAGCCAGCATATAAAATTTATACAGCAAGAATATGAATGCAAGCGATACACTGCAGTGAAGCATGCACATGTGTGTACAGCGAAAACCAAAGCTAACAGCAACTACAAATTGCTCATGTACACAACAGACCCAAATGCTAGCCAGAAGAGGATGATCAGCCACCAGAATTTCAAATGAAGCAAATCCAAGTTTATATGCAAATAAACAGTGCAGTGATAAAAATGCAGTGACATGCAGCAGGGTAAACAACACACTGAAGCAAATCGAGCAAGGTAGCAGAGATAGTATATAGCATGGCAAAAGCCGATCAAGCCCAATATTTTTTTCATCACAAAATCGAGTGTACTGTTCGAACAATATCCAGCATCTTAAAAAATTCAAAATGGTCGAAGTAAACACTTAGTGTCAAGGCCAAAGTCATCAAAAAAAGAAGAAGTTGAAAATCAACATCGTGATGATCAAGTTTCGATATCAATGCCGTGCGAATCAAGTATAACAAAATATACACATAAGGAAAAAGTGAAAAATCAAATCCAAATAAAATAGAAAAGTCGCTGCCATAACGATCAATGAAGGATCGAACGGTTTCAAGCTAAAACTGTGACAGTGAAGAAAAGGAAATATACGATATGAACAAGTCAGAGCATATCCATAGCATCAAAGCAAAATCAAATGGCCGAGAATACTCTAGTGACGAATTCAAATAAAAATATGTGACTAAAACTTTAGGAATTTGAATCCTATAAATTGTAGTCAACATCGTCGGCATAGGCATAGAGTTCAAGCATTGAAACCAGAAATCAAAACGAGAAATTCACATACCAAATCAAAGCCGAACTCGATCAAGCAGGAAGAGCTGCGAACAAGTCTATTGAAGCAGAAATTAACTCGATAAAGTAGTCGAAGTCATCTCAAGAGACGATCGACCAACAGAGAAAGAAAATCAAACATTTACAGTCGCGATCTTCCAAATTCAGAAAACCCTAATTTCTGTAGAAAGAGGATCGAGCCACCATTTTCAAAGAAACAAAGCAAAGAGGAACGGGTCGAAATAAAAGGGACCGGCCTCTTTTATTTTAAGAGTTTCTTCTTTTAAAATTATAAAGGGCTTTTAATTTCTTAATTAGGGTTATTTTAATTTTGTTTTTAAATTGTTCTTAATTTGTAATTTTCTTTTTAAACCGTTTTATTTACTAGTCGTGTGACTAGGGGACAAACTACGTGGCATAGTTTGAGAATTCGCAAATCAGTGGCTGAGTTGTGGCAGGGTTATAAGTGTAGAATTAGGTTAGTCAGTAGCGGGTGTCGCGAGTTTACGTATGTAAGCGTGTGACTACTTAATTTCTAGTAGAAACCTTGGGGGCATCACGTAGGCAGGGTTTTGCCGAAGCTGGGTAAATTCTATGTCGTTCTATTTCCGCATTTTATTATTCTGCTATTTTTCTGTGCTACTACTATTCTGTGATCTATGTTGAGAATATTATGCTTCTGCAATTAATTTTTAAAATTAATACCATCACCCTATTCACCCCCCCTCTAGGGTGAAATCGATCCTATAAGTGGTATTAGAGCTAGGAATAGAAGTCGTTTTTTAGTTTTAAAATTTTAATTTTCTCAAAAATCAATTCTTGTTTTTAAAAAAAGTGAATTTTTAAAATGGATTCTTTTAATAATGCTTTTGCTGAAGGTCGGTCCATAGTTAGACCACCAATGTTCAATGGTGAATATGCTTACGGGAAAAATAGGATGAAATTTTTTCTAAAAACCATTGACACTTGGAATATTGTTGAGACATGCTATAGAACACCAACTATAACTATAGATGATCAGGAAATAGAGAAACCAATGGTTCAATGGACAGAGCTAGAAAATAAATTACAAAATGCTAATGCTAGATCTATGAATTCTATTATCTGTTCATTGGATCAATTTGAATTTAATCGTGTCTCACATTGTCTAACTGCGCAGGAAGTATGGCACACACCAGAAGTAACTCATGAATGAACATCTCAAGTCAAAGAATCTCGCCTTGCCATGCTAAGCAGTGAATACGAGAATTTCACAATGGCAAAGGAACAAAATGTCAAAGAGATGTATGAACGACTTTCCAATATTGTATACAAATCAAAAGCTCTTGGAAAATCATACACAGAGTTGGAGATAGTCAGAAAAATCCTCAGAGTTCTTCCACGAAGTTTTGAAGCAAAAGTTACAGCTATTCAAGAATCAAAGGATTTGAAACAAATCAAGGTGGACGAGCTCATTGGAAATCTCACCGCTTATGAGCTAGAAATAAAGTTCAAGGAAGAGCGTGAAGGAGGCGAGACTCGAAAGAAATCAATAGCTCTTAAAGGAACAACAAAAAGCGATAGTGATGATGATGACGACAAAGCAGCGGAATTGGAGCTGATAATAAAGAAAGTCAAAAGGTGGAATTACAAATACGGAAATCCATCTCTAAATTGAAAATTGAAAAGCAGAATAATTAAAATATTGGAAAATCCAGAAGAACAAAAGATCATTTGTCATAAGTGCAACCAACCCGGACACATCAAGCCCAATTGTCATCAAAATCGACGCGACTTTGAAAAGAAATCAAAAAGGAGAAGTTTTGCAGCCACGTGGAATACAAGTGATGAAGATAATCAAAGTACTAATAGTGAAAGTGAGAAAGCAGACATGTGTCTTCATGGTGAAATAACTGACAGTGATGATGACGAGCCAAGTGAGGTATCAAAACTTTCTCATTCAGAATTACTTATATATTTCCACGAAGTGAATGGCTGTTTTGAACGACTTAGGGAGAAGTATGCCAAACTTGAATCATAAAAAGATACTTTGATAGATTTAAATAAACAACTTGACCAATTAATTAAAACTTATCGAAGTAGGATCCCTAAGTGTGATAAGTGTCCAACATTCGAAGAAGAAATTAAAAAATTAGAAATTAATATAAAATCACTTGAAAATGAAATTCTGATTTTGAAAGAAAATGAAAATACTAGGAGAGAAAATTTTATTAAAAAGTGCACACAATTGTTAAACGAAAATGAATCTCTCAAAACATAAGTCCAACAACTGTCGACGACTTTAGATAAATTTTCAATAAGTGAAAAATCGTTGAATATGCTATTAGAAAAACAAACTGTTAATATGGTTTGACAAGGACTTGGATATAATCAAACTAAAAAGGCTAGAAATGAATTTAATCAAGAAAATTCTATGTGCACAATTTGTAGAAAATATGGACACAATCACAATAATTGTTGCTATAGACCAAAACATGTGAAAACTATACCAATTTGGGTTCCAAAAGGCACAAATATAAAATCTCTCAAAGTTAAACAAATTTGGGTGTCAAAGGGAACAATTATAAATAGTTTGGGTCTTCACAAAATTGTTTTTCAAAATTTTCTGCCACTAACAACCATGGACCTATAAAAAAAAATAGGTCACATAAATCTTTTCTCGTGTAGGTGAGGTGGCGGGCTAAGCAACAACAACAGTGTTCTCTGGATTTTGGCTGTTCCAAAAACACAACGGGCGACAAAGCAAAGTTTCTTAGCCTAGTAAAAAGGTGACAGAATCACAATGAGCAACCACGAAAAATTATCGTAAAGGTAAAATAGGTGAAGGTATATTTATTTG
Source organism: Allium cepa (assembly GCA_030765085.1). Classification (NCBI taxonomy): domain Eukaryota; kingdom Viridiplantae; phylum Streptophyta; class Magnoliopsida; order Asparagales; family Amaryllidaceae; genus Allium; species Allium cepa. The sequence continues at coordinate 378,658,316 of CM060944.1, read as the reverse complement.
ATCGATATATTAAATGTGATAATCTGCACCGTATTCTGAATAAAATCAGCCAATATTGAGATGTTGTAAAGATGATGATTTTGATTCTAACTTGTTCAACATAGTTGGCCAATTATATTTATGCCAAAAACACTATAAAATTCTCTAGATTCTTGGATTTACTTCATATATATTAGTTTGGATTAAAAATAGTGTTTTGTTGGATGATAATATTTTTGGTTATAATACGGCTAACTCTATATTCTCAATTTCTGATTATTTACACGACTTCAATTCAAATTCAAGAGAATGCCATTTAGAATGCTGTTAAAAATTGAGTTTAAGTTTTTATGCATACTTCATGGTCTGGTCTATCAAATTTAATTAGTGATATTTTAGAGTGAAAGAGAAATTCAGATGCAGATCATACTGGTAATCTAGTTGACAGAAAACTTACTAATTGAACGTGATTTATGGTGAGACATTTAGTAAATGCATCGTTTTTCAAAGAAAATATCTGCATATTTTTCATTACAAATAATTCTCAAATAGCAGAAATTTTTCTCATATAACCCCTTCGAGAAAATCATTTTTGACCATATTTTCAGATTAGTCATTTTGAAAAAAAAAATTAATTTTATTTGTTTTTAAATGACAAATTTTGACTAAGCCGACTCCCTACTAATTATCAAAAAGATAAATAGTGATTGAAAAGGTGATAAGTGTTGATATTTATCATACATTACTCAAGACAGTATATTTGGAAAACTTCTTTAGGAATTCAAAGAAGAGTTATAAAAACTTTTTGTTGGGTAAAGATTCCATGACCACTTCTATTTCTATCATATTTCTATCGACCATTGTTTATCAAAAATTCAATATAGTTTGTCGATATGTGGTACTATAATCAGGGATCATTCGTTTTACATTTTAAATTTTTTAAGTAAAAATAAATAAATACCAAAGTATTCACTCTCATTTAAAAGTCCTCATGGTTATGCATGGGTGAATTACTTGGAATTTATTATGTGCTTCCATGCTCATTTAAAAGTCCTTACGGTTATGCATGTATGGAACGCATATCAAAATTGATTTATTAAATAAACAAGTTGATTCTAATCCCATTTAAAAGTCCTCACGGTCGTGCGTGGTTAGAAGGTACTTGGATTCATTTTTAAAATTAAATTGGAATACTACTAATCTCATTTAAAAGTCCTAACGGTTATGCATGATTAGTAGATATTCAAATTCCTGATATAAGTGTACCACAAGCAGATACAACTGTATGATTTTATATGAGAACATCATTTCCATTATATCTAAAAGTGGAATATGCACCTAACAAGGGTAATTATGATTTTTGTTTGATTTTTATTGAAGTTTAATATTTATATTCAATTGAGTTTTAATGTTGGATTAATAACGATAACTTTATCTCTATTTTTCTCTAACACAATTATTCTTTTGCTGATAACAAAAGGGGGAGAGAAAAGTTAAGATTTTGTCAAATAAAATCATGCAAAGGTCAAATAATTTTCAATTTGCATCTAGGTTCATTTGCACATTTTTATTTGTATGCATATATGTAGGGGGAGCTTTGTGTAGAGAAGAAGCATTTAAATAGGGGGAGCAATCAGAGTATATCTATGATCAAATACATTTAACATATTCAAAATCTTAAATACATGTTTGTTATCATCAAAAGGGGGAGATTGTTGAATATGTGATTATATGATTTTTGTTTGATGATAATAAACATATATATATATATATATATATATATATGTTCATGTAAATGTATTTGGTAATGTACTATTTCATTTTTCACAGATTAAATAAATATTTGCTGAATAAAATTAAACAATACAGAATTTGAATTCAAACAGAAATTTTATTCAAACAAATATTTATTACAATTTTGAATAGTACAAATTCAAGCTGTCATTATATATATACACACAGTTTCAATTACAATTTCTGATTACATAACAATTCAATTTACATAAATTCCTCACTACATATCACTCACACTCGTAGTTTATCTTCAACTTCATTCCAGTTAGAATCCAGCATCTGAGAAATCTGCAAAAATAATTTTGACGCAGTAAAATTGACAAGGAAATATTTTTGTGGTATAAAATAAAAAGTGAATTTTGAAAATAATATTTGCCTCAGTTATTTGAGTTGTTCGTCATGATTTATATTTGAATTCATCACACACAAACAATGTGACATGCACAGTGTATCACTGTACAAGCCACAAGGTCGTGCATACTGATATACACTTGATAATGTTACAAGGATAGGTGAGCACTGGTCAAACCCAAATGAAAAGCCAGGTTCAACTCAAATGCAATACAAATAAAATCACAACATGCGCACAAGGTCAAACCTGAGCTATTAGCTGGATTCAACATAAGGCAGTGGTACAGGCTACGACTTCAAGCATGTTTTTTTGAAAACCAAAACAATGCCCAACTCAAATGAACACAGTGAAAGGCACAAAGGCATAGCAACTGCCACAAGACCACCATGCAACGTACATGAATACAACTACAGAAACAAGGTCCATCATGAAGCAAAAACAAGTTCAGTGCCACAGTGAAAATGGTTCGAAACAACATACCAAATGAAACAAGGAACCAGACCACAATGGCACTATCAAAATATTCTACAGTGATGATACAAGCACTTGCAACAGAAAGTGGTGCAAATACAACTCGAAGCAATGCACCAAGTTCATATGTACAGCAGACAACACAAGTGCATAAAGGCAGTGAAATGATGACTGGAAGCACAGAACAACTCAACTGTGTATACATAAAGGAGTTGTACCAAAACAAATGCTACAGTGAGAAACACCAATGAGACAAGAGAGGTGAACATCAAAATACAGACCGAACCAAGGTATCAGCAACAACCAAATGAAGACAGCAACTAGTACAACTGATGTGCACAACTATATAAAACAGTGACAATGTGGATGCAACAGATGTATGGGGCAATGCACAAGCAAGGCTAAGGCACAATGCCACCAACATAACAACAGACAAATGCCACCAAAAAGCAAACAAGGGTCTAGCTCATAAATGCAACTCGTGCTTCAGTCAGTACACTATCAAATAAATAGTAGCAAATGAATGTACATCAATGCACACATTCATGAACACACATATATGGTCTGAAACTCAAAGACTCACCAACCCAAGTGAACACATGAAGAACCCAGACCACAACGTCAAGACAGTACAACCCAGTGATGCAACTCAAGCCAGCATATAAAATTTATACAGCAAGAATATGAATGCAAGCGATACACTGCAGTGAAGCATGCACATGTGTGGACAGCGAAAACCAAAGCTAACAGCAACTACAAACTGCTCATGTACGCAACAAACTCAAATGCTAGCCAGAAGAGGATGATCAGCCACCAGAATTTCAAATGAAGCAAATCCAAGTTTATATGCAAATAAATAGTGCAGCGATAAAAATGCAGTGACATGTAGCAGGGTAAACAACACATTGAAGCAAATCGAGCAAGAAACCAGAGAGAGTATATGGCATGGCAAAAGTCGATCAAGCCCAATATTTTTTTCATCACAAAATCGGGTGTACTGTTCGAACAATATCCAGCAGCTTAAAAAATTCAAAATGGCCGAAGTAAACACTTAGTGTCAAGGCCGAAGTCATCAAAAAAAAGAAGTTGAAAATCAACATCGTGATGACCAAGTTTCGAAATCAATGCCATGCGAATCAAGTATCACAAAATATACATATATGGAAAAAGTCAAAAATCAAATCTAAATAAAATAGGAAAATCGCTGCCGTAACGATCATGGAAGGATCGAACGGTTTCAAGCTAAAACCGTGACAGTGAAGAAAAGGAAATATACGATATGAACAAGTCAGAGCATATCCATAGCATCAAAGCAAAATCAAATGGCCGAGAATACTCTAGTGACGAATTCAAATAAAAATATGTGACGAAAACTTTAGGAATTGGAATCCAATAAATTGCAATCAACTTCAACGGCATAGGCTTGAGTTCAAGCATTGAAACCAGAAATGAAAAAGAGAAATTCACATACCAAATCAAAGCCGAACTCGATCAAGGAGGAAGAGCCGCGAACAAGTCTATTGAAGCAGAAACTAACTCGATAAAGTAGTCGATGTCATCTCAAGAGACGATCGACCAACAGAGCAAGAAAATCAAACATTTACAGTCGCGATCTTTCAAATTCAGAAAACCCTAATTTCTGTAGAAAGAGGATCGAGCCACCATTTTCAAAGAAACAAAGCAAAGAGGAATGGGTCAAAATAAAAGGGGCCGGCCTCTTCTATTTTAAGAGTTTCTTCTTTTAAAATTATAAAGGACTTTTAATTTCTTAATTTGGGTTATTTTAATTTTGTTTTTAAATTGTTCTGAATTTGTAATTTTCTTTTTAAACCATTGTATTTACTAGTCGTGTGACTAGGGGACAAACTACGTGGCGTAGTTTGAGAATTCGCAATTCAGTGGCTGAGTTGTGGTAGGGTTTCGAGAGTAGAGTTAGGTTAGTTAGTAGCCGGTGTCGCGAGTTTACGTGTGTAAGCGTGTGACTACTTAATTTCTAGTAGAAACATTGGGGGTAGCACGTGTAGGGTTTTGTCGAAGCTGGTTAAATTCTGTGTCGTTCTATTTCTGCATTTTATTATTCTGTTATTATTCTGTGCTGCTATTATTCTGTGATCTGTGTTGAGATTATTAAGCTTCCGCAATTAATTTTTAAAATTAATACCATCACCCTATTCACCCCCCCTCTAGTGTGAAATCGATCCTATAGTTCCATCCTCGTTCGAGGTGGGCGGTGTCCGCTCCTGTTCCACTGCCACAGCTTGATTCCTTACATATTGTTGTAGATGACCATTTCTTACATGCTCCTTAACAATATCCTTCAGATGTCTGCAGTCGTTCGTGTTGTGCCCGTTTAGCTCGTGGAATAGGCAATGCCTTCACGACTCTCGCTCATAATCAGAAGGTTCCCTTCTTGTTGGCCTTCGATACTGGAGGTGTCCTCGTGTATCCAAGTAAATCCTTTCTAGAGTTTCAGTTAGATCTGTGTAAGAAGAAAACTTTGAATCCCTCCATGGCTTTTTCGAGGTGCTACCATTGTCATTCATTTCCTTTTTCCTTTATCACCTTTTATTGGGTCCTCCTTAGGTGGAACTTCACCCCTTACTGCATAAGCTTTAGCCTCTCTCCCTTCTCTCCTAGTTTGCACATCTACTTGCTACAGAAACCTTTCCGCCTCATTGTACAACTCTTCGAGATCCCTCGGTGGGTCTTGTTCCAATGATATCTTGAAATCAGAATTATCTACAATTCTCGAAAATGCCGCCATCAAAACAATCGATGGATCGGGTCGATCCACCAAAGCCACTGGTGCATTGAATCTGATTAAGAAATCCTGAGCGACTCTCATTTCCATTGTTTCATAGATGTCAAAGTCATCACGTTCTTAGGTCGAACTATGTTGACTCGAAACTGCCTCATAAACCTTTTAATCTGCTCCGTTCACGTGCCAATAGAGCCACATTCCAGCTGTCTGAAACATAATGCTGCAATATCTATCAAATACAAAGGTAAGCATCATGCCATGACCTCCTCCGATGCCCCCAAGCATTTCCATATGCCTCATGTACCTTGTCAAGTGAACAGTAGGATATGTTCTCCCATCATGCATCTCCAGTGTCGACAATTTGAAACCTGGCGGGTTCCTAGCTTGCCTAATCATGGAGCAAAAGGACTCCTATTCACATCCTCCATGTCCCTATTCCCCAACCGCCTCTCATGGCTCGCCTAACCATCTCTGTCAATCTACTGCTGTCACCAAGCTGCAGTTCTAATCCATTGCCTCCGATCTGTCGGCCGAATTCATGAGGGATCTTGGAATTTGCTCTCCTGTACAAGCACTCATTCCTCTATCAATGCCATGTTGCTCGGCTCCACTCGGTACTTAGCCTGGGATTGGATCATGCTCTAGGTGAGTGCCCCCTAGTTCTGGTGCTGCTTCTGATGGTCCTATTCTATTCTGAATTCTGGTTGCTCCATACTCCTGATCCCTATCTCCAGCATCTCCTACAGCCGCGTCATCTTGATTTTGCACTCCAGTTTGTACAGTTTGTCGAAGAAAATTTTGCATCATTTCCTCTTGTCTTTTTAGAAGCTCTTCATGCATAGCGACCATCATCGTCTCCATCTCGCCTCGGGTGATGAAGACTGAGGCTTGATTTGCTCCTGATGAAGCCTCGTGTCTCCCTTCATGCTGATTCCTTTCAGTCCTTTTTCTTCTTGCCGATTGCCTTGCCATAGCTTTCCAAATCCAAGCCTTAAAGCTTTCAAATCTAAAATCCAAGCTTTAGAATCCCTGAGTTCAGTTCTCAGTGAAAGAACCAAAATGATTGCGCCAAAATTGGCCACAAACACCAGGTTGCCGATGAAAGCACCCATTTACAATCACAGATCAAGGTAGCAAATATGTAGAGAAGATAAATGTTAACAACACTTAAAATTTAAAAGAAATGCAGTAAAGACACAAGGTTTATAGTGGTTCGGCTATCTCCGGCCTACGTCCACTTTGAAGAGTTGATATTTTATTGGTCACCAGTCGTTGGTTACAAGAGTATAGTTCATAATAATAGAGTTACAATGGAGTTCGACAAAGTAGCGGCGTAGAAGAACCAGAAGAACCCTTTTCTGAAGCTCTTGGACTGCTATTTATAGGTGTAGGCTATAAATACCCGTCCAGATCTCAGAAGACTCCTTCTCTCATGTGGGTGGGCCCACATGATCGATCTCGAGTTATTTTGACTCGATCCATGATCGATACGAATGAGATTCATGTGGATCAAAATCTTGCCCAATCGAGTCAGGATCGATCATGAACATTCTTATGGTTGTACGTGAGCTTTTGTGAAAATTTGGTAGCATTTGGACTTGTAGATTATGAGTTATGATCGATGCAAGTTTGTATTTTTCAATGGCAGCTGAGTTCGCATCGCTTCCTCTTCGCATTCCTCTGTTCGTATCGCTCCTAAGCACGAGGTATTTGATGACGTAGCACTAACTTCTTGAACTGATCCACTTTTCATGCCGAGTGACTGGGTTTTCCACAGGGGTGCATCTTGTTCTTATCGATCAAGTTGAGCCATGTTCGCATCCATGATTGCTGTTCCATTTTGCATCGATCAACATAAATGCCACTCGTATCGGTCCACTTTATGCTATTCGCATCAATCGCCAGCCGATCAATAAAAATGTCGTATAATAGTGAACCGATACGAAATGTAGCTTTTGATGGGTACGAGCTGTACGTTGGTTGATCGATGTGAATAAGCCAAAGACGATGGATGCACATCTATTCGAGGACGGATGGATACAAAGAGTGTAGTTTTGGACTGATACGAAGAAGGCCACCTCGGATCGATACGAACAACATGGATATGAAGAGGGCCACCTCGGTTCGATATGAACAACATGGATATGAAGAGGGCCACCTCGGATCGATACGAACAACATGGATACGAAGAAGGCCACCTCGGATCGATACGATCGTGATGGATATGAGTGAAGTTGATTCTTTTGATTTGCATTGACGCAGTAAAATTGAAAATAAAATATTTTTGCAGTATAAAATAAAATATGAATTTTGAAAATAATATTTGCCTCAGTTATTTGGGTTGTTCGTCATCGTTTAATTTTGAATCCATCATACATGAACAGCTTGTGACATACACAGTGTATCACTGTATATGCCACAAGGCCGTGCACACCGAAATATACATTTGATTGATTTACAGGAACAGGTGAGCATAGGTCAAATTCAATATACCAGATTCAACTCAAGTGCAATCATCAACTCAAGATGTCGAAGTCAGGTGAAGACTTGAAAAACTTAGGGCAGAAAATCATCAACTGGGCAAATGCGGATCAATGAACCAAACAAGGCACAGTTCAAATCAAGTTAAGTTACTGCAATTCAATATCACCGCAATGGGATGGCAAGTCATAGAGTCGAATTCACAAAACCAGATGACCAAGTCAGAAATCAAGTTAACTATACAAATTGAAAAAGTCAAAAATCAAAGCCAAAGTAAAATAGGAAAGTCACCGCCGTAACGATCAAGGAAAGATCGAACGGTTTGAAATCAAAATCAGGATATTGAAGCGTATAGAAATATTCGATATGAACAAGTCAGAGCGTAACTATAGCATTAAAACAAAATCAAATGGCCGAGAATATTCAAATGACGAATTCAAGTAAATGGATATGAAAAAAATTCAAGGGCATCGAATCATATATAAATAACGTCATCGGCAAAGAAAAAATCATCGAGTTCAATCATTGAAACCAAAAAGCAAAAGCAAAAATCACATACCCGTATTGAAGTAGAGACGAACACAATCAAGCGGCCGAAATCATCTCAAGAGACGCTCAACCAATAGAGAAAGAAAATCGAATTCAATCGAGCAATTGAAGTTGGCATCTTAGAATTTATGAAAACCCTAATTTCTAAAGAAAGAGGAACGAGCGCTGCCATTATCTCAACAAAAAGGGAACGGGCCAAATAAATTAAAAAGGGAAACGGTCCAATAAAATAAAAAGGAAAAAGGGGGCCGAACTTTTTGTTTTAATTTTAATAAGGGTTTTGGTTTTAAAATTAGGGTTGTTTTATTTTTAATTGTTTTAAATTTGTATTTCTCTTTTTAAATCTTTGTAATCACTAGTCGTGTGACTAGGAGAATTCGCAACTCAATGACTGAGTTGTGGCAGGGTTTTAAGCTTAGATTTAGGTTAGTCAGTAGCGGGTGTCGCGAGTTTACGTGTGTAAGCATGTGACTACTTAATTTCTAGTAGAAACCTTCGGGGCAGCATGTAGGCAGGGTTTTGCCGAAGCTGGGTAAATTCTATGTCATTCTATTTCTGCATTTTTTATTCTACTATTATCTGTGCTGCTATTATTCTGTGATCTGTGTTGAAATAATTTTATAAGCTTCTGCAATTAATTTTTATAATTAATAGCATCACCCTATTTACCGTCCCCCCTCTAGGGTGAAATCGATCCTGCAAGTGGTATCAAAGCTAGGAATAAAAGTTGGTTTTTGGTTTTAAAAATTTGATTTTTTTCAAAAATCAATTTTTGTTTTAAAAAGTTGAATTTTTAAAATGACTTCTTTTAATAATGCTTTTGCTAAGGGTCAGTCCATAGTTAGGCCACCAATGTTCAATGGTGAATATGCCTACTGGAAAAATAGAATGAAAATTTTTCTGAAAACCATTGACGCTTGGAACATTGTTGAGACAGGTTATAGAGCACCAACTATAATTTTAGACAATCAGGAAATAGATAAACCAATGGATCAATGGACAGAGCTAGAAAATAAATTACAAAATGCTAATGCTAAAACTATGAATTCTATTATCTTCTCATTGGATCAATTTGAATTTAATCGTGTCTCACATTGTCTAACTGCGCAGGAAATGTGGCACACTCTCGAAGTGACTCACGAAGGAACATCTCAAGTCAAAGAATCTCTCCTTGCCATGTTAAGCAGCGAATACGGGAATTTCACACTGGCTAAAGAAGAAAATGTCAAAGAGATGTACGGACGACTTTCCAATATTGTATACAAATCAAAAGCTCTTGGAAAATCATACACAGAGTTGGAGATAGTGCGAAAAATCCTCAGAGTTCTTCCACGAAGTTTTGAAGCAAATGTCACAGCTATTTAAGAATCAAAGGATTTGAAACAAATCAAGGTGGAAGAGCTCATTGGAAATCTCACTGCTTATGAGCCAGAAATAAAATTCAAGGATGAGTGTGAAGAAGGCGGTACTCGAATGAAATCAATAGCTCTTAAAGTAACTACAGAAAGTGATGGTGATGATGGTGATGACGGAGCAGCAGAACTGGAGCTGATAATAAAGAAAGTCAAAAGGTGGAATTACAAATATGGAAATCCATTTCTAAATCGAAAATTGAAAAGCAGAATAAATAAAATATTGGACGATCCAGAAGAACAAAAGATCATCTGTCATAAGTGCAACCAATCCGGACACATCAAGCCCAATTGTCCTCAAAATCGATGCAACTTTGAAAAGAAATCCAAAAGGAGAAGTTTTGCAGCTACGTGGAATAAAAGTGATGAAGATAATCAAAGTACTAACAGTGAGAGTGAGAAAGCAGACATGTGTCTTCATGGTGAAATAACTGACAGTGATGATGATAAGCCAAGTGAGGTATCAAAACTTACTCATTCAGAATTACTTATATATTTCCACGAAGTGAATGGCTGTTTTGAACGACTTAGGGGAAAATATGCCAAACTTGAATCACAAAAAGATACTTTGATAGATCTAAATAAACAGTTTGACCAATTAGTTAAAACCTATCAAAGTAGGATCCCTATGTGTGATAAGTGTTCAACATTCGAAGGGGAAATTAAAAAAATCAGAAATTAATATAAAATCACTTGAAAATGAAATTCTAATTTTGAAAGAGAGTGAAAATACTAGGAGAGAAAATTCTACTAAAAAGTGCACACAATTGTTAAACGAAAATGAATCTCTCAAAACACAAGACCAACAACTATCGACGACTTTAGATAAATTTTCAAAAAATGAAAAATCATTGAATATGCTATTAGGAAAACAAACTGTTAATGTAGTTAGACAAGGACTGGGATATAATCAAACAGAAAAAGCTAGAAATGAATTTAATCTAGTCAATTCAGTGTGCACAATTTGTAGAGAATTTGGACACACTCAAAATAGTTGTGGATATAGACCCAAACACGTGAAAACTATACCAATTTGGATTCTAAAAGGTACAAATATAGAATCTCTCAAAATTAAACAAATATGGGTACCGAAAGGAACATATATAAATAGTTTTGGGCCTCCACAAAATTATCGTTCAAAATATTCTTCCACTAACAATCATGGACCTATAAAAACAAATAAGTCACAAAAATCTTTCATCGTGTAGGTGTGGTGGCAGGCTAAGGAACAACAACAGTGTTCTCTGGACTTTGGCTGTTCCAAAAACACAACGAGCGGCAAAGCAAAGTTCCTTAGCCTAGTATAAAGGTGACAGAATCACATTGGACAACAACGAAAAATATCGTAAAGGTAAAACAGGTAATGGTATATCTGTTTGAACGATATATTAAATGTGATATTCTACACTGTAATCTAAGTAAAATCAGCCAATATTGAGATGATGAAAAGATGATAATTTTGATTCTGACTTATACAAAATTGTTGGCCAATTATATTCTTATGCCAAAAACATTATAAAAATCTATAAATTCTTTGAATTACTTCATATATATTATTTTGGATTAAAAATAGTGTTTTGTTGGATGATAATACATTTGGTTATAATACGGCTAACTCTATATTCACGGTTTCTGATTATTTACACGGCTTCAATTCAAATTCAAGAGAATGTCATTTAAAATGCTGTTAAAATTGAGTATGAAATTTTTTTTGCACACTTCATGGTCTGGTCTATCAAATTAAATTAGTGATATTTTGGAGTGAAAGAGAAATTCAGATGCAGATCACACTGGTAATCTAGTTGACAGAAAACTTACTAGTTGAACACGATATTTTAGTAACTGCATCGTTTTTTTGAGGAAATATCTGCATATTTTTAAATTCAAATAATTTTCAAATAGCAGAAATTTTTTCTTAGATAACCCCTTCGAGAAAATCATTTTTGACCATCTTTTCAAAAAAAAGTGATTTTACAATTATTTTTGAATTTGATTTTAAATGACAATTTTGACTAGTCTGACTCCCTAATAATTATCGAAAAGATAAATAGTGATTGAAAAAGTGATGAGTGTTGATATTTATCATACATTACTCAAGATAGTATATTTAGAAAATTTCTTTAGAAATTCAATCAAGAGTTATAAAAACTTTTTGTTGGGTAAAGATTCCATGACCATTTCTATTTCTATCATATTTCTATCGACCATCTCTCATCAAAAATTCAATATGGTTTGTCGATATATGGTACTTTAAACAGGAATCATTCGTTTTTCATTTTATAAAATAAAATAAAATCCAAAGTATTCACTCTCGTTTAAAAGTCCTCACGGTTATGCATGGGTGAATTACTTGAAATTTGGGATGTGCTTACATGCTCATTTAAAAGTCATCACTGTTACGCATGTATGGAACGCATATCAAAACTGATTTATTAAATAAACAAGTTGATTCTAATCCCATTTAAAAGTCCTCACGGTTATGCATGGTTAGAAGATACTTGAATTCATTTATTTTTAAAATTAAATTGGAATACTACTAATCTCAATTAATAGTCCTAACCATGCATGATTAGTAGATATTCAAATTCCAGTTATAAATGTACCACAAATAGATACAACTATATGGTTTTATATGATGGCATCATTTCCATTATTTCTAAAAGTGGAATATGCGCCTAACAAGGGTAGTTATGATTTTTGTTTGATTTTTTATTGAAATTTAATATTTATATTCAATTGAGTTTTAATGTTGGAGTAATATCGATTATTTTATCTCTATTTTCTCTAACACTATTACTCTTTTGCTGATAACAAAAGGGGGAGATAAAAATTAAGATTTTGTCAAATAAAATCAGGAAAAGGTCAAATATTTTCCATTTCAATCTAGGCTCATTTGCATATTTTTATGCATATAGGTAGGGGGAGCTTTGTGTGGAGAGGAAGCATTTAAATAGGGGGAGCAATTAGAATATATCTATGATCAAATACATTTAACATATTCAAAATCTTAGAATATGTTTGTTATCATCAAAAAGGGAGATTGTTGAATATGCGATTATATGATTGTTGAATGTGAATATCTATGATTTTTGATTGATGATGATAAACATATATATATATTCGTGTAAATGTATTTGTTAATGTACTATTTTATTTTGCACATATTAAATAAATATTTGCATTCAAATAGAAATTTTATTCAAACAAATATTTATTACAAATCTTTAAATAGTACAAATTTCAAGCTCTCACTATATACAATTTCAATTACAATACAAATTCGATCAAATTACAATTCACAATGCACCTCACTACATATCACTCAGTCACTCAACTCGTATTTTATCTTCAACTTTATTCCAATGTGAATACGGCATCTGAGAAATCTGCAAAAATATACATATACGTAGTAAAATTGAAAATTAAAATATTTTTGCAGTATAAAATAAAATATGAATTTTGAAAATAATATTTGCCTCGGTTATTTGGGTTGTTCGTCATCATTTAATTTTGAATCCATCATACACGAACAGTTTGTGACATACACCGTGTATCACTGTATATGCCACAAGGCTGTGCACACCGAAATATACACTTGATTGATTTACAGGAATAGGTGAGCACAGGTCAAATTCAATATACCGGATTCAACTTAAGTGCAATAAAATAATGTCACAACTTTTAGCACAAGGTCAAATTTGAGCTATAAGCTAGATTCAACTCAGGTGTAATTCGAAAAACAAATCAAAATACAATCAAGCGGCCAAGACAGCTACATACAGTCTCAAGTGAAAGCAAAACTCAAACCAGAGGCAACTGACTATAAACAAAATACATATGTGGTCAGTGAAACCCAAAGCTAACAGGAACTACAAATGCAGCACACAAAATTATAGCCTCAATAATGAAGAGAAAATGAAGATTCAAATATCAATGCCACTGCCTCAACAGTTATAGTGCAACAGGTCTGGGAAGAAAGCCGTGTACATGTAAACAAAATGAAGTAACAACACAATGCAAACCAGACTACAACAAACACACAACAATAATTAAAACATTGAAGGATATGAATGCAAGCAAATGTCACTGAGAAACAATGCATAGCATACATATGAACCAAGTTCATATGTACAACAAACACAAAGAAACAAACTCAGCAATGCAAGTGAGGCAAGGCTTCAAATCATATCAGTAACAATGAATCTGACAATCCAAACAAGTCACAAGGGCAAGCTAATGATACATGTACAAGATTCAAGACAGTACAACCCAAAATCAAATTACAATGAATCAGATAGGAACTACAACAACAGGAAGTAGCAAACATGATAAAGTCAGGAGGAAGGCTTTGTAATTCGAATGAAAATGGCCGAAGTCATAAAGTAGCATGAACAAGACTCAAGTGTAATCCACATGTCAACAGAGTTCAATGCAACATGGAGCTACAAACCAACAAGTAACATATATGTATATAACTCGAAAACAGTGAAGTCACAATTCAAACTGCAGTTCAAATCAAGTACAAAGAGCAACACCGTGAACATAGTCAAACACAAATGCACAAAATACAATCTGCAAATACAAAGGGAGAGACAATATATAATGAATCAGAGGCAACAGTGGCACTACAGAGGACAATGAACAATGTGCATAGCAATATGCAGGGAAAACCCAAACCAAAGTATAACAAAGTCAAGGCCACAAGTAATCAAGTGCACAAAAGTATAACAAACTTAGGGTAGAAAATCATCAACTGGGAAAATGAAGATTGTTCGTCGACGGAAATTCTATCGGTTTAGAAAACCGTCGAACGAATTTAAAATTAAAATAACCGCAAGCGCACGGCGTACTATCGTAGTACGTGGCGAATACGGGTCGATCCACAGGGAATTGATGATTTTAAAATTCTATTCAATCAAATTAACCGAAGTTGAAAGAGTGATTAACTAAAAAAAATGTAGAAAAATGAGAAAAGAAAATAGATAAAAATATGAGAGTGTTAAGACAATTTAGAGGCAATTTCCACTCTCTAGATCATATAAATCAACAAAATGAAGTTATGATCTCTCTTTTCTTGTCATTAGTGAATTAGTTGATGTGCTTATTATAAGTATGGTATATTTGTGCTATTAATTAGCTCAATATAAACCATCAAACTATAACACAACAACTAATACACATTTAACTCTCATGAAATATGACAACAAGTTGAAAGCAAAATTTATTTTAAGCATAGCCTATTAACTATTGTTTAGAAATATAGGCTATCAAATTTCAATTTCAACATTCACTTCTTTGCCATAGTCATATTTAGATGAAGAGGCAATTTGTGTTTTGTTTGTTTAAGCATAGCCTATTTGTTATGAACAACATAGACTATCGAATTCAAAGCTAAACAACATCATTAAACCACTTCAATCTTTCTCATTAAGCACAAAAAGAGAGCATAAACATCAAATTAAGTTGAAGCTACATACTAGAGAGCTTCATTACCCCTAAATTGTAGGCATTAGGCTCTCATATTTGTTATCATATGAACAAATGTAGCTTTCAACATGAAAGAAAAAGAAAAGGAAAAAGAAAGCAAGATAAAGAAAAACTAATCTACTTGCATGAAATAAGAGAAACCTACACTACAACATGAAAGTAAATGAACATGAAAAGGAAAGAGCATGTATTAAATTGCATAAAATAAAAAATATTACAAGAAATAAAAATTGGCTAAGTAGCCATTAAAAGAGAAAGAGAGCTTTCTTTTATTTGATCTAAACTAAACTAAAGAGAAGGAGGCCTAAGAGAGACTAAGAGAAGAGATTATGTTACATGAAACATATGGGTATTTATACATGTATGAAACCCTAATTCATATTTTTGGGGAATACCCAAAGTGCCCCTTAGGAAGTGTGGAGGCCAAGTAACCATTAACATGTCTTAATCCCCCATTAAGTGTACATGAAACTATTAAGTCCAAAAGCATGTGCATTAGCCTTTAATTTGTACATTAAGGTAGGTGGGTAGGTGGGGTCCTCCATGTTCTTCACTTTGAATTATTTCCATCTTCATTCCTTTATATTCTTTGTGCATGCATATTTCTTCATGAAACCACTCCTATTTGAGACCATTTTCCTACAAAAATATATATAAATTTCCAATCAATTTTTCTCAAAGAAATATATGCACTTAAATGACCGTTTTGCCCCTATATGAAGATGAATATGTGAAAATTTGGAATTAAAATGAATTTTGTTTAAAACAAGTTAAAATACCCAATATGATCATTTATTTAATTTAAATAGAATAAATATGGTGGTAAAAATATGCACATTTACATGCACATCAAAGATCAATGAACCTGACAAGGCACAATTCAAAACAAGTGAAGTTACTGCAGTTCAATATCAGCGCAATGGGATGGAAAGTCATGGAGTCGAATACACAAAACCAGATGACCAAGTCAGAAATCAAGTTAACTATACAAATTGAAAAAGTCAAAAATCAAAGCCAAAGTAAAATAGGAAAGTCACCACCGTAACGATCAAGGAAAGATCAGACGGTTTGAAATCAAAACCGTGATATTGAAGTAAATAGAAATATTCGATATGAACAAGACAGAGCGTATCTATAGCATTAAAACAAAAACAAATGGCCGAGAATATTCAAGTGACGAACAAGTAAATGGATACGAACAAAATTCAAGGGCGTCGAATCATATAAAATAACCTCTTCGGCAAAGAAAAATCATCGAGTTCAAGCATTGAAACCAGAAGCAAAAGCAAAAATCACATACCCATATCGAAGCAGAGACGAACTCAATCAAGCGGCCGAAATCATCTCAAGAGACGATGAACCAATAGAGCAAGAAAATTGAATTCAATCGAGCATTTGAAGTCACCATCTTAGAATTTCTGAAAACCCTAATTTCTGAAGAAAGAGGAACGAGTGCTGCCATTATCTCAACAAAAAGGGAACGGGCCAAATAAATTAAAATGGGAAACAGGCCAAATAAAATAAAAAGGAAAAAGGGGGATGATCTTTTGGTTTTAAGTTTAATAAGGGTTTTGGTTTTGAAAATTAGGGTTGTTTTATTTTAATTGTTTTGAATTTTTATTTCTCTTTTTAAATCGTTGTAATCACTAGTCGTGTGACTAGGAGAATTCGCAACTCAGCGGCTGAGTTGTGGCAGGTTTTTGAGCATAGAGTTAGGTTAGTCGGTAGCGGGTGTAGCGAGTTTACGTTTGTAAGCGTGTGACTACTTAATTTCTAGTAGAAACCTTGGGGGCATCATGTAGGTAGGGTTTTGCCGAAACTGAGTAAATTCTGTGTCGTTCTATTTCTGCATTTTTTATTCTGCTATTATCTGTGCTGCTATTATTCTGTGATCTGTGTTGAAATAATTTTATAAGCTTCCGCAATTAACTTTTATAACTAATAGCATCACCCTATTCACCCCCCCCTCTAGGGTGAAATCGATCCTACAATGGATTGAATGACGAGATAGCACCGCCTAGGCATATATACTGATTGCACATCGTATATCTCAGCGGAGGAGTGTGTGCTCGATCATTGTTAGTGGGGAGAAGTACATCACCTTCAGGGATCCCATGCTAGTGGCATTTATTCTGGAGCATTCTCGAAGTAAGAGTTGTCGTCATTTTTTTAGATGGGCCATTCAGGACCCTTGGATCAATAAATTCATTTAGGGGAGAATATTTATTTTGTAATAGGTTTACTGGTATGACCCAGCCTTGTGACTCGGTGATAGTTGAAAGCTCGGGCCTAACAGGTACAGAAGGTGAAGTCTGAGCTATGAACGACCTAGCTTCAGGAGGAGTGGATATTTTGGCAATGGGCTGGAAATGAGTAGACTAACATATCATTCTAAACTGGAAAAATTATCATTCAACATAGTTAGATATATTTATTTCGAATGTTAAACCCATGTGACCGACCACTATTGCAAAACATGCCCTTTGCTTCGATTGTTTACCCCTTCTTTCTTCGGTTCAACAACCAATGCAAATGTAGACGACATAAACTGGCCAAAACCTTTTGCTTCGATTATTCTACCGAAGCAAAAGATAGGTTTTTTTTCTTCGCTTGTGGTGACAACCGAAGCAAAAAGGGGTTTTTTTGCTCCGGTTATTGGTAACAACCGAAGCAAGAAAAAGTAGTGTCTTGGCTAAAAACGATTCCTCCTTTTTCTTTTGTTGCTACTAATAGTCAAAGCAAAAAATCCAATTTTTTCTTTGGTTGTGGCCACAATATATGTTGGTCCATATGCTAAAAGTAAGTGTCTCAATGACATTTATAATTACCAGCATAGAAAGTAAGTGCACAACCAACTAAACAATGACTTGATTTGTGGAAAAAAAATGCTTTAAGGCAGCAGCTATTGCTGCTGTTATTAGCAGCAATTGCATGCAAGATATAGCCCATATAGAAAAAAATATCAGTAAAATATTTTACTCCTACCTTTGATGGAAATAGAGGGATTAGGCAACATCCTTATCTACCAAAACCTTAAGTCTCGATAACTAAATAGAATTAGAAATTGAATTGTTCCATTGTGATGCAGTGGATCATAACAAACCGTGGATTGCCTTATGTTCAACTGATGAATTCAAAGGTTTTTAATTGATAGCCATTATGCAATACCCAAACTGCAATCTATCATAATTGAGCCTAACCCTAATTAATTCAGTATTCGATGAATATGCAAATGTAAAAGATGCATATATTTTATATATATATATAGTAATATATGCATTGATAATAGAGAAAGAGAGAGTTTATTATCAATTAGGAGCGATGAAGAATGAAGATGGTGAAGACATTATTATTCATTTTGACTCGTTTCCACTAAATCCTATTCAAGCATTCATCCAGCATAATGCAAGTAATTAATTCTTTCATTATTATTTTGGAATCAAATCTCAATCAAAAGCATGAAAAACTATTTACATATCAAATCCATCTTGGTCAATTTGATATCTTACTGGAATAACATTGATATTTCCCTGGTCATTGTCCTATTCAACGTCTATTGACATTAAGGTTGATAATATACTTGTACCATTTTAATAGTACATTTTTTATCGATAGGGAACCCATTGTAAACATCATTATATCCTAAACTAAGAATATACATTCGATCTCACAACACATTTTTTAGATAACTTAAACTATATGTCACCATATAAATTTGATTTTGCTTTAAAACTCAATACTCTAAAACAGGAGAATACATACTACCATTTTATTTATCAAATTAAATATATAATAATTACTATTCTCCACCAGTGTGACAAACGCAAATGAAATAATCATCTAAATATATCAAAATGCAACACCCAGAGTAAAATTTTATAAATATTGGAAGGTAATGAAAATAAATTCAATGCATGTCAATATTATGTAGATACTTGAACATTTTCACATTTGAAATCTAGATAGTAATCCAATAGAATGATCTTCATAAAGGAAATCACACGATTAAAATGGAAATCTATTAAAAAACCTACAGAGACCCATTACCATGATTCATAACATATAATAAAAATAGAGCTAATGATTTAAAACTAAAAAACTGTTAAGTTAATAGCTTACCCTCACCTTCCATTAGAATCTAAATAGCATGATCAGTCCAAGCCCAACTATCAAATTGAGATCATGCTTACCCAAATCTGCATCAAATCTGCATCAATAAGAAATTTACTAAACTATCCCTCTCCTACGAGAAGCGAGCTAAAGCTCTCATTCACTTCCATCAGTTTATCATCCATGCATTCTTTATCAGAATCTGCAATTATAACAACTGGAGGCAGTTTGGGTCAGGACCTGAAGAAGATGAAGGATCCAAACACCGCTTAAGGGAGTTTTTATGGGTGCTGGCGCCGATAAGGTTGTTGCGAAGAGACCTGCCTTTGGTCCAATAGCGCCTGTAGCTTTTGTAGAAATGCCATATTATATTAGAAAAATCAAGAAGATGATCATTTTTTGCTTTCGATCTATGAAGTAGAGCATCATTCTAGTTAAAACACCTTAAATTGATGCTTAAATTGCCATTTCTTTAATGGTTTTTTGAGCGCCGCCATAAAATAGGAATGTTTCGAATTTTTAGGGTTGCAATTAAATGAACCGTTGTTCAATCTACTATTGTAATTCGTTTTATTTAATAGGGTTGAGATTGGATACTTAGTTGCTTGTACCAATCTGCTTATGTGCGTGTATTGCTGGGCTTTTTGGGCCTATACTGATTTGTATGGTTGTAGTTTTTTCTTTAAAGGAATATTGTAACAACCATATTGTTAATTACATAATTAATTTAATTTAATTATGGATAATTGATTATAATTAGTGAGTTATGAAATTAAATCTGGTCTTGAAAATATTTGTTTGATTTATTTAAGGAATAAATTTTATATCCTAAAGAGGATTTCAATTTAAATTTGAAATATTATTAAATCAATTATTTAATTTAGGCTTTTTGATAAATTGTTAATATTGAGATTTATTGTTTAAAATGATATTTTTCAATTAGTAGTTTATTTTATTAAAAATAATGAGAATACATTTTGTTTTCAAAAGTAATTATAAAATATTTCTATATAATAAATTAATGGGAATTTTAACTTATTGATTGGTTTTGGTAAAATTGAGAAAATATTTTGTGATTCTGTAAAAACAATGATTAGTGTAAAGTTTTGTTTTGTAATTAGTAAAATAAAGGAAATAGCAACACTTCTTAGAATTTGCCACACATTTTTAATGGGTTTGGGCCTAAGCAAGTATTAACCATTAGTTCATATAAGAGAAAGTTTCTTTCCTTAGTAAAATACTTAATGAACTACATGTTCATTTGTTCAAACCAGCAAACAAAATAGAGAAAGCTTATCAAAACTAAGGAAAAACCCTAGCTTCAAATTAATTCCCAAACCTAAAACAAATCAAAGGGTTTCTTGATAAATATTATAGAAATCAAGAGAGGGTAAGCTCCTAGATTTTTATGAATCAACTAGAGTTAGTAATTTAAGTTTTCATCTTTTGGTTGTAGTATCCTCTTTACAATTTTTGAAAATAACTTAGGTAGTAATCAAGAGGAGTTAACCCGCGGTTATATCACTAAATTCAAGCTAAAACGGCGAGTCAATCACTCACACTACTATCTCTAAATTTTTTTACGCATGACTGCTAGTTGCTTTTGGTTGAATTAGATGATTTTATGGTTGTATTGTTCATATTCATGTTGCTAAATTTTTAAACTGTCGAAACCCTGGCATCATGATCTGATTTAGTTGATAATTTGAGTTTTTTATTTGAATGCATGCAAGTTCCTGAGATCATACGGTTGATATCAGTCGTCGGGATGAACTGGAGACGTGTTAGAGTTTATGATCTTTGTCAGAAGTGAGAAAACGGTACATGGATTTCAAGTTCCAGGTCCGTAACCAGTGGACTGGTCATGTAGACCGGTGCACCGGTCGGTGCCTAGATCGTGAGTTCCAAGTGACCACGACACCTCTCCGACCTATCACTTGAACCCATGTTTTTTTGCTAATGTGTAGAGTTGTTTCCTTGTGCTTTGGGTTTTTGTTTTTGATCATTTATATATATATATATATATATATTTCATTGGTTTGCTAAGTTATAAAATGTGTTTAGAGTTGATATTAAAGTCGAAACTATGGACCTATTTGCTGTTAAAATCTTATGATGTGTAATAGTGAATCTTCTTGTGCTCTATGGACTTTGAATCATTTTGATTCAAAGCTTTGAAAATTTGTAAACTTATATCTATCTATTTATAAAAATAAATACTTAATTTTGCAAATAAATAATTTTGTAAAGGGATTTTCTTTAAGTTATAAATATCAAACTTGTTTTCTAAATTGGTCTAGTTCCTTCTATAAATGGTTTTAACAAATGGTTATACTTATATTAAGTATTGCTAATATAAATAGTTATGGTTTGGAAATATGTTTTGGGGAAATATAAACTTAATTTATTTTTAAATAAAATGGTTATGGGATTCAGGAATATGGTTTTGAAGTATAAACTTAAGCTGTTTTAAATTAGTGTATAAATACTAATTTTGGATTTGTAATAAGGGTAATAAATATGGTTTTATAAAGTAAATCACTACTTAAAATATATATATATATATATATATATATATATGGTCTTTGGTATATAATTTGTGAATAATATAACATAGTGGAATTTTTAAATACGGTTTTGGAATGCAGAAAATCTTGATTTCACAAAATAAATCCTTTTGGTGTAGTCTCAGATTTATGGAAAATTATAATAGCTTTTCTAAATGCTAAACTCAAAAGAGAAAAATGTTTTGAGAGCCTTAGTTCTATAATATGGGAAATACTAATAACCGGCTTATTGTTATCAATTGGCTTGAATGCTTTTAAATAATGCTTCATCGAATATGGTACAACTAATTGAATAAAATGTTTGAGTCGAACATACTAGCCCATTTGCAAATACTCAATTTTCATTGGGTAATATGGGACGTCATAGTTAAATTTTTGTGATTGTTATTGAGAAGTATTTATCACTTTAGAGTTGTATTCTCTTTTGATGGGCGGGGTGGGGATGCTAGATTCTTAAGAGAAATTAGTTCAAGTTTTCCAATGGTGTCCATGACGAGTGAAATTTACTAGCTTCTAGTCAATCCTGGAATTTCACATGTGGTATGTGACTTTTTTTAAGCTCTATTTATTACTAAAAGCGATAATATTTGGCACTTTAGAGTATATTCCTTTTAGGGTTCGGTGGCACCGATAACTCCTTAATAGGTATACTCCTAGATTTCTTTCCAAACTTGAATGTATAACAAACTAGAGTTTTTGAGTCATGGTTACCCCAATCATTTTGATAGGTCGAGACAATGGATTTCCCATTCCTTGTGATCAATTAAGATTTTGTGTTATAGTATGAATACAATCCTCGATATCAGATTGGTTCAAGTGATACCATATTGTGTGCACGATATGAGTTCAATCTGATGATTAGTATGTACGATCAGATAAGTGATCAGTACAAAATTGATTTTGTATGCTTAGAGATATTGTGCTATATTCTATGAATCAGCGTTTAGTGAATAATTTGTGTTGGTAATGTAAATATATCTCCATGCCATGACTTAGTACTGTGTAAATTTATTCCTGTGACTTGTTATTTGTTGGACGTCTGTATTTATTTATCTCTTATTTATTCATGTGTTATATTTTGTTCACACCGTAATGGATATTTAGAGATAATCTAACCAGGGTGTTATTTTAATGCTCAGGTCAAGCTAAGATTTTCAGGTTACAGGATCGGTATGCTTTTGGATGATTGGGCTAGCAGAGAGATAAACTGTTTGACATTTAGTTTATTTCATCTAGGATTTCGTGTATATATTTGAGGTGCATATTTGAGTTAGAAACTTGCTCTGGATGTATATTATTTAAGTCTAGTTTTATATGAAATAGACTCCTAGTTTTGTGTATGTATAAATGTTTATTATTCCACTATGATCTATTACTGTTGTTTAATGATATACTGTTCTGATTCTAAGGAATCATCATGATTATTACTTTGAACTGAGACTATACATGTCAAATTATATTCGAGAGATTAAGTAAACCACAGGTATAACGTGTCAATATTAATTTAACTATATATTCACACTCGACCGCCCTTAACAAGCCATATTCTTTGTATTATTAAATGATATTATTTATAATGTTCTTTAATAATATGGGTATCATGATGGGTCATTATAGTTTGGTATCAGAGCTATGTTAGAAGATTATATAATATAATATCATAGGTTCGAGACCTAGTGAAACTTAGAGTCATGTTCCTTGGTGTGTGTAGTAGATAGTTATATTAATTATCTATACAGGGATAGGAATATAAAATGATTGTTAGGATAATCATTAGGGGCGTATTTTGATTTAAAATTTTAACCTTATAAATTGGAATTTGTGTTATTAAACCTTTGGAAAATAATATATAATTTTTTTTAGAGTTTAGAAAA